>OX387379.1:1526845-6326845 GCA_947563715.1 Lycia hirtaria
TTACTTTTGGTTGTCTACAAATTACAGGCTGTAATTATAGACCATATTATTTTAGAATAGTAAATGTGCAATGAATGTACAAGTAAATCAAACAAAGATGTAATTGTTAAAAGGTTCATTGCACAACATTCAATACATGAAACCCAGGGTTCCGTTGTCCTTAACTCTAAAATAAATTTTACCCTCTACTTGCTCACAATCACATAGTGTTCTAAAAGTAAGAAGTAAGTGCAAGGAAAGTACATACAACGAAACATTCAAAGAACAAGTTTGAAAGATCGAAGAATGAAGAGATTGATTGATCTAGAAAATTGAAAGGAGTAGCTTAAACTCGTGTCGTATATGAGCATAGATAAAAATACTAAAAACGGTCCGAAATATGAAAAATAAAACATCTACAATATTCGACTTTTAAAGGTATACAATTAGAAGTATGAAAGGATTTCATAGTCTTGTTGTGGATTAAGGATTGAAAAAAGTACTTGTAGAAATTAAACATCTTACCCATGCTATGGACAATAATAGCTACGAGTATTATAGCGTATATTCAGTCTGGAACTGACAAAATATGACAAGTGCAGTGTGGCTGTAGGCTTATACAGGGGAGCAATACCTAAGCCCTTACTTGTTCGTCCTAGTTTTGGATGCTTTAACATCAAACATCCAAGAAGGCATCATACACTAATGACATTGTGGATTATAAACATGCGGCTAAAGACACTAACCGGGAAAATCTTTGCAGAAATAAAAAAAAGTTGAGCAATTGTATGGAAGAGTTAGCAACAACTTTTCTCTTAAGAAGGTGTAATTAGACTGTGCGAAATGACAATGACCTGTGAATGGTAAATACAGAACTAAGTGGCAAAAACAAACATGTTGCGCCGACTTTACTCAGCTGCATAACGACAGAAAGATGACCTGGAATGGTAAATACAGAACTAAGTGGCAAAAACAAACATGTTGCGCTGACTTTGCTCAGCTGCATAACGACAGAAAGATGACCTGTGAATGGTAAATACAGAACTAAGTGGCAAAAACAAACATGTTGCGCCGACTTTACTCAGCTGCATAACGACAGAAAGATGACCTGGGAATGGTAAATACAGAACTAAGTGGCAAAAACAAACATGTTGCGCCGACTTTACTCAGCTGCATAACGACAGAAAGATCTCGATTATTCCATACTTTTAGTAAGGAGTAAAGATAACAATTTCCAAAGATATTTTAACCATCTTTATTATCATTTGTACTCATTATTATAATTGAAATTTTTACTAACGCCTTAAAGGCTAAGATTTGTCAGTATTAATAATAGGGTAAATTATGAAAAAATATTGAAATAATATAAGTAATATAAAAAATATTTGCTCATTGATTTCGTAGTATTGTAAGATCATCAATATATCAATTAATAGATATAAGCTTAATAGCGCTAATTTAATAGTAAAGACATTATATAAATATTATATTTTTGTGAAAGTTAGTTTAAAGTTAATATAAAATATTTCTGATTATTGCAAGCTCAATTCCTGCTACGAGTAAAAGAAAGCTTATTTTAGTTTATGCGATGCGGAACTCATATTTTTATAATCTAAGTAAGTAAATTATAGCACATGGTGCTCAACTGTTTTGAAGTAAAGTACCATTTAACTTTATATTAAATATTAAAATCAAATATGGACCAGCTACATGATGAATTATGACTGTATTTATAAAATTATTGGCTTTAATATTAAAATATGTAGAATACTCAAATTAAACTACGTTTTTACCGAAAACTATTTTACTTCAATAAGTAAACTTAAATAACTAATATAAATACAGGTAGACAAAAATATTCTTAGCTCGTACTTCTGTAAGTCAGAAATTCGGTGTTTTGTGTTGTTGGTCTGGAATACTTTTTGATGGATTGTTATTAATTACTTTAGCGATTGCTAAATCATAATAAGTACTCATTAAATGATAAGTATGAGTAACTATATGTGTCTCCAAGTCATATTGTAAGAAATTTCAAAAATACTTAGTTGATAAGATTTTTTTCAGTGGCGACGTCCTGATAAAACTAAATAAAATGTTATCACGCCATTCCTCCATATTTGTTGTTGTAAAGGTTGTTTCACAAAAAAATATATTACTTAGTTTCATAATGTGTTAATAGACTTTTAATAGGTATATAAAAGGTTTATTAACTTATGAAGACAATCTCTTCCTTGTAATAGGTTTGAAAAGGTTATAAGTATACCAAAAATATGTTATATTATAATATTTTGTATTATAATATAATATAACTGTCCAAACACGATTATAAATTATGTATTTGTTATAATATTCGGCAGACCTATCAAGTAGGTTTTAGTATTAGGAGGTTGGGGTTCATGAATTAGATATTGGAGAAAATGACTGCATTATATACAGTATTCCAAGTTTAGAAATGAATTCCAATTATTACTAAAACATCAAACTATACGATAACTAATAATTGTATTCAAATAGAGCTCTTAGCTAACGTAAAACCATTTTATAATATTTCAATATACTATGTCAGTTAAAACAACAGTGTCCGATAAGTAAATGTTTTATCTTGCCTCCTGCACAATAGTACATTGTTACCCTAGGGGTGAAAGTAACTTATTTAGTCCCGAGACGGGGTTTGGCGCACGAACGAAGTGCGGGCGCCAATAGTTCGAGGGACTAAATAAGTCTTTAACCCGAGGTAAGCACTGTGCTTTTCATTACGAATACAAGGAAAGTAAAAATAAATAATATATATTTGAGGACATTTCACACAACACCATCTAGCCCAAAGTAAGCAAATTTTGTACTATGGAACTAGATGACTGATAGAATACATATATACTTTTTTTTGTAAATATCCGAACAAACATCCATGCTCATCACACAGATGTTTGCCCAGGGTGGGGATCGAACCTACAACCTACAAGCTCAGTAGGCAGCCATACTACCAACTAAGCCACAAGGCCAGTTTATACCCAAATATTAAGTCGACTCACGAAAGCTCCAGGGTTAGGCGAAGCAACCATGTTATTTCTGGCACTGCTCGATATGCACTTGGAATGTACTACTTGTTACCCGATGAAGTGAAACCACCCCAAAAAATGGTCACATTTTTGCTAACTTTACAAAGCCTTCCAGGCTTAGGCTTAGGCTAGGCAACCCTATACATTAAGAGACACCTTACTTATGTGCGTCATCCCAAGTAGGTCACATCTTGTTACCCGATGAGGTAGGTAAACATACGGCGCCCTCTTAGAGTATGACATTACCCCTGAGTTATTAAGCTAGTTTCAATTGACCCCAGCCTCATATATTATACTTTCTATATTCTATAATAATTATAATTTAACAATTATCATAAGAGGTGTGTTGTTAACGTTAGCACGTTATTAACGTTTAACATTTACATCCTTTAAAATATTATATAATTGATTGATGTGGCAGAATTTCCGCCTCAATTTAAATTATGGAATAGGTTTATAGTATAAGAAGATGACTAGTCAGTAATTGTACAAAATAATTCTTTTGATGTTGTGATAAACATAAAAAAATGTGCATAGATTACGTATACCTTATTGTATTACATGTCGACGATTCGTTTGTAGTCATTTTACTATTTCAGTGTAACTTTTTAATACTTTTACCATCTGGGCCTCAAGGTTGCTATTTGAACTATCATTCGTTCACCACTCGCTCGTATCAGCGAGTGGTTCACGAGTGATAGTTAAAAGTTAAAATAGCTGCCTTGAGGCTCGCAGTATTAAGGTGACATCTATGCAAGTTATCTAAAGTTAAAATTTATCTAATTAATACATTAGATAAATTTTAGTGTCCAAGATGTCAGTTTTCTCTGTGAATTATATTGTTTGTGCACATCTTTCTCATTGTTATTTTTCATATCATATACTAAAATCTATATTAAGATCTAAATTTAAATTATAAATAATAGAGCTTACTGATATCGATATCATGTTTGGGAAAATTAAATTGTTGAACATATTTTTGGACCGAAATAAATCCAAATTCCTTTTACTTGCATCGCCTTGTTTTTCTTTTTACCCAAATCAAATTCTGCTAATCCTAGTCTAAGTAGATGCTTTTTTATTTTATTTAGTACGTTGGTTGGACATCTCCTTCATCTACACTTAACGAACATAATATATGGAAGTTGACGAAAATATTTTGCAAATTGTACTGCATCCTTCCTCTGAGATCTCTGAACTAAATTTCGGCGAGACTAGGACGGCGCTCGACTGGTGAAATTATAATAGCATTATTTCACAAATTTTAGAAAACTTAAAAATTCCCGATATAAAAAAGCAGCTGAACCGATTTCGATGTAACATTGTTAATTAAAACCAGTACCTCCGTTTTGATTGGCTATGTTTTTAGAAATACAAAAACACAGATACATAAATACACAGTACACATCAAAGTTGGTTTTGATAATATTTGAATATGAGCAGTAGATCTCGCGTGCATAGACTTTTCCCAAGCAGTATTGTTGCGAAAAGTTTGTGCTCGCGAATTCTACTGTCCGTAGAACGACTAGCCTAAAATAATAAAATTTAATATTCTACCGCTAATTAAGTAAATATAATAAAACAACAAAATCACTTAATCAAAAATATTTATTTCAATATTCATGTTTTTTTTCTAAATTAATTTTTAGCTACACAGACACCGGGGTCCGTGACTTTTGTCAATTTGACAAAATATTGCTAATATACATATAATATTACGGGAAGACAAGATTTTCTCTTTTCAATTTACCTAACTTATTACTATATTGTGTGTATACCATGAGCAGACCAGCGACCCGCAAGCAGCACCATCGGGTGCTGCTTGCGGTATGCACGAGTATGACGCATGTGCCAGACATCGCCCTCCTCAACCACATGTTAGGGAAGAGGGCGACCCGCCACACGACACCGCTGCAAGAAGGAGCCTTCGATGGTGAGCATGAATGCTCAAGGTGTACTCACAATCCTTATTTCTAATTTCTGAATTGCCGTTTTATTTTATTACAATTACCAATATTATTTTATATTAATATTTATGCTTATAAAGTATGTTACTGTCCAGTGGATATACCTACATTTATACGGTAATACTTAGCTAAAGAAGCAAAATTATCATGAATCTTGCATTCTTTGATACTTTAACAAGCGTAGGTATAACATTTTTTTGAAAAAATTATTTTAAACAATGATATTTTATTTAGAGAGAGGTTAAACCCTTTGAATATGAAGTAAAAGCATGGCAAATCTCAGGTCTCTGCACTTTCTAGGATTAGACACATCTTTATGGCCGTTTAGTACCTTGGCCTTATTTATCTTGGTGTTGCACTTTCCACACAAACAGGATTGTCACTGTTCACAAGTCACGACACACGTCTAACGGCATTGCCCGACGTGTAGCGACTGAAGACGAGTCGGGCGATTATCTTACTTGAGGCTTACTTACCACACAGAGCAGAGGAAAACTTATCTGCATATCATCATTGATTCTATAGTCTTCATTGTTATTTTTTAAGCATATGTTTTAATCAAAATAAGTTAAGATTCCTCACTGCACATGTCTTCGGCACTCAGGTCTGTAAAATACTGTTCGTCATTGCAATACAGGCCTTTGACTCGTATGACGTGGTTGTCATTGTCCACCGCTCGCCGCAGCCAATATGACCTGCAGTTACAGGTGACGTCTCATACTTGATTGAGCCGCTTGTCCGTATCGAAGACGAGCGTCACGCCAGCTCCAGACAGAGACGACGATGCTTCGTAGTCTTCTCTGGTCATTTCTATCGAGGTCACTGTGGAACTGAGCCGAATGACTTGGCCATCGCACAACAACACAATCACAAATAAGCATTGTCTTTTGTTTGGAATAGTCCTAATAATACATAGCACTTGCGAGCCAAATTTATGCATATAATATTAGGTAGATTTTGTTGTATGTAGAATCAAGTGCGATTGCCAAGTCATTCGACTGGCCTTGTGGCTCAGTTGGTAGTGTGTTTACGTCTACCTGCTGAACTGAAAGGTCGTGGGTTCAATCCCCACCCAGGGCAAACATTTGTGTGATGAGCATGGATGTTTGTTCTGTGTCTGGGTGTTTCTATGTATCATATGTGTATATTTACAACAAAAAAAAGTATATATGTATTCTATCAGCCATCTAGTTCCATAGTACAAGCTTTGCTTAGTTTGGGCTAGATAGTGATGGTATAGCTCCCGAGATACAGGTTTTGACACCCAGACGGACGGACAGACAAACAGACGGACAAACGGTCAGACGGAGAGACGGACAACAAAGTAATCCTATAAGAGTTCCGTTTTTTCCTTTTAAGGTACGAAACCCTAAAAATGGAGAGAAATTCGTCTATCACACATGATGTAGATTGTCGTTTGATAGGTCGTTAAATTATTATGTTTAAAAGGGCTTATGTCCTTATTTCGTTATTTTACTCAATCGAAACAATAGTTTCCATTTTTTGCCACGATAATTTGTATCCAAACAAAGTTTGAAATCAAATTGGTAGGTACAGTAAACCTCCTTTTATAAAATAATCTGTCTTTTTATATCGCGTGAAAAAATGTAGCGTTACTATGACATAACACGTTATGTCACAGTAACGCATTCAAATTCAAAAATGAACTTTGTGGGAGCTCTATATTTTTTTTTATAAAACCAACAATAATTTATTAAAACCAAGCAAATCTTCAGTGAAATGCCAAACTCTCGGCGCCGTAAGTTTTCCGTCCGCAACGGGATTACGGGCAGGGAGCCAACGAAACCGCATAATGATTCAAAAAGCAGGTATTAATATAATAGTTCACTTTTTCATATTCCCTATTGCCTCACTGCGCTTTTTACAAGATTTTACGATATTAAATAAACTATAAAATATAGACTTGTTTCCACAGTACAAGCTTGGCTTAGTTTGGGCTAGATGGTGTTGTGTGAAATGTCCGACAATATTCATTTATTATTTATTTAGATAATAAAAAAGTGTTATACACACAGTAATTTCTTACTCCAAACTGATAAAATTAGGTAACAAAAATCTATCATTTTCAGATTTTCTGAGTAGAAACTGTCTTACCTGTTGTCCTAGGTGACCGAAAAACGCGGCAAAGTGACGGAATGCGATGCGACGCGACGCAAAACAAAAATTATTTAGTATCAAACTATAGCTACAAGTAGCACGCGTCCTACGTTACCGCGTGGACCGCTGTCCAGCGAAACGTTATATACTATAAATCGCGACGTGTC
This sequence comes from Lycia hirtaria, assembly GCA_947563715.1. NCBI lineage: Eukaryota > Metazoa > Arthropoda > Insecta > Lepidoptera > Geometridae > Lycia > Lycia hirtaria. Next base: position 1,534,136 of record OX387379.1, read on the forward strand.
GCATCGCATTGCGTCGCGTCGCGTTTCTTTGCTTTGTTGCCCTAGGACAACAGGCCCGAACTAATGTCTACAACACAGCACCTTAGACGCCGCTGTTGACGCACGCAATTTTTAGGCATGAATTTCACAGAGGAGACGTAAGGAGACATATCAGACATGGATTATACACATGCGCAGGCGCACCGCTTCGACGTTCGATGCCGTGCCTGCACCATGTACCTATTCACCTTACATTACATCTGTGTCATTCACTCAGGCGTCGCTGCAACGCTCCAGGTTCGTCGTTTTCCGACGTCGGCGCCAGATTTAACGCCATGCCGGCGCCGTTACGTAGATTTACCACAACGCCGTTACCATAATTACTGTACTGGAGTTCGGCCTTTACTAGCTTGTCATGGATCTTTATTAAAAACTGTAGGTTCTTAATATTTTAAAATATAAAGTATCGTTCCATTTATTTCCTTTTTAGTGTGACATCAAAAGTCGAAACGGAAATGAAACCCTTAGCCGACAATACGATGGCATCGAAATGTTCTTCGAATCGTATGCGTTCTGTTATCAGTGCCTCAGGTTCCGATCCGGAAACTAAATCGACGAACAGTATCCCGGTCGCGGCTATAAAATGTTCAAAATCTAAGAACAAAATAGACACCGACAGTTGTACTAATCCAAACGGCACACACTCAGTATCGGTGTGCGAAAGCTCCACCTCATTGGCGACAGTTAAAAATCGCTCAAACACTACAGTCGATAAGGACGTGACCGCCAGCTCTAGTAATATAGACTTATTTAACCTAATGTACACATCGGAAAATCTAGCCGAGCCTTGGAAAGAAGACAGAGACACTGTAGACAAAAACGAAACGCATTCTAATAAAACACGGCAGGCGGCTCGAGACAAAACACCTCTCAAACGAGAGAAATATCTACGTCAGCATCGCATGAAAGTGAGAAGTCCCAAACGTCGATCGGGGATTAGGATCTCAGACGCTCAGAACAAGACTAACGATCTCGATAAGCTCACTTTCAGCGTCGGAACGGAGGTAATCGACTGGGGACGCGAGACCAGAGAGAGTCACAATAACCCGATAAACTTAGTCGATGTGATCGATGACGATGAAAGACAGAGCGATAATTCGTCGGACGATATGTGTCGCATCTGTCACGGCGGCGATAGTCTGTCGCAGGAGCTCGGACTGCTGATATCGGCGTGTTCCTGCCGAGGCACCGTGGGCAGAGTGCACGTCAAGTGTCTGGAGAGATGGCTCACGGAGTCAGGCAAGTCCCGCTGCGAACTGTGCGGCACAAGATACATGACGCGCCGAGTGCACAGATATGGCGTACCTAGAGCGCTGATCATGTGGATACTCAGCCAGAACGCCAAACAGGTAAATCCAGCGTTGCGATGCATATTTCATATTTAATATCACGTTACGCCTACATTCAGAGAGAGTTTATTGCATATAACATGCATACATCACTGGAGAGCGAGTTTTGTTGTTTGTGGAGTATTAAAATTTGCCTGAGGCCTTGTCTCGCTAACAAGGCGTGTTTGCTAGAATTACGCGGGCTCCGGATTTTTGAACTACAACGTCCTGACTGAGTGGTATAAATATTTATCAAATTCATATAATTTCTATTTCCGGGGTACTTAATCAGAGCTCTTTTACATTATTACAAAAATATGTTTTTTTTTTCGTTCAACATACGAGTACTTTACTCGTTTTTGAAGCTAGATTTTACTAGTCAATTTTCAATGTCTTGCGTCACAGATAGATATTCATATTTTTTATAGCTGATACATGTAAATATATTTTATAAAAAAATATGTTTACCCTCTTCAAAAGCTTTTTTTGTTTGGAAAAGGATAGTATGTACTTTCAGATTGGCCCCATAGAAATTTCGAAAAAGTCTGTTCAGTAGTTAGATTTTTACATAATTGCGCATTTTGTCGTAGATTTTTTTTAGCTTTTTAAACTACAGTTAAATTCTATTGAATTTTGTTTTGTTTTTTTTTTTTAATTGATTATATGCAGTAGAATTAGCTCAAAACAATGTTTAATACGAGTAAACTGATACTACAGAACCCTTACAATATTTACTCTCCGAGCTTGAGTTAATATCTCTCGCTGCATGGGTCAGGTACTAGGTATGTATATCTAATCTCTATATATATGTCTGCCTTCACTAAAATAATAATGTTGCTAAGCTTAGCTTGGAAAATATCGACACAGGGTTATTTTGAAAGGATATGATTAGCTAAAAGGGATTCAATGTTTTCATACCCATGTAACCTGAGTATACAATATTGACGCCAATTTGAACCTCAATTTTGCTTTAATATGCCTACACTACACCTTTACTGGAGTAATTTTGAGTAAAGTTATGAATACTTTTTACTTTCGGTCAGTTCCTAATCACAGCTGAAAACGTGAAATTTCAGTCAGTAACTCAGGGAAATATATTTCAGTGTAATAGTTATACCTATAGAAGTATGGCTTATAATGGTAGCCGCCTGTAGCTCAATAAAGCAACTTTTAAGGCTAAGTACGGCTCTCCGCCAAATCGGCAATTTGCCAAATTATTACTTCTCAATTTATTGGCGCAGTTACATAATTGTCACATACTATTTTTTATTGAATTTCGGGAATTTCAACTAAGTCTACAAATACTACGGAAATTACATTCTTACATAAAAGATTTCAGAGTTAGCTAATTAATTGATTACATATACAATAATAAATAAATAAATAAACAACAACATTGATTGATTTGTCATTAATCTCTCCATTTCCATTATTATTGAGTTGACATGAAATCTTATCTCCTTTAATTTCATAATTATTTACATTAAATTTAATTCTTGATCGTCAAATTTCGGAATCGATTAGAGTCTGTAGTTCGATTCGACCATCGTCCGTCTCGCTCGCGCATACTAACATGTTTGTAGATATGAAATGACTAAATTAACTTTTAAATAGAATCGTCAGAATAGTGTTCTGCGGGTTTTTTTATAAGTTGATTCAGTCATTTAATATCTTCAGAAATGTTGATATGCGCGTGCGAGACAGACGATGATCGAAAGACAGGCTCTTAAGGAATTATTACATTGCATGTATGATCTTATTTCAACATCGAATGCCCAATGAGGGTATACTATATGTATCAGCTAACAATAAATGAATCTGAATCTATAATAAGTGTGATTACTCTGTTCCTATTCCTAGTTGTGGTATTTCAGTTGATGGTGGACAGTCTAGGCATAATGCTGATGTCTCCTCTGGCCGTGCTAGCCGCCTGGCTCTCAGGACGCACGCTAGCGGGTCTGATGACCCAGGAGGCGCAAGCCACCCCCTGGCCACTCGCTTCTACCTTCGTGCTGGCGTGTATGACTCTTGTATGTTACTTATTACGGTGATAAGTAGATTATAGAGATAATTTCACTTTATTTCATTAGATTCACCTTAATTATATCCGGGATTTATTTTCTATTTTTAATAAGAAACAATAAGAACTTCAGATATCGTTAAATGTTTTTCGCAATATCCAACACGCTATCGCTAGAATAAATATGCTTATGATAGGTTGCATACATTTTATGCAACTAACAAGTATCTATATTAAAAGAAAAACAAAATACAGAAAATTAAATTTAGTGGCTTTGAAATTAGTTTAGCAATAGCGTAGTCATTTATTGTTCCAATCCCGTAAACAATGTCAAAAGATAGCCTAATGCTTTAAAGATAAAAATAAATTTTCACGAGGTGAATGGAATGAAATGGAATGAATTTTCGAATCTAAATCTAAGACAGCAAAAATGTTTCTGAAAGATTGCTACATTTATATTAACACTTAAAAATGTGTAATAGCATTTGGAACGGCTCAAAAATTCCATTGAATACCTACAAAGCATGTTTCCTTACGATGCCTCCATGTCGTTGATTTCATAAGCTTTTTCCTTGAACGCGTCGTGTAAAATCTAAATTATCTTTATGTTTCTTGAATGTCATTTTCTTGTTTAAACGATGGTCTAACATTTGACACGCTTTATTTAATATCAGGGTTGCCATTCGCGGTACGCAGTATTATTTATTATGTGTTCTGTGGTCGGATCGTGTGAGAAACACCGATTTGCAGGAGCCATTGTTAGCGGCATTGAGGCGTAATTGATGCGTCGTCAACTGCGCCGTGTCTCATCGTGGTCTCATACATAACCGTGATAGTTAGACAGTTGAAATTTTCACAGATGATGTATTTCTGTTGCCGCTATAACAACAAATACTAAAAAACAGAATAACATAAATATTTAAGGGGGGCTCCCATACAACAAACGTGATTTTTTTGCTCGATATTGATAATGGCAACAGGTAGACGCTTGAAATATTCACAGAATATTGAGTTATATCATTCACTTTCATCATCATCATCATCATCCCAGCCATAAGAAGTCCACTGCTGGAAATAGGCCTCCCCCATGGATTTCCAAAAAGACCGATTCATTTCAAAAACAACATTTTTTCATTCACTTTAAAAATAAATAATTAATTTAAAATAAAATTAATATTTAAGGGGGGCTCCCATACAAGTGTTTTTTTGCCGTTTTTATAGATAATGGTACGGAACCCTTCGTGTGCGAGTCTGACTCGCACTTGGCCGGTTTTTTTTTCACTTATGTGAAAATGCGAAATTGAGCCCTCTAGTTGGGAATCCATAGCCGGAAATAGAATCGAGTGGATACGTCTTGTGCAGAGTCATGTATACGCATTCGAAGATAAGAGAAACCGTCAACTTGACCAAAAACGTGACGAACTCGAGAACAGACCTCCCATAAGAATACCATATAATTATGATTGTGGCGTCTTGACTTGCATTGAATGCTCACGAACATTTTCTGCAATAATAGGGTGCATAAGTCATGTGAGAGCGAAACATCCAAGCTCAATTATTACAGAAGCTTAGTCACCGCCAAATCGGCTTGGATGACATCATCATCATCGTTCTGTGCCCATACGTCGGAATATATGTTACCGTTATAATCAGTGGTGCTCCAAACTCAGTTAAATATCTCGACAATTAATCAGAGCTCGCAATCCGACTAGGATAGAACACGCCTAACCGCAAATGCGGTTTTTTGGCGGGAACGTCATCGAAAACATGTTGTCGCTTTGTTTTATTTTACTAAAGTTGTGTTATTTTGAATATTAATGCGATAAAAATGTTCATTCAGTGTTCGATCAAGTATGTGACTGTGGGCAAGTGAAATGAAGCAGTGAAACGTGTCATTGTGCGTTGTCGACAAAACTCCATAGAAGCTTCTAGTAAAGTCGCCATCACTTTTCTAAAGCAGGACTCGAATTTGAAACTCGACTGTATAGAGTGACTTAGTTGTAATATTTTGTTATTTTCCAATTGTGTGTTTGTCTGGTTGATATGTTTGTTGACATACTTATTAGATATATATACCTATGACGTGTAACTAGGGAGTTACCAATTAACTGTTTTGATTTGATTTGTTGTGACGAGAACATTTATAACTTGTTTCATTCAAGAAACTTGAAAAAATCCATTAGGATTTTTTCAAGTTTCTTTGGGCCCGCTTAAAGCATTTGCCCGTGTCAAGTTTGACACGGGCAAATGCTTTAAGCGGGCCCAAATCCAATTTAAAAAAAAAACAAATTGTTTCGTGGTAGTCGACCAACAAATTATTATTTCTTGCATACATGGTAAAATGTGACATATTAAATATAATTCGTGCAATACTATACATACAGTGATATTTTACCTCACGTGCGTTGATACTTTGCCACCGTCTCATCTTCCTGAGAGACGGAGTAGGGCTGGCGCTGCAGCTAATTCGGCGGAGCAGCACAAGTGGCGTAAATATGCTAATTTCATATTTGAGGTGTTTGATGTCGAAAGGTTGGGCCCGTGAGAACCTCATCTCATTTTCAAATATGTATCTGAGCGCCTGGTCATTGCGACGCGTGACCAAAATGTATCTGAGCGCCTGATCGTTGCGACGCGTGACCAAAATGTAGCTGAGCGCCTGATCGATGCGACGCGTGACCAAAATGTATCTGAGTGCCTGATTGATGGGACGCGTGACCAAAATGTATCTGAGCGCCTGATCGATGCGACGCGTGCCCAAAATGTATCTGAACGCCTGATCGATGCGACGCGTGACCAAAATGTATCTGAGCGCCTGATCGATGCGATGCGTGACCAAAATGTATCTAAGCGCCTGATCGATGCGACGCGTGCCCAAAATGTATCTGAGCGCCTGATCGATGCGACGCGTGACCAAAATGCTGGCGCGTATCTGGCCCAACGCATAAGCATTGCTACATGGAACTGCGGCAGCATGTTGGATACGCTGCTAGCTGGTAGTGAGTTTGTGCATTTGGATTGTCTTTAGACCTTTATCGATCTGGGGTTAATCGATTTGCTTTTTGTAGTAGTTTAGTTAGAAATGTGTAGTTAGTATATTGTTTTGTTGTAATTAATAAAAGCACTTGCCCAATATCTATAATTACCTAAACATAACGTCTCTTCCAGGTGTGTTACTACTGCTGGATAGTGTCTGCTGCCACCAGACATGCCCTGAGCTGGTGGATCTGGTACCGCTCGCAGTACGAGGTCAGGCTGCAACTCTTTGAGACAGAAGACTGACGACCACCGACTACTACAATAGTTCACTGAAGATTCACATATCGAAAATTGGTATTGAAACAAAAAAATGTGTAATGAAACAAGTAACAAAATAAAGGGGTTTTATCAAATTTATTCTTGTATTTTTATTCACTATATTAGTGAATAGTGCTATTTTTAACACGCTTTTATGAGGTCGACCTGTATGTAACTAACTATGTAATGAAATATAAGGTAACTAATTTAACCATCTTCCAAGGATCGTAGCGTCATGAAAATTTGCAGCTGTATGTAGTTCTGATGACAATACAATAATATGGTACTGTCGAACTGATCTGATGATGGAGCCGGAAGATATGAACTGGAACTTCATGATGGAACATCGTATCATAGCTGTTTGGATTTGTTAGAAAAGTCTCGTAATGAACTTTGACCACAATAATTTGTAGCGTGTTTTTTAGTTTTTTAAACTGTAATTATTATGTCTTGTAGGCTGCTAGGAGAAAATAAAAATACACTCATGACATGTATAATTTGATGTTTTTTTTTATTAATACATAATTAATTAGAAAAAAAACCGTTTATTATATTGAATAGATTACATATAATTATAGTTTATAAAACTTAAATAATCGACTTCAAAATACCTACGCAATTCATTTATTTGGACGATTTTTTTTCCAGTTGTTTGTTATAAAAATCAAAGTTCGCGTTCGTTTCATCAAAACTGATTTTGATAAAATTGATTTGGAAGTTTACCTCTGAGCTGTGACCAAAAACAAACGAAAAAACAACGAAAAAGAATCATCAAAATCAATTCATAATTGGTGAAGTAATCGCTGAACAAACACACTAAAAACATACAGTTGAATTGAGAACCTGCTCCTTTTTGTAAGTCGGCAAAAAATGCAATATGGAACATTCTTTACAATGATAATATGAAAATACCTACCTACATAAAAAAAGTAATTAGGTATAATTTAAAAACTGAAAATACGCAATACCTTTATACTTCGATGATATACTTTTCCAGTTATTTTGTTATATAAACTAAAGTACTGAACCGATTTTGATAAAATTTATATGGAACTTCTGAAGTATGACATACCAAACAAAAAATCGTCAATTCGAAATTGGCGATGTAATCGCTGAATAAACATAAAAACAACAACATACAGTCGAATTGAGAACCTCTTCCATTTTGGAAGTCGGTTAAAAACATATTACAGATTCGCTATGATGATTATTATGTAGCATAATATGTCCGTCTTCCAGATCCACAGCTGTTTTTGTACTCAATTTCATAATTGTCAGTTCAGCCGTTTGGTTGTGGAAAGGCCATGACTTTCCATAATCAGTAGACGTAAAGTCTAATACAAAATTCATGAATATAGTGTCCTGGGTTGACCGATACTCATATACCAACAATGATGAACTTAAAGATTTTGATAATAAAGACTCTATGTCGCCGCGCTAAAGCCTAATTTAGATTGAGAAATCTAGAGACGTCTATTTTGCTGCTTCGAATTATTTTGAAAATTTAAATTATTTTAATCGGTTAAGGGGTCATCGTGATGAAACCTACATGTCTGAGAGTTCTCAATGATATTGAAGATGTGTGAAGTCTGCCAACCCGTACTTGGCCAGCGTGGTAGACTATGGCCTTACCCTTCTCACAATGAGAAGATGGCCCGCGCCCAGCAGTGGGACACTTTGTACAAACAGGGCTGATAAAAAAAGGAGTCTAATTAGGTCTCATTGAGCTCGGCCGTTTTTAAGGACGGACGCTACATCCCGTTGATACTTTATCAAAGTGGAAAGGTAACAAACTTCAATTTTATAATGTTACTACGATAAAATTGTATAAGCAATAACACTCCATTTAAATAACAATTTTCATAGTTGCCTTTTATGTAGTCACAAATTTTATTTTTACTTGACTATAAATTCTTCAGTACATGCAAAGAAAGAATAATAATTTACACTTTTGAAACCCGACATCTACTGCTTATTTAATGCTATTTTAATGCAAGCGAAACAAAACGAATTCCTAAAATAGAAGATATAGTGTAAGAACGCAATATGGTTATAAATATTTATGACTAGATCGCTTGCCATCGACCTCCTTGTTTTTTCAGAAATCTTTCGACACATCGTTTATTCAAAATCGAATATCGAAACTGTAAGACGTAACCGAATAAAGTACTTTCAATATATATTATGTATTGTGAAACATGGGAAACAATCGTAACATTACACAAAAGACGGACAAAAGTAATTTGGATCCAAATAAAAGTAATTCAAATCGACTTCCAAACAATCCAATTAACTGAAAAGGGAGAAATAACAACTGTTGTATAATTACCGAAAATGAAATAAATACTCCAACTATTTTTTGAGGACCTTAGACAGCTACCGTCAACAACTTAGTCCATCTAGAACTTAGTTGTTGACGGTTGAGTTGATGTTTGAGATTTAGTTGAGAGGCTGGCACCGACTTGTGTTATGATAAGCAATAAAGCTTTTAAATAACACAACTACCTGTGTTCTAAATGTTATAACGAATGGTTTAGCTGTTTAATTGTGAAAAGGTACCAAACCTCGTTGTCATATTTTATTAAAAAAATAATGGCCGATGGGAGTGGCTCGAGTGGAGACCATGCACCGGCAAGTACAAGTGGCGAGAAGACGCTGCATGCGAGCCGCTTCCAATCGGTATTTTCTTGTAAATCCATGAGGAAAGCCTGTCCAACAGTTGACTTCTTATGGCTAAGATGATGATGATGAGATAAAATAAAAAAACGCAAAAACAAAAAAAAAACAAAAGATCACTAAAAAAGAAACGATGCTCGTGACGTAAGGCAGGGTGCCAAGAACGCTGCCTACATTCGCGCATTGAATAGCTAACGATATTCTTTGAGCGAGGAATGAGCCAGCCCTCTTGTCACCAGCGGCGTCGATGACTCATATATTATTAGTTATGATTAGGATGAAATTATGACAAAAGATTCCAAAACACCAATAATACTTAGTTGTCTTTTATTTGTCACAATTCTTATTTTTACTGGACTAATATACTTCATGGTATTAAATTAACAATCTGTGTCAGTCGCTCGACAGAGTAGAGCGGATCCGTTTATTACTCAACTACACAACAGCGTTGAAATTTTAATATAAGGAACTCAATTCGAAATTAATAACAATACCATTATTAATAATATTTTGTAAGAACCAGTGATTGAGTTTCATAGTAATAAAGTATATGTTAACAAAACAGGGATATGCATTTTTTTTATTTGCTTATAAATAAGGTAACCACAAAAAATCTGTTCCACAAAAGCCAAGCTGTAATATTTTCAAAAACAAAAGCTTATTGATCGTTTATTTTTTTAGTATGAGTATTGTATTTTCGTATATAATGTACTAAAATTATGAAATAAAATGAATGCATATTCCCTATTATGGGTTTTTAATATCGTCGACGTTTTCCTGCCAGTGGGGCCACCTGCGGATCTCGTTGTACAGGTATCTGCCGGGGCTCGCGATGGCTATCAGCTGCTTATGACCGACCAGCTTGTAGTCAGCAGTCAGGTGGCCTTGTTGGACGCCGCACTGGATGAGGGCTTTGGCCGCAGCTAGAGCCTCAGCCGTCGGTTGCGCGTCTGGAAATTCACAAATCCTTCTCAATATCTCCGACTTCCAACAAGTATCTATGTTAAAAGAAAAATAAAATACGCGACTGCAGAAAAGCAGTTTTTGCAGTCTAACTTACAACTTCGTGGCGCTTGATACGCTGTTGAGTGTACGTTTTTTGTGATAAAGTATGCGTAAAATCGTTATAAACGAGTATAGGTAAAGGTTTTCAATTCGGTTGCATTTGTTATATTCCTTACCTCATAAATCTGTCGTTAATAAATCTCTTAGAAATATTATTTTTTCGTTTGAAAGAATAGGTACAGTTTCAGATTGGTCTCATAGAAATATCACCAAAATCAAATTAGCAGTATGGTTTTTAAAACAAATAGACTAGAAAAAACTTCACCTAAGTAAACGAAACTACACATTATGAAGTCGGTTGTTTCAATGTTTTACTGTAATTAATTTAGTCTGCTTTTTAATCGTTTCCCACGTTTCTAAAATTCAATAATAATAAACAATATAATATAATTCATTGTAAAATAGGATTCAGTTTAGTAATCAGATACTCATTTGCATATTTGTCTGAATCCAATGTAAAGTCACCTACAAAGTCAATAGTATTGTGGACTAAATACTTATTGTCGGGAAGCCCTTATAATAGCATTACTTACTGTCATTGTGTCAATTAAACTTAGGTGTTTAACTTAGACTAATCTGAACGTTTGTTTGAGGACGAATTGAAGGTGACCTAATAGGGAGGCGAATTGGCACAAAACCCATATGATTAGAGCAAGTCGAACTAAAATAAATTTGTAACTGAATATTTATAGATTTTAATTTGGTTTCTGGTATAGAATTAGATAGGCTTAGAATGCGAGTCGGCTCTAGCTAATAAAGTTAGCTAGCCTTTTAAGGCTAAGTACGTCACTCTGCCTGCCGCTATACATGACAGGTAACAAAAATTTTGCACAATTTCACTTCCTAACTCTGTGACACAAACCACTTGAATCAATAACCAAACGTTCATGTGCATCTCAAAAACAGTACTTACGCGATTGTCATGCACACACTTTTGTAGATTTTTGGCTTCAACTGTGAATGGAATTTTGAACTAAACTATCACACTAAGTTTTCTAATGTTTTTTCGATTGTTACTTATAGAAATTAAACAACATACATGCACTAGATAGGCCAAACCACTACAACCGTTTTGATAATCCTCAAATCTTGGCTAGAGAGACGCGTTATGTAGCAAGGATGTTACGCGAAGCTATTGAAATGAGGAAATATCCGAACTTTAGACGAGGCGACCTAATTTATTTTGGCACATCTCAATGGGCACTTTCTAATGTACATACTATGTACCAACTTGTTACCCGATGACCCAAAAAAAAATGGTCACATTTTTGCTAACTATACAAAACCCTCCAGGTTTAGCCTAGGCAACCATGTACATTAAGAGACACCTTGCTAATGTGCATCATCCTATCTAGATCACATCTTGTTACCCGATGAGGTGGGTAAACATTCGGCGCCCTCTTAGACTTAAACTATCTTACGACGTATATTCGCCACAGATAGACCGCCTTACCGAAAAACGTTACTTAACTTTAACCATCGTCTTAAATTTTCTGTCTTCTTTCCGCAAGTGTCATTACGTGTCAGCGAGAAGTTGACAAAATTTGTTAAGCGTTGCTTAAAGTTAAATAACGTTTTTCGGTAAGGCCCTGAGTGAGCACTGTCGCTATTATCATTTTTAACCCCCGACCCAAAAAGAGGGGTGTTATAAAGTTTAACTTATATATATATATGTATATGTGTGTCTGTCTGTAGCATCGTAGCTCTCAAACGGATGGACCGATTTATATCTAGTTTTTTTTTTTAAAGTGGATTTCATCGGTAACTCCCATTAGTTCTATAAAACTGTGACGTCATAGTTCATCGAGTGCTTTTAGCTATGTTTCATCAAACTCGGTTCAGCTGGGTTTTATGGGTGGTTTTGAGTTCTCTAAACTTATAGTTGTACTGTTGTACCTAATGACATTCCCTTATCTTGTACCATAATTCTTTCGCTCACTGCGCGGTGCCCAAGTCTCGTATCACTTAAAATTCAATAAGTGAAGCTGATTTAATTTTCTTTCAAGAAAACTTGAGCCACGAGGCTTCTCATAACTAAAATAAATACTTGTAGTATACAAAGTAAATGTTTTAGTTAACGAGATTTTTCCAAATTCTTTGAACCAGGCTTTCAACTTCAACGTGACATTTATTAATTCATTTGACTGGAATGAAACTTCAGAATGAAACGACGAATTTTGTAATTGTTCGTTTCTTTTTCTGTGGAACCATCAAGAAGGTTTTATCTCAGGGTATTTATTCAAAACAATTTACGTAAACTTGTCTCGCATTTCATGAGTTTTTAATACTTGTTGATTTACATCAAAATAAACCCTACAGGCATGCCAATTTTGAAACTTTTAGCTATTACCGTTCAAAAGATACAGCCGTTTAAGTGTAGGACAGACAGACAGACAGTCACCTTAGCCTCACGAATAGGCTCCCGCACCCTTAGTACGGAAGCCTAACCATGTTGTCTAGGTACAACAAGCTTGGTGGAGAAATCTATTAATTTCTCCTCCAAGATTACAAGTATGACAATTACAAGTATGCGCAACGGCTTAAGGAAAGAGGGTGCGATCCTCGGGCGGGCCATTTCTTGGCCCAAAACATCTCCCTGGCCATACAGCGCGGGAACGCTTCCAGCGTAATGGGCACTTTTGGACGAGGAAAGGTGAACACGACGGAACCTGATTTGGGGCACTAATTATTTTTATTGGGATTATTATTGACAATATATTGTTATTTTATTTTAATTACAAGTATGATATATTTTAACATATCACAATCAATCATCATCATCATCGTTTTTTGTCTTATTAAACATGGTCGGCTCGACAAGTCGCCTGTCGACGTGTGCGACGCGGCTAACTTGAGCTATCAAAGCGCGCAGCGCAGCTATCTCTCTCGCGCATCATAACATTTATAAACATATAAAATCACTGATTATGGTTATTATAAAAGTGAGACAGATTCGTTTTTTTAGATAGTAAAATATTTAAAAATAGATCTATTCAGACATAATGTATGTTGGCGACACAGTAGTGAATAAACGTATATTTTAGAAATCCTCAGCCAAGTTAAAAGATATATATCGAAGAAAATATTATTCTAAAACATTTCTCCTATCTAAGTAAACAATTCTCGTCTCCCACTCTCAGTGATTTTTTAAATTATGTTTAAAAATGTTGTGGTGCGCAAGAGAGATGGGCGCCTTTGAAGCCAATTTTAATCTGATTTATTTTTTGAAATATCTCTATTCATTACAAAAGTCCATAAATATTTTGAAGCCGGTTTTATATATATTCCACAAAGTAGCCAGCATTTCAAAATTAAATCCTTCAAAGGATAAATAATTGATAGAAAGTTCCTTTATTGACCATCTCTCAACTCCGGAAGAGGCTTTTAGATGAAATTCACGAGAAATTTATGATTGCTTTCCTCATTGGGATACTAAGAATCAGCTCGTGCAGACATTAACAGAGATATCACTTATCCACTTATTAGATGTCCTTTGGATGGCTTCCGTTCCAAATTAAATGTAATATCAATTTATCATAAAATTATGTTATATTTGATATACGTGATGTTTGATTGTATAGAAATATACTAAATTGTTTTAATCCGTGTTTTCGTTTTTTTTTTTTTACTACAATCAAGGTTTATTATTTTACTAGCTAAAGCTAAAACCAATATAATTGACCGAACAAAGGTCTCTGCATCAAATAACAATATGTTCTTTCTTTTATGCTGATGTTTGTTGGTATTCACATTTTTATTGCAGTTTTTTATAGCAATCTTGATAAAATTTGGTAACAGGTTTTAAGATTTAGTAAAAAAATATCGTCGGGGATTTCTGATAAGTGGAGTATTTCCCCCAAAAATGGGGTAAGTTTGCTTCGGTCCACTTACTGATTGATTATCTTCCTATAAACGTTTAATACTTGTATAAACGAGAACTTCAAATGTTATCAAATTCGATAAAGAGATTGTTAATATAAAAGATTGGTAAATCTCCGATAAATTTGCTACGAAGCTATTTGTCAGCCAACTTTGATAATTTTTAACATCGACCTTTTATAAATTTAAGACAGTTCAAAAATTCCACACCAGAAGGGACTTGAACCCGCATGCCCGAATCTGTTCTTGTGGTATGCGGGCATGCACACACAAAAATATCGATCACACAAAGCCTAAGGCTCGTGTTCTTACACGACTTACCGTTGAAGTTTCCAATAAAAGAGATGGCAATGGACCTTCTATTGTATCCGTATGTGTGTGCGCCGACGTGCAGCCAGCCGGAGCCTTCGTACACCTTGCCGGTGCCGCCTATTATGAACCTTAGAACAGAAAACGTAATTGCTAGTACCTAGTTTCCTAGTAGTTCTAGGTATAGTAGACCTCGCGGCACACAGTCTGTACTCGTTAGGTCTCCCGCTTGTAGTTGAAAATCTTGTTCAGAATTGAGTATAGAATGTTTCTGTCAAATATTATCAAAATGGGTCGAAAGACTTTCAGTTTTCATAACCTTTCTCTCGAGCTTCACGCACCACGAGATAGCACGTGAAGCTGTCGATAATATTCAAAATTCAAAATTGAATTTGTGTTAATTCCAAATAGTTCCATGCATGCTAGCTTGATTTCTCGAGATCTATGGTCGAATAGCTAGCCGCCTGCTTGTCGTATCTAGCACGCATAACTGTGATGAAATTAAGAAAAGGATACTTAAAATTAAGAAAAAAACTTTGCTAATTTCTATATGATAATTAAGTACAGAAATATTTTAAAAATCTCCTTAGCACAGACTTGTACAAACTCCCTAACTGGGACTTCTTAGTAAGAATAATAAATGAGAGCTATTTTATTCTTAATGAGCTTCTTAATTCTTCTTAATTAGTCAGTGTTCTAACTTACAACTACTTTTTGTAAAACAAGGGCTACAAAAATATTTCCATCAGGGCTACAAAAGTTACTTGGATAACGTAAGTGTCAAAGTCAACGTCATTTGGTGCAATGTTTATCTTGTCTTTGTACACTCTTTCTGTGTAACACTTATTTATTAACCGACTTCAAAAAAATTGAGGTTATCAATTCGACCTGTATGTTTGTAATATTGTCAGAATTGCACAATTTTTGTATACGTTAGTCTATACCAGCTTCTAAACATGTGTGCCAAATTTCATAAGTGTATGTATGTTTGTCCACGCATTACGCAGAAACTAGAAGTCGTATTCTGTTTCTTTTATTGAATAAAGTATCTTTCAACTTAGGAGTCACTGTAAGTTTTATCACAATAGGTTCAGTAGTTTCAAGATATGGACTTTTGAACACTCACTTCATTCATCGCAACTGCAGAGCAGTGTCTACACCTTATATTTCAATTGTTTGAGAGACAGTGACATGAGCGGTGATGAGCTTTGACGACCGTTTTTAACCGACTTCAAAATAATAAATACTATTACAAATGAATAAATAAAAGTAATTTAAAAAAAAAACGATTTCAAACTGAAAAAGAAAGAAATAACTCGTAGAAAATCAAAACTGGGCGTCTACCTAAATAGGTACGTATACCAACTATTTTTTTTGAGGTCATCAAGTCGAGGTCGACAACTAAGTCCCATGCAGACACCGACCTTTTTATTTAATTCGGTTTAATTTTTTTTAATTACTTTTATGTAAAAGTTTGTAGTCATAACACAAGTGAAAATCCAGAAAAGGGACACCCGGAGACGACGTTGAATGTGACTTAAAAATCTTAGGACATTGTTCAACCTGAGCCTTGAGGAGAAGGATTTTATGATTCTTTTTTCGTGCAGCTGTCTAAGATATAAATAGTCTTAATGGTAGCCAACCTCCGGTAGACTCATCATCCATGGTGGGAGAAAAAGAAAAACATAGAATGTAACAGCTTCTTCTTTTCCCAGCCATACTGTAAAAGTCAGTTCAGGGACATGAGGCAAAAATCAAAAAATATCAGAAAAATTGGAATAGGAATTAATTGTGAATTGGAATTGTCAAATTGGAATATGGAATAAGCGATGTGGTGACCCTTGTCACTGCAATCCAACATTACATCCTACCCTCTTATCCCCTCTAACATTTAACCGTGATTAGAGGGTTAGATCCATCAAAAAGGTGGCAGCAGTACTCCATACACGATCGGACCTGTGCCTAATACAAGTGAAGCAACTGTCCCGGTGATAAATAACGCCTAACCTTATTGAGGATGCCAAGTTTTTTACTAGCCTAGTTTAGCCTTAAATTCAAGGTAGTCCTTAAAGTTCAATGTTGGGGTTAGCGTGAGTCCCAGCAGTTCAAGATAGCCTGAAGTGCTGACCCCCAGTAGTTGATTGCACCTCAACAATATGAATAAGTTAGAGGATGACAGTATACATACGACATTCCAATGTCCCAGTAGCCCAGCTGGTCCATGTGGTAGTCCTGCATGTTCTGGACCTGCGCCTTGCAGCTCTGATCCGTGGTACAGGTGGGGGTGGCCGTGTGCTGGATGATGACCAGACTCACTGGCCGAGGGAGGTACTCCACATGTACAGGCTGCACTCCCCCCCACTGCTTCTTGGAGACTACGCTACAATCTATTGAAAAAATAAATTATGTTGTCACGGGTTTTACAAATTTAACGGTTAGGACAGACAGAAAAATGAAACAGACAGACTGCCTATGCTAAGTAAAATTATTGCGATACAGATCTTCATACGGAAACTTAACCAGTATCTACATATACTATATATGATAAAGTAAAACAAAATACCCGGCTGTAGAGGACTATTTTTACAGTCTAGATAACGATTTCATTACGCTTGATACGTTGTTGAATGTTTTTCAACCGACTTCAATAAAGGAGGAGGTTCTCAATACGACTGTATTTTTTTTATGTTTGTTACCTCATAACTTTCGACTGGGTGAATTGATTTTGATGATTCTTTTTATATTTGAAAGCTGGTGCTTCCCGTGTGGTCCCATGTTTTGTGCTGTGGTCAATTTGGTCCACTTCTGACAATGGCATCTATGAAAAGTCGATTGCTTCAGTTTTTTAAACTATAATTATCATTAGAAAAAATGCACAAAGTCGCTGTAAAAGGTTACAAATGTACATTCTTTAAAAAAATACAAAAATCTTTATTTGACTCAATTTTAGACTCTAGAATACTTCAACTTTAGAATAATTCTAGTAAAATCATTTATATTTCACTAGTAAGTTTGAAGCGGAAAATGCGCATATTTTGAGTTTTGTGAGAATCTTATTATTATTATTACAAAAACATATAGCCTATGATATTCAGGGAGTGTAGAGTAATCTAACGGACAACTCGCACATCAAAATCGGATAAGCTGTTTAAACTATAAGGGGAGGTAATATAGGTACTTGCACATACCGGCATACAAATGTACATACATACATACAACATACATATACTCGAAAAACATTACCCTTCTTCTTGCGCAGTCCGAAAAAATCTTTTTTTTCCCATTATTTTCTTAGGGTAGTTTCATATAAATAAATAGATAAACGTATTGTACACCAAATAAACAAATCATACAAAACTAGTAACAACAGGAGGACTTATCACTAAACGCGATCTCTTCATTGCAAAAAGTAACCGATTTAACTCAAGAAATAAAGACAAATTTAAAGACACCTCGCACATTAAAATATATGTGGTTCTTTAAGCTATAAGCGGCAATATAGAAACATACATTTATACACCTGAAAAACATTACCTTCTTTCTTTGACAGTCGGTAAAAGGCTCCAGAGAATACACTCACCCGCATCACAGTAGCTAATAATGCACAAACTAATAAAAGAGCAGATTAACAACTTCATCTTGCACGACTCTCTCTTCCAGCTGTCAGACCAGTACTAAGTAAGGTTCATCGCCTTGCTTATTACTTTACTGGACTTAAATAATCTCGTTCGCAAATAAACATGATCCTCAGTGCATCTTCTTCATTCTCTTATATAATGAGAGAGAGACGTAACTTCAACTTGATATAAATACAAAGATAACGGGGCAACCCAAACAAAGGGCTAAAATATTTAAAACACACGTGGTTTGCAATTTGAACTAATAAAATATAAAAATTAATCATACTTGGGCAATGAGGTTATTATTGGCGTTACATTGAAATGTAACAAATTTTAACAAACATACACTATTGTCACATAATATCGTTGTCCTTGGGTAAGTATAACTATCTAGGTGTACCTATTTTATACAAGTTACATAGTTAAGGTATGCGCTTGACACAATTATCTAACTAATGTGATATAATAAAAGAGGAAGCACTCTGTCTCTCTGTCTGTCAGTTTTAATGGACGAAATGGCTAAAACAATCGTTATTTGGTAAATAGGTAGGAACCTAAAAACGGACCTAGGTTACATTTCATCATCATCACCGTTTTACATCACTACGCAGGAAATCTAGGGGCACAGTTAGTAAATGTCATAAAAGCGAAAGTACTTTATGTTTGTCTTTCTTTCTATTTATTTTTACCTTTTCACGATTAAGCGGCTTTAGCCGCTAACCCTTCATGGTTCATTATGAAATGGTGTCTATGATAGCTGAGATAACGGAGGGATAGGAGGATAAAAAAATCATCCAAGAAATGGAAATAAATCATCCAAGTAAACGAAATTCCGTAATTTAAGTCAGTTGTTTCAGTTTTTTTTTAATAATAATAATTATTATTATAATTAAAAAAAACTGAAACAACTGACTTAAATTACGGAATTTATTTTACTGATTGATGATTTATTTCCATTTCTTGGATGTTTTTTTTTTATTTTGCTTTAAAAACCAAATCACTAAACCGGTTTTGACGGAAAAATCGGTTCATAAATGACAGAGTTATGATGTAGCATAACAAAATACATTGAATTAAAAACCTCCTTTTTGAAGTTGGTTAAAAACCAACCGTGCTGATATAGTTCCACGGACGGAGAATTTCTGAATATTCCGTCAAGACACAAATACTGGCCACCGAGAGAATTTTAGTAAATCCCGATCCCAAATAAACCAACTGCAATCCCATGGGGCTTTGCACCTTCAGGTTTTCCCTTATCGAAAAAAAAGGGGGTAATATCAGATGATATCGGCGTGGATAATAAAAAAAAAGTAGCAAAAAAATATATATACAATTGTATTTAAATAAAAGATGTATTATTGTTATTACAAAAAAATATAGCCTAAGACACTCTAGAAGTGAAGACGAATCTAATAACACCTCGCACATCGACATCAGTCAAGCCGTTTAGACTGTAGGCTGTCATATAGAAACATACATACATACATACAGTCGATAAACATAACACTCCTTCTGACTGCGTAAGTCAATTAAAAAAGCTGTCGACTCAATGAATGAATGTCGTGGAGAGCGGGTAAAGTCGCGCGGCACAGCCAGCAAATACTTGCTCTACTTGTAAATGTCAGACTGATAATCGAACCATAAAGAAGACAACAGTAAAGTTACTGTAAACATCTGGTGTTGACGTAAGACGCCGAGCTCGGGGCCCCGGTCGCCCGCGCCGCCGGGGCTTCCCTGTGTCCACTTATCGCTGTTAGCTTTAACTTGATACCTATTCAAAACAATCTTGTTTTCTATCTGGTATGCAAATTATGGAAATGTTAGTTTTATTATGATTAAGTATATTAATAATAATTTATCTATCGCAGAATAATTCTGCGATAGATAATTATTCTGCGATAGGGCTTGCAAGCGTATTATTAGATATACTATTTTGCAACAGTTGTTTTACTTAGATTTTCGCGTTTATTACTCATAAACATTTAACAAACAGATCCAATGAGATTTGTATGACATATCACTGCAAGGATCTGCGTTGGTGTATACGTTTTACATAAAAATAATTCATTACATAAAATGATAATTATAGTTTTAAAAAAACCTGAAAAAACCGACTTTAAAATACGCAATTCGTTTACTTGGATGACATTTTTCCAGTTATTTTGTTATAAAAACCGATTTAAAAAATCCGAAAAAAAAGAAAGAATCCGAAAATCCGATTGTAATAAAATTTCTATGGGACCACCTCTGTGGTATTACCTACCAAATAAAAAAAAAGATCGTCAAAATCAAGTCATAATTGGCGGAGTAATTGCGCAACAAACGTACAATAAAAAAAATTGAGAACCTCCTTCATTTTCAAAGTCTATTATAAATGCAAATTCACTTAAACTTCACTTCAGTTTCGCGGTAATTTTGCTTAGAGAATCGACAGTGTATACTAGCGTGACTTGTGCGTGCAAATAAAAAAAAATTATCGAAATATACAGATATATATCGGATAGAAAACAGTTTTCTCCTTGAGTCTACGGTGTATGTCTGTCTGTCCTATACATAAACGGCTGTGTCTTTAGATACAAGTCTTAAAATTGACGAGATTGTAGAGTTTACTTTGATGTAAATCTACAAACCTAAAAACTGGTTTAGAGCAACACAAGCTTGCGTAAATATTTTTTAGAAAAATGTGAAATTATTGTACGATAAATATAAAACCTCCTTGTAATTAATTCCAATTGTCATCCCAAATTTCCCATTGGGAAATCCAATGCCAAATAAAAAAGAATCGAATTTCACGTTCACTTGTCATTTTCATAAAAAAAAAATTGGATTTTTTGTAGATTTTATCAAACATATATTTTTCAAAAATTATTTGCGCAAGCTTATCTCGCACTTGACCAGTTTTTAGTACTTATTTATTTACATTTAATAATAAAATGACAACTAAAACACTACAATCTTGCCAATTTTGAGGCTTGTATCTATTACTGTCCAAAAGATACAGTAGTTTAAGTTTAGAACAGACAGGCAGACACCATAGCCTCACGAATAGCTTAAATAAAACGAGCTTGCGAAAACTTAACATAGAGTAAACGGTAGCATTAAAATCCACAGACATGGTAGATGAAGCATGCGACTTCATTATATCTTCATCACTTATGAAAACTTCGCGTGCCACATTTTTGGTATCGACTGTAACGTCACACAAACGATTTTGTGATAAAATGTTCCATTCGCGCGACTAGAATATGATAGAATATGTGTGCCGTTACATATATTCTTAGATAGAAAAAACATGTTTTGTTAATTAATAATAAGCCCTGGTGTCTGTGTCCATATCCATGTATTGTGGCATACATAGGAGTACGGAAGCCTCGGTGTGCGAGTGTAACTCGTACTTTGCCGGATTTAATGAGTTAAAGTTTTATCCTGATTCTATGACTGTCGATGTCGATTTCAAGTCAAGTTGCTGTTATCACGAAAGCGGCCTGACGTCTGCCCTTTCACTGATAAGGACATGACATTACGAAGTAGGTACATCATTCATAAATAATAATGCTCGATTTGATGTATTTCAACAACATTAACTGTGATCCGTTTCCGAAACTGACCAACTAACTAACTGACTGACTGACTGACTGAACTGAACTGACGAGACATATTCGGCAGACAATAACAAACAGAGTTAGAAGACAGGCTAAGAGACTGCGAAGATGAATGTATTTTAAAACAATACCTATGTTCGAGATTAATCGAAACGTCTCTTGCTCTTCCTATAATAATCTTCTGTGAATATGTAAATTTCCTATCTGTTATTATTCAGAATAGCACATTTAAGGAAATCCGGAATCATTTAAGTAGGTACGACTCTCACACAGCAATGCTTCCGCACCCCTGTGTATGACACAATATATGAATATAAAAATTGATACCAGAGCTAATTACCAAAATGTGCTTTATATCTAAGAATATTTGTAACTTCACATATATTTTCTATAGAAAAGGAATAGCCTAAAATGCTAGATGTTCACATACCAAGTTCAAATAAATAAGTGTTACATACCTATTTTCTTTAACCAAAGAGTTTTTAACACTACTTTATACCTACTATATGTCACATGCTCACGTGACATGTGACACCAAACGAAACGTTTTGTTGACAGTAACAGTTAGTGTCATATTATTATGACATAAACTTTAAATAGAGTAAACGGTATAGTTAAAATGTGGATAAAGAAAATCTGTAACACTAACGTGAATGCCTAGTGATTCAGGCTACCTACTCCAACTATAGAAAATATGCGAAGTTACAAATATTCTTACATATATCTAAGAATATTTGTAACTTCACATATTTTCTACAACATGTGCTTTATAAAACACATTTTGTTGAGTAATTAGCCCTGGTGTCAGTTTAATGTTCATGTGTCATACATGTGTACGGAAGCCTCGGTGGAAGTGATTCTCGTACCTTGTCAAATTTATTTTCCTTTCTTATTGCGTAACTTCACGCAGTTAATTAGTATTTCTGAAATTAATGGTCATTTTTTATTTTCAACTAATCCGAGTACAAAGTTAATTTTAACCGATTTCCAAAAAAAGGAGATTATCTATTCGGTCTGTATGTTTTTTCGTATGTTTGTTTACCGATTACTCAGTTTTCTTGATGATCATCTAAAAGATGATTCTTTTTGTATTTGGCTGATCATATTTCAGAGTGGGGTCTCATAAATTTTTTGTCATAATCGATGCATTCTTTGGTTTCTTTAACATAATAACTGGTATATCCAAACAACTGTAGAAAAGTGAATAGCAAAGTCAAGAATATGCGTGCATTCACTTTTCTGCAGGCGTTATACATATTGCGTATTTTGAAGTCAATTTTTACAGTTTTTTTAAACTATAATAATAAAATTATGTTATTACATTACAGTACGAACTTGAGTAGCCGTGGGCGGAAGAGGGAGGATACGGAAGTCGCAGTTCAGTTTACAAACCAAATTTTGTTTGAACGGTGACTCGGTCGAGTGTTCGTGGAGTTGAGTGCGCGATATTGTGTTCCCTCCAGACAGCGCGCTGTCATCGCATTATGTACTTACGAAGTTTGGAGTCGGTTGATCGGCGCGCTGTGAGGTTAATCGGTGACGATAAACTGGTTGCCAAGAAGCTACCGAGTCTCGAACACCGCCTTAAAATAGCTTTTCGGTCTATATTCTAAGATTAATTTCGTGGAGTGTAGTGTATGCAAGAACTTGACAACCTAATTCCACCCTCCTCATTTCACTACAGGACTAGCAGAAAGTCGGCGGAATACCACCCATTTCTCATTAAAATGCCAAAGACCATACTGCACTTCATCCATACTGCAAAGGAATGGAACTCTTTACCGCCATCTATGTTTCCTGAGAACGGCAGTCTTGGATTTTTTATGGCTAGAGTGAGTAGATAACTTCTAGATCGACGAGCTCCATCCTCGGCCACACCGCCGCTTAGCATCAGGCGAGATGGTGGTCGATCGTAGATATATTTAGAATTATAAAAAAACATGTCACATCGTATCTCGTGCAAATGTCACAATTACTGTTATAAAAATTAATAAACAAAATAGCAATATCTTTACTGTGTGTTGATATGTCGTATGGTTCAGGAAACAAAACACACTTAGTTTTGCAATGTATATAGGTATTTATTAAATACTATTTAGTCGCCAGAGACACTGGAACCGCGAAAATAAATAAATCTATTAATAAGTCCCCAAAGCACACAGTTATCTCTCTCGCGCATCACAACAATTTTAAACCTAATATAAAACTACAAAAACCCCCGACAAAAAAACGGCTGACACGATTTTGATGAAACATAGTTAAGAACACTCTCGATGGTATCTTCTTTCAAATAAAAACAAAACTAGACCAAAATCGAACCATCTGTTTGAGAGCTAGAATGCGACAACAAACTAGAGGTGAATAAAAATAAATAGGTGGATATATGGAAATATTGCAGACCATAGCATATTATTAATACAGCCATGTTCTGATTTATGCTTTTTCTGTACACAATCTCGTTCAAATATATTTTGCACATAATTTTGATAATGTACACTAAAGATCAAGCGTAACCTACTCGCTTTTGTACAGTCGGGTATTTTGATTTATTTTTGACCGTTTTCCAAAAAGGAGATTCAGAATTCGACTGTATGTTTTTTTGTATGTATGCTACGCAATTACATCACCAATTATGAATTGTTTTTAATGAAGGTGGGCCCATATATACTTGGATGAGATATTTTTCCAGTCATTTTGTTATAAAATCCAAAGTACTGAACAGATTTTAGTAAATTTTACTATGGAAATTAACGTGGTTTTCACACATTTTTTAAATAAAAAAAAACTATAGTCGGATATTTCGGCTCAAAACAGACGTGAGTGACCCGTAGTTTTTATTTAAAAAGATTTTAGTAAAATTGATATGAGACTACGTCATCTGAAGTATTACATAACAAACATACCTACATACATAAAGTCGAATTGATAATCTCTACCTTTCTGAAAGTCGGTTAAAATAGGACATAATCACAAACCTTTAAACAACAATTGTAGATTATGTGATTATCGGTTTCACTTTGGTTTTTATAGCAAAATAACTGGTAAAATATAATTCAAGTGCCTATAGAAAATTACGATAGTGTGTAGGCGCAGGATCGACGCATATGACATAGTACAATACTCTTTGCATATGACCAAGAAAGAGTCCAATAGACGCATTTGACCAGATACGCAAACATTATTTAAATTCAACATTTGCGGCCTATCCGAACATATCAATGTAATATTTAAAAAAAAACAATACAAGCAATTACTAGAATTTGGAGTTTGATTGACACCAGTACATCCTCTAAAGATGTAAAACCAAGTAAACAAATTGCGTATTTTGAAGTCGGGTTTTTCAGTTTTTAAACTATACGTTCAAGCAGCTCGTTTTGTGGTTATGGTTGTACATCGGTCATTTGTGTAAATAGAGTACGTTTTGTTGTAATTGTTTCAGCGGTACATATGTCATTGTTGTTTTGGGGGTTCCCAGTCCTCTTGCCGGTGATTTCAGCCCTTCGTACGTAGTACGATTCGTAGGCTTTATTTACGGCGAGTCGTGGTAATATATCTTATACATCCCTCCTTGGTGGAATTACTATTTCCTTCTGGCGGTAGGGTCGTGTAAAAAACTGAACAATGTCATTTCTGACCCATTATCTATATAAATGTAGTAAGGAAACGATATAAAATCGGCCAAGCACGAATTGGTTTCGAACACCGAGAGCTCCGTACGTTTTTTTTGTTTACCTAAGTAAAAAAATCAAGCTTCTAAAAGCTTGATTTTTTTACAGCTTTAAGGGACCGCCTGCATTTTTTAACAATAAACAATAGACAAGATTTATACTGTGACAAAAACTTTAAAATGTTAAACATGATTTAAAATTTAACTAAACTATGTTTTTGCCACAAGCTGGTTTTTGGGTTCCACATTATACAAGGAGCACTTATGATGTCGCCATGTACGTCTGTCTCTCTGTCAGTTCGTCCCTGGCTTCGTTCATAGACTCTTAGTATTAAAAAACTATAATTTTGTATGGGTATATAATATAACAATCACGCCAACAAAGTATTAATATTATAATCTTGAAAAAAACGCATGGAGTAGGGATATTTTATTCTCGTGTATTCCAATACAAAGTAAATCTAAACCATTTGTGTCCTCTTGAGGTACGGAACCCTAGAAACGGAAACGGAAGTATGACGAATTTTATTTTTTTACAAAAAATCTAATTCAGATAATCACATGGGAAATAAACAGAAAAACAATTAAATGGTATGATTACTAAAGATTTATTAAAAACGGGTGCATTTATCGTAACTATAAACGACCTCAAACAAACCTAATTATTTATAAACTAAGTATATTTAAAGCTTGCAATGGCGCTAACAAACAATATTTTGTAATAAGTTTAGAAATATCAAAAAACCCTGACAAAAAAAATGGCTGAACCGATTTTGATAAAACATAGCTAATAACACTCTCGATGAAATCCTCTTACAAACATAAGAACTGGACCAATCAAAGATACATACGTCAAACTTTAACACCCCTCTTTTTGGGTCGTGGGTTAAAAACAAATATTCTTAGTGAGCAAAAAAACATAGACAAATGTACATCATACAACACATCATACAATAATTATAAGGAATACAACAGGTTAGACATTTAAATTACAAAAAGTTCAATTCAACTAAATTGTCTAATTTATCTAGCCTAACAATAAAACTACGTAGTTAACTAAATCTACACTTAGGTGGTGCTTAGGTATAAAGATTAGCCCTGGAATGGGATGTTTTTTTATTGAAAAACATTCAGCTTGGGTGTAATTTGCCTGATAAGCAATCTTTGGATGGTATGTATTTGGAATCGGGGATCAGACAACTTGTATAATCAATCTTAGTGGATACAAACATGTGACTGGTACCTATAGGTTCGAACACATTCGGCCTTACCGAAAAACGTTACTTAACTTTAAGCAATGCTTAACATATTTTGTCAACTTCTAGCTGACACGTAATACACTTGCGGAAAGAAGTCGGAGAATGTAAGACCTTGGTTAAAGTTAAGTAACTTTTTCGGTAAGGCCCATTATGCCGTGCCGCAGCGAGCCGGGTCGCATCGCAAAAGTCCGCTTATAGCTTATCCGCATTTATATGAAGTTACGCACACTATGCCGGGGCGGATTCCGGCGAGTGCGATGCGGCC
Organism: Lycia hirtaria; assembly: GCA_947563715.1. Taxonomy (NCBI): domain Eukaryota; kingdom Metazoa; phylum Arthropoda; class Insecta; order Lepidoptera; family Geometridae; genus Lycia; species Lycia hirtaria. The sequence continues at coordinate 1,561,162 of OX387379.1, forward strand.
CGCTCCGCCGCACTGCGCCCTATCTGTGTGCTATGGCAAGCGGAATTGCACACGCGTTTCTCTGTATTAAAAGTTATAAAACTGCGATAAAAGGAAAAGGATAAACAAAGAACGATTGATAGTTTACGGCTACAAAGAGCTATATGCAAATTATTAATAATAGGCAAATAAAAAAGCTCTTCTCGTCAGAACTATCGATGTCATGTAGTTACTCGTACAACATCCAGCGGCATACTGTATTCAAAATCCGTCAATGCGTTGCTGCTCATGCTCGAACCTTATAGAAACAGAAATGTCCCAGTAAGTAATCAGTGTGACTATAGATGGAGTTCCAGGTAGTTTCTGTACGGGCACAGAGTCCAGCCACCGAAAATCTCTTCGCTTTTATATATACAGATCAAGTCTACATTTGACCACCTCCTTCTAACAATGACAGTATTAGAAGACACATAAGCTACTTATTTACTCTAAATTTGGAAATAAATCTGACTCGTGTATTATTAATAATTTAGTAAAGTAGCGAGTAACTCAGGTTAGTGCGGTGCCACGTGAACAAATACTCCCTAATATGGATAAATTATAACTCCCGTGGGAAGTGGGCGGCGCGAGAATGTAAACAGATGACTCGCGTCGGTACTGCCGCCGAAGGGTATGGAATAATATTACTAAACAGCGACAGGAGCAGTGGCAGGAGCTGAATGTAAGGGGGTAATAGTATTTCTTCGGGCTCTAATTTTCTTCTGATTTGTCTGTTTTCTTTTTATGATAATTAAGTTTAGTTTTCTATGATAATTAAGTTTAAAAGGAAAATGTACCAAATGAATCAGAATATCAGATAAAGCGCTGATTTTTCTGGTAATTTGTTTCAAAATCATAACTATAAAATAGAGAAAAAATAAATAATAAATAACTAAATAGTGTAAATAGGAAATAGTATAATGGAAGAAAACCTGCTAGATTAGCAGGTTTTCTCACACACTATTTTCTTCCATTTATCTGATGGAAATTTGAGTTCGAAGAAATAACCCATCAGGACGCTTCTTTAGTGGATTTTGGAAAAGCGCCCTTGCAAAGGCGAGCTTACTCACTAATCTACAAAATTACTAATCTAATATGTACAGGACCATATTCAGGTTGCAGACAGGAGAATAATGGTAAAGAATTTCATTTCCGAGCGGTAGATATCGTGAAGGTAGCAGCGAAATGCTGCATAAGAACCTCACAGCTAGACGGAGGCCATGAATTTCCAAAAAGACGGTTGGAGAAATTTAGAAGCGACCTGCAACCAGCTTCTGTCATCACCTTATCTACCAGCTGCAAAAACTAAGGATGATTATACTTGAGTATATTAGTCCATTCTAAAATTAATGTGGATGTGGAACTGCCTGCTACATTGCTTCCTGATTTGAAATTTCAAGGCGAAAGTGAATATAAATATCGACTTCTATATCGACGAGCTCCTTCTTCGGTCATACCGTCGCTTACCATTAGGTGAGTTGTTTTGTATAATTTTGTATAGGTATATAATAAAACGTATGCGGCGGTAAATTCAAATTTCAAACAGTTTTTCTATAGTAGTTGCTAATAATGTTCGCAATAATCCAAAATAATTGCTTATAATATCAAGTCATTTGTAACCAACTTCCAACAAGAAGGAGGTTCTCAATTCGATTGAATGTTTTTTTTTTTGTATGTTTGTTCAGCGATTACTCCGGCAATTATTAATTGCTTTTGATAAGTATTTTTTGTTTGGTAGGTAACGCCTCAGAGGTGGTCTTATATAAATGTTATCATAATCCCAAAGTAATGAACCAGTACTTTGGTTTTTATAATAAAATAAGTGAAAAAATGATATCCAAGTAAAATTTTTCATACTATACTTATGTTCACCAATAATACATCGTGATTTTTATTAATTCAAGAAACTTCTCGGGATTTGTAAGGAATGAGATGCATTATTAATAGTTATATTGGCGTGATAATAAAAAGAATAATCATAAATTGTCGCAAAAATTGTAATCACTTAAAATAGTTACTAGAGCTGGCTATAACGACAAAAAAAACTGTTTGAAAGTAGGTTTTTTTACGCAAGATAGATCTACGATTATCACCAACTCGCCCGATGTTAAGCGACGGTCTGGCCGAGGATGGAGCTCGTCGATCTAGAAGATATCTATTCACTCCAGCCTTCAAAATTAAATTAATCCCGCTGCAGGTCTGCCGTTAGCCAATCAAGGTGATTTGTAAATAAAAAATAACATAAAACTTGTGACTATTTGCACCCTACGACCATAAGTATAAGTATTTTAGTGCAATTAAGTGTTCCGTGGTGTAGGTCGATAGGTTAACTACTGTTAACAAAAATTCTAGTTTTAAATACTAACATCTATTATCTATTGTAATAATTGTTTTAATCGACTCATGTCAATCAGTGTAATTATACGTATTAATTAGTTAATTACACAGATTTTACTATAATTATCTTTTAATTCTTAGGTATAATTGTGTTGCAGTCCAAGACGCTGATTGACGACTCTGTAACAAAGGAGACATAATTGTTAGGCGGTATTTTAATTGGTATACACAGGAAAATTGACACTAAATAATAGCAAAAAGGTTCATTAATAGGTTCTGATGTTATAAGGTCGGATGTACCATTTTTGGTGAAGGAGACATCCGTCCTTATAGTTCTGACGTGTAACGTTACATACGAATAATTTTGCTTATGACGTAAAGTACAGTGTCCGTGAAGAAAACCCGGCACCGTCCCAACGTAACCCGTACGCTGCACTGCGCAAGCGCAGCCGAAGCGCGTCGCCGCCACGCCGCCGGTTGTACTTCGAAATTTCCAGACCAAACTACGCAATACACATTACAAAAGGTAATGTTAAGGAAACGCTCACCGACTAAGTACTGGTATTTGTGGAATTTTCCAATACTAATTGTATGTAGGAATATCTACCTGATTTATAAATAAACTGGCGGATTTATTCTTAGCACATCTTCAACTTTATAAACAAACGAACAAAAAAGAGTAGATAAGCTATGACAGACAGACAATAGTCGCAAAAAAAATATACTAAGTACTTATTGTACTTATTCATACGCGAGATTATTTACTGTATTTAAATATGTTACCTTAGTAAATTCCTAAATTTTAATAATGTGTCGTGTTTAAAAATAGACACAGTCATATATTAACGGACCACGAGGTTGTACTTGTACTACCTGAATTATAACACCTATTTGTGTTTGAAAATCAATTTCCGTAAACATTACTCAAATAGATAAATTTCACAAGTACAAGGCCACCTATTATTTGTTGGAGCTAAAAATAAACACTGGTATATAATTGTTGACCAGTGGAGATGTCTGTCTGCTAATATCTTAAAGCTTCATCTAATCACAAATTAAATTAAAATAAACTGAAACTTTGGACAAACATTCAGACATTTATATAATTATAGTTAAAAAAACTGAAACAAATTCAAAACACGCAATTTCGCTTACTTGGATGACCTGTTTTATTTAGTTACATATTTTGTTTTACAAGTATGAGTTCAGAAAACTCAAAACTCCCTACAGAAAACAGGTGAACCGATTTTGATTAAACAGCTAAGAACAATTTCGATGGAATCCTCTTTCAAAAAAATAAACTCGATCAAAATCGCCAATATCCAATATAAATTTAATAGGTTATTTTAAATAGGTACATTTAAAATAACCTATTAAAAAAATAAGTATTCCTGTTTTTTTTTTTTTTCCTTCCTGTATTTCCTTCCCGTTGGTATAAATATGAAACAGACTCTCCATACAAACACAAGTATGCGATATTACATTTGACGTAGGCAAATCTAACTCCCAACGGAAAGTTTGCCGGTTGCCATGGTTACATACTGAATCAACAACATCACTTACATTCTCGAATAAAAATATTTCATAATTCAGACATCTCAGAATTCAAGGCCTATATTACATTTTGTTAGACATAATGAAGTAAAATTCCGTTTTAAGTATTCTGAGACAATCTTACAAGATTAATGAAAGGAATATTATTCCTTTCATTAATTTTGTAAGATTATTTTATGTTACCTGGAAGCCAGATAAGTACTAATCCACAGATATTTTATAGACCTATAAACTGTGTCCTAATTCTATATATAACGTCACAGAATTCGAGGTCCTATTAGGTATATATACTTTCGTCGTGCGAGCCGCAGTTGTGGAGTACTCTTCCTGCGGGTTTTTCCTGATAGAATCCAATCGCGGAAAGATCATGATTTCATGTTATGTTCATTTTAACGATTTGACTGACTGATTTGATGACTGGTCTCATAGCTCAGTCGGTAGTCTGCCTTCTAGCTGTAGGTCGTAGGTTCGATTCCCACCCAGCAGAAACATGTGTATGATAAACATGGATGTTTGTTTGTATGTCTGGGAGTATATATGTATATTTACAATATAAAAAAAGTATTTTTCAACCTACTTCCAAAAAGGAGGAGATTCATAATACGGCTGTATGTTTTTTTGTGTTTGTCCGTAACAAACACAATTACTTCGCCTAGTATGAGTTGAATTTAATTTAATTTAAGAATTAAAAAATTCTTTTTTTGATAATATTTCAGAGATGAACCCATATAAATTTTATCTAATAATTTTGATTCAAATATTAAAAACTGAGTCATCCAAGAAAACGAAATTGCGTATTTGAAGTCGGTTGTTTCAGTTTTTAGGGTTCCGTACCTCAAAAGGAAAAACGGAACCCTTATAGGATCACTTTGTTGTCCGTCTGTCCGTCTGTCTGTCTAACCGTCCGTCCGGGTGTCAAGACCTTTATCTCGGGAACATGTAAAGGTATCGTGTTGAAATTAAAACCACATACGCAGATCCATAGTATCTTGCTGCAGAAAAAAAAACGAAGTTTTCGTAAAAAAAAATTACAGCCGAATATGTCGTAATAAATGCACATTTCGACACTCACAAGAGAATCAAAACCTATGGGGTACTTCCCGTTGACCTATAACAATGAAATTTGGCAAGAAGCATTGTGTTAGAGAACACATATAGGAAAAAATCCGAAAACTGGACATTTTTAATTTAATCACAAAAAATTGTGTCTTTATGCAAAGAATTAGGGTCCAAATTTTAAAGTGAATTAAACGTATCATGTGGGGTATCATATGAAAGAGCTTAATTAGCATAAGTTAAAACAGATTTTTAAATATTTTTACGATGTCTATTTTTCGGTTTATGAAGGAAAATATAAATAAATATATGATTTCCACCTTTTAACCTTCGGTGGGCGAGTCTGACTCACACTTGTCCGTTTTTTATTTTATTATATTCAGCTATCTAGTTGCCCATAGCACAAGCTATACATAGTTTAGGGCTAGATAGTGTTGTGTAAAATGTCTGCCAATATATTTTTTACTCAAGATATAGGTAGATCTACGATTTATGTTAAGCAAACTCGCCTCGCTCGCCTGATGGTGTGGCCGAGGTTGGAACTAGTCGATCTAGAAGATATCTATTCACTACCTTGAAAATTTAACGTGATTTATTTGACCGATATTTACTTAATAAATATTTATACTATTTAACTAAATGTTTACCAGTCGGACGGTAGAAAGCGTCTCTGTTTCCTACCGCTACCACGATGTTATCTCTCACCGGCCGCGCAAGTTCTCGATATGTTTCTAATTGCACACATCGGCCGACGTCACTAATATCTGTAATAGTTATGTAACAGCCCTTAGCTGTTTGCAAGTTGTAACCTGGCATATTATAGCCCCAAGGCCGCTGTTGTGATATACGTATGCACTAATACAGAACCGGTTCTCTACTTACACTCGAAACATGCTATTCTCTTGCAAAATGCAGACAGAGCGGCGGTTGTGGTCACCTTTCTGTGTAGACTTTGACATGGAAGGGTAGGTATAGGTATGTGGTAGATGGTAGCCATTCTTATAACACGACTGCGCAAGAAGGATGACAATGTTTTGTCTTGTTTACATGTGTGTATTTACTAATTATTATAATTTAAAACAATGACGGTTTTTGAAGCCGATTTTGATGAAATTTTTGTGAGTCCAATCTGAAAGTATATCCTTTCAATAAAAAAATATTTTTTTAAATTAGTTTCTACATGACGGAGTTAGGTGGTAACAAACATAAAAATACAACAGAATTGAAAACCTCCTCCGTTTTTAACTCGGTTAATAATATTAGTGGACATTTCACATAACAATATAACCGAAATGAGAACCTCCTCCTTCTTGAAGTCGGTTAATGAAATATTAGTGGAAATTTCACAAATATGTATTACACGTACATCCTGACTGTCTGTCACTATGAGGATGACTGGCAGAAAAAGCTACATTAGCATTAATTCCCCCTATTGTACAGCTTGTTACTTTGTACGTGTGTGCAATAGAGTGTTAAATAAATATATTGTACGTAATGTGTATGCATCTACCCAAACGGATTAGCTGATTTTGATGTACTTCCTGCGAGTTATTATATTGTTTTGTTCCGAATAATGTAGGTAACTCCCACATTTTACGAAGCTTACTATGATGTACGACAATTAATTCATTTTATAAGAATGAGAGGTTTAAAAAAAATCTTACTTCTTACGTTGTTCACTAGTTGGAGCATCGAGCGTTCCATCTCTCATTTGAACAACTTGTTTAGATTTCGTTCGAAAACATCTATTACAATTTGTTGTCAGATGAACAAATCAAGCGTATTTTTTTTATTTTTTTTATAGAAGATAGATCTACGATTGACCACCAACTCGCCTGATGTTAAGCGACGGTGTGGCCGAGGATGGATGGATGATGGATGTGGTATTATGATAATACAAATGATAAAAACTTCAGAATCATTTTTGAAGATAGAAGTTTGCAGTAACATACTTTTCATATATTAATTTTAAAAAACCCGACAAGTGCGAGTCTGGCTCGCCCACCGAGGATTCCGTACAAACTAGTAAGTAGATAGAAGGGGGAAATCATATATTTTCCTTCATAAGCCGAAAAATATACATCGTAAAAATATTTAAAAATCTGTTTTAGCTGGTGCTAATTAATCTTTTTCATATGATACTCCAAATGATACGGTTAAAGCACTTAATTTTTTTTACCCTCCTTCCTTGCATAAAGACCCTATTTTTGTGATTAAAATAAAAATGTACTTATATTTTTACCTTTATGTGTACTATATGACAATGCTTCTTACCGAATTTCATAGTTATAGGTCAACGAGAAGTACCTCATAGGTTTTGATTCTTGCGAGTGTCGCGTTTTTTGCGACATATTCGGCTGTAACTTTTTTTATGCAAACTAACAAGTTTGTTATTTCTCTTTTCGGCAAGAGACTATGAATCTGCGTATATGGTTTTATTTTCAACTCGATACCTTCACGCGTTCCCGAGGTCTTGACAGACGCACAGACGGACAACAAAGTGATCCTATAAGGGTTCCGTTTTTATCGTTTGAGGTACGGAGCCCTAAAAATGCATTTAAAAAATATAATGTTCTGTTTATATTTTCACTAAGTATAGGCTAAACTAATATAATAAGTAACCTAGACCTAAATATAAATACTATGGAATATTATACAAAGACAACGTGTTTTTTTTCACATATTGTTTCAAATCTGGTCAAAAACAAGATTATTCAAGAATCCATAAATTAAAGTAGAGTCCCTTCAGCGGTTGGTAACCCTCTATATTATATACAAGCAAGGTCACTGTTGTTATAATTATTAGCGTGTTATAACCAGTTTCCAGTAACATGGTTCGCTTGCAAAATGTCCCGTAGGCATATTCCAAAAATTTAACACAAAATTGGCTAACTTTAGATTAAATGCGATGGTGTAATGAAGTGGGAAGTGTTGAAAAAAAACATGGAATTAGAGCAGAGACCTTGGAAATTTGCGAAACAGTGAGGACATTTAGAGATCTTAGGGTGACTGACTGAAAGATAATTCATTGCTCTCTACCCACCCTAACGTGTGTTATACTCGAATCTTATCTTGTAGCAAAGGGTCATAGTTTTGATGTTAGGAAACCGATATCCGGAACCTTCGGCAATGTTACATAACATGTATGTACTCGGTTATATGACAGGATCATGTATCTATTCTATATATATTATTATATGTAATTCGAGGCCCTGATTAATTTGTATAAGCACAATGCACATTGCACAGCCTAGCCGCCGGTCGTAAAGACATGAAGCAGAGTGTATTGTTCAATTGTTCATTTGACGTAGGCGTCCACTAAGGAAGGAATTTTTGAAAATCCACCCCTAAGAGGGTAAAACGGGGTCAAAGTTCCACACAGCAACTTTTTATTCTACGGGTAATTACTTTGAAATGTCTTGTGTATACTGTTGAAATAAAATAAAGAGACACTTAGAGTTAGAGTATTAGAGTTTTTACGAAATCACTTTCTGTAACTGAGTATTAATTTATGGGTATTTACAAATTACATTGGCGAAGCCACGGGCTATACATATACAATTTTTATAGGTGTCTATTCATTATTGATGTTTTTTATAGCGGTTCACTTATCCCTTCACCTATGTACATAAATTCACCTAGGTGGGACGTTTGAAAATCCAGATTTAAAAAAATACACGAGAAATTGACGAACTCTTCCAATATTAAAGTTAATTTCAATATACTCGATGCGATTAGTTAAGTTATTTAATTTCAATAACTAACTTAAATGTCGTTGCAATATACCTGTAGTATTTCGGTGTCAAAATAATACGATTTGATTTATTTTAGAAGAGATTATAACAAAATTCATGAGCCTAAGGTTTCCAAACTTACGTTCGGGCTAGTTAGATTCGTTTTGCCTTTGAAATTCAATTAATAATTTAAAGCGGACTCACCTCTAGAGCGTGCCGTGAAGAAGCAATGACTAGTAGACCGCGAACAACTAATAAAGATTGCACAGTTCATATTGTCAGTCACCGGGAGCACTTCAACTTCTGAGAGTGAAGACACCGAACTTCCTGCTATCTGAGCTGGCAGAAGAGCAGGACGACGTGTTGCTATCCTGCCGGGAGAGACCCTTCTTCCTCCGCGAGTCCTTGAACAGCCGGTCCAGCACTTGGCGTATGGTGGAGTGCTTTCGGTCGAACGGGTTCGGATACATGTTGGAATTCGGTGGGGCGTGCGTTCACCGCAACGTTTGCTGTGAGTTTAGCAGCTCGCATGCGAGCTGCAGTGCCGCGGTGGCGCTTGCAAAATGGCAGGGGTCAAGTTCAAAGCCGTCGCTCTTTTATGATGTTTGAAGTTACTTAAAGGGTTATGAAACGTGTGGTAAGATTATTGACAGATTCAATGGGTGCGTTCGCGCCTGTGTTTCGTCACGCGTCTATTGCAGACGATCTAAGTGCATGGTCTTGCAAGCTTCGCTGACCGTTTGTAATGTGTATGTGTCTTTATCGATATACATAGTTTCTTTACAATCTGGTGTCTTTGGACTTTTGCTCAAATGTCAAAGTGACGTTAGTCCTCATTGTTAGTCGTTTGTCTAAGCCCTTGAAGTTAGGGCTATGCAAATGAAAGTGATACAAGAGAAAGTAATTCGTTTATTAAATTGGCTTAATTGAATATTCTTGGCCCTGTCTTAGTTACTGTGAGCGTCTTTGTTTAAATACGATGTAATATCGAAATTCAAATTTTATTTGCTCAATGAACTTCAAATTAATTTAATCTAAGTAATATTTTAATCTCAGTATTTCCAACTAAGTATATCGTGTTAAGGTGATTATGTAGCTGGATACTATTATGTACTAGAACAAGATTGAAGTAATGTTATACTGGGTGTACCCAGTATAACATTACTTCAATCTTGTTCTAGTACACCTGCCAGAACTCTGTTCTACCTTTAGAATTCATTTTTTTATCATCATCATCATCGTCTCCATCAAGAAGTCCAGTGCTGGACATAGGCCTACCCCATGGATTTTCAAAAGGACCGGTTGGAAACGCTTTGCATCCAGCGTCTTCCGGTCACTTGTATGATGTTGTCTTTCCATTGTTCATTCATATCCACGGTTTACTGAAATGACACCAAATGTCACCAGGGGTTCCTTCCCTTGGAAATTTCAAAATGATAAAATAGGTCAAAGAGTGTTAGGATCCCGTTGTCATGACAGACACAGAAAAACACAGATTCAAACACAAAGAGAGGCCCTCTGCCCCTTAGTTTCAATCCCATATAACCCCGTGGCGCCTTAATACGATTAGGTATTTCAAAGATCCTTCTATCAATAAAAGGTTTTGTCGTAGACGGTAATAAAATAATACAAACCACATAATTCGTGTCCCAAGGGTCGTGCTTTAAACAGCTCTGATTTACGACTGGAATCTAACTTAAAGTAGGTCATGCCGTACTACAGCTGAAACTCCTTACGATTTTTTTATAAAATAGACGTGTTCGCACAAAACTTTAAGCCAATTCCAGTTCAGTTTTTAAAGTATAATTTTAATCTTTAATAAAAAAAATATTGATGAATGATTATATTTAATCTAAAATATCTTTAATATTTAAAAGGAAGAGGTTCTCCATTCGACTGTATGTTTTTGTTGTATGCTTATGCGATTGCTTCGCCAATTATGAATTAATTTTGATGATTCTTTTTCATCCTTCAGAAGTTGTCCCATACGTACATAAGTGGTTTTTATTACAAAATAACTGTATCAGTATGCCATCCAAGTAAACAACTTTGCTTATTTGATGTCGGTTGTTTCAGTTTTTTTAAACTATAATTGTATAGTTCGCAGGTGCACAATTTTCCACGGCTACGTGGAAAATTCACATCACAGATAAATACGTGTTACAGCACAGTGGTCGTTAGTTACCACTTACCACGTTAGTTACCATAGTAAAACAGTGGTTGTTGTTGTTGTTACTGTTTTATTGTTGTTACGTGTTGTTTCTGCGTCGAATTTAACCACGTATTACCGGCTATATATTAGAATTCAGAGGAATTCAATCAATTCGGTTATATTTTTACCCAACTGCAATAGGTTCAGTTACTACAGTTGAACTGAACTGAACTGAACTGATTTTTCCTCGCTATGTTGAGATGAAAAACTTTGTATTGCACTTGGTTGTAAAGTTATTTTGTCTCGTGACCTCCTGAACCCATCGCTACGCCCAGGATTCTAAACTAGAACCAGTCGCTGCGCTCGTGGTTCAAACCTAATATCCTTCCCTTGCTCTGGATTCAACTGTCAGACATTCACCGGTAAAATGCAACTGTCCAGCCTAGTACAATAAATAACTAAATTCATCTTTTGTAACCAGACACGTAATATTGCGGAATCACAGAGCGCTTGGAATTATTGGTGTTTCACCCCAAGCCCTATTGTCAATAACTCTGACAATAGGGCTGGCCACTCAGTCTATACGAACTTACTTACTTACCCCAAGTCGGACATTCCAGACAATGGCGCACTAATCAGTGACACATACATAAGTTGTCGTATGTATAATTATAACACACACATGCATGAATTTATGGTTGTCGTCTAATTGCTGCTCGCTTGTGACGTCAATTGAAATTCGAAAGCTTGAAGCTTACAATGCTTGTCTCGACTGACAACCGCGCCGTTAATTCCGGCAAACAACGGGGTTCTTATTCCATATGACCATCGGCCTCGTTACGTGAATTTGACGTGGGCGTGACAATGAAAATTAGACTTAAGCATTTTAAAATTAAAGTCTAATTTTCATTGTGAACGCACCCACGTCACGTTCACGTATCGCAACCGATGGTCATACGGAATAAGAGCCCAAGAGCAGGTGATGAACCCAAGATTGGCGAGAGCCGTAGAGCGTCCGTTCTGTACGTAAATCCGACTTCTAGAAGGTTAAAGTAGGTAATTGGTAAACTCCGCAAGTATTTAGGTAATAGTAGTTATTCCTCGCGCAGCCTTCAGCGGCGGGTTTCCCGTGGTGCGTGTCAACTAGTTTACTTGAAACACTAATAAAAATCACAATCTACATTTCTCTCGTCGACTGTTCGCCGTTTATTCATAGTAAAATCGTACTGGAGTAAGATTATACTACGAAAATAAGTGACCAAGACCGTGTCGGTACACGTATATGGTAGGGTTCCGTTCCGTAGCTAATGCTGTGTTATAAAAACAAAAAACACTTGGTGAGTATTGTTTATTTAGTCTTAGACTATTTAGCAAAAAGGTCAATGGCCTCTGCACTATAACAACGTGTTTTAAATATTTATCGTTATATATCAAAAACTTTGCACTGGAAACGGAAATGTACGAGCTAGTATGCAAACAATTTATTTATAAGATTGGAAGCACGAATGAAAAGTCCAGCAATGACTTCTAGTATTGTACCCAATCCAAAGACCGCTAATAAATTGTATCTTGATAGAAATATATTCCTAGAACCAGGTCGCTTTAACTGAATATTTCCTTTACCAATTAAATGTAAATGGTTAGTGTAACTTTATTGCTTATGGATTTACTAATAGATTTTGCTAAGACTACCTGTGCGGGTAACAACTGAGTAAAATTATACATAAGTAGGTATTAATAATTTATATAAGTAACACATAATTTATACGTCTAACATCGAACGACGGACGACGGATACATTGGGATCATTGTATTTTTCTCTGTATTTATTTTATTAATATTTTAAACTTTTTTTTATCCCAAAACATAAATATATAAGATATAAACAATATTTAAAAAAAGATTTATTTTAGACTTGGATATTGCCGGCAGCGGGGAAGGGCTTAGGCTACAGGTGGTAATGGTTACAGACAATACGTGCCGTGTCCAGGACGATTGCCTTCTGTATCCGCCCCTTGATCCAACTATGTTGATCTTCGACAAACTCTCAATATATTTATCATTCTGAACAACTTATACTGTAAGACCGACCCGAAAAAAACCCGGCATTATACTAGTTTCACTCGCACTCCGAGGCTTCCGTACCTACTCTCAATGAATAGAACAAATACAACATGAATAGTACACCACCACAGCCACCAAAACGAATTAGCAAAATATGCTTTATACCTTTATTACCAATTTTAAATACTGCCGGAAAAGTATCCATGTAAAATTATTACTAAGAGATTATTTTATGTAGTGGAGAAGAGTTTTAGCCAAAATGCTTATTAATTAATTTTGGGGCTCTCGTAGGCTAAAACCAAAGACTTATGTAATAGGGCGAATTCTGTGGCTAAAACTATTGATGTTAGAAAAAAAAATGTGACAATAGTTATAGGAAATTCTCCCTAGTTATTTTTTATGCATCTGTTTCTATTGTAAAGTGAGTCAAACTGTTTTGACGCGATATTTTGCTAAAATGGCACGTCAAAACAGTTTCTTTAAGTTTTTTTTTTTTGCGAGCGGTAAAGATATTACGATTTGGCAAAGTAGAAATTCAAGAAAAATTATATATGAGTGGAAAATTTTCCAGGTAAAACTACCAAATTATTGTTCTATTGGGATCATACAGTTAAATAGTAAGATTGGGAACCATTGTATAAATAAATACATCACCCTAATTATGTAGCCTAATTACAAAACTGTCCTTGTCCTTTGAGCTACTTATCTAGTCCAAGGATAACTTTATTATTATATCAGTAGTTCATTTCAAAATAGTCTAGTCTAGATCCTTGAACGATATTCGTAAACATCTCCATGAGAACGAAATCCTTCCCGCGAGAATTTTAATGTAATTCTAGGATCTAAATATTAAAATTACAGGAGAAAACAGGTCAAAATATAAACGTTTTCATTCTGTATTCGGATCGTGCTTCAAAAACATTATAAATCTGCAGAGAATTATTACAAGGCCGTTTTATTATCACAATAACTAAAAACGTTTCAACAATTGAAACGTTCTTACTTATTTTTGATACCTGTCCTTACTATGGTTTCACTTATTCCATTATGATAAGGATCGATTTATAATTTTTTATTAACGCTATAATTTTCAAATATGCAATTTCGTTTATTCGAATGGCATATTTTTTCAGTGTATTTAGTTTAGAAACAACATTACTGAACCAATTTTGGTGAAATTTCTATGATACCGATATGAAAGTAGGTATAATATGTATATCCTTTCATATATAGAAGAGACGTTCAAATCGATTTTTAAATGACATAGTTATGATGTAAGACACATTTAGAAAAATACAACCGAACCGAATAGAGAACCTCCGTTATTTTTGAAGTAGGTTGAAAATATACAAGTATATACATAGTTAGTAATCAAGATATATCATAGCAAACTTTAAGACTACGGTATTAATTAATTGAGAGTGTCATCATCTCATCCACAAGAAGTCCACTGCTGGACACAGACCTCCCTCATGAATTTCCAAAAAGACCGGTTGGAAGCGGCTTGCATCCAGCGTCTTTCTGCCACGTATGAGGTCATCTGCTGTCCAACTCGTGGCTGGTCTTCTTACGCTGCGCTTGGCGATACGAGCTCTACACTCGAGAACTTTTCGGCCCAATCGGCCACCAGTTCTACGTGCTATGTACCCTGCCCAGCAGTGGGATAGAGATAGAGACCCCCCGGATCTCTTCGTTTCTTAGAGGTTTATTTATTCGTTAATAAATAAAGTGCTCAGTCTCTTAGGACTATGTCAGTCTCAGTTTACCAAGACTTAACACGATCTTGAAAGGTCTCGGAGTCTCAGAGAACTATTTGATCGTAGGAAGTCTTGGAATCACTTAGATTATTTCGATATCTTCTTCAGTTGCAGCTGAAGCTTAGGCTTTCCTAATATTTCTCGGTCTCAGAGGGTCTTATAGTCTACTATAGGTACGCATGCACGAGATTTATAAGTTCTTATTCGGATTATAACATATGACCCGTTTTGTTCCACATTCATGAAATTTTATAAGAATTATTTTCATTGTTTCAAATTCTAAAAAAAAATATAATCAATCGAGTTCTTGAGAAAACACAGGGGTCGTAAGGTGATTGTTCGAGGTGAGGTAGTTGATTTAAAAATAAATATTTATTTTAATCGCTAAAAGTTTATTTCCCAGCTTCGAGTTCGTCGACTTATTTCTTCTTTAGGTCATTGTTTCGAGCTCATTTATCATCTTTAGAGTTGTTTAACATCTGGAAGTACTACTATGATATTCTGTGGTCTGAACTGAACAAAATAATGAAATAAGAACATCAGCGCCCTCAATGCCACATTAGTTCTCTAGCTGAACAGTCTATCAATATTAATTGACTCTGTTTGAAGTTGATTCAACTCAATTAACGAACACATTAGGATTGATCGAGTGAGTGAACTGATTGGCTGTATAGACCTCTTGCTACCGAGACGGTACACACTTTGAAGAATAATAACGAGACTTAACGTCCAATGCCTTAGAGCGATGAATATATTTTATTGCCTACTGGACTGGTAACTGTTTCCATATGGAACTGTTGTCGGACTAGCGATTTGATCGTCCCGTCAGTCAATTTAAAAGAAGTATTGTCGAGCGATCTCCCATACGAATAGGAGACACTGTTTTCTACCCCTAATTTGTAGGCTTCCGTACTTTGGGTGCGGGAGTCTATTCGTGAGGCTACGGTGTCTGTCTGTCTGTCTGTCCTACACTTTAACGGCTGTATCTTTTGAACAGTAATAGATACAAGCCTCGAAATTGGCAAGATTGTATTGTTTACTTTGATATAAATCTACAAATACTATTTTAAATTCAATTATTTATTTATTTGATACCATAAATATCTATGCATCTGTTTGTCTTTTCCAAATCTCATTATTATTCTGAATTAAAAAAAAATTATGGTATCAACCATACAAATAAATAATTAAGGAAATAGGATAATATTTAGACGTAGAAAACAGCTTTCTCGTGTTGTATGAAATACGCATAACTTACTGGCAAAATACCGTGCAACAACTTTCATCTTACTTATGCATTAGTTAGGATTATTTGAAATACTGAGGCTGCCACTAACAAGTAATTGAGAATTTTAAATAAAAACTACGGCTCACCCACGTCTTCTATACCTAGTCGGATTTTTCGACTCAAAACAGACGTGAGTGACCCGTAGTTTTTATTTCAAATGTGTGAAAGCCACGTTAGTTTCCATAGTAGAAGTAATTGAGAAATTTGGAACTAAGAAGGAAGATAATTAAGTAGTAAGAAATAATTAGACAAATTTTCTCTTCAATTTCAATAAGAAAGAAGCAAAATAAAACATAAATATAAATAAATATGAGTGATAAGTACAATAACCCCAAAGCAAAGTTCATCCGTAGTTCTTTGTCTGAAAATAACCTTGGCTCTAGAAATCTAAAACACTTAATTGCCTTTCTGAAATATCTTATAGAAGCTTGCAACAGAATGAAATGAATCGACCGTTTTAGTTAGGACAGGAGGTGATTCCTTTAGTAAAAGCCATCTGGCCATCTGGCCTTATTGATACTTGTTTATTCCTCAAAACTATTTTAATGGGAATTACTTAGAATAAGTACAGGCAGTTGCTTAGAAGCTATTAAAATATTAATAATGTATTTAAGAATGGGTTAACACGCGCAGCTATCTCTCTCGCGCATCACAACATTTTTAAAAGTATAAAATCATTGGTTACAGTAGCGGTATTTAAAAGTGAGAGATAAGTTTGTTTATTTAGATAGGATAAATATTTACTATGGAAACTAACACATACATTGGTTTTCACACATTTTTAAATAAAAACTACGGGTCACTATAATATAAAATATATATAATTTTTTGGGTATATTTAATTTTTTGTTTCTTTGATATCCTTTAAATTGGCTGAGGAATAGGAAAGTATGTGTTTTTTCACAGCTCCGTCGTCGGCGTCACCAGTATAAATGATATGTAAATAAAACTTTTTTTTAAATATTTCTCCTATCTCAATAAACAATTTCATTTCTCTAACTTTTCTAATATCCCTAACCGAAGATTGTTAATGATGAATATAATGTTTAATGTTGAATAAATGTTGTGATGCGCAAGAGAGATAGCTGCGCGCGTTGAGCTCCGCCTGTAAATATCGGACGTGATTTTCAATATTCCATCGCCTCAAAATACAGTGTTTTGAGATAATCCCGATTAATCCAAGCTCCAATAGGGTTTCCGTTTGTAAAATATACAGACTTGTGACTTCCGATAGGTATTGTAGCGATTCCAGGCTAGAATATGCCTGATGTTACCAGCTATTGTGGTCAGATTAACCTCCGACCCGAAAAGAGGGGCTTATAACTTTGACATGCGTATCTATGTGTCTGTCTGTGGCATCGTAACTCTCAAACGGATGGACCAATTTTGATCTAGACTTTTTGTTTGAAAGAGGATTTCATCGAGCGTTTTTTAGCTACGTTTCATCAAATTCAGTTTAGCTGTTTTTTTTTGTTTTCGAGTATTATTGAGTTGTAAAAACTTAACACATTTGTCTAAACTTATACTTAACTAGTTGTTACAGCCAAGTGTCCGTCGGAATAACATACTATATGAAATTATGTGTGATATGACCTTATATAATAATTTTATAATAATATTATTTTTCAATCAATTTATTTTAAATCGTTTCAATTTAATTCAATTCAACTTTTTATAGCTAAGGTTATTTGTAAAAAAAAATTGGTAATAAATATTTTTGTATTTTATTTAATTTTAGATGTAAATTATTTGTATTATCGATTTTTGAGATTTTATTATACAATTCACGTAAGTACCTATACCTATATTGGTATAGTAGTGTTGACTTGTAACTGTGGTGTTATTTATAAATTAGTTGTAGGTATGTAGCTTCCATGCTGGACTGGGAGAAAAACAAAAACTTAGAATATAGCAGCTGCTTCTCTTCCCGGGCATAATATAAAAGTCAGTTCAGGGACTTGAGGGAAATTGGCGTTTATGTAGGGCTGACCCCCTGTCACTGCAAGCCAACATTACATCCTACCCTCTTATCTCCTCTAACCCTCCAATAAATACCCTTTGCCCTTCATCTAACCCTCTAATCACGGTCAAATGTGGCGTCAAACGGCCTTATCGGTCTTTGATGCTCAGCATACACCGCAAGAGAAAACAGGCGTTTATGTATGTATGTATTTGATACATATATTGCTACCTACTTATTATAAAGTGTGAAACGTGCTATGCCTACCCCACCTAGTGGGAAAAGGACAAGACAATGATGATTGCTACCCACTATTCGTAAATTGACACGTATAGTAGTGATTGTGGTGCGACTTATATTTATCTACGCATAGTTCCATGTTTATGTATGTGAGTTGGAATTATGAAAACACTTGCGGTGAGCAATTATCTTGTTTGTATACCTAGGTGTATTTCCGTCTCGCAAACACAATACAACCTACAAGAGTAATTTTAGGTATACCTACTTCAAGTAATGCCTGAAGTTGGTAAACAGGAAAGCCGGTTTTAAATACATATGTGTTAAGTTATAATTATAATACAATAAATAGTTATTATTATATAAAGCGTATAGATTTTCCCATCGCAAGGCAAAAGCCTCCACCCTCCCCCCCTCCCCCCCCCCCCCCTTCCACTCTTCCCGGTCTTGGGCTGCAATAAACAATTACTGTAAATTAAATAAACTAACAAAGCGACCAGTAAAACAGAGTTAATTACGTAATTTATGTAAATAATACTGGCCAAGTTCGGTGTTTTTTACTGGACTGCGTAAAAAGGATGGTTATATTTTTCCAGTGTATGTATGTATGTTGAGTACGTATGTATGTTTCTATATGATCGCCTACAGCCTAAACGGCTTGACCGATTTTGATGTACTAGTTAGATTCGTCTTCACTTCCTGAGTGTCATAGGGTATATTTTTTGTAATAATAGCTATTATTGTACAGCAATACAGCTCGCAAAAATAAAACAATGTGGTTTTTCGTAACTTCCAACGAACTTTTTCGTAATAAACATGTAATTTAAAATTCTTAAAAGACATCCAGATTGACAGATTGGTACCATAAAAATTTCATCAAAATTGTTTCATTATTTTGACTTTTAACCTACTTCCAAAAGAAGGAGGTTATCGATTCGGTCTGTATGTTTTATTTTTTATGTTTGGTCACCGATTACTCAGACAATTATGCATTGATTCTGATAATTCTTTTTTGTATTTGGTACGTTATACTTCAGAGGTGGTCCCATATAAATTTAATCAAGATCGATTCAGGACTTTGGTTTTTATAACAAAATAACTGGTGAAATATTATCCAAGTGCCTATAGAAAAGAGAACAGCAAGTCGCGTACGTATTGTATTGCGATTTTTGAAGTCGGTTTTTTTTTCAATCCTTTTAATTATTAAAATAAAATATCGCATTTAGAATTCGGTTGTTTTAGTTCTTTATAGTATAATAATAATTATTATTACTATGGGTAACTCAGCTATACAATGTTATAACATTATAAAAATAAAAAATAAATCTATATAATTTATTTCAGGTTAATATACCCATACAGAGAAAAATAATTTTTAACAACAACAACAAAATCAATTAAACATACAATTACAATCAGCACACAGCAGCAAGCATTATAAACACCAATTAGATGTGATAAGAAAGTAGACCTCAGAACTAAACTCCAAATTGACTAAACGATTAATCTTAATATGTTTATAAACATTAAAGAAAACGGCATTTTCCATTACGTTTGGCGTCATGTAATGAATAATTTAATTCTTGTATCTAAATGTAACACTGAAATCTTACTTAATCTCTAGTGATAATAGAGAGAGGCAAACAGTAATAAATATTCTGGCGCCACCTACATTATGATAGCACGTTAGCACAGGTCCGGATTCAGGAATAGGATTTAAGTTCTGACACACCTACGAGCTACGGCGACGATGCGACGCGGCGACGCGGCGACGCGCGGCAATGATACATAAAATGCTTATCTTTCACGGAGCGCCGGTTTGTTCCCGACCATTTAACGGGGCAACTTTTTTCCTCCGTGTCAGACTAGGGACAGGTAATAACTAATCAATGAGATTTTATCTTGATCTTTAGAGAGATTATACACATTGAGAAGTAAAAACATGGCAAATCTCAGTTCTCAGCACTTTCGAGGATAAGACTCATCCTTAAAGCTTTTTAGTATCTTGGTATTGCACTTTCTATACACCCAGGATGGCATTGTTATTGTTCAGAGTCATGACACGCGTCTAACAGCATTGCCTGACGTGTCACGACTGAAGTTACGAATCGGGTGATTACCTTACTTGAGGGTTGCAAACGCAAAGCCGGAGAAAATCTATCTACGTATAATTATAATATAGTAAAAATATGCAACAGCCTGCATAGCAGTGATGCGTTGACTATATCTTTCTCGCTTCCTCAGTCGACTCAAGCCGACTCTACCCGAACGAGCGTTATATAAGTATATTATATCCAAGCGTATAGTTCATTGTACTCGTAATATTTGTCTAGTTTTCTAGCTACCAAAATCTGGTTTAGCTAGTAATAAGATAGTGTATAAATTCCTTTTACTTGTAGCAATTTCCAACAACGAATTATATAGCTATTTTTATATAGAAGCACTAAACATTTGCTTATATTGTTCGTAATAGAGATTACAATCCGATCCGGCGGATCAAGAAACGGACGGTTCCGCAGTCGGCCAGTTATCAGCCAGTCGCATAACACTGAGAATGGCTATCATGACCGTTGTCAGATAACAGCCAGCCAATGAGCATTGGAGAACTTCACCGAATCAACCAATCACAACGATTATTGAAACCTGGAATGATGAATGTTACGTGACTGGCCGGTAAGGCTGCAGGTAAGTACTGTTTGGCTAATGATGTGGTTGCAGAAATACTTTGTTGATGTGAGTTAATAAGAATTGGTTCAAAGCGCGCAGCTATCTCTCTCGCTAAACACAACAATTTAAACATATAAAATCACTGATTAGAGATATTATAAAAGTGAGAAATAGAATTGTTTATTTAGATATGAAAAATATAGTAAGAAAAGTTTTCTTTGATATCATTTGAGGAGTAGAAAAATAGGTATTAGTTTTTTCACTACTCCGTAGCCAATATACGTTATATTATCTGAATAAAACTTTTTTTTAATGTTACTCATATCAAAACAAACAATTCTATATCTCACTTTCCTAATATCTCTGCTGAGTGACATTATATGCATAAAAATATTGTTATGCGCTAGAGAAATATCTGCACGCGTTTATCTCCACCTTAAGAAAAAATGCCTAGACCGATCATCGTGAAGGTTATTTTAGAAGAGGCTTACTCCCAGCAATGTTAGTCTGTAGGCTGATGTAAAAGACTAGAAGTTGAATTGCTGTAGAAACTATTTGATTTCGACGACATTTTATAGTTCATTGCTTAATACTATATTTACTGATAATGTTACCACATTTATTAAACCTTTAGTTTAATTACATTTTATATTCAAGAAAAAGTGACTATTTTTTCTTGTCTGTTTGCTAATACACGACTAAACGGATCATCGTGACATTTATGATATTTAACATAATGGTAACTGATAATTTTTAAAATGGCATAAACTACATGCTACAATGAATGAACATCAGCAACAAAAAATACGGACGTGTAAGCGAAGTACTCCGGTCCAAATCCGGCCGGATTGAAAATTGTGCCGGATTGCAATCCCTAGTTCGTAAGCTTCAGAGCTACTTTTTTGCTTAATAAACTCTGCTGAAAATTACATTAGTGTTCTTGTTGCATCCAATTTGAATAATGAACAGTTATAAATTTTCATTCATAATAAAAAGAATATTTATGAATACAACCAAGTTTTTATTTATTTAAATGAATGTAGTGGTGATTTGAAATACATTTGTCACAATTTCGTAATAACCCTAATATTATAAAAGCGAAGGCGAAGTTTGTTATGTTCCTTTTTGTCGGGGGCTTTTGATTTTTCTAGTATTGAAGCGATCGTTATGAAATTTTGTACACATATAGCTGAAGGTCATAGAGTACAGACTTACTTATCATCGTCATCATCATTTATTTATATACTAGCTGATCCGGGGAATCACCCGCGTGGTGATGAAAACTGGTGTTGATGTTGATGATAAAATATAACCTATGTCCTTCTCTAGGTCCTAAAAAAATCTCGGTGCCAAATTTTAATAATAATAAAATTAAATGTATCAACCCAATAATTTTAGTTTAAAAAACTGAAGCAACCGACTTCTCATGGTTGCCATTGTCAGAATTGGACCAAATTGAAATGGAGACACAAGGGAAGCACTAGCTTTCAAATAAAAAAAAAACATCAAAATGGGTTCACCCAGTCGAAAGTTCTGAGATAACAAACATTAAAAAATACAGTCGTATTGAGAACCTCCTCCTTTTTTGAAGTCGGTTGAAAAGAGAGGGCCGTTTTATTGCAGGAGGGGCGGGGGGGAGGGGTTGAGTTTTCTAAAGGTACTTGTTACCTATATTATATGATATGTTATAACTTACGTCTTTCGACCACGGTAAAATTATATGTGCAGATTCGAACATTTACTATGCGCTTATAGACAGTTAAAAAATTACACACATCCGACGGGACTTGAACCCGCGTTATACCGATCTGTACCTGGGAGCCTTTACTATTTTGGTTACGTCGGGATGTGTGTAATTTATGAACTGTCTATAAAATATAAATATAAAAATATTCAATGTGTGTAACACTCAAAAATATCGAATATTTACTAACGTGTCGTGTTAAACAAATTTGATTATATTGATCTCAATATCTCGTGAAATAATTTTGAAGCTCATTGGTTTGGGTAATCCAGTTTCGTATCAAAGACTTCAGGAAATATTTTCAGTAGCAATGAAATATCTCTGCAATGAATAAATCTAGTTAAATCTGGATGTATAGTGTGGTAAAGAATTTCTATCTATTTATCAATTGATTCATGAAATAATGGTTCTGTACAAAAACATCTAATCCAAATTAAACAAATTTTAACGGATTTGGATGTGGACGAAATTTGGCAGGATTATTAGGTACTCATCATAATATGTAGAAGGATCTGGCATAATTTTTATTGCAAATAATTTGACAGTTCCTGTGGGATACATTAAACAATAACAACAATCGATTAATCGCGTTTTACGCTGAATGTACTGGATCGATTTGAAGTAATAAAATACGTCATCATCGTCACCGCTTCTATCACCACGTGGGTGAAGCCAGCCCTGGATCTACGATTTTTTCGAACAGGGGCAAAAACTTGACGGTGGCGCCCCTCTCTCCAGCGCTTAAAATAACTTACTTTAAAAAACTTTATATAATTATCTATGTGGCGCCTTTTTCTTTAAAGTTAACGGTGAGTCAACCAAGCTTTCGTATTCTAGGCGCTTTGTGGAGCAAGTTATTTTATTTTTAATCATATAATATTTATGAGTTTTGCGCCCCTGAAAATGCCATCCGGGGCTGGGTGAAGCCGTGGGGCACAGCTAGTAGCAATATTGAGCAATAATGTATGATATGCAGTTTCCGGTGAGGGAGGGACGACGGGCGCGCGGTGATAAACCCGAGTGCAGAGGTTACATTGCCCACTCTGATGCCGCCTGAATACAACACGTACATAGGAAATAAGGGCGGGTGCACACGACCCGCTACATACTTGGGCTTAGTTTCGCCTAAGGCACCTCAGCCGTGTTCCTTGTCAAGTGTACTTTTCGATTATTTCGTATGATACCAGAGCAGTGTAGTAAATTCGTACTCAGCGTTAGCGGTCCACGTTCTTGATGCGCACTGTACTGAATTTGAATTATTTGTCACCATCTTTGTTTCCTGAGAAATATAATCTAAAAATTTTCATGGCTAGAGTGAGATATCTTCTAGATCGACGAACTTCATACTGGGCCTTAACATCAGGCAAGTTGCTAGTCAATAGTAGATCTAAAAAACATTTAGATCTACGATTGACCACCAACTCTAAATTTATTTCTTGCTCAAGGTTTCTCTGCTGCGCATGGTTACTCTGCATTTTTCTCTTAAACTTCTTCTTATGTTTGAGTTTCTTCTCGTGTAAATGGTACATACCATCAAAACGAGCTTCATGACGTCTAACCATCGCCACGTCGCGTCAAACAGAAACAAGTTCTAACTTAAAGACAGTGGCCGAGATTACATACGACTTAGGCTGAGGCCAAACGAGCGCAATTTTTTGAGTGGTAAATCGCGTAAAATTAGTCGCGCAATATACGCTACATTCGGTCTCATTCATGTTTGTTGTACCATACGGCGAAGCAAAATGAGTTGTCTCCCGGTTCATACTCATTATATCAACTGAATTGCGTTCGGGAGGGGAGCGAGGGAAGCGACTTTTCACTATTGAGTGAATTTACCCAGTTTTCGTTATCTTCTGATTATTCTTCACAAACGCACGATATTTGTAATGGCTCCATTGCACGCATGACACACACACCCAGTACAACCGTTGAATAGCAACTGAAAAGAATTACGTCAGTCTTGCAGCCTAGCAGAATTTTCGTTGAACGCAAATTGCGTGACTCGTTTTACGCGACTCACCACTCAAGAATTACGCTCCTTTGGCCTCAGCTTAAGACAGACACACCACAATCCAACGGTCAACGGTCATTTTTTTCTGTCTTTACTTCATCAACAACTGGTTAAACGTCGATTCACACATGTCAGTGTGTCTTAGTTACGGCACAGTACCACCACCGTGATAATATTTTTTCATACATTCTCCATCAACATGTTCAGATATGTCAGTGTCAGTAACGACTCAGTGCTCTCAGTGACCTTCATAGAGAATTTATGAAAATAATATTATAACGATGGCGGTATTGTGTCTGAACTGAGACTTCACTGATATGTGTGAACCGACCTTACCTAATTGTCACGGTGGCGGTACTGCACCGGAACTGTGACTTCACTGATATATGTGAACCGACCTTAATTGTCACGGTGGCGGTACTGCGCCGGAACTGTGACTTCACTGATATGTGTGAACCGACCTTAACACTTCCATACAAACTTATTATAATAAGCTTGCTGGATGGATATTATCATTCACTGTTTTATTTTGCTTAACACATTTTCTAATAAAGTGTAAGTATATAAATCCCCAAGTCAAGCCAGCCTGATACAGCATATGAAATTGTTTTTTTTTCCAAACGCAGCCATATTGAATATTTATTTTGAAACAGTCATGCTCTAATACATTTCGTCGATTTGATGTAACTTTAGTTTCGTGAGTGGAGCGTTTGTTGCGAATGAACAAGAATGTTTGAAATGTTAATGAACTTGCGCTGGACACGCTGGCCTGTATTTACAGCTGCAATAGACACGAACCATGGTGATGATAACGATGTTCTGGAATTTAAACTTCATTAACTACAACAAAACAATATACAAACTACACAAAATCAACTAACTAAACTACTACACAAAAAGCAAATCGGTTGCCCCAAATCGATAAAGGTCTAAAGACAACCCAAATGCCCAAGCCCACTACCAGTTAGGAGCGTACCCAGCATGGAATTTAAACTCTCGCTATATAAAATACTAACCAAGTTCAACCATCGTCCGTCTCGCTCGCGCATACCCACATTTTTGAAGATATAAACTTGACATAAATGACTGAATGAACTTAAAAAACAAATCGGAAATATTCGGTAAAAATTCAATTTGATCCAAATTAATTTTCATAGATATTTTTTTTTAGAAATTATTAACGAAAAAATGACTTTTCTGTGTAAATATTAACTTGGATCAAATTGATTTTTTTGTCGAATATTAGTGATATTGTTTTCTATTTTGCGCCATTATCATCACATACATACCTAAAGTAAAAATATTATATCGACGAAAGTGCCATCTAGCGTCACTCGTTTATGCCTTACGACATCGTGAATTAATTTGTTCCATCTCTAAAATGACAAAAAATTTATAATGTCAAGTTTGTTATTTAATTATTATTTGTTGATTTACAAACATGCAAATTTTGAGACTTGTATATATATTACCGTTCGAAACATACAGTGTAGAACAGACAGACAGACACCGTAGCCTCACTAATAGACTCCCACTGCCTTAATTAGTACGGAAGCCTAAGAACAGGCCCAGTGCGTGTCGGCCGTTTATTTACTACACATCACATAAATTGTTAGTAAAACTATCCACGTAACTATCGTACACAGCATATCATCGAAACAAATTACAACTTTAATTTAAAACTCAGCATAAAAAAACTATAAACGAGACCATACTAAAGTGCAAGCGGACGTGTCGACGTGACTCACTGAACTAAACAACAGAGAGAGTTGTTTTTTTTTTTATTAGAGGGGGTTTGGGATCGAAAGTGAAGGGGATTAATATAATTATTAGGGGATTTATATGATTATGATTAATATAGCAAAAGGCTAACGAAATACACGAGCTGAGAGAGTTGATTTGAATACCAACTGTTAGTATTTACTTAGAACCTTCAGACAAGCTACGTGTTAAACTTATCTGGAGTGTGAACGAACTTATAAGTACATACCATATTATCTGGAGGAGGCGTCTAAATTTTAAATGTATTAGATTATCAGGTCAATTCAGGTCGTCTGTAACCTTGTGTCGAAATTAATAATTTCCAACCAACTGGCTTCATAATAATGTCCTAAATACTTGAACAAAACTATTTACAATAGAGTTAAGATATAACTAACTTAACATAATGCGCAACGTCTTAAAATATGACTTGACTTCCGATACCAAACGGCGCCATCCCTTCCTATCTTGTGTAAGTTCATGCCAGGCATAGACATCCAGTTCTTTTAGATCTTTCCCGGCTTCATCTTTCCATCTGTACTCACGACGGCCGACAACGGGTATAGGACCTCTTTACAGTGCAATCCTCACCCATTATTTCCAGGTGTCTGAGCCAGCGGAGTCTATGGGTTTTTTTATTTTTTTATATCACCATTTATACTCATTCTCATACTACGTTGGGCTCCGTCACCAACTTTTCAATCTCGCGGTCTTTGCGGATCCTCTAACTGCCGTCTGCTAGAATACTAAAATTTGGATATAGTTATTTAATTTTTCCTTAATGCCTAAAGTCGAAAGAATATCTTATAGCAGCGTTTACCTTACTTAACCAAATTATGTATGTGTATTCTACCCTCCAATAGAAATAGAAACCACAGACCTATTTTTAACCGACTTCAAAAAAGGAGATCATCTATTCGGTCGAATACGTTTTTATATTTGTTACTTCATAACTCCGTCATGCATAAACCGATTTGATTACAAATTGGTTCCATAGAAATTTTATCAAAATCGGTACTGTAGCAGACTTTTAAAACAAAATAATTGTAAATTATATGTCATACAAGTAATTACTTACTTAAATCTACCTTCTAAAACAAGTAGGTAAGTAAATAAGTTTTAGATAACTGTTTTATATTCGTATTGAAAATATTATTTCTGTATTTTCTATTAAATAAATAAATATTTGTGGACATTTCACACAACATGAAAACGACAAATTCA
Source organism: Lycia hirtaria (assembly GCA_947563715.1). Lineage (NCBI taxonomy): Eukaryota > Metazoa > Arthropoda > Insecta > Lepidoptera > Geometridae > Lycia > Lycia hirtaria. The sequence continues at coordinate 1,588,726 of OX387379.1, forward strand.
ATAATAGATTAAATGAAGAGTTCTATATTATATTAGATATATCCAAATTGCTGCTGTCTACTCGTAACTCAGATATAGGTACCTAACTGAATCTCGTCGAGCTAGTTTATTTCTTATTTTTTACCAAAAAAAGGGATATGTTCTTCGAGTTTACATACTTATATTTGTACATATGTATAAAATTATGTATTTATGTATTTTTCTACATATATTATCCCCTACAGCTTAAACGGCATGGCCGATTTTGATGTGAGAAGAGAGACACTCCCTAAGTGTCAAATGCTATATTTTTTGTAATAATAATACGACTCTTACGCAAAAAAGCGCTTTTTCGTAACCTTCAACGAACTTTTTCGTAATAATTTTATAGTTTAAAAAACTGAAACAACCGACTTCAAAGTACGCTGCTTCGTTACTTGTAATTATGAATTGTATGTATTAGAAAGGATTAGGGCCGGCGCTCACTGACGGCGTGGCACGGCATGGCACGGCAGGTTGTGCTGCAGCATCCCGCGGAGTTCCGTGGCATGCCGTGGCAACCCGTGGCATTCCGCGGCATGCCGTGGCATCCAGCTGAAAGAACAGCCACTCTGCCATTAATTAGTTTTGCTCCCCGCGCACCGACCGGACTGCGCCCCATTAACCGAAATGACCGGTGCACAAGTTTTAACCTTATTTCAACTAGCATAGCAATCATAATTCCTCGACACAAAGTGACCCATACGTCTCGCGGAATACAGTGGCGCACTGCGACCCGAGGAATGAAACGGCATGACAAGTCATGCCGCACCATCCCGCGGCGTGTCGCGTCATCGTGGTATTGAATTAAGTAACATGAATTCTAAGGACATTGAAATAAGATTCAAAATAACTTGATTAGTAATAAAATCCTTTGCCATGACACGCCCGCCGTGCCGTGCCGGCAATGAGTGCTGGCCCTTAGGATTCATAAAGTTCATAATTATCATCATGCTCAGTCGGGTTACCCGACTGAGCATGATGATAAGCGTTTTGTTTAATTATTACCCGACGGGTAATAATTAAACAAAACGCTTAATCGTCGAAGTAACTCTATTTTCACCTTATACACATTGGATAAAAAGGTTTTACTTTTACTAAATCCTTCACGGTTGTAAACTTTTTAAAGAAACTTCTCTTCACCCCCTCGTTTATTACACTTTGATTTCAGCCAAAAGGTCGAGAAGCGAATGATCGTTTATTTTTTTGTCAAGAATGAGATGTGTCATTGAATGTCAAATGCTTCGTCTTCGAAGATTAGAAAATGTGCAGATGTTTAAACGATAATCCTTAACATTTGACACTTTTGCAAAAAAAAACATGTCGGTGGAACTCTGCGATTCTATAATCTGACGCACTTCACTCAGGAATACAATGAAGATTTTCATATTTAGATATTATTCAAAAAGTAATAAAGCAATGTCTATAAAATAATTATGGGACCAACTTGGGAGCTTTCTCTATATGTCAATTCAAGAAACACAAAAATTGGTTCACGAATGACGGAGTAATCGGTGAACAAACATACAAAAAAAATATTAAAGAAAAAAAAAGACTCTAGGTGGCATTGGTTGTATCGGCGTTACTGCGTTAGGTTATTTTCGTTACGGAATTTCTGGATTCGGTCTCCACGCTCAAGGCCCGCGATAGAAGCTATGCAATAGCTTAAAAACATACGGACCGAATTGATAATCTCCTTCATTTTGGAAGTCGGTTAATAAATGAGTTATTATACTAGAATTATTGAAAAGAATGCTCGTTTAAAAACTTTTACAGTGATTTTACGCATACTTTCTCACAAAAAAACCTGCACTCAACAGCGTATCAAGCGTAACGAAATCTTAAATATGTTGACTGCAAAAGACTTTTCTGTAGTCTAGATACTTATCTGATTTGTGTTTGCCTTTGCGAAGCCTTCTTCGGAAAACCTGGTGCGAATGAATAATGGGGCAAGCACAAAATGACCTAATGGCTCGAAGTGCATCCGAGAATCGGACCCCATTTATAAGATTTAAGTATACTCTGGGCAGGGCACATAGCACGTATAACTGATGGCCGATGGGGCCGAAAGGTTCTCGAGTGGAGACCACGTACCGGCAAGCGCAGCGTAGGAAGACCAGCCACGAGATGGACAGATGACCTCATACAAGTGGCGGGAAGACGCTGGATGCAAGCCGCTTCCAATCGTTTTTTTTGGAAATCCATGGGGGAGGCCTATGTCCAGCAGTGGACTTCTTATGGCTGAGATGATGATGATGAAGCATACTCTGTACATATTTTGTAAAAGCCTATTTTCGAATAAAAAAAATAAAAATAAATCAATGTTTCTGTAACGCTCCGCCGGCAATATATGTAAGAATGATAAGATTCCCGATTAAGTAGGCAATTAAATTAAACAAATCGTATAAAAATATGTGATAAAATTTATTCAGCCATTCACACAGTTGGATAAGATCTTGAGTTCTTGACATAAATGTCATTAAACTAAGAACACAACCATTAACTATGCAATAAAGGCGAATTAAACACATTTCTGTAAATTTAACTTAAAAACATTTTACGTGAAGGAATGACGATGCAATTAATTTTATAGAAGTAGACTTGCGTCGTTTCGTCGTGTTTGGTTGTTACTCGTCAGGCGACGTAGGTGTTTATTCGTCGGGTAATTTCTCCCGTACGATGTCATGCGACGTAAATTTTTATTCGTCAGGGTACCGACTTCTGCCATACTATGTTATGCGACGTAGGTTGTCACTCGCCAGGGCACAGGCTTCTCCCGTATGAAGTAACGCGAATTAGGTCGACACTCGTCACTGCACCGACTTCTCCAGAACGATATTATGCGAAGTAGGTCGTCACTCATCTGACTAACAACTTCTCTCGTACGATGTTACGCGACGTAGGTCGTCACTCATCAGTGCACCAACTTCTCCCGTACGATGTTATGCGACGTAGGTCGTCGCGCGTCAGACTAACGACTTCTCTCGTACGATGTTACGCGACGTAGGTCGTCACTCATCAGTGCACCAACTTCTCCCGTACGATGTTATGCGACGTAGGTCGTCGCGCGTCAGACTAACGACTTCTCTCGTACGATGTTACGCGACGTAGGTCGTCACTCATCAGGGCGCCGACTTGTTCCGTACGATGTTACGCCATGTGTTCCGGCCTTCCGTACCATGAATCGTTACTATGACGTAAAAAATCCGACCGTAAATCTTTTCTTTTAATCTTTAGATGAGTCGACTTCGTTCGTAGACCAGTTCCGGGCACACCCACTCAATCTGTTGGCAAGGAAATTAAACTTTTAATCACTTTCTTTAAGCAGTTAGTATCCTAATGGTTCACTGATACGCAATATTACGTTGGGGTCTCTGAGTGGTTGGGGTACATAAAGGAGGAAAATTTACATATAAATACAAAGTTTGCAACTTTTTATGTCCAAATCGAAACCGGTTTCATTTCATGATACCTACTCGTTAACTTGAAATTACTATATTTTTTTATTTTATTTCATCAGTTCTTTGTTTATTATCTGACAAGTAGTTGAATACTAAACTATTAAAAACCAGAAATAATTTGAAAACGAAGCTTATCTTACTGCACTGTAACCTTAATTTATGCCCTAGTTTATACAGTTAGTGGTCTCTCATAATTTTCCTAAGGCAATTTTGTTCTTTGGTCAATGTTCTTAAAACTTTGTGGGTTTATATAAATACTAGCTATTCCCCACGGTTTAATAATTAAAATGTTGATAATAATGAAGCCTATGTACATCTCCACAGCTATCTCCGTACCAAATATCACATTTATCGGTTCAGCCGTTTAGTCGTATAAAGGTAATAAGCAAACAAGAGAGACAGACAGGCAGAGTTGCTTTCGCTTTTGTGATATTAAAGTATGGTATATAATTATGGTGAAGCATATACCTAATAGGATAGTAACGATTAGAAATTATAGCAGGCGAAGACATTTGGATCGTCGTGCTCTAGAAGATATCAACAAAAAATGTATACTAACCTATTTTCAGAGCGAAACTCTGCGAAATATCCGTGGTGCCTGTCACTGATCTCTTCATCTCTTCTCATTGAACTTGACCGGGAAGGCTGAAGTTGACGAACTGGAGTTGACAGAGGAAGTGCTACCGCCGCTCTTCGACAGGCTCGCTTTCTTCCTGAAGCTGAGCCTCGTCTCTCCCCTGATGATCCTGTCGAGGGTCTGCCTCAACGAGGAATGCTTTCTCTCGAATGGGTTGGTAAACATGTTGAAGGTTGAACTTTGTTTCACAATCACTGACACGTCCGTTCGCCGCGAGAGCAGAGTTGCTTATGCCTCGTTGAATGTTGTTCGACTAGTTATTATACGAGGCGTCGTGACGCGTGCGCCTGCGCATGCCCGGCTCCAACCGCAGGATTAATGGTCAAACGATGTTCAGACGTCACGCAGCGGTTGTTATTTTGATTTCTAATAAGCGACCGCTGCGTTAGTGAGAAAATTATAACCATCTTGGGCGTGTTTTTATGTCACTGTACTACTTTGTTGATTCTTGTGGTCGGTGAAGCGGAACTGTTACGAGATCTAGGTGTTATTGACAATGGTGGGTAGTTTCCGACGCTTAGTCACTGTATTTCCCAGGTTATACAATTAAAGTACTATCTAGAAAAATTAATTATTCTAGCTAGTTCTTTAGAATCAAGTGCGTTTATAGATCTAGAAGGTATCGGAAAAACGGACGACAACATCGGGGCAGACCAGCGGCCCGATGGTCAGATGACATCGTAAGGCACGTCGGATGTCAGTGGATGAGACTCGCACAGGACCGGCAAGGATGGCGTGAACAAGAGGCCTATACCCAGCTGTGGGTGGATACAGGCTGAATAGATAGATAGATCTAAGTGCGTAATTGCTAGTAATAAATTGAAATTCGCTACAGGCAATTAATTTTTTGGTCTAACGAAGTAGTGGCCCAGAAAAATAATATGCTAGCTCATTTTCGATTGACGTACACAAACCAGATACAAACGGACACAAGTATCATTGACCTACGTGTATATAAGTACATACAATGTAGTTATTTGACGATAAAAAAATGAACAAAAACGGGACCGTCTGTTACAAAGTGGCTTATAAAGTAAATCTACCTTTGTCAGTAAACCTGTTTCAGAATCCATTAAAATTAATCCAACTGAATTTAAGTTTTTTGCTCATAAAATAATTATCATGTGGATTGTCTTGTCTGATTGGGAAAAGATCTTTCGTGGCAATAAATGTAAACTGACGTCTCGACAGTGTTGATTGTCAAAAAAAATAATGAAATAAGAACAGCAGCGCCATGTCACATTAGGTATCTTTCCGAACAGACTTCATACCTGATGTTGTGATTGTCAGTTATGTAATATTTTGATGTTCTTTTGTTACTTTTGAGAACTTGTCAGTAAGTAGATTGTTGTTTGCGGTGCTCTGAAGTACATTCATAATAATAAGTACCTGGGCGACCGAGCTCCACTCGGATTTTTTATGGCTGAAAATACGATCAAACCCGGGTTCACTACAAATTAAACCTAGCAAGATCGATTTATCGTCCCCTAATCTACCTACAAACCAAATTTCACTAAAATCGTTTTAGCAGTTTACGAGATCCAGATTATATACCTATATATATATATATATATATACATACATATATATATATTTATATATATATATAAGAATTGTTCGTTTAAAGGTATTAGATAGATTATATAGTAGTTATTACATTATTAAAGTTTTCAACATTGTTATGATAGAAAAATTTAATCATTACTTCCAATCAAAACATCCATTCAGCCATTCATATACTTAAACATGACTATCTGCAATCCATTAAGCGTGTTAATGTCCAGACGAAAATCTTTACAAACAAGTATTTGTATTAAAAGATAAACAAAATATCCGATTGCAGAAGAGCTATTTTTGCAGTCTAACTTGCGATTTTGTTACGCTTGATACGCTGTTGGCTGTGCGTTTTTGTGAGAAAATATGCGCAAAGTCGCTGTAAAAAGATATAAATGCGCATTTTGAATAATTCCAATAAAAGCAGTTATTTACTAAAAAGTTCGTTGGAGGTTACGAAAATGAAAATGAACTTTTCGTTAGATTCTTATTGACACTCAGGAAAAAAACATCGACACTCGCACATCAAAATTGGTCAAGCTGTTTGCAGTTTGGAGATGGAGCGACGCAAATATTTCATTAGTTACCCTCATTTAGCAAGGGCGTCGCCAAGGGGGGGGGGGGGCAGGAGGGCCCAACTGCAAAGCAACCAAAGTCCTAAGGCCGTGCAATTGTACCTGTACCTACAATTCATATTTTTCTCATCCTCCATAATATTAACTGCCCCCCCCCCCCCCCCCGTCCTGGGCCATGGGCTGCAGACGCCCTTGTCATTTAGGGATACCTACCATACTAATTATAGACGCAGTATATTTGTAAAACTACGACGCAGTACGATAACAAAATGACAACAAAAGTTCTTATGCAAAAACTTCAACATCTTACTAATCCTATCAGATAACTTTGCTCGACATTTCTCCGAGAGATTGTAGTCACGACGTAGTTCGCCTTAGAACTACATATATTAACAAGTATCTTATTAAAAGAAAAACAAAATACTTTTTGCATTTCCGTTATGTTTAATTTTTGCGATTAGGTTCCGTTAGGTTTGCTTTTTGCGATTTCGTTACGATACTTTCTTATTCTTCTCATTTAGTCTAGTAAAAATAAGATTTGTGACAACATAAAAGACAACTAAGTATATTGTTATTTAAATGAATGTACTGGTGTTTTGAAATACATTTGATACAATTTCATAATTATATTATAAAAGCTAATTTTGTTACCTTTACACGCTCAAACGGCTGAACCGATCGTCATGAAATTTAGTATAGAGATAGCTTTGGACTTGGAGACGGACATAAACTACTTATCATCATCATAATCTTCACCGTTTTACTTAACTACGCAAGTGAAACCGCGGACCGAAGCTAGTCTATAAATCGGGAGGGGGGAGGGATTTTTAGTTATTTTCCTATCATAATTTCAAAGAATCCCCCAGGTTCAAATACTGTGATCTGCTCCATACAAACGAATTTATTTTTCCTAGACTAATTCTTATTCGAGGTGGAGGCGATAGGTGCTGCACTGAACTGACGTCCCGCTTGAGGGGTTTGATACGTTGTTGAGCGTGCATTTTTTGTGAGAAAATATACCTAGAAAATATAGGCGATAATGTAGAAACTTACAACATACATTCAATTGTACCTAATTGAAACTTGTTGAAGGTTAATAAATAAATATGAATATCACTGCGTACGAGCAGGTTTCTCCACTAGTGGGTACTGGCAGTGGGCTGATTTTTATCATTCGTAGAACCGATAATAACTGGTGTAAACTTGTAATACACAGCAAATGTAGTCCAGGGGCCGTACCACAAACATTCAAGCAGTCTTGTTTAAATATTACTTTGACTTTTATCTTGCTCTTTCTACAGTTGACAAAGCAAGACAAAGGTAAAGGTAAAGTAAAAATAAATAAATAAATAAAACTATCACGACTGCGGTAATCCACTTGAAGGTATACGGAGGATATATGGCTTGACGCGGGGATACAAAGGCTGATGATGATAATGATGATGAGTTTTAAGCTCGTCCAGTAAAAGAAGCGTTTAGCTCTGACAACCAAAATCTTTGACATACATTTGTTTCATATTTCACATAATTCGTGTGTGCGGTAAGACTGTTTTATTACAAATAAAAAACCGGACAAGTGCGAGTCAGACTCGCCCACCGAGGGTTTTGTACAAACTAGTAGATAAAAGGGGGAAATTATAGATATATGTACAGAGAAACAGGTCTTGACACCCGGACGGACGGACGGACGGACGAACAGACGGACAACAAAGTGATCCTATATGGGTTCCGTTTTTTCCTTATGAAGTACAGAACCCTAAAAAAATGATCCACCAAATCCTTATCCTTACGATTATGTAGATCATCATCATCATCATCTCAACCATAAGAAGTCCACTGCTGAACATAGGTCTCCCCCAAGGATTTCCAAAAAGACCGATTGGCGCGCGGCTTGCATCCAGCGTCTTCCCGCCACTTGTATAAGGTCATCTGTCCATCTCGTGGCTGGTCTTCCTACCCTGCGTGCCGGTGGTCTCCACTCGAGAACTTTTCGGCCCCATGGATTCGGGATTATGTAAATATTTTGACATTAAACGGCAGTAATCAATAAGAAAAGCACAAGTTACATTAAGTTAATCACTTAGTTTAGAAAATTGACAGACAGTAAACTTAGCGAGCTCATTAATATCGCACTAGGCATGCTATATTCAAATAGTTCAATATATGCTCGCTAGATGGTGTATGAAGTTCATGTATCTACCAACCCAAAAACAGAACATTTATTCACTTACCGGTTTCATAAGTCGTATTTAGTGACGTTACCCTTTCGGCCAAAGCGAAATTTAGCTTGTTATCTTGTATTACAAGATTTACTTATTTTTCAGCGTACGAGTATTTTACTGAATTAAATTTATTTTGAAACGTGGTCACTCACTATGGGCCTTATAAGGAAGCTCAGTCACACAACGTGCTTTGGATATGGGGGCGAAAAGTTCTCGAGTGGACGAACTAGTAAGCGAAACGTAGGGAAGCCAGCCACAAGGTGGACAGAAGACCTCATACAAGTGGCAAGAAGACGCTGGATGCAAGCAGCTTCCAACCAATTCTGTTGGAAATCCATGGGGATACCTATGTCCAGCAGTGGACTTGTAGACTTGTAGTAAATGATGATGATGCTATTCATAGAGTGCCTCGACGCGACACTTTTAATTCAATAGCGATTAGCACTAGCAATTAACAGCGATCTCTGAACTATAAAGTTAACCTACTTTGTGGTGAGTGTCCGTTCTTCCGTCTTATCTTTAATTGTATCCGCTTCTACGCACGTATTTTTTGTTCATAGATCCGTTTAGATTTTTCACACGGTATGAGCTGTGACGCACGTCCTACTAAATAATACAATGAAGAGGCCTCGATCAATGTGATACTTTCAACGTTTTTAAACTTTCCGTAATAATGCTAATAGTTTACATGCTTAATTTCGTTTACTTAGTCATATAAATAAAACGTCTGTGACGGACAGACAGGTGGACACAATTAAGTTGTAAGGGTTTCCCGTAAAACTAAGGAATCCGAATAATATGATAGAACCTGAAAATCATGTGAAATTGTAGGTAAATTAAAAATGCGGTTAGGGAAGATGTACAAGTAGCAATTTTTTAGCGAAAACGAAACAACCAAATTACCTCAATTAGTAATGGAACACGTATTTAATTAGGTTAAAATTCTTCCCTGTGGCTTAAAAAGTACAAATACAAATACAAATCATTTATTGGTAAATTGTTATTTGTACTTCCCTGTGCTTATTAAGGGAACAGTATTATGTTACGAAAATTAAGGCGATATGAGCTTAATTTTTTAAGTTCTGAGATGCGTAATATGAGTGATTTCAATTCGACCAAAATTCTGCAAGGGCGGAAGACGGACGTAATTTTTACATACAGTCTCTATTCAATGGTTGTACGGGATATTTGCGTACGTGTAATGGAGCCATTACAAATATCATTATTGTGTATTTACGCCTCCCACTCCGAACGTAATTTGGTTGATACAATGAGCGTAAGCCGGCAGACAGCACGTTTTGCGTCGTCGTATGACACAATCCGGACTTTTTATGAAACCGAATGGAGCATAAGGATTCCTTGTCGGCTCCAGAAGGAAAAAAAATATGAAATTGTGACATTTTGTCAGACGCTTAGGTATTAAAAGTTACTCTATAATAAAGTAAATAAATTATTTTAATTTATCAATTGCGCTGGTAAGCAATCAGGTCAGTGATTCCGGTCGTGCGTCGGGTATCAGTCACACAGGTCACTGCATGAGATCCCCGATAGTTACAGTCTAACAACTTCATTTAGTGTAGTATTTGTAAGAAAATCAGAATAATTTTTAATGGCCTTATACTTAACAATGTCATTTACACTGGACAAGTCAAATTTACATGAATTATGTCCTCTAACTGTCTAATACTCTATCCCTCCCAACTAACCCTCCAACCACAGGCAAAAAGCACAAGCAACCAAAGGCCAAACTTAGCGTTTTGAAAATTTTGAAAAAATAACAGCAATTTAAGCATTCAACATACACACAGTCAGGATAGACATATGTCAAAAATAAATAGTTAATGAAATCAAAAAAATAAATAAAATTAACAATAACAGGTAATGCCAGACGACTAATAATGATGTCATAAGTTAATTGAATTAATTACAATAAAATATCTTTAGCTTAAGCCAAAAGTTTGATTCACGAGTTAGGGCGCCGAATAAGGGAAAAGTGTGGTGACTCCCGCTCCGGCTCCTTCCTGGTGCAAAGGTTGTCCATCGCTATTCAACGCGGTAATGCGGCTAGCGTCATGGGTACTTTTGCGCCTGGTACAGTTCGGGGCGGGCTTTTTGACTGAGTTTACAGGTTTTTTTTTATATATATTATTAATGAAATCTAAATAAAAAAACTCAATGATTTTATAAAAAAAAAGTCAAATAATATAATAATGTCAACACTCTATAATTATAATTTGAATACACATTTAACTACATACGTCAAGCATTCCAAAATACATATTTATTGTAAATTTCAACTATTCGTACGAGAATAAACATTCCGCTATACGCAGTGCCATAAATTCATTTATAAGTATTCTTTCAAAATCGTTTGCGGGTAGTTATCTGATATTTTCTGTCAATTTGTTAAACGTGTATTTTTTTTTGTGAAAACTCCTTGCCTTCTCAATCTGGATTTAGACAAAACCGGACTCATACATTACGCTGCTGAAAACCTAAAAAAAACTAAATTCAAATTTCGAATTTTTGACTGAAGATTCAAACAAACTGAATATTCAACAGGTGTTCCGTTGCCATTTTGCCGAAACTGTAAGATGACGTGCATGCGGGCGACTGACAGGCGAGTATCGCGAGACTATCGGTGTACCGGGATCTACGCAACTTACCATAAAAATATATATACCATGCTCCTTGGCGACTCTTTTACACCGCTCACGTAATATTATAATAATATATATGCTTATTAGCATACAAATGGCCATACAGATAGAAATATTACATTAACTAGTGACAACAGACAAGATATATGAATATAAAACTACATACATAAAAAATTCAATAAAAATCGGACAAGTGCGAGTCAGACTCGCCCACCGAGGGTTCCGTACAAACTAGTAGATAAAAGGAGGAATCATATATTTTTTTATATTACCTTCATAAACCGAAAAATCATAAAAATATTTAAAACCTGTTTTAGCTTATGCTACTGAAGCTCTTTCATATGATACCCCACATGATACGGTTAATTCATTTTAAAATTTGGACCTTCATTCTTTGCATAAAGACACAATTTTTTCTTTATTAAATTAAAAATGTCCAGTTTTCGAATTGTTTCCTATATGTGTACTCTAACAAAATAATTCTTGCCAAATTTCATTGTTCTAGGTCAACGGGAAGTACGTCATAGGTTTTGATTCCCTTGTGAGTTCGAAACGTGCGTTTTTTACGATATATTCGGCTGTAACTTTTTTTTTCGAAAACTTAGAAACTTTATTTTTCTGCAGCAAGATTCTATGGATCTGCGTATATGGTTTTAATTTCAACTCGATACCTTCACGCGTTCCCGAGATAAAGGTCTTGACACTCGACGGACGGACAGACGGACAGACGGACAACAAAGTGATCCTATAAGGGTTCCGTTTTTTTTCTATTGAGGTACGGAACCCTGAAAATATCACATCTGGCAAATTATCGTTGTGCGTTTAAAGAGTTAGCTTCGGAACCCAAACTAGGCAATGAAGCCTGTGCCTTGGGAGCCCAAATGTTCCAGTTGTTCTTTGTGAGTTAGTATTCGTGCAAAACTGAACATATCTTTAAAACACTAAAGTTGTTGGCGAGTCGTTTAAAAGTATCGTATTGTATGAAGTGCCTACTTAAATCACAATAATTGCAATTGTAAACCATCTGTGAACATGGTAATACCTAAATATCGTAAAAACCTATTACAAAGTGTTATTGTTCACATTGACGCAAATAAATTGTCTGCAAATGTGACCCGAGGGCCACAGGCACAGACGTAGAGGTTATAGAAACGTCTGGTAGATTCAACACCTGTGATAGAAACGACTGTGGTAGTCTGACAGGTAACTGTTTAGGTGGATATTGACTGCGCGATGGTAACCTATCTATAATCCGAATTACATTTGTTTGAATCTAACTTGTCCGAATCCGTTTCATAGAACTGCCAGGTTCCAGATGTTTTACTTGACACGAGTTTCTGATTCCATAAATTGGTTAGTCATCAGTTTCATTCATTAGAACAGATTTTTTTTATGCAAGATAGATCTACGATTGACCACCAACTCGCCTGATGTTGAGCGACGGTGTGGCCGAAGATGAAGCTCGTTAGGTTACGTATTTGGTTAGGTTAATTAGGTTTCTATATATATTTGACATGAACTACATACATGAACTTTCGTGCTACAAATATTAGGTTATCAAACTAATTGTCAAATGATCTTTCGGGATTTTGATAAAGTGTCTTTTGATAATAATAATAATAATAAGGTGCCGTACTATCAGTACGCACCAACGCCAGTTCTCGAAAATAGCCGTGCTCTGCTCTACTGGGACCGTTCTATTATCACGGACAGGACTATTGTTGCCAATAAGCCTGATATCGTTATCGTAGATCGGTCTCAGCGCCGGGCAGTGCTCGTCGACATCACCATCCCACATGATGAGAATCTCGTGAAGGCCGAGAAGGACAAGCTCAGCAAGTACCTTGACTTGGCTCACGAGATAACCGCCATGTGGGATGTTGACTCGACGATCATTGTCCCGATAGTCGTTTCGGTGAACGGTGTCATAGCGAAGAGCCTCGACCAACATCTCAAGAGGCTCTCGCTCGATGATTGGGTCAAGGGTCGGATACAGAAGGCAGTCATCCTAGACACGGCACGTATTGTCAGGAGGTTCCTTTCTCTGTAGCCCCTACCACCGGCAGCTTGAGCCCCGCCCCGCTGCCGGCGGCACCCTAGTTTTAAGTTTTTTACAATATTTATGTTTATTTTTTATAAGTTTATATATGTGTTGTAAAAAATTTAGAATTAAGATTGTATATAAATAAATGAGATAATAATAATAATAATATTTATTTCTGAAAATTTTAGTGTTTTACAAAGTTTCTATTAATTACTTAAAAACTTAACCAATAACCTTATATTATTGTTCCTGCGGGCCCCAAACTAGGCAAAGCCTGTATCTTGGGCACCCGTTGGCCAAGTTTATTGAGTCTATTTATTGTTTTTAGCGCTGACATTGACGTTTTGAAAAAGATAACCTTAGCCTTTGAATGATAATTTGTGTCATTTGTGTTGTGTAATAGTCAAATCCCCACTCACCCTCAAAAATTATACAATACATTTTACAGATAACATTATAGTTGTCATTTTGCAGGTGTTTTGTTTTTTTTTAAATTTCGGCGAATGAACTCACAGGTGTATTATAGTTTTATAATCAACTTCTCGGAAAAATGTTGTTGACGTCAACTACAGTCCGGTTGCAGCTATTTTATTTTATCCCTGTGCAGGAATGTTAGCTAACCATCATTATCATCATCATCATTTTCAACAGTTCTCGCCAATTGCAAAGCATAGGCATCTCTTTCTGTATTCCAGTCATCTCGGTCCTGTGCCAATCATGTCCAGGTTCGTGTAAAGAAGTTTATAGGTAATAAATACATTTTTATACCACCTACTCAACTCAATAATATTCCTTTTTACTCATGTAAAGAGGGTTAATAGTGTATGGGATTTCATTACCACACTGCGACATAATGTGATTTCAATTTGGAACCAAAGCCAATTAGATTGTCTACGTCTCAACTAATTCAAATGAATTCTTTTACCATACAGGCTCGAAACAAAAAGTACCAGTTTTATAAGACAAGGCTTATTAAACTACCCGATTTCGTGGACCCTGTCTAGGAATAGATGAAAATCGATATCAAATCGAGACCCTGTCTCTTATTACACCGCGCTATCCCTGCTGACAGGGAACGATCATTGGGGTGGTGTAATAGGCCTTTAGAATTGAACTGGCAACTGAGAATAGGACAGAAAAAAAATCAGGCACGTATGCAACAACCAAAGAGCATGTAATACGCTACATCTAAATCACTGTACTTAGGGACGAGGGTGTTTCTATAATTTCATTATAGGAATCTTGAGTTTGACCACCAATCCCATTAGCTTTTGATGTTACGATTTACGATGGCGCTCGCTTGCCTAGAACAACTCTATTTTACTTCCAATTTAAGGTCTTCCAGACACATAAAGTATATATATCAGAGAAACTCGATTCAGGTAGCGCACCCTGGAATTTTTGAAGTTCGCACAATAAATGTGACAACATAGCGCTCCGTGTGGTTAGAAATATAGATTCAAAACCAATTTTTTTTCTATTGTCTCGCAGTAGGTATTAAATGTAGAGTATTCACCACGGTGATACACGGTGTTTATACTATGTATTCACCACGGTGATACACGGTGTTTATACTATGTATTCACCACGGTGATACACGGTGTTTATACTATGTATTCACCACGGTGATACACGGTGTTTATACTATGTATTCACCACGGTAATACACGGTGTTTATACTATGTATTCACCACGGTGATACACGGTGTTTATACTATGTATTCACCACGGTGATACACGGTGTTTATACTATGTATTCACCACGGTGATACACGGTGTTTATACTATGTTTAGACTTGGGCGAGCTAGAATCCCTAATTAAATTAGCCTAATTTTAACATCCTCGCTACGCTCGGGAGCTTTATGTGTAAATAAAATTTCATAGTATCAAACAAGTAGCTCTATTTTAAATCTACACATAGTGAAGTGCAACTACGGAACCCTACCGTACGCGTGTAAGGTATCAGCAATGACTAGCTTCACCCGGTAGTTCTTTTACCTAGTTGGAACCCTCGGTGGGCGTGTCTGACTTGCACTTTTCCGGTTTTACTTTTAATTGACGATATGACATTTTGGCTTTACTTAACATAGGTGTAATACATAAATAAAAACGAAATATATAACAGAAATAAAAACTAAAATATTAATATAATATATACATTCTTGTTGCGTACTGCACAAGAATGGAATTCTTTGTCGCCATCTCTGTTTCCTGAGACCCACAATCTTGGAATTTTCAAGGCTGGCCTTCTGGGCCTTCACTCTGGAGTGAATAGATATCTTTTAGATCGACGAGCTCCATCCTCGGCCACACCGTCGCTTAACATCAGGCGAGTTGTTGGTCAATCGTAGATCTATCCTGTATTTATTTTAAAAAGGTATATAAATGTGAACGGTTATAATAATATACCAATTCGTATGAATTTATAGTAATAATGTTGTGGTAAATATGAAATCTATTTTTTTATGCAAGATAGATCTACGATTGACCAACAACTCGCCTGATGTAACATTTTATTAATAGGATCTATTATTAATATTTTCTTTTTCCTTTCGGAATCGAGCAAATAGGTAAAATACCTATCGTAATGTGTGGTGGTTACTGAATATTAATGTTGTATTGTTTAAAATTGTGAAAATAAATTTACCTATTAATACTGTTGCACTATGACAGAATGATATGATGCTTGTTTGTTTGTTTGTTCCTCTTTTACACGTCAGAAGGGAACCTGATGAAGGTAAGAAGTGACATAAATTTTATATAAATAAAACGGACAAGGACGCGTAAGGTTCGTATTCCAAGGGTTCCGTACAATGTAAACTTGATAGTTGGTCCATCACAAAAATAGAATCTGGAAGATTTTGCCCGAAAAAAAAAGACATTGAAAAATATTACGATGGTTGATTAAGAAATAATATTATACTAAGAACTTTTGGTTCCGTGCTTCTTAAATATTATCAGCACGGTGCGCAAACGCAACCGTGGGCTTTTAGTAATTTAATACAATTCTGGTTGGTTCTACTATTATTTTTAGGTATAGAGTGAATAAAGGTCACATATATTATTATGAGATAATAAGCATTTCTTAGATATTCTGTTAAAAGTGTGCGACATAAATTCAATGTGACAAAAACATAAAACAAGAGGGAATACATTAATTCTTTTAAACAAAATAGATAAATTTCATCCTTTACAATTTAAGTTATTAACAACATTTGCATGTCAAAAGACATTCTAAACACTTCGATATTTTTTTTTTCAAAGTCATGACATCTAAAATATTATTAAAGTAATTATAAACCTAAGTATAGTTTTTTTGTTTAGTTTTTTATCCAAAATTTTAGTTTTCTTTAGCTTATTTAAGTTGCCTAGGTTGTTTATATCGCTTCGGCCGCTACTTCGTTGTATTTATGTCTATCTTTTTTTTGATGTAGAAATAGGTTTGCGCTTGACCGCCAACTCGCCTAATGTTAAGCAACGTTCCGGTCTACGATACAGCGCGCTTATCTCGTTTACTGTTTGTCTGTATTATTTAAGTTGCTTAGTATATTTTAGTTAAGTTTATTTAAGTATACGTGTAATTATATGTTTTAGTTCAATCGATAGTAATAAGCCATGTGCCATTTAAAAAAAATGTCTAGCCACGGCTGGCTCATAAAAAAGTCAACCTATTATGTGACCGACAGACAGTCGGTAAACAGGTTTATAATATTAATGAGCTCGGTGTATGAGCTGCGGTTTGGATAACATCGAGGTCTCTGGTCTAGGAATACCGTCATTAACATTCTGTTATTAATATTATAGAAATTTTTTTTCTAGGTTCGCTATATATGATATATAAATAATAGATAGATAGATAACTCTTTATTAAAAGACCACATTGTACAAACATATTGAAAAATGACAGTATTACTATGACTAATATTTCAATAGGTGGCCTTATCGCTTAAAGCGATCTCTTCCAGGCAACCATGCACGGAGTAGGATAGATATAATAACCATACTTCAAAAAACTGAAATAACCGACTTCAAAATGTGCAATTTTGTATTTTAATTTTTTTCATTTTTAAACACGTAGTTGCACCACCGCCTGTTACGCGTCTCTAAGCCTGTCCCTCTACGTGTTCACACCTCTTGACCTCTTGCCGCACTCGGCTTGACCGTTACCTAAAGTATACCAAGAGCGTCAGGGAGCGATCAAGGAGCTTTCAGACCAACTGCAGTGACAGTGATCAGTTTATTGAGGTTGCGGTTATGATGACGAAGTTAACATCGACAGTGAGTATGGTTGTCAATGATCGTCACCGTCCTCGTGGCTTTCCTCGGATCCGATCACTTGCAGTCTACGAATATTATTATTCGCAGCGTGCAGTAGATGCTCTATTTGCAAGAAGTCTATTAATAATGCGTATTTATCACAATAATAAAGAAAACTGATAGATTGCAATCTAGTATCAGCAGAAGTCTAAGTCTAACGGCTAACGGTACCAGGAGGACGTTAGTAGAAGTTGGTTGAATAAATAAATAAATATTAATGGACATTTCGCACAACACCATCTAGCCCAAACTAAGCCAAGCTTGTACTATGGGAACTAGATGACTAATAGAATACATATATACTTTTTTATGTAAATACATACTTATAGAAACACCCAGACACAGAATAAATATTCATGCTCATCACACAAATGTTTGTCCTGGGTGGGGATCGAACTCACGACCTACAACTTAACAGGAAGATATACTATCAACTGAGGTGCGAGGGGCCAACGGAATACAATCTTCATAATCAATAGATCTGTTTGAATTAATGTTGTGATAAGAAGTGAAACAACTATAATAAATATCCACTTGCACTGCCTAGATAAGATAAATAAATAAAAAACAAAGTTGTTGTTGTTGTTGTTAGCCTGTACTGTCCCACTGCTGGGCAAAGGCCTCCCCACGACATTTCCAGTCTTGACGGTTTTGTGTATTGATGTGAAACAATTATTTATCCTTATGTCCTATAGATAGATAATCTTTTGGAGTCAAGTTTTATTGTTAAATTTTTACTATCTTTAACATAGAAAAATAAAACAATAGGTAACAGTTGCTAAAGAATGGTTCTTTAGTAAAGTATCAACAGGATGTTCCGTCATTCCTCAAAAACGTCCGAGCTCAATGAGGTCTAATTAGACCCCTTACACGATAAAATATTTTCGATTTTCAAAATAATTTGAAGCGGCAAAATAGACGTCTCTAGACTTCTTAATCTAAATTAGGCTTTAGCGCGGCGACATAGAGTCTTTATATCGAAATTTTTAAGTTCGTCATTGTTGGTATATGAGTATCGGTCAACCCAGGACACCATATCCGTGAATTTTGTTTTAGATTTTACGTCCACGTGATGGAAAGTCATTGTTCTGAATGGATATTATAATCTATCTATCGCAAGTGAATAGGTTCCTATGCAAGCGTCTACCGCAACAGTCGTTTAACATCAGGCTAGTTAGGTCAAGCGTAAGGCTATTTTTACCCGACTGCGTAAAAAGGAGGGTTATGTTTTTCGAATGTATGTATATTTGTTTCTATAAAATCGCCTACAGCCTAAACGGCTTGACCGATTTTGACATATAAATTTTATCAATATCGTTTCAGTACTTTGATTTTTATAACAAAATAACTGCAAAACTTGTTTCGTCCAAGTAAATTAATTGCGTATTTTGAAGTGGATTTTCTGTTTTTTTTTTTTTACAAAAAAAAATACAAATATATTTATGTCCAAAATTATTAATTTTAAACTATAATTATAATATGCACAGAAACAAGTAATCAAACTTTTTTTTAATATACACAAAAGCAAAAATACTTAAATAATATACATAAAACAAAATAAACATAAAATGCTTAATACTTTATCTTGATTCCATCCGTCTAATGATACCGCCTCCCTTCTGTAACCACGGTCAAATGTGGCAACAAGCGACCTCATGGCCTTTGAAGTTCTGCTTACGGGGTGTAATATAGGTGTGAATGACGTCACAGTTCTATAGAACTAATGGGAGTTACCGTGATTTTATGTACTCGTAGGTAATTTGGTTACAGTGAATGAGTAAAACTTTTGCAGTCGGGTGTTTTGGTTTATTTTAATACAAATACTTGGCATGAACAACCTAGTTTTAATCTACATAGCTATAACTAAAGTGATCGACCTGTAATCTCATGGAAGTTCAATTAAAATCATAACAATCAAGTAAACAGCACCAACAATGAAAGTTAATAAGATAGTAAGGTTCAAATTATAAATAGCTACAATTGTAATATCTCAGTTTTGAATCTCTACTTAGATAAAGATATACATTTTCATATATATATTACTGGGTTTCAACTTGAATTATCAGTCCGACCCTGCTCAGAGTAAACAATGCTCCTTATAATTGTGTTCGTTTTTGGAATCCTGGGGCAGCTGTCAAGTGGTAACAATCATGAAAAACCAAATATAATTTCCACAACACTGTTTATTTTCCAAAAGACACTATCAAAATCCCGAAAGCTCATTTGACAATTCGGCTAATAACCGAATCTTTGTAATAAAAAGTTTTTTGCATATAATAAATAGAAATGTAATAATCCTAACCTAATAATTGATATATGTTTAAGAAAAACTGGCCTCACAGCTCAGTTGTTCCTATGTCTGGGTATTTCTATACATTATTTTATGTAATAAATAAATTCAGGGTGCCCAAAAGACAGGCTCTGCCTACTTTGGGGCTCGATGTCAATAAAGAAAAATGACCACTATTGTTATATTATACGACCCTTCCCAGGTGTACCCCTGGAGAGTCCATCGTCAGAGTTGAGCGGTTTCTTCGGAGAGCGCATCGTGGGCGGGAGCGAGGCCGCCCTGGGCCGGGCTCCACACATGGCAGCCCTGCTGGTGGGCGATATATGGCAGGCCTTCGTTTGCGGCGCCTCCATCATCACGCGACGGCATCTTCTCACGGCAGCGCATTGCGTCATCGAGGACCTAGACGGGACCATGCTAAGGTGAATATCAATCGTTCAATAAATGCAGGCCTTATAGCTCAGTGGTAGTACGTCTGCCTTCTGAGCAGACGTACTACCACGCAGACATTTCGTGGGTTCGATCCCCACCCAGGGCCTATATTTCTTCTGGATATTTGTTCTGTGTCTGTGTTTATATGTATCATATGTGTGTATTTACAAATAAAAAAGTGTATTATGTATTCTATCAGCTATCTGATTCCCATAGTACAAGCTTTGCTTAGTTTAGGGGTAGATGATGTTGAGTGAAAATGTTCTCCAATTGATAGGTCAGTGGTGACTGGAGACTCCATTGAAATTTGAACAAGCACAGACCGAATATTGAAAACATATTTGAAATTGTATTTATATAAAAAAAACCTCTAAATACAACATTAACCAGTAAGAGAAATAATGGAACGTCGTGATCTTTTGGTTAAACATAAGAAAAATATCTCCGACAGTCAGTGGACTAACCAGCCCCAAGAATGAAATTGGATAAAATGCACGCTCAGAAAAAGATACGTTCTATTTCTAATACCTATTCAAAAACTAGATAGATAATCTAGATACTGTTATCAAACCGTGTTATGGTGTGTTTCAGTAGTTCTACATCTACAATAACCATTTCTAATTGCATGCATTCCTGCCATATTCGCCAACATCAGGTGCTCTGAGTGTAATTTATATTTTTCCAGCACTTTCCACGGTATCGTCGGCACAAACATTTGGCAAAAAGGAATCCTGGTAGAACTGAAAAGTCACAAACTGCACCCGGAGTACGATTACTGGAGCATCAAGAACGACGTGGCTGTGTTGACCACCAGCGCCGACATACAGATGAATGAGAGAGTGGCCACTATCGCGCTCAACTTTGGCCATGTTGGGGGCGGAGAGAGGAGCTTTGTAACTGGCTGGGGGACACAGAGGGTGAGTGAGTGATGTCTGTCAAAGTCAAAGTCATTTATTGGTAAAATCAATTTACACGTCAAACACGTTCGACGTTCTGTCAGCGTTTATCCTATTAACAGTTATTATATTATATTTCCCTTGTTTTCATGTCTCGTTTAAAATTATAATATTAAAATCGGTTGCATAGGTTGTGTGTAAAGCGGTGGTCTATCAGGATTCTAAATTGAATCCCAATCGGATCCAGATACTGCGTTACATTTGTTTTTTCTATTTTTTTTTTCTTTATTAACATTAGTTCGTGAAACACGCGAAAAATAGTATAATGTGTAAAGTACTTATCCTAAAAGTACCAGAAATCCTGATAGATTTATTTTATCACGAATTCTAAAAATTGCATTATATTTTAAAAACTGTCAAGCAATGTGAGAACGTATTTTTAATGCTGTCCGAAATGGAATTAAGCATTTGCCAAGCAATATGTTTGTTAGAAAACTAAAATTGTGACTTATTGAAAAATGCCCATAATTTTTATCAGAATTTATTAAGTAAACATCGTCGAGACGACATAACCAATTAATAAAACTTATGGGACTTGATAATTTAGCATGATTAAATTCAAAATTTACTATGGAAACTAACGTGGTTTTCACACATTTTAAATAAAAACTACGGATCACTCACGTCTGTTTTAAGCCTAAAAATCCGACTATAGTTTCAACCGCATTCGGCGGTCTTTTTCAAAGGAGCAGCACACGTCACTCACGGTCGGTGACGCACCTCGCACTGCGACGTGCCGCTCATGCCGCACGTGACGTCATCTCGGTTGCAAAAGGGTTGGGGTGGGCAGCTGGTCTTCTTGCGTCGGTTCAGCTGAAGTGTCCTCTTCACTAGAAATCTCATGAGTGTCAGGAATGTTCCAGCAGACGGAACTCACAATATCACCACCAGGCTCACGATCATCCTCCCAACAAACACACACGTGACAGACGTGAGAGACCCGTAGTTTTTATTTAAAATTCAAAATTCATCCTTAATAATATTCATGTAATTTTATGGTGTGTACAATAAAGAATTTTATCTATCTAAATTAACAAATTTATACGTCACAGTGCGGCAAAATGTACTGACATCTTTAATGTACTTACATTTTAGACAAATAAGTACTGATTCTGATTCGTATTCTTATGAGGTCACAATTAGACTCTTCCACACGGATAACAAGATAAGTTTGATATATTTCCAGCTGTGGGGGCCCACTCCTGATAATCTACAGATTCTGTACTTAGACACGATATCTCCCAAGGAATGCATCAATAAAATAAAGCAAGTGGCCGAGACTAATCCGTGGGTGCCATCTCTAGACCCCGCCCTCGAGATCTGCACTTTGCACTCGCCGGGACAAGGCTTGTGTCATGTGAGTTTCTTTCAACTTCTTTTGTCAGCCGACAGACTCTCGCGGCCGAGTATCATCATCATCCACAAGAAGTCCTCTGTGGATTTATGTAAGCCTCTCCATGGATTTCCAAAAAGACCGGTTGGAAGTGACCTACCTCCAGCGTCTTTATTACTTTCATAGGGTCTTCTCTCCTACTTGTGTGCTACTTATATCTATTAGACGCTGCAATCGGTGCATCATAAAAGAATAAATAATAATTAAATTCTTCGGATAAATCTGTTAAGATGTTTCTCTATTTTGCTTTGGAGTACGTCAAATGACTACGGACAAAGCGTGGGATCCCTGATATCTGTATCAAAGGTTTCAAAGATAGACTAGCTAAAAATCTATTTTTTTAACCTGTTAAGTAGATCCCATTGCTGGCAAAAGGTCTTCCCATTTCTTTTCATTTCTCACGCTCCATTTCTGTTTGGGATCAGTTTTCAGACCAGAAAAAATCTGTAAAATAATTTGGTTTTGAAGAAGTGAACCTTTTTTCAGGGAGACTCCGGCAGTGCCCTGGTCTCCGTGAAGACCGGCAAGCAGTCAGGGGTCGTGTCCTGGGCGATCTCGCTATGCGCCAACGGAGAACCCGACGTGTACGCACGGGTCGCCAGCGCTGAGGACTTTATTCAAGAACATACTAGATTACCTAAATTAGATATCTAAATATTGGTCAACATTATTATATTCGTTGACATTTCACACAATACCATCTATCCCAAACTAAGCAAAGCTTGTACTATAGGAATATATTTATTTTTATTTATATAACTAACTGCAATCGGCAGAGCCATTAGCAGAAATGAGATTATTATCTTTCCATGTTTTCCAGTTCTAAAACAATAGGAATATTTAAAATTCATTATTTTTTTACCCGACTGCGTAAGAAGGACGGCTATGTTTATCGAGTGTATGTGTGTTTGTATTTACATATGTGGATATATACGAGTATGTATGTATATATGTATATTTCTATATGATCGCCCACAGCCTAAACGGCTAGACCGATTTTGATGTACGATTCGTCTTTGCTTCCTGAGTGTCACACATTATATTTATGTAATAATAATAATACATCTCCCGCAAAATCAAAAATGCGTTTTTTCGTATCTTCCAACGAACTTTTTCGTAATAATTAAGTAATTAAAAAGTAAAGTAAACTAAGTAAAGTTTACTAGAATTATTCTAAAGAATGCGCATTTATAATCTTTTAGGGCGATTTTTTACTTATGTACCTACTTTCTCACAAAAAAAGGTAGTATCAAGAGTAACGAAATCGTAAGCTAGACTGCAAAAACTGCTTTTCTCCAGTCACGTACTGTGTATATCTTTTAATAAGTATAGATACTTGTTATAAATAAATACTTATGATAAATAGACGCACCCAAACACAGAACAAACATCTATGGTCATCACACAAAATAAATATTTGTCTTGGGTGGGATCGAACCCACACGTCCTACGGCTTAGCAGGTAGGTGTACTACCAACTTAAAGGCTGATGTACTCATGAAGAACTGAGTGACCAAGTCACCACAAACACAAATAATACTTATGTATTATTTGCGATATTTTGTTAACTTTTTCCTTACTATGATTGCGTTTGCGAGCAATCATATTCGTAATCATTTCCTTCGTAATCAAAAGAATTGGTTATTCTAATTATTTGACAGGCCTCGTGGCTCAGTGGTAGTACAACTGCCTCCTGAGCTGTAGTTCGTGGGTTCGATCCCCTCCCAGGGCAAACATTTGTGTGATGAGCATGGATGTTTGTTCTGTGTCTGGGTGTTTCTATGTACCTATCATAAGTATGTATTTACAAAAAAAAAGTATATATGTATTCTATCTACCATCTAGTTTCCATAGTACAAGCTTTGCTTAGTTTGGGCTAGATGGCGTTGTGTGCAATGTCCTCCAATATTTATTTATTTATTATTATTTCATCTATCAAAAAATAAGTATTTAAGTATACATGTATGTATAATGTATAATAAACGAAATAATATATTTAAAAAAAACACATTTTTTTTTTGTAATGAATCCGAGCGATTTTCGTAATGAAACTTACGCTTGAGCGCTGTTGAGTGTACTTTTTGTGAGAAAGTATTTGTAAAATCACTTATTTGTTACGAAAATGATCGACAAAGGTTACGAAAAAGCGCATTTTCTGTGGGTTTTATTATTATTATTAATATATATATATATATAGCATATGATACTCAGGGAGTGAAAACGAATCGACACCTCGCACATCAAAATCGGTCAAGCCGTATAGTCGACATTACATTTGAAAAACATAACCCTCTATCTTACACAGTCGGGTAAAAATAAGGCTTCTGCGCAACTCAGAGCATAATGATAAAAATTAGTAAGAACATTAAAATCTATGTACCTCATATAATGCATCTACCTACAGCACAATATAGAATTAAATCCGTTCTTAGAACCATAATATAATTTGCATTAATTAATCATTATCAGGTTGCACACTAAATGTGCTTAGTAAATAATTAATTGTTAATATGCGTTTTCCCTGTTTGTTATTATACTTCGTGATTTAACATCATTCCTTATCTTAAAATATGACAATTAATATACAAATAATATATTATAAATTAAATAAACAAAATAATTATCTCAATAACGGGCGTAGCCAGGTTTTAGTAAATCGACGAATTTAATATTAAGAATTCCGGGGAGGAGGTTACAACCCGGGTTAAAACCCCCAACTTAAAAAAATATATTTTGAGACGTGTGAAATGAAAATTTCGTCCAAATTTTATTTAAACTAACATAAGTTAACTCGTATATATTTTAAATGTCTGAATAAAAAATTACATAAATATGTAGTGTTGTCAAAGTTTACAATAGCGTAAGTGAGTCAAACAGCCCACCCCTGACTGTACCCGACGCAAAGGTGCCCATGACACTCGCCGCATTACCTCGTTAAATGGCAATGGACAACCTTTGCATCAGGTAAAATCCGGAGCGGGGGTCGCCACAAGTCTCCCTTATCCGCTGCCCCAACTCCAAAACTCCTAAGTTAACTTAACAAAGTTAGCTCGTATGTTCATAGTGTCAAATAGGAAACCCTCTTTTAAGTTCACATAAATTATGATATGCAACTACGGAACCCTACTTTATGCATGGCACGACACGCACTTGGCCGGTTATTTCACTATTGAAAAACGCGGACATAGTGTTCAGTAAACAAACCTTAGTAATATAGTAGGATAGCATACATGTAAATTCTTATGGACTCCTACTCCTGGTGCCTTCCTTCAAAGTACAAATAAAGGCTTCGATACAGTGTAATAATATAAAGCTTTGTTTCATCACAATGCATCTAAGTATCTAAGGAAAATTCACCGAGAAATAAACCTACTTCGTAACATTACGTCAGTAGCATAAGATTACTCACTTTTGTGGTCAGTTTGCAAATCCTAGCTCTTAGCTAGTATTATAAAAGCAAATAAGTAACAATAAGTATTGATAACAAGAAAACCCCCGACAAAAAAACAACGTCAACTGATTTTGATGAAACATAACTAGTAACACTCGATGAAATAATATAACTTAATATAGTTATGCACATAATGTGGCAATACAGAATTGAATTGAAAAATCCTCTTTCAAATAAAATAAAAACTAGATTAAAATCGATCCATCAGTTTGACAGCTACGATGCCACAGACAGATATGATACACACATATACAGATACATAGATAAACAGATACACACTCAAACATATAACACCCATATTTTTGGGTCGGGGATAAAATAAAGCAGCTGCTTTAAAAGGAGGTAGCTTCTGGAGAACGATATCTATATTTCATAAGAATGAAATTATTTTTAAATGAAAATTTATTTAGCGGCGTTGTGCACTTTTGGGATGTGACACGTGACCTGATCGAAAATTCGCAGGGCGCTTGCGCGAGTGTGTGTGTGTGTGTTTGTTCTACAGCCTGCTACGTGCATCCACGGATGGTGACTGCTAATGACTCGACCGTCTGTATACTTGTAAAATTCGTGTATATATAAACTGTTTAAAATATGGAAATTGAATAAAGTGCATCTATTAATGAAATATACGGAAAATTAAGTATTTAACCACATAAATGATAGTACTTTTATACTGATAAATAAAACAATTCGTGCGAAATTATTCCCTAACCATTCCAAAATATTGAAAAATGCACAACGTTAATGTTCAAGTTTTCACTTCGGCCGGCACTCCCGGAGGGCAACTATAGATCAACTAGAGAATTTTTCTAATCAAATCAAGTCATTTATTTGCTAAAATATATAATCATACAAAGAGTTCTTATTATTATTTTAAGACATATTCAGTCTGCAAGCAGACGTGCAAATATTTTATTTAATTATATTATATTATGAGAATTAAGTCTATTATCGGTAGGTATTTGTATAATCAAAATATTCCTTAACACTATACGAACAATGGCTAAGAAGCCATTCCGTCAAAGATTTTACAAATCTATTTCCATTTAAAATTTTAATGTCATTAGGTACATTGTTATATAAATAAATAAATAAATATTTGTGGACATTTCACACAATATATTTGTATACACATGTTATAAGCGTTTCTTTTGTACATTTCTTTCGTTCTTTTATCCGGATGTTTGTTGGTACTCAGATACTGATACATAATATCAGCAAAAATCAACGTGAGTAGCCCATTTCTTCAAATAAAATGTGTAACAAGCACGTTAGTTTTCATAATAAAATATAAATAACAATTTAATACTTAGATTTTTAGGTAAATAAGTATATTATGTCAAATTACAATAATTTCTAATTATATAATAATGTCAAAATATCATACACCTGTTATGATGTCATAGGTTTACAAGTCCCTTACGCATCGAACCTGAGGGGAAAGTTCCTAAGAGGCTAGCAGTGTTGCCGAGCTGAATGGCGATAGACATCTTGCTGACAACGCGGATTCCGGCCCTTCTCTCGCAGACCCAGGTCCCGAACAAATTTCTGGCCTGCAACCCCCAATTTGATAGATTATATTTGCTACCAATAATAAACCTACTTTTAATTGTAACTGAAACAAAGTAATAATGGTAACAACACAACAATTAACCAAAAGTACTTGCGTATCTAACTCACTAGTAAGCATCACAACATGTTTACAAATATGTACAATATGTCTAACAGAGCGTGGAAGTATCTTCAGCTAACAGGATTTTCCTTTTGAAAAAGGGGACTCACTCGTCCCTACATCATTTTAATCTAGTTACATAAAATAACATATAAAAGCTTCTTATTTCACGTTTATATTTTATTGTTTAAGTTGTTACTGCAAGAATCACTGCTGTGTTTCATAGATAAAAGGAAATATGAGTTATTTGTCTTTGAATTTAATTGTTTTATTCATCGGAATGGTCATCTCTG
This sequence comes from Lycia hirtaria, assembly GCA_947563715.1. NCBI lineage: Eukaryota > Metazoa > Arthropoda > Insecta > Lepidoptera > Geometridae > Lycia > Lycia hirtaria. Next base: position 1,616,701 of record OX387379.1, read on the forward strand.
ATGGTAAGGAGGAAACTCGATTATTGCTTTTTGTTTCGAAAATTAACTGTTTTGATTTTGCCGGCCTTCTAATAGAAAAGTTAACAAGTATCAATATTAAAATACAAACAAAATATCCAAATGCTGAAGAGCTATTTTTGACAGTCGATAGACTAATCGTAAGTTATTAGGATTTCGTTACGCTTGATATGCTGTTGAGTGTACAGTTTTTGTGAGAAAGTATGCGCAAAGTCTAAATGAGTATTATTTAGAACAATTCTAGTAAAATCACTTATTTATTACCTTCTTTGGAGGTTACGAAAACATGCAATTATTCATAGATAAATTTATTGCCACAATCCTTGTTTCCTGAAACTATACCTTCTAGGTCTACCTGCTACATCTTCGGCCACAGCGTCGCTTCCCATCAGGCGTGCTGGTGGTCAAACGTAAAGCTTTTACTATACATATTAAAAAACTCGAAATATTTTGGTTCATTCCCACTTATTCTGGTTTCACTCAATCGATAGTAAGTTTTCCTTAAAGGATTGAGAGTGGTTAAATGAGCCCGTGGGCTAAGAGATGCGACTTGTGGGTCGCGGTAACCCCGACGTGGTCAACTGAGCCAGGGAGCTCAGTGGACCACCGAATATAGGTTTTCACTGAACAAATATCAATCAGGTTGAATATCTTGCTATTTCGATATGAAATTGAATTTGGAATTTCAAGTAGAACCCAAAGTAATTCAATTGAAACTAAGAGAGATAAGATAAAATTACTGTAGCTTAATTGACCAAGTAGAATGAAGTTCTGAAGATTACAGCAATAAAGCGTGTTAACTGATAATTTTTAACCGACTTAAAAAAAGGAGGAGGTTCTCAATTCGACGGAATCCTTTTTAGGGTTCCGTGGTAACTACAAGGAACCCTTATAATTTCGCCATGTCCGTCCATAGAGGGTGGCACTCCATACATATAAAGAAGGTGTGGTTTGTGCGAGATATAGGCCGCATAAGGTGAAAAAACTGTGTCTCGTCATTTCTAATCTATTCGACCTAGAAGTTCATGAGTAGCCGTAGTAGTAGCACAAGTTCATGAGTAGCCGTAGTAGTAGCACAAGGCAAATTCTGACTTACCTGTAACATGTACATTAGTCAAGGTTCATAAAAATTCTTATTCTTATACTTATAATGAACATTATTTTAGACACTCTCTGATTACAACTTTTCGAGATATGGCGATAAAATATGTAAACACAAATCATTATAGTACTGAGGTCATTGACATTCGCAAACATTGACATTTCGCTAAGTAGTCTAAAAAATCCTCATTAAGTAGTTTTCTTTTAAATTACAGGATTACAGAACCTACTATACGCGTGTCTCGACACGGTCTTGGCCACTTATTTATTTTATTTATTTTCCTGATTACTCGAAGACGCCTGGACCGATTTGGAAAATTGTTTTTTGTTTGGAAAGGTATACTTCCCAAGTGGTCCCATACAAGTTTCATTAAAATCGATTCAGCTGTTTTTTATCGATGATTTTGTGTTTTCTATACTTATTCTTGTTATCCAGATTGCAACGTAGTGCCCATGCTGCAATGGGCGGGTGAAGCCACACTACGAAAGGAGCCTCTAGTGAGCCCTGTGACCACGGTCATCATTCAGCACACGGTGACCCCTGAACCGACTACAGATGAAGAGTGCGAGAGAATCCTCAAGGCCATCAGGAAATATCAACGTCAGAGGGGATTCGACGACATCGCCGAATCGTAAGCGATTTTCTTAACGAGTAACCTGTGGATGACACGATTTCACCCGATTTTCCTCTTACTAACTGCTTTGTTGGAATATTTGAGGGTGCTGCTGTCAAAATATGACAAAGGAAACGAAAATCTGATAACTGTAACCTTTTATGTTACATTTTTGTTCAAACTAACATTGTGTATGCCATTATAATAGTATTCTGATAAATTAACTTTCATCGTGAATTTCCACATAGGTACATAATTATATCGAATGACAAAATGTTAGAGTTTCTCTGATATCACAATCTGTTTGAGACAAGAGTCTGTGCTCATTTTTAATCGACTTCCAAAAAGAAGGAGGTTCTCGATTCACTGTATGTTTTTTTGTTTTTTTTATTCGAAAATAGGCTTGCACCTGCCCCTTAAAAAATATAAGACTAATAGAATAATAGAAAATATTATTTTAAGTAATATATTATAATAATAGGTACTTCATTTATTTCATAAGAGTTGAATAATGATTTACAAAGTCTTCATTAGATAAACAACTTAACAAGTTACAAAAGGATTTCGAGGGCCCCAAACTAGGCAAAGCCTGTAAATTAACAAAGGTGTTTCAATATTTTCAGTTTCCTAGTTTGCGGCAACGGGAAGGTGTACGAAGGAGCTGGCTGGGGGCTTGTGGGAGCGCACACGAGGGGTCACAATAAGAAATCGATAGGAATATCATTTGTCGGTGAATTCGGTTGTAAGTACACTCATTCATAGAGCAACTACCAGAAATACAAACTTTCTGAATACAAAAATGATTACAGAATGTCTTATATTTGCACCGGAAATAATGCTGGCAGGTTATTTCTAAGAAGGATGGTTGTTTTAATTTTGAGTTATTATTTTTGACAAGCTTTTTTTGCATTAACGTCAGGGTCGTCATTAGGGCACTTCAATATAATTACAATCTAACCTTAAGGTAAAGTTAGGTAAGGTAAGGTAAGGTTAGGTTAAAGGTGCCTTAAGGTAGGTAGTACCTAATTCGAATTTTAGTTAATCTTCTAGTACGTTATATTACTAAGTATGTATCCAATAACACTTTTATTATCTGTATTAAACCGAACTTTGTTCAAGTACCAACCATCAACCAACTACCAACGCAACCTCGTAATTTCAGGTCATACTAACATAAACATTTTTCATGAGGTTCTGCTTACTTTTGAATGATCTTATTTAAAAACAAAACAAAATGTTATTTTTATGAAACCTTTACAAAACATTTACAAAATTTAACTTTAACGAGTCCTACCTAACTGGTTCTCGTTTTTTTTTAAACTATTAGTTAAAACTTTTTTAGGCACGCTGAATACTTTATTTTGCGGGTGATAATGAGACTGAGGCGACTATGTAACACTTTGTTCGGGTAAAGTCGGCTCGAGTCGACTAAGTGAGCGAGAGAGATATACCTATATAGTCAACAGGCCCACTGCTATATTGGTATTTCGTATCATTAACGTCACCTTGATGAAGTTTTCACTTTTACCGTGTGGTCTTCGGATCACGCGTATTTTAATACCTATTTTTAATGAGCTTGTTATCGCTTGCTGCAGCACACCTGCCCAGCTCGGAAGCGTTATCAGCAGCCCAGGCGCTCATCGCGTGCGGAGTTGCCAACAACCACCTGTCCAGCGAATACACGGTGGTCGGTCACCGACAGCTGACCAGCACCCTCAGCCCGGGAGACGCTCTGCAGAAGGTGGTGGAAACCTGGCCTCACTGGAGCACCGCTCCTTAAACTGCTTCATAAAAAAGCTCTACAGACACCGTCCGTGACCTTTGTCAGAATTACAAACTATTGTTAACTATAAATTGTTACGGAAACATTATAGATTATTTAAATTTACTCCTCTTTATTTAATCTAATTCTTTACTATAAAAATATATATTTACAAAAAACTTAAGCCTAGGGTGCCGCGACAGGGCAAGGCTCAAGCTCCCGATGGTAGAAGCTACAGACTGAGGAACCTCCTGACAATACGGGCCGTGTCTAGGATGACTGCCTTTTGTATTTGCCCCTTGACTCAAACAACTTCATAATACGCAATTAAGTATTTCACTTATATGGTATATTTTACGCAATTACTTGGATGACATAAATTGAAAACGGTTTTTGCTAATTCGCATCAATTTTAGATTAAGTAGCTGTAACTGTCATACATTTTGTTCTATATCATGCTTATCTCTTTCTTTATCTTTGATCTTACAGAGGGTCTACAAAGTAAGAATATAAATAGTTAAGTATGCATTAAATAACTCTCACAATACGTTTTGTTGGAAACAGAAAATAACTATCCATATTGAAGGAGATACGTAGTTCGACCTTTACCATGAGACGCGATGCCGCATGCAAATGTCTACATATGTTTACATACAAAATGCACCCCTTGCTTTACAATATATACGAGGCATTGTTCGCATATATTTTGTAGCCACGACATTTCAAGGGTTAATATTCTTTTTCCAAGGAAGGAATGTTATTTTTATTTATCTAAAGTTGCAAGTGACAATAACCCTGGGAATCTAGTGTTTTTAAGGATTTGGCTCAAAGCTCGCAGCTATCTCTCTCGCGCATCATATTTTTAAAGATATAAAATCATTGGTTAGGGATATTAGAAAAGTGAGAAGTTAATTTGTTTATTCAGATAGGAGAAAAAAAATATTTTAAAAAGTTTTTCCTTTATAACTATAAAATTGGCGGAGGAGATCATGTTATGCTTTTTACCACTCCGTTGCAAGTATAAGTGAAATCTTAATATACATATTTTAATATTTCTACTATCTAAATAAACAAATTCATTTCTCACTTTTCTAATATCCCTAATGATTTTTTATGTTTAAGGTGGATCAACGCGCACAGCTATCTGTCTCACGTTTCACATCATTTTTGAATTCCACATTCCTGTTGCGTACTGCACAAGAATGGAATTCGTTGCCGCCGTCTCTGTTTCCTGAGACCTACAATCTTGGAATTTTCAAGGCTAGAGGGAATAGATATCTTCTAGGTCGGCGAGCTCCATCCTTGGCCACACCGTCGCTTAACGTCAGGCGAGTTGGTGGTCAATCGTAGATCTATAGTGTATATAAAAAAAAAAACATCAAAAGTTAGGGATATCAGAAAAGTGAGAGATATTTTTTATTTTAAGAGAAATATTTAAAAAAAATGTATTCATATGTTACTTATAATGGCGACGGAGTAGTGAAAAAAAACATATATTTTCCTACTCTTCAGCCGATTTAGAAGATATCAAAGAAAAGCTTTTTTTAAATATTTTCCTATCAAAATAAACAAATTCGGTTCGTTTAAAAATATTTGAGATCCGCAAGAGAAATAGCTGCACGCGTTGTAGCTCCAACTTAAGCGACGTCGCGATCCACGATGGTACCTAGAAGAAACCAATTCCCTCGTGATTTTAAGACACCCTGACACTTGACAACGACACTTTTCAAGAATTCTTTTCTATTTTCTGGAATTTGATTAAATTTCTATGGAACCAATCTGAAAGTGTATCCTCTCAAACAATCGGCTTATAAACGGAGTTATAGGTTAATAAATAAAAATAAAAATACAGCCGAATCGTTAACCTCCGTCTTTTTCAATTCTATAAAAAAACATGATGCTTAGAGGTAAAGGTAGCCTAAAGTCAATAAAACAACTTTAATAATATTTTTTTTGTTGGATGAAGAGACGTATAAAATAACCTTTTTTAAAGAAACGTAAGAAATCTCCATAATAAGACGAATGAAAGGATCAAGAAGGTTGAGATATGTTTTCCGACATCACATATTCTGAAAAAAAGCGGTGATTTTATTGTAGGCAACAGGTTCCAAGTAATACAGACATCAGGAAGAGAGATAGGTATGTTACTGAATCTGACAGTATCCGACACCATATTAAGAGTCTGTAGTTCGACCATCGTCCGTCTCGCTCGCACATATAAACATTTTTGTAGATGTAATAAGACCGAATGAATTTATTTGAAAAATCTTTCTCACAAAACACTAGAAATCAACAATACAAGTATTCGAAAAAAAAACATTTTGATCCATTTTCATTTTCATACACAAAAATTACTATTACAAATTATTAACCTAAAAATGATTTTTATGTGTGAAAATTAACTTGCATCAAATGAAATCTGTGCCTAATGTGATGTTTCTTTCTAGTGTTCTGTGGGACTTTTTTTTAATATGTGCATTCAATTATTTTATGTCTACAACAATGTTTGTATGTTTGTATCTCGCGCGAGCGAGACGAACAATGGTCGAAACTCAAACTCTTAAATACAAGTTCCCCGAATTGCTTCCGCAATAAAAAATTTAGGTCATGACCATATCTCGCAGGATAACATAATATGCATAAGCAAGTACTTCTGCTTCTTTGGAACACCACCAAGGGCGTCGCCAAGGGGGGGGGCAAAGGGGAGCAGCTACCCCCCCCCCCCCCCCCTAGAGATTAAAACAATGTAGCCAACTGCAAATCAACCAAAATCCTAAGGCCGTGCAATTGTACCTATATCTACAATTCATATTTTTCTCATCCTCCATAATATTAACTTACCATAAAATTATCAAGTATTTTTTATGATAAATTACAAGGTCTCTTGCTGGATACTACGAACATAAATATGAGTTACTCTATGTTAATTTAAATGAAATGTTAATTTTTGACTTGTCTAAGTCATTATTACAACCCGATAACTTGTAAAGCATAATTAGCCGTGATAGTTTTCCTTTTAATTTCATCATACATATATTCTACTAGCATGAGCGTTCTTTTTATAGCGCCAAAGTCAACAGTTTAGCTGGTAGAGCCCCCCCCTCTACCTCGGGGGGGGGGGGGGGGGGGAGGCACGTCGTGACTTTAACAAAAATGATCATTTCAAAGCTTAATATTTCGCAAACGGATCCCTATATTGAAAAATGGTTTTTGATTACCTATCCAATGATATCCCACACGATGAGGTAGATGAGAAAAAAACATCATCCCCACTTTACGTGTAGAGAATGTACTTGAAAAAAAATTGTTTTTCAAAATTTAATTCTACGAATTTCTCGGCATTATTAATATGCATATCTATAATATGCATATACTAAATTACAGCTTTCTAGTACTTATAGTTTTTGAGCAAAGACGTGGACGGACAGACAGACGGACATGGCGAAACTATAAGGGTACCTTGTTTACTACGGAACCCCAAAAAGTGACGATCTCCTAAAAATAGACGTCCTGCTTTCCAGACCATCTGATAGTTGGACGTTGTGCAATATGGACGATTAGCACATCAGATTCATTAACTTCTTATGCTGTTCAGTTGGACAGTTTGCTTTTTGTTTAACTTTCGGATCAGGAAGGTTCGTGAATTGCCCGATAATTATTGCATGGAAATTATAACGTTATTCGTTTAGAAATATGGTTTAAAATTATACGTTTAAAACAGGACTGTGGTTAAATTTGTATAAGAGAATAACTTTAATGCTGAATTACTGAACAAACTAAACCTTCTCAAAGTGTAAGTGTAAGTTCTTGATAACTTTGTCTACACCAACCTTTACTTAAGTAAAGTCGTGAAGTTCTGACTTTTGTCAAACTCTGGGACAATTTAATTCAAGTTTGCAGTACCTCTCTTAATTTAACTTACAAGAATCATATATTTTTAACGAAGACAACAAGTGGACTAAGCTAGCAAGCTTAGAAACCCTAACTGAGGTCTTTAAGACGTCAAAATAATGAATAGTCCAAAAGCCCAGGGTCGCCAGACGTTACTTATTGTGTGACGAACGAAATGTGTCGTACTGAGTAGTACTTATATAGAGTCAATTAGAGTCTGCAATCTACATATAGCCCTACTTATTAACTTGTGTTGTTGGTTCTCGAGTGGAGACCACGCATCGGCAAGCGCAGCGTAGGAAGACCAGCCACGAGATGGGCAGAACACCTCATACAAGTGGCGGGAAGACGCTGGATTCAAGCCGCTTCCAATCGCTTTCTTTTTGGAAATCCATGGGGGTCACCCCCCAGCTCCCCCCTATGTCCAGCAGTGGACTTCTTATGGCTGAGATAATGATAATGATGATGATTAACTTCCAATCAATTTACATATTAGCCACTAATACACCCTAATACAAATATACAATTAAATACCCTCACACACGCCCGAAATACATAATCCTCATATCTTCTAGCGGCTTCGTTAACGGTTGAAAACCCTGATCTCTGCCAGTAAACATTACAATATATCCTTGCAAGTGATCGGTTTCACGAAAGAAAATTTTGCGGTTCGAGGGTTGTAATTGAAACCAGAAGCCGCCGTCGAGCCAGGACTGCAAAAACACGGGTTCCGGCGCATAATTGTCGCCATCCATCATCCCTAGTTGGCGAATTTCTGTGACCCGACAATTTTACGAGTTTTTCTTGGCTCAGTTCTAATTTCAAAGGCATCCGTCCGATTGAATCTGATTGAGAAGTAATCGATTTGCTGGAACATCCAACGTTCTAAAGACAGGTAGATTATATGAACTATTTTTAACTATTTTCGTAATGTATGCTTACCTACATTATGCTTGATATGATGTTGAGTGTACGTTGCAATTCAATATCAAAGTTGCTATCATATTTATATACGCATTTTTATAACAGTTCATATATGATCAGTGATCATACCGACGGACATGGACAGTGATCATTGATCACTGTCCATGTCCAAGTGGGAGGTTATGAAAACGTGCTATTTGCAATTTTTGCGAAAGCTGTTTTATTAATATTACACAAAATAACGTATCTTATTATAATCATGGAGTAAAGAGGAATCTAGCTATACCTAGTGAAGTCCCTTAGGCTTTAGAAAATAACATAGAGACATACGTGTAGATACTAACATACTTACATAGGTACTTACTATGCGTATACTATAAATAAACTTATACATACTTGTAGTACATAAATAAATAAATAAATATTGGTGGACATTTCACACAACACCATCTAACCCAAACTAAGCAAAGCTTGTAATATGGAAACTATTATGCTCATTACACAAATGTGTGCCCTGGGTGGGAATCGAACCCACGACCTTACAGCTCAGGAGGCTGTCGTACTACCACTGAGCCATGAGGCCTGTCTTTCTGAGGCATACCTTAAAAATAACCACACATGATACAATAATTACTCAAAAGTTAAAACTAAACCAACTAGCAGTATTATCGCTAAAAGCGATTTCTTCTAAACAACGTTAGCTTAAGAATAAACTAATTCCCTCTCTCTCATGTGTGGTGTGATCGTACCTAGATGATCTAGGCTAGATCACATCTATTCTAAAATCAGGATGAGGTCAAACGTCTTACTCTAATACAAAGAACGATAGCTAAGCAAATTTTACATCGAACAATTCAAATACATTTTCTGGATGTCATTTTTTCAGTTATTTTGTTACAAAAACCGAAGTACTGAACCGATTTTCATAATTTTAATTATGGGACCACCTCTGAGCTAATATCTACCAAACAAAAAAGAATCATCAAAATCAAGTCACAATAAGCGGAATAATCGATGAACAAACATACAAAAAAAACAGCATACAGTCAAATTGAGAATCTCCTTTTTGGAAGTCTATTAAAAATAATTCAGTTCAATCCGCAATATTCCTCGCACGAGTAAATTAATATTAACATAATTACTAAATTGTTGTTCGAATACCTACCATTAATAACCAAATTAATTAGTAATCAATAATTAATGATGATTATTTGAACAGGATGCACGTGCAGAACACAAACACGCAGCTCCGGAACCACAGAACAATAAGGGAATACTACATTCCGGAACTGTCTAGATATATCCAGTTCTTAATAAGCGAACGAGTGTATGTACCAACGATAATATATCAACAGGATTTCGCGTCAGCGTTTAAAAACGTTCGAACTCAATGAGGTCTAAATCGGCAGCCTTTAGACCACTTATACCATTAAAATAATTTCGATTTTCAAAATAATTCGAAGTGGCAAAAAAGATGGATCTAAACTTCTCAATGTAAAGTTTTCTAAGATTTTCGCTATTATTACTCATTGAAATCAAACTAATTTTAACGGATTTATCTTGTATAGTTTACATATTTTTGTGACCTGACGATTCGAACACTGCAGCGTCCGTGGCGTGGTCACAGGTGAGGCTAAATGACAGTTGACAATATGACAAAGAACATCAAGGTCCTCTTCTCTTTCTTTATCTATATCTAAGTATATTTATATTTTTGTCTATTGATTAAAGGGCAGAAAATGATAAATACTGCAGTGATGTAGATTAATTATATATTCTCTTAAAAATCACTAACACCGTTCCGATGAAATCCAAATCAAAGAGAAGTTGCTAGCTAATAAAACAATATCGTTGAATTATGACATTGACAGTAAAGACTTTTTATTCTTTTAACGTTTGGTTTACACTATAATTCCAACATTGTCTCTTATCTTTTTTTTCTTGCTTATTGACTGACTACGTGGTCGAAAATAAAGCACAAAGACCTAAAAAATACCTACTCATTTTGACTTTGTAAAAACGTCAAAACTTATTTATAACAAACATTTATAACAAAACTTATTTATCACACTTTCTAAGCGTAGCTTCTTGTTTCACTTTTTTTAATAATATTCCGCAAAGTAATTAACTTGTAATACCTTGGTGTTTCAAAATAAGCCGCACCTGATGGGACCAATTAGTACTTGAGTAGTAGTGAAGTAATTTTGGTAATTTTAATTAATATAAGACACCTTCTAATTATTAAGCACTTGAAAGCATCTTATAATAAATTACTTACGACTATGAAATATGGGCAAAATAATTTACAGCCGGTCCCAATATTCGATCCCTTCTTTCTTACATCACAGTAAAATACCTATACTTATGACACGGGATCATAAGTATAGGTATTTTACTGTGATAGAGGTAGATAACAAGTTTTTTTACAAATCACTTTTTATTATAATAATATGAACTAACTGGCCTCCCAGCTCAGTTGGTCATACATCAGCCTTCTAAGGTCAGAAATCAGAAATCAGAAATCAGAATTTTTATTTTGTTGAACATGGTAGTATATCACATATTACAAAATAATATACAAGATGGATTTTTGAAATGTTGTTACACATGTCCATGCCCGACGAGGCGTACAAACTATGCAATCAGAATTATGATTATCAAACCAATGTCATTAACGTACAATGTCAGAGAGTCACTATAGTTGAATTATAAATAATATTATGCAAAATGTTATTGAAAATTCAATTTAAGTCAGGTATTAAGTATGTCAATAGTAATAATTAAAGTAGAATATGCAAGTCAAGAATAATGGTTTGATATAGGTATGTCAATATTAGTATCTAAAGTCAAAACAGTTATCAGATAAAAATTCTGCAATGGAATAATAACATTTATGTGCTAATAAAGATTTGAGTTTACTTTTAAAAATACCAATATTTGTATCCCTTAAATCTTTAGGTACTTTTGTGTATATAAGTGGAGCCATACAGAATATACTTTTACGCATAAGTGGTCGTGGGTTCGATCCCCACACAGGACAAACATTTGTGTGATGAGTATAATGGATGCTTGTTCTGTGTCTGGGTATTTATACATTTGCATAATAAGTATGTGTTTACAAAAAAAAGGATATAAGTACTAATTGAATCAGTTATCTAATTCCTTTTTGTTCCTTCCTTTCTTTAGTTTGGGGCTAAATACAAATCGGTTTATAAAAGACAAAGTTATGCGGTAACAAATATAACCTCCTCCTATTTTTAAGTCGGTTAAAAAGCCTAAACTATGAATTTGAACAAATCATGTGTTGCGTTCACGTAAATACACAGTTATAAGTTAATTATAACATTATTCCACTAATAACAATTCGTGTTCGGTTGAATTAATTCTCTATTAACAGACACATTCCATTCATAAAGGTTTTTTAATAACCAACCTTGTATCCATTCAACATAAAGCGATTACCCTAAACGTGCTTTAGACGCTTTCCCGAAATATTACTCAATATTTTAAAACCAGCGAACACCGAGCTTTTTACACCCCCTGCCAGCGCCGCATTTAAGCATAGGATCTACTTAGCATAGGGGCCCCACCACAAACTTTGCTCAGCATCGGAATTGATAGTTTGAGATAAATATATTACAATTATGTGACTTCTATAATTTATTCATTAATTTTTACTAGTCACTAAGCCATTTCCATTCCACTTTTAATTTAATATAGAGAATTGAATATCTTATTAATAAACACATACTTTATTGCAATTTAAATAATAGATACGTCATTTTATCAAAAATATTGCACTACAACAAAAACGAACACCATGAGAATAATGACAATAACCGCGTTACCGCGTTGAATAGCGTTTACACCAGGTAGGAGCCGGGGCGGCGTCACCACACTTTTCCCTTATCACCTTTCAAACGAAAAAATAAAACGGTTCATCCGTTCGGGAGCTACGATGCCACAGACAGACACACATAGACACGTATAGACACGTCAAACTTATAACACCCCGTCGTTTTTGCGTCGGGTTAAAAAATAAGAAAGATGAAGAATAAAAAATATTTAGAGCATGAGGTCCGAACAAGAAAAGAATATCACCTATGATAGTCTCATCGACGCCGCTGGTGACAAGAGGGCTGGCTCATTCCTCGCTCAAAGAGTTAACTATTGTTAACTATTTAACGCGGGAATGCAGGCAGCCTTCTTGGCACCCTGCCGCACGGGTATCGTCTCGTTTTTCGGTGACTCTTTTTTTTTAAATATATTATTATTTGTAAAAAATATTAAATTAATTTCCGACAAGAGAAAAAAGCGTTTTCCTCTTAAAAATAAATTATAATAGGCGAATATTACCTACAATTGCCTATAAATAAATGACGTAAGTACTCTCGTAAAGCTATAAATAACCTCTGTAAAACATGTGAATAACGTGTAAAAACGCTATTTGCGTCAAACGATGTTTGTTTAGGTCAGTACTGTGAATTATGATATTTATTTCGGAAAAAATTATCCATAATAAGGTTATTATGTGGATGACTATTGGGAAAACCCGCCAGTGTGAGTTATTATTAGCACATTCATTAGCAGATACCTACTTATTCGCAGATATTTGAAGAAACCAATACCTGTATTAGTGATGTTTCTAGAAATATCACTAGGGTACACGATCAATATGTCTAAAGACAACATTTTATTTATTCTATTGCTTTTAGCGTAGGTATTTACATAGGAATTTTATTATATTTAAAAATAGCATTCTAGCTTACGAAATAGCATTAGTGATGCCTTTCCCAGTATAAGAACAGACAGACGTCCATTCTGCCAAAAATTCGTACTCGGCGATATCGGTCCACGTTCTTGATGCATACCGCACAGGAATGAAATTCTCTGCCGAGATATCTGTTTCCTGTGTACTACAATCTTGGAATTTTCAAGGTTAGAGATCGAGGAGCTCCATCTTCAGCCACACCGTCGCTTAACATCAGGCGAGTTGATGGTCATCCCAAATCTTTTGGAACCTTCTAGCTTCTATATTTATCAAGGTATGGTAATTCTACTATACAGAGATGATGTAATTTTGTATTTATTTAAAAAATATAGGTAAGGTTAAATGAGGGTAAGTCTTCACACGTCGCATTTTACCAGAGATCACTTTACGAAATAGGACCCGTCAATGTGCCAAACAAAGCGCAGCGTAGGAAGACCAGCCACGAGATAGACAGATGACCCAAGACAGATGATAAACAAGTGGCGGGAAGACACTGGATGCAAGCCGCTTCCAAACGGTCTTTTTGGTAATCCATGGGAGAGGCAGCACAACAAAGTGATCCTATAAGGGTTCCGTGTTTTTCTTTTGAGGTACGGAACCCTAAAAACAAGTAACTTTTCAAATTTTATTGTGAAAAGTAACATAGTTGTCACACATCTTTAAAATATCTCGTCTGGTACCAGACGAGTTCGGGAATGATACCTTCGCTATTTCCTTTAGAAAAAGACCGCCGTATGCGGTTGAAACTATAATCGGAAAATTTTACAAAAATAAACGTGAGTAGTAGTATATTTTAAGGACCTTTCAAATTTTGATGATATCGGAACTGGACATTGAAACAAAAACTGCTCTGACTCATAGTAAATAACATACTTACTTAGTAGACAGGATTTCGATCGACTATCACAAACTCGTAAGCCTTGAGAGTAAACAAATAGGTAAATAAACAAGCACTTAAAGTAGGCACTTATTTATATCAGAATCCGGAAGATAGGAAGTCAAAGTGCTAGGTGTGTCAGTTAGCTGGCAATCACGGCGGAAATCGGTGCCGGCAAAAAACATTAATTACATCAGGAGGATGCAATAATTTATCGAAATTCAAACGGAAAACATCTAAATAATTTTGATCGACACTCCTGCAGTACATAGACAGGGTCAGGTATAATTAAGGTGGAGCTCAACGTTAGCAGCTATCTCTTTCACGCATCACAATATTTTTAAACATATAAAATCATTGGTTAGGGGTATTAGAATAGTGAGAAATTAGATTGTTTATTTAGATTTGTATATTGTATATTGGAGAAATATTTTAAAAAACTTTTATTCAGATATCACATATATTATTTTATTTGAGTTTACTTTTATATATATTATTAGTCTGTGTGGTGTTTATTTGTGTTTTTCTTGATGTCTATGGATACAATCTGGGTGTCTTTAAATCGCGAGTGCATCGGTTTTTTCTGTCTAACACAAAACTAGCTGTCAAACACAAAACTAATATTGTATAAAAAAAATATCTGAAATATTTGATTAGAAAATTCCAATAAAATAATCATCTGCCCCATATTAAAAGTTGATTTTAATTTTGCGAATTTATAAAAGTTGTAAGTAAGTAAAAGAAAAGTTTGTTCGTTATCTGTATCAGACCTCCTAATAAGCCGTGAATTTCAAGTTTTTCTTAAGAATCCTTTGTTACAGAGTAATTGAGATTTTTCGACTCGTGACATAGTTATATGGAAGCAAAATGCGTCGACAAATGTCTAAATCTATGACAAATTTTAACTCCTTGTATGTACCTTTCAAAAAAAAAAGTATAGAACTGACGGAGTTTTATATTTATATAGTCTGCTTACTTATAGTTGTATCGTGGCCAAAAGGAGGAACTAATGTCTCGAAGTATATTCTACTATATAATTCTGTGGTCTCGACTGAACAAAATAATTAAATAAGGACAACAGCGCTCTCGATATCTCATTAGTTCTCTAGCTGAACAGACTTTACGTATGTTCTTCTTCTTTTTTGTATTGGACCCGCATTAAAGCATTTGCCAGTGTCAAGTATTAGGATTGTTATTTGCGCAGCCAAATCTATGAAGGTCAAGGTTTTTGACAAGTGTGAGGGTCAAGGCGGCTTGTTAATAATAAAATTGTATAAGCATTCGATTATGTATTAACTACAGAAATGGCAGCTAGAAATTATAAAAAAATACCGGACTGGTCCTTTAGCTTCCACTAATGTCGAGCTTATGACGAAATATCAATATTTAAATTTTTAACCGACTTCCAAAAAGAAGGATCTCAGTCATAACAAGTCCACTGCTGGACATAGGCCTCCCCCATGGATTTTCAAAAATATCTATTAGAAGCGGCTCGCATCCAGCGTCTTCCCGCCACTTGTATTAGGTCACCTGTCCATCTCGTGGCTGGTCCTTTAGGACCGTTACGGGTAAGCTTTCCTACATAGTGATTATGTTTTTTCACTCCAAGGTATTTGTTTGGGTGAATAGACAGAACCTGCGGTTTAAGAAGTGAACTTCAGTTATAACTTTATTTAGGATATATTACGTACATTATTAGGCACAAGAAGGATAAGTTTAATTCTCCAATCTATTTCCAATCAAAATAAAATATATTGTTGTGTTTAAAATCTTTATTACATTGGTATTTATTTACAGACACTCTGTAGTAAGGGTTTTTTAACCCGTAAAAGACTCTTACAATGTGTATAATTTTGTTTAAAAAAAACACATACTGTAATCAATGTAGCATGCTGTAGCATGATAATAAAATACAAAATCTTAGAGTGTAAGGTTCTCTATAGATAATAAAATATATTAATATATATTTAAATTACGTAGCAACCATCGCCAATTTACGTAGCACCATCTTTGATTTAGTCGCAAAATATTTGAGGGTTCGTCAATCACGTGGAGCTCGAAAGTGGGGCGAAGGGTGTGTGGGGGGGGGGGGGGAATTCACGAAATATAAATAAAGGGGGAGAGGAAAAGTGAGATATCTGTGTTTTAATTTTTTTTCGTTGAATGCTACAAACCTCCCAACATGTTTCTTTGTTTTGATGTCAATAAAAATTGCTACATCCAATGATGTATTATGATACGTAGATAGGATTTCCCCGCTCTGCATGGCAAGTCTCAAGGTAGGTAGGTAATCGACATGTCGGGCAACGCCGTTAGACGCGTGTCGTCACTTGTGAACAGCGACAATGACATCCTCTGTGTTTAGAAAGTGCAACAGTTATACTAAAAGGCTTTAAGGATGTGGCCTTATCCTCGAAAGTGCTGAGATCTGAGATTTGCCATGTTCATATCCAATAAGTATAACCTCTCTCTCTATAGATAAAATCTCATTAAGTACATCGGTCTAGCTTTGTTAATTTCTGAAGCATTAGATGCCGGTAACTTGTCGTATCCAGTCCCTGACGGCAGAGACGCGTGCGAAGATGACGAGCGCGCCGTTCCTGCACTCGACGGCATCATCCTGAACCCAGGAGGCCACGCCCACCAGCCTGCCGTTACCGTCTACTAGTCCGCTTCCGCTGTCTCCCTGGTGGAAACAGAAACAAAGTTTCAGGTTCTGTACATACTTAAACACAAATTAGAAGGTGTGTACCGATAGCACCGAATCTTTCTTGTCAAACTACCCACCTTCTCCCTTCCTACAAACAATTTAACAAGTATAAGTTTATAAAACTCAAAAACCCCCGACAAAAAAGGCTGGACCGATTTTGATAAAACATAGCTAAGAACACACCCGACTAATTCACCTTTCAAAAAAAATCAAAATCGAAATCGAATCATCAAAATGAACGAAATTTCAAACATAAAAGAAACTAGATCAAAATCGGTCCATCCGTTTGAGAGCTACGATGCCACATACAAACACAAAGATACTCAGATTCATACGTTAAACCCTCATTTTGGGTCGGAGGTTAAAAATGAAGTCGACTAATAAAATATTTTAAAAGAAAAACATATTAACCAACTGCATAAAAACGATTTCCATTACTGTAACTTACGCTTGATTGATATGCCGTTGAATGTACGGTTTTGTGAGAAAGTATGCGCAAAGCTACTGTATAATATATTTAAATGAACATTCTTTGTTATCGTTATTGTAAAATCACTTATTTGCCACAGTTCCTTGAAAAGGCGTTTTATTTTTATTTTTGTGACAATTATAATATTATTAGTATTAAAAAACGTATATCCCATGCCATGACAGTTAGGAAGTGAAGACGAATCTAACGACATCTTACACATCAAGAACAGTAAAGCCGTTTAGGCTGTAGGAGGAAATATAGAAACATACATACCCATGGTACATACATACACACGAGAAACATAACCCTTCTTCTTACTTACGAAGTCGGGTAAAAACAGACTATTTTTTCCTTATATTATGTCTATTTTGTTATCCGCAAGTGTAAACCTTTTCTTAGAAGCAAATGACGGAAACATACCATATAAGGCCATCCCTAGTATCCCGAAATCAGACAAGAAACAAACTCTCACTGCAGGAAAATATCCGGAAATTGGTAATATGTTAATGTTTATGCGATAACATTATAAGTTTAAAAAACTCAAAAACCCTCGAAAAAAAAAACGGCTGACCCGATTTTCATGAAACAGCCAAGAACACTCTCGATGAAATCCTCTTTTAAACGAAAAAGAAAACTAGATCAAAATTGGACCATCCGTTTGAGAGCTACGATGCCACAGACAGATATGCAGAATTTACAGATACACACTTCAAACTTATAACAGCCCACTTTTTGGGTTGCAGTAATCGTTTTAGAAAACTAGTACCTGGGCGACCGAGCTCCACTCGGATTTTTTTATGACTGAAAATACGAGCAAACCTGTATGTTAAAAATATCGATCTTGTTAGGTTTCATTTTTAGTGAACCCGTCACTAAAAATGAAACCTAACAAGATCGATATTTTCAACCTACTTCCAAAAAAGAAGAAGTTCTCAATTCGTCGGAATATTTTTTATGTATGTTCCCCGATTACTCGAAGATGCCTGGACCGATTTGTGGTTTTGATTTTCTCCAGGTGGTCCCATACAAATTTTATCAAAATCGGTTCAGTAGTTTGATTTTTAAAACATAATTGTACATTTTGAAGTCGGTTGTTTTTTCAGTTTTTAAACATTTTTTTTTCTATCCGCAACTCACCTCAAAACGATTTTGATATTTGGTATGAATTAAAGACGTAGGTACATAGTTATAATACTAACATTACAGGCAGAGTCGTATCTAGGCGGACGGCCCCGGGTGCAGATCATGTCCTTGGGGTTGTACTCGAGGAGCGCCGCCTGGCACACTGCATCCTCGACCACCTCCAGCTCTTTGCCGTGCATCTCGTCTCTCATGTAACCCTGGGAAAAAACAATAAAATATTTATCTACCCTAAATATACCCTACTGCTTAGTTTCGTAGCATATATTATATTGTCTGCTTTTAAGCTGTAAGTTATTGTACTTTCGATATTTTTGAAGTGTTTTTCCACTTAAGTATCTACAAATTTATAGACAGTTCAAAAATTCCACACCAAATTGGACTTAAACCCGCATTTCCCAATTATCTGTACTTGTGAGCCTATATCATTTTGTCCACAGGAGTGTCACGTGAGGTGATCGAAAGTGAACAACGCTTGATTAATTTAAGCAAAAATTAACATTCGAAAACTTCGACCATCCCACGTGACTCTTGTAGCCAAAATGGTAAAGGCTCTAAGTACAGATTGGGATATGCGGGTTTGAGTCCAATTTGGCGTGGAATTTTTGAAGGGTCTATAAAGTTGAGCTTTCGATCTCTGTATAATATACCCGAGACAAAAATGTATGTAATGAGCGTGGATGTTGTTCCGTGTCTGGGTGTTTCTGTATATGAATACTAACAAAAAGTATATAAGTAATCTAACAGCTGTCTAGTTCACGTATTTGGTCATTTGTGTCTAGCTAAATGCGTCTATTGCTTATATTGCGTTTTTGGCCATATGCGTAGAACCCTCTAGTAATATAGTAAAAAAATTTGATTGTTAATTCAAATCTTTTGTAATTACTTACTATATGCAAATTTCGTGTTATTTAAGATCTTGTTAAATCTGTTGATTACTGAAATTAAAATAAATAAAACAAAAAAAAGTTCCCGTTTAGCTTCGTCGTTAGATAAGCTTTGTTTAGTTTGGGGTTATGGCGCGGTGTGGAACTGTCCACAAAATATATTATTTTTATACATTTTTAAAAGTGACTTACACCCTGTTCCTCAGCACCATAGCCGGCATATCCGACTTCCAGACCAACCGCGAGGTCAGCTTCCTCGTTAAGCGTCGCTGCTGCGATCACCTTGCCGTCCAGCGGCAGGGGCTCTTCCAGCTCTACCAGGAGGAAGTCCCAGCGAGCAGCTATCTGGAAACAAAAGTATATTTACCCTTATTTACAATATAACTTTTTCATGATGGAATTGGCGTCAGAGGTGTTTAGCCAGTCAAAAAGAAAACGAGTTGGTGAGACTTCAATTAAATTAGAAAAACAATAATGACCTTTGAGCTACAACGTCTAGATTGTTTTAGACATTTATCGCATGTATGATGAAAAGTAATTTTTCCAAATATTTAATAATAATATGTAAAATATATAATTCAAAATAAGTAATTTTCATTTAAAATTTAAGGCATGATCGGCTAACTTGTATGACACTGAACATGGCATTTTATTACGCAAGATAGATTTACGATTGACCACCAACTCGACTGATGTTAAGCGACGGTGTGGCCGAGGATGGAGATCATTCCATCAATTTTCATGACCGTTGCCAGACAATGGTGATTTGGATTGGTGAACTTTATCGCATCCACCAATCAAAACGGTTATCGAAGTTCCGAGTAATGAATTATTATGGTCATGAGGACCATATCCAATGTCATATTTTAATGTCATATGAGTTAGCCGATAAGGTAGCTGTTTCTTCTGGTGAGAGGAATTTTGCTTGCAATTTTCCCCTGTGACGAGCTATTATAATATACAGTTGAGAAAAAAAATGTAGGAATCATTGGAAACCTTTTTTAGCGATGCTCCACACAAGGGTGTACGACAAAAAGCAACCTTCTCTTCACATAATACATATAATTGTTATAGGTGGCTCGGCCCATAAGGGCTCGAACTTTGAGGGCGGCATCTTATATTTGATAAAAAATCGTATGCTCACTTGTTTCAGGTTATGCAGGCGAGCGTTGAGGAAATGCGGCCCGACGGAGAAAAGCGGGTGGATGACGAGCCGCTTCCCGTTGCGGTACACGCCGCTGCCGTCCCTAGTGTTGTTGGTCCCGGCGAGAACTTCGTTTCCCCAGTTCGACATAGCGCTGTAACAAACATATATTGAACCTCACTCCCCCAGTTCGACATAGCACTGAAACAATCACACAATGTACCTCGGTCCCCCGGTTAAACATAGCACTGAAACAATCACACGATGAACCTCGGTCCCCTAGTTAGACATAGCACTGAAACAATCACACGATGAACCTCAGCCCCCCAGTTAGACATAGCGCTGAAACAATCACACGATGAACCTCGGTCCCCTAGTTAGACATAGCCCTGAAACAATCACACGATGAACCTCGGCCCCCTAGTTAGACATAGCGCTGAAACAATCACAAAATGAACCTCGGTCTCATAGTTCGACATAGCGCTGAAACATTCACACAATAAACCTCGGTCCCCCAGTTCGACATAGCGCTGAAACACACACATTTTGGTTCAGTTTGCGCAAGGCTAACGACCAAACCAATTTTCAACTTGCAAGTAGTATTGTCCGATTTCATGACGTCCTAGTACTTTGAAAGTGGTAACTAAATTTTATTCCAAAAAATATTAGGTTAGGGATCGATAGAATGAAATGGTGAGAGGCAGCCTATGTATCCATAAAGTAAGATCCTCACCAGTGTCCCGCTGTGAGCACCCAGTTGGGGCTGATGATGGTACCGCCGCAGGTGCCTCCGAAATACACCGCGTGAGGGTACTTCTCATTGACTGGGATCTCCGCCGGAGTTTCACCGATGCTTCCTTCAGGGTCTTCCGCCTCTGCTCTGTTCTCACTGCCCTCTATTTCATTCTCCGCTGAAATTACAAATTTCAGTTTAGTTGAGAGTTAATTCCCGTTCTAGGCTAGATTTACCAACTTGATTTACATCACTTAACATCAGACGAAATAAGATCAAATCCCTAGCCAGAAAACCACCATAAAACCTTAAGAAAGAGAATGCAATTTTATGTAGCGTCTGTTAGTAACGAGATACAGGGAGGCTTAAAAAAGGTTTCTATTTCGCATGGCTTTTAGAATAGGCTAAATAACTAATACACTAGATATCCTAATTGCTAATAATATAATATTATAAAGGTTATGACCTCATACGAGTAGCGGGAAGACGCTGGATGCAAGCCGCTTCCAATCGGTATTTTTGGAAATCCAAGGGGGAGGCCTATGTCCAGCAGTGGACTTCTTATGGCTGGGATGATGATGATGATGATGATGATAAAGGCGAAAGGAACTCTGTGTGTCTCTCTGATTTTTACCTTTTCACGGCTATACAGCTGAACCAATCAACAAATTTGGCACAGAGATTCTTTAGTTTAGGATCTACAGAAAAACATAGACTATACTTTATCAGCGCCATCACTGTCTTTCATCATTACGCGGGTGACAGCGCGGGACGCAGCTACTATTTAAAAGTAGCATACTCACAAATTTCCACATCGATGTAATTTTTTTCAGCCGGGGGCAGGGTAGCCGCCGACGCCAGCGCCAGAGTCACGGCGAACCAGCCGACACAACGGAACGGAGACATCTTGCACGTATACTTCTGGTAATACCAGCCGTACCATCGCTGCAGGTCCCTTTATACGATTCATGCGACAATTAATACGAACTGATAGAGGACTAATGTGTTCGGTTATTTTGTTATCTCTTTAGAAGATTTTGATGACTTTGTGGTTTGATGCAATACACTCAGTGGTCGAATTGGACTAACTCACCAAACGGAACGCATGCCCCTTCAAGCCTTACGATATTTTTCACAAGGTTTTTTTAAACCGACTTTAAAAAAAGGAGGTCATCATTTTGCATACAAAATGCAAGTTTGATGAAAACGCAATGTTATTGTATCATATTTACGGTTCCGTAGTAAACAAGAAACCTATATAGTTTTACCATGTCTGTCTGTCTGTCTGGGGAAAGGGTTTTTTTTTTAATATATTTTTCTTTATAAACCGAAAAATATTAATCGTAAAAATAGTTACTGTTTTAGCTTGCGCTAATGAAGGGTTTTCATGGTTAAGGTACCCCACATGGTTAAAGCACTTTAAAATTTGGACCCTCCTTCTTTGCATAAAGACCCTATTTTTTGTGATTAAATTAAAAATGTTAAGTTTTCGGATTTTTTCCTTTATGTGTACTATATAACAATGCTTCTTGCCAAATTTCACAGTTCTAGGTCAACGGGAAGTACCTACCCCATAGGTTTTGATTCCCTTGCGAGTGTCAAAATATGCGTTTTTGAGACATATTCAGCTGTAACTTTTTTTTATGTATACTGTAGCATTTTTCTTTCTGTAGCAAGAGACTATAAATCATATATGGTTTTAATTTCAACTCAATCTACCTTTACGCATTCCTGAGATACAGGTCTTGACAGACGGACGGTCGGACAGACGGATAACAAAATAATCCTATAAGGGTTCCGTTTTTTCCTTTTGAGGTACGGAACCCTAAAAATTAAAATAATTTAACTTTACCTATTTGTTTACTTAGCACATATATGCTGGATGATAACACATTTTTAAAAATTACATTATTTAGTAACAATGTATTTTATAATAATAACAAAGCGCGAGCGAAGCGAGCGCGAAAATTTTAAAGGTATTGTTAAAAAAAATAGTAATTTGATTATTTGCTCGTATTAGCGAGTGACGCTCTTATACCCCATATAAACTTAAAAAATATCAAAGTATAAAGTTTTTTTATACAATTTTTGGTCTTATATTACCTACTACAAAATTTTTGGGATTGGTTTGAGCACATGCAAGAATAAAGTATTCATCGAGGCATCTCTCCGCACAAACGTGTCTATTAGACTGTGGCACGATTTTTACAGTTCTGTGCGTGGTCCCAGTGCTGCCATGCCCCGAAATTACAAAAGATGTCGTCAGCTTATCGACGACCCCTGTTTTAAAACAATGTTGAACTAAATAAATGAATGGTATCATATTGTTTAATTAACCTTTATTTCTATGGTTGGCACCTAGCAGAGGTTGTAAATACCTCTACTTCGGAGCTTTTCCCAATCCTAACATAGGCTCCATTACAGGCAAAGGTTACGAGTTAATATATTTTTCTGGTATACAATAAATTCATATAAAACTACGCTGTGAACTCTGCTCTGCAGAGTGCGAAGACACAAATACGTGGAACGCACAGCCACCAACATGCGAAGCATAAAACGCAATGTGCATGGGTGTGTCTGTGTGCGAGCGACCCGGGGCGAGTCAAATAGAGAGCGCCAGGTACCGTCCGAGAGCGGAGAGGTTGTCAGATGGTTCACACGTGTGTATTCATAGAACAATAAGGGAACACTTGCTTATTTCTGAGTATTAAACAAAGGTTCGGAATTTTTTCGCCGTACCGGAACGATAAGGCCCTCTTATCGTTCCGGTACGGCGAAAAAATTTTTCGAAAGGGAAACTTTTACGAAAGGGAACGGTCATTTCACGAAGCGGAACGGCGTTCCGGTGCGTTCCCGTCCATTTCGAGCACTGAATACACTCGAGATACAGGTGGGATGTTAGATGGGTGTTATAGGTTTATTAAGTTTTCCCAAGGTAGCAAAGAATTTTCCGTAGGAAAACACTTTTTTAAACTATCATGGTCATTCATTAATATCGAGAGCTAAAAATTAACGGGAACAACGGTAAATTTTCCGTAGGAATTTCTGTTGAGTAACTAAGTAAGCGCCTATACGAACAGAGATAGCTGTATCAATAATTTTCACATTTTTTAGGGATCTGTAGTAAACAAGGAACCTACTAGTATATACTAATATTATACCTATATATACGGAAGTTTATAAGTTTGCTTTGGTACTCTTTCACGCTCAAGCAGCTAGACCGTTTTCCATGATATGTGGTACGATGGAGGTAGCGTATATCTACCCTATTTTGGTTGAATAATACATAGGCTACCTTTTATGCCGAAAAACATGAGGGTTCTTGTGGGACACTCCAAATAGTTAAAATGATGATCTTAATATCGTTACGCATCTACATTTGCACTAATATTGAATTATTTAGTTCAATCGAGACGTTAGTTTTAATTTTTTTTGCACGATAATTCTGTATCCAAACAAACTTTAAAACAAGTATAAGTTTAGAAAACTCAAAAACCCCCGACAAAAACAATGACCGAACCGATATTGATGAAACATAGCTAAGAACACTCCCGACTAATAAAATTCACCTTTCAAACAAAAAAAAAACCAAAATCAAAATCGGTTCATCCGTTCGGGAGCTACGATGCCACAGTCAGACACGTCAAACTTATAACACCCCGTCGTTTTTGCGTCAGGGCACGGCAAACACGCGACACTAGCGCTTTCAACTAATCGTAGCAGAACTAAACCAAAGGCGATTTAGCCGATGACTGATAAGCAGGTACTTTTATCTCACTGATCGATCACAAATTTAAATGTGTTTGGTCTGTGGAAATTTTACAATTGATAGTTATTTACCTATATAATTATAGTAGAATAAACTAAAATAACCGACATCAAAATGCGTAATTTTGTTTTAAAACTAAACTACAGAACCGATTTTGATGAGATTTCTATGAAACCAATCTAAGTTTATCTAAGTATACGTAACCGCTGAGTACGGATTTTTGGCATTTCATATTAGTAATTCATCGACTTTCTGTTAGACCTGTAGTGATATAAGGAGGGATCATCATCGATAATTTACTCGTTTTACTTAAACTAAACATAATTGAACAGTCATGTTAATTGTAACACCTTAATTGATACATAATATGTTTTGCTAAATAAATGAAATCTGAATCTGAATCTTCATAAAGTTTGGTGAATTAAATTTAAACAAAATATAAATTTAATTGTAATAATAAATATAAATTTAATAAAATAACTGAGACTAAAATTTTAATGTCATCCAAACCACAGTAAAACGCTCAGTGGCATTTATTCAAGGTTTTTCAAGCGACTTTCGTGGTTATAACCCAGCCAAGAACTAACCAACCAATCTATCTGTTTCTGAACTTCTGTGATAGTTTCCAACCACCTCTTCTAAGCACTTGGGAAGTCAAAAACTAAATATTCGCCACATTTTATTTATTTTTTAGTTATGTAGATACACAGCATGCGCAGCACGTAAACTTTTTAAACTGCAAATAAAACAAATGAATTTAATTAATTTGTATCATTATCCGTTTCAGTTATTGTAATCCATTTATGTATTTTATTTCATTTTGACTCTTGGCTTTAAAGTAGCTAAGGTAGCAACACTGATTCTTGGTTTTTAGGGAAGCACGAGTCATTCATCTGGCAACTCTGCGCGTTTTTAGGGATGTCGATTATCTATGAAAAAAAAAGATTCGAATCGAACTCGAAAGAAGTTGACTTCCAATTAATCGAGCTTTTTTTTTAAAGATATTTAATCGTACTACATACCTAGCATAATCTCGACCAGCTTTGAATGTACTAATTCAGAAAAATCCTCAAATCTTCTCACTCGTTAATTACGGAATTGTGTACTTAGTCCCTAAAATGAAAATGCAGATTTCATGCGACCCAAGATACCTATCATAATTATTATCATATTCTTGAAATTTTTACTATTCTTGAGAATATCGGTAATACTATAGACCAGCCCCCGTATTGATCGATTTGTATATATCCGTCTCTGCCATTCTCTATGGAAATGACAGAGACGGAGATATACAAATCGAATCGATTCCGAAACCGAATGGGTTCAGAATACGGGGGCAGTAATACAGTAATTTATATTTCAAATAAAAAAAATATTATATTGAATTTATTGTTTTATACAATTTAATTGACTAACTTTTTTGAGTTATTTAAAAAAGATATATATAACAAGCTGGGTCTCACGGTTTCACCTACTACGTGGTGATAATTGTATAGTAAAACGTTACTTTCACTTTTAACTAATTTTAGTTAGCAAGTTAGAAATTGTTAGGAAAGATGAAAGTTTCCCGTACAGTCCCGCAATTCAGTTCGATATATGAGCACTTATCAAAGTTACAGCCGAATATGTCGTAAAAAACGCACATTTCGACAATCACAAGGGAATCAAAACCTATGGGGTACTTCCCGTTGACCTAGAACTATGACATTTTGGCAAGAAGCATTGTGTTATAGTACACATGTATGAAAAAAATTGAAAACTGGTCATTTTTAATTTAATCACAAAAAATAGTGGCTTTATGGGTCCAAATTTTAAAGTGTATTAACCGTATCATGTGGGGCATCATATGAAAGAGCTTCATTAGCGCAAGCTAAAACAGATTTTTATTTTTACGATGTGTAATTTGCGGTTTATGAAGGAAAATATAAAAAATATATGTTTTCCCCCTTTTATCTACTAGTTTGTAGGGAACCCTCGGTGGGAGAGTCTGACTCGCACTTGTCCGTTTTTCTTAATTCAATAATCGAACTGCCGATTAATGAATGATCTCTTCTCTATCCATCTCTACTGTTTTTTGTTATTGTTTGTAATTGAGGACAATTGTGACGATTTTGATAAAAAGAGAAATTAGATACCTCTAGATTAATTGCAACATCTTAAGATACCAAGTATTCATTTCTAAATGTCTGAATAGTTTATTTGCAAAAATGAATCTTTGCCAAATACGGGCGGCATTGTTGTTATTATTTTTTGTATTCCTAAATGTAAACTCTCATCCATACGATGGTAAGATTTAAGCTTTACAAATTATTTATGTTTACGTAGAAGAAGTACAATCATATCATTAGGTATTCTGACAAATTCACGTTCATACCATGCGTTTATCGCAACTATAAACAGGGAATGTCTTGGTTATAATTTAGACTGACCATAAATCCGTACCAATATTTTAAAAGCGAAAGAATCTGTCGGTTTATTACCTTTTCATGACCGTTTCGTCGAACTGACTGTTATGAAAATTGTCACAGAGGTAGTTGAGAAGCTAGAGACAGACATTAGCTACATTTTTCACTACGCAGGTAAAACCGCGAGGCACAGCTAGTAGATAAATTAGTATTAAAGTGATTTGCTTGAGTGGACCATTACACTTCACTTCATAAGAATTTCCTGAATAAAAATCTGAGTAAAAGTTAAGATCTATACATAATAGAGATTGTGATTTAGACTGTAGAACTAACTTTAAGTAACTTTGAAGGTTAGATTAAATGATTTTCATGTGATATGTTCAAAGAGTAAAAATTTACACTGTAACCTTAATGTGATTTTATTTTCTGACTTTTGAAGATGTATGTCTCTCTTTTCAGTTCACTGGTTAGGAGGCCCGACGACAATTGAAAGAGACATCCCCTCATCCAAGAGGGCAGTTGATATCTACTGCTACACTGGAACTTCCAAGAATTTGCTTGCTCTATGGCAAACAGTTAAAGTAAGTGTAACAATCTATTATAAACTATAAATAAATATTGGTGCACATTTTCACACAGCACCATCTAGCCCAAATTAAGCAAAGCTTGTACTGTAGGAACTATATAAAATACATAATAAATACTTTTTTAACTGACTTCCAAAAAAGGAGGTTCTCAATTCGACTATGTTTTTTTTGTATGTTTGTTCACCGATTACTCCACCAATTGTGAATTGATTTTGATGATTCTTTTGTTTGTTTGATAGGTAATACCTCAGAGGTAGTCCGATATAAATTTTATCAAAATCGGTTCTGACTTTGGTTTTTATAACAAAATAACTGATGAAATATCTATCCAAGTAAACAAATTGCGAATTTTGAAGTCAGTTTTTTAAACTATAATTATTTTGAATAATCATAGAAACACCTAGACACTGAATTAACATTCATGTTCATCATATAAATATTTGTCCTGGGTGAGGATCAAACTCACAACCTACAGCTTAGCAGGCACACATACTACCAACTGAACTTCGAGGCCAGTCAAGATAGTTTTCAATGTTTCATGGTTGCAACAGCACAAGCTTTTGTCTTATATTTAGCATTACTTGTATGTTTCAGTTCCATATAAAAATAAAGAATGATGAATACCGTCAGTACATCGGTACAGATCCAGCGGAAGTTTACAAAGAGTATACAGAAGATAGCTATGGATGGTCCGTTGTCAATCCATTCTCAAAGAAATCATCCAAGACTGTGTCAGTCAACTTGTTCAACCCGACATGCATGGCTGTCAATACGAAGGAGAGACATAGTATTGAGTTGCAAGTTCAAAGTGAGTATTATAATTATTGCAGAGTTGTTGTCTAAGCTGTGATATTTTTTTATTCGAAATAAGCTTACAATTGCGAAATAAGCGACAGTTACGGTCTATGATGGAGAGCGCTTGAAGAAACCTATACACTCACAATTTGAAGACACCTAGATTATATCTATTCGGAAAGATCCATTCAAGAAGCGCATTTCATATTTTGGCTGTACACACAATGAAAGTGGAGCCAAAGCGTTTCATACCTGTTTTCGGATTATCAACCATATAACAATGTCGCTTTTTCGTGCTTCTTGCTGTCTGATAGAAAAATGGGCATGGGGGAATAAGATCATGCAAACCAGACGTAACTCACCGAAATGTATGCGATAAAAAACCGATAAACTAGCAACTTTACGATTATGCTACAGACTGGAATTTACTCCGAACATGTGAATCATCACAAATTAGACTCCTAGCACGCCTCTCAATGGTGTCTTACGCCTAGAGCTCTATATGAAGGCAAATGGTTACACTCACCGTCACAAAATAATATATTTTACTTAACTTACTTTGCAATAAAAATAATTACTGATAAATATGTCTGTCTCTAAATGCAATTATAATGCTAGTTTTTTTTTTATGATCAACCACTGACATACATAAATCACCTCAATGAATGTACTTGAATATTTGTTTATAACTTTTTGAGGTTTTCGATTCCTAACAATTTTCTTACCTTCCTAGCTACCACTGATGCAGAAGTAGGCAGGAGAGCAGATTCGTGCTATTCTACTAAATAGGTGACAAAAATAACTCGCCTAAGTGATATGTATGGTCAGTGTGTTTAATTCTAAAGGCACCACTAAACTAATAAAAGTTCTTAAACTTACTGAAATTCATAAAAGGAACAAAAATTGCACGGGAATTTTGTTCAGTTTTTTACCCAACTGCATAAGAAGGAGGGTTATGTTTTTCGAGTGTATATATATGTTTGTATTGTATATAGTATTATGTATGTGGATAATTGGATATGTATGTATGTTTCTATATGACAGCCTAAAGCCTAAACGACTTGACCTATTTTGATGTGCGAGGTGCCACTAGATTCGTCTTCACTTCTAGGGTGTCATAGGCTATATTTTTTTGTAATAATAATAATACATTTCTCACAAAAAGTTTTTTTGCAATCTCCAACTAACTCTTGCGTAATAAACAAGTGGTTTTACTAGAACTATTTTAAAGAATGCGCATTTATAATCTTTTACAATGATACTCATATATTTCTCACAAAAAAACGTACATTCAACAGCATATCAAGCGTAATGAAATCGTAAGTTAGACTACAAAAACTACTTTACTGCAATCGAGTATTTTGTTTTTCTTTTAACATAGATACTTGTCAATTTAGTTATTTTAAACATTTTAATTAGTTAAGTGGTGCCTTCGGAATAGCTCTTAGTGTTAGGATAAATAGTTTTCACACTATTTTCTTCAATGACAACTCTTGATATTTCTTTTCATACTATCACTCCCTGTCAAATGTGTTACCAACCAACCATTGTGTTATCATTCTGTGAGTTAATTTTCAACATTCCAGGGGTGGACATCTGGCGTGTGCTTCTAATGTTCCTCGGAATATCTCTGATATTCTCCTCTCGCTCGCTCAGCGGCAACCCACTATTCTTCTATCTCTGTGGAGTGTTGATTGGAGTGTTTGCGTCTTTCATGGTACTTGTTTACTATGGCAGCAAACTATTGCCTAAGGTATGTATAAAGGATGTAGCTATATGAGATCAATTTGCTTTTACACAATTAGGTATTTGTTTTTCTTGTAATATTAGATACGTGTTTGAATAAACCTTTAAATTATTAGAGTTTAATTTTGCATTTTTTTTCTAAAACCAGGACAGAAGGGATACTAGGGGAAGTATTGATGAATTTTATATGGTTAATTAATCTTAAAAGTTATAAAAATATAGATACATGAAAATAGACTTGTGTATTTTTAAAATCCAAACCAAGTTTGTAAACTTGAGGAGGCTAAGTAAGTGATAGTTATTAAATGATAACTGGTAACATGTATACTCTAGGTAGAGTCTGTTTTACTAGAGAATTAATGTGAAATTTGAGGGCATCGCCGTCCTTATTTCATCATTTTATTTGACTAGCAATACAACCAAAACGTCTGTTCTCATTTTGGCCATGATCATTCTCTTTCCAGATTCTATGCATGTAGATGGTTTCAATGGAGCACGTTTTTTTTCTATTATGCAGATTTGTAGCTATTGATAATTCAATCATTTCAATGATAAGGATGCAGCGATATCAGTGTACAGTATGCAAAAAAGAGCCGGAAATCATGTGGCATGTAGTAATCATCCTCTCGCTCACTCATCCGTACCACACGGTTAATTGTTAATGCATTCTGCACTCACGCACGCACACCTACTTCCGGAATGAGTGAGTGTGCTGTCACGTCCATGACATCACTGACCATAATCGCAGAGCGGTTGCTTTAAAAAGAAGCAAAAATGAAATTTTAATAACAACGCTATTTTTCAACAGATTACACTCATCCAAAAAAATAAAATAGTCTAAAAATCCCAGTGCATATGCCAGTATACATACAAAATGCAAATATCTCTAATGCTTGAACATCATTGTTCATCTCCAGAACACCTCATAGGTTAATGTGTATGTTCATTAACATTGACATTGTATTATGTAATTTGACATAATGGTAATTAGAAACTTAACAATTATTAAATTTGACCTTTTTACTTAGAAACTTGACATTGTATTAAAATTGTCATGATAACTGCTTCATACATTAACATATTTTTTAATCTGTATTAATACATTATTTATTTGTGAAGTGTAATTGTATAAAAGCACTCAGTGAGCCCACTTCCAGTATTGCATTCCTGCTGGAAAGGCAACTTTGTATAGGGAAAAGATAGAATTGTTGTAATTCCATAAAAATCGATATTGTACCTACAGAGTGTAATAAAATCGTTCCTCTTTTTACATTACACATTATTTTATTACGAATTTCCGGATGTAAACGATTTATTAAGGAAGGATTTAAATATTGTGAAGTACGTCTACCGTATTTTTTTAATAAATAAATTCGTGTTTTCCCGGTACGTTCCAGAAAGCGCTAACGTACGGCATCCTTATCGGCGGTTGGACGGTCGGCGTGTACATCTTCCAGCAGATGTGGGAGAACGTGCGCTCCATCGTCAACCAGTACCAGGCGTACGCCTTTTGGTACACGCTGCTGGTGGGCGGAGCCAGCTTCCTAATCTGCTACAGGATCGGCCCACCCAGGAACCAGCGCAGCAAGGATCTCGTCATGTGGACCTTGCAGGTCAGTCATCATCATTATCATCTCAGCCACAACAAGTCAACTACGGCCTCCATGGATTTCCAAAAAGACGGTTGGAAGCGGCCTGCATCCAGCGTCTTCCCGCCACTTATATGAGGTCATCTGTCCATCTCGTGGCTGGTTTTCCTACGCTGAGCTAGCCGGTGGCGGTGACTAAAATATTTTTGAGGGTTGGATCCGCGACTGCATTTTTGTAGATTTATTTTCTAAAAACCTTGTAATAATAATAATAAATCTCTCGCAAAAATAAATTCATGACCTCTAACGACCCTTTTTGTAATAAACAAGTGACTTTACAAGAACTATTCTAAAGAACGCGCATGTACATATAATTTTTTACAGCGATTTTACGCATACCTTCTCATAAAAAATATACACTCAACAGCATATCTTGATACGTCGTTGAGTAATAAAATCGTAAGTTAGACTGTAAAAACTTCTCTGCAGTCGGGTATTTTGTTTTTCTTTTAATATAGATTTAATAATATAGATAGTTGTTTAATATTCCATGGCGTATGAACCGTGGTCGCGGATATCTTTAGAGCATCGGTGTGCTGATGATATTCTTCAGCAGCGAGTACCAAGAGGCGTCCGCGGCCGTTATCGTCGTCTCGCTCGTCGCGCGCTACTTCCCTCTCGCTCTCAAGCGCAGGATACAGGGATACTGGTGAGTGCTCACGTTCACTTAACTGCTAACATGTTGAATAGTTGCGTCAGACTAGTTGGTCAGTTAGGAGTATATTTCAGTATGGGGACTACTAAATTGTGGAATACGCTTCCTCGGTGGATCTTTCTCGGTGGATACAACTGGGTGTCTTTAAATCGCAAGTGAAACGGTTTCTTCTAGGTTAGAGCGCTCCATCGTAGACCGCAACGTCGCTTAACATCAAGTAAATTGGCGGTCAAGCGCAAGCCTATTACTGAATCAAGAAAAACAAGTATAAGAAAATACTTTATGTTAATAATTTTATGTTAACTTTAAACCCCAACCCAAAAAGAGGGGTGTTAAAGTTTGACTTTTTTTTAAAGAAAACAGCTAAATACATACATTAGAATGAAGGAAGGCCAATTAAAAGTTTTTACAAATAATATAAAAGACTAGACAACTGTGAAATAGACTGACAAGCATAAAATACATACTCGTACGTATAATACGTATATATCATCATCATCTCAGCCATAAGAAGTCCACTGCTGGACATAGGCCTCCCCCATGGATTTCCAAATAACCGAATATATATATAATATATATATATATATATATATTCGGTGCCTTTTCTTATGACGGGGGTGTTTAAGTGTTCTAAACTTGTACTAGTTATATTTCCACATGTTTTGACGGTGCAGTGCGAACGCGGGGCTAATGTCAGTAACTGTTGCATGGCACAGGCGCCGCAGGTTCCCCCCCAAGCAGAAGCTGCTCAGTAGCGAGGAGTACTACGAGGAGGGCGCGCGGGAGACGCGCCAAGCGCTCGAGAACCTGAGGAAGTACTGCTCCAGTCCTGACTGTGCGCAGTGGAGCATCATGCTCAAACTGAACGACTCCAAACGGTAAGCTATACACTCTGTTTGATATAATACTTGTGATTTAAAGCCACCCAGGCTTTAAATCACGAGTACATTGATTTTATTCTAGGTAAGCGCGCTCCATCGTAGACCGCAACGTCGCTTAACATCAGGCTAGTTGGCGGTCAAGCGCAAACCTTTTACTACATAAAAAAATAGAACTATTGTGGATAAACACGGAAACTAACGTGTTGAAGTATTTACTACTGTAATATCTGTGGTCTCGGCTTAACATAATTATAGTTTAAAAAACTGAAAAAAAACCGACTTTAAAATACACAATTCCTTTACTTGCACGACGTTTTTTCAGAGAACATATACGGAACCTCCTCTGAGATATTACCTCTCAAACAAAAAATAATCATTAACAATTATCACAATTCACTTTATAACAATTATAACAATCATTAACAATTCATAATTGGCGAAGTAATCGCTGAAGAAACAATAAATTCAATTTTCAATTTTGAAATATATTTATTACACATAAACTTTAAACATTACATGTATATAACCTTATATAAACTTATGGCAGCGAGGTAAAATTATATTTTAATGTTACGGAAGTTGATAAAATTGATAAATGGAGTAATAATTTACGTTATGTTTAGTTGCAGTATTACATATTTAAGATTTATATTCAAAACATTTGTATTTAAACCAAAGAGGGTAGCTGTGTTTTAAAAAACATAATCAAATTGAGAACCTTCTTCTTTTTGGAAGTCGGTTAAAATAGATAGATAAACTCTACTGAAACAACAGGAGGCCTTATCGCTAATAGCGATCTCTTCCAGGCAACCTTGGTATGGTGAAATGATAATAATAAATAGATGGTGGGGTGATTAACAAAGAGAATGAAAGAGAGAAAAAAAAATAATGAGGACAGCAGCGCCCTCGATCGACGCCATTTTAATATGCATGAATTTTATTTCATAGGATTAATAGTTTTAATTGATAACATACTAAAATGTAATACATATATATAAAATTGATAAGAAGCAAATATGATACAATAAAACTTGGAATGATACTAAAAAAATCAATTGGTCAATAATTTTCTGAGATGTAAACATTTAAAGTTTTAGAGGAGGGATGCTCTGTCCCTCTCTTGCGAAGCAACAATTTGTATTGAATGTGTACGGCGATCATGAACCATGACGTCATCATTCGCTATCGTATGCTCTTTAACATGAAATTAAAAAGCTTGTAACTTTCTTGTTTTTGAAGGTATTTTAATTTTGTTTTTGTGGAATGGATATATGTGTGGTTAGCTTTTTTATGACTATATATTTGAAATACCTTCATAGATTTTATTTTCTCTATGAAAGATCCCGCTCTTATTATCCAGCGTAGCATTCTATTATCTTTGGTATCCGGTATAAAATAAAGCAGCTGCTCCACTGGCCAGGTTCGCCAGCTTCGTGGAGGGTAACTCGCACCTGAGCGACGATGAGGTGCTGGACTACGAGTCGTACGCGTTCTCGACGCACTCCCGCAGCAAGCCGCTCGCCAACTCCACGGCCGCCGACCTGGAGACGTCGGACGACGGCTCCGAGACGGACGACGACTGAGGCGCCACTGCGCCGCGCGCCGCCCGGACTCCACCACTGGACACGGTAATCAGAGCGATTCTTAAGGCAACCACTAAACTAATTCAAATGTCTAAAATAACTCAATTTAAAAAAAAACGTACCAAATCACCATACAGTTATTGTTCCTTTTTTAACCGACTTCCAAAAAGGAGGACGTTCTCAATTCGTCGGTTTTATTTTTATTTTACTCGAAGGCACCTAGACCGATTAAAAAAAATATTTTTTTGATTAAAAAGATGTACTTCCCAGGTGGTCCCATAGATTTTTTTATCAAATTCAGTTCAATATTTTGGTTTTTATAACAAAGTAACTTGAAAACTATGTCATCCAAATAAACGAATTAGGTATTTTGACCTTTTTTTTTTAGTTTTTTAAACGATTATTTGTTGAATTTTGTGAGTTTTAAGAATTTTAATTACGTTAGTGGCCCCTTCAGAATCGACCACAATGGCTGTGTAGCCTGATACCAATTACCGTTAGACGGGCCACCTACTCCACTGTTCCGACCAGATTAGTACTTACCGACTCGCTACTCTACTCGACCGGTATCGGGCTTAGATGAGACATCATTTAGGAATTGAAAAGAAAACCGTAATACCACAAATATATGTTGGCCTTGAGTTTGTTTGATTGAGCCCGCGGGAAACCAGACTGCGTTTAACGGACGCATGTACATTGTCATATATAAGATCAATTCTAGAGAAAAGTTTAAAACCGTCGCGTAGCCGGCTACGCGACGGTTTTAAACTTTTAACCTATTCGTAAAAAAAGAAAAAAAGAGTAGGTATGTGAACATTTTGAAAATATTCCAAAACATATTTTTTTAATCTTCCTTGGGCGAGTTCTTTTCATAGAACTGTCCGGATCCAGTACCCCTATTCGCAACTTGTCGGATTCCGAATCTGGTCGGGAACTATATCTCTGTCATTCTGTATGGAAATGACAGAGATGGAGATATAGTTTCCCACCCGATTCCAAATGATTTTCAGCCTTACCGAAAAACGTTAATTATCTTTAAGCAATGCTTAACATATTTTGTTAACTTCTTCGTAACACGTAAAGAAAACACACATGCGGAAAGAAGACAGATAATTTAAGACGTTAAGTTAAAGTTAAGTAACGTTTTTCAGTAAAGCCCAATATGTGCTGGAAACGTTTAATACTCCATTCTAAAAAAAAAAGCGAGGAAAATCGGTCAAGAGGTTGTAGAGACAAGATTGTAAAATGTCAGATTTGCTACGAAGCTAATTTATCGGCTGATTTTGAAAATATTTGCCAGAAATATTTATACTGAATTCTGAACAAGAATTTCGAATGCTAGACCTATCGCGATCACTCTTTTACAACAAATAGTTTCGCTGAAACTTGTGTTCGCGAGGTCTACTGTTCGTAGAACTATAGTATTAGGTAGGGATTAAAAACATGTAAAATTATGGTCTCATGTGTTCTCTTTGCCCCTGAGCTAAGAGGCAGGTGCGGTCACATCGTGACGTTTATTTAAACTCCTTCACGCCACAACCCTCACTTCCGTAGAAACATAATAAAAATCAGTTTTGACAATTCTAAAAATAATTGTCATGAATCAATAATAAACCTATAGACAACCACATCTGAGTATGTAATATGGGACGATTTCAAAAATGAGGTCAAAAATTCAGCTGTTTTTTTTGTTACCGTATAACTATGTTATTTATTAACCGATTTGAAAAATTCTAAGGATATACTATCAGATTGATCCCATAGAAATTTCATAAAAATCGGTTCAGTATTTTGGTTATATAAAAATAAAATTGCGCATTTTGAAGTCTGTTGTTTCAGGTTTTTAAACTATAATTATTTTTGATACCAATTTGACATTATAAGCACTGAGCACAGATAAGATTTGTGGCTTCAAATGTTCGCTTGATCCTCATCAAATTACCTTTATCACTCGGGAACCCTTGAAGCTCTGGGCCTCAAGGCTGCTATTTGAACTATCACTCGTTCGCCACTAGCTAATACGATTTAGTGACAATTGTGATAAATCGCTGGTCTGTTACATAGTAATAAACTAACAATTTGCAACAATTGTCGCTGAATCGTATCAGCGAGTGGCGTACGAGTGACAGTTCAAATAGCAGTTTGAGACCCTGGTTTCTTTACTCCGACACGTCGTCGCGACTAATTCAACTAGAAGATTCACCATTCGGTTGTATTTTTTTATTTATATTTGGAATGGGAGATGAATGAGAGGTGACGATTCTGGTTAGACCTTCGACACACAGATTAAATATTTTACGGCTCTGTCGAAACTGTTTTTTACAAAGTTTTCAGAAGTAAAGATTCTGATATGAAGGACACTAACATTTTTTTAGTGTTCATTAACGCTAGTCTTATGTGTTTTATAAGCTCATTAAAAACTTACTGTGAAGTTTCGTTTGATCTTAAACTATTAGTATTGCTAAAATTAGTATAGATTTCATTTTAATAGTGTTCTTAGATTTAATTTTCATCTTATTTACTTGAAACTCTAATTAAATAAAGAAATCTCTTTTCTTTTTAATATTATAACGATTGTAAATAACATGGGACTGAGTATAAATAATTGGATAGTTAAATAAAAGATTATTTGTTAGTAAATTTATTGTATAATTAGCGCATTTAGTTTCATTATAATAAATATAAATAAGTTTTTTATATAAATATATTGATGTATCTAAATAAAACATCACAACACAACATGTATAGCACCTAAATTAATACACTGTTAGTCTGTTTGAAAAGAGAATTATTGTGACAAAAATGGGAACTGACGTCTATTGTGTTGCTGGTAGATCAAAATAATGAAATAAGAACAGCAGCGCCCTCTATACCACATTAGTTCTCTTTCAGAACAGACTCTAAACATTGTATATTTATACAATATTTTTGGGCGATTCAAAGTTATTATGAAATGGTTTTTTTTTTTGAAGTGAAGATTTCTTTGGGCGCGCTAATCTTCATTTTGTGGGTATTGAATATGAATGACCCGTCACGCTCGGCTATGTAACGAGCGATGTAAGGAGCGAGAGAGATATAGTTAACACGTCACTGCTATCCTCTATTTCGTATTATTAACGTCGACTTGATGAAGTTTTCACTTCTATCGTGTGGTCTTAAGGACACAATATTTTTTTGCCACAATATGTGAATCAGTTAATTACTCGTTTGTCGTACATTCGTTCCTATGAATAATAAACTCTATAAGTGCACTTAAGTATTTTAAGGCTGTAGTTGTAGACGAAGATGTATCTTTAATATTTGCAGCTTGTGTGGATATGTAAAATAAAATTGATATTTTTGACAAATAGTTACGTTTTTTATTTAGTTTTCAGTAGAATACCTTCATTCAACAATTATTTTACAAATAAAACAGTAAAACTAGGCTGACGAATACTTTTGTACGGAAATTGTACCGCCTTAATAAAGAAGTCGCGCGCGAACAAAACAACAGCGCGCCCACCCCGGCATCTCAAGGCATCTCACTTATTAAATAAAATCAGATAATACTTTCAGTTAGTCTACACATTGTCAATCATAAATTAATAGGCATATCCACCTACCGGTAGCGTACAGTTAAAGCATACATTAGTAATAGATTATGGCACGTGTCTCGTGTTAGTGTCGGGAGCGGAGCCCTACGCGGCGCGGCTGGCCTTCTTGGACTTGTCGAGGGTCTGTGGCGGCGGTGGGGGCTTCGCGGACATGTGCCGGCTGTACAACCTGTAAGGAACATCACCTTATATCGTGACCATGTCGAGATCAAAACATTTGACGCGAATAAATAAATCAATGGATATGAAGTCACCATGGAGGCTTAAAATGGTCTTGCTTGAGATCACCAAAAAGTGTAAGAGACAGCAGTCCCATCTATATCTATTTACTATTACGTCAGTAAGGTAGGACCTCGATAATACGAATACCCAAATGTATTCAAATCTATAGTGTTAAGATTATAGTAGGTAGACTTTCCAACATTATACTGAGGCAGAATTGTGAAGATTGTCGATGAAAAATTGTGATAGATAGATAAATCTTTATTAAAAGACCACAATATAGACAAAAAGAAAAAATACATAGAAAAAAGGTTATCGCTAGGCTTTTAATTGGCACCCGTATCGCTTAGAGCTTGTGATTTTGTGAATGTCTCGTTTTTTCTTTGATGTCAAATGACTGATTACTGATAAAACACGTTCAAAGAAACGCCTCGCCGCGGTGGCAGATGAATGAAACAAAATGACGGATTGACGCGCGACGAACTAGAAATCAATTAATGTGTCGCATCTAAAATGAATGAGTTGGTCATTAGTAAATTTGACTGGCCTTGTGGCTCAGTTGGTAGTGTGTTTACGTCTACCTGTTGAACTGAAAGGTCGTGGGTTCAATCCCCACCCAGGGCAAACATTTGTGTGATGAGCATGGATGTTTGTTCTGTGTCTGGGTGTTTCTATGTATCTTAAGTATATATTTACAAAAAAAAAAAAAGTATATATGTATTCTATCAGCCATCTAGTTCCATAGTACAAGCTTTGCTTAGTTTGGGCTAGATGGTGTTGTGTGAAATGTCCACTAATATTTATTTATTTATTTATTTATATTACTGATCACCTGACTCAGCAAGTTAATGAGAAACAGCGGTCTGCAGGAACAATGAGAAATGGGACGTACGGATTATAAAGGTGTTCAGAGTTCGGATTATCGAGACCTTATTGTAAGTATACCTAGCAAATTTTAAATATCTAATATCACTTAAATAGTGTACCAAAAGTAATAATAATAGTGTAATAGTGCTTTAATTAATGACCGTGATAGTTTAAAAAAGTGTGTAATATCATCTCCGATTTCACACCAGGTTAGCTGTAGTCACAGAAGACAAGTATTACATTAGACGACACCATAACTTTATACATGTGTGTGTGTGCTATATACAGACGTCAACTTCCGTATTCGTCCCTGATTAGTGCACCGTTGTATGGAGTGACCGACGCGTGCTGTAGTCAAATACCTGCCAATAAAAAAATAGGCTATAACATACACTTTGTAGGTCTCCGAGCGCAGGTAGTCGAGCACGTGTGAGGGCCCGAGTTTCAGCTGGTCCTCTATCGGCGGCACCCAGAAGTTGCCTTCCAGCCGCAGCACTGACTTGTTGCCGGCCAGGTCTAGAGTACCTGCAAGTATAATGACGTTTCACTTTCATAGCTGCCCAATAAAACGCTAGTGCTAGATACGGAGATGCCATGGAACATACCAGGGCCTCAGGGCCTCGAACTTGAATATGACTATATAAGTGACAGACTGCGACTACAATCACACTAATATTATGAAGGCTAAAGTGTGTGTTATATGTTTGTTACTTCTTCACGCTCAAATGGCGAAACCGATTTTTATGAAATTTGCGGTAGCTGACACCCAGGATTAACAAAAGGCTATTTTTTATCCCGAAAAATAATATCGCCTTTGATATAATTTATGCAAAACAGCGGGGCACAGCTAATATCTTAAAACTTGGATTTTTCATGAAAGACGAAGATATACTTTTTTACTTCTGATGTGGGTACTTCTCGTTTTTAGGGTTCCGTACCCAAAGGGTAAAAACGGGACCCTATTACTAAGACTTCGCTGTCTGTCTGTCTGTCTGTCTGTCTGTCTCCAGGCTGTATCTCATAAGCCGTGATAGCTAGAAAGCTGAAATTTTCACAAATGATGTATTTCCGTTGCCGCTATAACAACAAATACTAAAAATTGAAAAAAATAAAAGATTAAGGGGGGTCCCCATACAATAAACGTGTTTTTTTCGTATTTTTTTGCTCAATATTAAAAACGGTAACAGGTAGACGCTTCAAATTTTCACAGAATATTTACTTGTATATTACCTTTCAAAATAAATAATTAAATAACAATAAAGTAAATATTAAAGGGGGGCTCCCATACAACAAACGTAATTTTTAAGCAATTTTTACTCGATCTCAATTAACAGGTAGAAACTTGAATATTTGTAAGTAAATATTTAGAAATATATTAACTATAAAAATAAATACCTAATCTAATACATAAAAACTCACAAAATGAAAATAATACGTGCATCTAAACGCGGTGCGAGCGCCGGTTTAGCGGGGTCGCGGGGGAGGTACCATCACGGAGCGAGCCATAGCCGCGCGTATTCGCGCGAGCGTCGTCGTGCTGCCCGGATGTGTATCGAAAATCTACCTATAAGTTTGCAATTTACTACTTGGAATTTCGTTGATTTCTCGTTATTTTATAAACAGAACTAAACTTTGTAGTATTATAGATGATAGTACGGAACCCTTCGTGCGCGAGTCCGACTCGCACTTGGCCGATTTTTCTTTGTAAACATACTTGCTATGAATAGTTAGTAAGTAAAAGCACTAGAGTTGGCGACACTTACTTACTTTTGAGTTGGTTTTACTTAGTGCGAAATCTAGGGTACTTACAAAATATTCTACTCTTATTGTGTACATTACATTACTTTGTCAATAGTGTTTGATTGGATTTGAGTAATAAATATATTATTATTACATATATCATTAGTTGACAGTGGCAAGTGCAGTAATCTAAAGTAATCTAAAAGAAGAAGAGGAATGTAACCTATCTCCGGCGGTAGCACGACGAGCCGGTTCCCCTGCAGATGGAGCTCCCGCAGCCGCGCCAGCTGGCCCAGCTCGCGAGGCACCTCGATGAGGTCGTTCTCTCGCATCGACAGCTGGTGACAACAACAACGAACATGACACGACGTTGGGAAAACTTAATATCACGCCGTTCGATATGCATGATTTTTTAAACGACTTCCAACAAATGTCTATATTAAAAAGAAGTAAACAAAATACCCGACTGCAGAAAAGCGGTTTTTGTAGTTTAACTTACAATTTCGTTGCGCTTGATACACTCATTGACTATTTCTTACAAACAACGTACACTCAACATACGCATGTTGAGTTTACGTTATTTGTGAGAAAGTATGCGCAAAATCGATGTAAAAGATTATAAATGCGAGTTCTATAGAATAATTATAGTAAAATCACTTGTTTATTACGAAACATTTCGTTGGAGGTTACGAAAATCGCATTTTTTTATTTTTGCGAGAAATGTATTATAATTATTACAAAAAAATACGAACGGCGAACACGATGCGTGACGTCATCTTCCGCGATCGTATGGTCTCTGTCTAACATGAAATTAAATATACTTGCTACTTTCTTATTTTTGAAAATAAATCATGCATATTCCTTAATGTAACTTGCTATCCTGTCATCATCGCCAATTCACCAGTCTACTAGTCGACACTTAGTAGGTATTTATGACACCTGGAGTCTATTTAAATATAGAACTATATCGTGGCAAAACACGGGAACTAACATCTGCAAGTATGTATATGATATTCTGTGGTCTCGACTGAACAAAATAATGTAATAAGGACAGCAGCGCCCTCAATGCCACATTAGTTCTCTTGCTGAAAACAGACTCTAACCTATGACT
Organism: Lycia hirtaria; assembly: GCA_947563715.1. Lineage (NCBI taxonomy): Eukaryota > Metazoa > Arthropoda > Insecta > Lepidoptera > Geometridae > Lycia > Lycia hirtaria. The sequence continues at coordinate 1,659,348 of OX387379.1, forward strand.
ATCACGTTTCAAAAGAGACCAATTGAAAAATTAAACAACTTTTAACGGATTTATCGTGTATATTTTATAATTTTTAAATTTTGGAATTTAATCCATTAAAAGTTGTTTGCATGAGTAACAATGGGGGAAACCTAAGAAATCATTACTACTCTAACCTAGAACACAAATTAAAAACCATTTCAGGAGACTACTTACTATTTGCAAGTTCTTTAAGTTCCCGATTTCCGGAGGTAAGTATTCGAAGTCATTGTCTCCCAAGTACAGGGCTCTGAGACTTTCTGTAAACAAGCAAGTATTGATATAAAGCTTCTTATCTAAAAATCTTGAGCATATAATAGCTACAAGAAAGTAAGTTGTGTAAGAAAGTAACTTATTATAATTCACTCCAGCTGTCTTATTATTTAAATTGTTGGACGAAAAATTGTTAATAGAATTGTGTACAATGACAGACAAGCCGCTGTCATCGAATATTTTAAACCTCACAGATCAAAATCGGTCAAGCCGTTTAAGGCTGAAGGCTGTAGGAGCTCATTTAGAAACATACATACATAACATGCCTAGATACATAGATACATAACTCTTTATTAAAGTACAGTACAGAAGTACAGAAAAAGAAATACAGAGCAAATATAATTATAGCTAGGCAACCATTCACGGATGGAGAGATGTTACAGATAGTGGCCTATAAAAGTAACTTAAAACTATACTATAAAAATATAGTATACACACACTCGAAAAACAACTCTCTTTCTTACGCAGTCGGGTACAGAAGGTAGATCGCGCGGGCAGCAGATGGGCCGCTCGCCGTCAATCCTGCGAGAGCGTCTGGTGGACAGCATAAAGCTGGTTGGGTGCTTGTCTGGTTCGGAGTTGATAAGTGGAATACAAGATTAAATGAGACTTAAAACTTGGTGTCTGGTCAACCATTTCGTTTTTGAACCTAGTAGCTATTTGTGAGTAGATTACATTATCTTTTCAATACCAACCCATGATAAAGAAGTTTCCGGGCAACGTCTTCTCATTGAGGTTGTTATAAGTGAGGTCCAATATCTCCAGCACAGGGAACACTCCGAACCCTCGCGGCAGATTATACAGTCTATTGAGGGACACATTGAGGATGCGGAGCTTGGGCAATGACGAGAGGGAGACTGGAAGTTCCTGAAACGAATAACATGAGATTACAATGAGAAAAACATTTTGGGTTCGATGATGATTTTATTTTTTATGTATTCAATTTATTTATTAAACACATTTTCACATACACTATCTGATCTATCTCATATAAAAAACATTCAGAATAAGACAATATCGTGGCTTATATAACATAACCACGCAAGTCGAAAATTGGCCGTGACGTTTGATACATTAATGGATAGGTCTTCTCGAAATGCATCCTAATAACAGTATATTTAGCCTATTATACTACTGACAGTTCTGGTTAATTAGTCATTCAATATAATCATTCCTAGATTATATCACACATTTCTGGTATATAATTTGGATAAACCATTTTTTGCATTGTGACGTAAGCAACAATGACAATATGGTATCACAAAATATTGTCATGTTTGATTGTCTAGCAACTACATACACTGCTTGTCATCTGCAGAAAGTCTTATATTCTTTCTCTGAATTTTATTTTACTCTGGTTAAGTTTTAATGCAGCTGTTGACTGACTCCTCCATCTCCATGAGTCATGTTCCTCATGCCTGACAGTTGTGACCTTCAGTTTTTTGTTATATTGCACCATATTCCCCATCACTGTCATCACCCTCAACACTCAATTTATGAGAGATGTGCTGCAGATTTCCAGTAAGTTAATTCTTATAGACTGAGTGGCCAGCCCTAATGTCAGAGTTATTACACCACCAAAAGGCTTCTAACCTGGTTGGTTTTGCGATTGTGGTTTTTAACAACTATGGTTGTTCTAATGGCTTTTTACCTGAATATGGTTGTTGGCGAGGTTGAGAATCTCCAAGTTGGTCAGATTAGCGAGAGCCGCTGGAACTGTTGTTATCTTATTATGGCTCAGTGAGAGTCGGGTGATGTTTATCAGCGTGACTGAAATGAAAGGTAATTGCAATCAATAATACATACCTTGCCTTAGATTATACTTAATGCAATACATATACTAAACAGTACAAATCATTACAAACCTAAGAATAATGACATAAGTACCAATAGTTTAGAGGCACCATCCTACAGTGGGAATGTCATTCAGATGAACTATTTCCATTTAAATTAATAATAAATTTGCAGAGATGTGCAATGCCATGTGCCAAAGCTTCTTTCCTACTAAGGATTTTTCAAGAATATAATTGAATATGTATCTCTTAAGCATCCAACAGTTCAAACATTTTTAGTCCCATTAGGTGAGTTTGTTAACACTGGTGGTTTTAAAATTATGTTATCCTTGTTTATGAGAACTCTTATCACATGAACTCCTATATAAATAGGAGAAAATACGGTTTGGTTCATTCAAATTTCGTTATAGAATAGAATAAATATGTATTTATTACGAACTGTGTAGGTACACAAAGGTCTTAAATTAAGTAATCTTAGTTTCATCAGAATATCCTAACGGACATGCAATATTACATTGTTAATAATAATGTTTCACAATGAATGTGGTATAAATAGATAAATAAATTCATAAAACAAATAGTAACTAAGTATAACCCTAAAATTACAATAATTATTGCTTTAAAAATATATATGTTTACATTATACTACATTTCTTGTAAAATAAACTGAAACATAATTTTGTCAAAGATAATACAAATTAAAACACTCCTTTTGAGAAATAAAATACAAATATAAAGTAACTATTATATAAGTAGTACTTAAATTCTTACTCTTCTAAATACTTTCTTTTGATAAAATTATTTGTGTACTCATAATATTCTTTCATATTGTAAAAGACGTTTTCTATCAACCATTTCCTGAGATCATTTCTGAACTTATTTCTGTCCAAAATTTTGATGTGTAATGGTAAACTATTGTAAATTTCTATGGCGATGTTGAAAGTGCTTCTATGATACATAGCATTATTTGATTGTAGGACATATATATATATTTAGGGCCTTACCGAATAACGTTACTTAACTTTAACCAACATCTTAAATTCTCTGTCTTCTTTTCGCAAGTGTCATTATATATCAGCCAGAAGTTGCAAAATATGTTAAGCATTGCTTAAAGTTAAGTAACGTTTTTTGGTAAGGCCATTAGTATTTGTAATCATTGCTCTGAAGTTCAAAAATGAAAAGTGTAAATTTTGAAAAAAGCAAACTGTAGAGGCATAACCATTAATGGTTCCTATACCTTATAAAATAAATATCAAAATTAGATTCTAATCTAATTTTGACATAACGTCTAATGAACTTATTTTTAGCTCCACAAACACTGGGGTTCGTGACCAATATTTAGGGGTAGAAAACAGTTTTCTCCTGTTGTATAAAAAATGCGTAATTTGTTGGAAAAAGATTTTCTTAACTTCACAGGTGTGAGTATTTGTTTATTTAATACTCAATTAGAAAGTTCCTATGTTATATTAGCACATGCAATGGATAGTTTACAGTTAAATAAAGATACATTATGTACATATGTATAAATATATTATTATTCATTATGATAATTAATATAACTATAATACTAGATGTAAAACCGTACAGTTTTCCTTCTACGGCTGTTATAAATACAGATGATGTCATGGGCTAATTTTTTACATTAAATAAAGCAGAAGCTTTATCATAATCATGACTCAATTAGCTTATTAACTAAGTACTTAGCAATGCAATAGTTTGCATTGCATTGCTAAGTACTTAGTACTTTCAAGGTAATCCTCGAAACTATGTTCAGATATTGATGTTTTTGTAAGGCAAAGACAGTTCATCTTTGATAAAAATGTTTACATGAACTTTTGAATACAAAAACATATTAAACTAAAACTATAAATAAATCAGAGACAAACGACTGGGTCTAAACGTTTCATTCGATTAAATTTTGGCGCAATGGTACTGAAAGTAAGTACAGAAAGTAGATGAAAACAAGCAGCAACAAAATAGGTTATACCAGTTTCAAAAAAGTACAAAACAAGTTCTATAAAGAGACTTACACAATCCAGGTATCTCATCAAGAGTGGCAATCCCTTTGTCTACCAAATCTATTTCAGGATTGCCGATTTCTTTTGCTTCTTCCACAACTTTCTTGGCTTTCGACATCTTGCCAGTGTTTGGAATACAGGAAACTAGAGGAAACTGGAGGTTGATGACTCATAATACCAACAGCTGACAGTGACTGACTGGACATTTGACAGCTTATCCACGCCTTTTTTAGGGTTGTCTACATCAAATCATCAGTGATCGATTAAAATATCCTCGCTATGCACCACTATTCTCAACATGCCGTATTAGGAATCGGGTCGGAAACTATATCATCATCTCTGTCATTCTATATCAAACTGACAGTGATGGAGATATAGTTTCCGACCCGATTCCGAATCCGGAAAGTTGTGGATGGCCTTACTGTTTTTTCCGTAAACCATGAGTTTCGCTGCACTGTACCCGAATCCAGATAGTTTGCAACACTGAACTGAATGGTATATAGAGGAATGGTTTAAGGTAACTTTTTGTAAATTTTATTGATGCTAGTAAATCCTCCCGCATCTCAGAAACACTGGGGTTCTGAATACTGGATGGGTTTCCATACACGCGCTGCTGTCCTTATTTCATTATGTTGTTCAAATTATTACGTTATGTTGTTCAGTTAGTCAGTTCCTATTTTAGTCACGATAATTTTCTTTCCTACAGACTTAATTTTTTATTTTACAAGAGTGTTAATTCATAAAATAAACGATATGTGACATCACTAAGGTCTTTTTTGACAGATTTACGGCAACTACGTACTAGACGTTAATGCTTTTTACTCATTTTTGTCGAATATTTTTTTCTTTTAACACATCAAGTCAAAAGTCACGGTCAAGTCTTTATCACTTTACAGCAAAGTAAGGGAATTTTGCCGACAACATGAAAAAACATGATTCACAGCTTTATTTCACTTAACACACTCACGCACAATTAATGGCATGACAGAAAGACACTGAAACGTAATGAATACAACACCACCATTCTTGGCAAATAAAACAGAGCAACATGTTTCAATAGCGTTCCCACCAAAACACCGCCACTTTGGGGTCGTCCATTAATTACGGATGTTTTTAGCAACTTTTTAATCCCTTTCACCCCTCTGGTGAAGTGGCGATACGTGGTGAGGTATTATACAACAAATGGGGTTTTGCCGACAACATGAAAAAATACACATTTCACCGCTTTATTTTACTTGCCTTCACTTATATATTTGATCCACCACTTAATGAATAAATCACCACCTTTTATAATCGTAATAAAACAAGTTTAAGAAAATAAAACAGAGACGTTAAGTTTCTATAACGTTCCCGCTAAAACTTTCACGTAGCCTTTAGTGTGACCATTGGTAACAGGTTTCTGTTATTTTGGTAGATTTGACGACTTGACATATAATGTTAACTTTGTAGGTTCTTTAAGTTCTATAAAGATTATAAGAATGAATAATATTACGTCGTGTTTTTTTTATTTTTAAAAATTACGTAGGTAATAATATTGAATGATGTGGTTTGCGTTTGCGTCACTATGAAATTACTGATTTTATCGGAGATTCATTGAAAAATGTACAAATAAAGTAAATTAAATATTAAATAAATAATTTTTTTCTTACATGTTTTTTCTGTTAGTAAATATATATATATTTATATTTATTTAAAGTATCTTGGGGTATTTTCAGCGTCACATCAATAAAATAAATAAAGCTTTTTGTAAATTCATGATTTTTGATGGTTTCAACTGACGTTATGTTTTAAAAACAAATAACAATAACAAATTGTTTTGTCAAAATAGTGACAATGTCACGATAATGTACGCTTTATTGCATCAAAGCAAGACGTGTAATCATTTTTATTGAGTTGTTGTTGTACCTATAATAGAAGTTCATAATGATGGATTCAATACTATCCTTTGGCTTAGTTCATGTCACTGTAAAAATCCTCTAACTCTAATATTATTGTATGGTACTATAATATAGAATATATTTGCTGGTATGACATACTCCGGTTTCTTAGATAAAATTGGTGGAATCAATTAGTAGTCATGTGCCATGCCGCTTGTGTATTATCCATGCCAATTATGATGTTAATATTTCACTTGCTATAATTATGACTCATAATCGTAGCAAGCAGAAATATTAACCACCATATTATTGAATTTAACATATACACCTCTACTCGTAACATTAATAAAATTTACGTACCTATTACTTATTGTCATATAGGCGGCTCAATAGACTCATATCAAAGTCTATGCGACACGACATCCGTACCTTTAATGCTAATCGTATTAAAGATACGATAGAGCGGAATAAAAGCTCCAAAGTGTTCGCAAAAGACATGTCTATTGGGCAGAGCCAGTTGACGAAGCTGAAGATGGAAGATGGCAGTTTAGCGTCGACCAAGGCAGAAGTCTTGAGGGAAATCGAGAGGTTCTATGGACAGTTATACACATCGGTCGCAAAACCTGTTAGCAGTTTGGGCAAAGATCCAAGAGCCAAACTGACTCGACATTATACCGAAGATATCCCGGACATCAGCCTGTACGAGATTAGGATGGCCTTGAAACAGCTCAAGAACAACAAGGCACCGGGCGACGACGGAATTACATCAGAGCTACTGAAAGCGGGTGGAACACCGGTACTAAAAGTCCTTCAGAAGCTCTTCAATTCCGTCGTGCTTGAAGGTACAACGCCAGAAGCATGGAACAGAAGCGTGGTGGCGCTGTTCTTCAAAAAAGGAGACAACACTTTGCTGAAGAACTACAGACCCATCTCGCTTCTGAGCCATGTCTATAAGCTGTTTTCAAGGGTCATCACGAATCGTCTTGAACGCAGGTTTGATGACTTCCAGCCTCCCGAACAAGCCGGTTTCCGAAAAGGCTATAGTACCATAGACCACATCCACACGCTGCGGCAAGTGATACAGAAGACCGAAGAGTATAACTTGCCCCTTTGCTTAGCGTTTGTGGACTATGAGAAAGCCTTTGATTCGATCGAGACCTGGGCGGTGCTTGAGGCTCTCCAGCGATGCCGTATTGACTATCGGTATGTCGAAGTGCTGAAGTGTTTGTACAACAACGCCACCATGTCAGTCCGAGTACAAGACCAGAATTCAGAGGCAATTCCATTGAAGAGAGGCGTGAGGCAGGGAGACGTTGTCTCTCCGAAACTGTTTACCGCCGGTTTGGAAGATGCCTATAAGCTTCTGGAATGGAAAGGGCTCGGCATCAATATTAACGGCGAGTACATCACTCACCTTCGGTTTGCCGACGATATAGTAGTCATGGCAAAGTCGATGGAAGAGCTCAGTACGATGCTCGAAGACCTCAATAGAGTTTCCCAAAGGGTGGGCCTCAAAATGAACATGGACAAAACGAAGGTTATGTCGAACGTCCATGTAGTGCCCACCCCAATATCTGTGGGGAACTCCACTCTTGAAGTTGTTGACGAATACGTCTACCTAGGACAAACGGTCCGATTAGGCAGGTCCAACTTTACGAGGGAGGTCAATCGTCGTATCCAACTCGGCTGGGCAGCGTTCGGGAAACTTAAAAGCGTCTTCTCGTCCAATATTCCCCAGTCCCTCAAGTCGAAAGTTTACAACCAGTGTGTGTTACCAGTGATGACATACGGCACTGAAACGTGGTCCCTAACTATGGGCCTTATAAAGAAGCTCAAGGTCACGCAACGAGCTATGGAGAGAGCTATGCTCGGAGTCTCTCTACGAGATCGAATCAGGAATGAAGAGATACGTAGACGTACAAAAGTCACCGATATAGCACAGCGGATTAGTAAGTTGAAGTGGCAGTGGGCAGGGCACATAGCACGTAGAACTGATGGCCGATGGGGCCGAAAGATTCTCGAGTGGAGACCACGTACCGGCAAGCGCAGCGTAGGAAGACCAGCCACGAGATGGACAGATGACCTCATACAAGTGGCGGGAAGACGCTGGATGCAAGCCGCTTCCAATCGGTCATTTTGGAAATCCATGGGGGAGGCCTATGTCCAGCAGTGGACTTCTTATGGCTGAGATGAGATGATGATTACTTATTGACGTTTTCTTTATGAATAAAAGTGTCGTTTCGAGTCAATTATCAACAGAGAGATTTGTACGTTATAAGTATACAGAAATATACAAGATAGTCTCATTTCCAAATTAATAGAGAAAAGCGTAATTTTGAGTTAGTAGATTTTTTCAGTTTTTATAATGGTCACCCGGAGCGCGATCCCCCTTTTCGTTTGTTTGTGATTCGTGCGGCAGCTGTTGTAGGGAGAGGTTTATTCGAGTGTTTCAAAAAACACTATGGCGCGGTTTCGTGATTATAAAAAGTTTTCATAACTTTAAAATTGTACATTCGTGAACTAAAACTTGTTTATTATATATAAATCGCGACGACAAACACTTCGATCTTGTTGAAAACTACGAATAAGTGAAAGTTCACCGGTCAGGATGTCGGTTAATTCAAAGTGGCGGTTACCTGACGTTTTTTGTGATGATGTGTTGAATGGATGAATTACGTTTAATTCACGCGGGATGGGCGAATGAGATCGCGGGGCAACTACCGAGATGCCTTTCGTCCAGCGTGTGGTGGATCCGAAGTATTTGTCGCGGACTAGTTTACGTGATGAGGACGGGAAGCCGAAGATTACCGATGAGGAGCTTCAGGCAGTGACAAACTGCACGTTGAGCAATGCGTTGAGACAGCTCGCCTCCCTCGTGCTACTCGCGGAGGACATATTCAGCGAGCTGACGGCGCAGCTCCAGGGCATATCTGAGCGGTCGAAGGTAGCGCAGGGGAAGATCGACAAAATAAACGAGATTGTCATCCAGTATGACCCCAAGAAGGTTACAGTCCGTGAGTATTCATTTCGTGAACTTACATTCGTCGACTGTTTTTTTTTTTTTTTTATTCATAACATCTAATTTTTGACTGTGACTACAGTTGAGTCTTATTCATCTGTCTGTTTGTCTTTATAAGTTTGAAGTGAATTTCGACGGGTTTTCTATTGGCGACGAAAATAAAATACGGCATGCTACATGCTGCATGCTACCTCGCCTTAATGTCCTGCCCCGTTTCCCCGTACAACAGATACCTACCTACGTTCCTGATGATAAGTACCTATCTTGTAACTATAAGAACTCTCTCATTTCACCGGCTGGGTCGTACACAAATCCTAACAAAACTAATTACCGCATATCCATTTCCAGTTTTCATAAACTGTATTTTTTAAATCTTGCTACAATTCCACAAAATATTTCATTACAATCAGTTACCTACCTACTTAGTCTAACATTTTTCTATTTGGCTGAAAGCGAAACAAGTAATTTTAGAAGGTACCTATTCACTCTGTCCTCAAACCTAGATAATCTCTAGCACTATAATTTGTGTGATGGAATTAAGAATGATGAATACCTGCTGATAAGATTGATAACCCTGTCAGTACTTTACTGATATCTATGGACCGAAATTGAATGAACTCTGGCTCAATTAATCTTATCTTGAATTGATGAATTTAAACTCTTGAGCATAGCTTTTGACTCACCACTGAAATTGTGTAAATTACCTATAGCCAGAAGTTTTGGCAGGAATCCGCTCTGTTTAATTTTCCTAAACTTGTATTAGGGTCAATGTGCTAGTTTTCGTCCAGTTAGTGGAGTTGACAAGTTCGGAAAACAATATAAAATATTTAGACTATGAAATTTGTATAAGAAATTATTGCAATATACTCGTCATATACTCTATTTTGATAAAATGTATTTTTTGTGGTTGTAAGTTTACTGGTTTTTTTAATAATTCATAAAATGCTCAAAATTGCTGTTTTGGCTAGTTTTCGTCCACAAAATTCAGTTCTTGTCCACCTATTAGCTAGTTTTCGACCACTCACTTGGAAACTTTGGAATTCAATAGGAAAATATATACTTAGGTAGATTTAAAGAAAGCCAGTGATTAACATTTATTATCTTACATTTTAAACATCTGTAATTATTGAAACATCTATAATACCTTCAATCTTTAACATAATTTTTTTACTGAAACTATAAAATTTAGGAAAATGAGATCGTATTTTACTTAATGTACACTATATTTTTACTTTAATTATGAGTGTATCTATTACAGTAATTAGTTCTTTTATAGTTAAGTTCTTCTATAGTTATATTTAAAAAAATATGATCTTATTTTCCCTAATATCCTTAATATACACTATATTCATAGATTAATACTTTTATAGTATCACTGGGTAACACTGATTCTTCTGTAACATTGACTCTGTTTTTATTTATTACCTTCTGCAAAGCAAAAACAATTTCATATTAGTATATTTCAAATTTTCATGAAATTTCTGCTATAAACCAAATACCGGTCGTAAACTGACATGTTCCCCTAAGCATTTTTAGTTTCCGACCGCATGATTTTCTAATGCGTATTTTATTACGTAATAAAAAAAAAGTGGACGAGAACTGGTAATTAAATAGTATCCGCACACAAGGTTCAAATTTCTAAATTTCATTTACTTGATTTTCACACATTATTAAATAGCGGAAACAACCTTATTGGACGGAGCCAAGCTAGTCTCCGACCACGCGGTCGAAAACTAAATTTTCTAAGAAAATGGTATTTCAGTTCTTGACCACTTAATTTTGTTTCTTTAATAGTGACATTCAAAATAAAAACGATGTTTCCCACATTCTATAGATCATAAAGAAGGTCTACAAACAGTAAAAAACCCAAAATATTAAAAAATCAATAAAATACTTACTGTGAAAGTCGCGGTGTGCCACTATTTGTTTTGTAATATTCACGTATCCACACTGGGTCGATACCAACCGCCAACTGTTGTTTTTTTTACGAGTTACACATACACATTAGGCTTTGTGTGCTTGTGTGTATATGTGGTTAAGTCTTCAGTCTTGCAAAGAAATATTTTTTTTTTGTTTTAAGATTGACAGTATTGCTATTTTTAAACGATTTGTAAGAACGATCCGTCCGATGGACGAGATCTGGCTGTGGTCGGCGAACTGGCACATTGACGATAAGTACCTATCTTGTAACTATAAGAACTCTCTCATTTCACCGGCTGGGTCGTACACAAATCCTAACAAAACTAATTACCGCATATCCATTTCCAGTTTTCATAAACTGTATTTTTTAAATCTTGCTACAATTCCACAAAATATTTCATTACAATCAGTTACCTACCTACTTAGTCTAACATTTTTCTATTTGGCTGAAAGCGAAACAAGTAATTTTAGAAGGTACCTATTCACTCTGTCCTCAAACCTAGATAATCTCTAGCACTATAATTTGTGTGATGGAATTAAGAATGATGAATACCTGCTGATAAGATTGATAACCCTGTCAGTACTTTACTGATATCTATGGACCGAAATTGAATGAACTCTGGCTCAATTAATCTTATCTTGAATTGATGAATTTAAACTCTTGAGCATAGCTTTTGACTCACCACTGAAATTGTGTAAATTACCTATAGCCAGAAGTTTTGGCAGGAATCCGCTCTGTTTAATTTTCCTAAACTTGTATTATTTCGAATGTAGGAATGGTGGCTTTTCATAAATTTACTTCTTCGATCACATGCACGAATCCGCAAGTGATAAAAAGTAATTACCATCTCATACTGCATAGAAGCTTTCAGCAAAATCGCCATTACTTTACTGAAGCGCGACTTGGACTCAGCCTTGACTCATTTAGTTACCGAAACTACTCAAATTTGGATTTATAATATTAGTGAGATTTGTCACTAATATAAAACGGCCATGGTCAGCATCATCATCTCAACCATAAGAAGTCCACTGCTGGACATACGCCTCCCCTATGCACTTCCAAAACGACCGATTAGAAGCGGCTTGCATCCAGCGTCTTCCCGCCATGGTCAAATTGTGTTAATCCAATGGTCCTTATTTATTGTACGTAGATAGGTTTTCTCCGGCTCTGCGAGGCAAGCCTCAAGTAAGGTATTGGTCCAACTCGTCTTCAGTCGCGACACGTCGGGCAACGCTGTTAGACGCTTTGTGTCGTGTCGTGACTTGTAAACAGTGACAATGCTATCCTGTGTGTTTAAAAACTGCAAGACCAAGATATATGTATAAGGTCAAGCTACTAAAAGGCCTTAAGGATGTATCTTATCCTCGAAAGTACTGAGAACTGATATTTGCCATAATTTTACTTCATATTTAATGCGTATAACCTCTCTATAGATAAATCTCATTGGTCCCTATTTCGTAAAAAGGTGCGTCTAAGTCTACATACATTAGTACTTACAAGTTTTCTGATGGCTTGGAATGCGTAAGTGGCTGCACTAACATTGGACGAGTTAGCGCAAGCTTATTATCGATTAAAACCCCATCTTGTACTATACATTATAGTACTATACATAGTACATTATTATAGTACTATACATTAGTACTTACAAGTTTTCTGATGGCTTGGAATGCGTAAGTGGCTGCACTAACATTGGACGAGTTAGCGCAAGCTTATTATCGATTAAAACCCCATCTTGTACTATACATTATAGTACTATACATAGTACATTATTATAGTACTATACATTAGTACTTACAAGTTTTCTGATGGCTTGGAATGCGTAAGTGGCTGCACTAACATTGGACGAGTTAGCACATGTTGCTATATAAGTACGTATATGCCATACACCCTGCTATACCTACATAAAGTACAATACAGTTCAAATAACACTTTAATTCCGACATCAGAAATTACCATTGGTGCAAGTTACATGCAGCCGCAGTGTAAAATGTAATTTCACTAGTTACTTTTAAAGTTCCTATAGATTTCCATCTCATTGCTGACAGCTATGGCATTTCTCATCTCCATCATCTCGTTGGCTCGATGGGTTAAAGCCTTAAGCTCATTGAAAGAAACGTACCGAAACCTCATTACCTCGTCCTCCTTGAATGTGCCGCCTTTACAAAAACGTTGATGCATTACTCGAGAGCTCTATCTAAAAACCTGTTTGGGCATTCGAACGGACGATGGGAAAAAAACGCTCCCAGATTCCGATGCGCACCATAAAAACGTTCGAGATAATTTCAACGCATCCAATTCCACAGCGAGACGTTCATTCTGACCGCTTTGCTGTTTAGCACTTGCACGATGGAATTCTCGCTTATTTCGTTTTCTACTTACGTGCACAATGAATGACTGTATGTTTGTTGAGCGTAAAATAGCCCGTTATCACGATAAGGCCGATTCAATATCGCAAGTAGCGATCGCAGCCGGTAAGAGGTGTCTCTGTCTCCCATTTGTTCTAAAGAGTCACGATGTGTAAGCAACATTGTTGACACCTACAAGAAAACCTTTTTAGAAGGGATAGTAAGAAAACAAAGCTGAGACAAGCAGTGAATAAACAAAACGAAGTAAAGGAAATGCCCGTCGTGTGAAGCGACTTTTGTCCAGAGTCCCGACACCGTTTTGTGCCATAATGTACCTACGAGTAAACACTGCAATTCATCGGGCAACCTTTCACCTGGCGATAAGAGCTAAGTGTTGTTTTTAGTGTCGACCCGGGGAGGTCTGTCTCTTTACGGCCTCTTTATTTAGTAGTTAAGTACGAGTAGTTAGAGATTTCTGGCCGATATTGGCTCTAAGTATACGCGCTGAACTACCATACGTCGTCGACAAATTCAACTTTCATCCTAGGACAAGTCTGTAAGGATTCTTATCTCTAGCAGTTAATGTAACACACATAGTAGGCAGTTAGCTTTTCTATGCGACTTATCCGCGTTTGCGCAATTATGGAGTTCGACGCCCGATAAAGTTCTTATCAGTTTTCTTTGTAACTTAGAAAAGAGTTTATTAGACGTGACGTAGAAATTAATTGGGTATCGGAAGTATATGAAGTAGGACAACATTTAATCTGTTAGATCGACTAGGCTACTGCTAACCTTGTTTGCGTGTTTGGGCAGAACTTCTTGCAACATTTGCTACTTACACAACAGAACATCAGATATGACTTTGTTTCTGGCGATATTCAAGAATTCGTTTGCTCTCAATCATTCACATCACTCACTAATGTAACGAATGATCTCAACCATTCGAATTATAATTATTATTAGCAAGAAATTCTATTGTTGACATTGTTCGGAAGTCGGAGAAATTCGCACGATTGCTTTGAATTTCAAATAGTTCGGAAGTGAAGAGACCAAAATTGATCAAATGTCACGGGATGTTGAGGAATCGCAGGCAAAGCTTACCGCCGGTAGTCAAACTAACGGCATTGGTTTTTCCCATGCTTGATTTATATCCTGCGTGCGGAAGGTCCATTCAACTTCGTGCGACATCCGTAATAGTCTCGCAAAGGAGCTGGCTAAGCCACTAAGCTATTCAAGACCGTATCTGCTTTCAATATAGGCTATTCTCGTCGAAATCGTGAGCTTCGAATCGATGGTGGTCAAATAAACTTCAAGGTGGCCTCGACTTATTTGAGAGTTTTAATAAGTATCGGTATCGGCGCCCTAATGATTATCTTTATCTTCTATTGATAAACTTGAAAAGCGACTGGAACTCGTATAGTAACAAGTAGATCCGCGTCGGTGTGACTTTAGGAGTATTAGGGCTGACTTGCCACATAAATCTCGATTCTCTCTCGTGTAGTGAGGGAGTGAATTATTATAGAGTATTTCCGTGACCCGCATCTCAGATATTAAGTTAACCTTATCATAAATGTCTTACACCGAGTGAGGAAGAAAGAACAGCATTTATAAATAAATATGAAATGATTTTCTTCTTTGTACAAAACTACCTAAGACCTTAGCTCGTAGATTCAGTACTTACTATCTTGACTTGCCAAACTTTCTTTTTCATCCAGTACAGACAGACGTCATTAACATTTTCATTCATCCGCAGCCCGAATAAAAGATAAAATAAGACCTGAGTAGGTCAGGCTCGCAGTGAAAGTTAATTCACTGCTCTAATTTCTAATAATTTCAGAATACAACGTTACCCGATCTCACGGTTCCAGCGCTCGTCTGGTCGATGTCTGACCTGTCAATCATAATAAGCTTTCTAGTGCATACGGGCTGCGTGCTCCATGAGACGTAACAGCCGGGAAGACTTAACAGAATCGTATTGTGTTTATTATCGAAAGTGGCTCAGCCCTAAGTGCTGTTGCTCATTTATATTGAGTGATCGTTCAGTTCGCAAGGGAACACGGCCAGACGATCTATGCATCTTAAGTGTTTTAGAAATCGTATTCCCCTGTGATCTTTGACAATTGCATTTATGCATTTATTCATTTGCAATACCTTTAGCTAAGCAATACCTGCTTACCTGTTAGAGGTCGCCTTCCAAAGACTCGGTGTCAGGGTGTCAGTTTTCGTCCTCGTTTCGCCTTTCCTTGGTGTTATTTTGCAGTCCGAATGACTGCAAGTCTTAGTGACGTAACCTGAGATGAGACCCCGATTAAGAAATACTCGAGACTGATGCTTTATGCCTGAATAATTTACGAAAAACGATACTTCAAAGGGCTTAGAAAGATTAAGGGTGCTGAAAGTCTGAACTTCTAAAGTTTCCTTGCGTCACGTGGTTAAAAAGGGCCAGAAAAATAATCACAGACATTTTTTGTCCGTTCTAAAAGCTAGTTGCGTTATTTTATTATCGCACTCTACAAATAGAAGAGACAAAAACCACACTTGAGATCACCCCTCTCGTCTTCATTGTGGGAACTTCGAGCGAACATGGAAAATATTTTTTGTCAAAAGTTTCGGAGAAGTAGTATTCCAGGTAGCCGGCACTGATTTGAGCTTTTGTATGCGTGAATTGAGAAAGAATCCGCAAATTAGTGGACATGGTTAATGGTTAAACAAAGATCTTTGAAGTACGCAAATAAATTTAAGCTGTAAATCTTTAAATACCTTTTTGTTCTTTTTTAATTTTATGCCTTTTTATAGCCGTAAATCGATCAAAATTAATGTAATAAGTAGTATTGAGTTTGTTTCAAATTATAATTTAATTGGACATATAATACATTCTTAGTACACAGGTATTCTTCTATTATAGCGTTCATAATGATATGCTTAGTTGAGCTTTGTTGTGTCAAACTAGTTATTAGTGAGTGACGCTAGGAAAGGATGTTGCAACCAGTGATATGTCAGTTGCAACTAGTAAGTAATTAATTCCAAGTCAGTTAAGTTCACGTCATGTTACCTAACTTTACGGTCACACGGATATCTCATATTCCATCGTACTCTGTTAAGAAATTTAACTCGATTACTCACGATTTCCTTTTCAAATATAGCAATTAAATTTCTCGGTAAATAAGTTACAAGTCTCGATCGTTTGTCACCATCATGTCACATTTACACCGATTTAAAAAAGGAAGAGAGATTCTCAATTCGGTTTTTTTTTATGCAAGATATGTAGATCTACGATTGACATGGTGGCTCGCCTGATGTTAAGCGACGGTGTGGTGATGTTTAAAATTAACTCCGTAGTTTATAATTATAATTGTAATTTAGTTTATAACATATGCTACGCCCCAATTAACGGGGTGCATAAGTATGTGTAATTTAATTGTGGTTTAGAAATAAGTACCAATGTACATGTATGTATATGCATAAATAAATAAACAAATACAAACGTAATTGCGTATTTTGCTTTTCTGTGACAGTTTCAGTGATGTTTACGGTCACTAGAATAGCCTCAATGAAATGAGCTTTATAGACGGTGAGGATTTGAGGATTCGTGACCCTGTACCTCCCCCGTAACCCTGGTTGCTAAGGGTTAACTTTTCTTAGGAGTCTGGACCTAGAAACTCTAGTTTAAGTGGCTTAGGCTTATTTAGGAACCCGTGAACCTTCTCTGCTCTAGTGGATGTATTTCTCTGAGGAATATATTTCTCTCGGCGCATATGCGCTAATAATTTGAAAGTGTGCTGGATTAAAGTCGGTTGTATGAAATAACGCACTACCTTAGCTGCCTAGCTAAGCATCTTTGCTTAGCAGTTTTTAAACTATAATATATTAATTAGCTTACACGTATAATAAAATTAGTGTTAATTGAGTGCATCGTTGCATCTAATCGTGTACTTAGGTCTATTTTGTATGTCATTCGTGAAGCAGCGAGTCTGTGACAATGACCTTTACCGGCCCACGCTAATTATACACACGTCGGCTTCGACAACCGGTGCCAGACTAGTTCATGGCATTCCATGTTCAACACTCGCTCTCACACTCGCACCAGCCTTACGGAGGTACTAGGTTCCTGATCCGAGACGCTTACATTTGTGACGTCTCGGAAAAGTTATCGTAATAACTAAATAATGCTTCACAGTTATAGATTAGGGCAAACTAGGTTTCCTTGTGTCTGGGATTTCCACAGATCAGAATGGGATCCCGTTGGATACATAACGAAGAACAATTACACCCAACCCTAAGTTCAAAATTGCAAAAGTGCAAAAATAAACATAAGCATTGATTCCCAAATATAGTAAAATGACACCCAAAAAAACTTTTGGTGATAATTTAGTTAAATTTGGGCTTCTGATACAATTTTTGGTAGGACTGTATATTGACACAATAGGGATACATATAGTTTATTTTAGTGTTCATTATATATTTTTCCCAAAGTTAAAAGTGACATTCGACGATTGTATTATCCGTCTGCCAGAAGAATAGTGGTGTCATTAGTATGAATATTTGATTATTTTGTGTGTTTACTTACCTACCTTCCTTGATAGGTCTCCGAGTGTCCGCTATCGTTAGATTTAGGTTGTCTCCTATTTTTTTTGTACATTTCCGGTATTTATGAATTTACAGTCGGGAATTTTGCTTTTGTTTTAGTAGTATTGATACCTATATTTAAAATAAATTTTCTATTCATTTCTGTGAATATACACATTTTCAATATAGTTGACTAATTCTACTTAGTGAAATAATTGAACGAAGCTTTAAAGCTCACATCTGCTTATTAAATAACCCTTACAGGAGAATCCAATTATAATGCGATGTTTACAAGGCAGAATTTAATTAAGCATACAGAAAAATACGATCGGAGATGCGCAAAGGATTGAATTAACGATCACCGGTGCTTATGATGTAATAAAGCTAATAAGCCCCGCTTTGGGCAATAAATTTAACGCGCCCCTCCTGTTGCCAACATATGGCGTAATTGCTAATCTGCTTGAACTTGACATCGCAAACGTCGATAATATTAGAATATACCTAGTCTTGCCATAAATATTGTCACGAAGAAAAAAATTATTTTTTTATTGCAAATAATATTTATTACTTTTACAGTGTGTTAGTCTAATACATAAATATAGAACAATTTAAAATATAAAAGCTTATTCGAAGTGGTTTCCATTGGCTGCAATACAGTCCTTTAAACGTTGAGGCCAGTTATCAATAGAAGCACGCACTCTTTTCATGGGAAAATTCTTCACTGCCAATCGTATGGATTGTTTTAGGGACTCCAAATTATCATGGCGTTTAGAGCAAGCCATACTCTCTAAAACTGACCATAAATCATAATCCAGCGGATTAAGATCAGGACTAGACGACGGCCAGTCTTCAGCTCTGATGAAGTCCGAAACGTTCACTTCCAACCAAGACTGCGTGGACCGAGCTTTATGACCTGGCGCCGAGTCTTGTTGGAAGGACCATACATGGTTATTGAACATGGTGTTGTTAAGGGGCTAAACTACCTTCTCAAGAATGGTATTTTGATATACTTGTGCCGATGTTTTGATACCTTTTTCACAAAAATATGGCTCAGTCACTCCTTCATAGCTAACACCCCACCAAACCATCACTGAAGTCGGATAATGCCCACGTTGCACTCTGTCGACTAATTGGGAAGCTTCCTTAGAGCTTTGAGCATAAATACGGTCATTTTGTTTGTTAAAATGTTGCTCAATTGTAAAGATTTTCTCATCCGTAAACAAATTTTTTCTGTGACCTCCCTTTGCGTACCGCTTCAGTAGTTGTTTCGATTTTACCACCCTATTCTTTTTTTAAATTATCAGTTAAAAAATGAAATACGCGACATGGTTCTGGGTGCTATCTTCATTTCCCGAGATAAAATCTTTTGCTTTCGGACAGGATTTCTTCGAATTCTTTCCCTTACTGCTTTGACCACCTTTTTCGTACGAATACTACGTGGACGGCCAGATCTTTTTCTGTCACAAACAGAGGAGGTCTCATTGTACCTATTAATAGCCCGGTACACAAACATTTGACTAATACCAAGCGTATGGAGAGTTTTAAAAATTGCATTTGGCTCCATACCAACTTTGTGTAATGCAATCACAGCGATTCGGTTCTCTTTATCACCCCACTCCATTTTAATATCGCAAAATATTGTACAATGTATTGGCGCCAAAATTAGAAAACTCAATGAACAATCGTATAAAAATGACAGATTCCAAATTCAAATGTAATATCTTTCTTATTTTTAACTGTAACAGTATTTATGGCCAGACTAAGTACATTAATTCTAACTACTAGTTTATTATTTTCGGGTTGTAACCACTTGAGGCACTTTCTCGCGTCCATCTCGAGCCCGTCTGAGAATAGGTCAGGGTCTTTTGACGAACCCCGGGCCCAAAAGTCCCCTTTTAGTAAGCTCATACTACAGGTAGGGGATACCGATGCCGTATTCTATTCTAGTCTAGTGCCCCGGCACGGTGGAGTCTGCCTTTGCCTGTTACGAATTATTGTACATCCTACCCTTTTATCCCCTCTAACTCTCTAATCACGGTCAAATGTGGCATCAAACGACCTTATTGGTCTTCGATGCTCTGCCTATAACGTAAGGAAAAACAGGCGTGATTTTATGTATGTGTGTGCAGAAGCATTAGTGTGTTCAGGTTTGGACTGGACTAGAGGGAAATGTTCCCAGTATTATCAGGCATAAAGAGATTTAACTGAACATTCAATAATATATAAATACATATTTTTACCAAATATTTTGAACCGTTCAAGCTCCGGTGCAATGAACTGCCATGGACAAGCGTGATCTGATACCATCAGGCGAGTGACCTTCTTGTCTTATCATTTGGCTTTTAACAAAAAAACGACAAGCAACAGTAGACACAAGTTATCGATTCAACATCTTGTTTGTCGGCATTTAACGGCAATAACACTCCTACAAAAGCAAACTTGAAAAGGCAAACTGTATCGGAAAAAGATTGAACGATTGGCAAAATATGGGGTGAATGGAAAATGGCCTATACGTGCACTCGTAAAAAATGTTTCACCGTTGCCAAATCGAAAAGCTTTGAGATCTATATTTCATTCCGGGGGATTTCATTTCGATGTGTGTTTAGAACATAAAAAATACACATCCTCTTAAATATAACAGTAAGCGTAACCAAGATTTGTTGGAACCATGGTGAATGTTCCTGTTAGACTTTAATATTGACAAGGGTCCGACCAACATTAGAAGTAAGATTGAATATTATTTTATTTGATTATCGTTAACTCAATCGGGAATTCAGTCCAGAATTTCCTGGCTTGATAATTTAACTTCTTCAAGGTGCTTTGTAGATTTAATAAAAAATACTCCTGCTTTGAATATCAATCATACTCGTACCTACTAATAAAAATGTGTATGGTTTCCATCACTCCTTAAAAATAGTTTTCTTCCAATGAGTGTTTCGTAATAACAAGCAATTAATCACAGTAGCCCTGAAAAAACAATGTCTGTTTTTGTAGCGTAATGAACGTCATTGGCTGCTGTTCTTTAACATGTTCTCTTTACGTGTGACTACAACATAGTTAATATTAGACGAAGCCCGTAAAAAGCGAGGGTGCCGGCAGCTGATCGGAAGTGCCGCCCTTGTTCGCCTTTCCACCAAGAGTATACGGGAAAGGAAGGAAGCGGGAATTTTTAATCGATATCCAACTTTTTAAAAGACAAAGAACTAAAAATAGTTTTGATCACGATATAAACTGCGAAGCGTCCCATTGTCCGTTACGAATTATTCGTATTTTTATCGAGTACAAGGGAAAGCTTCCATTATGCAGATGTTTGGGCACAATAGCATACAAAGCGAGGCGGCGCGCGCGCAGCGTGCGATCCCGCGCCGAGATCGATTGTCTGCGATACACTGGGAGGCGTATATACAAAATTGTTGGCTTTTGTGAGCCTCAATGCGAATATAAAAGAACTACACACCTAGACAATTTTTTCGTTAGATTTATTAACTGCTTCCTGCTATCCCAGTATTTCCGCTCTCTTTTTTGCCTGTTATTTATTAGATCCCATTTTTGTGTATCTATCAATGAGCTATGTCTGTGATTCATTGCCAGCTTATGAAAAAAATAACGAGAAAGGCTAAAGTATTTTCCCATTTTGTACCGGGCTGCACGGCGACATGTTGACAGAAACTGACATAATCTCTAACTTATTATTATTCGATATTTTAATTGAAATCTATTATTATTATTTATTTTAGTGACATACCAATATTTTTTTCTGACATTTTAATTTGATTTTTGACATTTTGATTGAACAATTGTTTAAATATCCAGCGCTATTATTTTATATATGTATTTAGATTGTTTGACTTTTTTGCTTGTGTTTTTATTATAAGCTTTTCAAATTATGATGATTATATTACTATTGTTGATTGATCATGAATTGATAAATATTTTTTCATGTGTGCTTATATGGACTGAATCTGGTCTGAAATAAATTATGATTATTATCATTTATTTCAATTTAATACACGGGTCTAGGCCGGACCTTTGAAAGGCATAAGTGGGGCCGGAACCAACACTGAGAGACCGTTTTACAAATGTATATTAAAAAAATCAGATTGGGTATGTGGATGGACTATGGATGGAGATCTTGGCTATTGTGATGGAATGTTAGTGACTTAAAAAGTAGGCTATAGGCTGATGCTCTCATACAGCAGGTAAGATGAAATGCCTCTGTGTGAGAGCACCAGGATAAGAAAACGGCACCTACCAATTCCGTCTCATCATGCAAAAATACTTAGGCAGGTGATGACTTGCCACCCACTAAATGGGCCCCCATAGTGGCGCCGCATATTGGCGCCGGAGAAGCAACATCGGTGTGGGTGGCTAAGCGTGTCGAGACGTGTGCTGCGCGGTCACTAAACGCTACTATCGGCGTTATGCCCTTTAACACTTCCACCCTGGAGCTAAGGTACTTAGCTCTTGCTGTTTCCACCAACCATACAGCCATCCAGCCGGAAACATCGGGATACGCGGTGTCGCCACTCACCTAGCGGCGTTATTATTATTTTTATTATATTATTTTTTTGGCAGATAGTCACTACATCACTAGGTACATACACACACTACATCATACGTCATTGGAAACTATTGACCACAGAATTCGCCCTATTACATAGCTATTGACTATTCCACTGCGTAGGTCTCTCATTGTGTCTAGCCAAAGTAGCAATCTTTGTCGCACCTGCTTACTGTGCTCTTGTTGTTTCTTTATGTTAATCCACGTTAATCAATAAATTATTTAAAGCAATGGAATCACACTAAGTAACTTTATTATACGAACACGTTCCGTAACGCCTGATGCGGGTTACGTATTTTGCAGTGCTGTTAATTGGAAACATTGTTGGTCTATTAATTACCTTTCCCGCAGAAGTGGAACATGGCGCCTGTTTACACGTGCCTGCAGGAGTTGCCCGGTTTTGTGGCTTCACCGTCGCAATGCTACCCATAACTGTAGGTATGGAAGGTATGGAAACTGGGAAGATTATTTTGATTCGATTACGTATGTATTGAAGGTTTGATCAGACATGACCGGGTAATTATTGACCCATATTTAAGTTGGGTCTTTAGGCGTTTCGCACCGCGTTCAGTTTTGAGTTTTAATAATATCGTGTTGTGTTAACCAATAACAAGAACCACAGCTTTAGGAATACTATATTATAAGTAATAGTAATATGGATTATATTTGATTCAGTTGTCAAACCCAGCATGGAGATTTATAAATGAAAATATGTGACATCTACTGCGTTATTTTACTATAGTAGGTACCCTACACTAAGTCGGAAAAAGGTTAAAAAACGACTCGGAAATTTCGAAAAAAAATAATCATGAAACGGCTGCTTTTTTCGTGAATTCAGCTCAAAAGGTAGAATGCTCTAATTTCGAATAAACACCAAATACGCCTCTAATAATCTACGCCTGAAAGAGACTAAGAACCACAAAGTTAATAGCGATTAGTGAACATAAAGTATATGCTCATAACCGTACCTCGTATTAGCGTGTGTAAAAACCGAATCTGTTCTTGTGTCGGCAAACCAATTTACCAGCGGCGTTTGTATTAACGTTCCGTCGCAAGAACAGATGATGTAACACCGTGGGAATGATGTAATTGCAGGAGGAAACTCGCAGGATATTTTATCATAATGGTGGTATCGTAATATCCTACGAGCCTGCGATTTATTGATACAGTTAGCCGCTGGCTGAACGTAATGACGTTGGTTATAAGTCACGTTGATGAGATGTGCTAGCCAGGTAACTTACCTATGTCATTTTAGTCTGCGAATCAGGCGCGCTATCGAGCGTGGATTCGGTAACCTATGATCCGAAATACATTTGTTCAAATCTTACTTGCCCGAATCCGTTTTATCGAACTGTCTGATTCCAGATGTTTTACTTGACTCGAGTTTCTGATTCCATAAGTTTGTTAGCCATAAGTTTCATTTGCCCGATCAAGGTTGGGGTAAATGAAACTAGTTTGGTTATATTCATTAGGTTTCTGTTTTATTATATCCAGAAATCTTATTATTTACTAAAGTTAGCTATTTACCAGATATATCAATTATTAGGTTAGGTTCGATAAGTTTCTGTTTATTATGTTATCATATGAGTTTTCGAGATTTTGATAAATTGTCATTTGAAAAGAATTTCGTTTTCAAGGAAATTATATTCTATGTTTCAGAATTCGGATTATATACAGGTAACCGTGGATTCGTGGACCGTAACGCTTCTCAAAGTACATGAAATCGTTGTAAATCTCATACAAATTTATTTAATAAAATTTATCAATACATACATCAAATTGTAGCGTTACGTAAATTGTTGTAGATATTCTGAATCCAATTTCTGTTCCAAACACTCGATAGTAACGAAATAATAAAGTTCGATCACGCTCGTGTAATGGATTTCGGCGAGTAACAAACAACCTTTTGCATTTTTAAAGGGCCTCTTCCAATAAATCTTGGGACAGCTAGATTTTTCTTGTTTGTCCTTATCCCGGTCTTTAGTTTGTGCTTTCTTTCTTAAGTTATATTCCTAACATAAATTGGTATCTAGTCAAATAATAGTATCCCTACTTTTAGTAACATAAATTAGAACTTTAGTGCCTCCACGTCTGCATGTTGCTTACTTGCACATACTCGAGTATATACAAATAAGATTTAAACTACTTGTCGAAATTTATTCTACGCGTTAAATGATTATTTGTTGACAAGATACAACGCTAATAATGTAGGATATGATAATAAGTCTGTATTCTGCATAAATGTGCAAATAGACGAATCTGCCTATGAATTCACGAAACAAAGGTGAGATTTTAGTCAAAAGCATGCTAGGTAGTTGTAAAATTCTAATTCATATTTTATTAGAGAAACTGGCATTATGTATATCACTAACTATCACCTAAAATCCTACAAATGTTTTGTGTTGAGATCTCCCATTATAGTTTCCACCGCATTCAGCGGTCTTGTCCAAAGGTGCAGCCCAAACGTCTCTCGTTCACGTGGTCTGCCTATAAGCGTTGCGCCTCGCTCTATAAGTCTATATATTATATATATTCATAGTGATTAAACTCGTCGGGTAACGTTTCGATCCCACGTGCTATGAATCACACATAAGTACCTACTATAAGTGAAGTGACACTGTTTTCAGATAAGTCCCGAAGTGGTCACAACTCAAAAGTGTCACAACACACCGTCCAAATGTTTATTCTAACGGACGGCTAATCGGTTGCCACCTACTTTAAATAAATGAATATTGATAGACATTTTCACACAACTCCGTCTAGCCCAAACTAAGCAAAGCCTTGTACTATGGGAAATACGAGTAGATAACTAAATAATGTACTTAATGAATAGAGATATATACACAATACACAAAATAATTATTAATCTGACATGTAATTTCTATAAAACCTTAAAACCATATTTAAAAACATATACATATATAGAAATTAAATGTATCTAAAGATATCTAATAATAATTCTCTGTCACCTGCTTCTTCAACCGTACTTCGGTTGAAGAAGCTGGAAACGGATAATGGTGGGCAAGACGATGATGAAAGCTTGTCATCATTGTCTTGCCCACCATTTTTAGGGTTCCGTACCCAAAGGGTAAAACGGGACTCTATTACTGAGACTTCGCTGTCTGTCCGTCCGGGCTATATCTCATGAACCATGATTGTTAGAGAGCTTAAATTTTTACAGATGATGTATTTCTGTTGCCGCTATAACAACAAATACTAAAAAACAGAATAAAATAAATATTTAAGGGGGCTCCCATACAACAAATGTGATTTTTTGCTCGTTTTTATAGATAATGGTACGGAGGGTACGGAACCCTTCGTGCGCGAGTCCGACTCGCACTTGGCCGGTTTTATTCATCATTATTTTGCTGAAATAGTTTATATATATTTATATACATCCGAAAAACATCACCCTCCTCCTTGAGTAGTCAAAGTATTCTTCTTATAATAAATTACAGTTTAAAAAACTAAAAAACACGCTACAAATTATTGTGGTCAAAGTTCATTACAAGACTTTTCCTAACAAATCCAAACACAGCTATGATACGATGTTCCATCATGAAGTTCTAGTTCATATCTTCCGGCTCCATCATCAGATCAGTTTGACAGTACCATATTATTGTATTGTCATCAGAACTACATACAGCTGCCAGTTTCAGAAGTTCAGAATGCGTAAAAAGAATCCATAGTGCCGTTGCAGGCTCGCCTCGAGTCCCGACCGACCACATACTGACACGGGATTCTTCTAATATGGGCAAAACGAGACTTCTCATACATATTGCAGGCAGACTACCGTTCGATTGGTTCATTTATATTGCAATCGGACATTCTTTGCCGCATTCACATGGGGTCGTTATCTACTCTTTCAGGAGACATTTTTTTCTGGCTTTGCTATTGTCGACCGCCTACGGTGTAAAGATAAATGTTTGATTCTTATAGGGAAAATGACGGATTACAGAAAGGAAAAAGCTTTTAAGCCATGTTTGATCTCTATGGAAACATGGTCTATTGTTAAGTTCTTCTGTGATCTGTTGTCGCCGTATCGTCTTTATTATTTTGTGACGTTTGAAAATATGTGAGGTTGACAAATA
Source organism: Lycia hirtaria (assembly GCA_947563715.1). Taxonomy (NCBI): domain Eukaryota; kingdom Metazoa; phylum Arthropoda; class Insecta; order Lepidoptera; family Geometridae; genus Lycia; species Lycia hirtaria. Next base: position 1,685,830 of record OX387379.1, read on the forward strand.
CTGCCCTAAAGCTCACCAAAACTAAAAGGGATAATGTTAAGGAAGTTAATCCTAAACAGAAAAAACGGCCAAGTGCGTTTCGGGTCACGTGCAGTGTATGTTTCGGACACTTGAAAGCTCAAACCACAGTCTAAATAACTCGTCCGGGTCCTTGTATTGCTATGCTTCACGGAGTATCAAATATCATGGGTACTCATTGTTTTGCTTACAAATAATAGTCAGTTCTGACCCGGAGCTCAGCAGGCGTTAGTTCATCATAATCAAATTCTTTTCTCACAAGCAATCTATTCTTATGGCAACTTTGGTACAATCAATACAATAGATCTAACAAGATCGGACAAATTGAATCAAATGATTTCTTCCATCTATATCGTGGTATAGTGGTACCTATCTATAATCCGAAATACATTTATTTGAATCTTACTTACCCGAATCCATTTTATAGGACTGCCTGGTTTCAGATGTTTTACTTGACTGTACTGACTGTACGAGTTTCTGATTCCATAAGTTTGTTAGCCATCAGTTTCTTTTTCCCGAACAGTTACTAAGTTAGGTTCGTTAGGTTTCTTTTTATTATACTCGTAAACCTTCTTATCACGAAGATTCAGTTATCAAAATGTTAAAAAAAATGTTTTCGGGAAAATGATATTCGGTATTACACAATTCAGATTATAGATAGGTAACCCCACTTCGTCTATCACGCGTTTATTATCTCGAATGACTCGTGTGTTTCTAAACATAGCCTTTACTGCGCCGATGGTATATTTAGCTTTGCTTTTTATATAACTGTTATTGACATTGAAAAATTTATGGAATCTAAAAATAGTAATATCTAGATTATGATGAGCAATTTTGACGTAACAATATTTGAAATTTGGAAAGGTTGGTAGACTAGTCCAGCAATTGCATCGAAGACAAAAATGTAGAAATTTGGAGTCTTGATTATAATAATATTTGTAAAATAAATAGTGTTTGCATGTCTTACACACAATCGTTTATAACAAAACTAACTGCATCTAGCACTTTTACCCCAAAATCTAAATTAAGATCAATAAATCTTTAATAGATACCTATCCTATACCTCACGACACTCTTTGAGTTTAACATTTACGAAACCAGCGGCTTAGGATGTTCATCATCTCAGCCATAAGAAATCCACTGCTGGACATAGGCCCGATGAATTTCCAAAAAGACCTGATCGATACTTGCATCCAGAGTTTTCTTGCTACTTTTATGAAGTTGTCTGTCTATCTTGTAGCTGGTCTTCCTACGGTACGCTTGCCGGTGCGTGGTCTTCACTCGAAAATTTTTCGAACCCATCATCCATCAGTTCTGCGTGCTATGTGCCCTGCCCATTGCCGCATCAACTTCCTAATCCGCTGTAAATGTATGGATGTCTTCATTTCTGATTCAATTTTGTAGAGGGATTCCGAGCATATCCTTCTCTTGCATGATTTTAGCTAGCTTCCTTATAAGGCGCATGGTGAGTGACCACGTTTCAGTGCCTTAAGTTATCATTGTTCGTTGTCTACCAATCAGACCGTCATTTTGGACCAGCTGACATATCAGCAAACTTTTATGACACTGGCAATGGTCATCATGATCACTAACAGAGAATGTGACAGCCAGTGAGCATTGGTGAATTTCATCGAATTCGGGGTTATAAATTAACCAACTTCTTATAACATACTCGTAGTATGATTTGGTGCTATTTACAATATGCGTCGCATGCCACGAAAACATTACACTGCAGCTAATTGCAGTATGTGCAGGCAGATTCAATCGAGGTACGTCACTGAATCATCGCTGATAAAACATTGTTTCGTTCCGTGACAATAATAAAGGTGAAATTGTGATCGCAAACGTATGGCGGAGATAAGGATGCCACGTCCGCACGATAAAGCCTTTTAAAAGGACGCCCGCGCCGCCGCGCGCCGGTGTATGTGCGAGCTGGTTTATTTTAAACAGACGGACAGTTACACGACTGTTTGTTTGATAATAATGAACTGATTCCTTTCACGGAGCTAAATAATTATTAAAGACTATTTCACAGGGTATTTCAATCTCACTTTGATTTTTCCTGCTATTTCCCTGGAGCGAAGAAAGGTAGGTACGGGTAAGAGTAGATAAAACAAAACTCAAGTTAAATTTTTGCAGCTCTCAAACGGATGGACCGATTTTGACCTAGTTTTTAGGGTTAGGGTTCCGTACCTCAATAGGAAAAAACAGAACCCTTATAGGATCACTTTTCTGTCCGTCTGTCTGTCCGTCTGTCCGTTCGTCCGGGTGTCAAGACCTTTATCTCGGGAACGCGTGAAGGTATCGAGTTGAAATTAAAACCATATACGCAGATCCATAGTATCTTGCTGCAGATGAAAAATAAAGTTTCTAAGTTTCGTAAACAAAGTTACAGCCGAATATATCGTACGATGTATATTTTTCGGTTTATGAAGGAAAATATAAAAAAATATGATTTCCCCCTTACAGTAGTACAAACTAAACGGAACCCTCGGTGGGCGAGTCTGACTCGCACTTGTCCGGTTTTTTGTTTGTTTTAAAGAGGATTTTGTCGAGATTGTTCTTTGCTATGTTTCATCAAAATCGGTTCAGCGGTTTTTTCGGGGGTTTTTGAGTTTTCTATACATACTTATTATTCATGAAATCCAAGTATAAATTCGACATAATCTTTACCGAATGAGCTGTGGTAGGTGTCTAGCTTCGGATCATCCTTGTTTGTACAAATCGCCTTGAAGGCCTATTACACAACCCTATTTATCGTGCCTTGTCGGCAGGGACAGCGTGGTGTAATAAGAGACAGGGTCCCGATTTGGCCCCGGACCTCCATACTTTCCAGACAGGGCCTCTATGGACAGGGTCCGAGAAATCGGGTAGTGTACATAGTAAGCCTTTTACTGCTATGCGCGGACCATCTCTTGGGAGAAGGGTGGTGTACAGAATACACACCACCCTAGATAAACGCGTGTTCGCTTTGCGAGATACATAGAAATTCTGAGACATGTAGGCTTCTTCACTGAACTACTCACAATGTGTTAGCTGCTATTAATAATAATTACATAATTTACATTTACCACCCATTTCTCATTGAAATGCCAAAAATCCGTACTCAACTATTTCGGTCTACGTTCATGATGCGTACTGCACGGGAATTGAATTCTTTGCCGCCATCTGTTTCCTGAGAGCTAATCTTAGAATTTTCAAGGCTATAATGAATAGACACCTTCCAGATCGACGAGCTCCATCCTCAGTCACACAGTCACATAACATGATGTAAAATATGTAACTTCGGAAAGAAAGAAGACAGGTGCGTGCTTCATGATCTTTGATCCGTCCCGAATAGGCTGTGGTAACTTACATGTCCAGTCTATCAGACATAAAAACTTGCAAGTTATGCAACGACGATAATATTACGTTGCTTTAGTTACCCGCGAGCGGCGTATTTAAAATGACCCACTCTATACACACACAGTATTACACAGTTACCCACACGATGACATCGATAATGATTGCGGTTATATTACAGGCATCGTCTGTAAGTGGTTACGACGCCATAATTACTGTTTCTAGCGGTTCTCTATCACTTATTTATTAAATTTATTATGTTGCGTTTAAATTATGTATTTACTTTTACTACTTTAGCCAACACTGCTTATGGTTTAAATTTTCTTCCGCTTATTTGACTTAGTAAACTTTTGTGTTTCTCTAAATCAACTACCTTTAGCCTTTTTACCTAGTATTTTATGTTGAAAACTACTTTTTACTATGAAATCAAACTTAACACACACATTTTTTCAGTAAAAATGTATGGATCACATTACGTCTGTTTTGAATCGAAATCTCCGCTATACATCTCTCCGCTGGTACATCTAACGCCACAAGTCTTTTTCAAAGCAGAAACGCAGACGTCACTCCTGTTTCGCAGCATGCTATACAAAGTCGGAAATTTCGACTCAAAATTAGTGTGATCGACCCGTAATTGTACTCAAAATCTAATTCTTCCTGTGCCTGTTGTAAATTTCCTTGATTCACTACGAAAATTCTGCAAACCTGAAAAATCTGAAAAAACCGAGCCAAAAACGTCTTTCGTCTTTTATCAGCAACATTTTACTGAAAAATTAAGGTTTTTTATATCCAACGTGCGCAACTTCCGCGGCGTATGCGGGCTAAAACAACGATGTGTTCGCGATATTTACATGAGGTTACGGTCCATTAATTCGTTATATCACCCCGAGCCGGCTCGTGGAGCCGATGATTTATGTCGAGTCGACTCTGGGACTTGCGGTGAACGAACTCTGTCACTGCATACTTACAGGTTTGGCACATTGGCTAGCGATGTCATTCTGTTAGCCCACCTGCTGCTCCGGAGTCCGGCTGGCTGTAGCTACACTCCGTAAAGCGGCGTGCCAGTGTTGCCGGAATTAACGATTTTTCAGTATTTCTTACGATTTTGGACCCGTCCTACTGATATAAAAATATATTTAAGTATATTATAAAAAATTTAAACTAAACATTTATTTTACCCGTTATTTATAACTAATAAAATGTACATTTTGTCACAATTTCTAAAAAGCTAATGAATGTCTTTTTCATAAATTTTCTTATAATTTTATATTCATACATTTTTGGCAGCCCATTTTCGCACGCTTCTTTTCATTTAAAATTGTTTTGTTGTGTGATCTCATAGGATGCAACAAGCTTGAAGGATATGGATATAATTTTGAATTCAGAAACAGGTAGACAAAACCAGGCTAACACAACAATACGATGTTATAGGCTTATAACAGGCATGTCAGAGGTGACATAAATGGGAACAAACTTATTCATGTAATATTCACTATGTAACAAAATTATGATAGTTCTAGACTGGTGGCCGATGGAGCCGAGAAGTTCTCTAGTAGATACCACGCACCGGCAAGTGCAGGATAGGAAGACCAGCCACAGAGATTACAGATGACTTCATACAAGTGGCGGGAAGACGCTGGATGCAAGCCGCTTCCAATCGGTCTTTTTGGAAATCCATGGGGGAGGCCTATGTCCAGCAGTGGACTTCTTATGGCTGAGATGATGATGATAATGATGAGACTCGTTCATTTCGCACTGATGCATTATCGTTATGAAATCTGTCAATAATTACCAAGTAGGTGAATGGATGTTACCCAATTAAAGATTTTATTATCCTCTCTTTAGGTAGCGGCAGCCATTTACAACAATAAGGTCAATTGCCCATAATTGTTGCCAAATATTTAGTATTCAAAGCATTCAAATCAATTACTTTGTAAAATAAAATTCATTTTCAAAATTGTATTATGAAAGGTTTTGACGTCTTTTGTTCCACATTAAATTTGAGCTCGTCAAGGCGAGCGCAAGTTACAACGATCTTCGAGATAACAAGGTTCATTGTTGACGTATAAGTGAAAAGTCCCGCAATTTTCTTCCAACTTTGAAGATAATGAACTTATCATTTACTTGAAATCTTTAGTTTTTTACGCTTTACAAATGCTAAAGTCACTGATTCTCATAAATTAGCCAATTTATCTTTGCTAAATTCTAAAATTAAATCTAGTAGTTACTTCAATATTTGCTTGAATTTCATTTGTTAAATATTACTAGTGTATGGATGTGGATTTAAAAAAAAATGTTTTAGTTTTCTATTATTTTGTGGTTGAACTAGTTCCGTTGAATGAGTTTAGTGGCACTAAATTAGTTGTATAAAAGTAATATTACTGGAAAAGGCTCCAAGCGGTAATGTTACCTATACATTGTTAATCAACGTCACTAATTTATATTATAACACTTCTACAGAATATTCAATACTTACTTCAGTGTTGACTTGTGTTGAATTCTTCGATATCAGCCTTGATACAGTTCGTAAATAATGAACGTGGACCCTTATCGTTTCTCGTCTTGCCTCGGTAAAAACTTGATTTACACCGTTAATCCTGGTTAGTGCGAGCAGCTGCCGTCACAACAATCAGTGCCAGCTTACACACCAAATTATTAAAAGCCATAAAACGAGTCTCTTATAGAAGGGTGAGCCACCCCATGCATTCTGGATTGACGTGTTCGAACCTTGCATGAGCGTTTATTATTCGAAGCAGGCGAGGTGTGCTATTGATTTTTGATTCCATGACAACTGTTTCAGCTCTATAAATATAATAAAATTCAAATTCTTCAATAATTTGGTCGCACTGAATAAAAATATGGGCAGGCCATGCCAGCTGTTGAAAGCATGATATCGTCCAGGGTATATGGCGAGACTACCTTACTGGCTAACTCGTATACCACTGGGCAATTCAAATTCGAAATAATTATATTTCAGGTTAATTGTACCCATAGAATAAAACAGTCCTATTATATATACAATCAATACAGTCACATAATATCATACAGTCAAATCATAGTCATATAAGTAATTAAAATACAAAAACATGTCAATAATATAGAAAAACGATTTAAAAATTTCATAAAATCATCACATATAAATTAAAATAAAATAATAAAATCAGTCAATACTCCACAGTCAAAATAAAAATGAAATATATAAATAATTTAGAATAACCAATGGCATGGTCTTGATGACTATGACCATTCACTCTGGGCTTTGATAACCGTTTAATTGAATGCGATTGTCATATAGACCATGCCCAGTGTCAGACGAGTTAGCCGGTAAAGCAGCTGTCATAGATGACATCGACACAGGGAAATAGGCAAAAATTGCATAAAAAACTATTTTATTACTTATATTTAAAGAGTTACTTTACTGTTAGCAAATACGTTCCTATCATCATCATTATCATCCACAGCCTTCTCTATCCCACTGCTGGGTATAGGCCTCTCTCTTATCATGCCATCTTCCTCGGTCCTGAGCCAATATGTTCATAATGTATCTATATTGGAAATATCCTAGATATTCTAAAAAATATTCGTAGATGATATGTTGTATGCATCCTTCCATTATTGAGTCTATATCCCTGCAGATGGCCTTATCTGCCCAGTTTAATTAAGCAATTGTTTTCTCTTATCCTAATCATACATATGGCATGACTTCAAATCCAAAAATAGCGATAAAACAGGTCATCTTCTTATTAGACAAGTACGCCCTAACAGAATGATAACTGAAGACGGTGGAAGTCTCCAAGGTTACGTGGACCGTTGAATTGAACGGTGGGCTGCGTGCAAATGTCCGCGTAGCGAGTAAGCTAATGTTGCCAGTTCTAATTTGAATATTTACTGGTTAGGTATATCCAGACAAAATAGATCGGTTTCAATTCCACTGATTTTGCAGCGTTTCTAAGCCAACGAATCATAAATTTTATTTAATTTAAGATTATATTTTATTTAAGAGGGAATGATCTCTTATAAGTGGCGGGAAGACGCTGGATGCAAGCCGCTTCCAATCGGTCTTTTTGGAAATCCATGGAGGAGGCCTATGTCCAGCAGTGGACTTCTTATGGCTGAGATGAAGAGGGAAAACCTACAGAAAACATGAACGCGTAGAACGCGTTGTACCTATAACAATTCAGTTCGTGTTTCGAATGTAGTTTTTCATGATGATTGTGCCCTCAGAATTAATACTAATGCAATAATTGTTGACTAGGTGGCAACACCTAGTACAGTACTATTAAAGTCTTCGCTAGTACCTAACAAGCAGGCGCATGGTTTGTCGCTTGCAACCACAGACATAGTAGATGGAGCATGCGACTTCATTTATTATGAAAACCTTGCGTGCCACATTTTTGGTACCGACTGTGACGTCTCATAAACGATTTTGTGATGGAATGTTCCATCCGCGCGAAATCTATTCAACCAAATGCATCCGCGCGCTTGTACGCTAGTAACTAGTTGACAAAATATCGAATCGGAAGTATATAATTATCACCTGAAATTAAAGAAATCTTGGTCGTCAACTGCGATTTTTTATCGTACTTCACACGCTAGTTTTGACACGCTCGTTTTGACACGCTAGGTACATATACTTGGGGTATCTACTATGTCTGTGCTTGCAACCAACCGGTCGCATTGTACGCGACCGTTATTCGTCGGTCGCGCGTCGCCCACCTGCGCGCGCGCCGTCCGTCTGTCCGGACACTACGGCCTCGGACGGTGATCACTGAACCGAGGCCCGGAGACCGACGACGCGCGACTACAGCAGCCACACGTGTTTTGAGGGTTAATAGACCCCATGCTTGCATAATAGTTTTAAACTGACATTTAAATTGCAGCGGCTGACTGAAGCGGACCTAGCGCACACCTTGTAGTTTAATTTATGCTTTAACTATATTATATTAGGGCTCGTAAATAAACAATAACGACGCACCTGTTTAATGAATTCATTTTTGAACGTGGATTGTGAGTCTAACAAAGTCAATTAGAATATTTTTAATGATAAATAGGACGATCCGTCAAAATAACGGTACTGAAGTTAAATGTTAACGAAATTTTCTAATTGTCGTTACCATTAGCTAAATTAGCTCGAGATTTATTTGCGGATACGACAGTGCTCGAATATTTACAAATGTCCTGCAATTAGTAAAAACAGCAGACGGCAGATGTTTTAACAAACCACTCGAAGGGGGACAAGTTACGTAATGTTACCTTAATACAATATTTGCCGAACGCGCCGCGGCCGCGTGCATTGCGATGCATCCGCCATTATCGTAAGTCAACATGCGAGATAAGCGATATCGAATCGTGACCGCCTATCGAGTTACGATTACGAAACATTCGATACTTTGACACCGAGCCACCGACTCGTGTGTTTGTTATTACGATTATCTACTATGCACTATCGATTTGACCCACTTCATGGATTCCAACTTGGAATGATTCGTTTATTCGTTTTTAGATATATTTAGAATCGATTACGGAATGGTAGCTTAAATTTAAATTACTAGAATTTTATTTCATTATTAGAATTTTGTTTGGATTGTATTTGAAAGCAAAATAAAAAACCGGTCAAGTGCGTGTCGAGAAACGTGCAATGTAGGGTCCCTTAGTTGTTCATCACACGTGGGCTTATTGTTTGATACTGTGGATACGACTTAAGGATTTGTAATTTTTTTACGATTTTTTGGGTGTGGGATGTAAGTGGTATTCCCATACCACGAGGCGGGAGCGGCATGGGAGTAGAATGGGAGCGAGAAAAAAGAACGGTGGGAGCGAAGTTGGAGAGGGAGAAGAGCAAGCTATAAGTGCGGGAGGAAGTGAAATGAAAGTGAGGTAGTAGAGTGGGAGCGAGACGGGAATATGGCAGAAGTTGGACAGGGGTGGAGTGGAAGCAGGTGACAGCAAAACGGGAGTGCAACGGGACCAAGGTGGACGTGGAAAAGATGTGAGGCAGGAGTGGAGTAGAAGCGAGGTGGGATCGAGACAGGAGCTGAACTTGAGCAGGGCTGGAGCGAGTTAAAAAAGGGGACGGCAGTTTATTCTTCATTTAAATACATCTACGTTTGACCACATACTCGACACAAATAAATTGAGTCGGCAGTTAGGTTGGAGCGCGGCGGATGTGTTTTCTTACGCGTATGAAGTCGCGGGGGTACAGCTAGTAAATAAATATGATTGATTTTTTTTTAACAACAAAACAACCAACAACCAACCATTTGATGGTGAACCTCGAACAAAACAATGTAATACTATTAATGTATTCTGTGACGAAACTATAATAAAAATGAAATATTCTATCGATACGTAGAATCTCCACCGACGCCGACGATCATTACGTGCAATATATTGTAGTTTTCTCCCCGTTTTCAGAGGGCATTAATATGATATTATGTTTCCTCTTCGTTGTCTTGTCTTCGCAGTTTTATCTTTGTGGATACGATATTGTTTACAAAAATGACGACATAGCTTTTAGGGTTCCGTACCCAAAGGGTAACTATGGGACTCTATTACTGAGACTCCGCTGTCTGTCCGTCTGTCCGTCCGTCCGTCCGTCCGTCCGTCCGTCCGTCCGTCCGTCTGTCCGTCTGTCACCAGGCTGTATCTCATGAACCGTAATAGTTAGACAGTTGAAATTTTCACAGATGCTGTATTTCTGTTGCCGCTATAACAACAAATGCAAAAAAATAAAATAAAATAAATATGGGGCTCCCATACAACAAACGTTATTTTTTTGCTCGATATTGAGAACGGCAACAGGTAGACGCTTGAAATATTCACAGAATATTGAGTTATATTATTCACTTTAAAAAATATATATATATATGCGTATATGGTTTTAATTTCAACTCGATGCCTTCACGCGTTCCCGAGATAAAGGTCTTGACACCCGGACAGACGGACAACAAAGTGATCCTATAAGGGTTCCGTTTTTTCCTATTGAGGTACGGAACCCTAAAAACGGCAAAAAAATCACGTTTGTTGTATGGGAGCCTCCCTTAAATATCCGCCCTTAAATATATATAAAATTTCTCAGTTTTCGTAAAAAAAAGTTACAGCCGAATATGTCGTAAAAAACGCACATTTCGACACTCAAAGAGAAATCAAAACCTATGGGATACTTCCCGTTGACCTAGAACTCTGAAATTTGGCAAGAAGCATTGTGTTAGAGTACACATATAGGATAAAATCCGAAAACTGGACATTTTTAATTTAATCAAAAAAAAATAGTGTCTCTGCAAGGAATGAGGGCCCAAATTTTAAAGTGAATTAACCGTATCATGTGAGGTATCATATGAAAGAGCCTCATTAGCATAAGCTAAAACAGGTTTTTAACACATTCTTCGCCCCGTGCAGACCCTTCATTTCAGCTGGGAACCAAAACTTTTTGGGCGAATTTTGATTAAGTACAGAGTGGCCGTGCAAAGCAACTTTGACTGCCTCAAACGCCGGCGGTTTACTGACTACTACAAAATGAACGGGACGCTCGGATCCGAGTGGGAGGCGCCGCTACTATAGCCCCGCCCCACTCGGATCCGAGTGGTGAGCAAGGAATGTGTTAAATATTTTTACGTTGTATATTTTTCGGTTTATGAAGGAAAATATATTTTTTCTGTTTGTACAAACTGCCCCACTGCTGGGAACAGGCCATCTTCTCATTGTGAGAAGGGAAAAAATATATGATTTCCCCCTTTTATTTAGTTTGTACGGAACCCTCGGTGGGCGAGTCTGACTCGCATTTGTCCAGTTTTATTATAGAATGGTACGGAACCCTTCGTGCGCGAGTAGACTCGCACTTGGCCGGTTTTATTTTTTATAAAACCGGCGTTATATTCCAACTATTATGAAAGATACGAGAATTATTAAAGTAGGTCGTATTACACTTGAATAAAAACAATACACGTTATAAATGCTGATTGAATAACCTGGGACCACACATCGAGTGTGGGACATTATTTTTATGAAACACATTTGTTAAAACGGTAAATAATAACAGATTGCTTACTCGCCGCTGATCGCTGATTTGAGCCGAGTAATTCTGATTACAAATGACACTTGACGTTGACAACTTGACCGGCTTCAGCATACGTTTCATTATACGTCATATTCACTTTAATTTATTGTAGTTAAATTAACTTTGATCGGAAGCCTTAAATTCTTTACCACCCGTGACCCACAGACATACAAGCCCACAGATTATGTAAATTAATTTATAAGGTCTGTCTATATAAATATATTACTATCTCTAACGACTAGTTTATATCCGTTGAAACGATAGCGTCCAACATTTTCTTTTCATATCAGCTATATTTTTTTATCTAAAACCATCGATCCTCCGAGTATCGGTCTATAAGAAGACACGACTAAACCAAAGGCGGCTATTGTGATGTAAATATGGTTTGATCATTCACAATGGCCCGTGGGTGTCGAAGTGGGAGCGTCCCGGAGCCCGTAGCCTCCTCACCGCCACCCTCCTTAGCAGCTCGCTCGAGCAGGATCGCTTGCTTCGTTACCTCGAATATCTTACGAGCTAATTTCCATGACAATTAATCTGTATGCGGGAAATGGCAAACAATGTACGAGCACCACCAGTAATAACTAGGAGAAGGAGCATAATCATTGTTGCCAATTCAAAATGTTGGATTCTCCGAAATTGGGAACTCTGATTTCCCCGATTTATTCGTCGAACAAGTCGCGAGCATAGAGGTAGTCAATTCCGAAAAACGTTATGACGAACGAATATTTGTAGAGAGAACATAAATTTTCATATCCTACGGCTTTTTAAGAAAATTTCTTTATTTAAAACAAGCTACGCGGCGCGGTGTCACACGTGTAGTGATAAGAACGGTGATGATGACCATAATATATAGCATATGTCCTTCTACAGGTCCTAAAGAATCTCTGTCCCAATTTTCATAACGATTGTGAAGAGGTAACAAGTAGAGAGACATACGAAAGACACAATTACTTTGTCTTTTATAATATTAGTTTGGATGAATTTTGGACTTGTCCAAACCCCGAAACACCCCGAATTCCCCAAACACAGCGAGGTTTGGTCTAAAACTTCGCGCTCACCCCACACTGCCTCCCGTAACCCCGAAAATCGGGGTGTAGACCCCGAATCGGCAACACTGCATAATTGCCGTGACGCATATCCGTAATCTTCGCATCAAATTATTGTGTAATTGTAACGCATGGAGGTACTATTATGTATAACTATTACATATATTAAGGATGTAACGTGACACCTCTATGTCTGTGCGTGACACTGAGGACTAGGAAGAGTTTCGCAAGCGCATTGTCTCTGAAATTGCAATAAGTATCTGTAGGCTGTGTTGGTGTATTATATTATGTTGGTGTGTTCATGTGTGCCTGTTGTGAATAACGCTGATCGATAAATATAATATATAAAATATAGGTAAATGTAATTTTTCTCGCAAAGACGTGAACTCATCGGCACATCACGCGTTATTGTTCAGTATTCACTTGTATAGGAATTGGTTAAAGGTACCTTTAGCAAATTTTGCCAGAGCAACCTGCATGTTAGAACATTATTAGTTAACAAATTCAAAATTTCATCAATTTTAAGAGACAACCCAGGACCCGCCGCTCGAGATAGGTTCTATTTCAAGTTGCTTGTCTTCGCAGCAAATAGAAATATGACTATTAGTTTAGGACAGTCCGTCACGTTTAGTTTAGCCCATCTATGGACTGACCGACCGACCGATGGACAGACGAGCAAATTTTTTAGGAAAAATGTTTTTATTTTAACAATATAGAATCTTACGTCCTTTCGTAACCTCCAACGGACTTTTTCGCAATAAACAAGTGATTTTACTAGAATTATTCTAAAGAAGAATGATTTTTTTCATCCTTTTTTCTCCCAAAAATTGTTCACTCAACAGCGTATCAAGCGTAACGAAATCGTAAGTTACACTGCAGAAACCTCTTTTCTGCAGTAGGGTATATTATTTTTCTTTTAATATAGATAGGTACTTGTTCAAGATAGTAGCCGCCTTTTCGTTTTTCGATCGTTCGAAAATATATTGTATTTACTTAATACTTAATATGTATGTAATTTATTAATACATTCACTTGCTTATAAGAATACTGCAAAGTAATGTAGCCGATCAATCTTATAACCTCATACGTATAACGTTATTAATATCGTACGTTATACTATAATAGCACGTCATAAATATTCCGTATTAAGTAATTACATACCTTAACTTCTAAACCGTATACTCGAGTAATCGTCTTATCTGTGGCCATAAATGTAACGTGATGGCCTGATTCTGCATTTAAAATGTTTGTTACTTTTTTTTGATCTCGTCACTCTCATTTTCCATGTAAAGTACAAGATAGTATGAGTAGTAAGGAGATCTGAATAGTAAGCTTTTTTTACAAAAGATAGATCTACGATTGACCACCAACTCGCCTGATGTTAAGCGACAGCTTGGCCGAGGATGGAGCTCGTCGATCTAAAAGATCTATTCACTAAAAAAAAAAAATTGTCTGAGAATACCCCCGCTGTTAGTTGCAATTGCAAATCATTGCCCATTAAGATTCGTGATAGCGCATCGTATACTCATAATAGAATCAGATATGATCCGTGATCAGTAAGTGAATCCCCAGCATCGCTTACATTGTCTATCCTGATCACGTGCCGTCCAGACCGGTGAGTGAGTGAGTGAGTGGGTGTTATGTTTCGTGCATTCACACTGCCAGTGAAAGCAAACATTCACGTTCCACCTAATGCGTGTAAAGGAACGTCATCCGACACCCGCCTGTAGGTGCAGGCCTCCAACTCTTGCGTATGCTGGAAGGAACGGGTATTCCGACAACCGTTGGTATTAAATAATTAAGGCCTTACCGAAAAACTTACTTAACCATCGTCTTGAATTCTCTGTCTTCTTTCCACTAGAGTAATTTCGTGTCAGCGAGAAGTTGACAAAATATGTTAAGCATTGCTTAAAGATAAGTTACATTTTTCGGTAAGGCCGTTACAAGTAGTTTAAAAAACTGAAACAACAGACTTCATAATACGCAAATTCGTTTACTTACTATAATACAGTCATAATAATGACCAAATATATCTAGTATATCTGAGATAATAAATGAGATAATAATTTAATAATACAGAAACGACAACAATACAGTGAATAGAATATTACAAACAGTACAGAAAAAGCAATAAACATAACTATGAGTACAAAATATTTGTTGAAATATTCTAATCTGCGGTCGATTTATCTGAATCTACATGCTTATAGAGTCTGTTTACTTAAAGTTCTGTAGTGGCAAAAAAGAGGAACTAACGTCTCGAAGTATTTTCTACTACAGTACATATTCTGTTGTCTCGACTGAACAAAATAATGAATCAGGGACAGCAATCAATGCCACAATTAGTTCTCTAGGTGAACAGACGCAAATATATTTCATTTAAAAAATATAAGAAGTACTATTCTATGATTACACCGTTCAAAATCTCAAAAGTCGATTTATCTGAATTGTGTTGTTCACAGACAGCAAAATCACCATCGCTAAATGTAAATGGTAATTGCTATAATTCGATAATCTGGAATCGATTCGGATTTACGTTTCGTGCATTTCGAATCGAATGCATCTCGCTTCGTCGATGCAGACCGTGAATATAAATCGATGGAAATCGTCGGCGATTCGAATCACGGTCAAGTTCAGCGACCGCGGCTCCTCAACTCTTCTGGATTGACAAATTGACCTTCTCCCCACTACACTCCGTTCACAGATAAATTGTCTCTGACGTTTATCATTTTATTTTTTCGCTATGTTGGTATTACACCTGTGTTGCCAAAGTAGAAATGCCATGTTGGTAGTATTGGCTGAAAATATCCTTAGATTTGGATCCGAAATTGATATACAAGCACCACAAGAGCATCATAAAAAATCAAGGTAATAAAAAAACAAGGAAGAAGGACAGCCAGAATCTGGGATATTGTAGAATATTGAGAGAATTTGACGAAGACGAAGCATTTGACATTCAATAACGTCTCATTCTTGACAAAAATAAAAAACGGACAAGTGCGAGTCAGACTCGCCCACCGAGGGTTCCGTACAAGCTAGAAGATAAAAGGGGGGAATCATATTTTTTTTATATTTTCCATCTTATACCGAAAAGTATACATCGTAAAAATATTTAAAAACTTGTTTTAACTTATACTAATAAAGCTATTTCATACGATACCCCACATGATACGGTTAAAGAACTTTAAAATTTGGACCCTCATTCCTTGCGTATTGACACAATTTTTTTGTGGTTAAATAAAAAATTACCAGTTTTCGGATTTTTTTTCTATATGTGTACTTTAACACAATGATTCTTGCCAAATTTCATTGTTCTAGGTCAACGGGAAGTACCCCATAGGTTTTCATTCCCTTGTGAGTGTCGAAATGTGTTTGTCGTTTTTTACGATATATTCGGTTGTAACTTTTTTTTACGAAACTATTTTTCTTTCTGCAGCAAGATACTATGAATCTGCGTATATGGTTTTAATTTCAACTCGATACCTTCACGCGTTCCCGAGATAAAGGTCTTGACACCCGATGGACGGACAGACGGACAGACGGACAAAAAAGTGATCCTATAAGGGTTCCGTTTTTTCCTATTGAGGTACGGAACCCTAAAAACAAGCGTGCGAAGAGAGGTCTCTTTAAAAAGTTTACTTTCGTGAATGATTTAGTATGATTGAAAACTAAAACCTTCTTACTCCTCGTATCATCCAATGTGTATAAGAGAAAATAGTTATAAGATTATTTATAGTTATACTTCAACGCTTGAGCGCCTTGTTTAATAATCACCTGACTGAACATGAACATGATGACATGAACTTTATGTATCCCAATCCTTACTAATATTAGTAAACGAAATAGCGTACTTTGAAGTCTGCTGTTTCAGTTTTTTAAACTATAACATTATTATAAAAAATCTAAGAAAATCATATCATTTCGTTTAGAGAAACACGGGTCCGAATTCGAGACAAATACTGAGAAATATTATCCATATGTGTTCTCACAATTTCACTGCTCAGGGCTACCCAGCCATCATTACAGCTGCAGAGGTCTATACATTGTTATTAGTCAACGTCATCGCAACGAGCCTCATTCGTGTACAAAACTCATATTCCAAATGTACACAATAATACTTAATATTGATTGCGTGTTTACGCACTGAGGACCGACCCCCTGTGAAGTCGTGAAAAATTATTGCGAGAAACAGAAACGTGAGTTCTTACCGAGTTTCCGTCTCAGGCACAAAACTTTAATTCCGCTCTGTTTCCCTTTGTTTTTCCACTCCAAAAGGAGTATCTTATCTGAGCAAATAAAGAAATAAATATCTTTAAAATTGCATTAGAAGTTAGAACGAACGTATAAAATGTAGGTGAATGATAGTGAAGATACGTTATCAGGAATGCGTTTACTCGTGTTTGTAACACGCCTGATTAGATAAAGGTCTTTATTATGAAGAATATGGTGTGTAAGTACACTATAGCGTAATAGTAGCGTCAGCTTTTACAATGAAGTTAAAACGGCGATGAATCTGTGCCTAGTACAGTTTTCCTTGTATTTATTATTTCTTGTCATTTGACTCAAAAACCTGTGAGAAATATAGTTAAAAAGCTAAAAATATTAATAGAAGTCAAATTGAAATCGTCAGAAACAAATTGCACATGCGTGAATAAAGAATAGGGTCAAAATAAAAAGGATAAAATAGTATGATAAAAAGTAATATTTAGTTGTCTCGCTCACACAGTTTCGAATTTCTTAAGATATATGGATATTTTCGACGTATTACGTGAGGTAGATATCTCAATATTAATAAAAAACCGGACAAGTGCAAGCCAGACTCGCCCGCCGAGGGTTCCGTACAAACTAGTAGATAAAAGGGGGAAATTATATATTTTCCTTCATAAACCGAAAAATTTACATCGTTAAAGTATTTAAAACCGTGTTTTAGCTTGTGCTAATAAAGCTCTTTCATATGATACCGCACATGATACGGTTAAAGCACTTTAAAATTTGGACCCTCCTTCCTTGCATAAAGACCCGTTTTTTGTGATTCAATAAAAAAATACAGTTTTCGGATTTTTTCCTTTATGTGTACTATATGACAATGCTTCTTGCCAAATTTCAAAGTTATCGATCAACGGGAAGTACCCCATAGGTTTTGATTCCCTTGCGAGTATCGAACTTGTGTGTGTTTGTGTTGTATGTTACTTGTTCACATCTTAAACCATGTACATAATGTGGCAATAAAGCATTTAATTGAATTGAAATGTACGTTTTTTGCGACATATTCGGCTGTAACTTTTTTTTTATGAAAACTGAGAAGTTTGATTTTTTCCACAGCTCCAAGGGACAGTAGACCTGAGTTTTTAGTATTAATTTTAGCTTGATCCTCCACGCGTTCCTGAGAAAAAGGGTCTAGACAGACAGACAGACGGACAACAAAGTGAGCGTTTTGAGGGTTCCTTTTGAGGTACGGAACCCTAAAAAAAACATTTTTACACACAATATTTTCAAACTAAAATAAAATTCAATTTTAATGAAAAAGAATGCTTCAAAACGTCCAAACTTATTTGAATGCAAATGTTTTTTTGTGAAAATATACGGAATATTGTCGAGATTCGTTACGTACAGAATATCGTAAGTATATTCCGACAAGTTATATCTTTAAAAATAAATTTAATAAATTGTGAACATATTGTGAGATAGCAGACTCAGTTGGTAGAGAGAGTTCCAACGCGATGATAATGAAATTATCAGTAAAATCATGAATCCAAAAATTCTTGTGGGTCTTGTTCCCATACAACATTCACATTATACTTTCCAAATATTGTGTGTGTCTGTAAGTTGTGAGTCTGTAATGTTATTTTATTATGGATCTGTTTTTCTCTCGCAGGATATTTAAGGGTCTAAATGTATCTTTCCAACGCTTTGTTAGTATTTTACATAGCAAAGCGAATTGTTACGTCTGTGGTGAGAAATGCGTCCACGAGAGGTAGCGGACGTTAAATTCCATTTGACGGAGTGCGGCTTCGTACTTAAATTTTTGTCGGAAGCTTAAAAACGCTTTTTCTTTTTTTTTTTTACGTCATTACATCATATTACAAGCTCATAACGAGCGAGCCATCTCGCGGAGCGTGTTCAACGAGTTTCACTCCATTTTGCGCAGCC
The DNA here is from genome assembly GCA_947563715.1 of Lycia hirtaria. Lineage (NCBI taxonomy): Eukaryota > Metazoa > Arthropoda > Insecta > Lepidoptera > Geometridae > Lycia > Lycia hirtaria. The sequence goes on from OX387379.1 coordinate 1,704,445, forward strand.
ATCAACATTACAGATAACTTAAGTATGTTATAACTAACTGCGCCATGATTACACCGTGTTATGAGTGTGATGAGTGGATGATATGTAGGTGTTATTACATCACATTTATTAACGAACTTCGCTACTTTTTCATATAACTTGGGTAAGTACACCATAATGTTCATTAATAAATCATCTTCATCATTATTTTCAGCTAGTAAAAAGTAGTGATTTATTGTACATAAATATTTTTCTTCTAGTTTAGCATAGCCACGATACTAAAAAGAAAAATTTCTTATTAGACTGAATTACCTACTTATTTATTTTTTTTATTAGCGGCATGTCTGTTGTTGTTTAAATTTATGGTAGTTGGGTACAGAATTTTCAGATAAGACTTTTATAAAATGTTGGCTTCGAGGAATTTTTTTGCTTGAAAAATTTATATGATATTAATGAAATATTAAACGGGCAATATTCATTTTTGGATAGCGACATTTTTTGTGTGAACGCTTAATTTGCGGCACAAACGATCCAATGTGTTTCCCTCAAGGAGGAATTACAAAGACGTATCACCTAATTTCGTTCCGTACAATCTCCAGCCGAGATGAGATTCACTCGCACCGCACCTACTAATACCTATGAATATAAAATGCGTACGGTTAAGGTACAGTTATGAGCGTGGGCCCTTTAGTGGTTTGAGGTCAGAGCCGGCGACAAGCCTCTGCCTACACATGCCCATTGTAATAACCATAATAACTTTATCTCTGAAATAGCTAACGTGGTGTATGTCGCCTGCCGCACATTCTTCGCTTATTGTTTCACCTACGGCCTTACCGAAAAATGTTACTTTACTTTGATCAACGTCTCAAATTTTCTGTCTCCTTTCCGCAAGTGTCATTACGTATCAGCGAAAATTTATCAAAATATGTTGAGTATTATTCAAATTTGAGTAACGTTTTTCAGTAAGACCTAACCTTACCGAAAAACGTTAATTAACTTTAAGCAATGCTTAAAGTACACATTGTCAACTTCTCGCTGACGCTGGTGGAACTCTGCGATTCTATAATATGACGCACTTCACTTAGGAATACAATGTTTTTTTTTTCAGTTTTAGAGATTATGCAAAAAGTAATAAAGCAATATCTATAAAATAATTATGGGACCAACTTGGGAGCTTTCTCTATACATCAATTCAAGAAACACAAAAACACGAATGACGGAGTAATTCGTGTACATACATTTAAAAAAAAAATACGGTACGAATTGATAACCTCCTCCTTTTTTGAAGTCGGTTGAAAAATATAACTGTTGTGGCAAAACAAGGGAACTAATGTATCAAAGTTATACTACATATGGTATTATATGGTCTCTCAACTGAACAAAATAATGAAATGAGGACAGCAACGCTATCAATGCTACAGTTCTCTAGCTGAACCAAGTCTAGGCATATATAGCACGCAAAACTAAAAATTTTCGGGTGGAGATCACATATACGAGTACATCCAGTCCAGCCACAAGGTGACGAGACACGGCGTGAAGATGTCGGTTGCAGGGCTGACGTAACCCGGTTTTTGACCGACTTCTAAAGAGCCTCCTCTTAATTCATCGGAATCTTTATTTTTTTATGTACGTTTCCCGATTATTCGAAGACACCTGGACTGATTTTTTATTGTTTTTTTGTTTAAAAAGTGTAAATTAATACTTCCCTGGTGGTCTTTTAAAATGTTTATCAAAATCGGTTCAGTATTTTGGTTTTTATAACAAAATACATAGGTAACTGTAAAAATATGTCATCAGTGTAAAAGTATTTTGAAGTCGTTTTTTTTAGTTTCTTAAACGATTATTTGTTAGAAAATCCATGAAGTCCAACATTGGACCTCTTATGGCTAAGATACGAGTAATGATGGTAATATAACAACATTCAATAGAACCTTTGTTATAATTTCGATGATCGTTTATCTGCGAGATGAGAAACTGGTTTTTCCTGTTGACTCCCACGCGGTCCATTCGCTTACGCCCGAGGCCTACTCGTAGTTTATCCTAGTCTCGAGTTACTTTTCAATCGAATCCACTCTGCTTTAGTATCATTAACAGACACTGTACTTAACTTCCGTTCCTTTTCAAAGTCTAACGTGCTATAGTTACGCAGTCCTCTGAATTTCCATCTGTACATTATTTGATTATCGATTTTTATACAAAAATAATAATCATTATCTGTCCACTGCTGGACATAGGCATAGCCCATGGATTTCCAAAAAAAAAACGGGTTGGAAGCGGTTGCATCCAGCGTCTTCCTACCACGTGTCTGTCTACCTTGTGGCTTGTCTTCCTACGCTGCGCTTGCAAAAATAATCTCCAAACAAAATACCTTAGTAGCAAAGTATAAAAGACGTGTGCCTATAAGCAAGAAGAAAGATAAGTCTTTCTGTGTATGTATTTATAATATTCTGTCATATAATAATACCTATGTATAACTGTATATACATGTATACTAAAAACCTCTCTTGGTCTCAACCGTCGAAAATATATTGGCACGAAAATGGAGAGATGTCAGTTATTCAGGTTAATAACATAGGTGTGAACCCGGCTTTACTGAGAAAGATTCTGCTGCGATTTCGTGTATATCTGTTTAGATAGTAATTCTATTTTCAATGTGCCGACAAACATAATGAAGTTGTGTATATTTGATGAAAAACACAATTGGCTGTCATCGGTGCGTGGCATCACTGGCACCCCAATTCTAACAAAAATAGCCAGTGCTACGTGTTCTTAGAGGTAATCAGATTGCATGACACCACACGTGCAAGGTGTTGCCTGACGTGGAACACGCTTTCCCGCCCTCCACTTTATTTTCAGCCTAAAAACTATAAACATAACAATAAATACGTCTTTACATCTAATGGCTGCTTTACAAGCTAAAATACACGTAGGGACTAATTTATTGTTTTTCACTTACGCTAATGAGAGAGCAACTTAACGTGACGAGCTATATCTGTTGCAGGGAAATGATGAAAATGGGAATGTGAACAAATTCTTGGGACGAATCGAATCAAACTCTGGAAAATATTAAAATAGTTACATCATTTCCATCGCAAACAGTTGTTTTATCAAGTCCCTAACCTGTTTTAAATAAATAACTGGTAATATTCCAGAGTGTATAAATTATTTGATCAAATCTCTGACTTGGTTCATAGAAATGATAAAATTAACATTTTTTATACCAATTAGATCGTTTGACCATCAACTCGCCTCATGATAGCGACAGTGTGGACTGCACAGATGTAACTTCACTTCACCTACTCGAATTATAATTTATAATTAAGCTTTTATTGGACTCTGTGCTCTCATAATATATATTTTAATGGCATAGCATAACTTTAGTTATTTTATAATTTTATTAAAATAAGCCAGGAATTGAACAAACCACTGAAATTTGCGTGTTAAATAAATGTTAAAATAGATAATTTAATTAAGTTAATCCTGTAATAATAGTTCTTTCCGTATTAAATTGTAATATACATGTTGTAAATTGTAACATTGTCTATTGTCTATTGTTTTTATATAAGTTTGTAAATTTAACAAAGGTCACTGACCCTGGTGTCTACGGAGCGGAAAATTTTATTTGAAAAAAAAAGCTAGAGAAATGACACTATGTGTAGGTAGTTTTTTTTACATATTTCAGAATTTGACCATATCCCTTAGAAATTGGATCAAATATCCGCTTTTATCATGTTCCCGCAACAAATGTATATATGGCATGGCATTTCTCAATCAAACAAATGAGAATGAGTGTCTATTCACGCGTGAAAGGCGCATTCTTCATTCAAGTGAGCGTGAAGACTTGAATGACGACGAAGCGGGCTTTTTACATACATTATACTATTAAATGGCGTCATTCTACGCTATATTGACTGAAGTTTTATTGTCGCCCACTATGTTGTAAAACTGTTACGGATTATTTGGAGGCAGGTCGTCGATTACATCGCTCTTGCACGACTGATTTAGAAACCATAATAGAGAACGCATATTGGAAAATAAATTGATCTAGAAACACTGGAAGAGCCTCCTAAATTATGTGTTTAAAATTCTAAATTAGAATGCAAAAATTGTCTATATTATTAATCTATCTATGTTTTTTTTAGATGAGAATAAATCTAACGATACCAATAGGACAGTTACAAAATTTTGGCAATTTGATGGTTGATTTTATACCTCATCGTCCTGTATCAGTCTTATCCACATCCTTATACATATCCTCCTATATAGCTATACTACTTTTCCCATTGGGGTAGGTACTACCTAGACTATATCTATCCAATTGCTATGATATCTTGACACGTCTTTTGCTTCTTCCCTATTAATGTCTTCATACATGCTCGTCGGTGTTGTGTACTTTTGATCTGACCTTCTCCAAAACGTCTTCGATTTGGTAGTGATAGTTTCGCCTTCGTCTACCCTTACCAACATTCCCATCGCTAAATAAATCTGTTATCCTATATAGTACTATTGATTGTTAGATATTTATCATGATTCCGTTCCACGGGGCGTACATCCGCGGCACAGAGGCGCACGGAGCGCCCGGCGCCCGCGGCTCCCACGTCACAGCAAAACAAACACCAGCATGGTATCGTACGAACACCGATGGCTCGCCGTTTAAGGATAGATAGGTTAGTATATCGTGCCCGATTCGACCGTCTATCCTGTCACGTACTTAACTTTCCTTTTCGTACGGAGTTGCTGGCCGAATACGTCTGTCTCTCTTTACTCACTTTGAATTTTGACTTGTTGATTGCTAGAGTTGTTACTCTGTTTTGGGAATACTTGGCTGCATTTTTGTATCACAATGAGGGTCTTACTAAATAACTTCATCATCATCATTATCCACATCATTCTCTATTCCACTGCTGGGTATAGGCCTCTCTTTTAAAACAACTACATTACATACTTCAGTGTGTAAAACAAACAAAAATATCGAATAACTACATGAGTTTAAAAAATAAAAACTAAATCGGTCGCAAAATATTGTTTTTTTTTTATTATTTCGAAGTTTTAAATAAATAAAAATAACTGTGCCCGAGTTACTAAGCCGCCGAAAGGCCTTTGACCTGGTTTTATATATCCCATTGACATTTTAATGTTTACATTTAAATTTTACACTTACACACTTTGAACATTTAAAATTTTCGTTATATTTTTCATTTATTTCTTGGGAGCACTACTTTGGCAGTCGCGTTTTTAAAGAAAAAAGTCAAATTAAATGGACATAATAAGTAGTTAAAACAAACAAACAAACCTATACAAAGTTTAATAATCAACATAATGTCTTAGTTAATTTTGAACTGTTGGTATCGGCGTGTAAGTTGATCTTGTCTGCGTAGTGTACGAATTTAAGTGTACGAATAAATATGGCAAAAGTGAATATTCCCACCACTAAGGCTCACTTCACGTGTTACAGCACGTGTCACTTTCCTTACAGTGTGCAATTGAGGCGTTTATGCAAATGAATTCTAACCTAGCAACGTATTGTCATTCGCTATAACACTTACCGGATAATTTTGGTGACAATTAAAGTGTTCCCGTGAGGGCGACACGTGATCTGCCTTCAAGGGTCTCGTTCACAATGCACGTTACTTTCCTGTTAGCCAGCTACTGAAAGATACGTCGTTACTTTTACGATCTCGTCGAGACTGCCATTCGCTTCGAAAACATTCCACTCTAAAATTATAGCGGTATTCAACTTGTCCTACACGGCAGTTAAGTTTGTTCCATTGTCATCAGTTTCATTGGAACTTTGGACTCTCTTGAGTACAGTGTTTGCGATTTTGTTTGTTTTTGTTGACAATACTGTTTTTGGCTGGTGTTTATTAGAATTGTTTTTCATTTGTTATTCAATTCAGTTTTATATTATACTTAACAGGCACAAAAATTCAATAGTAAAATAATCTATGTAAGTCAAAAGTTATTAATTATCTTTAGATCTTTATCGGTCTGGACCCCAGACCGATAAAGATTTAAAGATAATTAATAACTAATAACTACTCAACAAAAAGCAAATCGATTACCCCAGAGTCTGGGGTAATCGATTTGCTTTTTGTTGAGTAGTTTAGTTAGTTAAGTATGTGTAGTTTGTATTTTGTTTTGTTGTAGTTAGTAAAGGCCCGTTAAATAAATGTCAAAAATGTAAGCAAAAAATGTAAAATGTGCGGCGTTAATACGATCCACAGTTCAATTTATCACGGTCATAATTAATTGAAGTATTCGAATTTTTATGATTAAATTGTAGCCTATTATAGCTAGATTCTCTCCCAAACCTCCAAAGCATATAATGTGCGACACTCGAGCGGTACAGTTGTAACTACCACCAAAAACTTGTATAAAAATCGGCCAGGCCGTTTAGGGTTCATAAAAATATAAATACACTTTCATACTACATACCTACACTTTGAAAAACATCACCTCCTTTTTAACCAGACGGATAAACAACGAAATATAATTCAGTAACAACAAACCCTAATCTGCAATTACCGTTTAAACCTTTAAAGTCGAGTTAAACAAAAGCATGTAAGCTTAGTGTTGAACAAACAGCCCTTGCCCTTATTATAATAAATAACGGGAATGTTTGACTACCGTCATATGTAATCCGACCCGCGTCTCGGCGCATTACAGCCTCACGGCGACACTCGACAAAGTTAACAAACAATGACAAATTACGCTATCACTTGCACCACAGATTGGGTCATTCTTACCTCCGCAATAAATATTAAATTCGCCTGGCTAAACTTGCCAGTCTAGCATGTTACCGTCGATAAAGATCCGCGCGTAAGCTGAGCGGAGTGAGACTCCTGGGCCTATCAGACAAGAGAACCTTCAGTTACAGAAGAAGAAACGGGTTAGTACGTTTATACAAAAAAAAAATACAAAAAAAAAATATTACCAAAAAATAAATGTTTACAAATAACCTTAGCTCTAAAGAAGTTACATATTACGATATTGTTATAAACTACAAAAAAAAAAATGTTTTCGTGACTTATTTCAACTTATAAACATTGTGTTCTCCTTAGCAAGAGGTTTAACAGATTGATTGAAGGTCCTGCACTAGGAAAATCCTGTATCGCAGGACCCAGAACGGTGATATGCTTGCTATGTAGGTATGGTGCGGCTTTTTATACTCGCGTTTATAAACTTTTTGTACGTGGGGGTGTGGATTTATCTGTGTTTGTGTGTGTGTGTGTGTGAGAGTGAGTGGGGTATATGTGTGTGAGTGTGAAAGGAGTGTGAGTGTGTACCAGTCAAGTCGTTGAATTGGCCTAAGCATTCAACCGAATACCCCGGTCGGACAAATTGCCTCACTGCAAAATATAGGCCTTTGTTCCTTATTACACTCGGAAGGTAAAGGCGAGTCTAACAAAACAACATCATACCACGCACATCAATAATAAGTAGTAGTAGGAAAATACACCCCAAAAACATTGACTTTCCTTGAGCAGTCGGGTAACAAAAATCAACTTAACATGTCACTTGCTAACATAGCAGTTTTATTAAATTACGAGCGCACTATTGACTTACATTTCAAGCAGCCATTCCACTTAATTTATTTGTTTTTCTCTGGACAAACGTCGTGTTTGAATGGATTTCGCTCGCTCTTTATGGTAAGCACCATTTTGACGCATTGCCCCGGGTTAAAGGTGGTATTTGCTCCGTAGATCGTAAAGGACACATTAATATTGTTAGTGTATAGTCATATATGTCTTTGTAATACGGTACGGTACATTCGAAGTAAAGGGTTGCGGTAAGATTATCTGTAAGGGAAGATCAAACGCCGCGGTGGAATCGGAAGCTGCCGGGTTATTTATTGTTCCTTGCAGGTGGCCCGTTGCCGGTGGGAGTGTCCAAGAAGCGGTTTACGAGCGGCGACTATTTTATACATTGAAGTATTGTGTATTTTACCCCCCGACCCAAAAAAAAGAGGTGTTATAAGTTTGAAATGTGTATCTGTATAACTGTGTCTCTTAGTCGTATCATAGCTCTCAAAAGTATGGACCGATTTTGATCTAGTTTTTTTTTTGTTTGAAGAGGATTTCATTAAGAGTGTTCTTAGCTGTTTTATCAAAATTGGTTCAGCCCTTTTTTGAAGAGTGTTTTTGAGTTTTCTGAAATTATACTTTCTTGTATTCTCTGACGACGAAATGGTTGACCAAATAGGTCAACCATTACAACATATTTTAAAAAGGACTTCCAAAAAGAAGGAGGTTAGCAATTCAGTCTGTATGTTTTTTTTTTGTTTGTTTGTTCACCGATTACTCAGCCAATTGTGCATTGATTTTGATGCTTCTTTTTGTATTTGGTAGGTCATGCTTCAGAAGTGGTCTCATATAAATTTTATCAAAATCGATGCAGTGCTTTGGTTTTTATAACAAAATAACTGGTAAAATATCATACAAGTGCCTGTAGAAAAGTGAACAGCAAGTCACGTACATATTTATTGTATTGCGTATTTTGAAGTAGGTTTTTTCAGTTTTTTTTTAAATATAATATTAATTAAGGAGTACATTACTAAAATTCATTCGGATAATGTATTGCACAATCAAATAAAAATAATCGTATAATATATGTGCAAACATACTACACTAATTAATTACGCTATGTTTTGAAAACTAACTAAGCTTAGTATTTGACCTTGATTGAAATAGATGTTTCCGTTTCCTTCTTGCGAAGTTCACCGTTTTCGATTATACCTAGAGCAGAGATAACTGGTAATATTCGATGTCATGTTTTATAACAGGCAGGGTTAACCACCCGGAAAATAAACACGGCTCCCAAGATACGAGGGGAGGGGGCGGCGGGACGAGCCGGAGGCTGGGAGCTGACCCGAGATCTGCTTTATTGAATTCAACTTATGATTAGGAAACTTCCCTACTTTCTGTTCTGCGGTGCTTCGGGAATCATACCTACTTACTCCGACAAATGAAGCGAATTGAACTTATCGACAGATCTCTGATTGGACTCTCGCGTGACATACGGGTGTCTTGTGTGCCGTAATATTGTTCATTGTTTTGTATAATTGACAGGCTTGTTATTTGACCGTAGCTCACCTGATAATAATTGACTGTGTAGTCCAGGATGATGAGCATACCTAACTTTGAATATGTCCTGGCTATCAAGAGCGCCTGTCGGAACCTTTAGATGCTTTCAACATGAAGGTTGGAGCTAGCTAGCCGGGTCCTATAAAATGCCCTGCTACCTTGCTATGATTACCTTATGATGTTTTTCCTTTACCGAATACTCAACCTCATTGTTGAGATTTGAAGCTGCATACTAAGCTTCCGACATAACAGTCAATTCGACAACTAAATGAACACTCATCGCCTCTACACAGTTATTGGTCTATGCTATTCAATTTACTCTTTGTGGCGTTCTATATACAACGCATATGGTTCAAACATAGAATCCATACACTCACGGCTTAATTGAAAAAGCTTTGTTTGTATTTGCGATAAAAATTGCAGTGGCCATCAAATGTTGTGGGGTGCTTTACGTATGGCATAAACCACTCAATTTTATGGTTATTATAGAGCTGCAATAAAAAAGCTCTCGCCCTGAAGGGCGAGCAAGTTGTTAATATGGGCTAGAGCGTACTTAGCTATGACCGAGATACTCAATTACGACTAAGAGTGGTGGGTAAAGATATGCTCTGCACCATTTTACTGCCGCCCGCTTAGCTAGCAGTGTCTACTGCGTCTCGAAGGTAGAGAACTGTTCAGTTCAGACCTTACGACGAAATGTACTCATTCCTTACTGTAGTTTTAAAGCATTAGCAGAAACTCTCACAATAAATTGAAATAGTTTTGTCAAAGACTCGAATTCTGTGTATTTTATTTACGTCTGTGTTCTGTGTATTTTATTTTATTATCGTCTCGAAGGTAGAGAACTGTTCAGTTCAGACCTTACGACGTAATGTACTCATTCCTTACTATAGTTTTAAAGCATTAGCAGAAACTCTCACAATAAATTTAAATAGTTTTGTCAAAGACTCGAATTCTGTGTATTTTATTTACGTCTGTGTTCTGTGTATTTTATTTTATTATCGTCTCGAAGGTAGAGAACTGTTCAGTTCAGACCTTATGACGAAATGTAACTCATTCCTTACTGTAATTTTAAAGCATTAGCAGAAACTCTCACATTAAATTGAAATAGTTTTGTCAAAGACTCGAATTCTGTGTATTTTATTTACGTCTGTGTTCTGTGTATTTTATTTTATTATCGTCTCGAAGGTACAGAACTGTTCAGTTCAGACCTTACGACGAAATGTAACTCATTCCTTACTGTAGTTTTAAAGCATTAGCAGAAACTCTCACAATAAATTGAAATAGTTTTGTCAAAGACTCGAATTCTGTGTATTTTATTTTATTATCGTCTCGAAGGTAGAGAACTGTTCAGTTCAGACCTTACGACGAAATGTAACTCATTCCTTACTGTAGTTTAAAGCATTAGCAGAAACTCTCACAATAAATTGAAATAGTTTTGTCAAAGCCTCGAATTCTGTGTATTTTATTTTGAAACACATACGATGCAATTATTTTCTGATGAATCAAATATTTCTGATTTTTCTTATCATACAAGTGGCAGGAAGACGCTAGATACAAGCCGCTTCCAACCGCTCTTTCTGGAAATCCATGGGTCGGCCTTTGTCCAGCAGTGGACTTCTTATGGCTGAGATGATGATGAACCTTTTTTGACCGAGCGAGCGAAGCATCGCTGCATCAACTGGCAATTTTTTTATTTTATCTGTCAGTTTGTTTGTGAGTTTGTATGTTCGTACTCGTTTACAGGGCGTAATTTTGATAATTTTTTATGAAACTTGGCAGATCGGTTCTATGGATTATTAATTATTATTTTTGTCGGCGATTTTTGATTTGCGGCGCTAATTACCAACTGACTTTAATGATATTTGGTCGGTAAATAAAGTACACAATTTTTACAACTTGACGTAAAAATAAACAGAATTGGTCAAGTGGTTGTCGAGATATGACAACCAACTTGAGATTGTGTGGATGTGCTTGATGCATTTTAGCGCTGAATAATTTTCTTGATTTTACGTTTTATAAAATCCATCCATCCTCCATTTATAAAATTAGGTAAAATGTAGGTATTATGTACAGATGACCTAAGGTGAGCTGCAAATAAGCTCTCTCGCGAGGTCTACTGTTCGTAGAACTACTAGTCTTAATAGGACATGCGTTTTTCATGAGAGCATGATCCAGTTCTAATAACGAGGATTGAAAAAACGACCGATTTGAAACCTTTTGTTCGATGTCATCGAACACCTGTCGAGGTAGCAATGTCAACTGCACACGACCCGCGGTAGTCGCGGCCCGTGTCAGTGCACGTCCAACCCGCGACCGGGGCATTCACGATCATCGTCATTAACATCATCATAAACAGTAGCAATTAGCATAAAACATTAGCATTTACCATCAATCGAAATAGATCATCTTTCAAGCCAAACTTTATCAAGTTTCCGTTGCATCCCGACTGTTTCAAAAATAAAGGATTTAAAGAAAAATAAAATAAAGGATTCAGATATTTTATAGCCATTCCATAGTATTACAAAGTTGGTAAATGGTAAATCAAATAAATATATCGGACCCTGTCGGGCGCAGCAACATAGGAGAGAGGAGGACTGCCTATTTATCTGATCTAAATTGATAGAATTTTAGTTTGTAATATTTAATTTATTTTTATGTTATGAATCTCTGGTGTTACCAATAAATGATTTGGAAATGTATAGTCTCAAGTATTACGGCAACCGATTGTAATACCTTTCAAACTACTGGTTATTTTATATTATACAAGGCATTTTATATTTTATCTAAGTTAATGTTTGTATTTAATAGTTTTTATATGTACAAATTGTTTTTTCAAATAAAGTTATTACTAAGTTAAAGTTGCTACATGTGTTGTTTTGTTGAAACAATATAGAAAGGCACTCGAAAAGTGTCACGAGTTTCAGTTTTATTACTATCCAGTTGGGTCATGAGTCCTGAGCTTAAATTGAACAGATGACAGATAAACAAGATATAATTGCACAATGGAACAGTATCATGAGCACAATGCACGCCTCATTCACCGCGTTTTTACATGAGCAGCTGTCATGGAACAGCACGTGCCAGTGTGAAGCTGCAACTAGACGAAGCTACGACAAACGCTCGCACCGAGCCGATGGCCACAGATAACGGCTGAATTAACTACCCCACTCTAAAACATCTAAACAGCTCGTTACGAATATTAATAGGTCATTAACTAATTCAATTTCATTATTAAACATTAGTGTTGTTACAATTTAGGGTTTTAATGTAATCATTGACGTAATGCGTTCGTGATGTGAAGCATCATTCGGTCACGCTCACCGCCCCCGAAGCTCAAAAAAAAAAACCGACTTCACGACTTAGTACAGAGTGAACACGGTGTGGTATTCACAAATTTACCTCACGTTTCCGTTATCCGGCTCTGGTAACGAGATTTTGTCGAATGGCTACTTTTCGATGACCATAAAAGTCGAACTCTCGAAAGTTATGGTAAAGCGCGTTCGCACATGAGAATAAATTTGGGGGGTCGCGAAACTCTCGCTTTTATTCAGCGACGATTTGCTTCGAACACGTGTAGAAACCGCTTAAATACGCTTTAGGAAGTATTAATGAGTGCGATACAATGATCCCCCTCCGTGCCCATTGTAATCACAGTATAATGAGTTTATTGCTATTAAATGAGCGGGCGGTGGGCACGCCGTTTTATCACGGTTATCAAATTTGAAATAGCTTTTTGATACATGCCAGATGTCGTCCGTTCTCCCCTCGATACACCTAGATCATTAATAACATTACCGCATTCTATGTAAATTTATTTGTAAAAGATGTCGACAAAGTGAATTCAAATAACAATTCAAAATCAGCGTCTCTGGACGAACGGCGTCAGTTTCGCAGATTCACATCTGCTCCCGATATGTTCCCCGCACAGCACATCTGTTGAAAAGGATCACGTCATAATGCATTCGTCTCTCCGTGACCTACCTTATCTATCAGCGGGGCATGGGGTTAATTAACCTTGTTCATATAACAAATAATATTTTTTGGGATCGAAGCTCGTTGACAGATACAACCTACAATAGTCTATTGTTGAGAAACTATTAGAAGAGTGATCTCATTATGCGATTGTTCTGCGTATAATTATACCATTTAAGATTATTGTGATATTTTCGGAATAAGTCTATTTTATGTGATTTGATTTATACCTACTATATTGAAAGATACATAAATTTGCGCCTTACATGCAATTACATTATATTTTACCACTTGCTACGGTCCTGACTCACGTCTTTCGCTTCTACCTATTTTCATACATGCTGGTCGTTTTAGATACTTTTGGCATGATCTTTCTTGAAAAAGTTTCATATAATATATATAAACAAAGAACAAAATATTCTATCGTTACAATTTCTCTCCCACAACTTCCACCACATTTTCGCGTTCGGTTCATTTGCTTGACAAAATGAAAGTATATTTCCTTCATTCTGAGGCTCCACGTCCAGTCGTAAATCACACGTATTCTCGCCTCACTTCACAATCGAATCTGTAAGCATTTTTCAATTATCCGTTATTGACCACAATGGACGATCTTATTGGCCTTTTCACTGTCGTAAACAATTTGTACCGGCCGTTGCCGTTCTCACGGCACACGATAACCAGTTCAAAGTCAATGTCGAAGGGATCATTATTCGTGGTCGCAGCTGGGAATTGAAACCGATGCCGTAGCCCTTGTTTTCATAAACTGGGGTCGACCTACTTGAACACTTCGATTGTTGCTGCCTGCATGCTGTACTTCAACCGCTAAAACTATAAAAATTCCATATATTAATAATTGCGTTCCCAATAAAAATAGGACGGGCCTTGCGTTATTGCATGCTTGTGATCTGGCCTTAATCGGACTTCGGTTTTTTTTATTTGTAATAAATAACATGTTCAAATGAGTATAAGACTTAGCTTTATGTTGTTAAATAGCACTAGGCTTTGTGACACCCTTATTTCCATGACACACATTATATTTTACATATATGTACTACGTACATATTTTTATTAACATTTATTTTTGTTGCTCATTGTTTGTCATCGTTATTCATTGTCTAATAATCATGTTTTCTTTTTTCAGGTAAGTTCCTCATAATAACACCACTCATAGCAGGTAATTTAGTTTTAAGAAATTAGTTGTTCTTCGGGGCATTACGGGGCCTGCCGAGTGGGCGAACCACGCTGGGATTCCACTTGGTGGTTTTCTTAGCCCAAAGCTCTCCAAGCATACGGCCAACATTACCGGCCCAATCACATTCAACTTGGCAGCTTTGAGAGCTACATCTGTGATTTTCGTTCTGAAGCGCAGTTCCGTATTCCGGATAGGATCAATTCTCCTATCAAAAAAAAACCTTGGGCTTACACGAAACCATAAAATCCTAATTAAAGTGATCATACAGATGAAGAGAGGCGCAAAAGGGACGAGCACTTTTTGCCTGATAATTATAGACAAGTGTCAACAAGATATAAAATGATTACATACCTATAACTATAAAGTCTTGCCCTTACAATGTTTTGCCATGTCTGTGCAGTAATAAGTACAAAAAAATATGTTCACTTATCGTCTAACTTCCATTACGTGGTCACTCAACCACCGGAATCAACAAGTTAATTGCATTCTTACTGCGAAAACGTTCTAAATAATAGGTTTATTGATATTTTACTACTAGAATAAATTATAGTTAAAAAAACCGGACAAGTGCGAGTCCGACTCGCCCACCGAGGGCTCCGTACAAACTAAATAAAAGGTGGAAATCATTTTTTTTTTATATTTTCCTTCATAAACCGAAAAATATACATCGTAAAAATATTTAAAAACCTTTTTTAGCATGCTAATGAAGCTCATTCATATGATACCCCACATGATACGGTTAATTCACTTTAAAATTTGGGCCCTCATTCCTTGCATAAAGACACTATTTTTTTGTGATTTAATTTAAAATGTCCAGTTCCAGATTTTTTCCTATACGTATGTGTACTCTAACACAATGCTTCTTGCTAAATGCCTTCACGCCTTCATGCCTTCACGCGTTCCCGAGATAAAGGTCTTGACACCCGGACAGACGGACAGATAGACAGACAGACGGACAGACGGACAACAAAGTGATCCTATAAGGGTTCCGTTTTTTCCTTTTGAGACACGGAACCCTAAAAACTGAAAAAACCCCACTTCAGAATACGAAATCCGTTTATTTGGATGATATTTTTTCAGTTATTTCGATAAACACCAAAGTACAAAACCGAAATTGATAAAATTTATATGGGAGCACCTCTGAAGCATAACCTACCAAACAAAATAAAAATCATCAAAAACTATTCATAATTGGCGGAGTAATCGCTGAACAAACATACAAAAAAAATACAGTCGAATTGAGAACCTCCTTTTTGGAAGTTAGTTAAAAAACAATGATACGTTCTACTTCCTATTTAAGGCGAAGGCGACAAGACTACGAATTTGTCGAGTTTAATTAAGGTCTGTCTGTCCGATGGCCCTTCATTTGTGCAGATGGGGCATCTCGACCTTATCCCTAAACGAATTGCTCTCAGTTGGTCCTTAGTGGCTGTTTAGCGGGAACCCTTGACGTAATGATTGTTTATCCGCATCGTTACGCTTCTTCCTCTTTTAGACTCTAAACGATGACGTCACATTTAGCATCTCCCTATACAGACACACTCAGATCGTCCGACAGAATAAGTTATATTTCTTCTGGCCTCAGATACAAAATACGATGTGGTGAAGATATGCATTTGTTTTGTGTCTGGTAATAAGTAATTTACAAATAAAGGATATAAGTATTTTATCAGCTATTTGGTTCCCATATCATAAGTTTTGTTTAGTTTGAGACTAGATGGTGCTATATATCAACATTTTCACCAATATATTTCATTTATTTTAAGAAAAATAAATAAATATCCGCCTGTAAAATGCATTAAATTGATTTGTTTATTCGGCCGCAATAAATAATTCGATCGAGTCGTTTAGGCTATAGGATGTAATATTATTATTAACCAAAAACACACACACATACAGTTAGTTATACATATATATCTACATTACGGCACTGAAACGTGGTCCCTAACTATGGGCCTTATAAGGAAGCTCAAGGTCACGCAACGAGTTATGGAGAGGGCTATGCTCGGTGCCACTCTACGAGATCGAATAAGAAATGAAGAGATACGTAGACGTACAAAAGTCACCGATATAGCACAGAGGATAAGCAAGTTGAAATGGCAGTGGGCAGGGCACATAGCACGTAAAACTGATGGCCGATGGGGCCGAAAGGTTTTCGAGTGGAGACCACGCACCGGCAAGTGCAGCGTAGGAAGACCAGCCACGAGATGGGCAGATGACCTCATACAAGTGGCGGGAAGACGCTGGATGCAAGCCACTTCCAATCGGTCTTTTTTGAAATCCATGGGGAAGGCCTATGTCCAGCAGTGGACTTCTTATGGCTGAGATGATGATGATGATGATATCTACATTTGCACGCAACGGACAGTATGGGACAGCTGATAGTTTACTCGTACAAAAGTCGATCGTGGTTATCACGTGGTGATTAGATTTAGGTTAAATTATATTTTTTATTTGTGGATATTTCACACAACACCATCTAGCCCAAACTAAGCAAAGCTTGAACTATGGAAACTAGATGGCTGATAGAATTTATATATACATGTTTTGTAAATACTATATACATATGATACATAGATAGAAACACCCAGACACAGAACAAACTTTCATGCTCATCACACGAATGTTTGCCCTGGGCGGGGATCGAACCCACGACCTACAGCTCAGCAGGCAGACATACTACCAACTGACCCACAAGGCCAGTCAATTAAAATTCTGTGGTAGTATGTGCTAAAGCTATATAGCTCTATTAGCTTTGTTCGCTCTTTATATGTAACTCGGCAATTATATACTTCTTGAGTCCTAAATTAAGTTATTAAATTAAAGTTATTGCTTTAATTATCATCTAAAGAATTTATTATAACATCAACGTAATCAAGATCCCCAATCTCAAAGGTTAAAGTTGTTCGTTTAATCACAGAGCGAGATTATCCTAGGTCTGACAATCCGCCAGTATTTCACGCCCAAGTAGACGGAATAATAAATAGTCAGTGCAAATAATATCGTAGGCTTTATCTCGAGCATCACTGCCGGTCACGAAGGCGGCGTGACTAAAGGTACTGGGCCCGCTGCGGCTGTTTGTTACCATGAAACTGCAATGAATGCCGGGTGCCGGCCGTGCGACTCGTCAAATATTTAGCTGGCTGGTTTGCGGGCGAACCTTTGGGCATCGTGTGATGGCTTACGGATGTTTCGAGCACCCTGTCAGCCACTATAGGAGATCTTTTGGGAAAATTTTATTAATGTAAGTACTTAATAGTATTTTTAACCAGACTAGGCAGGAAACCTATCTGTAGGTATGTTATAATGTAGCATATAGTCTAGTCCGATTTTCAAGTATCTATTAGATTCTTTGTTTTTAAAATATTAGGATACATTATAGCTACATAACTTGTTTTTACGTTGAATGACTATTGTTCAATTAAAATAAAGGAAATGACGCGAACAATATCCTTGACGGCTAATCTTGAGAATTCAATCTTAGGTTCAACGACCCAGCGTCTCAGAGTTACATCATTTTGGCATTATCCTATTATGTTAAGATCTCTTTGCTGTATTATAATGCTTATTTCATTTTGTGCAAAAATATCTGCATTAATGTTACCGGATAAATAATGCGCGCAATCGATTGTTTAGGTTGTTAATTTTAAAGTGACGAGCACAATACTTTACCACACATGGTTTTGAATCAATCAAGTCAAAATTCTGACTATTAGAAGCGTGGTCCGAGGGAGGTGCTCTTCTAGTCACTTGTATATTTTTAAAAATGGCTAGTTGACTGATAGCCTCTTGGAAACGGCTGGTTTTTAGCGACGATATAATAAGGAACAACACAATTCAAAAATGTATGAACTACTAATGTAACCGCTGTTTTCGCGAATTTTGAGTTGCTTTCGCGATATTAAAAGTTGTTTATCAATAGTCAAAAGGAAGGTCTTGTAGGTCTGATGATGAGACCTACAAGACCTTCCTTTTGACTTATTACAATGTGCCAAATACGAGTTGAATTCGACAAATAGTCTAATAAATAAACCTTTTCAACGGGCCGTTTCGATCGGAGCTCGAAGCTAGCTTCTTTAAATTCACCTCATGGTGCAGTTTCGACAGCGTTGACTTTAATTGAATATTCCACAGCCCCGGCTCTAATGAATCACCATCTGAATGTTCTGAATATCGTATGTTTTGACCGAGCCCTGAAAGGTTTATAAACGTTGCCTCGTCGGATCGTTGGAGCTCTTTCGGAGCCTAAACTATTCTCGGCTTTGTATCAGAAAAATATTTAACGAAGTATCTTACAATTTGGAGCTATTACGTCAGCACCCCAAGGCCTCGCTACATTATTTTAAAGAGCTAGGCTGGCTTGGGGAAATGCACAATACACCCTAAGCGGGACGTGAGTGCAGGACTTATCGCCCCCCATCTCGAATAAGAATAAGTATTGATACGAGATATCTATTGCACGTAATTATATCCAACTCATTGCGTAACTACGTTTTACGCGTTCAAGGTATCTTTAGTGTGTGTCTGCCGAGTACTTCATAAGAAATATGATTTCTAAATTTGCCTCTAAACAGAATAATACCAGATATTGTGCAATTCACTTACTTTTAGATTAGAACTTAGTTCTGTTTATTTCATTATTCGCTGGATTCTTAATATGACTTGGATAAAGCGAATGATAAAATATATCAGAATATGATGATGACGAACAATGTTGAAGTCTTATCAGGTTAGTTCATGACGTTATACCGGCGCGCTGCATCTCATCGTTTCTCTCGCCATGACCATTACCTTGTCAATATTGCTAAAACGTGTCAGACCGACGCTTAAAATTAATTAATGGCTCCATTCTGTCCGTCACACTCGCTCGCCATCGCCAGTCATCGCTGCGCAATTACTGATCTTAATTAATAATATCGCGAGCCAAACAAACACTTTATAGAAAGGCACTTCACCGCAACAGTTCGAATTCAATATCCTCGCAAATGGACGAACGGCGTCGTACGTCTTAAATGGAATTCGTAATTCGATATCCGGAGTAACCGCAGAATGACGTAAGTTTGATTGGCGAACGTCCCGGCACTCTTTGTCTAGCACCGTCTCTTCCGGGTCGCAAATGGCCCTCGCTGGGATAGAGCCGGATGATGGCGAATCACCCCATGTTACAACTTCCTGTCGAAGGAGCGCTTGTGGCGAGTGCCTACTCGTTCAGTCCTCGTTCGGTCGAGGAACTCTATCTCATGCAGAATTCGTCCACGGCGGCCACATCTGAACCGTAACGACGGTAATGACCGGAACAGAGGCAATTCGTGCGATCGATTTTATGTATGAACCATTTAAATGCAAGCGCTTTCTTAAATTAACATAAAACGTCACTAACCCTTTTTAATGGGGATCCGCCGTTTGTCCAGTGGAAACAAACTAATTCCTCGGGTTTGTCCGTTCGAGGGTCCAATTATGCGCATTAGTCTACAGTGGCAATTGAAAAGGATTTTCCAATTAGAGACCCCTCATTGAATTAATGTGCGTCCTCAACATTGATAAAATACTTCTGTCTTCCGCTTCGTCGATCGTTACGCAATACCTACTGAAATAAATGTGTTCACGATGATAATTACGTGTCTTATCTTTGTTTTTACATTTCTTCACTTATCTTTTCGAGACGTTTCTCCGCCTGATTCTGAATATTTGTATTAACAATCTTGTGATTGTTAATAGAAAAAATACGGAACATATTACGAAGCATATTGCGTTTTAATATCACAACCGTTCCATACCTGATCAGTTCAGCGACGCAAGCAGCCAAACCGCAGAACTGTGCGCACGTTATCTGTATGTCGCAGACATGCGGGCTCCACGACGAATCTCATTCGTTTGTTACACCAGGGTACGTATTCCATCGTTTGAAATAGGCAATGTGAATCGAATCGAACTATCAACTGCGTGAAATGTGAGTATTACACTCGTTAGCCGAGCTATACATAGCGTCATCTGCGACCGAGCCCTTTAGAACAATGGAACCATAACTCGGGAAAGTGAAAAGCTTGCGTTGACAAGGGTAACGTCCTGACTCCTGAAGCTATTTGTGTTGCGCTCCTATCTGCGAAACGGGAATATAGATATTGAAATAGTTCGCGACGTGCATAACTTGGTTAAAACTTGTGTTCTGAATTCAAATTGTTCACTTACGAAGCGGCCAGCGAATAACTCCGATCAGTTTTTCTATTTCTCGTCTCATAAGTAAGAGACACTAACGAATGCTTTTACGGGTTTTAATAATGAGAACACGCGCATCGGCGCGGCGCGGTCAGAAAAAGCTCACGGGCCGAATGAACAACATTGATACTTCGGTAATGGTAGATACCACAAATCATTAGAAACGTGACCGCACGCCGCCGTGGAATTTCGACGATTCTGACCGTTGAGTTTTTATATCATAGTTTTGGCTCGAAGCAACTCTGAGAATTCCCGGTTGTAATTGGTCTTATCTCGGTACTTTAATCTCGAGAGCTATAGTCTTAAGTTTCGTGAGCGATAAAAACATTAGACTTATGAATTTATATTGTTATCTTTATTCTTTAACCGTTTGATCAACAACAAGGAATTGTAGCACGTTTCAATAAAGAATGGAACTGGCCATGCACGAACTATTAGACTATTAAATTAACATAGATCTATTAAATCTATGACTATTAATATACTAAAAATTAAGAAACATACTTTATTAAAGAATGTAGATAGTTCAATCAATATAATTATTACAAATAGAACCGAGATTTTATTTTTGAAGTACATATACATAATAACGCGTCAAAAACATTGTAACACTGTCCAAGGATTTGTATAAAGTTGTAACTCGCCTGATAGCGAGCGACGACGGTTTGGGCGACGATGAAGCACATCTAGAAGGTATCTGTTCACAGCCTTTAAAAATACAGGATTTTAGTTCTCAGAAAATAAAGAAGGTGGCATGGAGTAAAGTCTCTGTCTTCGTATTTTTATGCAAACCCTAGAGGGAACAGGTAGAAACTGGTGGGAGGAAATGTTTCTTGCTCCGAAACGGCATGTTACAATAACACTTGTCTGGAATTTCGGATTCCGATATTAGAGTCACGTTCTAAGCACAAACAATCTATACTTAGTACTTATTTCTGGCCTCACATTGTGTATATTTCCTTATGCTACCTATGCCTAGAGCTTGCATAAGGTCCGGGGAGGTAATTGCAACTATCGCGTAAATTTGCAATTACCTCCCCGGACCTTACAACTTCCGTTTATTGTCTCTATGTCTAAAAGCATAGTTAGTGTACTTAGAACTACTTAATTGAGAAATTTATATACACTTAGAGATATAAATTTTTATATGCTTCAGCGTGTAAACAGTCAGTCTGTGGAACCTGGACAGGGTCCGGTGTAATTACATGCTTGAAGCGTGTGTTACGGGTGGCGCCACTGACGCTTGATTGGCTTAAGCAAAAAAGACTGGTCAAAAGTTTCGACCATCCCACGTGACACCTCCATGGACAAAATGATATTTATGGCTATTGTTAATACATCGTCATAGTGTTCTTACGAAGCTAGAGAAATAATATTTATCAAAAATATTTTCAAAAAAGTGCTGCGGGTGAGTGTGAGACAGCGGCGCCATCCTACTCTTTACCTTCAGCTAGTGAATTAATGTGGCATCGAGGGCGCTACAGTCCTTATTTCATTATTTTGTTCAGTCGAGACCACGGAATATATACACGCCATAGTAGTGTTTACTTCAAGACGTTAGTTCCTCTTTTTTGCCACGATAGAACTATAAGTAAAACAGACTACATATATGCGGTTTGAGCCGAGCACACGACCTGTCTGGCCTGCCTTGTTTGAAATATGGTTTCTGTTATTTATCTCTCGGAAGTATTCACTGTGATACGCAACTGTCTAAACTCTAAGCATGCCAGACGAAAAGCGAACCAGTAGTCTTGTCTTAAAATAAAATTAACAAAGGATATTCAATAACTCATGAATACTTACACTAAGTAATACTTTGTTTTGAATAGCTCTGTCGGTTGTGCGATGGTAGGATACGACTTCTGGGCTAAGGGCGCCCGGTCGAATCCCGACATTGAGCTTTGGAATATGAAGGAAAATGAGGACATCATGTTTAATCACGCCCATCATAGTTTCCATTCAGCAAGTTTTGCAATCTCGTTTGGATCCAGTTCCGGTTTCATGTTTAAGATGTCTTTGTCGTCTTGGATTACAACGACACTTAAAATCAGGTGATGGTAAATGCTGTAGTAATATTTATTTTTTAGTTAATAATATTTATTTATATGGACATGCAACTGCTAATTCTAGACATAAGAATCCTATGGTCTCTAAAATGGTAGTTACATATGACCTTATGGTTCCTGATGTCGAGAATTTTGAACGCACAACTGTTTTCAAGTAGCAAGTCACTTAGTTATTTGGTATTGGAACATGTCGGATAATATAGTCAGTTTGCCTCATACTATGTCAGTTTCCTAAGAGAACTAGTATCACTCCCGGAGGCTACGCTACTAAGGTCAGACTCAAAGCGCGCAGCTATCTCTATCGCGAATCACATTTTTAAACATATGAAATCGCTGAGTGATATTAGAAAAGTGAGATATGATTTTATTTATTTAGATAGGAGAAATATTTAAAAAAAAAAAAAAACAGTTATCATTGAATCCTCTAAACACGATCAAATGTGACGTCAAACGGCGTCATGGTCAAGCCTTCTGTGGTTCTGCTTCTGCCTAGCCCGTAAGAGAAATAGGCGTGATTTTATGTTTGTATTATTGTTATATCGATATATTGGCGACGGAGTAGTCAAAACACATATATTTTGAAACTCCTCAACTCAGCCAAGTAGTACTATTTAATTAAAGTCTGTGGCCAAGTTAAAAGATATCGCCGAAAATATTTTATTTTAAATAAATAAAAAACAAAATCATCTCTCACTTTTGTAATATGTATAACTCGGTGATTTTATGTGTTTAAAAATGTTGTGATGCGTAAGAGAGATAGCTGCGCGCTTTGAGCCCAACCTTATAAGGCGAAGTATGATTAATTTGAATCGTTTTCTGTGATTCCGCAAGTGCTTGCCAAGTTGCGAGTTTCAATTTCCCGGTCATTATGGTTTACAGCTTGGCTTGGTACTTACGCTCGCCTAAAATTAGATGTTCTCGAGCTCGAGGAGCGCTATTTACGACTTCCTCGATAATGGTCCTTAATTAATATTCATACCTTTATGTTTGCAACGAGACCTTTCGCGCTTATATTTATATTTGTCTGTCCAGGCAGGAGCTTTCTTTACCGCACAAGTATTACGTATGTAGTTTGTTAAGTTGCTACACATTAGTTATAAATTTTAACTAGCTGTGCCCCCAGTTTCATTTTAAATGATTTTGATGGAATGTGGCCTATATCCGTCTCCCATGTTCTCAACTATCAATATCAGTGTCAATTAGAAAGTTAATTTTTTTCTTCCTCTTGCATAATTAAGAAAATGTAAGTAGTTAAAAATACATATGTTTTTTATAAAAGGCACGAACCCCGGAGTCTGTGGAGATAATTTTGTCAAATAACAAAATATAATAACTGATATAAGATACTATAGAAAGAAAGAAAGAACAGAATTAATAAGAAGAAGAATAAGAAAGAAGAAGAACTGATATAAATAAAAGATTATAACTGCGTATTCTTTAGTGCTCTGCTTATTATGCGTATTCTTCTTAATTCTAGTAAAGTCACCTGTTTGTTAACTAAGTAGATCGTTGGGGGTTACGAAAAACACATTTTTTTATATTTATGAGAAATGTATTATTATTATTACAAAAAATATAGCCTATGACACTCTGGAAGCGAAGACGAATCTAACGACACCCCACACATCAAAATCGGTAAAGCCGTTTAGGCTGTCACATAGAAACATACATACATACCCATATACATACATACAAACTTACATACACTCGAAAAACATAACCTTCTTTCTTACGCAGTCGCGTAAAAATTACACGAGGTAGAGATGCCGAGTAATGTGTAAAACTGACATTTAAGATCTCAATAAAATAATGCCAGGGCCAGACGTTAAAATCGTTAAAATATTGCGACAACGAGCTCAATACATAATGTCAAAATATCCTCATGATAATTTGCTAACTGGCGATCAAATCTTTAATCATGATTTATGATAATAAATTTGCATAAAATCAATTCTCCGGTGTGGTTTCCTGTTCAAACAAATAAATCAAGGTTATGATACATTTTGGTCTAAATTTATTGCGCTAATGATACGTATATCCTTAAACGACCACTGTCAGTGATTACCTATAACTATATCTACATATACTATTATAACTATATAAGATCCAACAATATTAACAATATTATTTCTTTTGGGCATTGTTTTGAGCCAGTATATGATTAAGGCCCTGTCGGTAGTCTGTCGGTACTTACATTTTTGAAGATACAAAATTAGTAAATCATTTTAGGGTTCCGTACCAAAAGGGTAAAAACGGGACCCTATTACTGAGACTCCGCTGACTGAGACTGTCTGTCCGTCCGTCCGTCTGTCACCAGGCTGTATCTCATGAACTGTAATAGTTAGACAGTTGAAATTTTCACAGATGATCAATTTTTGTTGCCGCTATAACAACAAATACTAAAAAACAGAATAAAATAAATATTTAAGGGGGCTCCCATACAACAAACGTGACTTTGTTGCCGCGTTTTTGCTTGATATTGATCACGGCACTAGTCGCTTGAAATATTCACTGAATATTGAGTTATATTATTCACTTTAAAAATAAACAATTAAATTAAAATAAAATTAATATTTAAGAGGGGCTCCCATACAATAAACGTGATTTTTTTGCCTTTCTTAGATACGGAATCCTTCGTGCGCGAGTCTGACTCGCACCTGGCCGGTTTTATTTTATTTAATAATAGGCTTACGCTTGACCGCTAACTCGCCTGATGTTAAATGACAGTTGCGGTTTACGGTGGAGCGAGCTTACCTAGAAACTTACTGGAAATAGGGTATGCACAAACCTAAAGATTAGTAAGTATTATAAACCTGTAAATATTTAATTTTGGTATACTAATTATTGTACCTACAAATAGGGATTTGAAATTAATTAGTACTTGAATACATTTTCTGAGTGAGAACATGTTTGAAGCACAACGATTTTTTTATCAAGTGTTTGTTATCCTTTTATCTAGATTTTTACATACCAGATTTTAGTAATTAATTATTTGCAAAAATGTTACTATGCGCGAGCGAGAAACAGGATTTACTACCGGTAGAGCCTTAACTGGCCGGGAGCAGGTACCCGGCCAGTGGCGGCCTTGGCTCCGCCACAGATTAGGCAGCAGCAAGCCGAGCCAAATGTTGGCCCGATGACCTCGCCGACGAATAAGATAGGGTTTAGTCACGCTCACCTAATAATACAATACAGTACGCATTATACTTGTACAGCCATTAGATTCCATAACTCGACCGACCAATGCCAATACCACTACGTCACTCGACATTAAGCTAAGCCTGCTGTTTGGACAAAAAACCTAACGATGTTAGAGACATAGCTCAGTGAGCATACTCAAATTCCAGTCTGAAGGGTGTCGATTCAAATCCCCAGTGTGTTTTTGAAAGATAATTGTGAACGAATCAATTATGATAGCAGAACTTTATTACTCGCTTGGCTCGCTACCACCCTTAAGCTTCTATCTATCGCAAAACCCCTAACTATATATTCAGACAGAGGTAATTATCATTCCAGACATAAAATATTCTGATTAAAATAAGCGGCCAAGTGCGTGTCGTGGCACGCGCAAAGTAGGGTTCCGTAGTTGCACATAATAATTTATGTGAACTTAAAATATTACTATGAACATACGAATAAACTTATGTTAGTTTAAAAGTCTGTACTTTGACCATCGTCCGTCTTGCGCGTACCAACAATGTTTGTGTAATAAAATAACCGAATGTTTTTTTTTTAGGAATTATTAACGTAAAAATATTTTTTATGTATGAAAATAAAACGTCGAATAACAAAGGCAAAAAGAAAGACAATTTAAATTTATTTAGAAACTGCATTTCAATAAATGACCTAAATAACTAAAAAAACTTAAAATTTATTGTTAATTTCATTAAATGAAATTTACACTAAATTTTAAGTTTTTACTTCTCTAAGTAGTTTTTTTTTATTTATTTGACCATTTCTCGTTAACTTGTAAAGCCTAGTTAGCCGTGTTAGTTTTTATGTGCTACTACCATGATTTATATCTCCAAATTCAACCATAGAGCCGGTAGAAGAGGGGAGGGGGGTGACACTTGACTTTAACAAAAGATATAATCAACTCAAAGCTTAAAATTTCGCAAACGGATCCATAAATTGAAAAATGATTACCTATCCAACGATATCCCACCCGATGGAGTAGTTAAGAAAAATAATTTATCCCCACTTTACGTGTACAGGAGGTACCCCAATAATATTTTTTTCTATTTTTTCCTACTTTTTTGGCATAACTAATATCACACCAAGCCAAATTACAGCTTTCTAATACTAAAAGTCTTTGAGCAAAGCCGCAGACAGACGCATATGGCGAAACTATAAGGTTTCATTGTTTACTAAGGAACCCTAAAAAGGCGTGGATCCCTTGCTGCTTACGACAACGCTACACATGTGTATTTAGTTACGCTTAGTAGACCAATCAATCGATTACGGCCCACCATAGAATCTAGTCCAAAGCACACCCACAGTCCACCGACAACTTGCTGGTTTGCAATATACTAAAGGGGTGACGGGACGGACACAACGTCCGTACGTCCGTTTTTGTGTAACATTCTCAGGCGTGCCTCCATCAAACCTTATTTCAAGCCGTGTAAGATATAAACCAGTTCTTGAGAGCCGTCAAGTCGATCAGCACCTTGCAAGATGATTAATTATACAAAGTTGGCTCTCACAGTTTAGTTTGTATATTCCGGCATCATGCGGGTTGATGCGAAAAAAGGAACATCGGTAAACGTGTGAATGAATGAAAAATATCCGCTCTCAAGTGAGCAGTGTGCGAGCATATTCTATGTATATACACTAGGAACGCTAAACCACTACATCCGCTTTGATAATCCTCCAATCTAGGCTAGAGAGACACGTTATATGTACCAAGAATGTTACTCGAGGCTATTGAAATGTAAATCCGCACTTTAATAGAGGAAATAGTTAGGACCAGGTCATAAAATTAATTAAATCCCAACACATGTCTGCGAGATCTGTCGATAACGTGAGATACTTCTTCGTACAGCCCTACACAGGGTATATTTTGTATAAAATAATAAGCAGCAATGAAAATTGTATAAAATATACGCGATAGATCCGTTTAAAAGTTGTATTATTTCAATAAGTAATAATCGCGAAACCCGAAGAAACCATGGACACGCGAAGCCTCTCCGTAGTTCGTGCACATCCTACGCTCAGCCTGTCGATTCTAAATGCCCGCTCAAGTGAAGTGAGGCCTTAAATGAATTTCCATTTTTCAAGCTGAAACTGCAGAGAAATGTCAAAATATCGAGTGACCATAAGTAGGTAGCTCCCACTATCGAATCTATATTTTAATATTATGAGTATATACAGTAATAATAATAAATAACAAAAATACAAGTTCACCTAGGGCCTCATTTCACTTGTGCGGTCACATAGTTTAGAGAATCGACTGGCTGGTATTGAATATTAGCTTTACTACGTTTCGTCACAAATGTACGGCCTTACTGAAAAACTCTTACCTCTCTACTCTTACTCAACTCTGATCAATGTCAGTAACGTTTTTCGGTAAGACTCATAGAGTATACACCGCAAGGAAGTTAATCAAGGTTAGTAGACTTAGTGGAATGTGCCATATTGGAATTTCTAGCAAGACTGCTCGCGGGCCAGTAGAAGATATTTTCAAGAAGTAGTGGTAAGTGAACCGGTTCTCGAGTAGAATCTCGGCGCGCGTAAAGCAGAGGTGCTTGTTACGCCCAGGCGCTAGCAGGGCTGAGCCTGTGGAAAGTTCACCTTTTACGGAAACTTGTCAACCCAAAAAAATAGATTTCGAAAATTCGGAATAAAAAATTGATGTCGGAACTGGCAGCATGTTGCCAGTAGGCAGCAGGGTATTTGATTATTTTTTGCTCAAGATTGTATTGTGCGCTGTTTTATTTTGCTTCATATGAATAATTGATGAATTTCTTACCACTTCTGTGTATTTTTGTGTTCAATACACTTATTAATTTTATTTGAATATTGGTTTTTTTTTCTTAGTGATTGCCAAATGTGATTGCAAAGCAAAAAACCGGACAAGTGCGAGTTAGACTCGCCCACGAAGGTTCCGTACAAACTAAATAAAAGGGGGAAATTCATATATTTTTTTTATATTTTCCTTCATAAACCGAAAAATATACATCGTAAAAATATTTAAAAATCTGTTTTAGCTTATGCTAATGAAGCTCTTTCATATGATACCCCACATGATACGGTTAATTCACTTTAAAATTTGGGACCTCATTCCTTGCATAGAGACACTATTTTTTTGTGATTAAATTAAAAATCGGACTTTTTCCTATATGTGTACTCTAACACAATGCTTCTTGCCAAATTTCATAGTTTTAGGTCAACAGGAAGTACCCCATAGGTTTTGATTCCCCTGTGAGTGTCGAAATGTGCGTTTTTTACGACATATTCGGCTGTAACTTTTTTTTATGAATACTGAGAAATTTTATTTTTCTCTCTGCAGCAAGATACTATGGATCTGCGTATATGGTTTTAATTTCAACTCGATTCCTTCACGCGTTCCCGAAATAAAGGTCTTGACACCCGGACGGACGGACAGACGGACAGACGGACAACAAAGTGATCCTATAAGGGTTCCGTTTTTTTTCTATTGAGGTACGGAACCCTAAAAATGTTATTTTTACCCTACTGCGTAAGATGAAGGGTTATTTTTTCAAGTATATGAATATCTGTATCTATATATGTTTCTATATGATCGCTTACAGCCTAAACGGTTTGATGTGCGAGGTGTCTTTATGTAAATTTTTACTTCCTGAGTGTCATAAATTTAACGATGAAACTATCTTTTTTGCCTAGGTATGTAATATCTCCTTATTTTGTTTTCTCGTGTCAATAAAGTGTTTGTATAAAGGAATATTGCGACACTAGTTTCAGATTATGATATTTTGTTTCCACATCGAAGGATATTACCAAAGGATCTACTACGAATAATTCATATATTATTCTTTCAATAACACACACTATCTTGTTCCATGCCAGTCCATGTATAACATCAACAGAAAATATTATTTGGTAAACAAACACTCGTAGCCACCAAGCCCAATCAGGCTTAGGCTTACGTCACCGCCGCCGCTTCCCGTCAGGTGTTTTTCGCGTTTTCATTAGATGGCATTTCATTCCGCGAAATTGCTAATACGCAACAGCAACAATCACTGTCTGTAGATTCACAAATCAAAGACACATTTAGCAAAGCCGCGTTATCGATCGATCGATAATCGTATATCGATCGTAATATAAGTAGAGATGGTTTAAAATGAGAACTATCTTGCCAAAAAATGGGAACTAATATATCGATTGAAGAAAATAATGAAATAAGAACAGCAGCGCCCTCGATTCTACATTAGTTGTCTATCCGGACAGAGTACACGATAGCAACGGTTTTAACCCGTAAGTATCTAATAGGAACCGTTCAATTTGTTCTGGATAAGAAATGGCCTATCTGTCGGTTCATCCTAATGTAACCTCTTTCAGACGCTCTAAGGGAAACACATACACACAATGTAAACGATTCAAGTACACGCTCCCTAAAACTTAAATTAAGAGGATTAAAAGTCATGTCTACTTTTTATTACTATGGCTATTAGAAAAAGTGCGGCATGCGTGAGTGCGTAACAAAATTAGCCTATTGTCATACTTTCGCATTTGTATAATTAGTGGTAGATATTAATAATTATATTATGTAGTTTAAATAACTGAAACAATCGATAATGTTTTCTAAGGTTTTCGCGATGTTTACGAGTACTCAATTTTAATGAGCAATAATTAACAAAACAATTTTTAATTAAATATTTAGTTAAAAATTGTTCAATTTCAATGAAACAATCGACTTGCAAATGCACGAATTTGTTTTAAAACCAAAATACTGAACCGATTTAATGAAATTTCTATGGAAAAGTATATCCTTCCAAACTTCAAATAAAAATTCACACTTTTCAACTTTCAAAGAAAAAATCAAAGCGGTATAAATGATGGAGTTATGCTGTAACAAATATAAAAATACAGCAATTTGGTAATCCTCGTTCTTTTTGAAGTCGGTAAAAACGACATCTTCAAAAAAAATGTGATTAACCGTGTGTTTGTATTTATAATGGTCTAAGTTTTACGGAACAGATATTCAATGATGTCTTCGTACAGAAGATTACAGAATGCTATAATAGTACTGTTAATACATGTTAAAGTTAATTTAACAAGCCTTCACGCTTTGGACATCTCCTGGTGGACTCCCCAGAGCATCCAAAAATAAATGTTTTACATTTACGACAACCACTAAAAATTAATTACCTATTTAAAATCCGAATTGTGAAACACCGAATATAATTTCCCGTAAACTTTTTTTTTCTTTCAAAAACATCAAAATCCCGAAAGCTCATTTGTCAACTCGTATGTCTGATAACCGAATCTTTGTAATAAAAAAGTTTAAGTGTAAAATGTAAGTAGGATATATTCTGGAATTAATCGCCAATTACTATTACTAATTATAAATGTAAAAATGTAAAATAAAAAGAAACCTAACTTAATAATTGACATATATCTGAAAACAGAACCTCTGTAAATAAGTAGATTTCTGAATAATATAATAAAACAGAAACCTAACGAACGTAACCTAATAACTGTTTAGGCAAATTAATTAATTGATGGCTAGCAAACTTATGTAATCAGAAACTCGTGTCAAGTAGAACATATGGAATCTGGAATCAGCCAGTTCTATTAAACGGATTCGGGCAAGTAAGATTCAAAAAAAGTATTTCGGATTATAAATATGTAGGTTACCTTAAAAATTTAGTAAACTTACTTTATTGGTGCCTAGTGGCTAGGCTACTAGGTTTTATAATGCCGAAATAACAAAACGTTGATGAAAACTACATCTGTATGCCGCGGGCTTACCAGATATTTTCCTGAAAAATATCCCAGCGTTGTCTGTCCTTAACAAGTTGCAAGGGATATTCGTATAAAGTACTCTACAAATCTTCCCTAACATTGTCAACGAAGTTTTAGCAGTTTTCTCTTTTCCAGGGGAAATAAAAAGTTCCGAGAACGAGCAACTCTCAACGGATGGTCGTGTTTGACCCGAAGTTATTGAAAGTCATTCAATTCTTGTTATGTCCCTTTACGCCTTTCTCAGGAAATGTTATTGGTGTCTTCCATAGCACTATTACATACTTTATCCCCAAATCTAGTATTAGCTAGTTATCTTGGACGTCAATTCCCTTTTAGCCGTCAACTTGTCGTTTCTATTTTGTTGAAATTTGTAAGATTTTTCATCAACTGACAAAATTTGCTTTCATCTGTCCGGACATTTGTTAGTTTAGTTTTGTTCGTTTGGATATTGGTTCTTGTGTATTTTGTACCTTTTTTAACCGACTTCCAAAAAGGAGGAGGTTCTCAATTTGACGGAATCTTTTTTTTTAGCATTTTTATCAACGGTGTTGATGATGATGATGGAAAATTAACGTATGTCCGTCTCCAGGTTCACAGCTATTTCTAACGATAGGTTCAGTAGTTTAGTCGTGAAAAGGTAACAATAGACATTTCTTTCGCTTTTATAATATTATTGATTAGTTGGGATTTTAATTTTCGGATTTAGGTCAAATTATAGCGTGCCTTAATCCGATGTCTCCATACGAGTAAATTACAAAATGTAATTTAGTAGAAGGAAACCCGTACAATGTTATGATTAGTTTAGGCAGACAACATTACAGCGAACCCCGCCCCGTCCTACGTCCCGTGACTCATACATCTCAGACGATTCGCAGACAGACAAACAACGGAATTAAGATATATATAGTACAGTCTAAACATAAACATGGCCGGAGTGGGCGATATGCACTTCACTTAATCGAGTATTATCTATTTGGCAAGAAAGTGGTTTCCCTTTCTGATTCATTTATATACAATACACGTAAAGTATACTGCTGATGCATTATGCTGCATTAAGCTTCCTTAACATGTTGTTAACCGTGTTTTTATCCCGTGGTAGCTTTATTAATGAGAGAGTTCGTTGAGAATAAGTAGAACGTTAGATAAGTTTTGCAGTAATATCTTGTTTTCTTATTTTTTATTGACGCTCAGAGCACGGCGATGCGTTTATGCCAAAAAGGTATATTGCGGCCACTAGCGGCCCATTTACAGATTTTGATGTGCGAAACGTGTTCACCTCTCAAGTGCCATACATATGTTACATATTTTACATTCGTTATTTTGTTCTTGTTTTAATAATATTGTAAGTGTCTGTTGTCAGTTGGCTCTGGACATGATATAAGGCCACCTGTTGTTGCATTTGTTGTTATGATTGACCTATGTTATTAATTTTATGGTGTGTACAATAAAGAATTTATATATCTATATCATCGCAAACTAAATTACCCAAGATATGGTAAAATTACCCACATCGTAAGTTCGTAAAGGAGTAACCAACGACAGGCTTATAAATATAACTGTGAAAAGGTTGTTTCTCCAAGGTTCCACGCGAGGGACTTCATGCCTATAGAGATAATATTTTTTGACTATTTATTA
Source organism: Lycia hirtaria (assembly GCA_947563715.1). Taxonomy (NCBI): domain Eukaryota; kingdom Metazoa; phylum Arthropoda; class Insecta; order Lepidoptera; family Geometridae; genus Lycia; species Lycia hirtaria. The sequence goes on from OX387379.1 coordinate 1,737,537, forward strand.
TAAATTGATAGTTATAGTATTTTGACAATTTGTACAATATTGACATTAAAATAAATAAACAACTGTGAAAAAATCTGTGTCATAAATGTCGTAAAGTACCTACATAAAACAAGAGATAGATCGTTATCGTCCTAGGTCAGACGAGGGTGGTCCGACGACGCGACAAGTATGACCAAGACCGTGAGATCTGAACAGATAAACCCAGTTCGCTGGCAGAGAATCAGCAGCAACCTGGTCGTTCGGCCGCCTGCAACTGCCACAGTTGCGTAACAGTGGTTCGTTAGCCGGCTGCGTTGCTCCACTCGCGGCAGCTTTTAATTTCCCGCACTAACAATTATCTCCTTAACATTTGACCGCTTTCTTTATTAGGACAATGCATTGTGTAATTTCCTGTTGCTTCACCTTCGCTCATGATCTGTAGTTTATCTCTTGTGATTAACAGTCGTTGCTTTCGGTTTCCTGTCTCATGTACATACTTTCAAGCTTCTAGATAGGTGTTAAAGTTATATGACATCGCAATCTTTATTAAATAATCAAAGTACATTTTATATTTTATGTTATCCTGTATTGAAACCATGTTTCCAAATACATGATGATGGGAGAACTTGTTGAATAACCATTTGCCATATATTATTTCAATCAAATCAAATCAGAAATGAAGAGATACGTAGGCGTACAAAAGTCATCGATATAGCACAGCGGATTAGCAAGTTGAAGTGGCAGTGGGCAGGGCACATATAGCACGTAGAACTGATGGCCAATGGGGCCGAAAGGTTCTCGAGTGGAGACCACGTACCGGCAAGCGCAGCGTAGGTGGACCAGCCACGAGATGGACAGATGACCTCATACAAGTGGCGGGAAGATGGCTGCAACTGCTGCAAGCCGCTTCCAATCGGTCTTTTTGGAAATCCATGGGGGAGGCCTATGTCCAGCAGTGGACTTCTTATGGCTGAGATGATAATGATGATGTATTATTTACGTATATATGTATATTTTATGATGATATCAAGTTTATTTGAAATGTGTGTATGGAACTATGGATAAGATAGATTGTACGTAGAATATATGCATTATGATGTTGCGTGATATTCGAGCTTACGTATGGTTACGATAGGTACTGATTGGTTCACCTGAAGCTACAAGCACTGTCCTAGAGCCGTCGCTCCTCATTAGGCAGCCCAGCGAACAGCGACCAAGAACCAAGTTATTCTACATACACGCAAATTCAATCTCGCCTCACGGTCCATGCAATAACGTACTAAATTGATTTATACAATTGCAACTCAGCTTACCACGCAATGTTGGATTTTAACATGTGCATAAACGGACAGTTGCATTTATCTGACATCCTAGAACCATGCTGTGAAGCCTGTAATATCACACAATGAGATTCATGCACACTAGAGATATTTTAATTCTAAGTATATAGACGTGTGCACTAGGATTTTTAGACTATTTTATTCTTTTGGATGAGCGAAATAACGAAGTTATTGAAGTTTTCTTTTTGCCTCGTTTAAAACGCGACCACTTTGCGGTTATGGTCAGTGACGACAGAACATGACAGCACACATATTTAGTGGTGTAAGTAGTTATGCATGTGTGAGCACAGAATACATAAGCGAGCGTAAGAATGACTACGTCACACACCACATGATTGCCGTCTCTATTTTCAAATGTTTGCGCATGGCACATGGATATCGCTGTATTTTCTTAATTTTTCATCCAAATTTAATAAAAGAAAAAACACAGAAATGATTGGATTTTATCAATCACTATAAATCCGCATAGCAAATAAAAAATGTGCAAGTGCTCCATTCTTACTATGGTTCTTTCTCACATACAACTCGCGCAAGTATATGACAGGAGAGAAATATTCCGATTCCGTTGTTGTGCAATATAAACCGGCGGATTGGATTTCCACTCGCAGCTCAATTTTGTCGAGTTTCGAATCGATTATTACGGATTCAATTTCTGTTGTCCTTTCATTACTGTCGTCAGTTTCAATTAAGCTGGCAATCAGTGTTATTTCCTATGGTATATCTATGTAGACCGGAAAACTGAATACGTTAGCTTGATTAGATGAACAGGTTAGAAACTAAATAGAGGCGTCTTTTAGGCATCTACTTCTAATCATTGGGGGGATAACTATGGGGATGCTTGTGTCGTCTGCTTACAGAAGTACCTTACCTTGACCTGCCTAAACAAAAGCATACAAACATTCCTGTTATCCTAATTAATAGTTGATTAAATGAATGGTGTCGCCATTATTACTCATTAAAATGTAACAAATTTTAACGGACTTATCACGTATATTTTACATAAATTTATGACCTGAAGTCACTAACTGAACACTGCAATCTTCGTGGTCACAGGTGAGACTAGATGACAGATGTCTTTTTTGGTTTGAAAATATTACCATTATAGTGTGTTACCATTCATCGATTTGTTCGGGCGAAAGACTTGCTCGACTTGCCATACAGTATAAGAAAGGTGATGATAATAATAATTATAGTTTTAAAACTAAGAAATCAATGTAGTAAATCTGGTAAAAAAAATACTGAACCGAAGTTGATACATTTTTATGAGACACCCTTTTTAAACAAAAAAAATAATCCTAATCAGTCAAGGCGTCTTCGAGTAATCGGGGAACATACACAAAACAATCAAAAAAGATTCCGACGAATTGAGAACCTGAGAGTTTTGGAAGTCTGTAAAAAAGGAAACCTCGTTTTTGAAGTCGGTTCAAACATGGTAACACCACTGTTAAAACATAATATAATAACCAAATACGAACACCTCGTTACCATGGCCGGCGTAAGAGCATGAAATGATAGCATCTAACAGCTTTCGAAATGAGCTCTGCCTTCGTATTGAATCACGACTACAAATTAATTGCATGCCTCCAATACAACTCCTATTTATCACTTAAACTATGCTTAGGGTGTGGTTGGAGGATGTATGAATTTTGTGTATTATCTTATTTTACATAAAATAAATCAGCAGTCTCATCCATCGGAATCACTGAGTTATTACTCTGACACCAGGTCCAAATGCTTACCTTATACAAACTTTTTAACTGACTTCCAAAAAGGAGGAGATTCTCAATTCGTCGGAATCTTATTTTTTACATATATTTGACCAGAACCGATTTGAAAAAAAAAAATTTTTGTTTGAAAGGGTATACTTTCCAGGTGGTCTCATAGAAATTGAATCAAAATTTGTTCAGTATTTTGATTTTTAGAACAAAATAACTGGAAAAATATGCGAATTTTGCGGATGTAATTGCGAATTTTGAAGTCGTTTTTTTTAGTTTTTTAAACGATTACTTGTTCCTAGTTCATTTGCGTGCTGCACAGTCTCTGGTTTTGAAAATACAAGAATGCGTCTGTTGTAAGTCGTTCTTATTTCTTACACCTATCTATTCGGCCTGTATCCACTGTTGCGTACAGGCCTCCTCTCGTTACCGACATACTGTCCGGTTCTGTACAATGTGTGAACAACGGATTTAATTTTTTTATGGATATAATGTAAAAGCTGGAAGTGGTAATGGCTACTTTAGCCCGAAAAAAATACAATTCCTTTACGATAGTGTGTAACTGTAAAGCATGCCTGCCTATTCTCATTTTGAATGATTGCGTTCAAAATATTCTCGACGTAGAATCCTTAAACGATGACTTGGTAGACCCGTCATTATGCTGGATTTCGTACATTAACTTGTAAGAAATAGTTAATCATCCGTTAAAAAAATCTCCGGCAAATTTTGCAGAAACCCCTTTCCGTCACCGCCCGCGTCGCTTCAGGAACAAAGGGGTGTTCTTATCGACGGCTCTTGACATGGAAAGCCTTTTTTGCCATTCCCCGATAAGGCACTATGGGACGCTATCGCAAAAGGATTGAAAGCTTGCTGCCCCGAACACTTTGCTCGTTGAAAGCATACACGTTGCAGCTGATGTGTACTCGTACCTTTTATCATGGCAAATACTGTCGAAGTTCTTTTTAAATAAACCTGTATCCAGGATATTGCTAAAATAAGCTCGACTCTCCTAACACGCGCTATATTAGATTTGGAATGTGAAAACAAGGGATTGTGAGGACGTGGGACGGATATTGAATATAATCGGGAATAACACAAGTATCAGTTTAGAAAACTCAGAAACCCGCGACAAAAAAAAACGGCTGAATTGATGAACCATAGCTAACAACACTCGATGAAAACCTATTTCAAGCAAAAAAACTAGATCAAAATCGGTCCATCTATTTGAAAGCTACGATGCCAGAGACAAACACACAGATATACACAACAAACACCCCTCTTTTTGGGGTCGTGGCACTCAACCCTATAAAAGTGATAATTTATTCCGTTATGTTTTTGAAAAAGTTAGCTACATAATAAGTGATAAATAGTTGTTAAATAGGTTTTACAGATGTAATGCTCTCTCGAATGCAGTATTTGTCGCCTCTATCATTTACAAAATAAATAAATAAATTTGTCTAGGTCTTCAAATCGCGAATGAATAGGTTAATTTCTAGGCAAGCGCGCTCCATTTATAAAATAAATTTTTATTAAAAAAATACTCCATGGTACCATAGGAGTGTGTTTGCATATCTTAGTAGTGTGTTTGCCAAGACAAAACAAATGACCCCAAACTCAATGGGTTTGTCTTGTTTCTAAATAGCTTCCAATATTTAAAGCGCTATATATAAAGCTTGTAAAAAAAATATTTCCAAAAAATACATTGAATTTGATTACTTACCTACAATATTAGATTCATACGTAGGTATAAATTCGCAACAGGTAAATATCAAGTAGAGCTCCAGGCGCCTGACAAATTGCAGTCTCCGTTTACAAAATAGGAACGTAAGGAAATTCAATTTGCGAAAATAGATTCCGGGTGACGTTTACGTTTTCGTATTACCTTCTGTGAGCACTCTTGAGCTTAAACACCTGCAGCGCTGTGTTCCCTTCCATGTCGAACGTATATTGGACATTTTAGGTCAATTGTTGTATTTAAGGCAACATCGCTGGAAATATTACATTAGTTACCACAAAATGCTTCCTTTCAGCGGGAGTGCTAGTTCGTTTGCGTTTCAATTTGATCGAACCAACCATTAAATTATTAGTCGAGACTATGCAGTCACTAATAGATTAAGAATATTCAAGCAAGTAAAGTTTCTTGTTAGCAGTTTAATGTACCTACGATCGCTAAGGACAAATTGACGAAGAGAAACACCCATCTAAATAGACGAACAGTAACTTATTTGTTGTTATTTTCACATGTTGCTCACGTTCGTCGTGATGTAGACGTTACAAAGATTATAGCATCTCGCTTCGCTCACTCGGTCACTAAAACAATTTTTAGAATGGCATCTCACGACAGTAAATTGCTGGTATTAAACAAATTTCCCAGCATACCCTCGCATAGCCTCCCATGAAAGGACTAAATGAGTCGCAACATAAATGTCAGAACCGAAGCGCATAATTAAAGCATTATGCAGTACAAGCGCGGCGTCGGACCACACAGGCGAACCCGGCGCCTGAAGCTAGTCGTGCTCCATAAGTCCCGCATACCGGCCGCTCCACAATAAAGACCTTCCAATCTCGCTATGAGCAATAAACCCGATTTTATTTGTTTCTGGAATCGCTTAGAATACCACTCAAATCTGAGAATTGCGAGGTCTGCAACCTTTGATGCAATGATGAAACGTTTTGGTTGCGAATTTGTGTTAATTCGTTTGTACTCGTCTTCAATAGCTGTATGGGGCCGCTTCTTGCCTGTGGTGAGTTTCGATTGTCCGGTCAACGGCACCACGGAACTAGTCAATCAGTAGCCTGAAATAAATAAATGAATTTGAATTTAACCTAATCCCAGTATTTGTATTGTAACTTACTGGAGAAACAAGTTTAAGTATGAAATTGATAGTTACTAATTTATGTACATATAAACTGCAATAATTGATGCGTTTGTAAATTTAAATCAAACAGAAAGGAAGGCGAGTGGGGCTACTAGATAGGCGCATCTCTATTTGATAATATCAGCGAAGCAAGAATATACTAAACCAGTTTTTCTCTCTCTCTCTCTCTTTTACTGCACGACCCGTCTTTATTACTTTCTTTGAGATTCTCTCTATCTTATGATTGCAGAGAAGAGATCGCTATTAGCCATAAGGGTGTCAGTTGTTAAACTAGTTTTTACATTGATTTCTGTTCTGTTTTTTTAAATTGATTATAAATATGTGGTGTATAAAGAGTATCTATACTATACTATAATCCGTCCATTGCTCATCCCTGCTTTGACAATATCTCATCCATCTAGTCACACCGGTCTACAGCTGCTCTTCCCATCCTCGCAATCGCTCACTTCTCGCTCATCTCTGCTGGAAACTTATCCTCGTATATTTGGTCGAGTTCGGTGCTGACTGCTGACCGATACTTGCTGGAAGTGCCTCGCCCTCTCCGTGTGACCGCGACACTGGCAGCCCTAGCCGGAGGCCAACCTCAAACAAACGCCGCGCCAACGTCCGACGTGCCACTTCCTTGAGAAAATCGCACGCTGCTACATTCCTAACATTGTGTGCACACTGTTTGTTTAACGAGCCTTTAACGAACCTTTGGGATTATTACAAAGGTTAGCACTTAACTAACTGCACAGTAAGGGGGTGATGTTTTTCATGTATATGTATGCGTAGAGTGACGCTAATAATGAATTATGTATGTATGTTTGTCTATCTATGAGACCTTGGCCTTTAAAATGTTGTCGTTTGCATTCGTCTTTATCTTCAGAATGACACGGGTTACATTTTACAATGCAGCACTTTGAAAATTACTTGTTGGTACAGGTCCAAAGGGGATAAAAAGGAATAATCCTGTAAGGATTGGAGGATTACTGCAAATTGTGCACTTTGGTTTAATAAATATTAAATCATGATCCAGTCTTTATTATTGTAATGTAATCTACTTTTTAATAAAAAACAATTATTTGTAAGAAACATCGATTCGTTCCTATAGTTATCGTAAATGTGGGCAGGTAATTTTAAACCCTCAATTACTGCACGTAAAATATCAACTCTTGCAAATAATATAGCACTACGGCTGCGCAGCTGTGCTATTATAGTGTCCATTAAGGGAGTACCATTTCCATACAACTCCTTGCCAAAATAATTATAGTTTAAAATTGAAAAAACCGACTTCAAAATACGCAATAAAATACATACGCGACTTTCTGTTCACTTTTCTACAGGCACTTGGATGATATTTCACCAGTTATTTGGTTATAAAAACCAAAATATTGCATCGATTTTGATAAAATTTATATGGGGCTACCTCTGAAGTATCACCAAATACAAAAATAATCATCAAAATCAATGCACAATTGGCTGAGTAATCGGTGAACAAACATACAGACCGAATTGATAACCTCCATCTTTTTGAAAGTCGGTTAAAAATGGAGGTAGATACACACATTTTTTTTTTTTTAACTCAATTATAGGAAGAAAATATCGGGAAATATCGGGAGCGCAAAATGAACGCGAACCACGGTAAATATCCCTTAATAATAATAGTGCTTTAAACTCAACTATTTCTGAATAATATTTCCCACTCGGAGGCACAACGCCAATCGACAATGAACGTACGCTGCTCCATGGAACATTCGAAACAGAACGTCAAATGCGATTGAAACTATAGTCAGGTGGCTTATTATTAAAATACTTTAAAAACTAAAACAACCGACTTCAAAATACGCAGTTTCGTTTACTTGGACGACATATCTAATCGAAAATCTAATGATTTTGTTTAAAAACCAAACTACTGAACCGATTTTGATAAAAATTCTATGGGATCAATCTGAAATTATGTCCATTTAAATATTATTTTTTTCCCAAATCGGTTTATTAATGACGAAGTTCTGAGGTAAAAAAAATAACCTCCTCTCTTTTGAAGTAATTTAAAAATACATTCACTAAATAAAGGGTTACATTCTAATACACACTAATGCAATAATGGATTCTCGTGTGCAGAACAAGCAGTAGTAGGAATTCACAATAGATCACAATAGATCCGCAAGGGTCGCAGTGACGGGGAGGCTCATGGCCTCCTACCCTACCTCTAATAAAATGCAGCGGTAGGAGTTAGGACGACCAGTACAAGGTGGCCAGACAACCTCATAAAGGTGGCATGAAGACATTGGTTGCAGGCCGCACGACAACGGCCGGGCTGTTTTGGAAATCCATGGTGGAGTCTGGAGACCTGTAATGTGGCTTGTGGCTGAAATGATGATGATGAATTCTGTTTGCGGAAGACGATCCTCCTTAAGTGGCCGGTGCTGAATTATTATAGGTGCCATTTATACGGATCCTTGGCGCGCGCCGACCGCGTCCACTCCCCCTATCTAATCATAGATGCTATAGTAAAATTTTAATGAGCCAGAGCCGAGCACCCAGCCCCGAGACCAGAGCCCCGGTCCCGCTAATCGCAGTAAAGCTTACAGTTACTTTGTAGATACTAAATTTAATGCAAAGTGAGACATACGGCTATAATATGCCCGACTATGCACTACACTTATTTGCATTTTGTATAGCTTATCTATTCAGAGATATTTGCTGTATAATTTAATAGTATTTTATTGAATTTGTTTTACAGTTACTTAATTTAATATCTGTGTTATGTAACGTCGAATGGGGTTGCATGATACTCATACATTCTATTCTCTGCTATATTGTTATTTGTTTTGTCGATTTTTATCCGACTGCGCAAGAAGGAGGGTTATGTTTTAGAGTTTATGCATGTTTATATGTAGTATGTATGTGTTTCTATACATGATCAACGGTTTGATCGATTTTGACGTGCGAGGTGTCATTTAATTTTATTAGTCTTCACGTCCTGAGTATCGTAGGCTATATATTTTGTAATAATAATAAAACATTGCAAAAAAAATATGCGCTTTTTCGTTTTTCGGGTTTTAGTCAAAAGTGTATAGGAATACTCAATTATGCAAAAATAACGGCAACAAGACCCTGAAAAATAGATAAAAGGGCCCTGAAAAATGTTAACGCTATTTTGTCACGCCGCATCAATGTTCCGTTTTCAATAGAAGATAATTATTAAATTCAAGCGACTTGTTCATATCATCACTGGTTTAAAAAAGAAACAAATAAAACTTTAAAATGTAATAAATGTATCTGTCAAACACTTCGTGTAATGAATGTTTATAGCAACCGCATTTAAAAACCGTTCACCCGTCTTCCATACAGGGCGTAATGGCTCTCTATAGGTGCTTAGCTGCTTAGTGCTTCTCATAAAACTATTTATGATGCAATCATCGTTAAAACAAAACTTAAAAATCACCATCAGAGATAAAATTATGTGATGACTAGCTGCGTCGCGCGGTTCCAGCCGCGTTCTGCTGAAAAACTGTTGATGCAACGTGGATTATGCCCGTCTCCAGGTTTTCATTACGTAATGTCCGGTTCAGCCGTTTTGTCATAGTTGATAACAAACAGACGGAGAGGCAGAATTATTTTGATTGATGTGATGTTGATTGAAAGTTTTCGCAAAGTATGCGCAAAGCCAATTTAAAATCTTTTGTTTCGTTCGAAAGAGTCCATTGAAAGTTGTGAAAAATTGCAGTTTTAATATTTAGCCGTACTAAGTGTTCATAACACTAAACTTCTTGTTTACCTTTCTATCTTTACTTATACCTCGTGCATTCATCGCTGTAAGAAGATCCGTCTGTATTTTCTTCGACAGAACGGTAAACAGTTCTGCTTTCATTGACCGTTGAGGCTCGGAGTAGGTTGAATTCTTTCCATTCCCCGCATCCTGATTTGGCGGAACAGCCACTGTTCCAGCCTTATTCCCCGTTGATTTATGGATCCTTGTGTTCAGAACTGCTGATGTGAATGCACCGTTGCAATTGTACTGGTCACTTACACGTAAAATATATCAAAATCTAGTGATGGGCGATTGTTCCAATAATTAACAACCGAATTATTTGAATGATTCGAATTATTTGAATACGTACATTCACAATTTCATTCGTCATTCGAATGAAAATAAATTAAATGAATGGTAATTCGATGTTCGAATGATTATTGGCCGAAATAATTAATTCAAATGAAAATATGGAATTAATGTTTCCTAATATCCCAACATCTTAGCCTAAGGGCTCTAGACTGTCCAACACGATCTAAATTCATTTTTATATGCGCCATATAACTAATTAAAATGCTATATTTTATTTAGTTATTTGGTTCGATTTATTATAATGGTAAATAGTCGTGCCATGTTATACTTGTAAATTACAAGCTGTAATTAATGTTAATTAAAAACAAAACCTGCCGTTGATTGTAACTTTATTTAAGTAGTTGCATTTCATTATTTAATTTCAATAAATTCAATTTCATTATGTGAATGATGAACATTCACATAATGATGTAAATTCATTCGATTTGTTTTTCATTCGAATTATTCGAATATTTGCCCGTTCGAATGATCTTTACTGTAACAAGCCTTTAGGTGGTCGTCGGCGCGTATTGCTTACATTTCTGGTTTTATTGTTGTCAGTTTGCAGTTGTGCAATTAATCTTTTATGAATTATTTAAGGTATTCCTTTTAGTTCTCTTTTAGATATTTAAAGTGCGCTCCATAGTGAATTGCAATCGCTTAAGGCCCCACTTGTCCGCAAAAGTAGCAAAAACAGCCTTTTGAAAATTTATAAAAAATACTTGTACTAATACAAATACGCCGTCCCGCGGCTCTCAGCACGGTGGTGTCGTATGTATTTCTATGCCACGTACATGAAAACACCGTACTCAAGAATTGCGGGCTGAGATAGCGTAAAATACCTAAAGTTCGGGGAAAGCCTCGCCTTAACATCAGGTGAGTTGTCGCTGAATTAAAAAAAATGTGTTTCTCTCCACATTCATAATGTGTACTACATAAGAGTGGAACTTTCTGCCACCTTTCCCTTTTTACTTGACTACGATCTTGGAATTTTTAACGTTAGATTGAATTGTCCACTCCTTCCTGCTGCGGACATTCATAATATAGAATATCTTTCCTTATAAAGTTTTTCTGCATCTTTCATTCTGAGGAGCATCTGCCTATAACTTATGTGGATAGATTTTTTTGCACACCGTCACTTACCACAGGGTCGCTTGCTAGCATATGAATCGGTGGCTCCAACTTAAGTTCTATTTAGTGTAAAAGATAATAGGTTTGTTTATCTGTGAGTCGTTGTTTTCTTTTTAGTGGCATCCAGCGGCAGATGGCATGCTAATGAGGATAATGAAGTTGATGAATAGCTTTATAGTCCTTGTGGCGGCGGCTCGGCTCTTCGCCTGGAATGAGGTCGCGTGCGAAAAACACGGAAATCGACGCATAAAACCTTCGCACCCCGCGCCTCGCGCCCATTATAATGGTAAATGAGCCACTCCTCTTGAAAAACTATATAAACTGTTCCCCTGCTGTTCACTGTTCAACACTGGCTGCCCATTGTGAGTAAGGCCATGAGCTGCCCGAGGCGACTTCACACATCTTCGAAAAGAAAATAACACAAACAAGCTTTACGAAAATATTTTTAAACCAGTCACTTATCTCGAGTTATGAAATATCGAATATGTTTTTCCCGAAAACGTTTTTTTTTTCAAAAGACACATCAAAATCTCGAAAGTTACAGGTATGACAATAAAATTAATCTTTGTAATAAGAAAGTTTATGTGTATAATAAACAGAAACCTAATATAATAAAATTGATATAATTATCTGATAATCCAAACCTTAGTAAATAGTAAAGATATATACATTATACATATACAATAAATAATAAAACAGAAACCATACTGGTCTAATAATTGTTTGGATAAACGAAACTTCTAGCTAATAAACTCCATAAGTGTGTTACCTAGAAGTTTCGTTTATCAGACACTCGTCAAGTAAAACATCTGGAATCGGACAGTTCTATGAAATGGATTAGGGCAAGTAAGATTCAAACAAATGTATTTCGGAGTTTTCCTACCATAGATAGGTTACCTCTTCACCGCTTGAATCTAGCGGCAATTTTAATAAACAATTAACATTAAAAAGATATTCAGATGTTCGAGGCCCTGGCATTGGAAGCAATCCTTCATATTGGAAGTCAGTCTCTCCACCAAGTTTGCTTTCGATTTTCGCAGTAAGTTCTCACGGTTTATTTCAAATCGGTTACATTACCAGCTTATTGAGGCTTTACAAGAGAATCGGACAAAACTCCGGAAATCACAATGAATACCTTTTGCAATCCATAAATGCATTAGAAAGCAAAAGAGCAATGACATAATACCTATTGGTATTTGCTTAATCGCTCGAAACCGACAACGTTGACAGCGACCTGATATATGGAGAGAATTTAATGGGAACGTGAAATAGGGCAGCGCTGAGCTTTGTGACTGCGTCCTTTGAACAGTCCGATTGACGTGTTTAATTAGGCGAAAACTTTATTGACAGACAGAATGCACGCCGAGGCATGCAACCATGAAACATATGCACTGTACGGATTGCATACCTCGGACGCATACTTTCAAAATAAAGTAAGTTAAGTTTTACCTTAACTTAACTTTTTTCTATCGGACAGTAAGAAGCACGAAAAAGCGACTACGTTACATGGTTGATATTCCGAAAACACGTACGAAACGCTTTGGCTCCACTTTCATTGTGCGTACCGCCAAAATGTGTCCAAAATGCTTCCTGAATGGGTATTTCCGAATATATAAATCTGTCTTCAAATCGCGAGTGAATAGATTTCTTCTGGGCAAGCGCGCTCCATCGTAGACCGTAACTGTCGCTTAACACCAGGTGAGTTGAAAGTCAAGCGCAAGCCTATCGTAGAATAAAAAAAAGTAGAAATTAAGTACAAATTGGAGGAATCATTAATTCAGGATGACTGAATGTCAAATAAAATATACTAGTGGCCCTGCGAGCTGTGTAGACCTTACTTGCTAGTACCTACTTTTTTTCTTTTTTATACATTATAGATCTACGATTGACCACCAACTCGCCTGATGTTAAGCGACGGTGTGGCCGAGGATGGAGCTCGTCGATCTAGAAGATATCTATTCACTTTAGCCTTGAAAATTCCAAGATTGTATGTCTCAGGAAACAGAGATGGCGGCAAAGAATTCCATTCTTGTGCAGTACGCAACAGGAATGTGGATCGATATCGCTGAGTGCGGATTTACTTCTAAAATTCTCCACTAATTAGGCTACGAACGGCAGGTAACCACATACATTCAGTTCGTGCTTTATTAACATAGATCATCTTAAAAGAACTTCGCTACGCTGCTGACCCTTTCCATTAGGTACGATACGATGCTTCTGGTAGCCGAACGGCATAATGGCTAGTGGCCTAGGCCGATCATTGGACGGACATCGAAATCAACGTCCAACAAGAGGGCTAAACGGCGCTTAAACCCTTCGTTTAATCAAATAAATAGGAACCTTTCAGTTACAGAAAATTCAACCCAGCGTTACGACAGACGGGGTCTATAGATTATCGTTCTCTATTCGACGACGACATAATATTATGTACTTACGTATACATTGGTCGAAGATTGCTAACGTATTTATAGTAGAGCGCTCTAACTAAGCTAAAACCTACAAAATATTTAACAGTTTTAGTAAATAAATACGAAAAGGTAATAGAATCGGTATCAGACCGTAACGAAAGTGGGTTAACAACCTTGATTTGTATACCCGCTGGCGGAGTGTGTGGCTCGATATTGCACAGTTTCCGTTTTACACCATAACCTATTGTGAGTTCTGGCGCACTCGCGCCCGTCACACCGCATGCTGAGAATTATTACATAAACTATGAAAAATATAGCAGTGTACGGAGATGGCTGATAATGTACCTGAAAATGTAACCACACCCGCGACTACAGCGGCCTTGCCACTTAGCTGGGAAATTCCTTCGTAAATTAATTTCTGTTGAATACAAGTATATTATATTAAAAGGAAAACAAAATACTAGAATGTAGAAAAACAGTATTTGCAGTAGGTACTTATAACTTACGATTTCGTTACGCTTGATACGCTGTTGAGTGTGCTGTTTTTGTGAGAAAGTATGCGTAAAATCACTTGTTTACGAAAAAGTTCGTTGGAAGTTACGAAAAAACATGTGGTATTGTTGCCAATGAAAGCCTTAGAATAATGGAGCCCTTATGATGGAAAATGTTTACTGGTTTCAAAAAAGAAACGTAGTCATTAAAGAAATCTTATCAAAAAACACATTTAAAAGATAATGTTTGTTGATGTAGATAATAATAATAGTTTTTAAAAACATTCTTCAAATTATTGTATTGTCATCGGTCCTCGATAAGTCTGCAAAGTTTGAATGAAATCTGACCGTTTGAAGTGGGTCAAAATCAAGTCCAAAGGAGTCGGTTACAAGCAACAATGCATACAGGTGAAGCTATTAAAAGCGTGTTAAAAATAATTCTCTTATTTTGGTATTGAGCAATATAGTAGATAAATACATAATTAGCGCTCGGTGAGTGAACTGCTCCGGCGTGATTAGGTCGATGGGTTGCGACTTTGCGATCAAACTTTTTGGTTTGTTTTATTAGTTCCTGTGCTTTGATGTTATTACGTACTCTCGCAGTACTCGCACCTATGCGCATGCGCAGGGGAGATCTAAAGATAAAGCAGGATCTGTACCGGAATCTTAATTAATGTGCTCTGAAACAGAGTATCGATAATGAAGAATTATTAATACATCCTGTTAATTAAATGTTACACGTTTCTAAGCTTTCTTTCTTTCAGAAAGCAGACGTACTACCACTGAGCCATGAGGCCTGTCATAAAGAGTTTATCTATCTATCTATCGAATACACTTTCAATAATATGTATATTTTAACTATATTTTTCAATGTTTTTCAAGTATACCATTGAAAAGTTCTCCATATTTAGAACTTCGTTAAAGTAAATATTTTTATTTGAGTGACCGAAAACTCATGCTTTCTCTTCCGAACAGTAAATAAAGATAACGATTTCTCAATTTGTTTCTAAACCCAAACATTTGCGCCAGACACACTGACGAAGACGTTAAAAAGCATAGGTGTTGAGTACACGGGGTCCATTGTTTGGCTCCGACTCAAACATCGAAGCTTCAAAGCTCCGTTTACGCGGTTCAAGTAATGTTTAAACAACTGATACCGCTAATGCTCTGGAAACGTTGGGAAACTCTTCTGTACCTTGCCAATTTACTATCTACGCGCGCTGTATTTTCCACAAAGTAGAACAGCGCTTTAACGCTGCGTTTCACTATACGTATCTCATCTGCCTTCCTTATTTGACTCGACACTAGAAATGATAAATATTTTCGTTCAAACGTATGTAAAATTCCTGTGTTCCTTTTTACCCGACTGCGTAAGGAGGTTTATGCTTTTCGAGTGTATGTGGGTACTGGTTATGTATATATGTATGTATGTTTCTATTTTACCTCCTACAGCTTAAACGGCTTAACCAATTTTAGTGTGCGAGGTGTCGTTAGATTCGTCTTTACTCCCTGAGTGTCACATCACAGGATAAATTTTTCAAAAAGTAAAAAAATAATTAAAGTTACTCTTTTTCTTAACTTCCAACGAACTTTTTCATAATAAATAAATGATTTTATTAAAATTATTATTAAAATGGGCATTTATAACTCCTACTCTCAAAAGTGTCAACAAATAGCCGCAAAGAGGGCGGCAAACAGCTATGCCTTGTTTGCATGCACGAGGTTGCTGTCTCTAATGCTGTATTCAGTGTATTAACCTACAAATTCACAAATACTTCTAAAACATAAAACGCCAAACGTGAGTTTGACTAGTATTCCTTCCTGGAGTTCTTCACTGTCACACGGAGAGCTCTGAAACCTTGTTTGAATTAGTGTAGCAGTTTGAATATTCTACAGCTCCAAGTAAATTTATGTATATCTACCTGCACTTGTTCCTGAGAAAATGAGTTTGTGATACTTATGGATAACAAAGTTAGGATATGTAAGATCCTTTTTTCCTTTTGAGCTGTGGAACCCTAAAAAAGAGAAATTTCGTAATCCGAAACGGGGAGCACTTAAACGATGAACAATACGTGGTTTTATTTAGACTGGAATTGTTTCAAAACAAGTTCGCGTATTTCTGACCACACAAGACGTTCTCATAACTTGCAAATATACAAATGTAAACTGGTTTATTTGCTACATTTAAACGATATTTGCGGAAAATCTCCTACTTGATTAAAGAAACAAATACACTATACACACTAGTATATACACTAGTTTTTGTTATTATTTTGTGTTTGTTATTATGATTCTTGCTGAGTTCACATGGGGAAGTACTTATCACATGTATTCACATAAACTTTGCCAGTTATTCAACCACAAAGCAGTACTGTACTGTGATTCAAAGAAGGGCATTGTTAAAGAAAATTGATAATACGAGATCTTAATGAAAAACGTTACTTAACTTTGATCAATGTTACAATCTCTTTGTCTTATTTCCGCAACTGTCATTACGTATCAGCGTGGAGTTGACAGAATATTTTGAGCATTGACAATCAATATCTTCTGTGGCATTCATCAAGTTTGAGAGACGTTTTGCGGTGAAACCACAGAAGACTTTAATAGTACGGACTGAAATATCGCAGAGTGATGAGCAGTGACATTACCAATCAAGATTTTGGACTGCCGCAGTTCGAAGTTCTCTTTGGTATCGATCTGTTCCAATAAGTTCAACTGTCTATTCAACTAGTTGGAGATATTATTGTAATGCATGAAGCTTTGTATCAGCCGAGCAATATAAGCAATTTGCTCATCATGTCACTTACTTGCTCAAAAAAAGTATTAAAAAAACCGGACAAGTGCGAGTCATTATTGTACGCTCGAAAGGGCAGACTGTTGGAACTCTTTTACAATATATTAACATCACTGTAAACACAGTTAAGCAATAAATATTTTCTTATTCTTATTCTTATTCAGACTCGCCCACCGAGGGTTCCGTACAAACTAAATAAAAGGGGGAAATCATATAGTTTTTTTTATATTTTCCTTAATAAATCGAAAAATATACATCGTAAAAATATTTAACACATTCCTTGCTCACCACTCGGATCCGAGTCGGGGCTATAGTAGCGGCGCCTCCCACTCGGATCCGAGCGAGCGAACGTTTGAGGCAGCCCTCATGCCTTGCATAGAGACACTATTTTTTTGTGGTTAAATAAAAAAAAAACAGTTTTCTGATTTTTTCCTATATGTGTACTCTAACACAATGCTTCTCGCCAAATTTCAGAGTTCTAGGTCAACGGGAAGTACCCCATAGGTTTTGATTCCTCTGTGAGTGTCGAAAGGTGCGTTTTTTACGACATATTCGGCTGTAACTTTTTTTTACGAAAACTGAGAAATTTTATTTTTCTTTCTGCAGTAAGATACTATGGATCTGCGTATATGGTTTTAATTTCAACTCGATACCTTCACGCGTTCCCGAGATAAAGGTCTTGACACCCGGACAGACGGATAACAAAGTGATCCTATAAGGGTTCCGTTTTTTCCTATTGAAGTACGGAACCTTAAAAATAACAAATTGAAATAACTAACTGCTACGCTACTGCCAAAAAGTGCGTACGTCAAAGTTTGATTATTAATTAAATAAAATAAAAAAGATATTGAAAAACATTAAGCGCATTATCTTATGAGAATGAATAATGTTTCCGTAGTATATAATTATAATAGTATCTATACGGGATAATGTTACAAACTTTGGCATTTATGTAATAGTTATTTTATTACTGTATTAGTGAGGTATCGAAACTTTATTGGTAATTCGAAGCTACGAGATAGGGATGCACGATGTAATATCGATGTTTCAAAACCATTCGGTGTGTTTCATTCGACGCATCGAATGAAATCATTACAAATATGTATACCTAACGATATTGTATGTTGAAATGTATATTGCATTCGACGTATCTCTTCATATCGATATTTTTTTATTTGATGCACCGATAAGCTAAGATCTTCGCGGTATTGTGCGATTTGTGCCGCCACTATCTTATTTTTAACCGACTTCCAAAAAGGAGGAGGATCTTTATTCGTTACTTCGACAATTATGAATTGATTTTGATGATTATTTTGTTTGGTAGGTTATACTTCAGAAGTGGTCCCATTTAAATTTCATCCAAATTGGTTTAGTACTTTGGGTTTTATAACAAAATAACTGGAAAAATATGTCATCCAAGCAAAAGAATTGCGTATTTTTAAATCGAATTTTTCATTTTGTAAACTATAATAATAATTATTATTAATAATTTATCTTGATTGTAAGTTCTAATGTGTGTATAATAAAGAGTTTATCTATCTATCTATTACTAGACTGTATCCATAAAAAAATCAATGTACTTGTTCAGGTATTACATGCATCCCTACGGAGTTACCGAATCCGTCGCAACGTTCTCGTAAATTCGCGATACGTACGATACGTTATAGTGATCGTGTTTTACTACAGAGTACACACACGACACGATCCACGTCACGACTTCTGAATAATGAATGAACGCTTCACTGCTGAGTGCTGGTTCATTCGTTCACATCATGTTTATGATTTGTTGCCGCTTCATAACCTTTGGAAATGTCATTTCTGATAAGATTTCTGTGACGTCGTTGTTGTAAAGAAGGTTAGCTCAGCGAGAAGTCTTAATTCATATTAAAATGAATATTCTCTTGAAGCACAGAATATTGAATAGAAGATGTGTTATACATTCTAAGTCTTCGTTATACGACAGATATCACAATCAAGATTGTATCTAAAATATTATGAAAGGTGTGTAGTGTGTATGTTGTTTGCTAAACGACAGTTGTTTTTGTTTATTTTATGTATTTAGTGTTGTGGTTGTTTTTGTCGCAAATAAAGAATATGTCTAAATACGTATATGTCTAAAAACTGAGATATTGCACTGAAAATTATGATAATAAACAAATCTATTAGAAAAAAAACCGGACAAGTGCGAGTCAGACTCGCCCCCTGGGTGGGCGAGTCTGACTCGCATTACAATTCCTTACAAACTAGTAGATAAAAGGGAAATCATATATTTTTTATATTTTCCTTCATAAACCGAAAAATATACATCGTAAAAATATTTAAAACCTGTTTTATCTTATGCTAATGAAACTCTTTCATATGATACCCCACTTGATACGGTTAATTCACTTTAAAATTTGGGCCCTCATTCCTTGCATAGAGACACAATTTTTTTGTGAATAGATTAAAAATTTCCAGTTTTCGGATTTTTTCCTATATGTGTACTCTAACACAATGCTTCTTGCCGAATTTCATAGTTCTAGGTCAACGGGAAGTACCCCATAGGTTTTGATTCCCTTGTGAGTGTCGAAATTTGCATTTTTTACGACATATTCGGCTGTAACTCTTTTTTACGAAAACTGAGAAATTGTTTTTTTCTTTCTGCAGCAAGAGACTATGGATCTTCGTATATGGTTTTAATTTCAACACGATACCTTTACGCGTTCCCGAGATAAAGGTCTTGACACCCGGACAGACGGACAGACAGGCAGACAGACAGACAGACGGACAACAAAGTGATCCTATAAGGGTTCCGTTTTTTTCTGAGGTACGGAACCCTAATTATGTGTAGATTCTATAGTTCCAGGGACACCGCACAAATTTACAAACTACCTTTATATTAATTGACATGAAAATCATATAAATCGCACGGAACAAAAATCGACGAGCTCCATCCTTGGCCACGTCGTCGCTTAACATCAGGCGAGTTGGTGATCAATCGTAGATCTAACTTTAAAAAGAAATACCTTAACACTACTTCCATTACGCAAATATTGGCGGCTTAGACCCTGGATTAGGGCATCTCATAGGCTAATTTTAATATAAAAATGGCGATGCGTCTGATGGATGAAACCGTAAGTTAATGCTATATCGTGGAACGGTGACGAAGTTTCCGACCTCATCCAAACATTTCGTCGAGTGTTTGTGTTGTACGAGTTCACCAATAACCGGAACAATCTCGAACTCCGCTGGGATTGCGAACTTCAAGCTCGCTGCCACCAAATTAAAATCTTTATACGCTCTGATGTTTATCTACGTGAAGCGACTAAGTTCTGCTTCGAGGGGGCTTCGTTTGGAGGCTTTTTACAGCGGTTGTTAACTCGGTTCACCTCACCTTGCTGACTTGCTGACGCTTAGTCAAGAATTAAGATGTTCAGTGTAGTTTCACTTGTGCTCCAATACAAAAGTTTGTCTTCCTCTTGCATAACTAAAAAAAAATATGTAAGTAGAAGATGAGATGTAGAATATGTGTTTATAAAAGGTACGGACCTCGGAGTCTGTGGAGATTAAATTCTGGTAATTAATGTTTGGTAAGTATATATGTACAATTTTTCACTATGGTCAAACCTCATATGGACCAGTTGTTTTCAATGCAATGATTTTTATTTTATTTAAAACTACATAAACGACGGCCAAAGAAGCGTCATCCTTGAACCATCCCTAACTTTGATGAATATATGGGATATCTCATTTTATCCGCTCTAGGCTATAGGTAAATGGGAATATACATATATTTAAAAAAGCAGACCATGAAAGTATTCGAAATAAACTAGAATCCGACGCTCGAAAAAGCACATTTGACTTTACGAGGTCAATATACTCTAGCAATACTAGTTCCTTTTGTTAGTTAATTCAACAAGTCGCTTATCGTCTTTAGAACTGCGTCCACGGTACCTACATGTCGTCGATCATGGCTGGTATACCGCCTTTAGTCATACAGCGTCTCTATAGCAGCTTTATAATAGCTACACTATATTAAAAGCTGGCCATTATAACAAAGTGTAAGTTGTAAGTATGCTTATACTCAAGGTATACGCATACTTACAAGGGGAAATGTTAGCTTATGTGATATATAGGATTTATTTGCATGTCTTTTAGTACTTATGTATTCTGATCATCTAAGTACTTACATAGTTAACATTTACATAGAAAGTAACTACAACAAAATATAAAACTACACGTATTTATGTACCTAATCTACTATATAAAAACCGGACAAGTGCGAGTCAGATTCGCCCACCGAGGGTTCCGTACAAACAAGTAGATAAAAGGGGGACATCGTATTTTTTCATATTTTCCTTCTTATACCGAACAATGTTAAAATATTTAAAAACCTGTTTTAACTTATGCTAATAAAGCTCTTTAGTATAATATCAACATGATACGGTTAAAGAACTTTAAAATTTGGACCCTCATTCCTCGCGTAAAGACATTATTTTTTTGTGATTAAATTAAAAATGTCCAGTTTTCGGATTTTTTCCTATGTGTGTACTCTAACATAATGCTTCTTGCCAAATTTCATAGTTCTAGGTCAACGGGAAGTACCCCATAGGTTTTGATTCCCCTGTGAGTGTCGAAATGTGCATTTTTTACGACATTTTCGGCTGTAACTTTTTTTTATGAAAACTGAGAAATTTGATTTTTCTTTCTGCAGCAAGATACTATGGATTTGTGTATATGGTTTTAATTTCAACGCGATACCTTGACGAGTTCCCGAGATAAAGGTCTTGACACCCGGACAGACAGACAGACAGACGGAAAACAAAGTGATCCTATAAGGGTTCCGTTTTTTTCTTTTGAGGTACGGAACCCTAAAAAATTGGTTGTCTGTAAAGTCGGTTTACGGACGATAGTTTAACGTGACAACGTCATAACAAAACTGATGAAATGATGATGATGATGTAACGGGACAATGACTCATCCTTTTTCGTGCGTGCAGCCGGCGTTCATTGATTTATTAGACGTTGTCACGTTAAAAAAATTGGTTGTCTGTAAAGTCGGCTTACGGACGATACTTTAACGTGACAACGTCATAGCAAAACATTGATGAAATGATGATGATGATGTATCGGGGCAATGAGTCATACTTTTTCGCGCGTGCAGCCGGCGTTCAGCGATTTATTAGACGTTGTCACGTCAAAAATCTATCAGATTACTCCAGAACGATACCAGTCTCAAACTCAAACCTACTACCGGTCGGCAGTGTATCCAGCATGTTGCAGCATCGCCACGATGCTGGAAGGGTAATGCTTATGACTGCATAGATAAGACTGATTCACTCGAAATATACTGGTTCATTGGCCATCGGTATTTACTTACGCGGCTGGTTGTCTTCCGCCTACAAACTGAACATCTGACGCCATATGCATCTGACAGCCTATTGGGAGCCAGTTCCCGATTCAGTATATAGTTTAAACTAAAGTGCGTTTTTGTTTCTCACTAGATCCGGAAAATGAATTTAGGCTACTTTTTATCACACACAATATTAATTTTATATGATAATACGATTTTATTCAACGCATTTTGTTACGGTTCACAGAATATGTTTATGCTAAATTTCGTTTATGTAGTGCTAATAGTGTCTGAGTAACATACAGAAAGACGGGCATGGCTGGAACGGTTCTTCGTGGTACCTACTACGGAACACTAAAAAGTAGTCGGAAGATAGCGAGCGAAGCCGTTGGGCGCAGCTAGTGACTTTAAGCGACTAAACTAATACGTTGTTTTTTCTTCATATTTATTTCAGTACAATTTACTATATTTCCGTGATTGTATAAAATATTTAGGAATATTATTATAATCAATAATAATATTTTAAAATTTATTTTGTTTTCCTAAAATATTTAGGAGGCATATTTACGTAAGGAAAAGGTAAATCACAAAAAGTTTGTTTCCCTGACGGTGTTTAGAGCCCACGGCTGTGCTTTAAGGTCCAATGAGTTGGAAAATTAACGTAACAAACAATTTGTACTCAAGAGGACAACACGAGACTGAACTGAACTTCGAAAGATCATAATTAAAATTAACTTAAATTTTTTTAATCGCATTAATTTTTATTATTTAATAATATCACAGATAAACCAAAACAAATCATATCACATTTTACTATTTCACATTTATCAACATTTTTGATAAATGTGAAATTATTACGTGACACTTCCCTGACAAAAAAACTAGGTGTCTTGAAATAGCAAGTTAATCTGTTTCTTGTTCTGGGTGGTGAAACTGGCGGTCTTAAATATCGAATAGAAATATTTACTATTCAAAAACGTATACTATAAATAAAGGAAGATTTTGATATCTGTTCGTTCTTGACAGGTCAGCGCAAAACAGTTATAGAGACACCTCATTCACCACCAGGCCATTGAACAGTACACTGCATGTTTGCGAAGGTATCCGACAGCGACGTCGTGCACAATAGGCTTTATTTCTTGGACGATATGAAAGGAAATAGAGGCACAGAAACGTCAGTGTCACGCAGGTTCCGACTAGGTTAGATATTATGCAGGTGTCTGTTCGAAGTAGCGTCAACTGGCTGGAACATCGGGCATCCATACTTTGCTAGCTAGACTATTGAAATACTCTTTTACTAAACACAGACAAAAAGAAAGGTTTAGACATAGTAAAAGAGAAAAGAGAATTTATGAGAATGTAGAAATTAGAAGAGGCAAGATGTTTGGTCACCTTGTACAAGATGATATATTAAATTCGAACAATGTATACACCGGACGAGTTATGAATGTAACATTTATTATTATTATTTTAGTATAGTAATACTTGTATATGAAGTTTTGATAATGAAGTTTATCTATCTATCTATCATAAAAACCATCATAGAGGGCACAGAATTCGTGGCCCTATTTCTGATAGAGGGCAAGATTGAGAAGAAAAGAGGACCGGGAAAGCAGAAAATGTTTACATACCAAATAAAGGAAAATACAAATGTCACGTTGTACTTACAAGCTATTTGAATGAAAAAAGGATATCTAAATATAATTAGACATCATTTATTCATTCAAACAGCGTCATAAGAAGCATATATGCCGTGTAACTTTACTACACCCTCCGGAATTCTGTTGGGGACCTCAAAATTTATAAGTGGTCGCGCTAACGAGGCGCGATAACATCAGGCACAGCTCCCGACTAGTAAATGCCTACAATCATAACAAACTATTCTCTTCCTAATTGGCTTCCGATGTTTCGCGGAACATAATCCATCAACACGAATTTATTCTTCAGAAGTAACAATGTGAAAATATATTACTCTCCCGGTGTTCCTCCCCAGCCGTCGCACCTTTATAATACCTGTTTACGAATTTCTTCGTAATTTGTGTTCGGCTAATGTTGTGCCATAGTCATTAGGTAGAGCGCAGGCCGGGCCTCTTCGCATAATTATAATTCATTGCCTTATTCGTTGTAATGCGCTTTATGTTGTTATTAAATTTATTAAATTTATTAAATGAGTGCGCAACGGCGACTACGCTAATGTAACGACGTGATTAAATCGCGAAAACGTTCCGTAAGGTTGAACGTCGTTATTGCAAGGAAGTGCATTTCATGTCACACCCAGGATGCTTAGGCTACAGGTTATTTGAAAATACTTAAACATTTTCTAAATTAGTGAAATACGAGCTAAGAGGTCTCGGGGTCTCCCTGCGATATCGAATCGGAAATGAAAAGATTCGGAGACGTACAAAAATCACCGACAGCATGGCGGATTAGCAAGTTGAAATAGCAGTGGGCAGGGCACATAATATAGAACGTAGACCTAATGGCCTGAAAAGTTCTTGAGTGGAGGCCACGCATGCACCGGCAAGCGCAGCATAGAAAGACCAGCCACAAGGTGGACTCAAAAAAGTGGCAGGAAGAAGCTGGAATTCAAGCCGCTTACGACATGTTATTTTGGAAATCGATGTACTGGCTTATGTCCAGCAATGGATTTCTTGTAGTTGAAATGATGATGATGAAATAGCGGGGATGAGTCATACGAGTCTGGCACGGCAGACTGCACTATTCGATTGTACGCCACACAAGTATAATATAAATCAGTTATATCCACGGTTGCGGATACCGCAGCGAATCGTATTACATGCGGTCACTGACATCTTCCGGTGTTGCGTGAATTCAATCATGAAGCCGGTCTAGCTCATTCTCTTAAGAAAACATTGAAAATATAGTGAAAAATAAACACTAATAATAAAATAACTGTAGATACACGTGTAAATTTTCGTAAATAAAAACGTGAACTTCACGTTTTTATTTACGAAAAGCGACTTCTGTTTTATTAAGAGGGCACTTACCCGGACCGACGAAGTTATATCGCTATTTTATATCACGAAATAAACAGCAATATTCCGTTCCAGATATTCGTAATACGAATAGCAGGCGAGGCGATTTGTCGAGATGTGCTCGTATAATATAAAAACCGCAAACTACACAAATATATTCCGCTGAGAATCCTTTTGTTTAGAAGGATTTATAGCTCCGAAGCTGACGAGGTTTTGACTGTATGCGGGCTACACAAAATAATGAATTACCGGGAACGCTAGTAAATTGTCGTTTATGACCTTACAAACACGTGTACCTACAGGTTACTATATAATCACTAGAAAGCTAGTAAATAGGCGTTGCAATAGCGGTAACGCTTAAAACAGCCCATATTTGAAAAACTGTAACTCCTACAGTTAACTGTAGTTCGATTTTATTCTACCTACCTGAATGCTAGCGATATTCTCTAGACCGGTCTTCGCTTCCTGCCACGATCCTTAAACGGGCCGATACATCATTATGATGCGTGTAATTCTCTAGAAGAGTTTTTTTTTATAGTAAATAATTAGTTTGTAGCAGTAAAAAGAGGCTAATCATTCCGGCCTTGCCGCGTGGTCACTGAACCTGGTCTTACAATGTGAAGAAACACTGTACTGTAATCTTATGTTGGTTTATTACAATGTGAAGAAACACAGTACTCGTATATTGGTTTAGTCCGTTAAATTGTTTGACCCTACTAGGGTTATAAGAAACATTATGTCGTACTTATATAACACACAAGCCCCATAGCCAGGCTGTGCCCTATCAAAATACTAAATCTTTACGTCTATGAAATATTATTATGTCGTACTAATATACCACACAAGCTTCATAGCCAGGCTGTGCCCTATCAAAATACTAAATTTTTACGTCTATGAAATATTATTATGTCGTACTAATATACCACACAAGCTTCATAGCCAGGCTGTGCCCTATCAAAATACTAAATCTTTACGTCTATGAAATATTATTATGTCGTACTTATATAACACACAAGCCCCATAGCCAGGCTGTGCCCTATCAAAATACTAAATCTTTACGTCTATGAAATATTATTATGTCGTACTAATATAACACACAAGCTCCATAGCCAGGCTGTGCCCTATCAAAATACTAAATCTTTACGTCTATGAAATATTATTATGTCGTACTTATATAACACACAAGCCCCATAGCCAGGCTGTGCCCTATCAAAATACTAAATCTTTACGTCTATGAAATATTATTATGTCGTACTAATATAACACACAAGCTCCATAGCCAGGCTGTGCCCTATCAAAATACTAAATCTTTACGTCTATGAAATATTATTATGTCGTACTTATATAACACACAAGCCCCATAGCCAGGCTGTGCCCTATCAAAATACTAAATCTTTACGTCTATGAAATATTATTATGTCGTACTAATATAACACACAAGCTCCATAGCCAGGCTGTGCCCTATCAAAATACTAAATTTTTACGTCTATGAAATATTATTATGTCGTACTAATATACCACACAAGCTTCATAGCCAGGCTGTGCCCTATCAAAATACTAAATCTTTACGTCTATGAAATATTATTATGTCGTACTTATATAACACACAAGCCCCATAGCCAGGCTGTGCCCTATCAAAATACTAAATCTTTACGTCTATGAAATATTATTATGTCGTACTAATATAACACACAAGCTCCAAAGCCAGGCTGTGCCCTATCAAAATACTAAATCTTTACGTCTATGAAATATTATTATGTCGTACTTATATAACACACAAGCCCCATAGCCAGGCTGTGCCCTATCAAAATACTAAATCTTTACGTCTATGAAATATTATTATGTCGTACTAATATAACACACAAGCTCCATAGCCAGGCTGTGCCCTATCAAAATACTAAATCTTTACGTCTATGAAATATTATTATGTCGTACTAATATACCACACAAGCTTCATAGCCAGGCTGTGCCCTATCAAAATACTAAATCTTTACGTCTATGAAATATTATTGTACATATGTTACGTAATATTTTGACAAGGCATCAAATTTTACGAAATATGGCTTTAATTTCAATAAAATCCATTTTATTTTTTATATATTTTATTCTGTAGTTAAGTCCTTGCCTAATAAACACTTTATAACGAAGCCGCCTTCTAAATTTGATGTCTCTAGAATCAGAGCGGTTTAAGCTGTATATATACATGTTGTCAGTCAGTAATTCGGAAGAAAACTTTTTATATGTATAGATAGATGAATCATGCTAACGTATTCAACCTAAATACAAAAAGTTATGCAATAACTTACAGGGTTGAATAATAAAACAGTGTATAAGTAATATAAAGTTGAATTAGTTCAGTGAACATTCAAGAGGCGACGCGTCAGCTGGCCTCGTGATTTATACTCGGTACGGGCGCGTACACTGGAATTTGCTCCGGGAAGTATTCTGAAATCGTAAAAATTCAAATTTAAGAAAATATTGCATTCTGTCAAGTCTTACAAATAAATGTAATATTCACAAGCGGCAAAATCCTTGCAGTACAATGTATTTTTTTTATTGCAAAATAAGAATACAACAATTATGAAGGTCCAGTGTCTGATGACATATGGCTGAAACGTAGTCACTGATTTTGGATCATAAAAAAAAATCTCAGTCTATTGCAAGTCTAGTCTAGTCAACCACAAATTGGATACACAACCTCTTGTAGATGCCAGAAAGACGATGATTGTAGGCTGCTTATTCCAATTGGTATTTTTGGAAATCCATAGGTTCCACAAGAAAACTAATGTAGCACTGAGGGCACTGCTGGGTATTTCATTATTTTGTTCAACTAGCAACACAATAAAGACTTCAGTTCCCATTTTTTGCAATGACAGTTCTCTTTCCAAACAAACCCTAGATGATCTATAACTATGTCTGCTAGTAGTTCTTGTAGCTGAGTTCATGTAAATTACTCTGAGTTGATAAGTTATGAAATGCTCAGCAACAGCAATCATTTGAATCCATTTAAAAATGTTTCCGGGTGTTGCAAACCATCAAACAGAGATGCGCTTACAAAGAACTATAATTACGAGTGTGAAAGGTCTGTTACGAAGTGTACAGCTAGCAATAACTGTTCGAATCCGTTCAGGTATTAGCACTAAGTTATTCTTTACAGATTCGTTCTCAATATTGGTGACCGTTACTAATCAACTTAACTACCTAAGAGTACTCTACTTGAAAGTCTCACTACTAATTGCTTGGTTTCATGGAGCGGTCAATTAAATATTGGAAACGAAGCACTGTTATTCTTGCCGAAACATATAGAATCATGTATCTTATTATTTAGCTGCAATTTTTTTGTAATGGTTAGATTTTTGCAGTCAGCCTGGAGAAGTAACGCACCTTTGTCAGTTATTCAAGTACCAAGCAGTAGTGTGCAAACATTACTGTACATATCGACTTGTAACTACTTGTAAGTTTGTAAGGCAATGTTTCCAGCAAAATTTCCGGACATAACGATTGTTATACAATACAGGGATTTGAACTGTTGGGATGTTATTTTATATGTCCATGAGCCTCGTGACGCTTTGCAGTTGTCATTGGGAATTAGACTTTAAGTTTCACATTTCAAGTTTAATTTTCTATGCGTTACAAACATGCCAAAGGTCATAGCGAATAATACACCAACAAGGTTAGACAATTGGCTTTCTAAGTTCGTGAAAGCCAGTAGAATAAAAAAGGAAATTTATGGAAGATTTTAGATAATAGACATAACCTAACGAAATATCACGTGACGAACTTAAATAGTTTTTAGAAATAAAAACGCTCCTAAATTTATCAAAAGAAATGTGCATTAGTAGACGAAACCGCGAGGTGCTGCTAGTAATATATAAATCTGCAATTATATCTTACAATTATTAACATTGTAGGTTAGTATTCTTAATTCTATACATTCCACCTCCAGGCATGAACATGTGCTACAAATCAAATATATTTATTACTATTAAATCATTACATTAGTTCCTCATTACAGTGTGGGGACACTAGACACAGGGTCCGTGTTGTGGGAACCTAATATCGATTGTTATATGTATTTTTATATAATATATTTTATATACCTAATAACCTTATTTTACGATTAACTCGGTTGAGGGTTGTCTGTTACATGAACCAGAAGGGGTAAGAAATTCATTCAAAGAAATTCATACAATATTTAAATATTCAGCAAAATAAAAATCTGTAACTGATATTACATATAAAATGATGAATCCAAAAACCTAGAGTGCATCAACGCAATTTGTTCCACCACTGACGCGTGTAAAACACAATCTTGGAATTTTCAAAGCCATTACCCTTAACATTCTTGGGCTAGAAAAATGTTTGGGTGCCCTCGACCTCTCTATGGTTATACTTATGGGATCCTTTATTCCGTAGAGTGCACGCCGGGTCAGTGTTTCCTTGAAACGTGTTTCGTATATTACAAAAACTTATTTAAAATTTATGCGCAATTTGAAAAATAAAGCCACCGGTACTCACTCAAGAAAACCAGGAAAAATTACTTGGAACCAGAATTACTTTTTCCTTTAACTGGACTTCTTACCATTTTTAATTCTTTGACATTTTAGAAAGTTTACATAAAACTTAGGGTACACTCGTTTAATTAAATCCAGTGCGGAGAGGCCGCAATTCTAATTTCCTTTATCTTTAATCCTTTCCTGAAACGGTCGAGCGCGTAAACAAATACCTCTACTTATAGGAATTAGGGGCTCTCGCTCGCCCCTTGTAAATTTTCTCGCTACACCATTAAATTTTAGCACCTTCGATTGAGATCCGGAGTATTCCGGAGCCGGGAGGAAGTCGCAATCGTTCCAATCGCCAGAAACTGCTTTGGAGGTAGATTTAATGTTATCGGAGGTGCCGACAGAACCTTCACTACAAATCTTCGTAACCCTAAAACTGTCCTTTTTATTGCTGCAATTACTTGCACAATTGAACGCTATCCCGAATAACGCCTTACAGCATACAAATTACCATTTTTCGGTTAAATTGGTTACAGATCAGCTGCCAGATCGGTTAATATGTTTAGACACTTGACATGGTCTTCACGACCATGACGATTCGTCACTCAGCTTCAATAACCGTTTTGATTGGTTGATTCGATGAAGTGCACCAATACACATGGGCTACCTAGGCCTGTCTCATAAATGTTTAAGTCATAGAAATTAGACGATACCTTTTTAGGGTTCCGTACCCAAAGGGTAAAAACGGGACCCTATTACTAAGACTTCGCTGTCTGTCTGTCTGTCTGTCTGTCTGTCTGTCTGTCTGTCTCCAGGCTGTATCTCATAAACCGTGATAGCTAGAAAGCTGAAATTTTCACAAATGATGTATTTCCGTTGCCGCTATAACAACAAATACTAAAAATTAAAAAAATATATATATTAAGGGGGGTCCCCATACAATAAACGTGTTGTTTTCGTATTTTTTTGCTCAATATTAAAAACGGTAACAGGTAGACGCTTCAAATTTTCACAAAATATTTACTTGTATATTACCTTACAAAATAAATAATTAAATAACAATAAAGTCAATATTAAAGGGGGGCTCTCATACAAAAAACGTAATTTTTAAGCAATTTTTACTCGATCTTAATTAACAGATAGAAACTTGAATATTTGTAAGTAAATATTTAGAAATATACTAACTATAAAAATAAATACCTAATCTAATACATAAAAACTCACAAAATTAAAATAATCCGTGCATCTAAACGCGGTGCGAGCGCCGCGGCGCGGTGTGGTGGTGGCGCGAGCGCGAGGCGGTTGCTAAGCAACGGCCTCGCGGGTAGCGGGGGAGGTAACATCACGGAACGAGCCATAGCCGCGCGTATTCGCGCGAGCGTCGTCATGCTGCCCGGATGTGTATCGAAAACCTTCCTATAATTTACTACTTGGAATTTCGTTGATTTCTCGTTATTTTATAAACAGAACTAAACTTTGTAGTATTATAGATGATAGTACGGAACCCTTCGTGCGCGAGTCCGACTCGCACTTGGCCGATTATTTCTATAAGCTATCATTAGGATTTATCAACACAAAAAAAAGCGTCATCCATTGTTATTTGTAGGAACTACTAGGAACCATACATGCAGAACAATGATAACTCTGACATGTGTTCAGTCATATCGGGATAAAAGCGACCCTTCCTTTGTAATAACGTGCGACAATATGTGCTCCACTTTTAGGCTTGAACTTAACAAGAAATTATTGTCATCCCACTAAACCCTTTGCTGATGATACACATAATACATCTTGTTACCTAAGATGTTATATAACTTTTGTATGGCTTTATAAAACGCTACTGTAAGTTTGCTCTCGTACTTCAGAAACTACAAGTAACTACAGGGCGCACAGTCGCCTTCGACTGCGATCTGCGATTTGTCTCGAACCTATTTAGTCTATTATTATTTCATAATCATCATCATCATCTCAGCCATAAGAAGTCCACTGCTATTAGGCCTATTATTATTTAATTATTTACTAAATAATTACACACATAGGCCTATTATTATTTAATTTATGAATATTTCATTAAGTACGTTTACCTTGGCGGGTTGATTTTGTTTTTGTACCTAGTTGAATGTCTGTATGGATTTTGCTTTTTCTGGTTCGAATAAGATAGACATTCTTTTTGTAGTTACGATATGTAACTAAACTTTTTTGCTGTACGAGTAGTCGTCCCAGAGTATTTACATGTCTTCTGGATTATACGGCCGAATACTAATCCCGCCCTAATTCTTATTGTTATTGTTTAGTTTGCTTTGAATATTTATCTATTTTATCATCATCGTGCGTGGGATGTCCCATTACATAATAAATCTTGTTCTGGCTAAAATCTTATACTTACCCAATATTTTATGCAATGCCCTTATTTACAAAAGAGCTATAGAATATAGCTGCCATCAGCAATTCATGAAGAGGGGACGTGTGCTAAAAAAATTGTATCTGTTTACACGAAAGGGGATTTATTTATCGCTTAGCCGACTACGGTCGAAAATAACTTATAGTTTGAACTGTTTCTGAGCACAGAAACATACATGACCTTTATGTTTGTTTCAAAACATTTAAGTAGCGGTTTAGGCAGCACCCTTTCTGGTGACTAAATCAAAAAAAGGTAACTATGGAACAGTAAAACACACCGTAAAACAGAAAAACCGGCGAATTTCTGTATTGTCACATCTCACCTAATATCTCAGCAAATTTTCAATATTATCATATCAGCTACAAGAAGTCCCACTGGACATGGGCCTCATTGTAGGCGTGCTATGTGCCCTGCCTACTGCCATTTCAACGTGCTAATTTCTGTTTTTGTCTGTATAATTTTCACGATGAAACCGCCGAACCGATCGTTATTAAATTTCATATAGAGATAATTGAGAACCTAAGGACGGGTATTTTATTATCATCGTCACCGTTTTCACAGCGCGAGTAATTCCGTAGGCACAGTTATTCAATTACAATAAAGTTAGTTTCATCAAAGACAGCATTTACAGAGCTTTACTGTAACTACTTCTGCCTCAATATTTCAGAAGGAAACAAATCAGTAGAGACCACTCGAGACTCGAGACGGTCTGCACTTGTAGTGATTCCCAGACGTGCCCAAAATAGGTGTACGAACACCATTTATTCTGAATGACTCATAAGATATGCGCTGCCTGTTCAATATTTGAATACCAACGGTATTTTGCGTTTCGTCAGTAACATTATCCTCATTTACCTATCAACTGAAATTACAGTACCGACAATGAAATTCGAAGGGTAATATTTTATACGCCATGATTGTAATTTAGTGTCTCCGTCTGACCTAAATACGCGCTTACCCTATCATTTGCATAATAAACACAATAAACTCGAATATTACGATCACACTGAAGATGAAATGGCTTTGAGAATGATAATAAAATTTTATAAAGTTGAAAAGGTCTAAGGAAAATGGCTTTTTATACGCAGTGTTCATTCGATAAGAATTCACTATTTCTTTTAAGAATCCTTGCTTAAAACAAGATTTTTCGACTTGCCTCCTGCAAGCGATGTAATTGGATAACTTGCACCGCGGAGTCTTACGGGCTTCAATGTAATAGAAAGAACCGTGGATTCCCCTCGTGCCGTAAAAATTTAATGCTTCCCAAGAAGCCTTGCCAGATTATAGTGGTTAATCCGCTATGCTATGCGAGCCGTGGTTTAAAAATAAAGCCTTAGCAGTTTATTCATACCTTTATCCTCTACTATCGGATTTCTCAGGTGCTCGCTCCCGATTATGGCTAAGAGCAAAGTGAATCTATGCGCATAAAAGTTTCTTAATTCTCATCATTTCTTTGGGTTTTACGTTCTTATGTAAGAAAAATTTGAAATTACACCGTAATACTTTTAATTTTACGTAACGTAACTTTTATAATTTACGTTTCATCAATTTTGGCGCAGCCGAGCAACTTTTCGAGTTATAAAGCAAGTTTTACTTCCATTTCCGAGGGCCGACTCTTTCCAGAAGTTCTAAGCCGATAAATTGCTTCGGCCGATTGCGTGCGAATTACTTCCTTACAGTTCATCGGCTCTTTATCTCAATTGAACTTGGTCAAGTGTTCTCTGCCAGTTTTTGCGTTCTTGAAAGGTTCCTTTCATTCGTAGTCTATTATCCCTAATCAGATTTAATATTTCAATCGAGTTTTTTCATGGTAACTCTTCCATTAAGAGTGGTATATTATGTAGTAAGCTAGTAAGGAATTTCATTAAGTATATTCACGAGTATATTGTGTGCTTTTAACGTTAGCGGTAACCTTTCCACAGCAAACTGTATATTGACTTCGTTATTAACCATAATTTTCAATGTGTTTATGTTAGAAAACCAGTTTGAAACACAACTGGTTACTTCAACCCGCTGATAATGGTGCGCCCTTGTGGGACCTTTCAAAGTCGTGACCCCGAGACCTTGCCTGCGGCGGCGTCTTCCTCCACTACTCCACGCAATGAATAGTAAAACACGCATTATTTATGCACCTTGAAATAGATTTCATACCTTCTCGGTGTTATCGCATTTTCCTTGTATGACAGTCGCCTCGCTCGAATTGGTGAATTGACTTCTCGGAAATCTTTAAGTGGTTTGAGTTCTTGCTCTGTTACAACATTCGTGTTGTTTGACTTTCCTTTGAATTCACTGTTACTTCTTATTTTAGGATTATTTCAATAATGAAAGTCTATTTCTGTTTTGACGTGATAACGTCTAATAAATCGATGAACGCCGGCTGCATGCACGAAAAAGTATGACTCATTGTCCCGTTACGTTACGCTCCTTGTCCCGTTACGCGAGCGCGTGCGCTTGCGGTGGCTGAGGAAGCGGGCGGGTGTGCGCCGCGCCCGACCGTCCGCGACTCCGCGTCGCTTCAAGTTCAAAGTTCAATTATCATTCCTCGGAGCTCGCGCGCGGATGTTGTCACGTTAAACTAAACGTCCGTAAACCGACTTTACAGACAACCAATTTTTTTTATAATGCTCGTAACTTTAGCGTGAAAAAGTTCATTGTGCATCATCACATATGTATCTATGTCTTTACTATTTAGGTGTCTTAGGTCATTATTTGATTTGACTAGTGGATCTACGAGCAGTAAACCTCGTGAACACTCCAATAGGTGCGATTAGACATATGCCATATATGCCTAACAGTGTATAAGAAACTAACCCCGACAGACCAAATAACGCAACGGCTTACCGTTACGGTCTGAGACTTATCTCAGACGTACTTACGTCTTGTTCATTTCAAATAATAAGCGTATGCTTGTTACATGGTGTGTGAAACTCAAACATCTACCAACCCGCGTACAGGATAGCAATTTATTTGTCAGATTAGATAGACGGTCGGTTCGCTTGCTCGGTCAATAATGTGAGAGCCACCCACGGCGCGGCGCTCGATGCTCTCATCCCGCGGGACCGTGGCCAGCTCAAGGCCGGCTCACAATCGGCTTCAGTCCTGCACGTCTTATTGCAATCCGATACTATTCAATCTCACTATCCATTGTATATAGAACTAGTTTCCTGAGGGCATTTCCCCCGCGGAATGCCGCTGCGATTCGCTGCCATTGAATTCGCCGTGCAGTTTTATATTTAGACTTTCACCGTCCGTGTGCTCGTCAACAATGATTGGACCCGTGTCATTAATCAACCCCCTTTTATTGTCTTATTTATGCTTTCTTCACGCCGCTTTGTTTGCCTGCCGGTGTTCGGCTAGTTCGTGGAGCCATTTATCATCTCCTTTCTGAATGTTAATGAACTTGTCAGTGGTTAATTTCGATCCGTCTTCAATATTAAATATTTGATTCTGAATGAATTTTACTTGTTCATCCTGACAAATAGCAGGGCTCCTCCTGGGGGTTTTAAAAACGAGTGGGCAATTCAACCGTACACTTATGTAAATATTTCGCATCAATTTTGTATGCAGTATGCGGGTCCAACGAGGTCCATTCTTTATATTCAAGTGGGCACGTCGTCCCCACTCTGGTTCCCGTATTATCCACAATCGACAATTTATGGTTTACGCTTGAATTGCACATTACTTAGCATTTTATCACTTTTTACCTACAAAACATCTGCACATAAGCATGAAATAGCATCACGAATAATTTTCACTGTTCGTTTTATGATCGCTAATGTAATAAGAGGAATTGTAATTCCTCTGAATGCATATGCCTGAACCGAGCAAATGATAAATCAAAGTATCTACGCCTGTAGCCGAGATTTATTCTCTACGCAACGGTAGCAATCGCGGCAATAAAACGCTTTTGTTGTTCTCGGAACGTTATAATAGAACATTCGTTGTATTAAACCGGTTTGTGTCAAAGTTCACATTTCTCTGGTGCACTGGGCGGTGGCCAGTAAGCTCCTATGGTCCTATGGAATGTAATCTTATAATACCAACCTTAGATGCTCATAAAATGTGATTCATCGAGTCAAACTGCATTGCGTTTAGTTATTCCTAGTCTTCGTATATATTCCTTTATGGGAGAAAGTGTCGCAGTCTTCCGCGACATTTCTCAATATCAACTACATTTATCATAACGCTCCTTGTTTTAAATCAAAAGATTAACGACACTTCCATTCAAAGCGTCTTTATTCATTGTTAAAATATTAGCATAGTAAACACAGTTCGATCGCTGCGGCCCACCGCCCAACTGATACAAATGTGTATCACGCACGCATTTCTTTGATTGCGTTCTTTTTATTGTATTTATATCCATCGTATTCTCATAAAGTAATTTGTCCAGAGACGCTTTCTGTATCGACGTTTTCCTTTTAGATTTTTTTTATTTTTTATCGATTAAAAGTAGCACAAATGTTTCATAGGCTGTAATTCCATTTGTTGACATTTACTCGTATTTATTTACTTTTGTAATAAAATTCTCGCTGTATATTACCTCGTTCAATAATTACAATTCGGTATAGAATTGGTCACGATTTTTTATCACTGCATGATTCTTTGCTCTGGATTTACTTATTTTTCCTATTTATGGCTATGGAATTTAACTTTGTGTCGATAGATCAACATAGAAACATGTTGTAAATAATACTTTCTTAGATTCAGAAAGCTAATTTGAAGTTAATTGCATTATTTATACTTTTCAAAACTATAGATTATTCCTCACAGAGCAGATAACGTAAAGAATTTCGCAATGGTCAATCTTGAGCCCTTAGATAATAATATTCTCGTTGTTATTATCAATTTATCAATCATATAAACGACCGTTTTGCTCATTATATTAAGCATATATTTTGCAACATTTCTCTAGAAAACCTGTAAAAGCGGTGCATACTCAACTCCTTCATAAAATGATTTAGGTATTACTAAACTTACAACTTGATGCAGAATGAATAGACTTGGCTTCAGGAACTTCTAGTAAACATTTTCTTCTAAATCTACGTTCGTAAATTAAGGGAACTCGAGTTTCATATAGATACATAGAAATACCTACATATATACAAAAACATACATAGAAATAAGTAACCAGAGGAAAACTACGTCGCAACCGATTAATCAGACATCGCTATAAATTTTCAAATATTACTTGTCGGATACAAGTAATAGTTTGTGTAGTAGTTTAGTTAGTTAAGTCTGTATATTGTTGTGTTGAAAAAAAAAAAGGAATATTATATATACTAATCTCTAAACTGGGCTCTACCTATTTTTGCAACATTTTACAACAATGAAAACGGCCACTATGCTGTTTTCTTTATGTTCATTTGGACAGGTTCTCAGGTCTCCAATTCTCAATACTCTAGAGCCCAAAGTAGGATGAAATTAAGGCTAGTCCAAAAAATACCTTTCCAGTGTTTGCTAAAAAAGGACGATTACCAAGGCGTCATTTTTCTCACTTTGCAACAGCTTTGTAATACAGGACAACCCCGATAATTGAAAGGCTAGAGCTCTGAACTACTCTCTGACGCTCGCAGCCTTTCAATTAGGTCTAAACTAAGTCCCGCCTGAAGTCCGTTCACAAGTTTCATTAAAACTTTGTTTTGTTCCAGCGGAGGGAAGCCTGTCGGACTTTGCGTTGCGTAAAGTCCACTACACGGCGACACAGAACCTCAAAAAGGGACTGTTTACTCCGGAAACAAGGTGAGTGCTAGTTTACGTGAACAAAGCTCTAAAAATACCATAGGTAGGCATTATTTATATCTTCCAGGGTAGGATATAAATAATGAATAATCTCGGAATCGCAAGCTAAGTGTGATATCTTGGTTTTAGTATACGGAACGAAGATATTATTTGGTAGGACTGGGCTGGAAACCTTGATTTCATGCATGGCATGGACGGTGATGGACGGTACATAATGAGATCAATCTGATCAATAGCCTTTTAGCTTCGAACGAAGGCCAAGGCACATTTTGCTTCGCTGCAGCCAACTTTTAGTTTTTATTAGGACTAGTAGTGGACTATACCAATATACAAGAGTTATTTACAAATCTTGAGGTTTATAGTCCGATTTTTGGAATATCACTGACACTTATATCTGTTTCTTTAGGTAGGTATTTGGATTTTACTGTTTAATTATTTTTTAAATTCGGACACAGCGTGGTGTTAATTAGATTTAGACACAATTTTAATTAACGTTTCCGTTCCGTTTACGTTTGTTATTGTGGAATGGTGCGCCACAGTAAGTAGGCATATCGTTGGGCAAAAATAAATTTATGATTCTATTGTTCCGAGTATCGTAATTTCATTTACTCAATTATGAAGAATCTATATTTGGTTTATACAATTATTATAATTTACGTCATATCTCTATTTCCGATATTTTGTAAATTTAACGCGAAATGGCCAATTGAACATAAAATACAAATATTTTATGTTCGATTGGCCATTTCGCGTATTTAAAACGGAAACGAAACTACGGTTACGCCACGGACATAACCAGGTTTTAGTTTCGGAGGGTTTTTATAGAAAATAAAATAACAAAAATGCAGTCACGGATCCAACCCTCAAAAAAGATTTCGGTCACCGCCACCAGAATTCCCAAGTCCCACCCTTGCAGATAGCGGTATTGGTCATTGGTCAATGTGCTTGTTTTGAAGATTTACTCCAAAAAATATAAATTCTTAAAAGTTAAAAAAATCATTAGTCTTAATTAAGTCCTAAACTTAGAATAGGATTTAAAAGGCCCAAGTCGAAAAATATTTTAATATTTTTCATATCTAGATAAACAAAATCATCTGTCACTTTTCTAATATTCCTACTCAGTGATTTTATGTTTTATGTTTAAAAATGTGATGCGCGAGAGAAATAGCTGCGTGATTTGAGCTCATCTTTAATTAATTGTAATATATGTAGTAAGTACACCGTTGTTTCCAGGCCCCCGATCCTGCAGTCCCTGTACGAGAAGGCGACCACCGACCGCCTGTCTGCTTCGATCCTGGACGCGCTGCGGAGAGACTCCAACCATTCCCCGTTCCTGCTCTGCACGCCAGTCCTCAGCACCAAGCGTAGAAGGCTCTACCAGAAGGTCGACGTCGACATAGAAACACATATTGTAAGTCTCCACTGTTCCACTTGAACACAATTTTATATGATAGGTATATATGGGTAATCCTGTTAAGTATGTTCGTATCTTTGAGGAGAAATTAATATCAACACAAACAACGACAAATAAACGAACAACAACGAAAAATGACAACATACTAGAAGTGTTGTCGCGCGATTTCACATAAAAATAGGAAAAAACTGTTTTCTACCGATAAACGTTAACCGAAATTAATGATTATTTTTTATCTGATTTGAATCATAAATGGTTATGCCCGGTTATACGTATGCTACGGTTTGGTTTTTTCAAATTTCATTATAATTCTTTTTTAACTTCAGAAACCATATAAAAAGAATGATCAAAATAGGATAACATTTAAGGGTAGACAACAGTTTTCTCCTGTTGTATGAATAACGCGTATTTTGTTTAGTCGAAATCGATAATTCTATTTTATATGATTGAAACCGTTAATGACGATGCCTGTTTTTTTTTTCAAATTATTTTTTTTTAACTTCGGAATTATAACGAAACTTGAAAAGAATAAACCGTAGAGGCATAGACATTTATGATTCCATTCAGATAAAAAAAGAATCGGTTAATGTTTTAGGGGTAGAAACAGTTTTCTCCTATTTGTAAAGGGGGAAAAATAAATCGTGAACATACATATTCTTCGTGATCGTATTGTACTTGTAGTGTACTCTCAAACATCACATACGATCTAATATGAATGTAATCTTCCACATCCAGCCCTCAGTGGTAGAGAGGCTGCGGAAATGGACGTCGCGCGAGGCGCTGGGCGAAGTGACGGTGCTCCCGGACGCCTCCATGCGGATAGCGAGCTGCGTCACGCTGACTCCGGACGAGCTCTCCGAGTGCTCCGGAGAGGACGAGCCCATCGACCACCGGCTGCCCAGCCCCGACGAACAGCTCCGAGTCATCGCATCCAAGTAACACACTCACTTTTAACTAAATACAAGTTTTACCACCGATCCCTTTCTTTTTTTAATACGAATAAGTCCGCGTTTGACCACCTTCTCGCCTGTTGGAATGCGAAGATGTGGTCGGATACTAGTTACGAACCTATAGTTACGTACGCGGCCGAAGCGGGAGATGTAGCACGCAAACTTAAAAGAATTCACTCTAACGTAACCTAACTTCTGAGGAAATTAAACAGAAGCTCAAATGAACATTTATTTGTTATCGGTAGGCTGGTACATACATTTGACCATGTTGAAAAAAATTAAGTAGATTTTTCTGAATAGATAATAAAAATCTAGGTTTCTTATAGGCAAGAGTTGTTTAGCGGTCAAGCGCAAGTCTATTATCAAATACGTAATTTAAAAAAATCAACTACAAACTGGGTTGGTGTTGGGACACTGAATTTATTTCCGATGGACGAGTGGTGGAAGATGTAAAAATGAAAAACCGTGAAAGCAGAGCACTATAATATGGCTGTGATACTATTAACTTCTGTGGTTCTGCTATACTTTCCAATTATGATAAATGCTTGAAAGTTGATTACGGCCAGTTTGCCAATCGAATCGATGAGTACCGACAAAGGCACCGTAACTCGCTCTGGGGACACGATGTGCGGTCGCAGGCAATAAACATTCGATTACTAATAAGTGGAACTTGGAAGTACGTGGACATTAATCGACGGTTCGCCGACGTCCCTTCCGCCATGTGACATCGAGATAGATCTTGCGATATGATAATTTTGTTTATTGTCCATTCAATACAATATCGCATGTCACAAACAACTACACAAACAAATACAATTGAATTAATCGTTACAAAAATCAATTATTTGATTGAGTTGGATTGAATTTTAATTCTTTAAATTTGTAAATTTTAAAGGAGGACACTGCGCTTAAAAGCGGAAAAAATACCTACTTACACTTTTTCTTCAAATCCTGGTCGAGTAACTTCAAAAAGTATTAGACCTAAAATTAAATGTAATTTTCTCGTTTCTGAAAAATAGAGAAGAAAAAGTGATAGAAAACTAAAGCTATACTAACAATTTTCTTTCTCCTTTCTTTTCGCTATGAAAACCAATCGTTGTTCGTTACCATAAAACACACAAACTGAAACATTTCCAGATTCCCACCGGAAGTGGTAGCGATCGACACATCAGGGAAATACTTCGACCGGATGTGCATCTCCCGGAAGTCGCTCCACATAGAGGGCGGCGGTGAGACTGACACCGTGAAGCGGAGGACCCGCACGAGGAAACCCCGGGGTAAAAGACGAAACACCATATCCGGCACTGATCAGAAAGAGCTTAGAGAGGCCATAGCTGGGTAAGCTTCTAGACCGCACTGTACCTAGCACTCGCAGGTTACATTATCTACGCCTCCACGCGATCTGCTCATGTTTTGCATGTGTCGCATTAAAAAAAGTCCTAGTCCTATCCAGTACCCCTATTCACAATTATTCGGATTCGAAATCGGGTCGGAAACTATATCTCCATCTCTGTTATTCTGTGATGAAATGACAGAGATGGAGATATAGTTTCCGACCCGATTTCAAATCCGACAAGTTGTAAATAGCATTACTGGACTATATTCACCACTTAATTACAAGGACATAGGTATACTAAACTGCCAGGAATAATAGAATAGTAAAATAAAAACGATGGTTTTATTTAAACCAATCTTGACATTGATAAATCCCATAATAATAATTATTTTTGTAAGCTGTGGCGTAATTTCAATTTGATATTTGCATTATTTGTTTCGCTTGATATAACAAAAATAGAAATGTTAACAGTGAACCATGAGCTTATTGCTTGAAAGGCTGTCTTTGTACGTCTCTAAAACTCCTTACATAAGTGTTATGTGTTTGTTCTAGATAATGTAATCTCTCGTCTCGATTAACTATTC
Organism: Lycia hirtaria; assembly: GCA_947563715.1. NCBI lineage: Eukaryota > Metazoa > Arthropoda > Insecta > Lepidoptera > Geometridae > Lycia > Lycia hirtaria. The sequence goes on from OX387379.1 coordinate 1,779,614, forward strand.
ATTCATTATAACCGTCAGCACAGTTTTTGTGGTACTCAAAAAATTAATTAAAAATTCGGCGCACATTTTTAACAACGTCGATACTATCTCGTGCTTATGTGAATACATTATGTTTAACATTGAATGTCTTTGTTTTGCTGAAACGACACAAACGAGGGAAAACAAAGGCAGTCAATATTTTGTGCACTCGAACACTAATAGTGCCATCGTTCATTAGCTTCATGATTAATTACTCGCCTCTGTGAAGAATTCCGTCGATACGAGACCAGGCGGCGTTCTTTAGAGAGCTCTCGTTAGATATGCCTCTAGCGTGTGACTAATGCTTTGCTTGGTTTGTTTTATCGTAGCGATACCTCCAACGCTGTGGCCACCGAAGAAACCGAAGATACCACCGTCATCAGGTCGCGCTCTAGCGATATTCTTAAGAAAAGCCCCGTCGACCCCGTCTCCAAGAAGGGGCACTTTAACAGCCTCAAACAGTGGGGCAAGAGCAGGTTAAAACTGATAGGACGATCCCCGAGTGCCAGTAGAGACAGCTTCAAAGATGTCGCCAAAACGGAAAAGTGTAAAGAGTTGAAATCGCCGGAGGACAGTCCGCCTCAAGAAACGGTGACGATGAGGAAGAAACGACCCGGAGAAGAAGACAGGAGAACGAATCAGAGATGCGCGTCCTACTCCTCGTCGGAGAAGAGTATCGGTGTTCCTAGCGGCGTTCCACAGACGACGGCGACGATAAACAGCGGCGTCAAGCTGAGAGGAACCTCCGTGCAAAGGAGGATGCGGAGGTCGGGTCTCGGCAGAGACGAGCCGCACTCATCCAGCGGGAACTGGTCCGCGAGCTCCGAGTCCGGCCGCACCAGCATCGGCTCGGAGATAACCACGACGACGGTGCCGCCTAAAAGCACCACGTCGGCGGCGACCTCCAGCAACTCTCTGAATGCACACCACGGCCCGCCCAGCTCCATCATCAGCCGAAGGAAGTTCCTGAACACGTCCGGATCGGGCAGCGTCACCAGCGAAGGCACGCTCACCCCCGACATCATCCACGACTTGCACGAGGACCTGGAGACGAGCTCGGAGTTCTCCTGCGACACGGAAGGGTACTACACGTCCTTCCACATGGACTCTGGCTTGAAGACCTTGAAGGAAGAGGAAGTGATCCCGAGCACCCCTATGCACACGAGCAATGCACTCTCTAGTTCCTCGAACAGCCAAACGTTGACCGCCGAGAACGAGTACGAACTGTTTGGCAAGGGTTCGACTAGCACGACAACTAGTTCCGCCGGCACCGTCTGTACGACGCTCATGGCCGCCGGAAGCGACCGCTCGCTAGTGATAGGTCCCACAGTTCCCGAACGCAAGAGCTCATTGACGAAAGTAATAAGAAACAGAAGTAATAACGTACATAGCGCGAACGCCAGTTTAGATAGAAGTATGAACTCCTCTTTCACAAAGTCGCCATTCAACAGCTTGAGGTATACTACTGGATTCACGTATCCAGACAAAAGAGTGCACAACCAGTCAGCGCCCGAAATTAACGACCCGCCTCCGGCCACGGTGACGATAACGAGAAATGTGGGGAACCACAGGGAGATAACTGCGGTCGCGGAGATTCACACGGAAACCGAACTCGAGAGCGCAAAGAAAAGCACAGGAACTAGTTCACCCGACTCCGGACACAATACATCTAGCTCGCCGATAGAAGATTCCGTATCCAGTGCACACGGAAAGACCAGTCTCTCCGAACAAGACTATTCTGAATCCTCAGACTTAGAAGGCACGGAGAGGATAGAGAGAATACGATACAAAACTACCATCAACAGTTCGAGAATACCGTCGATGTGCGTCATCACTCCGACGAACTCTGATGACGAAAGTGAAACTAGTAAAGAATCGGACGCGCCGGGTCGTCTCGCATTCACGAAGTCCGTCGATAGCATAGTGAATAGACCTAAGTTAGAATTACCTCACGAAATTAAATCGACGGAAACCAAATCGGCAGCTAAGCCGTTAACACAAATGAACCTAAAGTTGCATCCTTTCAATAATCTAATGTGTAAACTCAAGGGTGTGCTCCCTAAGTCGAATAAAAAATCGCCGCCCATCAAGGATGCCGACATAGAGCCGCAGTTCTACGATGCCGGAGATTATGTCACTATTGCAGACGTTAAAAATAACAATCAGAAACAGAGTCTTCATAGAAATATTTATGGTAACAGTGACATCGTAGGAAAGAATTTGCAAAAAGTATTATCGGGAAAACCCGAAACCGAATACGTCTCTCTCAACGAGCTGCCGAACTGTTTGAACGAAAGCAAAGATTACATCGAACATGGATTGGTAGAGAAGCCGTCTCCCGCGTTGGAAGAGATTCACAGAAAGGGCGCCAAAGTGACCTTGGACTCGCAAGGACAAGTGATTTATTCCTCGGACACGTTGAAACGGCGAAAAGGAGCGCACACGACCTTCGAGCCGGGACCGTTCGTCCAGGAAGTGCCGACGACTTCGGTGATTCAACGAGAGACGGCGGACGTAGTGAGACTGACCGACGAAACCGACTTCCCATACGAGCCACCTCCGCCATTGAGTAAACCCACGTCTCCACAGCTCGGGAAGATGATCATCAAAGCACCGGTGGAGCCGGATGGCGCCGTCACCACGGAGTACGTCGCGCTGCCGTCTCCCAAACCCAGTACCATCATCACCGCCGCGCCGGTGCCCTCCACTCTCACTCCTATCACTAGTAGGAAGCGACAGGACCTGCCGCGAGTAGTAGAAGCGATCACTAGAACCGGGGCTTATGTAAATATACACGACGCGGACGGAGTCAGCTTGTCTCCGACGAAACACGATGTAGCAGGTAAGAACGTTTCCACAACACCCCTCGGACTCGACGACTCGCGCCCGGACGCCGGGCCGTCGCTGTCGGACGATGCCATCGCCCCGTTCGTCCCCAACTTCCAAACTCCGATAATGTTGCAAAACAAATGCCGGCACGAACATATCTCCGGAAATAAATACGCGGAAGTCCTTAGAATGTTTACGAATAGAAATAACGGCCAAATTAACGGCGAAATCCTACGTTCCGAATACCCTAACGGTAGAGATATCATCGAAAACTCGATTCATACCAAAATAAAGCGTAGCGATAGCTACAAGTTGGCTAATTCCCCGCTAATGCCCATCAAAAAGCTATTAAAACTGGAAAGTTTCGGTAGTAACGCGAAAAAAGTAGACTCCTTTGAGATGATCCAGGCCGAAATCGCGGCGGATTTATTGCGCGATCGAATCGACTACCCGCCGAGTGTCTCCCCCACACTGGCCCATAAAACGGTCGACGAGTTAGACATGTGCGAGTGCATGAACAATAACGGGGCTTATATCGGTGATAACTTCGAAGATAAATTGTCCGCTCTGACTCTGAGCCCGTTTACCACGCCGGTTCCGAAACGTCATTCGGTCGCCATCGCTCCGGACTGTAGAGACACGTCCCTGGACGTGCTGTCGGCCATCCTGGACTCGGACCCGGACGAGGTCTGCGTCCTGCACTCGCCCCCCTCCTGCCCCCTTACCCCCAGTAAAGTAACCGTACCTGTTGACGGCTCTAAACACAGAGCGCGCATTTTATCTATTTCGGACGCAGAGCACGGCACTGAAATCTGGTAATATTTACACGTTTGAAGCTTAACCTTCGATCCGATAGATACAATAATAAACTAATATTTTCCGGGTAAAGAATGTAAACTCGGCAGTACTTGTGTAATATCTTCGGCTTACGTCGTCCAACATTACAAATGAAATTATTTAGGTAGGTAGAGATAAATATAAATAAATATATTCCGTCCAAATACTTGTCCATATTGAGAACGTCTTCCTTGATCTCCTGTGATACATTTTGTTTAACTATTTCAAATAATTTTATAACAATTTTTAATACTTGTATCAGTATTTTTATTACAATTTAGTGTAATGTTTTATTTGTGTAAGAGTGAACGCATGGTGTTCCCACCACAGTGTGTGCACAGCTTATTAACTGTGTGTATTTCTGTTTTGTAAGTGCATGGTGTGTTATTCTGTTCGTTTTATATTACCTTATTGTAAATAATATTATAAGAATCATTTTGACTTACAGCACTTATTTCATTTAATTTTACACCTTCAACACTCACCCTTCACGCATTGTGGATTGCACTGCACTAAATTTTAAACACTAAGACACATTCTGTTGGCATTTATTGCCTCGTAATGTCTATATTTTACACAGTAAATACCTAATCAGGTTCTATGTAAATATATGATGATTCATACATGATTTAGGAACCTATACTATACTTAGAAATATTTATCATAGAACATGATTAGGTAAGTACTATAATTAAGAAAGAATAATGAAAATAAACGTAATGTTGTAAATAATAATAAATAACAAACTGAAATATTTGTAACAAGCCCGAACGGTCCCCCGCGAGTGAATAACAACTAATTTGTGAATAACTTTAATTTCTACAAATAATAATTTTCGTTTAACAAGTTTTTTTTGTGTTTTATCGTAATAGGTATAGTTTCCTTTTATTTGCACTCATCTTACCATGGCTTTGCACAGTGCTGGCAGCTTCGGTGACTTTTCTGTAAAGTCCTTCAAAGGTAAAGTTTTGTTGCTTTTTGGCATGACTGGTGCATGACGGTCGAACGGGACTCGAACCTAGGTAACAACTACTTATAAGTTTGACTACTAAACCTCGGTGGATGTGTGTTGCACTGTTAGGAGCACTCTTAACATAGGACGAATAAAATACCATGCACTTATTAGTTAGCACTAATTTTAATTACCTGTTTGATGATTACAATATTTACTAATATTTTATAGACACAATAAAGTATGGGCAGCATCAGTATCATTGATTGTAAATTGTTTTGTGTGTTGTTCACTCTATTTATTTTTGTTTTACGTAGCGTAGGTATAGACTATACATATATTGAGAAGTATCGTTAATATTTTCGTATATATATGTGGGATATTCGTATGTATATCGTTATATTAATTTATATACTTATCACGTATTATATACCAACCTATCATTCGCCTGTTGCTAGTATTATATATTGTACATTTGGAGCGGTCTGTAGGCTCGTATAGTATTCATCGTATAGCTTCGTATAGCTCTTTGTATTTAGAGAATGCTTCCAATATTTTTAATGAATGCCGAAGCCCGGGCGAATTATGCCCACAAGTAAATTAATTTCCAAAATGATCAGTTAAAATTATTGGAAATCATTTGCTAAAACATTATACGAAGACGTGACGCGGCCGTTAATAGCTGTGTATATCGTTTCCAGACTATCGACATTCCAGTGCTGACAAGTCCCGCGCGGGGGCGCCGCTGGCTCCGACCGAGAGCACGGGCTTCGCGGCGGACCTCCGCGGCAAGCACGTCTCCTACGAGCAGCACGACAACTCCACCGAGGTCGCTCAGCCCGACCACCACAAGTTCTGGACGCTGCCTAAAAGAACTCCAGAACAAAACCCGCAACACGCGCCCGGCCAGAGATACTTCAACTACCCACCTCGAAGTGCACTCGTAGAGTGTCAGACGCTGCCGCACCGAGCGCCGCCGCCGGAACAATCTATCAGAATATCGCCGATCGACCCCCGCGCCGCCGGCTCCTTCAAGTCGTCCACGCCGGCCAGCAAGGACGCCGTGCTGGATCTGAGCGCGCGGCTGCTGTCTCCGGTGAAGTCGACGATGACCAACGAAGAACTATACGCGGTCATTCATAAAAGTAAAAAGAAGCTCAATATAAAAGACAATCCCGAAAGGGCGGAGTCGCCGGCGCTCTCTGCGATGAGCCTGTCTCCGGTGAACTCGGAATCTTCGCTTTACGTGAAAGGGTCGCAGCGACACCCCGAAACGGGATACTTAGGAGAGCCGAGGAACAGGGTGAGCTGGTCCCCGGCCGACAAGCCCGGCCTCCCCCCCGCGCCCGCCTCCCCTTTCTCGGGACACAAGCAGGAGACGACGTGCGCCGACAGGTACGGCCCGGTGCCGGCAACTTCCAGACTCGATTTCAAGAAGCTGTTGTTGCAGCACAGCGTCAAACTGAACACGAACCCTCAGGCCAAAACTACCAAACTGTCCGCGGTGGAACAGTTGAAAATATCCAGGGAAAAGATCCAGAGCCCGCCGCACCACGCGCAGACACCGACGAACAGGTCGAAGATGAACCTGCTAGACTTGAGCGGTTCTCCTAAGACGTACGCGCAGAGGAAAGTCATCAAGCCCAGTAACGGCCAAACCGCGCTGTCGCCCGGGAGAACCGGCGCTTTGATAAAGGAACACAAAAACACTCCCAAAATTCTGCTCTCACCGAAATCTCAATGGAGGTTCTCGAGCCCGAGATCCGACGTGCTGTCGACCCCCATCCCCGAGGCCTACAATGAGGAGGAGCACTCGAGCGGCTCCGGCGAGAGGCGCGCCGGCTCGCCCGACCACCCGCCTGCCAGGACCGTCCCTATCGTCACCAACCAGCACTTCGGAGCGAGACGCAACTTGATCCCTGTAACAGAAAAGACTGTAATAGAAAGTGATTTCCCCGAACCGGCGGCACATCAGGGCGTGTTCCCCCTCAACGATGACTTCACGAAGTCCCACGGGTTATCGCGGACGGAGATATTACAGGCGAAGAGAGCGGAGTTCTTCAACAGCTCGCCCGAAGCGTCGCCTCCGAAGTTCACGTCGTTCAAGAGTCCGCCGGACGGCGCGCAGCCCGCGTCGGCCTCGCGCGGTCAACGCTCGCCCGAGAGGAAGGGAGGCAAGGTCTCCCCTTCCACTCTAGAGACTGCTTTATGATACATTTGGAAAAATTGAAAAGCTGGTGCTCGAAAATGTTCACTTCCACCGGTAGGTAAATTATGTAAATAATACATTGCGATGAATTTGATAGAAGCTTTAATCTAGTCTTGCTCGCTCGGCGTGCCATTTATGAAGGCATGTTTTTCCAAAACCCAGTGAATTGAATAAACTTTATTATGTAGATACGTGTGATTTGGATTATTACACATTTTAACCTCGGAATTAATTCTTGTTTCCACGCTCCAAGGGGCCAATTTTATTTTACAAGTATTACTCCGAAACTACTTTGTTTTATGATATATACCTTTAGTCTTAAGTATTTATTGAATACATATTAGTGTAAGTAGTGTTTTGAACTTTTTTAAAGTTTTTAAGTTATTCGAATACAATTTTAATTAAAATGTGTTGAAACAATTGTGTATTTTCATTTTCCTTGTTCCATCAGAGATTACCTGAAATTCGGTTGTACGATTAATTAGGTACAAAAGAAGTTCCGGGAGCAGTCGCTTGTAATAATACAGTTCAGATTCGACGAGCATAATACCAGTGAGAACCAATTATTACAGGAGCAACCTGGAATGATGGATACAATATAACTTCAATGCGTGCACTTCTACGAACATGTAATATAATGCTCAAATCGAATAGTAGATTGTTACTACATTACAGACAATAGTGTGTAACTAGAACTACTAGTACATAAAATGGGAACTGTGTTGAATATAGTCGAACAAAATAAATAAGTACAGCGGTGCCCTCAAATGCCAAAATAGTCTTGTTTCCAAACATTCTCTAGTGCTCTCTGCAACTGCCTTCAGCTCTATCTAGGACCTAGGATGACAGTGGGAATAGCGAAGGAAAACTACAGAGATAGGATTTTGTCTTTTATAATTTCTTCAAAGGCAATAATACGAGTTAAGTTCATAGCGAGCGTAGCGGTTTAAGAGTAGAATCCTGAGCGAAGCGAGTTATTCAATATTTTTTTATGTACTCGAACAAGTATTACTATAAAACTTGAAATAAAAGTCTGTTCGGGTAGAGAACTAATATGGCATTGAGAAAGTTGCTGTCGTTATTGCATTATTTTGGTCAATCGTTCCCATTTTTTAACCTCCGTCCCAAAAAGATGGTTGTTATAACGTGTGTATCTGTCTGTGGTATCGTAGCTCTGAAATGGATGGGCTAATCTTGATCTGGTTGTTTTATTAAAAAGAGGATTTTATCGAGTGTTTATCAAATTCTGTTCAGACGTTTTATTTTTGTCGGGGGTTTTTGAGTTTTCAAAACTTGTTGCTACTGTAATTCTCTATATCCAAACAGACTCAATCTAAAACGTTCTGACACTAGAGTAAAAGTGTCTGTTTCAGTTTGCTGTCAACCAAATTGACGTACAAGTAGAGAGCGTCTTTCTTTCTCAATTCTTGTTTAGTTGCAGGCTTTTATGAACATATTTTCGTTAGAAAATAAATCGAGTGAGTGTATCGCCCATGAAGTGCGATTTAAGTGTAAGCGAAGATTCTTCCATGAGCGGCAACATCGGTCGCTATTCACTCAAGTTCCGAATTCTAGCCTTGGTCGTGAACACCGCGAATCTGATCAACGAACGGACCACACAAACTCTGAGTATATCTCAATCCATTCTGGCTCCGGTCACATTCTTCACAACGTACATTTTCCTGGGTGTATTGGCTCTAGGGGCGTGCTACCGGAAGTATGCTTCTGAATTCCTGCAAATTTACAGTTTGGTGGCTTCCTGTTCGCTCCAGATATCTATTTCCATATTGGTGTTCAACGACCTCAAGGAGAGAAACAAACAGATGTCTACCAAAGATGTCGGAATGGTTCTGAACGCCGTGCTGCCCATGTTTACCATTATGCTGATAGTCGCCGACCTTATAGTAATTTTGTTCTCTAAGCGAGAAGACATCACGATCTCCGCGGGAGGTGCTTCTCAGGCTGGCACTTCACAAACTCATTCCATCACAGTGCTACCGAACGAGCGGAGACAAACGGTGAGTGCAGACCGGTCGAGATCGGAGACAGACTCGCGTTCCGTGAGGATACAGGCGCGAGACACGCAAGCGGATATGTCGGGACCGCAGCCGGGTTCGCAGAGGCGTTCTAAATAAAAGAATCATTAACCCTTATTTTACGATACAAGGTATCGTAATTATTTAAGCTTCATATGAAATGTGACTTCAAATCTTTATTTGGGAAAACAAGCAAATTTTTGTTTTGATATTTATCAGCATTTTTGCGTTTAAGGTTGCGACGTAGATATGCGACGGGAAATTCAAATTTCAAACATTTTTTTTGTAATTGTAGCTAAGTTAAGTATCTGTCTATATTAGTTGGTCATAATGTTTGACTGGCCTTGTGGCTCAGTTGGTAGTATGTTTACGTCTACCTGCTGAACTGAAAGGTCGTGGGTTCAATCCCCACCCAGGGCAACCATTTGTGTGATGAGCATGGATGTTTGTTCTGTGTCTGGGTGTTTCTATGTATCATATGTATATATTTACAAAAAAAAGTATATATGTATTCTATCAGCCATCTAGTTCCATAGTACAAGCTTTGCTTAGTTTGGGCTAGATGGTGTTGTGTGAAATGTCCATCAATATTTATTTATTTAATGTTTGCTACAATCCAAGATTAATTTTTATATTATCTAATCTTTCTGTTCACCAATAATAGATAGGCACTGAAATTAACCTAGAAACCCGTTTTTACTCATTCAAGCAACTTCTCGGGATATGTAGGAAAGTAACGAGGCGCGTTATTGATAGTTAAATTGACGTGATAATATAAAAAAATCGTTCTTAGATTGTCGCAAATATAATGATCTCTTACAATAGTTACTCGAACTAGCTTCAAGGACAAAAAACTTTGAAATTTGAATTTCCTGACTCATGTCTACCTTTGGCCCTTAAACCACATAAGCACAATATTGATATTGACGGATGTTTAATATATTTTGTCTAACAGTTTTTTCGAAAAATACAATAAAATGTTGCAATAATGCTTTATTCTACCAACCAAGCTTTTAGTACCTACATAGTGTAAAGCACAACATACTTACACATACATACAGTCTAAACACAGAACATTAAGGTAAGTCTAAAGAACTCCTGTACTGTGAGTGTTAAAGGAGTATGTGCTTTTAGTTAATATGTTCTGGGCCTGGCCCTCTCTCGCTAATGTAAGTATTTTATACACAGAATACTTGATCTGTGTCTAACATGAAATATCTAAATATAGGTACTTAGATAAAAGTTAATATAAGTCTTCAAGCTCGCTCCAAAATCTAACCCGATGGAATTGATTTGTGCTGCATTTTTGTTCTATCAAGTATATATTATCAATTATCGAAGTATATAGTATTGATAGCTACATACTTTTTAATTCGGCAAACACAGCACAACTCTTGATTTAGATGCACGTCTGTGTTATATAGTTCAATTCTCTACTAATCTCCTATACTCCCGTTTGACAAGCGGCAACATCTTTGACGGCTCTTGGACCATATCTATTTAATGCTCTTTTACGTTTACCTACCTACATAGGGTGAGACATACGGACATGACGAAATAAAAATACTACAAGGAACTCTTAACGAATTTAGAAGACTCAAAAACCCCCAACAAAAAAACGGCTGAACCGATTTTGATGAAACATAGCTAAGAACACTCTCAATAAAATCATCTTTTAAATAAAATAAAAACTACATCAAAATCGGTCCATCAGTTTGAAACCTATGATGCCAGACAAATATACAGATACACATGTACACATAAAACTTATAACACCCCTCTTTTTGGGTGGGGGGTTAAAAACCGTCAATGTGATAAATAAAACAGCTATTTACAGCAGAACCATAACAATATATTTAGCCAAAGTAAATCTATATTATTTTTAAGTTTACAATAAATTTTATGTTCAACAAAATGACTTACAAGTGGAATGCATGAAGATGTTGTGATTATCTTACTGCAATAAAACGGTATCATTAAATTAGGTGTCTACTATATGTAGACAAAATTTAGAGTCTTATAATGATTTTAAAGCGCTGATTTTTTATTAGTTTCGATAAGTTTTTTTTTTGCCCGCCTACATAGATCTCAGCACTTCTATTTCAATAGTCAGTAAATTACCTATAAATGGTGATTCTTTTCCAATAGCAGATTTGAGGATTCAAGATCCGTAAGACTAGCGTCACAGCAATCTTACCTTTAATGTTACTCAGTGTCCTGCTTTTTGAACTGTAGAAAGAGCGAGACAGACGTCAAAGTAATATTGAATTAAGATTGCGTTCACAGGCCAACTGTTTGAGTAAGAATTCATAGACAATAATTGGCTATTAAAATGGCATGTGGTTCTGGATCTACGCTATTAGAGTTCACACCGTATAATTAAGGGTTCCTCGTAGTTACTACGGAACCCTAAAGACGAGTAACTTTTAATAGAAAAGTTAGGGATGTTACGAGAGTATTGTAATACGTCTATAAATAATAATTAGTACATGCTAGCGGTAGTGGTATCTCTATTTTGAACAAACGGGTTACTCACGTCTATTTTGAGCCGAATTCTCCGACTATAGCTTCGGGAGTGACGTCTGCGCTGCTCCTTTTGAAAAAGAGCGCCGTATGCGGTTGAAACTATAGTCTGAGAATTCGGCTCAAAATGGACGTGAGTAATCCGTTTGTTCAAAATAAAAAAGGCTATCTCTGTTTAATCGCCCAGTAGTTGAATAGAGTAGTTCAACAATTGACCGTTCAAAAAAAAAAATTTTTAATTGAAAATACCGTTTCAATAAGTATCCTTTTTCAAATTTCATCATTGAGATTTTTTGTTGTTTTATCAGAGATAAACATAAAATTCTACATGATGACATCACAAGTCCGCTTCCGATACTTTCATGACGATTATTAGCAATTCAATCGTGTCAAATAAAATGACTTACAAAATCATGTTAATTAAATGTCAATAAAGCCTAACAAATATATACCAACTTTTTCGGAGGGGTATAAATATAAATCTTATTGTACCGTCTTAGGGGCGTCGCTCACTGGTAAGTCGAGGCGCGGTCGCGGCACAGTCGAGGCGTGGCGTTTTTGTTAGAGTCGAGGCGCGGGCGGCTATGCTTCCTTCACACACTACAGTGTAAACACGTCTACGCACGAAACAAAATGACAAAATGGCGGTGGAGTCGCGGCGCAGTCGCGCACAGCACCTCTGCCGCGCCCCCGCCCCGCCTGCGTCTCTAGTGTGTGAGCGCACTGCCATTTAAACCTGAAGGAAACGTAGAAGCGGCGCGCCGCTCGTACGCCCGCGCCTCGACGCCGCCTCGACTCCAGCTCGGGGCGACGCGCCTGATGTTTACGTCTATTTCTATGCTAAAATTTTATTTCAAAACAATTTAGCTTTAGCTTTTGAAACTAAAACTTTATTCATCATAAAAATACGTTAAAAATTTAAATATAGGAATTACGATTCAGTAATTCTATGAACAAGTACTGGTACTGGGGTACAAACAAACCGTTAACGACTATGTTTAACTAGTGCGAGGTAGTTGTATGTTTATATCGGGTGTTTAATTACTCAATACAAAACCGTGAAAAAGTGATATTCATAGCTGAGTCCTAATGGACTCGTGTCACAAATCATGGAATCAATGGAGTCATTGGAGTCAGTCAATGGACATGTTTTGTCCAAATGGACAAGACATGTCTTGTTAATATATAAAAATATAATGGTAAAATAAACATAACTCCTATTGTACAGCTTGTTACTTGTAATTGTGTGCAATAAAGTGTTAAATAAATAAATAAATAAGTTTACGACACAATAAACTTTTTGTCTAAATTAAACAACTGTTGAAGGATTTATCGAGTACACACTGCATCTAGTCTCACTTGTGACCATAGACGCTGCAGTGTTAGAAACGTTGGGTCTTAAAATTAGGTATATAAAACTCATACTTGAACTCGTAATGTCAGGTGTTAAAATTTTGTCAAATCAGAGTTAAATCTGTTAAGAGTTGTTTAATTTCAATGTGCACATGCATGAATAAAAAAATAACGAGCCCGGCTCACCATGACCATTCCAAGGCATTGCATCGAATAACCAAACACCTGTATTTTCAACCCAATTTTCTCATTCATAACTAGGTTACACATTGAGGTATGTAATTTTTATAAATTTATTTTATGCTTTTATTCAAAAAATTTAACTACTTTATGAAACTAATTTAAATATTTTTTTCATCATTTTGGAATCATTGGTCTGAAGGATCGGGTAAAGCTTGTGAAGTCACGGCGGAACCCACTATAAAACTTTGAAAAAATAATTAAAATTATAAAAAATACTAATTCATTCACAAAAATATTTCAATTAGATTCTTAAAAAAGTTCAATTTCAAAAAAAGACAAAGACAAATACGTAGTCTAAAAAGTTTCTTTACATACCTCATTATTGCATGATAATCCTTCGTATACTGTCGGATCCGGAATCTAATCGGAAACTACATCTCCATTTCTGTCATTCTGTATGGATATGACAGAGATGGATATATAGTTTCAGACCTGATTCCGAATTCAACAAGTTGTGAATAGCCCTACAGATCTCTATGCTAAATGATGGTTAATTACTGAACTCACACATGAGTTGTTAAATAAAATAATATGCCTCGAAAACAACGCTGGATGACTCCAATACATAGTTATTCAATTGAAGCAAATACATAGTTACGAAAATATATATTTATAGCAATATATTATACAACAGCCGTTATATGATCACTGGTTACATCACATTTTATACAATTGGGGCGATCAGTCCTTCACAATATTACCGGCCTTACCATAAACGTTACTTAACTTTAACCATCGTCTTAAATTCTGTCTTCTTTCCGCAAGTGCCATTCAGCGAGAAGTTGACAAAATATGTTAAGCATTGATTAAAGTTAAGTAACGTTTTTCGGTAAGGCCGTTAAGGATTTAGCTTTAATTTCCATTGTCTACTGATAACCAGAATGTATTTAGTAGTAATAAAATATTCGAGACTTAATTTTTTCATTAACCTATTTTATAATTTTATTTTGAGTTCTATAATTCGTAGTAAATTTTTACTTACATATCTAAGAAAAATCATTAAAATGACTCGGAAAGTACGTAGACCTTCAAATTTATCCTATCAGGGGTATGCTGCACCTTTCAAAAATGCGGCATTCGCTGCGGATAAAATATTCGAGACTTAATTTTTTCATTAACCTATTTTATAATTTTATTTTGAGTTCTATAATTCGTAGTAAATTTTTACTTACATATCTAAGAAAAATCATTAAAATGACTCGGAAAGTACGTAGACCTTCAAATTTATCCTATCAGGGGTATGCTGCACCTTTCAAAAATGCGGCATTCGCTGCGGAATACTCGTTCGGCGAACGCACTGCGTTTGTAGCGTCTGCATCGTTTAAGAGTTGATAATATATTATGCCTTGCGTCAAAAGCTCTAAATACAGTGTAAAGTCTTAACGAAACTCAAGTGACCGGACATATTTTTACGTTATAATTTTTTTTTATTTGAAGTGAAGTTGAAGTGAAAAATTATAGTAAAAAAAAAAAAGATGTCAGAATACGAAATTTGTTTACTTGGCTAATATTTTACCAGTTATTTTGTTATAAAAACCAAAGTACTGAACCGATTTTGATAAACTTTATATGGGATCACCTCTGAAGTATGACCTACCAAACAAAAAAATAATCATCAAAATCAATGCACAATTAGCGGAGTAATCGGTGAACAAACATACAGTCGAATTGACAACCTCCTTCTTTTTGCAAATCGGTTAAAAACTATCAAATACCTAGTATTCACAATTCTTAATATTAGTTTCAATATATTATTTATATAACTTTTCCTCCAACTAATTTATGACTGATAATACGAGAAATGGCTAATTGGAGCCAACATTATTAAAGACAATACATTCTAAGAGTAACACGTGTTCTAGGCGATAAGCAATAACATAATTTTATAGTTTAAAAAACTGAAACAACCGACTTCAAAGTACGTTATTTCGTTTACTTGTAATATAAGTAAGGATAATAATTAAACAAGGCGCTGAAGTAGCTCTATTTTCTCCATATACACATTGGATGAGGAGTAAGTAGGTTTAGAAGCTCAATAAATCCCTCACGATTGTAAACTTTTTATAGAGACCTCTCTTCACCCGCTTGTTTTTTTTGATGACATTTGTTATTGAATGTCAAATGCTTTGTCGTCGCAGATTAGAAAATGTGCAGATGTTTATAAATAAGAAAAACCTCAACATTTGACACTTTTGCAAAGAAAAACGTGTCAGTGGAACTCTGCGATTTTATAATCTGACGAACTCACTCAGGAATCCAATGAAAATATTTTTACTTTTAGAGATTAATTAAAAAGTAATAAAGCAATGTTTCTAAAACAATTATGGGACCAACTTGGGAGCTTTCTCTATGCACCAATTCAGGAAACACAAAAATTGGTTCTCGAATGACGGAGTAATTCGTGTACATACATAAAAAATATGTATACATATATATATATATACGCTACGAATTGATAACCTCCTCCTTTTTCGAAGTCTGTTAAAAAGCGAGGCGGCTGTTTACAACCTCGGATGTATTTCTTAGAAATTTAGTAATTTTCAAATTTAGTCGGAATAAACTGGTAACGTAAACAGTAAATACTGATAAAATATATTTATTGAAGTCATAATGAACGTATTTGTCCGTCGTCTTCTCTTAAAGACAATAGTTGTGTTGCTATAAAGAATGTAGGTACGAGTATCAATGTATGCAAGTATTTTAAGGCAAACCATCCAAATAGATCCAATCTCTGCGTTAAAGGAAATTAGACGTTATAGAGTTTACACTGTATTTCATTACGTTATGTTATTACTTTAAAAAAAAATAAAAATAACGTAAACGGTTCACGCAACAAACAAAGCTAAATTAATGTTTATTATGCGTTTTAACGCGGTTAGTACCGCAAAATGGAAAGATAAGCTTAACTACTGCAAAATTAAAATCACAAGTACCTTAGTCGATATTACTTAAACTAGCTTCTAAAATAATAATATGTATGTGTTAAGGTGAAAATATAAGGAAAATAGATTGGGCAAGGTAGGGAATAGTTAATAAGGCTTTAAAAATAATGTCTTAGGGTTCCGTTAGGGTATCGTGTTAAAATTAAAACCGTATACGCAAATTCATATCTTGCTGCAGAAAGAAAATTCAAATTTCTCAGTTTTCGTAAAAAAAAGTTACAGCCGAATATGTCGTAAAAACGCACATTTCGACACTCACAAGGGAATCAAAACCTATGGGGTACTTCCCGTTGACCTAGAACTATGAAATTTGGTAAGAAGCATTGTGTTAGAGTACCCATATAGGAAAAAAAACCGAAAACTGGACATTTTTAATTTAATCACAAAAAAATTGTGTCTTTATGCGAGGTATGAGGGTCTAAATTTTAAAGTTCTTTAACCGTATCATGTGGGGTATCATATGAAAGAGCTTCATTAGCTTAAGCTAAAACAGGTTAGAAGTTAGAAAATATAAAAAAAATATGATTTCCCCCTTTTATCTACTAGTTTGTACGGAACCCTCGGTGGGCGAGTCTGACTCGCACTTGTACGGTTTTTTTTATATTTTTACTTAAAATTATATTCATCAACTAGACCTGTCATGGCACCAAAACACGACACCACACTAACGTAAAATTCATCTTTTACACTTAATATATTATGCATATTATAGGTTGCACATAACGCGACAAAAAAAAACACATCATTAAAAAAACGTTTCATTCCAAAGATAGTATACAGTAATATAAATTTCATTCTTTGAAAAAAAAACAAATCGAGAAAATCAATAAAAGGACAGGTCAATAATGGTACTATATACAGAAGCAATTGTAAAATTTTATAAATACCTCATTAAAAATCTTATGTATTAGGGTAGTTAAATATATATAAAATAAAATTACTGCCTCCCTTTAAAAAAAAAATATATTTCTGCCTAATGATCTGGATAATACATAGGTAACACTAAGATATGATCATATCTTATTATAGAAAAAAAATATTGAAATATATTAAGTAATAAGAGTATACGAGTATATTGTCATTGTCAGTATCATCCTGTAACTTGCTGTCACTTTCAGATCAAAGTATCATGTTCTAAATTACGTCAACAATCGTTTTATACTTATGATTGAAGAATGGTTGTGTGCAAATATTACATATACAATGTTGTTTGGAACGTAGTGGTAGTACCAGTTATCAAAATGCTGCCTAGTGTGTTATTATGGTATTTGGTAATATTATTTTAGACCTAATTTCTAAAAAAATGGAGCTTGCTATCACTCTCAGATCAAAAATCATATTCTGAATTACGTCAACAATCGTTTTATACTTAGGATTGAAGGAAGGTGGTGTGCAAATATTACTTATTTGATGTTGTTTGGAACATAATGGTAGTTATAAATAACCTACCTAGGATGGTTATTATGGTATGTATTTGGTTATATATATATTATTTTAAACTTAGTTTCTAAAAATGTGTTATGTTACCCATATGCGCAAATAAATAATATTGAAATTGAAAAAATTTAGGTATTTTCAGTGCATTTATATACCATATCTGTATGTTTAGAATAATTGCTGTTTCTTCACGTCAAAGAATCTTTTTTTGCGTAGATTTTTCAATTATTTTAGTACCAGCTTCCATACTTTTTTTTGACCTCTCCTTTTAGTGATTTCGTGATATCTTCAAAATGAGTGACTTATAGACATGCCATACAAGTTCCAAAATATGTATTAATAAAAAAAGAAATAATTTTCTTATGTAACCTACTTAAATTACAACACAGACTCGCTTAATTCTAACATTTTTACTTTTTATCCACATTTAATGTTCAGATAACATAAAAACAATAAACATTTAATATCTTAACGGCTAAATTTTCCATAGTCTTTATACTAATTTGTTTACTAGTGAGTTTCAGTGCAAGTCAGGCACAATCAAATCATATTACATAGTTTCTGTATTAAAACTAACATACATTTAAAACTAGCTAGCTATCTATAATGCATGGTTTATTTACACCCGTTCGTCAGTTTTCCGTTTTCTATGACCGTTTTATCGTCGTTGAGACTCAGGGAGGATATTGACAAATCTTCCTCTTCGTCTTCTGAAAAATATCACAATTGAAATAAACTTTGT
Source organism: Lycia hirtaria (assembly GCA_947563715.1). Classification (NCBI taxonomy): domain Eukaryota; kingdom Metazoa; phylum Arthropoda; class Insecta; order Lepidoptera; family Geometridae; genus Lycia; species Lycia hirtaria. The sequence goes on from OX387379.1 coordinate 1,797,735, forward strand.
GCAATGAGACTCATGCATATGCGTATATAGATGTGTGCACCATCTTTAGACTATTTTAGTTTTTAATTGGTGTAATCCGTTTTAATTAGTGTAATCAGAAATAGCAAAGATAATGAAATTGTCTTTTTGCCTCATTTAAAACATGACCGTTTCGCGGTTACGGTCAGTGACGTCAGAACATAACAGCACACTCACACTACCTAAGTAGGTATGCGTGTAGGTATGTGAGTACAGAATACGTTAACAGTATATATACATGTGAGTGGGCGAAAATATGACGACAAACTACATGATTGCCGTCTTTTTACCCAACTGCGTAAGAAGAAGGGTTATGTTTTTCGAGTGTATGTATGTGTATGTATGTATGTATATTTTTTTGACACGCCCTAGAGCCTAAACGGCTTGACCGATTTTGATGTGAGTGGTGTCAATAGATTCGTCTTAGTTGTGAGAGTGACACTGGGTACATCAAAATTAAAAAAAAATCATAAGTTAGGCTGCAAAAACCTCTTTTCTGCAGTCGGGTATTTTGTTTTTCTTTTAACATTGATATTTGTTCACCTCATCCGTACACCATTTATCATCGGACCAGTTGCATTCTGACCATATTTGTTCAATCCCCACCCAGGGCAAACATTTGTGTGATGAGCATGGATGTTTGTTCTGTGTCTGGGTGTTTCTATGTATCATATGTATATATTTATTTCAATCAAAGTAATAGATATCAAAATAAACATGATTCTGAATACATTATAGTACTGTTTTCATAGAGTTTGCATATTTATTTAAGTACATTTATAGATAGGTTTTTTTTTCTTTTTTATATATAAGATAGATCTACGATTGACCACCAATTCGCCTGATGTTAAGCGACGGTGTCGCCGAGGATGGAGCTCGTCGATCTAGAAGATATCTATTCACTCTAGCCTTGAAAATTCCAAGATTGTAGGTCTCAGGAAACAGAGATGGCGGCAACGAATTCCATTCTTGTGCAGTACGCAACAGGAATGTGGATCGATATCGCTGAGTACGGATTTTTGGCATTTTTGTGGGTGTAGCGCACAAATGAGTAGCTGTGATATCTACTCCTGTTACTACTTATTGTACAATCTTTGTACAATAAAGTTAAAAAAGAACACTCACCTGAGCTGACGTCCGATTGGTTCCTGGGACTGAGACGACATCCCTTACTTAGGTAGTTCTTCAGTTTACCCAGGGACGCCAATATTAGACTGAAAGGAAAAAAATACTAAGTTTTATGCCCCTGGCATCGTAACTACCAAATTAAAGAACCGTTCAGCCATCTTTTTGTCTCCGCCGAAAAAAAGGCTGATCAGATTCTGAATAGAAATTTAAGTTAACCTTTAAATTTATACAGTTCAAAAATTACACACATCCGATGGGGCTTGAACCTGCATTATCCCGATCTGTACTTTATTTTGCTTTTACCATTTTGGCTACGAAAGTGTCACGTGGAATGGTTTCTAAGTCTTTTTGCTTAAATAAATCAAGCGTTGGTGGCGCCACGCGTAACACACGCTTTAAAACCTTCTTCGCTTTTTTTTGTCTAACCTTGGAGTTGTTTAGCCAAAAAAAATTGTTAAGTGACGTAGTCGTAGAAGTTGTGCGTCTCCACTGTGGCGACCTCCATGCGTGTGTAATGTGCACTCACCCTAGGAAGGGCGGGCTAGGCGAGAGTGGGCGCGACAGGTACTCGGGGTGGAACTGCACGGCGAGGTAGTAAGGGTGCGTCTCCACTGTGGCGACCTCCATGCGCGTCTTGGTCTCGTCCTTGCCCACGAAGCGCAGTCCCGCCGCCTCCAGCCGCGACACGTACTCCGGGTTCACTTCGTACCGGTGCCGGTGGCGCTCCTCTATCTCGTTCTTCTTGTATAATTGGGCTGGTGGACGTTAGTAAGAGTAAGTAAATAAATACATAAATAAACATTGGTGGACATTTCATACATCACCATCTAGCCTAAACTAAGCAGAGCTTGTACTATGGAAACTAGATGGCTGATAAAATACATATATACATACTTTATATACTTTTTTTGTAAATACATATACTTAAGATACATAGAATCACCCAGACGTAGAACAGATATCCATGCTTATCTACATGTGATGATGTTAATTAACGTAACAATAAGTTTAGAAAACGCAAAAACGTCCGACAAAAAAACGGCGTAACCAATTTTGATGAAACATAGCTAAGAACACTATAAGATTAAATCCTCTTTCAAACAAAAAAAAAACATATCAAAACTTGCATGAGGATTGTTTATTTGTTGTCTATATCCTGCAGTGCTAAAAGATTTTATTTGTAAAGTTATAAAGAAAACTCTTGTCTTCCCATAACAGTGTATTTAACAATAGTTTGTAAATCTGACAAAGGTCACCGACTCCGTTTTCTGTGGAGCTAAAAATTTAATGAAAACAAACCCTGCAGTGCTGAAATGACGTGTGAGAAGTGTGTGAAACTCACTAACTATGCTAGGCTCCAGGTAGGTCCTCCTGGTGCCGAGGCGCATGGTCCCGCCCAGGTTCCCCGGGTGGTGCTCCGGCATGTCGATGACCAGCTTGTCCTCACACTCGGGCTCCACCTCCGTGCTGTTCGCGCCGCGCAGCCCGAGGACGTTCCTGGCGAACTCTATGACCGCCGCCTGCAGCCCGAGGCATATACCCAGCATCGGCTTCTGAGTCTCGCGGCACCACTGGCACGCTTCTATCTTGCCTTCCATCCCGCGCTGACCGAACCCGCCCGGTACTATCACCCCACTGAAATTATTACATGTACATTTTAAAGGACACTATAATAAAGTCAGTTCAGGGACTCGAGGGAAATTGTATTGGAAATATAATTAATTAACATCAGGCGAGTTGGTGGTCAATCGTAGATCTATCTTGCGTTAAAAAAAAGAAACCTGTGAAAGCAGTACTCACTCGCCCTTGCAGAGGTCCTGCCACGCCTTGTGGTAGCTGACGGGGTCGTCCACCTTGGTCTGCCGCTCGAGGCTGACGGCCTCTATGTACGTGAGGTTGAGCTTGCAGCCGGCCGCGATGCACGCGTGCTGCAGCGCCTTCGTCACGCTCGCGTAGCTGTCCTCCAGCTTGGTGTACTTGCCCACCAACGCAATGTTCACCTCCTTGCGCAGGTTGTCCACGCGCTTCGCCAGGTTACGCCATTTTCGCATGAACCTGGGAAGTTCTCGTCATTAGTTTTCGTTTTGGTATGACTGAGGCTGCCACGCCAAAGTTATATTTTTAACCGACTTACGAAAAGGAGGAGGTTCCCAATTCGTCGGTACCTTTTTTAGGGTTCCGTACCTCAAAAGAAAAAAACGGAAACCTTATAGGATCACTTTGTTGTCCGTCTGTGTCTGTCTGTCTGTCCGTTCGTCCGGGTGTCAAGACTGTATCTCGGGAACGCGTTAAGGTATCGAGTTGAAATTAAATCCATGTATGCAAATCCATAGTCTCTTGCTGCAGAGAGAAAAATCAGTATTCATAAAAAAAAATACAGCCGAATATGTTGCAAAAAACGCCTAATTGTGTTATTATTGATCATTAGGTAAATTAAGCCTAATTGTGTTATTATTGATCATCCCTATTTGACCAAAATAAATCAGACATTCATAAACAAGCATTTATATCAGCTTCTCAGAAAAAGCAATAAATATCAAAACAGGTTAATGATTGGCTGAATGATTGACTGAATGGCTATGGACTAGTTTGCTAATGCATACTAGTTATATTTGGAACTTGTTAATGACAAAATCATTTTTTTAATAACAATTTAACTATTTATTTTATTACTAGCTGCATTTTGCTGCTTTCCTCGATTACACACAATAATCTGTATTTCAATGGAATAAAAAGCATCCTGTGTGTGAATCATTCGAGGTAAGTATATGTTTTCTCGATTCAGTTTTTTTTATGGTTTGCTCGACCCACAAGTCCATCTCTCAACTCATGGGCTCATTTAAACACTGTCAACGTTTTAAGGACAACTGAGCCCACGGGCTCATTGGGCTGTGGTCTCAGTTGACCACCAATGACCAAATTGTTTACTCATTCTATGTGAACATAGCGAATGTTTCTGTACCGGAATTTCAGAACTCAAAATAAATACATATATATTAAGCCACAATAAATATTCCATTAATAATGAATAAAATAATTAGGATTTTATTTTAGTCAACTGCTTTGGTTTTTTCAACCAAACTGTTTTCTATAGTCAAAATAACAGACAAGCAGAATCCAAACATGACACCGGAGATTGTAAAAGATGGCAGAAGTCTTTGTTTTTCATTGGGAAATAAAACAGTAATGTAGTTAAACTTACTTTCCCGGCCTGGGAATGGTTATATTCAATTGGAGCCTTTCATTCAGATATTGTACGACTCCCTGGGACTCCATCAGTAACGGTACGTGGTACACTGTACTCAGATCATGAATGCAGATCACCTGAAATGTGAAGAAACAAGGGCTCGTTTAGAGATATGCGAGACATCGCACGGTCCCTTTCAAAATTGAAGCAAAACGTGCATGAGCATGCTTCTCCATGATAGATTTCATGTATATATGTTTGATTTGACGCATCAATAACAGTGCCACGCGACACCCCGCTTGAACGAGCCCTTACTATTTCTAATCCATAATCAGCTTAGGATCCCTATAATGGTGTGACACTGCCCAAGTAACTTTGTTCTATTCTGTAGCATTGGTTTTTTATTGCGGCTTCCACTCAATGACAATGGGCTTCTGTCTCAATTCTGAGATGATTATGATGGCAAAGATGAAGAGAAAGATGAAAACGTACTGTGTGGCTTTAGGACACACTGTGTTTCTTGTGGTTCTGTGAATGGGATGATTACACTTTTAAATGGCCTGGGAACAAAATTAAGCAATTGATAGAAGCAAAGGGGTGGGTAATTGATCAAATTAGTTTACATTGATCAACAAGAGATCTTTGAGGTGATCAATGCAGTCAGATCAGTGCAATTAAATAAAGATTTACAAATCTAGGATTGGGATACATAATCAGTTCATTTGGGATATACTGGATTGACTGGCCTTGTGGCTCAGTCGGTAGTGTGTCTACGTCTACCTGCGTGTGAACTGAAAGGTCGTGGGTTCGATCCCCACCCAGGGCAAACATTTGTGTGATGAGCATGGATGTTTGTTCTGTGTCTGGGTGTTTTTATGTTTATATGTATATATTTACAAAAAAAAAGTATATATGTATTCTATCAGCCATCTAGTTCCATAGTAACAAGCTTTGCTTAGTTTGGGCTAGATGGTGTTGTGTGAAATGTCCACAAATATTTATTTATTTATATTTATTTATTTATTTATACAAATACTATAGAAGAGCCACTGACCTTTATAATATTTGTGTATTTGAACACTATCTAAATAGACTTGCTTGATAAAAGTTTTTCACTGAAAACATCCTAGTTTTCCTCCCTACTATGAAAGTGAACAGATTTTACGAATTACATTTTTTTTTTTATTTTTTGCACTAATTTGCCTGCAGTACAACCGTTGCAGTAAAATCGTTGGTCTTGAAATTTAGTTTCGTTGTGTTTTTGATGAGATCCATATTTTCTGCACATGCACTCCGAGGTATTATAATATATAATTAATGTATATATAGACGTTATCACGTAACGTTTTATCAGTTTCCTGGATGTCAAAGTGGTTTTTTATGACAATGTGAAATTCCAAATATAAACTAAATCCATAGTTATACAAATACAAATAATTTTATTGCAGTTTGTAGGTACATTAAGGATCTTAATATGGATTTATAACAATTCTAGATTTTCCCTATACAAACTTGCCACTCCAGCAGGCATGCAATACTGGAAGTGTGTTCACCGAGTAATTTTAAATAATTATGAAAAAAAAAAATTTTTTTTTATAAAAAGTTATAGAGTGCATTTGAACGCCAGCCTGGTTAATATCAAGGATATTGCGGTCTATGGTAGAGCTCGCGTAATGTGTAGGGATCGATTCACACGCGATTTAAAAACATTCAATCTATTCAATATTTTTAAAGTGTTTCTACACTTACTAAGGATTTACTAATACGTAGACTGTTAAAATATTTTCAACATCCGACAGGACTTGAGCCCACAACAACCCAACCTGTAACTGGGAGCTTCTACCAATTCGCGCGGCCACTGAGTTGTCACTGAGTTGTCAAGTTGTCCTTCTCTTTTCTGTGTTGAAAGTCTTTTCTATGGTCTCTAAACTAAACAGTATTTGATTAAACCAAACCGAGCTTTGGTGGCTCCACCTGTAACACACGCTTGCAGCAAGTATTTACTCAGCAGGACCCTTTACAGGTAGTGTTGTTGTACTGTTTATGTTTTCTTCTGTTGTATGTTATTTGTCACTATAAAATACATGTCTATGTCTATCATCATCATCATCATCCAGCCATAAAAAGTCTACTGCTGGACACAGGCCTCCCCCTAGAAGCATTACAACTAATCAGGGCTCCTCGTATAAGAATCCTGACCAGAACTCTAAGCGGGCACTGCAAGCTTAACACCTCAACACTATGGGATTGGGTGAACTCAAGGCTTGCAGATTCTGTCACACAGATGATGAAACACCCATACATATCCTGTGTGAGTGCGAACCGTTGCACCATAGCAGAAGCCGGCACCTCGGAGGCCACACAATCTCACCCGAAGAGATTAAAACCTCCTCCCCCAAGGTCATCACTGACTACATGATCGCTATAGGACTTGGGGAGGTGCTATGATCCAAAGGGGTTGTCACAATAGATCTGCAAAGGTCACAGTGACGTGCCGGGGCTGCTATAGCCCGTTTGGCCTCCTAGGTTTAAAATAAAAAAATAGGCCTCCCCATGGATTTCCAAAAAAACCGATTGGAAGCGGCTTGCATGCAGCGTCTTCCCGCCACTTGAATGACGTCATCTGTAAGTCTATATCTATGTCCTAAGACAACTCCGTAGCCGAACAGGTATAGGTTTTCAGATAGAGATCGGGATGCTGCGGATTCAAGTCCCGTCGGATTTGAAACCACTTCTGAACTTTCCACATATTTGTAACATCCAATTTTGTCTGAAATAGGCACTAATTTTAAATCGTTTATACAGTTTATATGTATAATTATTATATCGCGAGAATAAATAGTCACTGTGACAAATATCCCTATTTAATTTTATCATAATTATATACATACATATTATTATGTACATGCCTACTTGATGCAGTTACCCTGAAAAGGTCATTAGGTCATACAGCGTAATCATGAAACATTAAAATAGCATTTGGTTTTCCTGTTGAATTATTTTTCCACTGTGAAACATGAAGACAATTTTAATTTAACGGATAATACCAAAAATAACTAAAGCAGGACAAGAGCGAGTCAGACTCGCCCACCGAGGGTTCCGTACAAACTAGTAGATAAAGGGGTTTTTTTTTTTTTTTTTTTAGATTTTCCTTTATAAATCGAAAAATATACATCGTAAACATATTTAAAAACCTGTTTTAATTAATGCTAATTAAGCTCTTTCATATGATACCCCACATGATACGGTTAATTCACTTTAAAATTTCGACCCTCATTCCTTGCATAACGACACTATTTTTTTGTGATTTAATTAAAAATGACCGGTTTTCGGATTATTTCCTATATGTGCACTCTAACACAATGCTTCTTGACAAATTTAAGCGCATTGCGGCGGTTGGTAGCACGCGAGAATTCAAATACATAATTAATGTACAAAACTCATTTTATCTATGTTTCTACAAAATCAACTTGGTGATTATAAATAAATAAGTATATCCTTAAGTATAATTCTCAATTATCAACCAATATGGATGTTTTGTTTGGCTATAAACTTGAAAAACACAACTTTAGGTATTTTCATGGTATTTCTCAAGTTCTTCACATCTCATAACTACGACATTGTGACCAATGTACTTCAAAACACCAATACTATCACATAATTTTTTTTTCTTGCATTTTATGAGGTCAAAATTTTATTTTTACTGGACTATAATAGTTCTTGAAACTCTATATGCAACAACATTTGAGGTAAACATAAAATAATTTAATTTTTACAACAATTAGGTATGTATATTAAAAGAAAAACAAAATATCCGACTGCAGAAAAACAGTTTATACCCGACTGCGTAAGAAGGAGGGTTATGTTTTTCGAGTGTATGTATGTATATTTCTTTGACACGCCCTAGAGCCTAAGCGGCTTGACCGATTTTGATGTGAGTGGTGTCAATAGATTCGTCCTAGTTGTGAGAGTGACACTGGGTACATCAAAATAAAAAAAAAATCATAAGTTAGGCTGCAAAAACCTCTTTTCTGCAGTCGGGTATTTTGTTTTTCTTTTAACATTGATACTTGTTGCAGTCTCACTTGCGATTTAGTTATGCTTGGTATGCTGTCGAGTGTACGTTTTATGTCAGAAAAAAAGGCGTAAAATCGCTATAAAATTTATAAATAATCGATTGTAAATGGGCATTCTTTAGAATAATTCTAGTAAAATCACTTGTAATTTAAAAAATAGTTACGACTAAAGCATTTTTTTATTTTTGCAAGAGATGTATTATTATTATTACAAAAAATATAGCCTATGACACTCGGGATGTGAAGACGAATCTAGTGATACCTCACACATCAAAATCGGTCAAGCCGTTTAGGCTGTAGGCTGTCATATAAAAACATACATACATAAACTCGAAAAACATAACCCTCCTTCTTACACAGTCAGGTAAAAACGTAACCCTCCTTCTTACACAGTCGGGTAAACAGAGCAGCAAAAAAGCAGACATCAACTTGGATAACTTGCAACATCAGTGGCATCACTGCTTGTTTCAATAGCATGGGGAGATGCTTATAGATCTTTTTAAAATACTCTTTTTAGGGTTCCGTACCTCAATAGGAAAAAACGGAACCCTTATAGGATCACTTTGTTGTCTGTCTGTCCGTCCGTCGGATGTTTATCTCGGGAACGCGTGAAGGTATAGAGTTGAAATTAAGACCATATATGCAGATCTATAGTATCTTGCTGCAGAAAGAAAAATAAAGTTTCTAAGTTCTTGTAAAAAAAAGTTACAGCCGAATATATCGTAAAAACGCACATTTCGACACTCATAAAGGAATCAAAACACTTTTTTATGATGTATATTTTTCAGTTTATAAAGGAAAATATAAAAAAATATATGATTTCCCCCTTTTATCTACTAGTTTGTACGGTGTCCCTCGGTGGGCGAGTCTGACTCGCACTTGTCCGGTTTTTTATCAATATCAAACACTTACTTGTTCAGGACCAACATGACAGAAATTTGATATTTTTTCCTTAACAGTGTGATCGATTGGCTTCTCTGAACGACACAATATGAGGTCTGGTGATAGACCGAGACCTCTCAGTTCTCTTACTGAGGACTGTGTGGGCTTTGTTTTGGCTTCACCAGTAGATTTCGGCTGCAAAATAAATATTATTATGAATCATTTTAGATATTTAAGTAAGCACAAGTGCCTGGCTTGAAAGAGAACATCATTGTGAGGTGCTTGATTACAGAATTGCAAATTGAGCTAGCTAGGCAATGTTATGTTTATAATTTAACTGCTATGAATAGGAGGGTGTCTATGCAGCTGTATGTAAGTACCGGTCTAACAATTACTGTGTACATAATGTGGTGGCCCAGAACTGTTTTAGTGACAACAATCACAAAGCTACAGAAAACACAGAGATTAGCGTGCTCACTCATAACATGTGCTACTACACTGTAAGTCAACAGAACAGATCAGACATACTTCGGGACTCTGTGAAAAAGCATTGAATCAACTCTGCACTATGACACCTGACGCAATAGATGTGGAACAGCTGTGCCAGCGACCCAAGGCTGTGCTCCGGTACATCAAGGAGCTGTGATGGTTTGGGTAGGCTGGTTGGGGGGAATGCACAATACACCCCAAGCGGGACGTCAGGCCTCATCACCCCCGACTCAAATTAGAATTAGATTAGGAGGGTGTCTACTGTCTATTATGTAAACAATAATCCCACCAGCACTAATCCAAAGCACAGGTGGTGGTAAAGCAAAAACTCTGCAGATCATCATCATCACCAACCAAAATTATAAAACAGTACCAACTCTCTTTGTTTGATGGTTGAACTACGTGACATTGGCAGAGTCGTTATACGGATACGAAGAGCCACAAACTAAAAGTTGAAGTTAATTAACGTTGCTTAGCTTAACAAGTTTTAAGCTGAAGACTAAAAATACTCTGTACAAAAGCTCACCATTGGTATAAGTGACACATGAGCACAACAGAAATTTTCACGTTTCACCCTAAACTGGAATTGCCTGAAAGCTTCCACAAAGGACATGCTCTCTATGTCTCCAATAGTGCCGCCTAATTCCACAATGCACACTCTAGGTGGGGTGTTCTCTGCTGTTACAGGAATGTGAGCTACTCTTTGCACCCATTCTTGGATTGCATCTGTTATGTGAGGAATCACTGCAAGAAAATATTAAAATATATTATATGCAAAGTGATACCTTTTATGTTGTTTTTTATTTATTTGAATAGGGATATGATTAGAGGCCACTATCTTAGAGACAAACTAGGTCTTGCATAGAAGCAATGGCATATTTATTTGTTGTTTAAAATCTTTTTTTTTTATAAAATTAGAATTCAATATCTGTGTGGCAAGGAGTGTGCGATGTGTATTTGCTATACACATCGCACACTCCTCTCAACTTAACTCTTATCCACTTTTTTTTTATCAGCCCTGTTTGTATAAACTGTCCCTCTGCTGAGAACGGGCCATCTTCTCATTGTGAGAAGGGTTAGGCCATAGTCTGCCACGCTGGCTAAGTGCGGGTTGGCAGACTTCACACATCTTCAAGATCATTGAGAACTCTCAGACATGTAGGTTTCCTCACGATGTTTTCCTTCACCGTTTGAAGTTGGCGGCAATCAACAATACGCACATAACTTCGAAAAGACAGAGGTGCGTGCCGCGGGATCAGTCAGACGGTCTCACCACTAGGCTGCCGGAAACTTCAATATATATATCCTTTATATCCACTTATCTCCAGGAATTTACCTTGAACTGTCTTTCCAAGGTAATCACCACGTCTCTCCCTTTCAATAACTTGCTGGTAAATCTTTCCAGTAGTGATGTTATTGTCTCTATGTAGTGTTATGTCTAAGAAACGCTCATAGTTCCCAAGATCAAGATCGACTTCGCCTCCGTCATCCAATACGTAAACTTCACCTAGAAAATAAAAATAGAAACATGCGATCACAACACGCTGTTCAGTTGCATTCTCTCAGGTTATGTATATTAAAAAATCGGCAACATACCATGCTCATATGGAGAGAAAGTTCCCGCATCGATATTGATGTACGGATCAATTTTAATCGAAGTAACATCTATACCGCAACTCTTTAAAATCGTACCAAATGAACTGGCGATCACGCCTTTCCCCACACCGCTTATTACACCTCCAGTAACTAATATATATTTCATGTCCATTTTAAAAACTTCAATTGAACGCAACAAATAAATGTTTTCAGATTTTGCACTGTTCCACAAATTATAGCACCAGAGAGAAAGCAAAAAATTACGCCAATTTTCTTCTTCCCAGTCAAAATTTCGCAAACATCAATTACACGTGCTTGAAGCGCAACGCGAACGAAACGCATTTGCCAAATCAAAGAGAATATTCTAACGAACGCTACCGGCAGTGCTGCCAACTGTACTGTCATGTATATAGCTAGATTTGACCCCAAAAAGTAGCTAGAAGTAGCTAAGGGAGGAAAAATAACCGGCCAAGTGCAAGTCGGCAAACGACAAAAAATCGCGTTTGTCGTATGGGAGCCCCCCTTAAATATTAATTTTATTCTATTTTTAACCGACTTCAAAAAAGGAGGAGGTTATCAATTCGTAGTGTATTTTTTTTTTATGTATGTACACGAATTTCTCGCTCATTCGTGAACCAATTTTTGTGTTTCGTGAATTGGCGTATAAAGAAAGCTCCCAAGTTGGTTCCATAGTTATTTGAGAAACATTGCTTTATTACTTTTTGAAAATCAGTAATAGTAAAAATATTTTCATTGGATTCCTGAGTAAGTTCGTCAGATTATAGAATCGCAGAGTTCCTCTGACACGTTTTTCTTTGCAAAAGCGTCAAATGTTGAGGTTTATCGTGTAAACATCTGCACATTTTCTAATCTGCGATGACGAAGCATTTGACATTCAATGACAAATGTCATTCTTGAAAAAAAATGAGCAGATGAAGAGAGGTCTCTTTAAAAAGTTTACAATCGTGAGGGATTTAGTGAGCTTGAAAAGTAAAACCTACTTACTCATCCAATGTGTTTATGGAGAAAATAGAGCACTTCAACGCTTGAGCACCTTGTTTAATTATTATCCTTACTAATATTACAAGTTAATGAAATAACGTAATCTGTAGTCGGTTGTTTCAATTTTTAAACTGTAAAATTATTAGTATTTGTTGTTATATCGGCAACATAAATATATCATCTGTGAAAATTTTAAGTGAACTAACTATCACGGTTCATGAGATACATCCTGGTGTCAAACGGACAGACAGACAGCGGAATCTTAGTAAATAATATGGTGCCGTTTTACCCTTTGGGTACGGAACCCTAAAAACAAATATAGTGTAATATAAATCATTACTTACTAATAAATTTTAATTAGTCTTACCAATTTTTACTAAGATAGATCGGTTGATAAATTGATTCATACAGGCAATATGGAGACAGTCAGTTTAGTGAAAAGTAAATTAGTGTCGCTTTATTGAAGGGATAAAATCAGTCTATATTTGTCTGTAATATAACAAATCAACATAATATTATGTTGTGCATATAGAGATAAATTGTTACTAACTTACTCGGTACTTTCGGACTGTGCCCATACAGCCTGTATAAATCAACAGAATTATGTTGATAAATTGATTGAAATAAAGTCGAGACTTCTAGCGCAGGTTCTTCAATTGTTCACTCGTAATCATCATCATCTCAACCATAAAAAGTCCACTGCTGAACATTGGCGTAACCCATAAATTTCCAAAAAGACCGATTAACGACCGAAGCGGCTTGCAGCCACCGTTTCCCGCCACTTGTATGAAGTCATCTGTCCATCTCGTGGCTGGTAGTCATCTGTCCATCTCGTGGCTGGTCTTCATACGCTGCGCTTCCTGTGACTCGCAATTATGTATTCGCCTTAAATCCTGAAGTTTTCTGTGACTGGATCTGTGACTGGCTAATGACATGCAACCACTCTATAGTCTAAGAATTAATTAAACTCTATAATCTATGAATAAATTATTAGAGTAGTGGCACGGATTTGATTGTCAATGCCAGCTCTACACCATCATACTGACTGTCAAACTGGTTTGACACATTATAAATGCACATAAGTTACTGTGTCTGTGTCTCATGTTCAAAAGGTGCTAGAAAACGTAGCTAGATTTTTTAGCTACAACATTTCAAAAAAAGTAGCTGACGGGGGTCTAAAAGTAGCCAGATCTAGCTACAAAGTAGCTAAGTTGGCATCACTGGCTACCGGCTACACTTACGCCAAATTCCATAGACCAACAATAAAACAGACGGAAGTACCGTGTATCTTATAAGTTTTAAATCATTCTCATGAATTGAATGAAGAAGTCGGGGAAAATAGATTAGGAGTTGGGAGTGGGTTTTAAGAATAAACTTTAAGATATTTATTGGTGTTATTAAATTAAAAATATTTACAAATATATTATTACACTAATTATTTATTCTTAGTTTGATTTAACTTTATTCAAACATTATATAACTCCTTAGTAATTTAAAATAATAAATTAGATATACACATATATGCCACATATGAATAATATTTACAAACTTAATCTAAGAGACCGCTACCAGTTGGCAACGTACCCAAAATGCTGGCAGCATTGCCACGTTGAATGGCAATGCTTAACCTTTGAGCCAAATAGAGACCAGCATTTTGATCACGTGTTGCCTCGACCAGTCGTTCCGATAACTCTTTGAAAATTTTATTACACTTGTAGTTTGAATTTGTGAGCGACAATATATTGCAATTATGAGTAGGTACATATATACACGGCTACAATCATCCACAGGTTTTATTAGAGTTTGCAACCCGGTATGTTTCTCAACCCGGCCGGGCCCGGTATCATTCGTCGTTAACCCGGCCGGGTTGGCGGGTTGATGTGTTAGCGATGAAACATGAGTTTGAGGTGAGGTAGAGTTGAGGTTGAGGTGAGGTTGAGGCGAGGTTGAGGCGAGGTTGAGGGGAGGTTGAGGTAAGGTTGAGGTGAGATTGAGGTTGAGAGGAGGTTGAAGGGAGGTTGAGGGAAGGTTGAAGGGAGGTTGAGGTAAGGTTGAGGTTGAGGGGAGATTGAAGGGAGGTTGAGGTGAGATTGAGGGGAGGTTGAGGTTGAAGTTTTGGTTGAGGTTGAGGTTGAGGCGAGGTTGAGTTTGAGGTGAGGTCGAGGTGCTTTTATACAGTTAAGTAATTTGTTTTTCTTTTATCATAGATACTTGTCATCATCATCATCGCCGTTTTTCATCACCACGCGGGTGACACCGCGGAGCGCAGCTAGTACATATATACATACCCACATACATACATACAATTATACATACATACACTCGATAAAATAACCCTCCTTTTTGCAGTCGGGTAAAAAACGGAAGTTATACTGTATGTTAACTCTTCATAACCTTATTGGATCGATTGGTATGAAATTTGACGTAGAGGTAGTTTTAAAAACTCTTAAACACATTTTAAAAGGACCTGGAGGACAATTCAGTTATTCAAAACCAATCCATAACTGAACCTTGTGCGAAGCATTTATTGTCGGCTGCCATCTCGGCTACTATGTTTTTTTGATTTAGTAACGAGCGAAGGACGTGTTACGTTTCATCAAATGTGTCAATTGTATGACATAAAGTGACTGAATCAAAAAAAAAAAACGCGGTCGGCGGGGAACGCTCCATATATGGTTCGGCTATGGCACGGTCTTGAATAACTGAATTTGGCCCCAGAATTTATATATATTCATTTATCATTAACAAGGTCGTTTCCAACACTATACGACTGAAATCGCGGAGCACAGCTAGTATACGTAAACATAGACGATACTCGAATCTATCAATACCTCTAAGCGGGTCCAAATCCAATAAATAAAAAAGTTATCTGTCCACTCTCCACTCTGTGAACCAAAGAGAATTGAAATTGCTGTGAACTCTGTCCAACACAATACATGTTAACCTTACTAAATTCAGGGTTACCATTTCTACGGCAATTGCCGTGTTATACGGCAATTGGGGCCGCTTGCCATAAAAAACACGGTAAACGGCAGAACATTGATTGCCGTGTCATAAAACACGGCAATCAGCGCATGAGAACAAATAAACCAATTAAGTTGCAGGCAACAGCTACTCTACAGTAAAATTCTACACATAGGCATAGACGCGTCATCGAATACACATAACACTTCATGTGTAGGTGATTAATCATTATACATCTCTCTACTGACTTCTGGTGACAGCCGAGAGGTTAAAAATAAATTTTAGACATTTATATCTCGTTCTTTACGAACAAAGACATTCATTCTTGATTCAGACGTTGTTTACGAAACTTTAAGAATTGAAATAGTGAAAAATGCAAAGTGAAAATAGTGACTGAACAGCAAAAACACTTAAAAAAGAACTTTTTTTCTATTCCTCGATATTATCCAATTTTATTCTTTTTAACCGACTTCCAAAAAGAAGGGAGTTATCAATTTGGTCTGTATGTTTTTTTATGTTTGTTCACCGTTTACTCAGGCAATTGTGCATTGAATTTGATGATTATTTTTATATTTGGTAGATCATACTTGAGAAGTGGTCCCATATAAATTTTATCAATATCGATAAAAGACTTAAGTTTTTTTAAACAAAATAGCTGGTAAAATATCATCCAATTGCCTGTAGAAAATTGAACAGCAAGTCACGTATGAACGCGTTGTATTGCGTATTTTCAAGTTGGTTTTTTCAGTTTCTTTAAACTATGATTATTTATATAGCCGAAAAAAAATAATCTTAGAAATCGGTTAGTGTTTAGGGGTAGAAAACAGTTTTATCCTATTTGTAGGTATGGGAGATTACGCAAAAGCTCTTCTTTTAAGTATCTACGTATAAAAAATGCTTTTTATATGAAACACGGCAATTTTTGGAATTTTGAGCCAAAACACCGCAATTCAACAACCAAAACACGGCGGTCCATTATTTTTTTATGGCAGCCCTACCTTACTTACTAGTCTGTGAAGTTAACATAACTCTTCATCCTTAGTATTACATTCTCTTTGATTTCATCTAATTCATTATCTTTGGTATAACATTAATTAACATTTTGTTTATGGTTTTACAATAAAATAATTTCTATTTTTCCTTTTCGTGCGTGCATAAGGTAATCTTTGACGATAAATAAATATTCCCGAAGGTGTCTAGTATATATCAACATGCCGAAGTACTATTGCGATTATTGTGACACTTATTTAACTCATGACTCGCCCAGCGTGCGAAAAACACATTGTACTGGAAGAAAACATAAGGACAATGTGAAGTTTTACTACCAAAAATGGATGGAAGAACAAGCACAGCATCTAATCGATGCTACCACAGCTGCCTTCAAAGCTGGCAAAATAGCGCAAAATCCGTTCGGAAATAAAGGGGCTGCTATTCCGCCGCCTTGGGATCCTTCTGTCATGGGACCTGGTGGGCCTAGACCACCAGTCCCTGCCCCTGGCGGGCCACCGGGTATGCTGCCACCACCTAACATGGGTCCAGGAGGCCCTATGGCACCGCCAATGATGATGGGACCACACGGACCGATGCCTCCTATGATGGGAATGAGACCACCTATGATGGGACCTCTTATGGGTCCTATGGGTCCCATGGGTCCTATGGGTCAAATGAGACCACCACTAATGAATGGACCTATGAACAAATAACAGTGAGTGAATGTTAATATTAGTACTATAACTGAAATTTAGAATAAAGCATATTGTGTTTTGTCACAATAACAATACAGAGCAGTTTAGAACACTTGTGTTGTGTAAGTGATCCTAATTATAATTTTAACTAGCTCTACAAAAATGTTTTCATAAAGTAAAAGCAGTATGGAGTATTAAATAATGTACCTCAAACTTTAGAAATTCATGGATTCCCTATCCTGTCATTCATACCTTTCAGCATTGTGTAACACTGATTATGAATCTATGATCTAATTATCTATCTAATGTTTATTTATCTGTCTAATGTTTGTGCAATGTAAACTGCTGAGTACTGTACGTATAGTTTTATCCGATGATTGCTTACTTTGCTTATGCAGGTCACAAGAGCTCACCTGCAGGATTAGACAAGTGGCATATATTTGTGAACACCAGTAGAATAGAAAAGGAAAAATGTGTAATTGAAATAAACTAACAAAAAGTTACATGATGAACTCAAAGAGAGTGAAAGAGAGTTTTTAGAAATAGAAATGCTTCAAACTGACGCTTGTATAGGCCAGCTGATTATACTTGTGCTATGCGTATTTATAAAGTTCAACATTCAAATATAACAGTTTATTTTAATTCAGTCAATGTTATTGCAGAATATTCTTGTAATTTAAGATTAAGATAATATTTTACATGTAAAATAAAGTGTAAAGGAAATTTTCTTTCTTTTTATTTCAAATGTACGACCCTTCTCATGTCTTTTTACCTCTCTGCTTAAGAGTATAGTTCGACCATCGTACATCTGAATATATTGACATACTAAAAAAATTATCCCACAGAAAACTAGAAACCAACTTCACAAGTTTTCAACAAAAAAAACATTTGATCCTAGTTAATTACCGATATAAAAGTTATTTTTGGATTAAAAATTTGTAAAAATATTTTTTATGTATGAAAATTTACTTAGATCAACATGAATTTTCTGTTGAATATTTGTGATGTTGATTTCTAGTGTTTTAGGTTTTTTTTTTATACATTCATTTAGTCATTTTGTATCTTCAAAAATGTTAATATGCGTGAGCGAGGTGGACAATGGTAGATCTACAGGCTGAAAAAGTAGGATTATCTTTTTCGCAAGTTTTCTTAATATCATTTTCTTATCAAATGTGATGTTTCTGAGAGGTGAGGACCGCCAAAGATTAAACTGGTACTCTTGACGGCTTTGATGACTTCTAGCTCGTACTCTTGTCGACATGGTGTTTCACCTCTTCATGAAGCATCTTCAAAAGGTTCTTTAGTCCTCATGAAGAGGTGAAACGTGTCAACAAGAGTACCAGTTTGAAGACTTCGAAGCGGAAACACTAGGTAAGTTAGATTTAATTTAATTATTTATGTTAGATTAAGTTCCGCAAAATAACGCCTGATTTAATAAACATAAAATAAAGCTGTCAACGTGATTCGGAACATTCCTCTAATTGTGATTTTTGTGTTGTTATAACATAAATTACGTACCCATAATATAAAGTGTATTGTTTTATGATTGTGATTTTATGATATTCATTTCGAAAAACGCTACTTTATTGTCAACAGTATAAAAGTCCGGACTTGCGGCACTGTATACCTAATAATACTCTTGCGGCTCAGAGGGTTACGCTCATCTCATATACCGATGTAAAGCTGTTGCACAAGAATGAGGGTTATATTTATATGTTTTGGTAATAATAATAATATAACTGACTAAATGCGTAAAAAATGCGATTATTGAAACCTTCGACGAACTTTGTCGTAAAGAATGTGCATACACTTAAACATAGTTACCCTGATAACATTCGAGGAGGAGCGGGACAAATAAATCTTGTTAAGTATATACTTAGTCTGGCCATAAATACTGTTACAGTTAAAAATAACAAAGATATTACATTTGAATTTGGAATCTGTCATTTTTATACGATTGTTCATTGAGTTTTCTAATTTTGGCGCCAATACATTGTACAATATTTTGCGATATTAAAATGGAGTGGGGTGATAAAGAGAACCGAATCGCTGTGATTGCATTACACAAAGTTGGTATAGAGCCAAATGCAATTTTTAAAACTCTCCATACGCTTGATATTAGTCAAATGTTTGTATACCGGGCTATTAATAGGTACAATGAGACCTCCTCTGTTTGTGACAGAAAAAGATCTGGCCGTCCACGTAGTGTTCGTACGAAAAAGGTGGTCAAAGCAGTAAGGGAAAGAATTCGAAGAAATCCTGTCCGAAAGCAAAAGATTTTATCTCGGGAGATGAAGATAGCACCCAGAACCATGTCGCGTATTATAAAAGATGACTTAGGACTTGAAGCCTATAAGAGACGCACTGGTCATTTTTTAACTGATAATTTAAAAAAGAATAGGGTGGTAAAATCGAAACAACTACTGAAGCGGTACGCAAAGGGAGGTCACAGAAAATTTTTGTTTACGGATGAGAAAATCTTTACAATTGAGCAACATTTTAACAAACAAAATGACCATATTTATGCTCAAAGCTCTAAGGAAGCTTCCCAATTAGTCGACAGAGTGCAACGTGGGCATTATTCGATTTCAGTGATGGTTTGGTGGCATGTTAGCTATGAAGGAGTGACTGAGCCATTTTGTGAAAAAGGTATCAAAACATCGGCACTAGTGTATCAAAATACCATTCTTGAGAAGGTAGTTAAGCCCCTTAACAACACCATGTTCAATAACCAAGTATGGTCCTTCCAACAAGACTCTGCGCCAGGTCATAAAGCTCGGTCCACGCAGTCTTGGTTGGAAGTGAACGTTTCGGACTTCATCAGAGCTGAAGACTGGCCGTCGTCTAGTCCTGATCTTAATCCGCTGGATTATGATTTATGGTCAGTTTTAGAGAGTATGGCTTGCTCTAAACGCTATGATAATTTGGAGTCCCTAAAACAATCCATACGATTGGCAGTGAAGAATTTTCCCATTGAATGAGTGCGTGCTTCTATTGATAACTGGCCTCAACGTTTCAAGGAATGTATTGCAGCCAATGGAGACCACTTCGAATAAGCTTTTATATTTTAAATTGTTTTATATTTATGTATTAAACTAACACACTGTAAAAGTAATAAATATTATTTGCAATAAAAAATTTTTTTTTTCTTCGTGACAATATTTATGGCAAAACTAGGTATTTAAGATATTGGCTAATTTCTATGTTTATTAATTTTTAGTTGGATTAGATTATTACTGTAATGTACTGATGATGATGATGATTACGGTAATGATATTTTTATTACATTGACAAGATGCCGTTTACCCTGTTATACAACATTTTGGATTATTTTTTCCTGTGACATTAATAAATGCTCATTCATAATTACTATCGTGCCTATATAATATTTATGTAAGTTTATGTATAACCCCATTTATATGTTTATATTATATAGTATCTGTGTATTAAATATTTGTATTTAGTAAATTAGAAATATTTATGTATGCTTAGGTTTTTACTATAGTATTTATACAAACACCACCGCCCAATCACTATATAATTGTATACATCCTAAGGTTGTCTGGAAGAGATCGCTGTTAACGATAAGACCGCCATTTGTGCCATTGTTTTATGAGTGTTTTTTGTTACTTAATTATTTTTGTGGTGTCAATAAAATGTTATTGATTGATTGATTGACACCACAAATCTAGGTTAAAAGTTGACCGAACACAGGGTAATGTTAAAAATAGACCTGGCAGGCAACACTGGTCTGGTAATGTCAATGTAATGTCATAATTGAGAATTCTGTCGTCTGACGCAGCGTGGAAAATAAAATTTAATTTTGTGATAAAATTTGAACTTCTCTTTAAAAAGTACTACTCAATAAATTTAAGTAACACAGGCCTGTCCAGTAGTTAATGAGGCCAATGTATCGCATAAAAATTCACAGCTAAGTGTAATCTTACTTTTGTATTTTGTGTAGTGAGTTTGCGAAGTGGAAATGTAACATTTATTTGAAATTTGAAAGTTTTATCCATCATCATGGTGTTTGAGTCTATTGTGGTGGACGTCCTGAACAGGTTTCTTGGGGACTACGTAGAGAATCTGAATAGATCTCAGCTAAAACTTGGCATTTGGGGCGGTAAGTTTTTTAGCAGCTGAGTGATGTCATACTGTCATTGTTACCGCTCCGTATTTACTGCGGTTATTTACGTCGTGATCTATGATTTTCCAGGCGATGTCGTTTTGGAGAACCTGATATTGAAACAGAATGCATTAGAAGAGCTCAATATCCCTGTTCAGACAGTTTATGGACACTTGGGTAAGTTAATAGTGGGTTGCAATGTTTTGTTAGTTTTCAAAACAAATGCTTTAAATAATGGCTACACTTATTATTACTTAAAACTTGGTAGAATAATCCCTATGATGCAACATATGAGAAGCTCTGCGAGAAGCAGAAAGATGACATAGGTATCTCTAGTGTGGTACGAGAGTGATTAATTTATTTCTTGATTCTATTCACCTATTGAAATAAAAAAAATGTGAATTGCAATACTTACTTTCTTTTGAATAATTCTAGAGTTTATAAAAAAGTATTTTTTTGTGGGGCTTTTACAAAAAAAAAGTGACTGGAAATAAAACCCATCTGATCCCTTACATAGACATAAAAAAATCAAGCTTTTTAAGCTGTAGGAAGTAGGATACATACTACCATACCATACATCTGAAAAACTTAACCCTCTTTGCGCAAACTAGGTGAAAAACTTGGCACTCATTTACCCAAGGCTGTAACACCTATAACACCACTTAGCATGCAATCCAGACAGTTGCTATAATTATTGTTACTAAAACTCAGTCTGGGTGACATCATGCCCTCAAATCGCTTTGGGCTGATTGTATTAGTGTTTGTGACTCACACATACACAGGTCCAAGGTCAAAATAACAACCTCCAGCATTTAACTTGATAAGTGAACCAATTTCTATCAATATTTAGAATGATATACCAAGTTATTTGTATCTGAAGAAATATACATTTTAGATCCAGTAGCTTAATATAATTTTGTGTTTTATTAATTGGTAGCTGAATTTGTAATTTTACTTTATTGTGGGGATAGTTCAGAACAAATATTTCCTGAGATATATCTGTGTTAAGTTTTCAAAATTTCAAAAATTTTGGCTAAATTCCAACACAATTATGTGATACATTAGTATTGCAACGGACCTGGGATATTTGCTTATGATCGTTTGTAAAAAAAATCATCTTTCTGGGTCAATAAAAGTAATTTGCCTTAAGTTTTAAATCAAAACCCACAGAGTACTTCTAATTGACCTTTGGCATGAAATTTGGCAAATGTAAATTCTCACAATAATGTCAGATAATTGTTAATTTATAGTTAGTCACACATTTTTTTTGTGATTATAAATTTAAGTTGGAGTTAGAAAGTATGGGCGAGCATTATTTTTGAGCACAAAATTAATCTCAATTTTTCATTAGAGCCCTATTTTCGTGGTTCATGAGCTTGAGTAGACCAGGGGGAGGACAGGACATGGAAGCCCTGGTGAACAAAATAAATTCACAAGTCTTGACCGGTTTTTTATATTATGGCTTCAGAGTTTGAAATTTAATAAGAAAAAAGTATAATAGTATACATATTAATCATTAATATAATGAACATTAACAAAAATAACAACATTGGATAAGTAATACTTTCTTTTATTGTTTTGTCTAGATCTAGAAACAATTTGACCTAAGTAAAATCATACATTTTATTTGTTTTGATAGCTTATCTGGATTGAATTTATTGGCAATTTATAACAGCACTTTGTGTGCAGTTGTAAACAGATAAGACTATAACAACAAAAGCTGTTATCATGATAAATTATAATGTACTAAACTATACTTAGCCTCTTTTGATTCTTATGAAAACTTGTGGTAATAGTAAACATACCATACCAGTTACACAGAACAAGTGGTAGTTTCTATAATGGAGAAAAATATTGTGTCTACCCTAATTTTAAACTATTGAACAATTAACCAGTGAACCATAAACTGGACTTATATTTTTAGTATCTGGTTTGCTGAAGCACATAAACCGAGTCTTTGCAACAATCTGCACTAGGCAGTCGTAACTAATATGTCCATGACGTGAATGCCTTCTGAAGTTAAACACGGCTCTCAGTGTAGATAGCTTCATCGAACAGTAGAAAACTGTTTACTATCCCTAAATATTATCCGATTTAGATTATTTTTATATGGTTGGTCAAAAACCCGGCCAAGTGCGAGTAGGACTTATCTATAAAAACGGCAAAAAAATCATGTTTGTTGGTATGGGAGCCCCCCTTAAATATCAATTTTATTTTAATTTAATTATTTATTTTAAAGTGAATAATATTAACTCAATATTCTGTGAATATTTCAAGCGTCTATCTGTTGCCGTTATCAATATCGAGCAAAAAAAGGGGGTGTGGCTGTGTTATGGACACGGCCGTTTGTTGTAAGTACGCGAATACGTCTCGTAACGGGTGATAGTTTCTATATAAAATATTGTTATTTATGTATGTCATAATCATAAGAAGTTCTTCGTGTATACACGTTTTGTTTCATTTAATGGGTTCAGGTCGTTGATCCTGTCGGCCGCATTCATTATTTTACGTTGCCGGCACTGCTTGACTCGATCATATGGTGTTTTATTGGTACCATTCGATTGCTGTTGAGACGCTCTTTCCAACCATATACGATTTCTGTATTTTGAATTGGCTTTCAATATAGCTATAACACGAAACTGTATCCCCCGATTTTGTTATCATTAGTAAAAAAAACGAATGGAAGCAATTTTAAAGACGTATTCACGTCAAAAATCACGTTTGTTTTATGGGAGCCCCCTTAAATATTTTATTCTGTTTTTTAGTATTTGTTGTTATAGCGGCAACAGAAATACAGCATCTATGAAAATTTCAACTAACTCACGGCTCATGAGATACAGCCGTGTGACAGACGGACGGACGGACGGACAGACAGACAGCGAAGTCTTAGTAATAGGGTCCCGTTTTTACCCTTTGGGTACGGAACCCTATTAAAAAAGAATGATCGAAATCGGTTCAATTTAGGGGCAGAAACCAGTTTTCTCTTGTTGTATGAATGAACGCGTAATTAAATGTACTGGCAAAGATTGTCGCGAGAATTAAGAAGAAAATCTTGTCTTCATGCAAGGAAAATCTTGTCTTCTATCTAACATTGTTCTATTGTAATGGAGATTAGCTTGAACAAATATCTGTTGGAATGTGCCGCTTTCCTATTTGGTAACGAAATACGCCAATGCTAAGTGGCGACGAAAGAAACAATACAATTAGCATAACCAGTCTTATGAATGGTAATTGTACGGCATAGGCTTATTTTACCGATCGAGTTCCAACTTCCAATATTACCCACTGAGAAAATTATCTTCTTTTCTCTTGGTAGTCTGCCAAGGTTATTATTGTTATAATATTTATTTATGGAAAGGGATATAGAAAGTTCTCAGCATAACAGTGCCGGATTTACAGTTTTGCCGCCAGTAGGCTATAATTTTTTTGCCACCCCTACTGATCTTGAAAATCGATACCCTCAAGGCCGTAGCCAGGAATTCATTATAATGTGCAAGGGCAGCGAGCGGAAAAAAAACCGGACAAGTGCGAGTCAGACTCGCCCACCGAGGGTTCCGTACAAACTAAATAAAAGGGGGAAATCATATTTTTTTTTATATTTTCCTTCATAAACCGAATATTTTTCCTTCGTAAAAATATTTAACACATTCCTTGCTCACCACTCGGATCCGAGTGGAGCGGGGCTATAGTAGCGGCGCCTCCCACTCGGATCCGAGCGGGCGGCTCGTTCATTTTGTAGTAGTCAGTACACCGCCGACGTTTGAGGCAGTCAACGTTTGCTTTGCTCGGCCACTGTACTTAACCAAAATTCGCCTAAAAGTTTTGGTTCCCAGCTGAAGTGAAGGGTCTGCAGGGGGTGAAGAATGTGTTAAAAACCTGTTTTAGCTTATGCTAATGAGGCCCCACATCATATCATATGATACCCCACATGATACGGTTAATTCACTTTAAAATTTGGGCCCTCATTCCTTGCTAGAGACACTATATTTTTGTGATTAAATTAAAAATGTCCAGTTTTCGGATTTTTTCCTATATAAGTGCTCTAACACAATGCTTCTTACCAAATTTCAGAGTTCTAGGTCAACGGCAAGTACCCCATAGGTTTTGATTCCTCTGTGAGTGTCGAAATGTGCGTTTTTTACGACATATTCGCATGTAACTTTTTTTTACGAAAACTAAGAACTTTTATTTTTCTTTCTGCAGCAAGATACTATGGATCTACGTATATGATTTTAATTTCAACTGGATACCTTCACGCGTTCCCGAGATAAAGATCTTGACACCCGGACGGACGGACAGACTGACAGACGGACAACAAAGTGATCCTATAAGGGTTCCGTTTTTTCATATTGAGGTACGGAACCCTAAAAAGGGGAAATCTTTTTTTTTTATATTATCCTTCATAAACCGAAAAATATACATCGTCAAAATATTTAAAAACCTGTTTTTTAGTATGCTAATGAAGCTCTTTCATATGATACCCAACAAGATACGGTTAATTCACTTTAAAATTTGGACCTTCATTCTTTGCATAAATACACATTTTTTTTGTGATTAAATTAAAATGTCCAGTTTTCGGATTTTTTCCTATGTGTGTACTATAACACAATGCTTCTTGCTAAATTTCATAGTTCTAGGTCAACGGGAAGTACCCCATAGGGTTTGATTCCCTTGTGAGTGTCGAAATGTGCGTTTTTTGCGACATATTCGGCTGTAACTTTTTCTTACGACAACTGAGAAATTAGATTTTTCTTTCTGAAACAAGATACTATAGATCTGCATATATAGTTTTAATTTGAACTCGATACCTTCACGCGTTCCCGAGATAAAGGTCTTGACACCCGGACGGACGGTCAAACAGACAGATATAGGCGTAGCTAGGGGGGCCAGGGTTGGCCGGGCCCACCCTAGAAAGCTGTGGGCCCACCCTAGAAAAATACCCTTCCTCATACATAAAATAACTTCATCTCAATTACCGAAACAGAAAACCGTCTTTGAACAAAAAGCTAAAATAATTAACTACTAGACTCAAGTGACGCCGCGGCGCCGCTAGCGGCTTGAGTCTAGCTCGCTCGCCAACCTGCGATCCACACACACAAATGAACAATCTCCAAAAAAGTCGTTCTTATCCTGTCGGGAATTTCATTTTTCTCATCTGGGCCACAAAAACCTAGGACATGTTAACAAGATCAATGAATCAAATCACTTCCAAGATTTAATTTTAAAAACCTACTAAATTTTCGCGCTCGTTTCGCTCGCGCTATTTTACGAGAAATTAAGCATATTACTATAAAAACACTACTAAAGTTTCAAAAATGTTCGCGCTCGCTTCGCTCGTGCCTGATTATTTCCTATTATTTGACCGCATAATAAGGAGAGTTATGTTTTTCGAGTGAATGTATGTTTGTATGTTGTGAGTATGTTACTATGTGATCGCCTACAAGCCTAAACGAAAAAAAAACTGAAAGCCTAAACTAGAATTATTCTAAATAAAGTGCATTTATAGTGGTTTTGCGCATACTTTTACATAAAAACGTACACTCAACAACATATTACACTGCAAAAACTGGTTGTCTGCAGTCGGGTATTTTGTTTTTCTTTACAATTTACTTGTTTATAATATACTTGTTTATTTGTATTAGTCATGAAAGTGCCGTGAACTTGCTAATACAATCAAATAATTCATTTGGTGTCCACCAAGCCATCCTAGGAAAAATCCCTAGCTACGCCAATGCAGACAGACAGACGGACAACAAAGTGATCCTATAAGGGTTCCGTTTTTTTCCTTTTGAGGTACGGAACCCTAAAAATAATCAAATCCTATACCGTTCCGTAGTAGCTACGAGAAAAAAGTAGTATAATTTCGTCATGTCCGTCTGTCTGTCTGTTTGTAAATTTTGTTTTAAACCCTCAAAATCGCAAAAATTTTAAACACAGACTCTGTGATTAAAATTTTTGATTATCGATACACATGTAAAAAACCTAAGTCTCTATAGTACCTACTGATGTTATTAACCTTTTTTCAAGTACATAGTCTAAACGAAATGTACTTGCCAAATAGTTTTCTTTTAAATTACTTACAGCATTAGCTATTTATTACAGTTCTTTTTGTGGTTTGTTTGCGCTTGACCGCCAACTTACCTTATGTTGCAGTCCATGATAGAGCTCTCTTGGGCAATCGTATTGTCATCATCATCATTTTCATTACTGGAGCAATTACGTCAGCACCCCAAGGCCTCGCTGTTGACTTGGGTAAATACTGGCGGGGGGAAATGCACAATAGACCCAAGCGGAACGTCGGCGTCGGTGCAGGACTTATCGCCCCATCTCGAATAAGAATAAGCTCGCTTATCTAGAAAGAACTGATTAAAGACCCCCAGATTAAATCTAACGAAAACGACACCCAGAACGCGTATTCTACATTCTGGCAGTACGTACGATGCGATAATGCAATTAAAGCGTTTCGTTCGGGTTTTCGGAATATCCATCGACCGTCACGACGCGGATTCGCACGGGCGCATTTTTTTTCTAAATCTAAGCTAATCTTGGACATTTTCGGATTTTCTCTACTATAAAATCATAATATACTAAAATAATATATATATATATATATATATATATATGAATCACTCTGTCTATTGATTAAAATATGTTGCGTAGTTTGAAATATTTAAGCGTACAGACGCGAAGCGTCTTTGTTTTATACTAAGTATGTAGATTTAGAGATGTAACGATATCGCTTTTTCGAGTTCCTATCCGTTCGAAAGTAAAACGGTTACATCATGCTTTCTTTTGTTTTCCAGGGAAACTAGTACTCAAGATACCATGGAAAAACCTATACGGAGCTTCAGTGGAGGCCACGATAGAGAGGTTGTTTCTGATCGTGAATCCGACCGCTGAGGTCAAGTATGACGCCGAGAAAGAAGAGAAGATGGCGCTCGCGGCCAAACAAGCCGAGCTGGCCAGGGTCGAGGAAGCTAAGAAACAGGAGGCACAGAAAGGTAAAAACAATTTTAACCGAAAGTGGGTTGATAATAATTTTAAACAATGATGTATTATACGTAGATAGGTTTTCTCTGGCTCAGCGTGCCAAGCAATCGCTCAAGGTACGAGTAATCGCCCGACTCGACAGGCGAAGCCGTTAGACGCGTGTCGTGACTTGTGAACAGTGACAATGTCATCCTGTGGTTTAGAAAGTGCTGATAATAAGTCTGCAAACATCTCTTACAGTTTATAGTTCTCGAAGTTAGCTATCGCTTATCATGGTCTATAGACAAATTATTTATTTTTAAATTGAATAATATGACTCAATATTCAGTGAATATTTCGAGCGTCTACCTGTTGCCGTTATCAATATCGAGCAAAAACGAGCAAAAAAAATTACATTTGTTCTATGGGAGCCCCCTTAAATATTTATTTTATTATATTTTTTAGTATTTGTTGTTATAGCGGCAACAGAAATACATCATCTGTGAAAATTTCAACTCTCTAACTATCACGGTTCATGAGATACAGCCTGGTGACTACGGACGGACAGTCGGACAGACAGCGGAGTCTCAGTAATAGGGTCCCGTTTTTACCCTTTGGGTACAGAACCCTAAAAAAACGTAGAAATTTTATCAAAATCGGCTCAGTATTTTCGTTTTTATAACAAAATAACTGGAAAAATATGTCATCCAACTCATCCAAGTAAACAAATTGTGTATTTTGTGTATTTTGTCGGGTTTTTTAAAATTTAAAAGATTACTTGTATGAAGCTACTTTCTGAGGCGTCTGGCAGAAATTACGACCCTCGGTAAGCGTCTGACAAAACACATCGTGCGTTCGTCACTAATAGATATTGTAATTAATTGAATAATAGATATAGTCATAGCTATATATAATTATATAACTTGTACCTAAATGATTATTATTAGCTTAAATAATTTATTGGTGATCGAAATTGAATAATAACGCGATGATGCCTTCATTTTTTTTTTTCCTCCTAATAGCGACCTTGACTGACTGATTATAAATAGACGGTTGCATCTTATCGGCGGTTCACATAGCGATACAAACAATGGAATAGCGTGTAGGTACTTCCTGTGTCTATAGTGAAAATGTAAATTACGCCTTCTCGCAATGTAATTTGATTTATGTTCATCGGAGTTGTAATAGATGTGGGAGTCATTTACTTTGACAAAGTGTTAAACTAGACGAATATATTTATACATGAGCTCTACCTGTACTAAACCACAATAACATGAGCTCAAGGTTTTACCTCTTCAATAATTCCTGCTTACATATTTCTGAAAATTCTAATGATGATTGATATAACAATGTCCCTGAAAGTTAGTAAGTCTTGAGTCTTGACATATCTAGATAAACATGGGTTGGTATTTTGGATATTGTTTTTTTTTTCATGAGTACATCGAGACGTCCGTCAGTTATCCTATTTTTCGCCGTGATAGTTAAATTTCTAGTCTCTATTTTTTTCGTACTTTCCCTATGATTCTGTATGTATTAACAAGAAATCTATTGAGTTCAATGATGATATGATATTATACGTAGATTGGATTTCCCCGTCT
Organism: Lycia hirtaria; assembly: GCA_947563715.1. Classification (NCBI taxonomy): domain Eukaryota; kingdom Metazoa; phylum Arthropoda; class Insecta; order Lepidoptera; family Geometridae; genus Lycia; species Lycia hirtaria. The sequence continues at coordinate 1,827,455 of OX387379.1, forward strand.
CTGCGTGGCAAGGCTCAAGTAAGGTAATCGCCCGACACGACTTCAGACGCAACACGTCGGGCATTGGGCAACGCTGTTAGACGCGTGTCGTCGTCACTACAATGACATGTCTGAACACGTTCATAGAGAATGTACGAAAGAATAATTATCACGGTCGCGGTTCAGTGCCGGAACTGTGACTTCACTTATGTGTGTAAATGGACCTTTATAGGCTAGTGTGAAATTTAACATCAGGTGACCGGCTTGCTTGTCTCTCGGATTATTTACATAATCGATCGATCGGGAGAATAATCAAGGATAAAAATATTTATGACGGCATTCTATAATACTTCTGTATGCATGCACCTGACACCTGCAGACCTCATACAAGTGTTAGCAAGACGTTGCATGCAGGCCGTGCAAGCTTAGCAGTGGACTCCTTATGACTGAGATGACGATGATGATGTATGCACCTGACGTCATATTCAAATTCAGATGTTTACTGTAACTTATGGAATGATATTTTTTTAAAACTATTTTAGATGAGAACAAGTTGGACGAGACGTTCGTGGAGAAGCTCGTCACGCAGATTATTAAGAACGTCCAGCTGAAGATATCCGAGATCCATATCCGGTACGAGGACAGCATCACGAACCCCAAGGCGCCTTTCTCCCTCGGCGTCACCCTGCACAACCTGTCCGTCCACACGACTGACGAGAACTGGAAGCAGACTGTTATACAGGAGGCGGTTACTAAGATCTTCAAGGTAAAGATACTGATACCAATTTTAAATATAGCCTAGGTAACTAACAAGCACGAGAGCACACGTCGGACACTCCATTTAACGGCGCGCTAATCAGTACACATTTTAATTATAATTATTTGTTGCCAGATCTTGAGTCTTGAAGGGCTGGCGATATACTGGAATCCGGCAACGGAGCTTTACTCGAAAACCGAGACAGCGTTAATCAAAACGAGATTACAGAAGGAAATAGCGACCAAATCATTTCAACCTACGTTCTACCAATATGGTAAGATTTGTTTCTACTCATTACCAGTAGTCTGGCAGACGTGTAGTACATCTTAGCGAAGCTACCAACTCAGTTTCCGGCCTTATAACTATTGTGTTGTTTTATTACTGTTCGAAATTTGAATTTCCCAGCATACATGTTGATGTATATTTATACCTGACTGCGCAAGAAGGAGGGTTATGTTTTTCGAGTGTATGTATGTATGTCAGGGTGTATATATGTTTCTATATTACCTACTACAGCCTTGACCATGTCATGTACATATTATGTCATGGGCTATATTTTCAAAAGTTATTTTGTCATAATAATAATGTAACTTTTGCAAAAATAAAAAAATGCGCTTTTTCGTAACCTCGACGAGCTTTTTAGGAAAATAATAAGTGACTTTACTAGAATTATTCTTAAGAATGCGCGGTGCGCCTCTACATTTTACAAACTTTTACAGCGACTTTGCGCATACTTTCTCATAAAAACGCATCAAGCGTAACGAAATCCTATGTTAGATTGCAAAAGTCTCTTCTGCAATAGGTATTTTGTTTTTAACCCCCAACCCAAAAACTATCTGTCTGTGGAGTCGTAGCTCTCAAACGAAAGGACCGATTTTGACCTCGATTTATTTTTGTTTGAAAGATGATTTCACCGAGAGTGTTCTTAGCTATGTTTCATCAAAATTAGCTCAGCTGTTCTTGTTTTATCGGGTGTTTTTGGGTTTTCTAAAGTTATACTTGTTCCGTTAACCTCGTAAGACTATCCGAGAGATTATGAAGATTATCCGAAAGCGTTTCTTAATAATGACCGAAGGTATATTGAATAGGTTAAATTTTTTATAGTCATAAAGGCCGAGCTCTTCAACTACAGATTATTCAGACAGATACACAGATACTACATATATATTAGATTGATTTAAAATTAAGTGGTAGTCAAAGGGGTAGTCAAAACTTGTTTATATGTAAAAAATAGTTCCTTCAATGATACTTATATATCGTGGCGTAACTTATTTCCAGTACTGGGTCCGATAAACGCAACGGCAAAACTAAAACTTAACCCGAAACCTGAAGGCGACACGCCGAAGTTCAGCATACCGAAGGTGATCCTGAGCCTCCACATGGAGCAGCTGTCTGTCTGCTTGCACAAGGAGCAGTACCAGGACATGATGCTGCTCGCTGATTCCATGGACAGGATGAACAAGCAGACTCCCTACAGGTATATACATTATGCACTTGAAATTACTGCTTAAAAAAAGACAATCTTCCTGTAACAATAAATCATTTATTTTATTTATTAACTATTATTTACTCGTAACAATAGTTTGTAATTCTGATAAAGGTCACGGATCCTGCGGCCCAATTCTGTTATTCAAGACCGCTCCATAGCCGAACCATATGTGGAGCGTTTCCCGTCGGCCGCTATAGCTTTTTTAATTCAGTCACTTTTATGTCATACAATTGACAAATTTGATGAAACGTAACTTCCTTCGCTCGTTACTAAGTCAAAATATGATAGCAGCCGACAGGAAATGCTTCGCACAAGGTTCAGTTATGGATCGGTTTTGAATAACTGACCTGATACCTGGTTTTTAAGTAAAAAAATAGCCCCTGAAGTTTCTCTTATTTATCTTTTTTTTATACCCGGCTGCTATAAGAAGGAGAGTTATGTTTTTCGAGTGTTTGTATATGTATGTATCTATATTAACTCCTACAGCCTAAACGGTATGACCGATTATGATGTGCGAGAATTCGTAAGATTCGTTTTCACTGTTTGAGTGATATAGGCTATATTTTATAATAATAATACATTTCTTCATTCTCGGTTCGTATTCGATTTTACACATATGTACTTTCTCACAAAAAAAAAGTACACTCAACAGCGTATCAAGCGTAACGAAATAGTAAGTTAGATTGAAAAATCTCTTTTCTGCAGTCGGATATTTTGTTTTCCTTTTAATAACTTGTTAAACAGACTGGGCGTAAACTTTCCAAACTTAATCTTTCGTATTTGTAGAAAATACCGTCCCGACCTCCGTTCGTACCGGGGCCACTACAAGGAGTGGTGGCAGTTCGCGTACCGGTGCATCCTCGAGGAGGAAGTGAGGCGCCGCCGCCGGAACTGGGAGTGGAGTCACATGCTGGCCCACCGGCGGCTTTGCAAGGAGTACGCGCAGGTCTACCAGTGCAAGCTCACCAACAAGGGGAAGCTCTCCGGGGAGCAGCAGACCCTCGCCACGGAGGCCGAGAAGACTCTCGATCTCTTGAATTTGGTTGTCATCAGGCAGAGGATCGAATTAGAGGTATGTACTGGTCAAAATAGACTATATATTTTTAACCGACTTCCAGATAGAAGATTCTTAATTAGACTGTATGTTTTTTTTGTTAAGCGATTACTTCGCCAATTTACATAATTTATTAAAGAGGGTTTTATCTAAATAAAAAAACCGCCCTCGATCGCTCACTCTAAACATTAAGGGCCTTACCGGAAAACGTTACTTAACTTTAACCATCATCTTAAATTATCTCTCTTCTTTCCGCAAGTGTCATTATGCATCAGCGAGAAGTTGACAAAATATGTTAAGCAATGCTTTAAGTTAAGTAACGTTTTTCGATAAGGCCGTAAGTACACCTATATTATCTTAGACTACGTTTTATCCCTATCCTTATAATTTTATATAATTTCTTGGCTTCCCGCGACAATGGGGTAGCCAGTATGCTATTAAATATTCCAACATTATTTAAATTTAAATTGTATGGTAACTTAAACATGTATCTTGACTGGCCTTGTGGCTCAGTTGGTAGTGTGTTTACGTCTACCTGCTGAACTGAAAGGTCGTGGGTTCAATCCCCACCCAGGGCAAACATTTGTGTGATGAGCATGGATGTTTGTTCTGTGTCTGGGTGTTTCTATGTATCATATGTATATATTTACAACAAAAAAAGTATATAAGTATTCTATCAGCCATCTAGTTCCATAGTACAAGCTTTGCTTAGTTTGGGCTAGATGGTGTTGTGTGAAATGTCCACAAATATTTATTATTATTATTATTATCTTTCGGCTTCGTTACGGACACATATATGGGTGACGTCTTCTGGTTTCATACACTTTATTATTGTTATGAAGGTATTAATTACTGTCGTCTACTATTTTTATATAAAACGTTCCGTATGCACGCAAAATGATAAATCTGTTAAAAGTTGTATAAATTCATTGAACTATTTGAATATGTCTTATTCAAACAGTTCAGTCAGTAATCTAGAAAAGTCGGGCATTGAAAACCCATGATTATAATTGTCTCGAAGTCGTGCAATGTTTAGACGTCTACCAATCCACATACTGAGACCGAAATCGATAAGTAAATTAATGTATTACTAGCTGCGCCCCGCGGTGTCACCCGCGTAGTAGTTTAAAACGGCGATGATGATAAATTATAGCCTATGTCCTCCAGGTCCTAAAGAATCTCTGTGTCATATTTCATAACGATTGGTTCAGGTTTTAGTCGTGAAGAGGTAACAAACAGACTAAATTAATGTATTACTAGCTGTCTTCCGCGTAAGAATAGTAAGATAAAAAAATAAGTTTTCAAATTTTATTTTCTTATTTTAACAGCTGTTATTTGATTTTCCGTGTTAATTTGTATTTGTGGTTCGAATTTGTCAGCTGGGTTTGGAACCCGTTATCCCCATACCCCGTGACGCGCGATTAGTAAGCAAGATTTACGTTTGAATATATTATATATGGGCTAGTGTTCTTAACGGGCCTGCACTCGGGGCGCAGCTATCCCTCTCGCACTAGCACAAGATATAAAATCAGTAAGTGAGAATATTATAAAAGTTAATGTATCACACTAGAAATGTTTTAGAAAAAAGTTTTATCCCGGTATCATTTATTTTTCAACAAAGTTTGACACTAATTCGCCAATTTAAATGATACTGAAAAGAATGCTTCTTTTATCTAAATGAACAATTTCACATTTATATATTGCATGATATTTCTACTCACAGATTTTTAGAGTTCCGTAGTAAACAAGGAATCCTTATAGTTTCGCCATGTCTGTCTATCTGTCCGTGGCTTTGCTCAAAAACTATAAGTATTAGAAAGATGTAATTTGGAATAGATATGCATATTAATAATGCTGAAAAGTTGTAGAAAAAAATTTTTTTTTTCATCCCCTTACACGTAAAGTGGGGATGGACTATTTTTTTCTCATCTACCTCATCGTATGGGGTATTATTGGATAATCAAAATCAGGTAATCAAAAAATTTTGGGGGTGTGCCAAAACCATTTTCAATTTAAGGATCAGTTTGTGAAGTGATAACTTGTATTTGTTACCGTTTAACTCCGTCATATAAAAACCGATCCATTTCGATGATCGAAGCCTGCAACACTTGTCTCTACTGACAAATGAATGCGCCGTACCAACAAACTCTAGCTAACGACAGGGCGGCCGCGGGGAGTGACGAGCCCAAGATTGGCGGGAGGCGGAGAGTGTCCTTTCTGTATGTAATACTTTTAATGTCTTCTGTGGTTAAGCTACAAGCTATGGACATCAGGCACAATTTACGCGCTTCTCTATAAAACTTACCAAAATGTTTGTTTCAGGTGGAGAGGTTAGGGAAGCTAGAAGCGGAGGCGAAGAAGTCTCGCGGCTGGTTCTCCGGGTGGTGGGGCGGCGCCTCCTCTAAAGACGACGAGCACGCTGAGGGGACTGCTATTAGTACGTATTTTATTGTTTCGTAAAAGACATAAGAATACTCCGCGAGAAAGAGACCGCCAGCGTATATGTCATTATATCGAAAGAAAACAATATTGCTATGGTTATTCTGTCTCACCTGTGACCACGGACGTTGCAAAGTGCTTAAACAGGTCATAAAATTATGTAAAATATACGTGATAAATTCGTTAACAATTGTTAATTTCAATGCTATGGCTATGTTGAACTGATAACCTATCGGTTATCGGTATCAGTATCGGCCGAAGAGTTCTCGAGTGGAGACCACGCACCGGCAAGCGCAGCGTAGGAAGACCAGCCACAAGGTGGACAGATGACCTCATTAAGTTTTATGTTTGCTTACAAAATGTAACAAATACAAAACATTCCAGTGAAACAGTTCCAAGACGCCATGACGGCCGACGAGAAGGCGAAGTTGTTCCGCGCCATAGACTACCAGGAGAACACGGCGCCGCTGCACCTGCCCGCCGAGTACGTCGCCATAGAGAGCTACTTCAAGCTGGACCGGCTGCAGGTCTCCGTCGTGGAGCGCGCGGAGGTGTTGCGCGCGTGCGTCGATAACGTGCAGCTGGACATGAAGCAGCGGCCCAGCGCTAACGCCTTGAGGTAACCACTTCCACAATAACGATGTGAGGGGTTTACAAGTAGCCGTTCAGCCTCATGATTCAGAACTCATTCGGATTCGGAATCTATATCTCCGTCTCTGTCAATTTCATAGAGAATGACAGAGACGGAGATATAGATTCCGAATCAATCCGAATGAGTTCTGCCCCCTGTATTCAGACCTCATTCGTGATCGATTCGGAATGTATATCTCCGTCTCTGTTATCCGTATCCGAATGAGGTCTGAATACCCCTACTGAATACGGGGGCTGGAGTGGTATTTTTATCGGATTAGTAGGGAATGTTCATGAATTTTATTTCATTAGAATAATGGTTGGATGATATACGAAAATGTATTATGTATATAAAAAGAGTCGGTCAATAAGCCAACATGCATAGGGAACGTTTTACGTTTTGCATAAAATTAATAAGAGGTAGTAATTAATATTTTAATATTTTTTATATTAATATTTATTTGACTGGCCTTGTGGCTCAGTTGGTAGTATGTCTGCCTGCTGTGACGTAGGTCGTGGGTTCGATCCCCACCCAGGGCAAACATTTGTGTGATGAGCATGAATGTTTGTTCTGTGTCTGGGTGTTTCTATGTATCATATGTATATATTTACAACAAAAAAAGTATATATGTATTATATCAGCCATCTAGTTCCATAGTACAAGCTTTGCTTAGTTTGGGCTAGATGGTGTTGTGTGAAATGTCCATAAATATTTATTTATTATTATTATTTAATAACATAAAAGACAACAGTCATCTTGTCTCACCTGTGATCATGGACGCTGCGAAGTGTTCGTTCGACACGTCAGGCCATACATAACATTATGTAAAGCTGCGCCCCGCGGTATTATTTTTTACATGGTTGGAATCATTAATGGCTAAAAATGAATGAAAGTTTCGACTTTTAATTTTTAACTTATAACGAAATTTGAAAAAGAAAAAAATCAACCGTAGAGGCCTGAGACATTTATGATTTAAATCAGATTAAAAAAAAAACATCGAAATCGGTTAATGTTTAGGGGTAAAAATAGTTTTCTCCTATTTGTATGGGAAATCGAGCGACAACACTTCGCTTAACATCAGGCGAGTTAGCGGTCAGGCGCGAGCTTAGTTTAGAAATAAAAAAAAACATCAACTGGTTAAGTCGCTGGACTCTCATGACTCCTCGCTGTCGTGTGGTGTATAGAACTCATCAAAAGATTTTGTTTCCAGGGTGGACGTGCAGATGCACACGTTCACAGTGACCGGCGTGAGGCAGGACGAGCTGGAGCCGCGCCTCGTCACATCGCAGGAGATCACAGAACACTCCAACTTGCTCAATGTGGTGTTCGAGACCAATCCGCTAGGTAAGGGAGGGAGAGAGAGAGAGAGGGAAAGAGAGAGAGAGAAGGAGAGAGAAAGGGGAGAGGGAGAGATAATCACAAAGGCCAAATCTAAAAATCGTATTCAAAGATCAGTGTTCAAAATGTTCTGTCAAGTTGTCGCTCATACGTAATGAGACTTGCGGAAACAAGACATATTGTGACGGGTATAAGACATTGATTAAAGTTGAGTAAGTTCGGTAAGGCCGAACTGCATGAACTTATAAAAAACCGTTGTTAGTAAAATTAGAAAATTTCAATTTAATCCAATTTTCATATATAAAAATCATTTTTAGAAATTCATAACGCAAAAATACCTAACGTAATACGTAATTGTAATACTGTAATTACCTACGTTTTGAAGCACATCCATTACAATATCTATATCCTGTCTATCTTTTACTATGAGGATGACTGGCAGATAATGCTATATTAGCATTAAGTCTTTCTATTGTACAGCTTGGTACTATGTACTTGTGTGTAATAAAGTGTTAAATAAAATAATACCTCAGAGGGGGTGGTCGCGTATAAATTTTATCAAAATCGATTTAGTACTTTACTTTTTATAACAAAATAACTGAAAAATGTCATCCAAGTAAACGAATTGCGTATTTTGAAGTCGGTTTTTTAATTTTTTTATATTATAATTATTTCATAGCTTTTCTGAACTTCTTTGTACCTTGGGAACTGGCCACCACTTTTCCGCTTCCCGTTCTGGAGTTCAGAAAAGAATGTGAATCAGTGGTGAATGAATGTTTGTTGCAGATGGTAAATGCGACCAGAGAGTGAAGGTGTCCGCGCGCCCGCTGCAGATCGTGTACGACGCGCAGACCGTCATCCAGATCGTGAATGTGTTCAAACCACCCTCGGATTCCACGGCTTTAACTACGTCAGTGCATTCTTGATTCAAAATAAAAAAAACTGTCTTGTTTGTACAATCTGTTCCACTGCTGGGCGCGGGCCATCTTCTCATTGTAAGAAGGGCATGGCCATGGGTCTACCCCATCGGCCAAGTGCGGGTTGGTAGACTTCACACATCTTCAAGAGCATAGAGAACTCTCAGACATATAGGTTTCCTCAGGATGTTTTTCTTCACCGTTTAAAGTTGGCCGCAATCAACAATGTGCACATAATTTCGAAAAGACAGAGGTGCGTGCTGCGGGATTCGAACCTAGGACCTGCGGATTGCAAGTTAGATGGTCTCCCAACTAGGTTGCTGGAATCATCATATTCTTGCTTATTTGGACAAAAAAACTTAACTTTTTTTTTATTCAAGAGATCTACGTTTGACCAACAACTCGCCTGATGTTGTCAGCGACGGTGTGGCTGAGGATTGAGCTCGTCGATTTAGAAGATATCTATTCACTCTAGCCTTGAAAATTCCAAGATTGTAGGTCTCAGGAAACAGAGATGGCGGTAAAGAATTCTATTCTTGTGCAGTACGCAACAGGAATGTGGATCGATATCGCTGAGTACGGCTAACTATTGTGGTAGGACGACTGCTTTCTGTGTCCTATCTTTGTCCCATATATCAAATGGTGTTTAAACTAGATTCATAGCTCAGTAGTCTGACTTCTAAGCTGTAGGTTGTGCGAAAGTTCAGTATCGACCGCCCAAGGCGATCGCCAAGCACAAAGTTACCTGCAAACCACTAGGCTGTTGCGTAATCAACCCATCGAACGCCAGTACGTGGCATTTGCGCTTCGAATATCTCGATAATCTCTGTACGGTTGTTTCGATTTATCATCGATGCCGACATAAATAGGTTCATCTGAAAAACATAGCCTGCGTTCTTGTTCAGTAAAGTACAGTATCTGTTCCAGTTTGCAAGCGGTAGCGGAGAACAAGCTGTCGGAGATGAAGGAGAAGTCGACGCTGGGCATGCAGTACGCGGTGCATCACCACACGTTCATAGACATAGACGTCGACATCGCCGCCTCGTACATCATCGTGCCGAACACTGGCGTCTACAGGGGGTAACTATTACTACCTACTTGTTGTTACAGGGGGTAACTATCACTAACTACTTGTTGGTACAGGGGGTAACTATCACTACCTACTTGTTGTTACAGGGGGTAACTGTCACTACCTACTTGTTACAGGGGGTAACTATCACTACCTACTTGTTGTCACAGGGGGTAACTATCACTACCTACTTGTTGTTACAGGGGGTAACTATCACCACCTACTTGTTGTTACAGGGGTTAACTATCACTACTTGTTGTTACATTACGTTTTGTTATCGTTACAGTTAAAATCATTTTTAGAAATTTTTAACGCAAATATATTTTTTATGTATGTAAATTAACTGGAATCAAAAAAAACTGGAAATCTGGAATTATCTTATCTTATCAAATTGTTTTTTTTGTCTTATATTTGTGATGTTGTTTTCTAGTCATAAAAACGATGATTTTATAAAAAGTTCATTAGTCATTTTATATCTTCAAAGAGGTGCGTATGCGCGAGCTAGACGGACGATGGTTGAACTACGAGCAAGGGGCTCTCCTTTGGTTAATGACTATTAACCAAAGGAGAGACCAGGCGAGCCCCTTGCTCGTTTCGTCACTCAGTTGCACAAAAACGTTGTGGATAGCAAGTAAAAGTTAAGAAATCTCAAAACCCCCCTGGCTGAACCGATTTTCACGAAACAGCTTCGAACATTCTCAATGCTGAAATTCTGAAATCCTGTTTCCAACAAAAACACAAGTTTAAAATCGGTCCATCAGTTTGATTTGAGAGCTACAATACTATTAGACAGACAGATACACACGTCAAACTTAAACACCCTTGTTTTTGGGTCGGGGCTTAATGAAAATAATTAATAATAACTGTTTCTAAAATCCAGTGTTCGTGTTTGTAGGAAGGAACAGAGCGTGGTAGTGAAGCTCGGCGCGATCAGCATCAAGTCTGAGCCGCGCTCGAAGGACCTCGACATACACAAGCTGCACAAGGAGGGGCTCGCCGACGACGAGATACTGAAGGAGATCACTCGCCACAGCTACGACAAGATGCTCCTACAACTCACGCAAATGCAGGTATGAAATAACTAGTCTCTAACGGGACCACGGAGAGTTTTGGCGGACACGTCATAGAAATTTGTTATTGCTCGTTTTTATTTATTTGTGTTCTAATAGGTTTGCGCTTGACCGCCAAATCGCCTGATGTCAAGCGACGTTGTGGTCTACGATGGAGCGCGCTTACCTAGAAGAAACCAATTCACTCGTGATTTAAAGACACCTAGATTATATCTATCGGATAAGACCCACTCAGGAAGCGTATACCACAATCTAACAGTGCACACGATGAAAGTGGAATTAAAGCGTTTCGTTTGGGTTTTTGGAATATCCGCCATGAAACGGTGACGCTGTTTTGTGTTTCTGACTCCGATAGTAAAAAAGGCAAGGGGGAATTAGATGATGCAGACCAGATGCACAATTATCGAAATTATTAACAATTACTTACTCGCATGATGGTAAGCGACGGTATGGCTGAGGATGGAGCACATAAATTTAGAAGATGATTATTATTATTTCAGCCGTGACTGTCCCACTGCAGGACAAATGCCTCTTTCTATCTAGCCTTGAAAATTCCAAGATTATAGTTCTAAGGAAACAGAGAAGGCAGCAGGAAGGTCCACTCCTGTGCAGTACGCATAAAAAATGAGGACCTAAATACATATAATAGTGAGATAATATGGTCCGTTACATAATTATATTCTTATTTGCTGTTTTTAAAGACTCGTCTAGTAGTAAACTGTCGGTATATTTTTTATAGATTGTAATAGCAAAGTCAGAAGAGGACTGGCGTTCGGCCATCGCTTCCAACGAACCCACACCTCTACATCTACTGGAACCGACGAACCTAGTCATTCAGATAGCGAAATGTCTGATCACTGATGATCCGAGAATGCCTAAGGTCAAAATAAGGGGAGAGCTGGAGAAGATAGCGATCAGTGCGTCTGAAGATAGGTGAGTGGAAAGTTGGAAACACCTCTTATTTAAAGAGTATTTTATTCACATAATATTTTTAAGTATTTTTTTTTTAATTTTAACTACACGTTACTAAGCTGTCCTCTTTTTCGGGTATAGCTTGAGCTGCGCTTTTCAAGCTGGGAACGTGGGCTAATATTTCTGTATAGTTTTAAGCACATACTGCACTGAAACATTGTCACTCACTACGGACCTTATAAGAAAGCTCAAGATCACGCAACGAGCTATACTCGGGGTCTCTGCGAGATCGAATCAGAAATGAAGAGAATCGTAGACGCACGAAAGTCATTGACATACCTAACACATTTGGAATAACGGACTACACATCGACATAGCAAGTTGAAGTTGCAATGGGTAGGAAACATAGCATCTAGAACTGATGGCCGATGAGGCCATAAAGTTTTCGAGTGGGGACTACGCAGCGTAGGAAGACCATCAGCTACAAGACGGACAGATGACCTCATACAAGTGGGAAGACGCTAAATGCAAGTCGCTTCGAACCAGTCCGTTTGGAAATCCATCCATGGAGGAGGCCCATGTCCAGCAGTGGATTCCTTGTGGCTGAGATGATGTTGTTATAATTGGCTAAATTTGTTATCGATCTAACGGGAAGGCATTGCTACTACTAGGGTTACTTGTTTGCAGGGTTGTATATTTATGCAGATAAACATTTCAAAAATGTTTTTGTTGTCAGATTACTGATTCTATGCGAGATATTGGTCGGCATGCCCTTACCACAAACTCCAGAAACAACACAACTAAAGGTAACTTTCTTGATCCTTCCTTTTTATCTTTATTCTTTACGTCTATATTTTGTAGTTGTACATCTTATAATCCTTCAACAACCGCCAAATAGACTCAATGTCGTGCTCATTGGTACTCTACCTACCCTTTAAAGGCGAATAAGCGGACGTATGTGTTTCTTTATCTGTCTACTCCTAAATGGATGAACTTATTTAATTTAGTTTTTATTTATTTATATATTCAAGAATAAACAGCCATGTAAATTACAGTACATATCTCAGTATACATCTTATCAGTACATATCATGGTTGCTTGGAAGAGATCGCTCTAAGCTATAAGGCCGCCAATTAAAAACCTAGCCCTAAGTACTTAATTTATCTTTCTGTAAGTTTGTTATCATGTGGTTTTTAATGAATTGTTATCTATCTTAAAATGATCAAAAATAGGCCTATTGTTATCCACGAATAATGGAAGAAAGGTAGCAAATTAGTGCGAATAACCCCTTTACAAATACGGAACTAATTAAATGCAGTATGTACACGAAAACCGTCGACCTAGATGTGATCAATAAGATATTTAAAAAGATGATTTGATTGATTTTGCTACGATTTAAGAAATCTGTTCATCCTTTGTCTTGTTTTTTTTTTTTTTTTAATTTTTAAGTTAGTTGCATATATTATTATTTGAAATTGTCTTTATTTTTGCTTTAAATTGTTTTTATTTTTGTTTTTCAAGCTGTATTGTAATCAATTAGCGTACGTGATGACCGGCACGCCTATAACAAGCCTTGAGGTTGAAGTTTTTTACGCAGAGACCAGTTTTAGGGTAATAAACGACACAGTAGCGAAAAGTAGTAATGTATCTAATGTAGAGCAGAAAATGATATTTATTTTGGTAAACCTAGTTCGTATTAAAAATGTACTTGCTTATTTTTTTTAGTTTACGATTTTTAGTTGTGGAAGTAGGTTTTGGAGTTAGTATTACAAAATTTAAGATTTTGAAGAACAAAAAGGTATCATTATATTAGTACATATATTCTGCCATCGAACCTAAGTTCGAGTAGATGGTTAACATTTTTTTTCCGGTCTAATTTTTTGTCATGACTAGTTATGTAAGTAAAAGCTGACTGGCGGATACGAATATTTTAAAAATATGTTGTATGTATGTAGATATGTTCACCACATCTCTACCAGCGGTAAACCGATTGTAATGTTTTTCTTCTTAAATAGAAGGTAATTCAAGGTTTATCCTGTATAACTTTGGTTGAGATCGAACGATGAGTACAAAATCATTACAAATAATGTTAAGTGACTTCATTACTATTGCTGTTATCTGCTCAAACACCGTCACCACTGCAGCAGTTGTGCCAGCAGCCTAGAGCCGTGCTCCGATATTTCAAGGAGCTGGGATGGCTCGGGTAATGCTGGCAGGGGGAAATGCACAATACACTCCTAGCGGGACGTCGGTGCAGAATCTATCGCCCCCATCTCGAATCAAAATAAGAATGTTACGCGATGTTGTGGCCAAACAGCCAATATAAGTCTTTGGTGACAAAACATTTAAATATATTTCCGAAATTGAATCCGAATCGTGGTAAAAAAAATAAATTACATTATTGATTTGAAAATGAGCTATCTCTGTGTGGCAGTTTAAAACAAACGCTAATTTGATGACGTGTATTGTAGGCGAGTGAATCCAAGGGCTCGAGCCTCTCCCTCCTCAAGTACCTAGATCCGGCCGAGAAACAGAAGCGGGACACGGCGCGCTCCAAGGAGAGAGTCACGGACGAACAAACCGTACAGATGACAGAGGTCGAGGCGTTCTTTATCATGAAAGGTATGCTGTCAGGTTATCTAAAGCCACTTTTTTAGTATATAAGTTTTTGATGTGTCGGCGGAGTGTGTCGCAGCTGTCTTGCTCACATGCTACATTTTTAGGGTTCCGTACGCAAAGGGTAAAACGGTACCCATGCATAATCAATTAAAAATGTTCAATTGCTCCATTAAGCGATTGTCGCCCCTATGATAATATTATGCTAGTGTATTTAGAATATATTGTATCATAGAATAAATCCCGGGGTTGTAGCTAGTCTACATATAATAGACATTTATTTTTCCCACAGAATTGGTTCTGAGCGTGAACCGCAAGACGTTGGAGGAATCGAACGAGTACGCCAAGTTCCTAGTGTTCTCTCTGTCCCTGCTGGAGTTCCAGGCGACGCAGAAGACGTTCATTCTGGAGACGGTGGTGAAGCTAGGGGCTGTAGAGCTGCACCACCACCGGCCGGCGCGGGACCTCATCACCATGGTGGAGACGCTGGAGGCGCCGCCCGGACACGACCCGACACCCGACGGACAGTACCTGTTTACTGTTCGATACAGCAATGTAAGCCATTTTAGGCTTCCGTACTAAGGGTGCGGGAGCCTATTCGTGAGGCTACGGTGTCTATCTGTCTGTCCTACACTTAAACGGCTGTATCTTTTGAACCTTTATAGATACAACTCTCAAAATTGGTAAATTGTAGGGATTATTTTGATGTAAATCAACAGATACTAAAACCTGGTGAAGTGCAAGACAAGCTTGCGTAAATAATTTACGAAAAAATATTGTGCAAGATAAAACTTTCTTGTATATTTAACAAAAAATAAATAAATAAGAAAATAGGTTTGTAACACTTATTCGAACTTGGCATTATATGTGAACGCCTAGTATTCAGGTTATTCCTACTGTAGACAATATGTGAAGTTACAAAATATTCTTAAATATAAAGCACATTTTGTTGAGTAATTAGTCCTGGTGTCAGTGTTCATGTTCACGTGTCACATACATAGGAGTACGGAAGCCTCGGTGTGCGATTGAAACTCTTACTTTGTCGGATTTATTTTAGATACTAACTGTACAGCGATTAAATTGTTAATCTTGATAGATGTTACATATTTGAGCCATTTAATGTCGGTTGCATATATTTTTTGAAGTGAAAACTTCTTTAGTCATGTTGAGCACTTTATTTTGTGGGTATTGAACTAAGCTGTCACGCTCGGCTATGTAACGCTCATTCGGTAAAAGTCGGCTCGAGTCGACTGAGGGAGCGAGAGATATATAGTTAACGCGTTACTGCTATTTCATCTGATATTGAAGATTTCACTTCTGTCGTGTGGTTAAGCACCCACAATGTTTTTAGGGTTCCGTATCCAAAGGGTAAAAACGGGACTCTATTACTAAAACTTCGCTGTCTGTCTGTCCGTCCGTCCGTCCGTCCGTCCGTCTGTCTGTCACCCGGATGTATCTCATGAACCGTGATAGTTAAACAGTTGAAATTTTTACAGATAATGAATTTCTGTTGCCGCTATAACAACAAATATAAAAAACAGACTAAAATAAATATTTAAGGGGGCTCTCATACAACAAACGTGATTTTTTTGCTCGTTTTCGCTCGATATTGATAACGGCAACAAGTAGACACTTGAAATATTCACAAAATATTGAGTTATATTATTCACTTTAAACATAAATAATCAAATTAAAATAACATTAATATTTTACTTTGGGGGGCTCCCAAACAACAAACGTGTTTTTTTTGCCGTTTTTATAGATAATGGTACGGAACCCTTCGTGCGCGAGTCCGACTTTGTCTACCCGGTTTTTTAAAATTATTTTTTGATTTCAAGTTACTGTCAATTTTGAAAAAAAAAAACAATAGAGGATAGCCATTTATGATTTCGATCAGATAAAAAATAATTGTCCAAAACGGATAATGTTTAGGTGTAGAAATTAGTATTCCCCCTTTTGTGTGGAACAATAAGCGACAAGGTTACTTAAACCACGACATTTTAAATATTGATGTTACTATTTTTAATAAAATTTATAAATGACCTCTTCAAAATGGCATGAACCGAAATGAATTTTTTTTCTAATAATTAGTAATAATGTCTATAATATTTATTCAAGTCTCTACCGATTGATTTTATTCTTTTTCACCATAAATGTCTTGTCCCAGGTGGACAAAAAATGTCCTGAGTTCCGAAGCCACTACGGTTCCGTGGAGCAGATGATCGAATTGGACTTCACCAACCTGCGCGTGCTGCTGCATCTGGAAGGCCTGCAGGAAATACTCGTCATCGTAAACGAATATCAGGTATAACTTCACATGCAAGTCGAGTTTGGAACGTAGCTATAATATATATTTTTTTAAATCGAATTTGGACCCGCTTAGAGCATTTGCCAGTATTAAGTATTAAATTTCTTCAAGTTTCTTGAATAAAACAAGTTATAAATGTTTTAGTCACAGTCTATGTCACGTGTACAGTCATTTTTAAATTCGAGTCTTGCTTCAGTAAAGTAGTAGCGACTTTCCTGCAAGCGTCTGTGGAGTTTTGCCGAATATGTGAAAAGACACGTTTCGTCGATTTATTTCACTTGATCACACTCACGCACTTGATCAAACACTCATTGAATAAAACACCATCTTTATCCAGCAGCGTATTTCTTATGTCTGACATGAGACAAAACTAAACTGCTAATATCACAAAAACTAGTAGTGGGGCCAGTTTTAGCAGAACGGAGCGCAGCAAACAGTTTATTCTAGTTGCGAATGGCCGTGCGTGGCTACCGACAATCTGTCACTGGTCAGTCACTACCCTTATGATATTTATTGTCGACTAATTAATAATATTGTTGTTGCAGACTCGTTTGCAAGCCATTCAGAGTACAAACGACAGAATCGCGGACGCTGGCGTATTGGAAACTATAATGGAGGACGAAGAGTTTTCATCTGAGACTATTAGATCGAAAGGTATTTTCAATGTTTTTAAAGTTTTTTTATATATTACGAAGTTTTTAACCCGCGCCCCAAATAGAGGAGTTTTAATAAGTTTGATGTGTATTTGTGTGTGGCATCGTAGCTCTATTATATTTTGTTTGTAAGAGGACTTGATCGAGAGTGTTCTTAGCGTATTGTATTAAGTTTCATCAAAATCAGTTCAGCCGTTTTTATATCGTTTTTTTATATATTTCCTAAACTTGTTTTGTAAGAAAGAATAAAAGTTGCCTTCGCCCTTTCCAATGTTTTATGTTTTTTTTTTATATATAAAATACGTAGTTTTGTAAAATGCAAGTACCGAGAAGAGTCTCCTTTGCCCCTTTCCTTCATTATAAATCTGATTTATAATTTGTAGTGCGCAGGCTAGATCGTGTTGTTCAACTTGCATACCGACATCTATATTATAATTGTACATAACATAAAAACTAAATTTCTCACCATTTCCTAGTGAACGTGGTGAAGCCCACGCGCCGGAAGCAAATCGAGAGCATTCAACTGAAAGTGAACGTTAAGATCGGGACCATAGAGATCGGATTCGCAACGGACAAGCGGCCGCTGGCGACGGTGCAGCTGCGAGGCGCCACGGCCGGCCTCGTGCTGAAGAGCTCCTACACGCAGGTGGACTGTGTGATGGCCGCCATCAGTGTGCTGGATTTGAATCCGCAATCTATTCACAAAGAGGTAAAGTACAATTTTGATTGTAGCCCGATATCGTCTTTACTTAACCCTATTGGATTGAGTTACGATTGGCACAGCAGGTTTTTAAAAATGTAAAAATAGGTTTGCGCTTGACCGCCAACTCGCCTGATGTTAAGCGACGTCGCTGTCTACGACACGAACTACTTCGTCATTCGTGGACCAATTTTTGTGTTTCTTGAATTGGAGTAAAGCTCCCAAGTTGGTCCCATAATTATTTTATAAACATTGCTTTATATTTTTTGAATAATCTCTAAAAATGTGAATGTTTTCATTGGATGCCTGAGTGACGTTTTTCTTTGCAAAAGTGAGTGAGTGAGGTGTTTATGTTGAGGATTATCGTATAAAATTCTACATATTTTCTAATCTTCTAAGACGAAGCATTTGACGTTCATTGAGAAATCTCGTTCTTGATAGAAGAAAAAAAAAACGAGCGGGTGAAGAGAGGTTTCTTTAAAAAGTTTACAATCGTGAATGATTTAGTAAGCTGCGTTTGAAGTCTGTTTTTAATTAGATAATTTATTTATTACTATAATGTATTGTCAGATATTGAAAGTGCTGGGCGGCGACGTGATGAACGTCCAGATTGTGATGTACAACCTGGATCAGTACCCGACGGTGAGCGACGTCAACATGTCCGTGGACGCGCAGATCAACTGCCTCAGAATCGTCTTCCTCAACTGGTTCGTCGCTTCCATGCTGGTGAGTCACACACCCATACCAATAAACACTGTGTAAACATACATACATACATACAATCACGCCCATTTTTCCTTACGGAGTAGGCCGTCAAGAGTATCAATGTAGTAACCACGTTCAAATGTGGCTTCAAAGGTCATGAGGCCCTTTGAAGCCACATTTGACCGTGGTTAGAGGATTAGATGGAAAGAGGGTATAAGAGGGTAAGGTAAGTTAGGGAGGGTGTAGAGGGTTAGGGGGAATTAGAGGGAATTAGACTTCCCTTTCTGTCTAACATGAAATTAAAATGCTTGTAACTTTTTAAGATATTTTAGGTTTGCTATTGTGAAATAGACGTGTAGTTAGCTTTTTTTATGGATAAATAAAAAAAACGTCTATATTCCATTTATTGTATGCTCGCGAGGTATACCTGGTCTTTAAATATTAGTATATAAGTATGCGTAAAACCTTACAATCGAGTATGTGAATGTGTTGTTATAACGTACCCTTGTAATTTGGCAGGAGTTCCTGAACAACTTCCAAACGGCGCAGCAGGCGATCATCGAGGCGTCGTCGCAGGCGGCGGAGGCGGCGCGCACCACCGCCGCGAGCGCTTACCAGAACTCGACGAAGCTGGCGCTGCGGGTGCGCCTCGCCGCGCCCATCATCCTCGTGCCGGAGAACTCGCGCAGCCACAACGCGATGCTGCTCGACCTCGGACGCATGACGCTCAACAACAAGTTCGTCGACCTGCCCGTCGCTGTAAGTGCTACTCTAGTGCACTTGTTGGTCAGTTAACTCGCACTCGTTCACACTGCTCACACCGATATCATTTTACCAACTTCAAAACACCGACTTCAAGAAGAAAGAGGTTAATAATTCGGCTGTTTTCAGTTTATACCGAATTGAAAAATTATTTATTTTTGTTTGAAAGGATATACTTTCAGATTGGTCCCATATAAATTTCATCAAAATCGGTTCAGTAGTTTGGTTTTTGAAACAAAATTGCGCATTTTGAAGTTTTTTTTTCAGTTTTTTTTAATTAAATTATATTTTTTATTTTTGGAAACCATTTCACCCATCATCATTTACCTCCCAACTGCTTATAAATATTATATCTGGATGGATATCTGCATTTCATATATTGTAACAGCGATTTAATTTATGTGCTACAAATCACAAAGGTGTGGTTCGAAGTTAACTACCAGAATAAAGTTAGTTACGCAACATCCATATCGTGTGTCTCCGTAACTTAAGAGTCAGAGTTCAGGAACATTGAGGGCGTTACTGTTCTCATTTTATTATTTTGTTCAGCCGAGACCACAGAATACCATAGTAGTATGTACTTCGAGACATTAGTTCCTTTTTTTGCCCCGATAATACTCTATAAGACTAGCAATGTAACTCCTTTCTAATGATTGTTCAGGATGTAAAAAACAAAGTGACAGTGGAAGAGCTGACCCTGGATCTGGAAGACATGAAGGTGTCGTGCGTGGACCTGTCCGAGGGAGACACGCTGCACGTGGACCGCGAGCGGCAGCTGCTGCGGCCGACCAGCTTCAAGCTGCTCGTGAAACGGAGCCTCTCCACCTGGTACGACACGCTGCCCGACCTCGACCTCTCCGGGCGGATGAAGACCATCACCGTGAGTCGCAAACACTATTTAACATACAAAAAGCCTCTGTGTGCGAGTGAAACTCGAACTTTGCCAGATTTCTTTATCTTTTCTTTACAAATAATTTGCATTAATTGGCTATCAAACACCACCCGTCCCTGGCCCCACACATTATAGTGCTATTTATTACCTATATTATTTATGGTAAGATCATCAATAAACGTATATGTTTAAAAAACTCTAAAATCCCCGACAAAATAAAACGGCTGAACCGATTTTGATATAATATAGTTAACACTCTCGATCAAATTCTCTTTCAAACAAAAACAAGATCAAATTGCTCCATCCGTTTGACAGCTACTATGCTACAGACAGACACACAGATACACACTTCAAACGTATAACACCCCTCCTTTTGGGTCGGGGGTAAAAAAAAGAGCCAACCCAAAGCTATTCATTCCTATTGTCTTTCAGATAACTGTCGGCCACAGCGATTACAAGAGCATTATGAAAATTTTGAACCAAAACCTTCAAGAAGGCCAGAAGACCACCGAAGAGTTGAAACAACAGCAGGCGATGTCTAAAACCAACATGTCCAAAACCACCGTTAAGACTCAGACGAGCAAAGCGCAGACTAAATCCACAGAGGTTGTGGAACACGCACCATCACAACAGAAGCCAAGAACTACGATCAAGTTCTCCTTCACTATGGACAGTTTCGTAATTAATCTTATGAACACTGTTCCTGTAAGTATTATCTATGTTACAAAATCTTATCCTCTTTCTTATTTTGCGACCTTTCACTTTTTGGGTTTATTGTTTAAGGTCACGTTTTAGTTTAGGCTGATTGTATGAACTTCTTATGGGTTCAAGTTGAATTCTTCCGCTCCATTTTTCTATCACGGACTAACAAGATGTAGAATGTCCCGCCTTCGTAGTTTTTCCGGTCCAGCTCCCAGTTCGGCGTTAAATCATTAGCGACCCCATCGGACGTCAGCCCTACGTGCTGTGTGCCCATCTCACTGCCATTTAAACTTGCTTATCCGTAAAATTAATTTATATATTTTTATTTTATTTTAATTTATATATTATCTAGATTTAGCAGCCTCGAGATCCTGTTGGGTCAGTCAGTACGGAAGTAATTGTGAATAAAGTGTTATTTCCGTTGTTTGCTTTAGTCGGCAGACAAATCGTTCTTCAAAGATGTGGACCTGGCGCGTTTCTGTCTGGCGCTGCTCTCCGTAAAGGGGAGGATGTTCTCAGACGGCTCTATCCACACCGCGCTGCTGCTCGTCGACTGTACGCTGGATGACACCAGGCCCGGACGTGGCGCGAAGATTACCAGGTCTGAAAAATATACCTAGTCTTGTCTTGTCTTGTCTTGTCACGAAGAAAAAAATTATTTTTTTATTGCAAATAATATTTATTACTTTTACAGTGTGTTAGTTTAATACATAAATATAAAACAATTTAAAATATAAAAGCTTATTCGAAGTGGTCTCCATTGGCTGCAATACAGTCCTTTAAACGTTGAGGCCAGTTATCAATAGAAGCACGCACTCTTTCCATGGGAAAATTCTTCACTGCCAATCGTATGGATTGTTTTAGGGACTCCAAATTATCATGGCGTTTAGAGCAAGCCATACCCTCTAAACTGACCATAAATCATAATCCAGCGGATTAAGATCAGGACTAGACGACGGTCAGTCTTCAGCTCTGATGAAGTCCGAAACGTTCACTTCCAACCAAGACTGCGTGGACCGAGCTTTATGACCTGGCGCCGAGTCTTGTTGGAAGGACCATACTTGGTTATTGAACATGGTGTTGTTAAGGGGCTTAACTACCTTCTCAAGAATGGTATTTTGATACACTTGTGCCGATGTTTTGATACCTTTTTTACAAAAATATGGCTCAGTCACTCCTTCATAGCTAACACCCCACCAAACCATCACTGAAGTCGGATAATGCCCACGTTGCACTCTGTCGACTAATTGGGAAGCTTCCTTAGAGCTTTGAGCATAAATACGGTCATTTTGTTTGTTTAAATGTTGCTCAATTGTAAAGATTTTCTCATCCGTAAACAAAATTTTTCTGTGACCTCCTTTGCGTACCGCTGCAGTAGTTGTTTCGATTTTACCACCCTATTCTTTTTTAAATTATCAGTTAAAAAATGACCAGTGCGTCTCTTATAGGCTGCAAGTCCTAAGTCATCTTTTAAAATACGCGACATGGTTCTGGGTGCTATCTTCATCTCCCGAGATAGAATCTTTTGCTTTCGGACAGGATTTCTTCGAATTCTTTCCCTTACTGCTTTGACCACCTTTTTCGTACGAACACTACGTGGACGGCCAGATCTTTTTCTGTCACAAACAGAGGAGGTCTCATTGTACCTCGGTTAATAGCTCGGTACACAAACATTTGACTAATACCAAGCGTATGGAGAGTTTTAAAAATTGCATTTGGCTCCATACCAACTTTGTGTAATGCAATCACAGCGATTTGGTTCTCTTTATCACCCCACTCCATTTTAATATCGCAAAATATTGTACAATGTATTGGCGCCAAAATTAGAAAACTCAATGAACAATCGTATAAAAATGACAGATTCCAAATTCAAATGTAATATCTTTCTTATTTTTAACTGTAACAGTATTTATGGCTAGACTAAGTATACATATTCTTTCTCTCCATTTAAAATAGATCGACGAACCGTGGGAGTGGAATATCCAATTTGAAGGCGCATAATGCGAGTTCCATTCGTTTCATGTATGCCGCCAGTTTCTCGTCACCAGTGCTCATCACCAGTGTCGTGTGTAACAGGTATCTAGAGCGGCGGCGGGAGAGCTCGGAGTGCGACGAGGACCGGGAGGAGCGCGTGATGGAGGCGGCCGACAAGATCCGCAGCATGATCGACATCACATACACCATGAAGAACGACGACACCTTTAGTGAGCTCCACCATATACTTACTCTGTTTTATCAGTACCTGGCCGACCGAGCTCCACTCGGATTTTTTATGACTGAAAATACGAGCAAACCCGGGTTCACTAAAAATGAAACCTAGCAAGATCGATTTATCGTCCCCTAATCTACCTACAAACCAAATTTCATTAAAATGGAGCGGTTTCCGAGATTAAGATTATATATATACATATATACGAGAATTGCCCGTTTAAAGGTCTAATACCTTAATCATCATTATCTTCATAGATATTATCATCATCATCATCTTCGCCCCGCACATACCAAAGTTGTCTGGAAGAGGTCGCTTTTAGCGATAAGACCGCCTTTTGTGCCATTTTCTTATATTTATTGTGTTATTATTACTTTATGTGGTGTCAATAAATTGTTATTGATTGATGTAATGTTCGTAGATATTTTGATAAAAGAAGTCGGTTATTAAAGTATCCTATGTCCTTCTCCGATGTATACAGAATCATTGAATCTTAATTGTATTGTGATATCGGCTAAATTACTTATGCAAAAATGACGACATATTTTGTGTGAAGAACCTAACATAACTTATTTTATTGTATTGGACATACTGTATTACTAGATAGATATAATTTTTTTATTTTAAGTACTATGTTTTTTTTGACATTTATTGATTTTTAATTATTGATTGATATTTATTTTCTAATTATGTAATTAATCTTAAATAAGTAATTTGAATTTAATTTCTAATTATCCAACAACTTGATGTCTGTTTACCATCAAGGTAGAAACTAGAGAACCCTAATGTAATGACATAACACCATATGTACTCACCTAGTTTCACAGACGAATAAAGTCAATGTTTCAATGTTTCAATCTTATCAATTGTGAAAGTTAAACAGCCAGAGTCAAGAGTTATAAAGAGACATAGTTACTATCGCTATCATAATATTAGCTACGATTCAAACGCGTCCTTTCATTCCAGTCGACATGAGGATATTCAGCTTCAACCTGATCCTGGCGATGGACTTCCTCATGAAGATCGCCGAGTTCATGACGACCGGCCTCGCCGCGGAGCCCGCCACGGATTCGGACAAAATGGCCAAGGGTGATATCAAGCCGGTCAAATCTGTTGAGAATACGAACGTAAGTCTTGATATCTATATACCAGTAGCATAGTGCGGGGGTTCCTAAACTTTTTCAGTTTACGACGCTCTTACAGATTAAGAAATCGTGGTGCCCTATCAACTCAAAATATAGGAGGTATTAAGTAGAAAAAGTACAAAAACTTTGTTTCTAATTTTCAAAAATAGGTAATAAATTATTTACATTCAAGAGCAACTTACTCAACTTGGTGTGTGTGAGCTAGGTGATCTTTTTTTACATGAATTAGATGTACAATTGATTGGTTTACCTTTGGGTCTTTTATACATTATTTCAAATATGGGATAAGGTTCTTTCTTCCTCCTAATAGATCTTTGACAGCTACAGCTATGGCGAGTATATGAAACTGATAAATTACTTAAAGATTTTCAGGATATTGACCAAACAAAGAAGCTGACGAGTTAACGAAGCTGGCTAATTAGGGAAGATGAAAAGAGATAATCCGTATTAGTGGACAATAAAATTTAGGTGGAACATGTGTCTGGATAGGAACTTGGATTCACGCTTGGTATTAATTTCCAGAGAAGAGTACATAGACATATTTTTTTAAGACAAGTATAAGCTTACAAAAGTCAAAAACCCCCGAAAATAATTGAACCGATTTTGATCACACGAACAATTTCGATCAAATCTTCTTTCAAACAAAAAAAAGTCAAAATACTATGTCTCAATCAAAATCGGTCCATCCGTTTGAGAGCTACGTTGCCACAGACATTTACACAGACACATACATCAAACTTACGTATAATACCCATCTTTTTGGGTCAGGGGTAAAAAATGAAGTGGGAAGAACATTTTAAGAATGCATCACAACTAGTTTTTCACTGGTTGTCGCTAGAAACCGTCTAGCGCTTTTTTAACGATTTTTTAAAGAATTTGAATTTGATTGTTTTATGTAAAACATGAAACGAACAATCGTTTTTTTTTCGTAGCGCAAGAAATCAAATTCGTTAGATTTGGACGCGCCGCAGAAAATGTCTATGATGACTATCAACATGAAGATTGAACAACCAGACATCATCCTGGTCGAGTCTTTGGAACAGAAGAAATGCGACGCATTGATCCTCAATGTAAGTATGGCTATAAGAACTATGAGATAGATAATATTATACGTATTGATATACATAGTTATGATAACTTACGTGATATATGAGTTACTTAACCTAATCTTAACTATTATGAATTCAAAAATGTAAATCGAAAGATAATCAAATTCGATCCATTTACTGTTCAAAATGTCTGTTCATTTCAAAACAGGTGTGTTGGTTCTGATGATATTTTTGAAGGATGGTAGGATGGGTAGAGGAGGAAGCCTTGTAAGTTTTTTTTTTGGATAGTAATACTGCAGGACTGTTTTCAGTATCGAAAGGTTCCAGAGGTCATGATAACAAAGGAATAAATATATTCTTTGATAAATAAATCAATTCGAGTACTAAAACAAAAGTATTTGTAGGACTTCCTGGATTAAAGGAATTTCATAGACTGCTATATCATAAACAATTGGACCCCAATTAAGATAAGATAGACTGCCAAAAACTCAAAAAAGTTCACGGCAAATGCGGAGTGAAAGTTTCTTCTGTGCGTGAACCTGGACAACAGTTTTTAAATTAAATAACTATAAACTTCTCTTATTTTTGGTTGATATTAAACGACTTGTATTTGTATTCTAATAATTCTGTGAACTGGAGAAGAAAATATTGAAAATCATAAATAATTCCTCTATAACACCTATCTTGTTTATTTAAAATTACGAATTACATCTGTTGCCTTAAATAAAATTGTCAATTTTCACGATGGTTCCGCAGTCAATACGATTATAAGCTAGCAATAGCTCAGTAGGGTGGATGTGTCGCAGGGCTGGTTGCAGCAGTCGTCCATGGTGCCGCGCTTGGGTTTCACCCCACTGTGGGCCTGGTAAGCATGCGGACCGAACCAACCGATTTTATTGTAACTCGGGACCGATCTCTTATCTTCTTCGTATTCTCCCCAGTCGCAGATCATAGCCATTTATCTGCCAATACTCTGCCGCAGTATATTCCTAAGCCGTCTGCTTTGGTAGAGGACAGGAAAGCTGTCACGATGAGAGCGGCGATAGCAAAGATCTGGAGCTTCATGTTAAGTTGGTTCGGTCGGTTGTGATCGAAAGCAGGCGATTGAATGTGCTGAACGATTTGTTTTTTTTTCAGTATTTATACTGAGGGTTGATCATATAATATTCACGAAAAACTGGATAAATATACACACGGTGCTGCACGCCAGTTCTGTTAGCTTGAACTTGGCTTGACACGCTGCCGCGTGTCTAGGTTTTAGACTTATATGTAGATTGTAGAATATTTTAAGATTGTACGCGTAATTATTTGTGCAACATAATTTCACTTGAGTTATTACTACCAAATAGTCGATGAGATAAAAAATTGAAAAAAAGAATCAACCGAAAAATTGCCTCACACAAGAAACGTTCTAGGATTTGGTCAGGCAACCCTAAATGTTCAGGAGGCTTCGTGAACATATAGGCTTCGTCTATCACATATACACCAAAAGTGGCTCCCATCGTTGTAGCTGATGAGGTACACTTTTTGCAGTGCGCTACCATACTAATAGATGAAATACTAAATACGCATCAAGTTAGAATACATTTGAAATTTCACTTAAGGCGATAAGCAGCACTCAACTTTTCTACAACTCGTCTTCATCATTATCTTACCCTCAAGAAGTCCACTGCTGAACACATGCATCCATGGATTTCTACAAAGACCTGATAGAAGCGGCTTGCATCCAGCGTCTTCCTGCCACTTGTCGTGGCTGGAAGATGTTGGGTCGTCTGCCTATCTTATGATTGGTCTTCCTACGCTGCGTGATCACCAATCGAGAATTTGCGGTCCGATCGGCCATCAGTTCTACGTGCTATATGCCCTTCCCAGTGCCACTTGCAACTTGTTAATTCGCTGTGTTATGTATGTCGGTGACTTTCGAACGTCTACGTATTTCTTATTTAAGATTTGATCTCATAAATAGACTCCGAGCATAGCCCTCTCCATAATTCGTTGCGTGATTTTGAGCATCCATTACTCTCCCAAAACCAGATAAAATTTTAACGAAAATTTTTGTTGAAGGAAGGCCTTAACGAACTTATAATAGACAGCCTTGCAAAACACAAGACGAGATAATGTATTCACAGTTCATTGAAGTATATAATTACGTCACAGGTGCCCTTTAACACCGCGAAATAATCAGATCTCATTAGCGTGACATGGTGCTCACCAGACATCTGAATATTCATCAAGACGGGGTATAAAACCGGGATAAACACGGCACCTTCATTCACTCGAACTCCTACTTCCGAAACCCGTGAATATGCAGCTGCAAGCGTTACTAGTTGTCATCGTCGCTGTCTCGTGCAGCGCAGGTGATGTACCGCAAAAATACTGCGGCAGGCGACTGGCTGAAGCTCGAGCCTTCATATGTGGCTACACGACGGAGGAAGAGAAGCGTTCGATTTTACACAACGAGGTGGAATATAGCAACACCGGGTACGAGTATGGTGGGTGGCCGTGGCTTCAGGCGCACAGGGCTGTCGCGCTCGCCCAGCCGCGGGACAAACGTGGCATCGTCGAGGAGTGCTGCGAAAAATCTTGCTCCATCAGCGAACTGTTGACGTACTGCTGAACCTTAATTTGCACTGACTGAATTAAAATTTGCTCCCATCGCCGTTGTGATAATGTAATTACTATGCGTTTTGTTTTAATATTCATACAAATATTAATGTGATATTATTTACTGTTCAAGTATCTATAAATTAATCTTGTTTAAATTATTAATAAAATGTAAATGACTGCTCTATTTCTTTATTTATTATAACACGTTTTCGTTCGAGTGTTATTCTTCCCTAAATATAGTTTATTTAAAAACTAAATTTGTATTCTATTTCCGCTTAGATTATATTACATTTACTACATATAAAACTTTTTATTCCCATTTCATTATGATGATTATAATAGTCCACAAACAATTTTAGCTAGAAATATTAGTATGTAGTTAAATTTTCATATGTTGACTTTGTCGAGACATTCAGAATAGCTATGGAACCCCTCTACTCTCGTACTCTCGATCGACGTGCGTTGGTCATTTATGAATACTTGAGATAAGATAAAGATAAAGATAATTTATTTGCATACAACACGAGAATTTTATACAACAAGTGCATAAAAGATGTTACACTAAATTTAGTCGCTTAAAATCATGTTGTGCCGATTAGGCGTACAAATGTCAGGTAGACAGCATCATGCACATGCGAAAAATTATAAAATAATTATAATTATTATTTGTTATTAGATTAATACACAAACCAAAAATATCTATAATATGACAAAGCAGAAGCAATAAAAGATACACATAATGTCAAATAAAATTAAAATTTGTCATTTAAAAAATCATTGATAGAATAATAACACTTCTGCAATAACAATGCCTTCAACTTTTTTCTAAATAAATTACTATTCTGGTCTCTTATTGACTTAGGAATCTTATTGTAGATTTTAGGACCCATACATACAATGCTATTTTGCATCAGTGCTGTCTTTCCTTCATGTACGCGCCGTTTGTCTTGGTCGCGCCTATTTCTTACAGTAGTATCAGATAGTGTGGGGAATCGCTCCCGGTTTGTTTTTACAAAAAGGGCCGTTTCTAAAATGTATAAACACGGAAGTGTAAGAATTTTATACTTTAAAAAATAGGGCTTACAACTATCTCTTTTTTTGAGTTTAAACATTGAACGAATACAGCGTTTCTGCCTTTTAAAAATAATAATTTTATTTGTTGAATTTCCCCAAAAAATAATCCCGTACCTCAAAATTCATTCAACTAACCCATAGTAGGCTTTAAGTAAAGATTCTATATTTAGAGTACGAGCTAGTTTGGCGATGGCATATGTTTGGCTACTTATTCTTTTCGAAAGGTGCTCTATTTGTGATTTCCAATTCAATTTTCGGTCAATATATAATCCAAGAAATTTTGAGCTTTCTACTTCATTTATAATGTTATTGTCATATGCTACATTAATATTACCTTTGTTTGTTTCTCTTTGTCTAAAATGCATTATATTTGTTTTATTTAGGTTAATTTTTAAGTTATTGTTGTCAAGCCAAGATATAACTGAGGTCAAAGATTTAACAATATCGTTTTCATAAGAGTCAAGTGTTTTACATGCTACGGTGATAGTGCTATCATCTGCAAATAATGTCATAGGTTGAGATGTAGCATTAGGCAAGTCATTTATGTATGCTATGAATGAAAGTGGTCCCAGGACACTACCTTGTGGAACTCCGTACGCCACTTTGCGTTCATACGATCTATATATTTCTTCTGCTTTCGTGATAAGATTGACTCGACTGATTTCCGTGATTTGTATTCTATCTGCTAGGTAAGACTCTATCAAATCTAAAACATTACCACGTATTCCATACGCTTCTAATTTACTAGCTAAGATTCTGTGATCTACGTAATCGAACGCCTGCGTCATATCACAGAATATGGCGCACACCGGAGTGCTTTTATCCATACATATTAAGACGTTTTTAATGAAATCGTATATGGCCATATTAATACTTCTATTTTTTCTGAAACCCTTTTGTTCATTGCATAGAATATTATTTTTCTCTAAATAATCATTTAACTCATTATAAACATACTTCTCGAAAATTTTTGAAAATATCGATATAAGTGCAATGGGCCTATAGCATTCCATTTTCTCTCTATTGTCTTTTTTAAATAAAGGTTTAATAATGGTCGTTTTTAGAGAACTCGGAAATGTGCCTGTGGATATACACAAATTAATAATATAGCTTAGAGGGGTACATACATACTCACTTACTGATTTTATTATGAAAGTTGAGATTTCGTCATCACCAACACTTTTAGTGTTTTTAAGGTTTTGTATTATTTTGCTTATTTCTTGTGGCGTGCTTGGTGCCATGAACATAGAATCTTTGCTATGATTTATATTAGCTGTCACTTTATATCCTGACTCAGGGACCGGTTTTATTTTATCTATGAAAAAATTATTAAATGCGTTGGCTATAGCTATCGGATCCGTTATATCTTCATTATCTTGTTCAATTTTTGTTATGGCTTCTTTAGGTAAATTTAATTTGGTACTATTTATGATTTGCCATGCAGTTTTTGACTTGTTATGAGATGAATTTATCTTAAAGTTATTTTGCGCCCGTTTAGTTAGAACAATGATCTTTCTAAGACGTTTTGAGTAATTAAGGAAGATACTTTTATTAGTTTTTGTAGGATTCAGTCTATATTTCCAAAGTAAATTTCTTTTGTTTTTGCTACAAATTTTTATGCCACGTGATAACCACTTTATGGATTTATTAACTCTAATAATAACTGTTTTATATGGAAAGCACAAATTATAGTATAGTTTGAAGTTTGAAAAAAAGTAATCATATGCAAGATTTGCGTCAGAAAAGCTGTATAGTTCTTGGAATAAAACATTACTAAGACACATTTTAAATTTATTAATATTTTCAACAGAATAATCACGCTGCTTTTTCCTCCAGAATTTAAGTAGCGCGTTTTTATGGACTGGGAACTTCATTACTAAAGCACTGTGATCAGATAAATCTAATTCGTGCACTTCCGTATTACAAATCTTTTTACAGTTATATGCCATATTATCGATACATGTTTGGCTTGCAAAGCGAGTCGGTTGTTTCACCGCCAATTTAAAGTTATGGTTTCCTAGAATTGATTCGAAATCTGATGTCAAATTAGATGCTTTTAATATATTAATGTTAAAATCACCAGCAATGACGATTTGTTCATATTTTTTGTTACTCGTCATGCTCAATATTTTATCCAGTTTACATAAGAAAGTTTTTAAATTATAGTTTTAAATTATAGTAGTTTTGAGTGTTATAAACAGTACAGAGCACGCTAATTTCGGAGTGTAACTAAATATAACTTCCTCAAATTAAAATAAAATAAATAATGGTGGACATTTCACACAACACCATCTTGCTCCAAATGTAAGCAAAGCTTGTACTATGGGAACTAGATGGCTGATAAAATACATAAATACTATGTTTGTACATTTGATAAATAGGAACACCCAACAACAACAAATATCCAGGCTCATCACACAAACGTTTGTCCTGGGTGGGGATCGAATCCAGAACCTACAGCTTAGAAGGTATACGAGTACCTTACTGACTGAGCTGTAAAGCCAGTTGAATCCTTCGGGTATTCTTCAGTATTCTGCGGTTCGGATATACCTTACTGAGCTGTAAAACCAGTCGAATCGTTCGGGTATTCTTTAATATTCCGCGGGTCGAGGTAGCAGTCCGAAACTCCCTGGCTTCAAACATATACGTGGATCACCGCTTGTGTCGTCAGATGGAGGCTCGGTTCAAGTTCCGTCAGAACCCGGAGCGCATGTCGGCGGAGGGCTCCATCTCCGGGTTCCAGATGGTAGTGCGCACGCTGGGCGCAGCGAGTGCGACGCCCCGCTGGCTGTTTGCGCCCGCGCACCTCTCCGTCGCGCTCTCGCAGCAGCGGGACAGCGGCATGCATGTCGACGTCACCATCACTGACATCAAGATCACTATTTCGCCGGGTATGTTGCGCTACCTGTTCTCATTTTATGTATAGTGTGCGTAAAATTTTTGAAGATACTTTAATTTTACTTATGTTGCTAATTTTTCGAAGAGTTTTATATTCTTAATATGCTGTAACCTATAATTTTACTTTGCTCTTACTCACAGGGCAAAGTAAAATTATGGAGGATATGACAGGAGAGCGGTAGTTCAATAGCTGATCCATTCCTACAGATTTGATAGCGCTACTGAATCGCGTGCTGGCTACGATCACCAGCAGCGAGGAGAGTAACGTGGAAGAGGAGAACAAGGCGATCATCTACGAGAACATGTGGAGCATACAGCCGTTCCGGCCTAACGCATACTGGTTCCTCAAGACTGGTACGTTCTATATGTTTCATTTCGAGGATTGAGCGATCTTCTCTAAACAACGCAGACGCTCTATATGAAGTGCGCTTACTATACGTATCTTTCGCAGCGGATACCACATAAAGGGAAGTACAGTCGCGCTCAAGATCTTGACCGCGACTGTGCATTATGCGGTGGGTCTATCGACATTTTTTTAATTCAATTTATAATAAACTTGCGCTTGACCTTTAACTCACATGATCTTAAGAGAAACATTGTCGCGCGCTCTGTACCGACGTACCTTCGAGAGGTTATCCAGTTTTTTTGGTAACTAACCGAGTTTTTGACTTTATACAGGAGTCAAATTTGAGAATTGGAGCAGAGACGTAGCCGAGATGTTATCACAAAATAAATAGCGAACAAAGACTCTACAACTTAACCCAATAAAATAGTATTTATCAGCATTTTTGACTTTCTTCGAATGGACTCTATTGCTTTTCAAAATAAGGTTTATTGTTGTCAAATAGACTCTAAAGTTGTCAGAGTTGAGAAGACCCGCCTATACCGGCACAAAGTTTAAACAAACTGAATTATATACATGAATGTTATTTGATGAAACTGGCATACTCGTTTGCAGAGGAAGGTGAAGAGGCGATCTCGGCTGACTTCGAGGCGGCGCCGCCGCCTACGCCTGTCGGCGACATCTGCATATTATCGAGCCCCTCCATCATCGTCTCGCTCGAGACGCAGATCGGTAACGAGACTATACCCGTGCTCGTCATGCAGGCCTCACTCAGTGGACAGGTCAAGGATTGGAGCACCAATGTAAGTATCCCGATGCCTTATAATGTACTGCAGAACATTTGTAGTAGTCACTTAACTACAATTGCTTGAGTCCCACTTTTATCTCTTCAAACGGCCCTGGTGGAGACAAAAAGAGTAATAAAATATCTATATTTTTTTAATAAAATAAGTTAAGATAATGGCGACGAATGCAAATAGCAATCTATTTGTATCTAATGTAGGACCCTAAGTTCAACCAAGATCGGAACGCGGCGGTAGGGGAGGCCCTGAATAGGAACATTATTTAAATCATTTCTGTCCTCTTTTTTTATTCGTTGTATATGTAAACTTAGTTAAAAAATAAAATGTATTAGTTTATAAAAGGCACGGACCCTGGAGTCCGCGGAGCTTAATTTTTTTTAAATACAAAATAAAAAAACCCTGAACCGAAAAAAGTATAGACTTATTGAAATACGTATCCTTGTCACATTCTCGCACAATAAAAAGAATAGAGAATATTTTGTCGCGATGCGTATCTCTGGCCTGCAGTGTCTGTAGTCGCACTACAAGCGTGTCATCTTCCAACCCTTATGTGATGCCGAGCGTTATCGTTAGTGTATCGAGGGTGTATGTATGTTTCAGTTGAACATGGAGACGACGTGGGCGATGCAAGTGTCGTATTACAACATCGGGCGCGCGGTGTGGGAGCCGCTCATCGAGCCCGTCGAGGTGATGAAGAATTACCAGTACAAGCACGTGCCTTGGGAGCTCCGGATGGAGGTGGTCATCTTTACCTTATTACCTTATTACTCCTTATTACCCGACTGCGTAAGAAGGAGGGTTATTTGATAATATTGCTCAGTCGAGACTACAGAATACCATAGTAGTATATACTTCTAGATCTTAGTTCCATGTTTTGCCACGATAGTTCTATATTTAAATGAATTATATACTTAGAATTCAAATATATGTGCATGATCGTCATCAGTAGTGAGTGAGTATTGAGCGCTATGTAATGTGTCAGGTGATAATGCGTCAGCCGGAGGTGCAGAGTCCGATCGACACGACGGACGAGGCGGCCAACGCGCAGGCGGTCGCGGTCCGCCAGGCCAGCAAGTCCATCAACATCTCTAGCAGCGAGACGCTCGAGATCACCATCACCAGGACCGCTATGGAGGTGAGTTCGCGTACTCGAGACGCTCGAGATCACCAACACCAGGACCGCTATGGAAGCGAGTTCGCGTACTCGAGACGCTCGAGATCACCATCACCAGGACCGCTATGGAAGCGAGTTCGCGTACTCGAGACGCTCGAGATCACCAACACAAGGACCGCTATGGAGGTGAGTTCGCGTACTCGAGACGCTCGAGATCACCAACACCAGGACCGCTATGAAGGTGAGTTCGCGTATTCGAGACGCTCAAGATCACCATCACCAGGACCGCTATGAAGGTTAGTTCGCGTATTCGAGACGCTCAAGATCACCATCACCAGGACCGCTATGGAGGTGAGTTCGCGTACTCGAGACGCTCGAGATCACCAACACCAG
Source organism: Lycia hirtaria (assembly GCA_947563715.1). NCBI lineage: Eukaryota > Metazoa > Arthropoda > Insecta > Lepidoptera > Geometridae > Lycia > Lycia hirtaria. The sequence continues at coordinate 1,862,083 of OX387379.1, forward strand.
GACCGCTATGAAGGTGAGTTCGCGTATTCGAGACGCTCAAGATCACCATCACCAGGACCGCTATGGAGGTGAGTTCGCGTACTCGAGACGCTCGAGATCACCAACACCAGGACCGGTATGAAGGTGAGTTCGCGTATTCGAGACGCTCAAGATCACCATCACCAGGACCGCTATGGAGGTGAGTTCGCGTACTCGAGACGCTCGAGATTCACCATCACCAGGACCGCTATGGAGATGTGGCGACTCGTTCACTTCTCAATACGAACTAATTTCAGGTTTTATTATCTGTTGCAGAAACATTAAAAACCTTCGATATAAAAAAAGGTTAAATTGCTTTTCATGAAATAGAGCCAAGAATGCTTTCAAGAAAATCACATTTTCTTTCTAACAAAAAATAAGTAGCCAAGACCATGTCGAGACACACATATGGTAAGGTTTCGTAGCTAATGCTGTAATCTAAAGTATAAGTACTTGGTGAACATTGTTAGTTTAGACTTCTCAATGACTTTTGTACTATAACGACTTAAGTGTTCTACATACATATCGATACATCTCGAAAAGTTGTAATCACAGAGTCCTAGTCTCTGACGGACGGGCATTTCTATTTAGAACTACAGGGAACACGCGTTAATCACACAAGTGCAATGGAGAAAAAGAAGAAAATAATATATAATACATGTTTATAATCCAGGTCCTGACTCAGCTGGGCAATTCGTTCGCGGCTGCCACCGGCACAGAGACGTCCGTCTCCAAGACGAAGCAGGAGGCGGTCTCCGAGAAGGAGCACCCGGGCTCGCCCTACGTGCTGCACAACTGCACCGGACTCACGCTACAACTCGACCTCAAGGACAACCGGGACTTCTCCGTCTACCTCGCGGAAGAGTTCAAGGGTTCCCATTACAGGTGTGACATCACCATCATTATCTCAAAATAAGTCCACTGCTGGGCATACGCCTCTCTTCCATGGATTTACAAAAAGATCTGATGGAAGCGGCTTGCATCCAGCGTACATTGAATACTTGTTTAAACTACAATTAATTATGTGTATTTTATATCAGTGACGCGGTGCTTCAGCCCGGCGCCTGCGTCCCGCTGCAGTTAAAGCACGGCGGCCTCAACACGATGAAGCTGAACGAACCGCCGCCGCCTCTGAAACTTAATGTCAAGGTAACTGAGTGTCAGCCGCGACTTCGTGCGCGTACCACTCGCCAAACTTCGTTATGATCCGTTCGACAGGTTTTAACTAAAGCTTGCTGGTTAGTAACGTACTTTCGGGTGCCAGAAAACTGCCTTTCTATGGTTTTATTATGGTGTTTTCCTGCATCGTTTTTTTTTCTTCAAATAAAATTATTTTTATGAGTGAAACTTAGGAATGCTTTTTAAATTTTTGTTTCTTTCTGTTCCCCTGTCTGGCTGCTTGTTACTTTTTGATGGTTAAACCGATCGGCACAAAATTTGGTAAAAAAGTATATATACTTGAGAACCTGGAGACGCACACAGACTACATTAAGTTGTTTATCACTAGGCGGGTGGAACCTCTAGTTCTTTATAAAATAGATCAGAGTATACATGAAAGTATCTCCCGCGTCAGGTGGTCGAGTTAGAGGACGAGATCCAGATCCCCGTGGAGCGCGCGGACAAGCGGTACTTCCCGGTGGGGAGGCGCGCGGGGGCCGGCGGCTCGCTGCCCAGGAACACGACGATAGCGGCGGCGCTCGAGCCGCGCGGACTGATCTCCGACGTCGTGATGCAGGACGCGGCGCTGCACATCTACCTCAGGAGCGTGCTGCAGGTAACGTACCTCTCGACCGTGTCGATTGTGGTATGCTTGAGGTACGGGCGAAATGTGTGCCTCCTGTTGCTGCTGTCTGATACTACAACCTATTTATAATCCGGCATACGTTTTTTGAATCTTACTTGACCGAATCCGTTTCATAGAATTGTTTGATTCCAGATGTCTTACTTGACACGAGTTTCTGATTTCATAAGTTTCATTTGCCGGAACAGTTATTAGGTTTGGTTCGTTAGTTTTCTGCTATATTATATAAAAATATAAATTTATTGAATCAGGCGTTAATTTGCGGAAATATTTAAAATAACTTAAATCTAATTTCTGTACCTAGTGTATTTCCGCTTCAAGCCGGCACTATTGCCTACCTCTAAGTCTTCAAGTTGGTACTCTTGTGGACATGTGTTTCACCTTGTCACGAAGCATCTTCAGGACTTCTTGACCCTTCGAGCTCTTGCGTGTTAATGAGCAACAGCTAGAAATATCAAATATGAAAATTTAAACAATAATGTACTGTTCAATGACCAATCAAACTTGACGTCACCGCTACTGTGATGTTTCGGAGCGAGTAGGGAGCGGAGCTGACTAGCAGTCACGTGGCCTTAATTACGGTTCACACGTGTCTCTTTCGCATATAAGGGCGCCCGCAAGGACTGCGTGCTCAAAGTCGTGTCCACAAGAGTACCAGGTTGAAGTCTTCAAAGTAGGCAAGAGTACCAGCTTGAAGACCTCGAAGCGGATACACTAAATATATAGGTTAGTTTTTTTTTATATCAACGTGTGTGTGTGTGTTTGCAGGTGTGGAACACTCTGTCCGTGTCCGTATCGGTGTACTACATGACCCTGAGCGGTAACGAAGTGCAACTGTTAGGCGAGGTGAAGCCCGGCGACACGCTGCGACTGCCGCTGCAGGCAGTACACACGCCCACAGCAGAAATATTCTTCTCCGTTGAAGGTAACACTGTGCTACATAATGTGCTTTCACGGCCAGTGGACGCGTATCCACGGCTATGAATAAAAAAAAAAGCGGTTTCAGGAGTTGTGGCGGGAACGCCAGGGAAACTTATTATCGCTTTGCTTTATTTTTTGACTCTAATTGTTGACGAAAATAAGAAAATATTGTATATTTGTTTTTGTTTTACAATGGTTTTATAAATTATTTCGGAATTTATGGACCTTACGTCCAGAGCGGACTGTTGTTATTTTGTCACAGATCTAGTTTTAGCACCTTAGATGAGGACGAGGACTGTGCGGATGTGAGAGAGAGGTTAATGGAATTATAATATTGGTGGTAGTTAAAAAATAATGTTTTGTTTCAGGTTTCACAGTGTCTGTGTCGCCGTTCATATGGCGTGAATTACAACAGGAAATGAAGATTACGAAGCTTTTGCAATGCGAGTCTAAGGACAAACAGAGTGGAGAAAAATTCTACCTGAAGGTAAGTCTAAACTAGACTATCGCTACATACTGAAGCAGCATCCCTATTCTATATGTATTACTATCCAGGTCGAATCTTTCGAACTGGTTCTTTTCAGGGACAAAAAAAATCGCTTAGCTGTTCTCCGGGCTAAAATTTCCACATTTCAGCCTAATTTAAATTTGCGTGAAATAGATTCATATTACAGGGTAGGCTGGGTAAGAAATATGTGACGCATATATATGTTGCATGACATCTGTAGGGCTATTCACGATTTGTCGGTAACCTGTCCATAATCCGGTTATTCTTACTGTATAGACAAATTTGGCAACTAACGGCCTCAAGGTCTTTGACGTTCTCCCTACCCCGTAAGAGAAAAGAGGCGTGACTATATATCTATGTATGTATGGAATTTAGGATAATATTGATTGCTGTGTTCTCATTGGGCAGGCTGTGGGCACGATGGAGCAAGTGTTCTTCGAGCACACCAACCGGCACACGCTGGCGTCTTCCTGCTACGACGTCGTGCTGAAGCCGGCCGTCAAGCTGCAGAACTGTCTTCCAGTAGATATAACCGTCTCGCAGCTGGGCCTCAAGCGCACGCAGGTCTTCAAGCCGGGAGAGATGTTCCACCTGTCACACCTGGCACCTAATAGGGCTTCCATTGTTATAATGGTAAGTCGACGTCAATTCTGTTAGGTATCCTTTTTTTAACCGAATGTCTGTGTGTGTGTGAAAGAGATTTATGTTTTTTTGCGTGTATGTATATTTGCGTCTTACCTTGATACATGTTGTTGTTTGTGTCATAAATATTTACGTAGACAATAATGTAAATGTCAATAATGTTAATGTCATAGACAATATTTTACGGTAAAGACTTTTATTTAACTCTTAATATAAAACATGACTTAACAAAGAGACTAACTGAACTAAGTACTAAGACAAGTTTTCAACTTCAGTTTATCAGGTCCAGTACAAATCATATAATCTAAAACCAAACTGTTTGGTTCCTCTACTCTACTCTTGGAAACGAGTTTCTATTATCTCTTCTGTTTTTTCGAACTTTTAATGAATCTTTTTGAATCTCTTTCATTTCCCGAGGACGTTGTGGAAGGTCCTCTCAACATCTTCTTATCTATTTTTAACGATTTCAAAAAGAAGGAGATTGATAATTCGGCTGTATTTTTTGTTTTTTACCGTATAATTCCTTCATTTATAACAGATTTGATATTTAATCCCTCTGATATAAATTTAGTCAAAATTGGTTCAGTAGTTTGGTGTTTAAAATTATGCATTTTGAAGTCGGTTGTTTCAGTTTTTTTAACTATAGTTAAAAATAATTATTCTAATGTAATAATTTCAGATAGAGAACTACCTCGAAAAGTGTTGGGTGTGCACTAAAAACCTACCCGACGTTGAGAACGACCTCTCCGTTTGGTCATTCGAGTCGCACGACAGTCCGGCGGTGATGACTCTAGACCTAGGAATGCACAGTATCGACATGGACGGCACTCAGATGCTGTCCCTCTACTGTCCCTTCTGGATGCTTAATAAGACTGGATTTACGCTCTGCTATAGGGTGAGTTCTCGTACATTAGCATAATCATTCATTGAAAACGTGTGTGAAATTTTGCTTTAACTTTATTACATTGTTTAGTCAGTTTTTTGTGGGGATAACATTTATATTTGACGGGTAAGTTTCATTTCAAACAATGATGTTAAATGTCGTACATAGTTTTTTCGGATTAAGATCAACATGACATTAATTATTTTGTACACATTACAGTTCAGATATTATAACAGAAGGAGTAAAAGTAATATTATAGTTACTATTTGTATCTTAATTTTTTTTATGTATTGTATGTATGTATGTATGTATTATTATTACATTATTAAATAGGTAAGTTTAATTTTGAAACAGTCTCCCACCGCTAGTATCTAGAGCATTCTCCTTTCGAGTCTGGCGAATTCTCAGTGCATGTTGTAATCACCGTCAGTACATACATTATACAATATAAAAATGTCGTGTCTATAAAGTGCGGATCTCATATATCGAAATTAAATAACTTTTAGCGATAGCGATAGACCAGGGGGCAATTCAGTTATTTAAAACCGATCCGTAACTGAACTTTGTGTGAAGCATTTCCTGAAAGCAGCCTGAAAGCCTCAGAACATCATGAGGTGGTCGTGTATGAAGATAGGGGTGAGAACTTGTCTTACTTAAAATCCCAGAGACACGACGGCCCCTCTACAACAGATAGCTGGGGACACCCCATCCCGACATCGACCAATCTCAGCGGATCCGAGCGAGCGCAGCAAAAAGCAACTGATGAAAGAACCACGTCGCAAAAACGTGTCAGTTGTTTAAATAGCAGGAGCCATGTCTCGGCTTTTCTAACGGCTTTCAGTGTTGCAGGGCAGAGCTTGCTCAGGTCGACACCAAAATCACCACCAGAAGTAGCAAAAGCGGCTCCGGAACTAGTACCACTGCGAGCTGCCCGGACGAGAGCCGACATGGGCCAGGTCTGTCCACCCCGTTATATCCCAGCACACACACCATCAGAACATGCCAGAAATGCATTCATCGAGTTTTTAGCCGTCACAAGGGCAACGAGACAAGTCAACTTCAAAATATGCGCAAATATCTTGGAGTTATTTAGACTTGGATCCGAAAGCTTTCTGAGGGTGAGACTAGATGAAGCAGAAGCAGCCATATATGACAACGAATCATCCCTGGTCATAAGAGGAGAAATGTCATGTCATCATATGGCAGCTTACAGCGCTAAGAATGGTTTTGTGGCCCTAGATGAGGGTGAAACGGAGCGGACGGGAAGACCAAAATATGCGACACCACTGAATGACCCTATTGTAGTCACAACCCGGCACACCAAAATAATGCTAGATGACAAAATCCTCAAAATGGCGGAATTTCTCGAGGAGGGTTCTGGAGTTAAAGCATTGTGGGAAAACTGGGAGGTGCCTAATATACAGTGGGTCAATGGAGTTCCAGGATGCGGCAAGACAACTTGGGTAGTTGGAAACTTTGATGCGAACAAGGACGCCATTATCACCACAACAACAGAGGCAGCTAAAGATCTGAGAGAGAAGCTAGCGCACCGGATAGGAAACTTGGTAAAGACCAGAGTGCGCACCATGGCTTCTGTTCTCGTAAATGGTTTCAGAAAAAACGAGAGCTACATCCGCCTTATGGTAGATGAAGCACTCATGAACCATTTCGGAGCCATAGTAATGGCTACACGGCTGTCTGGTGCCGGCGAGATTGTTCTCATTGGAGATATCAACCAGTTGCCTTATATCGACAGAGAAAATCTCTTTGAGTTAAGGTACCATCGCCCAAATCTGGTAACCAACATCAGCCAGGAATTGTTATGCACGCATCGCAATCCAATGGACGTCGCATATGCGCTGAGAGAAATATATTCAGGAATATATTCCTCAGTCGCCCACATCCAGTCACTAGAGCAGAGAAGGTTCACGGGTTCCCAAATACCCAAAGCCGCCCCTAAAACTCTTTTCTTGGTCCACACTCAAGAAGAAAAGTTAACCCTTAGCAACCAGGGTTACGGGGGAGGTACAGGGTCACGAATCCTCACCATCCATGAAGCTCAAGGTTTGACGTACGAGTCGGTCATCGTCATTAAGACCAAAGGCAAACTGCAGCTACATGACAGCGTCTCGCATGCAGTCGTGGCAGTCTCGAGGCACACCGGGACCTTCACTTACTACACCGATGATGAAGGAGATGCCATCAGCCGTTTTGTGCGGCGGGCAATGGCAGCTACACCAAGGACCATTTTAGACTACAACCTCAAAATGGCTATCAAAGATCGCAACACGGCGGTAGTGGAGGCCCTGAATGGAAAGTTTCGCTGTTTGTTATAAAAAAAAAAAAAAAAAAAAAGGTGTTAGGTGTTAGGTTATTTTTATTCTTTAGTTGTCTGTCCCTAATTTTGTAAATTCTTGTATGTATTATTTGTCCCCGTTGTGTTATTTTAATAATAATAAGAAAGCGTGTATACTCAGAGCACTCACGCTCACTAAAAAGCTTCTTCTTGCGGCGGCGTCGTGTGGCGGGTCGCCCTCTTCCCTCAAACATGGTTGAGGAGAGCGATGGCTGGCACATGCGTCAACTCGTGAACGGGTGCTGCTTGCGGGAGCTGGACTGCTCGGCGTATACACGCATGCATGTTAGTTAAGTGTAAATTAAAATTTTGTCTTCCTCTTGCATAACTTAAAAAAAAAAAAATGTAAGTAGTTATAAATGCATATATTAGTTCATAAAAGGCACGGACCCTGGAGTCTGTGGAGAATAAATTTGTTAATAAAAAAAAAAAAAAAAAAAAAAAAAAAACATTTCCTGTCGGCTGCTATCATTTTTTGATTTAGTAACGAGCGAAAGACCAAATGTGTCAATTGTATGACATAAAAGTGCCTGAATCAAAAAAAACGATGGCGGCCAACGGGAAACGGTTCATGTATGATTCAGTTACATAAGATTTGACGCAAGTAAGATATCCGCTACAAGTTATATCATTTCAATTACCGATTGCCAAAATGTTAAGCTACCATTTTATTTCGTCTAATTGGCCATTTACTTCACTGAGCATGTGTGACTTGAGAATGTTTTTATTTCACAGTAGCCAAGGAAATTCTCTGATAAAGTATACTAGTATCATGAACTATTGAAAGGACCGTACTGGATCCTAACTAATGAAAACTTGCGTTAATATTTGCTTCTTCAAATATGTCATGTCATTTTAAGTCCTCGTACTGAGGTAGTTAACCTAGCGATTGGCTACAAACCATTCCGTGATTGCAGAAATCAAAGAAACCAGAAAAAGAGCACGGAACCCCGAACAAGGTATCTTTGAGATGACTATGAAAGCTGATCCATAGTTTTTTGTATACCATTTATTTTGCTTCCCATATTTTCAATTTTAATGCTTTATAAATTTAACCGGCTTCATCTCAAAGTGTCATAGTATTGTTATGATTTTGTTATTATTTTAACCATAACCTTTCCACCTTTATTGTTATAGCATGTCGCTCGGTGGAGTCACAGCCTAAAACATACTACTTGGCATGTTGACCGTTTCTTTGGTTGCATTTATTCTAGTCTACATATATTTACTGTATTTAATAATGACTGTAAAGTGACGTAAGTACGTTTGTGTTAGAATTTCAGAGAGTACGTATTTACAGATTAAACGTTCACGTTGCAGTAAGTTTGTTAGACGTCATACACCTTGTTTCCCGGTAAGCATGCAAACTGGGCCTCAACTCAGCCTTGAGGCCCTGGGCTCTGATTCCGTATTAACATCGGCCGCGTTACGTGGATACGTCGACAACGAAAATTAGTCTTTAGGCTTAAAACACTGAAGTTTACTTTTCATTGTCAATGCATTCACGTCACGTATGTACATGTAACGCGACCGCTGGTCATACGGAATCGTGGTCCTGATTTGTTTTCTATTGTGTACAGACAGTAATGTAATGTCAGTTTGTATATACATTATATGTATGTGGCGGTTGTGTGCCTAGCGGATTATTCAAGGTGGAGTTCTTAAGCTTTCATTTAGGTACTATTATCAAATATGTATAAGTACTTTTTACACGGCTGCTTGAGGGTATCTTAAGGAATTCGGCTTGATACGCTATTAATATTTATCGAAAAAATTGTTACCACAAATTGTATGTTGTATCTAATTTTATAGCTGTTATTGTTTTATAAGTTTCCTTTTTCTTCTATTTACGAAGATTTTAGCAGTTGCATGGCTGTATTGCATGCTTTGATAAATCGAGAACAGGCCGCTCTTGCTTTTTTCTTCTAAAATTAGAGAAGCATAGAAATTAAGAGAAGTTTTGTCGCGCGATATTCCATACAAATAGGAAAAAACTGCTTTCTATTCCTAACTATTCGTATGATGATTCTTTTTTATCGGATTTAAACCATTACAGCCTTACCGAAAAACGTTACTTAACTTTAAGCATTGCTTAACATATTTTGTCAACTTCTCGCTAACACGTAATGACACTTGCGGAAAGAAGACAGCGAATTTAAGACGATGGTTAAAGTTAAGTAACGTTTTTCGGTAAGGCCTTTAATGTCGTATGATTTTACGCTTATAATTTGCTTTTTTAAAATTTCGTTACAATTCCGTAATTAAATAATTAAAAGTTAAGATTTTGAAAAAAGCAAACCGTAGAGACATTGCCATTGACAGCTACAATCATTTAAAAAATGAATTATCGAAATCGGATAATATTTAGGGGTAGAAAACAGTTTACTTCTGTCGTAAAAAAAAAACACGTATTTAACTGGCAAAAGATCGCACGACTACGTTTCTCTTGAAGTGCACTATAACAATATCACGTAATATTTTCTAAGGTTATCGCGATTATTACTCATTGAAATGAAACAAATTTTAACGGATTTAGGCGATAGTCATTGATATTTTAACGGATTTAGGTGGTAGTCATTGATGTTTTAACGGATTTAGGCGGTAGTCATTGATATTTTAACGGATTTAGGCGGTAGTCATTGATGTTTTAACGGATTTAGGCGGTAGTCATTGATGTTTTAACGGATTTAGGCGGTAGTCATTGATATTTTAAAAGATTTAGGCGGTAGTCATTGATATTTTAACGGATTTAGGCGGTAGTCATTGATATTTTAATACCTAAAAAGGCAACGTTCATCTAATCTCACCTGTGACCACGGACGCTGCAATGTGTTTGAAACGTTAGATCTTAAAATTACGTAAAATGTACGCGATAAATCCGTTAAAATTTGTTTCATTTCAATAAACGTATCACGTGTACGGTGCGGTTTTTCGATTCCCATCAGTTGCTCCGTAGAAGCGTTCGTGTCATGTATGTTGCGCTCGTTGTTTATAGAACGCGGACGAGACCGGCAACGTGATCTTCCACCCGAAGGATTACAAGGAGCCGATTCTGTTCTCTTTCAAGCCGAAGAATTTCTTTGGCAAGAAGAAGGCGGCCATCCGCGTCGAGTTCGGCGAGTGGTCCGACAAGTTCTCGCTGGACGTGCCGGGAAGCTCCGGCGTCGTCGTCTGCAGGCACGAGGGCAGGACATATGAGGTCTTTTTTTTTTAATAATAATAGGCTTGCGCTTGACCGATAATTCGCCTGAAGTTAAGCGACAGTTGCGGTCTACGGTGGAGCGCGCGTCTCTTTTGTTATGTGTATTTTTAACCGGCTTCCAAAAAGGAGGAGGGTCTGATATATTTATTTATTTATTTATCTTTACATGTTATACTATTAGGTTACATAAATATTGTATATTATAGCTAAGGTGAAAACAATAATAAAAAAAAAAATGAAATGAAATAAACAAATAAAATGAAAAAAATAAATAATTGAATGTATTGAAAATGAACAGGAGTTTGCCCAAACCCTGAAAACTATATTAATTAATAAGTGTTACTATACCTTAGAGTTTTTTAATGATAAAAAAATATCGAATAAACTGTTCCGCTCCGTACCAGTGACCCTACCAGGGTCATTATATTACTAAAAACAAACATGTCCTGTAACATCTCCATGTAACCTATAATTAATGCAATAAACTATTGACTATTGACTGTAAAGAGTTTTCTATCTATCTACTGAACCGATTTTGATAAAATTCCTATGGGACCACCTGGGATGGAAAGAAAAAAAAATATTAAATCGGACCAGGCGTCTTCGAGTAATCGGGGAAAATACATAAAAAAAGATCCACGAATAGAAAATCTCTCCTTTTTGGAAATCGGTTGAACATACGTATAGGATAGGCGAGTAGGCAAAGTTAAGTGTCATCAAGTTGGAGAGTTAAATGTTCTTGTGTCGTCCCCAGGTGGCAGTGACGAACCAGCTGACGTTCAACAGTCTGACGAAGATGGTGATCTTCACGCCGTACTACCTCATCATCAATGAAGCGCCCTTCCCCATACAGTACCAGGAGCTGCACAGGTCGGGCGACCCTTGGAGACAGGTAATCTGATAATTATGGACAGTGACGTCACTGTACACACTCCAAGTTTTAGACAGTCCAGCGGTCTCACGCTTCTTTCACAGTTACTTTGATTAGCCGACTTCCAAAAAGAACGAGATTCTCAATTAGACTGTATGTTTAAGTTATGACTTGATTTTGATGAATCTTTGTTTGTTTGCTAGGTTCAGAGGTGGTCCCATATACATTTTACTAAATCGGTTCAGTACTTTGGTTTTTATCCGACTGCGTAAGAAGGAGGGTTATGTTTTTCGAGTGTATGTATGTATGTGGGTATGTATATATTATGTTTCTATATGATCTCCAACAGCCTAAACGGGTTGACTAATTTTGATGTGCGAGGTTAGATTCGTCTTCACTTCCAAAGTGTCATAGGCTATATTTTTTGTAATAATAATAATACATCTCGCAAAAATAATAAAAATGCGTTTTTTTTCGTAATTTCCAACGTATTTTTTAGTAATAAACAAGTGATTTTACTAGAATTATTCTAAAGAATTCGCATTTATATTCTTTTACAATGATTTTACGCATACTTTATCACAAAAAACGAACACTCAACAGCGCATCAAGCCTAAAGTAGTTGTAAGTTAGACTGCAAAACTACTTATCAGCAGTTAGATTATTTTTTTTCTTTTAATATAGATACTTGTTGTGTGTTGTGTTAAAAAGAGCGTCCGTAACGTGCGGCGGGTTGTGTCCGTCAGGTGGAGGCGAGCTCGAGCGCGCCACTGTGGCCCGCGATGCAGTCTGAAGACAAGCTGGTGCGGCTGCGCGTCGCCGGCTCGGAGGCGCTCGCCGCGCCCTTCCTCTTCACCGAACAGAACACCACCTGCTTGAAGCTCGACAACGAGGTCCGTATACCGTTTGGAATTAATAATCCGTAGTTCGACGATTTTTTATGAGTTCATTCAGTCATTTGATATTTTCAAAAATGTGGGTATGCGTGAGTTAATCGGACGATGGTCGAACTATAGGCTCTTAAACAGTATGCCGCCGCGCTAATGCCTAATTTAAATTGAGAAGTGAGACATCTATGTTATCGCTTCGAATTATTTTGAAAATCTAAATTCTTTTAATCGTGTAAGAGGTCTAAATGTTGCTTCTTTAGTATATATTATAAATATTGGTAGATATTTCACAAAACACCATCTAGCCCAAACTAAGCAAATCTTGTACTATGCAAACTAGATGGCTAATAAAATACTATACTTTGCACTACTTTACTTTATTTTTGATATATTTTTTTTTAGTAAATACATACTTATGAGACATAGAAACATCCAAACAGTAGAAAACCATGCTCATCACACAAATGTTTGTCCTGGGTGTGGATCAAACTCACGACCTACAACAGGCAGACATACTACCGACTAAGCTGTGATGCCAGGCAACATTCAAATTTTTGACCGCTGACGCGAAATCCTCGCCGATATAATATCGTTGGTCTATGTGCGCAGTTCGGCGGGCTGCAAGTAGAGGTGCAGCTGAGTGAAGGCGGCACCTATGTGACGGTGCGCCAGTACCGCGACGGACATGCGCCCGCGCTGCTCGTCAACTTCACGCAGCATACACTCACAGTCTACGAGAAGGAAAACGTCAACGTCAGGTGAGTGACGTCGACCGACTACCATTTTTTTTATTCTTCCTGCGGACATTCCGCTGGGCCATACTGCCTATGCATTTTTTTTTATTTGCTCATAAAAAAGCTAACCATAATTCTTGCTACAAACAAAAATCTTCAAAAATAAAGTTATTAGCCTTTTAATGTGGGATTAACACGTAGCTCGTAGAACTGATAGGCCGATGGGGCAGAAAATTCTCGAGTGGAGAGCACGCACCGACAAGTGCAGCGTAGGGAGACCAGCCACAAAATGGACAGATTGACCTCATGCAAGTGGCAGGAAGGCGCTGGATGCAAGCCGCTTCCAGTTGGTCTTATTGAAAATGTATGGGAGAAGCTTATGTCCAGCAGTGAATTTATTATGTGTATATCAGTTTATTGCTGAGATGATGATGTAACTGATTTCTCCGGTCGGTACTTCTGCACTTTCAAGGTAGTCGCTTTATTAACCAACTTTAAAAAAGAAGGAGACTATCAATTAGATGTTTTTTAGGGTTCTGTACCTCAATAGGAAAAAACGGAACACTTATAGGATCACTTTGTTGTCCGCCTGTCCGTATGTCCGTCCGTCGGGTGTCAAGACCTTTATCTCGGGAACGCGTGAAGGTATCGAGTTGAAATTAAAACCATGTACGCAGGGAATCAAAACCTATGGGGTAAAAAAAAAACCTTAAATCTAACTCATATATCTAGTGTGTTTCCGCTTCGAGGTCTCCTAGCTGGTAGCTGGCCGTGGGGTACCGGCTTAGAATAGTACCTCCCCCTCTCTTCCCGTGGGTGCCGTAAGAACCGGCTAAGGGAAATACTACCAGAGATGGGCAGCAGCATCCTCTGCGGAAAACGCTACCCACTGCGCTCGCCAACCCGCATGCCAAGCGTGGCGAGTAATGGCAAAACCCCCCCTATGACAGACGACAAAAATACCAGGCCCCCAGTCCCCGGCAGCTCCGCTATTCCGGACTACGGTAGCGGTCCCGGTCACGGCGGAGCAAGGGGTGCTAAGAATCTCCGGAAGAGATCCGGCTACCACCCCCTGCATAAACGACGACTGGCCCTGGTAACACACAATATTCGCACGATGAGGACAGACGAGAAGCTAGCTGAGCTGGAAGAAGAAATGAGTAGGTTACATTGGGATATCCTGGGGTTATCGGAAGTCCGACGAGAGGGTGAGGACACGATAACCCTGAAATCCGGTAACCTACTATACTACCGGGAGGGCGACCAACAGTCCCAAGGTGGTGTCGGGTTTCTCGTCCACAAGTCCCTTGTTAACAACATTCTTGCCATCGACAGTGTATCGAGCAGGGTTGCGTACCTGATACTCAGAGTATCCAAGAGATATTCGTTGAAGGTCATCCAGGTATACGCACCGACCTCGGCACACTCGGATGATGAGGTGGAGGTGATGTATGAGGACATTAGTAGGGCCATACACACTTCTGAGACCTATTTTAATGTTGTTATGGGGGACTTCAATGCGAAGCTGGGCAGGAAATGCGAAAGTGAGTTGAGAGTGGGGCAATTTGGATATGGACAACGGAACCCCAGGGGACAGAGGTTGGCCGACTTTCTGGAGAAAGAGGGACTCTTCATGATGAACTCTTTCTTCCAGAAGCCACCTCATAGGAAATGGACCTGGTTGAGTCCCGACGGTTCTACGAGAAATGAGATAGACTTCATCCTGACCACCAAGAAACAAATATTCAATGATGTCTCTGTGATCAACATGGTTAAAACCGGAAGTGATCACCGAATGGTACGAGGCACTTTGAATATTAATGTTAAGCTGGAGAGGTCCCGTATGATGAAGTCTACACTCCGACCCACTCGCGCCCATATCCAAAACCCCGAGAGCTTTCAGCTCGAACTATCAAATCGCTTCGAGTGCCTGGAGAGCTGCGCATCGGTGGATGAGATCAATAACAGGTTTGTGGAAACTGTCCGTACGGTGGGCGCGAAGTTTTATAAACCCCACCGTACAAATAGACCGCAAAAGCTCTCAAGCCATACCCTCGACCTCATGGCTGAACGACGCTCATTGCAACTGCAGTCTTCCGGTGACGCCGAGTCATATAGGCGGCTCAATAGACTCATATCAAAGTCTATGCGACACGACATCCGTACCTTTAATACTAATCGTATTAAAGAGACGATAGAGCGGAATAAAGGCTCCAAAGTGTTCGCAAGAGACATGTCTATTGGGCAGAGCCAGTTGACGAAGCTGAAGATGGAAGATGGCAGTATAGCGTTGACCAAAGCAGAAGTCTTGAGGGAAATCGAGAGGTTCTATGGACAGTTATACACATCGGTCGCAAAACCTGTTAGCAGTTTGAGCAAAGATCCAAGAGCCAAACTGACTCGACATTATACCGAAGATATCCCGGACATCAGCCTGTACGAGATTAGGATGGCCTTGAAACAGCTCAAGAACAACAAGGCACCGGGCGACGACGGAATTACATCAGAGCTACTGAAAGCGGGTGGAACACCGGTACTGAAAGTCCTTCAGAGGCTCTTCAATTCCGTCGTGCTTGAAGGTACAACGCCAGAAGCATGGAACAGAAGCGTGGTGGCGCTGTTCTTCAAAAAAGGAGACAACACTTTGCTGAAGAACTACAGACCCATCTCGCTTCTGAGCCATGTCTATAAGCTGTTTTCAAGGGTCATCACGAATCGTCTTGAACGCAGGTTTGATGACTTCCAGCCTCCCGAACAAGCCGGTTTCCGAAAAGGCTATAGTACCATAGACCACATCCATACGCTGCGGCAAGTGATACAGAAGACCGAAGAGTATAACTTGCCCCTTTGCTTAGCGTTTGTGGACTATGAGAAAGCCTTTGATTCGATCGAGACCTGGGCGGTGCTTGAGGCTCTCCAGCGATGCCGTATTGACTATCGGTATGTCGAAGTGCTGAAGTGCTTGTACAACAACGCCACCATGTCAGTCCGAGTACAAGACCAGAACTCAGAGGCAATTTCATTGAAAAGAGGCGTGAGGCAGGGAGACGTTGTCTCTCCGAAACTGTTTACCGCCGGTTTGGAAGATGCCTATAAGCTTCTGGAATGGAAAAGGCTCGGCATTAATATTAACGGCGAGTACATCACTCACCTTCGGTTTGCCGACGATATAGTAGTCATGGCAAAGTCGATGGAAGAGCTCAGTACGATGCTCGAAGACCTCAATAGAGTTTCCCAACGGGTGGGCCTCAAAATGAACATGGACAAAACGAAGGTTATGTCGAACGCCCATGTAGTGCCCACCCCAATATCTGTGGGGAACTTCACTCTTGAAGTTGTTGACGAATACGTCTACTTAGGACAGACGGTCCGATTAGGCAGGTCCAACTTTACGAGGGAGGTCAATCGTCGTATCCAACTCGGCTGGGCAGCGTTCGGGAAACTTAAAAGCGTCTTCTCGTCCAATATTCCCCAGTCCCTCAAGTCGAAAGTTTACAACCAGTGTGTGTTACCAGTGATGACATACGGCACTGAAACGTGGTCCCTAACTATGGGCCTTATAAGGAAGCTCAAGGTCACGCAACGAGCTATGGAGAGGGCTATGCTCGGAGTCTCTCTACGAGATCGAATCAGAAATGAAGAGATACGTAGACGTACAAAAGTCACCGATATAGCACAGCGGATTAGCAAGTTAAAGTGGCAGTGGGCAGGGCACATAGCACGCAGAACTGATGGCCGATGGGGCCGAAAGGTTCTCGAGTGGAGACCACGTACCGGCAAGCGCAGCGTAGGAAGACCAGCCACGAGATGGACAGATGACCTCATACAAGTGGCGGGAAGACGCTGGATGCAAGCCGCTTCCAATCGGTCTTTTTGGAAATCCATGGGGGAGGCCTATGTCCAACAGTGGACTTCTTATGGCTGAGATGATGATGATGATTTATATAAAATAATTGTATTTGGTAATATGGTAAAAGGACCGGAAAGTATGTTGTATTTTGGAATTAAACTTTTGCCCACAGTTGCATTCGAAGGGAACTCGTACTCATTAGGCTAGCCTATGCGTCTATCTAGATTAGGTATATTATAGAATACCAAAATATCATCCAAATCAGTTGAGCTATTTAAGCTAAATATTAAGCTTTGAAGTAATTATTTTTTGTTAGAGTTACGTACCTAAAGCTAAACGGTTGACTTAAAAAACATACTAGTATAATATAATGATAAAATTAAAATAAAACTATCACGGCTAAGTAGGCTTCACAAGTTATAATTGTTCCCTTGTAAGTATAACCATGTAAACAAGTATCTATGTTAAAAAATACCCGACTGCAGAAAAGCAGTATTTGCAGGCTAACTTACGATTTCGTTACGCTTCATATGCTGTTGGTTTCCGAGATGTAGCGGTGTCAAGTTTGACAGCTGTCATTAGAAATGAAGTTCTGAACGAGATATATCACTTTTGTAAAGAAACTAATAGTCTAGGATTAACAGTTTTCGATATATAGCCGTGTCAAGTTTGACAGCTGTCATTAGAAATGAAGTTCTCGACGAGATCGTATCACTTTTGTAAAGAAACTAATAGTCGATATACCCAAGATATAGCCGAGTTCGAGTCTCGAGTTTGACAGCTGTCAAATTGACAGCTTGACAGGTGACAGCTGTCACTTTGAGATATGTGGCGAACTTTATATTGCAAGGACGTACAAATAATTTTATGTAAAAACTGTAAAAAAAATTGTATTCGGTTGTATGTTCTTGTATATGTACTAGTGAAGCAAAGAGGTTACAAATACAGAAGGACACATATTTTATCGAAACGTCCAG
Source organism: Lycia hirtaria (assembly GCA_947563715.1). NCBI lineage: Eukaryota > Metazoa > Arthropoda > Insecta > Lepidoptera > Geometridae > Lycia > Lycia hirtaria. Next base: position 1,879,736 of record OX387379.1, read on the forward strand.
TTTCGTACAAAGAATAATTATGTTTACTACGGAACAATAGTTACTTACGCGGCCGAAGCGCTTATTAATACCTAATTGATTTTCAACCAACGAATTATCGCCAAATAAAAAAGTGCGAAAACTTGCCTTTTTTAAAGTCGGTTAAAACAATTTATTTCAAAATGCAGTATACTTTTGATTATAACAGTAGTACAAAAATAACAACTTTACCTTTTCAAGTTTCGATCCTTTAAAACTTTTAGTTGTGGTTGCGACTCCACAGTCTCGAAGAAATAAAACTATCTGAAATCAATATGGCCTAAAAACTAAATAAAGGACGACGAGCTTGACGAGCGTCAAGCGTCAACCGACACAGAACCGTCGCGCACGATGTTCACGGGCGAACTGGGTAAATGGTTGAGAGTGATAGAACTATGCGATAGCAACGTAAATAGATAGAGAGAGGAAACATACAACCTGCATGAAACAAATTACGTAAGCGCCATACCAAATAAAAATTAATTAAAAATTCAATTTTATGTTTCTTTAAAAACTGATTTCGGATTAATGTTTAATAAGATATTATCTACATTCTTCATTATTTTAATGTGACAGAAAGTACATGACTACGATATAAAATTCATAAAATATTATTTTTAGAGGTAAGTTCTGATTTTTTTTCTATCGAGGAAAGTTACTTGTTTTATGTTTCTGTCTTCGTATTAATGGAGGTAATATAGTCAACAAACACATCTAAAATTGAATTATTCAAGCAAGTATACTTAAAATAAAATTATTATAAAAAAATGGTTTTATTACAAGGACTCATCTTAAGTTTTTGAATATGAATTTCCGCAATGTAGCGCCTGATTCAATAAATTACCTATGGGGTACTTCCCGTTGACCTTGAACTATGAAATTTGGCAAGAAGCATTTTGTTAGAGTACACACATATAGGTTAGAGTATACACATACTATAGTTTTCGAAACTATAGTTATTTTCGTGAGGGAATCTATAACACAGTTAATATTTTTTGTGCGTATAATGAGGTGTCAGTAGTGAGATATGCAACGTTTCCAGAGAGATCCCGTCGATGCACCGCATGCTGTTCACGTGGGACAACCCCGCCGGGCCGCGGGTGCTCATTCTCGAGGGCCACAAGAAGAAGGAGATCGAAGATGACCTCCGACGGGATGGCATCGGACATTTTATGTGAGTACTATACAATATATATTGTACATAACAAGTAGAAGTTTAGAAAACTGAAAATCTCCGACGCAAAAAAAAAACGTCAGCAGATTCTGTTGACATTGGCTAACAATACTATACGATTATATAATCAAAAGAAATCTAAGTAGTATTTTAGGATTTAATTATATAATTAAATCCTTTTTATGTATATAATTAAATCTTTCATTTAAACGAAAAACAAGATAAAAAAAGACGTGTGGCACTCGGAGACTACCGCGGTAAAGCTATTGCATAGCATTTTTTATCAACTTATGTAATTATAATTATTTATTTATTTTATTTATGCAGTATTCCTAACACCCCACTCCGACCGGCACAGCGGTGATACTTTTTAGTTTTTAGTTTTGCCATCTATCGATGAATAGCAGAACTTTTAATGACTTTTTGAAATATCACGCTTGTCTCTTTAGTTCTGCAAATCGCCTCTAGGTGGCATTGGTTGTATCGGCGTTACTGCGTTAGGTTATTTTCGTTACGGAATTTCTGGATTCGGTCTCCACGCTCAAGGCCCGCGATAGAAGCTATGCAATAGCTTAAAATCGTGTCATTCGTTTAGGAGTTACTATGTTACAGACAAACTCACGATGCACACGTCGAACTTATAACACCTCTCGTCTTTCGGCGGTAAAAAAAGGAAAACTTGTGAGTTTATGTATATAATTAATGTATCATCTTCTATAATAACTAACGGACGTGTATCATATCACATAACGAACAATAATTTTAAAGAAAACAAAATTCCGGCTATATAACAATGATGGACACAAAGTCTAAAACGAAATACACGAACAAAGTGTCAACAGTTGAGCTCGTCGAACAATGACGAACTTATACATTTTGATTTAAGCTCTATGTCGCCGCGCTATAGCCTAATTTAGATTGAGAAGTTTAGTGACATCTATTTCCCCGTTTCGAATTATTTTGAAAATCGAAATTATTTTAGTCGTGTATGTGGTCTATAGATTGCAGCTTTTGACTTCATTGAGTTGGATGCTTCTGAACTCTGATGTGAAGTTCTTGTTGATATAATATCATTGTTGTAAAATGACGCCCGTAACATTCTGATAACAAAGATAAATCGAAATCTACTAAGCTGTTTAAAATAAGACTTTCCGTTTAGATGGTAGGCGATAGGCTGACCCCTATCACAGCAAGCCAATATTACCTCCTACCCTCTAATCCCCTCTTTCTTCCAACCAACCCTCACTAACCACGGTCAAATGTGGCGTCAAACGGCCTCATAGCCTTGTATACGATTAGATGATGGATGTGACTTCTGCGTGCATAGGGAACGTTTTGCATAAAAATAGTAGGCGGTAGTAATTAATATTTTCGTAACAAAAAAGACAACTGTCATCTAGTCTCACCTGTGACCACGGATGCTGCAAAGTTTGAAACGTCAGCTTATAAAATTATGTAAAATATACGTGATAAATCCATTAAAATTTGTTTCATTTCAATGGGTAATAATAGCGATGTAACATGGTGTGTGTTTGTGTGTGTGAGTAGGATCAACGAAAGCACCAGCATCTGGTGGGTGTCGTTCCTGGACGGGCTGCAGCGCGTGGTGCTGTTCACGGAGGACCAGATCCTGGCTCGTGGCGCGCACACCGTCGGCGAGGCGGAGATCATCGACACGGAGATCACGCTCTCCATGCAGGGCATGGGACTCTCCCTGGTCAACGACCGCGAGATGCTGGAACTCGTATATATCAGCATATCTAAGTGAGTACCCGCCGACTGACGGGCCCAACACATCACACATTATTTTTTATTATTTTCATTGTCAACGCTCCCACATCTAGTTCACGTAACGCAACCGATGGCCATACGGAATAAGGGACCAGGTTTACAAATATGACACGTCGGACATTCCAAACAACGGCGCGCTAATTAGTGACACACACGCAAGTTGACATCTGTATATAACACACACACATGTATGAAATTATGGTCGTCGTTTGATTGCCGCTCGCATGTTACGTCAAATGGGATTCGAGCGTTTGAAGTCCGCAACGCTTGTTTCGTCTCACGAATGAATGCGTCGTGCCGCTAAACTGCGGCAAACGACAAGGCGATCGCGGGGAGTAGGTGAGGAACCTTAGATTGGCGGGAGGCGAAGAGTGTCCGTTCGGTATACTAAAGGCTAAAAGATACTGGATTATATTGGTCAGAGATGACGGACTCAATCAGTGTTTTACAGTTTCGTTCAGTAAAGGTGTGTTCTCATGTGTGAACATCTAAGAATGAAACGATGACATATTGTTGATTTCAGTTCGGATATAATTTGGGAGCAGTGCAAGCACGGCGCGCGCCGCTACAAGAAGATGGAGGGCCAGCGGCTGCTGCAACTTGAGGAGGCGTACCAACGTTACTTGACGAAGCTGGCGGTCGCCGCGGAAGATCTCTCGCCGGTGGTCAGCATCGAGGACAAGTTCGAGGTGGGATACGTATACCTATACACGATCATCATCATTTCATATACACGATATAATTCATTTATACATATTTGTAACGGGAGTCAAAAGAATATTTCGCTGTCGATTTTTGATTCGGACGACTATAACCGGTGACACACTCCCGCGACACATGAAGTATATATAATTTTGCGTACAATTTTTTCTGAATGAAGTACCAATTTTGACCTCCCCTTTTATTATATATGGAAACTTTAAGATAATATACGTTGTTTAGGTGAACTTCGAGGAGATGTTGCAATTGAAGCCTTGCTCACGCATGCTGCGCCGCTCATCGTCGCCGGGCCTGTGGGCGGTCTACGGACTGACGGCGCACTCGCGCCGGCTGCACGCGCGCCTGTACCGCTTGCAGGTAACCATCCCCCACCATGCCCTCCTCTCTATCACTCACCTGCGTCTGTTGCATATAGCATACATATGAAAATGGCAAAAGCGTTGACCGCGCAAGTTCGCAAGTAGAAATACGAGTAGTAATATACATTTTTTATTGTGTTTCTCCTTACACGGAAAGACAAAGGGACGGGGGCAATCCATCATTGCCCAAAGATTATAAAGAGCGGTAAGGGTGAGTTTTGGCAGGAACTTGGGATTATAATATCGTCTCTATTTTATTTTCCTAAACTTGTGTATTTTTGTCTCTTAATTAATTAACGATGTATGGTAGTTTATTCGTTAAATATTCGATTCGCCACGCACACGTGTAGGCATGTGGAATAGTGTGGTCCTAAGCCCTAGTTTTTATTTATTTACAATTAACTGTGATTACTTTTTTTTTAAGATAACAATATAAAAACGAATAATTAAATCTCTGAACTGGCAGAATGCTATGCCGAAAAAAAGAAAAAAAGGTAGTTAAAGTAGGTCAGTCTGTCTGGGATTAGGAGAGATGTTTAACCCTTAGGAGGAAAGTTATAATAGATCTGCAAGGGTCGCAGTGATGGGGAGGCTCATGGCCTTACCTAAAATAGAATATGTCAATCAGAGCATACATCCAGTAATGTAGATAGGTGAATGCTCAGTAGTCGTTTTGGTCTCCAGATTGACCAGCAGCTGCCGATGCCGACGTTCCCTGTAACGCTGGCGCCGGTGCCGCCGCCCAGATCCGTCGCACACACCGACATGATGGGTGAGTGCTCACTGACTCTACTGACCATTCAGACGGTCTATTTCAAGTAAGCTGGCGGAAACTTACATTTCGCCAGCTTACATTTCGACATCAGACATGACATGTATGTATAAGGATATTTGTATGTATGTATGTTTGTATGTTTCTATATTAACTCTTGCAGCCTAAACAGCTGAACCGATTTTGATGTTCAAGTGTCGTTAGATTCTTCTTCAATCCTTGATTGTCATAGACTATATGTTTTTGTAATAATATATAATACGACTCTTGAAAAAATAAAAATGCGCGTTTCGTAGCGTACAACAAACTTTTTTGTAAAAAATAAGTGATTTTTAACAGACTTCCAAAAGGAGGAGGTTCTCAATTCGTCGGAATCTTTTTTTTTATGTATGTTCCCCGATTACTCATAGACAACTGGACCGAATTGAAAAACTTTTTTTGTTTGTAAGGGTACACTTTCCAGGTGGTCTTAGAAATTTTATCAAAATCGTTTTTTTTATATTTACGTATTTTGAAGTAAGTAGTGTTTTGTGTTTCGTTTTTTTTTACGTGTTTTGTGTTTTTTTTTTTTTGTTTGATTTTTTTATTTTTTTTAAACGATTACTTGTATTGTAATTATTCTAAAGAATGTGCGTTTATAATCTTTTACCGTGATTTTACGCAAATTTTCTCGCAAATAACGTAAGTGTACCAAGTATTTGACTCATTAAGTAAGGCAGAATTAAGGGACATAGTGAAAGAAATAAAAAGTAAAAAGTCATTGGATATATACGGGATAAACGCAAAAACTACCAAAGAACTAATCCTGAGAAATGACTACTTGTTGGAACTCTTATGTGATGTTATAAACTCATGCTTGGAAGAAGGCACTTTTCCGGATTGTCTAAAGGCTGGCCGCGTAATTCCCTTATATAAAAAAGGGGACCATTCTGACTTGGGTAACTATCGACCAATATGCATACTACCTGTTTTTTCAAAAATATTAGAAATTGTATTAAAGAAGAGAATAGTATTTTTTTTTGAAAATAACGGTTTATTTACACCCAAACAATTTGGATTTCGGAAGAATAAATCAACGGAAATGGCGATTAGAGAAGTAGTGTACTATATTCTTACAGGGCTGGATGGGTCACAGAAATGCGCTAGTATTTTTTGTGATCTATCCAAGGCATTTGATTGTTTGCGCCACGATATTTTGATTTTAAAACTAAAACATTATGGTTTTGACGCTAAAGAATTGGATATGATGAAATCTTACCTCAGAAATAGGACACAGACCGTAAATGTCAATCAACATAATTCTTCGGTAGCCTCTGTTGACATAGGTATACCACAAGGTTCGATACTGGGACCTCTCCTGTTCCTGATATATGTGAATGATCTCGCACAGTGTCTTCCAAATTGGGCATCTGTGAACCTGTTTGCTGATGATACTCATATTGGCATGACAGATAAAAATCAAGAACGATTAGATCAAAAAATTACTTCTGCCATGAATATGTTAAGAGACTGGTTTGAAGCCAATGGAATAATTTTAAACACTAACAAGAGTGTAATAATTAAGTATCAAGCTAAAAAAGTTACACTTACAGGCCCAATAATATCAGAAAATGTGTTTCTTGGGTATACAATTGACTACACTATAAACCACTCTGCGCACATAGACAAAATTTGCAAAAAAGTATCTAGTGCAAACTATGCTCTTTTCAAATTGAAGCCATTAATAGATAAAAAGTCATTGATTTCCGTATACTTCGCTTATGTACATTCATTGCTAAGTTATGCTATCACAATTTGGGGAAATGGTGCGGATATTAGGAAGCTGTTAAAGTGTCAGAAAAGATCCATTAGAATAATAAACGGGCTCAAAAGAAGAATATCTGTCAAAAAATACTTTATAAAGAATAAAATAATGACTGTTATATCTCTCTATATTTATAAATGCCTCCTTGAAATTCACACTGATAGAGAAGAAAAATACCCGAGAATGATAGATATTCAAAAACATAACTATAAATTAAGAAACAACGACAGACTAGCCCTGCCAAGAGTAAGACTTCGAAAAGTAGAAAAACAAGGAGTGCATAACAAACTGGTTATGTACAATAAGTTGCCTGTTGCTTTAAGAAAGTTACCATTACTAGTTTTTAAAAGAAAAATTAAACAGTTTTTCGTCCAAAATGTTTTCTATAAGCTTAATGATTTTATGGAAATGAAGTTAAGCGAAAATTTGTTTTCACATGGAAGTGCATAATGATGTCATGTATCTTAAATTAAATTATTTTTTACATATTAACCTAAATGAAATGACACAAATTTATACTCAATTGATGACATTATTTTATAATTTTATACTTAATAATTGTTTGATAATTTCAAATAACGGTGGAATTCGCTGCATGTATTATGTAAATTTTATATTTAAATTTTAATAATGTATTCTGACTTACCTAGTATAACAAATCTCTGTTATAAGGTCAATAAAGTATCTAATCTAATCTAGTACAGTGTATCAAGCGTAACGAAATCGTAAGTTAGACTGCAAAAACCGCTTTTCTTTGCAGTCGGGTGATTTGTTTTTATTTTAACATAGTTGTTGTAAGGGGGACATAGGAGAATACGGTTCCGTTATCGATAAACGTCATATATTGTGTGGGTGCAGCGATGAGGCCGTTCATCGAGGTGTCGATAGTGGAGCGCGTGATGGAACACAGCAAGGTGCGCCAGTACAAGTACTACAAGCTCCTCATCCAGGAGTTCCACGTCAAGATCGACATGGGGCTGGTCACCGCGCTCATGGGCATGTTCCCGCAGCGGACGCTCACCGAGCAGGAGGCGGTAAGATCACGAACCAACATTCTACTCGACACCCTTATACGCCGCACAATTTTTATAAAAGCTCTCGACACAAACGACCATTCTACACGACACCTTTATAGGCCTGTCAAATTTTGCATAAGCTCACGACACAAACCACCATTCTACACGACACCTTTATAGGCCTGTCAAATTTCGCATAAGCTCACGACACAAACCACCATTCTACACGACACCTTTATAGGCCTGTCAAATTTCGCATAAGCTCACGACACAAACCACCATTCTACACGACACCTTTATAGGCCTGTCAAATTTCGCATAAGCTTACGACACAAACCACCATTCTACACGACACATTTATAGGCCTGTCAAATTTTGCTCACGTTCATTATAAGCTTACGACACAAGCCACCATCATACACTATACATTTATAGGCCTGTTAAATTTTGCATAAGCTCACGACACAAACCACCATTATACACTATACCTTTATAGGCCTGTAAATTTAGCATAAGTTCACTACACGAACCACCATATGGAATATGCATGATTTATTTTTATTTGGATAAAAAAAATAACCACAAATAGATCCGTTCCACAAAAACAAAATTAATATACTTCGTTGGAGAGTGTGAAACTATTTTTTGCAAGAAAAAAAATGTGCTACCCGCATAATACGTTAAAAATTGTAAAATTTTCGGACTTTCTTCATTTGTTTTTTCAGTGTAACTGAGACCGAAAATATTTTATAATCTTATCTCTCGAAAACTATCATCAAAATTTAAAATATTCAAAGCAACTAATATAAAAAAAAAACTCGTAGTTTTTCAGTTAAACTGCAAAAACTGAAAAAAGACCGACAATTTTGCAGTCTTTGACGTATTATGCGTACCCGCACAATTAGTTAACATTAGTTTTTTTAGTTTCACACTCTGCTAATTCCAAATAACGTACCAAAAAATGCAGCTTTACATCACGCTTTCCGTTTTTAGGGATTTTTTTTCTAAGATTTGACTGGCCTATTGTATTTTTGTTACACCCCTTGTTTTGGATCGAGGGTTAAAAAACCCTCGATCCAAAAAGAGGGGTGTTTTAAGTTTGAAGTGAGTATCTGTATCTCTGCATTGTAGTTCTCTAACGATATTGATCTATTTTTTTTTTGTTTGAGAGATAACTAACTTCATCGAGAGTATTCTTAGCTTTGTTTCGTGAAAATCGGTACAGCCGTTTTTTTGTTTTGAGTTTTCTAAACTTATACTTGTTTTATTTTTTGAGGTGTAAAAGGCTTTGAAAGTGGACTTTCACAGAATAAACCCTGGTTACTATTCCGAATCAAACCGTCGACAGCACTTTTACATCGATTAATAACATATGAAGAAAACTCCTTGTCTGAACTTTATGACGCTTTATTATTACTTATAACACTGCACTTATTTCACTGCACTGAGCGGTCTGACGCTAAGACCGCCTTTTTACTACCGAGTACTCTTTGCTACCGAGTTACGCCGCGACTACTTTTTCGAAGGGCCGCTCGCGCTCGTCCGCCCGCGATATATCTCCTCCCCGGAATTACAACATCACGCCATCATCCGGGGTAGCGTTCATTCTGTTCGATCACCGTTCTCCAGAGTATATAAATTAAGAAAATAGCAGTGCTGCCACTCCGCAACACTGAAAACACCGCACACCACATATAGAATATTGTGCAAGAATTATTTTATGATGTACGATGGGCTTATATGGTGAAATTCTATGTTGTTAATTTATTTTCTTCATACAAAATACAAATATTAATAATTTATTTGTAAATATATCTCATTTACAACTCAAATGCTATTTAAATGGGTTAGTGAGAAAATTTACTTAAAAGTGCTTTAATGTTACAGTTACAGATTTTTATTGATTTCTGTTTTATTGATAACCGTTTGTGGTATCAGCTGGAAGCATTCGAACTGGACATGGAAAAGGCAGGACAACCCTTAGAGAAGCTCGCGGCGATCGGAGTGGCCTCGGATCAGAAGAATTTCTACGACGACTTGCATCTGTCCCCGCTCAAGGTACGCCGGTGTAGCTGGCTATGTAGAATACACTCTGTTATGAATAGCTAAGTATTATTTTATTTATAGATACATAGATAAACTCTTTATTGTTCACACCTTAACTAAAACGCAAATTACATAGTGAAAAGGGCTTAAATGCTAGTGAAACAATAGGCGGCCTTATCGCTAATGGCGATCTCTTCCAGGCAACCTTGATGCCTTGATTTATGTAGGTTTCCGAAATGGGTTACTTGTTTTTTTTTTGGAAAAAATGTTTTAAAGTTTACGTAGGTTTATTTTAGACAAAATAAAACATTAATTAGTAGAAAAAATAGCGAGTAGCGTGAATGACTGAATATTGTTGCGAATCTAGAAGAGATGTGTTAGGAGAAGCACGGGGAGTTTAAGGGGAAGCGAGAGGGGCGTCGAATTGTCGCATTCCAACGAGGTGCAAAGTTAATTCGACCGTGTTGTGTGAGGTTGTCTGTGATTGTTAACCGTTTTTTTCTTTAATGTAATACATCTATTGGCGAGCCTTGGCAGTAAAATCAATTCTTTTGCTGTCACGGAAAATGGTATGACGCTCCTTCACGCCCCCACTACGTTACCGCTCTCTACTCCCTTGTTTGAGTGTACGTTTACACTTCTTTACTTCTATATGTAAATTGTATACTGTGTATCTCTTCAACTATAGTAAGTATATTAGACACGTTCACCGCTTGTATACGCATATTTCTGACAAAGTTACCTTTTGTTTGACATCGATGGCGCGCGTCCCGTGTCGGTTAACTTTTTGAAATGTTGTGAATGTGTAGGTGCACGTATCATTCTCGCTCGGCGGCGCGAGTCAGCTGCCGACGTTCATCGGCACCGTGCTGCAGGGTATCGGAGTCACCTTGACCGACATGAATGACGTGGTGTTCAAGTGAGTCTTAACGTACATTTCAGTTTATCCTAATATTTAACAGTTTTAGACAATCTTAATATTTCGTGTATATACTTTTACATTACTCATACTCTGAAAGTAGGTCTGAAGTTGCCTGAGGAGCGGGTTGAAAGTAATACTTTTCAGCCCTAGGGAGAATCACTTTCAACTGCCAGCTGTCAAATAAAAAAAAAAAACTATTTCTATTTTCACGTTTCTATTGAGCCATGTCCAACTTTCTTTAAAGCCACTCAATTACAGCGCGATGTAAAATTGAAATAACATAAAGATAAGTATTGATTAAAGAATATATATTTTTTAAACTATTATAATTTAGTTTCAACAATTTCTTTAAAATAACATAGATTTGCACAAAATATTTACCATTTTTATTAACGATGAAAATGAAAAATATTGGCTGAATAGATTGCTTACCAAAGTTTTTGATCTATGTAAAATATTGCCGGCTTAGATAACCTTCATTCCACAGGTTATCGTACTACGAGCGGAACTTCGAGTTCCTGTCGCAGAACGAGTTGATATCCCAAGTGCAGAACCACTACACGGGGCAGGCGCTGAAGCAGCTGTACGTGCTGGTCCTGGGTCTGGATGTGATCGGGAACCCTTACGGCCTCGTCGTCGGACTCAAGAAGGGTGTCGAGGACCTCTTCTACGAACCTTTCCAGGTGAACAGTTTGCTGATACTACGCAGTTGTCGATGGTTTCACTAATTCAGATAACACGTTAAGAGTTTTTTTTTTGTGTTAATGATCGGCAATCAGTCGCTAGACTATAAGCAGATGATTTGGAGTATTTATGACATCTAAGCGATGAGGCCAGTGCCTCATCCGCCTTATCACCCCACATCTTTTCTTTTCAGTATTTTTAGTAAGTTCGTATAGACTGAGTGGCCAGCCCTATTGTCAGAGTTATTAAGCCGCCGATAGGCCTCTGACTTGGCTTGACGATTGCTGAACAACCGGTACCTACAATTTAACGTGTCATACGACCCACGGTAGGGCTCAGAAAGAAATGCCACTCACGGTCACTCATCTGAAGATTGACCGGTCCGTCCGTCTTTTTGGTTTTACTGATGGTTTCAAAAGTTATGCTGCCAAAATGTTGGGAATCGCTGATAGACGTTCCGCATATTTAATTTTGTATCTTGCAATTTCGGATTGCACTGTTGATACAAAGATATGGGTCAATACAAAGATATGGGTAACATGGTCTGATTTTGGTCGGTATATCTTTCAACTTTTAAAATGTAAAAAAGTAGTTATAGTGACGTAATAACAATAGTTAGACATATGCTATGTTTTTGTAGATATTTATGGTATGTTCTTTAATATTGTAGAACATTTTTTTGATCTATCATCAATAATTTAAGCAGCGTATGCGACATACGTATGCGATGAAAGACATTTTATGGCTTTTTTTTTACACCTTGGGTTATATTATTGAAATTTTAGTAAGGATCCCTAATTTTTTCTAGTATTGCCTATGTTACTCAGGGATAATGTAGTATTCTAGTGCTGAAAACATTTTTGAAATCGGTCCAGTGATCGGACAGTGGTTTTTGAGTGATTTCTAGTCAAAAATACAAATCTTTCCTCTTTATAATATTAGTGTAGACATACCCCTGAATATCATCCGATTTAAATGATTCTAATTTTATCTAATATTTTATATGATTGGAATCATAAATGTATGTGCCTATACGATTTGCTTTTTTTTTTAATCTGAGAATAGTGCTCGAAAACAGTTTATTCGTATTGTATAAACACGCGTCATATACTGGCGAAAGTTGCCGCGACAACTGTCAATGAATTCTTAACGTGATATAACGTTTATGATATTTTTGACAGTTTGAGTACCTAATATTGTGACCTGGTATTAGGGTTCCGTAGTCCAAACGAACACTACAATTTTTATTTTTTTGTATATCTTTAGATTTATAGGACGAGGAATATATAATAGCATTACTTGATAATCCACCGAGATGAAAGTAATTTTTGATGTGTGATTTTGTCTTGTTTTAACACTAATTAAATCAAGGTATATTTTTAAAGTTGACTTCTTAATTTGCTATAAGATAGAGGAGCGTTATGCAATATATCCGTGGTGTGTCGTGTTCAGGGTGCGATCCAGGGTCCGGGCGAGTTCGCGGAGGGTCTGTTCCTGGGAGTGCGGTCGCTGGTGGGACACACGGTCGGCGGCGCGGCGGGCGCCGTGTCGCGCATCACCGGCGCCATGGGACACGGCCTCGCCGCGCTCTCGCTGGACAAGGTACACCCTGCAACCACTGCGCTACGATGTGGTCCAAGATATATGTACATACGTCCATAATCTATCATAACGTGTGCTCGTACGTGCAGGATTACCAGCGCCGTCGGCGCGACAACATCAACAAACCGCCAGCCAACCTACAGGAAGGGCTCGCCAGGAGCGGCAAAGGACTCGTTATGGTAAGCTTCATTTGAATCCACTGTCACACGCTTGGTGGTAAGCGACGGTGTGGCCGAAGATGAAGCACGAAAAAAATCAGGTCATAATAAAAACCGAACGAAAATCTAGAAGATAAATCTATTAAAGCCGCGAATAGAAGCCTAGTAAGTCTGGAAAATCAATCAAGCTTGATGTTAGCTTTAGCAGCAATTTCACGTCTTTTATAAAGACGAAGGAAATGAACAATGATTGTCGTATTCTGAAGATTTGTAAGGTTTTTTTATTATTGTTGATGTTACTCTCAATTCTAAATGAAATGTGGTGAATCATTACTGTAAGTGTAACAATAATTCGAAAGCTATGTTTCAATTTGCGCACCCATCATGGGTCGGTTATAGAGATACTTGTACATGTAAGAACAGCACATGTAGTGCACCTATATGCCGCAGATAAATGATTAGAATATATACTGGAGGCGTGTGGTGTGTCAGGGCGTGGTGGACGGCGTGACGGGCGTATTCACGAAGCCGCTGGAGGGCGCGCGCGAGGAGGGCGTGGAGGGGTTCTTCAAGGGGCTGGGGCGCGGCGCGGTGGGGCTCGTGGCTCGCCCCACCGCCGGCGTCGTCGACTTCGCCAGCGGCTCGCTCGACGCCGTCAAGAGGTCCGACACACTCGCATCAGAGCCCGCGCGCCGCCGCTCGACTGTTCACTCGCGACTGATACTTGATAAATAATACGGACGTTTCTTTAATGCAGACAGTTCCTATGTTGTTATATTTTTTTGGGAATTTGATTTAATGTAAACAATGCGTTTGCGCATGATGCCGGTGGGCGCTCCAATCAAATTTTCGGTGAACAGTTGTAGTGGATGGCTCTAGTATGGAGATTTTTCTGTACCAGTTTCTATATGTATGGTAAACTAACTTATTTATGTACTTAGTAACCTTACTAAGAATGTATTGTATATATATAATATTTTGTAACATGTTGTAACACATTTTAAATAAAAATTACGGGTCACTTACGTCTATTTTGAGCCGAAATATCCGACTATAGTTATCCCGTAGTTTTTATTTAAAAATATGTGAAAACCAGGTCAGTTTCCATAGTAAAAATGTTGTAACATGTTGTACAGTATAATTTAAACTATAACGTGTCATTTTGTGACATAAATCTAAATTCATCCGGGACGGATTTAACGATTCTAATCAAACTCAAATTAGGTTTTTGTCACAAAATGTCGCAGAGACGATAATCTTTTTTATTTGAATTCTACTTAAGGGTGAAGCAACAAAAAAACTATGTACAGTAATGTGTTAGTTTACCATACTAGTGGGACTAGGTGACCAACGCGCGAAGGCCCTTACAGTATGTTTCTTTGCCAAAGTACATACTCAGAATTGTCACAATAACACATTTTACTTACATTGATTACTTTTGATATTGCAAAAACACAAAATAGAAGTGATATTATGAAGACAGTGAGTGAGTGAGTACTTTGGCTAAGCGGCACGCTGATCTTATTAAATGCATGAGTTTTGCATGGCTTGGTGATTAATTGCTTGTGATGGGATGCTGCAGCGCTTCGTGGCATGAGGTTTTCAAGATATATTAATTTTATTGTTAGCTCTTCTTTCTAGTTGCCGGAACATGCACGCCATTTGTTGAGTGGAATGAAATAGAAATTAATAAGTGTGTTTTGGTTTGTGGTCGTTATGGTATCTGTTGTTGATTTCACTGTTTTTCTCATACTTATATGTCGAGTATATAAAGCGCTGAATTTGATTGTGTAGAGGTTTATTTTAGGGTATCTTTGGCGGGATAAGGACACACTTTTACTGCACCCAAATATTTTTTTAATGACTAGTGACCCGTAACTGAGATTATACGATCCCTGTAATATCAAAATTTTCGGACATATATTTTTTTTCACCGAGAAAATAAAATATAAATTTCATGACGGGTAAACGATTTGACGCCTTATTAAAACCGTTTGACTCCGAAATTAGGCCATTTGACGCCACATTGAGGCTGTTTGACGATACATTGAGGCTGTTTGACGCCACATTTGAAGTTGTTGAGGGTTAGACGATGTACAGATAAAACGTTGGATTGCAGTGAAAAGGAGTAAGCCCCTCCCTTACATATACACCAATTGCTTCCGGGAAGAGTAAAAGCCGACCCATTCTATGTTTTTTTATCTGTCCAACATTGCCGTCCCTATATCAGGATGGCAATGTTTCCTCGACAATCGCGGGTTGAAACTGGACTCGATTAGCACAGGAGCGAGGAAGATGGCAAGATAAGAGAGAGAGACTTATACCCAGCACTGGACAGAGAAGTCCGTGGCTGATGCGTGGCGTGTCTGTAAGTAAGTATCAGCAGGCGGGTCCGTAGGGCGTGGTGGAGGGCGTGCGCGGCGTGGTGGCGCGTCCGCTGGCGGGCGCCGCGAGCGCCGGTGCCGGCGGCTTCCTGCGCGGCCTCGGCCTCGGCGCCGTGGGGCTGGTGGCGCGGCCCGTCGGTGGCCTCGTCGACTTCACCTCCTGCCTGCTCACCTCCGTCAAGAGGTCACACCTCCCTATTCCCTACTCCACCGTCTATTGTTTCCTAGCCGACTCGTACGAGGTTTCATTCGCGATTTTCTAATTTTTAGGCATCCGTACTAAGAGTGCAGGAACCGATTCGTGGGGCTATGGTATCTGTCTGTCTGTCTGTCCTACAATTAAACGGCTGTATATTTTGAACGGTAGTAGATACAAGTTTCAAAATTGGCAAGATAAAGTTATCTTTGATGTAAATCAATAAATATTATAAATTGGTAATATTTTGAAAAATATTGTGCGAGAACCGCGAGATAAAACCTCCATGTTGATTACATAAAAAAGAAACGAAAAATGACAAGTGAACGTTTGAGTAAAAGTAACAGTTGCTACTGTGTGACCTATACTTAAAATAGAGTAAACGATAATGTTACAATCTCTTTGGATAAAGAAAATAGGTCTGTAATGCTTACTTATTTGAAATGAGGCGAAAAAAATAAAATATGTGAAGTTACAAAATATTCTTAGATATAAAACACATTTTGTTGAGTAATTAGCCCTGGAGTTAGTGTTCATGTATTGTGTTATGTATAGGATTATGGAAACTCGTACTTTGGCGGATTTATTACATGTAGCTCTGTCACCGTGACTTAGTGCGGAGCTCGGGATCTATCTCTCAGCTGGTTTGGATTTTGTTATACGGATTTGGCGTAATATGTGAGCAGGACAACCTATGTTAACTATGCGCCTTCCATCCAGCCGTTTAGATCAGCGATATTAGTGTGATTATATATAGACATAGATTCGAACAGTAGACTTGAATTAAAGGTAGTCATTGGTAGGTAGACCAGAGTACTATAAAATTAGACAGAAGTAAACATTCAGGCGCTCGAATCTCAATTGATATCATGAGCGCGCGGCAATCAGACGATGACTCTAACTCCATACATGTGTGTGTGTGTGCACACACACATGACATACAGACGTCAACTTGCGTATGTTTCACTGATTAGCGCGCCGTTGTATGGAGTGTCCGACGTGTGGTATCACTTTTGTAAGACAAACCTAACCTCTTGACGCTTACTAGTTTTGTGTTGTGGACATGATCATATAATATGTTATTATTATTATTATTTACATTGTTTTTGCTGTTTATCTGCATGGTTTTACATTGGGTTGGCATTGAGCTTTTGCTGATTCACATTTCGCTTTTTTGCGAAAGCTGCATTTGCTGCTTTAGATCCGGTGTCAATCTAAGAAACCACTGATTGGCTTTGGTATGATCTTTTATTTCGTAGAAACGTTTTAAAAATTAGATTCTGCTACGAAACTCACGCCCGGAGAACTGTTGCTGTCTCTTTCTTTCTTAGTTGGCATGTCACTTCGAACGTAGTTTCGTGGGCTGAATCATGTAATACTGCCATGTTTTTTAGATCGATGTCGGTTGTTTAGTATTATGTGTCAGAAATAGCTGAGTTGTTTTATGTAACTGCAGGGCGGCGGATTTATCAGAGGAGGCGACGAAGCGGCGCGCGGCGCGCTACTTGCCCACGGACTCGGGAGTCCGGCCCTACTCGAGGCTTCAAGCTGAAGGGTACAAGATGCTTTCTGAACTGGAAAAGGTGACTAGTTTTTAACTGACTTCCAAAAAGGAGGAGATTCTCAATTCATCGGAATCTTTTTTTAAATATTTGTTGATGTATTTCTCGAAGACACCTGGACCGATTTGTTTTTTTTAAAGGGTATACTTTCTAGCTGGTCCCATAGAAATTTTATCAAAATCGGTTCAGTATTTTGGTTTTTATAACAAAATGACTGGAAAAAATATGTATAAGAGGACGACGCAGGGGCTTCAAGTGGAAGCTTCCAACATATCACCATCAGGAGTGAATAGATATCTTCTATATCGACGAGCTCCATCCTCGGCCACACACCGTCGCTTAACATCAGACGAGTTGGTGGGTAAACGTTAGGTCTATCTTGCGTAAAACAAAAAGTCACAGGTCAATGATTACAGGAGATCCCAAAAACGAGCATCCGTATTGTTTCATGTTATAATGGAGAAGTATACAGGCGCCGTACTACAAGCGTGCAATCAGTCTTATTTCAATATTACTTTGACTTATGTCTCGCTCTTACTACAGAAAATTACTGTGAAAATTAAATGGATCCATGGGACAGGTGTAAAAAGCCTGACGATTCATTGGATTTTGACGGTAACCTCTGAGTTTATTGACTTGGTAATCTGAGTACTTACCCGAACCGCGGTATATTTTACTTTGTTTGTATATATATCTTTTTTTTTGTATTGACATGCTAGGCCCATTTGACATTTTTATAATGACATTTTAAATTATATTGTATTTATATAATGAATATTTCTTAAGGCATGAATTGTTTAAGAATAATTTTTGAATATTGTGAGATAATTGTAATTGGTCTTTTTTTTATCTCAATAAACGAATATGAATATGAATACAGTTGAGAGAGTAAGACAAAGGTCAAAGTAATATTGAAATAAGATTTCGGTAACCCTCCTCCAGGGCAAGTTCGTGACGACGGACACATACGAGGCGCACGTGTGGGTGATACCCAACAAGGAGGCGGTGATGTGCACCGACAAGCGGATACTCTACCTCGAGAGGAACAACGTCTTCGGAGGCTGGCAGGTGAGTAGTCTTACCGAAAAACGTTACTTAACTTTAACCATCGTCCTAAATTCTCTGTCTTCTTTCCGCAAGTGGCATTACGTGTCAGCGACAAGTTGACAAAATATGTTAAGCAGTGCTTAAAGTTAAGTAACGTTTTTTGGTAAGGCCGATAGTGTCCTGGGTTGACCGATACTCATATACCAACAATGACGAACCTAAATATTTTGATATAAAGACTATGTCGCCGCGCTAAAGCCTAATTTAGATTGAGAATTCTAGAGACTTCTATTTTACTGCTTCCATTTATTTTGAAAATTGACATTATTTTACATGTTTTTTTTTTCGCCTGCGATACAGGTTTCATACCTAGTGCAGGGTTCACAAGAACATCTCTGTGTGAACCTGGTCACCAATTTTTCATAAAATTAAGAAGTACTTGTACTGGTTTTGTACTGGTTTTTAATCGTGTGAGGGGTCGAGGGGTCTAATTAGATCTCATTTATTTTCGTAATAAACAAATGATTTTACTAAAATTATTTTAAATGCATATTTTCTCACAAAAAACGTATACTCAACAGCGTATCAAGCGTAACGAATTCGTAAATTTAATAGCAAATTTGTTTTTCTTTAGTCAGGTATACAGTTTTTTATTTGAATGTAGATAGTTGTTTTCTGTTTGTTATTTAATGAATGTATCCGTCAGATGATGTGGACGTATCTGTGGAGCGAGCTGCCGGAAGCACCGACCGCCGTCAACAGGGGGGTGTACATCCCCACCGCGAAGAGGAAAGTCCTCGGTATGTTCTCCAAGTCCGGCTCCGGGAAGGTGATCCTGCTCTACGACGAGCAGCAAAAGAACTACCTGCTGACGCAGTGCCTGCGGCTGATGGAGGAGCGACGTTGACGTCAGGACGTAGAGAGGGTCTCGCCGTCCCTCTCCCTCCGAGATCTCTTTCTACTGATGTTCGACACTCGCTCCGCGCTGCTCGCACTCGCGTATCACTTCAACTTGCACCATTTCAGCCCGACTGGCTTTCGCTGAAACTTCGGGCTGGTGACCTACATATATATATAATCCGAATCGTGATATACCGAATATCATCAAATTTAAAGACTGTTCAAATAGTTCAGTTCAGTGCTTGATTGGTAAGCAAAAAAGACTGTTCAAAGGTTTCGACCATCCCACGTGAAACCTCCGTGGCCAAAATGGTAAAGGCTCACAAGTACAGATCGGAATATTTGGGTTCAAATCCCCGTCGGGTGTGGAGTTTTGGAACTGTCCATAAATATGTAGATACTTAAGTGTGTAAAACACTCAAAAATATCGAATACCGAAGTAAGATTAAAAAAATGTATTTCGGATTATATAGATAGGTTACCTTTTGTGCTTTAACTTGGACTATTTCTTGCTTATAATATAGTGTTTAATCTTGAACTTATTTATTTAATATTAGTCCGCATCAGGAATTGATTTATTTATAAGTCCGTTGTACACTCTTTTATATCTTACTTATATAAAAAGCTGTTCCGCTGTTAGCGATCTCGTCTCGTTATGAACTGGCGCGGTTCGTTTAACTGAATTACGGTTTTGATTGAAGATGTTTTGCCTTCACGCGTCGCTTCTGTACTTATTCTGTTCAGTTACTCTCCGATCCAGTGAAATTGTCGGTGAATATACACAACTGTACTTATTTACGTTTTATGATAAGTACAGTTAAGCACATAAATTTACATGTACCTAACACGTACTTTGTATTATTGAGTTGATCTGTTAAGTATTTTCTCTGTTGTATTATTTCGTGGGTTCGGCTTAGTGGTTGCATGTGGTTTAGCGTCGATATCTACACATATCCAGTTATAATTTGCCAGTGATTTGTTTTTATTTATTATGAAAACTAACATGGTTATCATATATTTTTTTGTAAAATTACGCGTTTGACGGGCGGTAGCTTGTAGTGCCATATTTGGTTTCAACTGGGAGTGACGTTAGCGGCGCTCCTTTATGAAAAAGACCGCCGAACACGGTTGAAACTATAGTCGGAGATTTTTATTAAGAATTGACGTGAGAACCCGTAATTTTATTTAAAAATGTATATTATTTATGCTATTACGTACGTACATTTTGTAGTACTCTATAGTAGTACTCTATGGTAGTACCCAATGGTGCTAATAATTAAGTGAGGCGCAATCATTGTTCATATAAGAGTCACATAATATAAAAAAAACTTTTCAATAACTATTTGTTGTCCCACCGTTTTGCTCTTCACTTCATTACTCTAAAATTTGTAAGCAGTACATTATATAATTAAAATTATATCATAACGCATTTAAACAGGCACACGTATTGCATTATATAAATTATACTGAATATATTGTATAATATTCAGTCCATTGTTGAAAATAGTGCATTTCTTTATTGTAAGGCATATTCTCTTAAATTCGTTATTTTAAATACTCAAAGTTAGATATTAATTATATTCGTTTTAGATTCGAGTGTCAGGTCAGTTGTATATTTACATAGAGTTATGTTTCGTTGTAAGGTTAATTTGTATGAAGACAAAATCGTACAGTATACCATTAACAGCAGTCGATGTCTACGATTACTGAACGCCTAAGAGTACAAACATGTGTAGATTTGTATCATTTTTAGTGTCTTAGGCTTTGTGTACGAGTGCCTTATCGTTGTTACTAAAGCAGGGGCAGTACCGTGAGCGTTTAAGCAGTCTTCAATATTACTTCGACTTTTCTTTCTTTCTTCTACAGTTGAGAGAGCAAGACAATGGTCAAAGTAATATTGGAATAATATTGCTTTTAAGAATGGGCTTAACGCGCGCAGTTATCTTTCTCGTGCATCACAACATTTTTAAACTTAAAAAAATATTGAGTAGGGATATTAGAAAAGTGAGAAATGAATTTGTTTATTTAGATGGATATATATTTTTTTAAAGTTTTCTTTGATAGGTATATTTTAAATTGGCTGAGAAGTAGGATACTATATGTTTTATCACAACTCCGTAGACAGTATAAATTATATCAGTTTTTTTAACTAATTCATTTCTCACTTTTTTATTATTCCTAACGAATGATTATGTTTAAAAGTGTTATGATGGGCGAGAGAGATAGTTGCGTGCGTTGAGCCCAGTCTTAAGATTGTGGTAACGCCCCTGTTCGTTTATATTCAAAGCTTCGTCGCATCGCTGTCGTATTATTGGATGCACAAGTTATGTTATTATTGCGTTGTGCTGTATTGTTAGTTTTGTTTGTGATGTAGATTTTTCTCTTTATAATGTGTGTTTATATTGTTAAAGTATTTACGCGCTTGTTACGTTAGATCTTGTTCTTTGCTTATTGCACAATTTACTTTCGAATATATTTTGTCTGAAGCTTGTGTACGTCTTCAATATAAACTTATCAGAAAGTTGTTGTTTGATTTCCCACTCCTCGATAAGACAGTACCTATATGCCTACCTACCTATATAAGAATTGTAAGTAAATATCTTGTAAGTAAGTAAATACTAGCGAAAGACCGTGAAACTTGGAAATATACAGAAATAAAATCTAGACTTTTAATTTTACTCATGTTAGGATGGATGGATGTCATGTTTGAAAAAAAACCCGTTAAAAATACCTATAAAAAGTTGGAAATATTGTCGAACAATCGATCAAACAAAAACGATTCATATAAGTAGTGCGCAGGTCGGGCGCTCGGTGTGACCCGCGGGGGCCAAAACGATTCATATAAGTAGTGCGCAGGTCGGGCGCTCGGTGTGACCCG
Organism: Lycia hirtaria; assembly: GCA_947563715.1. NCBI lineage: Eukaryota > Metazoa > Arthropoda > Insecta > Lepidoptera > Geometridae > Lycia > Lycia hirtaria. The sequence continues at coordinate 1,901,769 of OX387379.1, forward strand.
CGGGGGCCAAAACGATTCATATAAGTAGTGCGCAGGTCGGGCGCTCGGTGTGACCCGCGGGGGCCAAAACGATTCATATAAGTAGTGCGCAGGTCGGGCGCTCGGTGTGACCCGCGGGGGCCAAAACGATTCATATAAGTAGTGCGCAGGTCGGGCGCTCGGTGTGACCCGCGGGGGCCAAAACGATTCATATAAGTAGTGCGCAGGTCGGGCGCTCGGTGTGACCCGCGGGGGCCAAAACGATTCATATAAGTAGTGCGCAGGTCGGGCGCTCGGTGTGACCCGCGGGGGCCAAAACGATTCATATAAGTAGTGCGCAGGTCGGGCGCTCGGTGTGACCCGCGGGGGCCAAAACGATTCATATAAGTAGTGCGCAGGTCGGGCGCTCAGTGTGACCCGCGGGGGCCAACGATTTTCATTTATCAAAAAACATCATTATTTATCTTGATATTTGTGAGAAAAATTAAAACGTGCATACATTCAACATTATTCCGTATCAGTCTAGAACACAATACGAGGCCATATGATACGGGGTCTAGAACTATCTATACGCTTTTTAAAAGTAAGTCTAGAGGTATTTAATTGAAGTTATAATATTTGATCGGTATTAGGTATAAGTCTAAAACTGCATGCTGCTCCATCTCAAAACTTTCTCGTTCTGTTAACTAAAACTGCAAGCACTATAGCACTATCTCTTTCTAGTTTTGGCGTGCATTTTTAAACTTAAAGATCTCTATCTACCTGAATCTGTCAAATACTACCTCTATGCTCTGGAAGCGGTATATGGGCGAACTATTGGCGATTATACTTGCTTAATATATAATACACTGCTTAGCCTGAAACACCTCTCCATGAAGTTGACTTGAGACTGTATATTTTTTCTACAGGTTCAACTAGGAAATGGAATACTGTCAGCTTCCTTCTTATCTGAGAGTTATAAATAAATCTTTTTAAGGTTACATTGAATAGTTATCTAAGTCTGCGTGCTTCGTCTTCGACCAAATCATCACTTACCAACAGGGGAGTTAGGTAATGGTCTAACGTAGATTTTCACACGAGGAGTTGGACACACGGCAAACGGCGTCGTTTCTTCGTTGATATTTAAACTAGCGACGACACCGAGCTCAATTTTTGAATAGTTCGAAAGTTATTTACGGATATGACATTCAATCGAATTATATTCGAGAATTCGTTCGCTCGCAATCATTGAAATCTCTTGCTAAAGCTACGAGTTGGCTCTCAAACATTCGAATTTTATTCTGTCGATAAAATAAATTATTAAATTAATGTTGATTTTGTTTGAAAATAACATGTGAATTCCTTGTGAGCTATTAAAAAATTGAGTTGGTTAAAATCAAATACAATCGAAAGCTTTATTCAACTGCTATACCTGGAACTACATATCTATTTTTATAGGGCGGTATTTTTCCATGAATGTGGATTTTCCTCTTTTTGTAATATCAATAAAGATATAACCTGTATGTATTTTCCATTTCCGTGCTTTATTTCTTTCGAGATTTCTGAAGTCTTCAGAGAATTTAACGCTTGATATCCCTCGGCATAGTACCAATTTTTATGCTTCATCTTTTACTGTAACAGCTGTTAGATTGTGGAATGAGCTACCACTGGAAATAAAGCGAGCTCCCTCCTTAGCTGTTTTTAAAACGCGTTTAAAAGCACACTACCAAGATAACTCCCACTAAATATTATGTATGTATATTGTTAGAGATATTTATGTAAGTATATGAATGAGAATTTGGTCCATTATAATATTTTTGTTTTCCTCTTTTAACATAACTGGGTACCTTTAATATAATTAACTACTGTTGTTTTATGTATACCATTTTAATTAAGTTTTGCTTTAAGGCCACTATCTGTTGCCGTCTGTCCTATCCGTGCAAGGTTGCCTGGAAGAGATCGCTCTAAGCGATAAGGCCGCCAATTAAAACACCTAGCTGTAATATTATTCTCTATGTATTTAATGTTTCTGTATTGTGGTCTTTTAATAAAGTGTTATCTTTCTATCTATCTATCTATCTACCTGTGCCATTTCTACCAATTTTCAGCTTGTCTGGGTCGATCCGTCCGGTCCGGCCTCGTCGCGTCGTCATGAACACGCATCGTGTGATTGAATCCTAACGCGAGACACGTAGCGCCGCGCCGATATATCACAAAACGATATTAAACTGAACGTGTTACAATCAAATGGAGACATAATAAAGGACTTTATATTCAAACAATAAAACGGATATTATGGATGATGGCTTACGTCTTAGCTGTAATGACTAATGGCATCTTCAATTTAATGACGCTAAAATTTGGAGAGACTCGTTTAACTTAATACTTATTGCTGTTGGAATCGAAGCTACGTTGTGCTACGTGGGCACGGGTGAAGGGGTGTTACGTAAGTGCCTGTGACGTCAATAAGCCTGACTATGACTAGCCCGATATGGATTTATAAGAATGATATCGTGATACCTGGCAGACTAGCTGTGTAGGTAAACAGCTGGAGCGAAGCGATATTATTTTCACCCGACTACCCTAGGACGAGGATACAGTTTTTCGGGTGTATGTAGTATGTAACTATTAGAAGGATTTGGAGGTAAGTACTGGAGGAGAAGATGCAATACCCTCTCCCTTCCATCTAACCCTCTAACCGCGGCCAAACGTGGAATTATACGGCATGATACTCATGATCTCTCATGATTATGCAGCATGATACTACGGCATTGATCTTTGATACTCGGCCTGCCCCGTAAGTAGGTACGTTTTTACTAGTTTTTCCATGTTTATTGTGTGTATCGTCAAAATGTTGAGCGTTATACTTTATAGGTAATTTGCGTTTATTATAAAAAAAAGAAAATGGTAAATAAATGAAAAAGGTGGATAGAAGACATAAAAGTGATAGCAAGAAGCGGACGGAGAAAGAAAAGCTATGAACAGAGAGCGGAAAAAGCTAGAGGAGTCCTTTATCTGAGAAGGCGTTCCGATCAATGATAATGAAGGCAGTAAAAATAGCATTTAAAGCAAATATTATATTATACATAATATCAGAAGCGTTATAATTAAAAGTATAATCAATTAATAATGTTGACATTAATTACATTTTAAAATGTATGTGATATCAATTGTAGGTATATTAGAAGTAAATGGGCTTTAATAATATTATTGTAAAAAATGTTAAATTTCATGACCTAGGCAAACACGTAGGTAACAACATACAATAATATATATGTAATCTTTTACGTAACTAGTATATAGGTTTGTTGTGGTAAGAACCCGCTTATGACCGCTTATAAAGTGTTTGTCAGGTTTATAAGCTTACTTATAAACCTGCACAAACTGGACTCGGAACAGCCGTACCATTACCACCCAGGTATAGCCTTAGTATGCTAAGCTAGCTTTTAGTTTGTGTACCTAATGTAGAAAGTTCTGTATAGGTAATTTTTATGGGGTTATTTTTATGAGTCGACAGTTCTAGTAGATGTTTTATTAGTGGTAAGTTTTATTCTATTACATTCATAAATACGTAATATTACCGACATATACAATTATACATATAGGTACACTTAGGACAAAAATATTATTTATTAACATCTTTGACATGATCCTTTTGAAGTTTTTTTTTTAAATTTTGCTCATGTTACTTACAGAATAATGCGATCAAATATGCTTATCTAAAAACCATCTGGTCGCGTGGTTCGACTATTTTGTCCGCACGATCAGACCTGTTCAACTGTTTTAGACAACGTTCACTACGTTCAACTATTCGGACTACAAGGAATCCCAATTCCATTTAGTCTAATCGATCGGATCATATGAACATTATATTTACTTAACGTTAGATTTGTCGGACTACGAAGCCTCTAGTCTCAGTAGTTCGGCTGTTTTGTCCGGGTGTTTCCTACGAGCATAGCATGGTGTTTGTATCAGCAATAAACTCATTACTATGAATCACTTATTTATGGCGTTTTTCGAGAAGGCCACCTTTCATTCACAAGTATATATGAACACAAGTATACTGAACAACTGCCTTCATTTTATAAGAAAATGCAGTCACTATAAAAATATCCAATTACTTTCAAGTGTGCCTATGAAAATTGAAGAGTTCTCTCGATTTCTCCAGGATCCCATCATGAGATCCTGACCTGATGACCATGAGACGGGAAGAATACCCTTACAAACAAAAAAATAATTTTCCAAATCGGTGTAGGTGTCTTTGAGTAATCGAGGAACATACATTAAAGAAAACATCCGACAAATTGAGAACCTCCTCCTTTTTGAAGTCGCTTAAAAAGTCTGAATCTTTTTTGAAGTGGCCCGAGGGCATCACAGATTACGTCAGTAATTGATTTATTTTGAGGCAAGAATTAAATCTGAAAATGACTGTTTACGTGACTTAGACTGTGACTAGAACACTATATAACTTGTATTATTTAAGAAACTTGAAAATATTTCAATACTTGACACTGGCAAATCGCTAATCGCGGGGTCCAATACAAAAAAGAAGAAGAAGTTTCACTTCAGTCAAACTGGGATTGTTTGCAATAGAATACCTACCCACTCCATCTACTTTCACATAATTAAAATGATTGTTTTAATTAAAAATTCCGTCGGTGTCGGAGCATGAAATTGTTACAGCTAGATATCCAGGAAAAAGTGGCTCGTTTTCAGCTGGAATGCCAATTATTTTTTGCATTTTTCATTATAATTTGTAGTACATGGTTAGGTATAGTATATTTGGGCATGTTATATACGGACTATTTATTAGTGAATAGGTACAGATTATTTTAGAGCTCATTATGTATGCATTATTAAGATCAATATCATCTTTTGTTAAGGGATGTTTAACAGGATGCTGATCAGTGATTTCAACAAGTCTCGGGCTTTTTGAATGCATGAGGAAAAATATCACAAATCTATAATAAATAAAATAAAATAAATAAATACTGGTTGACATTTCACACAACACCATCTAGCCCAAACTAAGCAAAGCTTGTACTATGGAACTAGATGGCTGATAGAATACATATACCTATATACTTTTTTATCTATGGTTAGTTATCGCGCAAGTTGTAGTGAAAGTACTTACTCAGATGTTTATTTTATCTTTTCCTGAAATAAGTCAGGACTTTTAATCAAAGCACTCAGGAACAGGTCAGGTCAGGAACATAATCAAATAATTGATCTTTTTCAAGGAATTGGCGCTATCATGTGATCAAGCTCTTGATCAAATTACTGTGATTTATATATTTCATTATTTGAATATCATTTCGTTGTGTGTTGTCTCCCTCCCGTTTTTATGGCTCCACGAACCCTTATAGTTTCGCCGTGTCCGTCCATCTGTCCGCGGCTTAGCTCAAAGACTGTTAGTATTACAAAGTTGTAATTTGGTATGGGTATACATATTTATCAAGCCAACAAATTGGGAAACTAAAAGCTTGAAAAAATAGGGTAGGTACACATGTAAGTTGGGGATGGTTTTTTTCTTGTTTACCCCATCGTATGGGATATCATTGGATAGGTAATCTAAAAAATATTGGAGGTGTACGACCAATCAATTAACCAATAAATTTAGGGATCCGTTTTCTAAATATGTTTAGCTTTAAAGTGTTAATTTTTGTTAGGTTCAAGTGTAGTTGCCAGCTCCCTGACAGTTAAACGGTTGACTTTGAAGATGTAAAAAATTCATGATTGTAACATAGATAATGAAATTAAAATGAAAAGCTAACTAGGCTTTACAAATTAACGAATTATGGACTTGGTTATAGACAACCAACTCATAAAATGTACTTGGAGAGGAAAATTTCTTACAAAATCTATCCAACATAATTGTAACTACGGAACCCTAACCTGCGCATGGCCCGACATGCACTTGGCCCATTTTTTTTTTCATTTCGCTACAGTCCTAAGCCTTTACAAGGCGTATAGCTAAATCACCATCTATTTATTGTTGGGCAGAAGCCGTACTGTAAATATCTTTAGCATAAAATAATTCGAGTGCAACAGTTGGCGGCAATAGCAGTTTCTATGTAGCTCGTAAGCACGTGGTCTGGTGCTTAGTATGCATACACACATTATCTGGCTTGTGCTGGCTACAAATAGAGCATGAAATTAAATAGGGGTACTTAGGTTACATTTTTATCGCACTATGAAAGTCTAAGCCGTATATACAAATATAATATGGATAAGCGCACTTAGGTAATAGTAATTCTTAACTAATGCTATTCGTTTAACACACATAATGAATATTGTGTGTGCGTGTGTGCGAATGTGTTCAAGACCTATTAGCGAATTTACATTAAGTTACAGAAGACATTAATAACACCTATTACATAATGAAGTATAAAGAATGACAGGTGTTAAAACTTAAGCCAGAGTTACGGCGTAAGTAAGGAAGAGTCATTTTTTACCCCGACTGTGGCATAGTAGTTCTTAAACGGATGGGCCGATTTAGATCTAGTTTTTTTTATTTGAAAGAGGACTTGATCGAGAGTGTTCTTAGCTATGTTTAATTTAAAATGTTTTTTGTCGGGGGTTTTGATTTTTTAAACAGTTATTATACGATAAAACGTCGCGTTTATTATTTTAAATAATGTTTGAATTTGACGAAGGTTTCAAGTAGGTACTAGGCTAAATACGTAGGCAACTCAACCGATTCGCTCAGCCTACAGACCTTCGATAGATCAATTTAAACCGACTCTACAGCATATCTGTTAAATACGCTTAGTAGAACCTGTCTGGCATTTTAGTACTGCTCCTATCAATAGGCAAGTTTCGAGATATGAAGCACTGTAATGTAAAATCATCAACAAAACACAACGCATTTTATTGCCAACGATTCTACAAACTCTATTGTTTACTAGTACATTTATGACTCCGACTGTGATAGGAGCTCGTAAGCCTGATATTAATGGCAAATCAGAAATCAGTAGTAATTATACGGCGAAAACGGCTCAAGTAGGTAACGTGCTCGAGATAATGAAAGCGAATTCGATTTACATTATCGCCTTCAAAGGTGGTGTATTTGTCGAGCTTTGAGTTAGAGGAGTAATGGATACAGGAGCAATAAAATTAGTTGGCGAATATGTCAAAGGGATAGGTGTGAGGTTTAGTAATTTTACGGCCGCCTCGTAAGTGCCCATCAAAAGCAGTTTTATGGGATATCTTGATAGCGTGTAGGGCAAATAGTAGATTTGTACGTAAGATACGGTATCTATGCGTCAACTATTTATTAGCATGACGTAAAACACTTTGATTTTGGGGTTAATTTCTCATTCTACTTACATAGTTTTTTCCTACTACGAAACCGTGGTTACGAATACGGAAAAAAGTTCTTCGATCGACACCAGTTTCTATACCAAGAATAATTTTGTTTCGTACGAAACTAGTTACGAAACAATAGTTACGTACGCGGCCGAAGCGGTTTTATCCGCATAAAATCGATTAAAAGTCATATGGTAGATGAAATTCAATTTTGCAATCATTACTGTCAAAGTTCATTTGTTACCAGAATCATATAGGTATAAATATTTAAGGGGTATTTTGAAAATGACTATAGCCATAGCTATAGCCTGCATATAGGTAGCTAGATATTGTATTTGAAACTGCCCATATAGTCGTAAGATGTAATACTGACCGTATATATTTGGTTATATGAAATGCCTCAGGCATTTTCGAACGAACGCAACACGAAACATTCTATAAAGTTTTCACAAACTCCTAATTTATAATATGGAAAACATAGCAAGAAGGCAATATCCCTAAAGATACAGTATTCCCTTCGAGCACCGCCGACAAACTACGAGATTTTACATATTCCTCTACTGCCCGAGAGTTCATTCATCTGTTAAGGAAGATAAAGTAGAACCCACTCCTGACATACAAGAAAATACGCCTTAAGCTAGACTGTTAAGGCTCAAAATGAGAATACAAAAATTTCTGACACGAAATTGATTTTAAGATCCAGTTTATAAGAAGAAAATGACGTAAACAAAATTTTGATTAGGTAGTGTCATTCTGGTGTGACCGACGACGGCCAAGGAAAATGTAATAGGTAGGGCGAATGGAATTAACTGTCTAGCTAAAATAACTATAGTATATTTATTTTGTTATACCAATTGTCTACCTATTTTTTAGGGTTCCGTACTAAACGACGAGCCCTTATAGTTTCACCATGTCCATCTGCGCCTGTATTGTCTGTCTATAGTCATGTGCCCCCCCCCCCCCCCCTCGACCGGAACTTTGGAGATATAAAAAAATTGATGCTAATATATGATGAAATTAAAAGGAAAACTATCAAAGTTAACATAAGTTAACTCTTAAGTTCGTAGTATCAAACAAGAGACCCTGTTTTAAGGTCACATAAATTATGATATGTAAATACGGAACACTACATTGCGCGACATTGGAAAGACAGGCACTTGGCAATTTTTTTTATTAAAAAAGAAAAACAGGTTTACCTTACCTGTTAAAAATTGATTAATTTAAATGAAAGACAATCGCGATACCAAAAGATTTTTTTTTTATCGTTCCGCAATCAATTACGAACCCTTATAGTTTCGCTATGTCCGTCCGTCTGTCTGCGGCTAAGCTCAGACTATAAAGTACTACTAATATAAGTACTAGAAAATTTTAATTTAGTATGTGTATACATATTTATTACGCCAACAATCTTGTAGAGAAAATCTTAAAAAAAATTTTTTGGATACCTCCCCTTCATGTAAAGTGGGGATGATTTTTTGTTTACCCCATCGTGTGAGGTATTGTTTGATTGGTAATCTAAAAATATTGGAGGTGTACAAAACCCATTTTTCCATTTAGGAGCCCATTTGAAAAATATCTAGCTTTAAAAGGTAAATTTTTGTTATCGTCATGTGTTGAACGGTTGGCATTGAAGATGTGAAACAATTCATGCAAGTAGCATACATAAACTGTCACAGATAAGTAAGCTTTACAAGTTAACGAATTATAAACAATCAACTCATAAAATGTACTTGAGAGGTAAATTTTGTACAAAATCCATTTAAATCGCAAAATAAATCACAATGATCATAGTACCAAACAAGTAACTCTATTATAAGTCCGCATATAGTGAACTTTAACTACAGAACCCTATTCTACGCGTGGTTCGACACGCACTTGGCCAATTATTTAGTCATAATTATACACACTATATACACTTCAGACGGATAAATCAAGAATTTTTATTTCCCACGTCACAGCATTTAGATAATAATCAATCAATGTGGGTAAAGTTGTCAGAGCGAGGAAAATAAATAAAATACAAGTGTTTGCAGAAGGCAATTAAAAAGCAATTTTCGCTAAAAGTACTTGTAGCGTTGATCAGATTCTGCGTCACGTCATAATGGGAAAATTAAGGATAAAAAAAACCGGACAAGTACGAGTCGGTCTCGCGCACGAAGGGTTCCGTACCATTATCTATAAAAACGGCAAAAAATCACGTTTGTTGTATGGGAGCCCCTCTTAAATATTAATTTTATTTTAAATAAATTATATATTTTTAAAGTTAATAATATAACTCAATATTCTGTGAATATTTCAAGCGTCTATCTGTTGCCGTTATCAATATCGAGCAAAAACCAGCAAAAAACCACGTTTGTTGTATGGAAGCCCCCTTAAATATTTATTTTATCCTGTTTTTTAGTATTTGTTGTTATAGCGGCAACAGAAATACATAATCTGTGAAAAATTCATTTGTCTAACTATCACAGTTTATGAGATACATCCTGGTGACGGACGGACAGACAGCGGAGTCTTAGTAATAGGGTCTTAGTCTTTACCCTTCAGGTACGGAACCCTAAAAAAATATTTTATCACATACTTACATAATCTTTTCATCAATTCCGTGAAAATACGGAGCTAAATATGTGATTTTTAGTACTACTGTGAATTTTATTTTGTTTACAAAACTTTCGATACTAACGGCAGATGCCAATATTCTCAAATCAAAGTCCTGGATTTAGGTCATTTCAAATAACCACTGCTTGCACGGGTTACAATAAAAAACTCGCTCGACACGTAAATCCTATTGCAAACAGTTGCTAGTAAGAAAGGACTCTTCTGGGTTTGATATAAGTAGATATATAAATATGCTTATACGAGGTAAAACCATGCTGGGTTATTCTACACATTTCATTCTCCCTAAATTATCCCCCTAGAGATAAGACAATGGATATATGGATGGATCATATACATCTAGGATAATAGGAAAAAAAATTAACCAAGTATTTTTGCACATAATGTACACTGTGTTAAATTATAAATTCATTTTCATTAACTTTTCTTTAAAAAAAATACATTTTTTTTCCTCATTCTTAGAAGCCTGTAAATGTATAATGAATAACAATAGTTATTTGTTAATAAAATTAGAATCCTGAGCATTAACGAGGGAATCAAAAGAGCACGATGTGAAAAATCTTTGCACTCGAGTGCAACACGTAACTTTTCCTCCTACCTCAGCGAGGAAATGACTAAATGCAAAAAAAAAACATTTACGATCACAAGATACTTTTATTTCAGTTTAGGTATTAACTACTACATTATGATAGGTGAGTATTACAGAATAATCTTTAAATTATAACAAATAACACTTAGGTATAATGGTTGATGACCAGATGAGGCTCTTTTTAAAAATGCCACTAATTTAGGATAGGTGTCGATATGTATGTCTTTTTTCATCTTTATTGTTGCTTTTAGCATTTAATACGTACTCCATAGAGTGCTTGATTTCTTGGTCTCGGATAATTCAGCAAAACGTTTTCGGAGAAAGTTTTGGCTCCTTTAGCTTGTCGCCACGTGGTAAACATATCGTACTGTTTCAAATACTACTCGCAAGATTGTTGAGGGAGGAAGCTCAGCGCATTATTAACAGTTTCAGTCAATTCTGTTGGCGTCAAATAAACTTCTTCGTCGCTAGAATCACTCATTTTAGGTTTTTCACTTGTTTTCCAATTTCTTGTGTTTAACCTAAGATTTTAACAATATGTCGTGAAAAGAAAATGGCAAGCGCAAAGCAAATTAAAAAAAAACACAAAATATACCAAGAAGGTTCCGAGTCTGAGTTTTTAACAAATTAAAAAAGGTTGTATGATAAATTCGGCACCATGGAGGTAGAAGTAAATAGGTTTAATGATGTTTTGAATTCACAAACTCAGTGCACACGATGTTCTAAATTTGAATTTACTTTATCCTCTAGAGGATAAAAACGGCTTTTGCATATAATAATTTAATATCGATGAGCAAAAATACTCTTTCCGAGATGGGGGGATGAAAAAAATATTGTTTTTCCGTTCCTTTTTTTTTTCGCCAATCCGTTATTTTTATTTCAACGTAAATATCTGGGATCATTGATTTCTAATATGCTAGGATGGTGAACCATTTAAAAAATAAATAATCCTACTTTCCATTTCAACATTTGGTAAGCATTTATAACAACAACTCGTACCTAATCTATTTTATCTCTAGTGAAAATGCTACATTTCCTTATTTCATTTTGATTTACATTATGTCTTCACTCGAAAAGTGGATTCTAGTCTTTATAAAGTATACGTTATTGATTCTAGTAAATAGTTTCAGTTTCCAATTCCATAGTTGAGTTTATAAGAATTTTTTTATAATCAAAATATTTGACTGCTGAAAGTTTATAATGCTATTTTCTAGTTTTTGCATACCCGTAATAAGTCAATTTAGTATTTATTAACTTTGAAAATGTAGGTGTGTGAGAGCGAGATAGACGATTTACTACCGATGGATCCTTAACCTATGAGCGTAATGAGTTCTGAAATAAAGAGTTTCCATTTAAGACGTTTCCAAGTCATGAGTAAGTGAGAAATTGAGTTTTGTCTGGAACGTGTGAATCATGTTGTTGTTTTATTTTATTTTCCTAAACTTGTGTTAATTTGAACTTTAATATTGTGAAAATGGTGGTGTTTTATTCATTAAGAGACCAATTTTCACCCCTTTTTGATATATATGGAGTGCCACCCCTATATTTCCTTTCTTTTAACCGACGAAAAAACGGAGGAGGTTCTCAAGTCGACGTGTATATATTTTTTTAATGTTTGATCACGCATAACTTTTTACAGAGTAGTCCGATTTTGACAATTCTTTTTTTATTGGATAGGGTACACACATATATATATATATATATATATATATATATAACTAAATCCTTAAAGTAATGTAAGTATTTCTAAGTAATTTTGAGGCGGCTCCAAAAATGACCATAAATTTAAAGAAATAACCAAATCAAATTAACAATGAAATCTCCAGCAATAAACATTGACATTCCAAAAAATGCGATCTCCGCACGACCACTCGCAACGCAACGTATCACGCTGGCGCCAACTCAAAATTACTTAGGTATACTACATTACTACATTACTTTAAGGACTTAGTTATTAAAGTTAAATAAAAAAGGTTTATTACTTAATGCTTTTCAGTTTTTTCGGAGGTTTAATTTTTTTGTAAAAAGTTTTTATTAAATAGTATCTACTACGGCATTTTGTAGCAATTAACACATCTACCCTATCTGCTAAGTTTCGTTTATGTCAAGCTGATAGTATCTGAGTAAAATGGCTGCGATATGCGGACAGACAGACGGACAGACGGATGGCATGGTGAATTTATGAGGGTTCCTCGTAGTTAAGATGGAACTCTAAAAACTAGATAAATACGAAGTAGTTACCGGGTGTTTGCGAAAAATATCTGCGAAGCTCTATCCATCTTCAATATTATTAAAAGATTTCGTAAAAACGCTATTGACTTACCGGCGCTGTATCTATTACAATTATGATTACCAGAAGCGATATTGCCTTTGGGAAATGATGTTTTTATCAAATTGAAAAAGGATCCCTCTCACCTCCACAGGCTGTCGCAGGAAGTAGGCAGTGTGCCTACGTGTGCCTACTTCTCACACTTTCCGAAAAAGATCAATACACTGAATAAAACAAACAGCCCCGAATTTGATGAACTGATTAATTGTTCTTGTTACTTAATTGTTTGCTTTTTGGGTTTCACAATTTCCAAGGACTCAAGTACAAGAACAAGTTTTTTTTTTTTTTTTTTTAACGTAACTACTCAAAAAACCCTGGACTAGAATATATTTGAATGAGAAAATAAAATTTCAACTAGAAGATATTTTAATCATTAAGTTATGTTAATTAGAAATTATAATTTTTACCCCAAATTTTATTTATTTTTTATACTAATAAATGATAAATATTTCCAATAGTAAATTAGTTAAATAATTGTAAAATTGAAGGTTCAAGAATACAAGGTTTTGTTAATGATTTTAACACTTTAGAGTACTTTTCATCTTATTATCATCAACAATCTGCTGTATATATTGTTGGCTGTATCGGCGTATGTAGGGGGAGGAAGTTTAGGGGATTAAAACCTATTTTGAGGGTTGGATCCGCGCTTGTTCTTTTATTTTAAAACTAAACTAAAACCTGGATATGCCCGTGGTTGGCTACGGAAGTGGTAAAAAAATGCAGGGAACTAAATTTGACTAGAATCAACGCAAGAGTCAGATTAGTTTTTGCACAGGATTGTTTTATATTAGGTTTTCTTAGAGAAATATATTTAAATGGAGATAATTCTGTTAGATCCTCAGAAAAAATAAAATTAAACTGGTAGAAAAAATACATATGTGGCTCTTTTTTAAACGTGGTTAAAAACATAGGCATGACTTATAGTCCAATCAGTTTTATTTAAATTTTTGTGAGTGGGACCAATTCTGTTACAGCAGAATTGGTCCCACTGCGTAGCGACAATCTTTTTTAAACTATCCATATATCACAGAGTCCCGTGGAAAGGTCTGAAAATCGAAGACAACATGAAGAAGACAAAACAAACTAGGGTTGTTTTGACGAGCATTCACGTTATACTTGTTTAGGTTACTGAATTGTTGCTGGAAAATCTAGCTTTTCTTACAAAAGCAGGAATTACCAATATCTCGCCTAATTGGTAGTAAAAAAAACATTATTTTGTTTTCTGCAAAACAACAAGGAAATTGATCTCTTACGTAAATTTTATCTAAAACAAACTCTTTGTTATCTTATTCTTAGAAAGAAAAACAAAAACAAATTGTTATTTATCTTTAGAAAAAAAAAACATAAGCTACTTTTGAGAAAAAAATAAAAACAGTTAAATGCTCTGGAATAGACTGCATACAAAGTTGTTTGTCAACGTCTTTCTGTTGCAATAATTACATTAATTAGCGCTCTCTATAATTAGAGAAAGTTGCGGGATCCGCAATAAGTTTTCGTGAAAAAGTTGTCGAGGACAAGTTTGGAGCGGCGGCCCGCCCCGGGGCGGTGGGCGGGGCGCCCAGCTATATAAGGCTCGCATGCTGAAACTTTGTCATTGTATGTGGTCGTTCCAGTCGGTGGCAGCAGTGCTCGTCCAGTGCCGTGCTCGCTTTACAGGTAAGCTCGATAACAACTTCACAGTTAGAGAGCCCGCGGTTAGTAGCTCGTCGCGGCGACGTTCAAAATTATTCGAAAAATTTAAATAATAAAGTTACAAAAGTTTCCAAAAGTTGTGTGTGTAATTAAAAAAATATATATGTTATTACCCAATATGTAATTACATGCTTAATCAACATAAATAAAAAAAAACAGTACGTCGGTAAGCGCATCAAATGGCATTTTTTTTTTTGAAGTTTTGTAACAGTCTAAATTTGTTTCTTAAGCAAAATCCGAAAAAATTGCCCGGAAAACTTTCAAATCCGGGAAAAAGTTTAAGTTATTTTTCTAAGTATGTTATTTTGTACTAAAAGAGTTCTTAGATTAGCCTAACTGGCGGGAAATCTTTAACGAAAACTTTAATGGGGTAATGTAACAGGTAACGCTGGGTGTACGTTCTGATAATAATTTGTCGTTAATAGAATTATAAGTGATTGAGAAGTAATCAACGCTAATAGCTAAAAGTTTCATGCGAAATTAATTTTTGAAGTGTTAGGAAGCGGTGTTTTTTTAAACCAAAATATTGAACATTATATTTAAATAAAATTACGTTACATTTTTGTGTTATATTGTGCACGTTTTTTTACTTACTTATGTCTAATGGTCTAATAAGATTCAAATTGATTAAAAATTGCAATGCCTGAAGAGGGCCACTAAATTATAAGTTTCTAGTACCTATTATTTACGCTTAGTAGCAATAAAAAATATGAATATGAATTCTATCTTAAGCCCTAGGGGCCCTAGGTAAATACAATATGACTAAGGACGTGTCTAATGGCACTTTTTATTGTCTCCTTAGTTCACGTGTTCTTAATGTTGAGTTGCACTCACTTACTCGCTCAAAGACACATGTACAATGTATCTATCTACTAACACTGCTCACGTGCTAAAGTCAATTATTTTTCGTTAGTTTTTCAAAAACTATATACTTTATAATAAAGTTAGGCTAAAACAATAAGTACGTTCTACGTACGTACAAGTGAGTATAAAATATATGAGTAAAACTTTGCATATATTTTCATTTGTTACTATTTTATTTTATTATATTTTAAATTATTTATTGTGAATATAATAACGTATTTGAGCTTGTAGGTTGTTATTGTAGTCTTATATATATTTAAACTTTATCAGGATCTAACATATATACATAATAAAAACTTCCGGCTCAAATTCTTAAAGTTAAAACAGTTTTATGGTAAACACTCAATATGTTTTATCAGAGTCGAAGTTTTCTCTACTAAACAAATTCCAGCAAAGCTTCCACACGTTATTCAGTGGTTGTATATTTTACAGGCATACCAAATTGATAGTCATTCATTGAATTGCTTCGCAAATATATTGTGTTTGTATTTCAATATTTGAAGGAAATTTATGCGATTTACTTGTAAAACATCTGACAAAAACAAATGCGTTATATATTACGCATTTGTTTTTGTCAGATGTCTATATTGTGGGTGTGTATGCTCATATGTTCAATAAAATGTTCTCAAGTGATAGTTTGATTTTAAGAAATCGATACAAATTAACTAAAATGACATAGAAAATACGACTTGCTGGTCGTTTTGTGCGTACAGGCCCGTTAGATAGCAGTGAAAAAGCAACCGAAGCATACTTTTTTATGCTTGTCTGTTTAAACGAAAAATGAAAATACCCTTAGGGTATTTTCATGGGTTCTTATTCATGGCTTATCAGGACAACAAAAGGCAAATTTAATCAACATTTGTCTAACTAAATGTCATGAAGTTGGAATCAAAGTGGTTTCGTTAACGTTTGATGGACATATGAGCCACATATCCGCAATGGAAATAATAAGGTGCAATTTGACAGACCCAGAAAATCTTGGGACTACATTCAAGCACCCATGTGCAAATCACAGAGTGGTGGTTCTATTAGACTCTTGCCATATGCTTAAATTAGTTCGAAATCACTTTAAATCCAAAAAGAAATTCCTGGACAAAAACAACAAGGAAATATATTGGAGTTTATAAGAAGCCTTAAATAAACTTCAAGAGGAAATGGGACTACACATTGCGAACAAGTTAACAAGGAAACATATAATGTTTAAAAATGCGATTATGAAAGTTAAACTTGCTTCGCAGCTACTGAGCAGAAGCGTCGCTATAGCGTTGCGCTGTTGCAGAAAACAACTTAAGCATGATCAATTTTATTACAGAGTAGCGAAGCTACAGAGTTTTTTTTTAAATCCTTAACCATCTCTTTGATGTGTGCAATACGCGTAGTTTGCAAGCTTTTTATTTCAATCAATCTTTGACACCTCAAAACTTCGATCAAATTGCTTCATTTTTTGAAAGCGCGTAGCAATATATACTTTCATTAAAAGTGAAGACTGCAACAAAAAAGACATACAGATACAGCCAATAAAAAAGTATGACTTTTAAAAGTTAGACGCCTATTCTACAAACACAAGCCAAAACAGGATTTCTGGGATTATAGCGATAGAAAGTATAAAGTAGCTATAAAAAAGGTTTCGAAAAAAATTTTACTGTAATTTTTTTTACTAAATACGTCTAGCCTAGAAGTAATTGTAATAAACAACTACGGTAAAATGTAAATTTTACCGTATTTTATACGTGATAGGTATAATCAATACGCATAATATGCATATTTAATCAAAAGTTAAATATGCATATTATTTTCTGGGTCTGTTACGTACAAAAATATACATATTCTATCTATAGGCATTACAATATCCATTCGACTTCAATATCTGCTACAGACAGGTTTCCTAGCCACGTGACACCATTGCAATCGGCAGTTCGTGAACTCGTCAAATAGAAACTGTCCTTACCATAAATATTGCCTTGGGCACAATATCTTACCCCGGGGGTGGATCCCGATACAAACAGACACACGGTTGATCCGCTATTCAAATGTCGCTTTAAAATGTACGGCACGTAGTTCATATGATAAACAGGCGTTTTATGAAAACCCCGAATTTAATGTACGAACATCCAATGGGCCGTATTGCTGTAAAAATGATAATGTTCCTAGCTGTTGTGTTTTATTTGAACATTTATTTTTAATTCACAACATTCAAGATTTTGTTGTCCGACAACCTCATACAGGTAGCAGGAAGACGCTGAATGAAAACTTCTTCTATCAGGTGTTTTCAGTAAACTTTCCGCTCATATTGAGATTTAAGATAATGACGAGCGAAGTACACTGCCGCACTGAGTTTTGAACTGTTGAATTCCAAATTTTTGCTTGGCATTGGACTATTATTCGGATTTCGCCGAAATCGGTCGACTGGGGATCTTCTCGTGTATGCTACACACATTCTGAGCGAGGCCATCGAGAACAACGGTGAGGCCTTGGCTGTGTCTCTCGACATTTCGAAGGCCTTTGATAGGGTTTGGCACGACAGTCTCCTTAACAAGCTCCCTTCTTATGGACTACCTGTCTCCTTCTGCTCTTGGATTAAAGACTTCTTGAGAGAACGATCGATTCGAGTAGTTGTTGACGGGTGCTCGTCCGATCAAATGGTAATAGATGCCGGCGTGCCTCAAGGGTCTGTACTCTCCGCCACTCTCTTCCTGCTGCATATTAATGACCTGCTGAAACCTGGTATCTTAGGGTATGCAGATGACAGCACAGTTGTGGAAAGATACACTTCTGGTCCAAGAGCCAAAAAGGCTGAAATCGAGGCGTTGAGAGAAGATATGGTTGTGCGTATGAATAAAGCTCTAAAAGCAGCCGACTGGGGTAACGAAAATCTCGTCAAACTCAACGCCAGCAAGACTCAAGCCTGTCTTTTCTCCGGCAAAAAGAGTCAGTTTCTTTTGTCCCCTACTTTCCAAAATGTATCCTTATCATTGACAGACCGTCTTGAACTGCTTGGACTCACGTTAACCCCAACAACTTTAAGGGCCACCTTGAATCTAAGGCTAAACTGGCTAGTAAAAAGCTTGGCATTATTAATAAGGTTAGGCGATACTTTTCACCGGGACAACTGCTTCATCTGTATCAAGCACAGGTCCGATCGTGTATGGAGTACTGCTGCCACCTTTTTAATGGATCAGCCAAGTATCAGCTGGAAGCTTTAGGATCAGTGAACCGGCTAGCTGTGAGGTTAATCGGTGACGATAAACTAGCTGCTAAGAAGCTACTTAGTCTGTCTATTTTCTACAGGATTCATTTCGGGGAATGTGCGCAAGAGCTTCACGACCTAATTCCACCCTCCCCATTTCACTACAGGACTAGCAGAAAGTCGGCGAATTACCACCAATTTCTCGTTGAAATGCCAAAGAGCGACTCAGCAACATCAATCTACATTTTTTATGCGTACTACACAGGAATGGAATTCTTTGCTGCCATCTCTGTTTCTTGAGACCTTCAATCTTGGAATTTTCAAGGCTAGAGTGAATCTAGATATCTTCTAGATCAACGAGCTCCATCTTCGTCCACACCGTCGCTTAACATCAGGCGAGTTGGTGGTCAATCTATCGTGCATAAACAAAAACACAAAAAACAATATACGCAAGCGTGAAGCGAGTGTCTTGATCGTCTCGTCTGTTAATTTTGGTAAAAATATATAAAGTATAACATTTTCACGATGTTTCAATAATTTTAGATTGCAATTTTGTCTATACTTTTCAACATTCTATGTTTGTGATATTCAAAGGTCAGTAGACTTTCCTATAATATTAATTTATCTCGAAAGTTCTTAGAAACTTTAGAAAAGCTTTGAATTTAATATAACTACTAATTCTAAACATTTCTAAAGGTAAATCCAACTAATCTAATTAGAATTTGTTAAACTTTATTCATAGAGTTCTTCTTACTTCATCCAGAGAATATAACCGATGTCCCTACGTTAACGCATCCATGAGCGTTTTGAATAAATCAAACTGTTTCCGTATCCTTGGTTGCATTTCATATCATTCTGTAGTCAGTCAGGGTTAAATTAATATCTTTGCTTTGAAGTTTGAAGTTTCACAACAACCAAAAATCTTAAGACTACTAAAATGTTGTTAGCGAAGCTGTTATTTATAAATAATGGAAATTAAATTCCATTTAAGTGTACTAGTAAACGTGTTAGGCAAACACACACAGTTTAGAATATTCTACTTGGAGTAAAAATATTTAAATATATTACAGTAAAGCAAAACCTGTTAGGACTCAGTTTGGGGCAATCAATTTAGTTAACGTGTGAAATTTGTCAGTATTTAATAATTTATTTATTTATTTGTAGCGCATGTTTTTTTTTGAAAATTGCCTATCGGCGTTGCGGGTCACCACAGGTTGCGTTAACTTTGAAAGATATTATAAAAAAAATGTAAATAATATTATACTCCAACTAATTATACTATAATACACTCGCAGATTATTATTCGCATTGGAAAGGAGCTATACAAGAAGAACAATCCCATTTTTTATGACAAACTAGGCCTTCATTTGACATTTAAGCGGTACGCACGATAAAAGTGTTTCTATATTTCCAACGATTGGTTTGCAAAAATGTCTGACGAATTCCGTGTGTGTTTTTCAAGCAGAACGTGACTGATGAACAGTAAAACTGAGTTTTTGGATCCATTTGTATCACAAATATTGAATTGCTTTTTTTACCTTTTTATAGCATTTGGTGGTATCGTATGAAACAAACTGTTAGATTGTTTATTTTAGAAGAAAACTTTTAAGTAAATTAAAATTACTGCAATTAAAATGTTGCAATACTGCAATGCTAAAGAAATAAGTGTACATCTCCTAGTCAGGTGTGCTACATCTTCGACTTCATCAGTGAGATTGTGATCAAACGCAGTTAGTTCGTCGTAAAAAAAGTATTTATATTGAAAAGTAAAACAAAAACCGACTGTAAAAGAGATTTCAGTCTAACTTACGATTTCGTTACGCTTGATACGCTGTTGAGTATACGTTTTTGTGAGATAGTATGCACAAAGTCGCCGTAAAAGATTCTAAATGCATTCTTTGGAATAATTTTAGTAAATCGCTTATTTTTTACGAAAAATTTCGTTAGATGTTATAAAAATAGCACAGTTTTTTTAATTTTTGCATGAGTTATATTATTGTTATTACAAAATGTATAAGTTGATATACAAATGCATGAGTTGTATTATTGTTATTACAAAAACCTATGTCACTCAGGGAGTGAAGCCGAATATAACGACACCTTACACATCAAAAATCGGTCAAGCCGTATAGCCTGTAGGTAGAGGCTCATATAGAAACATACATACACACCTCCTTCTTTCGCAGTCGGGTAAAAAAGATTTAAAAATTAGCCCAAGCTCAAAGAATTTATACAGATTTGCATACAAATGTGTTTTATAGTTAAATAAAGTTCGAGAAGTTTATTTAGCAAGACAAGTATCAAGCTCTATGGTGCATCAGAGAGAGCTCAACTTAGAAACGCGGGATTATTTTTGTATTCCTGTGGATTGTGGATTATCTACGCAAGCACGAAATAAGAACACATATACCTATAAACAGCTCTTAAAGATTTCTATTGGCGACGGAAGATTAAAAATAAAACATTCCGTTTGCTAGCCAAAATGATAATACGGAAAAAAATATGAAAACAAAATAAAAAGCACATTCTAAATTAATAAACATATTTGAAAATAACGGCCAGTGTGCAAAGAAATACAATATAAAAAGGTGCGTTCCGCACAATTTCACTGCAATTTTATTTACCGGTTTGCTGTTTTACATTTCTGATTGCTTATTTACTTCATATTATACGAGTATAATTCAAAATTGCTTAATTGTTGCTTATTGCTTTATTAATTTAATTAGGCAATTGATTACTTAAAAATTGAGTTTTAAATAACGAGAGAACATTTGTTATGCGATAACATCATTATTAATTACATACACGGATTAAATTATAAATTACTGTCCATCAATAGTAGTAGTAGTACTTAGTAGTAGCTTTCTGTGAAGTTTTGGATATTTACATACATTTGTACTGAAATACATGTAATTAAATAAAACGTAACTCTCCTTATTGAGTAGCCGGGTATACATTGAAATTAAATTGGTAATGTAATAGTAACAACACCTGTAAATAAAACGGGGTGACAAAATCACATTTAAATTCAATGTTAGTCAGAACAGCGGTTGTTATTTATTCAAAGTTGAAAATTCAGCTGATTGTAAAGGTAAACCGAAGCTACCTCGGTTCATTATGTAAATAGGAAGGGTTCAAACATTGTCATAGTAATCACCAGATTAGAGTTCCCACCTTCGCGCCTACATCAGCGGGGACCCTAAATAGTCATTAGCTTTATAAATACATATAGGAAACATATTTTTATAGTTATAGTTTTCTTTTAGTTCCAACATTAATAAATGATGTACCTAAAAGTGTAAGAGATAAAATGAATATTAGGAATTACAAACTGATATACAAAAAATATTTTTGTGAAAAGCTAAAATCTACAAAGTAATTAAAATAATAATTATATATATATAACAGCCTGTATAAAAGTTGTTAACACAGTTTACTGGAACCAGTTATGCGCCCGAATCAGAATATCTCGGTCTTAGGGATGAATAGATAAGTCAATGCTTGCACACCTATTATAATGTGTCCACTTAAGTTATATAATTTTTGTTTTGTTTTGTAATTTAACATAGAAAACGTATTTATTTTCTTAATTAATGTCAGCGTGCTGCGAATTGTGGTAACAAACTAATTATAGTTTTTATGGTTTTTGTAAAAAATACCAATGTCAATTGCATGAGATTGAACGTCCACCTTGATTCTGGACATACTACGCTGCGATTGCGGGTGCGTGGTCTCCATTCAAGAACTTATCGGCCATTAGACCGATGGGCAGAAAAGTTTTCGATTGGTTAGACCTGATCATGTGCCCCAACTCGCTAATCCGCTATGCTGTGTCGGTTTACGTGGAGTCACTATGACCTAAACTTTACTATGGCATGTTGAAGATAACACTCGCAAAAATGATACGAGTATATTGAGTGAAACAAACTTGGCTCGAACCTGACACGAACAAACTCACAGCCATATATTGTGTTAGTCACCCTTGAAACCAGTAGCTCGCGGAACTCAAATTTTCGAATTAATTTGACCACATTCTAATATTCGGCATATTTCAAGTTCCATATTTTTTTAAATGCAGGGTAGATCTACGATTGACCACCAACTCGCTTGATGTTAAGCGACTTTTGGGACTGAAAATCATTTAGAAACATACATAAACTCGAAAAACACAACCCTCCTTCTTGCGCAGTCGCATCTCTGTTTGTACTAATGGCTAATCATGTTACATAAATTGATACAGCCAGTTAGAGTTGTGATTAAATCTTTTAAAATGTACTGAAGGTATTTGAAGTGCTCGTTTTTTTTTTATATATTTTAATACGATACATAGGTTTATTAAACGCATATCAAATTTATTTTTTGTTACTGTTCACGATTATAATAATTGGAGTATAAGTACCTATTTTATTACGAAATATACGAATTAACTAAATCAATTGGTAATATTTATTGAAATACTGACCAGAATAAGTAAATCAATCACTAATAGCTAATAGTAATATTTTTCTCAAGAAGAAATTGTATAACAATGTAAGTTCCATTTTCAATTCAATTACAACTTCCAATGTGTCCATTTAATCAAAATTTAAAAATTTAAATTGTAATTTATCAAACTTTCAAAGTAATGTTGTAAATAAAAAATTTATTCTACACATTGTAAACTATATAATATAGAAAATATAACAAGTATAACATAGAAAATATCTATATTATACTTGTTATAATAATATATAAGTTTTATGTGAATAAACAATATTAATATCATCTTTGCTATTTGACGACTTTTGTAACAAAAAAGTTATCTTACTGGCTATATATTGGGATCTGTAAGTGAATTACTATTTGAATAATTGATGTATGTGTGAATCACACTTCTGGCGATTCATAGATAACTGCGTCCAGAGATTTTATCCGCTGTCCCAGAGGTAATTTATTGGAATAGAAATTACGTTATTTGGTGTATAAAGCCTTTTTCAGTCCAAACTTAACTCAAGTCTGATAAACTGTTTCAACGTAAAGAAAAAATATACAGACACCAAATTTTTCATCGTTACAATCCTTTGGCTTACCAATTGGCTTTCATCTTCTTAACAGAAATATTTAAACAAATAAAATTATAAGTCACGAGCTACATAAAAAATCATCATCATCATCTCAGCCGTTAGAAGTCATCTCTTAGACATAGGCCTCATGGATTTCCAAAAAGGCCGATTGGAAGCGGCTTGCATCCAGATGTCTTTCTTCCACTTTATGAGATCACCCGTCCATCTCGTGTCTTGTTTTCCTACACTGCGCTTCCTACTTAAAAATTAGGGCATTACTATCTAAATATACACAGTGAAACCGTATGACAAAGCGAGCCGTGTCTATGATGACCGAGTTTTGTACCTAATTCTTGACCCAACTACCTAACGAGAGCCTCTTGGGGTACTCATAGAAGCTTTTCACTTCGAGACCGTTCACCGATACGGCAATGGGGACGATGATCGTTGAGCTAACATCCTATAAGCCTGGTACCTGGTACCTGGTACCAGATACCCAAATTTTTATGAGCGCCTGTCCTGAATATGCTGAGTCAAATGTTTATATGCATGCTGTCCACAAATATTACGGACTTGTTGATATAACACTTCATACAGTAATGCATGACAT
The DNA here is from genome assembly GCA_947563715.1 of Lycia hirtaria. Classification (NCBI taxonomy): domain Eukaryota; kingdom Metazoa; phylum Arthropoda; class Insecta; order Lepidoptera; family Geometridae; genus Lycia; species Lycia hirtaria. The sequence goes on from OX387379.1 coordinate 1,925,961, forward strand.
TTGAAACTATTCAAATGCACAAGTCAAAAAAGTTTCTTAACTAGAACAAGTATAAGTTTAGAAAACTCAAAAACTCCTGACAAAACATAAACGATTTTGATGAAACATAGCAAAGAATACGCTCGATGAAACCCTCTTACAAACAAAAAAACTAGATCAAAATCAGTCTAGCCGTTTGAGAGCTACGATGCCACAGACAGACACACATATACACACTTCAAACTTATGACACCCTTCTTTTTAGGTCGGGGGTTAAAAATTGGGCATTTATGAAAAACTAAATCAATAATTTGGTTTATTCCCGCTACTTCATTAATTACGAAGTCAAGTTTAACTTATAACTACGATCGCAGGTTAAAATCCCGTCGGATATTGATTATTTTAAATTATCCACAGGATAATCAATACTAAGTGCTGTAATGCTTCCATTTAGTTATCATTACCTGCACAGGTGCTATAAATTCTGCTGTCAGTTCTTTTACTGCACAATTACATTAACTTTATTACCTATAATGCCAGTTTATTCTGCTTCAGATTTAATATTTTAACTCATTTTATCTTTCTCTAAAACAAAGGAATATAGTTGAAATAGGGTTTCTACTTTTAATCCATTGAGAAGTTTCATATATTTGGAGTGTATTGTCAATATTTAGCCGGTCCGAAGTAAAGGAGTCTCCCAGTCAACAGAAAGAGTCGTAGATTTCATTTATAATAATTACACTTTTAATGTCTACCTATATATAAAAATCTATTTAAGAGGGTAATTTACGAATATTTTCATACAAAAAGAAGAATACTGATTCCTCTGATTACCTCTAGACATTGTCAGGTTTTGATTATTTTGTCATGTTTATTGGGTTTGTATTTCTGTTTTTGCCAATTTTTTGTATATCTTTAAATTGAAAGATAAAAATATTAAATGTTTTAAGAAACTTAAATCAAAAGCCTAGCTCATATATTTATGGTAGCACTGAAATTTAAAAAAAATCAGGTAAATATTTATTTATTTAATTTATACTTAAAATAAAGTAGTTTATACAATTATTTATATTATATAAATATACCCAAAGTCTATTCAAGAAGTAAAATACACAAATAATTTAATAATATAATTATTATTATTTATTTAAAATATAGGTTTTTGCTGTTGTATGAAAAATAAGCGACATGCTCAACACACTCTCATAATAGTGTGTAGCCGAATGTAGACGTAGTCTACAGCGTAGACCAACTCGTAGCATGCTTTCTACGGACTACAAGTTGCTACATGACGTCAAGGAGGAATTCTGTAGACCAATATCATTTAGTAAAATGTTGAATTTTTCGCTTAGTCTAATTTCAGTTGTTTTTAACTTACTTACAATTTACAAACTAGGCGAAAATATGTATCCATCGTGGAATTCGGAAAACAGTGATTACTTACAGTAACGTTCCGAGATGAAACCAGGACGAAATTAAATTTGAGCGGAGAGGCGTCACCTCAACGAGATGACGCGAATTCAATAATTACTTTAGAATTTCTGAACCTGAGACGATTTCGAATGCAAATTCTAATTTGTAACCACTCACTTTATATTTGAATACTTTACGTCGAAACAATACTAATGAACTTATAAAGGTACTTCATTTTATTACATATCATTTCTTGCTTTCGAGTGATCGAAGAAAGAAATAAAAGTTTTCTCATCGAGATTTTCTTCTTATTTTTAACAGAAATGGATTTTGTAACCTATAAACAACAAAAAAAACATTTTATTTAGCTTAATTCGTGGCATATTCACAAAATATAAAAATATCTATATATCACATATCTACATTATTGCAAACTTATCTCACCAGGTGAGCAAAAATGGAATTAACTTTTTTATTTTATTTGTAAGCACATCATTTTTCTGGTGAAATCACTGACATGCATTTTGCAAAATAAAACGGTACTTATTTATTCAACTCTTTGATAAAAAATTGGACACTTTCTATGCTCGAAATCGCCAACACTGGAAAGATCAAGGCCTTTGCCCAGCAGTGAGTGGGACACTACAATTTAACAACAACTGGTTGTTTACTTTTTAACACGCTTTTATTAGGTCGACCTCTATGTAATGAAATCTAAGGTAACTAATTTAACCATCTTCCAAGGATCGTAGCGTCATGAAAATTGGCAGTTGTATGTAGTTCTGATGACAATACAATAATATGGTACTGTCGAACTGGTCTGATGATGGAACCGGAAGATATGAACTAGAACTTCATGATGGAACATCGTATCATAGCTGTGTTTGGATTTGTTAGAAAAGTCTTCTAATGAACTTTGACCACAATAATTTGTAGCGTGTTTTATACTTTTATAAACTGTAATTTAATTTATATACAGTTTTAGACTTTAATTCCAACTCATGTGTGTAGTTAACAAACCAGTGGTAAAAATTGAGGTTATAATAATTTTAATGTTCGATCGTAAAAACGCTGGTGGCGCCACCGCCCTCGAAAAGGATATATATGTCACAGTGTAGAATGAAGGAATACATAACAGTTTTTTTGCAACTAAATGACAAGATGAAATCATTCGCCTTATTCGACACCTACTATATCCGGCAATGCACTGCGCTTATTACTCTGGAATACTAGATTTTAAATCTCGTTATACCCAGAATATTGCTACAAACAAATAAAGCACACTTACGTCTTCATTTTCTAAGCATCAAAGAGTTGTACGCAAATAGTAAAACGTTTTTATTGTGAAATTATTCGTTCTCGTGCCTTCCAGGGCAGTAAAGTTATTTTAGTGTTCCACTGACGCGCAGCCACTCACTACTGTGACCATCCTACTGCACGTGAAATTATATTGCACTCAAACACATTTAATTTTTACTTTTTACCCGTATACTAGGTTGTTGTTCAAGACTTTGTACGCGTGAAAAAAAATGCATTCGTCTCCTCCGCCTTTATAATAAAGAAACTATAAGTAGAAGGAATCTTACTTGCATATTGTTGTATTATTTCCTAAAATAAGTGAAATTAACTGTGAAGAGTTAGCTTTATCATTATTTAATTTCCTGCAATTTGATGATACACGTATTTATTTCAGTAAAGATTCTTATATTGGATTAAGTAAGTAAGTTCGTATAGACTGAGTGGCCAGTCCTATTGTCAGAGTTATTAAGCCGCCAAAAGGCCTCTGACTTGGCTTGACGATTGCTGAACAACCGGGACCTACAATTTAACGTGTCATCCAACCCACGGTAGCGCTCAGAAAGCAATGCCACTCACGGGTCCCTCACGTCTGTTTTAAGTCGAAATTTGCGACTATAGTTACAACCGCATTCCGCGATCGTCTTCAAACGAGTGAAATAACTACTCCAAATCTAAATTCAATCTTAAATTTCATCTTAGTTTCGTATGAGAAAAATGAGCCACTCAGTTGCTTTACCGACTCACGCTGGTTAACAGGTTATTTATAATTAACACAATGTATATATACATTATGTTAATTATAAATAACCTGTTAAGTTTCCGGCAGCCTAGTCAGGAGACCCTCCGACTGGGTCCGATCCGAGATTTTGATGAAATATAGCTAAAACACTCTCAATCAAATATATTTTTAAACAAAAAACTAGATCAAAATCGGTCGCATCCGTTTGAGAGCTACGATGCCACAGATATACAGTTACACACCTTAAACCCTCTTTTTAGGTCGGAGGTTTAAAATGTAGGTTTTAAGTTAGTCGGTGGACGAGACGGTAGAGTTACAGGGGCGGGGTAGGAGCGAGTATTTCTACGCGTGGGCTTCAAGCTGGTTACATATAAAATGATGCGATACAGTTTAAGTATACATACTTTATAAAACACAGATGTATATACGTTTGTGGCATTTTATTTGAGCCGTGGAAGACGCGAGAAATTATTGCGCCAAAGTTAAAACGAAATTACGTCGGTGTCATATTTTGTCGCCACTTTATTTTACTTTTTGTTGTTGCTTGTTCCGAGCTCGTTTCATTTAATTATGGTTTAGGCGTAACTTTAATCTCGTGTCTCGATTTATTTATTACGAGATCAGAGTATCTAGTTTTGTGATAGTGTCTTATTTAATTAGTAGATTGTGGAAGTCATTACCTCACTGTCCAAGAGGAGGATTTTTGGGCATATTTATGTAATTATACATATGTGCAACCTATACAACCTTTTGTCACTTAAGCGAATTCATCAATTTTGATGTGTAGTGTTCCCCGCGGTTTCAGCCGTGTAGAGATGAATAGCGGTGATGATGATGATACATTTTTATTTATCAATTAATTTATAAATTGAAAATTAAACATTTTAATGGATTTATCGCGTATATTACACAATTTTATGACTTGTTTTGTTTAACAATCGCAAAAACCATAGAAAACATTAATTTATATATTATTTATTTATTAGTTAGGATTAATTTTTCTCTGCCGTGTGACTTTTAAGCTATATCTTGCAACGGGTATCTTGTTTGTTTTGTATGTATACTATGACAGAAAAATGGGTGGAACAATAGTTACGTATATACGCGGCCGAAGCGGATAGATTTTGGTGTAGTCTTTTTTAAAGAGGATTTCGTTGAGAGCATGTTTCATCAAAATCGGTTCAGCTGTTTTTTTGTCAGGGGTTTTTGAGTTTTCTAAGCCTATACTTGTTATTTTAATAATATGTTAACATTCCAGTATCTTAAAACGTGTAGTGAGCCGAAAAAATCCAGTGACCTATGTCCAGTCCTAAAATGTCCAGTTCTCCAAAACATTATAATATCGGAAATTATCCTGTATACGTTATAATATACTTGACAAATAACACGTTATCGTAAAGTGTCCAGTTTATTTTAATTATAACATTTGATATATAATCCCAATGAAAAACACTTGAAACAAATAAATGCGTAAGTTGTAACGTAAAAACAGAACTCGAAGAAATAGATAAATAAGTAATTTATCTAAATATTGAACTGTCTTAGAAACGCGAGCTATCCATGGAAATATCCGAACGATAGAACTTGATAGACGGCACCCGACTCATGTGTCACTTCCAGTACTTTGTCTCAATGTTTTTACAGTCATAAATTTTTATTTTACTTACTTTTTTCAGCTTATATCAGAAATGTGTTTTTTTTTTACGTCAGTAAGTAAATTACAGAGTATGCTTTTGAGTTTACACATGTCTTTGTAATGTATTGTGTCGTAAAATGTAGTCAAAATATTTTTTGATCCATCTACGTCGGATCACAATTTGCTATAATAGAAAGATTTGCTGTTTTTTATCTAGCCTGAAATATTCACCAGATTCTCTTGTAATATTAGTAGGTAAGTATCTAAGCCCATGTACTCGTGCGGATCAACCTATTGGAATTGAAGGATAGTAATGATGATGATGACGACGATGAAATGTACATGCTATATCCCTTTCCAGGTGTTCAGCTATCTAAATGCCTATTTACTTTCATCATAATTAATTTAATTTTGTAAAGTTTTACTATAAATAGAGAATAGAATAATTTATAATTTTTGATAAATTTTCGATTTTTTGTCTAAGTATTTTATATATTTTAGAGAAATTAACGCCGTAAAATAACAAAATTTTAAGCAGTACACCCATCTAAATAAGCCGTTTGTAAATATCTACCTTTTATTAGAAATAATTTATCACGAAAAGCGTTTAAGCGTGAAAAGTAACTGATAGAGAGACAGAAAAATAAATCGACAGAGTTACCTGCTATCTCTTTTATACTAATAGCTATACTGTGCTATACTGACCGTATGTGTTTAGTACAGAGAGAACTTTATACTTTGTACTCCCTATAGCCTAAGCCACTTTGCACGATCTGTCTTTATAAATTCACTGAGGTGGTCCGCATACTCTGTGAAAATATGTAATTTAGGCACTGCATCACATTGATAATGAACTGTAATGGTGTTGTATAAATAATATATAATAAATAAATAATAATATCTGAAATGTTCCTAGTATATGTCCTCATATTTCTTATGCACGCAGAAGTCGCTTATAGTGTCAACAGACCTTGCAGGTCTGTGCCGGGATTTCATCCAACATACAAGATTTCAACAGACAGCAAAACGAGAGTCCATTTACCAGTGGAATATTTTATTATCTTTTACTTTATTTAATTTTTCAACGATATTTATCCTTTAAAGGGAATGCATTGAAATAGTACAAGAACTATAAACTTTATGTTTTTGAATAACGAGAGAGCTTCTGATATGGAACAGGCGTAGATCTTCATCACAGCCTGTCTGCCGAGCCGTGACGGATGTGTGCCGGTCGATGGTATTGCATCCACGTTGCGGTTATACCACCAATATATGACCAATCATATGCACACAACAACTATGCACACGCCTACATATTTCATTTGTAGAAGGGTATCCGAACATTTGTTTGAATCTTACTTGCCCGAATCCGTTTCATAGAACTGCCTGATTCCAGATGTTTTACTTTACACGATTTTTTGATTCCATAAGTTTGTTAGCCATCAGTTTCATTTGCCCGAACAGTTATTAGGTTAAATTCGTTAAGCCTCGATGACACTGGGCTAGTTTACAAGCTGCTAGTCGGCGAGTTTAAGAGCTAGCGAGTGTCGATGACACAATCAAAAGCCGATTGTAAAAAAGCTCAATGACACGGAGCGAGTTTACAAGCTGGTCGCGAACTCGCTGGCTTGTAGCTTGTAAACTAGCCCAGTGTCATCGAAGCTTTACATTTCTGTATTATTATATTCAGATACCACGTTATTTACAAAGACTCGGTTAGTATCGGATATATCAATTATTAGGTTATGTTCGTTAGTTTTGTTTGTTATACACGTAAACTTTTGTATTACAAAGATTCGGTTATCAGAAGAACATTTCAAAAGTGCCTTTTGAAATGTTCTTCTCAAAAAAAATCGTTTTCGAGATAATTATATCCGGTATTTCACAAATCGGATTATAAATACCTTTGTGAAGCACAGCACAGTCGGCAATATGTTGGACTTCCGTGCCAGAGTGCACGGATTCAAATCCTAACAATGAGCTAGAGCTTTCGGTAAAGGAAAATAAGCCCCAACAAAAAATGGGGTATTTTTAATTGTCATCCTCATGCTGAAAGTCTGTTGCTAAGAACGGTGTACAAGATAAATCTGCGTTTTTTTTGGTTCTCTGGAAACATACGTAGTGGCAGGGAGAACCACTCCTGTGCAGTACGCATCAAGAATATGGACCAAAATCATCGTTATCACCGTTTTTCATCACCTCATGGGTGTGACCCCGGGAAACTGCTAGTAGTTTACATAGCATCAAGATGTTCCCTTAATTTATTTGAACATCAATCACCCCAGGGTCTTTTCAACAATAATAATCGATCGGACTGATATGAATCAGCCTAATGTTAATACAAATAGAGTGAAACTAATAAATAAAGTGACAGAGATATCGCCCACGCCACTGTCTCTAACAAAGAAATGATTCCTTTCCATCGCTTCCAGAAATTCTTGTTTTTTTAAGTTTTACTGTATGGATGTACCATAAGGTTATATTCTATTGTAGTCTAAATGTACAAATCAACATTTTTAAATTTATTAGAAATACTGACTTTAACTAAAACAATAATATACACTGTGAATTTCTACTTTATTGCATATGTGACAATGCTTAATGCACAATGACTTGTGCATTAAGCATTGTCCTGGGTTGACCGATACTCATATACCAACGATGACGAACTTAAAGATTTTGATATAAATACTCTATTTCGCCGTGCTAAAGCCTAATTTAGATTGAGAAGTCTCGAGACGTCTATTTGCCACTTCGAATTATTTTAAAATCGAAATTATTTTAATCGTGTAAGTGGTCTAATTAGACCTTATTGAGCTCGGACGTTTTTGAAGACTGACGCTACATCCCGTTGATATCTTTATCGAAGTTAGTGCAATACAACCTCCTCACCAGCATGTTTGTCTTTTGTCGATTTTCGTTCATGTCGTTCTTAGGAACGCCATAAGACACCTTCGTCTGCCACGTATCCACTTGGAAACAGCGGCTTTTCACAGGTCATCATTCCACCTTGATGCAAGGCACTCTACTCCTTCTTTACCAATACGCGGTCATCACAATCTACTACGTAATTTTAAGACCAGGCGTACCTAACTGGTGGACCTTAACAAAGTCAACCCGAGGTATACGTAAGTTCGTACATTCGTACCTACGAATAAAATGTATTGAGCCTAATTGTGTTGCCGGGCGCTCCCTAAGAGCAAACTTATTTCGTCGACGTTTAAAGTTGTCCTAATAAAACAGTATCATTTGTTTGCACAATACGAGAGGCATCTTGTTAAGAGCGTGACGTGCCTCCGCGAGAATTTAGGGGCCTACTGACGATCTCGCCCTTCTATCAACACACAGAATTGTTTTATTCCAGTTAATAGCATTTAATCCTCCCTGTTGACCTTTCCTTTCTTGTATATATTGAGTTGACAATGTGATTTCGTCTGTCCTGCTTTCTCGGCCTTAGGAAGATTCCTGTGTTTTGAATTCCGAATCGGAACGAGGAAACCTGATAGTTTCGTTATAATTAGTGTCTGTACATCGTCTTCTTCTATACTGATTACATAGATATAGCGTCCCTAGCTGTCTTATCGAGAGAGATAATAATATCATCAGTTTTGATTATTATTCATTGACATTAAATAGCTTTAGTGGATCTGATCCCTTCTCACAATGAGAAGATGGTACGCGCCCAGCAGTGGGAGAGTTTGTAGAAACAGGGCTGATAAAAAAAATGGATCTGATATGTAGGTACATTGTAAGATAGGACAAATAAAAAAAAACACATATACAAATAGTTTGAACATTTGATAAGTCCACGGTTGAGTGTGGCATTGAACTGTTATATTCTAATTAATATGAAATGAGTGTCTTGTTGCATAATAATTATAGTAGTTTAAAAAACTGAAAAAACCGACTTCAAAATACGTAATTCGTTTACTTGGATGTTGTTTTTTTTAGTTATTTTGTTATAAAAACCAATCTATCTATCTATATATCCATTCAAAATTAGCGGAGTAATCGCGTAACAAACATACGAAAAACATACAGTTGATTTGAGAACCTCCTTCTTTTTGGAAGACGGTTAAAACAACTTTGCAGTGTGTCACATATTAGATGTGAAATAACTTTATTTCTATAATTGATATTTGCTCGGTGGCTTGCTCTTGACCGTCAACTCGCCTGATGTATGATGACGCAGCCCGTGATGGAACGCGCTTCAATTGTAATTTAAAGACATCCAAATCATAATGTCGAGGAATACCCCACTCAGGCAGCGGATTCCACAAAATAGAAGTTTGTACAAAAAATGGAACCGAATCGCTATTTCAACACTCACATAGCTTCATATTATTCATTCTTTTTATTTCAACACTTGTATTCACTTATTTCAACACCTGTATTCTATTAATATTATTTTTCTTATTTCAAAACTTACTTAGCACGCTTTTTAAAAGCGTGTGTGAAGGTTACTCACTGCTCGAATAAATTATTGGCAAAATACGATCTATGCTTCAGATAATTGGCAAAATACGATATATGCTTCAAATAATTGGCAAAATACGATCTATGCTTCAGATAATTGGCAAAATACGATCTATGCTTCAGATAATTGGCAAAATACGATCTATGCTTCAGATGATTGGCAAAATACGATCTGTGCTTCAGATAGTTAAAGGGTAATCGTTTGTATGCAAATGTATATGCATTTTCAGAGTATTTTGTTTAACTGACTAATTTAGTTGTCTTAATACCAAATCTGAGAGTGATCTCTCCAGTGAGTCTATCCATTTGCAAAATAATTCAATGTAAGACGTGAGGGACAAACAAAATTATACTGTAATAAAATTTATGTTCATTAGACGCAATTGTGAAAAAAGTAACGGATTTATTATAATAAATTAAGAATGTACAATTTCAAATACTGGCCTATCCAATATTTCTGTACGAAATAATTGTAGTAGGATAATTGTTGTGAAATAAATGGACTTTTTGCATATTTTTTTATTTTATTTGTTATTGTGTATACTTTTAAATTATTTTTTATGTAGTCTTAAAATGCAGATAGTAGAGGTATAGTCATAGTTCTTAGTATAGTTTTTTTTATATGTTCTTTTTGTTAGTAAATAAATAATTGTTGTAGTAACTAAGCATTTGTCAAAAAATAAACTTGTCTCATACGAATGAGTCACATCATTAGCGTCTGTAAATTATTTAAAATGTCTTCATTGTAAGGGACGTCACTCGGCGAGTTCCTAGATGAGATGCGAGACACGTTCTAAAACCTTATACATTCAAATGTTTATTTTGTTTGATACAAAAAAAAACAGCCATGTGTAATATAGGGTTCCGCAGTTACAATATGCGGACTTAGAAGGGTACTTTAATACGATACTATGAATATAAAATAAATAGATTGTATTAATTGAGTTTACGATTTAACAGAATATGTACGAGTACGAAATTTTACTTACAAACAAACGGATCCCTGAATCGCCTGAAAAATGGGTTTCGCACACCCGTATTTTTTTAAATCTCGTGTAAAACAATACACTACACCATGGGATAGACGAAAAAAAATCACCCCCCACTTTACATGTAGTGTATTTATACCTTGTCGGCGTGATTAGGTACGAAATCATAATAATACGTTATGGTCATTTTGCAGCCATATACGATAACTTATATATATTATTTTCATATTTTAATATCAAAATAATACCCATATTTATAAATTTAAAACAGAATACTCGTCTGCAAAACATGAAACTTGGAAGGTCACACACATGTTCTTTGTACCTATTTTAAAATTTAAAACATGTACAATATTGTTGTGTAGTCGTCAGAAGGATTTACATAATAATACCTATAAGTACCATTTTTAGAATATTGAAACTTAAGTAGTTTGAAGATTTCATAAGTACTTGTTTTTTTGTTACATTTTTTTTCTTGAATGCTTGCGGAACAAAATTTACAGACGTTCGTCGAATTCATCATCTTCCAAACCATTATTGTTACATCGAAGTATTAAAAAATGTCAAAGTTATTTCAAAACCTACCCAACAAAAACCAACAGAAAAAAAAACAATTTAGTACCCTAAATCCGTTACTTATGGTTCGTAATAAAAGGTATCCATCCATAAAAATGTTTTGATATGGAAATTTCGTTGATTGGGTTTCAAAAGTAATTTGTTATAGAGATACGATACGTTTCAATTTTGTTTAGCTTAAATGTAAATGGCAGGGATTTAATGGACACCAGTTCCCTGTATTGGTATCTATTACCAAAATGTACGAATAAATTGTATTAAGCCAATTAATGTGATTTTCACGATTTTGGGTCGATTGGATGCGATAAATGTTAGTATTTGTACATTAATAACGCATCCAATGGCTTGCCTCACTCGGTAATTGTAATTAGATTCATTGATACATGCAGTACGATACAATAATTACATAATATTTGACTCGCAGCTCAGTTGGTAGTTATGTATGATATGTACTGCGCTTGTCATTCTGACATACTAAATGTTAATTCTCGTAAGTACTAAACTTATATTTGCACGTATACATAAATAAAACTAAACTAAAATAGCCTAAACAACTTAAATAATACACAAATACAAATACATTCTCGTAATGACACTAAGTACAAGAATGAAGAACATAAAAGGTACAACGTTTTATATAATATTTATATACAAAAAATGTGTATTGTTGAGAGCCCGTTGCTTCCGGTCACATATCCGGCAAAATAATCAGCATCTCATAAAACATCCCTTTCGGGATAAATTTCGTTTGTTACCGCGCTACACGTCCATACTTATACAACCTACATGCAATCTAAAAATAGATAACAAAGAGTTTAAAAAAATTAAAATACCGGTTAATTATTTTGAAAGGCGTAACCGCTACGCCGCTTGTTCAATTTTTATATCAACTTCGTTAAAAGTTTAACAATATTTCGCCACCAATTATTACGAAACTTTCTTAACGAGGTAACAATTCAAAGTGTTGTTAAAGTTTTAGTAGACTAGCAGTAACGATACGTTTATAGTTAATAAACGTAAACCGTAATACTCGATTAGTGAAGTGGAAAAGTTGTACTGTAATTAAGGTAGACTCCTCCGAGTAGAGGATGAGTAAATAACTCATGTTCATTATTCAAAAATGAACTTTTCGAGTAAATTTAACCGAACGGTCACTAATAAATTGGATTGGGCATTACTTACGTTTCCAAATTGGTGGTTTGACCCTTCGGATTTCAATTAGTTTAACAGGTACTTATTAATATTCAAGGGACAATCCAATAAACATTAGTTTGGTGGCAAGTTGCAGGTTGAACGAAGTTTGTTTCACTAGATTAGATTAGATAATTATATTTATAGGTGAGGGACCTACTTAATTCAGGATATTAAGTAAATATTTATACAGGATACACTTACCTTACACGTTTATGAGTTCCAGGGCTCCATACATCTGATTCATTTTTAGTCATTTTATTAAGGTTAATGATATATAATGATATATATTCTTGTTATTAGAAATTAAACAAATTTTAACAAATTTATTTGCTTTTGCACAAATGCAATCGCAAAAACAATAATTCATTAATTTTATTCTTTCGATTATGTATTTCACAAGCTGCTGACTTAATTTTTTATGTGAAAGAAAAGCAATGGCCACGTAATGCTTATTGCTTTTATCTATCCCTGAATATTTATCCGATTATTTTTTAAGTGTTTTAAACTATGTTCTTCTGCAGTTTGCTTTTTTAATTTTGTCTTATTTTTATACACATATAAAAAAAATTGAAAAAAAAAATGGTTGTCTGTAAAGTCAGTTTACGCACGATAGTTTAACGTGACAACGTCATAACAAAACATTGATGAAATGCAAACGTTACAATGAGCGTAACGGGACAATGAGTTATCCTTTATCGTGCGTGCAGCCGGCGTTCATCGATTTATTAGGCGTTGTCACCTCAAAAAAGCGGATCATAGAAGCATATCCATTTATGAATACAATTGTATAAAAATTAATCATGATAATCGGGTAACGTTCAGGGGGAGAAAATAGTTTTAGCATGGAAGAGCGTGCAGCAATGTTTCTCTTACAGATAAAACTGTCTAAATAGACTAAATATATTAGAAGCATTCATAATACATAAATATATCCATTATTCTTATTTAAATTATTATAAAAATTACTTTTGACAATACTTGGTTCTACCATTCAGAGTGGCTTAAATACGAGAAAATAAAGTAAGGTGTAAGCTACTCGAGTCTTACCGTAAACAAACAATCATTCAGTAATCCACCTAACCGCCGCCTAATACCAGGAATCCTTTATGTTCGAGTGGCTCAAATCCCGCATATATTAGAACTACTCAATGCACCGCCAAAACAATCGAATATCGGATATTCCTGGGTTGTGGTGGCGGCACCGACGGCGAGCGCAATGTTGAGGCCTCTTGCAGCGACCACTAACCACATTTCTACGGCAAATCATTCATGCAGATATAAAGCACACACTCTGTTCATTTAGTCTAAAATTGGTAATTTTGAAAATTAAGCATACCTAAGCCATATTGATTTCTTTAGACGTACATCGTGTAGGAACGGATCTATAAAATAAATTTCTTCAATCATATTGTATTGTGACTATTCCCATGATACTTTTGAAAAATAAACTAAAACTAATTCCTAAAGCTACAATTTTAACTCTAATTGTTGTAAAGTATTTTTATATTCATCCGCGTATATCCGGGAACCCTACCGCACTGTGGAAAATTGGACGGCGTATTTGTTTTATGACAAGTAATATTATATATGTTTATTATTACGTTTTTATCAGGGGTCAAGAAGGTAGCGCTCGTGGCGTAGCTTGACTAGGTGCTCTCGAACGATTACCAATGTTAAGCAACGGACTGACCAGTCAGTCTACGGATGAATGACCGTGAGCGGCATTTCTTTCTGAGCGCTACCGTGGGTCGGATGACACGTTAAAGTGAAGGTCCCGATTTTTTGTTCTTAAGTTTTTTTTGTAAGAGTTATTAAGCCGCCAAAAAGCCCTCTAGCCTGGCTTGACGATTGCTTTTTAGCAATTGTCAAGACAGGCTAGAGGTCTTATAGCGGCTTAATAACTATCGATCTATACCAACTTACTTACTTAGGTATCAACAAACTTTTTCTATGGAACAACTGATTTTGTCTCGTGTTTTATATTGTGCCCGCCTTTTACAATAAAAGTTGTTTATAATTATGAGTATAACGACCTCCTTCCAGTTTAGTATAAGTCACAGTAGTAATTCCGTGTACTTTATATAATTTATACCATATATTATATTTTACATATCTGCGGATTTGTGTAAAGTATAAATAAATAGATACAATTTTTTAACAGAGCCGTTAAAAAATCAACCAAAATTCCATAGTCTGCAAACGTGTAACTTCTCCCAAGAGTTTCGTAACATACTGTTAATTGGAGTCAAGCTTCGGCATCCGTCCACAGGATTATTGTTCCGCTTTGCACACTCAATTAACCTACATTTACTCACCTCTCGTTTTCGCTAACTTTCATCGGTTTCTTGAATAAATATTGGTTGTTCCGCAAAAATAAACATTGAGTCCCGAGGGTATCGAGGGTTGCAAGTATTACGAATATTTATAGCCATTATGCCAATTTTACGATTTGTTCCCATTGTAGCGTCTCGCCGGTCGCGGGAGACAAAGATTTATTCCAGAAACGTAAATACCTTCGGTTTCCTTAAATTGATTAGGCACTTTCATAATTCCTTGTTTCAACAGGAGGTAACATAAATATTGTAAATTCGCGTCTGTTAAAATTTTCACAAATTCTCGCGTTGAAGAGGCCGCCAATTTAAATGGTCGTTCCTCAAAATTATACCTGCTCGAATTAGAGCATTACTCGGGGCTCTAATTTTGTGTGAATTTATCACAACCCTCAGTTCAATTACAAAAATACAACTCGCAGAAAAATATGATAGAATCTCTACGTGAGAAATGTATCTAATTAGATACATTTCTCTATCAGCGTGGTAATGTTGGTTCTGAGTTTATTTAGGCGTCGAACTGCCAGCTGGAGTCATGTTTAAGACAACCCTTCGCCAGCATAATTAGGTATTATTACATTGACTTAGGACGTTAGGAAACTGCTGTTTCATGCTTCCCGTAAACAATGTATCAATAGTCTTAACGACCTACAATTTGAACCTCAGCAGTAAGCGATTATTTATTAAAAAAATTGTTGTCTGTAAAGTCGGTTTACGGACGATAATTTTACGTGATAACGATGCGTCATAACCCGAACGCTTAGGCCGATCTTGTCTTTCTATCGCTTGTTCTGCGCTCTCGCTTGCACGCTCGGCTCAGGCGGATCGTGACAATGCCAAAAACCATTTCTCATTTCTCGTTGAAATGCCAAAAATCCGTACTCAGCGATATCGATCCACATTCCTGTTGCGTACTGCACAAGAATGGAATTCGTTGCCGCCATATCTGTTTCCTGAGACCTACAATCTTGGAAGAAGAATCTTTTCAAGGATAGAGTGAATAGATATCTTCTAGATCGACGAGCTCCATCCTCGGCCACACCGTCGCTTAACATCAGGCGAGTTGGTGGTCAAACGTAGATCTATAATGTATAAAAAAATAAAAATAAAAACGAGTCATGCTTTTTCGAATGTGCAGCCGCGGCGTTCATAGATTTATAAGACGTTATCATGTCAAAAAAAATACGCTAAACAAAAATAATTTTTAATGATTAAATACCATAGGCATTTTCATTTATGAAATTATAAATTAACTTAAAAATCAACTTAAAATTTTGTATAGTCAAAATTAAATGTAATCGTGTCCACTCTTAACTCACGGTATAGTTTTCATAACTAATATTGTCCTCTTTTTGTTTCAGATTCATCTACCCGACCCTACATTAACACAATAAGTAAGTAATCAGCATCTTCCATTGTATTCGTTAGATCTAACAAATACAGTTGACGTGTTTGTAAAATCACAACCGCGTGATTCTCGGACATTAGTGTCTACGGCAGAGGTCAGGACGTTTAGGAGGGGCGTTACAATCGATCTCACGTCACGCCATCCTAGTTTAGCATTAAATACAGGTATCTATGTATTGTCATCGAGAACTCCCAAGAACAGTGTGAGAACCATACAACTTTCATTTCATACCATGGCTGTAACCTGTAATATCTCGGAGTTACCTTCACTAACATCAACGTTTAGAGACATTTGCGCGTGTCTACAATCTTCTACGACAACGACTAATATAAATGCTGCGTTATCGCCGTCCCCGTCGCCTGCCCCCATATAATCCTTCTATTAAGGTACGCTAATGTCCACCTATAAATGGAGTGGTTTATCGACCCTGTATATTAATACGTGTTCCCAGCGCTGAGTACCGCTCGCTCGGACTATGTTTGATCGGGTCCACTGCAAACAATCTTAATAGTGCACTTGAGTCTTCTTTTTCCGCTTCATAGCGGTCATGCGTTCCATTATTCTTTTCATCGAACGTTTAGATAGAAAGGACTTTTCCACGATGCTCTTCAACTTTTTTTCCATTGTTGGGGAAAACGTACTGTCATCTGTGATAAAGTAGTTGAAGCAGACAATAGACTCTAATAGAGTAAAGGCCGTAGATGTATCTAATGATAACGTTTTTAGAGGTATAGTTATTGTAGAAATATTTATTCAAACGGTGTGTGGAACTGGATGGGTAAAAAATGTTAAACTTGCGTCAGATCGTCAGATCGTAAGACAGTTAGAAACCTATTCTAACGTTCTGCATTTAAAGTTCGTTGCGCCGAATGCTTATTTTCGTCACATGCACGTAAGACTCGCTAGCTCAATAGGTTAGAGCACCGATATAAATTTCTATTTGTCAATCGGAGGGCGGAGGTTTAAATCCTTCACGAGTCAGTCTTCTTGCTATTTTATTTTTTAGTTTTCACTTTTGCCGGCACTCCCGCAGTGCAACCCGTTGTTTTTAGGGTTCCGTACCTCAAAAGAAAAAAACGGAACCCTTATAGGATCACTTTGTTGTCCGTCTGTCTGTCCGTCTGTCCGGGTGTCAAGACCTTTATCTCGGGAACGTGTGGAGGTGTCGCGTTGAAATTAAAACCATATATGCAAATCCATAGTATCTTGCTGCAGAAACAAAAATAAAATTTCTCAGTTTTCATTAAAAAAAGTTACAGCCGAATATGTCGTAAAATGCACATTTCGACACTCACAAGGGCATCAAAACCTATGGGGTACTTCCCGTTGACCTAGAACTAGGAAATTTGGCAAGAAGCATTGTGTTAGAGTACACATATAGGAAAAAATCCGAAAACTGTACATTTTTTATTTAATCACAAAAAATAGTGTCTTTATGCAAGGAATGAGGGTCCAAATTTTAAAGTGAATTAACCGTATCATGTGAGGTATCATATGAAAGAGCTTTATTAGCATAAGTTAAAACAGGGTTTTAAATATTTTTACGATGTATATTTTTCGGTATAAGAAGGAAAAAAAAATTATGTCGTCGGTCCCTCTTTTATCTACTAGTTTGTACGGAACGCTCAGTGGGCGAGCCTGACTCGCACTTGTCCGGTTTTATTTTATGTTCATAATTGTGTGGACAAGTTTTGTTTGAAAGAAAATATTCATCATAGCCGCCGTTTTTCATCACCGAGTGGAATCGGGTGGAACCGCGGGGCACAGCTTGTCTAAAATAATAATAAGTAACATAACACTATCACATTGACACTACCTAAAATAATTCGGTTCAGTTACAAAAAAAATTACAAGTATGTTCGTTTTATTAAATGTATGTTAAGATGACGTTCTTGGGAGCCTAGTCAATAAGTATCTCAGCCAAAGAGTTATCAAAACAATATTGTACTTATATATAGTATATAGTACAGCTATACAAGTCCATAGACGTAAACGATTCTGCAATATCTCTTACTCCATGTGTTGCTTTTTTAAATAATGAAAAATGCATAGAACATTTGCAGCAAATAGCTCCGTCAACATCTGATCTGATGGAATTTGTCCAGCAAACATTAGCACTCGTATAGACTCTTGATGCGGACTCCAGCTCTGGATATGTACCAAAGGAATATGTGAGATTACAGTCGGGCGACGGGAAACGTCTCTGAATGTTTTATTTCCAAGCTTGCTACTTTGTGTACTTTTTATTTAATAAAAAGCAAATAAAAGCTTAGCAAGGATACAATACTTAAAACGAAAATTCTTTGAAATACAATTCACGTAATTTTATCAGCATTAAATTTTGTTAGCTCGCCAAGCTGCGTTAGTTTGCGTTGATTTCTATGAATTAGAATGGGTTGTGTAAAAGCAGTTTGCAAGCTGACATAAGTAATCACGGAACCCTTCTCATATTGCAAAACCTCTAAACAACTTAACTGGTTTCCGAACCAATTGAGTATTAACTTAACCAAAGTTATTAACGAACGTACCATTTTATTATATTCTGAATAACACAAATATTAAATAATATAATATGTATTAATTAATATATAATTAACATTAACTTTATAAGTGCATATAAGATGTAGTTAAGAAATTCCGCTTATGTAGTTTATGTTTGGATAAAACTCCGCTTATGTAAAGCGAAATTTCTTTACAAAAAAAGATTTTTTTGCAATATACGCCACTTGATTCTATAAATGGGTATGCTAGCCACTTTACTTGTGCTTGTTTCAAATTTGAATCTTTGTTGAAAACAAGAAATAAATGCCTAGCCAACCTAAAAAGGTATCAATAATTTATAAAGAAAGAAAGTGGTTGTTATCTGTGAATATATCTATATAAAGTGAAGTGAAGTTCACGATTTCTGATGTGTTGCCAATTTGCTGTTTTATTACCACGTGTGGTTTATAGCAGACATTATGCCCATTCTGTCGTATACCTCCGTTCGGATTGTATTTCTTGTCCTAATTGAGCTGTAACGCCGCCGCCGCCGCCGCCGCCGTGTCGTCCCGCTCCCAGATGCCGAGATAGTCGGAGCTGCGATTGATGGCGTCTCCAGCTCTTAGAATACGCGATGTCTCATTAATATTTATGAAAAATTAATCAGAATTCACACTAAACAGTATATTTGTGGTACTGTAGATAATTTGAAGGAATTACGTCACAATTGTTGTCAGACATGGTAAAAAAAAGAAAAAAAAAATGGTCTGAAAAATTCCTGAAATAACTTTGAGAGCAATACAATAATTTAAAGTCGTTTCAAAGTATTCAACTTACCTCTGATATTTTATTCGAGCTGATTTTCCGGAACCGGTTATTTTTACAGAGCCGCCACTCAATTTCAGTAAAAATCCTTTGATGTTGAATAATTTAATTATGGAGCCAATTTCTTACTTACTTTTTATTTATTTTTTCTTCTTACGGAATTAATAGGATCATTACAGGATGAGTTCATTTTATTTTTAATACGAAGACAATACTTTTACACAAAAACTATAATCCGAAATACATTTGTTTGAATCTTACTTGCCCGAATCCGTTTCATAGAACTGCCTGATTCCAGATGTTTTACTTGACACGATTTTCTGATTCCATAAGTTTGTTAGTCATCAATTTCATTTGCCCGAACAATTATAAGGCTAAGTTTGTTAGGTTTCTATTTTGTTATATCCAGAAGCCTTCTTATTAACTTAGGTTCAGTTATCAGATATATCATTTGTTAGGTTGGGTTCGTTAGATTTTTTGTATTATACACATAAATTTTCGTATTGCAAATATTCTGTTATCAGACGAGTTGTCTAATAACCTTTCGGGATTTTGATAAAGTGTTATTTGAATACAATAAATTTCGTTTTCAGAAAAATGATATTCGGTATTTCACAAGTAAAGTAAAGTAGAGGAAAACTTTTTCCAGTGTCTAGTTTTAGTATTCAATGGTAGACAAATCTATCAAAGTAGCAAAAGTCAGTTATCTAGATATAAAAATCTCTCAGCTTTACGTTTGCCCACAACAATCCTACGCCACCTAAAGATTAAAATTTAAAAAATTAAACGAGCATTGCTCTCATCACTCGTGGTATTAATTATGTATATATCTTGTTATATATGTAGGTCGTCATCATTATCTCATCCACAAGAAGTCCACTGCTGAACAAAGGCCACCCCCATGGATTTCCATAAAGATCGGGTGGGAGCGGCCTGTATTCAGCGCCTTCCTGCCACTTGTATGATATCTTCTGTCCACCTTGTGCTTTTCTTCCTGCGCTGCGCTTTTGGCTGGTCTTCCTACGCTGCGCTTGCCAGTTCGTGGTCTCGCCATTCGAGAACTTTTAGGTCCCATCGGCCGTCAGTTCTATGAGCTATATACCTTGCCCACTGCCACTTTAACTTGCTAATCCGCTGTGCTATATCAGTGACTTTTGTACGTCTACGGATCTCTTCGTTGCTGATACGATCAGCAGAGAGACACCGAGCAAGGCCCTCTTCATAGCTCGTTGCGTGACTTTGAGCTTACTTATAAGGCCCATAGTAAGTGACCACGTTTCAGTGCCATATGTCATCACTGGTAGCACCCACTGGTCGTTTTACAGGTATAAACATACAAATACCATTATGTCCAAAAATTTCCGTTACGTACATTTATTAATTAAAATTATACAACCTAATCAATCATAGTCATCAGAGAAGGGATTGATAGATAGACCAATTTTGAATAAAGTAATTTCATTCAAATTTAGCTCGTGTTGCGTTGTGTTAATGAGTAAAATTAAATTTAGCGTAAAGCGGAGTGAGTAATCGAACGTACTGTAGAGTTCATATTTATCAGTACGCCAGCATCCATCTCCATTTTGAATTTAGCCGTAACTCGCGAGGCGCACACGTTAACCAACAGTAATTCGGTTAGGGTGCTTTAATCCGGTCGGCCGGTCTGCCTGCGGTTTCTTGAGCGTTCGCCCTCTGACGCGGAGTTGGGGAGACGAGATTTGAGTGTAATTGTTATGTTACGGCGGCTTTGGACGCCTTGTGTCTCTTTTCGTAGCTTCATTTTGTCAGCTATTCATTGTATTAGTAAATATGATTGTTGTTTTTTTTTCTATTCATAAAAATAGCCTATGAACTACTAAAAATGATTAACCATGATTGGGGAATGATTGATCGTCAACTAGTAATCGCCTTCTACATTTAATTATTTCATAATAACATTATAAGTATTTTTAATCGACTTCAAAAAGGAGGACGTTCTCAATTCGGTTGTATTTTTTATATAATAACTCCGTCATTTGTAAACCAATTCGGAAAATTATAAAAAAAAATATTATTTGAAATACTTTTATTAGATTGGCCCTATAGAAATGTCATCGAAATCAGGTACTTGTAGTTTGATTTTTAAAACAAAATAACTGGAAAAAATGTCATCCAAGTATTCATACGAAATCACATATTTAGAAGTCGGTGATTTTAGTTTTTTACTTTTCATAATATTATAAAATAAAAAGCAAGATTGTGTCTTTGTCTGTTTGGTATCTTTTCATGACAGATTATAAATTTCGAATAGAAATAGTTGAAATCGTCATCGTTTTACATCACGGGCGGAACCGCGGGCCAAAGCTAGTATTTATAATATAGACAATCCCAATGGCTTTGGTTTGTACATTTATTTAATTTTACACGTAAGTAACTTTAATACCTGCCGGTACCTTCTATAAAGGGTGAAAAATCTAACGAGTTCCGACCTCCAATGCCGCTGTGATACTTTTATCACACGGCGCGACGCCAAAGGGGTTCGTTAGTCTCTCGTGGCCGGATACTTTGTGGAAGTGCTTACCACTAAACCTCAACCATCTCTCTATAATACTCCTTTCCGATTTAATAAAAGCAAGTACTTACTTCATCATCATCATCTCAGCCATAAAAAGTCCACTGCTGGACATAGGCACCCCCCATGGACTTCCAAAAAGACCGTTCGGAAGGGGCTCGCATCTAGCATCTTTCTTCCACTTGTATGAGGTCATCTGTCCATTTCCTGGCAGGTCTTCCTACGCTGCGCTTGCCGGTAAGTGGTCTCCACTCGAGAACTTTTCGGCCCTGTCAGCCATCAGTTCTACGTGCTATGTGCCCTGCCCACTGCCACTTCAACTTGCTAATCCGCTGTGCTTGTCGGTGACTTTCGTACGTCTACGGATCTCTTAATTTCTGATTCGATCTCGCAGAAAGACTCAGAGTAGAAGTCTATGACTCCGAGCATGGCATATTAAATTACCCCATAGCTTAAGCTAAGTACTTGTAGTCTAACTTACAATTGCTTTACCTTGATGCGTCGTTGATTGTACGTTATTGCGAAAAAGTATTCTTATGTAAAGCCTATTGAACGATGTAATTAAATGAACATTATAGAATAATCTTAGTTAAATCACTTTTTACGAAAAAGTTTGTCGAAAAAATGCAATTTTTATTTTTGCGAAGTTGTATTATTATTTATTATTACAAACAAATGTAGCCTAGGATACTCAGGTAGTAAAGATGAATCTAATGGCAATTCGCACATCAAAATCGATCTAACCATTTAGGCAGCAGGAGGTAATATAGAAACATACATACATACATAAATATAGTACGGCCAGTAGGACGACCTAAAAGGAGATGGTCGGATGACATAGTCCAGGTTGCGTTTGCTACTTGGACTATATTGGCTCAAGACTGCATCGAGTGGCAACGCAAGGACGAGGCCTTTTACCAGATTTGGGTGGCCAAAAACACAGAAGAAAAGTTACATTGAATTGTTAAATCTAATTGTTGGAAAATAAATGCTATTTTGTTTACATACATACCCACATACATACATACGTAAAAACATACATACACTCGAAACCATAACCTCCTTGCGTAGTCTGGTAAAAATTCATTAAACAGCATTCACCAAGTCACTCAATTATTTTACCATATTCAATAACACATGAAATTTTATAGCAGAGTTATATGTCTTTGTTTCCGAAGTAACAAATGACTTCCGGAAACATTATCTCATGTGTTCAATGTTTCCAGTATGATTCACTCAATTTAAAAATACGTCAGCGTGCTCCGGTTCGAGACAGAAGGAGAGCCTTTTAAATTTGATCGTATGTAAATATTGCCGGTTATCGATAATGAGTACGGATGAGCGACGCCGACGCCACGACGCGTGTACACGAATGCTTCACAAAGTCTTTAATGTACTTAAAGCTGAAACAATTTAGAAAGGGTATCTGCGTCCCGCGATTTCATCCGCGTTTTTTAATTTTTAAACGACTTCCAAAAAGAAGGAGGTTCTCAATTTTACTGTATGTTTTTTTTCTTTGTAAGTTTGTTACGTGATTACTCCGCTAATTATGATTTGATTTTGATGATTCTTTTTTTTTTTGTAGGTTCAGAGGTGGTCCCATATAAATTTCAATAAAATCGATTTTGTACTTTGCTTTTTATAACAAAATAACTGGAAAAATGTCATCTTAGTAAACGAAATTGTGTATTTTGAAATCGGTTGCTTCTGTTTTTCAAACTATAATTTATTTTAAATGTAATAGATCTAAGTACGATTGACCACGTACTCGTCTGGTGGTAACTGACGGTGTGGAGCTCGTCCTACAAGATAACTATCCTAAGATATCTATCCACTTTTACTTTAAAAATGCCTATTTTTGGTCTCTGCCAGTTTTTTTTTATTGAAATTCTAAACGTAAACAAAAAAAAAATACACAATCGAATTGAGAACATCCTTCTTTTTGAAAGTCGGTTAAAAACATATAGTTTTTGTTCAATATAAAAAAGTTTAGGTAATTAAAAATAAATATGTACCGAGCCCGAACTAAACTAAAATAATTATTATAACATTTTATATATGTTATTAGTAGTGTAGTTTGTGATAGATTTTAAAAGTAGTATGGCAAAGAGCCATAATTCTTTTAAAATCTATTACAAATAGGTATCTATAGTTTAGATAACAAATATAGATAGGGAAGCCAAGATACACGACACGACAAAATTAGCGATCAAACAGAGGTCATATTTTAGTGAAAGATTTAGTCAAGTTGCGAGTTACCTTATTTACGTTTATGAAATGGGTCGTTACGTCAATAATCGCTCATCCCCTAAACTCAAATTTTCTGTTTCAATTTTTCAAGGCGCAGCATGATGCCTATCACGTATTCCTGAAATCCGTAATGAACCTCTTTCACACAGGAAGCGACAAAAAAGTAAAAAATGGGAGTAAGCTCGCAGATTCCAACACTGGCCGTAGATTCGATGGTTTATTACTCGCGTACTGATGTCCGAGTACTTTGACACTCAAATGGAAAACTTCTGATGAAGAACTTATTTGATGTTTTATAAACATGATGGAACACTCATATTTTCCTCATATCAGTAATCAGAAAACCGTTGTTACTAGAACAATGCTTAATTTTCATATATTTTTACTGATTAAGCGATACTGATTGCCTGTTTTATGAATTAAAATATTTTGCTTAAAATAATATTTTTTAATGTGCTAGTTAACTACAACAAATTTATTAAAACAACATACAAATATGCACATTCTTAACTAACTAAACTACTACATATAAAGCAAATAGATTACCCCAGATCAATAAAGGTCTAAAGATAATCCAATTGCTCAAACCCAGTACATACAATTTTAGATTTTGTTTACTATATCAAACTTTCATCTTATAATATACTCGCTGATTAGCTTTTTGATTCCAACGCACAGAAAACGATTTATGAAAAAAAAACAAGAGAATTGCAACGTCACTTTTTAATGATGACTTAAAACGAGAAAAACATGTTGTAATGTGTTTTTCATCAATTAAAACTATTTATGAAAAAAACAAGAGAATTGCAACGCCACTTTTTAATGATGACTTAAAACGAGAAAAACATGTTGTAATGTGTTTTTCATCAATTAAAACTATTTATGAAAAAAACAAGAGGATTGCAACGCTACTTTTTAATGATGACTTAAAACGAGAAAAACATGTTGTAATGTGTTTTTCATCAATTAAAACTATTTATGAAAAAAACAAGAAAATTGCAACGCTACTTTTTAATGATGACTTAAAACGAGAAAAACATGTTGTAATGTGTTTTTCATCAATTACAGGGAGAAAATTGTCATTTTCCGTTCCAGTCGGTGTTATATTACTTATCTAACTCCATGAAATGTCCTGGGGTCCAATTAAACTTGTGCATTCAGAGTCCAGCCGAAAATGTTTCTGTGCGGATTTGTCTTGCTGGAACTCCGAGTTTCCTTTGTCGAAATCTTCGAGGACAATCAACCCATTGTTGGTAACGGTGAATGGAGACTCCACACCGAGTACGAACCTTGTTTCTTGAGTTCAGTTTCACATACGTTAAGTAACAAGTTGGGAACTTGGAAACACATTAGGCTAGGCTATAAAATTGGTTTTGAAGGCGCCATACAGTATTTTCGGGAGGAAAAGTAGCCTAAAATCTAAATTTTGGGTATAAGCCAAGTTCATTCTGAGTAATATTCCTAGTATGTAAATATAATTATTATGTATATATATTAAGTAACGTAACATTACTGATAGTATAATTGTTGATTTCCGCCAACTTCAAACGGCGAAGGAAAACATCATGAGGAATCCTACATGTCTGAGAGTTCTCATGATCTTGAAAGATGTTTGAAGTCTGCTAACCCGCACTTGGCCAGCGTGGTAGACTATGGCCTTACCCGTCTCACAATGAGACGATGGCCCGCGCTAGCAGCGGGACAGTTTGTACAAACAGGGCTGATAAAAAAATGGTTGTCTGTAAAGTCGGTTTACGGACGATAATTTTACATGATAAGTAACGATGCGTCACAAGCCGAACACTTAGGCCGATCGTGCCTCACTATCGCTTGTTCCGCGCTCTCGCTTGCACGCTTGGCTCAGGTGGAACGTGACAATGAGTCATGCTTTTTCGTGCGTGCAGCCGGCGCGCGGCGTTCATCGATTTATAAGACGTTATCACGTCAAAAATAGATAAAATATCGTGAGTATAGATCCCGTCACGTAAAAAGATCGCGTTTACGAACAATCCAGCGTTCTTTATTAAAATATAATACAATTATTATTATAATATATATTATATTCTGAAAAGAAAACTAACCAATCTAATAGCAATAATAGGATATCACCTTATTCATTGATGGAAACAATTTAAACCACCTGCGTACTCATCATCATTTATCTTCCAATGACACCTCGTGGATGTTGATCTCAAAACTTTGTGATTGCTTTAATCAGGATAAAAACTTGTTATCTATTCCATTCTGTTTTGCAACAAATTGATAATATCCTTTTTTAACCCCCGACTGAAAAACGACGGGGTGTTATAAGTTTGACGTGTATGTGTGTGTGTCTGTCCGTGGCATCGTAGCTCCCGAACGGATGAACCGAATTCTCAGCTATGTTTATCAAAATCGGTTCAGCCATTTTTTGTCGGGAGTTTTTTAGTTTATACTTGTCCAGTGTTTTACACACTGAAATATCTATAATTTATACACATTTTAAAAATTACATACATTCGACGGGACTGTCCCGTTGGATTTGTGTAATTTTTGAACTGTCTCTAAAGACGATTTGTTTGATAACGACTTGACAAAACCCTAGGTATTGACCGAATATAAGTACACGAACCGCGGCTGACCTTTCTCGTATTTAGGTAATAAAATATTTACTGACGAAACAGGGAAAACAATATTAACCCTTTACTAATGATATCCGAAGTAGAAAAACACTGTAATTTAATAGCGTTTGACTATCAAATACCTTTTAATGTAGTTTATTTTAAAATAGCAGCAATTGAGTGAAGCTATCTATCTACCTATAGATAGCAATCGTAATTAATATTATAAAAGTAAAAGTAACTCTGTCTGTTGTCTGTCTGTCTCTCTGTCTGTTTGTTATATTTTCACGGCTATACGACTGAACCGATGCATCATACAACATATGGACACATAAAACAGAATTAATTAGCAAAATGTACTTCATATCCGTGAAGGAATTTTTGTAACTTCACAATATTTTCTATACAGTAGGAAAAGCCTGAAATGCCAGACTTTCACATACAATATAAAATTTAAGTAAGTGATATAAGTAGATAAGATAATACATTTTTTTTTGGTAAATTTTTTCCCTATCAGGAAAGGCAAAGGGTGTCAAGCCCATACAGCCATCGTCTGATGTTATTTGTAATTTTATTATTTCAATAATTTAGGCCATCGTGGCCAAGTCTTTTGTGTTTTCGCACGTGTTTTCATCTTTGATTTTTGGTCAAAAAAAATACAAAATTTCATGTTGTATCATCCACATTACATCAAAAGAAAACATAGAAGATCTATTTTCTCCATCCAAAGAGATTGCAACACTACCATTTACTCTAATATATGTTTATGTCACAAGACACCAACTGTCACCAACTGAAACCATCTGTGTGTTTACTTTTCTATATAAGTTTCTTTTTTGCGAGGTCAACAATGAATTTAGCAGTTATCGCACAATAATTTACCATTATTTAAAAAAAAAAAAATACGCAAGCTTGTCTCGCGCTTGGCCAGTTTTTAGTATTTGGTCATTTATAAGTTATATAACGAAACATATTCTGTTAAACTTTCAACTTCCTACCTATTACGATTCAAAAGATACAGCTGTTTAAGTGTAGAGCAGACAGACAGACAACGTAGCCTCCCGCTTTAGTACGGAAGCTTTAAAACAATATTAATTTCATGTCCGTGGTGGTCGTCGTGTGATTGGTTTTCAAAGCAGACATAGTGTTAAGAGTAGTGCTCACCTGTGGCGCGGCTGGTGTCGGTTCAATTTCGCGCTTGACGGATCAAAGACAGCCCATACACGTAGCGTTCGTTAGCAGCGCGCGCCGCCAGTGTAAATGCCACTTTATATGTTGACTGTCAATGTGTTTTTATAACCTATTAATGTGTATTTTGCTACACTCAAATGAGATAAGATTTTATTAATAGAGCCATTATTATCATATTGACAAAATACCCGAAATACCTAATAATAGACTAAATATATTGCCATTTTTAGAATTCCTTATTAACTACGAAGAACCCTTATAAATTCGCCATGTCCGTTCATCCGTCTCTCCACAGCCATTTTACTCAAAAAGTAGCCTTACATAAACGAAATTTGGCAAGTGTAGGTATGTTTTCTGTAAACCGATACAAAATGCCGTGATGATTTTTTAAAAAGTAAAAATTAGGGGTGGCTATAGAGTGAGGTATCGTTGAACAAATCTCTTATAAATAATACATAGAATAAGGTTTCATACTTCGTTTTCTTCTCAGATTTAGTACTAATAAACTCATAACATAGCCCGCCAAAGGTAAAACTCCCCTGCAATGTTAAAGTACCTACTAGATATAGAAGTCCATGATTAATCGTGATAGTGAACCATACCAAATGACTTTGATGATTGATGAAAATTTGATCACAAGTATAACTTTTTATAATATAGCGATAAGCAGAGGTGATTGACATTTTTTGCAAAGTGGTCCTCTTTTAGATTACAGCGTTCGCTACAGAACCTTACCATATGCGTGTGTCGTTACGGTTTCGACCAATTTTTCATTTCTAAAAACACAAGTGCGACTTAATTGACTAGAGTCATTTAGCTTTAGTTAGGCTCACCAAACAAGCACGCTAAAACATATATACATCAGATTATATACTTACATATAACATTATCTCTACGTCGCCCACATTATTTAAGAGACAAAACTAAGTACGAGTAACTATTTATTCTGTTTTATTTTCTCTAATAAAACGAACTCTAAGATCGTGTTCCAGCAATGACATGAGGCATTAATTAAATTCCTAAATTATATGAAGAGGATATCCAATTTATTTATATTTTCTGTAAAGGAATCGGGAAAAGAAGATAATGTATTTATAGGCACTTGAGTATTCGTGCACTCTGTTTAACTTGCGTTTGACTGACATATTGTCGACGATGTTCCGGTAAATAATATAAATTGTTTAAAGGATCACTCACTGAACAATTGTAAAGTTTAAAATATGACTTATTGGACATATAGGACTTAAGGACTTATATGCGATAAATAAGACAAATTCGAATATCTGCATTTATTTGATGTGCCAATATTAGGATTCAAGGACCGCGCACGATCTGCACGAACTAATAAGAAAACTGATTTAAATCATAAATATCTATGCCCCCTCGGTTTGCTTCTTTCAAATTTCGTTATAAATCTGAAATTAAAAAATTCAAAGCTTAAATTTTTAATGAAGTCGATTAAAAAAGAAGCCATTATTGGTCGCAGTCATTAAAAAAAAATTGAAATCGGATAATATTTAGGGGTAAAAATTACAGTTTTAAAAACTAAAAAACAAGCTACAAATTATTGTGGTCAAAGTTCATTACAAGACTTTTCTAACAAATCCAAACACAGCTATGATACGATGTGCCATCATGAAGTTCTAGTTCATATCTTCCGGCTCCATCATCAGATCAGTTCGACAGTACCATATTATTGTATTGTCATCGGAACTACATACAGCTGCCAATTTTCATGACGCTACGATCCTTGGAAGATGGTTAAATTAGTTACCTTAGATTTCATTACATAGTTACATACAGGTCGACCTAATAAAAGCGTGTTAAAAACACCTGTTTTAGAAATAATAATTGGAAAAGTGCGATGAGCTAGGAAATGAGCATTCTTTTGGATGGATTTTTGTATGAATCAAATGCTTGGTCAGGCTGACAGGATAACGCTGACGTCTACCGACTAGAATAAGGATCATCCTTAACTACTACTTACTAAGAGTGAGCCTCTGTGAGCCGGACGAACTAATTATGAGTAAAAATAAATTTAGCGACATTGTAGGTGTTAAAAGTATTAATTCTATAAAATAGACAAGAATTTAAAATAGAATTCAGCGAGCTCTCAGGTGAGCGAAAATGACGTAGACACTAATTAATAATATAATTCTTTGACACTTTCTACAGCCTAAGCCGTTTGACTTGTTTCAACATATGAGCTGTTATTAAATTTGTTTCAGATGTGGGAGTGACATAGGCTTTTTTATTTGTAAAAATAATAAACACATAAGACACTACCGACACCCTTAGCCACGCACGCCAACGTTGCCACTTCTCCGGTGCCAACATGTATCACAGTTGAGAGAAACTAAACACATTTATATCGTGGTGGCGACGAGTCATCACCTGCCTAAATATTTTATAATAATACAACTATAAAAAAATAATAAAATAAATAAATGTATATTGTAGGATATTTTCACAACACCATCTAGCCCCAAACTAAGAAAATGTAAAATACATGTGCTTACGAATATTAAATAATAATTACGACATCTAAATACCTAATATAAAACGCAAATGTTTAAAAGATTTCCATTTTTAAATAGGTATAAATCGAATGAATATTCACTTGTATGAAATCTTTATTCACTGATTTTATATATTTAAAAATGATGCTATGCTGTGAGAGACCGTAAGAATCCCTAGACACATAGATTTGTTTCGTTTAGATATATACTTATATTTTGCAGTGTGACATTAATAGGCGTACAAAATACGTGAACAACTTTGCGCAGTCAGCGTTTTTCCATAAATCAAGCTCCATGAATGATCCTCGCAAGATGATCGGATAATGTGTGATCGATGATGTCTCGGGCCGCGGCGCGGGACAGTCACGTGACTATAGGTAACGTCACTCACGTGACTCGTGACGTCAGCATATCTCTACACGATAAACGCCTACAGCCAATATTATACGTAGATAGATTTTCCCCGGCTCTGCGTGGTAAGCCTAAAGTAAGGTAATTGCCGGGCTCGTCTTCAGTCGCGACACGACGGGCAACGCTGTAAAACGATAAGTGTCGTGACTTGTGAACAGTAACAATGCTATCCTGTGTGTTTAGAAAGTGCAATACTAAGGTATGTATTAAGGTTAAGATACTAAAAGGCCTTAAAGATATTTATTATATATATTTATAAAGATATTTGTCATGATTTTACTTCATATTCAATGAGTTATGATGATAACCTCTCTATAGATACAATATCATTGTCTTCAGTAATAACCCCACCCCGTATGATTGACGGATACAACCTCATCTCTAATATACATATATACATAATTATCTTTAGAGGCAATGTGGTTAATGCAAAAGAGGGTAATGTGGTTAACAGCCTCTGTACGTTTGTTCATTTGTGATAATCTAAAGACTAAACGCGCAGGCCGATTAGATTAATGATATGTCTATTCGTCTTCAGAATGAATTGGAGATGATATGATGTAAAATGTAGCCCATGTTTGTTTTCGTAAGTAATCATCTCTGTGTAAGTCATATCACGTCTCTATCAATATTCTTACTTTTATCGGTTCAGCCGTTTGGTCATGAAAAGGTAACAGACAAATACAGAAGAGGATAACTTCTCAGAACACACAGTTGTGTGTTCCGGTAGCTTCTTGTTAGAACCAGTTTCCATTCTAAACTCGGTATGATAACTATCTTCAGCCACACGATCATATGAAATCAAGTGAACTGTGGTCAAATGCCTAGCCTACCAACAATAAACAAGAACGATAACCTCGTTTTGAGTGAAATCTTTACATGCAAAGTATCCATCGGACTGGTTCATTCAAATAATGGTAATTGCATTGACCTTTGCTGAAAATTATGGACGGATTCTTTAATAAGCGGCACGGTCAAAGGTCTTCTTTGTCCGAATGAGTAATATTGTACGAGCGAATGTGAGCACTGCCCTGATTACAAATGTACCCAAATACTATTTATCAAAAACACCAGAGTACAGACAGTGGTTTTTTTGTGGAAAAAAAGTGGTTGTATTTGGCAGGTTAAGGACAGGTAACGTCAGATGAGTTGATGGTCAAACTTAAGCCTATTGGGAACAAAACACGTAATCTTACTAAATAGTAGCATTATTGTATAATAATTATATACAGGGTCCATCTGGTGAGTATGACATTTGACAGTTATACAACTTTCAAGTAGTAGTGTGCAAGCATTACTATGTGGCATTACTTTCTGTGCGCTTCCGTGGGTCGGATGACACGTTAAATTGTAGGTTCCGGTAGTTTGTTCTTAAGAAAACAGCAATCGTCTTGATGATTGCTGACCTGGCTTGCCAGGTCTTACCTTCTTTTTTTACTTTTCAAAGTTTTAAGTGGCATGGACGCCTTGTACAACTGTAAAACAGTATCAAGCAAACAATTTGGTCATCTTATCACACAATTTAAAAATAGTATGATCGTATAGACTGAATGGCTAATGACCCTACTGTCAGTGTTACTAAGCTGCCAGAAGGCCTCTGACCTGGCTTGACGATTGCTGTTTTTGAGAACAAACAACCGCGGATTATAATTCAACGAGTTAAAAACGTGTTATTCGAACCATACGTGCTCAGAAATGCCACTCACAGTCACCCATCCGAAGACTGACCGGTCTGTCCGTTGCACCATTGAAGATCGTTCGAGAACACCTAGTCAAGCTACGCCACGGCAATAAAAATCTTATTATTACTCAAGTTGAAAATGAACTGGAAAGATAAAAAGATGGCCAAGTAGGAAACGTAGTCATCTACCGCAAAACGAAAATTTATAAAGCCGTTTAGGATATAGGAGTTAATATAAAGATATAACTGTGCTTATAGATATAAGTGTGAATGAATTGCCAGGGTTCCTAACTGCACTGGAGAACAGTTACAGAACCCCACACTTATCAAGGCAATTAAGCCAGTCGCAATTAATTAATAATAAACACGTAAGTGCGTCAGTTGTTGACTGCCGCCAACTTCAAACGGTGAAGGAAAACATCGTGAGGAAACCTACATGTCTGAGAGTTCTCAATATCTTGAAGATGTGTGAAGTCTATCAACCCGCACTTGGCCAGCGTGGCAGACTATGGCTTAACCCTTCTCACAATGAGAAGATGGCCCGTTCCCAGCAGTGGAACAGTTTGTACAAACAGGGCTGATAAAAAAAATATTAAAAAAAAGTGCGACAAGGCAACTCTTACTTATACATTAGCGCAAATCCTTTCTAGGCAATTGTTTTGGTAATGCCATCTCTAACTAATTCAATTTAAATGTTTTCAAAATTATCACCGAGTGTTAATTGGGAGAAACTCAGAAACTTTCCGAATCCAACTATCTAACTCAAATATTCTGTTACGAAAACACTTTCTATGTTTTACTTTACTCCTATAAACAGGGATAGTACTGTAATCGTGTACGCGTGGACAGTGGGCTTGTAAGTCATGAAATATTATTGCGGCCCCTAGTTAGCTGCAAGATAGTTGCATCGCGCGATAAACTGAAAGAAAATAATGACGGCTAACCTTACGGGTAACGAGCTCTGACGCTACTGCAATTTAATACTCGCTACTTAGTACCTACAGTTATTATAAACTATATTAGTCTTACAAGTTTTGAAAATCGCGCTTGACCGTTTATAATTCGTTAGAAATGTCGTAAATGCATTTCACTAAAATTCGAGCGCAGCGCGATCATGACAAGTGTCCGCAGTGAAGAACAGTCCACAAGGGTTTCAACTGTTGACAGTAATAAGTTCTTATTTTTTTATACCCAGGGGAAACCCTTTATGGGTACCACTGCACCCCGGGGGAGGCTGCCTGGTTGTGTGGGAGTCCCGCCCAGGCAAAGTGCTTGGTATACCGGGTTACCCACTAAACCCTTGGGGTGTTTCATCCGGGCGCCTATGGGTGCACTCTTTGCACTCAAACTCACTCTTACACAACTCACTTCGTAAAACAAATGAAGGAACAAGACTTTATTTGAACTATTTTTAACTATTTTTAATAATTCGGCATTTACAAAATAAACTAACTTTTAATTTGTTGCCATAATTATTTTGAAAGAAAACGACTTATAGACAATTAAATATTTAAACATCCGGCGTCGTACCCGTAATTACCTTCGTTAGTACCAGAGATCCTGTACCTTAACCACGTCACATATGATTTGTGTTGTTTCTATTTGTGGGAACCATTTTACAATGATCCTCTTGATAGCAAAACCAATTGCAAAGTTATGATGAGGCAAACTTTGTGTTGCTCTGTTGCAAATAGTCCCTGCATCCCTTACACTGGATAATTGTCTAGAGAGCAACAGCGTCATGTGCAGCATACTACTTCTATCGCATATCGCTAATGGGAAAACTTCGTTTTTGAATACGTGTTTAACTAAATGGTCTAACGGTAGGGAACAACTACGAGGAAAACTTAGAGATTTTATAGTATTGTCTAAGTAAATGTTAATTTCAAAGTTTTTTTTTTGTATAAATAGGTTTGTGCTTGACCGCCAACTCGCTTGCGGTTTACGATAGAGCGCGCTTACCTAGAAGAAACCAATTCACTCGCGATTTAAAGACACCCAGATTATATCTATCGGGAAAGACCCACTCAGGAAGCGTATTCCACATTCTAGCACACGATGAAAGTGGAACTAAAGCGTTTCGTTCGGGTTTTTGGAATATCCACCATGAAACGGTGACGCTTTTCCGTGTTACTAATAAGTAATTACTAACTACACTAACAATGTGCTTAAATAGATATAACTCTTGGTACTTCCACCGTAACCACCGTCATTCCATTCCCAATATCAAATATAATCTGTCTATAATCAAAGCTAAAGAGTACAACAATGATTGTTTTAATTTTTGAAATAAAATACGCAGCAAATTTTCCGGACATGACGAAATTTAATATCTGATAACGAGCGCAACGAAATACCACAGAGTTTTTTGAATTTTTAAAATGACATTTAACTATTATTGGCAAGCGTGACGTTTACTGGATATAATCTATGTAGATGTCTTCAAATCGCGAGTGAAGTCCCCTTCTTCTAGGCAAGCGCGCTCCATCGTAGACCGTAACTGATGAGTTGACGGTCAAGCGCAAGCCTATATTCGAATAAAATAAAAATAAAACTATAAGCTACTAGCTCCTACTGGTAATACTAGAACACTCGTCACCGTATTCGTTTATTTCGTAAATGTCATTTACATGTCAGTTTTGCCTTAATTAAAGTTATTAATTAACATATAACATATAATAATTTAACTATATAGCGGAAGTACTTAATGTACCTAAGTATACAATGAAAATAAAATTATCATACTACCGTACTCTTATCACTCTGCAGTTAATAAATAATAATAAAGAACAAGATTGATCTATACCTATTTTGAACAATGGTTTCATCAGCCATCCAAAGCTTAACCGACTTCAAAAAGGGAGTTCTGAATTCGCTGGTATTTTTTATGTTTGATAGCGTATAACTCCGTCATTTGTAACCCGTTTTGACAAATTATTTGATTGCATGGACCTTCGGATTAATCCCATAGAAGAAGTTGCACATTTTGAAGTTAATTTATGTTGTTTAAATCATAATTATTAAAATAGCCTTTGATTGTTGGCTTTAGTTCTACTAATGCCTATCAAGTACAAGTTTTGACGTAAACAGAAGTATAATTTGAAAAAGTAAATAAATAAGTTAATGTCTAAATAAAATTTACATATAATGCAAAAGAAATAGAAGTACACAATGAGTTCGTTGAAACAAATAATAGATATTTGATTCAATCTATTCACGCTATACGATTAAGATAAATACGTAGCAATTTTCTACGTATACTGTGATAATAACATTTACTACAAACGTCTATTAGAATAATATTTAATAGTACTTTACCTATATATTAGCACGTGTTTGTTAATAATAAAAAAAGATTATTCCTATTTTCCCCCAATATTAAGCTCGTAGTAATATATGCGAGCTACGACGTAGCGCCGACACACGTAGCTCGTTCGTAGCACGCATACTAAAATGAAGGTTATACTTTTGTCCAAGTACAGGATATTTATTGTGGGACTTTAGCGTACAAATAAATTGTAAACACTAGTGTGCGTGAGATGCGCCCTCGTACGAGGTTAGATAAGCGTGATTGATGACGTCACGCTTGCCGCTCGAGCGCCCGCATGCGGTCCCTGACACGCACATTACGCTAACTTGTTGAGCTAGCGACCGAGACGTCTATGTCAGCTTTTATTGACAGCTGATTTCATAAGAGGAAGCCACGCAGACTTTCCCGTAATCTGTTTATAGAAAATCTGTGTTGTTTTTCATGTAGCTGAAATTGTATAATAAAGCTAAGTGTCCTACAGTTTTACCAGCGTAGTGATGAAAAAGGATAATGATGATGAAACGTAGCTCATATCCGTCTTCGAATTGTGGATTATATCTGTTTCAAAATTCATCGATTTGAATTCGAATTTGATCGATAGATTCAGATGTTTTATCGTGAAACAGACAGAAATACAGAGTTACTAATGATTTAAAATATTAAATATAAGTTTAGTGTTAAGTCGATTCTAAATTTGATGCCTATTTTCACATTATTAACCGTTTTAACCTTGTTAAATGTAAATTATTATAATTTTTATTGTGTGTACATGTAATCATCGTAATGATGGACACAAAAATTCTGAAAAATACACACTTGGATTGGCAGGCGCAGCATTGCTTGTGCAATTAATTTTTTAACAGGCAAACTTTTATCACAATCAACAAAAATACATATACAAACTGTATATAACTAACCTATATACAAAAAAGGTATCAGATTATCTCAATCTGTTTTTTTTTAATCAGCCCTGTTTGTACAAACTGTCCCACTGCTGGGAACGGGCCATCTTCTCACTGTGAGAAGGGAGAAGGGAAGAATCTGATTATTAAAGGTCTAAAAATAATTCAACACACTACCGCTTGTCAGCGTACCCAACATGTATAGTCACGTTGAATAGCGATGGTTATGCGCGCGTTGGCTCAGATTAGAACCATCATTTTGGCCACGCGTCGCGTCGACCAGGCGCTCGGATACATTTATTATAACTTCAGGATGTTTCAGATATAACGTCATGATATGAAATTGGTGACAATACAAATCCCCGGTAACATCTGTTGCCCAGAATATGTACGATTATAAAGGATCTCGTGTGGGTAATTCGGATATATTGCATTTTTTTCTCTGACCTGAAACGGAAACAAATGTGAAGCAATTTATGAAGTCCTTTGAATGTTTCGCTTCCATA
Organism: Lycia hirtaria; assembly: GCA_947563715.1. Lineage (NCBI taxonomy): Eukaryota > Metazoa > Arthropoda > Insecta > Lepidoptera > Geometridae > Lycia > Lycia hirtaria. The sequence goes on from OX387379.1 coordinate 1,963,227, forward strand.
TTTAAGTGAGCTTTTGGTTATATTTATTGTCGACTTCGGTATGTCGCCGCAGCGAAAATATAACATATGTATATACTTATATTTCTAAGGTATTCCGGTGGAAGATTTGTTATTTTTTTCTTCGTAACAAATTGCGTCGTTATATAATGTTTTAAATGAAAGTTTTTTTTTATATTTCGTAAAATAACAGTTTTTGTTCTTCGTTTCGAACAATCATAATTTCATGTGAAAGTTCTATTTCTAACACCCGACCCAAAAAGATTGGGTGTTATAAGTTAAAAAGTTTATTTGTTTGTATGTCTAAGGCATCGTAGCTCTCAAACGGATGTACCGATCGATCTAAATTAATATAAATCCAAATTAATTTATATGGACATGGGTTACATAGTTGTTGTTTATCTTTATTTAGAAAAAAGTGCTTCATATCTCGCTATGTTACCATACAAGTGACAAAAGATAAAATAAAAATAAAGGTAAAGCTGAGAGCTGAAATTAAATTTAGTATTTTTTTTGCTTGAAAAAAAGATTTGATCGAGAGTGTTCTTAGTGTTTAATCAAAATTAGTTGAGCCGTCTTTTTTATTTAGTGAATTTGTAGATTTCTAAGCTTACATGTTTAATTGTATAATTAAACATGTAAGCTTAGAAATTAATTGTAAAACTCTGAATTTATTACGATTTCTATAATCGTAATAAATTCAGAGTTTTATATCTTCCGATGTTTCCCTTCGCCGAAATCTCAAGTTAGGATTAGAATTCGCTCGGATACTTCATTTCATACATAGACAGTCGCTCGCTTCGCTCACCCAGTTATTTAAAACATGTCTGTATTGTTACAGCTATGTCCCGGAGTTGCGCCGTCGCCCTCGCACTATGCAGTCTTGCCGCCGTGTGTAATTTGCCTACATCTCACGCACAGGCGCTTCAGTCATATGACAGTAAGTACATATAGTCAAATATAAATTTTAATGTCATATACAGAAAAAAGCCTAAAATAAATAAAACAGTGCCGAAAGTCAGTGTCTATACGTATACATGACTATGAAGCAATGTCACATAAACATTCTTACAATTTTATTATAAGATGAAATCAGCACACCGACTTTATAAAAATATAATTTATACAGGCACAAAATGAATATACCATCTAATCTGACAGCTGGTCGCTTACTATCAAGTACTAACAGCTTTAGGTACTCATACGAGTGCTAAAGTTGGATTGCGAGAAAATTACATAGCTTGCATCTCTCCATTCGTTTACTTCTTCAAGTAAAACAATTTTAAAATAAATCTTTCTGAGAATGTCGAATAGTTAGTTTTGAAAGAATCCGATGGAACTCAGACAAAGCTATTTGAAAGAGGAAAACTATTTGTTATATTGGCGTTTCAATTGAAATGAAAGAAGTTGTTAACAAACTGAAAACTTGCTTGTTTATCATTCAAAACTTTTTTTATTAAACTCTACATTTAGTATTATGTCTATTACTTTTAATAAATCGAAATACAGATAAATATCAAAGTAACAGTACCTACCCATACTAAGTTTCGAAAACCAATCTTGACATGACACAAAAATTTTTGGAATAAATCTTGAATAAGAATTTAAAGTGAGGTTAAGTGGATAAGTACCTAAGTATTTCAACAGAAAGGCTATCCAAGCTTACTTTTAAAGTTTCACAACTATAGTGGTACCTATGTAGCAGAATAAAGACTCTTTTGATACGGACTATGCCTCGAATAGGGTCGCTAATACAGAGACTCTGTGGGCAGAACAAGGTAAATAGTGAAAATGTTATGCAAACTCAGTAATAAACACATTAATATCTTCAGCCAATGCAGAGACGCAAATAAAACAATTCCAAGATCAAATCACAAGCATAGTGAAACCAAGTTACTGACGCCTGCGGTAAAATAGTGAAAGTAAAAGTATTTACTACTGTCTCTCATTTCTAAGAAAATACATAGTTGGCTCCAAAACTAAATTCAACGGTTAATTCGTCTTCTATTCGATTGAACATCAGGCAGACTATCGACATTTACCGAACACTGATTCAATTACGCTCCCGTACGTGTTAGGTGTAACAAAGGGGTGAATTTGTCAATCTGTTAATCTGTAACAGTAACAGCGTAATCTGCGCTGTAAACACACTTGCGATGTAACAAGTAAACCTAGTCGGCGTGTTGTCGGCACGTAATCTAATAACCAGCCAGTTAGAACGATCACTTTATCATGCAAACTGTTTACTTGGGACAGTTTATAACTTGGCGTTACTATTGTTATTTGGTTATGGCCACTGCGTCTCGGGTGGATCACAATTTTCCATGTAAATGGATACGATAACCCTTAGAACCGTAGAATATAGTTTGGTCCATTTTCATAACAAGCTACGGAGGAAGATTTTTCTGAAATTGATTTATATCCAGTTGATAGAAAGTAATTTATTACGTAATTGCTTGAAATTTTAGGAAAGTGAAACATCTGCACCTGAACAAAATAGTGCATTTCAAATTCATATTTGTATTGCATCCATAGTTTAAGATAGGTATACATTATATTTACAATAGTTCTTATGTACCCTGTCGGGCGCTGCAAAGTAATTTAGTTCTGTAGATAATACATGTAAGATACATGTATCGCATGATCTGACAATGGATAGCACATTTTCGTGTCAAAAGAATGAAAATGAATATAGACAGGGGCTCGAGTCGTTCCCTTCACCTTGACGCTGCGGATGGTACGGATGATCCTGTTGTCATGTAATAGCAGAATGTGTCAATTTTTGTTACCTTATTACTTGCAGTTCAATGGGTCAATAGTCAGTTTTCCGCTCGAATGGAAACTGTGTGAAAGTGTTGCTACAAGGTCGATACAGATTTAGTCGCAGTAAACAGCTACATAGGTAGAAATAACTAAAACCTGACCTATGTCCTTATACTCTGCACTGCATTTTTTTTGCAAAATTATTTTGATATTTTAATTATTTACCTATGATTTTAGTGGTTATGTTAAATCCCTATTTTTGATGCCGCATTTAAACGATATTAAAACCATATTTAAAGACGAAATGCTCAAACCCACTGCGGCAGCGTACCCAGCATGCTGCCGCATTGCCACGTTATATGACAATGATAGATACGCACCAGCATGTTGGTCATTTCTATTTACTTATTTTTTTTCCTTTATTTCTAAAGATACCGTGCATTGAGGTGCAATCGAGTTTATTTAAAGGATCTTCCACTCGTCCGGAAAAGGTCAAATCTTGTCGTCCATTCCGAATTTCTCCATAAAAACAAAATTATTAGAACCGAAAGGGTAAGGGTACAAACCGAAAGAATAAAGAATTGTTTCTTACGTCTATGGCGCAAACTTAAAAAGTAAAGACAAACTCTGTTCATATTGTTTCATAAAACCTGTCTATGAAAGTTTGCATGGGATTTTTTTTGTACTTAGGTAAGTCCATCCTAAAATTATGGAAAATGCTCTCACGTGATCCAATATTACGTAATAACGTATTTATAAATTTTGTCCTATAAGTAGCTTTGTGATCCTCATCAAAAGAAAATTCTCGATTGTCATCGATTCTATTGAAGCTACGGTCAAGTAGGGCAACTATGAATAAAATGGAACCGAGAAATCCTCCCTATTGTATGTTATTGACTGTAAATGCTTTGCTGGACGATCGCAACGGTTACAAAGTTGCAGCGTTTGTTAGAACACCCTATGTCGAGTATTCAGAAGAGCGACAGGCCCACTTTTTAATAAAAAGAGACGCAATAATTATAGTTTAAAAAACTGACATAACCGACTTCAAAATACGCAATTTGTTTACTTGGCGTTAAATCTTTAGAGGATGTACTGGCGTCAATCAAACTCCAAATTCTAGTAATTGCTTGTATTGTTGAAAATTATAAAATATTACATTTATGTGTTCGGTAACACGGTTAGGTCGCAAGTGTTGAATTTATACAATTTAAAGCGCGCCTACGCAACTTGCTGTTCACTTTTCTACAGGCACTAGGATGCTATTTTACCAGTTATTTTGTTATAAAAACCAAAGTACTGAACCGATTTTGATAAAATTTCTAAAGGACTACCTCTGATTTATGATCTACCAAATAGATGAAATATCATCAAAATCCATGCTAAATTGGCGGAGTAATCGGTGAACAAACATACAAAAAAACATACAAGTCGAATTGTTAACCTCCTTCTTTTTGGAAGTCGGTTAAAAAGACAGACGGCTGGCCTGATGGTAAGTGATAACCATCGCTTATCGATAACTGCAATATCAGTGGCATCGCTGTTGCTTTACTAGTCCGGAGAGGTGCTTGTACACATGCATTTTAAAACGCTCTTCGTTGAAGGTCGGCGGGAAAACCTTCGGAAGAAGGACGTTCCACACTTTGCTTGATAAAGGAGCGGGAGAATCTGACTGTATGGGATTTAGTTGTAATACCGTACATCATAATAATCATGAAATTCGAAAAATCTGCTGTCTTTTACATTTTCAACTGACTTAAAAAAGGATATTGTCTATTCTGTTGTATACTAACTTTTGTGACCTCATAACTCCATCATTAATATACCGGTTTTACATTTATATGTACTTCGAGATACTTGTTCCCTACAAATTTTATCGAAATCAATCCAGCAATTTAGTTTATAAAACAAAGTAACGAAGAGGGTATGTAACATCGTATCGTCCAGACGGAAGTTCCAGTTTTGATTTCGTTTTATTTTAGTAAGAAAAAATATTTAAATGAGTGTGAATAAAACAGAATTTATTAAATCACATAAAAAGAAAACACTCGTTTAGATAAATGATTATAATTAATATAACTGTTTTAAGTTTAAATTTATTGTCTTTTAATTTTTTAAACTACCTATAGACATATCGCAATAATTAAGTTCTCAGTTCTCGTGAGTTGTGTATCCAATGCATGCGATATGACTCTGAAATTCCGACCCTTGCGTCCTTAGGAACTTATAATAATGTAGGTTTACCAAACAACATCTAAGTTATGCCGATGCACGTAACTTTACTCAATTCTGCTCTTACTTCCAGTATTCGGAGACAAATTTCTGTCTTGTATATTAGATTTCGTAGATTTGTAAATAAAGGTAGCAAAAAAATTGCAAAATATGTTTTTTTTTTATTTTGCTCCACGGACTTCGGTGTATATGCCATTTGGAAACTACAGTACGCATTTTTAACTTTTAATTTTAGATGCAGTACTTTCGTTTTATAACAAAATAACTGGTAAAATATCATCCAAACACCTATGGAAAAGTGAATATCAAGGTCGCGTATGTGCGTATATTGCGTATTATGAAGTCGGTTTTTCCGTACCCAAAGGGTAAAAGCGGAACCCTATCCGTCCGTCCGTCTGTCACCAGGCTGTATCTCATGAACCGTGATAGTTAGACACTTGGAATTTTCACAGATGATGTATTTCTGTTGCCGCTATAACAACAGATAATAAAAAATATAATAAAATAAATATTTAATGGGGCTACCATACAATAATCGTGATTTTTTTTGCTCGTTTTTGCTCGATATTGATAACGGCAACAGGTAGAAGCTTGAAATATTCACTGAATATTGAGTTATATTATTCACTTTAAAAATTGATAATTAAATTAAACGGCAAATAAATCACGTTTGTGGCATACCACATTTTTTGCCGTTTTTATAGATAATGGTATGAAACCCTTCGTGTGCGAGTCCGACTCGCAGTTGGCCGGTTTTTTAAACTATAATTAATAATTCTAGCACTTTTTATTGCATTTATAAAAACTTCTGCAAAAATTATTATTTTTACGGATTATCTTTTTTATGAGGATTCACAAAGATTATTTATTAATAGAAAACACGGCTGTTACAAATATGTTAAAAATTTAGACTTGTGAAGGTATTATTTGAGCAGCGCCTTAACTTCGTAACACCTTCACATTTTCCGGGTCCCATCAAGGGTGTGACAATCATATTGTGCGAGTATGTTACAAGAGGCGCTTGATGAAAAGAATTATATTACTCGCTGGTATGTATCGTACTTATACAGGATCACGTGTCACGATGAAAAATGTCAAATACTTGATAACATTTTTTGACGTGTAACGTCTTATAAATCGATGAATGCTGTCTGCACGCACAAAAAAGTGTCACGTTCCGCCTGAGCCGAGCGTGCAAGCGAGAGCGCGGAACAAGCGATAGAGAGGCATGATCGGCCTAAGCGTTCGGCTTGTGAGGCATCATTATCACGTAAAATTATCGTCCGTAAACCGACTTTACAGACAACCATTTTTTTACGCAAGATAGAACTACGATTGACCACCAACTCGCCTGATGTTAAGCGACGATGCGACTGAGGATGGAGCTTGTCGATCTAGAATATATCTATTCACTCTAGCCTTGAACATTCCAAGATTGTAGTTCTCATGAAACAGAAATGGCGGCAAAGAATTCTATCCCTTTCTGATTATCCGATAAGTTTTAGCTGGCGACCAGTTTGTTTGTTTAAGTCGAAGTGAAGTTTCAAGTCCCGTGCCGTTGTCCCAATAATAACGTACATAAAGGGTTATATTCAACTTGATTAATGGTGTTCTGCTTGATGTGATTTACGTTTAGCTCCTGTCAAACAATGTTTATTTTCGGCTAATGTCATGATAACTTTTGACATGTTATTTATAGTCTGTTACTGCCTATTTATAACCACCGTCGCTTCGACCTTTCCCATTCCTAGGCTCGTTTCAATTAAGCAGTGGTCGATAGTAAGTAATAAAATGTGGCAAATGTCGATAGATCGATAAATATACATACCTATAATTATGTTATATGACGCTACAATACAACCCACGTAAAGGCAGTGTTGCGAAAGAACACTATATGGACATTCAGACTTTGTTGCGTTTCAGGATACATCAAAATTTTATTTTATTTTAATAGACTTACACTTGACCACCAACTTGCCTTAAGCGATCGTTGTGGTCTACAATGGAGCACGCTTGCTATCTGAAGCAAAATTATTGTCAAATTTTTTTGGTAAAGTAAACAAAGCAACGTTACACCGCTGAAATAATAATTACATCGTTTATATACGATTATTCGATACGATTGATCTCACTTCACTAGTAAGCCACTGAGTGAGGTGCGGCGCTCTCGCCGCAGTTGAATGTAACAAAGTAGATATGACTGGTGTCTGCTCTGGTAAGTACATACATACAGCTCAATGATTCACACGCGATTTATGATATAATGTTCGTTCTGCACAAGATGGTTTGAAGTTCAAATATGTTCATGTTCACAAGTAATTTGCGTCCATAGATACATATGAACGAAATATTCGTATTCAAATTTCACATTCACGACGGTCATACGATAAGTGAAATGATTTTTTTGGACGCTACATAAAATTGCGTTTCCCTCTGTAATACTATGATTTAGTTGACTACGCCTTTGGCCTCTGCAAAAGGATTTTTGTATTTGTAAACTCTGAAAAGGATATCTATCTATGCTCTGTGGAACGGGTGCTATCAGTTTGAACCTCTTGAACTGTTTTGCCCGGAACGGACATACTATTTAACCTTTGACATTCCAGTCATACTGCATCTCGAATTGCAACTTTGCGCCGCCCTCATAATATCCACAATTGCATATTTATACCACAAATAGCGTCATTGCTTCAACGGAAGGGGTAGAATTAGAATGGTTCTGACCCCCAATCACCGTCCGACTGTGTAGACACGGACTCCCCAATAAAAAATGTGGGGCATCTCTACCTTCATTTTATCAGATTCAGATATTTTTATTGTTAAATTAACATTCATTTAGATCTTCCTTAATAATACATAGCTATCTAAAGTATTGACAGTCAAAGTTCGTTAAGAACATACAATTATTAAAACAGTACCTAATTATTACGTGAAATTCAAATTAGGAAACGTAAAAAATATAATCTCATGTCATAGCTACACAAACAACAAGGAACAATAAAATGAAAAATACTAGAGTCAAATAATAATTTAAAAAAACATACGGATCGAATTGATAACCTCCTTCTTTTTGTAACTCGGTTAAAAATAATAAAGTCATTACGTAATCACGTTAAAATGTCCCAAATTCATTATGCAATGCCGATTTTATAAAAATGACAACAAATAAGTATGAGTGAGATGAACAAATCAACTATTTTTTTCATCTGCGATGTACGCATGTGCGGTGTGATGCAGAAGGTCGTTTGTTGCAGCGTCAGCGTCGAGTCGCAGCGGCTGGGACGCGCTGGGCGGACTGTACGCGCTGCTGGCTCAGCACGACGCGCTGGGCGGGCACGCACTCGCGCGCAAGTCCGTGCGCTCACCATCACGCCGCCTGCGCTTCGGACGCCGCTCTGACCCTGACATGCCGGTTGAACCCTCCGTATGTACCTGCTGTCGTCCTCTTCCTTGTGTCTACGACAAACCCTGCTAACTCCAGCTAACTCGTGCACACACTTATAAGCACTCAGCATTATACATATTGGTCACTTATTGAAGTAGCAGATGATTGTGTGAAATGTCCACAAATATTTATTTATTTATTTATTGCTAGGCCAGGAAGGTGTTTGTTGGTATAACTTCAGAAGCTTGCTGGAAAATTTTCAGAGAAAGTACCTACATTCCACATTATAAAAAATAACGTAAATATAGACAGACAATATAGCTTTACTTTGTAATATTAATCGATTATCAAATAAAATTACATACTTTCTCCGTATTTTCTCACTTATTTTTTGCTTATGCTTTTACGAAATGAAAAATAAGAACATCCAGTTTGCAAACCATTAATACAAAGGAAAACTGGCGTTCAAAGGGTTCCTAGAACACGCGGGGCCATAGTGAATGAAAAAATGGTATTCCAGCTGCGGTAAAGTAAAAACCACAGATCATAAAGTAAAAACCGATCTCGGTTGTCGCGTCGTCTGCGGCTCGGAATGCTCCCGTCACTCTTCCATCTTTAACTTTTCAAACTGCAATCGCATGAGCTGCTAAATTTACACCAACTTACTTACCGAAGTATAATTTTTCGTAAGAAACAACGTATTGTTAAAAGGGAGAGTTGAATTCCCATCTCAGGGGGTTCGAAAACGTAATTTAATCTCATCTAACAATGGAAATTAAATAAAAACTTTCTGGGAACGGAACGGTGTATTTAACGAACCAACTTATCAAATATTTAACGTACTTTCATAAATTTTAATGAGTACTTCGTTAAGGATAAATTAGGTAGCTACATGCGAGCTTGTAAAGGGTGGGCCTCGACACGCCGACTGATAGACGCGATTGCTTCAATTTAACACTCGAAATATGCTAAATATGGCAACACCGTTCGTTACATACATTATTCGTTTGAATCGTATAAATTCGGTTAATCAAAACCTCATATTAGAGAAGGACAAGGAAAAAAATAGACGGATCAAGTGATGCAGACTTTTGAAAAGATTATAAAACGTAAAATAAAAGGCTATACAAATACATATCATGGATTTACGTAAAGATTTTTTCGGAGTAGGTAGGTACTTAACTGGACTCGATTGGCTTAGGACCAAGGAAGATGGCAAGATAAAAGAGAAGCCTATAGCCAGCATTGGGATAGAGAAGGCTGTTGATGATGGCGATGTTGAGGTACTTAAATATTTTCTAGGATGACAACAATTAAAGTTATACAAAACCTTTTTTAACAACAAACACCTTCCTGGACTAGCAAACAGCTGGTTCATCATTTGTGTTTTGTATATGATATAAGATAGGTAAGTATTTACGTCAAACTTTTCATACTATTGAACAATTACAATAAAACAACTATTACAAAAAAGCAACATTATTAAAAACATATGATATCGCATAATATTCGTATTTCTTGTCAAAAGTATGATTTACCTACTTTTGACTTTTATGCGTTTACGTATTTTTTTTATTAGTTTGAGATCGAAATATTCAATTGTCATTTATTAACTTAAAAAATATATTTATTTATATTTTAATAAAATTGAACAAACTTTTATGTTTATTAAAATACACGCATGCTACGTAGGTTGATGAAACAATATTTTAATACCTGTCTAGAGAACTTGATGGATTGGGGTTATTAATATGTAACTTACTAAATATGTGTGTATACTTCTTTAACTACACATTTTTACTAAAGGTTTATCAAACAAAAGAGTACAAAAATAAAATCTTCATTCACAATAAAAAAAAATCATAGTCTCGGTAATAACTTAATCGACAAACCCTCTTCAAGTAAATCCAATATTTGCCCGAACGTGTGCTTATGGCGGAATACTTGCAGAGATGATAACTTCCCGTATCTACAAAATAAGATGTCTTTTTGTAAGCAATACGACAATTTCTTTTACTTCGTTTGTCAAAGACTTAATCGCATATTGTGCTGCCCCCACATTTCGAGAGAACCTTCAGTTATTTCGGAATATAAGGAGCTATCTGTAAAAAAATCTTATTGTCAAACCTTGTCATGGATCTACGGAGACAATAGATGGGTGCGCTTACCTACCTCTTATCTTTTGAGCGGCCTGCGCCTTAATTTTATAAACCACTGGCCCTTTAAGGTAATTTAATTTCACACGATCGAGTGGTTTTTATTATACTTACATGACCACTTTTAGTGATAGAAATCTTTTGCAGAGTCCATTTAGGAAGGTACCACACCTATGCCGGTTAATCAAGGGTTAAGCAGTAGTGTGTATGCTTTACTGTGTCGAGAATTAAAGGAAAATGTTTCCATCAAAAGTACAACGTTATTTAACATCCATGGTCTCATTCGAGAGTCAATTTGAATTCCAAACTCCAAAATAACTGAACAGCTCAACTGATCAGCTTAGTGCGGAAATCACTGTTAATTCAATTTGTATGCTCAATTTACCTACTCTTTAAAATAAATGTTTTTTTCATATTTTTTTTAACAAGACGAGATCACGTATTTCTAATATCGAGATATGTGGTCAAAACCTGTTCATTGTGAAAGAAATTAATTAGAAATACAAATGAAATGGATAGGCACACTTTATTTATGGTGTGTGTTGTGTGTGCTATAACTTCGACCTAATTCCCACCAGGTGAGAATGTGATGTGATAATATTATTAATTTTACAAAATGCAGAATTGTGAAATGTTTCATGATTTACAGCTGATTAATATTTTCGTGTTTTACCTTATTTACGCCAGTGTTCGTCGCCCGCGGCGCATCATATAAGTCAATTTCGTTAACTTCACCACCCTTTCGTCCCTAATTTTATAAAGGCCCTTCTTATCCCTTGTTAAAGGGGTCCCGTGCTTCTGAAACCAAAGTGATTTATACATTGGCCCTCGTTTCTCCATCATGCAGTATATAGACATAGTACTTACAGACTATTTATTGTTCATGTAAACAACATGTTTTTTTTTTTTTTTTTTTTTTTTTTATAAATATTTGTGGACATTTCACACAACACCATCTCGCCCAAATTAAGCAAAGCTTGTACTATGGAACTAGATGGCTGATAGAATACATATATATATTTTTTTTGTAAATATATACATATGATACATAGAAACACCCAAACACAGAACAAACATCCATGCTCATCACACAAATGTTTGCCCTGGGTGGGAATCGAACCCACGACCTTTCAGTTCAGCAGGTAGACGTAAACACACTACCAACTGAGCCACAAGGCCAGTCAAATCAAAGTTTATCATATCTGTTTTGATATTTACAGTAATTCATTCATTCAACATTTAAGAGCTTGGCTCTTGTCTGTGGAGTCGTAGAGTCTGTGGAGTCGAAGTCTGTCGATCCTCTGCTAAGAATTTCACTTTTTTGTACTATATTACTTATTACTACTTATATACTTATTTACTTATATTACTTATTTGTTTTTTCTTTTATTTGATCTAAAACCATTCTTCTCGGTCTTCCCGGTCCTCTTCTCTTCTCAATCTTGCCCTCTATGATGTTTTTTAGAAATGTATCATGTCGTACAAGGAGAGCAAACATGTACAGTAATTTTTAATAGAATATATTGTTGATCATAAAACAAGACACGTTTATTGATGTGATATGATGATGATTACAATAATCACAAATTGTTATTACAATTGATGCCACCAATCCCCGCATGGGGAAGCCTCTGTTATTACAATTGATGCCACCAATACCCGCATGGGGAAGCCTCTGTTATTACAATTGATGCCACCAATCTCCGCATGGGAAAGCCTCTGTTTTACAATTGATGCCACCAATCCCCGCATGGGGAAGCCTCTGTTATTACAATTGATGCCACCAATCCCCGCATGGGGAAGCCTCTGTTATTACAATTCATGCCACCAATCCCCGCATGGGGAAGCCTCTGTTATTACAATTGTTGCCACCGATCCCCGCATGGGGAAGCCTCTGTTATTACAATTGATGCCACCGATCCCCGCATGGGGAAGCCTCTATTATTTCTAAATACATACTTCACATATACGAGGCTGCGTAGCTAGCTAATATATACCACTAATTATGTACTATAAAGTGCGTGGTAGTGAATATACCTACATCAACATAGCACTCATAGTTTTACTATGCAAACTAACGTGGTTTTCATACATTTTAAATAAAAAATACGGGTCGGGTGTTTTCGGCTTAAAACATAGGAGAGTTTTTATTTAAAAAGCACGCATAGTCTAAATAATTATCCTCGGCATTGTAGTATGGTAGATAACTTGTATTTATTTTTCACAGAATATCTGTGCACAGATTCCTGTCGTCTAATCTTTTACCGACTTTAAAAAAAGTAGGAGGCTTACAATTCGGCTGTATTTTCTTATGTTTGTTACCGCAAAACTCCGTCACTTATAAACCGATTGGAATTATTATTTTTTGTTTAAATGGCTATATTTTCAGATTAGTCCCATAGAAATTTCATCAGTTGGATCGGTTTTCGGTTTAGTAGTTTAGTTTTTGCAAAACTGCGCAAATTCTGAAATCAGTTTTTCAGATCTTTTAAACTATAATTCAAATCAAATCAAATCATTTATTTGTTACCAAAAAAGAAAGAATTATATAGGTATTTCATTCCATCACGAACGCTGCAAAGAGTTCGGAAAAAAAGATCTTATTAATATGTACAACGAAAAATTTACGTATAAAAGATATATATATAAGTATAAAAAAAGATATATAATAATAATATAAAAAGATATATAAGTAAAAGATAGACCTGTTAAAAGTTGTTTGATTGATCTATGCAATTAATTTTTATAGTTTTTTAAGACAACAAGATATTTAGCAGCCCAATGAACCAGTAACCCACTTTTCTAGCAAAGCATAACCTAATCTAACCTATCCTATCTATAATCCGGAATTCATTTGTTTGAATCTTACTTACCCGAATCTTTTTCATAGAACTGATTCCAAATGTTTTACTTGGCACGAGTTTCTGATTCCATAAGTTTGTTTAGCCATATTCAGTTTCATTTCCCCGAACGGATATTAGGGTAGGTTAGTTAGATTTTTTATTTTATTAAATCTAGAAACCGTCTTATTTACAAAACTTCGGTTCGTAATGATTCTTTTTATTATGCATATAAACTTTCGTATTACAAAGATTCGGTTATCACACGGGTTGTTAAATGAGCTTTCGGGATTTTGATAGTCTTTTGAAAAATAAAACGTTTTCGAACAAATGATATTCGGTATTTCACGATTCGGATTATGGATAGGTAACGTTAATCGCCTATTAGAATGTACGTAGGAGTGCGTTACACACGATGTTGTGGTGTTTCAGGTGGACGAGATGGAGGAGCTGTTGTCACTCCGCGACGTGCGCACGCCCCTGCGCCTGCGCTTCGGCAGACGATCTGACGAACTCGCCGTGCCACATGTCTTCCCTAAAGAGGTGGTTCGATTAGATCAATTTACAAGGCACCGTTAAACTAATTATAATTCTTAAGATAACTAGATTAAAAAATTAACGAAAATTGTATGAGAATTTCGTTCTTATTTTAACCGACTTCCAAAAAAAAAGAAGGTTCTCTATTCGACTGTATGTTTCTTTTTTATATGTTTGTTACGCTATTACTTCGAGATTTATGAAATGATTTTGATGATTATTTTTTGTTTCGTAGGATACTTCAGAGATGGTCTCTTAAATTTTTTATCAAAATCGGTTCAGTATTTTGGTTTTTAAAACGAAATAACTGGAAAATATGCCATCCAAGAAAATAAAATTGCGTATTTTGAAGTCGGTTGTTTCAGTTTTTTAAACTGTTAATTATTTAGTTATTTTAGGAATTAATTATATTATTAATTAATTAGTTTAGTGGTGCCTTTGGGAATAGCCCTCAATATCAAATATACAAGGCTTTACGAACTTTTATCGTTTAGGTACAAAAATCTTTTTTATATAAGTATCGGCTGGTATCCAAGAGCATATTTTAGAGTCAATAATCACTGATAATCTTAATCAAGATCTACGTGCTCCATCCTCGGTCACACCCATTGCTTAGGTATCAGGCGAGTTAGTAATGGTGAAGTAAGCGTTGTAGAAATATATAAAAGAACATATAGTAGAATAGAGAACCTCCTCCGTTTTGGAAGTCGGTTAAAAATATCATTCCGTAGCACTATGCCCAATTAGCTCAATCGCACTTAGTTAACTTTCAAGGTGTTCTAGTAACATGTAATTTTCATACAGATTGCCAATGTATGAATAACAAGTAGATTGTCTTTGCAGGAAGTATCATTATTTTGTCGTTTCTTATCTTATCTATGTAACAGATGAACAAAAAAGCTCTCACCATTTGCGATATAAAATAATACAATCCGCATTCGCAATAAAACTGAAAGACAAGCACTATCCGTCCCCGAAGACATATCGATCGACACGTCGTAAAGCCAGTCATGTGCTGTAAACCCATGTAATGAAGTTATTCCCTCAGACAAGCCACTATAGCGTCTTTACGACTGACACTGCTTTGATTTGTTACGACGCTCTTTCTGTTAGCAATCTTTTACTCTCGCGCTGCCGCGGCCCGGCCGGTGCGCTGGTGCGCTGGTGCGCTGGTGCGCTGGGGACAAACACCATCGGAATAATCTTAGAATACCTAAAAATCGAATGCGTGTCACCAGTAATAAAATACGACAATGAAACCTACTGTAGACCTTGTCACTCACTGTAGACCTTATAAGGAAAGACAGATACATAAGCTTAACTTATAACACCCCCCCCCCCCCCCCCCCCCTCTCATTATATGTCAGAAAATATATGCTAGTTTACGTTATTTCTAATTTACTAATTGAAAAACTTACCAATGAACAAGTACAAATGTGTATCATCAAGTCAGAGGGCAAGAGCTGGATGAGATCAGCTCAGGACCGGAAATAATGGTGTGATAAAAGAAGAAGCCTATATCCAGCAGTGGATCGATAAAGGCTGAAATGATGATGATGATGACAAATGTGTATGGGAACACTGGTAGTTTATTGTAATTGATATATTTATTGATAAATTTTATATATAAAAAAATTACATGTTACATTAGTATATAACATAAAAAAATATTCAATATTAACAATCATTATAAAAATAGTAATGAAGTCAATTATTGAGCACTAAATAATGTATTAAAATCGTATTAAAACAAAATAACATAAAAATAGGAGTTTTGGCGGGAACGTCTTAGTCACGTGTTGTTGCTTTGTTTTATTTTCCTAAACTTGTGTTATTTTGAACATTAATGCTATAAAAATGGTGGTGTTTTATTCATTAAATGTTCGATTAAGTGCGTGAGTGTGGGCAAGTCAAATAAAGCAGTGAAACGTGTGATTTTACGTTGTCGGCAAAACTCCATAGAAGCTTCTAGTAAAGTCGCCACCACTTTACTTAAGCAGGACTCGACTTATAAATTGACTGTATACGTGACTTAGATTGTGACTAGAACATTTACAACTTGTTTTATTCCAGAAACTTAAAAAATCCTAATACTTGACACTGGCAAATGCTTTAATGCGGGTCCAATACAAAAAAGAAGAAGAACATAAAAATAATAAAATAAAAATGTCACCAATAAATAGTACGCCTTCTGTCATCTGCAATGACATTGATTTGGAATGAGAACAAGCAAAATTGTAGAAATAACTCACTGATACAGAGTTTTTCCTAACTTGTGTTATTTTGAACATTACTGCTATAAAAATGGTGGTATTTTATTCATTAAGTGTTCGATAAAGTGCGTGAGTGTGGGAAAGTGAAATAAAGCAGTAAAACGTGTGATTTTACGTTGTCGGCAAAACTCTCTAGAAGCTTCTAGTAAAGTCGCCACCACTTTACTGAAGCAGGACTCGACTTATAAATTGACTGTATACGTGACTTAGATTGTGACTAGAACATTTACAACTTGTTTTATTCAAGAAACTTGAAAAAATCCTAATACTTGACACTGGCAAATGCTTTAATGCGGGTCCAATACAAAAAAGAAGAAGAACTCTCTGATACGAGATTTATATTTACATTTGAAATGGAAAGAAAGACAACAGCCATAACGTTAGCCCGCTTGTTACCGTAGACCGTAACGAAGTTCGTTAGTCTTTGATGGTCTATAGTCTCGTCTATGTCTTCCTGTATATGCTACTAAAATATCATTTTATGTGCCCTGAGAGAATGTTTTTCCTGTATCGCAAGTAAGCACTGGATAGTCTTTTAGGTTTCATTTAGCTCAACAATATTTCTTTAAAAAACCTTAATAATTATATAACAAGTATATATATTAAAAGATAAACCAAATACCCGATTGCAGAAAACCGGTTTTTGCAGTCTCTTACGATTTCGTTACGCTTGATACGCTGTTGAGTGTATGGGTTTTGAGAGAAAGTATACGTAAAATACCTTTTAGTTGTAATTGATTATAAATACCAATTCTTTAGAATAATTCTAGTAAAATCATTTGTTTATTACGATAAACTTCGTTGGAGGTTGCGAAAAAACTATATTTTTAATTTTTGCGAGAGATGTATTGTTTATGACACTCAGGAAGTGAAGGCGAATCTAACGACACCTCGTGAATCGAAATCGGTCAAGCCGCTTAGGCTGTGGGCCATCTAATGGAAACATACACTCGAAAAATATAACCCACCTTCTTACGCAGTCGGGTAAAAGCGCTAATAAGGTAATTTTTGAGGTATTCATACGTTATGTTTACCTTATTGATTTTCCACATTTCGCATACTTCTATCGATAGTTTGCGTCGAGTTTCAACTGTATTTTGTCAATTTCATCAAGTACTACTTATATAGTCTACATTTATTACTATATAGTCTAAAATTACTATATGTGCCCACAGTTACTACCGTATAGTGATTAAAGGGTGATAATAACGACGAAAAAATGTAGCTATGTCTATTTCCAGGTTGTCAGGTATTTCTGTACTAAATTTCATTACGTTTCAATGTGAAAAGGTAACAAACAAACAGAGTTACAGACAAATAAAAAAAATACACGCTCCCATTAGCGTTTCTCATACAACAAGATAAAACTGTTATTTACCTCTAAATATTATCCGGTTTTGAAAATACTTTTTTTAATATGATTGTATCCTATCATTGGGATATCAGAAAAGTGAAAAATGAGTTTTTTTATTTATTTTGATAGCAGAGAAATATTTCAAAAAGTTTTTCGTGATATCCTTTAAATTGGCTAAGCAGTAGGAAAATGTATGTTTTTTCACTACTCCGTCACCAGTATAAGTGATATCTTAATAAAACTTTTTTTTAAATATTGCTCCTATCTAAATAAACAAATTCATGTCTCACTTTTCTAATATCCCTTACCAATGATTTTATTATGTTTAAAAAGGTTGTGATGTGCGAGAGAGATAGCTGCGCGCGTTGATCTCCACTCTAGTGGCCTTGTAGCTCAGTTGGCAATATGTCTGCTTGCCGAGATGTAGGTCGTGGGTTCGATCCCCACCCAGGACAAACATTTGTGTGTTGAGCATGGATGTTTGTTCTGTGTCTGGGTGTTTCTATGTATATATTTACAACAAAAAGTATATTACTTATGTATTCTATCAGCCATCTAGTTTCATAGTACAAGCGTTGCTTAGTTTAGGCTAGACGGTGTTGTGTGAAATGTCCATGCACAAATATTTATTTACTTTAAGCCAGCAGGTGACCATCCTTAATAATAGTTTGTTTATGGTTAACTTCTGTCGCAGGAGCAGGAGAGGTCGGTGCGCGCGCCCTCAATGCGCCTTCGCTTCGGCCGCCGCTCTGACAACAATATGTTTCTGCTTCCCTTCGAGGTAAGATCCTAACTTGTAAACATGTTCAAATATGTTCCTGCTTCCCTTCGAGGTGAGATCCTAACATGTAAACATGTTCAAATATGTTCCTGCTTCCCTTCAAGGTGAGATCCTAACTTGTAAACATGTTCAAATATGTTCCTGCTTCCCTTCAAGGTGAGATCCTAACTTGTAAACATGTTCAAATATGTTCCTGCTTCCCTTCGTGGTAAGATCCTAACTTGTAAACATGTTCAAAGAGCGTAACTAGCCTTGAACTATATAGATAGACATACCTATTCTTTGTTGTACACACCATACAATTTACAATCATGAGAAATTAATTAAGAAATAGTGTAACAACTGGCCTTATCGCTAATAGCGATCTCTTCCAGGCAACCTTAGGATGAAAGTAAAATGTCGGAGCGTGCAATAATAGAAAAAATCAACAAAAAAAAAAAAAAAATGGGAATTTTGTTTGTTTTTTGAATTTGGTTATTTTAAACATTTTAATTAGATCAACGGTGCCTTGAGAATATCTCATAATGTTTTACCAACTTTGTGCAATTGTACAAGAGGAAGGCGTTATACTTTAATATAAATCAGAAGATTAATTTTATTCTTAAGCACTTGCACATCTATCCGTATATGTCCTTACATTTATGTGTAGTCTAACGCAACCCTGGTGCATACAACTCTCCAGGATTATGATTCTTAGGATTCTGTGTCGGAGATGTTATTCCTTTAAGAGTAAAACCACTGCAGATACTATTACGTATTCTGTGACATCACACTGTGTAATGTGGTTATTGGATATTGTATGGAATACGCATGAATTTTATTTCAAAGGAATCATAGTTTTAATTGATAATAATATATTACAATGTAATACATATTATACTAAAAATAAACTATCGATAAATAAACAAATAAATATATTTCAATCGATAAATAAACTTCTGAGATATAAACATTTAAAGTTTTAGTGGAGGGATGCTCTGTCCCTCTCTCGCGGAACAACATTTTGTATTGAATTTGTACGGCGAACATGAACCATGACGTCATCATTCGCTATCGTGTGCTCTCTATCTAACATGTAATTAAAATACTTGTAACTTTGTTACTTTTGAAGGTATTTTAATTTTGTTTTTGTGGAATGGTTATATCCGTGGTTAACTTTTTATGATCAAATAAAAATAAATCATGCATATTCCCTATTGTAATATTGTGATTACAACGTTTATACCGTTGGTTGTTTGTTCCAGTCGACTCTACCCAAGGAAGTGAAAGCGAACGGAGTCGAGGACGACAGGCAACAGGAACAATCTAATTAAACACAGAGCATATCCACAACGTACCAAACTTAGATATAATTCCGCTCCACAACTGTTTTAAAAACTCTTTATTAACTAAATAACGTAATCTACGATGTCTTATTCAATTCTTAGATGTTATTCCACTTGATATAAGATATATGTACATAATAACCATTATCGATATTGTTAACCTTTATTTTAACTGTTAAGTTGCTATTTTGAGTTAAGCTACAGATTGTAACTGCAGTGTACAACTGCTGAGGCTGTCTTATTCACAGCACATTGCTGCCGTTGCCGCGACTCGCTGCCACTGCGGAAAGCGCAGCGACTGCCTGGCAATCGCTGAGCCTGCAGTTGCATTGTAGTTTAGCTCGAAATAGTAAATTTAGAAACAAGTTTTGTTACTTTCTCGCCTAGTCAATGTCAAACTAAAGACTGTATTTTATTTTAATCTCTTCTTGACCTAATGTTATGTTGATCTTTGTATACTTAAGTTTTGCGAAATATTTCTACATTTTTTAGAGCTGGGTTAATGTAAATCTATTTCGCTTTACAAACGTAACTTTATACGATTTACTAAGTAATTAATTATAGTATTAATAGCAAATCATGGCGTAAATATGTTATCTAAATTAAGTGTAGTGAAACTATTTAGTTTTGTATAGATAGATATTATTTTAGAGCAATTGAGGAGTTGAAATAAAAAATATTGCCAACGATATGTCTTATTTTTATTTTGCTTCTTTTTATACTACCTACTACCTACCCAAAAAGAGGGGTGTTATAAGTTTGATGTACGTATCTGTATATCTGTGTGTCATTGTCTGTGGCATTGTAGCTCTCAAACGGATGGGCTGATTTTGTTATTTTTTGTCTCAAAGATTTCATTGAGAGTGTCCTTGTACTACGTTTCATCAAAATTGGTTCAGCCGTTTTTTTATCGGAGGGTTATAAATATATTGCGTTCTATTAAATATATTATTTTATATTGCGATAAAAATGGTGGTGTTTTATTAATTAAGTGTTCGATCAAGTGTGTGAGTGTAGGCAAGTGAAATAAAGCAGTAAAACGTGTAATTTTACGTTGTCGGCAAAACTCCGTAGTAGTTTCTAGTAAAGTCGCAAATCACTAAGTAAATCACTTTACTGAAATTTATAATAAAATTGAGATATCATACATAAGATAAGGCAGTATGGCCAAACGGCATAGCCTGCCCGTAGGGCAAATAAAAAAAAATGAAGTGATGTCAAATTGTCAATCTTACATTCATACATTTCGACTCAAATCAAAATTTTAAATATCTTCATATATTTTTTCTTGAAATATCTTCATATAGTTTTTCTCTATGAATTGAAAAGATCCCGCTCTTATTAAACAGCGTGGAGTTTTATTCTCTTTGTATCACTCTGTATGTAACTGAAAGAATTGAACCGCGCCTTGAGTAACTAAGCGATAGGATGGAAGGTGTCAGCGGCAAGGCTGCTGAATGGAGGCCGCCCTTCCTGCTACGCAACTACCGACGCGGCACAGCAGTTTTGTTGAAACTATATTAAAATAAACTTTAGTAATATGATAAAGTGACGATCTTGGTGCATTCCGGGAAGATTGGCATGAGGCAGCGATGGACGGCGATTTATGGAAGGAAGTAGGGGAGACCTTTGCCCAGGAGTGGGACAGTATAGGTTAAAAAAATGTAAAAAATAAAAAAATAAACATGTTAGGGAAATTTTCACAAGATCGTTAGTAAACAATATTTTGCGTAGTACGAATATAAAATAAAAACAAGACAATTATAGGAACGAGTTACGATCCGGGAAGAACCGGAGAGTATTCCCTTCTGAAAAGTAAAAAGTAATTGCAGGGAATAAAGTTGCGGGAAGGAATGTTGTTCTACTGTTAGCGTATGCTTCGTACCTACAGGATGTTCAGATATACGTAATTCTAAGTAGGTAAGTAATTAAAAAAAGTAATTTAAAAAGCTGCATATACCTTATTTTGATTCCTGGATGAGTTTTATCTTTGATGTAGATGTCTATAAAGCAAGTGAATTGATTTCTTTTAGGCAGGCGTGCTTCGTGAAAAACAAAATTGGCCCGTTTGTAAATTTATTGTCAAACTTGTCAACGAAATACGCTGATATATACGTTCATTTTGGAAGAATTAATGTTTTAATTCTCGTTTTCTAAGTAAGCTCTTTATTGTGCTTAACTTTCCCATATCGTTAATTAAGTATTTAATATTGAGATGCTCATAACAATAGCACATTATATCACTTATAGTTACGAGTATGTAAATGATCTTATTTTCGGTAAATATTTATTGTTCTAGCAATACTTATCTCGGGAACGCGTGAAGGTATCGAGTTGAAATTAAAACCATATACGCAGATCCATAGTATCTTGCTGCAGAAAGAACAATAACATTTCTCAGTTTTCGTAAAAAAAAAGTTACAGCCGAATATGTCGTAAAAAACGCACATTTCGACACTCACAGAGGAATCAAAACCTATGGGGTACTTCCCGTTGACCTAGAACTCTGAAATTTGGCAAGAAGCATTGTGTTAGAGTACACTTAAAGGAAAAAATCCGAAAACCGGTCATTTTTAATTTAATCACAAAAAAATTGTGTCGTTATGCAAAGAATGAGGGTCGAAATTTTAAAGTGAATTAACCGTATCATGTGGAGTATCATATGAAAGAGCTTAGTTAGTATTAGTTAAAACAGGTTATTAAATATTTTCACGAAGTATATTTTTCGGTATAAGAAGGAAAAAAAAACCCCTTTTATTTATTAGTTTGTACGGAACCCTCGGTGGGCGAGTCTGACTCGCACTTGTCCGGTTTTTAATACTATATTAACCCCTGCATTCTTGAGCGTAACTTTTCCCTCAACTCTCCACAATTTCCTCTCGTTGATGTTTTTTCTGTGAACAGTTGAGTCAGGTTCGACTTGAGGGCTTCCTGTATTCAACATTATAGGCGATGCAAAAGTACGGATTAGCACTTATAAATAAGTGGTAATCCGTACTTTTGCACCTTTAATTTTGAACGAGTTTGGATACAGGAGTCTTAGTCGAGGGTTTCGCCCGCATGGACAGCAATACCAATTTTCAAACAGTGCTTTCAAAGAACAAACAACTCTATATAAGTCATATTCTCTCCGGCTATTCAATGCTGTACCGAAAACAGTGATGATCAAGTTATGTAGCATATGTCCATCTCTATGTACTCACCTATTTCCATACGAGCTTTTATAAGATCGATTTAGCCGTTTGATCTCGACAATGTAATATTTAGATAGAAAGAGAGACAGACTAGCTGCTCCCTGCGGTGTTACACGTTGTTTTACATAAATTATATCAGGAGATATTATTTTTCGGGATAAAATGTAGCCAATGTGTTAATCCAGGATGTCAGCTACTTCCATATCAGAATTCGTCAAAATCGGTTTAGCCGTTTGAGCGTGAAAAAGTAACAAACATAAAAACACACTCACAAACGTTCGCCTTTATAATATTACTATGATACAGACTTCGATTTGTATGTTAGGTATTAATTAAGATTAAGATCAAGAATCCATTTTATACATAGGCTCACGTCGAACATTATGTTATTTATATCTGCGTACTATTCAGTGACATATACACAAGTAGACGTCTGTTTATATCAGTCTGTCTGTTTGTTTGTTTGCGCACACATGCATCAAGTCGTCGTCATGCGTCGTCTTGTTGTCGCTCGCTTAGGATTCGAGCGCTGGAAGCAAGCGACATTGTTTCGATTGACAAATCAATATGCCGTGCTAGCAAACTGCGGCAAAACCACAGGACGAGCGTGGAGAGCGGATGATGAGCCCGAGATAAGCGGGAGGCGGAATGCCATTTTGTACATGTATTATGTAATATAAGTCCGAATTTGTTCGTTTTAGTAGACGGTCTAAATAAAAGCTTGTACTAAAGATATTTTTTACTCAATTTACTACATTTGCAATCAACTGACTAGAACATTTTGCATAATAAATTAAACATTACTCCGGAGACATTTCGGGTACTTACATCATAGACAGACAAAATTTATTGTAACAAGAAACATACAACAGATAATAAAAATCATATACATAAAATAGATAACTGAATATGTTTTTGTCACAATCCGGACCCAGCTCAGCATAATGCCAGATGTTGTCATGGTAGAATCTAGATTATATCTCTTGGAAACTATACTAACAAGACTGAGCTTGTCAATATGTCAACCGCAGAGTTCTTGGGTTATCTATATAATTATTAAGTTCTAATTTGCATAATGAGAGGCATTTAGTTGAGTGCACGACTTCGCAGCGGGAGGAACGTCTTGACTTGAAGCCGGTAGGGATTTCATAATACATCCATAGCATGCAATGGACTATTTTTCACTTACGTAAGTACCTACATATATAACGCTCTTAAATATATGAATATGATTTTTAGGATTCGTAATCAACAAAGCGGACAAAAGTGGACAGAAAAACGGACAGAAATAGGAAAACTATGTACAATGGTCCCTCTTGTAGTTTTGCCATATCCGTCTTTCTGTCTTTCCGCGGCTTAGCTCAGAGATCCTTAGTCAACGATCACATTATCACCCAACATCTGGTAAAAAAATATATCAATCATCATAATCATTCACAAGAAGTCCACAACTGGACATAGGCCTCCCCCATGGATTTCCAAAAAGACCGGTTGGAAGCGGCCTGCATCCAGCGTCTTCCTGCCATTTGTATGAGGTAATCAGTCCATCTCGTGGCTGGTCTTTCTATACGCAATTCGTTTACTTGGATGACATATTTTTTTCAGTTATTTTGTTATAAAAACCAAAATACTAAACCGATTTTGTAAAAAATTCTATGAGACCACTTGGAAAGTATACCCTATCAAACAAAAAGAAAATTTTTCAAATCGGTCCAGAGGTCTTCGAGTAATCGAGGAACATACATAAAAAAGAAGATTCCTACGAATTGAGAACCTCCTCTTTTTTGAAAGTCTGTTAAAATATATTAAAGTATTTTTTATCAAAAATCACCGACTGAAGCGTATTATGCTTTCAAATTTCCCAATTTGAAAAAGTAATGAAAATTTATAAAATCTGGTAGATCTAGAGAGTAATATTGTCCTCGGTTTCTTCGAGCGAGGCTCCCTGATGCAGTCACACGGAAAACTTCCCAACTGGAAAATCCTGAACGAATTACGAGTAATGTGTCCAATGCCTTTGAATTTAAATTAAGAAATGAACAGGTTTCAGCATAACAGGTACACCATCTAGATTTATTATAAGCTAGCTGCACCCCGCGGTTTCACCCGCGCAGTGACAATGATGATGATGATGATGATGATGAAAAGTCGTCTGTACATCTCCAGCTTCGCAGCTACCTTTCTGTGTTTCATAACGATCAGTTCAGCCGTTTGATCGTGAAAAGGTAACAAATAGTCATAATAGGTTTTTTTTATGTTAGATCTACGATTGACCACCAACTCGCCTTAGTTAAGCGATGGTGTGGCTGAGGATGGAGCTCATAGATCTAGAAAAGATCTATTCACCTTGAAGATTCCAAGATTGTGGCTCACAGGAAACAGATATGGCGGCAAAGAATTCCATTCTTGTGCAGTACGCATCAAGAACGTAGATATTTCTGTGTATTTTTGGCATTTCAATGAAAATAGTAATATGCCTACTTCTCTTTGATCTATCTAATGGCAAAAAAAACATATGGTAACGATTTAATGGAACGCAAGGCTAAAATTCTAAATAATCTGCTTCGTCACAGCAAACTTCCAATATGGCTTCGTTTTATTATAGAAATTTAACTCGCAATACTAAACGAGACGTCCTTCGGGAGTGACTCTGCACTCCTTTTGAAAAAGACCGACGCATCCGGTTGAAACTATAGTCGGAGATTTTGACTCAAAAATAAACGTGAGTACCCATAATATATTTTAAAGATGGCTTCGTTAGTACCAATTGCATTGACCGGGTCAGATATTAGACTATGTAGGTCCGTAGGTACAATGAGCCGCGTCTGACACGATACCTGTCACGCTTGCATACCACGATATGATTCAGTCCGCGCTCCCACATGCATCACCCATGCCCCTGAACTGTTCTACGTGGAATAATTGCAGTTACAGACTACACCTGCTCTGCTATTTATATAACATTACCTGAATGTTTTCCACTTTTTATTACGTTCGCAACGTATTTTTAACATGATATGTAATTTAGAATTGTTTGTTCACGTTGTACTCAGTATTTCTTAAATTTGGATACGATTTTGTGTAGATTTCTAGATTCACCAGAATTCGTGGCCCTATTTACATATTTCCTAGTTCTATTTTGTATATGAATAAATCTCGCATGATGTACCAGTTACAGCAACAAAAGTTTTTCTGATTCTGATCTAAGTAACGTTTTAGCCGAGGATGGAACACGTCGATCTAGAATATATTTATGTACCCACTTTTAAATAAAAAAAATCAAGATTTTCTATTCAAGACAAGGCAGAAGAATGCCAATCCTGTGCAGATTTTACGAATTTGTGCTGTCCACGTTTTATGAATTTCTAGAAGTAAATATAATAAATGTTGTGTGATATGCTGATAAGATGCAGCTCTTAGGAAGCTAGCTGTATAAAAAATATTAATATAAAATGAAAATTTGTGGAAGTATAAATAGGTACCTAGTTGTCAGTTAGCTATCCATTACTCTTTCTGGTCAGCTGAGTTCAATAGCCTTGATGTATTGCCGATTGGAACTGCTGTGTGTGAAACTGCTCAAATTTTTATTATGTCTACATTTATAACCACGCGGTGGCTAAATATAGCCGATGTAAACTAGATAAAATTCCCGTATTTTCAACGTCGGGAAACCGTTCATTCGTGGATTGGAAGCCACAGGTGGCAGTTCCGGAGGTACCCGAGTGCCCGAACGCGAGTGGAAGTTCAAGGACAGACAGACAAACGGACATCGTTTGTTTATATCGCAGCCACAGGTGAGTACGCGTCGCGCATAAGCTTATTGACACAGCTGGTTATCGAATACTTTAACTTATTATACCGAGTTGTTCGTAGAAAGAAGACGTACTTTGAAGATAAATATCTCTTGTAAATAAATACATCGAATTGACCACATGTGCCAAATTATTGTCGAGTGGGGTGAGGGCAAGGAGATGATGATGTTACATTATCGAGTGACAAGAATTGAATAGAATGTTTACATATGAATCAATCAGTGTGTGAGGCGCGTGTCGCTGTCGATACATCGCCCAAGCAGAACATCTGTAACGTTACAGGTGAAGGCGTGAGTCTCACTGGCCGTGGGCGGGCGGCGAGCTCGCTCAGTCAGAGTCCGGCACCCAGCCCGCTCGCACGAACAAACGCCGCACAAGGTACTATGCATAGCTTCTCATAACCACTAATAAACGCTTCTAAACATCCGCATAGTTTTCTTCGACACTAATCGAACGACCTCCACACCGCACTAACACAAAGGTGTTCACTTACAAAAATACATTCGCCATTACTTCACCAGACTGAAATAACATCGGAGGATGCGCGCGGTTGCCGCGCGGAGAAATTAATATGACTCCATCTACACATCCTTAGATGCAATCTCATTATTGACACACTAAAACTCACTATCAGTCTATGCTTTAAAGTGACAGCGGCGGGAAAATGAGTGTTTGATGCAAACGGTGCAGTTTGGTCGTCCAAAAATAGCGTGCGTTAAAACTATTCGTGCACAGCGCAGACTGAATTTCACGGCGAGATTATTTTCAACCTTGATGACGGTATTGTCAACCTTGGCTCTCTGTAAACAGCTGGAGTGACCTCCCAACTATCTAAACGTTTTTATAACCTGCCTCTTCCTCCGAGACAATTATTTTATTATTCTGTCCTAATTACTGGAGCCATAGTGATGCACCGGAGCTTTTGCCAAAAATAAACAGAGTCAAGGTAGTGCAAATATTTTTAATATTTTGACAGTTATAGCTAAAAACATAAAAAATATCAATTCATATTTTTATGATAACGATTTTTATAGGTAGATATGTATATATATATTAATGATCGGTCGGTAGATTAGCTAAATGCTGCAATAAGCCTGAGATTTAAAAATGTTGTAAGAGATCGAAGAAAAAGAAACAATAACATTTAGAAAATTTACGTGTCTGTGTTCACTCCAGCTATCCAGAAATTTATAATTCCGAAAATAAGTGCGCAAATATTTATTACGCATGCGGGCAAAGAGTCCAGAACAGAAATAGCCGAACCTCTCTCGTCTACACTATATCGCGTCTTTGGAACGGCTTGGAGATAACAAACTGTTTTTCACGCACCTACGCGAATTTCGTTACAAAATAAAACAAAGTTATTGTTCCAAATGCAATATTTCACGTTTTCAAAGAAAACCGACGCGCTGTTTCACAAAAACATGAACACAAAATGTGCTTTTTAAGAATTTCTGTATAAAAGCTTTTTGTGCGAGTTCGAATTTTTACTCAAGAATAAGAAGGAAAATTATTTCAATACTTTAGATAAAAACTTCATTGTTTCATACGTAGCGTTAATTTGTTTCTTATATTATGTCACTAAAACATGAAAACATTCGGTACGTCGCGACGCTCGGTAATTCAGCGAGCAACTCTTGAAAGATGTCTTCCGCGTACATTTCGCAATTATCCCAACGTACACAAATAAATCGGAGGGGAATAGTTCACGCTCACTGGCGCCGTTAACTGTTTGTTTGTTAATGTTAATGATAGCGGAGTTCATCAGTGATTAACAAGGTGCTTCATGTTCATATCATATTGTCGAAATGATTATCCTCTCAAACTAGAGCTCAGCCAAACGAAGCGCACAAAACTCCAAAGTGAAAGCTACTCTTTAAAAGTCACTCAACGCACTCAGCTATCTCTCTCGCTGATCACAACAATTTTAAACGCATAAAGTCATTGAATAGGGATATTAGGAAAGTGAGAAGCTGAATTTGTTTATTTAGACAGGAGAAAAATTTAAAAACAAGTTTTTCTTCGATATCTTTTAAATTGGCTGAGGAATAAGAAAATATATGGTATTTTCAAATCCGTCGTTAGTATAAATGATATCTGATTAAAACTTTTTTAAAATGTTTCTCCTTTCTAAATAAACAAATTTAGCTCTTACTTTTCTAATATCCCTACTCAATGATTTTATATGTTAAAAAATGTTGTGTACGCTTTAATCTCGACCTTAAAAAGGGATACAAAATTGTATTTAGCTGAAACTACACAAGGGACCAAAATTAAACAGACTACACAAATGTTCCCTAACTCGATAACGACAGATATCAAGAATATTCTAATAATTCTCTAATTTGAAGTAAATACAATTTTGTGCCAAAGCTCCATTCATCAGTATTAATTTCTATGTCCTCTGTCAGCCTTTTCATTAGAGATGAGTTTGCTGAGTCTGAGACATTCCTATAATTCATATTATTAAGAATAGTAAAATATATGCTGAACTTCGTGCTGTTTGCGTCTATTCGTATCATGAAAAGAAAATCGTACAATTCATTATTCGTACAACGCCATTACAACATCAGTAGAAAGTTCACTGACACCATTCCCAGGTGAAAATAAAAACCCTAAAGAGAACAAATAAAATAAAATATCTCGTGACAGAATCTCTTATTCAAATAATAAGAAGTAATCGCGCATCGAATGCAATTTTCTCTCCTCCGACGCTAATATTTAAAACTTATTCGTTGGAAGCTACCTGTCGCGCAACATTATTTGGAAAAAATATGATAGCCTTCGTCGCCGGTGGCTTGGCTAATAAAAACGCAATAACACGTCTAGCCCTCCTCGCCGTGAATCCTTGCGCTGTAATAAAATTATTTCATGGGGAGAGCAGAATTTGTCACCCCAATTTTTAGACATGTCTAGGGGTAAACGCTCTTGGATAGGGAATATGGTAAATCTCACTGGCGGCATGTTTTCAATGGGTAGTATTTGATTTACGTAGGATTGATAAGATTATTTAATATTACTTAATGTTTCCTGTAAATGGAATTAATAGAAATGTTAGCTCAACTCAACCTTACCATTGGAAAAACTGATTTGTACCATTAAATACAGCCCATTCCAAGCCAACGTTACCAGAATACATATTGCTTTAAAATCTGTGTTGCAATTTACTGAGCTCGTCACTGACATCATCATCATCATCTCAGCTATAAGAAGTCCACTGCTGGCCATAGGCCTCCGCTATAGATTTCCAAAAAAACCTGTTTGGAAGCGGCTTGAATCAACCGTATTCCTGTAACTTGTATGAGTCATTTTGTGTAGTCTTTCTTTTTTTCAACACATGTTAGATGCATCATTGAATTAAATATCTCCATCAGAAATTTACTCTGTTTTAGTGAATCGTTAAATCTAAGTATCTGTAGGTATTTAAGTTTGTGTGGGAGTAAGGTATCCTGCATCTGGTTATAAACAATTTCGCTTCTGGAATATTCGCGGCCCGTAAATTTTATTATGCTTTCAAGACGGCAGTTAACACAAATGCATGTTTTAAATATGTGTATTCGTCTTTATTTCTTTATCGACATGTCTCAGCCTTTATTAAAGTCTAAGTAAGTAAAGTCAAAGTAGATAAAATCAAATTCAAAGCAATTTCCACATAATATTTGCTATATGTTTTTCGGAGGTATTCTATTGAGTTCGTTTACAACAGGACACAAGTATACAGGCATAGTAATAAAGTGGTGTTTCGAGACTTTGAGAATGTGGCCGACGTAGATATGCATATCGACGGTTAAAAGGTAAAGGTAAAAGTAAGGTAGGGGATAAGCGACATTGTAGTTGAGAAGTAATAGGGTTTAAGCGACATTTTAGTCAAAAATGAGATGAATGCTAAATGAAAAAGCGGAGTAAGATAACATTCATAGCTCATTTTTGAATAAAATGTCGCTTATACCCTATTACCTTTCGACTACAATGACGCTTATCCCCTATTACCTTTTAACCGTCGATATGCAACTTGATCTCGTATAGAGACGAACAACATGCATAAAAATATACACCCAAGAAACCTACGACTTACTGCGCAGGCAGACACAAGGGCGTCGTCAGCCCATGGCCCAGGGGGGGGCAAGTTAATATTATGGAGGATGAGAAAAATATGAATTGTAGGTACAGGTACAATTGCACGGCCTTAGGACTTTGATTGCTTTGCTACATTTTTTTTAAACTCTAGGGGGGGGGGGGGGGCGACGCCCTTGGGCAGACATACTACCAACAGAGCTGCTAGCCCAGTCCGTGCTTATTTATATGCTAACAGTACCAATCGTTTGCGTATTCCAGCGTTGCAACGAACGACCAAGATGGCCACCGGCCCGAAGATAGTGCACAAACAATTCAATTCTCCCATCGGCCTCTACTCGCAGCAAAACATTCAGGAGACGCTGAACAAACACCTCTCAAACCTGGACAATGGCTCCGTGGGGTAAGATACCATTAATAATAATATATCATACACATCATACAGTATTTTATTCTATATTATTATACACTTTCAGTATTTTTTTAACCGACTTCGAAAAAGGAGGAGGTTATCAATTCGTACCGTATTTTTTTTTATGTATGTAAGTACACGAATTACTCCGCCATTCGAGAACCAATTTTTGGGTTTCCTGAATTTGTGTATAGAGAAAGCTCCCAAGTTGGTCACATAATTATTTGGTTTGTGGTTCTTTTGAATACGTGTTTCACAACTCCGCTAATGTCACGTAGCACAACCGTCAAACAGAGAGAATTGATCCGCTTCTTCTGTACTATCAATGTGGGTAACTTTGACTCCGTGTCAAACATTGTACACAGCCTTTTAGGAAGTTTCTTGATTTTTTCGCTAAAAGATTATTGGTTAAAACAACTGTTAATTAGTTAAGGAAGTAATTTGACTACTAATCTTTTGGAGAAAAGCTTTAGAAAAATGCAATGTGCATTGTTTGACACGGAGTCAAAGTTACCCACGTTGGCAATATTTAACTTGAATTTTAAATCGCCTCCGTGCTGTCAAACTTTACTCCCAGATTATTCTTCATGCAAAGATGAGAGAGTAACACACGGATAAACTTTTGACAACACTTCATTCCCGAGTCACCTACCAAGTATATGTACCCAATGAAACTAGTAAAAAAAAATTTTAAAATCTATCTCCCGTCTCGGGTCTATGAAGCGCCAAACGGACATAGATGTCAGTCCAACTTAACAGCCCTTGTTTTTGTCGTCGGGGATGGAAAAGTCACCTCTCACAAGGGTAGATTTGATTGATGATTTTCTTTCTAGGAATAAATTGTAAAGCTGCATTGCACATGTTTTCTCGCAACGTACAATCAACAGCGTAAACGTAACATTTTTACTACATTCTTACTACATTTTTACTACTTCTTTTATTTCTTACTTCAATATATATTTTATTATGAAAACTAACGTGGTTGTTACGTATTTTTACTTTTTTTTACTTTGTATTTTTACTTTTACTTTTTTTTTTACTTTTTCACGTCTATTTTTTGAGCCAAATTCTCCGACTATAGTTTCAACCACAAACGGCGGTCTCTTTTAAAAGGAGCAGCGCAGACGTCACTCCCGAAGGACGTCTCGTCTGGTACTGGTAGTCAGGTACCAGACGAGACGTCTTTAAAAAAATGCTCGACTGCTCATGTGATATCATCTCACAATAAGCCAAGTACTGCGACATAATGTCCTTCCATTCGCCCGTCAATACGTCGCGCTCTGGATTGGTGTCGAGAAGGGAATTCAGCGGCGCAAGGGATCGCAGTATCGTGGTATTATGAGTACAATCATCTCTTTTCGGCTTAGTACATGTCACCGTAATAACCTTGTAACTCAGAATCCGTGCCTTGTATGAATATATACGCAAAACGTGGCAAACCGTCCCAAGACCGGCTGACGGTCGTTTTTGGCAAATGTATATTTTTTTGGTTATATTGACGACGAAGGACTCATTTCAAAGGAGTATTTTTTTTCAATGGATGTCCGCGGTCAAACACGAACCAATAATTAAATTAAAAAATCCGTCGTGAAAAGTTATCAATACTTTTTTGCTTCCTTTGTTAGTTAAACTAAACTAAAATATAAATTCTAACAAACCAAACACCCTAAAACGGTAAAATACTGTCAAACAACAAATACTAACAATTGAGTAAGACCGGCTTCATGAATTTATTACTAGTATAATACCATTCCCCTGCTAACAAGGATTCCCCTGTCAGCCAGCATTCCCCTGCTAACATTTCGCATGGATTTCACTCAGACAACGTTAACGTACAGGTAGGTAGAATGCAAATGCATTGTTTGTATTGTATCTTATTTAATTCCGTGAGATCTTGACGTACTGTTTGTGCAATTGATTTTGAGACCAAAATCAAAGAAAACACTATAACACTATTTTTTTTTATAACGCATGCAATTTTTTTATAACGCAATATTTTTTCTAAGTATGACCACCAACTCGCCTGATGTTAAGCTACGGTGTGACTGAGGATTCACTCTAGCCTTGAAAGTTCTAAGACTATAGTACTCAAGAAACAAAAAAGAAGATGAGCAGGAGTCCCACTCCTATGTACTCCTACTAAAATGTGTCAAAGTCACATTTTAGAGGAACTCTACTAGTTTTGAGCATTTTAATGAGAAATGGAGAAATGGGTTCCTGACTTTGACTAATTAAATGTTGCATAACCAGGTAAAATTAAACCAAAAAGTTTTCAAGAGCACGCTTTTACGTTGAACTCATAGGCATTATTTTTTTATTAATTTAAGTATTTACCTAGCGCTAGACGCTGGAGAGGCTCAACTTTTAGAAATACTTTGGGATAAATATGCGAACTTCAATGTGTATATAAAAAAATTGGTTGTCTGTAAAGTCGGTTTACGGACGATAGTTTAACGTGACAGCTTACGTCCGCGCGCGAGCTCCGAGGAATGATAAATTGAAGCGACGGTCGGGCGCGGCGCACACCCTCCCGCTTCCTCAGCCACCGCACGCGGTTGTAACGGGACAAGGAGCGTAACGTAACGGGACAATAAGTCATACATTTTCGTGCATGCAGCCGGCGTTCATCGATTTATTAGACGTTGTCACGTCAAAATTAACACAATGCATTTGATACCCATAATTGACAAACTATTGAGACTAGCATTTTTACCGACTTCAAAAAGAAGGACAACAATCAACAATCAGTCTGTTTTTTTTTGTTTATTACCGCATTTATAACCGATTTGATAAATTATATTTTTAGCCCCCGACCTAAAAAGAGAGGTGTTTTAAGTTTGACGTGTGTATCTGCGTGTCTGTCTGTGGTATCGTAGTTCCCAACCGGATGGACTGATTTTGATCTAGTTTTTTTTATTTGAAAGAGGGTTTCATTGAAAGTGTTCTTACCTATCAATATAGGTATCAATTGCTCGCGTCTTGCCAGCTTTTTGATTACTTTAAACTTTTTTAATCACAATTTTTTATGTGCCGTATTATGTGAAAAAACCACCACGAATAAATTTATGTTTTAGGTACCTTTAGAACGAGTACCATTTGCCCAAACGATAACCCTCAAGATATCTATTAAAATGGTTTAAATTAATATTATGGAAAGAATTCAAAATTGTTATTATCTTATTCCATTTAATAAGGTTTCCCTTTGGGTGGATTAATTGTATTCTAATCCAACTTGTCAAAGGAAAAACGATACTTCAATTATCTTTCATTGGGCTGGTCCAAAGAAGTACCTCACTTAATACTTACCTGAAATTATTAATATAGAGATTATTTCGTAATCGCGATCAAAAGGTTAAAAGTTAATCGAATAGCAAAATGTTTTAATGGATGGATATACCCCATTAAAGCAAAGTAAATTTTTAGGTATTTATTTTATGCTTTTACTTGAAACTATGAACTAATTTAAGGAACTAATACATTTTTTTATTGATGTTGTTTTTAACCTCCAGCTCAAAAAGAAGGGTGTTATAAGTTTGACGTATGTATTTGTGTGTATTGACTATGTCTCTGTACTTATATCTGTGTGGCACCATAGCTCTCAAACGGATGGACCGATTTTGATATACTTTTTGTAGCAGATTTCGTCAATAGTTTTCGGTACCATTATATCTATGGAAACGGCAACAAAATCATGCCTGTTGTATGGGAGCCCCACTTAAGTATTAATAATTAATAATAATAAATAAATATTTGTGGACATTTCACATTAATTTTATTATTTATTTTTGAATAATATAACTCAATATTCAGTGAATATTTCAAGCGTCTACCTGTTGCCGTTATCAATATCGAGCAAAAAAATCACGTTTGTTGTATGGGAGTCCTCTTATATAGTTATTTTATTCTGTTTTTAGTATAGCGGCAACAGAAATACATCATCTGTGAAAATTTCAACTGTCTAACTATCACGGTTCAGCCTGGTGACAGACGGACGGACGGACAGACAGACAGACAGCGTAGCCTTAGTAATAGGGTCCCGTTTTACCCTTTGTTTACGGAACCCTAAAAAATAGGGTTTTGTTTGGTATATGGATGGATGATAGAACTATTGTACAATATTGAAATCTTGGCTGTTGTAATGAAATTATTGTGACTAAAAACTTATTTAACTAATTATTATTTGCCTGACTTAGGTTATAGGTTTTTGTCAATTTTCATATTATAATTTGTATTTGACATGACAATACATGACTTAGAACAATTATAAATGTAAAAAAATCATATATCCATAAATTTTTTTACGTTTAAAAAAAAATCAAAATTTCACACATTGATTTTGACATATACATGGCATACACTCGTAAAACATAACCCTCCTTCCTGCGTAGTCGGCTAAAAAACGTGATTCATAGAAAGACGAACGACGACACTTCATTAAATAAATAAATAAATGACTGCTACATGAGTCTAATTAAAACTATTTAAAATCACGAAGACACTAAAAATAGTGTTACGCATAACATGTACGACGACCGAAATAGATCAGAATAAGCCAGCAGATACTAAAGAGAAACATGCCACGAGACAACCATTGATCTGTAATGACTCAGTCAATAGTCTATACCTATGTATCGATCGGTGATTTATAGTCTAGGCATACCATATGCAGTATGACCCGTTTCAATAAAGAATGGGACCAGCGAACACGGAACACGAAAAAAACAGAAACACGAAAAAGCGTCACCGTTTCATGGTGGATATTCCGAAAACCCGAACGAAACGCTTTGGTTCCACTTTCATCGTGCGGACTGTTAGATTGTGGAATACGCTTCCTAAGTGGGTCTTTCCCGATAGATATAATCTACGTGTCTTTAAATCGCGAGTGAATTGGTTTCTTCTAGGTAAGCGCGCTCCATCGTAGACCGCAACGTCGCTTAACATCAGGCGAGTTGGCGGTCAAGCGCAAACCTATTTATATATAAAAAAAAACGGAAAACATTTTTTTGTGATATGCATGTCGTACCCAAAATTGAACATTTCATGAAATAGCCGATAATTTCATGAAATAATAAACAGTTGACTTTTTCATGAAATGGTTTGACCAAGTCAATAAATAGAAATCTATTAACGATATAATCAACTAACAGCACACTGTTTACATGCTATTAGTAGGATACACGATGTTTTTTTTTTGGCGGGAACGTCATGGAAACGTTTTGTTGTTTTATTTTATTTAAACTTTTGTTATTACTTTGAACTTTAATGCTGTAGAAATGGTGGTGTTTTATTCATTAAGTGTTTGATCAAGTGCGTGAGTGTGGGCAAGTGAAATAAAGCGACGAAACGTGTCTTTGTCGTCGTTGTTGACGTTGCCGGCAAAACTCCATAGAAGCTTCCAGTAAAGTCGCCATCACTACTGAAGCACGACTCGAATTTGAAAATGACTGTATACATGACTGAGATTATGACTAGAATATTTATAATTTGTTTAATTCAAGAAACTTGAAAAAATCTTAATACTTGACACAGGCGGGTCCAAATACAACTAAAAAAAAAATACACGATAGCGACAATTAATATTTCGTTCGATTTAAAAGTGCTTATGGCGAATAAATGACGTCGACGAATAACTGTTTACAATGTTTAAAAAGTTTATTATACTAACTGTTTACAATGTAAGTAATAGCTGTAATATTGTATTTTTATCAGTGTCGCTTTTGAAGACCTATCATTAGAAACGGGCGTCTAGCCAAATCATAGCAGCAATTTGAACAATGCAAAAAGGACTAGAAATAAAATAGAGGACAGTCAGTATACCTGTACACTCGCATACACAGGTGTCTTGTGGAATATTGCGGAAGGAAGAATAATATTTTATAATTCGGTAGGCTATACGTTGTGCATATAAAGTATTCGTACCTAAGTACATAAATTATGTCATTTACATTTTGACATTGTCATTTCTTTTAATCGACTTCCAAAAGGAGGAGGTTATATCCTCTAGAAAAAAATATTCGAAATATTATTATAGGAAATATGTTTTTTTTGTATGTTTGTTCAGTGATTACTTCGCTAATTATGAATTGATTTTGATGATTCTTTTTTAATTTTATCAAAATCGGTTCGGTACTTTGGTTTTCATAACAAAATAACTGAAAAAATTACATCCACGTAAACGAATTGCGTATTTTGAAGTCGGGTTTTTCAGTTTTTTAAACTATAATTATTAATCAACGATTTATTAACGATCGATTGTACAGCTTACTCGAGTTTACATGCATATTGTGGTCAATTCTGAAGACAACACTTAAATTCACAATTCTTAAAATCACTAAATTCAAAATTGGAACAAGAATTCTATGAGAATTTCATTTGTTTTTAGGCTTCTATAGTAAGGGTGGGCGAGCCTATCCGTAAGGCTACGGTGTCTGTCTGTCCGTCCGTCCTACACTTAAAAGGCTTTAACTTTTGAACGGCAATAGATATAAGTCTCAAAATTGGCAAGATTGGTTGCAACAAACAACTGCAGTTGTTTTGATGTAAATCTACAAATACTAAAACTGGTCAATAATGAAACAAGCTTACGTAAATATGTTTGTGAAAAAATGGTCCCATAAAAATTTTAGTAATTGCCATTTCATATTTTTAACCGACTTCAAAAAAGGGGGTTATCAATTCGACCTGTATGTATGTAATATTGTCAGAACTGCACAGTTTTTGTTTAGGTATGTAGTTTATACCAGCTTATGTGTGCCAAATTTCATAAGTGTATGTATGTTTGTCCACGTATTACATAGAAACTAAAAACTAGTCGGCGAATTACTACCCATTTCTCGTTGAAATGCCGAAAATCCGTACTCAGCGATATCGATCCACATTCTTGTTGCGTACTGCACAAAAATTGAATTCTTTGCCGCTATCTCTGTTTCCTGAGACCTACAATCTTGGAATTTTCAAGGCTAGAGTGAATAGATATCTTCTAGATCGACGAACTCCATCCTCGGCCACACCGTCGCTTAACATCAGGCGAGTTGGTGGCCAATCGTAGATCTAACTTCTATAAAACAATTAAAAAAATAAGCCCTATTGCGAAAATTCTTTGAAAAAATGAATTATAAAAAACAATTCATAATTGGCGGAGTAATCGCTGAATAAACATACAAAAAAAAAGACAGAGTCGAATTGAGAACATCCTTCTTGTTGGAAGTCGGTTAAAAATAAATGTGTATTTAAAATGGAGTATTTATCTGTAAATAACGTAGTTTACAGTGTAATATGTGGATAAAAATACATGATCGCAGTTCAATAGCACGGACTCAACAGGTGTCAGACGCAACAAGCTAAGGTGACTTTCTCGAGCTTACAGTTTCTGAGCCAACCGTTGAAATAAACAAAAGAGACAATTAATATAACAGCCTGCGACGTAAATATCACTTGACAGATTTTATAGAAGCACAAATTTTGGAGCTTATTTACATGCTGACAAGAACGATAACGCATTTATCGCCTGTTGTTTGACTAGAAAACATCTATACAGAAGGAAATTTCGTGAAAACGTGCAAATATCATGTTTAAATATTGTATTATTTTTACCACTGAAGTAGACGCGTACTATAGTGGAGAGTCGTGGGTAAAGTAGTGTAGGAGTAGTGTAGTCGCGGTAGTGTAGCACACACTGAGCCATGATGAAGTGACGATATACGTGTAGCAATCGTTAGAAACGAATAGCTGAAGATCAGTGGCTTAGTGGCTTTCAATGGGAAAGGCCTACGTCCAGCGGTGAACTAAAGTGAGTAGCTGCTGATGATGATGATGATATAAGGCGTAAGCAAAGTTTGGTGTAGGTTCATGTCTATTAATTTAATATTTATTAATCGGCTCTTTTTTTTTTTGAGGTGAATATTTTGAACTGTACCTATGATTTATTTTCCACAAAAATAATGCAAATTAACTACTATTGAAAAATGTTAACAATTAACAAAAAATAAATTATTAAGTATAACAAAACTTTTTTTTCTAATAATTTGCATAACACACTTGAATAAAACACCACCATAATTATAGCATTAAAATTCAAAATTCGACCAGTTTGGAAAATCAACATTGGAAACCTATAAATAAAAAAGTTTAGAAAAATAAAATAAAACTTTAACATGTTTCCATGGCGTTCCCGCCAAAACTGCATTATGAAAGTTGGTCCGTGAGCACGGTTCACACAATGGGGCTGAAATATCGGAAATTCAACGTCAGGTCATGGTAGATATCTAATTAACTTATTCTAAAGTTAATGAGTCATTTTCCTCCCAGCCTGTACTACACAGGTACTATTGAAGTCATTTTCCTTCCAGCCTGTACTACACAGGTACTATTGAAGTCATTTTACTCCCAGCCTGTACTACACAGGTACTATGAGGTCTCCATCCAAAGATAAACGGTATCTGACCGATTTTGAATGCCGTTGACCGCTCAATTATGGAGTTCGTGCGGCATTCAGTGGCGCTGACATTTATTTTACTAATACCTAGGGCTGCATCATCACCATCATCATCTCAGCCATAAGAATCCCACTGCTGAAAAAGGCTTCTCGCATGGTTTTTTTTGAAATACCAGTTGCGTGCGACTTGCATCCGGCGTCTTCCTGCCTCTTGTATAAGGTCTTATGTCCACCTTATAACCGGTCTCCCTACACTGCGCTAGCCGGTGCGTGCGTGGTCTCCACTCGACAAATTTTCGGCCCCATCGCAATGAAATCAAATACCAATAAAATGATAAAATATGAATAAAGAAAATAATAGTTGTTGTTCCGATAGTCGTATCGGTGAACGGTTTAATAGCGAAGAGCCTCGACCAACATCTCAAGAGGCTCTCGCTTAATTGTTGGATCAAGGGTCGGATACAAAAGGCAGTCATCCTATACACGGCGCGCATTGTCAGGAGATTCCTCAGTTTGTAGCCCTTACCGTCGACAGCTTGAGCCCTGCCCCGCTGCCGGTGGCACACTAGTTTTAAGTTTTTTACAATATTTATGTTCTTTTTTATATGTTTATATTTGTATTTAAAAAAAAAAAAATTAAGTACCTAAATAAATAAATGTTAAGAAAATAAAATATTGAATACTTGTCATCAATATAATATTTTGTTTGGTCGCCTACTGGTTGAAGTCTGTTCGTCGTGTTTTAATGTTTAATATTGGTGGTCATTTCATACAACACCATCTAGCCCCAAACTAAGCTAAGTTTGTACTATGGAAACTAGATGGTTTATAGAATTCATGTATACTTTTTTTAATACTTGTAACAACCCTGATTTGATACAATATAACACCGGGCTAACCGACCTAACGTGCGCGCATTCCAAGAGGCGCGTCATGCCTCCAACTAATGCAGAAGCATCCAAGTAGATGCAATTCACTTCGGAGCAAAGTGGATGATGACGAAACTGGAACGGGAACGTATTTCGACGTATGAGCAATACTTCTTATTCTTATTCGAGATGGGGGCGATGAGTCCTGCACTGACCGTCCCGCTTGGGGTGTATTGTGCATTCCCCCCTCCCCCCAAGCATCATTTCCCCCCGCCAGCATCATGAGCATGAAATAATGATTAATTTGCGAAACAAATATATGACGCATCGTATTTATTACTCGCCACTAGGTGATGCTCTCTTGAGAGACATAAGATTTTATTATTATAATTTTGTATGTAGGTATTCGATGACACCCAAATCCAAAGCTAATATTCAAATTTACTCATTGTAATTAAACAATTATTAACAAATACTTTTAACGTATTTCAGACAACTATTTTAATTTATTATTTAATATATCGAATTACACAAACGTTTAAATGAATTGTTTTACTTGCATACTTAATTACGCTTGTTATTAAGTTTCAAGCTTAATTAAGACAGCAGAGTAATTAAATACATCCAATTAAAACTCTCGGCATTATCAGTAAGTAATGCTATTTACAATCAATAAACTTTACCGTGACAGTAAATTGAAAGAACTTTGAAATAAACTAAAAACTTCTTCAACTAATTTCCACGTACTTTTACTTAGTACTTACTTAGTTAAAAAACAAACTACTTGAATACTTCTTACCAAGTAGAAACACAGCAAAATTAACGGACTACAAATAAATGTTTTTACAAAAGGTATTATTATGTCTTCTGTGACAAAAGTCTAGCTGCATCTCGCGGTTTTGTATACGCAGTCAAGTTTTCCCCGAATTTTTCAGTTAAAAAAGTTCAGCTTTCCCATGGTAAAGCAAATATTTCCATATGTTCCAATTGTAACACTGAATTTTATCCTATGTTAACCCTTCTGTTCTATTTAAAACTTTATTCTATTTTCCTATATATTTCTAATATTTCTTCAGTCTATTTCATTTTTAAAACATCTTTACTGACCGCAAGTGTAAGCTTAGAAAACTCACAACCCCCGACAAAACACGGCTCAATCAATTTTAATAAAACATAGCTAAGAACACTCTCGATAAAATCCTCTTTCAAAAAAAACTAGATCAAATTCGGTCTATTCGTTTGTGAGATACGATGCCACAAACAGACACACAGATATACGGATACACACGTCAAACTTATAACACCCCCTCTTTTTAGGTCGGGGATTAATAAAACGAGACAACCTAAAAGTATTGGGAGTAGGTAATATAATACTCGAAGGGAAAACTTCGGAAAGAAGCTAAAATTTATATATAAGTACCTAGTGTTAAATGTTATAAGAATTACAATCGAATTTCGACCATTGAATTATCACTAGTTTATAAATAATAATTACTTTAATCACACGTTTTAATAGCGCGATGACCACTAGTTTGTCAATATAAGCGATAAATACTCGTATCCCGTAACCGAATACGGGTGTTTATCGCTTTTATTATGTGATTTATAATTATGATACAGGAAACCTTCGATTTCGACTAACATTTCGCTCGAAATATCGTTCAGTTCAGAAGAAATAAAAAAATAAACGAATG
Source organism: Lycia hirtaria (assembly GCA_947563715.1). Taxonomy (NCBI): domain Eukaryota; kingdom Metazoa; phylum Arthropoda; class Insecta; order Lepidoptera; family Geometridae; genus Lycia; species Lycia hirtaria. Next base: position 2,005,359 of record OX387379.1, read on the forward strand.
AAAGATCCAAAATATGAAATTTATTCTCAAAATATACCAAACAGGTAAAATTACTATCCTAAATACTATATACTCATCTCATCTCATATAGGTAAGTACTAACTACTAATTGTGATGGAATTTAATAAACTTAGGTATTACCAAGTATGGAACGCAAAGAAACCATAATTTATGGAACAAGTCGTGCAGATAATTACTCACTGATAGATTGTTTATCTTTAATCTGTGTCTGCTGGTTATAGGCGAAAATTATGTAGAAAAAATGAACATAAGCAACCGAGCAAATCTGAGACGCGCACGCAGTCTTGTCGCGACTTTGTTCCGCTGCGCAACTTGCGCGCTGGAAATTACCGGCCACACCACAAATTAAAAAAATATAGAAAATAAAAAACAACAACAAAGCATTTGGCGTGTTCCAAATTTAAATAAAGTTTTTTTTTAATTACCTCATTCGTTTATTGTGCCACTTATTTTATTTTAAAACCAGATAGTCAAGAGCCAGGCAGAAGCTCATTTAATTGTTGAAACGGCGCCGTAAACCTCGAACAAAGGCGGGTATTGAGTCAGATTTGGCATAAATTCGGGTGTACACTCATTGGAATAACATCTAAAAATACCAAGTGAATAAATCCAGCCATCTGCTAATTAATTCGTTTGTTGCGCGCGTGTTCCTAATTATGGCTACTGACATTCAAACACTCCTGACAAATGGGTAAGGAATATAACATACATATGTATATACACCCTTACATGAATAATATATGAATTATAAGAAGATGATATTTATTATTACTTGGAGTTATTAACATGGGCACGAAACTGTATCTAATATCTAACGAAAAACATGGTACGTAAGCTTTTCGTCTTTTCGTAGAGATTTAATAACATAAAGTGATGCAAGCTCACCATAAATTAAATAAAAATTCCTGGAATATCAAACTTGGTTTTTAAAAAATCACTATATATTAATTCATTAAGTAACTCCATAGGTAGCACCTACCGTAGAATCGCATTTGGTATGGGGCTAATTTATGAATACAAAAACTTCCGCTTATTTTCGCTTATGAGGTAAGCAGAATTGGTGTTGGGGTAGTATAAATTGGGTTTACATATTTCACTCCGAAAAATATTTCGGTTCCTTTATTTTGCAGACCCCTAGTAGACATTTAGAGGCATTTTCGTGCCAATTAAGTGAACATTGTTTACATACATCAATTCTTTGCCGCCAAACAGATATTGTATGTTTCCTGAGAACTATAATCATGGAATTTTCAAGGCTAGAGTGAACATTAGACGAATTGATTTAACATTTAAAAACATCATTCTTTTCAATATAAAATTGTAAATGGATCGTAATATTCATTATTATGGAGAACTTTTACTACAGGACTATTAGTGAAGCGGCGAAAATATAAGTCAGCTGTTTAATACATTTTGTTGATGTTCAAAACAAATGTATGAAACAGCGGATTATTTCTCGGGATTTCAGGATTGATTCTTTAATAATAAGTATTTATAATAAATAAATAAAATATAAATATATACTTAAGATAAAATTTCTCTAACTCTACAATGAATAAGGGGCATTAGTAAAAAAAATACTGACTAAAATTAATATTGTTGGTTCCACTACCTAAATGGGTCTATGAGTACTTGAAAATCCTGTAGGACACATTAGTAGAACATAGCAGTGGGACCAATAGTCTAAAAAGACTAATGCCACGAATTGCTATATTTTATGTCATCTTTATTTTTGCGCTGTTTTCGTAATAAAGCGATGATATGAATGAATGTACGTAACGAAGAAACACTACAAAATACATTAACATTTAGTTTTACAAGTCTTAAGCTAGTGGCAAGTGGTATTTACAACCGTACGCTACAGCCTCCTTGCTGCACATGTTCGCTTGACATCTGACATTGACATCCCATCGAGTACCTTTAAAGGCGCTCTGAAGTGAATGTAAACTCGATTTCTTTTTATGGCAGCTGTTATAACACGACCTTATACAGAAATATCGCATATTTATTCAAATAACCACTCTTATGTGGTGCTATTATGTGGTCTTGTGGTGCTAGATGTGGCTTAAGGTATCAAATTATTTAATACTTAAGTACTAAAATAAAAAAATATTTCGCGTAAAAATTGCCTGTTTGTTTATTTGGATATTAGATTTTAATTTCAAATTTAATACAAATCCGTTCAACCGTTTTAGTATAAATGAGCACCAAGCACAATACTTACAAACAATAACTTTTATGATAGTTTTCGCATATAACCACGATTAAATAGTAATTCCACCCATTCCCATTTCACTACAGGACTAGCAGAAAGTCGGCGAAATATCACTCATTTCTCGTTGAAATGCCAAAAATCCGTACTCAGCAATATCGGTCTACGTTCTTGATGCGTACTGCACAGGAATGGAATTCTTTGCCGCCATCTCTGTTACCTGAGACCTACAATCTTGGAATTTTCAAGGCTAGAGAGAATAAATATTTTCTAGATCGACGAGCTCCATTCTCGGCCACATCATCGCTTATCATTAATCGAATTGGTGGTCAATCGTAGATCTATCTCATGTAAAAAAAAGCATTAAAAATTAACTTCGATTTCCTAAACTAGTAAGATCTATCCAATGTGAGAGCAAAGGTCTCAAATAATTAGATACATCTTTATCTCTATTCTTTAGAAAGCGTAGAATCGGTCAACTTTCTATTGTCTGTCAATATAGTTACTAAAATGAATGTCATTCGATTAAAGAAACGTTCTGTACACTTGTCTACTACCATTGTTTAATCATCACAGAGAACAGTAACTCTCTCGAAAGCTTCTTTGTTCTTGCAATAATCTAGTTTGCTTCTCAAACACTCGGTAATTTTCATTCACATTTTTAGGGTTCCGAACCTGAAAGGAAAAAAGATCCCATATGATGACTTATTTGAACGTCTGATTTTTTCAACCGACTTCAAAACAGAAGACTCTTCTTTCGGTTGTATGTTTGTTACATACAGTAACTCCCGTCATTTGTAAACCGATTTAGAAAAAATCTTTTTTTTTTCTTGAAAGAATCTTTAGATTGGTCCCATAGAATTAAGAGAAACTGATAACATTTCTTAAAAAACATATTTTTTATTTACCTAACAGTACAAGTTAAGAAAAAAAAACAAAAATAGTCGATTTATAGTTTCACATGTTAAAAATATTTTTGCATTTACAAGGTTGCGGTTACGTTATTTTCAAGTACAAAACTAGTCTGTGGGCAGAATCTCAATCAGAATTATTTATTGAATAATTGACGATATGATACAGAGAACTATCTTGGCAAAAAAGGCGAACTAACTTATCGTATATGAACACTGACCAAAATAATGAAATAAGAACAGCAGCGCCCTCTTCTCATGCCGCATTACTTTTACTTTTCTATCCTAACAGACTCTAGGTTTGTTTTCAATCAGACTTATCTTTCATGAGAGCAATGTGCTTTTAAAGTTTATAACTTTGTACCTAGGTAAGTAGTACAATTTTTAACCGATTTTAAAATAGGAGGAGGTTCTCAATTCAATTGTTTTTTTATAGGTATGTAACCGTATAACTTCGTCATTTATAAATCGAATTGGATTTTTTTATTTGAATGAATATACCCACTTCCAGATTGGTCCCATAATTTAATTTCATCAAAATCAGTTTAGTAGTTTGGTTTTTAAAACAAAATAAGTGGAAAAATGGCGTCCAAGTAAACGAAACTGTATGTTATGAAATCGGTTGTTTCTGTTTTTTAAACTATAATAATTATAAATATTCTCGGGTAGAGGTACTGAATCCTCGCTGTACAAGTTAAACTCTTAGCCGGTCCTTTATTCAACATAATCCTAGATTATCTTACTTAAACGCAGTTTTTTGTTAAGAAACAGCGGAGGGAGCACAACATTGTTTAATTTCTTATGAAAGTTTCGAAGCACTGAGTAAACGCACCTATTTTGAATACAGTACTGTGTCATAAAAAATTCTTACACGTCGTTACGTACATTGCCATATCTTCGTAAAAGTTTCCGTGAGTAATATACAAAACTGAATCTCATTTGATTGAAATTGGGAAAATACCAATAAAATACAGAAACTGGTAGGTAAAATAGATCTAAATACGTAGCTTAAATTAGAGAAAAAGACAGATGTAACGCACAGTGAAGCCAATTTTTATATGGAAACAGAATAATAAATAATTATAAAAAAACTAAAAACGTTACTTTTACTGGGATGTTTTTTTCAGTTTTTTTTTTGGTTTTTAAAACCAAGCTATTGTAACAATTTTGACAAAATTTTTATGGGACAATCTCTGAAGTCTGCTCTACAAAACAAAAAGAACCATAAAAAATCAATTCATAACACGTACAAAAAGACGTAGGTACACGTCTTCCTTTTTAAAGTTGGTAAAAAAAAACAAAATTTGACATAATAAATTAATTGGCCTTCAGTTTGAAAGGTTTATGATTTCGTAGGTACCTATCCTTTGCAGTAAAAGTTGGCTTCAATTTCAAATTCTATTCGCTTCATCTGCCTTTTTAACTGACTTGTAAAAAGGAGTAGGTTCTCAATTCGACTAAATGTTTTTTTGTATGTTTGTTACGACTCCTACGAACTCAATTGTTTTTTGATTATTCTTTTTTGTTTGATAGGTGAGTTATTTAAATGATATGAAAGTCGGTCCAGTACCTTGGTTTTTATAACAAAATAACTGAAAAAGTAAACGAATTGCGTATTTCGAAGTTGGTTTATTCAGTTTTTTACCCAACTTTTTAAGAAGGAAGGTTATGTTTTCGAGTATATTGTATGTTTGTATGTGTGTATGTATATTTATATATGATATGATTGCCTACAGCCTAAACGGCTAGACCGATTTTGATGTGTGAGGGAGTGTCGTTCGTCTTCGTGAGTGTCATAGGCGGTATTTTTGTAATAATACTTTCTAAAAATAAAAAATACGTTTTTATCGTAACCTCCAACGAACTTTTTCCTATTAAGCAATTGATTTTACTCAAATTATTCTAAAGAATGCGCATTTGTAGCGATTTTACGATACTTTCTCACAAAAAACGTATACTAAACAGCGTGTCTAGCGTAACTAAATCGTAAACTGCGAAATCTGCTTTTCTTCAGTGGAGTATTTTGTATTCTTTTAATATAGGTAGATACTTGTTTAAACTATAGGTACTTAATTGGCTCTGATCTGAGGTATCTATTCGTATATTTACTTTAATTCTATTACTATTTATTATTACTTTTACTGGGTTTGTAGGCCAAAAGCTTATATTATCATATATAGATCATATCGAGTACCTTATTCAATTTAACAGCTTTCAATTTCAGGTTATGAAATCCGATATTTAATTGTGCTTCACATAGATGCTAATAGATTAAATCCGTCATAGCTTATAACGCTTCTCTATTGTGTTACCAGCGTCATGAATTTACGATCAAGTAGCAGAGGCCCACGGTTTCACCCGGGTGGACCGCTCGGTGATGACATGGGCGTATCTAGGAGGTTTTGGGGGAACCTGTACAAAAATACTGTACTGTTAAAAATACGACCTGAACGCTAGCACCAACAAACATCCAGACAGAAGAACGAAAATCTTGTTAGTTCGTGCAGACTTTCGTTCGCTTCGCTCACTCAGTCAACTAAATCCCAGCTAAGGCGAAACATTAAGATACAAAACAAATAGTTGAGATTCACCTGTCGAAGTTGGTAACACAATCAATCCAAGTTTCGAGTCGGCTTTGTCGCCGTTTGTCGCGGGTTCCCACGTAGGTAAGGTGGGGGACCTCACTTGTAACTGAGTTAAAGTTTTTACAACAATCGATGGGAACCAATCTAACCAGGGGAAAGCGAATCTCTGATTTGTAGGAGGCTTGTGTATATTTTATATAACTTTGTCGATTTCATATTTGGTTATTTTTTGTTATTCCTCTTAGGAAACTTTGTTATGGAAATCTTTTGTTTATTTTATTTAAATTAACAATAGGTATGGCAATGTGGTCAATAAAATTAGCAAAATGCGTTTTTTTGTTTTTCTAAGCTTACTGTGCTTTAGTGGTCTGTGTCTAAACTACAAAAATGCGTACTTTTTCGTTATAAATGGGTAGGTACGTTGTTTACTAGTACCAATTCTTAAAATAACAACAACCAACAAAAGCAATATTGTTTAAAACGCGCTGTACCTATATCAGTAACTAGCTGTTTACCGCAGTTTGACCCACAGGGTTAGGGTCAGGGCTTCGATGAGCCCTTTCTAGTGGGCGTCTACACTCTACATTTTACAAAAGACGCAACTTTTATTTATATAATATGTATTACATAATAATTACACGTGAAGTGAAACTTTCGAATCCTTTCTCCTTTTTTGAACCTTGTCAGAACAGCTACGCTATTTATGAAAATATTTTCTTTAGGCGCGTTGAGCATTTTGTTTTGTGGGTATTGAACTCAGGTATTGAATGAAACTGAGGTGTCACGCTCGGTTATGTAACGTTCGTTCGGGTGAAGTCGGGTCGAGTCAACCGAGTAAGGAAACGATATAGTCAACGCCTCATGTTAATGTTTTCACTTCTGTCATGTGATCTTACGCACAATATTTTTTTCTGATATTAATCTACTTCCCAGAACATCCACGTCTCAATAAAACTTTAAAATCAATAGATATTAAATCGATTTTCTTAATTTTTTTTAACGCGTATAAGTTCCCACTTCGCCAAACCACCTGTTGCAATGGAATGTTGTTGTGTGTTGAATATGTGATCCTTAGAACTTTTTTTATGTAGTAATAGGTTTGCGCTTGACCGCCCACTCTTCTGATGTTAAGCGACGTTGCGGTCTACGACGGAGCGCGCTTACCTAAAAGAAACCAATTCACTCACCAATCTCGCGATTCACTACCTATATAATTAATAAACGCTTATAAAGAAACATAAATGCTAGGAGTTAAATGTGTTTCTCTATTATTTTATTGTAAATAAACTCCTCCCTATACACCCTAAGGTTGCCTGGAAGAAATCGCTCTATGCTATAAGGTCGCCGTTGTACTTTCAATTAAGTCTATTATCTATTTTTAAGTACAACACAACAATATACAGACTCAACTAACTACTACACAAAAAGCACATCGACATTTTTAAGTTATTCGGTATGGATGTACAATAAAGTTATTCTATTCTATTCTAAGTATTAAATATTGCAAAAAACGAAAACTGTTGGGAGTCATCGGGGTTAGTAGTAAGCTGCCCACGGAATAGTAGTAGCAAAGAAACCTTTCGAATTGCTTATTGAATACACGAGATAGAGCCTTTTCTTTTTGTTTTTTGAGTCGAGGCTCTGCGCTATAAAATTGTACTATCGGAACAATGATCGTGTTGTCAATATGTTTTCTATTAACAGTTCTAAAACTTCCATGAGTATTCATTTATATTATTTAAATTAAATTATTTTTATAATGTTTTCCATTGTTATAGAATCGATTTCAACAACCCCGCGACCGGCAAGCCCACAAACCTCGCCAACTCGGCCGTTCTGCGCATGCTAGAGGAAGAAGAGAGAACTCGTAAGGGACTGCCAAGTACGTAACCACAGCACACACTGCTTCTTTACATGATTTCACTTGATATTATTGCATGTCTGAAATATTCGCTTAATGTTTAATTTTTCTTACGATTCTTCAAAACCGAAATTTTGTTTAAGTGTGACCGGCAAATCTTAAAAAGTTTAAAATATATAGGTACTTAGCTCTTAAGCTAAGTATATATTTTTTTAACTTAACATAATTTGTGAAGAAAAGAAAAACATTTGACGTATTATATATTTGCTTCTCTTCCGAGGTATGTACCTACCTACAAGTCAGCTAAGGTGTGTTTTTGTGGGCAGGCTGACCCCCTGCCACAAAAATTAGACAATGTATAGGTATCATATATCCTTCCAATAATGTCGAATGTGGCGTCGAACAAGAGCGGCCTCATGGTTTTTGATGGACTATTTACTCCGCAAAAGGAAAACACTCAAGAAATCACTAAGACGTGAAACCCTATCACAAGATTTTGTAAATGTGATAACTAAAAAAATCTATATAATTAGGTACATAATTGTTTTGCTATTTAAATTCCTATGGTTGCCACTGGTATTGAGAATGACCTAGGCAAGTAGCTGTGCCTGCGGTTTCACCTGTGTATTAATTAAATACGGTGATGATGGTGAAATGAAGCCCACCTCCGTCTTTAAATATAGGCCAGTCAAATCTTAAAAAATCATAAAAAATATCAATCAATAAAAAATCACAAAAACGCAAAGCGTGATGTAAAGCTGCATTTTTAGTACCTATGTCATTTGCATTTGCATTTTTAGTATGGATCCCATGAAACTTAAATATTTGAATTATTTATTTATACTTTTTAAAGATGAATCTTTGGTTATTTTTAGATAATATGATATTAAAATAAAACATCAAAAAGATGTACTTTTTAAGATTTGCCGGCTGAACGTTGAAACAAAATAAGACGCTATTTTATTCCTTTAACACTAAACAAAACATACCTTTCTATTTCTTACTACGCTCACGCATTTTTTTAAGATATAAAATGACTGAATGAACTTGTAAAAATGAACTAATAAAAAATCGTCGTTTGTAAAACTAGAAAACAACATCACAAATATTCGACAAAAATTTAAATTTAATCCTATTTCATACATAAAAATCATTTTTATGTATACCTAAAAATTAACTTTTTACAAACGATGATTTTTTTATTTACTCATTCTGTATCTTCATAAAAGTGGTGGGTATGCGAGGCGGACGATGGTCGGACTACGGACTCTTAATCGTTCTCAATTTCTAAGTTTCTTTCCTTGAGCTAACTAAAAGTGAAACAAGATCTGAAGCCTGCAAATGTGATTCCCTGCACGGAAGCTTACTAAATGCAATAACTGACCGCTTTGCCAGAATTAGATCGTACTCAGGTCCAGGCAATATTGGGCACTATGGTCTGCGCCAATCCACGCTTCGATGGCTCCTGGCCCCCGGCATGCCCCCTGACCCACCGCCCTTGGGATGGAAACACGATCGTTAAGGTCTCTAAAGGTACCAAGAGTTTGGTGGTCTATCATTTATTTATTTATTTATTTATTTATTTATTTATTTAACTAAAACGGTATTCACCAATTACATTAGCTAATATACATATTATTTTATAATTGACAATAATAAAGTTAATAAAATCAAAATATATACAATTAATTATTAAAACGTAATATCCAATAATAATTTCAGAACAAAAATTAAAATTAAAAAACGTCCAGCAATGTCAAATGTCAAATAATATTAAACAAAAACAGGATCATATTCGTCATTCACCTTACATCCCTTCCTTTCACAATACAGAAGAAAATTAGCTAATATACATTTTATTTTATAATTGACAATAATAAATTTAATAAAATCAAAATTATATACAATTAATTATTAAAACGTAATATCCAATAATAATGTCAAAACAAAAACTAAAAATAAAAACGTCAAACAATGTCAAATAGATAAAATGTCAAATAAGATTAAACAAAAACAGGATCATATAAGAATTCATCATCTTCGTCATTCACCTTACATGCCTTCCTTTCACAATACAGAAGAAACTCAGATAAGATAACCGTCCATTCGTCCGCAAACAAATCACATTCAGGCGTCATGGCTAGGAGACGGTTAAAAGCAATAAGAGCATGAGGAATAGGTGAATGCGCATGCGCAACTGTTCTACACGGCGGGACCGAGAAAAGACGGTGACGCCCGCGACGACGACAGTCACCAGGTTCGGGGACGAAGAGCCGTGAGAGTTTGTCCAGTATGTTAGGGGCATCAATTCTACCGTGAATAATTTTAGCCATTATTGTCAAATGGTGTGATTCACGTCGAACTTCTAACGAATTGTACCCTAAGCAACCTAGAAGAAAACTTGTCGGGTACATATAAGGATAATATCCATTTTTCCGCCTGTATAGATAGCGCAAGAATGCTTTCTGTACCTTTTCCAGCACGCTTTTGTAGGCCTCTTCATGGGGATTCCACACAACTGAGCTGGCCTCCAGTTTGGTACGTATAAGTGATTCAAAGAGCAGTCTTATGACACACGTACCCTTAAAGTCTCTAGAGTTTCTTATCACAAATCCAAGCCTGCGATAGGATTCCCTTGCGACAGCAACAATGTGGTCATTAAAAGTCAGCTTTTGGTCGAATATGACACCCAAATCTTTTACTGTCGCTGATCTAGCAATGTTATGAGGACCTAATTGGTAATTAAACACAATAGGGAGCCGTCTTCGAGTGTAATACATGGCATGACACTTAAGGTGATTAAATTCCATTTTGTTAGCTGCACTCCATTCACAAATCGCATCCACATCACTCTGAAGGTTTAAGCAATCTTCCTCGGACCTTACTTCAATGACCAACTTCAAATCGTCTGCGTAAAGAAGACATTTAGAATGATTGACTACAGAAGGCAGATCATTGATCATGAAGAGGAAAAGAAGAGGTCCGAAAATAGATCCCTAACTAACCCCCGATCGTGTATGATAAAAGGCTGAATCGTATATTCCCAATCTAACAAATTGTTGACGATCTCTAAGTAAGTCAGCAACAAGAGTAAGCAATCCTGGCGCAAAACCGAGAGCACTTAATTTTACAAGCAAAATGTCGTTATTGACTCTGTCGAAGGCTTTGCGAAAATCAAAATATAGCACATCGGCTTGATTACCTCGATCTAGGCACGTCGAAATAAAATCAGTAACTTCCAATAAATTAGTGTCAACTGACTTTTTCTTCCTAAACCCATGTTGGGCGTTGGATAAATATGGTTCTGCTTGCCTGTAGACTTCTTTATGGAGGATTCTCTCAAAAACTTTTGCGGGCGTTGAGAGAATAGCAATAGGTCTATACTCTTCAACAGAAAGTTTACCGGACTTTTTAGGTATTGGTGTCACTCTTGATCACTTCAGGTAAAAAGGCATCAGCAAAGAACTTAGCAAACGCTTCCGAAGCCTTTGTACCACTAAAAGATTCATCACCATGACACACGCAAGGCTCAAAACCGCCTTTCGACCGTAGTTTCGACACATGCTGCCAAAAACTCTGGGGATTTGTAGATATATTATCCTCGATGTTTTCCAGGTAGGAATCATGAGCAGATAATATTCTCACCTTCAACGAGGCTCTAAGGTCAGAAAAATATTTGTAAGACTCTTCAGATTTACTATGTCTCCAAATTTTATGCAATTTTAATTTGCGTTTCAAATCGTGGATAATATCTGCTGAAAACCATACCGGATAACGTCTGCATTGTACTTTCTTGCGATGTTTCTTTGGAGTGGACATATCAAACAAACTATAAATGACGTCGTAAAATTTATCTGTACAGGATTGCACGTCGTTACATAAAAACACGTCATCCCATGATGCTTCAGAAAGCAAGTCAAAAAGCAGATTTATGTCACATTTATTAAAGTTCCAATCTTTCGTAGAATCTATGTTACTTGGTTCAATGTAGTCAGAATGATTCACCACCTTCATCAGTATACCAATGTTAAGAGGAGGGTGATAACTATCAGGATCCACAAACCCCATTACAGAGCAAACCCGCACATCATGCTTCTCTACCCTCTCCTGAACCAAGACGACATCTAGCATTCCTCCACACGAATTCACCACGTGATTATGATCAGTCAAATTACAGAACGACTTGAAATAACAATAATAACTACGTATAGTGTCTGTTGTACTATTTAAATTAAGGTCTCCTAAAATTATTACAGTCCCCTTAATATTATTAACGAAACTCTCAACCTTATGGAACCAATGCATATAGTCACTTTCTTTGGCCCGCGGAGGTATGTAAATGACACCAACATGTATATTCCGGCCACGCCATTGAAAATTCGCCCACAGGTCTTCACCACAATCTGTTTCCAGTGCTGTGTCCCGACGCAGTATGATAGGCGTGCGCGCAGCAAGTAGCACTCCACCGCACGGAGTCTTTCTGTCCCGGCGAAGTATGCTCCATTCGTCATTGGTAAGCTCTGAGTCTTCTATAGACTCATCCAGAAAAGACTCTGTGACTGCAACCAGATCATGCTCCGTCAGAGCTAGGCTATTTCTCCAGAGCTTCAGCTTGGTTTTTAAGCCACGTACATTTTGATAAAATGCGTTGAAACATGCAATTCTTTTGCTATTTTCATTCTCCTTTTTCCCCTGACCTCGGGGTAGCGTTTCGAGTAGTTCTTGCGGATTTCGGGGAATGAAAGGGCTGGGGTAAAGTAATCTCCTTTACAGGGATCTGCGTGGGCGTTGAATTGTTGGAGCGCCTTAGATTCACCCAGGCCTTAATTCTGGAATTTATGGGCCATACGTCTGTGGACATACATTTTTCGTAGAACTGTACAGGAACCCCAAGCTTGAATGATTTATAGGTACCTTTTGATTTAAGCTCATGAACCGCACACGTTCCCGAAGGACACAACACCTCAAGATATCTTCGTACCTCTTCAGCATCTGATTCCATATTCCATAGGTGAATATATTTCCTTTCACCTACAGCTTTGAGGCTGGTAACTGTGAAATCAGCAGTGCCACGTTTTGACGCTTGCAGATTGTTGGTTGTAGCAGCCGTGGAACTATTGCCTTGAGTCAATTGTTTGGTACATGCAAATTTGTGTTCTGAAGTTTTATGCTGCAACTTATTCTCCCGAGCAGCCGAAGACGTGCTTGTACGTGACATTAACGGCTTCTGAGTCGTCCCAAGATCACGCGCCACGAGAGATCCAAATTGCACAGATTTAGCTGGCGCAGGTTGCTGAGCGGTTATTACTGTCTGTGTAGATTGGGTAACTTCTGACTGCAGACCTGGGACCGCTATTACCTGTTGCATTGACTCAATTTGACAAGGCAGCTTCGATTGAGTATCGGTTGGTGCTGTTGGTGGTGACACTGGTGATGTGAGCTGCGTTGGGTTGCATCATAAGATTCATAAGACACGTATACCATATTAAACGTTTACATTACATACATTCGCTAAAAATAAGCATAAAATTATACATAGATGAAAATCTTGAATCATCAGTGAGTGAAATTTAACTACATAAAATCAATGACCTGTTATAGTGTATTAATGTTCAGTTAGAATATTTATTTTATTCAATATTTTTTAGGAAAACTTAGTCAAAATACTTAAAAAACTATAAATTTAGATAAATTAGAGGCCAATTACAAGTTTTCGCCTATAGATTGGAAACATATGATATAAAGCTTAAAGTTGTTCGCTCCTATCTAGGTACCAATCATAACAATACTTGCCCTTGAAAAGATACTGAGCGGAAAAAATAAAGATCGGTAGAGTAATTTGTAAATTAATTAAGTTTGGGAATCAAAGAATTCGGAAGTTAATTGTGAACGTATTAAATGCATACTACAGAAAAATATATCAATATTAGATTTTGATAAATATTCTTCGATGAGAGACATATTTTTGGATCGAGGGAATCTTGTGAAAATAATTTGATCTACACTGAAATTCCAACTGCGGTACACGATACAGCGAGTGTATTTATAAGCATACACTCGCTGACATGACAACGCTAGAAATGATACATCTACAATTAGCTATAAATATTACATTAATATTATGCTAACAGTAGCGATCGTTTTCCGAAAGGACAGGTGATATATACGTAGGTGGTGAGATATACATCACTTGATCTGTACTAACTTCTAAATTTATTTTATCTTGAATGAGACTTTAAATCTCGGCATGTTTTAAAAAAATTTTGAAAATATTTATGAAGGACCTTAGTCCTTATGATTATATTATAATTCTAGCTGTACCCGCGTCTCTAAATACTAGAAAACAACATAATTTAGTTTTCATACATAAGAAATATTTTAATGCTTGAAAATTACCCTAGATATTTAACTATGAATATTCAGTTCCTACTTATCGTTACTTGCTGCTGGCTCGTATGGTCACAACGAATACCCATCGGTCAAGTACCTTTATATTAATCTGTTTGTTCGTCATCTCCGAACATTCTGTATATACATATATATATGTACGACCTCAAGTAGAAATCATCTTGGGATTTCGGCTTCCAAAGGCAGAGCGTATTGAATACAATATTGAGGAAAACAATCTTGAAACAATATCGAAAGAAAGCCGTTTTGTTTTCACAAAATTGGTAATTCCATCTTTTGAAAAAACGTCTAATTTTTTTTTGTTATCATAATATTTTTATGTAGTTTTGCGCCGTATACGAATCAGAAACGATAATATTATGAAAACTTGCAATGATTCGATCATGTTTTTGGTATAATGACGATGCATTAATTAGTACCATAAAGTTGGTCTGAATATAAATCGGAAAATTGGCAGTAAAACTGGATTCTTCAAAGCGAGAGTTCATTTAGAAGCATTTTTGATCTGATGTATTTGACAACGAGTTTCTTGAGTTTCTGATGGTCGATGATGAATCAGAAAACGGAGTTCCAATAAACTCCCAAAATATGTCAAATGGCAAACTCGTAAATTTCATACATTTTTTGTCGTCGTGAACACTTTTCATCATTTACATAAAAAAGAGCCCGAAAGACGTTATTTTTATCCCTAACCTGTTATGCGTAGATGCAATATAGACCTATAAAGTACCTGCGGTAATCTAGATCGTAGTCCGATATGATTATTATTATTTATTAAAATTAAGAGACCAGAGGGAACCGATAACAAAAAATGTTCCTAAAAATCATACTCTATCACAAAGCCACTCAGGTTCTCTTTTCATTCTAACTCTATGGTTGAACATAATGCACTCTGTATCTGTACTAACCAACGGAATTTTTAACGTTTGAATAGGTATACTACATAAGTACATACCATCAGAGTCCAGACAGACTAGCAGCCCAAATGAGCATACTAGATGAAACTACACAGAGCTGTAAGGCAGGCAAGCAGACAGTGCGGAAATAATGAATCATTGAACTCTAGATTAATGAATGAGCAAGCTATTTCCGCCGGGTTCATTCCCTTTCTCGTCCCCAAGCGACGGGCCCGCACCCAGCATATCTACAGTTGACGAAAACTGTTGGCAGCGTCAAGTATTTGGCAAACGTTGAGTTTTTACAGAATGTGCCTTTATTTGTTATTTTTCTTGGTAGTTCAGAATCGACAGCGAAGGAATAACGACTGGCGATATGCCTGAGACTGTGTTTGTTGGTAATTATTGCATTTTTTCATAGTGATGTGTTGTGTCCGTAATAATGTGGAAAATTGTGTCATAAAATGTTTGCGGTTGTGTAATTTATTGGTCGATATCTTGTTATCTGAAAAAGTGTTTTTTATGTATCTATAAGATGAGACAAGCAATTTAAAAGTCAGAAATCATGTCCGGCAAGGCTTTGTCCGATAGTAGATCCTAAAGCTCGTTATTCCCGTTCTACTTGTACAAAAATAAAAATATTCTCTTTTGTATGTAAAATATACTTGTCAAAGATATATTTGTCAAATAAATATCATAAATCGTATTAATATTATAAACGTCTGTACTTAACTAGTTCCGATTCAAAGTAAATAAACAGAAATAATATTGCTTCCCTCAAGCTCACAATATAAACTTTTAACTTTTATAAACATTGAAAGCTGTATCCACTCGTTCTTTACAGAAGTAGTTTTACTTACATTTTATTTATTTTTATAAAAATGTTTGAACGTGTATACTCTGTATACACACATTCAAATGTTTGTATTTCACAAGTGTGAGTGATAACCTTCATTATACAATGTTGCGGATGTAGACAGAAATCAAAAAGATATTTACGTCCAAGAAAATAATAAAATAAATGAAACCCAGTAGCAGTTCTTACGAAACTAGACGAAATGATAATGACCGACAATAAAATCCTAGATGTTCAAGGAATCCAACTTACGTCCGTCGAGTAGATCTGGCAAGATGAGAACATAAATACGTTCCCTGAACGAGATTTGCGTGTGTTTTTTAGAAATGGCAACCTTGATGTGCGGTTCCAAAATAAAAAAGATGTGTTGTTTGACGTCATTCAGGATTATTTCTAATATTTAGGTGTCGGGTCGTTATTCAGAAGATGAATCAAATTCTATTCTGAGCGACAGGTGGTGAGAGCTGAGAACGACAAATGGGAGATTCGATATTCAGGTGCGCTCCAAAACGTTTTCGAGGGCTTATTCATCTCTAATTGACGTTCGCATCTGTCCGCGAGTCATAAGACTCAAAAATACCTGTAGACGGTTTGGCGACATACGAATAGTTGCACAAGTACTACTATTGTTTACATTTTTACAGTACCAACCAATTAGATTTTGTCTAATACATCATTGGTACCAAAAAATCTAATATTTTACAATTATTTACGATTTAAAAATAAACGTGATTTAATATGCCATTAATAATGGCATATTAAATCATTTTATTAAACTCTATTTCACGGTGAAGTGACTTGTTTACATTTTTACTTACTTACCTATATTTACATAAGTATCTAGGTAGTGCCTTTAAAGTACCTTAGATCCGCTTTCAAATAAAACAAGCTTACAAAATGTTAAATTTCAATATTCAATAAACACAGTTTTTGACGCAATCATGACCAATATTTTTGGTTCTTTTTGGCTTTCTTTATATCCATTCAGCTTACATTTGTGTTAACAGGCTTGTTAGACAAGCATTGATGTGCTTGCCTAGAAGAATCGATTCGCTCGCGTTTTGAGGACAATTAGGTACCTATATTGATCTATTGTGGAAGACACATTTAAAAATCATATTCTACATTTTAACGGTACCCACATTAAAAGTGGAACTAAGACGATTTGTTCAAGTCTAGTTCATTGTTATTTTAAAACTACTAATAATCTGTCTAATCTTCTAAATATTGACATATATTTTCTACATATCACCTAAATCTTATATCCCTACCTTGGGGCAATAACATTGATGTATATGTCACGTGGACCGTACATAATCAAGTTCATCTAATTAAGCCGTCTCATCGTGTCACAGCTCAATGAGTAAAGTAATTACCACTACAGCCATTCCATTTCGTTATATAGCATAATTACATGTTTGCCTCGAATTCATTCGTATAGACAACAATCGCGCTTCCGTGACGTTTCTGATTCGTCCACTTTTTAGTAGACCCCTAAGTTTAGCCAGCGTAAGCCGATAAAGCAACCAAGCAGTGTATTTTTTCTGACTTGGTGTATACCAAGTCAAGTATATTTATAAATCAAAATGTATATTTTTTCAATGTTTCACTGTAATTTTTTTTTATCAGCCCTGTTTGTACAAACTGTCCCACTGCTGGGCACGGGCCATCTTCTCATTATGAGAAAGGTTAGGCCATAGTCTGCCACGCTGGCCAAGTGCGGGTTGGCAGACTTCACACATCTTCAAGATCATTGAGAACTCTCAGATATGTAGGTTTCCTCACGATGTTTTCCTTCACCGTTTGTAGTTGGCGGCAATCAATAATACGCACATAACTTCGAAAAGACAGAGGTGCGTGCCGCGGGATTCAAACCCAGGACCTGCGGATCGCAAGCCAGACGATCTCCCGACTAGGCTGCCGGAAACTTCCTTATTCCTTCCTTCCTTCCTGGTTTATTGTCCATAGTAGAAACCAATGGTAGGCTAAATATTGGAATATACGGCCACCAAGTGGTTTCTTAGGTAAATTTAATTGGTGTCATAAAATTACAAGAAAATAGGTTTCTTATAGGCAAACTCGCTCCATCGTAGATCGCAACATCGTTCACTTTTTCTCTGAAATCAAATTAGCTTTCGCAATTGTCAGTTGCACAAACATAATTTTTTTGTAAAATTTGAATCGTTTATATTCAGTATGAATTTTTAGGACTTTCACAATCAAAGCTGTCTTCGCGTTTCCGTTCCTTCAAATTTATAGTGCATCTAAATCTCAGTGTATGTGCGGGCTCGGCAACAGGTGAGATATATATCTTTCCGCGAATATTCCGTTATAAATAACGTGCATCCCATTCACCGTAGGTGCATTCCTAATGAAAATGGTTTTAGGTACCTACAGTTGCGAAGAGCATCATAAAATATTGTTAGCTGTTCCATTTTGAGAGCTTTTTAAAGGCGCATCCAATTTTTATAGTTATGTCTTTATGTTTGTACTTGTAGTGACCATCCGTCTTGTATTTTACCGGAAGTTCCTTATTTTTTGCTTATGTCCCGGCGGGACAAGAGTTATCCCATGTTTTGGGAATATAATATCGAATATTTAACATACATATTTCCATTTTAGGATTTATTGTATGGAACGTAGTATAATAATCTACTTCAAATTGAAAGTAAATAAATTTACGAGTTATTGAAACTAAATACCCACTATACATAAAACACTAAACATTTTCACGTATTACAAGTTTTTTTTGATGTCGAGCATAATTTTTCTTATCTGTAAATTTCAATTCACTACCATTTATCACCAGCAACGTATTTTAATTTAATTTTAACCACAACAAAGAATATATGAACAGAAACATTAATACTTTTTGTCTCGAATAACAAAGACAAATCCCATTTTAACACGCTTTTATTAGCTTCACCTGTATGCATGTTTGTTTGTTCGTTTGTAACCGACTCCTATGGACTTGATTTTGACCCACTTCAAACGGTCAGATTTCATTAAAATTTTGTAGACTTATTGAGGACCGATGACAATACAATAATTTGATAAGATTAAGTTTTTTAAACTATTACTTATCAGTATTTGTCCTTTAAACACTAAAAATACAATTGGCAACACTCATTGCAAGTAACATTGCCGTAAAATAATATCATTTGCAATGCTTGCTCATTAACCTAAAAAACATGATCGTGACCGAGCAAAGTCATGACATTAGGAGTACTCGATGAGAGACAACCTGTGTGAACATCTGAGTGATGATCACACATCTCATCATGACATTGCACTTGACTTATGCATTGCTCAATCATTCTCAACTCTATTTTTCAAAACTCAAAGAAAACATTTTAAGCATTGATTTTAAATCAAAACAGTGTGAATTGTCCAACACATTAAAAAACACTTCTAGAAAGAGTTCTTAAAACGACGTAGGTACACAAGATTAGATAAGGATCTAATTTAAGAACTCTGTACATAGTTATAAGCAATAAATTATATTCTATTCTATTCTGTTCTTCCTAGCACAAATTATAATTTATTAACGAATTCTGAGGAGCGGTGCACTTTCATACCCTCAAGACCTTTGGGCAATATTTTATACATAACTTATTTCTTGATCGAAAGAAAACTTCCTTGCCCTGCAAGGGGAGTATCACGACTGAATAAAATTAAATAAGTTGTCGTTTGCAAGAAAATAAGCAACGTTTCGGAAGTAGAAAATATTTACCGGCTTACTGGCACGGTTATTTCGACATTAATTCGTAGCCTCCTAAATCCTTATTCATAATTGCTATTTAACTCGTCTGCGTCTGTCAAGGCTCTGACTTGCTGCCAAAAAACGAATCTAATTAAACCAAGACATTACTTTCGAGAAACAAATTACCGAGAAATAAAAGCTACCAACAGGTATGTAGGTTACACATACCTACTACATAATATAGGTATATTCAATATTTTGCTCTCGGCAGTCTTTGAAACCTGTAAAGGGTCCGGCTAAGTAGTTACATGCTTCAAGCGTTAGTGGGGACGCTTGGTTAGTTTAAGCCAAGACTATTCAAAGATTTCCCACGTTATCCCACGACGAGATAACTGAGAAGCCAAATTGGTAAAGACTCTATTGGTTGGGAAGGGAACTTGACGTTCACGCCTGACATGGACGTGCACAGAATAGAGAAGGGACCTTTTAGTGGCGGAGACCACTAAAAAAAACTTATACATTGCGTCAACAAAATTAGTTTGTTAGTCGACCTGCTAGGCATTTTGACCACAACTCACCATGATAAATGACGCTATGGCGCAAGATAGAAAGCACACTGAGCTTGGAAAACAAACTGACATTCAAGTCTATCTAACTACGCAGTCTAACGCAAGATTAGATTTTCGACTTCTGGTTATGGTTGTTATGGTTTCCTTATGTTTTACTTTTCTTCACATTGCTTGGATTACTTGTGCCTTCAGTTATCAGCATAGAATATATATTCAGCATAGAAATCCGTTGCACAACGGACTAAGATATCATAACTATCAAATTTAGAAATAAAATACAAAAGGTTACATTTATAGTTTAATTCCTGAGACCTACATCTTGGAATTTTCAAGGCTAGAGTGAATAGATATATTCTATATCGACGAGCTCCATCCTCGTCCACACCGTCGCTTAACATCAAGCGAGTTGGTGGTCAATCGTAGATCTAGTGTCTTGTATAAAAAAAATCACCATTACGTGCTATGTGAAACTATTTTCTATACAGATATGTTAAATATTAAATATGAAGGCAGTATGAAAAAATAGGGTCTAAAATGTAGGCCCATTCATCATTTCTTATTTCTAAATCTCAAGGTTTCTTTCAGTTGCCAAAAGCAATGAAACCCGCGATTCCTGGATGATGTAATAATCTTTTGCTGAGTCAAGATCATAAAACACCTTGAATTTTATATAACGGGTTCATAATATGCGTTCGAAAGAGATAGTGGGCCCTGAAAATAAGACGTTGCAGATTGTAGCGGTAGGAATTTGCGCATTACACACCTGTGTTCGCCGTGTTCCCACCGGGTGAGTAGTCGCACAGTGTCCTGCGCACGCGCCGGTCTCTCCCGTCCGCTACATCGGAGCTAGAAATTGACACTCGATAGTGAGTTCCGTGTTTATTTTTGATCGAGGAATTCGATTGATACTCTTTAGTGACTTTTGTTTGAAGATCAACAGTCCAGTTTGCATTTGTTTTTCAATAATTTTCAAAGAATATTGAAATGTGTAGTAATTGAATTACTGGAAGTCCATGATTTTTCCAACCTTTTCGAAAAATTTCGGGAGTAAAAGTATCTTATATGCCACGTGGTGCACATTTAAATCTCCTTGATAAATACTTACTAGAAAGATTATTCCGGTCCCAAACTTTAACACTGAGCAATTGGCGAACAGTGCTATTTCTTTTACTTACTAAGATATTGTAGAAGTAGATAATAATTAATTCATTCTAAATGTCGTAATAAATATTCCCTATAACTTTTATTTAAAACGAACAAACTAAATTGCCACCTTTACTTCAATGATGTGAAATCTAAAGAGGTGTTGTATGTAATACCTATACGTGTAGCCTACACGTATAGGTATTACATACAACACCTCTTACTTACTTACTACACGGTGTAGGTATTTGTATACTACATAATATCAACAACTGCCTGCAATATAATTTGATAATATGGGCTATCAATTGATTTATCTATTAGGTCTTTACAGGAATTAATATACTTTTTAGGTGTAGTATAAATAAGTCACTTCGCTAGAAATTGAAGATGGATATTAGCTTCCAGATATCTATAAAATAGGGATGAAAAAATAAATGACAATACATATTTTAACTAAACATATTTTACGCCAACAAGCGACAAACTTGCCTATTCTCCGACAAAAAGTCAGTTCTCATCATGGGTTATCTTGCAATTCAATATAATTCAATCTTTTAGAATTAAACTAGTTGTTATTTAAAAAATAATTAATTATGAAATAACATAAATTGTGAAATCTAAAACTAAAGTTAGATTCTTTTAAGAGGAATGGTGTCACGTGCTCTTCCATACAAAAAATAATAGGTACCTACACTCTTTTCTACCCCTAAGCATTATCCGTTTTTTTTAATTCTCTGTTCATTTTATTGGAATCATAAATGGCTATGCCACTACGTATTTGGATAGAGACATACTCGTAGTAATTAATGGTTCCAACCAAAAAACAAAATTATAGAAATCGGGTAGAAAACAGTTTTCTACACTTGTGTGAGTAAATGCGTAATGTACGTACGTATGTAAGTATGTACGTACTTGCGAAATTTACTACAACTGACTTTTTATGGTTTTCTACCTCAAAAGGATAAAAGAAAACCTTACATTATACCGTAGACCGTCTGTCTATCTGTTTGTTAAGACTCAATACCCTTTTTCAAACCAAATTCGTACTTGGCCGATTTTATTTTACAACCTTTTACTACAATATTTTACTAACAAGTAGGTATTTACATTGTACGGTTACCTGCTATAGCTCTTGTGTGCAGTTTTAGATTAACGTCAAAATTCTGATGACAAATCGTAGTTAGACATCTCGTCAATTTGCTATTTATATTTTTTATGAGCATTTTATAAACGCATGATAATAACTAATGAGCAATATGTTTTTTATAATTCCCGCGTCGATAAATATTTTGATTGGTAATCAGTTGGTGGCTTACATGCTAAGTAACAAGCAATTTATAAAACTTTACAAGCGACAAATATTTTGTGTTGATGTGAAAAACGTGAAAGGACAATAAAAGATAATGTTTGCTTTTGCCCAGAAGGGAGCCGTTGTGATGACGACGACAAAAGAGCCGGGGCTTTCGCAGTTGACATGTAGTTTAGTCCATGATTGAAAAATATATTTATGCAGTATAGCAAGACTCATGACATAATTATGGTAGTAAGAGACATGGTATACTCTTCGTGTCTTTCATGGGAGAACCGACCCTATGATCTGCAAAGCCATCGAGTCGGGATATGGTTGAAAAGAACTTACATCTACGAGTATTTCAATTTCAAGTAGCACATTAGCACGAGCGACGTCACTGCTACGTATTGTCGTCTTTATCATACTTGTATAAAATATATATTCAAATCTTGGCTTAGCAAGTGTCAACAACATATTTTATATGTCGGAGTTCGTGTCATTTCGATTCTCATGCCATTTTTTCAGAATAGTGTTTCCATGTTTTCAGTTTCGGTCAAGTTCCTTATCTATACCTACCATAGCGTAGGAAGATAATCTTTACAATGCTGACGACCATGTGACACGAGCGAGGTCGTTGTCGTTTAATGACGTCTTTCTCGTACTTGCATAAATTAGATGTTACTGATTTGACAATCAAAGGTTCTTAGAATCATTTGGGTGCTCGGGATGATGCGGTTAACTGTAATACTATAGGGTAATCTAATATTTCTACTACAGTTTAAAATATCTCTGGATACCAAAGACCTGATAGAATTTTCATCTTGTGACCATAAAGGATGAAGATAACGGAACTATTTAACAAAGTTCCATCCAACGGACTGCCTGCTTCATTTTGCTAATGGTTTAAGGATTTCTTTAGGGAACGATCGATTCAACTGGTTGTTGAAGGTTAGGTACTCGTCTGATGAATTTATTAATTAGAAACGGCGATTAACGCTGGTGTACTTCAAGGGTCATACTCTCCCTAACTCTATTCTTGCTGCATATTAATGATCTGCTCACACCCGGCTTTTTCCAAATAAAGTGACCAAAATCTCATCAGATTCAACGTCAACAAAACACAAGCTTGCCTTTTCTCCCACAAAGAGTCAATTCACGTCGTACTTTCCAGAATGTATTTTATACTACTGACAGGCCATCTTGCGTTAACCTCAAATTCAACCTCGCTTTCAGTCTAAAAATGCACGCTCCTCTATGTCTACTCGTCCTCCTCCTCCATGTCCTCTCGTTGTCTTTCGGAACTATGACAGCTATATCTCTTTCTACTTTGTACAGTGTTTGTATGTAGTGAGGTAGATATGCATTTATAGACTGAAAGATCTCTACTTACCTAGATATTTTAATGGTAATTGTTTATCCAGGAGCACTCTCACTTGGTACTAGCGCTATCTCCATTTCGTTAGGTAGGTAGGTACATTAAAAGTTATACAATTAACAACAATTATATAAAGCTAACAACGAAGTGTGCACCGCAGATAATTCGTTCTGATAGTTATTTACTGATTACTAACTGAAGGCGAACAATAAAATTTATAGTATAGGTAATCGACGATGAAGGTGGTAATGGTAAGAGTTCCGATTATCAGGAACACTGTTCTTTCTGAATTCTTTGAAAATGTGCATCTATCGTCAAAACAACGTCCAATTTACATTCCTATCATCCGACATGTTACCTAGCTCGCCCACGTGTAAAATCCATGGAAATTGTTATTTTTTCGATGTTCTGGCGCAAATCCAACGTGTTGGTGGGCTGGCCGGGCTAATTCCACCTCAGATGTGTCATAATAAGTGTTGTGGAGTGGATACAGAGTCGACCCGCGTCATTCCGAGAGCACAAGGCACCACTAATACTCAGATTGTACGCATGATAAAATCAAAGGTGAACGTGGATTCTCAACGCACAAATTAACTACAAAATGTGGACATTCATTTGCTGTCTGCGTTTTAAAATCATGTTATTCCTGATTGGCCATTAGAATCGTGAACAAAGTCGTTAAAACTTTGACACATTTATACGAGCGATAAACCGTTTATATCATATTTCTAGCTATTCTATCTCTCGTATCTTTGGTTACTTTAATTGTTAGACTAAGTTCTTACTCTTATTATATTTATATGACTAATATAATACCTAGGCCCAAACGTGAGACCACCAACAAGTCTGATATTAAGCGATGCCTAGATGAAATCAATTCATTTGAGATTTTAAGATACGCCGAGTATTATATTAAGATTACATTTCGTAGATAGTCCACAGTACAACTGAGTTAATAAATAACGACAGAAAGTTTAATTTATTTTTAACTTTATCGCAATTAAGATACATAAAGATACAAATAATTAATAGCAAAATTTATAACGAGATCCATGCAATAAAATAGAAATCAACTTGTTACAGGCCAGAAGAAAGTAGTGTGGCCGCCGGTACCTGAATCCAACGGCTACCACTCACCACAACAACATCAGGTAAGTTGAAACAAGTTTGAGTCTTATCATATTGCCAAGCGATCTTATCGGTATGTAAATAGGGTTGAAATTAGAGGCAAATTTACATCACTGCCATTCACTGCTGCACATAGCCCAAGCTTGGTGGGGGAGATAATTGCATGTAATATTTAGGGCTGATTTCTGACTCCTCTAATAAGCTGTCGATGTTGCATTACTAAAACGAAATTCCTATAGAACACTATACCGCCTATGAGATCAATATTACTTAGGTACCTTCAAATTAGGACATACCCAAACCAGTTTCCTTATTGGGGGACGATAAAATCAGCTCGAAAACGAATACAGTGTACTACAAGCGAGATTATCCCAACAGCAGAGTCCCGCATTCTACAACAACGCGCAACACTCTCCTCAACCCCAATCCCAGCCCCAATACCAGCCGCCTCCCCAGGAGCCGGCCTACCTCCCCCAGAGTCAACCCCAGTACCAGGCGCCTCAATACCAACAACCGCAGTACTACCAGCAGCCAGGAAACCAACCGCAGTCTCAGCCCGCTTACTGCGAGGGAAAGAAACAGCAGGCCTGTGGGTTGAGTAAGCTGATCCCCGTGGGGCCTGGCGTGACTGCCGGGAGGCCTGCCAGCCCCTACCTGCCGGGCGCGCCCGCCGCGGCCAGGCCTGTGAGCCCGTACCTGCCAGGTCCGGCGTCGCCGCAGCCCTACCGGCCGCAGCAGAGCCGCTGGGCACCCGTTCCAGCCCCTCTCTCCCCGCAGGTATCTAGGTCGTCGTGACTGCCGACCGCCACGTCGCCGATAGTTATTATTTCAGTGTTCATTACTCACAGCTACACGCACGTTGTGTTCCACTAACCATTATTTAGTGTCATCAATCTCGGTAAGTAAAGTTGTGGTAAAAAGATCACTTCAAACGCTTCTCTTCTAAATTTCACGCAAAATTTATTAAAGCGTGTACGTATTTATTTGTTTTATTTCTAAACGAGCTTTTGCAGATTGCTGTACTTAACAGTTTCGCACTATATTCTTTAAATTAATATGCAAGAGCTATTGCCGAATTAATAACAATAAAATTTTAGATGTTTTTTTTATTTTAATGGTGTTACCGAGCTTTTTGAAAGAAAGGACTGAATTTTTGGTACAATAACTATTATTTTTATAAAAATAGTATTTTTTAATAAACAACGAGCCAGACCACGCAGCCGTGACACTCCGCTTATATATCCGAACAATCAGTGATGCTACTTTATTTTAGCCACTTGCGAATAATGTGACAAAACTTTTTTTTATCTAAATCAAAATCTAAAAAATCCAATTATAAACAACTCAAGTACCTACTTACTCCTTGTTGTTTACTATTCCGTAGTTGATTTTTTATTCGACTAGGCATTTCACCACGACCAACTGAAATCCACATATCCAGAGTATGTTTACAATCGCGGCAAAAAAGAGGAACTAACGTCTTGAAGGATACACTACTACGGTATTTTTCTGGTCCCGACTAAACAAAATAATGAAATAAGAACAGTAGCGCCCTCAATGCCACATTAGTTCTCTAGATGAACAGAATCTTACCTGGAAAACAATGGAAGTCGAAAGGAACCTGTATGTGAATATACCTGCAGAAATGAATACATTTTGAATCTACAACCGTTCCAAGTTTGCTCGAAGAGATGACTCTATTCACATATCTCCCTGGTTTCAGCCGTCTAGCCAGCAGCCCAGCTACGGGCAGCCGCAGTACTCCCCGCAGTACTCGGAGCCGGCCTACCAGCCACCACAGAGGCAGTTCGAGCCACCTCCGTCTACCATCACCCTGCGCCCTCAACAACCGGTGCACCAGAAACCGCCGCCGGTTTTCTCTAGCCAGCCTGCCACAGCATCCTTTCAAGGTAAGCTATATATGGGAAAATCCGGAGAAATCCGGAGTCATACAATGCCAGTTGTGCGTATCGCTAAAATGTAGAATACTCTTCCTGTATGCGTTTGTTCGATTAGCAGTGTTCTAGTTGTCTTCAAATCGCGAGCGAATAGGTTTTTCACCATCATCACAGCTATAAGAAGTCCACTGTTGAACATGGGCCTCTCCCATTGATTTCCAAAAAGACCGATTGGAAGCGGCTTGCAACCAGCGTCTTCCCGCCACTTGTATGAGGTCATCTTACCATTTCGTGGCTGGTCTTCCTACACTGCGCTTGCCGGTGCGTGATCTCCATTCGGAAACTTTTCGGCCCCATCAGCCATCAGTTCTACGTGATATGTGGCTACGGATATCTTAATTTCTGATTCGATCTCGCAGAGACTCCGAGCATAGCCCTCTCCATAGCTCGTTGCGTGATTTATAGAATAGGTACCTATAGGTTTTTATGTGTAGGTATTATATGAGTGAATGTTTTTTGTATGTTTGTTACGCAATTACTTTTTTGTTAGGTAGATCATACGTCATCAGACGTGGTCCCGTATAAATTTATATGCGACCACAACATTATCAAAATCGGTCCAGTACTTTAGGTCTTAAAACAAAATAACTGGAAAAAAGATGTCAACGAAATTACGTACCTATTTTGAAGTCGGTTGTTTCAGTTTTTTCTAGACAATCGTAGACGAACAAACGCAAGCCTATGTACCATCTAATATAATTAGACAATAAACTCTGTGGCTTGCAATTTCAAGTTTAAAAAGACGCGAAGACCTGAAAGAAATGAGTTTCCTAATAACAGTAACTTAGTCTCGCTCAGCAATAGAAAGCTATGTAGCAAGTAAGCACAGTACTTATGCAAAGAGAAAAGTTTTAAAAACACTTTTATAAGATACTGTGGATATTTGAAATGGTATAAAATGCTGAAATGACGGGTTGTTAGAGAATAAGTGCTGTTTCGCGGACAATGTCTACAAAACTACGGAGTACGGGCTTACGACTATCTATTGTCGCTAAAGAAAGTAACTTGCAACAGCGGTTCGTTTGCTTCTTTAATGGTGAAGTTGTGGCTCATAAAAATATTTTATCGTTTTTTCAGAATATAAATTTTGATTAGTGTAAAGTTTACAAATTTATCAGATAAGAGACATTTTTAAGCATTACGTAGGTATGATAAAAGAAGTACCTATAAGTTTAAAAGCTCAAAAACCCTCAACAAATAAAAAAGGCCAAACCAATTTTGATGACACACAGCTAAAAATACTCTCGATGAAAGTCTTAGTCTACGAGTATCTCATGAATCACCACCACCGCCCTCCTTAACATAGATATACTTAGTCTGCGAGTATCTCATGAATCAACCTTTACATACACACCGACAACAAGAGATCGCTTTTAGCGTTAAGACCACATTTTGTGCCATTTTCTTATGTGTTTATTGTCTTATTACTTTATGTGGTGTCAATAGGTGTCCTAAAGTGTTATCAGAGCCGTAAATAGGGCGGTGCCACCGGTGCCCAGGCACAGGGCGTAGACTCTGGGGGGCGCAAGAATGGCCAGACCAGGCAGGACTATTATTTTTTCGGTTTGCTTCTGATAAGTTCCCGCTGCGCCCCTAGTGCTCGATTCCAACACATACGTACCTACGTGCCAGTATCATTAAAAATGTCTGTTAAATTAGACAAAACATCGCGCTCATTTTTTTGGCAGCGTA
This sequence comes from Lycia hirtaria, assembly GCA_947563715.1. Classification (NCBI taxonomy): domain Eukaryota; kingdom Metazoa; phylum Arthropoda; class Insecta; order Lepidoptera; family Geometridae; genus Lycia; species Lycia hirtaria. Next base: position 2,033,971 of record OX387379.1, read on the forward strand.
CGAGCGTATTTGTGTTTAGTGTTTAAAGTCAAGCGGCCGGCCGGCTACACGGTCGGTCGGACGGAGACTAAGGGTACCTACACACTATGCGGTTAGCCGGAATGCGGTCAGCCGTCCGATTAACCGCAGCCAAAAATATGTATGAAAAATTAGTTTTTAGTGTAGGTACGCATTTACCGGTTTGCGGCAACCGGTTACCGGCAACTGCGGCCAGCCGGAGGGGCAGCCGCGTTGCGGCAAACCGTTCAGTGCGGATGAAAACGCTCTGGTTTCTCGACTGATCGGCCCATTCTCAAAATGGACGTTGAAGAAGTCGCAGCTATTTATTATATTTGCTTGCGCTATATAAAGAAAACAAAAAGGTGCTGGGTCCATGGCGTCTGTTTTTAGCGCGTCAGTACCTACACACATGCGTCATTACTATAAAACACCACTAAAATTTTCGCGCCCGCTTCGCTCGCGCTTTATTACTATTTTGACAGAGAAGTACCATGGGTTCACTAATACGAAAACAAAGCATATTTCTATAAAAGCACTACTAAAATGTTCGCGCTCGCTTCGCTCGCGCATAATTATTATCTATTTTAGTTTATATTTAGGTCATGCAAGCGCTGAGTGCTCGTTAAAACGAAAAAAATATTTTTTATTACTACCCAAAAATAATAGAAAATTTTGCTATGATAAACTTGGTGTTCATGAGCTAGGGTACCTATAATATCTAAAAAAAAATAAGGGCGCAGTTATAGAAGCTCGCACAGGGCGCAGAAAAGGCTATTTACGGCTCTGAGTGTTATTGATTGATGAAATCCTATTTCAAACAAAAACATACAAGATCAAAATCGGTCAATCCGTTTGAGAACTACGATGTCACAGACTGACACATAGATACACAAATACACACGCCAAACTTATAACACCCCTCTCTTTCGTTTGGGGGTTAATAAAGTTACTTAGGGAGTTGGAATTTGCAAGGTAGTTACCTATTTTGCGTTGAAAATAACTAGTGAAGATACGCATAGGTACAATAAGAGATTAGTAAGCGTTTCATTTAGGTATTCAGTTCAACAAGATGGACTTACTTGAAGCACGGGATATTTACCGTGGTTCGCGTTGATTTTGAGCTCCCAATATATCGGCACAGTTACATGCACCTTGTTTACGAGCGACGGAAAAATGCAGGTGGATGATATGGTTAAGAGCAGACAAATCTGTCTACCCTCTTTCTTTGTCTTTTACTGAGAAGAGCGTTATCACTGGCATTGAAAGTCCCGACAAAACACACTCACAATATCACTGCATGTCTTGTTTTGGACACATTTTGGACGCGTATCTTTATTTCTAAGATTACCTAATACTGGATTCCATGCACTGGCTAGTATATCGTGAGCTCAAAATTAGCGCGAACCACGGTAAATATCCCGTTAATAATAATAGTGTTTTAATGAATGACCATGATAGTTTAAAAAAGTGTTTTACTTGAAGCAGTCTACTGGTATGACTTAAAATACGCTTTTGTTCGGGAAGATATATTAATAGCGCAAACCGTTGAAACTAGTCATCGTGATTGTAGTTTCAAAGTCTCTATCTAGACCCTTGTGACGAACGGATGGTCTCCGGAACGCCTAACAACTATGTTAATCTAAATATTTTTATTGGTGCATTTTACTCTTGAATAAATAATAATTTTTTTTTAAAGAAAAAAAACCTAAACCTGACTTAAAACAGAACGCTGACGCTCGAATGTAAATATGTAATAATGTTAGTTGAAATCGTTACCATACTATTTTTAAATTTCATAGCTCAGAGGTAAAAATAAATCATCAAGTCGAATCACAAAACCTGGAATATTTTCTTTTTAAATAAAAAATAGTCTTGCGCTTGACCGCTAATTCGTGACTGTTGCTCCAACGTAGACCACGTAGGAGCACGCTTGCCTAGAAGGAACCTCAATCGCGATTTGAAGACACCCTGGGTGTCCCACCCAGATTATAATTACATATCCGGAAAGACACATTCAGGAAGCGTATTCCACATTTTGACGGTATGCGCAATAAAAGTAGAGCTACGCGTAAATCGTTCAGTGCGAGTCTTTGGAATATCCACAACAAAACGATTATATAGAATCGTTTACACGGAAAGTCACGTGAACACTCTTCATAGAGTCATGTTTTGTGCATGCTTCAGCAAAAGCAAATTCAGCAAATAAATTGACTTACATCATAATCCGGTGTACGCAGGAGGCGTCAACATGCGTGGTGATCAGAAGTGGCCCCCGCAGTCGGTGAAGGAAGCCGTCGAGATGGAGAACGAGGCCCGGAGACAGCTGGCCAAGGGCCCCGCTTGCAGACCGCGCAAGGTACAATCGCAACACATACCTCCTATCGTACCTATCTCTTCGATTTCTAAGTCAGCTAGGCTACCGAAAATTTATCCAAGGTTTTCATAAGGTGGCCATACGAGCCTGTTAAACATAGGCCTCGGGCCTCCTCCATGGATTTCCAAAAAGACCTGATGAAAGCGACTTGCATCCAGCATCTCTCCATCTTATCACACGAGATTTATAGAAAGTATTCGGTCGAGCAATTTGGCTCCATCCTTAATAAATATACTCCATTCTCCCGAATTTGATTAAAGATCAGTTCAGTCGTAATTGTCGATATGGTGACAAGTGACAACAGACACATAAGTTTTAAATGAGGTTATTCTTGTGTCCAAACTTTTGTAAATATTGTGAAAAATATAAATATAATTTAACAAAGCATGCTGTACATATTTTTACTAATTAATACGCATATACATATTTGAATAAGAACTCTTGAATAATATTGTTTTAGGACGAAGAACCTAAATAGGATGGAGCGTCAATTTGCATTTAAATTACAAGTGTACCTAATAGTAACTAATTTTTATATATAAAAAATAAAGGTACCTACTTACCTAATTCTAAACAAAGGACACAAAATTACGAGCACTGAATCACTTTAACATGGCTAACGATAGTTCTATATTTTATCAGAGAGCATCAGCGACCCTTAATTACCACTATAAAACATTTCGATACTCTAAAATTAGATACAACCACAAAATTTAACAAAAATTCGAAAATAACCGGCAAATAAAAAAAAATTAAACACCTAACACAATATTTTGGTATAATTTAGGCGTTATAAAACGTTGTCTGTTTTAGCTGCGTCAATTTTCGCTTGCCGAACTAATTGCCATGAAAGAGGTGTAATTCGCGCACTGAGGTGCGCGTGCGCTCGGACCTAACACTTGTAAGTGCAGCCAGATGGCTCTATGTCCGCCTGCTAACAACACTTGGCTAGTAACGATCCTGTGTAGAACAAACTAGGACTCAACGTTACATACTCTCTGATGCTACGCGAAACTGGTTTTTGACTTCGAGGTTGCGGTAACCAGGTAGCTTTCGATAATGTGTAAGCAAAAATATTACAGCAGGCCCAGAGACGGCCACTGGCACAGGCCAAGCCCTGAACCAACATCTCTAATTACCGTTCAGTAAGAGTTCATATAGTCACCCCTCTACGCGGTCGCCGTCTAGCATAATGCCATATCTTGATACGCTTTAGGTACCTCCGCTACAATCATTCAATACTTTACCGGCATTGTCCTTAACGATATTCATACCCCTCATTGTCAGATCAAAGAAAAGTGAAATGATCATCACGTGCAGACGGAGATATAAGAGTAAAAATACCTGACAGAAAATGTGATGACGTGCTGAAGATGAAGACGTATCCACCGACATACTTATCACATTTTGCTAAAATAAAATAAAAAACGTGTGCGTCTCGGGACGCCCGACAGAAGTGATTACTTTAACGCCGTATGCGTGAGAGAAAGGGAAGCCAGACAGACTGGCGCCGTAACGCGTTATGTAACGAAGCGGTTTACCCTCCCATAAGAAGTTATCACTTTAACAAATTACACCTAACTGAACTCGAAGACTAGTTTCAAACGCGTTGCAACCATTAGATTCTAGGCTTCGCCACAAGTTTCAGGGACAACTCCGAGACGGAATTGTAAAATACTCTATACCATTATCAGGATGAAGTATTTTTAGAGTTGTACCTACCTATCTTAACGTCATTAGATCATGTAATTATAAATCATGTCATTTACAAAAAGTAGGTACATAGCTCATTATTTCTATGAAAAGCTTTGCATGCAGATTACATATGAAGATAATATTTTTATGGCTGCCTACCTGTAGTTATGTGTTATTGCATGACTTAAAACATTATTAAATGATAGATATAGAAAAATATGCTAATAGTCTCAAAAACCGTTCTACTTAACCTGTTAGCCTGTACTTGTACCATTTTACAATCTAAGTAAAACATTATAAAACTACGTTAAAATATTAGATTTTAAATTGTCTAGATTAATGAATCTGTAGATATGTAGCTAGGATGCTGGTGAGTCCAATTACAATGTAGGTACATAATAAATGAAACCTTACGTTGCAGGTAAAGAAGGACTACCGTCCTTTCTTCGCGCAGCACGCACTGAACAACAACTACCCCGGCTACCGCGCGCCCCCTGGCACGCAACACTACGAGGACCACCCCGGCCGATCATCATACTAAACTAGATTATTACCTACTAACAAATCCACATGACGATGAAAGTTGACGCATTTCGGATAAGAGATGGCGCCACTGCATTCATAAAACCAAAAGTGGTACAAATGCATATTTGAACCGATTATTTTTTATGTGGATATCGCTAATAACCCTTTCATAATTATTATTTGTATTGGCTGTATAATCGCGTAGTGTCTAGACTTATTAAAATAGGGGGTGAGGCGGTTTTAGTGTCAATACAAGTAATTTCATTATCGGTCACTCATAAACTCGCCCGGGACGCGAAAAGAGCAGTGAAGTACTTGTATTGACTTTAGGGGATAAAGTCTGCACGCATGTACAACACGATTTATCACCCAGTACTTATGTAGAATTAATTTATTTGTAACCATTATTAGCTCGTAAGTTAATATTAATAACCAAACACATAATATTGCACCTTACGTCGTTTCGGAACTAAAACATTATAAGCCCTATCATTATTTTTCGATATGAATGTGCGGCTTTACATAATATTGCGACAACATGCGACACCGCTTTTAAAAAAATGTAAATAATGCTCAATCGCCGATATCATAAATATATTTTTTACACAAAATTGACGAAATGTTACTTATAAGTATTAGATAAGTAGGAACTACTTAGTTATATTGATCAGCTAAATTATAGTGTAAGAAAAATATTTATGATATTTGGTCTCCTTCGCTTTTGCCAGTTGAAATTCGTAATTAAATTGGCTAAGCTTATAGTACCTACCTAGTCACGAAGAGATTATACGATATTTTGTATATAAAAATTTAAAAATTACCTTGTCGATTTGGTATTTTCATGTAATTGTATTTAAATTTAAATAAATTACATCAAATGCTAGATAATGTTTCTCTTATCCAATATCCTTAGTTATATCACAGTTTAGCAAAACTTTCATGCTACAGATTATTATAATAGTATCTACATAATTCCATAGGCTTAAGCTTGGATTCTTCCATTCCCACTACAAATATAAATTCCAATTTCCATTGTCTTATGCAATGGGCAAAAAATAATCACGCCTGACGTCAGCGACCAACATCAGCGTAAAAATAATCCAAGCTGTAGAAAATAAACGCATTTTATAAGAAAATATTATATTATTGTACATAAATACAATGTGTACAAAACACGCCGCAAGCAACTCGTGCTCTCAACCAACGCTTAGAAACAATAACAATCAACTCTAGCCCGTGTCCTACAACAAACATAAACTGTCAACAGAACCTCGTAACAAGATGGAAAGCACGACACGTCTATACTCGTACTAGTGAATGGTATACTCTTTACTACCACTATTCACTATCTGTCAGACTCGGAACCTACATCTTCATCTCTGTCATTTACATACAGGATGACAGAGAAGAACATACATGTAGTTTCCGAACAGGATCCGAAGCATACAGATTGTGAATAGCCCTGGGCCGAACCACAAGCGTTCAAGCATTTATTTCTATATTACTTTGATATTTGTCGCGCTCTTTCTCCGATTGAGAGAGTAAAGCACAGGTCAGAGTAATATAGAAATAAGATTGCTATTAATATTGGGGTAATCTCCCCCGCAGATCGTGCACCGTTGTAGGACATTATCGAAACCAGAGCCGCAAGGAACATCATTTCACGATTACATTGAAAAACATTCTTGATTGCGCTGCGCAGGAATGGAATTCTTTGCCGCCATCACTGTTACAATCTTGAAATTTTCAAGGCTATAGTGAATAAATATCTTCTAGATCGACGAGCTCCATCCTCGGCCACACAGTCGCTTAACATAAGGCGAGTTGGTGATCAATCATAGATCTATTTTGCGTTAAAAAAAAACCTTCACAATATTGAAGTGTATCTACAATGAACACTTTCGCGGCGGAAGCAAATAATGAGAATTTTACACGTATCCAGACTCTATCAAATGCAATACAAATCTCACAAACTATAATTTAGTTTTGTTTTTATAAAAGGTGCAGTAAAAAGGCAGACGGCTCGCCTGATGGTAAGCGATAAGCGTCGCCTTTGGACAACTGCAACATCTGTCAGTGACATTACTGTTAGTTTGATAGATTACCTTAAAGGATGTGACCTAAGCACTGTGTTTATTATAATCGAGTACTATATCACTGAAAAATCTGTTTTCCGCCACAATTTACCTCATAAGCATTTTATCTAATCATCATAATCTCATCCACAAAAAGTTCACTGCTGGACATAGACCTGCCCATGGATATCCAGAACGACTGCTTGGGAGCGTATTATTGACTGATATTTGAACCTTCCCCTCTTTTCCGACTCTGTGCAGCTTCTAACAAAAGCTTTAGAGCATCTAGTACATGCAACTACTGGTTTTGATAGTGTACTCGAACGTAATGTGAGTAACAAAAATATCACAGAGGCAACCATTATTATATACATAAATAACTAATTATGATATATCATAATTAGTTATTTATGTATCATAGTTATTTATTTATTATTATATATCATAGTTAGTCACACATAAACGTCACTAGGTGCTGGCTATACAAGACCACTAGCTTCGGCTAGCGTTGCGTTGTCGGTAAAGAATCTTCAATTCCAAAATTTGATCCAAGAAAAAGACTAAAATAATTAATCATTCTTCAACATTTGATCCAAGAGAACAACGAAAAGTGTTTGAAACCGAAAAACACGGTTGAAGGAAATAAAGATGGACAATTTTGTTAAAACTAGGTTCCAGAATAATATTTAAAAATAATAATAATGAAGGTACATAACGGAGCACATTTAAAAAAAATGCTAAATATTTTTTCATTCGCAGGACGTAATATAACATAAGTATATAGAACGTATGTTATAGTAAGGCAATAAAACAGATATACTTTTTAAGATGTACCGGATTAAAGTTACATACAAATTTAGCTTGTAAAGAATACATTAAATTAACATATCCAATCTCGGCCTTATGATCGACCAACAACACATGCGTTAGAACAACAAATGCACAATATTTAATTCAAACACAACAGTCCGAAATTACATTAATAATCTTATTGAAATATATAACTCACGAACAATATTTGTTCAACATCATAATGCAAGGCACAAACAGATATCTTAGCAAACAATGACAATATTAAACGTAAACATATCGAATCAAATATTCAAATAACGCCAGTATAGACATTTCCGATAACAGTCAACAAACGAACAACTGTTTTCCTCGTGACTATAATATTCATAAGTATTGCAATTGCTTATCATGTTTACTTTTCCTGATTTTTTTTCAAGTCTTAAGAGTGTTCTCGCGCGATCTCCCATACTAATATGAGAAAACCCTTTTCTACCCCTAAACATTAACCGATTTCGATGATTTCTTTTTGTATGATTTAAATCATAGATGTCTACGCCTTTACGGTTTGCTTTTTTTCATATTTCGTTCTAATTCCGAAGTTAAAAATGGTAAAAGTAAAAATTTTGTTAAAAGTAAACCGTAAAGGCACAACAAGTTCCCGCCAGCCTAGTCGGGAGACCATCCGACTTGCAATCCGCAGGTCCTGGGTTCGAATCCCACGGCACGCACCTCTGTCTTTTCGAAGTTATGTGCGTATCGTTGATTGCCGCCAACTTCAAACGGTGAAGGAAAACATCGTGAGAAAACCTATATGTCTGAGAGTTCTCAATGGTCTTGAAAGATGTGTGAAGTCTGCCAACCCGCACTTGGCCAGCGTGGTAGACTATGGCCTTACCCTTCTCATAATGAGAAGATGGCCCGCGCCCAGCAGTGGGACAGTTTGTACAAACAGGGCTGATAAAAAGAAAAAAAAGGCACAACTATTAATGGTTCCGATCATTTTTAAAAAAATTATCAAAATCGGATAATATTTAGGGATAGAAGTTTTTTTAAAGTTGTATAAAAAATGCAGAATTTACTAGTAAAAGATCGCGCGACAGCGTTCCTCTTAAGATGATTGTTGAGCGCATATTTGTCGTTATAAAAGGAGAAAACTAATTTCAACCCCTTAACACATTTACAATCCCCATTCAAAGCTGAAATTGTTCCGTAAAGTCCGTAACTAGAACATTACGGACATCACATAACAATTTCAACTTCATGGCCATATAAAGTAAGGAAGATATATGTGGGACTAGTGCGACTTATCTACCGAGACCCACAGGTGTTATCCTGGACTGTAAAAGTGTTATGTACAAATATCCGAATTTGATGATCCAAAGAGCTAAGTATGCATTTAGTTATTCTTTTAATTTTTTCTATACATTCGAAGACAAAAAATTAAGTCTAGTCATATAAAAAGACGTCGATATCGTACAACTTAGTGGATTTTCTTTAGTTTTCTCCGCACGACATGTACCCATACATTGTCATATACTCATGTATTGTATATAAAATGCGCAATTAAAGTTTCTCTTATTTTTTCCTCGGTGCAAACATTTTGCAATTATATGATGTCTCATTTCTGTTTCTTATATCTATTTTGAAAAATCGCGTAAATTACAACTACTACATTATTCACTTTCAAACGTTATTTCGGTGGAACTTCTCTATCAATAGAGCTTGTAATTTAGCAATGCAGCATTCGGGCAACGACGCTTTCTAAACTGTTGAAAGTCATTGCTCTCGTCACAAAAAAACCGACTTACAAAAGTATAAAATTATTATTGTCTTTTAAACTACCCGCGTAATTATTGTTTTTGGTATTTGTATTTTATTTATTTTATATACTGTCAACGTGGGTAACTTTTGACTCCATGTCAGAGATAGTTTATAGTTTTTTTCGAATGTTCTTGATTTTATTCCCGAAAGATTAGTAGTCAAATTACTAGATTAATTAAATAACAATAGTTTTGACTACTGATTTTGTAAAGAAAAAAATCAAGAACCTTGGAAAAAAGTCATGAACATTTGACCCGAAGTCAAAGTTACCCACCCACATTGACAGTAAATGAATTAAATAAAATATCAATACAAAAAAAAATGCGGGTTAGTTAATTTTTATTTTATCTATTTCGATTTCACAATTTAATGTCAATAATAATATGGATTTAAATCTGGAATACATTTTAATTTCGTTTGCGTCAGTCACCTTTCATTATTCAAAGTTTGCTCAGACTAGAGGAAAAGGTATCACGGGTATCACGGAATTCAAAAGAAAAAAAAATATTTGCATAAGATAAATAATTGCATTTACGTCAAATTTTATTTTTTGTATTTTATTGTTCTCTAGCCTGATAATTAGATAAACAAACTTCTTAACATTCTATCTAGTTTCAGATTAATAAAAAAAATTACCCTTTAGTATTTTATAAGAACAGTTTCATCTGAGCTGTCTATTTTTTCTCTAGACTGAGATTTATTTCTTATCAAGCAATGATCAATTTAAATGATTTTCGGTAATATTGTAGAAGAGTCCTTCACACGTTTTGACTTAATTTAGTCAAGTATTACATTCCATAAATTAAAATTTATACAAGTCTGTAGGAACCACTTTTATGAAATTATGTATTTAAAAAAGAAACAAGTAATTGTTAGGTCCCTAGGCGAAACTTACGACAAAGACGCTATGCTAGAGTAAGATACATGTATAAGTAACTTTACACGTGTATCTTTCTCTGCCAGCGAAATTTAAAGCGCACCTTTACTTTATGCGGCATTTTTCGTAAAAATAAAACATACTAGTTTACAATGATGCAAATTAGTTAATTGCGTGAATCGTGTCGATTCAAATTTATTTAATTATTTTTAAATGCAGCGTTTAACGAAATACATAAATAATGCCACGTCTAAGCGACACTGACGCGACAAACTGAGTGCGTTTGTCGTATGAGTCTTCCGCGCAGAATGCCGCATAAAGTAAAGGTTCGCTTCAACGCGTCATTACGCTAGAGGCCCAGTGTCAGGTGTGAAGTGACAAGTCTCACTCGAAGTTGAATAAATCACCCCGAAGCTTGCCGTCGATCAGACTAAGGAGAAGCCCTGCGTCTGCTGAATGGCCTGCAGCAGGTAGTATTTGAGCCGTTCCTTGGTCTTGTACCGCGGCAAGTCGAGCAGGTTGAAGCACGTGTGGGCTACGGGGTAGTAGCGATCGTCCGCTACTGGTTGGATCCTTATCTACAATTCATAGTAGTTAGTTTAGAATGGGAATGCGGCAATGTAGAAGGAAGGTACGGTTGAAATAGACGTATATGAAACCTTATTTGAGTTTCCATTTTCGTCGCTAAAACAGTCATTTATTATTTAGTCTTACTATACAGTAAGACTCCGTTTTAACCGACCAACTGCTTATAGCGACTTATTTTAACAATAAGCCGTTGTTTTTTATCTGTTGTGACAAGGTTAAGGAATCATTACGTGCGCTAAAATGAGTTCCGTGACGCGAAAGTGTTTCTCAATTGAGGAAAAAGTTCTATAATTTATACAGTTTAGAAGCTGGTGAATTAAATGTAACCCTTGCGAAAGACTTTGACTTGTCTCATTTTACAATATCCACAGTAAAAAAAAAAACTTAATTTATCTGGTCATTTTGTCGGTCCCTTGAGGGTCGTTCTATCCGGATTCTACTGTATATGAAATAGTAATACACGAATGTTTTGGCGCGAACACAGGAAAGTAATGTCTTCCTTTTGCCTCCTTTTATTTATGTATGTGTAAAGGGCGGGCTTATCGGCGGTGGTGTTGTAACAGGAGATATTTTAACTCACCTTTATATCTCTCATTCCCTGTATCGGCACTCGATCGCTGCCCGTTAGGAACAGGAGAAACTTCTTCTTATCTTCAAGTGAAAGCTCGTGGAATGTTTCCCAGAACCATCTACGAAAACACAACTTTATTATTATTACTAAAATTAGTGCCCTCTATTGAGAAACTAATAAATCCCATATAGCTATGAATGTTGCCAATTTGCAACAAATAATTCATACGTAGGATGAATAGCGTAGGCGATAGAGCATTCGAAGAATTCATTTATTTGATTAAGACAATTCCAGAACAGAATATAAGCGTGTTGTTCACGGATATATGATAACTTATAAAACTAGACAATAAATAGCGATACAACAGCCACATTATCGCATAGAACAATTTCTTTGGCATTCAATAGGTTTACATAACTTATACTATACTCGTAGATAGAGGTGCTGAGAGATTGCATCTATTTAAATCACCTGGCTTGCGGATCATTGGCCGTATATCCGTTCTTATATTCACAGTTGTTCTCAAACACGTCCCAGTCGTATTCCTCGTTGCCGATGACCACAGACATCAGCTCGTGCGAACGGAACAGCTTGATTATCCGGCCGCCACACACCTGTAACATAGTGAAATATAACTAAGAGTGGCCATCTTGTGACGTCATCACTGGAAGTCGAATAGGATTTAGCACATGTTTCAAACAACGATGTTTAATATATTAATTATTATTGTATATTATTAATTTATTATTGATAATAAAAATAATGTATTAACACACAAAATTTGTAAAATAATGTATTGTTTTTATGTATTATAATGTATTATTATTTATTAAAAGGCACGGACAGACGGACCCTGGAGTCTGTGGAGTTCAAATTTTATATAAAAAAAAAAAAAAAAGTTCTATTGACTGCAGTTATAAATCGGAATTTTTCTTTCTTTTATTCGTTATTCACGTTATACAATTTATGCACACATTAAGATTATTGATTATATTACTTAAAAAGAGCTGCGATCACAATGCATTGATATTTGCGTTAAATGTTGCATGAACTTTCAAATAATTATACAAATCTGTTTATAAATGACTGAGTTATTTAGTAAGCAACAGCGATGCCACTGAAGTTGCAGTTGTCCATAGGCTACGGTTAATGCTTACCATCAGGCAGATCGTCCGTCTCTTTGCTGCTCTTTTTTACAAAAAATAAGAAAAACTATTTTGCTAGACTAGGCTCTCGCGCCCTTAGTACGGAAGCCTAAAAGGTAATAAAATGTAAATATAAAAATAATTTTTGCCAAGTAATCGTTTAAAAAAAAAACAGTTATTTTGTTATAAAAACCAAAACACTCAACAGATTTTGATAAAATGTCTATGGGACTACCCGGGAAGTACATATACCCTTTCAAACAAAAATAAAATAAAAAATTGAAATCGGTTCAGGTGTCTTCGCGTTATTGGGGAACATACATAAAAAAGATTCCGACGAATGAAGAACCTCCTCAATGAAGAAGAAGAAAAGGAAGAGATTCTCAATTCATCGGAATCTTTTTTTTTGGAAGTCAAAAATCGTGCGGGACCTTCTGGAAGCCCTGGTTGAACGCCTTAAACTGGTTCTCGACAGACTTGTTGAGCAGGAAATCTACGTAGAGGTCGACGTACTCCGCCTTGTTCTCGTGCGTGACGGCCACGCTCTCGCCGTCCTCCTTCAGCGGATGCACCTGGATCTGGTCGAACACCACCGTGTTCACCGCGAAACACAGGCTGAACACCTGCCGATACCACATCACATTATCAAAAGCCATCAGCCCATTACATAGCACTTTGCGTGATCTTAAGCTTCCTCAAAGGCCCATAGTTACAGGCCTCATAGCTCAGTAGGTTGTAGGTCGTGGGTACGATTAGAGGGCAAACATTTCTGCTCAGCATGGATGTTTGTCCTGGGTCTGGATGTTTATATGTGTCATATGTATGTATTTACAAAAAAAAAGTATTATTATATTATATTTTCTACTTAGCAATCTGGTTCCCATAGTACAAGCTTTGCTTAGTTTGGGCTAGTTGATGTTGTGTTAAAATGTGCACCACGAACACACACTGGTCATAAACTTTGGACTTGAGGCACTGAGGTATGTTGGACGAGAAGACGCTTTTAAATAATGTGTATTTATAATACACATTATTTAAAAGCGTCTGACTTCTGGGGGATTAGTCTATAATCTCACCACTTATTACCAGGGTGAAGGGAGGGTTCATAATTGGTGAAGAGATCGCGTAATGAACATATGTACAAAAATAACATAAGTACAGTTAAGTTGAGAACCTTTACCTTTTTGGAAGTCGGTTAAAAATATCTTCTAAAAAAAAAATTTGTAATGCCGAAACCCCGTACATAGCGATATCGGTCCACTTTGATGCGTAAGCACTGGAAACGAATTCTTTGCCGCTATCTCTGTTTCCTGAGAGCTACAATCTTAGAATCTTCATGGCTATAGTGAATAGATATCTTTTAGATCGACGAGCTCCATCCTCGACCACACCGTCGCTTAACATCAGATATGATAAGAATATGGTAAATCGTAAATCTAACATTAAAAAACCTTGAAAAAAATTCTCAATATTTCTTCTCATATTTTTTTGTCATTTTTTATTTTATATTCGAAAGTTGCGTTGTCAGTTCGTGCACATGCGCATTTCGGAACCAGGTCTCGGGACGGGATAAAGAGATTATCAGTTCTAGTGTATGTATAAGGCGGCCGACCTCCTCCACATCCTCGTCGGGGTAGTCGAGCAGGCTGCGCAGACTGGAGGCCAGCGTGGGGTACAGGTCGGAGAGGTCGTCCAGCATCACAGACTCGCCGAGAACCTTCTTGTACAGCACCAGCGGGAACGGCACGTAGATTATTATCGAGTTGTAGATCGCGAGCCCGTAGATGGCGCCTGACGAACACCTCATCAACTGTTATTACTAGTTGTTTACCTCGCGAGCACTAACCAATCCACGAGCTCCATTCTCGGTCACAACGTCGCTTAACATCAGGCGAGTTGGTGGTAGGTCAATCAATCGTAGATCTATCTTGCGTAAATAATAACCTTTTGCAACAACATTTGTTGCAAACAAGTCTGTGATCGCGAGGTCTACTGCTCATATTCTAAATTGTGTCTTTTTTGAGGTCGTAAAGAATCTCTGTGTGAAATTTCATGAACATTGGTTCAGCCTTTTAGCTGTGAAAAGGTGACAGACAGACAGACCTACTATCGCTTCTAAATATTAGTTAGGATTGAGTATCGAATGGATGAATATTCCTGTCTGTCAAATAATATCTAAATCGAACGACAAATGGCTTCGTTGTAAACTTTTTATTCTGTAATCGAAATTTTAAAACTTTAATCATAACAACCCCTTCAATTTAGTACGAAACGTTTCTAAGAAGTACATATTGTCAAAATCGGTCAATAAATAGTGCAGCAAATTTCCCCCTTTTTGGAGAGAAGTATTTTTATGTAACTCCAAGAACATCACCCAAACGTAAACACTCACCAATCAGATAGTACATAACGTCGTCTTCAAAGGGGTTGTTATTAAACCAGATCATGTTGGTCTCCTCGGACTGCTTGAACATTCCGTATACGGGGTCAAATATTTCCTTCAGCAGTAGAAGGAAGAATTCCTTTTTAACACCGCCAGCGTCTTCCGCCTCCTCGCCTATGAATTCTACCTAGAAAATAACGCTGTCTTGAACATAAACATATACAAGTAAATTTAAAACAATTAAAACCCCCAAACATAAAAAACGGCTGATTCGATTTTGATGAGTATAGCTAAGAACATTTTCTGTCAAATCCTTTTTCATACAATAAAACTAATCGATCCGCCGTTTAAGAGCTACGATGCCACAGACAGACATAAATACACACGTCATACTTATAACAATCTTCTTTATAGGCTGGGGGTTAAAAGAAACATACGAGGGAGATCCATCGTTATCAATACCATCGAGAACGATGACGGTGCGCCTGCGCTGCAAGTCCGGACTACTATGTTACTGTCGATACGAACGAGGGCCCGATTCCGAATCCTAATGATTGTAAATAGGGGTACTGGTCTGACTAAGAGGATAAAAAAAAAACTTTGAAATTTGAATTTATCGTGTTATGCGTGACGTTCCACCTCAACAACAACACTTACTTTTAACGGTTTCTTCAACTGCGAGCTGTCGTGGTTGCTTATCTGAGTCATGGTGTCCCGCACGATGTGGTTCCTGGAGACGGTCAGGTTGAGGAACTGGTCCCGCTGGTACTCGTACGTGGGGTCCATGCACAGCCGCGTGAAGATCTGCGTGGCGGCGCGCGACACCGCTATCTGCATCTGCACTTGCTGGTCGATCTTCAGCAGCAGAGATTTGCACTGGACGTCGAACAGGAACGCGTAGTTGCACATGTGTGGTTGACTCGACTGGAATTATTTATAAGGTATAGTGAAAATGAAAACTCGCGCAACAGCTAAAAGAGTCAAGAAGTCCTGGATTTACCTCGTGAAGATGTGAAACACGTATCGACAAGAGTATCAACTTGACAACATTGAAGCCGTTAAGAGTACCAGCTAAAAATAAAGTGTTCAGGGCGACTTAAGAAGGTTTCACTTAAAAACTTACGTTTTGATCGGAGAGCCAGTTGATATAGTCCGTTGCTATGTCCACATAGTTGCACATATCTTCTATGTAAAAACACTCTGCTGGTATTTTAGGCTTCTTCGGGTTTGTAAAGTTTATTTTGTTCAATAATAACAATGTGTTGAGTATTTGAATGATACTGTGCGTGAAATATATTTTCTGAAACAATGGAAAATCTTTTATTACATCAAATTATTATAACTGTTATAATCCATACAGGTTTCAGTTATATGAGAGCATTTTAAAAATGATTGACACCATTTTCTATACTATACTTTTTATACATCTATCACTATCATATTTCTTAGAGACCAAATAAACTCACAAGATTATTCGGTCAAGGAATGAATCTTCAACCAGTTTTAGTCCTGTCAAAGCTCTCTTCAGGGCACACGCGCATTTCAAGTTTTTGTTTATTCGAAAATAAACTAGCATTTGACCGCTACACGCCTGATGTTAAGCGATTGTTACAGTCTACGATGGAGCGCGCTTGCCTTAATAAAAACCTATTCACTCTCGCCTAAAATACAACAAGATTATATCTATTCGGAAAGACCCATTCAGAACCCGAGGCGTTAGTAAATTATCTGTCAGTCATCGTCCTAACAAAAACGCTTGATACTACCACACGTCAGACACTCCTTATACTCCGTACTATTCAGCGACACATACACAAGTTGACGTCTGTATATAACACAGTCACACACGTATAGTTCCCGTCATGTAAAAAGAACGCTGGTTTGTTCGCGTTTACGAACAAACCAGCGTTCTTTTTACGTGACGGGAACTATAAGAAGCTATGATCGTCGTTTGACAGCCGTTTGCTCGTGACATAAAGTGGAATTCGAACGCTTCGAGGCCGCAATCTCTCGACTGACAAATGAAAGCGGCCAAACTTCGGCAAACGACAAGGCGAGCGCGGGAAGCGGGTGAGGAACCCGACATTGGTGGGAGGTGGAGAGTGTCCGTTCTGTATGTAATACTATAAATGTCTTATGTGGTAGTATTATACCTTGTTCGCTCGCACAGAGGGCTGCATCAACTCGTAGACGATGACGCTCTTGAATATGTCCACTAACATTTCGAAGTATTCCGCCGACTGCGACTCCCACCACAGGCTGACTATCTTCTGCGGGTGCGTCGACAGGTTGTTGTATGCCTCTGCGAACGGACCCTGGAATCAGCCACGTGCCACATGGGTAAACGGATTATTTTTAGGTCTATGCTGTGAAAACAATGGATGAAAAAAGCTATTATATATGGCCGACTATTAAAAAACCTAGCCATAGTAATATTCTCACTATACTTATTTTTTTTATGTATTGTGGTCTTTTAATATATATATTTTACTAAAATAAACTTTTAATAAAATATATATTTATTATTATTTATTTAATAATTTACATAATGTTTTCTAAGATATTCGCGATTATTACGCATTGAAAGGAAACAATATTATATACAATATACGCGACAAAGTCGTTAAAAATGTATTTGCACAAAAAATAATTAAGTACATTGTAAGTACAGTCCAAAAAACCTGGTACAAGATTTATTTAAGCAACATCTTCGTTATACATATTTTAAAACTTCAGAATTTCATGAAATTAAACATTATTGTAAATTTCTAACTACAAACAAAGCGGGACACGTAAACGCACAAAACAACTGTCGTAGGCAGATATCTAGGTGTGTGTATCTATATATCTATCTAGATGTTCGTATGTAAACCGTTCCATTTGCATTGGCCATGTTTCTTGCTCACCTGCAACTCTGGATGTCGCCTCGGGTTCCGCATCTCGTGGTACAGCGGCAGAATGAGGAACATCCTTAACGCCTCCGCGTCCGGCGGCGACGCTCGCATTTTCTTTATTATATTCTCTGTGAGGTGGCTGAATATCTGTGAAGAACAATCAAAATTTTTGTTACCACTGTCACCTAATGAAACCTGTGAAATGTATAATTTTCTCCCTAATCTGTTATGAAGATAATTTATTTGTGTACTTTTTGTGGGGCCGAAAAGTTCTCGAGTGGAGACCACGCATCAGCAAGCGCAGCGTAGGAAGACCAGCCACGAGATGGACAGATGACCTCGTACAAGTGGCGGGAAGACGCTGGATGCAAGCCGCTTCCACTCCGTCTTTTTGGAAATCCATGGGGGAGGCCTATGTCCAGTAGTGGACTACTAATACTACTTATGGCCGAGATGATGATATGTAGGTTTGTAGTGACCATGGCCTGCTTGATACAATCTCGGATAGAGAACAACAAGTTAAAAGATTATTTTTTTAACAGAACACTCCAATGAGGACTACCGTTTTTATGCTCAACAGTTGGCGCCACCGGCGAGTGTGGTCTTGTGAAAATTTGTTATTACGCGCTTGGAAACAGAGTTTAATTATAAATAATTTCCTAGTAACGTAAAAGCTCAATTGAAGAGAATATAGAGCATGCCGCAGTGTAGTACAGTTCCGTTTTGTTTGGAAAAAAGGAGGACATAAGTTTCCGAAAGACAACACTCTTAAAGCAGGGGTTAGTATAACTACCGGCACGTAAGTTTAGCGCTGACCGTCATTGCGCAGAAGTCATTCACCCCTGTGATACCTAATTTTTTACTTCTGAGCAATGACGGTCAGCGCTAAACTTACGTGCCGGTAGTTATAGCGATTCGCAAGGACAACTATACACCCTTAAAACATTCGCATGTTTGTTTATAACATATCACGTTACCCTTAAAGAACCGACTAGTGAAAATCGTAAGTAATGTCATCTCGAAGACATCACGCTACACCAGTGCCTCTAGTGGCAAATTTAAACGCGGTAGCCCTCATTGTACTTCAGATAATATTATCCGATATAATTTCACACTCTGTGTGTAAGAAAAAAAGGTAAGATATGGAAACGAAGCGTTTCGCGTTTATTGTGACAATTTACCAATTAAAGGTCTAGTATTTCTGGGCGTTTGAATAACTAAGTGTTCAAGACCGTGCCGAGAAACGTATATAGTAGGGTTCAGTAGCTATTGCTATTTTCTAAAAGATCACTTGGCGTGTATTGCTTGCTAACTACTTTACAAAAAAACCAATGGAATTTGTACTTATCGATATACGATTTAAATATCTAACATATTTATCACTGTATCTTGAAAAGATAGTTATTAATTTTATGCTATAAGTAATACAATATTGTGTCTTAAATATTCAATAATGTATCTTATAGAAAAAAACGAGGATATTATCAATAATAGATTAAAACGTTTATCTCTTATTTATGTTTAGGTAGTTTTAAGCTAGTCCGTTCTAGCTTCATTTTTTTCGTACATGTTTATTATGTTTCATACAATAGCTTCTTGTTTTTTCTTACTTTTTTATGTATTCAAATATGTGTAATACATATTACCGTGCCGAAGTATCTACTATGTCAACAGTTAATTTATATCTTTACAAAATATGATCGACCCATTTGCACCACAGACTAACTCCAACGAAGGCCTGTCCGTCACCACCCCTACCATAAACTCACAAGCTCTTTGATGGATGTGTTTTCAAATCTGCTGATGAGAGTGAAGGCTTCCTGCGCCTTTGTGAGATCCACTCCGGGCACCTTGGTGTTGCAGCCGAAGTGAGCGTTGTCCGCCACAAGAAACGACGCGTTCACGCACGCCAGGGATCCGAACACCGTCTCCAAGTATGCCATTAAATCCTGTTCAGTAATAAAAACACTGATTAAATCTATATAAAGCTTTAGACACGCAACGAGCTATGGAGGGTCTATATGTATCTCTGCGAGATCGAATCTGATCTGATCAGAAATGATGAAATACGTGGACGTACGAAAGTTATCGACATAGCACAGCGGATTAGTTGAAGCTAAGAAAAAAAGCGGCTATAGTCTAGTAAAAATAAATCCGTTTGTATGGAGCAGATCACAGAATTTGCAACTGGGGGGATTCTTTGAAATTATGATAGGAAAATAACTAAAAATCATAAATCTACAATAATCCCCGATTTATAGACTAGCTGCGATGCGCGGTTTCTCTCTCGTAGTTATGAAAAAACGGTGATGATTATGATGATGATAAGTAGCTTATGGCCGTCTCTGGGTCCAAAGCTATCTCTATACTAATTTTCATAACGATCGGTTCAGCCGTTTGAGCGTGTAAAGGTAACAAAATTAGCTTTTATAATATCATTATGAAATTGTGTCAAATGTATTTCAAAACACCAGTACATTCATTTAAATATTAATATACTTAGTTGTCTTTTATGTTGTCACAAATTTTATTTTTACTAGACTACTGTGGGCAGGGCACATAGCGCATATAACTGATGGCCGCTGGGACTGAAAAGTTCTCGAGTGGAGACCACGTACCGGCAAACGTAACGTAGGAAGAACGGCCACGAGGTGTATAGATGACCTCATACAAGTGGCGGGAAGGCGCTGGATGCAAGCCGCCTCCAATCGGTCTTTTTGGAAATCCATGAGGGACGCTATGTTATTGTACCCACTAAGCCGATGAGCAATGTTGAAGATGAAGATTAACAGATGAGCCAGAAGTACTAGGATAACTTTTACACGGTACAACGATTCCCATTATAAAACTTTAGTAATTATAGTTTAAAAAACTGGAAAAAAACGATTTCAAATTTTTTATGGGACCTACCAAACAAAAAATAATAAGTAAAATAAATTCACAATTATCGGAGTAGCCGGTTAAGAAACATACAAAAAAATAGCAGACGAATTGAGAACCTCCTTCTTTTTGGAAGTCGGTGAAAATATGATTAAAAATATTAAAACAACATCAATCACAAAAATATTGAAATTAATTCCTTAAAATAGTACAAAATTTTAAATAAAAACATAAAATACATACCTAAAAATCGACTTTACATACCCCCACTGCCAGTATTGTATACGGATTTTTAAATAAAGATGAAACAGAAGGACACAACTAGTATTAAACACGTCAAACCTGATTAACAACATCGCTGTCTTTGAACACCTCGCAAGCGCCCAGTCTCGGTATGGTCAGTGTGAGTATTTGCTTCGTATGATCTGGCGTTCTGAAGTCAACCTGGGCGGTCTTATCGCTGTTCAGCACTAGGAAGCTGTGGTCACCCCCCGCGAATACCTTGATCGGACCCTTGAACACGTCCGGCGAGAACTGGAATAGAAAACGGCTTCATCGGGATTGATACTAGTTTTAAGTTAACAATATTGTCTTTGCATGAGGAAGTGTTAAACAGAACTACAATATTTTTCATCTCCTTCACAGAATCATGTTTGACGCTGTTCGATGTAATTAGGGATTGCAATCCGGTACGATTTTCAATGCTATTCAATAGGATTGGTACTTTGTTTAAAATATCCATATTTTACTTTGATGATGATGATTATTGGGGACCGGGAGCTCATCTCATTTTCAAAAAATTATCTGAGCGCCTGATCGATGCGACGCGTGATCAAAATGCTGGCACGTATCTGGCCCAACGCATAAGCATGCCATTCAACGTGGCATTTGGATTGTCTTTAGACCTTTATCGATCTGGGGTAATAGATACGCATTTTGTGTAGTAGTTTAGTTAGTTGAGTTTGTATATTGTTTTGTTGTAGTTAATAAAGGCACTTGCCAGTAATCTGTTGATGAAATAACCTATGTTCTTCTACAAATCTTTAGTTATCTCAATACCAAGCGCCATAATTATCCTTTTAGCCATTAGATAGATATATAGATAACTCTTTATTAAAAGACCATATTGTACAAACATTTTAAAAGAAGACAATATTACTATGGCTAATCTTTCAATAGGCGGCCTTATCGCTTAGATCGATCTCTTCCAGGCAACCATTTAGTCTAGTTTAAAAAAGTTACTTTCCCTATTATAGGAAATATTAAATAAATTTAACATTATAGGTAATATTAAACAACAGACTATAACATTTAATCGGTCTTGACACGTTTCTACAAAATTAGCCAATTGCCAATAGAACTGTCCCTTTTCGGCGCCCACTTCTGGGTATAGGCTTCTAATGTCCTCCACGATGATTGATCCGGGCATAAACCTCACATAACAACCCACATCCAATAGATTTCGCTGTTCTTCATCAGATCATCAGTCCATTATATTAAGAGGCTGCTTATGCAACAAATATTTATGCATATAACTTTTTACATTTATCGGACATAAAATAAATTTAACCGACTGCAACGTCGCTTAACATTAAACGAGTTGGCGGTAAAGCGCAACCTATTTCTACACATTTTTTTAAAAATAAAAACGACTAAACTAATAACTTTGAATCACAATTAAAAATGAACTCGATCAAGTCGCCCTTAAAATAAGTGATTCCTCACAAACACACAGAATACATCCCATACATCATACAAGCCCATCATATACAAGCATCATATACATCATATAAGCCCTCTTTTTGAGTTAGTGATTGAAATTGCGCAATGAGTACTTGTATATATAAAGAAATAAACAAGTTTATAATATGATTAAGACTTCTGGTTTATAAATCAAACTAATAGTTTTGTTTTGGGCAAAACACCTAGCGTTGCCCTTTTTTTGTATACCGGGTCCGGTGAATATTGCTGGATCCGGTAGGTAGCCAAACAGCACCGGATCCGCCGGACCGGATTGCAATCCCTACATGTAATTTACTTAAGGAGCTCTACGTAGCACCATTTACACGAACATAACTTCGGTTGGAACGGATTTGACCATAAAGTTTTTCTTTTTATATGTGGAGACCACACTATAGATCTACTTGAAGCAATTGCCCACTTATCGATTTCTCTTGCAAGGAAACGGGGAATATGCATGACTTATTTTTATTTGGCCATAGAAAGTTTAACCAGAAATAGATCCATTACACAAACATGATACACGACATCATGTTTGCCGTACAGATTCTTCAATAAGCTGTCGTTTCGGGAGAAAAGGACAGGGCATCCCTCCTCTAAAACTGTTTATGTTTATGTCTCGGAAATGGATTCTTCAATCGAAATAATTTTTTTTAACTAAAATTTATGCATATTCCCTATTGTGGCCCGACCTTTCACTCTCTCTCTATCTCATTCTAAATTACATTGTATTCATTAAATTCAAGGTTTCAAGTTTTCTAAACATGTATTTAAAAAACTTGAACGAAACGCTTTAGCTCCACTTTTATTAGACGTACCGCTAAAATGTGGAATACGCATCCTGAGTAGGATTTCCGAATTTAAATAACCAGCGTCTTCAAATCGAGAGTGAATAGGATAAATTGCTGTCTACGATGGAACGCGCTTGACTACCTATCAAGCGCGTTCCATCGTAGACAGCAACAGTCGTAACAGCATCATACGAGTTAGCGGTCAAACACAAGCCTATTATCGAACAAAAAAATAGGTATTTACTTCAAGTAGGTATATATAACCTATCTATAATCCGGAATACATTTGTTTGAATCTTATTTGTCCGAATCAGTTTCATAGAATTGCCTGATTTCAGATGTTTTACTTGACACGATGGAATCAGAATCCATAAGGTTGTTAGCCATCAGTTGCCAGTTGATTTGACCGAATAGTTGTTTCTGTTTTATTATATACAGAAATCTTATAATTTACAAAGATTTGGTTATGAGATATATAAATTATTAGGTTAGGTTCGTTAGGTTAATGTTTATTATACGTTATACTATGTTATACGTTATATGTTGACTTTGTGGCTCAGTTGGTAGTATGTATACCTGCTAAGCTTGTAGGTCGTGGGTTCAATCCCACCCAGGGCAAACATTTGTGTGATGAGCATGGATGTTTGTTCTGTGTCTGGGTGTTTCTATGTATAATATGTATATATTTATTTAAAAAAAAGTATATATGTATTCTATCAACCATCTAGTTCCATAGTACAAGCTTTGCTTAGTTTAGGCCTCTTTGGTTTGGGCTAATTGGTGATGTGTAAAATGTCCACAAATATTATTTATTTATACACAGAAACTTTCGTGTTACAAAGATTCGGTCATTAGACAAGTTGTCAAATGAGCTTTCGGGATTTTGATAGTGTCTTTTGAAATTATATACATTTCGTTTTTGGACAAATGATATTCGATATTTCGAAATTCGGATTATAGATAGGTAACCCACCTACATATAATATACATATATACCTGTGTATATGTATATTATATGTAGGTGGGTATATTGTCATATATTGTAGGTAGGCAGACAAAAAGGGAGATAGGTAGGTAATAGGAAGGTATGAGTATTTAGAGCATGGTCTCCTATGTTATCTATAATTATATGGATCCGACTGAAGTTAGTATCATGTCACGAAATACCGTTAGGATAGTACCTTTTTTGAAAAATGACAATACTTTCTCAAATATGTAGAGTAAAAATAATACTTTACGGATTTAATACACACTATGTTTCAACAAACAATAACTGAACTTTTTCGGACAATATTGTTGACTTTAATATACATACTACTTTACAATGAACCATGCATTAAAATAACAAAATAGAATACATGCAAATAAATATTAATTAACGTTGAAATATTCAAAGATACGTAACTAATAGTACAAAAGACTCAGTAAAGTGCAGTTTACAGCGTCTAATACAGGAGAGTATATCGTATTACAGAAATGACTCAACGTTTAGTTTGGACGTGCCCGCGCCAGAGGTTCGAACCGGCGACCCATCGACTCGCGACTTCTTCTTCGGCTAGACGGAACGACACATCACCATTAGTCATGTTATATTGTTCCGAAAGTCGACTCGACAGAATAATAGGTGAATTTTTAACCTAATAATAAGTTTGACGTGTGTATCTGTTTGTATGGGGCATTGTAGTTCTCAAACGGATGGACCGATATTGATCTAGTTTTTTTAGGCTTCCGTACTGAGGGTGCGAGAACCTATTCGTGAGGCTACAGTGGCTGTCTGTCTGTCCTACACTTAAACGGCAGTATTTTTTGAACGGTAATATAGACAAGTCTCAAAATTGGCAAGATTGTAGGGTTTACTTTGATGTAAATCTACAAATACTAAAAATAGGTCGAGAGTGAGGCAAGTTTACGTAATTAATTTTTGAAAAATAATGTGAAATTATCGCTTATTGTGAGAGATAAAACCTCCTTGTGATTCCACAGAAAAAGAAACGAAAAATGACAAGTGATTTATATACAATATAGGTTTGCGCTTGACCGCCAACCACCGACAAGTGAATGTTTGTTGACATTTGGTGTCATGTGACATAAACTTAAAATAGAGTAAACCGTGTGAAAATCTCTTTAAAAGAAAGTAGATCAAGGTAACAGATAATCCAGATATGTGAACGCATTTCAGGCTATCCCTACTGTATAGAAAAAAAATATGTGAAGTTACAAATATTCTTAGATGTAAAGCACATTTTGTCGAGTAATTAGCCCTGGTGTCAGTGTTCATGTTTATGTCATGCATAGAAGTACGGAAGCCTCGGTGTGCGAGTGAAATTCGTACTTTGCCGGATTTATTTTCGTTTAAAAAAGGATTTCGTAAAGAGCGTTCTTAGCTGTTTCGTCAAAATCGGTTCATCCGTTTTTTTTTTTCTTTTGTCGGGGGTTTCTGTTTTTTCTAAACTTCTACTTATTATGTAACTAAAAGGCATGCGCAGTAGAAAGCTATCTAATGTCTACGGTTACATATTTATTCTACGTACTATTCACCTTGCTTTGGCTTGCGCTTTCGTTCTGTATCAAAACAACAATTTGTTAGTAATGCCATAAGCAAATAAAAACCGGTGTTTTTTTTTTTAAAGGAGTCATTCTGAACATGATTTGCATTTTGGAAAACAAAAAAATCAATGCACAATGACAAACAAATAAAATAAGCCAAAAAAAAATATACGGGAGAAGAATCACTAAGAAAAAAGGCACAGTATTTTTAATTTAAGATTCCGTAGTTCCACCATCGTACGTCTCGCTCGCGCATCATTTTTAAAGATATAAAATGACTGAATGAACTTATAAAAAAATAGTCGTTTGTAAAACTAGAAACCAATATTCGACAAAAATTTCAATTTGATCCAAGTTAATTTTCATACATAAAAATCATTTTTAGGCAAAAATGCGAGCGCGAGACTGACGATGGTCGAATTACGGGCTTTTTTAATGTGATTTACGTTTATGTATTTTGGTTGTGTTAAACTTAACAAACAAAAAAATCATGTCTGAGTGTTTCATGAAATATCTTATGATCTTCGAGATATAGAACGGGAGACGAAGATACGAAATGTACTCCTTAAACATGTTGCTGCTACTTGGCCATATATGTTACGTATTTTGCTTTATGACTGCATACACGTAACAAGCTAAGAACGCAAATCACCTCTAGCTAAGTGAACCACTTTTGAAAGGCCTTTTAAGGCCTGTTCCATCAGTCAATCTGTCGCTACACACGATAGGTAAGCAGAATTTGGCTCTATTCCACTTCTTTAACTCTGTGACAAATACGTCACAGAATCATCATTCGAAGTCTCATGTGCATGTCAAAGACAGTAAATACGTGATGGTCACGCACACATTTTGATAGATTGCTGGCTTCACCTATGAACGGAATTTTGACTAAAACTAGCACTGTGTCATTACTCTAAGTATGACTGTATGTGTGTGTGTGTATTTTAAATCCATGCATTGCTTTCACATTAACACGATTTTATTTTGCGTGTATGTTTTGTGTTACCGCATGCGATATTCAATTCAGCCGCTTCAAAAATAGGTAGAAAAAATGTTTACGTATCATCAGCGATATTGGTCCACGTTCTCGACGCGTACTGCTCAGGAATAGAATTCTTTGCCGCCACATCTGTTTCCTGAGAACTACAATCTTGGAATTTTCAAGGCTAGAGTGAATAGATATCTTCTAGATCGACCAGTTCCATCCTTGGTCACACCGTCGCTTAACATCAGGCGAGTTGGTGGTCAATCGTAGATCTATCGTTGCGTAAAAAAAAATATTATAATCGTCTCCAGTTGTATTGGACCACGCGATTAGCGATTTGCCAGTGTCAAGTATTGAGATATCGTCAAGTTTCTTGAACATTACAAGTTATATAGTGTTCTAGTCATAGTCTAAGCCACGTAAACAGTATTTTTCTACTTTAGAGTCTTGCCTCAGTAAAGTAATGGCGACTTCACTAAGAAGCTTCTATGGAGTTTTGGGGGCAATGTAAAATGATACGTTTCACTGCTTTATTTCACTTGCCCACACTCACGCACTTGTTCGAACTCTCGATGAATAAAACCACCACCACCACCATTTTTATCGCATTAGTATTCAAAATAACACAAGTTAGGGAAAATGAAACAGAGCAAGATGTTTCTATGGCGTTCCCGCCATAAGTCCTCGTCTCCAGTTATATATGGTCGAAGTGTAAATCGAGTGTTGTGGGGTACCAACCGGCGCGTCGTCGCTGGGCGTGAACACAACCGGCGTGGGCACGAGCGCGACGGCGACGTGCGGGCAACCGAGCTGGCCGCGCGCGCCGTACCCGCACGCGAGCACGCGCTCTCCCACGCGACACAGCACGTGCCGTCTCCCGCACGCTACCTGCGTCACTGTGCTGCCCATCAGTTCCATCACCTGTACACACACATTGTAACACAAATATAATTATCTTTATCTTTAACACTGTAACAAGTAACAAGTATCTGTATTTAAAAAAAAATACCCGACTGCAGAAAAGCATCTATCATCGACATATAACAAGTATCATATGAATATATACTAATTTTAAAAAAATATGCGAGCGGGCAATGCTCCCCATTTGCTCGTTGGATTTGAATGACAAAGAAGTATCACACTTACATTCGCAATTGGAATTACAAGCGTCAATTACCTTTCTAGGCACTAACTCATTCCTAGTAGTTCCGTGTCCAGTCTGTCCGTACTCTCCGGTCCCGCAAGTGAACACGCCGCCGTCCAACGTCAGGAAAACTGTGAAATCTTCGCCGCAAACGATATGACACACCTGCGTACACAAAACAGGTCAACTTACTCGAAACACAACAACAGCAACAACATTCGGTTTGTGACAAAAAACTTTGTGTAATATTTTCTTTTTTGTTTGGTTTTATGTCACAATAAAGTATATGTCTATTATCGAAACCCAGTCATCCATGCTAAATTTAAGAATCTATAGTTCGGAATTCCGTCTCGTTCGCGCATACCAACATTTTTGAGGATATAAAATAACCGAATGAACTTATAATTCTTCACTCCACACACTATAGTTCGGCCGTTTATCTTAGGCTGGTTTTCCTGTCACGCCGACCGCCGGCGCTGACGATCGGCGCGTAGCTTGTCAGCGCTGATCGGTCAGCTCGGATCGTTTTAGTGTCGCGCTGATCACCGTGAAGTACAGACGCAGAAGAAACCGAAAGCGTCCCATAAACATTTTCTTAATCGCACTTCGTCTATAACTCGACCGGTGTCTATTTCACGGTTGGTCATGACTGTATTCGTCGGTACGTGCGTTCAGCGCGACACGAAAACGCTCACTGAATGTGGAGGCGCGTCGGCGCCTGTTGCTCAGCGGCGCCGACGCGCGGCGCGTACGCCCGCGCACCGCTCAGCGCTGACGGCCATCGGCGCTGAGCGGTCAGCGCGACTCAGAAACGCTACCTTACTACATAGCATATTGACTCATCAGCGCCGACCATCCGCGTGTGGTCGGCGTGACAGGAAAACCAGCCTTAGTCCTCGCCTGCGTGGGTATGACGACAAAGGGGACTGAGAGAGGTGCGGGCGGTGGGCGCATTTTTGTTATAGCTCATTTCGATTGCTACACGGGCAGCGGTCGAGTTGAGTTGATTTGGGGTGATATTAAGGGACAATTAGCACAAAAAAGTATGGACTCTAATTTGGACCAAAAAAAAACTGTATTACAGGGATTATTTGCTGAATATTCCGTAGAGAAGTGGGAGCATTGTGTTAACCATGTAATTAAATCGAGAACGAGTACTGCAAACATGATGGAATTCGGAATGAGGCCGTTGATTTTATTATTAACACTCAGGACGACTCTGATGATTCCGATGATGGCTGCTTCGAAAGTGAAGAATCAAGTTCCACCGATATTGATATGGAGACAAGTGACTGATTTATATAAATATAAATATTTTGATGATTATTCTATGTAATAGTTTATTACCAAATATTTTATTTACTTACCTATTAGCTTACACATAGTTCATTCAAATATTGTATCATCATCAATTAATTTTCATTTAATAAATCACTACTTCTTCACAGATAACGCGCAGGCGAGGACTAAGATAAACGGCCGAACTATAGAAAGCGACATCACACAATTTTCGACATAAATTTAATTTCGACCCAAGTTAAAGTTAGTTCGTATAAAAATACATAACATATATATTCACACAGTTAATTTACATATACAAATTATAAGGTAAAAAATATTTTTATCTATGAAAATTAATGAAATTTTGTCGAATTTTGTGATGTTACTTTCTAGTGTGAGTGACGTTTTTTTTTTTAATGAAATCATTTTCATTTTATATCAGCAAAAAAAAAACTATGCGCAAGCGAGACGGACAATGTCGAACTACAGACTCTTAAGAACCCTTTAAACTAACATTTTCTTTATCCAACTGTTGAAAATTATTTTTAAGCTGACTTTCCGATGGTGTGATTGGATTCGTGTCTTTACCATATGAGTAGCATGCGTTAAATGATTTAGATATAATTTATTTATTGTTTTGTGTTTTTTTTTTCTTATAATTCAAATTCAAATATATTTTTATCAATTCGGAATCCATAGGTAGATTTATATTAGAATTAATCAAATTCAAGCGTACAAGACGGAAATTAAATTAAATAATAGTATTATTTCATTTCTGCTTATTATATACAAATGTAGACCACAGCTACGATCTGGAACCTATCAACTTTCGGTAACGCGCATTACCCTTTACTTGATAGATATAATCTGGGTGTCTTTAAATATTTAGTAGATACAAACCAGTTTTCTCCTGTTGTACGAAAAAATGCGTAATGTACTACCGAAAGCTGTAACCGTTATGAAAGGCTATATTTTATCATCATCATCATCATCATCACTGCTTTTCATCACAACGAGGGTGAAACCGCGGAGCGCAGCAAGCAATACAATATTACCTTAACATTTCTTAATGTTTTCAAATGTGTGGGATAACATTTGTTCTCCTTGTCCTGTGTTCCCAATTGCCCGTGTGAATTTTTCCCAAAACCAAATACTGCACCAGATCTGTAATTACAATTAATTCACATATATACATTTAATTGACAAAAATCTAATTCACATATATACATACAATCACGCCTGTTTTCTTTTACGGGGTAGGCTGAGTATCAATGACCATGATGCCGTTTGACGCCGTATTTGACCGTGGTTAGAGGGTCAGGTAGAAGGGAGACGGTATTAGAATTGCATAAACACTCGACAAAAAAAAACTACAGCACCGATTTTGATGAAATTTCTCTGGGACCAAACTGAAAGCTTGTCTAAAAACTACGGGTCACTCACGTCTGTTTTGAGCCGAAATATCCGACTATAGTTTCAAATATAGTTTCGGCTCAAAACAGACGTGAGTGACCCGTAGTTTTTATTTAAAAATGTGTGAAAACCACGTTAATTTCCATAGTGAAAGCTTGTCATTTCAAAGAAAAAAAATTAAATCACTTTTTTAAACTACCGCGGTCATTCATTAAAGCACTATTATTATTAACGGGATTTTTACCGTGGTTCGCGTTAATTTTTAGCTCCCCTTTTCAAATCAGTTCATGCATGACGAAATTATGCGGTAACAAACTGAGAACCTCCTCCTTTTGAATTCGGTTTAAAACAACAAAAATATTGTAAAATCTACACCTAGAGATTACTAACGGTGGATTTGTTGAATCATCAATCAAGAAACTCTTAAGAATGGGCTCAACGCGCGCAGCTATCTCTGTTGCGCATCACAACCTTTTTAAACTTATAAAATCATTGATTAGGGATATAAGAAAAGTGAGATCTTCTATTTAAAAACAAGTTTTTCTTCGATATCTTTAATTTGGCTGAGGAATAAGAAAATATATGTTTTTTTCAAATTCCGTCGCCAGTATAAATGATATCTGATTAAAACTTTATTTTATATGTTTCTCCTCTCTAAATAAACAAATTTAGATTTAAATAATCTAATATCCCTACTCAATGATTTTATATGTTTAAAAATGTTGTGATGCGCGAAAGAGATAGCTGCGCGAGAATCATTGAGAGAGCAATTTTCTCCAGTACAATGCACATTCTTTCATACAAAAGGAGAAACCCGTTTTCAACTATACTAACAAACTATATTATACAAAATTTCGAAAAAGGTAAACAAAGTAGAATACTTTTATGATAACAATGAAATCGGATAACGTTTAGGGGTAAATATAAATCAGTTTTCTTTCCATACAAGTGAGAAGACAATGTTTTTTTTTTTTGGTTACAAGGTCAACAAGGAATCCTTATAATTTCGCTGTCCGGCCATCTATACGTACGCGACTTATCTCAAACACTCTTGTTACTACAAAGCTGTAATTTGGTATGGGTAAGTATACACATAATACATATGAATCACACAAAAAATTATAAAAAAAAATCAAAATATAAAAATATTACGACATCCGTACACATAAAGTACTTTTTCTCATCTATGGCATGGTGTGTGGTGGATGTAATTAAAAATTCTGCAGATCGGCGAAAATCTATTTTGAACTCAGGAATCCATTTACGAAATATTAAAATTTAACTTAAGTTTTGTTACAGTCAACTGTGTTAATTTTTTACGAGTGGCTGATCTAATCATGATGAAAATCCATTACAATGATAACAGAGAACCTAAAGCACAGATTACGTTTAATCATCATCATTTTAATTATTAAGCATGTGAAATCGCTAGTCACTGCTGGTATACTATAAAAACAATCTCCGCAATAGATATGTTATCACTAAGTAAGCGTCGGTATTATGTGACCACAGAGACCGGGGCAATTATAGGTTTCATTTAATTATCATCGCAGTTACTGGAAATAAAATTAACAACAATGTAGTAACTTTGTTAGTAGGAAATTACAATTAAATTTTTAAAAAGTTCTTAAATAAATAAAATAGCATGTAAGTAGATGATCGATGGTGACGAAGATTTTTTAAGCAGCAACCACGGATAGGCAAGCGCCGTAAACAAATAGTCACAAAGTAGACAGACGATCTCATAGAGGTGGCAGGGAGTTGATTATTGCAAGCCTCTTCTAACTAAGGATAAGATTCGATCTAAGGATTCAGCTTCTATGAGGACCTGTCCTCTACCCTGAGGACCTCAAGGCCTCTGCCCCAAAATCCCTGGTGAGATTCATGTCACACCTGGGATTGGGAGAGGTGCTGTAACCCTTAGGAAGGAAGTTACAATAGGTCCGCAGTGGTCGCAGTGACGGGGAGGCTCATGACCTCCCTCCCTACCTCAAATAGATAGATAGACTAGTCCAGTACAAATAAATCCGTTTGTTACTAGCACAAATAATCCGTTAGTACAAATAAATCCGAAGAAGGTTTTAATAACAGATCGTATTAAATGCAACTTCGGGGAATATTTTAGAATTATAAGACACACAGAAGACATTAATAGTATCCCATAAAGAATTGATACTTTGCCCGTCGCCAATCTCAGGTTCCTCAACCGCTTCCCGCGCTCGCCCTGTATTTTGCCGGACTTTAGAGGCACGTCGCTTTCATTAGTCAATCGAGACAAGCGTTCAAGCGTTCGAATCCCAATTGACGTCACGAGCAAGCGTCAATAAGACGACGACCATAGCTTCATACATGTGTGTGTTATATACAGACGTAAACTTGGGTATGTGTCACTAAATGCGTTTCATATGGAGTGTCCAATGTGTGACGAAATGAAAGAAAAATAAATGAAAATCATCAACAGTTTCTCACTTAGATAATACGAAGGTGTGATTGCTGCCGCAAGCTATGAGTGCTATCGGGACGCCGGTTAGTGATGTGATTTGTTGAGGTGTAGTCTCTTTACTCGATATAGTTCCGAGGCCACACTGTCCATAGCTGTTCGCACCCCAAGCATACAAATCACCATCTGAAAATATAATAGAATCTGTTTGGTAAGAGAACATGGCAAATAAATTACAAAGAACTGATTCCTATATTGTGTTGTTAGTCGAACAAACTAATGAAGTCATTTCCACATTAATTCACTTTCCTAACAGGGTGTTACCACAATCTTATTTCAATATAATAATAAATAAATATTTGTGGACATTTCACACAACACCACACATATCATACACATATATTTCACATATCACTTTGACCTTTGTCTTGCTCTCTCATCTGTAGAAAGAAAGACAAACATAATATTAAAATAAGACTGCTTGAACATTTGCTATTCAGCCCCAGACTACAAACATTAGAAAGTTATGCTGTTATTACAAATAATATGTATACGTAAGTTTGTCATTCAAATTGTATCATAGTTCTTATCATGCATTTGTATTTTGTGTTCAGCTTAATTTATTCAAACGCAAAGGATATGTTACATTACTTATTATGAAACTGAGTTATGAGACGGAAAACTCACTCGCCTATAGTGTTAACGGGTGAGCAGTGTGTAATAAGTCATGGGTTATGATATATTAATATCAATATGATAAGTTAATATAATATTAGAATATATTCATCATGCATGTTTAAGATCCATCAAAATAAAGATATTAGATTAGAAAATACTTGCTAAATATAGTAGAATCCGGATAGTTAGTGCAACCTTAAATGTGGTTGTGAAATTACCTCATACTGACAAGATGGCATACAAAACAGACAATTTGATTATTTGTGTTTTTGTTTATCATTTTCCTACAATAGACATAGTGAAGCGGTATCCAACAAATGCATCTAGCTAGATGGTCCTAATCTAATACAAGAAGAAGAAATAAACAAAATTTAAATAATATAACCTAACCTTTGAATAACTTAATTGATCAAATTGAGTTTTTCAAATGTAAATTATTTAAATTTTTATTTTTATTTTGCTGTAACAACAGTTCAACAACAGCTAGAATTTTTACTTACAAAATATAAAAAAATTATGAATCAGCAACAAGTAAAAATTGACAATCAAAAATATATATCAAACATAATGCACAAATTAATACTAAGTATAGTAATTATGAATTAAATTTTCTAGTTGCACGAAATGATAACACTAAACTGTGACGACCAACACTTACTATTTGTTAATGCTACAGAATGATACGCGCCGCAAGCAATTTGTATAACATTTTTAGTGGCCAATTCCTTCACAAACTTGGGTTTATCCTGAGCTTGGGCCCCGAGGTTACTCCCCAGTTGGCCCATATTATCCGAGCCCCAACTGAAGGACTGACCCCATTCGTCTACTGCCACTGAATGCTGCACACCACATGCTATTGAAGATATTATGCAGTCTTTGAATGTTTCTACTGAACCTGAAAGGAGTATGAGTATGTAGGAGTTACAGAGCTATGTAACTAAAATACACAATTATATTTTAAAAACTAAAAAAATCAACATCAAAATACGAAATTCATATACTTGGAAGATAATTTTTCAGTTATTTTGTATTAAAAACTAAAGTACTGAACTGATTTTGAAAAAAATTATATGGGAATGGGACCACCTCTGAGATATTACGTACCAAATAAAAAAGAATCATCATAAACATTTCATAATTGGCAGAGTAATCACTGAACAAACATACAAAAAACAAAAAAAAACATAGTCAAATTGAGAACCTCCTTCGTATTGGAAGTTGGTTAACAAGAAAATTATGTAATTAATAAGATCAGTTTTAATCTGACTGCTCAAGAAGGAGGGTTGTGTTTTCGAATGTATGTAAATATGTATGAATGTTCATATGTTTCTATATTACCTCCTACAGCCTAAATGGCTAGACCAATTTTAGTGTGTGAAGTGTCATTAATTCGTCTTCACTACTTGAATATTTTGAATTGTAACATTCAAGCCTGGGGTGTCTAAAAAATTTAGAAACACCTATGTATGTAAGACCCTGCTCAGAAAAAAACAGCAAAATGTGGAATTAAAGTTTAGTTTGTAATTATTAAATATTCATCAAATAACATTGCATAACATATGAAATGAATCAAATTTAACCGATCACATAACTCATCATACAAACAAAATACCAATTTTCTTAAGAATAGAAGATAATGTATTGTATAAAATTACCGTACCAGGGCTTTTGCTTTCATTGGATTCTGTGTGTCGTCCTAACTGGCCCACATCATTGTTGCCACATGAGTACAGATGTCCATTTCGAGTGAGGTATAGTGTGTGGAATTCTCCGGCTGCTACTGATTTTACATAGTTACTCTCTTTCCATTTGGCTAATGTTGGCTTTATAACCTATGCATTTTAAAATTCTATTAGTATCTCGCTCAAAATATAAAGATATTCATTTGGAACATGCAAATAAGACATTCCTAGTCATCTAAATTATTTTTTATATCGACCATTATTACGCCTTATTGGTTCTAGATACTTACCAGGTCAATATTGTCAGGGCCGTCGATGCAGAGTTCATGATGAGTTGCATTACCCCA
The DNA here is from genome assembly GCA_947563715.1 of Lycia hirtaria. Classification (NCBI taxonomy): domain Eukaryota; kingdom Metazoa; phylum Arthropoda; class Insecta; order Lepidoptera; family Geometridae; genus Lycia; species Lycia hirtaria. The sequence goes on from OX387379.1 coordinate 2,069,639, forward strand.
ACAAAACATTTTTTCCACCTATTGTTACAAGCGTCTAAAATGTATATCCTTATATATAACCTCTACTTTCGAGGGTTTCTGATCAGTCTAATGGAACGGAGGTAGTTGTAGATCTTGGAAAGCGAGATTTTGGAAATTTAATCTTACCACTGTAATTTTTCTTGTGACATTATAAAAGTAAATAATAGAAAAAACATTGTAAAAAAATCGAGAACAATCTTTGAAATCTTTCTTTCAGTTTAGACAGACAGAGTGACAGATAGCCACCACTGATGACTTACGGAACTTTTTTTTTAAACTGTTTAACAGCTCCGAATTCAGCACACGTATTCTGTACCCATTCGGTTTCGGAATCGATTCGATTTGTATTTCTCCGTCTCTGTCATCTTAGAGAATGAATTAAGGGGTAGGAAACGGGGGTAATTGATTGTGTAAAAGTTATATTAAGAAAACTGCTATTTGAAAGTAATATACGCACGAATACGGTTTATTAATTAATTTTTACATATTTAAAATGTTAAATAAGTTTTACTTGACGTGAGTATTTTTCCATGTGACAGATGAAACATGTCACAAAGATAATTCTTTATAAAAGAAATGTAAATGAAGGTCGTATAACTTCACATCCTCCAATGTTTTAAGAATTTTCAGATGATAAATTCTTCAGTCCTGAGAGAGAACATAATTGTTGCAGTCTGGGACCATACAGAGGCTTAGTCATCATATCTGCTAATTGTAGATTCGAAGATACTTTTGCCACTTTGAAATCTCCATTATTAACACATTCTCTAATAAAGAAATGCTTTATCTTTATGTGCTTTGTGCGTTTATGATATTCGTATCTTGGATTGTGAGCAAGTTTTATTGCAGACTCGTTATCGAGATGCAGAATTGCTTTATCCGTTTTAATAAGACTGCTTAAAAGCCCATTCATCCATATAACTTCTTGAGCAGCCTCACTTGCCGCTATAATTTCCGCTTCTGTTGAGGAAATGGAAACAGTTGTCTGTTTCTGACTTTTCCAGCTTACAGCCGCTCCAGCAAATAAACAAACCATTCCTGAAGTTGATTTGCCAGTATTCGAGTCTCCTGCTAGATCTGAGTCACTGTAGCAGTCTAAATGCAAAGATGACTTGTTTGTATAAGTTAGTCCATTTTGACTAGTGCCTTTCAGATATCGAAGAATTCTTTTTACAAGCATCACATCATGTTTAGTAGGAGTTGCAAGATTTCTTGAAGCTATCCCCACTGCGTACGAAATGTCTGGTCTAGTTCCTACAGACAAGTATGCCAAGGCACCTACTGCTTGTCTGTAAGGAAATCCATCAATGACTTGGCTTTCACTCTCGTCACTTTCATTTTCTTTAATGATAGGCGTCGGCGCAGACTTGCAGTGAGTCATTCCGTATTTTTCAAGAACTTTCTTGGTGTACGCCGTTTGACTCAACGTGATAGATTTGTCGTCACACACATTTATTTCCATACCTAAAAAATAATTGACAGGTTTGGTGGTTATTTTGAATCTTGCTTTCAATTCTTTGATGAATTCCTCACCTGCCGCTGAGGTATTAAAAGCAACAAGTCCATCATCAACATAAAGTCCGATAAATACTTTGGATTGCTGTTGAATTCTGATGTATAAACACGGATCCGCTTCACTCTGGTGGAAACCTGATTTCATTAAAAATGTGGCGATGCAAGTATTCCAACAACGCGGTGCTTGTTTCAAACCATATAAGCTACGGTTCAGTTTACATACTCGTTGTGTACCATCATGGAACCCATCAGGTTGTCTCATGTAAATGTCTTCATTTAATGTGCCATTTAGAAAAGCAGTTGAAACATCGAACTGACAAAGTTGTAAATTTTGTTGAGCCGCTATGGCAAGCACGGTTCGAACAGTGCTTAAGCGAACAACAGGACTGAACGTTTTGTCATAGTCTTCTCCAGCTTTTTGAGAATAGCCCTTTATAACCAGTCGGGCTTTGTAACGTTCGATAGAACCATCAGGATTCATTTTTATTTTATAAACCCACTTACATGGTAGGGCTCTGCGTCCTTTAGGTAAAATTTCTACATTCCAGGTATTGTTTTCCATCAATGAAGTCATTTCGCTTTGCATGGCCTCCTGCCACTTATCTTTATCAAAAGATTGCACCGCTTCTTTAAAAGTTATAGGTTCTCTAGGCTTATGTAGATTTTCGATTTCTTCTGCTGCTGCCAGAATATAATCATCAAAGCGTTTAGGGGCGGTGATATTTGATCTGTCTCTCAAAGACCTTGTTTGTGGCTCTACGTGGACATTTAAAGGTTCATCGTTATCTTCCTCACTTGTGGCACGAGGAGAGCCAGAAAGTGATTCATAGTCACTTTCATTATTTGCATTTTCAGCTTCTTCATTAGGACGTACAGATATTTGTTGCAATGGTTGTGTATCTTCGGTCATAGATGGAGATGTTCGTTGTGATGGTTCAATAATACGATGATCACTATCTGTGTTTGAACTTAGCTCCTGGTCGTATTGAAGTTCATTTAGTGTGGGCCCATGATTGTTGAACGATCCAGAAAGCTGTTCATTATAATACATTAGTGAACTTATTCGAACATCTTTTGTAACAATGGTGTAATTTTTCAATGGAACATATATTCTAAATGCCTTTGAAGTTTCTGAGTAACCGACAAATACTCCAACTATGGCCTTAGGTTTAAATTTATGTTCTTTTTCCTTAGGTCCTTTTATCAGCACGTAAGCTTTGCTGCCAAAGACATACAGATGATTTATGCAAGGTTTGCGGTTAACCCATCTATAAAATGGTGTTTCATCGTCAATGGCGCTATTGATACTTCTATTGGCCAAGTAATTTGCTGTAAATATGGCCTCACCCCACAGTTTGAGAGGTGCATTTGCTGCAATTAGCATTGCTCTTGCTTTCTCAACCAGTGTTCGATTTTTTCTTTCTGCAACACCATTTTGGTTTGGAGTATATGGTGCAGTAAATCTTCGTTGTATACCATGACGTTTTAGATAGTCGTCAAATTGTTTGTTTACATATTCTGTACCATTGTCTGTCTGCAAGTATTTTATTTTTCTTCCAATGTATGTTTCTGCCATTTCTTTATACTCCTTAAACTTTTCGAATGCTTCATTTTTATGTTTTATAATAAAGACCTTTGAATATCGAGTAAAGTCGTCAATAAAAGTTACGAAATATTTGTTTCCTCCAACAGAGCTTGTTTGTATAGGTCCACAAACATCACTGTAGATAATTTCCAACGGTGCTGATGTTCTTGCATTTGCCTTATCACAAGGAGAAGCAGGTACTCTATGGATTTTTGCTTTTATACAGGCATCACAATCTTCCAAAGTTTCTGATGAATCAAAATCTAATCCAATCAAACTCTCCTTTTTAAGCGCATTTTTTAAGTGTTTGGCATTCATATGTCCAAGTTTTTTGTGCCATATTTCAATATTTGACCATTTTGATTTCGCAGAAACTGCATTTTTAGGCGTTACGTCGTCATCAGCTGAATTTTTAGAAGCTGATTTACTATGTTTGTCATTAGCCATATTCACTTGTTCATATTGATCTGGTGTAACATAGTACAAACCATCTTTACATTTGTAGGCATAAATAGTAACTCTATTCTTTTTGTTTCTAATAATTGCTTTATTTTTAATGAACAGTACAGTGGAGCCAGCTTCTGTGATTTTACTTACCGACATTAGGTTAGTATCTAATTCTGGTACATAGAGTGTCTTTCTCAGATGGTTAAGAGCAATTCCTTTGCCATTCTTTGTAATAAAGGACACTGTTCCCGTTCCTTTAATTTCAGTAGTATGGTCAGTTGCGAATTTTAATTTCTTCGATTGTTGTGACTCTAACTCATTGAATAATTTACGTTCACCCGTCATGTGAGACGTGCATCCACTGTCCAATACCCACTTATTTTCTTTTGGTTTTTCATGTAGTGCAAGAAAACAATTCTGGATCACAAAATTATTCTTTTGAATCATATTGTCGTTGTTAGATTTGTTTTTCCAGCAGTCAGAACAGATTTTATGCGTTTTGCGTTTGAATATATTCCCCTTTCTTTTACACACTTGGCATGCATAAAGAGCTTCTTCTTGTGTACAGGGTTCATGTTCATTAACAATATCGTTATTTTGTACACTGTGACGTGCGTCACATTCTTCAATAATTTTTGTTTTAAGCTGCTCTGGCTTGGGCAAAACATCGCGTGACTCAATGGCAATCCTGAAGTTTTCATAATCAAGTGAAAGACTGTATAACATCATGATCGTTAGCAAATCTTCGTTGATATTGATTTCCATGTCAGCCAGCTTATCTACTATTTCCATAAATTTATTTAGGTGGGTACGCACATCATTATTGTTAAGTTTTAACAATATTAATTGTTTTAAAAGTGACGCTTTGCGCGCTGGCCCTTTACTAGCATAAATGTCTTTTAATTTCTGCCATAGTTCTTTCGCTGTAGAGCATTTTTTTATTTGTTTTAATTCAGACGGAGCGATCATGAGAATCAATTCTGATCGTGCTTGGCGATCGCCATCTTTATCTGTAGTATCTTCACCGTGACCGTCAATATATTTCCATAATTTTTGCCGAACCAACAGAGCTTCCGCTTGTATGCTCCATGTGTCATAGTTATCCCTGTTTAGGGGCTCAATTTTTATATGGGACATGACAGGTAAGCTTGTAGGTATAGGTACTCACAGGTTTCTTATTTTTTCTCTGCTACCATATTAAGAAAACTGCTATTTGAAAGTAATATACGCACGAATACGGTTTATTAATTAATTTTTACATATTTAAAATGTTAAATAAGTTTTACTTGACGTGAGTATTTTTCCATGTGACAGATGAAACATGTCACAAAGATAATTCTTTATAAAAGAAATGTAAATGAAGGTCGTATAACTTCACAAGTTACAAGGTTTTAATTTTGGGGATATTAATTCCAGTATTTATATTAACTAAGAGGTGCAAGCGAATACTGGTATTATAGTTTCGTAACGACAGGGACGAATTAAGAGTTATACACGGGGGGAGGGCGGTTAAACGATTACACAGAAGTTCCAGGGTTGAATGTTAGGGTGAGAGCGGGGCAAGAGGGAACAGCCCCCGTATTCTAAACCCATTCGGTTTCGGAATCGATTCGATTTGTATATCTCCGTCTCTGTCATTCTCTATGGAAATGACAGAGACGTAGATATACAAATCGAATCGATTCCGAAACCGAATAGGTTCAGAATACGGGGGCAGAGCTGGCGAGAGTGAGGCATTAGTGTGATGGATGGAAGCGATTCAATTCGATTTGTTTATCTCCGTCTCTGCCATTTCCATAGAGAATGACAGAGACGGAGATTTACAAATCGAATCGATTCCGAAACCGAATGGGTTCAGCCCCCGTATTCTGAACCCATTCGGTTTCGGAATCGATTCGATTTGAATATCTCCGTCTCTGTCATTTCCATAGAGAATGACAGAGACGGAGATATACAAATCGAATCGATTCCGAAACCGAATGGGTTCAGAATACGGGGGCAGGAATACGGGGGCTTCTTCTTCTTCTTTTTTGTATTGGACCCGCATTAAAGCATTTGCCAAATCAAATCAAATCAAATATATTTTATTGCTCTTAACTGTATACAGAATTCTTAAAATATATTAGTTTCAACAGTTTACCCATTGCGGGCGTGCAACATTGAGTTCTTATGTACTTTAAAATAATTTCTTAAGTAGTATACAATTTCTAATGCAAGTTAATAATAATATTTACATGTGAAAAATCTTTGGTTACTTCTTTGGCTATTTTTAGATGAAAATATATAAATCTGTTATTAAATAGTTTTTATATGTAACAGGTAGTATAATAGGTTTATATTATATAATAGGTTTTATTAACTTCGCTTTCGAGCTCTGTTTTGGTTAATTTTTGTTGTTGAATATAGATTGTTGCATCGTCTGCAAACATGATGTATAGGTGTTTAGTGACATGTGGTAGTTCGTTTATATATATTAAAAAAAGTAAAGGCCCGAGAATACTTCCCTGAGGAACTCCTACTGTTATTTCATTAAAGTCTGATTGGATTTGTTCGATTGTTTTGGTGGATTTAAAGAAGTTTGTTAGGTAGCTTTTAATGAGCGATAATGCAGTTCCCCTTATACCGACAGCTTCCAGTTTATTCAAAAGAGTTTTGTGATTTACGCAGTCAAATGCTTTTGATAGGTCCAGGAAAATAGCTATACGTTTTTTCTTTTCATTGATGTCTTCCCATGCTTGTTTTAATAATTTAAATATTGCTAATGATGTAGATTTACCTTTCTGGAATCCAAATTGGTTATAATTTAACATTTTGTTGGTATTTAAGAAGGATAATAATCTATTTAAAATTACTTTCTGGAATATTTTAGAAAATAGTGTCCAGTAGCCAGAGTCAAGTATTAGGATTTTTTCAAGTTTCTTGAATAAAACAAGTTGTAAATGTTCTAGTCACAATCTAAGTCACGTATACAGTCAATTTATAAGTCGAGTCCTGCTTCAGAAAAGTGGTGGCGACTTTACTAGAAGCTTCTATGGAGTTTTGTCGACAACGTAAAATGACACGTTTCACTGCTTCATTTCACTTTCTCACACTCATGTACTTGATCGAACACTTAATCAATAAAACACCACCATTTTTATCGCATTAATATTCAAAATAACACAAGTTTAGGAAAATAAAACAAAGCAACAACATGTTTCGATGACGTTCCCGCCAAAACTCCAATACGGGGGCTGAGCATGACCCAAGTAGAGGTCATGGCTTAGGGCCTGTCCGCACAGCAGTATTTCACCGCGCGGATTTTTTGACGTGACAACGTCTAATAAATCGATGAGCGCCGGCTGCATGCACGAAAAAGTATGACTGATGTCCCGTTACGTTACGCTCCTTGTCCCGTTACAACGGCGCGTGGTGGCTGAGGAAACGGGCGGGTGTGCGCCGCGCCCGACCGTTGCTTCAATTATCATTCCTCGGAGCTCGCGCGTGGACGTATGTTGTCACGTTAAACTACCGTCCGTAAACCGACTTTACAGACAACCAATTTTTTTCGAAATTCTGTAACACATTGAACGTATCGTAGGACGTATCCGCACTGGCAGTAAAATATCACGTGGGATAAAAATCTGTGATTTGACACAAATTGAACGTGAAGCGGTGCGATTTATTTCCGCGCGGATATATTGTACAGTATATAGTAAGTAAGGCTATGTTCGCACTGCGAAATAAAATTCGCATGTTTCGCTCAGTCGTGCAACGGCACTGTTGAAAAGATGTCGCGTGCTTGTTCTCCCGCCCTATCAGTGGCCGTGCAAGAAAATGACGAGTTTTTTTTAAATTATTTTTTATTCATATTTAATTTAGGGACATTGAGTCAAACATTGACTATCATATGTCAGTCCCATAAGATTAACAAAGGTACTTAAGGTCTATTTGTAAATAACTTGTGGGCCAACTGGTATAGCAGCCTAGCAGCGCCAGAAACTGGTTCTGCTAGAATACTCTGCATCAGTCTCACTTCTAATCTATTTAATCTATAGGTTACATACAAGTTTTCTCGCATAGCCGCACTCCGGTCACACTCCGCCAAAAAATGATGTGCGTCTTCAACGCTGCCGCATGTATCGCAGGCAGGACTATCTACTTGTTTCATTAAGAATTTAAAATTGTTTAATGGAATGTGACCAGACCGCAGTCTATGAGCCATCACAACATGTTCCCTACATATCTTCATGTTCGTCCACCAGGGTACATGCGGAGGTTCGCATTGGATGGTGCGATACCATATGCCTTTTTCTCTAGAAGTAATATCAAAATATTCCTTCCATTGTGAGCGTATGCTATTTTTATACTGGATGAGTACTTCGGTATATTCTGGCTTGAGATGAACTTTGGTACCTTTTGAAATTGCTTCTCTAGCTAACTTATCTGCCTCCTCATTGCCGCTAAGACCAACATGTGAAGGAACCCATTGCAACCTCAGCTCCACTCCCGCAGTCGTCAGCACAAGAATCTTGTTTAATATGGTGTAGGCTATCGATGCACCTCTGTGACCATAGGCACATCGAGCCAAATGTTGTAAGGCACTTTTGCTATCAGACAAAATAACTGCCTTTATGAATCCTGTGCTCACGACATAAGACAGCGCCTCCGAGATCGCAAAAAGCTCTATAAACATAATTGAATATTCTGATGTATTCAGCTTAAAGCCCTCTCTCACATTGCAACTGGGATCATAGTAAGCCGCTCCTCTACCTTCCTGCGCTTGAGAACCATCAGTGTAAATTTGGTGATAGCCACAGTAATTATTCCCCAACATATATAATGTATTTAATTTCAAAATTTTATTATCATACATCTTTTAGGTTGAATTATGTCATCAATGTGAGTTTGGATACAATCTGTATCTATGTTAGATACCCAAGTATCTAAAGTATACATAACTAGGGGATTGCTTGTGTTGATTCTTTCTTTATGACGAGATTGATGTGAAGCAACTTGTCTCGCTGATGCACAGGAGACCTCCCTTGTGGGACAAATTTGATAAAGCATACCACGATAGAATATTGAAGGCGAGATTGTGGGAGGAAACATATAAAAGTAACGATTTTTTTGTCATTCTGTAATAGCCAAAAACTTTTTGCCTTATTTTCAAAAATTTGTAAAAAAATTGTAAAATAGCACTTACATGTATAATGAAATACCTCAAACGATAAATTTTTGGTAGTGCTACTATTTTTAATTTTAAAAGGGAACAGTTTGGCATTATTAAATTGTTTCACGTCCACATTAAAGCCGTGACGAATGTACTGTCGCAGTTGAATTAAGAGCCCAACTCAGTTTAGAGTGGCTCATCATAACTGTGGTGGTCGGGTTCCGCCTACATGTCATTTCTACTGCCTTCTCTTTTCTGTGGTTCTGTAAGACAAATTATTATGAACAAGGCTAGATTATTTTTAATTAGTCTTGGACCCGCTTAGAACATTTATCAGTGTCAAGTATTTTTTCTTCAAGTTCCTTGAATAAAGCTTCTATGAAGTTTTGCCGACAACGTGAAAACACACGTTATGCCGCTATATTTCACTTGTCCACACTAACGCACTTAAAATTAAATTTTAGCACAACACACCACAATTTTCATAGCATTTTTAAATAAAAACTACGGGTCACTGACGTCTATTTTGAGCCAAGATATCCGACTATAGTTTCAACCGCATTCGGCGGTCTTTTTCAAAGGACCCACTTCCTTTACTTTTCCCACTTGGAAACCTTGCCTTCATGGCGCTCGGGAGGATGATCGTGAGTCTGGTGATGTTGTGAGTTCCGCTTGCTGGAACATTCCTGAGACTCGCGAGAGTTCTAGTGAAGAGGACACTTCAAGCTGAACCGACGCAAGACAACCAGCTTCCCACCCTAACCCTTTTGCAACCGATGACGTCACGAGCGGCACGTCGCAGTGCAAGGCGTGTCACCGACCGAGAGTGACGTGTGCGCCAAAGATTATTATTATAACCGGTGCTTTCTTTGAAAAATACCGCCGAATGCGGTTGAAACTATAGTCGGATATTTCGGATCAAAACAGACGTGAGTGACCCGTAGTTTTCATTTAAAAATGTGTGAAAACCACGTTAGTTTTCATAGTTTTATAGCATTAATATTATAATCAATACAAGATTAGGAATATAATATAAAACAACAATGTTTCCATGACGTTACCACCAAAACTCCGCAAATAAAGTCTCACCGCGGCTTTACACTTGTGCCGTTAATTCACGGTGCGAATTCGCGAATTCGCGGCAGAAGCGCTCTCTCCACATTCACGGGGCCTCATGATGTGGGTCACTCATTTGTGCTAAACGGACGTCGAAACTGCTCCTGCGTTAAATTTATTTGACGTGGCAACGTATAACTATTTATACCCACAAAATAAGAAAAATGAAAATCGTTCGAAAGCGTTGGAGAAACAGGCATCTCCTTTTCTCCTGATGACTGAAATGTATCGTAACCGATCGATATTAATTTGAAAACTAATCCTTCTCCAGGCGTCATAATTTTGCTTTTATTATTAGGATGTGGATGCTTCGAGCCCCACAGTATATGTTCAGCGTGGTAATATTTCAAAAAACACATTTCTAATTCATTATCTCAACATATATTAATCCGATGCGCTGCCATTTAGCTCGCATTCGTCCGTACGCATCTATAGTCAGGAGCAAACTGGCACAGCGCCGTGAATGTGGATATGTGCGTGAACACCGCGTGAACGAGGCGCGAACCCTTTGTCGCGGGACAAAAACCGACTTCGATCGGGGAACAGGCGTGAACGCCCGCGAACGCCGTGAAAACCATCCACATTTACGTTCACGCTTGTTCGCAGACGTTCACGGCACAAGTGTAGAACCGCGGTCACACTTTATAAAGCGTGACCAAGATTTGACACTATTACTTGACTGTTATTCTTTATTTACTTGACTTTGCATTTTACTCTATCGACATAAAAATATTATACGAATATGGCAAAGAGGACTAGCATCCAACTGCCGTAAAACCTTTCAAAACAACAAAAACGGGACGGGAGTACGGGCAGGCGCAGTCGACTCTGTTAGGCACAGGGGAACAAAAGTACATACACGTGTATATACCTATAAGTATAAACAGATTGCATGAGGGGGCTCGTAGAAAGGAGTTGCGAGATATATTCACATCTCATTCTAAAGCTTTAATTCTATGAGATAGATCAAGACGATTGAAGGAAACATGAATAAAATTATTCAAATATAATATCGATTGATTTAAGATTATAATTCTGTACAAATCGATTAGAGGCGCTTCTCGCATCAAAACGGATTTAAAACATTATTGTCCGGTTTGAGTAGAGGCACAGACAGGCAACGTAACGAGAAGATATCTATACTTCAGAGGTGGTCCCATACAAGGCCGTAGCCATTGCACAATACACCCCAAGCGGGACGTCAGTGCAGGACCTATCGCCCCCACCTCGAATAAGAATAAGAAATAAGAAGGCCGTAGCCAGGAATTCATTTCAGGGGGGTTCAGCAATGGACATGGGCATAGCTTAAGTTTTCTCATAGAGCGGTGGGGGGGTCTGCGGCCCATGTTGCCCCATATCTTATAATGTGCGAGCGGAAAAAGTTAACTAATATGCTGTATAACGGGCTCCTAGCACTTTAATGTCCCAGACCAACAAAAGCATAGGTAATAAGTATGCGCGAGCGAAGCAAACGCGAAAATTTTAGTAGTGTTAAAAACACTACTTAAATTTTAGTAATATGCTTTATTTCTAGTATTAGTGAACCCACAGTACTTCTCTATCAAAATAGTAATAATGTGCGAGTGAAGCGAACGCGAAAATTTTAGAAGTGTTTTTATAGCAAAATGCTAAATTTCTGGTTTGTTGCCCGTTGCCCGTGGACATGGATAATGGATATGCATAATAGTTATGCTGAAAAAGTCGTAGAATAAAACCTTGAAATAAATGTATTTCGGGTAATACCTTCCTTACACGTAAAATATTTTTTCTCATCTACCCAATCGTTGACGTTGAAGATCTATCACTTTTGTGAAGAAAGTACTAGTCTAGAGTCAATAGTTTCTGACATATAGACGTTTCAAGTTTGACAGCTGTCATTAGAAATGAAGTTCTCGGCGATATCTATTACTTGTGAGGGAACTACTAGTCTAGGATTAATAGTTACCGAGATATGGCCCGTCAAGTTTGGCAAATGTCAAACTGACAGCTTGACAGCTGTCAATCTGTCAAGCCTTCAGTCAATTAGTTAATGAGAAGTTAATCAGGTGACAGCTGTCACTTTGACATCTGTCGCGAACTTTTTATTGCAAGGACGTAAAAATAGTTTTATAAACTGTAAAATATGTGTATTTGGTTGTAGATTTTTGTACATGTACTAGTGAAGCAAAGAAGTTACAAATACAGAAGGACACATATTTTATCGAAACGTTCAGTTTCGTACAAAGAATAATTATGTTTACTTCGTAATCAGTTACAGCTACGAAACCGTGATTACGAAAACGGAAAAAACTTCTCCAATCGACATCAGCTTCGTACCAAGAATATTATGTTTCGTACGAAACTATAGTTACGTATGCGGCCGAAGCGGATTTTTTTGTTTATTTTATTTAATTTTTTGGTTAAATTCAATGTTTTTTTTTTTCATAAGCATAATACCTACTTACATTTTGTTTAATATACAAATTCGTCATATTTTGTTTTCTTTTTGTTGTTTTAGTTTTACGGTAGTAACACGGGCAATTTTTTATTGCTGTTCTAACAACTTTCAACTAAAGTTGCAAGAAGGGTAAGTCAATTACCGGTGTTACTACTAGTAGTGAGATTGGTATTAGCACGGGCAACAAACCAAATTTCTCATATAAGTGAACTCACAGTTCTTCGTTGTAAAAATAGTAATAATGCGTGAGCGATGTGAGCGCGACAATTTAGTTTGACAAATTTAGTGGTGTTTTTAGGGTTCCGTACCTCAAAAGGAAAAAACGGAACCCTTATAGGATTACTTTGTTGTCCGTCTGTCCGTCTGTCTGTCCGTCTGCCCGGGTGTCAAGACCTTTATCTCGGGAACGCGTGAAGGTATCGAGTTGAAATTAAAACCATATACGTAGATCCATAGTATCTTGCTGCAAAAATAAAAATAAAATTTCTCAGTTTTTGTAAAAAAAAGTTACAGACGAATATGTCGTAAATAACGCACATTTCGACACTCACAAGGGAATCAAAACCTATGGGGTACTTCCCGTTGACCTAGAACTATGAAATTTGGCAAGAAGCATTGTGATAAAGTACACATATAGGAAAAAATCTGAAAACTGGACATTTTTAATTTAATCACAAAAAAATAGGGTCTTTATCCAAGGAATGATGGTCCAAATTTTTAAGTAAATTAACCATATCATGTGGGGTATTGTCAGTACTGGACACAGCACTGTCTATGATTCTCCGTACGAAATTGAAATGACAAGATACTTGAAACAAAAATCTATATATTGTCATATTATTCCGTTTGTTAAAAGATTACCAATAAAAATCTATTTAGTGTTCGCCATGCTTTTCCATGCTAAATAAACCTTAACTGGTATCATGTGAAAGAACTTCATTAGCATAAGCTAAAACAGGTTTTTAAATATTTTATGATGTATATTTTTCGGTTTATGAAGGAAAATATAAAGAAAAATATTATTTCCCCCTTTTATCTACTAGTTTGTACGGAACCCTCGGTGGGCGAGTTTGACTCGCACTTGTCCGGTTTATTTAGGGTTCCGTACCTCAATAGGAAAAAACGGAACCCTTATAGATTGTTTATTTTTGTGTTATTTGTTAGTTCGATTATTGAATGTATCGATTTCGAGTTATACAATTACAATCTGTATGTGCTTCATCTCTAAAAAAAAAACAAGAAAAATGGCCTCCCGTGTTTAAATAAGTTTATTCTTGAATTTCTTGTTAATTTATCAATTGTTTCTCAATAAACCCACGTCGAGTTGAGCTTCAAGTTTCTCCGCATTTGTTGTGAAATCAGTGATAGTGAAATAGGACCAAGGAACATTAATACAACAGGACCGTATTGAGATAGTGACTCTTTTAAGTGAAGTTTTGGTATCTTTCATTTCGCAATGAAATAAAACCAAAGAAAATGCGCGAAGTGCGGATGTTCACCTGCCAGTGATCCCACCATCACACTGCATCGCTTTCCTAAACCTGGATCTAGGAACGCCTTACGGTATGTAAAAGTTTTAAATGAGTGTATCATCTAAATATGCAAATCGGTTAAAGCATTTTTTTTTATCAAGTTTTAACTTTTATCGTGAAACTATTACGCATACTTTCCCCTGAAGCATAATAATGTATTGTATTGAGTATGTCTACACAATTATTAACAGTGTATCGTGTTGTTTTCAGTTGTGATTTATGGGCGAAACATTGCTATCCAAATGAAGAATGGTCTTCCAGTCAATTTCAAGAAACGATTTACAAAAAACACATAATGCTTTGTAATCGGCATTTTAAGCCCTCATGTTTCATTGAATATGATAAAAGAAAACTTGTAAGATCTGCTGTACCAGATAAAAGCTGTGATGAGGTTAGTATACTTAAAACTGAATACTACTGATAAAAGGATGAAGTAATTAATATATTATATTATGTCAGAAGAGACTAAAGAGCATATAACTTGTTTGTTTTCAGATGCCGAGTACAAGTTCCTCTCATCAGCATGAAGTGGAGCCGTTAAGAAAGCCACCGTTGGTAGAAACTACCAACATTTTGAACATTAAAACGAACATAGCGACAAATATAACACAACATGACAACCACGAGGTTTGTAATACTGAAACTATATTTAGAAAATATAGTACCTAACAGTGTCTCCATATCTAAATTAAGAATTACCGTGTTGCAAGGGTAAAAATACTGTGTTTCTAGGCAAAATTACCGTGAAACTGATAAAAGAGTACCATGTAAATTACCATGTAATTTTGCAAAAGAAAAGTTAGCTTTAAATTAACGATTATTCTAAAATAAAGCTAGAACTTAAAACAACTTTTGAATTTAAATGCTTACAACGTATTTGTAACACGTAAGTACCTACATAGAAGAAAGAAAACAACTTTTTTTACGTGATTCACTTGTTGCACTAACAAATTTAACTCCTCCCACTATTTAAATAAAGCCTCAATGATACTGGCCTAGCTTACGAGCTGCTAGTCGGCGAGTTTATAAACTAGAGAGTGAGCGATTGTCGATGACACAATCAAAAGCAGATTGTAAAAAAGCTCAATGACACGGAGCGAGTTTACAAGCTGCTCGCGAACTCGCTGGCTTGTAGCTTGTAAACTAGCCCAGTGTCATCGAGGCTTAAGAATGGGAATAGATTGCCAGGGCTTGTTGGTAGTGATACACGTATGTGTGTGTGGAGATAGACATTTAAATAATATTGAGGGATTCCCCGGGACTTCATGGCAATAGGACCAGTGTTGTCATGTCATTACTGTTGGCTGACTGAGATTCGTTTTACGCAGTACATAATTAAATATTTACAACAAGTTTATTTGTAATGGTAATACGGGCAATACGGTGATATATGACACTGTCATGGTAGTGTATTATTACCTTGACGGTAGATAAAGACCTAATTACCGTGCATCTACGGTAATTACCGTGTATATGGAGACACTGGTACCTAATAATATTTAAATTATTACTGTGTTGTCATAGTGTTGTTAATAAAGTGTTATTAAATAAAAATATACACCCTATAATGAGAACACATGACTTAAAAATCTAGCTTTTGTAGTTAGATTTTTCAGTGAGACAGGTAATAAAAGTTTAACATAATCTGGTTGACCATACAAAGCAGTAAGACAATTTGTGTCCAGAACGGATTTTACTGTCAGATTTTTGTATATCTATAGTGATATGGTATAGTACTCAATATATTATAACTTGTTTGTTTTCAGATGCCGAGTACAAGTTCCTCTCATGAGCATGAAGTAGAGCTGTTAAGAAAGTCACCGTTGGTAGAAACTACCACCATTTTGAACATTAAAACGAACATAGCGACAAATATAACACAACATGACATCCATGAGGTTTGTATACTGAAGCTATGTTTAGAAAATATAGTACCTAATAATATTTAAATTATTACTGTGTTGTCTTAGTGTTGTTAATAAAGTGTTATTAAATAAAAATATACACCCAATAATGAGAACACATGACTTAAAAATCTAGCTTTTTTTGTTAGATTTTTCAGTCAGACAGGTAATAAAAGTTCAACATAATCTGGTTGACCATACAAAGCAGTTAGACTATTTGTGTCCAGAACGGAGTTTACTGTCAGATTTTTTGTATATGAAGTGATATGGTATAGTACTTAATATATTATAACTTGTTTGTTTTCAGATGCCGAGTACAAGTTCCTCTCATGAGCATGAAGTAGAGCCGTCAAGAAAGCCACCATTGGTAGAAACTACCAACTGTGTAGGTATTTTGAACATTGAAACGAACACAGCGACAACTATAACACAACATGAACACCATGAGGTTTGTATACTGAAGCTTTATTTAGAAAATAATAATTAGTACCTAATAATATTTAATTTATTACTGTGTTGTCTTAGTGTTGTCTAGTGTTGTCAATACAGTGTTATTGATTAATTGGTTAGTTAAATAGAAAATACTAAAAAATAAAACCGGACAAGTTCGAGTCAGACTCGCCCACCGAGGGTTCCGTACAAACTAAATAAAAGGGGAAATCATTTTATTTTATTTTTTCCTTCATAAATCGAAAAATATACATCGTAAAAATATTTAATAACCTGTTTTAGCTTATGCTAATGAAGCTCTTTCATATGATACCCCACATGATACAGTTAATTCACTTTAAAATTTGGGCCCTCATTCCATGCATAAAGATACAATTTTTTGTGATCAAAATAAAAATTCCAGTTTTCTGATTTTTTGTATTCTAACACAATGCTTCTTGCCAAATTTCATAGTTCTAGGTCAACGGGAAGTACCCCATAGGTTTTGATTCCCTTGAGTGTCGAAATGTGCGTTTTTTACGACATATTCAGCTGTAACTTTTTTTTACGAAAACTGAGACATTTTGTTTTTCTTTCTGCACCAAGAGACTATGGATCTGCATATATGGTTTTAATTTCAACTCGATACCTTCACGCGTTCCCGAGATAAAGGTCTTGACACCCGGACAGACGGACAGACAGACAGACAGACGGACAACAAAGTGATCCTATAAGGGTTCCGTTTTTTCCTTTTGAGGTACGGAACCCTAAAAATACTAAAAGTCAATATATTGTACTTTTAATAATGTTACCATGTGTACATTGCTGTATAAATAATTTTGTTCCTAGCAGTTGCATTGAGAAATAGTACATGTTACAAACTTAACATTTTAAGCAAAACTATGTATACTGTGTTTACTTTCAGGTCCCGGCCTCAGGTTTGATTAATGATCATGAAGCTGGACCGTCAAAGAAACCAAGATTGGAGAAAAGCATCATTGTTTTGAATACTGAAAAAATGCAATGGCAACTACAACACAACATAAAAAAGATGAGGTTTGTATACCAAATTTTTTAATCATCATCACCCACAGCCTTCTCTATCCCACTGCTGGGTATAGGCCTTTCTCTTCCCATCTTCCTCAGTCTTGTGCCAATCAAGTCCAGATTCGACCCAAGTTTATTTTTATTTTTTTATAGAAGATAGATCTACGATTGACCACCAACTCGCCTGATGTTAAGCGACAGTGTGGCCAGGATGGAGCTCATCGATCTAGAAGATATCTATTCACTCTAGCCTTGAAAATTCCAAGATTGTAGGTCTCAGGAAACAGAGATGGCGGCAACGAATTCCATTCTTGTGCATTACGCAACAGGAATGTGGATCGATATCGCTGAGTACGGATTTTTGGCATTTCAACGAGAAATGGGTGGTAATTCGCCGACTTTCTGCTAGTCCTGTAGTGAAATGGGGAGGGTGGAATTAGGTCGTGAAGCTCTTGCGCACATTCCCCGAAATTAATCCTGTAGAAAATACCTAGTCTTGCCATAAATATTGTCACGAAGAAAAAAATTATTTTTTTATTGCAAATAATATTTATTACTTTTACAGTGTGTTAGTTTAATACATAAATATAAAACAATTTAAAATATAAAAGCTTATTCGAAGTGGTCTCCATTGGCTGCAATACAGTCCTTTAAACGTTGAGGCCAGTTATCAATGGAAGCACGCACTCTTTCCATGGGAAAATTCTTCACTGCCAATCGTATGGATTGGTTTAGGGACTCCAAAGTCCAAATTATCATGGCGTTTAGAGCAAGCCATACTCTCTAAAACTGACCATAAATCATAATCCAGCGGATTAAGATCAGGACTAGACGACGGCCAGTCTTCAGCTCTGATGAAGTCCGAAACGTTCACTTCCAACCAAGACTGCGTGGACCGAGCTTTATGACCTGGCGCCGAGTCTTGTTGGAAGGACCATACTTGGTTATTGAACATGGTGTTGTTAAGGGGCTTAACTACCTTCTCAAGAATGGTATTTTGATACACTTGTGCCGATGTTTTGATACCTTTTTCACAAAAATATGGCTCAGTCACTCCTTCATAGCTAACACCCCACCAAACCATCACTGAAGTCGGATAATGCCCACGTTGCACTCTGTCGACTAATTGGGAAGCTTCCTTAGAGCTTTGAGCATAAATACGGTCATTTTGTTTGTTAAAATGTTGCTCAATTGTAAAGATTTTCTCATCCGTAAACAAAATTTTTCTGTGACCTCCCTTTGCGTACCGCTTCAGTAGTTGTTTCGATTTTACCACCCTATTCTTTTTTAAATTATCAGTTAAAAAATGACCAGGGCGTCTCTTATAGGCTGCAAGTCCTAAGTCATCTTTTAAAATACGCGACATGGTTCTGGGTGCTATCTTCATCTCCCGAGATAAAATCTTTTGCTTTCGGACAGGATTTCTTCGAATTCTTTCCCTTACTGCTTTGACCACCTTTTTCGTACGAACACTACGTGGACGGCCAGATCTTTTCCTGTCACAAACAGAGGAGGTCTCATTGTACCTATTAATAGCCCGGTACACAAACATTTGACTAATACCAAGCGTATGGAGAGTTTTAAAAATTGCATTTTGCTCCATACCAACTTTGTGTAATGCAATCACAGCGATTCGGTTCTCTTTATCACCCCACTCCATTTTAATATCGCAAAATATTGTACAATGTATTGGCGCAAAAATTAGAAAACTCAATGAACAATCGTATAAAACTGACAGATTCCAAATTCAAATGTAATATCTTTCTTATTTTTAACTGTAACAGTATTTATGGCCAGACTAAGTAGACAGACATGCTACTTTACGGCGGTGCTCGAGACTAAGTAGCTTCTAGGCAGCCAGTTTATCGTCACCGATTAACCTCACAGCTCGCCGGTCCACTGATTCTAAAGCTTCCAGCTGATACTTGGCTGATCCATCAAAATGGTGGCAGCAGTACTCCATACACGATCGGACCTATGCTTGATATAGATGAAGCAGTTGTCCCGGTGAGAAGTATCGCCTAACCTTATTAATGATGCCAAGCTTTTTACTAGCCAGATTAGCCTTAGATTCAAGGTAGCCCTAAAAATGCATAAATAATGTGAATTATTTCACTTCTATGTTTGACAGAGATGTTTTAAGCAATATAATGTGGTCGAAGATGGTAAGCATACATAACACGGAATAAGAACTGGCTCTCAAGTAGGCGGTTGATAGTCATGGCATCGATAGATGTTTGACGATAACTTTTCCACTTGAGGCTATAACTCTCAAGTGGAAAAGCTATCGTCAAACACCTAGGCTGCAAAATTAATACTCAAACACCATAATTCAGTTTCCTAATGATATTTTTCCTACACGGAAGATTAGCTCGCAGTTTCTTTTTCAAAAGGTGCTTTCCAATATAAAAGTTGAATGCACAACCAACTGCGCTGACATTGATTCACTTTAGCACTTTCTACATTTCTAGGGCTTCGTTATCAAGTGCTAAAATGAATTTTACTACTTTATCGGCGTAATAAAAATATATCTTGAAAACACTTTCGATAGGAATGGAGTAATTACAAGGGAGGTACCCTTGTAATTCCTCTACACGTAAAGTAGGGATGTATTTTCTCGTATACCGCTTGGTGTTGGCCGTAATTGGATAGGTAATTCAAAAATATATTATTCACTTTAGTATTCCATATTTGTCTTCGTCTCTTTTGCAAAATATTAGGTTTTAAATTGATAGTTTTTGTTAGGGTCAAGTGTCTCTCCCCCTCTACCAGCTAAATGGTTCTTGTCGAATAGATATGCTGAAAAAAAATCCAGCAATTAATTTCCCTAACGAAATTGTAAGGAAAAATATCACAAGTAAGTAGGTTTTACAAGTTGACGAGTAATAGTCGATCAACTTAGCTTAACTAGAATATTCTTAGTATCAAACAACCCTATTTTAAGTTCGCATAATATTAACATAGACATAAATTGTGATATGGAACTACCCTACATTGCGCAAGGATTACCGGATACCGATTTTTTTAAATTGCTTTTAGTTAGTACATACCCGAAAACTAGTCTTATAAAAACCAAACAAAGAGAACTCAAGAAACATAAAGTAAACAATAGTATGCAGTTCATGGAATGGGGTGAATCTTTTTTAAATTTGATATTACTCACTATTAATCTTAGAACTTATATTTGATAATGAGGTCATTCAACACTCAAATGATTGTAGAATTTTTAGGATCTATTTGATTTTTAAGAAATTATTTCATTAGTAAAAAAAAATGCAATTAAACTATTTTATTTTTTCCGCCCGCTTGTAGCAAAGTTTTTAAATGGCATTTCCCATGAAAATTAAGATGATTTAATATGATAGATCTATGTTTTATAGATCAAAAAAGTAAAATCCAACCTAAATTATGTAAATCACTGTTTATGAAGATTTTCCGCTATCGAAATGAACGGGAGTCAATTTTACCCACATTCGCGTTTAACTTTGACATAACATTTAAACGCAATTTTCTTAAATATTTTCTATACTATTGGACTTGTTACTTCTCTACTTTAAAATTGACCACGAAAGAACACGCTTAATTAGTAAAATACTATTAGACTCATACATTAATACTCTGAAATCGTCAAAAATATGAAAAAGTGTGTGTAAAGTTACCCACGCTGACAGTAACTCCTCCATTATAATTATATTCATAATTATTAATTATATTTTTCACCCATTTTCAGATGTCATGCTTGGTAAACTCTGAAGAACCATCAACAGAAACTCACAGGCCACTAACAATTTTAAAGAAAAAAGAGATACATTTGTATGGTAAATGCCAAAAATACATAAGGAAAATAAATCATTTACAAAATTCAATGAAGAAATTAAAAAACGAGACTTTTTTTAATGCTCTTCTAAAAGATGAGTCAGTTAACAAATTCCTGGAATCAAAATTATCGCCAACATTTGCACTTATGTTACAAGGGCAATTAAAAAATTACAGAAGACAAGCAAGAGGCCGTAGGTGGAATACTGCCTCTAAAATTAAGCTAAGATTATATAAGCGATCTCCCACATGCTACAGATTATTGAGGAGACTGATCTGTTTACCAAACCCAACAACATTAAAGACCTTGCTGGCCAATTTTAGATTGTCACCTGGAACCAACAATCAGGTTTTTAATGTCCTAAAAAAATTTACAAAGAACCAGGAACCAGCAAACAATGAATACGTTTTAATGTTTGACGAGATGTCAATTAAAAAACATCTGGCATATAATAAAAAAGAAGATATAGTAGAAGGATTTCAGGATCATGCTGAACAAGGGAGATCAGCTCAAGTGGCCTCACACACTCTAGTATTCATGGTTGCAGGAGTCAGAAAAAAAGTAAAGCAACCAATTGCATATTACTTATCGGGCGGATCTGTGACGGCAGATAGACTGACAGTCCTTATAAAGATGGTGAGCTACTGATAATTATATACTACCCTCACCCTATTTCTCTTGTTGTATGAAAAACTCGTAATTTACTGACAATATCACGTGACAACTCTTCTCTTTAACTTCCGTTGTGTCATGCATTTATATTATATACTTATCATTAGCATTTATATATACATAATTTCAGGTTTTGAAAAGTTGTCCTGCGACATGGATGCAGTTAAGAAAAGAACATTGGGGATATTAGGAGCAACAGCACAGCAACCAACTGTCACTGTTTTTGAACATGAAGTGGTTACACTTTTTGACACACCACATTTACAAAAATGTTTTCGGAATAATTTACACAATTTACTGAAATACAATATAAAGTGCTCAACAGATATATTGTCGAATGAAAACGAGGAATTGGTAAGTATCTGTAGTTCTGTACTAGCACATATAATGTTACAAGTACAATACAGAATACACCTAGTCGATGTGTATGAAAAAGAGATAACATTGTCATGCAATGAATCAAAAGATGACAAGAAGTTACTGAATTTAAAGTTTGGACAGCTCTATTACAATTTACCTGTCAATCTACTAATTATAGATATAAGGTCAATAATAGATTTTATGTAACAAAGACAAAAATAAAAGCATAATTTTTTTTTTTGTAATGATGTATATACCTTATTTACCACTGTATATTAAAACATATTATTATTTTTAGGTATTGCTAAATGGGCTGATATTGAACAATTTTTTGAGCTGGATAACAGTAATGCTAATTTCGTGTTTGCACCAAGTTTGAGGAGAGATCATCTAAATTCAAACACAAAACAAAAGAAATGAAGGTGAAATTGGCAGCTCAAGTCCTAAGCCATACAGTCGCAGCTGGAATATTTGCAAAGATTGCACAAGGTAAAATTTCATATTTACAACACATGCAACAGGATATATATTATATTTATGTGTGAAATAATAATAAACTCGGAATATCATGACATGCATTTTTGGCATTCTCTGCGTAGACAATACAAGCTGAACACCTTGTAGAGGTCTAGGGTAGAGAGTAACTTATGTCAGTCTTAATGCACGCTTAAGTCCTTTGATGTGATCTGTTGTACTAGTATGTATTTAGACAAGTAGTTAAATACATAAGTATGTCATTTGATGAGTCAAAAGGCATATTTAACTACTGGCCTAAACCAAACCTAGCAGAACTTAATTGACAGTAACACTAATATTAATACATACAGGAATTCACTAGATTGAATACTTCTGAACTGTATTTTCCATTTGTCATGTGATAGCTAATTTATCAATAATTGAAAACAATTATTGTTTTTGCAAAACCTTTGTCTAATGTATGCATTATTGGTTTTTCAGGGGAGTTATCCACAGAAGCTGCAACTACAGCAAATGTTTTGTCCAATATGGACAAACTATTTGACAGCGTCAATGCAGCGTCTCCACACCTAAGAAGGGGAAAACCATATGCTACAAATATGAAGAAAGGCTCAATACATCTACAACATTTTGAAAAAAATTAAAATGTTTTTTCAAAAGTTAGAGTTTGTTGGCTGTAGGAGACGACCTCCTTCTTTAGAAGGGTGGATATGGTCTTTGAATGACAGAAAAAGTGTGGAAAAATTTGTCAACAAAGCATCCAAATGTTAAAAGTTTAGCCACAAGACGGCTACAACAAGACCCTCTCGAAAATTTATTTGGGTGTATAAGGGGTCATTGTGAATTCAATTCAAACCCAACTGTTGGACAATTCATAGCAGGCTTAAAAACTGCAAATTTATCAAATTTGCCACACACTAGCGGGGGAAATTGTGAAACTGATGAAAATAATGTCATATTAGACAGTTTTAAAACTCTGCTGACACCAACCAGAGATATATGTACAGCCAACATCACAACAGAAGGAGAAGCCGAGGCACCGGATATAATATCTACAGACGATTTTATTGAAGACGAAGTTATAAGTGGTGAATGGCAGGCTTGTGCTTATGTCTGTGGCTTCATTACAAAAAATAATAAATGCCCAGAATGCCAAAAAGCTTTTGTAGGTGATGTTGATGCTCACCATACTTTTACAGAGTTTAAAGAATATAGTGACAAGAAAAAGTCGCTCATATACTCCTCAAAGGAATTGACAGTGTGTGTGGAGCAATGTGCAACATTGAAAATAATTTTTTGAAGGATGAGGCACATAAATTCAAATTAAAAGAAAGGCTGATTGCTATGTTGAAAAAATCTGTAAATTTTGAATTGCTAGATCAATGCAAATCACATAGAGATTTGAACACAAATCACATAATAATAAGTGTTTTTTACATATGTATAAAAAGTTTCTGTACACTCCAAAATCGGAAATTTTCTGATGAAGCTGCAGCAATCAGCATTAAGAAAAAAAATAATATACTGAAACACATATGAGCAATAATGAGGTAAGAATATATTCATTTTAATCATGATATTCTGATTATGTTTTGAATTGAATTAGAACAGATGTTTTGAATACAGAGTATTATTTAGTTTAAAATGTAGGTATTATGCAAGAAGAATCATAATCAGAAATTCTAATATAATAACTAGTAGTTCTATGAATAGTGGACATTGCACATAATAATACATAAATTGAAGATATAGAGGTATAAGAGACAAAGGTAGATAATTTGATGATGATGATGATAGATAATTTAAGAACATACCCAATATTGTGTAAATTACAAAAAATATTATATGCCCGAAATGAGTAGATTGTGATACTAAGCTCGATATTTTCGCAACGCTTAAACCTTACCTGGACTACGACAAACATTTCAAAACCAAAATCAGCTAAATCGGCCCAGCCGTTCTCGAGTTCTAGCGAGACAAACGAACAGCAATTGTTTTTTATATATATAGAGATTGAACTATGTATGTCTTGATGGTATGTGAAATTGATATGTACATTACATTATGTAGAGCGAAGTCTCCGTTGTCGCTTTTAGTGTGTATAAAGCTGCTTTGACGACGTTACGCGACTGCATTCACACTTTCAGCTATATGTGAAATTGCCTGTTACATCACAGGATGGTATTTAGGAGGATTAAATGATGATAATTATAATTTAATTAATAACTTGCTATATAGTATGTTCAGCTGTAGAGTCCTTATTTCATTATTTTGTTTAGAGACCAGCCCGCCGTATTCTGAACTCATTCGGTTTCGGAATCGATTCGGAATCTATATCTCCGTCTCTATCATTTCTATAGAGAATGACAGAGACGGAGATATACATTTCGAATCGATTCCGAAACCGAGTGAGTTCAGAATACGGGGGCAGTAGACCATAGTTCTCTTTTTAAATAGTTTAGTGGGATTGACCCGATGCTAAGTATACTTTTCCGAATGAGTAATTAAAAGGCTGTGTTCAGAGAGGGAGTTTATAGGATTCATGTTTAATTTGGTAATATTTGTATACAGTATTGGTGCCATGATGATCGAGCTGCTGAACTGTGTTGCTGAAGTTACACGCGTGGACGCGTGAGTTACGGGACGGCCGGACTGTAAGCTAAGCGTCGTGGCACATCACTACGGCAAGGCGTGAGAGCGTAATGGACATCACTATCCACGGAGCGAGGAGACAAGATGGCGTGCTATTGACCCGATGCTAAGTATACGTTTCCGAATGAGTAATTAAAAGGCTGTGTTCAGACTGTAAGCTAAACGTCGTGGCACATCATTACGGCAAGGCGTGAGAGACAAGGAGCGAGGAGACCAGATGGCGTGCAATTGTTTTAAAACTATAATTGAATGCATTGTAAAACTACTAGCGCATTACTAACAGTAATCGATAGAAAAAGAGAATATAATAAGATAAGAATTGGTTATTGTTCGAAAAAACCCCAACCCACAAGCTTGTAAGTTCTGTTAGAATTTTCTGTTGAATCGTTACAATTTACTTGCATTAGATATACAAATAAGCTGAAATTATGTTAAAATAACATGCATAAGTTTTTTATTAACAATAATATATATTTGTTTTGTATATTACGGTAAGTATTTTTTAAATAAATCATTATTATAACAAAAATGTTTTTTTTTGTTCTACTTTCATGCAAGTTTATGCCACATGGAGCTGTGTGAACTGCCAAAGAAATATAAAAAAATATTAGTTTTGTTTTTAAAACTTCGTATAGTTTTAAAAACAAAACTAATATTTTTTATATTTCTTTGGCAGTATAGTTCCTTGTGGTGTATATATATAGGTGCGTATATATGTATGTATGTAGGACCGTTTTATATATAGGTATATAGTAAAATTTAAAGATGCAAGGGGGTCCTCAAGAGATGGCGCTAGTTTCAAAGAATGTATGAAGTTGATATTCTTCTCGTGAGTAATAATGTTCCTTGAGTACGGGACGGACGGGGGTCGAGCGGCCATATTTGTTGTTGTGTGAATTGGATTTATTTATATCGTTTTGATTTTCAGGTTTAAAATGTCTGACATGTGTAGTATTTTATTTTAAATGTATTAAACCTGAGAGTTTCGACACTGTGTGATGTCTGCTATGGTGATATGATCTGTTAAACTCACAGGAGTTATGCTTATTCATTGACCGTGGATACCCCCTGTGGCAATTCGCTGCAGTGATCCAGCGAATTTTATTGAGAATTTTTATCAAAATATTATTCTAAAGTGGCGGGGGCATCTAGTAGCAATGGAAAAGGGGGACGTCAAGCTGCCTCCGTGGATGTGGGGTCCCCTCTGCTCGACTGGGAAGAGGGTGACCATTTCAGCTTCGAAGACTCCGAAAGATTTGAAGAAGACTCTTTGTGCAGCTGGAGCTCGGAACCTGAAAGCCT
This sequence comes from Lycia hirtaria, assembly GCA_947563715.1. NCBI lineage: Eukaryota > Metazoa > Arthropoda > Insecta > Lepidoptera > Geometridae > Lycia > Lycia hirtaria. The sequence goes on from OX387379.1 coordinate 2,096,104, forward strand.
CTGCAATAATTGGCGAGGGTGGAAAAGACCCAATCCGCAAAATACGTTTGTCCCTCGCTCATCGAAAAAGTCTGTTCAAGGTAACAATACAGCTGATCCTTTGTTTCGAAACATACTAACGCTGATTTTTTTAAGATATAAAAAGTATTTGCCTTAGTTTTTAATTCATTCATGTTTTCTTTCACAATTTAGCACATAATGACCATATGTTGTGTCATATGAATTTTTGGTTTTGTTACACATACAAAGTACTTTGTACATGTAAAGTATGTACAAAGAACAGGTGCTTTGAAGTCATTTACCTTTGAGCAGAGTGAGCAGTTAATAGTTAGTTACTGTTACTTGTTACTTTTTCTTTGTATTCTAGTTAGGGGTGATGTGGATGCTTTGCTATAATTTATTAGAAAGGAAAGTTCTGATTCTGTTTATGCTTTCACAACTTTCACTGTTTTGTTGGCCTCAGTGCTAAGTTGTGATTAGAATCAAGTTGTAAAATATTTTCTTTCCCTTCAACCCTAAGTTATAGGTAGTGTAGCCTAAGCTTGACACTTGTATTATATATATTTTTATCCTGATTTGTCTTGTGATTGCTTTACAGTCAAACTCACTGATTATGGAAATAAAATAAATAATTTAAAAAAAAAAACAATTTGACTGCCAAGGCAATTCATCTTAATATTTCAATTAATAGTTGAATTTATTATTTTACAAGAGATTTCCCCACTTTTTGCAATATTTATTTAATAATTTCATTCATCAAAAAAGGAAAAATTGTGTATATCAGGGTTATTCTTGTTTTAGTTAAGTAAAGACAATTATGTATCAATAGGTTATATAGATATGTTTTAATATGCAATTAATTCTATTTTATTTAATATTTATCATTTTTAGGTATTTCATTTTGGTTTTCTGTAACTCTGAAATAATTTGAATATTTTGGTGATTGTTGTTGTTTTGATATCACTGATGGATTTTTAAAGTTTTATAGTGGAGAGCGCTGTTTTTTTTTCAACACATCATAAAAGTCGCCTAGTACTTATGACTAATCTTCCCATTAAATTCATAACTTTTAATTTTGGATTCCATTGACAGCCTTGGACAGCCACCACCTCATAAATAAGGTCTTATTATTTTATTAAATAAATAAAATAATAAAATAAAATAAATGGGAAATTTTGTCATAAGTATTAGGCGAATTTTATGACACTGTCAGCTCTCCCCACTCCAAAAGTAAAAAATAATAATATATAAAAAACATTATCAGTCATAAAAATATTGAAATGAGTTATATAAAATAGTTCAGATTATCAAAAACATAAAATACCAGTAAATACCAATAAGCACCATTAAATTGACTTTACATACTCTTTTATTTCTAACTGCTAAGTTTATCTCACATAGCACATTCCAAAGTGCTAAGTGAAAAGTTCAAATTGGATATAAAATACATTTTTAAATCATTCAAGATAAACCAATAATAAAACAATGTATGCTGCTAAAAATTGGAAAATAAAGCTTTAAAGTTTTCAGACAATTTGCTTAAAAGTTTACTTGCTCAAAGTAATTTGTTAATAATGTAAACATCTATATATTATTTATTAGAAAAAAAAAAAAAAAAAAAAAAAAAATAGAGCTTGATGTCACAAAGACAGCATGCAATTATATGCATTTGATTCACAAAGTAACAGATCAGAATCAAACTTTCCTATAGAAGAGTGTGGATGGCTTAGGGTGTGCACAGAACACAGAACACACATCCACATAAATGTTTGCCTTTCTCAGATGGCAGGCATACTAACACTGAGCCATGTGACCTGTCTCCATATACCATTATCTAGTTAATTTATTGTCCACAGAAAAAACAGTATTGACCCTGAGCGAGTTGGCTGCGAAGTGCGTCGCGTGCAATATTCCATTCGAACTGGTAGAGCATGTGTACCCTCCGGTGCCTGAACAGCTGCAGCTGCAGATCGCCTTCTGGAGCTTCCCCGATAGTGAGGATGACATCAGACTGTACTCCTGCCTCGCGAACGGATCAGCCGACGAGTTCTCGCGGGGCGAACATCTTTTTAGAGACAGAGCGGTCAAAGATGTCTTACAAATCGGTGAGTTTACGATGACGGAAAAGTTAGTTGAGATGACGTTCATTTTTAGGGTTCCGTACCTCAAAAGGAAAAAACGGAACCCTTATAGGATCACTTTGTTGTCCGTCTGTCCGTCTGCCGTCTGTCTGTCTGTCTGTCCGTCCATCAGGGTGTCAAGACCTGTATCTCGGGAACGCGTGAAGGTATCGTGTTGAAATTAAAACCATATACGCAGATCCATAGTCTCTTCCTGCAGAAAGAAAAAATCAAATTTCTCAGTTTCGTAAAAAAAGTTACAGCCAAATATGTCGTAAAAAACGCACATTTCGACACTCACAAGGGAAACAAAACCTATGGGGTACTTCCCGTTGACCTAGAACTATGAAATTTGGTAAGAAGCATTGTGTTATAGTACACATACAGGAAAAAATCCGAAAAGTGGTCATTTTTATTTTATCTAAAAAAGAATGATCTTTATGCAAGGAATGAGGGTCCAAATTTTAAAGTGCTTTAACCGTTTCATCTGGGGTATCTTATGACAGAGCTTCTTTAGCGTGAGCTAAAACAGGTTTTTAAATATTTTTACGATGTATGTTTTTCGGCTTATGCAGGAAAATATAAAAAATATATGATTTCCCCCTTTTATCTACTAGTTTGCACAGAACCCTTGGTGGGCGAGTCTGACTCGCACTTGTCCGGTTTTTTATGTTCCCCGATTACTCGATGACACCTGGACCGATTTGGAAAAATCTTTTTTTTTTGTTTGAAAGGGTATACTTCCCAGGTCCCATAGAAATGCTATCAAAATCGGTACAGTATTTTGGGTTTTTATAATAAAATAACTAGAAAAATATGTCAGCCAAGTAAACGAATTGCATATTTTAAAGTTGGGTTTTTTAAGTTTTCTAAACTATTACTTGTCCAGGTTTCCATTTATCGGCAACGGTGATGTTGAGCATGCCTCGCGCGCACTTCAACGTGGCCGTGACGTTTGACCGACAGAGGATATCCTCCTGCAACTGCACCTGCTCGTCCACGGCCCACTGGTGCTCGCACATCGTCGCCGTCTGCCTCTACCGTATACATTTGGTAAGTTTACCGGATCCAAGCCGACGGTACGGTGGATGCGTGAATTTTTACCCGACTGCGTGAGAAGGAGGGTTATGTTTTTCGTGTGTATGTATGTATGCATGTTTCTATATGTGCGCCTACAGCCTAAACGGTTTAACCGATTGTGATGCGCGAGCTGTCTTTAGATACGTCTTCACTCTCTGAGTATCATACATAGGCTATATATTTTTTGTAATAATAATAATTTCTCACAAAAACAAAAAAAGATGCGTTTTTTCGTCAGTCGTTTTGTTTTGTCGCGGGTTTTTGAAGTTTTGAAACCTATACTTGTTATACTATAGTGCTATTTTTTTTAATAATATTAATGGTACGATCATAATACGCTACGCTCGTGGGCCAAACCATCTCGTGCCTGAATAGATTACTTTCGACCCTTGTATAACAATCTACTATTTAACTAAAATGTGCTTATGGTTTATGTGTCTAAAACGGTTAGTGTTTCGTCGTGTAAATATAACAAATAGAAAGACAAAATTACTTTCGCTACTATCTTCTTCATCATTATCATCATCTCAGCCATTAGAAATCCACTACTAGACATAGGTTGTGGATTTCCAAAAATACCGATTGGAAGCGACTTGCATCCAGCGTCTTCCCGCCACTTTTATAAGGTCATCTGTTCATCTCGTGGCTGGTCTTCTTACGCTGTGCTTGCCGGTGCGTGGTCTCCACTCGAGAACTTTTCGGCCCTATCGGCTATCAGTTCTACGTGTTAAGTACCCAGCCCCCTACCACTTCAACTTGCTAATCTGCTGTGCTATGATGCTGACTTTCGTACGTCTACGGATCTCTTCATTTATGATTCCTCGTATGTTAGTTTTATCCAATACTAGTGTATGTAGGTATTATTTCATAGACGATCTTATAAAGTCCTTCGATATTAGAGCAGGTGATCTATTGCTTGACCTTTCTATTAAATGTCAATTGATGAAACTTTGTAAAAGGGTATCTAGTTTCATAAAGTCAATTTTTCTATATTAGTAAATGTGGATTTTCCAGTATTAGATGAGTAATTTACGTAAACCGTTCTTGGGATCAGACGGGATGTTTTTCCTCTTTTATCACTGCCTTTGTTATTATTTTATATTTATATTTTACGGTATTTTATGACTAATTATTTAATTGGCTGGAGGATAATTGTTTCTAATAATGCGATAACCAGTTACAGTAAGTACTTCAGAATAAATAATGATGCACTGGTTAGTTTAACTAAATTACTTTTGTCATTTGTTTTTACCAGACTGCGCAAGAAGGAGGGTTATGTTTTTCGAGTGTATGTATCGCCTATATTCGCCTACTGCCTAAACGGCTTGACCGATTTTGATGTGAAAGGATTCGTTACATTCGTCTTCACTTCCTGAGTGTCATGGGCTATATTTTTTGTAATAATAATACAACTCTCGCATAAAAATGCATTTTATCGTAATCTCCAATGTTTTTTAATTTTTTTTATTTAGAAGATAGATCTACGATTGACCACCAACTCGCCTGATGTTAAGCGATGTTGTTTTCGTAATAAATATGTTATTCTATTAATAATTAATAAATATGTTACAGCGATTTTACGCATATTTTCTCACAAAAAAAAACGCACACTCAACACACTACGTACATTCAACGTAACGAAATCGTAAGTTAGACTCCAAAAACCGCGTTTCTGCAGTTGAGTATTTTGTTTTTCTTTTAATGTAGATACTAAACTTGTAATACGTAATGTACAATACGATATCTTATGATGTTTGCCGATGCGATATATCTTCTGAAGTGTTACACAATACTTCAACATATACACATATAGTTAAGTAATACTTATTTTATAAGGCAGAATTTATTTTAGATGGGCAGACATTAAATAAATAAATAAATATTTGTGGACATTTCACACAATACCATGTAGCCCAAACTAAGCAAAGTTGGAACTAGATGACTGATAGAATAAATATATACTTTTTTTTTGTAAATATATACATATGATAAATAGAAACACACATCTATGCTGAAATGAAAGGTCGTGGGTTCGATCCCCACCTAGAGCAAACATTTGTGTGATGAGCATGTTTGTTCTGTGTCTGGGTGTTTCTATCTATCATATGTATATATTTACAAAAAAAAGTATATATGTATTCTATCAGCCATCTAGTTCCATAGTACAAGCTTTGCTTAGTTTGGGCTAGATGGTGTTGTGTGAAATGTCCATAAATATTTATTTATGCTCATCACACAAATGTTTGCCCTGGGTGGGGATCGAACCCATGACCTCAGCTCAGCAAGCAGACACTACCAACTGCGCCACAAGGCCAGTCATTTTCGTTAATATTGGTTTTGATATATATTGTATTCTTTGTTGTCTATTGATGAAGTATTCATTTCTTTCCTCAGCCAACACAAGTATGCCTCAGAGCGCCAGTGTCCGAATCACTGACGAGACTGCGAAGAGACCAACTGCAGAAGTTCGCACAGTACCTCATATCGGAATTACCTCGACAAGTGCTACCCACGGCTCAGCGCATACTGGACGAGCTTTTGTCCTCGCAACCGAACCAAATTAACACGACCTGCGGCGCGCCCGACCCCACTGCTGGGGCGTCTGCCTTCGAGTACACTTCCTGGTTCTTGGACGAGAAAACTTTGCACAATAACATTAATAAGATACTTGTCAAGTTTTGTGTGCCGGCTCCCATTGTATTTAGGTGAGAGATTTGTTTGTGATTTGTAAACGTTTACGATAATTACTATCAAGTAAGTTTGTGGAAGAGGTGTGAGCGGTGCTGTCATAGACTTCTATAGATACTCCAAGTGTATGTACCTAGCGTGTTAAAACGAGCGTGCCAAGTACGATAAAAAATCGCAGTTGACGACCAAGATTTATTTAATGTCAGGTAATATATACTTCCGATTCGATATTTTGTCAACTAGTTACTAGCGTCACAAAATCGTTTATGTGACGTCACAGTAGGTACCAAAAATGTGGCACGCAAGGTTTTCATATAAATGAAGTCGCATGCTCCATCTACTATGTCTGTGGGTACTGTCTTTAAATATATATATATTTTTTTTTTATAGAAGATAGATCTACGATTGACCACCAACTCGCCTGATGTTAAGCGACGGTGTGGCCGAACACACATGTGTGTGATTACAGTATAAAAAGGTTAATGTATGGCCCTGATGTTACTCTTTCCAGAGCCCTTTCTTCTATCAAATCGGATATTAGAAACACGAATAAATCCGGCAAAGTATGAGTTTCACTCGCACACCGAAACTTCCGTACTCCTATGCATTGCACAATACATGAACATGAACACTGACACCGGGGCTAATTACTCAACAAAATTTTGCTTTATATCTATGAATATTTGAAACCACATATGTTTTCTAAACAGCAGGAATTGCCTGAAATGCGAGGCGTTCATATACCAAGTTTAAATAAGTATGCGTTACAGACAGACCTATTTTCTTTATCTAAAGAGATTTTAATACTACTGTTTACTTTATTTTATGTCATATGATACCAACTGTCAACAAACGTTCACCATTTTTCGTTTCTTTTTTTTTGTGGAGGACGAAACTGAACTCAACAAGGAGGTTGTATGTTGCACAATAATATCCCATATTTTAAAAAATTATTTACTCAAGCTTGTCTCACTCTCGACCAGCATTTAGTATTTGTAGATTTACATCAAAGTAAACCCTACAACGTTGCCAATTTTGAGACTTGTATCTATTACCGTTCAAAGGTACAACTGTTTAAGTGTAAGACACAGTTGCCTCACGAATAGGAGTCGCCTATTCGCGGGGCGGGGTAAGGCAAGTACGTACCCTTAGTACGGAATCCTAAAAAAAGCTACATCATTTCATGCTGGATATTTCAAAATACGAATAGGCTCCCTCAGTACGGAAGTTAAAATAGATTTTCAGCGATATTCTGCCGAATGATCAGCAGTGCTGAGTTTCAGCACTAATCCTCCAATACATACAAGATTGATGAGATAAGATAACAATAGGATTGAAAAAGTAACGTAGCAATAAGTATAACAAAGAAACAATATAAGAACCGAATATATACAATATGTGTACAACTGTACCTGTTGTAATAGATTGTATCTTAGACTACATTTTATCCAAAAAATGTTTAAGATGATAGCAGGTTAAATGGGGTATGTAAAGTAAATTTTAAGGTAAGTATTTTTTGATTCTATTTGAAATTTTGAATTATTGTAAGTAACTGATTTCAATAATTTTGTGATTGATATAGTTTTTATATTTTTTATCATTTATTAAAGTTTTGCAGTGGGTAGGGCTGTTACGTGTAAAAGTTGGAGTAGAACTTTTGACTAATCTCCCCATTTAGCTTATACAATAACAAGACCTCGTTTATGAAGGTAAACAGTGTTGTTTTTTATTTACTATAGAATGTGACATTAAAAGCGCTCTTAGTACATTTTTTCAGGACAATGGAATCGAAAATAAAAGGGTATGAATTAAATGGAAAGATTAGTCAAAAATACTAGACCAACTTATACACGTAACAGCCCTACCCACTGCAAAACTTTAATAAATGATAAAAATATAATAAGTACCAGTATTAAAAAAAAACGACTGCAGAAAAGCAGTATTTGCGGTCTAATTATGATTTCGTTAAGCTTGATACGCTGTTGAGTGTACGATTTTTGTGAGAAAGTATGCGTAAAATCGATGTTAAAGATTATAATTGCACATTCTTTAGAATAATTCTAGTAAAATCGCTTGTTTGTTACGAAAAAGTTCGTTGGAGGTTATGAAAAAACGCATTTATTTATTTATTAGCGCGAGATGTATTATTAGTATTACAATATATAAAGCCTATGACAATCAGGGAGTGAAGATGAAACTAACGACACCCTTATCATCAAAATTGGTCAAGCCATTTAGGCTGTAGGCTGTCATATAGAAACATACATACATATATACTTATAAACATATATACACTCAAAAACATATACCTCCTTCTTACGCAGTCGGGTAAAAACAACATTGATCACAAAAATATTGTATTTGTTGTCTTAAAATAGTTCAAAAGTTTGAATAAAAATATCAAATAAATACCTAAGAAATGACTTAAGATACCCCATTGGGGGCTCTGTTAGCAAATCATAGAGTTCGGTAAGAGTAAATGAATCCGATGACGTTTCCAGCGACGTGAACTACCTGAGCACGAGCGCGCCGCCCGCGGCCGCCGAGTGGTCCTCGCTGCTGCGTCCGCTGCGGGGCCGGGAGCCCGAGGGCATGTGGAACCTGCTCTCCATCGTCAGGGAGATGTTCAAGCGCGGCGACAGGAACGCCATACCGCTCCTCGAGATCATCACCGAGGAGGTCATGGCTTGCGAACAGGTAAACGACGACCTCCCTCCATCCTCGGCCACACACTCACTTAACATCAGCCGTTTTGGTGGTGAATCATATAACTATCTTGCGTAAAATAAATATGGAAATTTTATATAATAAACCACCGAGGCTATGTTATGTCACATCATTCACCGTTTCATCTAACAGTTTGAAAAGTACATACCAAGAAATTATTTGTTATTATGAATGGTTCGATCAGTGTCCAGGCTAAAGTAACATTATTGTATGACTGTATTGTGTTGCAGATAATAGTGTGGTGGTACAGCACGAAGGCCGCGCTGGTGGCGTGGGGCGGCGGCAAGCACGGCGCCGGTGGCTCCTCCTCCGCGCAGCACGCATGCTCCTCGCTCTGTGACGAGGTATGTCGTACACTCATCTACTTATTTATATGATCGCCTACAGCCTAAACGGCTTGACCTATTTTGACGTGCGAAGTGATCGTTAGATTCGTCTCCACTTCCAGAATGTCATAGTGGCTATATTTTTTTTGTAATAATATTATATATTTGTCGCAAAAATAATAAAATGTGCTTTTTCATAACGTCCAACGAAGTTTTTCGTAATAAACAAGTATAAACTATTTTAAGGAACTAATTTCAATATTTTCGTGATTGATGTGTTTTTATATTTTTAATCAATACTTTTGTGTGGGAGCATCAGCCCATAGCCTAATTTCGTAAGTCATATTCATTTCATCTTAATCAATCTCAAAGCCAAGATTTATTAAACTCAATGCCATACAATAATTTCATCAACTATCCACAATTCCAAATAGCCAATTTCTGCATTTTATTATTAACTGACTTCAAAAAAGGAGGAGGTTATCAATTCGTAGCGTATATTTTTTTATTTATTTATCAAGTTCATAAGGGCCTGTCAGTGTTGGCTTCGACTCCACTGATGCCCGTCAAAGGACCGGGCTGCGACGCGGGAATAATATATGTGAAAAAAGAGTAACATGATTTGTAAGAGGTGTGTTGTTCGACAGGTGGTGGTGCTGTGGCGTCTGGCGGCGTTGAACCCGGGTCTAGCGCCCCACGAGCGTGACACTCTGCACGAGCAGTTCACGCAGTGGCACAACAAAGTACTCGATAAGGTGAGATCATCATCGTCATCATCATCATCATCGCCGTCATCATCATCATCCAATATACCTCATTGCCCCAAGTCGAATGTTTACGACTAGTGTGTGTTACCAGTGACATACGGCGCTGAAACGTGGTCTCTATCTATGGTTTTTCTAAGGAAGCTTAAGCTCAAGGTCACGCAACGAGCTATTATCTGTGTGTCTGTCTGTGGAATCGTAGCTCTCAAACGGATGGCCTGATTTTGATCTAGTTTGTTTTTGTTTGAAAGAAGATTTCACAGCGAGTGTTCTTAGCTATGTTTAATCAAAATCGGTTCTGTCGTTCTTTTTGTTTTGTTTTCTAAACTTATACTTGTTACTAAATAATGTCGACAAAATATAGTTTTACAATTACCAAATTAGTTAGCTTTAGTATCAGCCTTTGTTGGCGGTGAATGATATTTGTTATAGAAAAGAAAATATGAATAGCTATTTAATTTTTTATTTTTTCAAATATATTTATTTCTAGCTATTCAAATATATTTATTTCAATTTGTGAATGAATATTTCATTAACATTTTTGCTATTAACCTAAACTTATTTTTTTCAACAAATATGAATTATGATTTACCGCCAATAACAATCGATATAAAAGCAATCCTCGATTACTTCATTGTAAAACTATGCTCTTTTCGCTCATTATTGGTAAAATACTTTTTTATAAAAATCGTGCCCCTTAAGATTTTTTTTTTCATAAAATGATATACAATTTCACAATTTTTTTTTACAATTTAATGATTTTTCAATGTTTCCTTAGTATCTTTCCGTCTCAATTTTCACTGAACTCCCATTATAGATCTATTTAATAAAATATGTAGAGGTATGTTAAAACAGATAGAAATAATTTTTCTACAATTTTAACACCCTGTGAAAACAGGCTCTTATGCACTATCAGCTAAATAATGCAGTGATAATATCATCCACCACCGCTTATTTTTATACATTTGTAAGATTACTGATTACAAGTGACGTGTATCGCCGCGTGCGTCTGCTCCCTGCTCCCTTTCGCGCCGACCTCTTCCGCTGGCCGCCCCCCACCCTCAGGCCGGCACCTCGGTACTGCCCTGTCTTTCATAGATACGTGCACCCTTAAAATGTTACTTCCTTCTTTTATTAATTTAATGCTGTTTATGCTGACTATAATTTTTTTGAGTGTCCAAGGGTTGCAATTTTTTTTTCATGTAGTTAAGTACCTAAATAGTTTGCGTATTGTTTATTAACCGACTTCCAAAAAGAAGGAGGTTCTTAATTCGACGGTATGTTTTTTTGTTCAGCGATTACTCCAATTATGAATTGTTTTTAATGATTATTTTTTATTTGGTAGGTAAACCTCAGAGGTGGTCTCATATAGGTACATTTTATCAAAATCGGTTCAGTACTTTGGTTTTTATAATAGAGTGACGGAATTATTGTGTCTCATTTTATATTTATTTCGTTAAATTATGCACATGAATGTAATTCTTTGCCGCAATCTGTTTCCTGCGAACTACAATCTTGGAATTTTCAAGACTAGAGTGAATAGATATTTTCTAGATCGTCTTAGATCGTCTATTATAATCGTAGATTATCTTGCGTAAAAAATAAAAAATCATTATGTTAATGTCTGAAGATATTTGAAAACTAGCTGCCCGCTGCGACTTCGTACGCGTAAGAAATTCGTTCATGTCACGCTCCTACTTGCACTCACTGCACCCCCACCAAGCTAATGCTCCTGTACTGTATCTGCCCTGCTCGTGTTTCACTCCTAACTCAATCTCGCCGCACTTCCGTCCTGCTTCAACCAATCTTCCGACCCAATCTATTAATGTCGAGTCAGTGGTATAACGTAGATTTATTTATTTATTTCAATGAAAAATAAACTCTCATCCCTTTCTCGCCCCGCTCCAACCCTGCTCCCGTTCGGCTCTCAACTTGTTCCTGTTCCGTTCTTCCCGATCTCAGATCGCTTTCACTCCATTTCCACCCTACACTTACTCGCTATTCTGCCTCGCACCTTTCGCACTCCCACTTTGTTCTCATTTTACTTTCTCCTCGCTCCCACTCCGTTCCGTTCCGCACTTGTCCCGTTCCCGCCTCGCTCCCGTGACGCTCCCATCCATCACACTAATGCCTCACTCTCGCCAGCTCTGCTCCCTCTTGCCCCGCTCTCACCCTAACATTCAACCCTGGATCTTCTGTGTAATCTTTTAACTGCCCTCCCCCCGTGTATAACTCTTAATTCGTCCCTGTCGTTACGAATCTATAATAACTGTATTTGTTTGCACCTGTTAGTTAATATAAATACTGGAATTCATATCCCCAAAATTAGAACCTTGTAACTTTTACACAATCAATTACCCCCGTTTCCTACCCCTTAATTCATCCCTGTCGCAAAACTATGATAAAAGTATTCGTTTATATTTTATAGTTAATCTAAATACTACATTTCGTGTCCCTAACAGCACGGAACATTCATACAATCTTTTACTTCCACCTTTTAACCCTAAGTAGCAAAACAATAGTAGCCATTTTCATCTGATATCTGTTAGTTAATCTAAATGAAAAACTTAATTTCCCTAACATTAAAACTTTGGACCTTTCATTCCTTTAATTTATCCCTGTCGCAAAACTATAGCAAAAGTATACGTTTATATGTAATAGTTAACCTAAATACTAAATATTGATACCTGTGTTCTATTTTTGCACAAAATTTTGTTCTATTATGAATACTTTTCGCAGTGCACACGATGTAAGATGTAAAAATGTTACTTAACTTTGATCAACGTCTCAAATTCTCTGCCTTCTTTCCGCTAGTGGCATTATGTGTCAGCGAGAAGTTGACAAAATATATTATGATTACTCAAATATGAGTAACGTATTTCACTGCGTGGGGTTACATAACGTGAATTTGACGTTGTGGGTCTACAATGAAAATTAGACTTTGACTTCTTAAACTTAAAGGCTAATTTTCATTGTCAATGCACGCACGTTACGTAAGTGAACGCGGCCGATGGTCAACGGAATAAGGGCCCAGCCACGGCGCGGAGGCGCGCGGCGCGACGGCGTTTATTTTTCTATTAGTATTTTGAAATTCGCAATATCTTTTGAATGGAATGTCGGATTTGAATAATTCAAAAAGTAATCAACAAGTATTGAAACAGTCTTGAAAACGAAATAATTTATTTGGATAAGGATTAATACAAAGATATGGGTAACATGGTCTGATTTTGGTCGGTATTTCTTTCAACTTTTAAAATGTAAAAAAGTAGTAATAGTGACGTAATAACAATAGTTAGACATATGCTATCGCGATGTGGTTTGTAGTTTTTGGTATGTTCTTTAATATTGTAGATTTTTTTTTGTTCTATTATCAATAATTAGAACAGCGTATGCGATGAAAGACATTTTATGCCTAATTTTTTTACACCTTGGGTTATATTATTGAAGTTTTAGTAAGGACCCCTAATTTTTTCTTGTATTAAATATAGCCTATGTTCATCGAGGATAATTTAGTATTCTAGTGGTGAAAGAATTTTTGAAATCGGTCCAGTAGTTTTTGAGTGATAGTTTGTCAAACATACAAAAATACAAATCTTTCCTCTTTATAATATTAGTGTAGATAAAAGTAATTAATGAAAAAAAAAAATTTTATCGACTTCAAAACAATATATTTTACAGGAAAGGGAGAATGTAATACGGAAAAATTCAATCAAAACTGGGCGTCTATCTAAGTAGATACGTTCACCACCGATATTTTTGAGGTTGGTATCTGTCTAGAATGTTGTAGGTGACCGTTTAGGGCCTGACACCGACCGCAAAAAAGTTAGTGTACCTACCTACTTAGACGCCAAGTTTTTATTTCATTTTTCGGAATTACGTAACAGTTATTTCTCCCTATATACTGTTACCTAATCTAGGAAATACTTTATCCAATAATAAAGGATTTTTTGCAATACGACTTCTAGTGTTCGCGTGGACAAACATACACACATACATATACATACATCGGCACACGTGCTTAGAAGCCTACATAGACTAACATACGTAAAAATTGTGCAATTCTAACAATATTACATATCAAATTGATAATCTCCTTTTTTTGAAATCGATTAAATAGCAATGTGGTGTGTTCTATGTCAGGTGGCGAAGAACCGCAACAACTCGCACATAACAAGCACGTCACACACGCGCCACCCTGCGCGTGCGCACACCCATCCTCCCTACATCAACGGCATCAGCGAGAACGAGGTGTTCCCCGGATTCAACCCAGCCATGGAGGCGTGCTTCTTGGAGTGGGACGATTATCCAGTGCCCGGGGTCACCTATACCAAGGACTTGAACCCGTTGTATCACAGCCCGTTCACTATCTTCAGGCATGTCGAGAAACATGATGGCGTGCATCAGGTTAGTGAGATAGTGTGCTTTGTTTCCCATGAAAAAAACTGATTTGTAGCAAATGCCCGTGTGAAAGGAGAAAATGGAACTTGTAGATGCTTATACGAAGAGAGCTATCTCGCTCTCGCATTTACACATATGTATTTAAAGATGCCTGAATGTTCATAAGTTAAATTCGTAGGTAGGTAAAAATCTTGACAGTAATATTACACACAACGTGCTCTATTCGTACAGGTTCTTAAGAGCAGTCAAACTATAGGCGAAAACTTGTAATTAGCCTCGTAATTTATATAAATGTATAGTTTATTTAAGTATTTAGGCTGTAAGTTTTCCAAAAAATATAAAATAAAATAAATAATAAACCCGCTGTACTTTCGATACAAGCGCTCGTACGTCTTTATGGCGTATTTACTAAATTGTATTCAAAATTTGTTTTATTAGATACTACATAATTCTATAGTTCATAATTTTATATTTCATATTTTATATCGTATAGTAGATCTGAGTAAGATCTACTCTATGAAAATAAAAATATAATATTTGGAGTAACTAATTTAGGAAATGCCTCTAAAAACCGCTTTTTAACCACGCCTGCATCGGATTTTGACGATTCGGGAAGGGTCACCTTGAATGCAAATACGCTTGATGTCGCTTGCTGTTTATTGTATACAAAAGTATGAAACTCGATCAACGTATCGGTGTGAGGCGCTCACGTTCTTACGCGCTGCTTACGACATTATGAAATGTCTGCCGTACTACATGTCATACGCTGGGCTATATCAAATGGAGTTACGCGTGAGAATATCACTAGAACCACTTGGTGATTTGTACCGATTTTCGAAAAATATACATGTTTGTACGACATTACCTTCATTGGTCTAAATATAGCAAGCATCATTGCGGTAATTTCATTGCATCACAATGTGCTATTGATATGTCAAGTTCTTCGATTCGATAAGTTTTGGCTTCTTTTGCGAGTTTTTAACCCTCGACGCAAAAACAACAGGGTGTTATAAATTTGACGTGTCTGTGTGTCTGTCTGTGACATCGTAGCTTCCGAACGGATTAACCGATCTTGTTTTTTTTTGTTTGAAAGGTGAATTGTCGGGAGTGTTCTTATGTTTCATCAAAATCGGTTCAGCCGTTTTTTTTTTGTCGGGGGGTTTTGAGTTTTCTAAACTTATACTCGTGACTAATGTCTTCTATGATGGTAGTAAGCCAAAATAAAGTTTTCTTGATTAAAGACATCATCTGATAATGTTGATGGAAAATATACATTTGTAATACGATTCGCGGACAAAATTTAATATGCCAGGCAGAATACGTTGCACGGTGTACTTTGAACCTTATATGAGCCTATGATAGGTAGTCAGTATGACAAACTATTTTGTAACTGAACTTAAACTGTGTGGCCACCTCGTGCTACGCACGTGATGTCAATGCTAAATGTAAACACTGTTTTGTAAGTAAGAAAGTTGATATTCTTCGGAAATATTTCATCGCGTGGTCTTCGGATTCGCGTGAAATAAACGCGCCTTTACAAATAATTACTTGATGATCCCCAGGTGAACTCGTCCAAAGCGGTACTCAACAACGAGATGTCGTTGAGCTATAGACTGACGAACCCAGACCCGGCGCATCGGTCCGCAGTGCTGCGGCGGGGCAGCCGGCTCAACATCGACTCGAAGATGCCGGGCTCCAGCCAGGTCTCTATACACTTATATACCAACCTTGATGATACAGGACTTAAATGCACGCTTACAAACTTTACCTCTGATAGTAAACATGTGGCTGAAGATGGAGAACGTCGATTTAGAAGATATCTATTCTTACCAAGCCTTGAAAATAAAGGATTTCTTCTCCTGTGCAGAATAGTGGATAGAAATCGTTTTAACTTTCGATTTTCTACTCACCCTGTAGTGAAATTACTGTGGAGTGGTTGAGATAAGGTGACACCTTTGCCCACGCTTACAGAAACGAATGAATCACAGAACATTGCCAGACAGCTGTTACATTACGGCGATACATGTTAGTTTGTGTCTTGCAGGCTTGTGGATCGGGCGACGGTCCGGGCGAACCCTCCAGGGATTCCGGCCCTAGTGATGAAAACCAGTCTAGTGTGTCTTCGGAAGGTAAGTATTTGTCGAACTCTTATGGACGAGTACGAGTGTGATGTCCGTGCGGGTAAAAGGACGCGCCTCTTTTGAAAGGCCTTTCATACACTACAGCGTACCCGATCATTTATTAGAGATGGGAAAAAGTCAAGGGCGTTGTACATAAAACATGCCAATGGAGAAGGATCTCAATAGCCACGAACTTCCAAACAGTAACCGATCTAACAGAGCACATCTTCGATTAGGGGCAAATAAAGGTTAGGGGATCAAAGCGAGTGCACACAAAAGGTCTATATAGAGTAGGACCTCATTAGCCACGCATTCCTAAATAGTTTAACTGATCTAATACAAATCATCTTCAATTAGAGGCGAGTAAATGGCGTACACACAAGAATAAGCCTGATAATTAAAGACGGCCAATCCGCGATTTCTTTTATAGAATAAGTACTTAAAATACTTTTTAAGATAAACAGGTTTATTGATAAGAAAAATAATGATATAGCTAATGTATTTACTGTATTCTACTAGAGAAGCCCTTTCATTTGATTCCCATATTGTAGGGGCTGTGAAAAATATGAAAACCGCCATTTCGTAGCGGCGGTCATATTGAATTTAGAATGATACTCAATATATTTCATTGTATTGTCATCTAAATTAAAGGCGTGTACCAAATATCAGATCAATCTGTCAACGGGAAGGATTAGGACAATTTCGGTTACTAAATTTGACCCAAACAAACAGGGTAAGCTAAATGAAACCGTTTAAAAACGTAAGTTACACTTACCTCTTATCAAGTATCGATACTTCGTACCACACTTAACCTGGAATGAGAACTGGATCTCGCCTGAGACTTCTGAAATACATAACACCACTCGACTTGGGAGAAATCCTCAAGAGATCCCTAGACATAAAAAAAAAAAAGGAATTAATGGGCCTGGTTCTTCACACAGAATGTGTCTAATGGAAACAGTTGGGAAACAGGTCGAGAAAATGCTGGTGATATTGATAGTTACTGGGAGATTGAGAGACTCGTAATAATGGGCAACAGATAGGTTAGGAAAAGAATATGGTACGGATGCTGTCGTACTGATTTCCATGTTGAAGGTTTTTGCGAGAACGAGGAGGAGATTCTCCAAGCTAGCAGCGGGGACACGGACTCGCACTCGTCGTCGTCGCCGGCCGTGTCCTCGGACGACGCGGCGCGGCGCGTCTCGCACGACGACTCCGTGTCCGACGACGAGTGCAACATGTACTTCTACGACGCCGCGGCCGCGAGGCGGCTCGCCCTCAGCGCGGGGGAGGGGAGCAGTGCCGCCACTTCTAGCGGGGTGAGTCCACACCGGTCACATAGAAGCGCGTCATGACCACAAACTATATTTTTTGACGCGCAAAAAATAATTGGAATGACAGTTTGACATTTTGAAATTAAGATATTTATATTTTACAATTGTTCACTAAAATTATTACTCAGGTGAGGCTGCTCAAACTTTACGCACGATTCAAACAGTAAGAGCCGAAGATGTCGATTGACTCCATATGTATCGTAACGCGGCTTTGATTTCTTACTTTTTTAACCAAAATGTTCTTAAGTGCAATGCACACCAAACCCGCCAACCCGGACCGAAAATGGCTTGTTGACACAAGCCGGCGGTCCATATTACATAGGTTGGGCCTGTGTCGGCAAAGTTGTCGACATAAGTTAATACCATATGCATGAATTTTATTGCATAGGAATGATAGTTTTAATTGATAACATACAAAAATGTGAAACATATACTAAAAAATATATTTTATTCGTCAAAAAATATATTTTATTCGTTCAATAACCTTCCGAGATATAAACATTCAAAGTTTTAGGGGAGGGATGCTCTGTACCTCATTTGGAAACAATAGTTTGTATTGAATTTGTACCGAGAACTTGAACCATGATATCATCATTCGTTTTCGTGTGCTCTCTGTCTACATGAAATAACAATGCTTTTTCGTAATAAGTAAGCAGTTTTACTAGATTTATCCTAAGGAATACTCATTTATAATCTTTTAGAGCGATTTTCCGCATATTTTCTCACAAAAAAACGAACACTCAACAGCATATCAAGCGTAACGAAATGGTAAGTTAGACTGCAAAAACTGCTTTTCTGCAGTCGGCTATTGTTTTTCTTTTAACATAGATACTTGTTAGGTGACGAGAACTATAAAGGTGGTGTTTACTGTAGGTTGGCGTGATGGGATCCCGCGGCGCGTGGTCGTCGCACTGGGAGGTGTCGTTCGCACGCGCCGAAGGTCTGCAGGCGCACGGACATGCGCGAGACGCTTGCGCGCTCGGCGCTAAACTCGCCAAGGTACCTTAACGGCCCTACCGAAAACCGTTGCTTAACTATGAACAACGTCTCAAATTATCTGTCTTCTTTCCACAAGTGTCATTACGTGTCGGCGAGAATTAACAACGGAAAAAGAGAGAATAGGCGACATATGGATTTCATCTACTGTAATTTCTTCGTTTCTTCTCAGCGTTAAGAGGAAACGCAACCTTAACGTGTCTTACGTCTTGACCCGCTCTTGATCAGCTATGTAAATGATCGTTCATTAACCACGTGAGGCTCAAAAGAGGGTTGGGGTTCGGAATTAATCACGAAACACCAGGGTGTAGTAA
The DNA here is from genome assembly GCA_947563715.1 of Lycia hirtaria. NCBI lineage: Eukaryota > Metazoa > Arthropoda > Insecta > Lepidoptera > Geometridae > Lycia > Lycia hirtaria. The sequence goes on from OX387379.1 coordinate 2,114,971, forward strand.
GATATCACGTGTATTTTGTTTCATTGAACTCGAATAGCGGCGCGTGACCTTGACTCGTCGTTGCCAGGCAACGATTTCCCAGCTTGCTGCGACGAAATTAAAGACTTTGTGCTAAAAAAATACACGTGATCTTGGGGATCTAAAATCTCACTATTTATCGCCAGTGGAGGGGGGAGGGGTTAAAAATTTGCTATGAAAAAAACCAGCATGTGATGTATGGAGGAGGCCCAATGTGCCGCAGGAGCTGCTGGCGCGGCCTCCATCGCTGTCGGGCGCGTCGGTATCGCCGAGCGACAAGAAGGTGAAGAAGAAGCACCTGATCCCGCCGCGGATGTGCGCCGCCGCGCACCGCCTTTCCTGCCTCGCTTCTGCCACGCTCGCCAAGTGCGCCTTCTTGTGCACGGTACGTCACACGCACACACACGTACACACACCTAACATTACTTGCATTGCAAACATAAATCCGGCAACGTACGAGTTTCACTCGCACACCAAGGCTTCCACACTCCTATACATGAACACTAACAACAGTAATGTAGATTTACATCAAACTATACCCTACAATCTTGCCAATTTTGAGACTTGTATCTATTACCGTTCAAAAGATACAGCCGTTTATGTGTAGGCCAGACACAGTAGCTTCACGAGGACGCTTAAAAACATGCATACTCCCTATTCCGTGCAGGTATTAGCGGAGTTTAGTGAACACCACGAGCTGGCGTTCCGAGTGGGGCTGTACGCCCTGGAGATGGTCCGGCCGCCTGCCAGCACCAAGGCGTTGGAGGTGAAGCTCAACAACCAAGAGACTGAGCTGGTCGCTCTACTGAAGAAGCTGCCCACCGGACACGACCAGCTGGCTCTGGCCAGGGAGAAGGCGGAACAGTTGCGTGATGGCATGCTGAGGTTATATCTGTTTGCATTCTTGTGGGCTGACTGTGTAGGTTAACGCTCGCTCTGTGTTACCAGTGTAGTGACATACGGCACTGAAACGTGATCACTCACTATGGGCCTTATAAGGAAGCTCAAGATCAAGCAACGAGCTATGGAGAGGGCAATGCTCAGAGTCAACAGAAATTAAGAGATCCGTAGACGTAAGAAGGTCTTCGACGTAGCACAGCGGATTAGCAAGTTGAAGTGAAAGTGGGCAGCGCACATAGAATTGACGGCCGATGGGGCTGAAAAGTTCTCGAGTGAAGACCACGCACCGGCAAGCGCAGCGTAGGATACCCAGCCAGAAGGTGGACAGATGACCACATACAAGTAGCGGGAAGATGCTGGATGCAAGCCGCTTCCAATCGGTCTTTTTGGAAATCCACGAGGGAGGCTTATGTGCAGCAGTAGACTTCTTGTGGCTGAGATAATAGTGATGATGATGAATTTACCTGTTATCCTAGATTTTTTTCGGGACGTTATTAGGTATTCGGCTTTCTCTGTTTCTTGAGTACTATAATCTCGTAATTTTGAAACTTAGTGTCTGAAGATGTCATCTTCTAGGTCCACTATTTTTTCTAAGACAAAATTACCGGTTTTCCTTAAGATTGGTTTCGGGTTTTCAGTCTGATAACACCCGACAAAAGAACAAAGTTATTTCAGTTATTCGAATGTGGGTCTCATCAGTCTGATGTGACAATTTATCTATTTTTGCTAACAAATCACATCGATTTTAGGAACCGAGGTCCTGCTCTGCTGCCTATTGCTTTGGCGAGTTTTCTCTTCGACGTACTCGTCCTGTCAGCTAACGACAACAAACACCCTGTAAGTAACGATGTTTTCTTAAAATCTATAACATACCGTTTGTACTTTTATCTGCCATGTTGTTATTTTTAACCTGCGACCCAAAAAGAGGGGTGTTAGAAGTTTGGACGAAATGTAATCGTAATCCTAATATTCTGAAAGCGAAAATACTCTGTCTGTCGTCTCTCTCTCTCTCTGCCTGCTTATTACCTCTTCACGGCTAAACGGCTGAACCGATCGTTATGAAATTTGGCACAGAGATTCTTTAGAGATACATGGAGAAGGACATAGGCTATATTTTATCGTCATCATCATAACTCGCGGGTGACACCGCGGGGCGCAGCTAGTAAATCATAATTGTATGTATTGTGGTTAAGGCGCGCCTCCCGCACGACGAGATCCTGGGTTTCGAGGCGGCGGTGTCGGCGCTCGGGCTGAAGGCGAACGTGTCGGAGGCGGAGCACCCGCTGCTGTGTGAGGGCACGCGCCGGCAGCGCGGCGAGCTCGCCATCACGCTGCTAGCCTGCTACAAGGACGACCCAGTCAAACTGGCGCGTATCATGAACAAGGTAACTTAATATTAAAATTATACCACTAAGTAGCTAAGCCATTTTCCTTCACGGCGAACGAGTTGGTTTTACTACCAGGCGAATTTTTAGATGTTTCACATAAAATATATACGCCAAAGTACGGGTTTCACTCGCACACCGACGCTACTGTACTCCCATGCATGATGAACTTGAACACTGACACCAGGGCAATCACTCAACAAAATGTGATTTATTCTAAGAATATTTGTAACTTCGCATATACAGTAGAATACAGATACAGTACTGCGATTGGGGGCGATTATCGCCTCCCAACTTGGGATGTATTGTGTACAAGTGGCAGCTTTGGTCAACTACAATTATGCGTTATTCGTATGTGTAGTTGCTGGACCGCGACATCCACCCGCTGACAAAGGGTCCGATGGTGAGCATGTACTACTCGACCAACCCGCGCGTGCTGTACCGGCACGAGTCTCAGCACGCGGCGCACGCGCAGCACGCGCAGCACGTGCAGCACGCGCAGCACACGCCGCCGAGAATGCAGCCGCAGGTAACACTCACGACATACACACGCGCAGTTTTTTTTGGCGGAAACATGTTCGTTGTTTTTTTTTTCCTAAACTTGTTATTTTGAATATTAATGCGATAAAAACGGTGGTGTTTTATTCATTAAGTGTTCAAAATCAAGTGCGTGAGTGGAATAAAGCAGTGAAACGTGTCATTTTACGTTATCGGCAAAACTCCATAGAAGCTTCTAGGTCGCCATCACTTTACTGAGACAAGACTGAAAGTTGAAAATGACTGTTTACGTGAGTTAGACTGTGACTAGAACACTACATAACTTGTAAAAGACTTGACGATATCTCAATACTTGACACTGGCAAATCGCTAATCGCGTGTACCAATACAAAAAAAAAGAAGAAGCACTCGCGCACGATGCTAGTAAGTGTGCTGTAAAATTTTGCCACCGTGCTTCGTTCACTTTTGTCATTGCGTATAACTTTAAAGCCGCTGTTAACTTCCAAAAAAGACAGGAGTCAAACATTTGCAAGTATTTAAGTTATCTTGCCTATTTTTTACCCTCAATACAACTAAAGAATATTATACGCACGTAACTTGTAGTGAAAAAGACTTAGAATTTGAACCCGTGGATTGTAAGTCGGACGCTCTCCCCAACTAGGCTGCGGAAACACTTGAGGCTTCAAGAAATGACACAAATTAAAAATAATTTAAACAGTAACGACGAATGTGTATCGTTCAGTTTGATTGTTAACTTTATAAATGTTATACTTTGTTGTGTATACGATGGGTTCTGGGTTGTATTGTCTTAGGGTGGTGTGGGCGCGTGTGGAGTGGCCAGCGAAATGGAACGGCTGGCGGTATGCGAGGGTGGTCCCTCGCCGCCTGCGCACGCGTCGCATACGACACACGCGCCGCACGCATCGCACACGGCGCACCCGCCCGCGAGACCCATGAAAGACTCCAGGTAACAAGTTGTTTTATTTATAGAAAATATATAGATTATAATAACTGTAATAATGTCGGATAAATTACTTACGCCCTCATTAAAATCGTCTAGCAATTCCATTCCAACAAAAATTTATTCTATATTACTTTTTCTAGATGGGATTTGTTACGCGAAAATGATACAAAATGTTTTAAAAATATTAACACCTTTTTGACGTTTTTACATAAGCGTATTTGTACAATGAAACTATTCTAAAGCTTCGCAATGCTAATGCTTTTAGTCCAATCGTCCGTCGTACGAAATGAGTAAGATATGCTCATTTTTTTCTAATTTTATATTTTTATCTGTAGATACAAGGGCAAACGTGCGTACCCGTCCGTACCGAACCAGCCGTCAGAAGCGTTCGCCCACTTCATGTTCGAGCTGGCAAAATCCGTGCTGTTCAAAGCCGGGGGGTCTTCCAGCACCAGTCTCTTCACACAGACTTCGTGCGCGAGAGAGCATCATGGACCGCACAGGTTAAAATCATTTATTTAAATAGTCTAATAGAAAAAAAATGCTAGAGGTATTTAAGATTGTTTTATATAATCTGTCATATATAATATCTCAAACAAACATTGTATGTTTCCATGAAGATTCCGTCAGTCAAGACGCAAATGGTTCATTCATTCATTAAATTGATTATACTTGAGAATTCATCAATTGATTATACCTGAGAATTTCAAAGATTTAAACTGTATTAACAAACCTAATTTAAATATTATTGCGATTGATTCCGTCTTTATATGTTTAATTATTTTTGGGAATCGTAGTGTCAACAAAACCACGCCTAATCCTTTCGAATCCTTCGATCTTTAATTTGTTGAGGCTTTAATATATTCAGTTGAGTTTCTAACGGTATTATTCTTCTTAATTACACAAGCATGTTTTTCTAAGACTAGATTGATAAATTTTTAAACCCCAAGTCAAAAAGCCCTCTTTTTGTGTTATAAGTTTAACGTGTGTATATTGTATATCTTTGTATCTATGTGTCTGTCTGTGGTATAGTAACTCTTAAACGGATGGACCGATTTTGATCTAGTTTATTTTTTGTTTGAAAAAGGATTTGGTTGATAGTGTTCTTGGCTGTTTTATCAAAATCGGTTCAGCCGTTTTTTGTCGCGAGTTTTTGAATTTCCTTAACTTATACTTGTACAAAATACACAAGTATAAGTAAATATATTTATTCCTAAAAATATTTTACTTATACGTAACGACGTGAACGTAAACGTGAGACTAAACTTAGCGTGAGCTTTGCTTAGTTTGGGCTAGATGGCGTTGTGTGAAATGTCCACAAATATTTATTATTATTCACATTTATTTATTATGATCTCTTTATTCAAATGTAAACACGGGTCTAAGCCCGGACCTTTGAAAGGCATCAGTGGGGCCGGAACCAACACTGAGAGGCCCTTTTACAATGTATAATACAAAAAACAGATTGGGTATATGGATGGACTATGAATGGATTATTGTACAATATGGAATTTGACAGATTTTGGCTATTGTGATGGAATGTTAGTGACTTAAATAAACTAGGCTATAGGCTGATGCTCTCACACAGCAGGTAAGATGAAGTACCTCTGTGTGAGAGCACCAGGATGAGAAAACGGCACCTGCCAATTCCGTCTCACCATTATTATTATTAAACTTTATATTTGTTTGGCAGAGGTCTCCACATGGCCGCGTTCCAGTTAGGTCTATACGCGCTCGGGCTACATAACTGCGTGAGTGCAAACTGGCTCAGTCGCACTTACTCCTCACACGTTAGCTGGATCACAGGTCAGTTCTATAGTATTGATGTTTTTGTTTTTTTTTATTCCGAAAACATACTGTTATGTGACTAAAGCACTAAATAGAAAAAAATGCTTTGATAAAATCATTATATAATTATACTACTATATACTAATCCACCCAGAGCAAACATTTGTGTGATGAGCATGGATGTTTGTTCTGTGGCTGGGTGTTTCTATGTATCATATGTATATATTTACAAAAAAAAGTATATACATATGTATTCTATCAGCCATCTAATTCCATAGTACAAGCTTTGCTTAGTTTGGGCTGGATGGTGTTGTGTGAAATGTCCATAAATTATTTAATTTATTTTTATTTACTTATATACTTATAATGATATATTAATTCGAAGTTTCCGGTAGCCTAGTCAGGAAATCGGCTGACTTGCGATCCGCAGGTCCTTAGTTTCGTTCCTGGGTACTGTTAATTTTGTGTTTTGTGCAGGTCAAGCAATGGACATCGGAGCGCCGGCCATTCTGTTCCTTATCGACGCTTGGGAAGGGCACCTGACGCCGCCGGAAGCGGCCAGCATCGCAGATAAGGTTAGGATATCGCGCGGAAATTAATACTAACGCTTGCAATACGCATACACTAACACACACATTCAAATATCTATGTATGTGTTATATCAAGCCAAGTATCAGCTGGAAGCTTTAGAATCAGTGGACCGACGAGCTGTGAGGTTAGTCGGTGACGATAAACTAGCTGCCAAGAAGCTACTTAGTCTCGAGCACCGCCGTAAAGTAGCATGTCTGTCTATTTTCTACAGGATTCATTTCGGAGAATGTGCGCAAGAGCTTCTTGACCAAATTTCACCCTCCCCATTTCACTACAGGACTAGCAGAAAGTCGGCGAATTACCACCCATTTCTCGTTGAAATGCCTAAAATCCGTACTCTGCGATATCGATCCACATTCCTGCACAAGAATGGAATTCTTTACCGCCATCTCTGTTTCCTGAGACCTACAATCTTGGAATTTTCAAGGCTAGAGTGAATAGATATCTTCTAGATCGATGAGCTCCATCCTCGGCCACACCGTCGCTTAACATCAGGCGAGTTGGTGGTCTATCGTAGATCTATCTTGCATAAAAATATATATATATATATATGACAAGACACGTTTCACAGCTTTATTTCACTTTCCCACACTTGATCAAAGAATGAAAAAAACACTACCATTTTATACCATTATCATTTGAATTAACACAAGTTTAGGAAAATAAAACAAAGCAGTAACATGTGTCCACTTACTTACTCATAATATTTTTGTAACATTGGTAGTAAATATTACTTTTTTTTTTATAAATCTACGGGTCACTCACGTCTGTTTTGAGTAGAAATATCCGATAATAGTTTCAACCGCATACGGCAGTCTTTTTCAAAGGAGCAGCGCTAACGTCACTTTCGGTCGGTGACTTGCCTCCCTAACTATACATTGATACTATAGTCGGATATTTTGACTCAAAGCAGACGTGAGTGACTCGTAGTTTTTATTAAAAAGTGTGTAGTAGCCATGCTCCATACCTATTACTTCTTGTGGTCGAGGACAGTAGCTGGCCGAAGACGTTGTCGGGGGAGAAGATTCAAAACAATTTAAGATGAAAGTCGTATGAATTGTATTCCATGTATTATATTACTATTTAGTTCCATGTTAATTCCTTTTTTTAACCGACTTCGAAAAAGGAGGAGGTTATCAATTTGTATCGTATATTTTTTTTTATGTATGTACACGATTACTCCGTCATTCGAGAAAAGCTCCCAAGTTGGTCCCATAATTATTTTATAAACATCGCTTTAATAAAGCGTTTTTTTGAATAATCTCTAAAAATAAAAATATTTTCATTGTATTCCTGAGTAAGTGTGTCAGATTATAGAATCGCAGAGTTCCACCTACACATTTTTCTTTGCAAGAGTGTCAAATATTAAGAATTATCGTATAAGCATCTGCACTGTTTCTAATCTTCGAATTTGACATTCAATGACATTTGTCATTGCATTCTTGACAAAAGAAAAAATGAGAGGGTGAAGAGAGGTCTCTTTAAAAAGTTGACAATGGTGAAGGATTTAGTAAGTTGCGTTTGAAGTCGGTTTTGTAATAGAAAAATTATTTACTAATTTAGTTTCGAACCCTATCCTTAGCTAAACCTTACTTCCTAAGTGGCACCAATAAAGATTTTCTAAACTAATTAATTATCCTCATTAATTTCTACCTAATCTAAGGGAAATAAAACTACTTGCTTACCTAGAATTTATTGTAAACTTAAACTTTAATCTATTACTACTGTACAAAAAAACCTAATCCTCCTTCGGCAGTCGGGCAATGAAACTAATACACCGCAAAAAAAGTTTGTCATTGGATGTTACGAAAAAACGCATCTCCTTTTCTTTTGCGAGATACATAAGTATTCTTATTATAAAAATATAGCCTATAACACTGGGAGTGAAGACGAATCTAATGACACCTCGCACATCAAAATCAGTCAAGCCGTTTAGGCTATAGGCGGTCATATATATAAACATACATCATATATTCATAAATAAAAACATACATACACTCGAAAAACATAATCCGCTTTCTTACGTAGTCGGGTAATTAATTAATTTGAATGTTGTCAATGTCGTTTTGTATGTAGGCTTCGTCTGGTCGCGACATGGCGACGGTGCGCGCGGCCGCGGAGCTGGCGCTCTCAGTGCTGCCCCATGCGCACGCGCTCAACTACAACGAGATCCAGCGTGCCGTGCTGCAGTGCAAGGAGCAAAGTGACCTCATGCTGGAGCGCGCCTGCCTCACCGTCGAGGCCGCTGCCAAAGGTAAACTTACACTGGAGCGACTTGGACGCAGGACTATTATAAAGTATAATTCACTATGGAAACTAACGTGGTTTTCACACTTTTTTTTTTGTTTTAAGCTAAAATAACTGGCTATTGTTTCAACTGCATTCGGCGCTCTTCTTCAAACTTAAATGCGAGGCGCGTCATCGACTGAGAGTGGCGTATGCACTGCTCATCTGAAGAAGATCGTTTGAGTGCGAGGCACGTTACGACCGAGAGTGCGCTGCTCCTTTTTAAGGAAACCGCCGAATGCTGTTGAAACTATGGTCTGTTCCATTTAGATTGGCAATAAAGTTCGTTGACCTTTGAGTGGTCTAGCAGAGATGACAAACCTTTTATGACAGTGATTATAATTCATTTTAGTTTACTTAGCAGTATGTTTCATTTATAGGAGTTCGCTGGTACCTATCTACATATGTACCAACAGAATATCAAATATTCTTCCGCTAAGCAGTATCTAGTAGGTAGTTTACAGTTGTTAAAAGGACTTTGTTACTCAACGTTGTAGGTACCTACTAGTGCAACAGGCATGCGCAGCGCAGGTGTTATTTATAACTTACCATCAGAAGAGCGCCAAAAATAGTTAGGCACATAAACAACGAAAGTACTTATTTAATGCCATTTATTTAAAAGAGTAGGTACACATATATTGTCGTAAATAGGACCACGAATTCTGTGATCTTGTCATTCACTGCCACCACTTAATTCTTCACTGTCTGTGGAGCTCTCTGAATCAGACGAAATGCTTGTGACATTAATTATGAATCTGTCGTCAGTTCTATCTATTGTAGCATCAGTTCCACGCATTTTTTCAATAACAATTAATAAATAACAACAAAACAGTAATAAAAATATAACAGATTCAATAACTAAAATTCAACAAAAATATTTACGAAACAACGAGAACGTACACACGCAAGTGCTATCCGCACACGACTGAACAAAATGGCGGCGTTGCTTGCCACGCGACCGAAGGTGACGCATCTCTGTTTGTCATTGTACGTCAGACGTAACAAAATCTGAACTTGAATGGAAAAGTGACTTAGCTCGCGTTTTGTGTTATTTTCAAGAAGTAGTTTGGCAAGTTTTACAAAAGGTGTTGTAATGCTTATTTTTTTATATTTCAAGTAGAATAATTACAAAAAGAGATGTTCTAAATCTAACTAAATTATTAAAATAAAGTATAACATAGAACACTTTTAGTGCGTTAAGCACCCTTTTTACAAAAATAACTGACAATAAGTATAGAGATCATGAAAATATGACAAATAAATAAGTCAAGTGTGTTCTAGTACTAAGTAGAGTTGTAATAAAAATCGATGAAATTTAATATTTTTGTGATCAATTTTGGTAAAATTTTAAGTAACGCTAATTTGCTCTTAGTGGCTGACGTGGGGTCAACGAACTTTATTGCCAATCGAAATGGAACGTACTATATAGTCGAATATCGACTCAAAACATACGTAAATGACCCGTAGTTTTTATTTAAAATACAAAATATGTTAATAAAAAAAAAGTATTTTCAAAGTAAAATGTTACCTCGTTGATTTTATCTGCTACTATTCTTCAGTTTAATTTAGAGAGATCAGAGACATAATCGAACGGAGTAGCATCTTTAAATTTTCAAGGCTAGAGTGAATAGATATTTTCTAGATCGAAAAACCGTCCTCGGCCACACCGTCGCTTAACATCAGGCGAGTTCGTGGTCAATCTTGCGTGAAAAAAAAATCTTATGAATTTGTAGATCGATCGATGAATTGTTGTTCAGGTGGCGGCGTATACCCCGAGGTGCTGTACACGGTGGCGCGCTACTGGCACGAGCTGTACCTGCGTCAGGCGGCCGAGGAGCCGGAGCTGGGCGAGTGCGAACAGTTCCGACACCACGTCGCTGTGCCGCTGCCGTACCCGTTGCCGTATCCGTTCGCATACCACCCCTACCCGCACCCGCACTCGCACCCGCATCCGCACCCGCACCCGCCCTGCGTGCAGCCGCCGCACATATACCAGCTGCAAGTCAACGTGAGTGAAATTTAATCTAGGTTGTTTTTTGTTAGAAATGGGATTTCATCAAGTGTTCTTAGCTGGGTTTCATCAAAACCGGCTCAGTCTTAGGGTACGCAGATCATTTTGCTGTTATTACTTTGGTTGATATATTTATCATTTACAAGGATAGCGTCGTGTTTCCACCAGTTTCTTACCTCGACTCATTCTCTTTATATATTCATGTAATCGACGAATCCGGCTCGATGGACGAAAATGTGTGTGTAGTATACGTGTACAGTGCTACTCATTGGTTTGTGACATAATAGTCTTGTGCTAATCGACGCGTTAAACATTTAGTTTTCTGCAGGTTATAAGGGGGATACTAAAAATTGACTTAATGATCATGCGAAATTGTGCCTTATTCCACTTGTATAACGTCGTGTATTGTGTGTTCAGTACGGTGGCGGGGCGGCGCACGGCGCGCCGGGGTTCGCGCTGCCGCCGTATTTCGTTCGTGGGCTGGTGCCGCACGCGCCGCCGCCTTTACCAGTCAGCGTCAGCATGCACAGCACGGTCAGTACACAGCGTCTGTTACTCGTACATATATATATACTCTATTATAAATACATACATTTTTTATTTATTTAGTACACAAAACATAATACAATTAAAATTAAATGCAAGTAAATAAAGGGATAAGTTATGATCTAAACAATATTCCAACACGTGAGCATGAGCACACGTCATGTTCGGCATAACGAAGCAGTACTTAACTATAACAATGTATCTACATAATATGAAATTAGTTAAGTGCGATTAGTAGATTATGAATATTATTTTAAGTCATTAGTTCTAAACGTCTTAACTATTTATCAATGATTAGAAAAGAAATCATGTTTTTGGCATCAATTTTGAGTTTTGGTAAACTATATTTATGTACTTCATATTCATCATCATCTCAACTTCAAGAAAAAGTTCACTTCCAGATATAGGCCTCCCCCATGGATTTTCAAAAAGACCGGTTTTAAGCGGCTTGCATCCAGCGTCTTCCTTTTTGTATGAAGTCATCTGTCCACCTTGTCTTCCTACGCTGCTTTCCGACTTTCCGATTCGTGTTCTCCAATCGAGAACTTTTCGGCCCCACCGACCACTTCAACTTGCTAATCTGCTATGCTATGTTGGTGACTTTCATACGTCTACGGATCTCTTCGTTTCTGATAAGATCTCGCGGAGAGACCCCGAGCATAGCCCTCTCCTTAACTCGAACACATATTAAACAAACGAAACACAAAATTAAATAGGAACGATAAACATTTTGTCACAGCCCGGCCCTAACCTAAGCTTCATATATCATAGTGTAATGTTTGCAGATAATCCCTCAACACCCCGCGCCGCTGCCGCCGCCGCTGCCGCCGCCGCAACACAACATTGCCAACGTCGGGACCGTAGCCATTAGTGGCGGGACCAACGGTAATACTAATACATCCACATCCACCCACGTTTTCAATATAATTTATTGACTAAACAACATCATCATCATCATCTCAGCTATAAGAAGTCCACCTAAAAATAGTTGGTTTAACACCATCTAGCCCACACTAAGCAAAGCTTGTACCACGGAACTAGATGGCTGATAGAATACATATATACTTTTTTTTTTTTATATACACATAATATACATAGAAACATCCAGACACAGAACAAACATCCGTGCTCATCACACAAATGTTTGCCCTGGGTGTGGATCGAACCCACGACCTACGGGCACAGCAAGCAGACTTACTACAAACTGAGCCACAAGGGCAGTCATAATTCAGCCAGTAATATTTCCAATAATACGCCAAATACATTAAATTCCAATGACTCATGTTTACTATTTGTGCTCCATAGTTTGTCTTCATATAAGTTCATAGTTTTTTTGAAGTATTTCAAGTTTTCTGTAAGGCAGTTTTACTTAAAAAAAAAAAAAAAATATCATGCATCACGTTCTGTCAGATTGTTCTTCGTTTTAGTACTGTATTTATTATATGCTTGAAAGTAGCGTGTATTGTTTATAACCAATATGTGTGTGCTGCACAGTGGCAGGCGGCAGTTGCAGCAGTGGCAGTAGCGTGGGTTCGGGCAGCCCGAGCGCGGCGAGCCCGGGCGGCGTGGGGGTGGGCGCGGCCGCGGGGGCGGGGGCGCCCAACCTGCCCGCCGGACAGCTGCGCCGGCTGCTCGCCGCCTACCGCGTCGGCATGCTCGCGCTCGAGACGCAGGCGCGCCGCGTGCACGACGACAGGCCGCAGAACAAGTTCGGCAAGTCAGTATCGACACACACTTACTTGTTTTAGCGGACATTGGACTCGCGCGATGTGCGCAGTAAAGTAATATGGATATTCCAATAAAGATAATCGAGTTCTAGTCATTGTCGCAGGCTGTGACACATTTTGTGTCAATGCGCCAATACAATAAAGTCGGTTAGGTAAGACCTAACAAATAATGTGCACATTTTTTTAAATAAAAAAGCAGCAAAAAAGCAAACTGCTCGCCTGATGGTAAGCGATAACCGTCGCCTATGGACAACTGCAGCATCAGTGACATTACTGTTGTTTTGCTAGCCCTGAAAGGTGCTTGTAGACACCCTTTTTAAAACGTGCCTTTTTTAAATGAGAACAATATCGGTGAATATAATCAATATAGTTGTGTATTGGTGTGTGTGTGCGCAGGAACCCCCCGTATGGCGAGCACGTGAAATGGTTGTTGCGCGTGTCGAAGCGCTTGGGCGCGCAGTACCTGCACCAGTTCTGCGTGTGCGCAGTGAACTCGGTCGTGTCGCCGTTCGTACTGTACGAGGTGTGCGTCGAGTCGGCGCACTGGTTGGCGCGCGGCGGGCCACACCACCTCGTCATGCAACACCTGCGCGGGACGCTCGCGCCGCTCGTGCAGAAGTGCCAGCAGATGTCAGTACACTATTTCACCAGAATCACTTCATCATTAGCTCGGATATAACAAGTCCACTGCTGGTGGCCACCCCCCAATGGGTTTCCAAAAAGACCGATTGGAAGCGGCCCAAACCACTTAGCAGTTATAAAAAATCCAAGTAGTATAATTTGCACGTATGCTTAGCGATATAAGAACCGTTTTCATTCGAGACCTGTAATAGAGCTATTCACATCTTGTCTGATTCGAAATGACAGAGATGGAGATATAGTTTCCGACCCGATTCTGAATTGGGTATGTAAAGAAAAATGTAACATATGTTGATTCCAAAACCATTTCGAGATTATATGTCTAAACCATATTTTTTATTTAGGGCTCATAAAATTATGAGATCGCGCAAATTTTTGCGAAAATATAAAAAATATTTGACCTTCAGTCGACCTCTAAAATTACTTGTTCTGTGAAAATGACGTCACAGTTAGTAAAAAAAAGATGAAACTGACAGCATTGGCATTGACAAGCAGAAACAATATCTATATGACAACTGTCATACCAAAATAAATTGAAAATAAACACACAAAACAAAGAATTGTTTTGTGTGTTTGGTGCTCTGCTACTCTATTCATTTGTATTAATTCTGTTCATTATCTTTACGACGACCTTGCTTTCCTACCGTTTTGATTGATACTGCATTTACGTTGACCACTGCTTTGTTATATAACTGTTTGCCTACTGATTGGATAAATTATGGATAATTTTGTACGTGCCGACTCTGCTAACTTACCTAAGGTTGAGAATCTTATGATTCTGGAGTTCATCTCAACTAGCGACAAGAACAACTTCACAAAAATCCGAGGAGCTAAAGAGCTAAAACTTATGAATAATGCCAGCTTGACACCTGACGGACCGACAGACGGACAACGAAGTGATCCTATAAGGGTTCCGTTTTTTCCTATTCAGGCACGGAACCCTAATAAAAATCGAACACATTGGTAATTCCACAACTTATTTGTATACGATAACGAAAGAATTTATTTTATCACACACAATCATGGATTTGTGCTGTAAAAAGTATTTTTTATTAGTACTTAAAAATTATTGAAATACGGCAGGTACATCCAGTGCATCCATCAGAAGCTGTACCACATCACGGCGGTGGAGTACGAGGAATTCGTGAGCATCGTGCTCTCCGCGCGCACCGCCTTCCAGCTCACACCGGAGGGCAACACGCAGTTCAAGGAGTGGCTGGCTTCCTTGCGCAGGTCACACATACACACTGAATATACAACACGCAGTTCAAGGAGTGGCTGGCTTCCTTGCGCAGGTCACACATACACACTGACTATACAACACGCAGTACAAGGAGTGGCTGGCTTCTTGCGCAGATCACACATACACACTGACTATACAACACGCAGTTCAAGGAGTGGCTGGCTTCCTTGCGTAGGTCACACATACACACTGACTATACAACACGCAGTTCAAGGAGTGGCTGGCTTCTTTGCGCAGATCACACATACACTCTGACTATACAACACGCAGTTCAAGGAGTGGCTGGTTTCCTTGCGCAGGTCACTCATACACACTGACTATACAACACGCAGTTCAAGGAGTGGCTGGCTTCCTTGCGCAGGTCACACATACACACTGACTATACAACACGCAGTTCAAGGAGTGGCTGGCTTCCTTGCGCAGATCACACATACACACTGACTATACAACACGCAGTTCAAGAAGTGGCTGGCTTCCTTGCGTAGGTCACACATACACACTGACTATACAACACGCAGTTCAAGGAGTGGCTGGCTTCTTTGCACAGATCACACATACACACTGACTATACAACACGCAGTTCAAGGAGTGGCTGGCTTCCTTGCGCAGGTCACACATACACACTGACTATACAACACGCAGTTCAAGGAGTGGCTGGCTTCCTTGCGCAGGTCACACATACACACTGACTATACAACACGCAGTTCAAGGAGTGGCTGGCTTCCTTGCGCAGATCACACATACACACTGACTATACAACACGCAGTTCAAGGAGTGGCTGGCTTCCTTGCGTAGGTCACACATACACACTGACTATACAACACGCAGTTCAATGAGTGGCTGGCTTCCTTGCGCAGATCACACATACACACTGTTCGTAATTTATATAAATGTATAGTTCACTTAAGTGTTTTGGCTGTAAGTTTTAGTAAAAATATAAAATAAAATAAATCTACCGCGTGTGGAGATTCGCTAAAACTTGTTTATATTTCAGGTCTAAATCGTGCAAAAAGGACCTGTGGACGCAACTGAACGCGGCGCTGCAGACGAACGGCAAATGACGTCGGCAGCCGATAGTTTGTATGGTGCGGTGCTCCGCGCGCAAACTGTCACTCTACAGGCGCTGGCCGCGGTATCGGCTACACAACATACACTAACTGTACTCTACTGTACCGTACTGTACTCGTTCCACACGCGTGTTATTTGTAATTACAGTACGAGCACACCGAACATGAATGGTGGACACAGCCGCTTCTCTTCCCTTCCCTTCCCTAGTGGAATCATATGCTATGCAATTACTTTTTTATAATCATCTGAAATGAAACACCAACTTTTTTTATACAGGGCGTATGTCTACACAATGGACACACTTCGATGAGTCTTTGCTATGGAATCTTTTTGAACACCTTTTTTCTATGGGATTAATCTTGAAATTGCGAAAAAAACAGCTTTATTGAAAGCCAAACAAAAATATAGTGAAAAAATGTGTGAAACGGTATTTTTTTTCGTAATTTCAGCGTTTGCCCCAGTTAAAGTTGTTCATATCGATGAGTCAGTGTTGAGACACACCCTGTATAATGTTATCAGACGGCATATTTACTGTGAAGAAGGTACTGTACAATTTCGACTTTATAGTTCGTTGCTGATTTTTATTACGGGTCCACGAGTGACGGGCCGGCCTCTTCTCTACGACATGCGTATGCCACCGGAAAATGATGACGGCGCCGTATCGCGGTATCATAAAATTATGGCGGTGCCGTGCGTCAATACCAGTACAACCCGTGGATTTTTCAACGCGCTATCACCGTGTTACGGTGTCGTCGACATCGCTTTCCGTCGCCAAGCCATAGTCATGGACGGACTAAGGCGTGAGGAGGACACGCGACCACTCTCATTTTAATTATGCGTAAACGTCTATAATAATCCTATATACATTTAATTAGTTAGCTACTTTAAAACGACCTACTTGACTATAGTATATAGCCTTATAAATAATCATAAGCGTTATTCTTCTAAGTATCTATGCCGTTCGGTCATCGTATGTCCTTCTACCGTATATTACAAATAATATGACGAATTCGGTTTGTTTGACTCTGTACGTAGAAAATAGTATCTGTTAGTAATAGTTTAAACGCTCGGTTCGAGTGAACGATCTCATCGGAACACGAATTGTATGATCACGGTAATGTTGCTAGCTCCTGAATATTATTTTTATCACCGTTTAGTTACTGTGGACACCTCTGTTCTCAGGGGGTTTGATATACCATTAAATTATTGATGACATTGGTATAAAATATAATTAATTCATTGTCAGTGACCGGTATTTTTGGAATACTACGCTAACGCTGACATCGATTTTATTGTTAGGACTGGACAGGTTTTTTTTAATACAAATGACAGTGTATTGGTACGCCAATTTGAAACGCCATTTGCGAGTGTGTCGAGGACTTGGATGACTGGCACGGATGTCACAGATATCGACTTACAAATTCGCGGACGCGACGCAGGTGCCACTAATTTTTTTTTGCCGTTGACACTCGCATCTGCCTACAACGTACATATAGATAACAAAATAAGCAACAAATAATTTGAACAGCCACTATTGCGTGGTCACAGGTCAGTGTATCTATTCGATAGTTTTAGACGGGTGAACGACCCCACTTGAATATGCATCCTAACTCCTAACATAAGTTAATATTTTTAAGTTATTTTAAACAAAACTAACACGACCCCGTGTTAGTTTGATGTTAGATTGTTTGAAGACGAGATGACTATATTCAGGCTACGTAACTCAAAGACTTAGGATTCTTAAAATATGCTATCGCTTAAAGAAATTTACAAATACATATATTTATTTATTAAAACTCGTTTACTAATCCGTCCTAGGCATAATATTAATTTTAGTACAGCTTTCTAAGGAGATGAAAATTATAAATATTTATTTTATGGCTTCCTAGTAAAGAGGCCATTGATCTCTGTTTTTTTTCTTCTAAACTATCACGGTTATTCCCTACAATTATATTAAGTACTGTTAACTGGATATTTCGTCCCAGTTGTACCATGTTCATAGCAGATTGAACAATACGGGTAGATGAAAGAAAGAGTAGACTCTTTATCTATTTTTTGCTGCTAATATCATGATAACGATACTAGTATATTGTGAGTACCAGAGATCCTCAGAACCCGCGCAATGCGCTTTGTCCCGCCAACCCCCTGCAGTGTCGCGGACGATTCCAGAGCTATGCAGACGGCAAAAAGCTTGTCTTAAGGTTCTTCAAACTATTAATTATGTACTCTCCGATTAACTTCCTAACTCCCAGGGGCATAGAGTGAATATTCGAGTGGGGGCAGCAGCTCAGTTCCGACAGTAGTTCCACTACAGATCTCATTATGTAAATATTTGTTAGTGTTCCATTATATTCTATTAGTTTGATCCGATGAAAGTCAAATTCATAATTCATGCTCATTATGAAGGTTGTGCTTAAAATAGGTTCGGTTGTTATCAGAATCTACCGTATGTTGTCGCGTGTTAAGAACTGAATCATCCCTTTCGAACGGACTGGAGTTTAGCAACATTCAATTGTTCTCCCTTATTAAATAAATTTTAGCAGAATGAGATAATTTTGATTAATTTATTCAATCCAATGTTATTTTAAATTTGTGTTTTGTGTTGTCATACATTATCATGATATTTAACGTTAATTTACTTAAAATCACAGACCAATACAGAACTATAGACTGTCAATGTAGAACAAAAATGTGTCTGCAGTCAAGTTTATCAAATAACCTTAAAATTACTATGTATCAATTACGTGATGTATTCATGTGAATTAAATTTTGGGAGCAATATACAGTATTTAAAAAAAAATTACTACTTTTAGGCTCGATTAGCAAAGAATGCGATTTGCTAGCGCCATCTACATAGAAGGCGTTTTATCGTCGGACAAATTTTTGTTTAGCATTGGCGGTCTATGGTTCTGTATTGATCTATGACAAAACATGTAATTTCTGTGTGTTTGATTTTTCTTTGTGTTCGATAATAAGCGATTATTATGCGTTTGTCCGCCGAGTTATTATCGCTTGCGATCAAAGTCTATCGACTTGAATATTTCATTACTTGACTCACTTAACTAGTCAGCGGTTTTGAGGATCCGTATTTGGTGAACCAGTGGAGCTTCATAACTATAGCTCATAATAGTTTTCTTTTTTTTTTCTTAAAAGTAATAGTTTAAGGATAAGCGCAAGCGGTGTTTAATGAAAACACCAATACAATGTTGCTGATAATTGTAACTCCGGGAACACTAATTCTAAAATAACCGATAGTCTTCTTCTCTTGCACGTTTTAACGTACATTTTGTTTTAACACGGAAAATATATTTTAGCCCGAAAGTTTCAATAGAGTTGCAGTTATCACTAACACACATTTTAGTTAATTTTTTTCGTGGTGGACAACTGTAGATTGTATGTACTTAAATATATTTATTATTATTATCTACTTAAACGTACATAATAATATGCAAAATGTATACATTCAGAACATAAAAATAATAGTTAATTTATATTATAATATAGCAGTTATAGCGTCTATTCTAGTGTAGAAAGCATTATTGAGCTTAATATATCTATATAACATAAAATAGTGTAAGTTGTCCGCCCATATACACTCACTCGTAAAATGTACATTTAGCGAAATAATTTGAAGATCTCTGTAACATTATTTTTTTCGATTAAGCGTTTGAAAATGAAGATTTCACCCATTCACATTCGTTTCATCATCGTGGAGGAATGATTATATGAAAATGGATATGTTATGATTTAATATATATTCAGTGAGTGTCTGTTGTATTTTATATTGAATTATAGAGCACTTTACGAGTACATCCGCCGCGTTCGGAATGGAAATGTTAGGCTGAAGTATGGCAGGGTTGCGTGCAGGCTAGCTTATAGTGCCACGTATTAGTAAAGTTATTAGTAGATAAAAAGAGCGGTTGTGAGATTCGCAAAATACTAATATTAATATAGGCAGCTTGCATGCACCCATTTTCATATGAATGCCGAGAGATGCAGTCTGGCGTGCGTCAACATTTTTACGATTTAAAGGTAAAAAACGTTTCATATGTGTCGAGTATGAAAGCGAAAATGTATCCGTAACAGAGGTTATGAGAAATCCAAAATTAAACGCAATAGATCAACGTTAAGACGAAATTGGCTTAAGGTGTTTCAAGTGACCTAAAAATAAAAGTCGTTAGACTAACAAAATATTAGACAGAATATAGATGAAGACCGTCGATTCGCTATTTTTGATATTCTCTTGTGTCGAAATTGGACTTTCATGAATGTTTAAATGATGTCTCGGAGATAAAATGTAGACGTGCGTTCGATTTAACTATAGTAACTTTATTTACACATTTATATTATTCTTATTATATAATGCAAATGTAGCATCTTGAGAGCCTTCGGATAGTAACTATAATATTTGAGACGTGCGCTGGCAACAAACTTATTTTTAAATAGACTACGGAAACAAACAGCTCATTTGAACAAGGTCTCAGTGTTCGGTTTCGAGTGTAAGGAGAATAATATCTCTGCGAAGCTATCTTTTTTGTAAGCAACAAGCGTGATTAAAGAGGAAATTAAAACTCATTGTGGTAGTTTGATAGCCCGAGGTAAACGTCGTGTTTCCGGTGTTTTCTGTAGTATATAATATATATATATCTAGTTTGAAACACTTGTGAGCTTGACTAAGTTTTTATAGCTTATCTACGCATGTGCGTGAGACACGCACACTCGCGCGTATACGTGAACGGGCACTCGTGGCTTGCGTCGAAAACGGTTTATAAATATATCGGTGTTAACATAAACTACGATTTGTATGAAATCAACACAATTATAATATAGCAGTTATAATTGCAATATGGGTGCCGCTAGATGGCGTGCTTTCGAATACGATAGGTACGCGATCTAGTAGGTAGAAAAACTAGGCGCTCAGGTATGGTACTGGTACCTACTAGGTGTTATTCACGCCGACGTGTAAGAGTGCGCAAGAGTTCGTAGTACGAGGTTAACTGCGGTACGCATGAGTAAATTAACTATTTTATAGTAAAACTGCAGCGTCTTGTTTTTGCTGGGAAATATCAGTTAAATTAAAAAATAAAATATAGATCATTGAACTTGTAACAGTTATAAATATTAACTTGAAAGTAAAGTCTATTTTACAAACATCTAGTTATTCCATTGTGAAAGAAATTTTAGATACATTACTCATTTATCAATGATACACGATTATATATATTAGAAATCGACAAAAAAAATCAAAACATTATTCGCATGTTAACTATAGGGAAAGTTATGATCTTCCAACCATAAAGCAATATTATTATATCATTTTGTAAAAGTTTTTATACTGCATTAGACATATACAAAATATATTATTAGCTTTTCATATTTGACATTGTGAACACATATATAAATATTGTATCAATATACACAGTGGTGATTCATGTTGAGTAGACGTTAACGTGTCGTATATTTGTTTACTATCGGTGTTCGCCCGAATTTTATATTATAAAGTACGTAAATGTGGAATATTAGTACATTAAAATATTAGGTGATTGCATCGAGAGACATAGTATACTTAAGAAGACCTTCTTGGCTACGATCTTTATTGATTGAATTGAACTATGCATAATACCGAGAGTCGTTATTTGGATGGGTTCTGAAGGTACTATATGTATATGATACAAATTTTCAAGGTAGGTGGGGACTATATGCGGTTGGTTATAATATACTATTGTGCCTTGCTTAACTGCAATGTTTGGTCTAACGGATCTATAGAAATCCGTCGACTCGTTCCGGAATCAAGACTGACTCTTTCGCACTCCCTGCAGTTTCAAATTGAACAACAGTGGATACTATGTGAACAGAATAGATTTAAGTCGCAAAGCGGACGAAACTTGACCGGATTATTGGCGTTCTGCGTACGAGCTGTATTATTCCACGCGATCGCTATCACGTCTGAGTATCGCAATCAGATTCACAAACGGATATCGTAATAAGTGCAGATCCGTTACATTATTTAATATAAAAATTCAAAAGAATAAATTGAGTAAAAATAGCACAAAAAGCGTTCGCTATATGATTAGGATGCCATTTGCGTGACGTACCTGTTCTGTTTGGTCACTGAGGCTAGGATGTCCACCAAACGTCACAGTTGACCTATTTGCGTCGATCGCGCTTCGCATAGCTACTTGTCACTAATTTTTACTGTGAAAGTACAATATTGATAAGTGTTGTCGCTGTTTAAATAAAAAAAAATAGACGCTAGATTTGTGAAAGAAATATAAAATGACAATGGAATAACTTGTTTGTTGCCAGCCGCGGCATGGAGTAGGACTAGTTCAATATCTTTATAAATTTAGATGTTTATGTGCATTCATAAAATGTGTGGATGTTTTTCAGCATTCATTTAGATAGTAAATTTTTAGAATGCTAGTTAGTATAAATTGATGTTCTTAAAAGTTTGATAAAGCTACGCCGAACACTTGGTTTTTATCACCTTTCCAATGTTTATGAAATGTTTCATCGAATAGATATTTATAGTACTTCTAAAGAACGGAGTATTGTCAGTATGGTATTGAATTATACGTTTAGATTACTGAATTTAACAATACAGAATGACCCGGCACCGCTTCTTGAGTAAGGTCCGAGAGTATTTCTGACCTTTCTGAACAATATCGCATGCTTCTAGTAATACTAATTATAATAATTATATAGAACAACGTTTGGTTATAATATAAACCGTTTGCAAATACAGTCCGGGCACAGATATTTTACCTCGAATATTTCTCGTTTTGTTTTTGTAATAAGCTAAGCCAACTTGGGCCTCGGCGTTTGAGCTGAGTGGTAGAGTTTACTTGCCACTCGGCTCAAAGTTTGGGGCCGATGCCGTTTAAACATTTTACAAAAAATAAACATATATCAAAGGTAAAATATCTTTGAACGAGCTGTAGCTATAAATTTGTTATCGTCCCAAATAATTTTGAGACCAGTTAGTTGGTTTATATGAATACTACACCTTTATAAGAAAATATACGCCAATATACGGAATGCCATAAGTTAATCATAATGACTTTTGCCGTCCATTATTACTTTGCAATTCAGTCTACAAATACATACTTACCTATGCGGTATTGGTTTGGTTTTGTGAGCGCTTATACCTATCATTCAATATTTTCCTGATAACTTAATAGCTATGCATTATTAACGTGTGTGAATTTATTCGTACGACAGGAGAAAATTAATGTGCGCCCTTTAACACTACCTAGTTTTGATAATTTGTTTGGAACTATTAATGGATAGATGATTACAAATTTATAAACAGTTCAAAAATTACACAATACTGACGGGACTTGAACACGCATTATCCCGATTTGTAACTGGGAGCCTTTACCATTTTGACTATGGAGGTGTGACGTGGGATGGTCGAAATTTTTTAACAGACTTTTTTGTTTAAACCAATCAAGCGCTGGTTCAAGTCACACCGGCCACACCGTCGCTTCACATCAGGCATGTTGGTTGTCAATCGTAGATTTATAAAAAAAAAAAATGACATTGTATTTATGACAACTCTGTACGTAACAAATATTGACAATAATATACAAATGTTTCGCATACGATTTGGATTCAGATAAATTTTCATACATAAAAATCAATTCTAGTGAAAAAAAAACAATAAATTATATTTCTCTGTGTGAACACCCATTTGGTGCAAATTAGAATTTCGTATGATACATGTATTACATTATTGTCGAGATTATTTGCGTAGAGATTGTTCATAAGTACTGTACTTATATCTTTAACAATATGAAAATGAGTTAAAGAAATCGCTCTATCTCTATAGAATATTGATCCTTAAATGTGTACATACGGTGCAATATACCTACTTTATTCCTCGCCATTTATATTACCGTTGTGTGTCAATATGGCTCGTTTAAAAGAAAGGACGAAGTTTTTAGTTAAATTACATACTGGGAATAGTAAAATTTAGAACATCTCAAGGCGACGTCACTTTTGATTCGGAACTGAGTGACTAAATGATTATAACTCAATTCTTATGCAAATTTAACAAATAATTTATCTTCGTATATTCATGCATCTATGATAATGCAGACGGCTATTTAAGACTGTTCTGTCTCCCGGCTATTAACATTGAAATCTGAACCTTATGTCCTTTTAATAAATTATAATTTTATGCGCCGGACTGCGTTATCTGTGTGTATACTGATTAAGCTATATCATATATAAAAAAAAGCTTATCGAGAACATTTGAAATGCACGTTGCATACACGCTATCACGCGGTGTATGGTCGTATGCAAACCAGCCAACACTGGATAGGGCTTTAGTTTGTAGGTATATGGTTTTCAGATACCTTATCATTAAATTTAATTATATCATTGCAAAAACACTATTATCCCAAATAACTATTTTTACACATAAAAAAAACATTATTTAAAAAAATATAAATCATAATATTATATCGTTAGTTTGGTAATCATAGAATGTTAGTTTGGAGCATATTTTAATTAGTCGTTTAATGCATGCGTCTAGTTGTAATCAGCCCAGTTTCGTGTAAGTTTGCGGTTCAAATCATTTTATAGATATTGGTTTACCAGTCGCCGATGTCACATATCAAAAATACAATTGAACAATAATTCGTGAAACAAGTAACGATAGAATGATCCGATTTTTTTAATATACAGGGTGACTGTGTGAACACTAGCAATATTAATACGGGATGTTCAGTATTCGATTCTCGTTCCAAATAATCACACAAAATAGGTTGTTAATATTTGACCTAATTATCCTAAGCAAACATAAAAATTACGGGCACTCAAACCATGCGTACCGAGAGTACTAGTCGCGCGATCCCTGTGCAACGTACCTATGTAGTTATGTGACTAATTGCGCTCGCTCGGTGCGTAAGAGTGCGCAGCGTCCATAAATTCTGGATTATTGGGATTTTTTTTTACCGAGGCTTTCTTACTTTAAAAAAATGATTTAGTTTTGTATCTTTATACGTTTGCTATGACTCTTAATTAGCATTTCCTTAAATATGGCTAGTGTTCAAACTTTCAGCCTGTTTATATTCAAGATATTTGATTATGTTACATGCATATTTTATCAATGACCCTGTATGTAAGTGTATTTTATGATTAATGATTTTATTTTATGTATATCACCAATGATTATGAAAGAAAACTAAATGACATGATTTTATTCTAGATTTAAATAACTTAGGTATGTTTTATATATGTACCTATTTGCTCGTCAATATACGATCAATGGCAATATATGGCATAGCGCTATTGGCAAGTAGGTTTTGGCAGTAGTGGAGTGGGAGGGAGTGACTTGTGACCAACTATCGTGATACACATAAAAAAATGTGTGTGCTCAAGACTATACGACACAAGTGAAAATTTCATCAAGGCAACGTCAGTAATACAAAATAGCGCGTTGACATCTCTCTCGCTTCTCGAGCCGAGCTTAATCGAACTAGCGTTACATAGCCGAGCGTGACGGCTCAGTCTCATTCAATACTCACAAAATCAAGTGCTCCGCGCGCATAAAGAAGTTTTCAATTAAAAAAAATAAGACACTCGTTTTCACTACTGCGGGAACTTACCAATTTGAACAATATAACCGACATGTTTATTTTGTAACCTGTGAACCTGCATGTATTATGTATATTTTAGAAATGTTCCGCCGTTTATAACAAAACGACTAGAGAATAGTCAACATTATATCGTGGGCTTTTATCGTTAGAATATTTAACATTATGTTATTGTTTAAAATACTCAAGGCAATGCATGCACTACGTCACATCACAGTTGGCACAGGTTTACATATAGAGTACCTGGCAAGAATGCAGTAGTAGAATTCTCTAGTAAAATTACTATCTCGTACAACAGAGACTAAAAAATACCTTTAAGGTTGGGCTTACAGCGCGCAGCTATCTCTCACTGAAAGAAAGAAATCTGTCTCTCAAATTTCTATTATCCCCAGTTTATGTTTTAAAAATGTTGATGCGCGAGAGAGATAGCTGCGCGCTTTGAGTCCCACCTTAATATATAGGATGTGAATTGTCGAAGTTCACAGGTTCGTTATTCTTGTCAGGTACTGCATGGAATAGTGACCTGCAATATGCAAAGGAGTCTGTTTAGTTCTAAAATGATGATGCATAATTATTTATACATCTGAAATTGTAGTTTAATTAATACACTTGAGTGTAGTCTCCGCCTATTAAAATATATAACCGTTACGCCGTTCTTATTGCTACCAGTTAATTGTACGTTCAGAAATTGTCTCTAAAGATAGGCTCTACGCACGCACCTATATCTCTCGACAATCATAACATTTTAAAATATAAAATCATTGGTATAGGGATATTAAAAAAGCGAAAAATGAATTTGTTTAGATAGGAGAAATATTAAAAATAAAAGTTTTTCTTTGATATCTTTTAAATTGGCTGAAGTGTAAGAAAATATTTTTTTTTTTCACTACTCCGTCGCCAGTATAAGTCAAGTCATATGTGTTTTTTTTTTAAATATTTCTCCTATCTAAATAAACAAATTCATTTCTCACTTAACCAATGATTTTATATGTTTAAAAATGTGATGCACGAGTGAGATAGCTGCGCGCGTTGAATTTAGATTCTCTCCCGTCGTCTCAAGTTAACATAAATTTCATATTGACACTTGACATTTAGCGTGTAAAGAATGTACTGCACAAAGTATTTATTTTTAATAGTGTTTCAACAGTTTTAGTTACATTTTGATGTTTCATGAGTATCCGAATATCCTCTTAGGGCGTAAGACTGACAAAAACATTCATATAAATTTATTTGGTGGGTGTCCAGAAGCGAATGTTCCGTTAGGACCGCTATATGCTCAATTTCATCAGACTCGTCTTTGGATATCCAGAACTTTGTGTAGTTATTGCAAGTGACGATTTCGCGCGACCTTTGTGTTTCGAGTCCTGTTGCACGTCAAGGCAGTAGATACGTACACTAAACCTACACGACTACATGTAAGGCTCGCGGGCGGTCGTGAATTGCCACAACTAGCATTACCCAGTATAATATTAAACCTAGCACTAGATGTTTTGCTCCGTTGTCGCGAATGGTTGTAATTAATAAAATATTTATAGATTATTATCTAGTAAAATGATAGACTGTTTTGCACTGTTTTTAAATTGAAGTCGGCCGTCGCCACGTGTGCGGTCGACGATGAAACACTTTGTGATGACAAGTATGTGTGTACTGTCCCAGTTTGAATTACACAGAGGCTTGCATGTCGATAATGTGACGTTTTTTCGGTATTTTACCTCTTCGCAGAATCCCACGCTATTGAAACATTTCCCTTGAAAAAAAAAACTCGAAATATTTACTTAGTAAAACAGTTTCAATATTACTTTTACAATTACACATATTATAAGTCTTTTTGGCAACAATATTTGAAGTAACATTATTTAATTATTGAATATACTTATTCTATATTAAGACACGTGTGTTTTATTTAATTCTCTATTCTTTGTTCTCTATTAGTTAAAATCGACTGACTTTAAAAATTATGTATAGGTCAAAATTAAATACCTATATACTTCATGTTTAATGTACATTATTTTTACCATATCATTAATTACTATATTACTATGTTGTAAAATACTGAAATAGTTATTTGTGCAACAAGAGAGCAAAGTCGTTTTTTGCTGCGAGTGCTGATTTTGAATCCTGAGTGTGGCGAGGGATTCAAAGGCACGAGATGCAAAAAACTTTGCTCTTGTTTAACACACATAACTTTTCACTTCAGCAGCGAGAACACTTTAGGAGATAATAAATATTTACAGGTTAAATATCAGTTTTATTTTCAGTAAATACTTATTTTCGTTTAAATACAACAATAAGTTAAACATTCAATAAATTACATTAAAATACATAATTATCTTTTTGCAAAATTTCTTTAGTTAGTACGAAATTCCGAACGTGTTTGTCTTTGAGGTCGAATTCAAAATCGGAACTTCGAAAGGGTAATCAGTGCCTGTAATCAGTGAGCAAAATCTCATTTTGCTCACTGATTACAGGCAGCAAAACCTACATGTTTGAGTTACTGAAGTGAAAATTTAATTTCAGCACACTGCTTCAGCTGCCGAAAATAATAATCAAATAAGTACTTAATTGGAGTTCTTTTGCTAAACTCTTTGGCAAATGTAATGAGTTTTTTTAAATAATTGTACCAGTCATGTTCAGCGTACTGTTCTCATACGAAAGAATCTAGTTCATCGTCATCATCTCAGGCTTAAGAAGTCTACTACAGGCCTCCTCCATGGATTTCCAAAAATACCGATTAGAAGGCGCGGCTTGAATAAAGCATCTTCTCGCCACTAGTAATTATAATCTAATTCACTCTGTACTACTTTGAATGTTCGCTACAGACATAATATCAATGACATCGGTCTACAGTGTGCTAATGTCTTACCTATTTCAATCTACTCGGTACTTTGGGGTTAGTGCACTAATAGTGGGAAAGATAAAAAAAATGCTACATGACCCTTTTTATTTGGTAATATAATTTACCAACCACAATTTAATATAGGTAATAGGATTAGTAATCCTATTTATTATCTTCTGCTTTGGGAATCTTACATATTTATTAATAGCAATTGCATGATACTAAATTGGACAATACATTGTACTTAGTGAATTTTATGTAAGTACATAGAGTTCTTATTGTCCTATCTACAGTTTGCAAAAGACGTCTAAGTAGGTAATTGTCTATAATTAAATTCGTTGCTACCAAAATTAGCAGATAACCTACTTTTACTATCTGTAATGTGTCGATTAATTTGCCCTACTTTTTAGGTTGATATGAAACCTCATAGAAACTAACTACTAGACTTGGTTATGCTCAGAGTCTATTAAGAGTACCCTACGAGGTCAAATCAGAAATTAGGAAACTCGTAGGTAGCTATACGTTCGAAAGCCACGTAGTCCAGCGTACCTATTAGTCGAAGTGACTTTGGGTAGGGCAGATAGCACGCAGAACTGATGGTTGATGGCTCTGAATATCCTGCTGGCAAGTGTAGCGTAGAAGGAGCAGTTAACTAGGTGGACGACCTCATACAGGTGGTAGGAAGATAGCAGTTGCAGGCCGTGCACGAATCTCACTTTCTGGAAATCCATTGGAGAGGCCAATGTCTACAGTGGACTTCTTGTAGCTGAGATGGTGATGTCCACAGAAATTAATATGGATCTTGATTAAATACTATTAGATAGTAATGTGCTTCTCAGTTTGACCCTGTAAGAAGCATTTTTTTTAGATGAAAATTAATATATTAATATACTTATTCTGTTTTAATTTTAAGACTGTGATAGCATAGTTGTGCGATGCACTTCCACACCGTAGGATGCTGGTTTGAATCTTAATAACGAGCTTGAGCTTTAGAGAATTAAAGACCACGCTATGCTCTTATTTATCTGATCTTTCGAGAATACAAAAATGTTAATAATGAAGAATTAACAATCACACTTAAACACCCGAACTTTGGCTTTTTTTTTGAAGATAAATGATTATATATCTAAAGAGAATGGATGTAAAATCTTAGACAATATAGATAATAATTAATATTATTCTATCTGTGTATCTATATGGACCTACGTCTACGCATAACATCAATTTTGCCGATGAAAATATGATATAAAATATTGTTATTACCTACTTATTCGTAAGTAGGCATTTGCTGGTTCAATATTTACCTAAAGGGGCATGATACTAAAAATGTAATTCTATGATTCATATAAGTATTTAGATATAATAATTGGTAAGCGGAATATTTATAAGTTTAGGTAGGTTAGTTTGTTCTAGTATCCTATCCAAATTATTTGAACGAAAACAAATACCATTATCATTTGCGTTAAAAAACAAAAACACAAGTTAAATGAAATCTAAACAATAATAATGTTTAATAGGTACCTAATATATTATTTCATCACATCTGAATATACAGAGTGCTTAAGAAGTACCTACACAGTATCCGATAAGCAAACGGCGTCTATTATACATTGAAACAAAATTTTAAATAAAGACCTAAAGGTACTTAGATAAGTATCTAAAGGTATGATATAAGTACATATCTTAATAGAACATTTTTAAATAGGTGACCATTAATCGTAATTTCTTTGTAATTTTGGAAAAAATGATTTTATCAGAATATGTAGATAGTTAGTAAGTTGAAGTGGCAGTAGGCAGGGCACATAGCACGTAGAACTGATGGCCGATGGGGACGAAAAGTTCTCGAGTGGAGTCCACGTACCGGCAAGCGCAACGTAGGAGACCATGCAGCCACGAGGTGGACAGATGACCTTATACATGTGGTGGGAAGACCATGGATGCCTATGTCTAGCAGAGTACTCGTGGCTGAGATGATGGTGATGATAGATACTTAGGTATTTTTTTTTAAACTGTCGTAAAATAATAGACTAGTGTCATGATTTGAATATTTGTTGTATGTGGTGTGCGGTGTTTTCAGTGTTGCGGAGTGGCAGCACTGCTATTTTCTTAATTTATATACTCTGGAGAACGGTGATCGAACAGAATGAACGCTACCCTGGATGATGGCGTGATGTTGTAATTCCGGGGAGGGGATATATCGCGGGCGGACGAGCGCGAGCGGCCCTTCGAAAAGGTAGTCGCGGCGTAACTCGGGAGTAAAAAGGCGGTCTTAGCGTCAGACCGCTCAGTGCAGTGAAATAAGTGCAGTGTTATAAGTAATAATAAAGCGTCATAAAGTTCAGACAAGGAGTTTTCTTCATATATCAGAAGTGGCAATCAACCTGCGAGCCGAGCCCGGTAAAATCGTGAGTCACCTACGAGATTATTATTTTACCCTCCGATTATTGAATATTGATGTTAAAAATTTGTCACGCATATCGAATTGGAGAAAATGGTTCTTAAAAGTGTTGAAACAGGTTGTTAAAATAATTATAACGGGATATTCTTAATACGGGTAGACAGAATCTGTTAAGATACTGCAATGAGATGTGATCTGGGTTACTCCCAGATTATTTTATTGTAGCACAGCGATTAAAGATTATAATCCGACGATTTTATTATAACCTAATGAAATTTTGATAGTGTGGTTGGGGCTACTCCCCGATTATTTTATCGTAATTTAAACGAAATGAAGTCTGTTGTAAGTAAGTCATTAGTAAATTATTTCGTTAACATCCCGAGAGACAAGTATACGAAAATATGTTTTTCTTGTTTGAGAACCATTTTTACTTTTTGTATTTGATTATGCTGCAGCCATTCAGAGGAACCATAGCGAGGTAATATTTTTTTGGTGTGATGGTGAGAGTAGTGTTTTTAATAGTACAATGGCTATGGCATATCGGTCTGTGGCCGTGTCAGCGATCAGCAGTGTGTTATTTTTCTAGAAGACTAGTAAAGTGCTGCGAATAAAATATTTTAATTCGGTAACTGGGCTACATCAATACAGCCAATAAGCGAGCTTCTAAATGTAGTTTTTCTAGAATATTGCTAACAGTAATGCAAATAAAATGTTATGGTAAACTTAACAGCTTATTATCTAGCTGTTAAGGTTGGGCTCCACTAAAATTGTGTTCAGATTCAGAACACTTGTTGATAAAAATTTGGTGCAGACCTTTTGCAGTGCGCGAACTTGATCACAATAGTAGATTGCCTGTGTCCACCACCTCAGTTGTGCGTAACTTTAGTATGCGTGCTGTACGGTACATTTGTACACGAACATTTATACCTCGGAAATGTGCTTTACTTTCAGTTTAGTGTGTAAACATGTGTGCGAGTGCGTCGTCGCGAGTACACCGCGAGACCAAGGAGTGCGCGACAAAAGTTCACGGTTTGTCCAATAGAGTGCGCGCACAGTTTGCTGGTGCTGCCCGTAATAGTTCACCATGAAATACATTTATGCTGCACTCTGTGCGGTACAGAGCCGCACACTGGTGGAATCCTGTATTTACGGTTACGGCCATTTAGGGCGAGTTGTACTGTGTTCGTTTTTCTGTAAGGTTAATAAAGTACCGCAAGTAAAATATTCTAGTACGACAACTAGTCTACTACAACTAGTAGCACTGTCTTTAGTCGTGTAAGTATGCTATACCATGAAGCGAAATTTTGGTATTGTATGTCCACCTGCAACACTATAACTACTTTGTGACGTAACTATTGTAAGATCTTGAACCACATAAGTGTGTCAAACGAAATTTTATATGAGTAGAGCTACAATATTGACGGATTTACCAGAGTATCACTGCGTAAATATTTAATGCAGAAGTCCGTTTATGAAGTTGAATTATACAGAGATAACATAGTTCGATTGACTTAAAATCTTAATTGAATTTCGAAGGCATGTAATGTAATAACCTCAGAAATAGTACCATTGTGTACCGGTAACTTGTCGCGAATATTTATCCGTTGACGCCTTGTAATCATGGAGGCGGAATTTAAAGCCGCGCTAAGATATCAGAGTATCGACAGTGCTGAAAATTAAAGTGCATTTCTTAGTGTTAACAACTACACTTAGTGTTACTGCAAGTTTGAAATTCAAGGATTTTTAGTGTTTACGAGTTTGTTAGCTGCAGTCATGTAGGTGAACTGCAGGGAAAATGTTCCAAAGAGTGCCATGTATGTGTGCCGTAAAGTTGAAGTTCGTAGATTTGATGATGTTATCGCTGCAACCGTGTAGGTGAGCTGCAGGTTAATATTCTAAAGAAGTATGGCCATGTAGGTGTGCCGTAAGGAAAGTTCGAAGATTTGATGATGATTTCGCCGCAGCCATATAGGCGCGTTGTAAGGTTGAAGTTTGAAGATTTGACGATGTTTGAAGTGTGAAGATTTGACGATATTTGAAGTTTGAAGTTTTGATGATGTTTGAAGTTTGAAGATTTGACGATGTCGAAGTTTGAAGATTTGATGATGTTCTCGCTGCAACCATGTAAGTGAGCTGTAAGATTATTCAAAGAAGTTCAATTATTCAATGATGTTTTAGCAGTAACCATGAAGGTTTGGTTTCAGGATGATAATTTTAACCGGTCACGGAACACTTAGCTTCCAGCCATGAACGTTTTAAACTGCAGCAGGTCAAGCCTATTCAAAGGAAAGTAGAAGCTCCAAACTGTATTTAATTAATCCAGTCGTGGATTTGATTAATCCAGTCGATTAATGATCATTTTAATGTGATTATGTTAAGCGTTGAATAGCAGAATCATTGATCGGACTTTCCCAGAACCTGAGCACCTGACTTTTAATGATGATATAACGTTATAATTCCAGTTTTGATGTAGTTTCGAGTTTCATAGAGAAAATTTAAATCATATATGAGAGATCAACCGATCGGACACGCAGCAAGTAACCTTGACGAGCATAGCAACTCGAAGTGTCGAGGAGTTTGACAAATGCCATTATGCTTGAAATTTCCGAAACGTACTAATTAGAATCGACTAAGTCACTTACTTTTGATAAAACGCGTATAGTGCGTTAGAGCGAATAAATTTATGAGTAATCTGTTTGCAATTATTAGAATCTCAATTATTATGGTTATTATTATTAGATTATAGAGAGAATGGAAATTACTCCATCAATAAGATTCATGAATTGATAAATGAGTAAGCCTAAGACATTTTCCGAAAAATACTATTCTGTTAAGGATTATTATAAAAATATATATAGATGTCAGCGATCTGTATGTGCCAACGTAATTAGATGTCATGTTTTGAACACCCACGTTATTTTTCGCAACTGCAGAGCAGTGTCTACACTTTGTTGAATTGTCCGCTGGACAGTGACGTAAGCAGTGATGAGCGTTGACAATTATCGTAAAATATATATAAACAAATCTGTATGTTAAATGAACCACTCGATAATATTACAAAACTATTAGTCGAAAGTAAACGTACGTAGTAAACGTTTCTTTGAGAGAAACCCATTTTATGCCTTGAATGAGTTGATGAGAATAGATCTTGCTGAATTCTCGTTCTAATGGAACAGCGGATTATATTTTCTACTTTCTTCCATAAGTGGATTAGCATATTTTTTATTATTCTATTTTGGCCTTTTAAACATTATTATGAATATTGACATAAGTTTGACGACATCCTTTTATTATTTATTATGTTATTGGATATAAAAATGACATAAATAAATAGAATATATTATATCTAAATTAATAAAAACTACGTTAAATAGTATTTTATAACAGAAAAAGCTTGGAGTACAAACATAACAAAAAATACTAATTTGAAAAGGGCTTTTCTAATATAACACTTTTGTTACAAGCCCAAGAAATAATTTGACTTTGAATTTAAGCGATGACCGAAGTTTCTTATCACGAACTAAAGATAATTCAAAGAGAGAACTGATTGATCAGTTTCATATTTCAAACAAAGTAGCCTCAAAAATAGATTGCACCGGTGGCGGTTTTATTGTAAAAGTACAGTTTATGAGTTCAAAAATTAGTCAAATATAAAAACCGAATATTCATAATTAATTTATTTCTTGCAAAATAGGTATACAAACATGTGGTCTTATGATAGTAATAACATTTGGCCCTCTATTTTCGCTGTCAAAGCGTTCAAGTATTTCTAGGTTCTAGATCAATATCGTTAAATATCGTTCGTGCATATGAACATTTTGATAAATCTAGTATAATTTTGGTAAGCATATAACAGTATTGGATCCAGCATACGAAAATTAATCGATAAATAAAAAAATATCTTCATTAAAAATAAGTAATATTTGATAAGACTGGTAACGTTTCCGAAATATGATTGTTAGTTGAAATAAAACGGCAACTATCAAAATCACCACTGGCTTGTACTCAGTGCAAGAGCAGTTATGATATGACTAGTCGACATCATATAGACCTTTAAAAAAAAAACAACAGAAATTAGTAAGACAAATATTGAGACTAATTTTATTTATGGAAGTGATTACCTGCTTCTTCTCTTTTGATGCTTTAGTATTAGTTCAGGTTTGCACTAAAAGGAATTAAGTATGCTTCTGTGTATAAACATTCTCAGTCTTTACCTACAATTAAGTTTATTAAAACCTAGTCAAGTAATTTCTGCTCTACTGTTACATCAGTACTATAAATATTGGATGGGAAAATAAATATGTCCACATTCTCGGTTTGAGTACTGTTAGTATGTAATGTGTACAGTATTTTTTCTAGCTAACGTGTCATCAAAATAGTGATGACGTATTTGACAAACAACCAACAACTCTATCCTCAAAGAGATTCATATACGAGATAGATTATCGTCGACTGGGCAATTGCAAATACTGAAGTTCTTTGCGCAGATCTCAAGAAAAGAGCACTCGACGGAGAGCCTATCGCAGCATATGCATGGCCGTGTAGAAGGCAAGCGAAGTCCTGGACGATCACCAACACGTTGGACCGACCTCATTAGAAAAGCTACGCAGTCCACCGAAGTAGAGTGTACTCGCAATGCAACCGACCGGCAGAAATGGAGAAGCATCGCGAGAAGAGCAGCTGGCCTGGAAAGTGACGGTGACACGGCGAGGAGCCACCGCCATTGCAACCACGACCACTCTGACTAGAGTGTACGATTAAGAAGAAGAATTTGGCAAACAACAGATTAAAATCCGACAGATGTCAACTCAGGGCATCTGTGATGTGAAGTGATTCAACTTGATAGTACATCAATTTAATGGTAAACAGCAACAGGTATACGCCAGTCAAATAACGGTTGGTGAAGGACTGACAATGGATCAGCTACCTGTAGTTTATCGTGACTAATTTGTCCCTATGATAATGAAATTTAGTGATTAGAAAATAATAATACTTCTGACATTCTAAACTGACAAAATTTTGCTCATGTGCTTTGCCGATCATCCACAAGCTTGACAGAAATTAATGCGGTTGTAGTGACTTGCTAAGAAAAAAAAAAGGGGTTTGGAAAATTATTTCCGTTCTCTTATTCTCTCTATTACTCGGATTTGGGGAGTATACGTTACACAATTTTAAAATGCTTTGGTAATGGCAGGACAATGACAGAAATACAGTTTAAAATGTTGATTCCTATGAGAGCACTTACAAAATTAACGTACTCGTGTCACCAAATTATTACTGGAGCTGGTTTGAGTTGGATCTAAATATTTGAATTTATGTGTAATTATTTTTGGACGAAATTTGCTTTCATTTTATTCAAGCTTTGTCGTTGGTCATTTTAATGTTTGGACGAAGAACAAAAAGGAGTATTTATAGAGTTTTTCATAAAAAAAAGTCTACAAGTCCAAGTCTACAAGGTTTGAATGATACTTCAGTGGCCACAACAACATTGGGACATTTATATAATGATGCTGCCGTTCGCAATCACTAAGCCAGAGGAGGAAGTAATTGAGTAACCGACAGTAAATTAATAATGCGAATTGAATAAGTTTTTATGTACTTTTTTTAATTATATACCAAACCTCTGGAAATACCAGAATATATACTCGATCCGTATAACATATTTGTACAACAATGATTTATCTGCATAGTGTACATTTACACACGAATAGGAAGCCTCCGGTTCCCAGACCAGCTAGAATAAACATAAAATAATTGTCATATTTAAAAACGAATCCGAGTGTCATGATTACTTGTATCTACAATAATAACTAGTTACGACAACGTATACTACAAAGTTTAGTGTGCCATAAGTAGTTTTATAAAATTAGCATAATAATTACTGTTTAACTATTTTATTTTGCAGCAAATCTTTAAGGAGTCCAAAGGGTTCGATATGATTAATCAGACTTGCTTTTAGAGAGTTGTTGTGCATCGGGACGTTGCACAAAAGCGGATGGCCGAGTGTCATGATTTGAATATTTGTTGTATGTGGTGTGCGGTGTTTTCAGTGTTGCGGAGTGGCAGCACTGCTATTTTCTTAATTTATATACTCTGGAGAACGGTGATCGAACAGAATGAACGCTACCCTGGATGATGGCGTGATGTTGTAATTCCGGGGAGGGGATATATCGCGGGCGGACGAGCGCGAGCGGCCCTTCGAAAAGGTAGTCGCGGCGTAACTCGGGAGTAAAAAGGCGGTCTTAGCGTCAGACCGCTCAGTGCAGTGAAATAAGTGCAGTGTTATAAGTAATAATAAAGCGTCATAAAGTTCAGACAAGGAGTTTTCTTCATACTAGGTACAGATACCTAGTGTGCGAACAAGTAACCACGAGTGCGGTCTTAGAGCATTATAATAGATGCTCTAAGAGTGCGGTAGTCTGTTGTTTGTTTTGGACATATCTAGATGTATTACATTCATGGTTTTAGGTACCTATATTTTAAAAAAAGGTTGTATAAATGTTGGAAAAGTTAATATATTTATTGAAAAGTGGAAATTTGAGAACTTATCTAGTACCTAGATATACTAGATAGTAATTTCGATCTTAATTCTCCACTTTTCAATTACTTAATTTATATGGATTAATTTTTGTGTAAATTCAATATCTATTCATCTAGATATAAAGCCTGTTATCAGTCACTACTGGATATATATTTTATAAATAAATTCAATATAACGCGGTATAAATATAAAATCACAAATCACAGGAATTACCTCCGCGGATTTATGAACACTTCCCACACACCCTGTACATTGCTATCAGTGTTTATTGTAATATTTATGTTTACTTTAGGTACTCCATTATCACTTGCACTTCTGGTACGTCAATAGGTGGTGTCTTCACTTCGAGAGACCAGCGTGAACAACTACACCATCATTTTTTTATGTGCTTTTACTTATAAATAAATATATGTGGACATTTCACATAACACCATCTAGCCCAAACTAAGCAAAGCTTGTACTATGGAACTAGATGGCTGATAGAATACACATACCTATACTTTTTTGACGTGACAACGTCTAATAAATCGATGAACGCCGGCTGCACGCACGAAAAAGTATGACTCATTGTCCCGTTACGTTCATTGTCCCGTTACGCTCATTGTCCCGTTACATCATCATCATCATCATTTCATCAATGTTTTGCTATGACGTTGTCACGTTAAACTATCGTCCGTAAACCGACTTTACAGACAACCAATTTTTTTTGTTGTAAATATATATCTACATATGATACATAGAAACACCCAGACACAGAACAAACATCCATGCTCAGCATACAAATGTTTGCCCTGGGTGGGGATCGAACCCACGACCTGCACAGTAGGCAGACATACTACCAACTGAGCCACAAGGCCAGCCACTTACCAACCAAATATTTTTTTTATTTATAAAATTGATCTCCACAGACTTCGGGGTCCATGCTTTTTATAAACTAATATACATATCTATGTTTATATAATTATTCGAAAAGGTTTTTTAGTTTGGCAGATGTCATTGCTGGGCCAAGTCCTATTTCCCCCATGTCCATACATATCGGAATCATTTTTTATGTAGGTATGTTCCCCATATTAGGTACTCGAACGCCTAGACCGATTTGGAAAATTATTCTTTGTTTGAAACCGTATACTTTCCAGGTGGTTCCATAGAAATTTCATCAAAATCGGTTCAGTAGTTTGATTTTTAAAACAAAATGGCGCATTTTGAGGTAGGTTTTTCAGTTTTTAAAACTATAATTACTTGTTTTATTGGTTTCTTTCATATTCATATAAAATAAACAGTTTCAGTTTCTTTGTATCGATTGATTTGTATCACAGCCGTTTTACTACTTTACTACAGTTTTGAAATTTATTCCCAAAAAATATTTTTCTCAGTTAATGCGCAATAGCATCAATTAAAATAATAGTCGTCATATTTACCTATTCAATACAATGGGAAGAAGGCGTGTTTGTATCTAGGTAGTACCTACTGCGGGCGGGAGTACATCTTTTTGTTATTAAGTTAATAACAGAGAAGTTTTGAAATGCGTAGGTACTTACAAATCTTTTTTAACACCAGTTCTTAATACTTATAAGTTTTTATGCTTCACTCTTACTCCGACTATCTTGGGGTACAAAAATGGGTATAGTTACTGCATCATCATTATTAAGAAATAAATGTATTATTCACATACCAGTAATCATCACTTTCAAGAAAAAACAATTACAATTATTGCTTGAGAATGGTGATGCAGCTATTGTTGCTTGATAATGGCATAATGACGTGCTTAATGCTTATTATTTTGTGATAATGACTGATGATGAATTTTGACAGCTGTCAAAATTCATAATCAGTTGTACGTTGTGTTGTACCTACCAGAGATTATAGGTGCGTTCCGCTGGCAGTGTGAACACACAACTCCTGAGGCGACGGCGTCGCCGCGGGCGCGTCGCGGCCCCGCGTGGATCCCACGCTACGTAGCGTGATCTCCACGCGTCCACGCATGAGGTACGCGCCTGTGGAGCGTCAGCAAAACAATATGATACTCTAATTAGGTAATCTATGTCTAAATGTTTATCGCGTTACTAAGTAGATATGTATATATAGAAGTACATAATACACGTATTCAAGTGGCAAGTGCCAGTATTCGTATAGTAATATTGGGCTGTCACACGAGACGAAACCAGGGTTTTAAATAAATAAACAAATAAAAACTTCTTTCATTGAGCATGTTGAAGTAAAGAAATCATTATTTTCACTAAGTTTACATGTACAAAATGATTTAAGAATTCATGTATTTTATTCATTAAAATATATATCACACATGACAGCCGGATGTGTGCTTAGAGCTAAATAGAGTTCTATCAGGTCCTGTTCCTGTCTGGTTCGCCCTGGTTCCGGGGCACTAGCCCTATTTAATCATAATAGTATACGGCATACTCTGCCTGCAGTAAAAGCCTTCAAAAATGGCTTCGGAATATTGTTCGGCAGTGTGAACCTGCAGGCTTAGGTAGTGGCAAACTTTTCAATTTCTACAAACGCTTGTTTAAAAATGCTAAGAAACTGTGACGTGCCGTCACGTGACATTTCGTTAGCTAATGTCAATCTCATACATTTACTTTTCTATTCTACTGGCGTTCACGAAATTAGAATACCACTTGTCTAACTAACCCTCCAGATCTACTAGACATAGACATAGACATAGACATAGACATATTTTATTGATAATTATTCAATTACAAGTCAACAGTATAAAATTAAATTAGCTATAATTATTAATTAATGATTTCAAATAAGTACTTATTTAGATAAAATTGTAGTACCTACGTACAGTTTTTAAGACATACATACTTTTATTTGAAGAAATTCTTCATAACTATAAAATGCTTGTCTAGTAAGCCATTTCTTCAGCTTTGATTTATATGAAAAGAAGCTCGGAGCATCAATGACCGTTTGTGGGAGTCTATTGTACACATCAGGTCCCATCACGTGAATCTGTTTGGCAGACTTCGTTAATAGTCGCGGCACAGTAACTAATTTACTTCCATACCTAGTATGGCGGGGTAGCCTATCACCTCGCTTAGAGTATAAAATTATATTCTCTCTCACATATAATGCAACTTGCAGGATGAGGAGACAAGGCAATGTCAATACGTTAAACTTTATAAAATGAGGCTTGGCAGATTCGTCCTGCTTGATATGTGCCATCATTCTCACGGCCCTCTTTTGCAATCTAAACACCCGCATCCAGTCAGCAGCGCGTCCCCAGAATTCTAGACCATACTGGAGCAGAGATTGCACGCTGGCACAGTAACAGGATCGCACTGCTTCTTTTGGTAGGGTTGACGCAACTCGACCAAGGGCATAGCAAGCTCCTCCTAGTTTGCTACATAATCTATCTATGTGAGAGTCCCACGATAGCACTGGATCTAGATGGAAGCCCAAAAATTGGGCTGTTAAAACTTGTTCTATGGTTTCTCCATCAAGATCAACTTTTAAACGACGCCGCTTACGACCTGAGAGATCGAAGACTAAAAATTGTGTCTTTGTTAGATTAAGCTTCAGGCCGTTGTGTTTGAACCATAGTAGAAGGTCAGAAGCTACAGTGTTCAAACGCCTTTCGAGCTGGTCAAGATTTGCAGCCGTTACAACTGCAGCAACATCATCGGCATACATAAATACTTCTCCCTCTTCTGTGGC
Source organism: Lycia hirtaria (assembly GCA_947563715.1). NCBI lineage: Eukaryota > Metazoa > Arthropoda > Insecta > Lepidoptera > Geometridae > Lycia > Lycia hirtaria. The sequence continues at coordinate 2,155,690 of OX387379.1, forward strand.
CTTTGGCAAGTCATTAAGTAAGAGCGAGAAAGCTAAGTTGGATAATGAGGAACCTTGGGGTACACCGATTTCAGATGTCATACCATCGGATTTGACATTTCCATTGTCTCCTATGACATACTGAGTCCTGTCACTCATGAAACTTATGATGTTATCATGTGCGGGACCGGATATACCATAATAGTCGAGCTTTGTCGACAATATATTGTGATCTGCAACGTCAAAAGCTTTTGACATGTCGCAGAAGAGCACAGCTACCTCAGTCCTGCGTTCCCGAGCTTTTATTATTCGGCGTATCACTTCTCGTGCTAGCTGTGTAGTGGATCTTCCTTCGCGATATGCGAATTGACGATCGCTTAAGGTGTGAGTGGACTTAAGAAATTCGGTAATACGCGTTGATAATCCGTTCTCAAATATCTTCGCCACAGCTGGGATTATAGCTATCGGTCTGTACGAATTCATATCTTCCTTTTTACCTTTACCCTTGTAAAGTGGACATATTCGGACTTCCTTCAATATTACTATTATAATAATAATATATAATATTATAATATTATAATAATATTACTATTCAAATAGGCTCGAGGTAGACGACTGAGTGGCATAGCTCACATAGAATAGTCGTTGGCCTAGCAGGCTGAGGAGCATCCTTCTCAGCCTGCTAGGCCAACGACACAGGAGGAACTGTGTTGCGGGGCTGAGGCCTCCGGTATGTGTTCGTCAGGAGATTTCTTGGAGAAGGACTCGATTACACATTAAAAAGATGAAGACAGAAGACTGTTTTTCATCAAATAATAAAATATGTATATGTTTAAGTAGGTACCTAATAAAAGATAAGTAGGTATAATAGATACGAATGTACAATAATCTACAAAAATGGATGAGGCAATCATGAAAGTGTTGCAGAACACACAATGTAGTCTTCAAATAACAGACACGATCGAATGTCATGTAGGAAAATATTACTCTAAGCATAAAAAATCTATTCAATCAACTGGAACAGATGCAACAATTCAAAACAAATTACGGGAGCAAGAAAATCGCAAAACAACGCAATGGAAAATTAACTAAGATATAAAAATCTCACAATTACAGAAGTGAAAGAAACTTGTTAAAAAAGACTTTGCTTCAATTAAGTATATGATATAAAAACTATTATGAGAAATGATTAAAACAAAAGAACTCTCTGTATATAGGTATTCCCGGATTTTTCATGCTATAGTTCTGGGAGTCGAAATTTGTAAATCTTAAGTGAATGGTTGCTCCTGTCCAAAAGCACAATTAAGATTATCATCATCATCATCTCAGCCATAAGAAGTCCACTGCTGGACATAGGCCTACCCCCTGGATTTCGAAAAAGACCGATTGGAAGCGGCTTGCATCCAGCGTCTTCCCGCCACTTGTATTAATTAGGTCATCTGTCCATCTCGTGGCTGGTCTTCCTACGCTGCGCTTGCCGGTACGTGGTCTCCACTCGAGAACCTTTCGGCCCCATCGGCCATCAGTTCTACGTGCTATGTGCCCTGCCCACTGCCACTTCAACTTGCTAATCCGCTGTGCTACATCGGTGACTTTTATACGTCTACGTATCTCTTCATTTCTGATTCGATCTCGTAGAGAGACTCCGAGCATAGCCCTCTCCATAGCTCGTTGCGTGACCTTGAGCTTCCTTATAAGGCCCATAGTTAGGGACCACGTTTCAGTGCCGTATGTCATCACTGGTAACACACACTGGTTGTACACTTTCGACTTGAGGGACTGGGGAATATTGGACGAGAAGACGCTTTTAAGTTTCCCGAACGCTGCCCAGCCGAGTTGGATACGACGATTGACCTCTCTCGTAAAGTTGGACCTGCCTAATCGGACCGTCTGTCCTAGGTAGACGTATTCGTCAACAACTTCAAGAGTGTTGTTCCCCACAGATATTGGGGTGGGCACTACATGGGCGTTCGTCATAACCTTCGTTTTGTCCATGTTCATTTTGAGGCCCACCCGTTGGGAAACTCTATCGAGGTCTTCGAGCATCGTACTGAGCTCTTCCATCGACTCTGCCATGACTACTATATCGTCGGCAAACCGAAGGTGAGTGATGTACTCGCCGTTAATATTGATGCCGAGCCCTTTCCATTCCAGAAGCTTATAAGCATCTTCCAAACCGACGGTAAACAGTTTCGGAGAGAAAACGTCTCCCTGCCTCACGCCTCTCTTTAATGGAATTGCCTCTGAATTCTGGTCTTGTACTCGGACTGACATGGTGGCGTTGTTGTACAAACACTTCAGCACTTCGACATACCGATAGTCAATACGGCATCGCTGGAGAGCCTCAAGCACCGCCCAGGTCTCAAATTTAAATCTTTAAAAAAAAATTATGAAGCAGCCTGACACCCTGGACACATGTAACATTTAAAACTGTGTCATACTGATATCCTAATCCTAACTAATATTATAAAAGCGTAAGTATCTCTGTCTGTCTCTGTCTGTTTGTTACTTATTCACGGCTAAACAGTTGAACCAATCGTTATAAAATTTGGCACAGAGATTCTTAGAGACCTGGAGAAGGACAAAGACTATATTTTATGAGCATTAACATCACCGTTTTTCCTCATAAGCGGGTGACACCGCGAGGCGCAGCTAGTATTGAACAAGTACAAGTTTAGAAAACTCAAAAACCCCCGACAAAAAACGGCTGAACCGATTTTGATGAAACATAGCTAAGAACACTCTCGACTAATTCACCTTTTAAACAAAAAAAATAATCAACATCGGTTCATCCATTCCGGAGCTACGATGCCACAGGCAGACATACACACACACACACACACACACACACACAGACACGTCAAACTTATAACACTCCGTCGTTTTTGCGTCGGGAGTTAATGAAAAGGTGTGTCAAATATTTGTTTTGCAGTACACACACGCACAGTCGCGGTCGGTGCGTTAGGCAACGTCGTCGGCCACGCCCCGTGCCTTCTTGCATGGACCCCGTGTGTGTAGCCCACGCTACGCGGCATGATCTCCGCGTGGGCACGAGTGACACACCCGTGTACCGTCAGCAAAACACGGAATACGATAATTAGATAATCTAAGGCCACGTTTTTATCGTGTTTCTATGCGCCTAATATTCCGAGTGAATCTATGTTGTTAATCAAGTTATTATTATCACTACCTACAAGGGCGTCGCCAAGGGGGGGCAGGGGGGGGGGCAGCTGCCCCCCCCTAGAGATTTATAAAATGTAGCCAACTGCAAAGCAACCAAAGTCCTAAGGCCGTGCAATTGTACCTGTACCTACAATTCATATTTTTCTCATCCTCCATAATATTAACTTGCCCCCCCTCCTGGGCTGGCAATGCCTACTTACATTTTTTAAACCATTTTTTTTGCGGAAGCTTTATTATGTAGGTAATATAGCATACGTCACTCCTATAACTAAAGATGAGTCTAACACTTTATATATATTGAAATCTGTCAAAGGATTTAGGCTGTAGAGTGTAGTTCTGATAGATTCGTCGTCATCAGCATCATCATTATCTCACAAGAAGAAGTCCACTGTTGGAGACGGGATTCTCGCATGTTTTCCCAAAAAGAGCTGTTGAAGGTGCCCTGAATCCAGTGTTTTTTGCCACTAGTTCAGACTGGGTCGTCGAGATAGTCTATCCAACTTATAGTTCGTCGTTCAAAGCTGCACTTGTCGGTACGTGGATTCCACTCCAGAAATTTTTGTTGATATATTTTTTTGGGTTAAAAATAAAAACAACAAAAATGCAGTTGCGGATCCATTCCCATCTCGGTATTCCCATGACCACTATAGCCACAATAAGGTTCCAGCAGCATCAATTGAAAGTTTGTTAAGTTTCTTCTATTCCCATAATGTATGTTTTCTTTCCAGGCTAGATTAGACCACACGCTTATACGTAGTATTCGTGTAGGATCTACGTAGGTACATGCATATTGCGTTAGTGTGTGTATGTGTGCGTGTGTGCTCGGAAAAGCGAGCACGGGCTATTTAAACGTACCTATACAAACATGAGTCGAACGCACCATACACCGTGTTACCTGGCTTGCAACAAAAACCAATTTTTATGTCGCTATGTAAATGTCAATTTTATCTTTTGTGCATCATGGAAAAACCGACAAGGATGTTGCACTACAACTGCATTTCACCTTGCGTCTATTATCTTGAACGAGTGTGATTTTGATAAGAGCATGTCACTTGTCTTTAAATAGATTCTAAACATAATATTTTGTTATTTGTTCCGTCCCTCGTTGCAGCGAGTAGAGGTGACGTTTGTTTTCTAACACGTATCTATTTAATACGCATGTGACATACTTACATGTGCTATTATTGTAATAGTCTATTTCTAGTTTGTAAATACTACTTAACTCTTTGTTGCCTATGATTATGAAAACTCAATTAGTGTAGAAGGAAATTGATTCACTATTCAGAACTCACTCATTTTTAACCGACTATGTAGTAGGTATGTATGTTTTAACCGCCTATGTAGTAGGTATGTATGTTTTAACCGACTATGTAGTAGGTATGTATGTTTTAACCGACTATGTAGTAGGTATGTATGTTTGTTCTCGGATTACTTCGCCAATTATGAATTAATTTTGATGATTCTTTTTTTGTTTGGTAGGTCATACTTCAGAGTATGAAAAAACTCCTTGTCTGAACTTTATGACGCTTTATTATTACTTATAACACTGCACTTATTTCACTGCACTGAGCGGTCTGACGCTAAGACCGCCTTTTACTACCGAGTTACGCCGCGACTACTTTTTCGAAGGGCCGCTCGCGCTCGTCCGCCCGCGATATATCCCCTCCCCGGAATTACAACATCACGCCATCATCCGGGGTAGCGTTCATTCTGTTCGATCACCGTTCTCCAGAGTATATAAATTAAGAAAATAGCAGTGCTGCCACTCCGCAACACTGAAAACACCGCACACCACATACAACAAATATTCAAATCATGACACTCGGCCATCCGCTTTTGTGCAACGTCCCGATGCACAACAACTCTCTAAAAGCAAGTCTGATTAATCATATCGAACCCTTTGGACTCCTTAAAGATTTGCTGCAAAATAAAATAGTTAAACAGTAATTATTATGCTAATTTTATAAAACTACTTATGGCACACTAAACTTTGTAGTATACGTTGTCGTAACTAGTTATTATTGTAGATACAAGTAATCATGACACTCGGATTCGTTTTTAAATATGACAATTATTTTATGTTTATTCTAGCTGGTCTGGGAACCGGAGGCTTCCTATTCGTGTGTAAATGTACACTATGCAGATAAATCATTGTTGTACAAATATGTTATACGGATCGAGTATATATTCTGGTATTTCCAGAGGTTTGGTATATAATTAAAAAAAGTACATAAAAACTTATTCAATTCGCATTATTAATTTACTGTCGGTTACTCAATTACTTCCTCCTCTGGCTTAGTGATTGCGAACGGCAGCATCATTATATAAATGTCCCAATGTTGTTGTGGCCACTGAAGTATCATTCAAACCTTGTAGACTTGGACTTGTAGACTTTTTTTTATGAAAAACTCTATAAATACTCCTTTTTGTTCTTCGTCCAAACATTAAAATGACCAACGACAAAGCTTGAATAAAATGAAAGCAAATTTCGTCCAAAAATAATTACACATAAATTCAAATATTTAGATCCAACTCAAACCAGCTCCAGTAATAATTTGGTGACACGAGTACGTTAATTTTGTAAGTGCTCTCATAGGAATCAACATTTTAAACTGTATTTCTGTCATTGTCCTGCCATTACCAAATAGCATTTTAAAATTGTGTAACGTATACTCCCCAAATCCGAGTAATAGAGAGAATAAGAGAACGGAAATAATTTTCCAAACCCCTTTTTTTTCCTTAGCAAGTCGCTACAACCGCATTAATTTCTGTCAAGCTTGTGGATGATCGGCAAAGCACATGAGCAAAATTTTGTCAGTTTAGAATGTCAGAAGTATTATTATTTTCTAGTCACTAAATTTCATTATCATAGGGACAAATTAGTCACGATAAACTACAGGTAGCTGATCCATTGTCAGTCCTTCACCAACCGTTATTTGACTGGCGTATACCTGTTGCTGTTTACCATTAAATTGATGTACTATCAAGTTGAATCACTTCACATCACAGATGCCCTGAGTTGACATCTGTCGGATTTTAATCTGTTGTTTGCCAAATTCTTCTTCTTAATCGTACACTCTAGTCAGAGTGGTCGTGGTTGCAATGGCGGTGGCTCCTCGCCGTGTCACGGTCACTCTCCAGGCCAGCTGCTCTTCTCGCGATGCTTCTCCATTTCTGCCGGTCGGTTGCATTGCGAGTACACTCTACTTCGGTGGACTGCGTAGCTTTTCTAATGAGGTCGGTCCAACGTGTTGGTGATCGTCCAGGACTTCGCTTGCCTTCTACACGGCCATGCATATGCTGCGATAGGCTCTCCGTCGAGTGCTCTTTTCTTGAGATCTGCGCAAAGAACTTCAGTATTTGCAATTGCCCAGTCGACGATAATCTATCTCGTATATGAATCTCTTTGAGGATAGAGTTGTTGGTTGTTTGTCAAATACGTCATCACTATTTTGATGACACGTTAGCTAGAAAAAATACTGTACACATTACATACTAACAGTACTCAAACCGAGAATGTGGACATATTTATTTTCCCATCCAATATTTATAGTACTGATGTAACAGTAGAGCAGAAATTACTTGACTAGGTTTTAATAAACTTAATTGTAGGTAAAGACTGAGAATGTTTATACACAGAAGCATACTTAATTCCTTTTAGTGCACACCTGAACTAATACTAAAGCATCAAAAGAGAAGAAGCAGGTAATCACTTCCATAAATAAAATTAGTCTCAATATTTGTCTTACTAATTTCTGTTGTTTTTTTTTAAAGGTCTATATGATGTCGACTAGTCATATCATAACTGCTCTTGCACTGAGTTCAAGCCAGTGGTGATTTTGATAGTTGCCGTTTTATTTCAACTAACAATCATATTTCGGAAACGTTACCAGTCCTATCAAATATTGCTTATTTTTAATGAAGATATTTTTTTATTTATCGATTAATTTTCGTATGCTGGATCCAATACTGTTATATGCTTACCAAAATTATACTAGATTTATCAAAATGTTCATATGCACGAACGATATTTAACGATATTGATCTAGAACCTAGAAATACTTGAACGCTTTGACAGCAAAAATAGAGGGCCAAATGTTATTACTATCATAAGACCACATGTTTGTATACCTATTTTGCAAGAAATAAATTAATTATGAATATTCGGTTTTTATATTTGACTAATTTTTGAACTCATAAACTGTACTTTTACAATAAAACCGCCACCGGTGCAATCTATTTTTGAGGCTACTTTGTTTGAAATATGAAACTGATCAATCAGTTCTCTCTTTGAATTATCTTTAGTTCGTGATAAGAAACTTCGGTCATCGCTTAAATTCAAAGTCAAATTATTTCTTGGGCTTGTAACAAAAGTGTTATATTAGAAAAGCCCTTTTCAAATTAGTATTTTTTGTTATGTTTGTACTCCAAGCTTTTTCTGTTATAAAATACGATTTAACGTAGTTTTTATTAATTTAGATATAATATATTCTATTTATTTATGTCATTTTTATATCCAATAACATAATAAATAATAAAAGGATGTCGTCAAACTTATGTCAATATTCATAATAATGTTCAAAAGGCCAAAATAGAATAATAAAAAATATGCTAATCCACTTATGGAAGAAAGTAGAAAATATGATCCGCTGTTCCATTAGAACGAGAATTCAGCAAGATCTATTCTCATCAACTCATCCAAGGCATAAAATGGGTTTCTCTCAAAGAAACGTTTACTACGTACGTTTACTTTCGACTAATAGTTTTGTAATATTATCGAGTGGTTCATTTAACATACAGATTTGTTTATATATATTTTACGATAATTGTCAACGCTCATCACTGCTTACGTCACTGTCCAGCGGACAATTCAACAAAATGTAGACACTGCTCTGCAGTTGCGAAAAATAACGTGGGTGTTCAAAACATGACATCTAATTACGTTTGCACATACAGATCGCTGACATCTATATATATTTTTATAATAATCCTTAACCGAATAGTATTTTTCGGAAAATGTCTTAGGCTTACTCATTTATCAATTCATGAATCTTATTGATGGAGTAATTTCCATTCTCTCTATAATCTAATAATAATAACCATAATAATTGAGAATCTAATAATTGCAAACAGATTACTCATAAATTTATTCGCTCTAACGCACTATACGCGTTTTATCAAAAGTAAGTGACTTAGTCGATTCTAATTAGTACGTTTCGGAAATTTCAAGCATAATGGCATTTGTCAAAACTCCTCGACACTTCGAGTTGCTATTCTCGTCAAGGTTACTTGCTGCGTGTCCGATCGGTTGATCTCTCATATATGATTTAAATTTTCTCTATGAAACTCGAAACTACATCAAAACTGGAATTATAACGTTATATCATCATTAAAAGTCAGGTGCTCAGGTTCTGGGAAAGTCCGATCAATGATTCTGCTATTCAACGCTTAACATAATCACATTAAAATGATCATTAATCGACTGGATTAATCAAATCCACTAAAATACAAGATCTGTGCACACTCTTGCACACCATATACATATTATACAAAATTTAGTTAATCAAGTTATTTTGGATTAAATACAGTTTGGAGCTTCTACTTTCCTTTGAATAGGCTTGACCTGCTGCAGTTTAAAACGTTCATGGCTGGAAGCTAAGTGTTCCGTGACCGGTTAAAATTATCATCCTGAAACCAAACCTTCATGGTTACAGCTAAAACATCATTGAATAATTGAACTTCAATCTTACAGCTCACTTACATGGTTGCAGCGAGAACATCATCAAATCTTCAAACTTCGACATCGTCAAATCTTCAAACTTCAAACATCATCAAAACTTCAAACTTCAAATATCGTCAAATCTTCACACTTCAAACATCGTCAAATCTTCAAACTTCAACCTTACAACGCGCCTATATGGCTGCGGCAAAATCATCATCAAATCTTCGAACTTTCCTTACGGCACACCTACATGGCCATACTTCTTTAGAATATTACCCTGCAGCTCACCTACACGGTTGCAGCGATAACATCATCAAATCTACGAACTTCAACTTTACGGCACACATACATGGCACTCTTTGGAACATTTTCCCTGCAGTTCACCTACATGACTGCAGCTAACAAACTCGTAAACACTAAAAATCCTTGAATTTCAAACTTGCAGTAACACTAAGTGTAGTTGTTAACACTAAGAAATGCACTTTAATTTTCAGCACTGTCGATACTCTGATATCTTAGCGCGGCTTTAAATTCCGCCTCCATGATTACAAGGCGTCAACGGATAAATATTCGCGACAAGTTACCGGTACACAATGGTACTATTTCTGAGGTTATTACATTACATGCCTTCGAAATTCAATTAAGATTTTAAGTCAATCGAACTATGTTATCTCTGTATAATTCAACTTCATAAACAGACTTCTGTATTAAATATTTACGCAGTGATACTCTGGTAAATCCATCAATATTGTAGCTCTACTCATATAAAATTTCGTTTGACACACTTATGTGGTTCAAGATCTTACAATAGTTACGTCACAAAGTAGTTATAGTGTTGCAGGTGGAGATACAATACCAAAATTTCGCTTCATGGTATAGCATACTTACACTACTAAAGACAGTGCTACTAGTTGTAGTAGACTAGTTGTCGTACTAGAATATTTTACTTGCGGTACCTTATTAACCTTACAGAAAAACGAACACAGTACAACTCGCCCTAAATGGCCGTAACCGTAAATACAGGATTCCACCAGTGTGCGGCTCTGTACCGCACAGAGTGCAGCATAAATGTATTTCTTGGTGAACTCTTACGGGCAGCACCAGCAAACTGTGCGCGCACTCTATTGGACAAACCGTGAACTTTTGTCGCGCACTCCTTGGTCTCGCGGTGTACCCGCGACGACGCACTCGCACACATGTTTACACACTAAACTGAAAGTAAAGCACATTTCCGAGGTATAAATGTTCGTGTACAAATGTACCGTACAGCACGCATACTAAAATTACGCACAACTGAGGTGGTGGACACAGGCAATCTACTATTGTGATCAAGTTCGCGCACTGCAAAAGGTCTGCACCAAATTTTTATCAACAAGTGTTCTGAATCTGAACACAATTTTAGTGGAGCCCAACCTTAACAGCTAGATAATAAGCTGTTAAGTTTACCATAATATTTTATTTGCATTACTGTTAGCAATATTCTAGAAAAACTACATTTAGAAGCTCGCTTAATTGGCTGTATTGATGTAGCCCAGTTACCGAATTAAAATATTTTATTCGCAGCACTTTACTAGTCTTCTAGAAAAATAAGACACTGCTGATCGCTGACACGGCCACAGACCGATATGCCATAGCCATTGTACTATTAAAAACACTACTCTCACCATCACACCAAAAAAATATTACCTCGCTATGGTTCCTCTGAATGGCTGCAGCATAATCAAATACAAAAAGTAAAAATGGTTCTCAAACAAGAAAAACATATTTTCGTATACTTGTCTCTCGGGATGTTAACGAAATAATTTACTAATGACTTACTTACAACAGACTTCATTTCGTTTAAATTACGATAAAATTATCGGGGAGTAGCCCCAACCACACTATCAAAATTTCATTAGGTTATAATAAAATCATCGGATTATAATCTTTAATCGCTGTGCTACAATAAAATAATCTGGGAGTAACCCAGATCACATCTCATTGCAGTATCTTAACAGATTTTGTCTACCCGTATTAAGAATATCCCGTTATAATTATTTTAACAACCTGTTTCAACACTTTTAAGAACCATTTTCTCCAATTCGATATGCGTGACAAATTTTTAACATCAATATTCAATAATCGGAGGGTAAAATATAATCTCGTAGGTGACTCACGATTTTACCGGGCTCGGCTCGCAGGTTGATTGCCACTTCTGATATATGAAAAAAACTCCTTGTCTGAACTTTATGACGCTTTATTATTACTTATAACACTGCACTTATTTCACTGCACTGAGCGGTCTGACGCTAAGACCGCCTTTTACTACCGAGTTACGCCGCGACTACTTTTTCGAAGGGCCGCTCGCGCTCGTCCGCCCGCGATATATCCCCTCCCCGGAATTACAACATCACGCCATCATCCGGGGTAGCGTTCATTCTGTTCGATCACCGTTCTCCAGAGTATATAAATTAAGAAAATAGCAGTGCTGCCACTCCGCAACACTGAAAACACCGCACACCACATACAACAAATATTCAAATCATGACAAGAGGTAGTTCCATTTTTTTTTTTCAAAATTGTTGTACTTTATTTGTGTTTTGGTGATGTTTTGTGGTGGTAGTACTTTGGTTTTTAAAACAAAATAACTGGAAAAATATGTAATTCAAGTAAACGAATACCGCGAACTGCGAACGAAGTATTTTGGATTTTTTTTTCTAAATTGCGTAAGACCGAGGGTTTTTCGAGTATTCATATGTTTTTTTATGTATTAGGTTTCCGGCAGCCTAGTGGTTTCCGGCAGCCTAGTCGGGAGACCGTCTGACTTGCGATCCGCAGGTCTGGGTTTGAATCCCACGGCACGCACCTGTCTTTTCGAAGTTCGAGAGAAGATGGCCCGTTCCCAGCAGTGGGACAGTTTGTACAAACAGAGCTGATAAAAAAAAAATATTTTTGTATGTAGGTATGTATGTATCTTTCTATATGAGTGACTACAGCCTAACCGGCTTGACCGATTTTGTTATGCGAGGTGTCTCAAAATAGCCTATTCGTCTTCGCTTTGGAAGCGAAGACGAATAGGCTATATTTTTTTTTGTAATTACTTATAGGTACATCTCTTGTAAAAATAATAATACAATGCGTTTTTTGGTATTCTCCAACGAACTTTTTCGTAAAAACTAAGTGGTTTTACTAGAATTATTCTAAAGAATGCGCATCTATATTTTTACAGTGATTTTACGCATACATTCTCACAAAACAAACGTACTGTTGAGTGTTGCGTATCAAGCGCAACGAAATCATAAGTTAGATTGCAAAAACCTCTTTTCTGCAGTCGGGTATTTTGTTTTTCTTTTAATATAGATAGGTACTTGTTTAAACTATAATTATTGGAATGTAAAATATACCTACACACAAATATGAATTTCGTTTGATGTTCTTGATGCAAAGCTTTGTCGCCTTTCTTGATTCTACAATTATTAAATTTTCAAGAATAGAGTCATATAGATTTTTCTGGATGGACTCCATCTTGCCTCTTTTACAGTGCTGCTTACCATTAGGTGTAATGGCGATTAAACCTATAATATATATTTATTTTGAGTAAAAAACCGGACAAGTGATTCAGACTCGCCCACTGAGGGTTCCGTATAAACTAGATAAAAGAACTACCGGGCGAAGCTAGTTGTTGATAAAGGCGGGAAATTATATTTGGTTTTTTTTTAATTTTGGTCATAATCCGAAAATTTAATATAGTAAAAATAATTAAAAACAAGTTCTAGCTTGTGCTAATAAAGCTCTTTCATATTATACCCCACATGATACGATTAACTCACTTTAAATTTGGGCCTCATTCCTTTCATAAAGACTCTATTTTTTGTGATTGAATTTATAATGTATAGTTTTTGGATTTTTCCCTTTATGTGTGCTATAAGACAATGCTTCTTGCCTAGTTATATCGTCCTAGGCCAACTGGAAGTACCCTATAGGTTTTGATTCCGTTGTGAGTGTCGAAATATGCGGTTTTTTGCGACCACGGCTACAACTATTTCACAAAAAAAAAACGAGAAGTTTAATTTTTCCACAGCATTTCAACTCGATAGCTTCACGCGTTCCCGAGATAGAAGGACTTGACAGACGGACAAACGGACAACAAAGTGATCCAATAAGGGTTCCGTTTTTTCCTTTTGAGGTACGGAGCCCTAAAAATCCGGTCTTAGAATGTTTGGAAAATACATGGCAGAAACATTTGGTAGATACCTATTTAATTCAATTACGAGCAAAATCAGTCAAGAGGTTGTCGAGACCAAATGTTGTGTGATCTCACTTAAAAATGAGAAATTTGCTAGAAGGTCATTTATCAGCCGATTTTGATATTTGACTGAAAAAATTAAATAATCAACTCTAGTTTTTTTTATAATATGTATTTGAACGAGCTGTAGACATCGCGAAGAAAAATATTTTTGCAACAATAAGAGAATTGAATTTATACAATAATGTCAGCCTGTCCAAGATGCATTTTGTGATTACCAGTAGTTCTTTCTCAGAATGGATAAATTACGTCAATAATGATATGAGTAGAAAGGGTGTGCATGCAATATAACGAATGACAGAGATGAATGGAGGACATATCGTCTTGATAACTTCTAGACTAGATTTGGTGAAGTGATTGTGAAGATATGATTTCGAAAAATATTAGTTTGGGACTAACTACCAACTGTACCGCCTTCAGCAAGTTTCTCAGTATTTACCTACTAAATGGCGTAAATGCCCAGTACATACGAAACGGCAATGCAAGTGTATATCACAAAAAATTGCGTGCCTACCTACGTGTACGTGGAAAGAAAAAAATATCTGTACCTAATTATACAAAATTTGATTCAAATCGTTCAATCCGTTTCTGACATGGGCAAAATGAATTTATTTGGGTATATTAAAGAATTGCTCGTTTAATATACATAATATATATCTATATCAAGCACAATGAAAAAAAGACTACCAACTGAGCTACTAGGCCAGTCGAAATTTGCAGTAGGTGAAACAGTGCAGTGATTGAAACTATATTAATTTGTATGTACATTTATTGTACCTACCCTTTTCGTAAGAATTTAGTTTGATCTTTAGGTCTATATAAATATATCTGGCTTTAATAAAATAATATTTGACTAAAGTATATATTGTAATCCATGCATTACACTGTAGCCGTGTTCTATTAGAACCCTAATACAACATGATACCTACTCTTTTCTGTGACTTGTATTTGCGTTCTACAGAATTTATTTAATTTGTTGATTACTCTTATTGGTTTAATTCCTTCACATAAGTCATAGTTTAATTTTATTACAACTATCTTGTTTACATAGTTATTTACGTATCTAGTACGTACCTACTCAATGGAAATTATTTTCTTATGTTTGCTGAAGAAAGTAGCTGATGTGTTATTAAATTACGTTTAAACGTTGTTCTACAGGGTGCTACATACAATATTTTATTTTTAGGGTTTATTCTCTGGTGCATAGTACGAAGTGCCTTTCTGTAAAGGACAATTTGGCTGTTTTTTGTGTTTTGTGTTGAGACCTGTAAATTAATGTCCACGGAGCGTTACTGAACTTTATACTCAAACTTTCGTCATTTAATTTTGCCGCTTGTTGTACGCTTGCTTGCAGTTTTTACTTTGTATATATTAAAGTTTTGTCCACTGTATATAAGTAGCTTACCTCAATTTTGACGTTACCGGTCCCACCATCATTCCTAAAATATTACTCGTATTTCCAATAACAAATATTTTATTAATTTATTTTAAATGTTAAACAGCCAATACGTGTTAGATATTGTGAACTAGAATAGTTATTTAATATTGTAGATTATATTTTATACAGTTATTAGGCTTATATATCCAATAAGTTTTAAGATATGTATGTGAGTAACACATTACAAAATATAATAAGTATTATTTATTATGAAGCTACTATAAAATTTGATCATTTGAAGTGATAAGTTCTCTGATTGTGCCTTTTGCCGGAACAGATGTCGCCAAAAAAGACTTCTACACACGTAGAAATCTTTTTTTGGCGACAACAATTTTTTATTATTATTATATTATTATTTATTATTATTATTATAGTTATTTACCAACTATAGTTGATTTAATTTTATAATTCGGTCTTGTATTATACAGCACGTTTCTGACTCTAATTATGTTGTTAAATATAGTCCTATTACGATATTACTGCGGTCGATAAAGCAGAATTTTGGAACACCTTGTGCAAATTCGTAATACTTTTACATACTATTATTGTACTAAATGTGGAAAACTCCACAGAAAACATCTACATTTTCGCAAATATTTGTTAACAAGTACTAATGGAGTTATTTTACACCAACGCTATTATCGCTGTTGTAAACAATAAAGTTGGTAAGTACCTACCTTTTCATATCCAAGCAAGATTTATGTATCATTTGTTTTGTTCAAAACGGATTATAAAATATTCTAGATCAGCTAGTCTGTATATCTATACATAGTTAAAAATTTGGAACAAAATAGAATAAATTATTTTTATCTTCTGTCTATCAGTCGAAAACTTTTGATGTCGTGTATAAATATTATATAACGAGAAAAAAAACGAATAATCATAGCATGAGTGATACGCGTTTTAGCTTTTAATTTATACTAGATGTTTCAATCAATGAAACTTAATCGTATAATTATTATTTATCGTTTGCCACGGTGTTCCCTAGGGAAGTGTTTTAGGACCAGTACTTTTAATTCAATATCAATTAATTTTTGAGAGCTCGGGGCTTAATCCCTATTTACAAAGTAATTTTTGCAGGTGTAATTTGATTGAACTCTAAAATTTTCGTTAATCTCTAAAAATCCATATACTTATAACGGTGTGTAATAAAAACTGTTATGTTAAATGTCCATAATCATTAAAGATACTTACTTAATGTCTTACGAAACTAATGTTTTGATGAGTCGTTCATACTTCTTAATTTTAAATTAGTTAATTTGTTATAATTGTGGTTCCAAAAATAATAATGATATCAAAATTAGATGTAGTATTTTAATAGCGAATTTTATCTATTGTTTCAAATCCGACAGTTTCCTAGTCCGTTTGTAATATTATCGATAATATTTGGAATAGCTTATACAGACTAGGTTTAGTCAAATTTATCTTTTACGACAATCTATGTTATGTATGACACCCCTTAATAACAACATGCGTTTGGCCCATGGGTCCTGCTTATCGCGCGCGTGGTAATTTTAGCCGCTTTACTTTTCTTATCAGGGCGTCGCTATAAATATATGTAGAGTAAATATTACCTACCGCGTGCTGCGTGCTTCCATTGGACGTAGCGAGGGCGTGTGAGCCTCGCCCGCTATAAAAGAGACGTGCAAAGCACGTGTGTCAGCATTGATTGCTCGTACATCGGTCGCGTCACTCGCGCATTTCATAATTTATTCCATTTCAGTATTAATTTTAGCTTTCAGGTGGGCGTTACTTTTTAATATGGCTTCTATTTTTATTTGCTTTTTATTTTTGTACTTATAGCGTTTTTATTTTCAGATTTATCTAGTCAAAATGGCGTATCTACAGTCGATGCCCAAATCCGACACAATTAAGCTGCGTGAAAAGCACATTGGGTGAGCATGATAGACTTTTGTTATCTATCATTCTTTTATCTTTTATATGTCATCTTATAAATATAATCTTCCATTTATTATTTAATTTCTTTTGTGTTTTTTTAGTTTTATATGCTGAAAATAATCTTTGTTTCCAGCGCTGCTTGCCAAATTTTCTTCCGCCATACGCCTTTGAAAATTGTTCGCGGAATCGCTCAATACATGTATGATGAGACGGGAGAGAGGTACCTCGACTGTATCAACAACGTAGCTCATGGTGAGACTCCTGATATTTATATAAATCGATCATTCGTTTCATCATGACCACTGTAAATTCCTGATGTTTTTTTAATTTGAGCAAAGGCCTCATCAGAGTAAAGGATTTTTTATAACTTTTTCTGATGAACGATTTGAACACATGAAACACGTCGCTGAAGCGACCTCATTTACACGGGGTGATTCTAATTCATGAGCATCTTTGTCGTCTTTTACTCATGTTACTGATCACACGGGGAGTAAAATATATTCAATCAACATTATTGATATATGTATTTATAATGACACCGAAAAATTTCATTTAATGTATTGCCTTTGACCATATAAAAATAAAATCAATCTTATTACCTAAGTTTAAAAGATGCTCATGAATTAGATTCACTCCGTATAAATATATATATAGTTATAAGTACTTATCTACTTTTTATTATTTCAAACATATAATTGGGATGCTTTAAAACTTAGAAATGAACGCAATCAGTATATGAAATCCAAATCTTCTGTGAAAGTCTACAAAAGACTGTTCTGAGATTCTGACTTATAGAAACGTACGTGCCTAAACAGCTGGTTCAAGAGACAAAATTTGGAAGGTCCCTTTCTTGTGAAGTATACCTAGGCATCTAGTAGGAAATAATTTCTCGATCAAAAGTAAAACCGCGAGCTATAGCTAGTTAGCTATTATCTAGAGATATATTTTTTCTCAACTCTCCATACCATGTGCTAATAAATAAATGACTAAGGAAATAATTAAATAAATATTTGTTGACATTTCACACAACACCATCTAGCCCAAACTAAGCAAAGCTAGAACTAGAACTAGCTATGGAACTAGATGGCTTATATATGCTTTTTTTGTAAATATATACATATATGATACATTTATTTACATTTACATTTACATAGAAACACCCACACATAGAACAAACATCACACAAATGTTTGCCATGGGTTGTGATCGAACCCACAACCTACAGCTTAGCAGGCAGCATATACTACTAACTGCGCCACGAGCCCAGTCGAATTAGATATTATATTAGTAACGTCATATATTTTTACTTCATTTTGTAGTGGGCCATTGCCATCCCCATGTCGTGGAGGCAGGCAGAAACCAAATGTCGTTGATATCAACCAACAACCGTTACCTCCACGACGAGATCGTCATCCTAGCCGAAAGGCTAGTGAAGACAATGCCCGAACCTCTATCCGTCTGTTTCTTCGTAAACTCTGGCTCGGAGGCTAATGACCTCGCCCTCCGATTAGCCAGGATACACACCAAGAACAAGGATGTCATTACCCTCGACCAGTAAGTGTCACCTCTTTTATCTTTATTTCTGTACGAGATAGAGTTCAGTAAAAGGTTCACTGTACTTGATATCTTGAGGACGCTATCGAATCGCCCAAATCTAATATCAGACGAAGTAATTTCGTCCTTTATATTAACAGATACCAATTTATCTCGCGAGTAAATAGATCAATTCTTACTGAGACCAATTAGAACTTTTCGAGGTTATCGTTTTGTGAATTGTGTTTTCTGTGAGCACAAAGAGGATTGTTAGAATTTGTTGTTTGTTTGCTTCGAGTCTCTCGAAGTGTTATTAGGGTGCTACTAGCCCCTGTTTGTTCCAGCGCGTATCATGGCCACCTTACGTCTATGATTGATATCTCTCCGTACAAATTTAACCTACCCGGAGGGCCAGAGAAGCCAGACTGGGTCCATGTGGTGAGTAACTCCTATATCTGAACTTGTGATGTGGGAGACAGAGGTCTTATTAATATTTTTTTTTTATTAATTTGCCCTACGGGCAGGCTAAGGCCGTTTAGCCATACTGCCTTGTCTTATGTATGCTATCTTAATTATAAATATATAAACATGATTTGCTTTGCCCTTATACTTTGTAATAAAATAGCATATCGGCAAATTTTAAGACTTGTAATCATGACATTACAATTTTTCCATTGCACTGTGACATCAATAATACTTAGCGGTGAAAATGATAAGATGCCGTACCTAATTACGAATAAGACAATTATATTTGTTTTTTTAAACTGATAACATTTTATTTTGATAATTTTTCTTAATTGCATTTGAGTTGATAAAAAGATGATTATATTTCTCTCTATAATTTATTTTCAATTAATTTTATCTGTAACCTTAACTATCATGTTACCTACTTATCATGTTTTTATGGGTCATAGTTAGATTGGTTTGGCGTAGACCTCAGTCCACGTGATGATAAGTGTCTAAATTGCAGATGATATCTACGATCACCTGCGTAACTTTATAATATCCCATTTCATAAAATGTTTATCATCCAGGCACCCGTTCCGGACATGTACCGTGGCAAATACACGTACCCAAAAGACTCGACGTCGGAGGAAGGTCTAAGCAAAATGTACTCGGACGAAGTGGCTAAATACTGCGAAGAATCTAAAAAGAGGAATGGTGGCGTCTGTGCTTTCATAGCGGAAAGCTTACAAAGCTGCGGTGGGCAGATCATCCCGCCTGATGGCTACTTGAAACAAGTCTACCAGTGAGTACTTCTAAGAACAGTTTTTATGTTCTAAGTGACAAAAAACCGATAAAACTTAACGAACATATTTAGGCACCTTTGTATTTTTCCAACTTATTTTATATGTTTATTGAAGGATTATTTATTTATATATACCTATCTAGGTATATACAGACGTACACCCGGAAAGTCAATAAAGGAATCTTCCTTTATTGACTTTTCGGGTGTACGTCTGTTTACATACATTTAACTATATTGTAAGTTGTCATTTGTCTTTATCTTCTGAAGGTATTGTTGTTCTATTTTTTTAATGTTAGAATTATTTCCCACAAAAAATACATTTAGTTATGTTCAAAGTTTCCGATATTCTAGGAAAGTTTTTCAACTTTTCCTTACCTAAATCCTCATTCAAATTATCACACAAAATAAATAAAATAAGCCTCAATTGGTCCAGCCATTCTCAAGAAATGTGCTTACCGTTGAACAGCACACGTTTTCTTAATTGGAGTTGGAGATACTAATGTCATTTGTTATTAATTTATTTTCCTGACAATTGAAGCTATTTTAGATATAGAAACAAGATTTTATTAATATCTATTTTTAGTTTGAGTAGAGTTTCTGATGCTACCTTGGTAATTAGGCTTAATTTTTTGGCGAATCACTAGGATATTTAACGACGGAATAGTAAAAAAATAACTAATTAATATATACCTAAATAGTATAATAAATGAAACAGTACTTAGGAAAGTAATTTTTAATGGATAAAGCTACTATGTAATGAGTGTAATAATTAATATTACTTAGTTTGGCACCTTTCTAATTAAGGGAATGCTTAAAGTATTAATAAGTAATTGATTCATTGGAAGATGGAATGTAAATATTTGATAAATAGATAAGAAAAAAGCGACACAGCTTATAAGATATATCGATATAGTTCTCTAATCTCTAAGAAAGTAGGTACACTATAGAGTATACCTACTTACTTAGAGATTAGAGAACTAACTAACTAACTTATATAGAGTATAGACTCTATATAAGTTGTGTCGACCTGTATTGTGTATAATATTCATATCTACATGTGTACATCATCATCTCAGCCACAAGAAGTCCACTGCTGGACATAGGCCTCCCCCATGGATTTCCAAAAAGACCGGTTGCTCGCGGCCTGCATCCAGCGTCTTCCTGCCACTTGTATGATATCCTCTGTCCACCTTGTGGCTGGTCTACATGCATACAATTGTAGCTAACAATTCCATGTACCTGCTCTAATTCTGAACTCAGAGTAGATTATTTTATCGCAAAATATTTATATTTTGATTGGTCCATATTTTTTTTTTAAGTGAAAACTCCATTAGCGGCTTTGTGCATTTTTGAGATAAACAATTTTAAACTCGCGTCAGATCGTCCGATCGCAAGACGGACAGTCAGAAACCTATTTTAACGTTCTGCATTTAAAGTTCATTATTGTATGTATAAGTTTGTCCAATATAGTTAGTTCCAGACCAACGTACTAGATGGCGCTGTATAGTCTAAAACAAGCTAACGCTACGCGTACAGCGATGAGTAGGGGTTGTTTGTGAAACACAATATCTTTGGTCAAATCCTTCATGAGTCAGTCTTTTCGCTATTTTATTTTTTAGTTTTCACTTCTGCCGGCACTCCCGGAGTGCAACCCATTGTTTTTTTTGTTCACCGAGAAGGAAGCGGAGCGCGTATCACCATCGTTTCCTTTTACTCGGCACTTAGTTGCAGTATTAAATTAATAAGGGATCTTAACTTATTATTTTACCTAGGCCCGTTAACTGATCAAAGTTTTTATTGCAATCAAAATAGTCCTTTGCCGCTTATTTTATTTAAAATGTTATCGTATTTCTTGTCAGTGACCTAACGGGAAAGAAAACTGGGACCTCTTCCTTATAAAACAAATGTACTAATATTGAGCCAAACAGGTCAAAAATTTCCGAAAAAAAAAAAACAATTAGTTTTCCTCCTTCTTTCTTTTTATTCATTTTAAATTAATATTTTGTCTGTATATTTCCAGACATGTCCGCGAAGCTGACGGTATCTGCATCGCCGATGAAGTGCAAGTGGGATTCGGGCGCGTGGGGACCCACATGTGGGCGTTCCAGACGCAGGACGTGGTCCCGGACATCGTCACCATGGGCAAGCCCATGGGCAACGGACATCCGGTGGCAGCCGTCATCACTACACCGGAAATTGCCAAGAGCTTCGCAGATACCGGAGTGGAATATTTCAATACGGTAATTATTTTTTAGGCAAAATTTTCTTTCGCTCGATTTTTCATTTTTTCCTATTTCATCAAAGAGCGGAATTCCTGTTTTGCGATATCAAATTAATATTTGAAACAGGAATTCCGCTCTTACCGAATACTGGGGACTTAGTCCGTATAGTAATCTATACGAACTAAGTCCCCAGTATTCGTAATTTTATTGAAGTTTTGAATATGCACTAGATTGGAAACCCGAAACCAGAAACTGCTCTAAGAACTAGGCTATTAGTTGTGCATGGGTTAACAGTTCAGTTATAGTACTGAGCTAGTGGTGAGGATAAGTCAATTTAAACTGCATTTGTGTAATATATTTGACCAATTTATTTCAATATCTCAAGTGGAAAAGACCATAGTTACGGTCATTTACAAGTTACATGATTTACAACAGTGCATGCGTGACAGCAATCATCACATGTCTAATAGTGTTAAACACATACAAACTTGATTATTTAATTAGTGCCTTTATAGAAACTACGCTATTGTTGTTGAATGTCAGGATTACGTACGAACTTTGATTGTGTGTGAATTGTTTGTGTATGTGTGAGTGGCGCCTGTTCTCCGTCTGGCACACACACCAGCGCAATGTGCACGTGTACGAATACTACACATGTAAACGTATGTCAGTGCTTGTGAATTGAAACAGATATAATATTGATAAGGTTTCGTAAGGTCGACAAACAACTGGGTAAATAAAATAATTACGCAATGGAAAGTAATAAATTTATATTTAACTGTTGATAAGTCGAGTATACATAATGATGTAACATCCCTTTATCACTCAGGCTCAGAATCAACCCAGTTTATCATACAATGTAGATTCAGAATTCATAATTTTAAAACAATTCCGATTTCAGAAGTTACTGGCCCAAGTAATTAATAATAGTTAATTATAGTTAGTAATTCTCAGTAAACTCAACTGGTTGCTTAAAACTGCAGATAAATCTCAAAATAGCGAGTAGTCCCATTTGTTAGTTGAAGTAAGTAGCTGTACTTCTTAACCCAGACAACACAAATCTGCAGTAAGCAAGAAAAATTAAAGATCACTTTCTGGTCTTTATGATTTTTAGTGTGCTGCTCATATGCGCGGTCGAATAATAATAATAATATAATAATAATAATTCCAAAAAGCAATATTTTATAGCTTGCACAATCTACAGAATTATTTGTTAAAAATAAATAGCAATTTCTTTGTTACATACTTATTAAAAAAAATGTTCCGTGTAAATTAGTTCCGGCAAGCGCAGTATAAGAAGGTGGACAGAAGATATCATACAAGTGGCAGGAAGACGCTGGATGCAGGACGCTTCCAACCGGTCGTTCTGGAAATCCATGAGAGAAGCTTATGTCCAGCAGTGGACTTCTTGTGGCTGAGATGATGATGATGAATATCCTAGTTATAATATAAGTACTTAAAAATTTGAAAACGGGGAAGGTGTTTCAACAGTTGTTAAAAAAATAAATTGGTCAGATGCTAAGATTATCTTAAATTTCATCTTAACTATTTTAGAAACAAATAGTTAAAACAAGATTTCAAGTGACGGAGGTCGCGACTCTGTCTAGTCTCACAGGTTGATGGTTCTTCGAGACGCAAGTCTGCATCGGTAAATATTTTGTTCCAGTACGGCGGTAACCCAGTATCATGTGCGATCGCCAACGCCGTGCTAGACGTCATCGAGGAAGAGAAGCTTCTGGAACGTGCTCACCGCGTCGGCAACTACCTGCTCAGGAAGTGTGAGGCGCTGAAACACAAGCACGAGCTCATAGGGGATGTGCGAGGGAGGGGGCTGTTTGTGGGGGTAGAGCTGGTGACGGACAGGGAAGCCAGAACGCCGGCCACGGCTGAGGCCAAACATATCGTTAATAGGTGAGAATATTCAGCATACCATCAACCAAGTATTTTTATCGAACTTGCACTTGTTGCACAAAATTGTGTACTATAAAAACAACATCAACAATTTATAGCGAATAAATAACTTTGAACTTTGAACTTGGTTGGCACGGGAATGATCCAGATGACATAGTCCAGAAATGGGAATGTTTGGGGGATGTTGATATATAGTACTTTTGTCAAAGTTGAGACATTATGATGTCTCGAATATTGCTCAATTCTTAATTTAAAGGAAAATCTTCTTCAACTCAATCTAACGAATATTTATTTAAGTAAGAAAGAGTAGTGACAGTTTGTAAAAGTGGAAATTATAAAATACCATTTAATATCAAATTAAACGACGCGGTGCGTTTGATTGACTTTAGATTTTTTTATAAGATTCTCTGTGCTTATGATTTCATTGTAGTGGGTTTCTTTTGCAAAAGCCGTTTGGAAGTACCACGTCTTTGCCAGAGGACTTATTCAACCGCTAGAAGTAGCGTACTTGCAGTACTATGTTCTGGATCGAAGGAAAATGTTTTAAGAAAACTGTAAGAAAAAAACAAAACATTTCAGAGTAACAGGCATAGTATATTGCCATACAGTTTTCGGACTGAAATAGTACTAAGTTTTTGGTGGCATTGGATTGTTATGAGCAAGTGTAACGCTTTAGGCGAACGACTTGTTCGTCAATCAGTTTTATAAAAAGATATATTATTTTATTAAATAGCTACACCGTTCATTTTATTTTTACAGTTAGCTCTATGTTAGCAAATTATAAGTATTAACAGATAAAGGTGCAAAACATTACGTATGAATTCGCGAAATAAAGAAGCCCACCATGAACACTTAACGTGACATTCATTATTGCTTCGTTGTTGTCAGAATGCGAGAAGAGAAGATCCTGATAAGTCGCGACGGTCCGGACAGCAACGTTCTCAAGTTCAAGCCGCCCATGGTGTTCTCCACACAGGACGTGGACAGACTCGCGGACACGCTCGACAGGGTGCTGGGTGAGCTGGACGGACAGAGGGTCGTCACCAACATCAAGCTGGAGGTATGTTCTTTTAAAATGACTTTATCAAAAGGCCTACGACGATCAGTAGGCACACTTGGAGCTAGTCAAAAAACTAATGAACCAAACTTCATTTACATATATTATATAAATATATATAGTATATTTAAATCACATCTCTTTTCCCTTACGAGGTAGACCATGAGACCGTTTGATACCACATTTAGCCGTGGTTAGAGAGTTAAATGAGAAAGAGAGGGTTAGAGGGTATCATTGAAATATATGCATATAGCATAAATGCATATATATGTTTATTAGTCCATCAACATTGTGTACAATAACAATATTCGCAATAGTTTTATATAATAATAACATAATTACAATTGCCACAATAATTAAAGATGGAGACACCATGCATTAATGGAGCGAACAAATAAATTATAAAATATTGTACGTCAAAAAATAATACATAAAAATAATCTAATATTGGTCAATAAAATAAAATAAACTAAAATTGGTCATCTTAATTAAAAATACTGGATTGGTCAGTATTAAATTAAAGATTCTAAAAATTCATCATTTGGATGGAATTATACAACAAATGATTATATACTAGATATATTGCAGCGACGACACATAATGATAAATAACATCAGTCTCACCTGTGACCACGGACGCTGCAAAGTGTCCGAGACGTCAGGTCATAAAATTTTGTAAAATATATGTGACCGAGTCAGCGTTAATGAGCGTATAGGGAGACCGGCCACGAGTTGGACAGATGACATCATGCAAGTGGCAGGAAGACAACAGATGAGGATAGGAATGCATCTGGATGCAGGCCGCTTCCAATCGATCTTTTTACAAATCCATGGGCCTATGTGCAGCAGTGGACTTCTTATGGTTGAGATGATGATTTGAGATGACATTTGGCCCACTAATGATCGAATAAGATGATGATGATGAATGAGCGCTGGACTGTCTATGAGAAGATGATGAATTAATACACTATTCTATATGTAGGGTATCGGCTGTGGTATCGGTGTACGTTGGTGTGGTGCTCAGATGAATTTATATAATTACTAAAGATAATTAAGGTACTTACAATTTCCATGTTCAAACTTCTCTCACCACATAATAGAGGGCGCATGAAGCTCGGATAGATAACAAGTAGTTAAATGTTTGCTCGATAGATGGCGTAAAGTAGTGCACTTGTAATTCTAATTGTAATTACAATTAGTACCCCAGAAAACATAATCGTTAGCCCATTATATATTATATTATTCATATAATGCTAGACTTATGTAGGCCTCTCCAAAAGAACACCACAGGTTAGCGCTTGATGCTGTGTAACATAGCAGTCCATGAAAAACCTTAAAGACACCTAGATTTTATCTATCGGAATACTAACTCAGGAAGAGTACCTACGCAACAATTTATCAGTTAGCACGATGCAAGTAGCAAATGAACGAAGCGTTTCGTTTGGGTTTTGGCTTCTTTTGCTTTGCTTCCCTTCAGTCGTCTTCTCCGGCTGTAGGGGCACTGGGTATCCTACTCTAATTAAGATAATTATATAAATTATATTGTTGTCTTTTGTTTCCAGGTTACGGTCACCCCAATTAATGAACCCGTATCAAGCAGTCAATCAGCATTAAAATCAAATATACAACAGACTATCAAAAGCTCATGATTTAGAAAGCTAAGTCTATCGAATATATTGTAAATATAGCTTTAAATTATTTTGTAAAGATTTTCGAATGCGAATATGAACGGGTGTTTCTGATAGCCCTGAGATAAGACTGTGATTGTTATATTATTTGATAGCCTTGGACTCTGATTATTACAAATCACTTGTGCTATTGAAGAATAAGTAGTAATAAACATTTTTAGATATAATAATATAAAATAAAGAGCAATAAATAAATAAATTCTGATACTTATTAAATAAAATCATTGAAGAAAATTTCAAAGTCCGATTTGTGTAGATAATGTACTTTATGTAGGTACTTTGGATATCAGTTATCAAGATGTTTAAGCTATATAAATAGTAATTTTATATAAAGACAGAGATTAATATTTGTATACATTAGAAAAATTATCCTCTTGTTAACTTACTAGAGTTAAAAAGGTAAGAAAGTAGGTTTTACCTATTTTAGTAATTTATTTAATTATAATTTAGTTATATCAACTCAATGCAATAACTTAATTGTAAGTTTAGTATGTGTATGATATTATCATTGGATATTATGGTAAATACGCTAACGTGCATAATATAATAAGTCAAACATTAAATATAATAAAAAGGTTACTATTTGTAAAACTACCTTTTACTTATTTCCATCTTTTATTTTACATGTGATGAAACACTCTCTTTTTATTTTTGCCTGACTGCTCAAGAAGGAGGGCTATGTTTCTCAGGTGTATGTATATTTCTATATGGCACTGATTTAAAGAGGCAGTTGTAAATAGCAGTTTTGGTAAGTTAAAAATTATAAATGGCACATTTAATAACTAGTTCAGCAGTTAAAACTAAGCAGTAAAGTAAACAAAAATGAGTAATAAAAAAATAATGAAATGGATCAGTGAATATATAATTGAGCAGGAAAATAATTAAATGGGTGGTAAAAATTATTATCTATAAATTTGTATAAAAAAAAACATAACCTAATCTCTGAAGAAATTATTGCTTATACCTATATACATAGATAACTTTACCGCTCATTCATTTATTGGACTGCTCAATTATTTTTAGAATTGACATTGTATGATAAAATAACCGACTAATTGATTATTTATTACTGTCCATGTTTTACTGTCGCAATAATTAATCAACCGCCATTAAATTAAATAACTGCTCAATATGTTTTTGAACTGATCATAATAACATCTCGAATATTTAAATAACAGCTCAAAAAATTTGTTCCCTTTCTATATTGCCTCCTACAGGCTAAACGACTTGACCGATTTTGATGACGTGTGTGAGGTGTCGTTAGATGCTTCACTTTCTGAGTGACATAGGAAACATATTTTTAAATATAATAATATAAGTTGATAATCGAGTTTTCGACTCATCTGAATCTTTTCTTTTACTTATGATAGATCCACGATTGACCACCAACTCGCCTGATGTTAAGCGATAGTGTCGTCGTTTGGTTTTTTGTTGGTTGATGGTAAATCATATTTATTTTTTTAGTTCAAGTAGTCTATCACAATATTTTATTCAGTAGTAAATGTAACGTCATCACGATTTTATCTTTAAAATAAGTACTGAACAGAATAAAAAATATTGAAATTAGTTCTTTTAAATGATCCAATCTATCAAATAAAAATATAAAAAAATACAGAAAAAAAACTTTACATACCCGATTATGCTGTTAAAAGTTAATACTTGATGAATCTAAAAGAAGCTATTAGCCATTGAAAATTTTCCTCGTGGGAGAGGAGAAAGATTCCCTTCCTTATTGTCATCACTTTTAATATGGGAACTTTTACACACATTTTTAAATAAAAACTGCAGGTCACTCACGTTTGTTGTTGTGCATATATACTATAGTCAGATGTTTTGACTCAAAACAGAAGTGAGTGACCCGTTATTTTTGTTTAAAAATGTCATCACTTTATTGTATTGTATTAGTTGCCATGAAGCTACTTAAGTCTAGAGCATTGCCGTAAATCGCCGTGGTTTGTCTGACTACATTCTATCCAAATCATTGATTCAATCGGATTCATTTCAGCAAGTGTGCGCAAAAGCTTCACGATCACCACCACAACTGTGGGAGTGGGAGTTGGTACGTTTTTCATTGTTCTTACAATATCCGTAGGTTCAGGAACAAACTCGGATTATATAAATAACTACTTAGAAATAAACCCGGGAAGAGTCCTGCGACTCGTCTTTCGCCGATTTTCGGATGACCGTGACAACCTTTTTTGTGGGCTGGATCCGCGCCTGCGCAGGACCGGATCTCTGCTCTGCTTACTCTGAATCCTAAAAGCAAATCTTGAAATTTTTAAGAATAGAGTGAATAGGAATCTCCTAGAAGACGTGCTGTTCGCTTAGCCTCGCCGTCGTTAACCAGACGCGTTGATGGTGAAATAAATGTGCTCTCGGCTCTTTCGGCGTTTTTTTTACCGCATATCATACAACAATATCAAAGTAAAATAGGAATAAATCCCTGTTTTGTATTTTTTTCCTTACAGCTGCCTGTAGCACGTGCGCAAACTTGCCGTTACATCAATCTTGTCTTTATATTGTGCAAGTTTTTTTAAAGGTTCTTTTCTTCGCAGCTTTAATAGCGTAGACGTACCGAGTGTGAAGCGCGTTAGCAAGACTCCGCCCGTAGACAATGAAGCTATTCAACGTCTGGACAATACAGGGGCGCACTGAGAACGATTAACTGGATCCGTTCTAACGGTTCGATCCCAAGGCAAACGTCTTCTATATTTGAGAGATAAGGCCGTCTTTTATTGTAGGGGAGGGGTATTAAACGTTTATGATTTTATTTTGTGCCCTCAGCCGTGTTTTGAGTTAACGGTTTCGATTTTTATTCGAAGGACTTTTTATTAACCTTTCAATAATTTAAAAATATAATAATTTTTCTATTCAAGATTTTATTTTATTTGTATATTTCTGTATCAAATAACAACTTTCTAGTACATAAAGTGTTTAAATAAGCCGCGGATGGACGGATAGATAGACGGACATTGCGAAACTTTAAGGTTTCTTTGTTGTCACTTCCGTAGACAACAAGGAACCCTATAACAAGTGACGTGTAAGTGCGATATGAATTCGCCCCAAGAATCTCGAGGTAAAAACAAAATTTAAAGGTATAACATCACAAAACTACCTACAACATTTTGGCTTGTGCTTTTTGATAGCAGCTAAGTGAGTATCTAAACCCGTTAGATAAACGTTTACAGACCGTAATTAAGTAGCAAGTTTTGAATCTTTATTGAATCATCCAGTCTAGCGTATCTAAGTGTAATTGCTCGGATTATAAGGGTCATGTGAATCCACTAGATTTGATTCGTATAATAAACCTAATTGCAAAACTTGGCGGTCTATTTTCTCAACGCGAACCCGATTTCAATTAAGTTAATTGCGGTACAGTCAATTTTGAGAGCGTTCTTTATACCAGTCGTGCATAATAAAGTGCTAGGAGAGTCATTATATCAGGGAGCGATTACCGAGAGTGGTTTGGCACGCGCGCCCGCATGTGACGTCACATGTTATGATGTTCGCCAATTTCGGAAACCGCTTCACTTCCTAAAATCAAAGGCGTGTACAGCTTGTAAGCGCAGCTTGCGCCAGGATACACAACAGTTTGAGTACAAGTACCGAGTACATTCGAGTACAAGTACCGAGTACACGTTTCATATTGACGCAACACGATACCTCGATGAGATTAGTTAATTGACAATCGAGGTAACGAAATCATACCTACCAAGTACCAAGTAAAGTGCCTACTCAATTACGTACGTTCTTGTATTATGAGGAGGCTTTATGGAATCGGTAGGCTCGTTTCTCGGTTTGATCGAAGAGCTCGTAAGTGCTTGCCTGGGTACGCGTTTGCGAAGATTAGATTTCAGAGATGCTCTCGTGGAAATGGCTTAGATTAAACGGTACCTAAGTGTAGTTTGATACTTACTAGAAATTAGACTATAGATATAATGCGAAATTTATGTTTGATAGTAGTTTCTAATTATGTTTACCTGACTGTTCAATAATGTGTATGCTTTTGAATAGGTTTCTTTAATTTCTTTTGCATTTCAATTTATTGCGAACCGTGACGTCATCAATATCGTCCGATCACATGAGTTAAAAATAATTAATAAGTAGATAATATATGTCTTTCGTTATATATAAGTAAGTTTACTGTCGGCTTTTATTTTAGTTTAAATTGTGTTAAATTGTGTTTAAATTTTTACTTGTGTTATTAATACGCTTTTATTAGGTCGACCTGTATGTAATGAAATCTGAGGTAACTAATTTAACCATCTTCCAAGGATCGTAGCATCATGAAAATTGGCAGCTGTATGCAGTTCTGATGACAATACAATAATATGGTACTGTCGAACTGATCTGATGATGGAGCCGGAAGATATGAACTAGAACTTCATGATGGAACATCGTATCATAGCTGTGTTTGGATTTGTTAGAAAAGTCTTGTAATGAACTTTGACCACAATAATTTGTAGCGTGTTTTTAGTTTTTTAAACTGTTATTTATTAATTATCTATTTGTCTTTCGATATTTTTTTCTTTCATTTTCTGTACCTTATTTTGAGTTATGATCAAGTTTATTTATTGTGAATTTATTTGTAACAAGACACCGATTACCATTTGTTTTGTGTATCTAAAATATATAAATTAATTAATCACGAAACTGTTTTAAACAATTCAGTTGCGAGAATAATAATAATCCTCCTGTAATGCACGCCGTCTCCATATATTACTATTGTGACATTTGGATTTATTCTTTAATATGTTAGACTTTAAAATATTGTTAATGCACCTATACAATGTTGATGGACTTAAATAAAGAAATAAACATTCTGTAATGTCCCCGATAGATTATAGACACCCATATTTGGTGTAGTGTGAAATGTCCACAAATATTTATTTATTTATTTTATTTTGAATACCAAAATCACCATCATAACAATAACAAATTAAGCGTGAGAATAACTATAATATCAATGTGAATATAATTTCGTCAGTGGGCACTATGTAACAGCAATGCGGGCGACACACGCCACCAGCAATACTGCACGCGGCAACGTCGAGATGCACTGCCGGGGCGAGCGGTGTGAAAAATAACACCAACATGTAAAAAAATCATGGAAATCGATTTGTAATATGAGTAATGTCGATATATTGTATATCATTACGATTTTTACAAGTAATATACACTAGGTAGGTGAATCCAAGCTGGTTGAAAACTAGGTGGTCTGACGACATCATGAAAACTATAGGATGATACCTATAAATACAATGACGAGGGACAGCGGTGAGTGGCATAAATAAAAGCCTATGCACAGCAGTGGGCTATTAAAGGTTGATGATGATGATGCTTAGTTAAATTTACGTTACACTTGATAAACTCATAAGGCTTGTTCTCACCGCTACGAGACGGTTAGGTCGACAGTGGTATACGTCGATATAGGAAAATACGGCAAATGTAATACAATTATATAGACAACCTGGTAAATGGTCAATTATATTTAAACTGTCTTTGGGTTTTGGCGGGAACGTCTTAGTAACGTGTTGTTGTTTTGTTTTATTTTCCTAAACTTGTGTTATTTTGAACATTAATGCTATAAAATGATCGTGTTTTATTCATTAAGTGTTTTATTTTCCTAAACTTGTGTTATTTTGAACATTAATGCTATAAAAATGGTCGTGTTTTATTCATTAAGTGCGTGAGTGTGGGCAAGTGAAATAAAGCATTAAAACGTGTTATTTTATGTTGTCGGCAAAACTCCATAGAAGCTTCTAGTAAAGTTGCCACCACTTTACTGAAGCAGGACTCAACTTATAAATTGACTGTATACGTGACTTAGATTGTGACTAGAACTTTTACAACTTGTTTTATTCAAGAAACTTGAAAAGGCAAATGCTTTAATGCGGGTCCAATACAAAAAAGAAGAAGAAACTGTCTTTGATTATACTTTAATAAGAAGACCTCAAGGAGTATCATTGTGCACGGGGTTAAATCCTGTGAAGAACCTCATGCAGTCTTGCCAATATCAAAGTTAGAGTAAAATTTAATTTCTTATATCCTTTGGAATCGTTGGTCCAACATACATCTGTTTGCTTTTAAAAACTCAAACAAAAAAGATTTCTTTTCTGAAATCTTTTTAACTTCCGACCCAAAAAAAGGGGTGTTATAAGTTTGATTTGTGTATCTGTGTATCTGTTGGTCTATCTGTGGCATCGTAGCTCTTAAAGGGTTGGACCGATTTCGATCTAGTTTTTTGTTTGAAATAGGATTTCATCGGGAGTGTTCTTAGCTATGTTTCATCAAAATCGGTTCAGCCGTTTTTATATGTCGGAGTTTTCGAGTGTTCTAAACTTATATTATACTTGTTACAAATTTATAAGTAATCCAACCAATACAAAAACCTACCTATTCCTCATACAACATTATAACTTTGAATCTTAAAATACCTATAGCTGTTGTCAATTCAATCGTCCTTATCCCGTTAAAAAATCTTATTTATGAGAATCCAAAGCGAGAAGCTCTCTTGTTTGCGTAGCTTAAATAACTCCGTGAAATATTAAAGCACCTTCGCGAGGAAATCCTGCGAATCTCAAAGAAGCTCTCGTACATCCCTGCGGCAATAAATAAATCCGAGCCAAGAGTGAACCGTCAAAGTGTCCCGGCAGTGCATCGTGCGGGCACAGATGATGGCCACCGCTGTGACATATTGCTCTGAACGTCTCCGATCCCTTTCATTTGTATTCCGCTGCGGAACTCCGGGCGCCAGATAATGCTTTTACAATAACCTAACACGACGGCCGAGTCCTATTCAATATGGATTAGAAACTTTTTTCGGTGCAGTTAATGTAATTCAAATGAGTTATTTAAAATACGATTACAAACAGTGATACAATGGGAGATTGATTTAGATAACCTTTACCTAAATATTTATGTAGGCGGAACAGATTATCATCTGTCATTGAGACCCAAAAGTTACATTTTACATGTGTTTGGAAGTGTAATGAGTGTTTTGTAAGATTTGTGTTTCCTGGGAGATATTCTCGCTGATAGCATTCTGGTTGCAATGTAATAGAAGGAGCATCCTTTTGCTTAAAGTGCAGCCTCTACTCGTATCGTGCAATTTCGTCGCGAACACATGGTAGAGCAAATGTAGTGAAGCGCGAGTGGGACTTACTATTGAAGTGTTCTGTTTTGTTTTCTTGAATTTTAGATAGTTATTTTTTTTTAGTTTAGTTATTTTTTCTATTCATTCGTAGCTTTACATAATAATAACCCCTTGCTGGATCTAAACTAAACAAAATGAGAAATTTAATCTATAATTTAAAAAAATATCCGATTCAATTATTATTTTTATTTAGTCTGAATCATGTTAATATCATATATCATATTGTATTATAGGCTTGTACTTTATTGACTTTTTTTCAAATTTTGCTAACTCCAAATTTAGTGAAAATTTAGTGAAAATTAGTGGTAACTCTATTTATCAGTCTGAAACCGTCCTTGGTTACTATTGTTTGTAGTTAAAATTTTGATTAAAACTAGATACAAATCTACCAGGGGGTAGTTTTGTATCTAGTTTTAATCAAAATTTTAACTACAAACAATAGTTTATTTGTACTTATTTAAATGCAAACTTTTTGTATTATTATAATTATACTCACACTCAAAATACAAATATTCCCAAAAAAAAATCGTTTCAACTTTTGATAAAATATCGTTTCACTCATCATTTAATTTCACAAGAGTGAAAAGTTTGCATAAATTATGTTATTTTGCTAACAGAGCGTTTATGCACAAAAATATAGTATGTACGTCGTACGTAACAATGAACTTTTATTTATATACGGATCCGTTAACCTTCCAAGGGACCCCAATTCAGCAAATTGTAGCACACCTTGCTTGAATCCTTTCCCACGATATCAAAAACTTCGGGCGAGGTTCCGCCGCCATCTGCAATGTAAAGAGATTGTATTTTTAAATACAACAATACATTACAATACAATACATCGAATAAATAGAATAACAAGAAATAGAATACCTCGAGTGTGTATCTAATGAGTAGGTAGATAATAGGTATACATTAGAAATAGAACAATATCTTATCTAAACAACTGATGTCAAAGATCAGGCTACAGGAGAAAATAACCATAATTATAATTATAGAGTTGGCCTCAATGTTGTCATGAAGCAATGTTGATTACCTACAATTTTATTAGACTGCCTTTGAAATAATCTTTCAAAGATATTAGGAGATTTATTAGGCGTATTATCTAATTTAAAGTAAAAAATGATCTGAAAAAGAATGTTGCCGAAATATTTTCAGCATTAATTATTTTCAATTTATTACTATTAACATTTTCGAAGGATATTCTCATCTAAAGTAGAAATTACATAATTTTAACCGACATAATAAAATAAGGTTCTCAATTCTGTCCATTTATATATCTTCGATATATAATACATTTAAACGAGCAATTCTTGTATATATATAATCTGAATTTCGGATACGGCGATTTTAATGAAATTTGGTTTGTAGGTAGATTAGGGGACGATAAATCGATCTTGCACTATCACCATTTTCTCATTGAAATGCTCAAAATCTTTACTCAACGATTTTGAACCAAATTCTTGATGCGTAATGAATGGAAGTGGAACTCCCTGACACCTTGTCTGTTTCCTGAGAAATACAGCTTTGGGCTTACAAGGCTAGAATAAATATTTATTTTCTAGAATGATCGTGCTCCATGCTCAGTCACAATGTTGCTTATCATCAGGTAATTTAGTGATCAAAGATGTATTTCTTGTAAAAAATGAGACTATTATGAAGTACAATCAACATTCTGTGTGCTTCCGCAGCCTCAAGAGCCCGCTTTCATTCTAATCTAGGTGCAAATATGTATACCTACTACTTACCAAGACACTATCTACGTATCAGGTGAGGTATGGTTATGTATACCTACTACTTACCAAGACACTATCTACGTATCAGGTGAGGTATGGTTATGCTGTGTATTCCTAGCCTACCAACCATGAGTTATCTCTTTACGTTAAGTTACATCGCTTATGTGATTCAATAAGTTAACCTCTACTTGAGCTTGTCTGCCTTTATCGATCTACATAGTTAAGTGAACAGTTTCATTACTCATGTAATACAATATTAAGTGCTTACTCAATTTGTCTTAGATGTATAAATACAGAGTCGCAGTGAGGGGGAAAGGGGGCTAACGTTGTCACTCAGCAGCCCAACATTTTTAAGAAGGTGCAGCTCTTGTTAAAAATAGAGTTGCAAAATTAACAAGCAAATCTTGGGACTTTTGATTAAAGTCTCCATTTTTGTTTGTTTATTTTGTAGGCTAGTATTTCGTTCTTACAAAATTATTCAAGTTCAAATATGAGATAAATCAGTTCAGAGTTTATAAAGTAGAATAAGAAATGTCCACATATACATACATACTTATTACAAAAATGAAGATACAAATTTCGCGCTCTCTATTCTCGCTACTTTGCTTTGATGCGAAAAGGGAGGATATCTAATGTGACCCCAGTGCCAAAAATCCAGGCTACGCCACTGTCTAATTATATACCTATTATTAATAAAGCGGTCTGTATAAAGCATAGTAATTACAAGAACTTAAATGGCGTAGTTAATGTTTCTAATGTTCTAACTTGAGCGATGATAACTTTATCTCAATTGTTTCATGAAAATAAATTGCTCTATCGAGATATTATTAAAGAAATCTATTGTAAGGGATGAGTTGTAGAAGAGGAGCGTATTTCGGTGATATTTATTCGTGACACCCTCATTGTATCGGACAAAATATTTTATTGTACCTTACGTTTGGGTGGACTATCTGAGACCATTGTCTAGATGTAGCTCATTTGGGTTACTATTGTTGTCAAATTAAATACCTAAGTACCTTATTTGGGGATTGAGTGCTGTTCTTTAAACGGGTTTTTTCATCATCATCATCATCTCAGCCATAAGAAGTCCACTGCTGGACATAGGCCTCCCACATGGATTACCAAAAAGACCGCTTGGAAGCGGCTTGCATCCAGCGTCTTTCCGCCACTTAGGCGGGCTTATTTAGCTTGACCTATTTGTTGTTGTTTATGTTTTTTAGGTCAAACTTAGTGATCGAAAATTGACCCCCTTTCCGTTGACAGATTGATCTGATATTTGGTACACGCCTTTAGTTTAGATGACAATACAATTAAATATATTTAGTATCATCCTAAATTCAATATGGCCGCCGCCACAAAATGGCGGATATTATATTTTTCACAACCCCCACAATATGGGTATCAAATGAAAGGGCTTTTTAGTAGAATACAGTAAATACATTACCTACACCATTATCTTTCTTTTCAATAAAATCGTTTAACTTAAAAAGTTTTTTAAGTAAGTACTTATTATATGAAATACATAAAAAATTTAGTTTAAAAGAACTGAAACAACCGACTTAATATAAAAGCAAACTATTGAATGTTTTTGATGAACTTTCTATAGACCAATCTGCAAGTGTATCATTTCAAACAAATAAACAGTATTTCAAATCGGTTTATTAACAACGGAGTTATGCGCTAACAAAAAAAAAAAGCAACCGAATTGAGAACCTCCCCCTTTTCTAAGTTGGTTAAAATGGATTTTGACAACAAAATTGTAAGTTTTCTAGTCAATTTCTTAATGTAAGTAGATATTTGTCTATCTTACTACATTTTGTTAATTGTTTTTTTTTTTTATATATGTATTATATGATACATAGAAACACCCAGACACAGAACAAACATCCATGCTCATCGCACAAATGTTTGCCCTGGGTGCGGATCAAACCCACGACCCACCACAGCTCAGCAAGCAGACATACTACCAACTGAGCCACAAGGCCAGTCTATACACGAAGAAAGTATCAGCTGTCTTAGAAATTGTAATTAGTCTCATGTTTCACTATTGTTATTTTCCTATAACTTTATTATAATTTCCAAGAACGTAAACTTCAAAGATGAAATAGAATATTTAGTATCTACCTAAATTGTTCTAACTTTTAAGGAAAATAAGAAAGGTTTATTGAAAGTTAAAATAAACTATTGTTAGCTGATATTGAAAATATTGAAATTCATCATTCAAATATCAACGAAATTTAAAGAGGTAGTCTAATCGTCCGTCTCGCTCGCGCATACCAATATTTTTGAAGATTTTCGTAGAATACTAATACTCGTAGAACGAATAAATCATCACGTATTATGTTCAACAAAAAATCATTTTGATCCAAAGTCTCCAAAGTCTGGAGCTTCGTCGCAAAGTTGCTAGTTTATCGGTTTTTTATCGAATATATTTCGGTGAATGTGCATCTGATTTGCATGATCTTATTCCCTCATGCCCTTTTTTCGGGCAGCAAGAATCAAGAAAAAGAGACATTGTTTCGTGGTAGATATTCTAAAAACTCGTACGAAACTTTAGCTCTACTTTTATTGCGCTTACCACCAAAATGTGAAATTCGCTTCCTGGGTTTTTCCGAATGGATATAACCTAAGTGTCTTCAAATAGCGAGTGAATAGGTTTCTTCTAGGCAAGCGCGCTCCATCGTACACCGTAACTGTCGCTTAATACCAGGCGAGTTGACGGTCAAGCTCAAGCCTATTTTTTAAAAGAAAAAAAACGCAATTAATGCACGTTCCTACTTAAATAATAACTATTTTTTATTTTATTTTACCAAATGATACGGATATCTAATATTAACTTAATTGGTTCAGTACATCCGGGGATAATTACAGACGGACAGACAGGTCACGGAGTGATCTGGGTTCAGTACTTTTCTTTTTGAGATATACAACCCTTGAAAACGTAATTTTATACTTGTTTATTTTATATAAGGTTTTCTTCAAAATTATACTTTCATCTTTTTAGGACCATCTTATGCAATTCCTTTCTCATTTCCGTACACCATGTTGAAATATTATATTCTTGAAGACTTTCAATCAACAAAACGACATTGTAATACTCAGTTTACACGAAAAAGTGAATATGTACGACCTACCTAAGATCTATAATTCAAGCTGTAACACGACTTGAGACGAGCTTGCTCCTCGCGGAAACGGATGGCATATTCCGAAATTCGGTTCCAAATAGTGTAACATCCAAGACCTCTATAATATCAGGGGCTCCAAGAATATATCACGAGAACAGTACGTCTCAATATGCAATAAAATGGGGGAACGTATGTGACCTCAGATCCGAGAGGATTTCTCGAGTGCGCACCTGAACTGGATTACTTGTATCCGCTCCTACTATAAAAAACCTTCGTTGAATCGCACCTCTACTATACCTGAAGGTGAATTTAAGGGAACCCTTCTGTTATTTCGCTGGGTTTTATATCAAATTGCGACTGGACCGGGTATTTTATCCTATTCGCCTAAATATTTTTTTCCGAATTCAACGAATAATGAAAGAGTACGAAGCTACGAAGAGAGTAGCTAATTAATACGCTTAATTTTGTTAATGTTGGCATAAGATATTATGATAAAAATATGAAGTTTTTGTTTTACTATCGCTTTATAGAATATTTAAAAATTTAAAATTTTTCGCATGTTTTTAATTTTTAATGACTATTTTTATTTTTCGCTTATTATTAATGCATGCTGACTTCTCCTGTAATAATTGTGACATTAAGCTGTATTTTATTTGTGTGATTTTTTATTGTCAATGTATAGATGTACACAGTGTAGGTGAACTATATAAATAAATAAATAGAAACTCGATTCAAAAAAACCGTCGATGATGATTGATTGAAGACTTTGCTATAGTATCAACGGGATGTAGCGTCAGTCCTCAAAAACGTCCGAGCTCAATGAGGTCTAATTAGACCCCTTACACGATTAAATTTCGATTTTTAAAATAATTCGAAGCGGCAAAATAGACGTCTCTAGACTTCTCAATCTAAATTAAGCTTTAGTGCGGTGACATGGAGTCTTTATATCAAAATATTTAAGTTCGTCATTGTTGGTATATGAGTGTTGGTCAACCCAGGACATTATTAAATTTTGTTTATTCTACGTCATGGAAAGCCATTGATTGAAGACATTCTATACCTTGCTGGTTCGTGCATGCAGAGAAAAAGTTTTTTTTGTTTTTTTAGTAGTGTCTTGTTTTTTACACAAGTGGTAAAGAAGAATACTTATATGGTAATAACAAGCTCTTTCGTCATGATCATCTATAGCATCCAGACTAGTAAGCCAACAGCAACGCCACATGTTTCAGTTGTCCATAAGTGACGGTAATCGCTTACTATCAGGCGGTTGTCTATAGGTGACGGTTATCGCTTACTACCAGGCGGTTGTCCATAAGTGACGGTAATCGCTTACTACCAGGCGGTTGTCCATAGGTGACGGTTATCGCTTACTACCAGGCGGTTGTCCATAAGTGACGGTAATCGCTTACTATCAGGCGGTTGTCCATAGGTGACGGTTATCGCTTACTACCAGGCGGTTGTCCATAAGTGACGGTAATCGCTTACTACCAGGCGGTTGTCCATAGGTGACGGTTATCGCTTACTACCAGGCGGTTGTCCATAAGTGACGGTAATCGCTTACTATCAGGCGGTTGTCCATAGGTGACGGTTATCGCTTACTATCAGGCGGTTGTCTATAGGTGACGGTTATCGCTTACTACCAGGCGGTTGTCCATAAGTGACGGTAATCGCTTACTATCACAACAAACATTAAGAAAAAACAATAAAAACATTTAAAAAACACATTCAAATAGTATATGTATACTATTTGAAAAGTCAAAAGTATTAAGTACCTATTATAAGTTTGATCCAATATTTTTGAATGGAACATTCGGGCTTGTCAATAATGGCTTTAAGAATGCTGTTATTGCTGCCACGCATTTTGCTCATCAGAGAATGCGCCTTCTTTCTCATAATAGCTTGAAGTTATGATAAAAATGTAGTCCAAAATATCTTTCTCATGAAATTTGGTTTGGTCTTGGCTTCATCTTCGGCAGCACCATTGCGCAAGTTGGTGGTCAATCGTGCGTAAAAAAGATAGCTGACAACTCCATTAGTTAGTTTAGCCGTTTATTCGTGACAAACAGAATGACGTCTCCAATTTTTTTATTGTTAGGCGAACAAGAAAGTTTTTTTATTTTTTATATGAACAAATATTCATCCTCACGGATCCGGCTGCTTTTTTAATCGGAAATCAAGAAAATGTGTCGTTTTCCGTCAAAAACATTGTTGAAAATCTACGGGCACGAGTCCGGGACGGGTTTCACAGAATTCATTTGTTAACATGTAACGCAATGTAAAGGCAAAAAGGTGGGTTTAGGTATGTTTACGCAGGAATAAAACTCCTGTATTTTAGGATTTTCTTTTATTTCTGAACATTCTGATGAGCGGGTAAAGCTTCGCATAGCTGAACCTACTACGGGAAAAGTTATTATATCCATAAAGATTTCGCGTAAGCGCTAAAAACATACGAACGTAATGAGGTTTCATTGGCAACCTTTAGACTACCTTAAAATAATTCGAAGCGAATAAAATATTATTTTAAAAAATATTTATAAACAAGCTTTTATTTAAATGCTCTAAAACGAAGAAAATAAATTTTATATTGATATAAATAAAAGCCTGTTGCCAGAACACAAACATATTTTTTTTTTCTTCAAAAAAACAAACTAACTTTAATTCTAAGCAAATGATAAGAACGCGTCTAAGTCTTTTGTTGGAATTAAATATTACTTAGTAGATAGGTACGATGTTGTTTGAAATCTTGCGACAAGCTTTTATTTATATCAAAAAGCAGGTTTTTTAGCTTTTTTTTTTAAATAAAATTTATGTTTTTTGTTTTAGAGCATTTAAATAAAAGCTTGTTTTTAATTATTATTTTTATTTAATATTTTATTTACTAGAATAAAAAAAGAGTGCTTGTCAAGACTATTCAAACGAGTCCAAGCTCGACGGTTTTATCTTGTTTAGTTTAGGAGTTCCTATGGCCACCTTCCGACGCCATCTTGAGACCCTGGCTGTCATGTAGCACAAGAGTGCTTGTCAAGACTATTCAAACGAGTCCAAACTCGACGGTTTTATCTCTTTTAGTTTAGGAGTTCCGATAGCCACCTTCCGACGCCATGTTGAGACCAGCTTCATGGTACCATATTATTGCATTGTCACCGAAGTTACGTAAGTAAACCAAATTTCAACCTAATCTAACGACAGGAAGTGGTTCTAATTTAACTCGCAAGATTTGTCCCATACTAACATACTAACAGGGCAAGTAGAATAAAAGCTTTTAAAAATAGATGCGACATAGAGTTTATATCCAAATTTTCAAGTTCGTCTTTGTTGGTCTATGAGTATCGAATTATGGATCAACTCAGGACTCTTTGTTCATGAATTTTGTTTTAATCTTGGTGTCCATTTGATAATAACGTCATTGCCTACGGGCAATATTTTCATTTTAATACTGAGCGGTTGTATTTAGTTTTTTGCACGTGACGCTGACGGGTGCGCGTAATAAACTTGCCTCCAGTTGCCGCTGAATATTAAAAGTCTACACGGGCATGTGTCGACCTCTGCATAGTTCCCGTTGTTGGCGTGCCCTGAATTCTCCTTTCCTTTGTTGCATGAAAAGAAACGAGCTGCGAGAAGCGAATGCGCGTGAATAATTGAGACGTACCTCGTCTTAGTCGAATAGCTAAACACATTGAAGCAAGCTTCGTATTCGTAGCGCATTGTGTAGCGTACAACGTAAAATCGAACAACTAATTTTGATGAAATTTATATAAATCTAATGAACGAATAGGCATTATTTCCAATAAAAAATAAAATTAAAATCGGTTCTTCAATGATTGAATGATAGTCCCTTCCTTTTTAGGGTACCGTAGTAAACAAAGAACCCTTATAGTTTCGCCATGTCCGTCTGTCTGTCTGTCCGTCCGCGGCTTTGCTATAAAACTATAAGTACTAAAAAGCTGTAATGTATAGATATGAATAATGTCAAATTATAGTAGAATAATATATTGAAATAAAAAATTGGGGTAGGTATCTCCCCTACACGTAAAGTGTGGATGTTTTTTTTTATCTACTCCATCATGTTTTTTTTGAGTCATGTGTCCCCTCTACGGGCCAACGATCTCTCGATAGATACTTATTTCAAAGAGCACATATAAGCCTGGATATATGATAATATGTTTTATGAGTGTTTAATGTCTGAAAGGATCCTGATTTCATAATGTAGCTCGATCGTAAAGGATACGAGACTATATCCCGACGAGCCCTCCTCCCAATTAACGGCAACTCTCGTGAAGAAATTAATAAAGCGCCGGTATAACGACGATCTTATATTTTATATGTCGTTTAGTGTCTACCTCCAAGGTACGGGTAGTTCCCGTTTGTTATACGGTACGTTATTTTGTTATAAAAAACCAAAGTACTGCATCGATTTTGATAAAATTTATATATATTTTTTTTTTAATAGAAGATAGATCTACGATTGACCACCAACTCGCATGATGTTAAGCGACGGTGTGGCCGAGGATGGAGCTCGTCAATCTAGAAGATATCTATTCACTCTAGCCTTGAAAATTCCAAGATTGTAGGTCTCAGGAAACAGAGATGGCAGCAACGAATTCCATATATGGGACCACCTCTGAAGTATGATCTATAAATACAAAAAGAATCATCAAAATCAATGCACAATTGGCTGAGTAATCGGTGAACAAACATACAAAAAAAAAACATACACACAGAATTGATAACCTCCTTCTTTTAAGTTTTAAGTTAAACATAGTTAGTAGTAATAGAGTTTGGAGGTTAAAAATAGCCGTAAGAAACTGTACCTACTATTTCCGTATATTGAATTCCACGTTTATATATTTTTTATTTCATTATTTAGCCATAAGATCACAAGGAACACTTAGCAATGCCATGTTACAGATATTTTACATTATGGTAGTACGTCACGCATGCGGCGGGAAATTAAAATTTCAAACAGTTTTTTCTGTCCTTGTTGATAACATGTCCCAGGAAACAGAATTCCGAAGTTTCTGAGATTCCCAAATCTTATCTCGTTCACAGATTTAGAAAAGGAACTCGTTCCGAATTATTGGCAATATTCAGACACTTATACAATTACTTAGAGGAAAGTAACCAAATAAGGAATACCATTTTGTTTTTGTGTTATAAAATATATATATATATATATATATTTAGAAATCCTAAACTTTTATTCTTAGTTATAATCAGTCCTACATTTACACTTAATATACACTAAACACTAAAACAGTTTGTGTATATAAATATTATTAATTTAAAGTATAAAATTTTCTCAAAAACAAAATTATTATAAAGGCACCTAATTATGGAATAGGTACCCAAATATGGACTACTATAAAACTAAGCCTTAAATTTAAGAGGTACTACAGGAACTTTGGTCAAATTTAAAAAGGAACTTAAATTACTTACAAAAATCACAAATTCTGTTTCGGAATCTAACTCTGGACCTGCGCAATCATCATGTGACCAGAGCCCACACATGAGGCATTTGATTAATGTCTCTCCTTGAGTTTCTTTAGAAAACAGGTCGTTACAGGACTTAAAGTCTGTATCTTCTGATTCAGACGCTTCCTGTCCTATCAAGGCATCGGGCTGGGTCAAAATGTATTAATTCCTTCTTTAGCGTCTGGATATTGAATAGACCCCACGAACTGTCCATATTCGGAAATTTGAAATAATCAAAATTCGCATCAGATTTTTTTACTAAATACAATCAGACGAGAAAAAACCTTTAAAACATTTAACCACACATGTAATCACTTGCATAATCATAATATAAAATATTATTTGCAATAATTTATCGAGAATTTTAGGGATACTATTCCATATTTGGTTACTTTCCTCTACTTATTATAGTATGTAGGTACTACAATTACTGAAGATATCAATATTACAATTACCGGGACAATTGTCACGCTAATTTCGCCGTCACGTCTATTGCTGTCTCGTTAATATCGTTATTGAATCTTGAGCACTCACCCACTACACCCGATATGAGATCTTCGTAATTGGTGACGTGACTTGTTACCGTGCTGATAATAGCTTCTATCGGTATTAAATTGACGTTAAAATAACAAATAACAAGACAAAATTGAACAGTAAATGACGGATAGTATACGGATATTATACGCACGAATATATCCCGTGTAAACCTCCTTTTGAAGTCGGTAAAAAAAGTCTGTCGTTATTTTATTTTAATTATAGGCTTGCACACAACATCACAGAAATGGCTTAGGTTAAATCGCGCTTAACTATAGTAGAAAAAAAAATCTGATATGAAACTTTAGCTGAAAAAAGTTTTACCGACTAATTTTTAAACTGCCAGTATTCTATTTGATAATAATTTAGCTGAGCTGCAATTTTG
Organism: Lycia hirtaria; assembly: GCA_947563715.1. Classification (NCBI taxonomy): domain Eukaryota; kingdom Metazoa; phylum Arthropoda; class Insecta; order Lepidoptera; family Geometridae; genus Lycia; species Lycia hirtaria. The sequence continues at coordinate 2,200,263 of OX387379.1, forward strand.
AAGTCAGGTATAAATTCTGATATTTATTAAACGTAGGAATAGTTTTCTGTCTGAGTTCATGAAAACTTCAATTGAATTTAAAGTTTAACTGGCACAAGGTTCCTACCTGAGCTGGCTTTGTCTAAACTTTGTCACGATCGCTGTTTACGTACAGCTGTTCGTAGAACTTGCTCGTATTACTTTAAACTAATAATTAAATAGATAAAAAACATAAATGGAAATATATTCATTTATAACTTAATTCACATAAACGTCTAAGCTTAAAAATATACTCGTACATTCCTATCTTATACACAATTACAAGTCATATGATAACTAAATTCAGTTCAATTACAATTAAAACTTCGTCAAACAAAACCGGTCCCGCATCGGCCCTGGTGAAGAGGTGCCCATAATGCTAACAGCATTACCACGCTGAATGGCAATGGCCAATCTTTGCAGCAGGAACGAAGCAGAACGGGAGTCACCATTGTTGTTCTTTGGTCTTACGTTGACCTTACAAAAAGTATATTTTATCCAATCACAGCCTTTTATTCAAATAGTTCTGTCACCGCGCAACTCATTCTTTCATTTAATTCAAAACAGTTTTTTGTCCCTCCTAAAAAGTAAGCAAATTCGACTTCCGCGGTATTGATTATAAGCGACGGTGGTTTGCTTGTGGTATGCACGCAACATAGTAATAATTACTTAAATTAAAACAAAATAATTTTCCCGTAACGATATGTAGTAAACAATAGTTTGTAATTATGACAAAGGTCACGGACCCTGGTGTTTGTGGAGATAAAAATTAAATAAAAAAAAATGCCAATAAATATGAATAAATATATGTCATGGAATATTACTGTTTTATTTTTATCGATGAAATGGACCAGGTTTAACCACAGCTTACATAATGGAAATCGATGATGCGGTCGGAGACGGTAGATGGACTTTAATGGAACACAATAATGGACTTACAAATAGAGTATAAGCTCTTGTAATCCGTGCTATAACAACCGTGATGTAGATACAATGTCTAAAGTCTATGTTACGACATATACTTTAGACATTGTATCTTGAATACGTTCAAACTGATTGCTATGAAATTAATGATTAATCTTTGCTGGTATCATCAATTTGTTCGCATCAATCAAGCGAGTTGTAGGCCTGCGGCAGATTCAATAGCTAACATTATTAGTTGAGGCCAGATTTCTGTTATTTTTAGTTACCGATTTGTTATTTGCAGCCTTAAAAATTATACAAAACAAAGAAATAAGAAAAGACCAGAGGTAACAGATAAGATGTAAAAAGCGCAAAAACTGAAGTGGTGCTGTTCCTGACACTTGGCACGTGCTTCGGTTAACAGATGTCTCAAATGTCAAGCTTATTGCCAGGCCCGGGCTGAAGCCGGTCAGTGGTTCGAACACTGGGAAGAAGGGAAGACGACGTATAAGTCAAGAATATTTAGGAAAATGGGGCAGTCACAATTTGAGGTGGCAATCAATTAATCAATAACAATTTATTGGCACCACAAAGCGTAATTAGCAATATCATAAGTGTAGTTTAAAACACTGGAAAAAAACAATTTCAAAATACGCAATTCATTTACTCGCATAATTTTTTTCCAGTTATTCTGTTATAAGAACCGAAGTACAAAACCGATTTTCATAAATTTGTATGGGACGAGCTCTAAAGACACCCAGATTATATCTATCGGGAAAGACCCACTTAGGAAGCCAGGAAGCGTATTCCACTATCTAGCAGTCCGCACGATGAAAGTGGAGTTAAAGCGTTTCGTTCGGGTTTTTGGAATATCCACCATGAAACGGTGACGCTTTTTCGTGTTATACTAATGTAGTAATCTGATTACTTACATAGCCGTATTTACCGAATGCACACCTATCTATCCTTACGTCCCTACAAAACTTGCAAAGCAAACTGGGTCAAATGTACAAAGGCACAGCTGTGTGAGGTATGATTTCCTTCGAAGCGAATTCTCCCCCAAATAAATACCGTGGCTGAGTTTCTCATTGTCCGTGTAAGATTGTAGCCCACGTGCATTTCCCCCGAGCCGGGGCGCAGGGCGCAGGGCCGGATTGTGTGGACCCATACATTCAAGTTTACTCTTATATATGTTACTGTAAAAGCCCGAATTCAGGTAAATCTTAGGTTTTCACAATAAATCGTAAGATTTACTGACAGGAGTTGGTAAATGTAAGTTTAAAAAATCGGCCAAGTGCGAGTCGGACTCGCGCACGAAGGGTTCCGTACTATCATCTATAATAGAAAATCGTATAAAATTACGAGAAATCAACGAAATTCCAAGTAGTAAATTACAAACTTATAGGTAGGTTTCGATACAAATCCGGGCAGCATGACAACGCTCGCGCGAATACGCGCGGCTATGGTTCGCTCCGTGATGTTACCTCCCCCGCTACCCGCGCGGCCGTTGCTTAGCAACCACCTCGCGCTCGCGCCACCACCACACCGCGGCGCGGCGCTCAGATGCACAAACGCGGTGCGGATTATTTTCATTTTGTGAGTTTTTATGTATTAGATTGGGTATTTATTTTTATAGTTAATATATTTCTAAATATTTACTTACAAATATTCAAGTTTCTACCTGTTGATTAAGATCGAGTAAAAATTGCTTAAAAATTACGTTTGTTGTATGGGAGCCCCCCTTTAATATTTACTTTATTGTTATTTAATTATTTATTTTGAAAGGTAATATACAAGTAAATATTCTGTGAAAATTTGAAGCGTCTACCTGTTACCGTTTTTAATATTGAGCAAAAAAATATGAAAAAAAACACGTTTATTGTATGGGGACCCCCCTTAATATTTAATATTTTTTCAATTTTTAGTATTTGTTGTTATAGCGGCAACGGAAATACACCATTTATGAAAATTTCAGCTTTCTAGCTATCACGGTTTATGAGATACAGCCTGGAGACAGACAGACAGACAGACAGACAGACAGACAGCGAAGTCTTAGTAATAGGGTCCCGTTTTTACCCTTTGGGTACGGAACCCTAAAAAGAAGAACAAGGTTAGGTGGTAAATAAGCGAAATATGGACTATAACTATAGTTGGTAAATCTTGGGTTTTACCGGTAAATCTTGGGATTTACCGTAGTTCGGGCTTTCACAGTAACATATACACTATATACACATACACAACTTTACACCACACAAATACAAATCCGGAGAGATGATTTAGATTTTTACCGAGTGTTGATTACTGAAAAAAAAAACACATAACTGTGTTACCCCACCTTCACTTCCTATTCCGGCTTTGTAGGGCTGGACCAGCTGGTCCGTAGCAGACCTCAATATTACTTAGTCTCGCCTGTTGAATATAAAAAAAAGAATGATTCAGTACGTCGAGAATTTGATACATCCTTAGCCTCAAGAACATTATTTCAGCGTTTGTTTTAAATCGTCTTGTGGGATTTCTGTGAGAGCTTTACAGCAAGCTTTGATGAACAAACAGGAAAATGATTCACATAAAAGCATTTTTACGATATATTCTGTTATGGGTATGTTTGTTTTATTAGTTAACTGCTCAACCAGTATAAGCTAATTGAAAGTGTATTTTTATTCGTAGTATTTAGCTAGATAGTCAATTCACCTGATTTGAAGCGACGTTGTGGTCTATGACTGATATTACATACAAAGGACCGATTAAGCGTGATCGTAGATGTAAAGTACATCTGGTCAGGAATAAATATGGTGAAGACCACAGATCATAAAACAAGGACAACCTTGTTTTATGATCTGTGGTGAAGACATAGCCCCCAAAAGGAAGTTTCTCGAATAAGCCTTCCCTAATAACCTAGGCTAGTCTTCAACTCGCGAGTGAATTGGTTTTTCAAGCGCATTACATTGTAGACGCAACTGTTGCAGTTAGCGGTCAAGCACCTGTCAACATAGCTAGTAAATTATGATAACATAATAAAAAGTAAATAAAAATTCCAAAGCACAACAAAAACACAAGTTACACCTATACAACGATACGATGACCCAATCAACTCTTTGTTCGAATCGTGCTACGTATCTACCAAACAATAACGCACAGAAAAAAATGCCTTTGTCATCCAAACCGATATTTTCGCCTGTTTGCGTTTTTCACACATTTTCCCAGCAATTCCAATATCGAATCCTGTAACGGACACAAATGCTTGCAATTTATTTTGTACAGTGGCGGTATTTATAGTCACACCCGCGGACGCCAAATGCAGCGGCCGTGTCAGGTCGGATTACTATTTCACTATATTCAGATTGGATGCTTTCATATTTTTACCTCAGTACATCTAGAGTTGGATGTAGTTTTTTTCTGATACCAATTATCTTTCTAAAAGATCAAAAGATAATTGAAATATGTATTAGTTAACAAATCCGCCATGTTGGTTTTTTTTGTGACACGTGGAATTTAAAGATGCTTAAATAGACACGCTTTTTGTTGAAATTTTATCAGTAGCTTACACGAGTATACACTTTAAAATTGTTTTGGTCTTCCTTTATTTTATTGCTTTGGCTACGAAATTCTATCATATTATACGTGTCTTAACACGGTGTTAACCACCAATTTAATTAATATAAACGACAAAAATATTAAATACTAACTGCACCCCGCGGTTTCACCCGCGTAGTGTTGAAAAGCGGTGGTGATGATGATGATATAATATAGCCTATGTTTTTATCCTGGTTCTAAGGAATCTCTGTGCCAAATTTCATAACGATTATGTCAGCCGTTTCGCTGTTAAAAGATAACAAACAGACAGAGAGACAGACGACAGATAGACGACAGACAAGTTACTTTCGCTTTTATAATATTATTTAGGAAGTTAGAATAATGAAATAAAGTAATGAGATGGCCCACAACGTTGTGGTCGCTGCGTGACGTCAAGTTTTGTTAAGTAGGTAACAATGTATAATGACGTGGTCATAAAAATACTTTGAGTAAGATCTTATACACATACATAAAATTATGCGTGTTTTCCCTTATGATTTTCGCTTTATTGGGTTATCTTATCTATCTCTCTCGCTCATCACAACGCTTTATACATATAAACTTGGTTAGGGATATATATAAACTTGGTTAGGGATGTTAGAATAGTGAGATATGAATTTGTGTATATAGATAGAGGAGAAAATTAAAAAAAAAAAAATATGAAATCATTTCACACACTTTTCTAATATCAGTAACCAATTTACTTTAATTTTATTTAATTAATTAAAATGGCCATGGCCAATACATTACATTAATTATTACAAGTAACATTAATAATGTTGTGTCAGATAATAATCATTTTATATGTATACAATGTGATGCGCGAGAGATATAGCTGCGCGCGTCGAATTCCACCGTTCTGAATGGCATTAGATGAAGCCGAGCTACTAGCATGCTTATCTCGCCATTCGTCATCCACAGGTTTCTCTATTCTACTACTGAGTATGTCTTATATAGCTATCTGCCTCGGTCCTATGCCAATTGAATCTGCAATTGTTACAATTTCATCGACCCATCTCGCAGCTAACCGTCGCTTCGTAAGCGAAGCATAGGTGACATAAGTCAGGTAAGCCTGACTTATGTCACCATTCCGTCAAATCCTTACTCCATCTGTCATCGCTTCGCCTGGTTTTAATTTTAAATCGAAATCTCGAGATGGAAGGTCTTGGCAGATGGACAGATGGTCAATAAAGCGAATAAGGGTTCCGTTTTTTTTCCTTTTAAGGTACGGAAAACTTTAGAAAACATTAAAAAAGTACTGTTTGTAAAACTTGAATCGCTGTTTACTAATTCTAACATTTAAATTCCAATAAACATATCCGCTCACCTCTCCAACCATACAAGTAAGTATGTAAACCTTCGTTTGAATTTCTCTCACAGCTTGTATTGCCTGCAATCATAAAACATTTCCCCGTACATACATTTCGCTTTATACGTGTCTGGGTCACACTTCATCTTGAGCGCTTGTTGTGGAATTGGTCTGAGCGAGATTCCGATGAGAGAATTGTAATATTGAGATTTATTATTCAAAATGGATATTTATTTTTTATATTCTATGAAATATTAAAGTTGCCTCAAAATTAGTAGGTCGTTAGACGGGGACTGAAATATCGATCATAAGGCAAATACTTAAAAGCTAATCCAGTTTAAATTTCCTTTCGGTAGTTACGGCTAAAATATTGCTCTCGGAGTCGGATTTTTGGTGTTTTGTTCTTTTTACAAACAAAGCAATTGTTATTTTATTAATTATAGTTTATTAAACTTAAAAAATATCACCCCTTTTCCCCAATTTTTTTAATACTTTGGATTTAAAACGAAATTTGTAAAAAGTAAACCGTCAAGGCATAGACTTTTATGATTTAAATCAGACAAAATAAGAATCATTGAAATCGGTTAATGTTTAGGAGGTAGAAAACAGTTTTTTCCTATTTGCATGGGAGATCGCGAAACAAATACTTCTCTTAATGTGACAAGTATAAAAATACATGTATTGAAAAAAAAATTGGCGAAATATTTCGACAAAGGCAATGCTTTTATTTCAGACCAATTTAGGCCTAGCGAAGTAGACAAGTTCTCTTTCTTTAATAAAATAAAGGCATCATTATTTTAAAGTAAGCACGTTCTCCGTATCGCTGAAAAGATCTTTTGTTCGGCATCAAAACACTTGGGGGTAAGTCAATCGGCAGTCGAGCGCAGCAGGGCCCGGTGGGCTTTGTGCGCGCAAATTAACGAGTCACCGGCTAGTCCGCAAGGTATGTATGTACGCCACGCAGACTTAAGCCTTAGACCTTAGGCGGCAGGTACACATGACATATTTCGTCTCACAGTTGCCGAAACAGGCGATCGACAACTGAGAATAGCAACAATGGCTGAATTTCGGTCATCGATGTCCTTTGAGTGCTGTACGCGTGTGGCGTACTGGCCAGGAACATTCCAAGTTTCGATGTTTAGTTTGAATAGAAGTAGTCACCTTTTACAAATTTATAGACAGTTCAAAAACTTCACACAACCGATGAGACTTGAACCCGCATATATCCCGATCTGTACTCGGGAGGTAGCCAAAATGGTAAAGGCTCTCATGTAGTCCCGGATGTGTGAAATTTTTGAACTGTCTTTAAATTTATAGATACTTTAAGTGTGTAATACGAATACGATATAATATAATACGAATGCTAATATTAGCAACAACAAACTACAACAAACAACACAATAACAACACAATACAACATACAAAAACACAACAACAACAACACAACACACAACAACAACAACACAACTACAACTACAACACACAAGTTATTAGTTAGTAGTTATTACAACTTCGTATTATATTATATAATATAATACGAAGTTGTCTTTTGTTTTTAACCGACGAAATTTCGTGTTTTGAATAACAGTCATATAATATTTAGCATATTTTTCAGTGCAAATTTTTGCACCTAGCAACTGACTTTGTACCGGTTGTCTCAAGTTGCTAATTTTCGCAACCAGCAATCGAAACACGTGTTGTAATTTCATTACCTCCTCGTCCCTCGCAACATGAGTCATTAGTTTGACACAGTCACGCTGATTTATAACAAATTCCAATCGCGGCAATCATCAACTGGCTGGCATCAACTGGCCATTTTGTTGCTGCAACAGGCAATTGTTAGCGGAAACTTGTAAAAAGTTGTTAGTTGCGACTACTAAAATTGCTCCGTGTGTCATACGCCCTACTTACATTCGTGGACTTTTGTGGAGACTTCGACAGGATTGCAATCAAGACTTGCTTATGTGCCTTTTAAATCTAAGCGAGGGCGGGATTTCTTTCGAGTGGCATTTTATGTTACGTTTGGTTAGAAGTGAGCAGAATAATTAAATTTTAATTCGGTTATTTAATGTTTGAAAGACTGGGCAGTGTAACCACATTTTACAAGCTGGTTAGAGCTGGTATAGTCCAAGATCTTCGCAGGCGAAGAAACGTACGGCCAGGAAAACTCAACTTCAGGTGCTTGGCGGCTAATTTAACCGACTTAAAAAAAAGGATGTTATCAATTCGACCTGTATGTTTGTAATATTGCACAATTTTTGTATATGTTAGTTTCTTAGCATAATTTTTCATAACACAACTGGTTGTGCCATATGTCCATCGTCACCGAATTATAAAATGATCGCACAACTAATAATGCTATCTAGTTGGTCCACGGATACCTCCCTGAATTAGACGTAACCACATTCACTCGGAAAACTTTACTCTGCTTCGGCAGTAGGTAAAAAGAAAACATTACACCGATCCTCGAGAAGTATTTTGTGGTATACTAAAAAGAAAATTGCCATAGGGAATATCTAATCAGGCCGGGATCGATATCAGCCAGCAGTAAGAGCATGATAAGAGCTATATCGGGTCGAGAATCGGTTCCGTTCACCGCAGGATGGGGCGCTCCCCGGAGATTCCCCCCCTTTGTTTTGTAAGCACCGATTTCGTAAAACGCAACGAGTCTTGTATGGAACAACGATAACAGCTTTTATTGGGACTGGCCTCGTAGCTCAGTTGGTAGAATGTCTGCCTGCTGTAGGTGGGTTCGATCCCCACCCAGGATAAACATTTGTGTGATGAGTATGGATGTTTGTTCTGTATCTGTATCTATGGTGTTTTTATGTACCTTAAGTATGTATATTTACAAAATAAAAGTATATATGTATTTTATTAGAGTTTTCATAGTACAAGCTCTGCTTCTGCTTTGTTTGGGCTAGATGGTGTTGTGTGAAATGTATGTATGTATATATGTATATATATATTAATTATTTATCTTTTTATAGAGTTATTGTTTTTTGTATTTATTTATTATGTTTTATCTTTTTAAGGTTTTAAAAGTTTACAAAAACAGACTAGTTACCTGAGCGAAATACTACTTTAAATATTGATTTATTTGTGGAATTTTATTTACTTATTGCTTAATATAATACTCGATGAAAAATATAGGCCATGACATTTTAAACGGTAAAGACAAATGTTATTACACCTGGCATATCGAACATAAATGCCTACATCAGAAAAAATACTCTTTCTTGGACAGTCAGGTAAAAACGATGCGCAATAACGGCAAATCGTGACGCAACAAATATGAAAAATCTTCCAGAACTATGTATTTACATAACAATACATCCGTACCGTGTGAAAGTAGAGTCAACGGCTCTCCAACCCTCTTATTAATAAAATAAATCGCATGATTATAACGAACAATTATTGAATCTCAGCTGTTATTGCGCGTTCCCACCGGGTGAGGTTCTCCCCTAACACAGGTAACAGATAAAACGGTAAGACGCAAGAAGGGTCGAATTCTATACGCACAAGGAATAGGGAGCTATTGTGTGCGCTTACGCAAGGAACCACGTGCGCGGACGATCCCACGGCCACGGGAGGAGGGGGTCGCTGGACACGTACATTTATAAGGGTGCAGGAACCTCTAACGGACCACTTCCGATTCAACCGAGCTACAGTGAACTACCCTCTACCTCCCCGGGGTGCCAGCGGCCCCCGGAGGCTCGAACTTTGCAAATTGCTCGTACACTTCTAGTTTGTCAATTAAAAGTTCCAAAGTGATTTCGCTCGTATAATTAGTCAGAAATGTTTTTCAACGTGAAACCTGCGAAAACGTACGAGCTGGTTCGAGAATACTAATGAGTAAGTTTGCCTTTGATTTTCCATTTCGTTTAGTTTGTTTATGTTCGTTTATGATTGCTTTTGTTTTTATACTGACGGTGTATACCAATAGTCAAATCTACGCCCTAATTAATTATTTGATTGTTATTTACCATTGCTTAATTTGATATTGGTTTAACACACCATAGTGGATTTTGTACAAGAAGTGAAGTGGGAGAAGGACTAAATTTAACAAAAGTATATTGGGTAAAGTATATAGTTGTAAATATTTTTGCTGAAGGTTGCTGAAATTTTGAAACTCGAAAAAGTTTCTTATTGTCATCTAAAAGTGTTTAATGTCGTAGTTATAACATAATGCAATAATACAAAAATATGTACAAACTAAATAATGCTTCATTCCAATGTTTTAAAAAACACATTATAGTCGATTACTTATATTTAGTGACGTAAATCTGTTTCCATCTGTAGTGTGAACACAAGTACCAACAAGTACAAGTAAACACAACACAAAAACAAGGATCAAGTATCTATATTACAAGAAAAACAAAATACCTGACTGCAGAAAAGCAGTTTTTGCAGTTTAACTTACGATTTCGTTACCCTTGATATGCTGTTGAGTGTATGTTTTTGTTGAGAAAGTATGCGTAAAATCGCTGTAAAAGATTATAAATGCGCATTTTTTTGAATAATTCTAGTAAAATCACTTGTTTATTAAGAAAAAGTTCGTTGGAGATCACGAAAAATTACCAATCTAACGACACCTTGCACATCAAAATCGGTCAAACCGTTTAGGCTGTAGGCGATCAAGAAATAGAAATATATCTACATACATGACATACATACACTCGAAATATAACTCTCCTTATTACGCAGTTGGGTAAAAACAGCATAATTCATAATAATTTTGAAATTGTTTCAGATATGTTATTGAAATCAAATAATCACCATGGCGAAACAGAAACTCAAATCATCATCATCATCATCTGATGAGCTTTATAATTCGTTCAACGACATGTGGATAACTTAATAAAAGGAGACGTAGAAAATGTTACCAAAGGATGTCCAAACCAAAAATTAGCAACAACAAATGGAAAGGAACACAAGGTGAACATAGAATAAGTTAGTTTAAGAATGAGTTCGTTTTGTTAGCGTAGGAAGTAGTTTGTACTTAATGATTATTTTACCTAATGGATTAGTAGGGTTTCACAGTTGTCTTAAATTGAAAATAAATAACTTTTAGAAGATTATTACGTATATACATAATCTTATGACTTGAGTTTCAAACACTATTATTCATTGTTACCTATACTAAGAACACAGGAAAATATTTGAAACTGTTTTCGAGGTCTAAAATCATGTAATAGTTGCGATTAATCTTTTAAAAGGCGTTCAATTTCAATAATTATTTTAGTTCGCCAAATTTAAATTAATTAAGTAGATACTTTGGCTTCTTAAAAATGGGTCTGGTATTTTTTGAACATTTAAACTTTCTAACTTATAAGAATCTGAAAGAAATGAAATTATAAAGTCGTTACTAAAGTAAGATACACAAGCTTAGGCGGTAGCTTAGATTAGAATCTGTGGCAGGAGAAAACTTTGGATCTGCGCAATGTTGGGTATTAATGTCTCAAAACATTGGAGCAAGTGCCTTAATGATCGGTGTTGTTTGTTGTTAACATTGTTTTGTTCTTGTTTAATTTGTTAATGAGTTGGTTAATGTTCTGTTAGAATTTACTGGTTCAAACTGCAGGTTGTAACCCAATGACCTCATGACCCAAAAGAAGGTCATTGTCATAATAATAAACAACTTTTGTTTTGAGCACAATACTGAACGCGTGAAAAGAAGTTTTAAAATGTATGGAAAATGTATTTGTTTTTTGTTACTTTGACTACAGAAAATAATGTTTAACCCCCTTTCAGGTTAGCATTAATATCAAAATTTCTCAAAAAATCCATATCCATATCTATCAGTCAATAGTTTATTTGAGTTTTTTTAAATTCTTGAATAACAAAAAAAAATGCTCTTAGTACTACCTAAAAACATATACAGCATTCGTTCATATTACTTACTCAATATATTTTAACAGTATAATATCAAAATTTAATCAGTTACATTTTGTAAATAAGGCGTAATATTTAAAAAATTAGGCGTAATTGTTACCCGTTATTTTTTAAACAATATTCACGATTCTCCCTTTTTGTTATTTTGATGTTATGGTTAATTTTTAAATATTGTCATCGTCCATTATGTCTATCGTCATATTTATTACCATCCTTACATCTACTACAAGCAGATTTAGTTGATAATGGTAAGTTGGCGCTAGTAACATTATCTAAGTGTTTGGCGCAATTTATTTAAAAGCATCATTTCGCGGGCGTGTAAACAATTATAAAAATAATCTTATTGACTGAACATCTAAGTATTAGCTGGAACCTCATAGTTTGATTTAAAGTTGGTTGAACGGTTGATTATAAACTAGTTACCAAGAAGTTATTTAGTCTCAAGCACCACCATAAGTGTGCAAAAGAGTTTGATAACTCTATTTTCACCGTCCTATTCCACTAAGGACAAGAAAAAAAATCGGCTCCACTAATTTCTTTCTCACTAAAAATCCAAAAATCAGTACCTACTCAACGATTTCGGTCCACATTCTTCATGCTTACTGCTCAGGAGTGAAATTCCTTTCCATCTTTACTTTTTCTTGAGAACTATAGTCTTGGAATTTTTATCGTTACCGTGAGTAGATTTGATTTAAATCAACTTCCTCCACCATCAGCTACATCGTTGGGGGTAGATCTATTACGTATGATAAATAACTCTCAATGCCTGTTTTGTTTTTCTCGACACACCCGTGGCAAGACACTCTTTGTATAAATTTCGCCTAGTAACATGTTCTCGTTATTGTTATTTTCCAGTTGTGTTCATGTTTCTTATTGTTAATGTTAATCTTTTCTATCATCGATGACGTTGTTAATAAGCTGTTATTCTGATCGTTAAGTTTGAGTTCCGTTTCCCTTTGCATCAATGCCGCAGCAGTTTTATAAAAAGTTACCATCAAATTATTTGTCTTAATGTTACACAATATTTGGCCAAAACACTATATTTTAGCCAGATACTATGAATTTACTTAAATTATTAAAATAAATACGATATTGCAAAATTCCGTAATAAAATGCGATTTAAATGCGTCATTAAGTATTAAGTTTCTCATTGTTTTATTCTGACTTATTCATTGAATTTTTGTTTGGATTTCGTTGATTTGTTCGTTACTCTACGTTGAATTTTAGTTTTGTTGTTGTTTTTTTGCTTTAAACATTTCATTAACAACCATTCAAAAGACACAGTTGCCATTAAATACTTTTGAAATCATTCGTAAAATTTCTTACTTAGACATTTTATTCTAGAAAATACACTTCCCCTAAAAACCGTAAAGTAATTTTTTTTAATGATATATTCGTTATAACTTTTATAATTGTATTATTCTTTTTTATTTCGAGACTTCAGTTACTTACCTTTGTGTACTCATTCATAAAATTTAGTTACTATCCTGGAATAGCTACTCTGTTTAATTGTTAATTTCTCTGTTTTTTGTTTTACTATCCTGTTAAGTTAAAGTTTTTTTTTGTGCAAAATATTAAGTTTTCGATAATATGGAAATTATGTTGATTTGACTGTTTTCTTCAGTTGAGTTTTTGTCTTGTTTTAATTGTTATGGCTATAGTTTTTGAATTTAAAACGGGCTAGTAATGTTAAAACTTCAAAATAAGCTTGAGTTTATCACGAAAAATTATAGGATTTATGAAAAATGATACTTTGGCACATAAATTGTTTCCATATTACACATTTTTGTTGTTGATTGTTGATTTATCTGTTAAAAGGAATTTTCGTTTTGCTTTTTTGTTATTTTCACTTTTGTTATAATCACTGAAATACAAAATTACAGAGCAGTACATTTAGGGAGGTACTTACAATTAACTACATTTTGATATTGATATTTAACTACAGTGTATGACCAATTTTCCTTTTATTTCGATTACTACTTTTATAAACAAAAGTTTAAGTCTCAGTTTTTCAAATGTAGGTTACTTTTCATTCACTAGTGCCTTATTGCCACATGTGCCTGAAGCCATTCGTTTTGTTGCTTTTTCATGTATTCATAGACCTCCTTTTAGGGTTTTAATACGTCATTAAAATCTTAATAGGACGAAAACTATGGAATGTAATTAAATTCTGGTTGATTTTAATTAAAGTTTTAAATCGATTCGTCTGAATGTCAATTCTCAATATAATTAACAGAGACAGCTAGACGTCTCTCAGTACGTAAGTAACTAAATTCTTAGAGCAATTGTCTCATTCACTACATTTTCAACACTCAAATCGATTTAAAACTTCAATTCAATATTGTTATTGTTAGAATAGAATAGAATAACTTTATTGTTATGAGCCTAGTGACTGTTTTATCCTCATTACAACAATAATTTGATTCTTAATGTGAATATACTACGATTTCGATGCTTTCTTATTTGTCTAGATTGATATTGTTAGTATTGATTTGCGTTATTAAAATTTAAATATTCATTAAATTAAATTAATGTAAACAACATTGATTTTATATAAACAATGAGTATTGAAAAGTATCGAATAAGAATATTGTTTTTGAATAAAATTACCGATCACACACGTATATTTTGAGATTAAATTTTTGACCGGTATTGAACGCACATGAACCAAGTGACGTTTGAACAAAGCCACTGAATTCGGTTGAAACTAAAACTGGAGATTTCGACTTAATTATGGTGGGTTTCTTAAAATATATGTGACGACACCATTATGATATAGTAAAGTTAGAAGGTTTTTTGGGATAAAATTGACACTATGTAAATAAACAATTGTGTCTTGTTAACCAGTTAGTTAAAAACGAATTTGTTAATGTTGATTAGTTTTAAGCGTTGAGTTGTTGTTAAGTTTGAGATGTGATACTATGGTTAAAATTGGCTGTGTTTGTTAATTTTATGTTAAGTTTTCGTTTTAATGTTTCAAGTTCAACTGTTGTTTCTTTGTTCTTCTTATTATTCTTTGTCTGAAATTCAACTGTTGTTTCTTTGTTCTTCTTATTATTCTTTGTCTGTTCTTTGCCGACATTAAGGCCGCTTAATCTACAAAACCATTGTGTCATTTAAACCGATGATTATGATTATTACCTTTACTTTTAATTTAGATTTATGTAACGTAAGGTTTTCCATTTCGTATTTGTAGTTAAAACAAAAGCTTTGTATAAAATTAACAAATAGTGTTAACTTAGTGGTAAATTTTTTGTAAGCGTAGTAAGGAAGATAATATTTTTTGACTGTGTGCGTGTGTGTGAAATAAAAAAAAATACGAAATAATTTGTTTGATTATTAAGTAGATTTAGTGGCTCCTGTTGTTTGCTTACCTTGGAAGAAAAAATAAGCGTTATATAAATATATATATATATATTTGTTATTTGAATAACTACATATGTAGAATTTAAAATTACATGAACCATAGCAGCTGGAGTCCAGCCAACAGTTTTACTATCTATAGAGGAAATACTAGTATAAGGTTCTGCATGCTCCAGTGTAGCCGCAAAACATTGTTCCATTGCATGCTTTAGTGTAAGATACACGAATCCAGTGTAATGGAGATAGTTTTGGGGAAAACAAGAACTTGGCTCCACGCAATCTCGACTAGCTTCTTAATTGCTTAACTTTAACCGGAGCCTCTTCCTGCTGTCACTAGATTCGTTAAACTTCACACATATTTACTTCACCGGGAACAAGGTTTCAGTTTGCTAGTGGATTCGGAATAGTGTTTGCGTTTAGATTAATGAATAAACAAATAGCTTGGAGCAGGTTGAAGGATCACTAAATTCACTAAATTAAAATTGTTTTATTAACTTTAACATTTGTATCAATATATAGATGATATGAAGATTTTCTTAATGTTATAATTAGAGACCGGATTATATGCATTTGCATATTTTCATATGCATTTGCATAGTTACCACATTTTCAGCGATCATTGCATATTTTGTCTGAAATTTAGTGATCATGCATATTTTCGCTGTATTTACAAAAAAAAACGGTAGGTATCGGGTACGATAAGTGTAAAATTATGTCTTACACACATTTTCTCTATATACCTAGGCATATTTTTTTAAAATAACAGAGGAGTGGAGGGATTACAGTGAGAGGGGTGGGATTAGGGTGGAAGGGGATGAGTGTGGAGCAGGAGTAAAGTGGGAGTGAAAAGGGAGCAACAAATTCGGGCTGGGAGCAAGGTGGAAGCGGAACAGAAGTGAAACGGTATCGGTGTCTCAGTCAGGGAGATGCAGACGCGTACGAAGTCGCGGCGGGCAGCTAGTACAAAATAATCTAGTAGATACTTGTTAGATATTGTTGCGATAAGAATAGGTTATAACAACCCTTGTGATTCATCATACATAAATAATAAAATCACGTCTATTTTTCTTTACGCGGTAAGCTGAGCATCAATGCATGACCATAAGGCCATGTGACGTCATTTGACCGTGGTTAGAGGGTTATATGGAAGGGAGAGGATATTACAGGGTAAGAGGGCTTAGAGGGTAAGACGTAATAATGTCTTATAGTGACAGGGGGCCAGCCTATAGTCTATATTAACGTCTTATAGTGACAGGGGGTCAGCCTATAGTCTATATTAACGCCAATTTCACTCAAGTTCCTTAACTAATTTTTACAGTATGCCTGGGAAGAGAAGCAGCTGGTACATTCTGTTTTTATTTTCTTACAGTCCAGCATGGAAGCGTCCAGCGTGTTTTTACATTGTAAAAAATCCAATACACACTTATGTGTACTTAATTCATAGTTAGATGGTATTATACTAAAGGTCTAGTTTTAAAGGTCTAGTCACGTATGCAAGAGGGCCCTAAATATGATGGTAAGCGGCAGGGCCGGGAGAGGGCGACCAAAAAAAGTGTGGATGAACTGTGTGAAAGAGGATATGTGTGTAAGGGGTGTGAATGTAGAAATGACGGCTGATAGAGTGAAGTGGCGAAAGGAAACATGCTGTGCCGACCCCACCTAGTGGGATAAGGGCAAGGAAATGATGATACTAAAGGTCTAGTTTTATTACCGGACTAGTAAGGCCTTTTCGTCTCAGCAGTTCGGTGATGTAATACCACTGGACTAGTGAGTTTTCTAGTTCGGACATAATTTTAGTTGACCGCATTATACGTAAAGCCAATGAATATGAAACAGTAGTTGCTAGGAGCTTAACCATAGATAGGACTTATGTACTATACATTTTAATCAGGATGTTAATTTTGAAAAAGTATGTATATATAAGTTAGGGAGTAGTTACACAATCTTTTTAATGTCACAAAGAGAGCGTTTTAATTTTAAGAATACTTACCTAGATAAATCTGTATTCGTATTTAGCAAAAAAATATTTTTTATCTTTGTAGTTTGTATATAGTATTTGTGTGAGCGGCGTGCTAAATTAATTATTAAAAGATAAATATACCTGACCAAAAGATATAAACGATAAATACAACAATTTATAGATAGCCTACATCAATTTATTAGATAAAGACAATTATATCAACATTACACAAATTGAGTGATTAGATGTTTTCTAGATCAACGAGCTCGGCCACACCATCGCTTAACATCAGGCGAATTGGTGGTCAATCGTAGATCTATCTTGCGTAAAAAAATATAAACAAACGTAAAACAAAGTAAAATAGTGCATAATTCGTAACCATGTTTTGATTTGGGATAAATAGTAACTATATTTTTTTTAAATTACATAAGTATATTGTTGGCATGCACATCGAATAAGAACACCGAAACCGAATTCAAAACGTGCTTAACCGTTCGATTAATTGAAAAAAAAAAACGAAAATGGAAAATGTGTCTATCGAGTGCGTCTATTTGATTTAAAGCAAAATCAATGGTGTAGTTAGTAATATTGAATAGTTGCTATGCAAAATCGTTTATTGTCGATCGACTAATACGGTTCTATAATCATCATTTTAACATTGATATTTAATACAAAACAAATTGTATTTCAAATTAATATTCAGCATGACCTACTTTAAATCATCCGCAACGCCGAGCAAAGCCTTTCCTTAAAATTAATTGTCTTTTGAACTGTGTCTCGAGTCCGGCGAAGTGTAAAGGATGGAAATATAAAAGCAATTTGAGTCGCTTTAGCAAACAGTGCCCGCCCCCGATCCGAATCTCGCACGAACCTCGGAAATATAACAGGAACGAGGAAAGAAATTTCAAGTCCGTCCTTGGAAATATATTTGCTGGTACGTGTAGGTACTTGTTTGAGATTTAGTACCTGATAGATGACACGAGCCTAAAATATGACAAATTACATTCTAAATTGTCAGATTAGGAGAAAAAATTATGATATACAGGATCCCAAAATGTGAAGCAAACTTTAGAAATTACGAGTGAATGAATGTATGTGATGAATTGTATTTACTTCCAACTCTTCCAGGTAGAGGGTTATTTTAAGAATTATTATAGAACTTTATGAATACTCAATTTGAGCTTCATAAGAAAACCAAAAAGCCACTCCGAGCTGCGGAGAAGGCTATGTTCAGAGTACAAAGGACGAAGCGCCCATACATGTACTGTGTGAGTGCTAGTCTATCTCTGCAACAAAGAAGCCGGTAACTTGAAGGACATCTAATTTCATCAAATGAGATTAAAACCTCGTCCCCCGACCTTCACCGACTATATGATTAGCATAAGACATGGAAGGTGTTGTAATGTGGTAGATGTAGTCACAATAACCAGCAAAGATCGCAGTCACTCACCGGGGCTCGGAATGTACGTTTGACCGCTCAATATTAAATAAAAAAACCGGACAAGTGCGAGTCAGACTCGCCCACCGAGGGTTCCGTACAAACTAGTAAATAAAAGGGGGAAACCAGTTTTTTTTTTTTATATTTTCCTTCATAACCCGAAAAATACATCGTGAAAATATTTAAAGATCTGTTTTAGCTTATGCTAATAAAGCTCTTTCATATGATACCCCACTTGATACGGTTAATTCACTTTAAAATTTGGACCCTCATTCCTTGCATAAAGACAATTTTTTTTTGTGATTAAATTAAAAATGTCCTGTTTTCGGATTTTTTCCTATAAGTATGTGTAATATAACACAATGCTTCTTGCCAAATTTCATAGTCCTAGGTCAACGGAAAGTACCCCATAGGTTTTGATTCCCTTGTGAGTGTCGAAATGTGCGTTTTTACGACATATTCGGCTGTAACTTTTTTTACGAAAACTGAGAAATTTTAGTTTTCTTTCTGCAGCAATACACTATGAATCTGCGTATATGGTTTTAATTTCAAATCAATACCTTTACGCGTTCCCGAGTCTTGACACCCGGACGGACGGACAAACGGACAACAAAGTGATCCTATAAGGGTTCCGTTTTTTCCTTTTGAGGTACGGAACACTAAAAATACTCGGAGTCTCTTTACGAAATCCAATATAAAATTTAAAGATTCTTACATGGACGGATGCTCTCAGCATAACACGGAGGATTACCATGCGGCAAAGTTGCAGTTGAGTACATACATAGTTGCAGTTGAGTACATACATAGCTCGCACAATTTTCTACAACTGATTACCGGTAGGCCAGAAATGTTCTTGAGTTGAGACCATACATCGGCTAACACAGCATAGCTAACTACAGGGTTGATAGACAATATGAGGTTATCTATTTATAATCCCAGTTGTGAAATACCGTATATCATTCCCCGAAAATGAAATTTAATTTAAAAAAAACTATTAGTATTCATTTTTGGATATTATATAAACCTAACGAACCTAACTTAATAACTGTTCAGGAAAATAAACAGAATCATGGCAAAGAAACTTATGGAATCAGAATATCGTGTCAAGTAAAACATCTGCTTCCTGAGCTATAGGTCGTGGGTTCGATCCCCACCCAGGGCAAACATTTGTATGATGAGCAAGGATGTTTGTTCTGTGTCTGGGTGTTTCTATGTATCATAAGTATGTATTTACGAAAAAAAAGTATATATGTATTCTATCAACCATCTAGTTTCCATAGTACAAGCTTTGCTTAGTTTGGGCTAGATGGCGTTGTGCGAAATGTCCTCCAATATATATTTATTTATTATTTATTTATCTATCTAGGATCAGGCAGAATGAAACGGATTCGGGCAAGTAAGATTCAAACAAACGTACTCGTATTTCGGATTATATATAGATTACCACAATTGGCATGCCATTTTTCAGAAAACATACAAGACAAGAAATAATGCCTGCCAACATGGCTTTTTGAAATTCTTGGGAGAGGCTTGTGTTTTCCCCGCAGTTTACTAATTGTAGCTGAGAATAAAATTATTTTGGAAAAGTTTATTATAGAAATCCAATTTTGAATTATAAAAAACACACTTTAAATAAAAAGAGCCTGTATAATACTATTTAAAACTGATATCCAGTTTAAGATACATGTTTTGTCCTTTGCAAAATTAGCTTCTACGTTCTCATATTACTAAATCTCATTCATGGAATATGAGTACAATTTAATATTGTTCATAATTATCTGTATTTTAATGATACACATGTAAATTTTCTCAAGCTTATATCATCACCCTTTCCATCATCTTATACATCTACAATACTATGACATTCGCTGTAAGTTGCTTTTCGTATTGTACTATTATCTGTTAAATCTATGGGTAGTTGTTGATCATCATCTTTAGCCAAGGCACCTCTTAATGCATTTATAATTTTTTGACACTGCTCACTCCTTTTCAATTGCTTTTCAGTTCTATCTTGCGTCGACATCAACCGTCTTTGATCCATTTGAACTCGACGTACTTTTTTCTTGACTAGATTAATGTAGTAATCTAGCTGATGCTGGAATTTGTCCAGAGACCAGTAGAAACCTAAATCGGCAAGAATCACCAGCACAAACGCACTGTAGAAGCAGGTCACACCAACGCCAAAGTAGAATAAGTTAGGGTCTATAGCTGAGAAAAACGGACAGTCCTCAGTGAATGTGATGCAATTCCAGAAATACGACGGACTCGCTGTTATGCCCTTTATGTTGTTCATGCTGGCGGTAGACATTTACTGAAATTTAGATTTGTTCTCTCGTTCACCGATTCCAACGTTTAAGACTTGTCTTATGTCATTTTGATGTTTAGAATTTGTACGTGTTGTCAAATAATGTGAATACTTAACAAATGAGGTTTCATTTTCCATTTTTTTAAGTGCTAAAATGTGTCGTTGTATCTGGTAAATTTAATGTGTGTATTTTTCGTACCATATTTTGTCCAATACTTTGACAAACTTTGTAAAATCACGTAGGTTTAGTTTTAATTTCCATTCAAATTGTGGATTCTGATAAAGAATGCGACGTTGCTATCGTGGCAAGGTAGTGAAATTGGTGATCATAAGAGCCGTCCCATATGATGAAGATACTATAATATTTCACACATTAGAATTTAATTTTAATAACGTTAGTCATAATTTTGATAATGCACCATAGACGGTGAAGATAAATAGTCTATTCAGATAGAAAACCCTTAATTATTTTGTTCAATCAAGACGTTCTTCCTTATTTTTTATCACGATAGTTCTATATACAAAGAAACTATATATTTTACGTACTCTCATCTTAAGATATTAAGCTATAGGTTAACATGAGTATCTTAACATGCGTAAAATATGACACCTTATGATATATTTACGTATTTTAAGATGACATATATATTAACATCTTAAGATAAATAGAATTTGTGACGTGTTTTTGAAGCTTCCTTTGAAATCCTCTCTTCCGGTTGTTAACGAGGATGGAATCAGCGTTGCTAATGCTTATTTGTCCAATTCTCCGAAAATCAAGGCTAAATTGTAGAGAAAACTAGCCTGTTTTTACCCGTCTGTGCGAGAAACAGGGTACTTAACGTTTATCGGGTGTGTATGTACGCACGTTTACTAGCTGCATCCTAAGATTTTATTTAGATTTTAAAATAAATATTAAAGCCATTAGATATTCATAGCAACTTTGACTGCTCCTATATAAACTTACATATATATAGATATAGTATATAGCAACAATGCGTGAAGACATTACATTGTGTTATAATCTTAATGTGAAATTCAAAACCAGAGTAATTTCCTGAATAACTATGTACTAATTGAGTTATTTTAAGTTAATATAAGATTAGAGTATCAGCATCGTGTGTGATGTCTCTAGCTGTACAATGTAACTAAGTACGATTCTTCACTCGAGCCAATATCGATTTCTCAGTACAGCGTCAACAAAAGACACCGCGAGAAAATGTTTCAACTCACAATGCTGTAAGGAATTCAACAATTTAAAGCTATTTTGGAATAATAATATTATATTATTAATAATTATATTATTATTCCCTCATTTAACCATCACTCTTTGTTGGTTTAGCCAAAAGTGAAAAGACTATAAAATATGAGAATATAACCCGCAGTTTCACTCGTGTAGTGCTGAAAGAATGCGATGATGATTATAAATAAAATTGTAACGTATGTCCGACTATACTTGACTCAATTGGCGTGTCTGTCGATTTATCCATAAACAAGCAATAAATTGTGTTATGCAACTGCATTGACTGAATTTTAAACGAGGCAGTCTCCAGCCAAAGTTTTGTTCACAACTTCGACGCGCATTTGCAAAGTCGCGAATGTTCCATATTTCCAATACCGTTCTCTTTCAGTGTTATTTGTATAACTTTTGTGAAAAATTGAATGAAAAGTTTTGAATAGAAAAGATTAGATTATATGAACATCAACGTGATTTATGATACCATGAATTTTAGTTTGTCGTAAATAATAATTGGTAGACATTTCAAAGAAATTGTTACATAATAACATCTATTTAAATACATATGTAGATAGGTTTTCCCCGGCTCTGCGTAGCAAGCCTCAAGTAAGATAATTGCTCGACACGTCGTGCAACACCGTTAGACGCGTGTCGTTACTTGTGAACAGCGACAATGCCATCCTGTCTGTTTAGAAAGTGCAACATCAAGATAAAGTCCAAGATAATAAAAACCGGACTATTACGAGTCAGACTCGCCCACCGAGCGTTCCGTACAAACTAAATAAAAGGGGGAAATCGTATATTTTTTTTATATTTCCCTTCATAAACCGAAAAATATACATCGTAAAAATATTTAACACATTCCTTGCTCACCACTCGGATCCGAGTGGGGCGGGGCAATAGTAGCGGCGCCTCCCACTCGGATCCGACTCATTTTGTAGTAATCAGTAAACCGCCGGCGTTTGAGGCAGTTAACGTTGCTTTGCGCGTAAGTTTTGGTTCCCAGCTGAAGTGTAGGGTCTGCAGGGGGCGAAAAATGTGTTAAAAACCTGTTTTAGGTTATGCTAATGAGGCTCTTTCATATGATACCCCACATGATACGGTTAATTCACTTTAAAATTTGGACCTTCATTCCTTGCATAGAGACACTATTTTTTTGTGATTAAATTAAAAATGACCAGTTTTCGGATTTTTTCCTATATGTGTACTCTAACACAATGCTTCTTGCCAAATTTCAGAGTTCTAGGTCAACGGGAAGTACCCCGTAGGTTTTGATTCCTCTGTGAGTGTCGAAATGTGCGTTTTTTACGACATATTCGGCTGTAACTTTTTTTTACGAAAACTGAGAAATTTTATTTTTCTTTCTGCAACAAGATACTATGGATCTGCGTATATGGTTTTAATTTCAACTCGATACCTTCACGCGTTCCCGAGATAAAGGTCTTGACACCAAGGACGACAAGGACAGACGGACAACAAAGTGATCCTATAAGGGTTCCGTTTTTTCCTATTGAGGTACGGAACCCTAAAAAGGCCTTAAGCATGTGTATTATACTCGAAAGTGCTGAGAACTGAGATTTGCCATGCTTTTACTTCATTTTCAATGAGTATAACCTCTCTATAGAAAAACATTTCATTGATTTAACGTATATGTAACGTGTACGTATATGTAGAGGTACAGTCAATTTACAGTTAATTTGTCGTGACAGAATGTAACACGACGCTGTTTCATGCCGTCATGCCCCTACTAGACTACAGGCCTATTACACCACCCTGTTTATCATGCCCTGTCGGCAGGGACAGCGTGGTGTAATAAGAAACAGGATCCCGATTTGGTTCCAATCTCCATACTTTCCAGACAGACTCGATAGACAGGGCCCGAGAAATTGGGTAGTGTAATACGCGTTTTAGTGTAATAGGTTTTTTTTAAATGTTTTTTATTTATATTTTCTAGTTTTTTTATCAGCCCTGTTTGTACAAACAGTTTGTACAAAAAATCAAAATCGGTTCATTCGTTCGCTACGATG
This sequence comes from Lycia hirtaria, assembly GCA_947563715.1. NCBI lineage: Eukaryota > Metazoa > Arthropoda > Insecta > Lepidoptera > Geometridae > Lycia > Lycia hirtaria. The sequence goes on from OX387379.1 coordinate 2,224,288, forward strand.
CCACAGACACACACAGACACGTCATTCTTATAACACCAGTCGTTTTTGCGTCGAAGGTTAATAATAACACGAAAAAAGGTTGTATAGTTATTTATACTTACAAGTGACCTTCGTACCTATATCTATTATTTTCCAACGCTACATGTTTCCTGATAAAAAAATGATATCAAAAGTGTGACGGCTACAATCTGGCAGCTGTCTCAGAAAAATATGTTAGTACCTATAATTTTATCGGTTAGACATAATCATCACCAAAACAGGCAAATACATTCATTATTTTTATTCATCATTCATCAGTTTTGGACGCGCGTGACAGTCGCATTTGCCAGTCTTGAGATTTTTTTGAAATTTTAGTGATAATACTAGTTACATCCAATTGCGCATAGATTTTTATGATTCTTTTTGTATTTGGTAGATCATACTTCAGAGGTGGTCCCATATAAATTTTATTAAAATCGATGAAGTACTTTGGTTTTTATAACAAAATAACTAGTAAAGTATCATCCAAACAGTTGTAGAAAAGTGAATAACAAGTCGCGTATGTACACGGCTTGCTCTTCACTTTTCTACAGGCGTTATACATATTGTTTTTATAACAAAATAACTAGTAAAGTATCATCCAAACAGTTGTAGAAAAGTGAATAACAAGTCACGTATGTACGCGGCTTGCTCTTCACTTTTCTACAGGCGTTATACATATTGCGTATTTTGAAGTCGGTTTTTTCAGTTTTTAAAACTATAATTATTAAAATGATTCTTGTTATTTGTTACATTACAATGTAGACGATTAATTTGTATTTAGTAGCTGTCTCTGAAGGTTTTGGTCCAACGGCCAATAAAATAAGCGCAACTTCGAATTTCCGTAGGCTTTCAAAAAATTAAAACATCTCCGTTTCTTTTTCCATGTTTAAATTGTTAAAATCAATTTCTCCAGTTTTGTACGCGCGATGAAACATTAATGACTCCACTCGGGGTGGGAGATTGCAGGCAAACAAATTCGTGAGTAGAATGGCTCCGAGTGATTTGTTTGTATTACGAATAGCAATCCTTCAGTTTTCACGTATTATTATTCTGGTTTAGCAAATCCAGATTTTGTTGATGAGGATGTTTTAGTGCTTCTTTTTAGGGTTCCGTAGGGTAAAATGGGATCCTATTACTAAGACTCCGCTGTCTGTCTGTCTACCCGTCTGTCACCAGGCTGTATCTCATAAACCGTGATAGTTAGATAGTTGAAATTTTCACAGATGATGTACCTATTTCTGTTTCCGCTATAACAACTAATACAAATAAACAATAAAATAAATTTTAAGGGAGCTCCCATACAACAAACGTGATTTTTTGGTCGTTTTTGCTCGATATTGATAGCGGTGACCGGTAGACGCTTGAAATATTCACAGAATATTGAGTTATATTTTTCCATTTAAAATAAATAATTGAATTAAAATAAAATTAATATTTAAGGGGGCTCCCATACAACAAACGTGTGTTTATGCCGTTTTTATAGATAATGGTACGGAACTCTTCGTGCGCGAGTCCGACTCGCACTTGGCCGGTTTTTTTGTCCCACCAGTGATTACGGCAAAGCCAAAAGGTGATAAAATTAGCAGTACCTGTATGATCCATATAGTATGTTTCATAATTAAGTATACGTCATATTCTACATAGATAAATAATGTTTGCTTGGTATAATTGCCATATATAATCTATACTGAGACTAGCTTTAGTAACATTGCTCCGCTTTAGAAGTCTTGATCTAGCCATTGAATTCAGTTGATAAGTCAATTCAGTATAAACAGTATTGGTTTGTACAAAGTAAGTCACTGTTAGTTACATCTGATTTGCCTCTAATTTACTTATTCTTTACTATGACAAACAAAGATGCCAAAATTAATAATAACCATTAATCAATTGAATATGAAGTTTAAAAGGAGTGAATATTGTAACTATTTTTTCTTGATAACTGGTGAACGAAACAATAAATATTCCTTTTTCATAGCTGGTGAGGAAATTGGATGAAGGTGTCCTTACCAATAATGACCAACCAGTATTATAGTATGTATAAGTATTTTTAATCCCCGACCGAAAAGAGGAGTGTTATAAGTTTGACGTGTGTATCTGAATATATGTGTACCTAACTGTATATTATGTGAGTGTCTGTCTGTGGCATCGTAGCTCTCAAACGGACGGACCGATTTTGATCTAGTTTGTTTATGAATGAAAGAGAATTTCATTGAGAGTATTCTTAGCTATGTTTTATCAAAATCGGATCAGATTGAAATTTTATAAACAGTTCAGATATTTTTTTGTCGGTGGTTTGGGTTTTCTAAACTTATATTGGTATACACATGTGGTAAATATGAACTGCAACTATTTATCAGTTAGAATCCTACACAAAAAGTCCCAACAATCAGGTTCAGAAATATCGGTACCATGTGCACGCTATGTTCGTGGGCGTTCCCGCTCAATGCTAGTTTTTAAAACATTCGATAATTCGATTTCATATTGTTTATTTTATTTTTTATACATATAATAGGCATTGACATTTTTAATAAGAATTTTAAGCTTATTTTAAATTAACTACCCTTTCTGAGACTTCCCAAACTTTTCTTGCGAGATTGGGGTCTTCCGCTTTCTTCGTTAGCTTTGATACATGACAATCGGAGAAGTAAAGTCCACTTACTTCGTTTAATTCAGGCGATACCGCTAAGTGTATAGTAGTTTGAGCCCCTTCCCACGCATTTTTACTCAGCTGTTCAAATATAGCTAAATATTTTGTCCAGGAAAACTTGGTTCCCTCCAGAATCGAAGTCTTTACAGCACCGGGATGTAGACAATTAGCGGTCACTCCAGTACGTCTCAATCGTCGTTCCAGTTCAGTAGTCATTAACACGTTGCACAGCTTCGTTGTGCTGTATAAGCTCATCATGCCAAATTTTGCATCATTAAGCTTTTCGAAATTTTCAAAGTCTATATTGCCAGTTCTGTACGCCATTGAAGATACATTGATGATACGACTCGGAGCGGATAATTTGAGTAACGGTAGTAGAAGGTTAGTCAAAAGAAAAGGTCCGAAATGATTGATCTGCATTCCGAGAGACAAACCATCTTCTGATATAGTATTATTAGATTCAATCACTCCCGCATTGTTAATCAAAATGTCGAGGCGTTTTTCGGCATTAATAATCTCTTCGGCAAATTTTCTTACAGATGCAAAAGAAGCGAGGTCGAGGTGACGATAATGTACATCTTGATTGTCAGTCGCTGCGATGATGTCATTTCTGGCTTTGATTCCACGCTGCTCGTTTCTGCAAGCGATGATGACTCGAGCTCCTCTGTCTGCCAAGTCCTTAGCAGTCTCAAACCCGATTCCAGCGTTACCGCCGGTAATTATGACTACTTTACCCACAAGGTGCTTGCTGCATTTGTTTATTCCACATGTTAACACGCAATATAATTTAACACAAGCTATGAGGAACAGATTAAATAAAATAAAAGAAATCCACATTGTGTTAGAACGTCTACGTTATGACAGTACAACTATAAGAACCAAAATGTATATAGAATGGTGATTAGCTACATTTAAAACTTTATCATTTATGTATGTATATGGAAAATGTCGTAGTCGATACTGAAGACTTGGCTAATTGATTATAAGTAAATATAATCGCACACATTTAAACATACGCGATAAGATAATCTGTGATATTAAACTCTAGTCAGTAGACACTTGCACTTGTTTATCGCCAGAGCCACTCAGAGGTTATTACATTTCGGAATTTGTTTCATGTTTGTTTTATTTTACTCGCCTGCGTAAACAACTGGACAATAATAAAATCGCAATACTTTGTTTTTAGTATTTAACTGAGACTATTATATTTTATCTTTTTGCTTGATGCATTGAGGGCCCTGTTGTCTTTGTTTCATTATTTTGTTCAGTCGAGACGACAGAATTATCAGTCATTCTAATTATTAAAGAAATGTGGAATTTTTGCAGAGGCTTTGATGTAGGTACTATTTTACCTTAGATACACAATTTTAGATGGCGTAAGTGATAGGAAAATGTATAGACTGCAAAAGTAACTATGTAATTTGTATCTATCTCAGTATGAAACTACGATATGTTTTAGTTTTTCTTACTTTACTGGCTAAACACTAATAGGGTTCGATGATGAGACCTTAGAATTTCGATGATGGGTCAAAAAGACATCGTCTGTAACTGACTGTGCCTTTTATATTCGAGATAGATCTACGATTGACCACCAAATCGCCTGATCGTAAACAACAGTGAGGCTAAGGATAGAGCACGTGTGCATTTATAAGATCTCTATATACTCTAGTCTTGAAAATTCCAAAAGTGTTAGGAAACAGAGTAGGGGACAAAGAGTTCTACTTTTGTACAGTACGCATCAAGAATGCGGCCGAAATCGGTGTGAATAAATTTTGGACATTTCAAATGCAAAATGGACGGTAGTGTGTCGACTTTCCGCTTGTCCTGTAGTGGAATGGGTGACAAAGATTGAGAAGCTCTTGCGTACACTCGACGAAACGGATCCACTCCAAACGGATAGAATATAATTGAAGACATGCTACTTTACGTCGATGCTCGAGATTAAGTAGCTTCTTGGCAATTAGTTTATTATAACTTATTAACATCTTAGCTCACCAATCAACGGACTCCATTTCAAATCATCCAACTGATATTTGCATGCATTGTAAAAAGTGGCAGCAGTACTCTTATTATACGTGCATGACTGGACTTTGTGATTTATTGATAGATTGATATTGACGATTGATAGAAATAGATGAATGTACGAAGCAACTGTCCCAGTAGGAAGTAATGTTTAACTTTTTTGAAAAGGCCTTTCTATACTCTATATTCAACTAAATACCTATCTGTCAATCGGCTTAAACTGCAGTTTGCGGTTTAAGCGATGAAAACTCGTATGAATTAAAAGAAGCAAAATAAATTTTGTAATACTATGTAAATGTATGAAATTACAAAGTTATTTATGCAACTCGGGAATGGGACTGAAATCTTCTATATGTCTTAATTTTTCTTTCCTTTATAGGCTAAACACTAATTGTTTTCAAAATGTCATGCTCGTATGCTAGAAGTACCTTAGCATTTTGATGATCGGCGAGTGAATGTGTCAGTGACAAAATCAAGGAAATTTGACTTGTAATAATTCTTAAACCACACGTTCAAATTGAATGAAGGCTTCTAGCTTTACTTACTAAGTTAATATATAAGAACAAAACAGGAAAACAAAACTTGCAATAATATTCACATAATTTTTTGTTTAGACTGGACTAACAGCTTAGTTTGTAATATGCCTGTCTTCTAAACTGTAGTTTGTGAGTTCAACCCCACCCACGACAAATATTTGAGTGATGAACATGAATGTTGGGTGTTTCTACTAGTATGTATCATAAGTATGTATAAGTGTGTTTAAAGTATGTACAAAATAGTATAACTATCAGCTATCTAGTGTCTATAGCTTGTACTATGCTTAAGCTATGGTATACTTCATTACTTTGCTTAGTTTGGGGCTAGACAGTGTAAAATCGAAGTCAAAGTCAAGGTACTGTGTGAAAAAAGAAAAATGACCATCAATGTATTTTGTTCATCCATATAATATATGTTTAATAATACAATTTTACCATATTTAACCTTACACATTAGTTAACTTGGAACACATTCCTCTCTTCTCTTGCATTTTTTATTATTAGGACTGTTTCAATTTAACTAACCGTTCTGATACCTCCCAAAGTTTCCTGGCGACTGCAGGATCACGCGCATAATCTTTGAGCTTATTTTCTTTACAGTCAGCAAAGTAACAACCGCTAACATCTTTGACATCAGGAGACACTGCCAAGTAGATCGTCGTCTGCGCTCCTTCCCAAGAATTCTTAGAAAAGAATCGGAAAAACGGCATGTACAAGTACTTAACCCAAAATTTCTCTACTCCATCTATGATTGATGTTGACACCAAGCCGGGATGCAAAGTGTTAGCTGTTACTCCAGTTCCTTCCAAAATTCTCTTTAACTCAATTGTCATCAATATGTTTGCAAGTTTTGTGTTGCCGTATAACTTTGTAAAACTGCATGTTTCTTTGGTTTCTTTTTCCATGTTTAAGTTGTCAAAATCGATAGTTCCTGTACGATAGGCCAAGGATGACACGTTGATGATACGACTCGGCGCTGAAGATTTCAGTAGTGGCAGCAACAAATTAGTTAAGAGGAAAGGACCGAAATGGTTGATTTGCATTACTAGTGAAAGTCCATCTTCTGATTTTACGAATTCGCCTTCAACAACGCCTGCATTATTGATGAGTATATCGAGACGCTTCTCTGTTTTGATGAATTCTTCTGCAAATTTTCGCACAGAGGCTAGAGATGCGAAATCTATGTTACGGTAGTGCACATCCGTGTTTCCTGTAGCAGCTATGATATTATCTCTGGCCGTGGTCCCACGTCCCTCATTCCTGCATCCAATGATGACCTTAGCTCCTCGGTCAGCCAAGTCCTTTGCAGTCTCATATCCTATTCCGGCATTTCCTCCAGTTACTATCACCACTTTTCCAACTAAATGTTTACTGCACTTGTTTAAACCAGTTGTCAGTACTGCATATATTTTAATTACAATTATTACGATAAATACGAGGAAAACAATTAACAGCAACATAGTGTCTATCGCACGCTTTGACTAAGGAAAATATTATGGGTTCACTTGATTAGATACTGGCGGTTAGTGGCGATCAGTACGTTAGTGGTATAAATACCAAAGTGTAATGTGTGTTTTTATCGCGTTACGGCCGAGTAGTATCAGATACCAGTAGATTAGTAACGATGACGTTGTATGAATGATGATAATGACATTCAAATTCTATGGTGAGCAATACCCATACAGGTGGGTTATCTATCTATGATCCGAATGATGAAATATCGAATATTATTTATCCGAAAATGAAATACATTATTTCAATAGACACTAGGGCTAGTCACTCAGTCAATACGATCTTACTTACTTTAATAAACACTTTATAAGCATCCCGAAAGTTCATTTCACAACTTGTGTGATGACCGAAGCTTTTTGTAATACGATTTTTTCTGTGTATAATAAATAGAAACCTGACGAACCTAAACTAATAATTGATATACCTGACAACCAAACCTTTGTAAACAATACAAAGTTAATAATAATAGGTAGGTTACAAATACTTTACTCTTTCAAATGTGCATATATACGTCACCCACCGGAACAGTTGCTGTCACTATACCAAGTTCAAGTTCGGTCGTGGATGGTGTACTCTTCGCACCTTTCGGATGGGTCTGCTAAGTACCGGCTTGAGGCAATTGGAGTCCATTGTTAAACGTGTTAAGAGGCTCATTTGTAACGTTTCCCTTGTTTGGGCTAAGCTCCAAATTCTGGATAATCGTCGGAATGTTGCTAGTTTATCAGCTTTAACCCCCGACTCAAAAAGAGGGGTGTTATAAGTTTGACGTGTGTTGTGTCTGTCTGTGGCATCGTAGCTCTCTAACGGATGGACCGATTTTGATCAATTTTTTTTTATTTGAAACAAGATTTTGCCAAAAGTGTTCTTAACTGTATTTCATCAAAATCGGTTCATCCATTTTTTATTGTCGAGAGTTTTTGAGTTTTCTAAACTTATTATCGAATACATTTTAGTGAGTGTGCATCTGACCCACATGATATTATTCGTCTTTCAATCGCAAGTGAATGGGTCCCTTTTAGGCAAGCGCGTTCCATTGTAGACCGCAACTGTCGCATACACCAGGCCAGTTGACGGAAAAGAGCAAATACTTTTTATTAAAAATTAAATACAAAATAAGTTATTTTTTTATTTTTTTTATTTGGTCCATTAAAATGGTCATAACAAACAAATATACGTACTCTTATCTTACAACACACATGAACATTGGCGTGAGGATGTACGACCTTTTAGAAATGAATACTATATGCATAAGAAGTAAAAGAAAAAAAATACACTATCTACGTTAGGCTAATACTTACTTAAATTTAAATTACAATTTTTATTTTACGTTGTATGCTAATGACATGCGGAATATACTTTTATTTTTATGTATAATAAAATAGAAACATAACGAACCTATAGTTGCCAATCATATTTTTTCGGGCGAATAAAACTTATGGCTAACAAACTTATGGAATCTAAAATTCGTTTCAAGTAAAACATTTGGAATCAAACAGTTCTATGAAATGGATTCGGAGAAGTAAGATATAAACAAATTAATTTCGGATCATAGATAGGCTACCATATAGTTCAATTTGTACAGGTCTAAAGTGCGTGCTCACGACCTCGAGCGGCGCGGCGGGGGAGGCGCGGGCGCAGACCTGTTCTCGACGCACAGTGGACAAGCGCGTGACGCTACAACCGTGTAATCCTGTGATCAGGGTTTGTTTGTTTATTTAAAACTAGCTCTGCCCGCGGGTTCACCTGCGTGTTTATAATACAATTTCACCTAAGTCCGTCTCCAGGTTCTCGGCTATGTGTATCAAATTTCATTACGAACGGTTCAGCCGTTTAATCTTATAAAGGTAGCAAACTGATATAGTGACAGGATGAAAGAAGGCTCGATCTCAAATTTAGACCGTATCCATTTTTAGCCGACTTCAAAAAAAGGAGGTTATTAATTCGACCCGTATGTACGTAATATTGTCAGAACTGCACAGTCAGTCTATACCAGCTTTTAAAAAGTGTGTGTGTGTATATGTTTGTATGTATGTATGTTTGTTCACGTAAGTATTATGCAGAAACAAGAAGTCGTGTTCCAAAAAAATATGTTTTTGCTGAATAAAGTGTCTCTGAACTTGGAGTCACTGTAAGTTTCATAAAAATCGGTCCAGTAGTTTTCAAGATATGCATTTTTTATGAGCGTTTCAGCTATACAAACTACTGAGAGAATTTGAACGAAATTCGGCAGGTTTATCACTCATACTATGTAAAAGGATAGCATACTTTATAACGCAAAAATTAGGCGTTACAATAGTAGTGAAGTGTGTTTGAAAATTAAACGAACTTATTCAGTGAAGTTTTTATTAGTTTTTCAATTTTTAGTTTCAAACAGAACGAGTAAATATTATAAAAATTAATAAATAAAAGCAATAAAAAAAAAATAAAGCGACTTCAAAACAATCCAATTTACTAAAAAAGGAGAAATAACACGAAAAAATAAAAACTGGGCTTCTACTTAAGTAGGTACGTAAACCAACTATTTTTGAGGTCGGTGTCTGTATTGGACTTGGTTGATGATAGTTTAGGGCCTGACACCGACCTCAAAAATTAGTTGGTGTACGTACCTACTTAGGTAGATGCCCAGTTTTGATTGTTTTCGTGATATTTCTCCCTTTTCAGTTAATTGGATTGTTTTGAAGTCGGTTTAATTTTTTTAAATTACTTTTATTTAAATTCAATTATTTGGGTAAAATCGACTGAAAGAGTGATATACCTATATACAATATATATATATATATATATATATATATATATATATATATATATATATATATATATCATTGCTACTACCCGGCTCCAAGTCAACATGGTACTAGTTTACATTAAATCTGGCAAAATAAAGAAGTCTTATAGAAATCAAAAGGGGCAAGATGTATTGGCACCTTGTGCGTCATCATGAATTATTGAAAATTAACATCACTATATTAATTGATTATGAATTTAGCAAGGTTATGACAAGGAAGGTATATTTATAGAGGTTGTACAAGCATAATGTCACACTAAAAATCAGTATTTAAATTTTGTAATAATAATTCAATATGTCGTAACATGGCGTCATCTTGGACTATGAATCGCTTTGATAATGGGAATGACATTGATGAATGGTCAAAAAATGTTAATGGTGAAAATACATGCCGCTAAATTACAAACAACTCACTCACAAAAAATCTCACCTATTTTCCCTTCCGGGGTATGCAGGGCATCAAAAACCATGATGCTGTTTGACGCTACTTTTGACCGTGGTTAGGGGGTGAGATGGGAGGGAGAGGATATTAGAGAGTTAAAGAGTATTAGACGATAAGGTGAAATACAAATTAGTAGATAGTTCAAAATTCCGTACTCCACGGGACTTGAATTCGCATATCCCAATCGGTACTTGGGAGCTTTTACCATTTTGGTATAACTTTTACCACAGGCGCGTCTCTCGGGCGAGTGAAAACCTTCGAACTGGCATTTTTTGTTTAAATCAATCAAGTGTTGGTGGCGCCCCCTGTAAAACACGCTCAAAGTGTGTAATTTTTGAAAATTCGATATTTTGAAGTGTTTTTCGACATATAAGTATCTACAAATTACAGTTAAAAAATTCTGCACCCGACGCACAGACATAGAGACCCAACGGGAGTCGAACCTGTATATCAGTAGATACTTAAGTGTGGAAAAAACTTCAAAAATATCGATTATGGTAAGATGTAATGTTGCTTGCAGTGACAGGGAGTCAGCCCATTGCCTACATAAATGCCAGTTTCTCTCAAGTCACTTAACTGACTTTTACAGTATGTCCGGGAGGAGAAACAGTTTTTAGGGTTCCGTACCCAAAGGGTAAAACGGGACCCTATTACTGAGACTTCGCTGTCTGTCCATCCGTCCGTCCGTCCGTCCGTCTGTCACCAGGCTGTATCTCATGAACCGTGATAACTAGAGTGTTGAAATTTTTGAGAGATGATGTATTTCTGGTGCCGCTATAACAACAAATACAAAAAAATAGAATAAAATAAATATTTAAGGGGGCTCCCATACAACAAACGTGATTTTATTGCTCGTTTTTGCTCCGTATTGATAACGGCAACAGATAGACGCTTGAAATATTCACAGAATATTGAGTTATATACTAAATAAAACTACACACTACACACTTACTACACTTTAAAAATAAATAATTAAGTTAAAATAAAAACAGACATGATTTTTATCAGTTTTTATAGATAATGGTACGGAACCCTTAGTGCGCGAGTCCGACTCGCATTTGGCCGGTTTTATTTTCTTTTTCACACAGTTATAGATGGAAGACTACGTGATAAATACCATACAGGATTAAATAAATATAGACACTGTTATATTCATACAAATTTAAACCCAAGAACAATTATATCAGAAAGAACCTTGTTAAAATATGTGAGCAAGTTACACCGCGGCCAAAATACTAAACTAAGTTAGGAAAATTTATGATTTAATTTTTGTAAGTAATTTCTCTCCTAAACGAAATATCCACATACGGCCTTACCGAAAAACGTTACTTAACTTTAACCACCGTCTCAAATTCTGTTTTTTTTTCCGCAAGTGTCATTACGTATCAGCGAGAAGTTAACACAATATCATAAGCAATACCGTTATTCGGTAAGGCCGATAATATGTCTAGCAGTCGACTTCTTATGGCTGAGATGATGATGAAGTGGTAGTTTCTTATAAATATACACCAGGCAGCAGGACGTTCTACGACACTAAGAACTGTAATTGACTTTAATACTTCCTAGGCAGTGTCTTGAAATATTATTATTAAAAATATAATTCTACCTACTATAGTATTAGTGACCTGCGGGGTAGAAAAGTGGTATTCTAATTTTATTAGCACCAGCAGAAGTAAATGTTTGGGATAGACATTAGCTAACGAAATGTCACGTGACGTCACGTCACAGGTTCTTAGCATTTCGAAGCGCAAGCGTTTGTAGAAATGGAAACGTTTGTCACTTGTTTAAGGATGCAGGCTGTATTTTCAGTCTTTACTCTGATGACCTTATTTACGATGCAGATATTTTTCTTAGGTTTCTTCTATACTATCCTTCTACTTATATAAGCAGTAAATATCTAGTCCGACTTAGGCTAAGCCATTCGTAATACTAGGCTTGGTTTTTTAGTATTTCTTAGACAAATTTGATACAACTTCGATCTCATTGACACTTTCCATCAAGAGCGAAAAGGTAAGAAACCCCATCGAGTACCATAAGATGAGTGGAACTCCTCGTTGGGAAGTTTTTCCCAAGAAGCTACGGGTACGGCCCCTTAACTTCAACCGTAAGTCTTTAAAACTGCTGTAAAAGACTTCCGTATCCTGTTTTACCGGCTGTCCAACTCGATTAAGCTGATGGATATTAACTAAGTACTTACTAAGTAACACGCTTGATTAATTTAGTGTAAGGATTTACTTTACGGAATGACTTGGGGTTGAGAAGATTTTGGACAGCTTTTTGATGAGCAGACGTAATGGGATTTTACGGTTTGTTGAGATTGAAGCAGGATTTTTAACAGGTTTTTTTAACTGACTTCAAAAGGAGGTGGTTCTCAATTGGAGTGTATGTTTGTTACCGCATAACTCCCGTCATTTATAAACCGAGTTGGAAAATTCTTTGTTTGTTTGAAAGGATTTTCACATTGGCCATAAAATTAGTCAGAATCGGTTTAGTAATTAGGGTTTTAAATCAAAATTGCGCAATTTGAAGCCGGCTGTTTCAGTTTTTAGGCTTACGTACTAAGGGTGTGGGAGACTGTTCATGAGGCTACGGTGTTTGTCTGTCTGCCCTATATTTAAACAGCTGTATATTTCGAACGGTAATAGATTGAAGAAATACCAAAAACTGGCCAAACAAGATGGCGTAAATATTTTTTGAAAAAAAAAAAAGGAAATTATTGTTCGATTGTACCTTTATTGATTCCACAAAAAAAGACGATAAATGACAAGATGAACGTTTCTTTAACAATTGGTGTCATGTGGCATACAACTTTAAAATAGAGTAAACGGTAGTGCTAAAATCTCTTTGGATAAAGAAAATAGGTCTGTAACACTTACTTATTTGAAGGTGATAGTGGTGAACGCCTAGCGTTTCAGTTTATGCCTAAAGAAAATATGTGAAGTTACACATATTCTAAGATATAAAGCACATTTTGTTGATTAATTAGCCCGGGTGTCAGTTTTTATGTTCATGTGTCATGCATAGGAGTACAGAAGCCTCGGTGTGCGAGTGAAACTCGTCCTTTGCCGGATTTATCAAACTATACTTAATTTATCCTACACTTTAAACGAGTAATTCTTGTATATAAAATATTTATATGTAGATACATATTCATATAATAAGGGTCTTGGAAACGGCTCTAACGATTTTGATTAAATTTGGTATGTATGTATATTCGGGGACGATAAATCGATATAGCTAGGTTTCATTTTTAGTCAATCCATGTTCGCCAGTATTACCAGTCATAAATACCGGAGCGGAGCTTTACCCAGATACTATTTATATGTAAGTGCGTCACTCGACGCTCAGCCACTCAGATCTTTGGACTTCAACAGTTTAAACCTTGCGTGACAATGCGTTCTTACCGTTCGTCATTCCGAGACAATAGACGTAACATGAATGACGAAATTAAATCGACTGCAAAATAATTAGTCGTATAAGCACCTTAGACACGTTAGTACACAATTACAATTTGTGTGTTATAATTTTACGTGTAATCGATTTTCGCGATGTCAAACTAGGTTTGACATCGCGAAAATCGATTACATGTAAAATTGTTAATTCAATCAATGTTAGTAAGAATATAAGATTAAGCTAGGATATTAATCTATTTTTTTTTTCATATAAAAAGTATAGCAAACAGATGGCTCTCCTGATGGCGATAACCGTCACCTACGGACAACTGATCACCAACGGCGTCGCTGTTGCATTGCTAGCCCGGAGAGGTGTTTGTAGATACTCTTCTTAAAATGCTCTTTGTTGAAGATCAACGGGAAAACCTGAGTAAGTATATCCCACATTTTGCTTGTCCACGGGAGGGAGTGGGAGAATCCGATTATATGGGATTTTCCTTCATATCATTCAATTCATGTAATTTACAAAAAAAACTAGATCAAAAACGCTTTGAGAGCTACGTTGCTACATACAGACACACAGATACCTAGGTACACAAGTCAAACTTATGACACCCCCTTTTTGGGTAGGGGGTTAAAAACGCTCTTATGTAATCTTTATTTTTCGCATAGCGAAAGTGTCGCAAAAATACTCTTGGTTAAATATATTTACATCAAATTATATGAATGGGACTAAAATACATCAAGTAATTACAAAAGTAGAGAGCGTGCTTAATTCGGCATACATCAAACTCCTAACATTTATCTGAGTCTTTGATGTGGGGTGATGTGACAAATTGCCACTAGAGAAGTCTTTGCTGCGAAACGACGTCTGAACGTACGTTTTGTCAAAGGATTTAACGCCATAATTGTTCACTGAATCTCATTCCGGGGAAATTATCATGCTTGTATCTACAGCCTATCTACGATATATAAATATTCAAATTATTTTAGTCTTTTAAAGCTGCTTACAGACAATATTTTGAGAGTATTTCATATCTGTAATGTTCTCAATTGTGGCGCTATCACAAATATTATGTATGTTTAACTGACTTCGAAAGTTTCCGGGCGCCTATTCGGGAGACCGTCTGACTTGCGATCCGCAAATCCTGGGTTCGAATCCCGCGGCAAAAAAACTGACTTCGAAAAGGAAGAGCTTCTCAATTCAGTTGTATTTGTTTAAATTTGTTACCGCTTAATTTTGTCATTTATAAACCTGACATTTATATGTCTGTATGTTATAATATAAGGCAATGTTTCTGGTCCCTGTCATCGTCATAGGCTGCTTCATCTTGTCAGCTGATACAAAGCTGCTGCATAAGTCAGACAGACAACAGAATAATTATACAAGGTTTATGGTACGTTTGAACGTACCATAAACCTTGTATAAGGTTTTGAGGTACTAAACTAAAAATAATCCTTATAGTCTAGTAAAAATAAATCCGTTTGTATGGAGCAGATCACAATATTTGGAACTGGGGGGATTCTTTGAAATTATGATAGGAAAATAACTTACAATCATAGATCAACAATAATCCCCGATTTATAGACTAGCTGCGTTCCGCGGTTTCACTCGCATAGTTATGAAAAACGGTGATGATTATGATGATAATAAGTAGCTTATGTCCGTTTCCAGGTCCAAAGCTATCTCTATACTAATTTTCATAACGATCGGTTCAGCCGTTTGAGCGTGTAAAGGTAACAAAATTAGCTTTTATAATATCATTACGAAATTGTGTCTAATGTATTTTAAAACACCAGTACATTCATATAAATAACAATATACTTAGTTGTCTTTTATGTTCTCAAAAATCTTATTTTTACTAGACTATTACGGGCACCTTACACAAATGTTATTAGAAGATCTTATCTAAAAACTCTTATCTTATAAATTCATCTAATGTTTAGAGTCAAGGCGACATCGTCTTGAAACAGTTCGCGGTCAATGACAAGTGACGTAATTCATTAACCAGCGCGCGCGCACGTTTGGCAGCCAATAGTGTGGCCTGTGTGCGCGTGCGACGCACGCCCGGCCACTCGCCACAACATATCAATAATCACCGTACAACACACGTCGTATTTTATCTACGATAAACCGATGGATACGGAATTCACACACTTATCAAGTTGTGGCCTCGTTAGTTGTGATCAAACCAGTGATCATTATATTATTTTTTCGCGAGTTAAAGACGTCTGACACGATGATTTTCTACACATTGACTGCGGTCGTGGTATTCCTAGTGATAACGGTGAAAATATATCAGAAGTTGACGGTCGGTATTTGTCGGTCGAGTGCTCACATGGTGGGGAAAGTAGTGATAGTGACCGGCGCCAACAGTGGCATCGGATTCGAGTCGGCTAAGGACTTGGCGGCGCGTGGGGCGAAAGTTATTCTTGCGTGTCGCAATGTCCGAACCTGTGCGGCGGCCAAGCAAGAGATCGTCGCATTCAGCGGGAACAATGACGTCCACTGCCGCCAGTTAGACCTGGCCTCGCTCACTTCGGTGCGAGAGTTCTGCAGCGAGATATTACGAACGGAGAAACGTTTGGACGTCCTGATTAACAACGCCGGCGCCGGCGGACTCGGGAATTACAAGACTCCCGACGGACTCCACGTCGGCATGCAAGTCAATTACTTCGCACCGTTCCTCTTGACGTGTTTGTTACTGCCTCTACTGAAATCGTCTGCGCCCAGCCGCATCATAAACGTATCTTCGATGATACATAAGTATGGAGAGTTAGACTTCGAGAACTTAAACATGGAAAAATACTGGAGCGATTATCTAGTTTACGCAAATAGCAAGCTGTTTCTTAATTTAGTTACTTTAGAGCTGAGTAAGAGGTTAAAAGGGACCGGTGTAACTGTGAACGCTTTACATCCAGGGATGGCGGCGACTAATATTTTCAGGAATATACCGAGTGATATTATCAGAAAAATTGTAGAAAAATCAATTGGGTTTTTGTTCCAAAACGTTTGGGAAGCGGCGCAGACTTCCATTTACTTGGCAGTATCGCCTGATTTAGATGAAGTTACTGGGAAGTACTTCAGTGACTGTCGGGAGAAGAAACCGTCCAAAGTATCGCAGGATGCAGCACTCGCCAAAAGGCTCTTTGCAGAGTCTGAGAAATTAGTAAAATTCTCTCTAACAGATAGCGATTAATGTTAAACAAACATCAAAAAATACATAGTATTTTTTAAAATGTTAATAAGTTAGTACTTATAATAAGTTATTTACCTCAAAAAAATATAAAGTACTTTTTTATATGTTAATAATTTAGTATAATAAGTTATTTACTTATTTACTACTTATCTAAAAATATACTTCTCGACAAGCGGAGTTCATTATTTTTACTTATCTGACTCTAAGTTATTTGGCCATGAACAAGTGGTTTGTAGATAAACAAACACCTGCTAATATAAAGCAAGTATGCCATATACTATGGACGTTTAGGATTGGGCAACTAACTATGTAAATTTATATATTTAAATGTATAGTTTTATGTATAATTATAATTTTATTTACTGAAGAAGGACAGCGTAGAAGTAGTCTAAATACTCGTACATCATTTGATTAATATATGTAGTTGACTAAAATTTGTACTTATTTAGAAATTATTTTGTATTTCAAACAGTTAACTATTTGCATTTAATGTTGTATTTAGACTTATGTCTATAACGCGATTTTATGAAAAAGTTAGACTATGTGTATTGGTACTAAAATGTAAAAAAAAAACCTCTCATTTGCAAAAGGAAGGGTTATAAACATTTCTCATCTTTATTTACATGCTCCATTTGTAATATCTAAACCTGAGCCGATTTTGATAAATGAGATCTTATTAATTTGATATTTAGGGTAACGATTGGGTGTTAAAACAAATATTGCTTTTCTACAAATCCAATATGGTAGATTTGGTAATTTAATTTCGTTATTAGTACTTTTTAGATAAATACATTAAACCACGAAGAGAGAAAAAATTGTATTGGTGAAAGAAGATGGTAAATCAGGCTTGGAATGATACTGGCTACCGAGTGAAACAGCTAAAACAGCATTAAGACTGCTATTTGAACTATCACTTGTTCACCACTCACTGTTAACGATTAAGTGGCTTGATAAATTGTTGGGCTACAAACTATAATAGACTAGCAATTTGTCAAAATAGTCGCTAAATCATTTCAGCGAGTGGTAAACGAGTGATAGTTCATATATTAACATCCTTGAGGTCCAGATTGTTTAATGCTTGGTGATAAGTCTTTCGCATGTTAACTGAGCAATAAAAGTACTTATCACCAATAATTCCTATATAATTACGTACGGTTCATATTCTGCATTTAGGTGGAGCAATTTTGGATAAAAAGTGTAGAAGAATTCACTTGAATTCTAAATATATTTAAAAAAAAACTTTGACGCATCTTCTCGCGTCCATATCAAAGTGCTCGAAGCAGACTCTTCGATTAGTGCGTCCTGCCTACAGTAAACGACAAAATTTCCACGTTTACCTGTTTCTATTTCTGTCAAAATATCAGATATAAAAATAATAAATTCAAATCAAATTTATTTATTTGCTAAGACATATGTACAATAAATAGATCTTAAATAAGTAAGTATCTCTACATCTAACCCCTTTGTGGCGTGCAAATTTACTAATACTTAAAACATTTAATATTCATTATAGACACTTAAATAATTATATGTATCTACTTTAATAGTCTTAAGAGCAAATTTATTTCAATAATAGAGATACATAATATCATATATAGACATACAAGAGAGTACAAAAACAATATGGAAACAATATATAAAATACCTATACATACTAAATATATTAACATAATCTAATAAAATAAAGTCTAATTCTTAACTAATGTTAATGTAAGACTGCAAGTCCCTCGCATGCAGACCCTGATCTAATCTTTAATAGTTATTGTTAATACATTGTAACAGTGTTCATATGAAGTTAAATAATATTAATTAAAAAATTGGTTTCAAACTTAAAAAAAAAAACAGGATGGACTTCTTTTTTGAGATATAGGATCATGAATGAGATTATTTTGCAAATAAATCTTAGATATCGATAAAAAATAATTAAGTATTTAATATTAATTATTTAGTATTTAATTAATAATTAAATAATAAATAATTAATTAATAATAAAATTATTAAATAATTAAATAATAAAAAATAATGGAGTCGGGCGCCCTGCAGCCAGGTAAAGCAACAACCTGTAAAGGGCAGCTGGTGGCAAGTGGATTCGTAAAGCCAAAGGCCGTACCATGAGGCGTTCTTTAGGAGAGGCCCACGTCCAGCTGTGGACGAACATTAAATAGGCTGATGATGATGATGAATTACGTAATTAACGTACTTCATATTCAAAATCTTGCTTAGCAGTATGCTTATCAGATAACGGCTAAAGTCGTGCGTCTTGTTGATACAGGTGGCATATTAATAATGTTATCTAGGTAATATCTATGTTATTATAATCATGACTTTGGCCCGACTTTCCAGTCTGATTCATTATTTGATTCGAATTTTAGATAATAAAATCAAAGTGTACCTACTTTATAGTTTTTTTTTATGCAGGATATATCTACAATTGACCATCCAACTCGCCTGATGTTAAGCGACGGTGTGGCCGAGGATGGAGCTCGTCGATCTAGAAGATATCTATTCACTTTAGCCTTGAAAATTCCAAGATTGTAGGTCTCAGGAAACAGAGATGGCGGCAAAGAATTCCATTCTTGTGCAGTACGCACCAGGAATGTGGATCGATATCGCTGAGTACGGATTTTTGGCATTTCAACGAGAAATGGGTGGTAATTTGCCGACTTTCTGCTAGTCCTGTAGTGAAATGGGGAGGGTGGAATTAGGTCGTGAAGCTCATGCGCACATTCCCCGAAATGAATCCTGTAGAAAATAGACAGCCATGCTACTTTACGGCGGTGCTCGCGACTAAGTAGCTTCTTGGCAGCTAGTTTATCATCACCGATTAACCTCACAGCTCGACGGTCCACTGATTCCAAAGCTTCCAGCTGATACTTGGGTAATCCATCAAAAAGGTACTCCAGCAGTAGTAGCAGCAGTACTCCATACACAATTGGACCTGTGCTTGAAACAGATGAAGCAGTTGTCCCGTTGAGAAGTATCGCCTAACCTTATTAATGATGCCAAGCTTTTTACTAGCCAGTTTAGCCTTAGATGCAAGGAAGCCCTTAAAGTTCATAACCAATGAAAACCAAACATTATGAAATTTATAGTGGTTTTATATTTTTTGTTTTTTAAACTATTATATTTTATATCTGACTGAAATCTAAAATATTTTGCTTTTACATTTATTTATTTTTTAACACGTTCTTTGACAGAGCGTCGATAGGCGGGTAATTTAAAATGTTGGGTTATGACAGTACGTCGAAGGACGGGTTATACGCGATAAATCCGTTAAAAATTGTTTATCTTCAATGTTTTCTTTATCTACCTGATATTGTCTAGTTGCCATACATTACTGGACACCCAGCCAACGAGAGCTTATAATTTCAGAAATATACCATTTATCAATTTATGAATCTGTTTGCAAAATATTAAGCTTTAAAGCCCTTCTTACAATGAGAATTACTAGCAAAGTTGTTATACTTCCCATAGCGGACTCTGTAAGTACTACCAGCTGGTAAAGGTGTTACTTCTCCCTAGCCTAGGTGAACAAACTGTACAGATGGTGTACAAGGTAAATATGTACATACATTTAAGAGGATAATCACAACAAATGCAATATATTATTTACCGACTACGTAAGAATGACTGTTTTTCGAGTGAATATTTGTATGTATGTGGATATGTACATATGTTTTTATATGATTGCCTACAGCCTAAACGGCTTGATCAATTTTGATGAGTGAGGTGTTGTTAGATTCGTCTTCACTCACTGAGTGTCTATTTTACTAGAATTATTCTAAAGAATGCGCATTTCTAGCATTTACAGCGATTTTACGAATACTTTCTCACAAAAAAGACATTCAGCAGCGTATCAAGCGTAACGAAATCGCAAGTTAGTCTGCAAAACCGCTTTTCTGGAGTCGAGTATTTATTTTCTTTTAATATAGAAACGCGTTAAAGTACAGTACTAAACTACACTACACTTGATATATTAAATAAGGTCACCAGAAATGTAATACTTGCCGATTTAGTTGATTTATAGCATAATGATGGATCAGCGGGAGCTAATTAGCAGAGGCTAACGAGAGACCAATAGTATGTGTTCACTTTACACGAATTTATTACAGCGAGGCTGGCGTTAAATTGAAATAATTCCGCTGGATGGGCGGGGGCGCTGCGGTCGTTTTATTCCCGCATAAATCTCGGCCGGTACCTACATCTGATTTACAGTATTGCGCTTTGTACTCGTTCACCTCACTGTTTGCGGCGCTTTGTGCTACTATACTCTTACACTGTTTTGGTTTACACCACTGCGTTCTGATTTTTCGGGATTTATAAAGGTGGTGAATTTCGATGTGCTTGTAGTTTCAATGCACTTTTACTCGCAAATGAAGGATTATGATTTGAACTGTGTATGTACGTTTTTATTTAGATAATAATTGCGCTTCGGCCGCGTACGTAAGTAACTATTGTTTCGTACGAAACAAATATGACAGAGAGCGAACAGAACGAAAGTATATGCATCAAATAGTAAGATTCTTGTTCTTCTGTCCGCATGTTTGTATACTCGTGTACAGGTCGCATTTTCAACCAATCTTGACGAAACTTGGTATCTATGTTCCTCAATTATTTAAGATATTAATTGTTGTTGGGAATTTTGAAAAAAATCGTACTCACGAAGTATACTGTTCGTGAAAGCCTGAAATCTCCCACTGCTGGGCAAAGGCCTCCCCCAACTTTTTCATACCTTTGGGCTAAGAAAACCACTGATTGACATATGCATGTAATTTTTTTTAATTTCAGCTCAATCGGAAACTGGGAAGTGGGCGAAAAACTTGCAAGAGTTGATTACAGACAGATACCGGGAAAGGTAAAAATAAAAAAAAACCTTGTAAATGACATACAATAGACTGTACGTGAGACACCTTAATTAACAGTACATTTTTGCATTTCCATTACAAATTACCCGAGAGCTATTACAGTAATTAACTCAGCAGAATTTTACATGTGAGGTCGGTAATGAGTCCGATTTGCCGCCCCGTCCGCGGCCGGCAAACGGGAAACGCGCAAAATAGGCGGTTTGCCGACGGAAGTGCGGACAATATTAATGCCGTCCATAAGTCAGGCGAGAACTCGTATTTTTCTCCCATACAGCCAGGAAGGACACCGACGCCTCTAATTAACAAGATTAGCATATTCTCTCGAAAGCGCTTTTTGTAGCCGGCTGAAAAATAGACATGGGACGGATGTCCGGCCAGTTCATGCCGGAGCAATAATATATTAATAAGCTATAAGTCTTTAGAAATGAAACACAAATAAACATGTTCACAACTGAATACGTTACAGACAGTTTCGTTGTCAGAAACGTTATTATATGGCGACAGTGTGTGAGTCGAGATACTAAAGTGCTTGGCTAGACGATAGTTTAGACTTTCACACTTCGAAGACATGTTATTTTGATACGGATTGATCTAGCTGACTATGTGTAGGGTCCATTCAGTTAAAATATTCATCTGGATGGCATTGTCATACAAAGTAAATATACGAAATTTATTAGAGTATAAAAAACTCAAAAATGATCTAACGAATGGCTTCACTTAGGGTTGTACTAGTAAAAACGCGATGTTGTCCTATGGCAATAGTAGTCATAACGAGATTTAGTCATAAAGTTCCTAACCCCTAACAACATGTCATACATAGATAAACTCTTTATTGTGCACACTTTAAAAGTAATTACAAAGTATTCAAAATGAACTAATGCAAAAACAGGCGGCCTTATCGTTAAAAGTATAATACATAATGCGATTATCACACACTGTCAGGGGGGAACATTCTCTGAATGTACGTGCGAACTCCACAGATCGTAAGGCTCACGGCCATGATACAAGACAATAAGATATTTCAGTCATAACCTTCCAATTCGGCTTACAAGAAAACGGCGCATCTCTATGGAAAATATATCTCGTCGTATGGAGCGCCGGGATTTTTGCCTAATTTTCATGTCGGCCACCCACTCTTTGTAAACGATCTTATTTGCATGAGGTTTATTGCCCTTTTTGGGACATTACTTTATTTTATCGAATTTTTTACTCGTAATTTATTTTTACTGCAATTTAAATGAACATAATAATCTGCAGTTGTTTGTTAATTTTTGCCACTCGTAAAAGGAACGTACCTTTGTATTTTTATGCTACTAAATGGATTAGTGGAAATAGACAATATTTTGTGAAATCCAGATTGAATTTATATTTTCACAAATTATTGTTGACAATATGGAAGCAATGGTTAGTGAAACAGTACCGACAATCTAGGATCAACATAATATTAGCATACTTCGACAGGAAGTGAACCATCTAAATTTTAATAACAGAGTCAGGTAGAGCTGATCAAAACCATTTATTTCTGTAGAATAAGAGCTGGAATTCGCCCCGCTTTGATTCGTACGACTCAACTTGAAGCGATGTGTCAATTTACTTCAAGGTTTAGAGAAGCGAAAAAAATTATGGCTGTGGTCTAGAAGTTATGGTGGACAAGAGTGAGTTTAGAAAGAAAACTGTGACATCGAAGGCGCCGTTGTTGTTCATTATTTTATTCGACTAACAACACAGTCAAGACGCACAGAATTGAGCCATTTTATGCCATAATCGTTCTCTTTCCAAATGACTGTCACTGCCTTGTGACCATCATTTACTGTATACTAATAACTTTGTTTTACGGCCATAAAGCTCATTATTTAGATTCGAATCCTTCATGGTACTTCCTCTAATTAGAATTCGTACGTACTACTCACTGAATTATCAACTCTTTTATGGAGAGAACTCCGGCTACCTGCATTAGCATAAGACACCCAAAACGCCAAGATACTGAACATTTTCCTGCGACTGCTCTTCTACAAGGTATTCTTAATTAGTTATTACTTAGCTCAGTCGTTCCCTTATTCGGCTGACGAAGTCTGGGGAGAAACATCAAAGGGAGGGTAATTGGTTGTGCATCTACGAATGTAGCTGGTGGAAACGTCTGTATACTAATAACTTGTTTTATGGGAAAGCGTCGTTGTAGCTCGTAGGGTAATACTATAAATTGGTAACGCTAAAAATATGAACAAGTAAAATCAAGCAGATATGCTTTATATGCCGAAAAATATGAAACGAGCCAGTACCCGAACTGATGACCGCGGTAAGTATTGTCGAATTTAAAGTTAACACATAGAAGCCATTTTACAAGATGACTTGTAACAGGAACTAATATTATCCTCACTCAGTATGTATGTACGTTAAAGTTGGAAACACGATATACTTCGTTTGCATGAACTTAAGTTCGGTAGTTACTAACTCATAGTAAATTCAAATTGCTTATCGATATTCCAAGTACTTTGGTAGTCATATTTATTGTAACTTATAACGACTAATTAAATGTAATCTTGAGGTAAAATAATTTTGCGATAGTGTTTATCACCATGGTAACGGTATTATGTATTTAAACGGTTTTATGAAGCTTGCCCTGTTTGTTAATGTTGTTAGGTATGTTTTTAGGGTTCCGTACCTCAAAAGGAACCCAAAGGAAAACTCAAAAACGGAACCCTTATAGGATCACTTTGTTGTCCGTCTGTCCGGGTGTCAAGACCTTTATCTCGGGAATGCGTAAAGGTATCGAGTTGAAATTAAAACCATATTTATGAAAATCCATAATATCTTGCTGCAGAAAGAAAAATAAAATTTCTCAGTTTTCGTAAAAAAAGTTACAGCCGAGTATGTCGTAAAAACGCACATTTCGACACAAGGGAATCAAAACCTATGGGGTACTTCCCGTTGACCTAGAACTCTGAAACTTGGCAAGAAGCATTGTGTTAAAGTACACATATAGGAAAAAATCTGAAAGCTGGACAATTTCAATTAAATTACAAAAAAATAGTGTCTTTATGCAAGGAATGAGGTCCAAACTTTAAAGTGAATTAACCGTATCATGTTGGGTATCATATGAAAAAGCTTAATTAGCATAAGTTAAAACAGGTTTTTAAATATTTTTACTATGTATATTTTTCGGTATAAGAAGGAAAATATATGATTTCCCCCTTTTATTTACTAGTTTGTACGGAACCCTCGGTGGGCGAGTCTGACTTGCACTTGTCCGGTTTTTTTTTATGACCACGGTTATCCTCTAAGCACCAGTATGAATATGTAAGAAATACAATAAAATATTTATTACATTTTCTTGTTTCATACTTTTTAGAGCGTGATTTTTCAGTAGTCGGGTTTTAGTTTTTGAACTTATTTTTATTGTACCTTACTTTTATTTATTGAGTTGTCTTAGTGGTTGCTTTGTTGGTAAAACAATAAAATAAAATAAATAAAGTAATTTGTATATTTAGCAAAGGTCACGGACCCCGGTATCTGTGGAGCAAAAATTAATTAAAAAAATAAAATAATACCATAGTACTATGACAAAAACTTTATGAAAAATTTCGTCACGACACGTTCTACGCCATTTATCTGTATATATATATACTCTATCATTGTGACTAATGGCAAGTGTACAAAATTTGTACCCGAGCTAAGTAAGTTTCTCTCCAGCAGGTCATTCTAACGTCCTCCAAGTGGCCACGGAGTGACATAAATTCGTAATGGCCGCGTAAAACTGTTAGGAACTAGTTAACAAGTCGTATGGAATGTGTTACAGCTTGCTTGAGACGGTTGTCGAGTCCCGCGGGACCTCGGACTTTCGCAGCGCTCTATCTCAACCTAAATTTACTTAATAATGTTCCCTATCCTACTCCGTACATGGTTGCCTGGCAGAGATCGCTCTGTAACGACCTACTTCCTAATTTATAACTTGAACTTAATATAGTCTAGATTTTGATAAACCTAAGCAGATATATGATGAAGAAGATAGTCGTATAATAATATGCCTAATTTCGTTCATTTACTCGTATTATAACCTCAAAGATGTTAGAATAACCCTAAATAATAAGAGATATAATAATTTAAAATATAAAATTTGGCTCGTGATAATCTAATATAGGACAAGACCAGAACTCAGAGGCAATTTCATTGAAAAGAGGCGTGAGGCAGGGAGACGTTGTCTCTCCGAAACTGTTTACCGCCGGTTTGGAAGATGCCTATAAGCTTCTGGAATGGAAAGGGCTCGGCATTAATATTAACGGCGAGTACATCACTCACCTTCGGTTTGCCGACGATATAGTAGTCATGGCAAAGTCGATGGAAGAGCTCAGTACGATGCTCGAAGACCTCAATAGAGTTTCCCAACGGGTGGGCCTCAAAATGAACATGGACAAAACGAAGGTTATGTCGAACGCCCATGTAGTGCCCACCCCAATATCTGTGGGGAACTTCACTCTTGAAGTTGTTGACGAATACGTCTACTTAGGACAGACGGTCCGATTAGGCAGGTCCAACTTTACGAGGGAGGTCAATCGTCGTATCCAACTCGGCTGGGCAGCGTTCGGGAAACTTAAAAGCGTCTTCTCGTCCAATATTCCCCAGTCCCTCAAGTCGAAAGTTTACAACCAGTGTGTGTTACCAGTGATGACATACGGCACTGAAACGTGGTCCCTAACTATGGGCCTTATAAGGAAGCTCAAGGTCACGCAACGAGCTATGGAGAGGGCTATGCTCGGAGTCTCTCTACGAGATCGAATCAGAAATGAAGAGATACGTAGACGTACAAAAGTCTTCGATATAGCACAGCGGATTAGCAAGTTGAAGTGGCAGTGGGCAGGGCACATAGCACGCAGAACTGATGGCCGATGGGGCCGAAAGGTTCTCGAGTGGAGACCACGTACCGGCAAGCGCAGCGTAGGAAGACCAGCCACGAGATGGACAGACGACCTCATACAAGTGGCGGGAAGACGCTGGATGCAAGCCGCTTCCAATCGGTCTTTTTGGAAATCCATGGGGGAGGCCTATGTCCAACAGTGAACTTCTTATGGCTGAGATGATGATGATGAATCTAATATAGGACCCTTAGTTGTGCTATAATAACCTTGGTTATGTGTAAGGGCTGATATAAATTATGAATAAACTTTCAGAAAACCTATTTTTATATTTTACTCCCTCCTATCCTTTCAGTAAAATTAAGTATTTATGTAAATATAGTGTAAAATTGTAGCTGAAAAGAAAGATTAGAAAATTTTGAAAAGTGGCGTGGGGAATATGCCCCGACTCTCGCATATTCCTATGCCCATCATCCGTTCAACAGGTCAGAGCTCTACCATAGGGAAGTGAGCTTCGGCTCACTGGTTTACTTCTACTTCAACTTATAAATGAAGTTGAAACTTGGAAGAAGCAACTGCAAAAGACAAAGGGGTCCGCGGCCCTATCAGGTAGGAAAGGTTCAGTATGTCTGTAGTACTAATACAAACTATTGTCCTTTTAGAAATCAATATAATCCGTTTGTCTGTTTAGGCTATTGTCCCTAATAGGCCGAAAAGCGAGCTTCTCAATCCCGGGAAGGAGATAACCCTTGGAGCTATCTACTATTAAAGAAACTAAATGATATCATACTTGAATGGTCTTTAGATAACCCTGTTCGGCAATATAATTCTATAAATGTAATAATTCGAAAACGTAATAATTTCTAGAGATTTTCTATAAAAGAAAGGGTTTGTCCTCTATTAGTTAGACGCTTCCTTTCGGCACTGCTTTGCTTCGCCAAATACAGAAAACCCAGAAACAAGACTCTATGTCTTTATTAATTTGGAAATGATACAAAGTCTAGACTTTCTTTAGTCAAAAGACATGATATGTAAATATAAGACTCAATAATTATTGGAATATTGTTTGTAATAAGATTTTATTAATTACCGAACAACTTTATCTAAATTTTATGGAAATGAATGTTGTAATTTATACCAACCTCCAGAAGAACCTGAAACAATACCTGAAAGAAATAAACCTCTCTATCCCTACAGCATATCTCCATGAACAGAAGTATTCTCATTCTTTGAACACAACCGAACATTTTGATACTCCTAAAACCTATCCTAATTGAATCCTACACCTGAGAAGTCCCTAAGTTCCCTACTCTAAGCTAAAAGTAAGCAAGAGACACGCGGATCTCATTTAACTATCCCCGCCCAACTACTAAGGGTTTTGAGTGCTGTGAGGTGATTCACTACCCTTACTAATCTCAATTAAACCTGTCCCTACGGAATGTCCAATTCAAAGCCTAAAGGACCCTATCCCACCCTAAGGGAGGTGTCCCAAAGCCAGCAAAGGCAAGGATAAGAACACTTTCCACCTAACCGAAAGACAGTGAACGAGGAGTTTAGTTGCGGTCTGAGTTATGATATACATCAAACCGCTGCCCGCTAAGCTGCAACCACCTTTTTATATAGCGGAGCTAGAGGCGCTACCCTGACCGCACACTACCTTCCTCGCACAAAGGAAACTCAGTTGATCTCCGTTCTAGGAGCAAAATCAACCCCTGGATAGCTTCAGTAAAGTCCAGGCTTAAGCTGTAAACAACTTTACTCACAACCTTTGAACAAAGTATGTATACACACTAAGTTCTCCAGCCACAAGCTCACAACCGTGTGTGATAGTGCTATCGTCTGTTCCTGTTTCTCCGCAGAATATTACACCATCACTCAACTCAAAAGTCTAGGTTGCGAGAATACCAATCAATATCATGGTAAAAACGCTTCTTAGACTGAGTTTAAACGATCCTTATAAAATGTAATCAATACATTTTTTCACTTATAACCTTTATTATTTTGTATTTTAGGTTTATTTGATCGTTTATATTTCAAAATAATTACCTTTAGG
This sequence comes from Lycia hirtaria, assembly GCA_947563715.1. Classification (NCBI taxonomy): domain Eukaryota; kingdom Metazoa; phylum Arthropoda; class Insecta; order Lepidoptera; family Geometridae; genus Lycia; species Lycia hirtaria. The sequence goes on from OX387379.1 coordinate 2,252,613, forward strand.
AAACAGGTCAGTTTCAAGCACCCTAGCTAACTGCGAAATAACCCCCTGATCATCTTTTGACAGCCCTTTTAAAGACTTCCCTCTTCCACAACTTTGACACCATCAGATTTGATTTACATTTTTGATTTAATCTAGAATAATATTTATTTTTAAAATCCCAAAATTTCCAGCTCGCGTTTTCTTAATCTGCATAAAGGCCAAGAACTTTTCAGATTCAAACGCAGGCCTATTCTGTAAAATCAAATCTCTATCAAGTCTTCGTTCCATCTCTCTCGAACTTTCATTATTAGACAAGATACGAAAAGACAACCATCTCAATCAAAACAAAACCTCCAGAATTACCCTCGAACTTGATTTTCGATCTCAAAGATTTTAAAATAAATAGATTTTTAGAACAAAATTTGCTTTTAAAACTTAATTCTGACAAGCGTTTTCTTGCCTGTACTTGCTATACTAATATGCAAAAAGGCAAAGAACAAGAGATTATTTAATAGGTTTCAAAAAGTATTTAATTTATATAAAATACACTGTCCAAACCACTCAATTGATTATTTCAATTAATTTAAAATCCGTTTTATCATTTCTTTACAAATATTCAAAATAAAGATCATTATTTGTTGAATGCAAGCGAAATCTTATATTCGATTGCTAACAGGACAGTTGGTCCGTTACAGCTCTAAGCGATAAGGCCGCCTATTGAAAGATTAGCCATAGTAATCTTGTCTTCTTATAATATGTTTGTACAATGTGGTCTTTTAATAAAGAGTTATCTATCTATCTATGTTTGCTAACATTGTTAATTTATCATAATATGTGTAATTCTCACTTACCTGTAACATGTATGTTATTCAAGGTTAATAAATATTCTTATTCTTATTCTGTAGGTTTATTTATTTGTCTATTTTAATGCTGAATTTAACAACTTTTAACGGATTCATTTATTAATTATGGTAACCTAGCTTTTGGACCTCAAATTAGGCAATGCATGTATCTTTTATGGCTTTGGTGGTGGCATGTTTTTTTTGGTGTGAAGGATCTCTTACTATTGAGCTTCACAGTTTTTTCGTAAATGTGCATGTAAAGCCAATGATGTATTATAGGTAGATATGTTTTCCCCGGCTCTGAGTGGCAAGCCTCAAGTAAGGTAATCGCCCGAATCGTCTTCAGTTGCGACATGTCGGGCAACGTCGTTATGTTATTCTGTGTGTTAGAAAGTGAAACATTAAGATATTAAAGTCCTTAAGGATGTGTCTTATCCTCCAAAGTGCTGAGACCTGAGATTTGCCATGCTTTTACTTCATATTCAATTAGTATATCTGTAGATAAATATGAATTTCCGAAAAGTAACGACTGATTCAAAAAAATATAAAAACTAAAGACAATTATTTCAGTAGACGAAAGATTTATATCGTACAATATGAAAAAAAAGGATATTTCGTAAGTAACTGAAATGTTAACCAAATATACCAAATAATTTAGTCTATACTGGATAGTCGAAAACTGCTCTGTTGCTCAATTATACAACATTGAGCCATTTCCCTATTTTGTAATAGAAGCTTCTAGCAACTTTGTTGTACAGCAAAATTTGCGAGATCATGTTACAATATCATCTGTTGATACGGTATGTTTCCACAGATTCCGCTTTGCAAGTCAAGCTCAAAGGTAAATTGGATGGCGACCGCAACGGTCCGAGCCCGAGCGACCATTGACTTTGGCTGTACACTCCGTACAGCGGCGATTTTGTAGTCAGCATTTCTAAAGTTGACCATCGGCACTCCAGGCAAGGGACGCTGTTTAAACACTGGACCGTAATCTCTTACTATTTAAGCTCAGAGGAACAAAGCGAGTGCAATTTAAACGAAAAACTACATCTGGATTCTAGACTGTTCTTTAGGAACTAGATTCTGAATATAATAAAACAGAAATCTAACGAACCTAACCTAATAATTGTTCGGGTAAATGAAACTTATGGCTGATAAATTTACGGAACCACTACTAATGGAGTTTATTGTCATATAATTAAATTTCAATTATTTCAGAAAATACTTTAATCAAATAACTTTTACACAAAACAAAAAACAATATGAGTTATACTTTATGCGACTGCAGAGTAATATAGCTGAAATGATAATTATGCCTATCAATACATTATGCCAACATGCTATAAAATATCCAGTCACATTGTCGTCCTCACTCAATGAAAAGTATAAATTGAATTGTCTAAATTAAACGCAATTTTATTTATAATGAATACCTTACACAGTAAATCCACGAAGTCCGGACCAACTTAATCTCATTATTTACTAATTAATTTGTTTCTCTTCATAAATTGAATAACTTTATTCTTGACTGTTCCTTTCACTGAAGCGAGCCCCTAAGGAGCATCGTTCAACTTACAACATCCCAGCCTATTAAAATTAACAAAAAATATGGTTCTCGTTACAATTCGATTAATATAAACGTCGTCTTACGGCTAATAATTACTTAATACACAGTTATAAAATATTCACAGAGCATTCAAGACCTCCGATGAGAGGTTTTAATAGGACACAATTTATCTCTATATTATTCAATAAGGTATTTAGGCGCCGTAGTCGCCGCCGCTCCAGTATGAATATTTTATATTACCCTAGTTTTTTCAGGTAGTTGGTTCGTGTGACCCGAAAACGTGTGGCACGCAATGCTAGCGACACCGGTATTGGAATTTTTGCCGGCATTCGAGTCGAGCACGACTCTTTCAGAGGCGGGAGATAGGGTTGCGGCGCGGAAATAATTCTGAGTCTTCTTTTATAGCGTGTCGGCGAGCCTGTGGGTATCCGTTTTTATTAACGCCGGATAGCCGTTTCAAAGGGCACAAAAGATTTTCGGGTGATTGGGCACGTAGCTGCGGTATCTAGGCTCGAGTTAAATTCTGAAAATGTCTTTTGTATTGTAAATACGTATAGACAGCATTCCAGACTACATTCAGATATTATATTATTATGCTCACGTTATATCAAGCGCTTGAGATATAACATATATTTCATCTGTATATATCTATACTTATAATAAAACTGTAACGAAGTCGCGTGTACATTGAAGATAAATTGAACCAAACTTCTTTGCGTGTGTGTGTGTTTGTGGTTTTGGATTGAGTTTGCTTACCAACTTCTTTGATCACGGCAATGTTTTAAAAATCGAAATTTAATTTATTATTATGAAATTAAATTTTATGAAATTATACTAAAATTATAAATAAAAGCATACAATTTGCGGAGATGTTGAGCCGAGTTATAAGGTCTAGAGTTCAAGATTCTATTATTATTTTTGTTTTTTTTTTATTTGAAAAATTCGAGCATCAATGAAGGGTGTCTCCAGGGTCCATGCCTTTTACAAACTAATATATTTTTTTTTTAACTTTACATTTTTTAAACTAGAGTACAAGATAATATATATATATAATATATATATATATATATATATAGATATATATATATATTTTTTTATATAAAAAATATTTTTGTGTTGAAGCCGCGAGAAATTTTGCCGTACCGCGTCCAAGCGCGGCGAGTATGTTAGAATTAAATATATCTGCGTTTGATCACCAATTCACCTGATGGTAAGTAACGGTGGCTGAGGATGGAGCACGTCGATCTAGAAGATTTTTTACATTGTATCAAGCATAAGATGCAAATCTTGGAAGTTTCAATGTTAGAGTGAATAGATATCTTCTAGATGACGAGCTCCATCCTCAGCCACACCGTCGCTTAACATCATGCGAGTCGGTGGCCAATAGTAGATATAGCTTGCACAAAAAAGAAAACTTCATGTATTTATTTACACCTTAGTGCTTTGAGATGGTTTTGTACCAGCTTCAGGCGTTCGTGTCTATTGAGAAACGTGCTAAAATCTCATCAAAAAGATGGCTGATCTAGTTATCTTATGAATCTGGTTATTATAATATTGTAATGTGACTCTATAAAGTTGATTGTGTCGGGGTATATTGTGAATTTTGGTGTAACCTGTCGTTAAAATTTACGACATAGGTATCTATTTAAAACGTAAATCCTTTTAGGATGGCTTCGTAAAATTCAATTTACATATTGGGAGCGTGTACTGGACTCCTCATTATCCCACGTAATGGCGCAGGCGAGTGCACTCCCACAAGACTTAATTACCCCTAATCCCACATTCTGTGAATCTAACAGTAACCTCGGTGGGGTAATTACGGTCCACTGTTCTAAGGCAAATGGAGTCATTTATTTATCTGTTAATTTTGCGGCAAACACGGATCTAAAAACAAACAGAGGCTAAAAACAATTGGATTATAATAATGTTTAACGAAATGTTTACTATTTTCAGTGGAGAAATGGTTTTTTGACAACCCCAACGGGAAAAGGGCTGTATCTTGATTGCATGCCTGTATCTTTTCTATCGTATGTTTTCATGGTTATTAAATGAATTGGATATATTGTTTGTATTGTTATGTTATTTTCTGCACTTCAGGAAGCTATTCAACTCAACGGATGGCATGGAGATATTATTATGTCAGCCAGATAAAAGTCTAATTATGACAAAGCCTGTCGAAATTTGGATTGTGGACCAAGTGGACTGCGTGTCTTGGGATAGATGGAAAGGATTGACAATCTAACGCGTGCTTATTGTAAATATTTTTACACAAAAGTTTGAAAAGGAGGGTAATGTTTCTGGTGTACCTATATCATTTAATTTGGAGATGAAGTTTTGAAAAAGACATATATTTTGATTTTTTTTAAGATTTTTACCCGATTGCGTAAGAACGAGGGTTATGTTTTTCGAGTATATGTTTCTATGTATGTTTGTATTTATATATGTATGTATGTCTCTCAATGAGCTCCTACAGCCTAAATGGCTTGACCGATTTTGATAGGTTGTCGTTAGATTCGTCTTCCCTCCCTAAGTGACGTAAGCTATATTTTTTGTGATAATTTATTATTATCACGACTCTCACAAAAATAAGACAATGCGCTTTTTCGTAAACTGCAATGAACTTTTTCGTAATAAATGATTTTACCAAAATTATTCTAAAGAATGCGCATTTATAACATTTTACAGTAATTTTATATTTTACGCTTACTTTCGCACAATAATCGTGCACTCAGCAGCGTAATGAAATCGTAAGTTAGGCTGCAAAAACCGCTTTTGTGCAGTCGGATGTTTTGTTTTTCTTATAATATAAATATCTACTCGTTTGTTTTGAATAATTCTATCTAAACAAACAAAATCATCTCTTACTTTTATAATATATAGTCTCTCTCGCGGTCCAGTCACATAAATGTTGTGGACCGCGAGAGAGATAACTACGGAGTTTATGTTACACTTTATCTTCTACATACCACGGAAATATCAATTTGTAAGTTGGAAAACGATCTAAAAAAAATATGAAACATCTAGTTCATCGAGACATCTTTAAAGCAAACATTAAGTATTCACTTTTTAAATATGTCGCGTGTAAAAATATAAATTTAAAACGGAATGCTTCATAAACTCAGCAGTTTCATTTAAAAGTCGTGTGCAAACGTTATACGGTATCGTCCAACCTGCTTACGTACACTCGTCGCACTTTGCCTGCCCCTTAATTGGAGGGGTTGCCTTAGTTCAACACGCCACGGCACCCCCTCTACCTGACGCAAACAAAAATAGACCTTTTCGCTTCTATACCACAGCCTAGTATGCGAAAGTTTTGTAAATAACGCTAAATAAACGAGGCTGGCGATATACTGGGAATAGTTCATGAAAAGGCGCACTAAAGCCGTTATAATACTTGTAATATTGTAGCGATATATGTCACTGCGTGTATAACTGTAGGTTATCATCTAGGGGCTATAAAGAGAGTTAATTTTCGAGAGAAGAATTATTTTTACAATTTATTGTCGCTTTACATCAGGCGAGTTAAAAAAAGGAGAGGCTCTTGATTTTTTAATGTTTTTGGAGTGTATGTATGTTTTTTGCAATAATATGTATGTTTGTAATGTATGTATGTTTGTATATGAGCGCCTACAGCTTAAACGGCTTGACCGATTTTAATGTGCGAGTGTGGTTAGATTCATCTTCAGTCCCTGAGTGTCGCTATATTTTTTTATAATAGTAATACATCTCTCACCAAAATAAAAAATTGCGTTCTTTTTGTAAGCTCCAACCAAGGTTTTCGTAATAAATAAGTGGTTTTACTAAAATTATTATAAGGAATACGTATTTATAGCGACTTTGCGCATACTTTCTCACAAAAACATACACTCAACGGGCGTATCAAGCTTAACGAAATCGAAAACGCTACATTTGCAGCTTGCAGTTACAGTCTGCATCGTAGTTCGGGATAACACCATAATGTAACGTCTATCGACAAGTGCACTGTGATTTCAAAGAATGTACTCAGCGTTTACTTTTTATCCCGTGATAAATTGAATTCTCCTTTCAATTCATCATTCAATGAAAATTGATCCTTGAAGGAAAATTCGTTCGAAGTTATTATGGTAGGAGATTGTTCTTATTCTTTTGTTTCTTTATTATAAAATCTATTGACTGGCCTCACAATTCAATTGGTATTGGTACTGTCCGCTAAGTCGTAGGTCGTGGGTTCAATCCTCACCCATGACAAACATTTGTGTGATGAGCATGAATGTTTGTTCTGTGTCTGGGTATTTCTATGTCTCCTAAGGGTATAACAAAAACTTAATGAATTTCACAATTTCATTACAGTCTATATGATAATTAAATAATTAATTACGTCTAAGATATAGTGACGATTACAGTCTCCTAAGTATATTATTATATTTACCTACACAAAAAATATATTATACTTTTATATTATGTTCTTTTTCTATCAGCCATATAGTTCTCATAGTGCAAGCTTAGTTTAGGGCTACATGGTGTTGTTTGAAACGTTTACAAATATTTATATTCGTTTATTTATATTTATTTAAGAATCCAAAACGATAATTTTATTATTTGCGTCATTGAATCTCTTAAATTACATATGAGTAAGTTTTTTTTTTATTTGCATGCTATTTTTTATGGTTAAAACATTTATGGGTAGACCGGAACTTAATGAATATACTATTTATAAAAAGTATAGTTGTTGAGTAACAATACATATGGAAGATGATCATAGGTAATAATTACAGAACTGAACTTAATTACATTATTCTTCATGAGATCCAGAAGCTTCAGGTGATTGTTGTTTGGGGCAGACATCGAGAGGCGCGTTGGTTGAGGCGCAGTAAGCAACTACGTCGACATAGCCGAGGTGGTTGAGGGAGCCCCGCCGATCGATGAGCGCTTCTGACGTGTTTTTCACGAACACGCTCGGCGCGACTTCATCACATGCATGCACCAACACCCCGACATCTTGACATCCCTGTAACAGTAGATAATTAGTCCTGTCGGCCTGTCGGCAACTCCGTCTCGCTCGCGCATAGCTACATTTTGAAAATATAAACTTACTGAAATTGATTACGAAAATCTGGTATTCAAAAAACTATATAAAGACAAACACTTACTAAAATTTTCATTTAGATTCAAACGTGGAACTGAAAAAATGGATTCAAGTACTTATTAATTTCAAATTCAAATTTATAGGTAGGTATTAAAATTAGTATAAGTTTTTTTTGTTGGAGACTTATAAAATGATATCTATATGTATATGTCGGTTTAAGCTTACCTGATTTTCTGTAAGTCTATTCAGTTCAGTATCAATTATATTATATTTTCAATATTTATAGTTTAGAAAACTGAAAAAACAGACTTCAAAATATGCAATACAATATACTTAGGTAATATACTTAGGTATACATACGCGGCTTGCTGTGCACTTTCTTACAGGCGCTTGGATGATATTTTACCATTTATTTTGTTATAAAAACCAAATTACTGCATCCATTTTGATAAAATTTATATGGGACCATCTCTGAAGCATGCTACCTCTACCAAATACAAAAATAATAATCAAAATCAATGTACGATTGGCTGAGTAATCGGTGAACAAACATACAAAAAAAACACAGACCGAATTGATAACCTCCTTCTTTTTGAAAGTCGGTAAAAAATTTAGATATACGTGGGCAGGAAACAGGTTTTACTATTGACAGCGCATTAAACATGTTTTTTTTTTATATTTAACAAGTACAAATATGGTGTGTATCGCAATTTCGAATACAATTTTTTTAATAAATAATTATATTCTGAATAGTTAAAGTTTTTGAGAGGCATTCCATTGTGAGATTAACATCAGGAATAATTGGAATCTTACCGAATGTATGTTGATCTCTTGCAGCTTTGTTCCGGGATAGAAATGTGTTCGAGTTAAAGGCCGACGGTTTGCTGTTTTTACTCCTGACAATTTAATTAATAAGTAAATAAGATTACATTACAAAATAACTTTAACCATTAATGGTCAAAGAGAGTAGCTTTACAATGAAGTAATTGTGGTCAATTAAAGCTTTAATATCCGTCTTCATTGGTGGCAAATCACATTTGTCGAAAAATAAACAATAATAAAAAAAAAAAAAACAATAAACAATAATAATATTTAATTTACATTTTTGCTATTAAGCAAAAAATTTAATTAAATATTGATCCAAAAATTTCAATAAAAATATTTTTTTATAATGTTCTTCCAAAAACATATTCCTGTGTAGTGATGAAAAACGGTGATGATGATGATAAAACGTAGCCTAAGTCCGTTTCCAGGTTAGGTTATATCTGTAAGAAATTTCATAATGATCGGCTTAGCCGCGAAAACGTAACAAACATACAGAGAGACCGTTAAATAAATAATAGATATATATATTTTATTTTATTTGAGAAAATATTGGAATAAGTTTTGAATTTTTATCACTGTAACTTTTGTTCCAAATCAATTAATTTGTTAATTTTCTTTTTAATTTGTAAAATTTTATTTTTAATACAATGTGATATTGTATTATCTGTTGTATGTTTTTGTCACAATAAAATACATGTCGATGTCTACTTACCATACGTAACTGAAGTGCATTCTTTAGCTGCGAAACTGGTACCAAATAAGGCATAAAATGCCAAAACTGCTACAAAATTGCTCACTGCTGCCATGTTATGTAAATTTTTTCAGAGACTTTTCTAGTTTATCCGCGACCCACGGGGATTTCAAATGTAAATGAAAACTGTAAGCTGCAGTAGATGTTAAATACTAGTTTAGTAACTAACCATGCTTTAATCAATTAGCGACAGCCATTATAACTGGTATGCTTTTAAATTATCAGTGTAACACCTATGGGCATACCAAGTGTATAATACAATTACATCTATATACATAGTTATGTGGTGCTACTGAAATTTCTTTTAAAATCTATAAAACAATGATCGAAGCGAAAGGTGGATATTAAAAGTAAAGATAGTCCGTCCATTTAAAACTGCTCTGGAGTAAGAAAAACAGATACAGGAATGAGAGAGATTATTATGCGACAAAGAACGAAAGAGACCGATATAGCCCAAAAGGATTAGAAAACTGATGAACCAATCAATTAATTACATTTTATTGACACCTCAAAATAGTAATATTTAACAAAATGAACACAAATAATGGCAAAATAGACGGTCTTATAGCTGAGAGGGATCTCTTCCAGACAACTTTAAGATATAAGAATCAAAAACCGCTGGGGTCTCTACTCTAGAACCCGTCTGGGGTTTTTGATTCTCTACTCTAGAACCCCAGACGGGTTCTAGAGTAGAGACCACCCCAGATCTCACGGAAATTGTTCATTTTATGGGATAAAAGTAGCATAGGTATATTCCAGGTTATGAGTTATCTCCATTTCAAATTTTATTCAATTTTGTAGAGCCGTTTTAGGCATAAAAGAGTAACAAATATCACAACACACGCATGCAGAAACTTCTGCCTTTATAATATTAATGTGATCAGTGAGGTGAGCAATAGATTAGAAAAAGTGTTGTTTGTTTTTTTAAATAAATTCTTTTAATTTTGACCCAAAAGCAAAATAGTAACCCGTATTTAGTAATTCTAAATTTTTAAAATAGCGTGTAACTGAATTAACTACTATGATTGTGTGAAGTAGTTTATAATCTCCATTAAGCGATAAATTAATTTGAGGGTTTTTTGCTCTTTGGTTATAATTGGATTAGTTCAGACTTTCTGATTACATATCAATATCGCATTTCTGCAAGTATTAAGTAGTATTAGATGCAATGTGAAGCGGTTATTCTGCACCCAGGCTTTATCTGATTTAAGTAATTGATATTTTCATGTCATAATCAAAATAAAATAAATATGTAATAGACGATTATTTTAGTTAAAAATGGTTGGCTGTAAAATCGGTTTAAGGACGATAATTTTACGTGATAACGATGCGTCACAAGCCAAACGCTTAGGCCGATCGTGCCTCTCTATTGGTTGTTCCGCGCTCTCGCTTGCACGCTTGGCTCAGGCGGAACGTGACAAATTTGAATGAGTCACGCTTTTTCGTGCGTGCAGCCGGCGTTGATCGATTTATAAGATGTTATCACGTCAAAAAATCTTCTCTGGAAACGCTAACTGGCACTCTCTAGTAGAAAGTGCTAAGTACCTAATAGATAGAGTTTAAGATAGTTCGTGATCGATGTGACGCGTGACCAAAATGCTGGTGCGTATCTGGCCTAAGCATAAGCATTGCTATTCAAACTGGCTATACGACAACATGCTGGGTACGCTGCCAACTGGTAGTGGGCTTGAGCATTTGTATTGTCTTTAGACCATTATCGGTCTGGGGTAATCGATTTGCTTTTTGAGTCGTAGCTTAGTTAGTTGAGTACGTGTAGTTTGTATATTGATTTGTTGTAGTTAATAAAGGCACTTGCCCATTTATATAAATATGTTTATATCTATTCTATCAGCCATCTATTTCCATAGTAACAAGCTTTGCTTAGTTTGGGCTAGATGATGTTGTGTGAAATGTCCACAAAATATGTATTTATATAAAAAAAAGATAGTTCATTTTGTTAACTTTATTAGAGCTTGTGTAAATATAAAACTATCGTGGCAAAATAAGGTAACTAAAACGTCTGGAAGTATATACTTACTACTATGGTATTCTGTGGTCTCCACTGAACAAAATAATGAAAATAAGGACAGCAGCGCCGTCAATGCCACATTAGATCTCTAGCTGAACTAAATCTGCCTTCCATTACTCATTATCTTAACGAGGATTATAAGTAATAAAATCATAACATGAACTTTAAGATTAAAGTCTTACATTTTGATTTTGAATCTGATTGCAACTGGAATTCCCTGACGTATAGTCGAGTTTTTACTCATTATGATAGGCCTCATGGCTCAGTGGTAGTACGACTGCCTCCTGTGCTGTAGGTCGTGAGTTCGATCCCCACCCAGGATAAACATTTTTATGATAAGCATGGATGTCTGTTCTGTGTGTTTCTATTATTTACAAAAAAAAAGTATATAGGTATGTATTCTATCAACCATCTAGTTTCCATAAGCTTTGCTTAGTTTGGGCTAGTTGGTGTTGTGTGAAATGTCTACCAATATTTATTTATTTGTTATTTTAGTCAATGTAAGCACTTTTCATTGCATTAATAAAAGATAACATTTCAGAATATCATATCCAATCCATTTTTATAAGCCGAAAGTCATAAAAAACAAAATTATTTAATTCCATATTGTTTTGTATCAACATGTTAAGTGAATGTTAAACACGGCTTCCTTTCGCGAGTTTCTCTTCCTGTTTTCCTCATTCCCGCACTAATCGACAGTTAGTTATTCTATTTGGAGGGCCGCCAAGTCGCCAAGGAGCCGCTATTGAATTATACCGGATGGAGGGCATTATCCACTCGCTATTACAAAACTTGTCATGAGCCCTTACGTTTTTTTGGTCCTAGAATAATGTAGTTTTAACGTTTTTATTATCCGAATAGGCACTGTTATAATAATTATAGTTTAAAAAAACTGAAAAAAACTACTTCAAAATACGCAATTCGTTGACTTGGATGATATTTTTCCAGTTAAAAACCAAAGTACTGAACCAATTTTAATAAAATGTATATGGGACCACCTCTAAGGTATTACCTACCAAACAAAAAAGATTATATTTGGTATGCTTATAAATTATAAATAAAAAAAGAATCATCAAAATCTATTCATGATTGGCGGACTAATCGCTAAATAAACATACAAAAAAAAATGTCGAATTGAGAACCTCCTTTTTTGGAAGTCGGTCAAAACATACTGTGCACGTAATACGTATATGTAATGCATTATCCTCCAAAATACCAACGCGTATATTTATTACGCCAAACATAATTCATAAATTAGGTATGTTTGTTACCTACGCAGGATTCAGGTGAAACGTGAATTATACGTAATATTTGTATTAAACCATAAATCAATTGAACTAATCCCACGGTAAAGGCATGTTGGCTGTATTTACTTGTTTAAAGTTAGTTATGACTTCATAATGAGCAGGGTATGTTTCGGGATGCCGTAAACTAGACTAGACTTACTAACAAATTCATTTTCTTGGCCATCTTAATCTAAGCGGACTTTAACATAACTTTGAGATTACATAGATTTTAACACAAATTAATTTTGTAAAACGATAATTTTACAATTATTTTAGTTCAAAATGTATTCAAGCAAGCTTCTAGTTTATTATTATTTATTACTTCTTTACCTCTTTATTATTTGTTTATTTAAATCAAAGTAAACCTTTCCAACCCGTCAAACGACCGTCTGACTTGCGATCCGCAGGTCCTGGGTTCGAATCTCACGGCACGCACCTCTGTCTTTTCGAAGTTATGTGCGTATTGTTGATTGCCGCCAACTTCAAACGGTGAAGGAAAACATTGTGAGGAAACCTACATGTCTGAGAGTGATTAATGATCTTGAAGATGTGTGAAGTCTGCCAACCCGTACTTGGCCAGCGTGGTAGACTATGACCTTACCCTTCTCAATGAGAAGATGACCACGCCCAGCAGTGGGACAGTTTGTACAAATAGGGCTGAACAAAAAACCTTTCCAACTATGAGACTTTTATCTATTACCGTTCAAAAGATACAGTCCTTTAGTATAGGACAGATAGACACCGTACCCTTACGTCCCTCACGAGTGGGCTCCCGCATGTTTAATACGGAAGCCTAAAAACTGACTGATACACAGATACACACTTCAAACTTATAATATCCCTCATTTTGAGTCAGGGGTTAAAAAGCTATCCATTTTTTTTAATGTAGAAATAGGTTTGCGCTGTCCGCCGACCGCTAATTCGCCTAATTTTAAGCAACGTTGCGGTCTACTATTAATAAAATAAAATATATAAATATTTGTGGACATTTCACACAACACTATCTAGCCCAAACTAAGCAAAGCTTGTACTATGGAACTAGATGGCTGATAGAATACATATATAACTTTTTTTTGTAAATTTATACCTACATATGATCCATAGAAACACCCAGACAAAGAACAAACATCCATGTTCATCACACAAATGTTTGTCCTGGGTGGGGATAGAACCCACGACTTACGGCATAGCAGGCAGATATACTACCAACTGAGCCACAAGGCCAGTCGTTGGACGATGGAGCGCGCTGACCTAGAAGAAACCAATTCACTCGCTATTTAAAGACACCTAGATTATATTTGTATGCGAACACTCTGGACCAATTATAAAAATGTTTACCAACTTAAATAGCTGGTACGTTGGTAGGTTGGTACACAACTTAATAAATAGGTAATTTACTAAGAGCTAAAAAGTAGGCGTAGTAGTAGTAGGCATTTAGTATAATTAGAAATTTCCTATTTGAAGGAAAGTTTGGTGCGCCAGGGGACAGTTAAATAGAATAAGTTTTGGGAATCTATTCATCTACGATGTTGTCTACAGAACTTAAATAAGTAGGTAATTGTTGAGTAACAACAGCTGTCTCACTCGCACGCGACTCCTTAATTCTAAAATTAGTGTATGTACTTTTGAATGATTTACTAAGGGTATCATTTAAGCTATCGCCAATTTAATTGGTTTTATATTTCTTACATAATAGGGGTTTGTCGCAAAATAGTAGATTTCTCGCCGAAGTGTAGTCGCCAAACAATATAATATCAATTCCACAATAAATCACCTATCCTCATTGAGATATATGATCTAGTGCCAAATAAGTAAATGTTTTTGTATTAAAAAAAAACCTTTTTTATCAGCCCTGTTTGTACAAACTGTCCCACTGCTGGGCACGGACCATCTTCTCATTGTGAGACGCTGAAGTTTACATAGTTATATTTAGAAAAAATACATTCAATAATTATAAATTAAAAATAAGTCTTGTGCAAGCGCAATACCCTTTTTCCAAAGAAGGATATTGCTCGCAGTAAAAAAATAGATAATAATGCAATTTTTTTTTTTTTTTTTTTAAATGCAACTGTGTGTCGAGTCGGGTAATTCGCTCGCATAATGTCGTGTCATACTTGCCCTTAACATATTGATATCACAAAAAAAAAACAAGAGTTGAAAACTGTGTGGCAATGCACTGCTCTCATCACTCTGAGATATTTGGCGGCGGGATATATAGCTGGAAACATTGTTCTTCAAAAGCAAACACAGAGAGAACTGCTTGGCGGTTGTAATGTAATAACTGGCATATACTGATAAAATATGGTATTTCCGCAGTCTTAACGTCGTAAAAGTCCTTTTACAAGTTAGGCTGATATTCAATATAATCAAAATATTCCCAGTCCATGAAAAGTTAGAGGCGACCATTCGGGACCAATTTAACAAAACAAGTTAACCGAATCAATTAACTGCAACGTTGGCTACACAAGTTGTTATTGAGTTCCCGAACTGTTAATACGCGGCGGTATGTCCCGCGGTTTTTGTACCCCTGGCTTTACTCAGTGAGGGATCAGAGAGCGACTCTATAAATCCACTACTTTATTAGTTTTGTTTTAGTTACGAACTGGTTTCGTTGCTGTTACGAACTTGTTAAAATTGCTTTCGATAATGACTTCAAATATTTGAGATTGGAGTAGGCATGTTCGGCGCACTATTAAAGTTACTTATATATACTGTTCAAGAATTCTTCATATACTTAGATATCTAATCTGCAGCAAAAATTTTGGTTTGAAAGTATAAAATCTCAAAACAAAAATAGTGGATTATCATAAGATAAAATAAAAAATAGTGAATTAACATAGTGCCCAGAAGGAGATGGCGGGATGAACTGGACTCCTGTTGTAAGAATTGGACTCAAAAATTATTGAACCGAGAAGAATGGATGGAGGATAGGGAGGCCTTTGCCCAGCAGTGGGACGGAACAGGCTTAAATAATAATAATAATATCATAAAAGTTTTATTTCCCTTTCAAGATAGATTACGCACAGTGTTATAAGCGTATGTTTCCCTTGACACTACTGCATGGCACTATTAGTAGTGCCATGGGATTGTTTTTTTTTTCCTGTGACTTTACCAGTAGTACCATGGGTAAAACAGTATTTCCTACACTACTCATTCGGTAGTAGTGTCAAAGTAAATTTGATTAGCCTTGGCACTATCGGTTTAGGTAAGATAAACCGATAGTGCCGATAGTGATTTCATCATAAGTAGTTAGGCTTTTTTTTACATAGAAATAGGTTTGCATTTGACCGCCAATTTGCCTGATGTTATTTGACGTTACGGCCTACGATGGAGCGCGATTACCTAGAAGAAACCAATTCACTCGCGATTTAAAGATACCCAGATTATATATATCGGGAAAGACCCACTCAGGAAGCACAACCACAATCCACAATCAATTCCACAATCTAGCAGTCCGCATGATGAAAGTGGAGTTAAAGCGTTTCGTTCGGGTTTTTGTTCGGGTCAAGTCAAGTTAAGTCAGGTGACATATTGAATCCTGAGTTTCAAGCTAACCCAAGACAAATGTAGAGCAAAATGAATAGAATTTGATAGCATATGACTTAGAAATAAATTGATTTTACGTAAAAACCGACTGCTTTTACTAACATCACTTTTAGTAAAAATGTTGCGAAGCTTTGCCATAAGTTCTGAATATCCCTAGACTAGTAAGAAAAGCGCTGTCTCATCGGTTACCTAAAAGTTGCCATATCGCGTTCGTTAATAGACACGTATTACTCGACGGGAATTTCTCCTCAATACCACATACTAATTATAAGAAGTTCTGGGCTTCTTCCAAATTACTTTGCACTTTTTGATTGACGACTTTTTCTCTGGCAATATTTCATCTAACTTAATATTATTTTGCTTATTACTGTACACCGACCTTGGCTTGTGGCTTCACTCGTTATTCCATAATTTTGAGTTAAAGAATTATAGTTTAAATAATCGGCCAAGTGCGAGTCGGACTCGCGCACGAAGGGTTCCGTACTATCATCTATAATACTACAAAGTTTAGTTCTGTTTATAAAATAACGAGAAATCAACGAAATTCCAAGTAGTAAATTGCAAACTTATAGGTAGGTTTTCGATACACATCCGGGCAGCATGACGACGCTCGCGCGAATACGCGCGGCTATGGCTCGCTCCGTGATGTTACCTCCCCCGCTACCCGGGCGGCGCGGCGCTCGCACCGCGTTTAGATGCACGGATTATTTTCATTTAGTGAGTTTTTATGTATTAGATTAGGTATTTATTTTTATAGTTAATATATTTCTAAATATTTACTTACAAATATTGAAGTTTCTACCTGTTAATTAAGATCGAGTAAAAATTGCTTAAAAAATACGTTTGTTGTATGGGAGCCCCCCTTTAATATTTACTTTATTGTTATTTAATTATTTATTTTGAAAGGTAATATACAAGTAAATATTCTGTGAAAATTTGAAGCATCTACCTGTTACCGTTTTTAATATTGAGCAAAAAAATACGAAAAAAACACGTTTATTGTATGGGGACCCCCCTTAATATTTTTTTTTTTTAATTTTTAGTATTTGTTGTTATAGCGGCAACGGAAATACATCATTTGTGAAAATTTCAGCTTTCTAGCTATCACGGTTTATGAGATAGAGCCTGGAGACAGACAGACAGACAGACAGACAGACAGACAGACAGACAGACAGACAGACAGCGAAGTCTTAGTAATAGGGTCCCGTTTTTACCCTTTGGGTACGGAACCCTAAAAACGACTGCAAAATACACAATATACGCACATACGCGACATCCTGTTCACTTTTTCTCAGGATTTTACCTCCTGAGACCTTTTACACCTTTTAAATTCTAAGCTCAGAACTTCTTATAATTTTGATATAAATACCAATGTGCTGCATTGATTTTAATAAATAAAAAATAAATAAATATTTGTGGACATTTCACAACACCATCTAGCCCAAACTAAGCAAAGCTTGTACTATGGAACTAGATGGCTGATAGAATACATATATACTTTTTTTTTGTAAATATATACATATGATACATAGAAACACCCAGACACAGAACAAACATCCATGATCATCGCACAAATGTTTGCCCTGGGTGGGGATCGAATAATATTTATATGAAACCACCTGTGAAGAAAAAAAAATCATCAAAATCAATGCACAATTGGCTGAGTAATCGGTGAACAAACATACAAAAAAAAAAAAAAACATACAGACCTATTTAATAATGTCCTTTTTTTGGAAGTCTGTTAAAAAGTAGGTCGGTTGGTACAAGCAAAAATACTGTTTACATTTTACCTCCAACGTGATCAATGTCCGTGTCTGAATGCTGACTATAACGGGAAGGTCACTGGAGAAACTCTGGGATCATCTAAATCGTAAACTTGTAAGGCTAATTTAGATGTAATAGCAGTTTTCCTCTTAATTTTGTTACATTCATCCTCAGTCACACCGTCCCTTGAGATCAGGCGAGTTAGTGGTCAAGCGTAGAACCATCTAACATAAATATACAACCATTTAGCTGGGAGGGGCGGGAGGAAGGACACTAGACAACAAAAAAATACTTTAAATAATAATAATATTAATTTTAATATTTTGCATTAAAAAAAGGTTTTCCAGACTTACAGAATTTTTGAATCATCTATCCAACGACGCCTTTGGGTTAGACGAGAAAAATTAATTCATCCCCATCTAGGTACTCGTATATGCGGGGGTTTTAAGTTATTCCTATGAGAATGGGTGGTACCGTAAAAATATGGCATTCTAGATATTATTATACCACTTTGATAGCGTAATTATTATAATATATTTGTACTAAATTAAAGCTTTCTAGTACAAGCAAAGCTGCGGAAGGACAGACAAACATAGGGACATGGCAAAGTTAAAAGACTTCAACGGGTATAAAGTATATATATATTTTATTTTGTTTGTCAATTTCTGTGTGTGTTCTTTTGTCACAATAAAATATTGAAAATATAATTGTACATAGTCAAAAATCGCACACTTTTTAAAAAATGTTTAAATAAAAATCAGATTCGCAAAATGTACTATAGGTACTATATACTGCTTCATTTAATTAAAATGGTTTTCTCCTAAAATGATAAAGTTTTCGATATAATCAATTTACGCTGCGAAGCCGAATGGTAGAGGTTTCTCAGATGTTTGTGTCACCCGGTGGAAAATTTAGATCAAAGGTTTAAGTAAATATTTAGATGAACATCCGAAACGTTTCTCTCCTCTTTTATTTTAATTAATGAACACTTTATGTTCCCTGTCGACTTTTATTTTAATTAATGAACACTTTGTGTTCCCTGTCTACTTTTATTTTATTCTACCTGATGCTAACTTTTTAAAATTTATTTAAGTTAACTTAATTTTTTTAATAAATTAGAAAATAAATTGGAATTTAATTAAGCACATTTTTGAATTTATCAAATTATTCTATGCAAAATGCCTTCTATGAACGCAAGTATGTTCCGGGATTAGGATAACATGTTCTTAACCTCGTTTTATAATTTTTTTTTGTTTCAATTTTAAATTAGGTATATAGTAACTAAATGTTGATTAGTAGTGATAGTATATAGTGATATCCCTACTTTCAAATATAAAAAAGCCGAGACTAACACAATTAAACAGATTTTTAAATCGTAGCTAAGAATATTCGATCAAGTTACATTTTAAACAAAAACAATAAGGTACACGGTTTCGTAGCTACGTTGCTAATAGCCAGAAATAGTTATATAAACATTATACACACGTCACTCTTTCTCGTCCTTGTGCGATTGAAATTAACTAAGCTAACACTATTTTTCCTATAAATACAACTAATTATATCAAAATATTCACGCGTTCTCATCTTAATCCTATCTGCAGAGTTGATGGAAATGAAAAGAATCTACTCAGACGTTTAATGTAATCAAATTGTATGCATTATCTGAAACCTGTTCCATGTCACCCATTTCAAGGGAGTACGGAAGAAGCCTCCCCTAAGAATACCCATTCAAGGCTCTACACTCATTTGCATGTGAAAGGCATGTACGGATCTCGTACGAATGGGAACGAATAGACATCGCAGCGAGAAATTGTCTCTATACCTACAATGTTTTCATTTTAAATAAAAACTACGGGTCACTCACGTCTCTTTTGAGACGAAAAATCCGACTATAGCGCTGCTCCTTTGAAAAAGACCGCCGAATGCGGTTGAAACTGTAGTCGGATTTTTCTGCTCAAAACAGACGTGAGTGACCCGTAGTTTTTATTTAACACAGTAAGGTTTTATCAAAAATATGTTTTGCATAAATTATTTACCAAAGCATGTCTTGCACTTGACCAGTTTTTAGTATTTGTTGATTTACATAAAAGCAAACCCTACAATCTTATTATTTGATCTGTATCTGTTATCGTTCAAAAGATACAACGTTTTATGTGTAGGACAGACAGACAGATATACACCGTATAGGTAATTACGAATAGACTCCCGCACCCATAGTACTTGGTAGAAGTAATAGGCTCCCCAAAAGCTGCACAGTACCTATAGAATGTTTGAAAAGTGGTATCACTCTTTAAATAATTTCAGTAAAAGACAAAGAGTAATAACTTATAACTTAATAATAATTTATATTCAGAGCGATACTCTAAAAGATAAGTATAAATGCTTGCGAGCAATATTGCAACAATATAATGTATTTCTTGAGCTCAAAGTAGGTACATTGTAACCAGTTTGTATTTTACAAGCAAGTGTTGTTTGTGAAATTCGTACTTAATTTATCAAAATAGTGTTCTATAGTGGAGTATCTGGAGGAGAGAAGTCCAGATAAAAGAGCAGTCTTCAGAACATCTTTCTAAGTCCAGTATTGTTTTTATAAGCTTTACATTAACTTTTTTTCGCAAGATAGATCTACGATTGACCACCAACTCGCCTGATGTTAAGCGACGGTCTAGCCGAGGATGGAGCTCGTCGATCTAGAAAATATCTATTCACTCTTACCTTGTTAATATGCGTCAAATCATGGACTTGAATTTTAAACCAGTTATTCCCAACCGCTTGAGCTAAGTTTTGGCATACACGTATGTTTTAGATAACACTATAATATTAGTTAGTAAATGAAACAGTTTGCTGAGAAGTATACACATTTATGATAATATTAGTGATACAAGGATTATATATTTAAAAATCTTGACTACCTCAAAAGAATAGAGTGAAATATAAATACAAATAAAATAAATACAATAGTAAAATACAAATTAGTGGAATTACCACGGTGTACTAATTTCTAATTTTAATGTTTCCAAAATTAAATAATAAAATAATAAGTATTAAATTAGTACAAATATAAGTTTGCGTAACGAAATAGTGCGCAGTAATTTAACGCGCCGAATACCACATATTGCAAAGGTGCACTTTGAAGTTCCTTTAAATACGAAATATAAAAAAAAAAAAAACGTATTTAAAGGAAGTTTAGATTTTTATTTAATCCCAGACAAAAAATAACAGCTGAACCAATTTTGATGGAATAGAACACGTTTGATGACAATCACTTTCAAACAAAAAAAAACTAGAATAAAATCGGTCCATCCGATTGAAAGCTACGATGTCCAGCTCTCTGTGGTATCGTAGCTCTGTTTCACAGACACATAGGTCAAACGTATAATACCCCTCTTTTTGATTTGGGAGTTAAAATTTTATTATTACTAAAACTTTATAATTACATTAATCAAATTGCATTTATTATTCCGCTTGGTGACTACTGGTGGTGAATTGGTGATAATATTAAACGCATTCCGCGGAATCATTCACTTTAAGACAATATGGACAAATAGCGTGTATCCAATAAGCACAATATATATACAAAAAAAAACATTTTTAAAATATCATGAACAAATTGCTCGAAGTATTTCCTTCAATCTGTTTGGAAGGTTACATTAAAACTCTAAAAATGTCTCCCTCGGAAGAAGGCTCGTCGAATATGGCTCATTTATAAAAAGGCAATATTGATTTTTCGATTGAATAAGCGGCTCGTTGGCTTTGTAAAAATTGGACTTTTTAATTCTTTATTGTCGGCTGGAGCGGGGTTCAGTAATGGAATCAAGCAGCCGGGTCACGTCGCGGACCCTCAAACGGCTGACGCTGGAAGATAAACTTTACCTTCATTGTCAATTTCCTTGAGTCTTGAGGGCACTCCGCCTCCGGAACAATGAGAGAAAAGTACTTTCGACGAGTTTCTGTTCATTCTTTAATGGTGCGTTGGCGGACGCATGCCTGAGACCGATAACCGAACTTTCCGTGGCTGGACCATCTTGTTTAGTTTGAATTATTAGTTGAAATTTGAATTAGTCGTAATCTTTTATCTTAACAACATCGCTGTTAAGATTGAAGTAGATTTTGACGACGCTATTGCAGAAAACCCCCACCGACATACTTTGTGGTGATTTATTGTTTGGCATTTGTCTAATTTCATGGTCTATTATTTTCATTATTTTGTTGTTTGACGTTCATAAGTGCATGTACTCGTAACATGTCGACGGAAATTAAATTTATTTGATTTGTTCAAGCAACCTCGTATGCATGGACTTGAATAAGTTTTTTATTAAGACTGGTAACGTAATTAATGTTATTGTAATAAATACTACTATATATACTGTGCCGAAATCTTAAATTTATTGTTTAGGATCGAACGCGCATCTCTAGACTAAGAAATCGAACGCACAAATGACTGCAACTAAATAGCACATCACAGCTGATAGATTTGAAATTGATAATCTAATCATAAAATGTAAATGTGTAATACTGTTATATAGTAGGTATATAATTAAGTACCCATTACGGGATTTAAATTATGTTTACCGCTTATGATGCCCATGGGGATAAAGCTAAAAGGGTAGGTAAGTAATATTTGGGTCATGGGGCGCAGGCGTTTCGTATTATTCCCTTCAAGTAGTCTTCAGAGACAGCTCTGTTTTAACGTAACTTGTAAAAACATGTGCCACATGTACCTGTTATTGCTTTTTCGTTTTACTCGATATTCGACATGTTTTCACTTTGGTACACGTCGATATTGGTTCTCTCTACGTGTGATGACAAACTCTCTCCTCTGTAATTCTAATAAGTAGATAGATAGGTTTGAGATGGATGTTTTCATCGTTTTTCTATCCATTATGGATTAGGCTTGATGGGGCCATTTTTTGTCACAAGGCTGGGAATTCGAAACTAAAATAAGCAGTGGTGGTGGGGTAGTTTGGGGGGAGGGGGGGGGGATAAAGAGGTCGATCAAGGGGCATGAACAAGGGGCAGCGCAGCGGAGCAGCGGGGAGTGGGCAGTGCAGTCGAATTATAAACAAACGAAATCTTCTGTAATTTTAGTGCTCGCTTCGCTCACTCGTTTTAATGTATTTCTTTTATTTTGACATTCTGTAACTTGATTTAGTGTTAAAATCATCACTCGTGTGTTTGTTAGATAGTAAATTGTGTAATATAACTCTTAAATTTAAATACTTATTTAAAATGTTACACAGATTTGTAAACATAAGTTATTTTTTACAGAAATTTTAAATTTACATTATCATTACAAAGGAAGTTATAGTTGAAAAAGAAACTAAAAAATCCTGCTCGCTACTCTTTCGCATTAAATGTGTTATATAGACGATGTTTCGGAACTAGTATACTTATGTACGAATTACATATACAATTTTTTCGATATAGAGAAGCCTAAATCTTTTATTGTCCCGAGTGATAAACATTGACGCCTTTGGTTGGATCTCAATATTTTATCACTTTATTTTCGAGACACAGCCCTATCTAGATTCAATAACGTAACACCATTAATTCGATATTCAAATAATTTCGCTCGTTCCAATCTCCAGTTTTAATTTACGAGCCTAAAGTGCGAAAAACTTATAACCTCTGGAGCGGTCAGAGAAAGTGGCAATAAATCATTGGCACCCTTATTGGCCGCCTTATTGACAGCCGGCGTTACATTTCGCCTGGGACCTTTGAAATCAATTTCCTTGTAGAGTTTAAAGGAAAATTCGATATCGTGAGACACGTGAAAGCAAACACACGCCTGGAGCGCTGCTTCTCTATCGGACAGCCTGGAGATTACATCGTGGCTGCCGCTGACATATGCATCGGCCTTCCCTCGGTCAGTCCCCATTCACATGAACGAACAAATTTTATAGTGTAAGAGTAACAAAGAACGAGATTACACTGAATGCTATTATGCTTTGTTCGGAAAAATTAAAAAAATGGGGTGTTAATAATAAGTTTGACAAGTGTGTTTTTGTATCTGTTTATCGGTGTACCTGTGTATTTGTGTGTCTTTCTGTGGCATTGTAGTGCTCAAACGGATGGACCGATTTTCATTTAGTATTTTGTTTGAAAAATCGGTTCAGCTGTATTTTTTGTCAGTGATTTTTGAGTTTTCTAAACTTATACTTGTTAATATGTTTGTTTTCCAGTTATTTTGTTTTAAAACACAAACTGTTAAATCGATTGTGGTAAAATTTTTATGAGATCAATTGATAAGTATAGCTTTTAAAATAAAAACAAAATAAACAAAAACTAGAAACCAGTGAGAACTTCGTGTATTGATCGGTAAAAAATAATAATATAATACCCAACTTCTTTAAGAGCAGTGTTTGTAGTAAAACTGCGTGATAGTTTTATGTCGAATGTAAAAATACATATATTGTTAAAATCATAGCTCTTTCTTGGGTTGTCAGTTAATGAAAATATGTTTTCAAATAACAAAGTAACAAATTGGTAATAGAAACCTGCCATTTAAATTGACAGGTAAGTTTCAACGACTCCGATATTTGGCGGAGAGTCAAACCAATATCAGTTTAAGTTACGCATTGATTAATTTTAATGGCATCCAAATAACCATTCCAGCAGCGGTGTTATCGTACTCAGAATGTTTATTAAGGAAGTTGTTTCGACTATAAGCTTCGGCTTATCTTAAAAAAGATATAAAACGACATTTATTACGCGTACTTGTCGCCGGGGGTAATCTGATAACAAATTCACTTAGGCAACATAAAAATGATGTACAAGTGTCGGGCGCAAGCCGTGATTCTAGGAAGCAGCGGCTTAGTGACCGTGTTAAGTGCCTCCCATAAACAAGGGACCCTCACTTGCTGCAAATAGACACTTTATGTCCCTATCCAATAGATTGCCGATTTCTTGATTTTTACTTTTGAGCGACCGGAGGAAATGGATGTGTCGCCGGGAAATAAGCCAGGCATGTGGCTTTTTAGATTATTAAACGACTTCCAAACTGAAGGAGGTTATCGATTCGGTCTGTATATTTTTTATGTAGAAATAGGTTCGGGCTTGACCGCCAACTCGCCTGATATTAAGCGACGTTGCCGTCTACGATGGAGCGCGCTTACCTAGAAAAAACCAATTCACTCGCGATTTAAAGACACCCAGATTATATCTATCGGAAAAGACCCACTCAGGAAGCGTATTCCACACGAATGTTTTTTTTATAAGTTTGTTCACCGATTACTAAGCCAATTATGCATTGATTTTGATGATTCTGTTTGTATTTGGTAAATCATACCTTCATATCTACTTACTTTAGAGGTGGTCCTATATAAATTTTATCAAAATCGATGCTTTACTTTGGTTTCGACTCAATTCGACTGTATGTTTTTTGCATGTTTGTTTAGCGATTACTTCGCCTTCGGTCCCATATAAGGTTTATCAAAATCAGTTCAGTACTTTAGTTTTCATAACAAAATAACCGGAAAAATATGTCACACAAGTAAACGAATTACATTAAAAAAACTACGGGTCACTCACGTCTGTTTTGTTACGTGGCGCGAGCGGCACGTCGAAGAGAGTGCGTACCGACTGAGAGTGACGTTTATGCTGCTCCTTTGAAAAAGACTGCCGAATATGGTTGAAACTATAGTTGAATATTTCTACTCAAAACAAACGTAAATGACCCGTAGTTTTTATTTAAAAATGTATGAAAACCATGTTAGTTTCCATAGTAAAATAAAGGAATTGCGTGGTTAAGGAAGTAAGTTTTTACAGTTTTAAATCTATAATTATGTTCTTCTTTCTTGATTCGTACAGCACAGGAGTTGAACTCACTGCTACCTTATTTTTTCCTTCATCCGTGCTCTATCTTCGACCACACCGTCGCTTACTGTCAGGAGAATTTTAGTAAAACATAAATATTGTGTGAAACAAATAAGCCCCAGGACGTCTGATTGCGATGAGATTTTGAAAAATAAGTAGTTTTCGTTGATTTTGAGAGCGCTCTTATCCTATATGAAATAAGAACTGTTTTGTAATGCAATTGTTACGCTTCATAAAAGTAAGTAAGTTCGTATAGACTGAGTGGCCAGCCCTTTTGTTAGAGTTATTAAGCCGCCGAAGGGCCTCTGACGCTTCATAGATTCCGATTGATTATATTCACAAGAAAATATGTGCAGTACTTATACAATTTATTTGAACAAAGTATGAGTAAGTTTAGGTAATATAGCAAAACAATTATCGGTGCTAGTTTTATTGCGTCATTCTATGTTTGTTCTGAAACTATAAAATTGAAACATGCAACAAACTGATATTCAGTTCAGTGCACCGAACAAATCCAACTGAACAGTTTGCTTTCGTCGGACGCGATAGTTTTTGATATATGGACTGGGTAAAAATGCTAAACAAATGTTTACCCATCGTCGGCATTGTGGAGCTTTTGGACGTCTGTTAAAATCAGCGGCCGTCGACAGTGGGCAGTCTGTTTCTAGTTTGAGAGCGAGTCGAGGCACGCCGTCGTGTCAAGAAGTGCATACTCGTACACACGCTTACGTGTGCGGTGTTTTCTCTTCCGTGCTGTACTCGTAGAACTCTTTTTTCATTTCCTTTGGTCAGTATACAACAGCGGTTTGCAATTCGAAGCTGGTTTTTCGTTTACTTCCTTTCAACGTTTGCATTGTTTGCAATCGGACTGACGCCGCGCCGCTTTGTAACGAATGGGTGAGGGATTTTTTTGCATTTGCATAATGGTTTGTTGGCTGCTATTTTACACTTGAGAATTAGTGGTGATTTTCAAAAAATATCACTTTCTCTCAACACATCTTTGAAATTGAAAGGGGTTTGGATATTTTTCTATAGAAGCTAGCATATTATACAACCTCTGACTTTTTTTCAAAATTTCGCCGCGCTATTTCTGTTCATTTGATTATTGTTATGATAATTAATTGGTTTTTTTTTCATAAAAGGAATATAAATATAAATATTTACACAAAAACCGATTTCACGAAGTCGTAATGCAATTAAGTAAATAAATATAGTCAATATAAGTAGTTCTTGTGAAAAACTACACTGCCTTCTAATAAATAGTAAAATTAATTTGTATACAATAGAATGGGTACACATAAATTGGCTGCATTTTAACTGATTTCCAAAAAGAAGGTGGTTCTCAATTTGACTTTATGTTTTTTTGTATGTTTGTTCTTTATTCTTACGCGATTACTCCGCCAATTATGGTAATAGTTCAGAGGTGGTCCCATATAAATTTTATCAAAATCGGTTAAGTACTTTGTTTTTATAACAAAATACCTGGAAATATATCAACCAAGTAAACGAAATTGCATATTGTGAAGTCGGTTGCTTCAGTTTTTAACACGCTTTTATTAGGTCGACCTGTATGTAACTATGTAATGAAATCTAAAGTAACTAATTTAACCATCTTCCAAGGATCGTAGCGTCATGAAAATTGGCAGCTGTATATAGTTCTGATGACAATACAATAATATGGTACTGTCGAACTGATCTGATGATGGAGCCGGAAGATATGAACTAGAACTTCAAGATGGAACATCGTATCATAGCTGTGTTTGGATTTGTTAGAAGAGACTTGTAATGAACTTTGACCACAATAATTTGTAGCGTGTTTATTAGTTTTTTAAACTGTAATTTTTATTTAAGCTATAATTTCAAATTTTATATTTTTATTGATCTCACTTAGCGACCTTTTCCTACAAATAAACCCGGAACATGACAATACAAGCTGACATATCATTTCTTATTTGTTTTGTTTTTTTTGACGTGATAACGTCTTATAAATCGATGAACGCCGGCTGCACGCACGAAAAAGCATGACTCATTGTTGGCACGATCGGCCTAAGTGTTCGGCTTGTGACGCATCGTTATCACGTAAAATTATCGTCCGTAAGCCGACTTTACAGACAACCATTGTTTTGGTTGGGTATTTTCAACATTTTATTTTTTATTTTTGATTATCTGTCTTTTTTCATTTCCATACGTGAGAAAATGACGTGTGCAGCATATTTATCAAATTTAGTTTAGATCGCGATAATGGTACATTAAAATGGGGATTATATTGTACCATTATCGCGATCTAGTACACTCTAGTAGTAACAACTACTAGAGACATAGTAATGTATATAAATAGGTTTTAAAATATTTAATATCTAGTTCGAAAGTACATTTCGATATTTCATTAAATATTAGGCCAGTTCAATAACTCGTTTATACTTAGCTACTTGTGTTGTACCCAAAATCTTGAAACAAATCGCGGGTCGATATGCCACAATGGTTCTGCCCCCATTACCGTATATGCTGTACCATGAGCCCGGTCGTTGTTCAAAATAAGTGAGACCATAAAGCTTGTTATAAAGCTTTATTTTAAGTTAACTTTCACACCGTTTAAATTATTTGTCCGTAGAGGTTGGAGCGATTCCAAATTAAATTATTCGCAGAAAAATTTCCATCGCTTTGCCAAATTAATTATACTCCGTTTCAGTTTTACATGACTGGTTTACAGAAACCTTTTTAGTTAATTTGTAGACAAGTAGGTTAATGTAATAGAAGATTGCTTAACATATATGTAAAATCCTGTATTTTTATGGTAATGTTTGTTTGAAATCTGAGTGGATCTTTACCGATGGATACAATCTGTGTGTCTTTTCTAGCGCGTTCCGTCGTAGTTCACAATATCGCTTAACATCAGGCGAGTTGGCGGTCAAGCGCAAACTTATATCGTAAGAAAAAAAGTCCAGGTTGCTTAAAAGAATTAATAGTCGATTTAAAAAAAAAAAAGTGAAACGAAAAATTTAATAATGTATTTACTATTGAATACGAGTTAGATATACCATTAAGAAAGGATTTCCCTAGTCTCAGCTCATAAAAATAAATATTTTTTTAGTTTGCGTTTTCGTAATTTTATTTTAAAACTGAAGTGATTTTGATGACATGTCTATGGGACCAAACTGAAAGTATTTCCTTTCAAACAGAAAAATGATTTCGCAAATCGGTGTAAGAACTTTTGTACACAGTGAAGCAATAAATTTATTCTGATTCTAATTGCTTATAAATGGCGGATTTATGAAACAAA
Organism: Lycia hirtaria; assembly: GCA_947563715.1. NCBI lineage: Eukaryota > Metazoa > Arthropoda > Insecta > Lepidoptera > Geometridae > Lycia > Lycia hirtaria. Next base: position 2,281,362 of record OX387379.1, read on the forward strand.
AAAAAAATATACAACCGAATTGCCATTCTTTTTTCAGTGAGTAGAAATATCCAGTAGGTACTCAGCAAGGTAAATAAAACAGTCAAACTTCGGTACCGCGCCCTCACATGGACAGCTCATGCGTTCGTTGGTTCAACACATTGTTTTATCGATATCGATATCGATCAAATTCATCCAATGCTAATCAATTATGATATTAATATTTTACCACAATTTTCCCAGACATATTTGGATTATTTTTTGTGTGCCTTGCTTTCAATTATTCACATTTATTTATTTAATAGTATTCCACAAGTTTCGATTAGGTGGTAGGTAGAATGTTAATTTTAGTTACATTGTGGACTCCGTCGGGTAAACTCACAGCTGATAGGCAATTGCCAAATAGGTATGAGAGAGGGAAAGACAGTTAACTAAATAATTATAATCAAAAGTAGGTAAATAGTTAGAAATTAATGTTTAGTAAATATTATGTATTTTCGTCTGTCATGTAATTATTAATTGAATAGTATGTTTTGTCGATCAAGTTTTTTTTTATAAGTTGAGAAATTAGTTTTCGCCAAACAAAAAAACAAATATTTTCGTTTAATAACTTTAATAATTTTGTCAAATTTATTTAATTTTGAGACAATAATAATTCAGAAATATCTAAAGTGATATAGAGGATCATGATAGTACTGGAAGTGACCGTGGATCTACAGCGAGGCTGCTTGAATTCGACATTAGGTGGTTAGCCGTAGATTTTCTTAATTTATATTCCATAATAAATTGGAGTATGATATCTACCCAGCTGGGACCTAGAAACATCCCTTTTAGCATGTATGTGATGGCCTTAAGCGTACACAACCGCCTTCATGATGAAATTGAAAATTCCCCTACACGACACCCTTTTAAAATAAAAAATAAAACTTTATTTTTGAGAGAGCATTTTATGAAGTTAAGGATTTCTATGTAAACCCTTCAGAATACACTTTCTGTATTCTGAGGTAAGCCCATAGATGTAACTTTAAAACGATTGCAGATAGAAGTTAAGTTGTTTTTAAGTTACGGTAAGTAAGATAGTTACGGTTTTTTCACCCTATTATTATAATAATAATTTTTAATTTGACTATATAAAATCTAGTTATTTAATTTATTGTAATTAGTTAATTATAGTTTACTATTCATAATTATTGTTTTTACAATAACTTTTGTTTTAAATATTACTAATTGTTATCAATAAAAGGTTATGAGTATGGTGTCTTCAACAAACCCGTCAGCATCTCTGAAAGCTATCATCATTAAAGAGAATGAACCAACGGTACAGCTGGTTCTACAGATTATCTTTCTGTTTACCTGCCAGAAACAAAAACTTAACTTGTAACTCGCAAACCAATAAAACTTCCGCGGAAACAATGGGAATTCAAAACAGAAGGGGAACCATTTAAGCTAACAAGTAAACGTATTAATCACTCGAGAGAAAGATATCGGAACAAAAGAGGGTGCTTTCTCAAAGAAATCACGTAGCTGTGTTACATAAAAAAGTGGTTCCGAACGGGAAACGCAACCGCTTAACTTTTAAACCTTATACGTGATTCAATTTAGAAGTTGTATCTCTTCTCGGGCCAGGCTTGAAATCTGACGCTACTAATCTATTCAACTTTCTCTAACGTATCACTACGAATAATAATAATAAAAAGACAGACACGACCTTATGTCAATACAAGATTTGTATATTTATACATAATCATGAATAAAAAATCTAAAATAAATTGGACAAATTGGTTGAGACGTCTTGAAGTGACGAGCAAACATGCGTTCCGAATCCATTAAAAGTTGCTTAATTTAGATGAGTCACATAAGAAATCAACAGTCACACACAAAGACAATCTCGAGAAGCAATTAGCATCATGTCACGATGGGTAAACAATTCTCACAGAAAACTGTTTATTTCGTCGCAGCCTAATTAAAAGATCAGCCGATTGTTCAAAAGCGCTCGGCTTACATCCTACGAATATTAATAAACCTTAATAAACATCGTAATAAACGCTTTCTTCATTTCCCAAAATTATTAACCGACGCGAAACGTTAATTACGACGGCCATAATCATTGTCCTTTATAGGAGAGCCCCTGTGTGATTTTATTAAATACTAGGTGTAAATGCTGCGACTTCGTGCGTGAAAATAGTCCTGCTCGCGAACCGTCCCACATCGCCACCACAAGCTCGTTCTTCCCTATTTTGATAAATTTGTGAAACATTTTTCATGGCCCATAAATTGGCTCGGAGCCACGCGTTTCTTGTCGTCCATTGTCAATAATTACGTACAACATCATTTAATTTTATTTTCTTTTCATACATCTTTTATTTTTATGATTGACATTTTTATTATTTACTTATTTGACATTTTAGTTATTTTTATTAAAAACTTTTGATGATTTTAATGACATTTATTTATTTGTGTTTTTAAATTATTCATGATTATTTTATTTGACATTTTAAGCTATTGCATAGCTTCTATCGCGGGCCTTGAGCGTGGAGAGCGAATCCAGAAATTCCGTAACGAAAATAACCTAACACACCGCGCGTAATGGAAATAGTTTTACCGCGGCAGTCTCCGAGTGCCACACGTCTTTTTTTTATATGTATTTTTATTGGATTTTTTATCTATGGATCTGAAATAAATGAATTTGAATTTGAAATGACAAAAACAGCAAACATGGCAATGCTTGTCAATGTCATAAATTAGACGTGAAGCAAAGAAGTTGTGACCAACCTACCTAATATTTGTCTTTGTAATTACACCTTTTATATTTGTAAGAGATACACAACTAAAGTGGCACGATTTTTTTTCTTGACTGCGCCAGAAGGACGGTTATGTTTCTTGGATGTATGTAAGTTTCTATATTACCTCCTTTATTTACTTTATTATTTTTATTTATTACAGCTAAAATTTACCGATGTTGTAGTGCGATATTTCATCACATTCGACTTTACTTCCCAAGTGTTATAGGTTTTTTTGTAATAAAAAAATATTTAAAGTAGTTTTATCTTCTCCAATATACTTTACGCTGACAACACTGCAGCGTAAGTTATACAACACGAATCGCTGTTATGCAATCGGGTATTTTTTTCTTTTATGATACTTCTTTTAGTAAGTAAGTTTCCGGCGGCCTAGTCGGGAGACCGTCTGACTTGCGATCCGCACGTTCTGGGTTCGAATCCCGCTGCACGCACTGTCTTTTCGAAGTAATGTGCGTATTGTTGATTGCCGCCAACTTCAAACGGTGAAGGAAAACATCGTGAGGAAACCTACATGTCTGAGAGTTCTCAATGATCATGACGATGTGTGAAGTCTGCCAACACGCACTTGGCCAGACTATGGCCTTACCCTTCTCATATTGAGAAGATGGCCTGCCCAGCAGTGGGACAGTTTGTAAAAACAGGGCTGATAAAAAAAAACTTGTTTTAGCGCCACTCTAAGCCACTATAGCCAGCGTAAGCTAATAAGGCATTCAGTGGTTGGTTAAAAAACAAAAACGACTCATTCGACAAAAAATTATAAAATAAGGAAAATAAAAACAAATCAAGAAAATGATGCTTGTACATGTAGTGAATCTTCATGAAAATCTTCTATTATTAGAAAATGAATCTTCGCAATCGCAGTTCCAGAGATTATATCAGACAAACAGACTTACAGACTATTTCTTTATATAGCGGTGTGATGATATGACTAGTATATTCCGTTAAAGCTTAATAAACTAATTTAATAAGCCATTAAAGCTATCTGGACCAGGGATAGCCATGGTGATTTATGGCAATATGAGAACATTAAAAACGCATTACGAAAACATGACTTTAGGCGGAAAATTTTAACAGCGCCGTATATAACCCCAAAACGGACGTTTTGTGTTTTTTCTCGGCGTAATATATACCTGTAATAATTTGGGAGTAAATCACATTTTCCTAAAGCCATATTTATTTTTTCCATGATCCGTTCCGATCCCGTTCGGCTCCCGTATCGTTTTTTTAACTTGGTGGCAACCTTCAGTTGTTTTTGTAGTTAATTTTTTTTAAAGATTTTATTTAAAGTAATAATAATAATTTATTTTTAATTTAGGCTACTGTCAACGTGCGTAACTTTGACTAGATGTCAAACAATGTACATAGCTTTTTCTTAACAAAGGTTCTTGATTTTTTCTCCAAAATATCGGTAGTCGAAAGAATTGCTAATTAATTAATTAAGTAATTCGTACTAGATAGTACAACCTAGCTCAAGTCAAAAGTTTACGACCACTGCTACCAGTGCTGACATATGGCACTGAAACGTCATGGTCATTTACTATGGGCCTTATAAGGAAGCTCAAAGTCACGCAACGAGCTATGGAGAGGGCTATGCTCGGGGTGTCTGCGAGATCGTATCAGAAACAAAGAGATACGTAAACGTACAAAAGTCTCCCACATAGCACAGTAGATTGTCAAGTTGAAGTGGCAGTGGGTAGGGTACATAGAACGTAGAACTGACTACCCGATGGGGTCGAAAAGTTCTGGAAAGAAGACGACGAACTGGCAAGCGCAGCGTAGGAAGACCAGCCACAAGGTAGACAGAATATATCATACAAGTGGTAGGCCGCTTCCAACCGATCTTTTTGGAAATCCATGAGGGAGGCCTATATCCAGCAGTGGACTTCTTGTGGCTGTGATGGTGATGATGAACTAACTGTAACTAACTGTCAGTAGCTCAGTAACTAAGTTGAAAGCCCAGGTTGACGTTTCTATTACATGATCATCTGATTCAAGGTTTCCCGTGGGATTCCCAGGACATTTATTAGGTAAAACCACGATCGATCAAAGTCCTTCCGCTTCATTAATCTTGCTCATCAACGTACAAGATGCTATATTTTCCACGGGATAATCTCATTTTCCTTATTTTGTTAATGTAAGAGATATTTCATTGGCGATCTGCAAATATTGGATTATTAATTTGCCGAAATTGCCGGCGAGCAATATCGTCGTAATGAGTGTCTCAATAACATGGAATGTTAATTGTAACTAGATAATAATTATTCTGAAGTATCACGTAATAATGTTTTATTGACTTCATACTATCTAATGGATATCATATATATTCAGGGCCGGATTTGGAGGTGTGGAGGCCCTTCGGCAACGAAGGAGTGGAGGTCTATTAATTTTTGAATAAAAATTTCAAACTAGTCGGGGTATTTACCGATCGCCGAAAAGTTGACTGATGACTGATTTCAATATTAGCTCGTAAAAAAACGTAAAGTTGCTGATCCGTTGAAATTTGGATTTTTTTATCTCTATTGTGGGAGCTGCTCTCATGTGAAGGCCCCGGGCCTGTCCTGCCTTAAATCCGGCCCTGCATATATCATACACTTATAACATTAAACAAATAAAACTTACATATTAGTATTATTAGGAAAACTAATAATTCTAGTGGGTAATTCTTAAGAATTACTAGTTGTTCCAGTTAGTTCACTAGAAATTCTTCGATTTACGCTCTCGTGCATCACATTTTTAACATATAAAATCCCTGAGTAGGGTTATGTTTTTCGTTACTACGTCGCCAATATAAATTATATCTGAAGAAATATTTCTCCTAATTTAAATAAATAAAATCATCTCTAACTTTTATAATATTCCCACTAATTTATTTTATAAGTTTCAAAATATTATGATGGGTAAGAGAGAGCTGCACGCTTTGATCCCAACCTTAAACGACGTTGTGGTTCAAGATGGAGCACGCTTAACTAGTAGAAACTTATTCGTGATTTAAAGACACCCAGATTATCATCTATCGGTAGGAACCACTCAGTAAACGTATTCTACAACCTTACAGTCCGTACGATAAATTTTGCTTGCCGATATTGTGCTCTTCACTTGACAACTTTTGGACAATAATAATAATTAAATATTACCCGTCTACATAATAAAAAATAGCTCTCATAGATATAGAATAACTGCACCTAAAAGCTAAGTTCTCTATTTCCATATTCAGCAGGAAATAGTCCGTTCAAAACGATAAAATGTACAGTCGACCGTTTGGCACGGGCGGCGTGTTTGAATTACCCACCGCTAGCTTAACTTAATTAAAAAAGGTCAGGCTATGAGCCCTGTCTACATTAGCCTACTAAGCGACACCAAAGAGATTTTTTTCCCTGTAGGATACCTGTAATCCAATTAAAAACAGATGCCGTGGAGCGCCCTTTTTTCGGACAAGCGCGTAATTTTTAAAGACACAATATTGCAGGCTTCCCTCGGGTTATGGTGTCGAGTCAGAATGTATAAATTAAGTTGAACCAGGAGTGATTCCAGTATTCTGTCAAATCGAGTATACCATTTTGATAATAATTTCTTGCATGGATTGTGATGTACGATTATGTGAGTGTTATTGTAATGGTTATAGACATAGGAATGGTGATACGAGTTTCACTGAATATTGAAATCATTTAACAATCTATGATTTAAATTCACTTTCACAGGCTTTCATTTGTGTAAAATACCAGTAAAGAGTTTCACTATGTCACTATGTGCTACAAAGTAAAATTCTTAACCACATCAAAACATCATCAGTACTTATTTTAATAAATACACGTTCTAAAAATGTGAAGTGACATCTATACAACACGTAAATATAATTATTATATTTGAAAAATAAAAAAAATAAAAATATATCAAGTTACATACTGAAACTCACGTCACGTTTAGTTAATTAATGTTTAAATTTGGATTCGAATTTGGACCCTAAAATCTATATCCAAACAAAAGTTTGGATATGAATTTTAGGGTGTTTTAATTCTAAGTTGATGAATGCCCTGTATTCGTTAGATTTTTTCACGAACATGGTTGTGATAGATTGAATGTAGGTTGATAGTTTTTGTCAGGTACTCACCAGCTTATCAAAGTTATCATCATAAAAGTATTAATACCATGATACATTTCGGAGCGGCCTTCAAAATTGTTTTAAGTGAACTATATTTTGAATATTCGCTCTGATGCGATAGCGCCCAATGTTGAATGTTTTCTCCGTGTTTTCTTTAAACAGATTGGGATATGTTAAAAGAAAACATAAACTAGTACTTTAAGAATAAAATATATATTTTAGTAGCTTAAATTTGTCACTATTTGATGTGCTTGGCAAAGAGATGTTGTGATTTTGTTATTTATAAATAAATTGATTTTATACTTAGCTAAAAGAATATTAATAAAAATATGTGGCTCAAGTTCAATATTAATAATATATTGGAATAATTTAATTGATTGCGCGTGCTTGAAGCGCGCGGGTCGCGTCGGCACGCGGCTCGCAGCTGAGATATTTGAAGAGCGCGGCATATTGAAATCGCTGGTCCGTCATATCGGACAAAACGACGCTTTATTACTGGGGGATTATTCTTTAATGGGAATAATTTCTTGCTATTTATTATTCTTGTAACACGAATGGAATTAAACGTCTAAAAGCATCTCGCAACAGGCAAGCATGTATGAAAATATTAATAAATATGGAAGAAGAAAAAATACGTGTTTCAGAATTGTAAGGAGTGATAAATTAAATGACATCTGCCTACAAAAGGAAATATAAAGTCATATATACATACATCCAAAAAATACCTATAATAATACCTTCTTGGACCGTCAAGTAACAAGAGACATTTTGACTCTTACAAAAATTGTGTAATATTTCGCAACTAAATTGAAAAATGGTTTTTGAACACCCCTATTTTTTTTTGGATTGCCTAACCTATGTATAGTTGATATGAAAAAAAATTACATGTATATGATATATATTTTTTCCATGTTTTATTTTACGGTTTTGTTGGCATAAATTAAGTTGTTGTTGTAGTTGTTTTTTTTTATAACATATATATATATATATATATATATATTGTACTAATCCTAAATTACAGCCTTGTAGTACCTAGAGTCTTTGAGCTAGGTCGTGGACAGGACATGGAAAAATTATAAGGGTTTGTAGTTAACTACGGGACTAAAAAAAAAGATCAGAATCGATCTATGTTTGTGAACTATGATACCACAGACCGACAAAAAAAACAACTTATAACTTACCTCTTTTGGCGTCAGGGGTTAAAAATAGAACTTGATTAAGGCTTACCAAACTTTGCACGTTAATAAATTTTAATGTTACCATAGTCTCTAACGACGTGTGTTGTCGTTATAACGTAAGATTATGGTAAAGACACAAATATTGTTCGCTAATAGCGTCATCAGGAGAGCTTGATTGTTCGTTATGAACCGTAACCGCGTAACGGGGCTACGTCGTAGCAGCGTAGCTCGTAGCGCCGTTATTGTGTTAAGCTTATTTTGCTATAGTAATAGCTAAAGCTTGCAGTATTTCAAATTATAATTAAATGCACCGTTATAATTATAAATTTAATAGAGTATATTTTTAACTTACTAGGCTTAACTTTTTAACTGAATGCACGAGATTTTTTTTTTAATTCTAAATAGATCGACTACTAACTCGCCTGATGGTAAGTGACGGTGTGATTGAGGATTGACCATTTCATGGATTTGGTAAACACCATCATCATCGCAGCCATAACAAGTGCACTGCTGGACATAGGCCTCCCAAATGAATTTTCAAAAAGACAAATGAAAAATTCAGAAATTTGCCTCAAATGTCTAAAGGAAATCAACAACAAATATTGTCAGTATCCGTTTAACAGGATAATATGAAAGATAAACGTTTATTCTTCAAACAACTTGAGAGAAGGTTTTGTAACGGGCTCTGATAACGTTTCCAAGCAATTAAGTGGGTAACGTATTCTAAGCTAGCTATTTACTAGCCGAGTAATATTTGCAACCAAAAGCTAGTAACGCGACGGGGCAAATAGTTGAGCTTTTGCGTTTATTACACTGGAGTAAAAAATCGTAGCTTTCGCTTCGTAGGCTTGATATAGTGGGTTTGAGATTTTACTATGCAACCTGATATCCTACCTTCTACATGTATGAAAAAAAAAAAATATATCGATCAGAAATCGATCTATTCACAATGTAAGCAATAAGTTTAAACTTGTCAGTAAAAGTTGCATCAGGCTTACTAGATGTATTTAGCTCTAGCGAGGCTTAACTTTATAAGTTCAACTTTGATAACATTTATCTTAGAAATATGACACTATTTTAGGATGAAAACTGACGTAGTTTTCATACATTTTGACCGACAGAGATGGGGGATGGCACTTACCGGGTGGTAAGTTGGAAACCTTGTTTTTATGGAGCTCGGGAGGATGATCGTGACTCTGGTGGTGATATTGTGAGTTCCGTCTGCTGGAAAATTCCTGACCGACCTCATCGACCAAGAGTGACTTTTGCGCTGCTCCTTTGAAAAAGACCGTCCAATGCGATTGAAACTATAGTCGGATTTTTCGACTCAAAACAGACGTGAGTGTCCCGTAGTTTTTATTTAAAATCTTACAGTGTATCCATAGAAATTATGCTGTCAGTAATAAATGACGTATACCTATATATAGATAAACTGGTATATTTAAGCTCTTTAGCACTATTTTATTTACGTTCCTGGGGTGGAGACAAAGAATAAACAATTAAATACAATTTCAGTAGGTAATCTTGCTCCTAGAAATAGAAATTAGCTAAATACAATTACATTAATCTTATTCCTAGAATTATTGATACGACGCTTGTCTTTATTATATAGAAAAAATATTCACCAACGAGAAACACGTGTAATGTCTCAAAGTATTTACCTCATTCAAGCTGAAGTGACAGTTGGTTTGTAATATCTCGTAAAATTGATAATAATAGGTAGATACGTTCTAGGCTGAGCACACCGAGTCTGAATCTTTCGGATGGATTCAGCTGTCGGATAGCAGTCTGAAATTAAGTCGTAGTGACGATATACATAAATAAATTGTCAATGAATGGAAGCGGAAATCTAACGATCAGACTTGGTAGCATCTTTTGGGACATAATATATATACATCATTATTTTATTAATTCCTTTCTAGCTTTCAGCGCCTGTGACGCGTTTTTTGATTACATTCATTGTAATCAGAGGAAGTACAGCCATTTTTCTTGATTAGAATAGATCCATAGGACAAGCCTGCCGATAAACATAAGTCATAGATTTATATTTTGTAGCAGGGGTTTCCAAACAGTGCGCCGCGTCACCCTGGTGTTCCGTGGAGAGTAAAGAGGGCACCGTGACGTGGTTCTGTTTAGGGTCATAGACTGGCCTCACAGTCCAACTGGTACGTCGGCCTCTCTAACTGAAGGTTGTGATAGATAGATATATAAACTCTTTATTGTACACACCATAAAATACAATGAAAAGAGAGCGATATAAAACTTGTGTAACAATTGGCGGCCTTATCGCTAATAGCGATCTCTTCCAGGCAACCTTTGAGCATAACAAAGAACATATTATGTTCTTTGTATCTATGTATATGCATTTGTGAAAAATGTTATTAGCTTTCTATCATACATAAAAGTATATATGTATTCTATCAGCTGTATAGTTCCCATAATATTTGTTTATTTTTGGGCTAGGGAGTGCTGTGTGCATATGTCCATCAATATTTATTTATTAGTGCAATCTTGATATAATATTTGTAGTTTGTAAAACGTTGTTTATGGCGCGGCTTATAGCTTAAATGTGAAAGAGCTAAACCGTTGGCAGGGAACATTTCCAAGTAGCCTTGGGTTTAGTTAGTTTAAGTAAACAAACACACAAGTCGCTGCAATCGTGACGTGACCATCGTCCAGATGTTTTACTCACGACAAAGATGTAGGGAAATTTGAATAATCCATAATGACTAATTTGTTTCTGAGAGTGATCTGGTCAACATACGGAACTTAGAGTTAATATTAATGTAATATGAGACCAAGAGTGACGTTTGCGTTGCTCCTTTGAAAAAGATCGCCGAATGCGGTTGAAACTATAGTCGGATTTGGATTTTTCGACTTAAAACGGACGTGAGTGACCCGTAGTTTTTATTTAAAATGTGTGAAAACCATGTAGTTTCCATAGTAAATGTGATATGAGATAGCATGTTATTTATTAATAATACCTAACACCTCCTCATGTCTAAATCATACAATGATACAGTCAGGTTATCACGCTCCATCCTCCCGCGAACAAGTAAAATGTCCTTCCTCGGAAGGTTTTCCCGCCGAGTTTCAACGAAGAGCATTTTAAAAAGGGTGTCTACATTCTACAAGCACCTTTCTGGGCTAGCAAGGCAACAGTAATGTCACTGATGTTGTAGTTGTCCATCGGCGACGGTTATCGCTTACCATCAGGCGCTTCAGGCGCTTTGTCTGTTACTATCTTCCTTTTTGATTCACCTTATTATATATTTTTTTTATTAAATAGATGCCCAGATTTTTATGAATATTTGCTAAATATTAACTGCTGTATATAACTATGTAAGGACTTAGTATGTTAGGAATTATTATACTAGGACTAATATTTTTGCTAATTACAGTGCGTTATTATGTCGCATGAATAAGGATGTTACAATATTAGAAAAATGCATTAAATCGCATGTTGAGTTCTGTAGTTTATTTTATTTTTATTTTATAGTATAATGTTAACATGATGTACTTACTCGCTTATGAAAAATGTTGGACTAATACTCGCAAAATACGGATGGAAGTGATGGCGTTACGGGAGTGAGATGGGAGCGTGACGGTAGCGATTTTTACCCAACTGTGTAAGAAGGAGGCTTCTGTGTTTGTCGAGTGTACATATGTATATGGCGTTGTATGTATGTATGTTTCTATATGATCGCCTACAGCCTAAAAGGCTTGACCAATTTTAATGCGCAAGTTGTCGTTAGAATCGTCTTCACTCTTTGAGTGTCATAAAGCTATATTTTTTGTAATAATATTAATACAGCTCTCGTATAAATAAAAACATGCGTTTTTATTCAACATACTCATGCATACTTTCTCACAAAAATGTGCACTCACAGCGTATGTATAACATATAACGTAATGAAGTCGTAGGTTATACTGCAAAAACCGCTTTTCTGCAGTCGGATATTTTGTTTTTCTTATATTCATATTCATTTAATATCTATTGATACACGTCACTATAAGATTCGTAAAATAATTAGGTACAAAGTATGTTTGTAAAAATAAATTCAATAAATAAATTCCACTAAAAATGCCTTAAAATTGTCTCGTCTATTTTGCAAAAATGTCAAACGTACGTAAATTGTCATCAAAATTCATTGAATAAATAATAATTTTATCAGTAATTATATTAACATAATATAAATACTCGTTTTATTGTACCAAGTTACAGGGAGAGCCAGTATATAAAATATAATTTAAATATTTCTATGTAGGTATACTAACATACTCTCCTAAAAATACGACGCTCTTTCTCATAAACTATAAATAGTTAAAGTGGCTATTACACATTCATGAGTACAAACAATTTGAATGTTAAACTAAAGAGCACAGTGTCGCTTCTAGTACACCCCATTTACATCCGCACGCGAGCAGTACAGCAACTACATATATCTTTCACAATAAAATACAGTTTACATTTTAGCTTTGTAGTTGTTGTTTGCGTATCTCCTTACAGCGACCGTCCGAAAGGCTACTTATTCAAGAAATTTGAGAATAGCACGCTTAGTTAGATAAACCGCCAGTTGGTCTACTGGTAGTACTGTGTACTCAGGAGCCATTAAGAAGAGCTTGCCACTGAGTGTTGTGAATTTGGCTAATGTACGAGTGTGTTTGGATAAGTGGCTATTACTTTAATCAGAGTTGTGCTTTTTATTGTTTTGATTGCTCCATTTATTGAGGTATGAGAGAGATTTATTTTCAGAGAAATATACCGGTGATTTTTGTACTAGATTTATTTAAAAGTATTTTTGTTCCATTTTTTTAAATATTTTAGTTCATTTAAGTCCTCGGCAGCCTAGTCGCGAGACCGTCTGATTTGCGATCCGTAGGTCCTGGGTTCGAATCCCGCGGCATGCACCTCTGTCTTTTAAAAATTATGTGCGTATTGTTGATTGCCGCCAACTTCAAACGGTGAAGGAAAACATCTTGATCTTGAAGATGTGTGAAGTCTACCAACCCGCACTTGGCCAGCGTGGTAGACTATAGCTAAACCCTTCTCATAATGAGAAGATGGCCCGTGCCCAGCAGTGAGACAGTTTCTACAAACAGGGCTAATAAAAAAATAAAAAATTAATAAAGCGGTTGCTTGCAACTATAGCAACTTGCTGAGTTGGGGCGGGTCGTGACAAAAAACTTGTCCGTTAAAAACGTATTTATATTTCCTGCATACAAATTTACGGATAAATACATTGTTACTAGCAATTTTGTAATTAAATAGTGACATTAATGACTTTGTATAAAGCTTATTACCCGGAGCGCTTAACAGAGTGCCAAACTTCAGGAAACTATTTCATTCGAGGCGTAATGTTTGTTCCAAACTTTGAGTGCACATTCTTGAATACTCGGGTAATTGTGCTGTTTCATAGATATCGATACATATAAAGACGACGAAATATCTTTGGATTGTTAGGAGTGAAAATGTCATATTTGCAACAGTTTTAATCAATAATTATAGTTTACAAAACTGAAACAATCGACTTGCCATCCGAGTAAACGAAATACGCAGATTCTTTTACTTTGATGACATATTTTTTTCCAGTAAAATTATTATAAATGTGAATAAATAGAAAAGATATATAAAGAATTAACATATTGCGTTTTCTGGTCAACTGTATCTAAAGTTTAATTTCCGTTTCCATTTTAAAACGTAATTACAATGTCGGTCTGCGAAAATATGTTACTCTTTACATAACACAATAGTGGAATATTTGGGTCCGTAACTTGACTAAATTGTACCTCGACCTACGTGTTACAACTAGCGTGTTTTAAATACCACAGAGAAAATTACATGAATATGGAAAGACAGTGAGACTGTGAAGCAAGGGTTCCGAGAATCGCAACCGATGTTTGTAAGACGAGCGCGACTGTGAAGCAAGGGTTCCGAGAATAGCAGCAGATGTTTGTAAGACGAGCGCGACTGTGAAGCAAGGGTTCCGAGAATAGCAGCAGATGTTTGTAAGACGAGCGAGACTGTGAAGCAAGGGTTCCGAGAATAGCAGCAGATGTTTGTAAGACGAGCGAGACTGTGAAGCAAGGGTTCCGAGAATAGCAGCAGATGTTTGTAAGACGAGCGAGACTGTGAAGAAAGGGTTCCGAGAATAGCAGCAGATGTTTGTAAGACGAGCGAGACTGTGAAGAAAGGGTTCCGAGAATAGCAGCAGATGTTTGTAAGACGAGCGAGACTGTGAAGCAAGGGTTCCAAAAATAGCAGCTGATGTTTGTAAGACGAGCGAGACTGTGATGCAAGGGTTCCGAGAATAGCAGCAGATGTTTGTAAGACGAGCGAGACTGTGATGAAAGGGTTCCGAGAATTGCCTACCTACATCTACATATGTACTATTAATGTATTCTGTGCTTGAAGTTAAAATTACACCTTTTTTGTTGCGACTCCCGGTACGATCGCAAGCAGCCTATGTCGCATCGGCCGCCTTCCTCGGAATGCTACCTTAACGAAACCTTTCGTCCGTTTAACGTTAATGTCAGATTTATAATTCAAAGTCCCCGCATAAACCTCGCAGAGCAAATAGAGTTTTAATTTTCTTACTTTATATAAGTTTTAGCAGTTAAAACTGTGGAGCAAAGTTGACCACAATTTGCGCTTTGGGCTCGAGCCAGATATGATACTTTCATTTTATGAATTTAGTTTGAGACTTTTCTAATGTAGTTATGCAAGTACTTATCTGACTCTTTATGCTTATTTTAAATAGTTTGTAACATAAACTAAGTTCTTTTTTAACATTTATTAGCTTGTACTTGTTCTGATTTTTGAAATAATCTGCCGTCAATGAATTATACGTAGATAGGGTTTCCCCGGTTCTGCGCGGCAAGCATCAAGTAATGTAATCGCCTAACTCGTAGACGCGTGACTTGTGAACAGTGGCAATGCCATCTTGTGTGTTTGGAAAGTGTAACACCAAGATACTAAAAGGATTTAAGGATTTTGTCTTATTCTCGAAAATGCCTAGAACTAAGATTTGCCATGCTTTTACTTCATATCCAATGAGTATAACCTCTCTATAGATAAAATCTCATTGTTTGCCGTAAACCTTTGACGCTATTTGTGTATCTTGCATATACGATTTTTTCTTGATTGACAGGTTGAACTTTTATCCTATATTATTTAGTAGAAAACTTAATCTCATTCCAATCACTTTAAGGCTTAATATTTTGCTAACGGATCCCTAAATTGAGAAATGGTTTTCGCACTCCCATTATTTTTGGGTACATAAATATTTCACACGATGGGGTAGAGTCTACCCCATCGTGTGAAATAGTTATGTATTATTTATGTGTCGTCTACCCGGTAGACGATAAACAAATAATCAAACTCCATTTATAGAGGAGGTACCATCATAAAAAAAAAAATTTTCATGATTTCATTCTACCTTTTTCATGACGTAATTAATATGTATGTTTACCAATACCAAATTACAGTTTTCTAGTATCAAGAGCTAAACCGCGAACGGACAGACAGACGGACATGTTGAAACTATAAAGCTTTGTAATTAACAACGGCATCCTAAAAATGGAAAGGCTATTTCGTGTGTTTTCGATCGTGTTTTTCGATGAATAATCTAAATATATGTATAGCTAACATTTTTCTTCAAAATTTATTGTACTTATAAGTATACTTGTGATGTACAAATATAACTGAAAACTAAATAAATGGTAAATACTGTTCACCGTAGCGAGTGAAATACAGCTTTTAACCAAGCATTTTCAATTCGATGAATTTAAAACGAATACCTATCTCCGGTGGCGCAGCGTTTCAGAGGAAAGCCGTAGGTACGTCCGACTGCTGGGCAAGCGTTTCCGTGTTCTGCCGAACAAGGTAAACATCTATTCCACTTGATTTTGAATGGTACGTATTTTATATAAATGAATAAAAGAAATATAGCATAAACTACATTTTGGACACAATCTTTTATTAATTCAACAAGTATAAATTTAGAAAACGCAAAACCCCCTGAGAAAAATAATATGGGTACATCGACGTTTCGCACCGCGTGCGGTTTGTACCGCGGTCCGAATCACCCAAGAGCTCTTTTTGAATAGGTTCTTTCGCACCGCGGTGTGAATCGACCAATAGCATTTTATTGCTAAGTCGATTTTAATAAAATATTACTAAGAACACTTTCGAAATTATTTAATGTCCACTGAAAAACATGATACCTTCTAGCGTAGATTTTAGTAAACAGGTATGATTTCATAGGTTTTTTCATAACAAAGCAAAATTATTAAAAGCTTAATCTACTGAAAATATTACGAGTTGATATCATCCATTGTAAAATAGGCAAATAGCAAAACACTGAGACCAATTAAAAGATTCGAGTACGAGAAGCCCGTCTGGTTCCTGACGCTGCAAACACAAAATGGAGGCACGGATTTATTCCCCAATTGCTAGCAACTGTGGCATAGATAAATTAATCTCGACAGTGCAAAATCTTACACAAATACTGAAAATCAGAGGCAGCGGAACTTGTAATAGTTAAAGGAACGAACGCGGACACTTTGATGTTTGTTTATGTGCTGTAAAATTCAAAAAGGTTGAAAAACTAAATCTCAACTACTACTGTTGACTTATATCTCTTACTGCAAAGTATCACATTAATATAATGCAGCATATTTGAAATATAGGTATACTTTTATTTTATTTGATACTTTGCTTTAAGTCTTTCAAAGATTTGAAAGATTTGTCAGGAAATACAAAATTATTGGGTAAAAAAGATACATTTGTGTCTATGGTAGGTGTTATATCATAATTTATTAAAATTGAGTCAGTAATTTATAGGAGATAAGATGGTGTACTGTTAAACTTTATAAACCTTATATTCGCGCAGTGAAGTTAAATAAGTATGGTTTAAAAAACTGACTTCAGAATACGCAATTCATTTAGCTACTTGGACGACATTTTTTTTAGTAATTTTGTTATCAAAACCAAAGTGCTGAACCGATTTTGATATATTTTTTTATGGGACCACCTCTGAAGTGGGTACCTAACAAAAAAAAGAATCATCAAAAACAAACATAAAAATTTACAGGCGAATTGAAAACCTCCTTATTTTTTTAAATTGGTTAAGATATCAGAGATAAATAGACGCGAATATTTGTATCATTAAAATTAGTTATTCATTAGACATTCAATGCATTAAATATTTGTCTTCTGTATTTGCTTTGTCACATACTATATGCATAAGTAGGAATTCATTACCTGCGCTACTTATATAATATAATAAATTTGTAATTAACAACAGATATTGTAAATAAAAAATAAAAGTAATCATATCCTTGAAACTAGATGCTGCTGAAAGTCATTGCATATTCATGAAATCATTTTGAAAAACTCATTCAATTAGTTAAAATGTGTGAAATCACGTTATTTTTACCCGACTGCGTAAGTTTTTCGAGTGTACATATATATGTTTGTATCTATTAATATATTATATTATGTACATACACATGTTTCTATATGGTCGCCTACAGCCTAAACGGCTTGACCGATTTTGATATGCGAGGTGTCGTTAGATTCTTCTTCACTTCCTGAGTGTCATATGCTATATTTATGCACAATACACCCCAAGCGGGACGTCAGTGCAGCTCTTATCACCCCCACTTCAAATTAGGCTATATTTTTAGTAATAATAATATATCTCTCGCAAAAATAAACAATAAATGCGTGTTTTCGTAACCTCCAACGAACTTTTACGTAATAAACAATTGATTATACTAGCATTATTCTAATGAATGTGCATTTAATATTTTACGGCGATTTTAAGCAAATTTTCTCACAAAAAAACGTACACTCAGCTTATCAAGCATAACGAAATCGTAGACTGCAAAAGCTGCTTTTCTGCAGTCGGGTATTTTGTTTTTCTTTTAATATAGATAACTACTTGTTATATTTCCAGAGCTGTAGTACTGTTCCACAGTGGGAGCACATTGCAGCAAGATTTACGTTCTAAGATTTAGCACTTCTACTTGTATCGAAATGTTAAAACATTTGTTACTAACTCGAGATTTACAGAGCAGTTGTTATGGAAACGTCCGTTTCCAACAGATTTCCCCACGTCACCGTCGCGAAATATGTCTGGAATTCCGCTATGGAATGTTTCTTTACTCTAATTAAGATTTATTTTTGCTGTCCCTCTTTGCATTTACTTACGATACTTATATCTAGTTTACATTAAGCTAGTAATTTAGTTGAATAGTGAGAAACCCCGATAGTACAGAACTTCAAGAATACTTTCCATTAACAAGTATCTATATTAAAAGAAAAACAAAAAACCCGACTGCAGAAAAGCAGTTTTTGCAGTCTAACTTACGATTTCGTTACGCTTGATGCACTGTTGAATATAAGTTTCTTGTGAGAAAGTATGCGTAAAACATATAAGTTATATATTATATTCGTAATCACCGTTAAAACTTCTTCATATCACACTCGATGTATTTTGAAAACATTTTTTTTTGTGTTTACTGTTTGCCGCCAAAATCCTTAATTTTTTATTTTTTTTATTTTGATGTACCCAGTGTCACTCTCACGACAAAGGCGAATCTTTTGACACCACTCACATAAAAATCGGTCAAGCCGTTTAGGCTCTAGGGCGTGCCAAAGAAATATACATACATACAAACATACATACACTCGAAAAACATAACCCTCCATCTTACGCAGTCGGGTAAAAATAACTTTATTTTCTATTTCATTGCTTGTTTAGATCGTTTTGTAAAAGTTACTTACTAGTCGATTCAATTACTAGCATAAAACAAACTGTGATTTAGATTATAAGTCAATTTTGGTAGAAAAAGGTTTAAGTGTAAATAGCTATTACAATATCACATACATAACATTGTTCTGAAGAATTCTAAACTAGATTATTTTGTAACGGAATACATGTAGTTTACATTCTTAAAAAGACTAAAATATTATAAATTGTGTACGACCATCAAAGTAAGTATAATAATTTAGCAAGAAGATACTTAATTGAAATCGATAAAAGGTAACGCATTTTTTTATATTTTTTTTATTATTTGAAAAATTAAGCTCCACAGACTCCAAGGTCCGTGCCTTTTATAAGCTAATACATTTTATTCTCGCCAATATTCAACTTCCGGATATAAGTGTACCAAATTTCCATTGACCGTTTTTTATCAAATATAAAATTTTGACTCTATCATCCATATATATTTTAGAAAATTAAAAAATTTGTTAAGAAATATCCACAACTGTTTAAAAAAGTAGCTCACAACAGATGCTACTCAGTCAGGCCAAACTATAAACATAATTTGATTGTACCATCATCAAAACTAGCATTGCACAGCTCCGGGCCACACTCATCTACCATAAAATCTTTAACAATCTCCCATTAAACTTAAAGGAAATAGAAAACTATAGCGAATTTACAAAAACTTTAAAAGAAATATTGCTATCAAAAGCTTATTATAATTTAAATGAATACTTAAAGGATAAAACATTTACCTACTATTGATTAAATCTGGCAGCGCTTCATATTGTCCCATCACTATTGGTTGCATTGTTGACATTATTGATTATTGAATATAGAATTATCGATTAGTTAAGTTTAGAATTATAGATTAGATTAGACAGAAAATATGGAATAAATCTACCCGCTCGAACAAAATTGCAACACCCTACTATGTACTATGGGTCAATATGTAATTACCAAACAGTTAAAACAACATCATAATATAACTATGTACATAATGTGGCAATAAAGATTTGATTTGATTTTGTAACTAAGTTTAAATATTTTTAAACTAGCATACAAGAGGAAGATGGGTAAATGTTTTTCGTTTGCGAACGTTACTTCTGGGGCTAATAATTATGCTAAATAAAACATAGATAATCTAATAATGGTGTGTCACTTCTTCAAAATAAACTCTCTAAGCGATTCTTACAACTGCAATAAAAACTGTAATAACTGAATTAAATTGTGCACTCGTACAAATAAAAGTACAATAAATTAACGTAGAGCATGGCGTCCAATTTGTTAGTGGTTTCACAAAAGTCTCTTTCATAAAGTGGGTTAATTAGATCTGCGCCGAGTGTGCGGGCCATGTTTTTAATATTAACGTGTGGTCGCGCCGCCATCCACGTGGATCGAATACAAAGCTCTTCATTATCAAGCATTTGTATAATTCCCACAGAAACAACAATAACTTACGCGCCCGGGATATACTACACCGGGCTAAAGCTTTTACGGTAGTAAAATGTTAAACCTTTACATTTATGTGAGTTGGCTATTCTATTATTTAAAGGACACGTTGCCAGCGAATTCCAAATCTGGCGAGATTCCAAATTGAATTAAACGGGAGAGCGTGGTCGGCCTACGAGTGAACTTTGATCGCACGGCAATGTATTGCCCGCGTCTTAACGACTGCCCAGTGCCCACTCTCGGAAGAAACTGAAACTGCCATTAGGAAAATCTAATATATTACGTGAGATACGTTTCTAGCAATTGTATTACATACATTATAAATAAAGGGGGAATGTGGTACACATAGGTGTTTAAAATAAGGCTGTTTGAGACGCGTTTACATTTAAAAATTGGCTAAGTGCGTGTCGGGCCACGCGCAAGGTAGGGTTTTGTTCATTTCAGTTTATTCGTCAGTTCACTATGTGCAGACTTAAAATAGAGCTACTTGTTTGATACTATGAACAAATATATTGATTTTACGATTTAAATGGAGTTTGTACGAAATTTGCCGTTCTAAATACTTAAATTTTATGAGTTGATTGTCTATAACTCCTTAACTTGTGAAGCCTACTTACTCGTGGTAGTTTTTCTTTTAATTTCATCATATATGCTACTAGCACAATTTTTTGTATCTCCAAAGTTAACTGTTTGCCTTGCTGTTGGCATGATAAATAATTATACACATACTAAATTACAACTTTGAACAATGTACCACTTATAGTCATTGAGCTAAGCCGCGGATGGACGGACGGACGGACTTGGCGAAACTATAAGGGTTCCTTGTTTACTACGGAACCATAAAAATGGGCATTCGTGTCCCGCTCCGTTGTTTCCTTGATGCTGTAGTAAGTATTGTTGATGGGTTTCGAGATGATAAGTAAACTTTTGGTTCGTTACTGCTAAAAATAACAAAATTTCAAATCGTAAGATGAGAAGAGAAATGTTGTTATCTGTGATATGAATCCTTATTATCAACCGACTTCCAAAAAGAAGGAGGTTATCAATTCGGTCTGTATGTTTTTTTTGTATGTTTGTTCACCGATTACCCAGCCAATTCTGCATAGATTTTGATGTTTTTTTTTTGTATTTGGTAGGTCATAATCGATGCAACACTTTGTTTTTTTAACAAAATAACTGGTAAAGTATCATCCGAACAACTGTAGAAAAGTGAATAGCAAAGTCGCGTATATGCGTGCATTCACTTTCTGCAGGTGTTATACATATTGTGTATTTGAAATATATAATTATGTTACTAGAATTAGAGATTTCAATAGATTCTTACGATACAAAAACAAGCTTTCAATTTATGAGAACAAAAACCTTTTAAGCCAAAAATGTTGTTAATTTAATATAGTCCTCTTTGCTCAATATAAATTGGCGTAATTGCTAAAGAAATATAGAGTACCAAATGGGTCGGCGAGCTGTGCGTGACTTGATAACAGAAACATTGCTATGACAAATTCTATCATAGCTTTGCTTGAGTGCGCTTTGGCGGGGTTAAATATTACAATAATTATAGTAATTTAAACTGGATATTTAGTGACGATATTTTTAAAGCTGTAAATACTTTAAAAACCACCCATAAACGAACGAGTCGTAATTTGGTCTACCAAAAAATCGTTTTCGAAGAGCCTTATTTCACTATAAGAAGATATACTTATGTTGCTGTATTTCTTAAAAACACTGCATTCTAGTGGCATTTGTGATGTGTATTTTATATATTATATTGTAGGTTTTAGGGTTCCGTACTCAAAGGGTAAAAACGGGACTCTATTACTAAGACTCCGTTGTCTGTCTGTCCGTCCGTATGTCCGTCTGTCACCAGGCTGTATCTCATGAATCGTGATAGTTAGACAGTTGAAATTTTCACAGATGATGTATTTTTGTTGCCGCTATAACAACAAACACAAAAACAGAATAATATAAATATGTAAGGGGCTCCCATACAACAAACGTGATTTTTTTTTTGCTTGTTTTTGCTCGATATTGATAACGGCAGCAGGTAGACGCTTGAAACATTCACATAATATTGAGCAACAAACGTGATTTTTTTTTGCCGTTTTTATAGATAATGGTACGGAACCCTTCGTGCGCGAGTCCGACTCGCACTTGGCTGGTTTTATTATTTAATTCGCACTCCAGTTTCTCGAGAAGTTAGATTTGATTAAAAAAATGTGATATTTCATTATTTTTTATCTGTGGTACTTACGCATGTACTGATGTGGTCGTTTTGATATGAGATGAAAAATTGTTGTTGGTAGCTCGGCGAGCTCCTTGCTCGATTAATCTTCCGGGGCTAACCCATTGTGCGTCCCGGGAAACTTTTGTGCCCAAACTCTTGCGAGTTCAAAAGGTTGTGATGTTGAGACGGCCCCGTACCGTGATTTTAGGAACGGGTTGTCCTTTCTTGTACTATTAGATTGTAGTGATATACAAAGGTGGGATTTGTAAGAAGTATGATCTACAGAGGTGTAATATACCTAATTTTGTTTGCTAACAGTAAATGTTGATTTTTTTACGCCAGCTCGCACGATGTTGAATGACGCTGCTCATAACTAGCATTTGGCTAGAAAAAACTATTCACTCGTGATATGAAGACATCGAAGTCATGTCGATCGGAAATCCCCACTTTTCTAGCGTATCCCACAATTTAGAAGTTCTTATAATAAAAATTAAAACAAAATGTTCAGTTCGGATTTTTGAAATATCCTCCATGAAAATGATGTAGGTTTTTCGTTTTTTTTTTTTTTTTTTTTGTGAAATGACTATAGCTGTTGGCCTCTAACGGCCTCTACAGCTTACCGGACTTTGGCGAGCGCAGAAGGCGCTGGGCCGCTTACAAACTAAAGGTTACGAGGGACTAGCTCAAGGGCACCTCGAGGGAGGTTCGGACCTCGGCTTGGGCCGTCGCCTGGGGGGGGGGGGAAATCGAATTGCCGTGCGGCAACCCCGATGGGGTGTGCCCTGCGGCCCTATTGGGTTGAACTGGTTGACTATTTGGAGAGAATCTAACCGGTCTTCTACCAGACCTGGGGGTTCCTCGACCTCGCCGGCGAGGTCGGTGTGTCGTGTTTGTGTTCCTTTGGTAACCGACGCCTATACCAAAAACTGAGTATTTCCTGTTGCCTGGGGCTGTCGGATCGGGTGACCCCAACGCAGCAGCCGTGACTGCTGCGATGGGGTCATCCGGGTCGCCCAAGATGTTTCTTGGGCGGCGCCGGAGGGGAGGAGGGTCAGTCGTGTCTGTTGAGTAGTTGGATGCTTGGACTACAAGTGGGTTGGGATGATGGGGGGCCGCGTCAAAGTAACGGCGGGAAGCGTGCTTCATGTATTGAAGAATCGAGGGGAGTTCGAGGTCGCAGTGCAGATCGGAGTTCCGGACGAACCAGGGAGCTCCGACCGCTCTACGGAGAAACCTATTTTGGATAACCTGGAGCTTTTCGAGGTCCAGGTGGGAAGCGTGGGCGAATGCCACGGACGCGTAGGTCATGACGGGGCGAATACAAGTTTTGTAAATTGTCATCTTGTTGCCAAGCGACAATTTACTCCGCTCGTTCAAGAGGGGGGAGAGGCGGCCTAGGAAGAAGGCCGCTCGATTACGGACTGTCTGGATGTGTTTGGAGAAGGTGAGTCGGCGGTCGAGAGTGACGCCGAGGTATTTGGTCGAGGTAACCCATGGAATGGGTTGACCGTGAAGTTGAATAGGCTTCATGGGGGGGCGTTTGAGAGTGGGATAAAAGTACATGGCTGCACTTTTATCGGGATTGACCTGGATGGCCCATTTCTTGAACCAATCTCCTAGGAGATTGAGGGCTCGCTGAAGATGGGCCAGCTGTATGGTCATATTCCATCCTCTGGTGTAGAGAGCGGTGTCATCCGCGAAGAGAGCGAGTTCCACGCCGGGAAAGCGAGGCATGTCGCAGGCGAAGATCGTGTAGAGAATGGGGGCTACGGTAGAGCCCTGGGGGACGCCTCCACCCAGCGGGCGTGGGGTGGAGCGTTCTCCTTCGACGCGATAGCGAAAGCATCGATCTCGAAGAAAATCTTGTATGATGAGTACAAGAGAGTCCGGAAAACGGAGCTGGTACATCTTGTACAGCAACCCGTTATGCCAGACTTTATCGAATGCTTTAGCCACGTCCAGGAAGACCGCTACCGTTCCCTGGGGGAAGGGCTTGTGATCGTAGCCGTGGTCCGGTTTCATATTGAAACCTTCGACAATGTACTCCGTGATGCAGGTTTTTCGTGAAAAATAGGCGTCCTTAGTAGTTCTTTTCGATAGAATCTTGAATAAATTGGTTTCCTTAAAATATGCGCGCTTTACGGACTTTAAAGTCATTTAACATCAGGTGAGTTTACGGTCAAGCGCAAACCTAATGTTAAACAGAAAAATGCTAAAGCTATAGTTGCGAACTGAGAGCTGACGTACCTACTACCTACCTACTATTTGAAAATAGTAGGTAATTTGTGGTCGTCACACAAGAATGAAAAATTGCCGCAGGATAAATTAACTTCGCATAACTCTTGGTCTGTAACCACCTCAATATATGGTGAATATTTTTGAATGTTTAATTTAAAAAAATTAGAACAGCACCCACAAAATATTATTATATTGATAAACAGCTTGGGCATAACTGACACTTTTCATATTTCACTTTTATGTGTACTTTTTCTTTATTATAATATTTTTTAAATAAATTTGACAGAGCAAAAAACACCTCACATTTTATAAAGAGCGGTAATATTCCAGCACCGGACATGATGCACAATATTAGCAGCATGAAACGGGTTCATTAGTTGGTACAGCTGCGCGCTATATTTCACAGCTCTACAATTTCCGCTTCATGTTTTTGCTTCATGTGAATTAAAAAAAAGTTGCCATTTACTTATTCAACGCTGTGGCAAATATACGGAATGACGTAATATAAAAATCCTGAATCATTAAACTTTAGCATTAAGCATTAGTAAAATTTATAATTAAAATGTATAGATATTTCTTTTTGGCAAATGCCTTTAATAGCTACTGTAAGAGCTACTGCCTTTAGTAGCTAAGAGTAGGTCAACTCTTCTTCTTCTTTTTTGTATTGGACCCCGCGATTAGCGATTTACCAGTGTCAAGTATTGAAATATTTTCAAGTTTCTTGAATAATACAAGTTATATAGTGTTCTAGACAGTCTAAGTCACGTAAACAGTCATTTTCAAATTTAAGTCTTGCCTCAGTAAAGTGATGGCAAGTTTACTAGAAGCTTCTATGGACTTTTGCCGACAACGTAAAATCACACGTTTCTCTGCTTTATTTCACTTGTCCACACTCACGCACTTGATCGAACACTTAATGAATAAAACACCACCATTTTTATAGCATTAATGTTCAAAATAACACAAGTTTAGAAAAATAAAACAAAGCAACAACACGTTACTAAGACGTTCCCGCCAAAAACTTCCAGGTCAACTCTTACTATAGCTCCTACTGTAGCTATTCTATTGATGCTATCGATGCCAAACACTGACTGAAAAAATATTGAGATCTTTGTCTCAATAGAAAATTAATATAAAACCATGAATAATGTATGTTTTACTATAATGAATGGGAATGGCTGATGAAATTATTGTACCTACCATAATATTGGGTTAAACAAATCTCGATTATTCTGATAAAAACATTAAAAGTATTATAACATAAGAAATTAGATTATATGCCGATGCTCTCACACAGAAGGTATAAGTTGCAGTATTTCTAGTTGCAGTATGAGAGCACCAGGATGAGAAAACTGTCAATTTCGTCACATAGTACCTATAACATAATAAAATATTATTATCTATCAATAAACTCATGGGCGTACCCAGCTTCTGGTCTAGGGGGGGGGGCAAGTCATATGATTTTTTTAGGTCAGAGCGCCCGCAGCTGTTTTGTCATACACACTACACAAAAACACCTACATGAAACATAGCTAATTTTTTGGTTAGTAATAAAACATGGGTAATAAATAGAAATTTTTTGTAACGTTTTTATAGTAATATCCTTTATTTCTCGTATTAGTGAGCCTACAGTACTTCTATATTACATTAGAAAAATGTTAAACGCGAAAATTGAAAAGGTTATTTAAATTAAAATTTGTGTATTATTTGATTGTATTAGCAAGTTCACAGCACTTTAATAATTAATACAAATAAACTAGTATATATATTAAAAGAAAACTAAAAACCCGACGTGTAACTTACGATTTTGTTATTCTTAATATGTTGTCGAGTCGCAGAACCGCTGTAAAAACTATAAATGCGCATTATTTAGAATAATTCTAGCTTAGGCTTGTAGGCGATCTTATAGAAACATACTTTTACAAACAAACATTGTGTGAAATGTCCACAAATATTATATTTATTATTATTATACCCACATTCATACATACATTTACTCGAATAAACTTGACCCTCCTTTTTATGCGGTTGGGTAAAAATAATAGGAAATAAACAGGCGCGAGCGAAGCGAGCGCGAATTTTTTTTAACCTTTTTTTGAAATTTTTATTGTGTTTTTAAAGTAATTTGCTTTATTTCTCATATTAGTGAGCCCACAGTATTTCTATGTTCAAGTAGTAAAAACGCGAGCGAAGTGAGCGCGAAATTTTAGAAGGTTTTAAAAATTAAATCTTGGAAATAATTTTATTCATTGATCTTGTTAGAGTGTCCTACGTTTTGTGTCACAGATGAACCAAACGAGTATTTATGTAAAAAAAATGAAATAACCGACTGGATAAGAACGACTTTTACGCAATAAAAAAATATAAATATAACAATTTGAATTTATTGATTGCAAATGTATTATTCCTAATTAAAATTAAACATAAATTAAAAATTTTACGTTATCAAAAATTATAAATACAACCATTAGAATGCATTGATTACAATTTATTATTCCTAATTAAAAAACATGACTTTATAGAAAATTACAAACATACGTTTTTATGACAAAGTACCACTGTTACAGTGGTACTTTGTCATAAAAACATATAAATGCGCATTATTTAGAATAATTCTAGTGAAATCACTTATTTAATACGAAAAAGCTCGTTGGAGTTCTAACGACACCTCGCACATCAGAATCTATCAAGCCGTTTAGGCTTGTAGGCGATCATATAGAAACATACCCATATACATACATAGGTACATACACTTGAAAATCATAACCCTCCTTCTTACACAGTCGGCTAAAAATAATAGGAAATAGTCATGCGCGAGCGAAGCGAGCGCGAATTTTCTCGAAACTTTTTACCAAATTTTTGGTATTCATATGCTGATTTGGAGTGGGACAGATTGTACAAACAGGGCTGATAAAAAAATATATGCTGATTTGCTGTTGTAACAGTACTGACATGGCTCAAAATACAAAAGACATTAAATAACTTTGAACGATCGGCGAAAATATTCGCTTAACGAACCAGCTGGTTGATTTTCCCTATATTATTGGCGGCTTGCTGTCCTTGGAAGACGCATCTCTCAAGATTCAAAGCCTTAGCATAACATGTCAAATAAAATAAATGCTAGTCGTTCGCAACTCCCTACCGCCAAGAATAAAACCCTCAGTTAGATTCGGTAATCTTCGTCCGCTATCGTCGCCGCGGCGGTGGCTGGCGACTAGCGACTATAGAGCTTGCTCACTGCGCGGTTTTTTTATGGCAATAATAATTGCACCGTGCATTTTGCCAGTGTCTACTGCGCGGTTTATTTAAAAGTTAGCATAAGTAAAGTAAAAGGTAGTATAAGGCCCCGTTTACACTTTGATTAGTAATTAGGCGAGTTCATACATTTTCTCCGAGGTTTCCAGGGGGGGGGGGCAGCTGCCCCCCCCCCTGCCCCCCCTGGGTACGCCCATGAATAAACTTAAATACTAAGATATTAAGAATTATTTTTAAACAATACCATCGGCAATAAATCAGTCTTGCTTGCAATGCTCGCACATACATTATTGAGTAAAATGATTAATCTAGAAGATTAACGAGTTATTTTTTGTTTTGAGTCGTTTTAGCAAGATCTGCAACATTGAAATTTATTTATAGGTTCGTGTAAACGACACGCGGCCGCGAGTATCATTGGTCCCACAAAATTTATTACGAGCGAAAATGATGTATTGGTTTGGAAATTTTTAATAGATTGCGCACTCGGAGGGGGATACGAAATGATTTATTTATTTTTTCTTTTTGTCCATCTGAGTGTTGGATTCGCATTGTTATGCATTTGCCATTAGCTAATGAATAATGTCATTTTTAATGATAAAACTGAAGAAATTTTACTCTTGAAGAATCATCAATCAATCATGTCTCAGTAAAATAGCGATTTTATTTGAAGCTTTTCTAGATTTTTGCTGACAAGTTACAAATAAAATTCCAAAGTTTCACCACTTGTCTTTAAATCGAACAAATAATCGAAAAAAACACGGAACCCTTATAGCATCACTTGTTGTCCGTCTGTCCGCCTGTTTGCCTGTTTGTCTGTCCGTCTGTCAAGACCTTCTATCTCAGGAACGCATGGAAATATCGAGTTAAAATTAAAACCGTATTTTATGCAGATCTGTTATCCTTAGTAGCTGTGAAAAAATCAAACTTCTCGGTTATCGTAAAAAAAGTTACAGCCACATATGTCGCAAAAAACCGCATATTTCGATACTCACAAAGGAATCAACACCTATACCTATACTTCCCGTTTATTTAGAATTATGAAATACGTGTCAAAATTCTAATTCTAGCTGGGCTGTAATTTTAACGAGAAATAAAACACAGTCAGCGCTAAATCTGAGCCGAGGTTTCATTCAGGACTTCCTTTGTGTTCGATTATTAATTATTATTCTCGAGATCCTTTGTTTCATGGCGACATTTTATTCATGGAGTCCTCGAGTTGTTAACGCTTTGTGCATTGAAATACGGCCCTCGTTTCGAACGGCGTCTCATATTGAAAAGCCTTGACTAGTTCCGGCGAAATAAATGATGTTATAAATCATTATTATACTTACGAGGAGGGTATAAAATCGCGGAGCACCCTTATCGTTTAAGTTGAAAAATTTCATAGCTTACAGAGGAAAATCAGCTGAAAGCGCCCATCTATCATGTTGCCATGCGATCCGTAGCCAACGGACGGCGTTCATCTGCCTTACTAAGTATGTAACGTAGACAATGTAACGATTTAATAATAAACAAGGAGATGTTAATTTTATTTTTTAACCGACTTCTAAACAGAAAGGTTCTCCATAAAGTTTTTTTCTCGACTGTATGTTTTTTGTGTGTTTCACCGATTACTGTGCCAATAGTGAACTGATTTTGATGATTCTTTCTTGTTTGGTAGGTAATGCTTCTATGTGCTGCATACTGCCACTTGCAAATCCACTTTGCTATATCGGCGACTTTGGTTTATCTACGGATTATAATCTAATTTGATTTCGCAGATAAACTCTACCAACACCTATGAGTTATGAGCGTCAAACATACAATATATAGCGTCATACATACCCTTTTTTGGCATGAAGGTTCAAACGTGTTGAATGTTTATTCTTACGCATGGCTTTTTAGGCTATTGCATAGCTTCTATCGCGGGCCTTGAGCGTGGAGACTGAATCCAGAAATTCCGTAACGAAAATAGCCTAACGCAGTAACGCCGATACAACCAATGCCACCTAGAGGCGATTTGCAGAACTAAAGAGACAAGCGTGATATTTCAAAAAGTCATTAAAAGTTCTGCTATTCATCGATAGATGGCAAAACTAAAAAGTATCACCGCTGTGCCGGTCGGAGTGGGGGGTGTTAGGAATACTGCATAAATAAAATAAATAAATAATTATAATTACATAAGTTGATAAAAAATGCTATGCAATAGCTTTACCGCGGCAGTCTCCGAGTGCCACACGTCTTTTTTTATTTGATCCACTAAATGGATAAAATAAAAAGAACTGTAAGTCTTATAATTTAAAGTCGGTAACAGCACCACATACCAAGGCGTTATAAGATATCGGTCTTATAGATTTTCGTATAGTCTTAGTTTTATCACCAAATTATGATGTAGACACCTGTTAAGGGTATTCATATCAGAATTTATATTGATATTAGAGATTATCTTCTAAGTCTTATGTACTATGTATAAAGTTGGTGTATCTAAAAAAAAATTGAAACTTTTATCGAAACAGTCCCCATTTCAGGCGCCATTACTCAAATGTGTAGGTTCTCTCTGAAATGAGATTTCATAATTAACGTAAGCCAAGCCGGCACGTCAAGTGCATGTGAAAATTTAACGAGAGCGAGCGGAGCGGGGCCCTCCAGACCCTACCTCGAGCGTACGGCGCGCGGCGCCCGCCCTGAATACGCCTACATGTGTTTGACGGGGAAACACTCGTAAATAAGCGATTTGCGAAAGCTTTTTATTAATTACTGCGATTAAATTAATGAGCGAGACGTATCTGCGAAGTTAGGTCGTTATTGCATGTTTTGAAGCGACTTATCACTACAGTTTGAGAGGGCTGGCGCAGCGTACACAACTCCTAAATATTGGATTGCTCTCGATTTCAATTTGAAGCTTTCATCGCTCAGTCGGTTTTGTAACAGATTTTAGAGAAATAAATAGTAATTAGGGCTTAAAGTACAAGGTCTGTGAGACGTTTTAAGAGTCCGTTGTCCAACTATCGTTCGTATCTCTCGCGCATACCCACATATCTGAAGATATCAAATGACGTGATGAATTTATACAAAAATCGTCGTTTGTAAAACTAGAAAATAACATCACAAATATTCGACAAAACATACTATACAAATAATATATCAAATTTAGTACGCTTTTGATAATTACCAAAGGCGTATTAAAACGATTATAATTTATGTCCAAAACCGTAACAGTCCTTAAGAATCGATGTTTCGGTTAATTGCCATATTTAGTATATATATCTTTTTATAGTAGGTATACAAGCGGTCATTTATATTAGTTCTGATAATAGTAAGCTGTCGAAATCACTCTTTTAATATATATAATGACTTTATTAAAATATTTTTTACTGTTGTTAGGGTTCTGTGGGCTAAGCCGTGCTGTTTCATTGCGGCCTAACAAGTGTTTATCTACTGGCATCTTGGGTACGTTTCTTTTTTATAAACAACTTGAATAAGTAGGTATATATAATTATATTAAAGAAACACATAATACCCGACTGTAGAAAAACGGTTTCTAGTCTAACTTATGATTTCGTTAAGCTTGAAAAGCGTTGATTGCTCGTTTTTAGTGAGAAAGTGTGCGTAAAATCACTTATTTATTACGAAAGAGTATTATTCGTTAAAGGTTACGAAAAAGCGCGTTTTTTTATATTTCGAGTGTCGAATCCCATTTATTTATTTTAATATCTTAATATTACATTTTATAAAACAAATATATAATGCCTTTGCGTATTATTATTATGCCTTTATTTAAAATTTTAGACGGGTTAAGCCTGGAGCTTTATATCTATTTATAAACTATTATTTATTTCAGGAAGGATGACCCCTAACTTGATTCAATCAGCCGATTCTGAAATACCCGCTGGGCTTAAACATATGATACTTGAAATACCTAACGGATATTTCGTAAGTGTTTAACCGACTTCCAAAAAGAAAGTGGTTATCAATTCGGTCTGTATGTTTTTTTTGTAGTAGTAGTTTCACGTTCTTCTATTTAGCTTGAATCCTAATTTGTGAGTATGATTGCAATAATAGAGTTGTTATGTAGTTACTGTAAGTGTATAATGTGGTTATATATATATTATATTAAAGTTACTGTAAGGTTGTATGTGCCTGTACGATCATATATAAGAGGCTGAAGGTACCACTTAACTAATTAAAATATTTTATATAACTAATTAAAAAATCGAACGAGATTATCATACAATTTTTGTTCCTTTTTTAATTTAGTGGATTTAAGAGTTTTAATTATTTTTCACACCAGCTGCCCAATAATGTTCCTTTTTGTATCATGTACAGAGGGTCCAAAGTACTACATTTACGCCCTTGGGCTGTAATGTTGTATGGAATTTCATTGTCACACTGTGATATAATGTGAATTGAATTTAGAACCTAAGCCTACTAGATTGTCAGAGACCAATCAGAGATGAATACTTCTACCATGACGGCCCATAACAAAAAGAGTTCACTCGAAAATCGAACTGGCAACCGAGAATATAACATAAAAAAGAAATAAAACAGGCACGAATACTGCAACCAAAGAGAATGAAATATGCTACAACTGAAACATCTGTTGATTTTTTGATATTGTACTACGGTTGTTTTTATATTTTTATTATTGGAAACTTTAGCTTGACCATCGATCCCGCATGTTTTTTGACCGACGTTTACGGTCTACAATGGAGCGCGCTTGTCTAGAAAACTCTATTTTACTTGCGATTGTGACGTCCTGATACCTATTGTAGGTATGATAATGTCAATCAAAGAAAATCTGTTCAGGTAGCTTATGCTGTAATTTTTGAAGTTCGTACGTTAAAAATAACAATAAAGCGCTCTGGTTTGTCAAATAATATAGATTCAAAACCATTTCTTTCTATTATCACGCAGTAGATGTGAAAAGTAGAGTATGTATCACGGAGATAAAGGTGTTTAAGTCTTGGGCGACCTTGAATCCCTCGTTACACTTCGGATTCTAGTCTTAAAGCCCTCGCTTCGCTCGGAATTTAATTCTTTAGCGCCCTCGCTACGCTCGGGTTGACCCTTGAATCCTACGTTACACTCGGGATTCAATATGTCGCCCATGACATAAAACACTACTTTATCCCCTTGGTGCATAATCTACTATCATTGGTGCCTCCAGAATTGAGCACACTGTCATTTTAAATTTTATACAAATCAGCAAGAATACTTATATATTAAAAGAAAAACAAAATACTATGTATATGCATAAGAGAGATTTTCTTACTGTAACTTACGCCTGCGTTACGATTTATACGCTGTTGGTTGAGTGTACGTTTTTTGTGAGAAAGCATGTGCAAAGTCACTTTATATGGTTATTTATAATTTATAACGAAAAAGTATAGCCAAGGAGTGAAAACTAATCTAACAACACCTCGCACATCAAAATGGGTCTAGTCATTTAGGCTGTATGAGATAATTTAGTAATGTACATACACACATATACACGTACACATATTCGTTCGGTTTGTAGTTGACTAAAGAACCCTCGAAACTAATGAGGATTTTTAGGATGTAGGTGTGATGTAGGTACCAATATTTATCACAGTTTTTTTTCAGATAGGTACTTATTTTACGTTATTTATATTTGATAATTACGTATTTTAATTTATTTAACCCCCGACGCAAAAACTACGGGGTGTTATAAGTTTGGCATGTCTGTATGTGTATCTGTCTATGGCATCGTAGCTCCCGGATGAACCGATTTTGATCTTGTTTTTTTGTTTGATAGGTGAATTAGTCGGGAGTGTTCTTAGCTATGTTTCATCAAAATCGGTTCAGCCATTTTTTTGTCGGGGGTTTTTGAGTTTTCTAAACTTTTACTTGTTTCAGATATGTTCTAAAACAACCCGTAAATATATGGTAGGCGAAGAAGTGGTAGCATGCGACACTGACTATCCCCCAACAGTGTTTTTTATAAATAACAAAGGGACAGAAGTTGAGGTCACTCGGACCGGCTTGGCTCGGGAAAAGGCAATTGCTTATACAATTTATTATTGTGACTCTAGACCATTGTGAACATTTTCCACCTCTCAGTGAAGCACTTTTTAATGCAATACACAGTCAGCACTAAACATTGTTTTTTAGAATTCCTTACCCAAAGATGGCTATTACCACAGTATGTATTCACAGTTGTGAATACATACTGTGTACACCCAACGCTACGAGAGTACGATACTTAGAAGCGTCGTACAAAAAAATATATTTTTTTTAGCACCGTACTGCGTGGCATAGAATGAATTTGTTCGTTATACGGTACTGAAGACTCAGGTCCATCTGATTACTAATCGACGGTTCGAAAGAGAAATAATGTTCGTTGATTATTAATTAATTATAATATGTATATAGTAGGTAAGTATCAGTAATTAAATTAAGAATAAAACAATGGTTACGCGGAAAGGTTACGGGATTCAATCTATAACAAGATAATTATAGTTAAAAAAAATTGAAAACAAGCCGACTTCAAAATACGCAATTCGTTTATTTGGAGATTTTTTTTCAGTTATTTTGTTTTAAAAATAATGTACAGAACCGATTTTTGATACAATTTATATGATAAGGCAAAGCTGTTCTACAAGAGGTAAGTTTAAAAATAAAATCAGATGATAGCTACCTGCCTTTCCGTATTTATTTAAATGAGTCACAGAAATTAATATTTTCAACCTTAATTTGTAATTCGTAGTTTTAATTGAGAATAAGGAAATGGAAGCGCGTTTTTTTATGTTAAAAATAAACGAGGCCCATAACTCGGGCGCAATTACTAGCATTTCTCAACAGCTGGTCTGAGAAGTTGCCACCGCTGGATATGGTGACAGTGACCGTGATAGCGACTTTTCTTTATTTACTAACAAGTATAACTTTAGAAATCTCAAATACCCCCGGAAAAAAAAACGGCTGAACCGATTTTGACGAAACATAGCTAAGAACACTCTTGACTAATTCACTTTTCAACCAAAAAAAATAAATCAAAATCGGTTCATCCGTTCGGGAGCTACGATGTCACAGACAGATACACACACAGACACCACGATCACCCCGTCGTTTTTACGTCTGGGGGTTAAAAACTCTTCCAGTTTTTTTTTTATGTTTTTGCCTTTTTTAGCATCGAAGCCTTTTTTTATGCATCGAATATAACTATGTATTTACATAATTATGTATATAGTATTTATTTGTTTAAAGTTTCACGGTTGTTAAGTAAGTATCTATATAACTAGTGATTTATATTTAGTTGTCACGAAAAGCTTCTAAGAATAATGTAAGTTGAAAGATTTAAAATTTCTTAAGCCTGTCTTACTCCAAACACATGAATGTGTTGCGGCAACGTCACTTAAGAGCAAATTCTTATTCCGGGATAAGTATGGTTACTATTATACTAAACCTTAACCTTAGCACAAGTTGAATATTTTAAATTATTGATGAGATTACGTTTCACCACTAACTTGTTTGATGTTCAGCGACGCAGTGGTCTACGATGAAGCGCGCTTGCCTAGAAACCTGTGGTCAAATATCTAGCCTGTCATATAAAAAAAACACACATAAAATTTTGTTAAACAAGTTTCCCAAACCTAAGGTACTGTGTTGACTTCTTGATTTTCCATAGCTAATTAACCAAGGTGGCGTAAATTTAGGTTAAAAAAAAAACCTTAAAAATATTGTAATACGGCTGCGGCAAACCTCTCCCCGGATGTTTCTGGGGTTCCGGTTACCGAGCAATTTATAATTTGGTTCTTTTTCGTCGCAAATTCCGCAAATTACATGGTCTTTGTTGGCATCAGGTTACCGAGCAATGTTGTGGCTCACCTAGTTAAATGCTCATATTTACCGACACTCACAATGTACAAGTACATTACAGTCAATGAGATTATATATCTGTAGAAAGGTTATATCCATTGAATATGAAGTGAAAGCATGGCAAATCTCAGTTGTCAGCACTTTCGACGATAAATATAAATAAATAATATAAATATAAATATTTGTGGACATTTCACACAACACCATCTAGCCCAAACTAAGTAAAGCTTGTACTATGGAACTAGATGGCTGATAGAATACATATATACATTTTTTTTTGTAAATATATACAATTATGATACATAGAAACACCCAGACAAACATCCATGCTCATCACACAAATGTTTGTCCTGGGTGGGGATTGAACCCACGACCTTTCAGTTCAGCAGGTAGACGTAAACACACTACCAACTGAGCCACAAGGCCAGTCCGAAGATAAGACTACCTACATCCATAGGGCTTTATATATCTCGGTGTTACATTTTATAAACACACAGGATGACATTGTCATTGTTCACAAGACACAGCACGCGTCTAACTGCGTTGCTCGACCTGTCACCGCTGAAGATGAGTCGGGTGATTACCTTACTTGAGGCTTGTCACGCAGAGCCGTGGAAAACCTATCTACGAATAATGTATCATTGTCTATTATTAACTTGGAAGATTTGATTAGAGACATCTGGACAGGTGAAACTAATAAAAAGCTTGTAAAATACTAAAATAAAGGCATCGCCAATTTCGTTGCCCATCTTCTATTTTTTTCTTTTCAAACAATATAGGTATTATATCTATCGGACGAAGGAAAAAGGATACCATTTAAAATTAAATTAATTCCAACGGAAGCGGTATTAAAGTGATTTACGGCGAGAAATTGTTTAATAAAATAAAAGAACCCTTTACTTTCATTGTCATAACAGAAAAGCTGTTAAAAATATCTTCTTCGGTAACGGTCCGTGGCTGTATTTACCCGCAGTATGGACTATTGCACTGACCACTTCTAAATTGGCGTAAATCTTTTATCGTCACGTCCTGCTCTAATAGACTTTTATTTAAAACGCTACGTTTAGTATTTTTAAACGACTACCAAAAAGGAGGAGGTTCTCAATTCATCAGAATCTTTTTTTAGTATTTCCCCGGATTACTCGAAGACGCCCGGACCGATTTGGAAAATTCGTTTTTATTTGAAAGGGTATGTTTCTCAGGTGGTCCCATAGAAATTTCATTAAAATAGGTTCACTCCTTTAATTTTTAAAACAAAATCGCGCTTTTTAAGTTTCATGATTTATATTTACTTGTTAGGGTAAATCCCCCCGAAATATCCCCAAAATTTTGAAATTACCAAAAAGCGAGGTGTTAAAACAAGTATCTATCTTAAAACAATAACAAAATACCCGACAGCAGAAAAGCAGTTTTTGTAGTCTAGCTTAAGATTTCGTTACGCTGGTTATTTAATTATATAAGTTTCTTCAGTTGATAACAATACAATAAAATAAATAATAATAAAAAGCCTTATATTTCTTACTTAAACAAAAAAATAATTACAAAACATGCTTTTTAAATGAAATGTAGATAGATATCTATCATAAAAAATAAATTAATTAATCTTTGCTGGTAGTAAGAACCCCTCGTTATCGAAGGTGAAGGCCTCCTCTAGAGATTTCCAAGTTTCCCTGTTTTTTGCTGTGTTCATCCACTGGTTGCCAGCCACTTGTGTTAGGTCATCTGCCCACCGTGTGATTGGTCTACCTCTCTTCCTGGTGCCTTTCGGTCCTGTCCAGGATGTTAGTCTATGCGTCCATCGGTTGTCTGTCATCCTTGCTATATGTCCTGCCCAGCGCCATTTTAGTTTTTTACAGTGACTTAAAGCATCTATAATCTTGGTCTTTTTTCTAATGGTTTTATGAGGAATTTTCTGAACTTTTTTAACTTTTACGATGCTTCTCTCCATACTTCTTTGGCAGGTTCTAATTTTGGATTCTATTCGATTTGTGAACTTCCAAGTTTGACTAGCATAGGTAAGCGATGGAAGGATGCAGGTATCCATGACTTTCTGTTTAATTTTAATCGCCATATCGCTTTTCATAATCTCTTTTAGACTCCAAAACTTTTTCCATGCAATTGAGACTCTCCTTTCAATTTCATTCTCGTTTCTTTGCTTTTTAAACGAAATTTGCTTACCCAGATACATGTAGCTATCAACATATTCAAGTGGTTCATTTTCTAGGTATACAGGGTATTCAATGTGGTTTGTCATAATTTTTGTTTTGCTGCGGTTTATTTCCAGGCCTACCTGTTGGCTTGCGGTGTGGAGGTCGTTTATCATTGACTGTAGCTCTGTTATATTTTCAGAAAGCAAGATAATGTCATCCGCAAATCTTAGATGGCTTATATATTGATTGTTTATATTAAGACCGACTTTTTCCCAGTTCAATTTCCCAATTACCCTTTGTAGCACTGCAATAAAAACTGTTGGCGAGATAGGGTCTCCCTGTCTAACACCTTTTCTGATAGGTATAAGAGGTCCAGTCGTCTCCAACCTTATTTTACTGTTACAATTTCGATATATGTACTGTAGAACTTTCAAATATGTGTTTTCTATATTCTGTGACTGTAGAGCTTCCCATATTGAGTGATGGTATAAAGAATCGAAAGCTTTTTGATAGTCTATAAAGACAAGATAAAGTGGTCTTTCAAATTCTTGATATTTTTCTATGAGCATTTCCACAGAGTGGATATGGTCCACCGTAGAGAATCCTCTCCTGAATCCTGCTTGCTCTATGGGTTGGTGTTTTTCGATAGTGCCTCGTATTCGTTTTTCTATTATTGATGAGAATAATTTGTATATTGAAGACAGCAAGCTTATTGGTCGATAATTCCCGATATTGTGTGGATCTCCCTTTTTGTACAGCAGAATTATGTCTGATTCAGTCCATTGTTTCGGCGTGATTCCCGTCTCCAGCACTAAGTTAAAAAGTTTCGCAAGAGGGCTGACCAGATAAAGACATCCGAGTTTTAGAGCCTCGTTTGTTATTTTGTCTGGCCCTGGGCTTTTCTCCGACTTCAGTCTAGCAATTCCTTTGGTTACCTCTGCTTCGTCTATGTCTTGTATATCCGACTGTGAGTTTTCTGAGAGAACTGAGATAGGTTCCTGCCTATCAGACTTATACAGATTTCTATAGAAATTTGTTGCTATTTGAAGTATTTCATTTCTATTGTATGTTTTATTATTTGAGGCTTCTAGTCCCTCTATCCACGTTTTGTGTGATTTCAGTTCTTTGTTAGCTCTCTTTAAGCTTCCAGACTGTAAAATATGCTTTTCTATGGTCTTCGAGCGGTATGTATTATAGTCCGAATAGATGTATTTACTGATTAGTTTGTAAAGAGCTTTTAACTCATTTTTCATACTTCGTGATTTTGGTTTAATTTTTTGTAGTTCGTGTCTTCTTGACATTAATTTTTTAGTATTAGCTGATATAATAGACATATTGTTTTCATGCTTTGAAGATTTATAAGCTATTTTTAGACTGTTTTCTATAGCTGCAACAATTTTATCGTGAAGTTGCTGTGCTGAATAACATTGTTGTGTATCGAATATTTGTTTTAAATCGTTGTGTAGTGATTCTTTGTATATTTGTATTTCTGTTTCACTTTTCAGGGTACTTTTTGTATTGTTTCCATAAGATTTCCGGTTCTTTTTCGAATTATGTAACTTAAATGTCGCTCTTACTAGTCTATGGTCACTGGGGTATTTAATATCGATCACTTGCATGTCCTGGGCATGTTTTTGGAGGTTTGTTAGTATATAGTCCAGTTCATTTTTTATTATGTCATTTGGTGACCTCCAAGTCCATCTTTTGCTACTTTTTTTCTTAAAAAAAGTGTTTAATATAGCAAAACTGTTTTCATATGCAAATTGTATAAGTCTGGTCCCTCTATTATTTCTGCTGCCATAGCCAAATCTTTTCATTATTAAGTTTTCTTCCGGTTTGGGTTGGCCAATTCGCGCATTAAAATCACCCATTACTATTATATTGTTTACTGACATTTTTAATGCTTTGTTTACAGTACTGTAAAACAGTTCAATATCATTTTCACTTGCTGATTCTGTTGGAGCATAACATTGGATCACACTTATTTCAATTTTGTTGATATTCAGCTGAAGTAGGGCCACTCGCTCTGATAGTCCTTTGAAACTTATAATGTTCTTCTTGAGGCGTTTATTTACAATAAATCCGACTCCATA
Organism: Lycia hirtaria; assembly: GCA_947563715.1. Lineage (NCBI taxonomy): Eukaryota > Metazoa > Arthropoda > Insecta > Lepidoptera > Geometridae > Lycia > Lycia hirtaria. The sequence goes on from OX387379.1 coordinate 2,321,421, forward strand.
TAAGCCTGGTGTTTGTCCAATGTAGTATAGGATAAAGTCTTCATGTTCTTCAATTGTATTTCCTGATCGTCTGATCTCAGAGAGACCAATAATATCATATCTGATATTTTTCAGAGCTACGTTTAGCTCTAGAAGTCGAGAGTAAGACGATAATGTTCTGACATTATATGTTGCCACATAGAATTTGCTGCTCTCAACATTATTTCTATATATTTTCTCTAGAGGGTTATAGTCTACATCTCCCACGGTGACCGGCCGTGTTGGGAGAGGTGGAGAAGGAGGGGTGTAGCTTAGTTTTTTGATATATCTTGTTGGTCCCGACTTGGTGAGTTGTGGGATAAGGAATTTAATTGTGATGGGCGCAAGAAACTCGTTATATTCTGAGATCTATTTTTTTTGGCAGCTTGTTTTAATTGATCATCGTTATTTGATGGTTTCCCATTTTTTTCTGCTTCGGGGGACTCTGCCAGAAATCTTTTATTAGAAACAAACCCTTTCGATTTCTGGGTTTGATGCTCTTTGGATTTCAATTCGACAATTTTGTCATAGCGAAGCATTACTTTTTCTCCGGCTAGACGTTTTCTTTTTAGTTCGTCCTGTAGGTCCTTGCGTTTTTGCAAAACAGCGGGTGTGTAATCTTCTTTTATGTAGATGCCTGTATTTTCAAGTATTTTTTTCTTTTTTAGAAGTTGTAGTTTTCTACTTGTTGTGGTAATTGTAACTACAACTGGCCTCACTCTGCCATCGTTTTTTCCTAATCTGATTACCGTTTCTATTTCCCATTTTGGGCATACTATTTCCATTTTCTTGTTTATAATTTCAAGAATAGAATTTAGCAGGTCTTCATAATTTTTTTCTGTTTCAGGGACACCAAAGAAAAGTATATTTTTCTTTCTCATTTGCTTATCTAGAAAGTCGATTGTTTTTTGTTGATGCTCAATTTTTTGTTCTAGTTGATTTGTTTTTATTTCCATGTGGTTGAATTTTTCATCAATATTTTTGTTTATAGCTTCTTTTATATTCTCTTCCATATCTTTCATATCTCGCTTTTGTTGAGCTAGATCATTTTGTATATTCTGTAGCGCTTTCATTATTTCATCCATGATTGTATGATATTGGTGTTGTTGATTAATATCAGGGATTAATATAAAGGTTATGTTTTCACTTTATTGTTTGTCACTTAATTTTATAAATTTCTCCAGTTTTTTGCACTATTTTAGTCCATTAGGAGTAACGTAAAATAACTGGTACACTTGTAATAGTTTCAGGTTTTATGTTTGAAATTGACAATCACACTGTTTTCGGATTTGTATAAAATATTTCTAGGTTATGCTTTCAACACTTTTCGCTAAAAAAAAAAAAAAAAAAGTTCTAGATTCGGCGATTTTACCGAGATGCACTAATATCTATTTTCAGTGAGGTTTGTAATCTATAACTTTCGTTTTTTAGTCTCGTTTTTGCTTCATTCACTGCCTGGAAACGGTTGCTGTTTGTTTTCGTTTTTGCACTTCCCTGGTTGTTTCCACAACTGTATCCTCGATTTATTACTTAGAAGTCTTGTTTCTTTTCCTTTGTAAATAACTTTAATCATAAATTAGCTAGTAGTTTTAGATTTAAGAATTATTTTATCGAAGATCGTACAAAAATCACAGTTTACTTTTACGCGTCAGTGTTGCCACTCCTTACAATAAATAAACCTTACAAACAATACAATAGCATAAAATAAATTACCTAACCCCGAAACCAGGATTTTTCATTTATTCAAAAATATTATTAGAAACAATAAATATTATTATTTATAAAGAAAGCATGGAGTTGAAATTTTACACGTAGGTCTAATTCTCCATGTTTTAGTACGCGGTGTTAAGTACACCCGGTTCGAATCTAAATCATCTACTTAGGTCTTCTTACATGTAACATAAGTAACTTTTATACGCAAGATAGATCTACGATTGACCACTAACTCGCCTGATGTCAAGCAACGCTGTGGCCGAAGATGGAGCTCGTCGATCTAGAAGATATATATTCACTCTAGCCTTGAAAATTCCAATATTGTAGCACTCAGGAAACAAAGAACTAATAATTTAAATGAGCGAAGAGAAACTAAATAATATATAAATTACATTGTAGGATTTTTATAGTGTTCACTAAGAATAGGCATAAAAAGTTATGACATAATTATATGCTGTTTCCTTTTACTGTTCAGGTCAAGACCTACTTTGGGTTCACCACGCCCGCCGGCTGTATACTTAAGCAATAATGATCTCATACATTTATAATAAAGTCTAACTTGCTGTAGTTATATTTGTATTCTTATTACAATGTAAAGTACCTATAGTGACTTTGCCCGACTGCGTAAGAAGGAGGGTTATGTTTTTTAAGTGTTTGTATGTATGCACCTATATTTCTATATGATTTTTCCATCTTGGCATTACACATAATTTATTCTGCCAATATCAAAGTTGTTTTTTAAATTTTTTAAATCTTAAAGAATACTGTTGTTCAATTAGGTCGAACAAAGCCAGTCATAGTCACAGTCACAGTCACGAAAATTAAATCATCTTCAGTACTAAGTCACGCAGAAAATGGTGGTGATTACTAGTTTCATAAGTTACATAACCTAACTATATCTAGACCTTGGAATTTTCAAGGCTAGAATTAATATATTTATTCATATCGACGTGCTTCATCCTCGACCATAGCGTGAGTGATCACGTAGATTTATTTTGTGGGAAAATTGTGTTTCGTAGAACTGCCTGATTCCAGATGTTTTATTGAACTAAAATTTCTGATTCCATAAGTTTGTCATCCATCAGTTTCATTTGCCCGAACAGTTATTAGGTTAGTTTTCTCTTTTATTATATCTAGAAGTCTTATTTACAAACGTTCGGTTATCAGATATATCAATTATTAGGTTTGGTTTGTTAGGTTTCCTTGACATGAACTTTCGTGCTACAAAAATTCGGTTATTAGACAAGTTTGTAAAAGTGTCTTTTGAAAAAAGGAAATCGTGGAAACGATATTCAGTATTTCACAATTTGAACTACAGGTAATTCTCTATTTCAAATGCCCACACACACACACACACACACACCAGCTGACTCCTAAGAGTTCGTATAGTTCGACTATCGACCGTCTCGCTCGCGCATACCTAAATTTTTGAAGATATAAAACTTGGAACAAAGATTATAAATAAAATAACTGCATGAACTTATAAAAAAATAATCGTTTGTAAAACTAGAAAACAAAATCACAAATATTCGACAAAAATTTCAATTTGATCCAAGTTAATTTTCATTAAAAAAAAAATTTTTAAATTATTAACGCAGAAATGATTTTTATGTATGAAAATTGACTTGGATCAAATTGAAATTTTTGTAGAATATTTGTGATGTTGTTTCTTAGTTTTACAAAGGTCGATTTTTTTTAATAAGTTCATCCAGTCATTTTATATCTTCAAAAATGTGGGCATACCCAGCGAGCGAGACTCCTTACTGGTACTAAGGGTGAGTATACATAGCTTGAACGTTGCGGTAAAACATTTTTGTGACAAATTGGGGGATCCTCACAATTAGTGGCATCGTCGCGTCTCTCAAACAAGTGTCGTATTCAACTAGACTAATGAATGTCATAAATTCCCACAGAGAGCTCTTCAAATAATTTGGGGGAGTTATCGTGATGGGAGAGCGAGGCGGGGCCGCGCCAGACTGAAAACTCTGATTTATTGTTTACTCTGGACGGTTTTTTTTTACACAAAATAAGATAAGAGCGATTATGGATAGGTAACGAATGATTAAAATAGGTTTTGAAAATTAAAGGAAAACATGGCTAGAAAAATGTTGTCTATAATTACTATCTTTAAATAAAAATTAACTAAGTCGAAAAATCCGACTATAGTTTCAACCGTATTCGGCGGTCTTTTTCAAAGGAGCAGCGCAAACGTCACTATCAGTCGGTAACGCGCCTTGCACGCTTTTTTATTGGTGACATGACATTGTGTCAACAAATTATCTTTATTTTTACTTAGACTTAGATACTTCAAAAAATTTCAACATCCGACAAGCCTCGTACTCACAACTTCATGATACCTAAAACAACCTCATAGTAATTCTACCACGGAGACTGAGTAAGTATGTATCTGAGGTATAAGGAAAATTTTGAAAAGTATTTTTAGGGTTCCTTATAGTAACTACGAGAAACCTTTATAAATTCGCCATCCGTTTGACTGTGTATTAAGTATTTTAATGAATTTGATCATTAGAATATAACATTAGTTATGAAACCCTACCATTAGCGTGTCTCGACACGGTCTTGGTAACTTATTAGCTTAAATCAAATGAGCGACACGTCCAAATCCTGTCGGATGTTAGAAAGGCTTGAACTGTCTATTTTAAAACATATCGATACTTCGGGAAAGAAAGGTCACAAGAGTCACTTTCGGCGAAAATGACTAAACTTTATTCTGAATTCGGCGCTCTATCCATCTGTATATTTAAAGTTTCTGTATTATGTTATGACCTTTAGTGTTCCTGGTCTTTATTCTCCGAAATATCGATATATTTAAATGAGCAATTCTTGTATACAACTTTACATATAATAACGAACTCGAAAACTTCCCAAAGATTTTCATGAAATTTAGTGTGAAGGCAGATTCGAGGGCGACAAACCGATATAGCTAGATTAAATTTTTAGTTAACCCGGGTTTGCCCATATTTTCAGTCATAAAAATCCAAACAGAGCTCGGTCGCACAGGTACTTTGTACTATGAGTACCTACTTAAATGTAGCAACACTTTAATACGACCATCGTCCGTCTCGCTCGCGCATACCCACATTTTTGAAGATATAAAATTATTGCATAAACTTATAAAAATACCGACGTTTGCATAACTAGAAAATAACACCACTATTCGACGAAATTTCAATTTGATCCAAGTTAATTTTCATGCATATGCATACAAATCTATTTTAGAAATTATTAACGAAAAAATGATTTTAATCTAAGAAAATTAACTTGGATCAAATAGATTTTTTTTTTGCCGAATATTTGTAATGTTTTCTAGTTTTACAAACGACAGTTTTTTGTTATAAGTTCATACAGTCATTTTTTTATTTTCAAAAATGTGGGTATGCTCGAGCGAGACGGACGATTGTCGCCCTAATGATAAAGTTCTAGTAGGTAACGTCGCAAATTCTGAAGCACATACGTGAGGTTGCATGCATCTGTCTATCTGTATTCTGTGTTCTACAAACTGCACTATGTGATCAAGAGTTAAATTAATTGATTCCAATAACACCGTCTTCTTTTCGATACAGAATATCCAATAACGGTAAATCCATCAATATCCTACATCTTTTTGTAGTAAAACCTCACGTTCGCATAAACCGAATTGGAAATTCTTTTATCATCTGTGTTGTCTAGGTTTGCAATTCTCTGCAATTTCGTTTCCTAAATCCTACAATCTGGATATCTTCAAACGTAGGTTTGAACTGAATACGTACCATCTGAGCAAGAGTGCTCCATCTTAGAATCTTTAATTTTCTACACTTTAAAAATAAAATCAAATGTAAGCCACTTACAAAACTCAGCTGGACGGATTTTGATGAAGCTTGGCTTTCAACTATGTTAGATAATACTGAACATGTGTTCGATCTAGAAATTCACAGTGTCTAAATACAGGTGCTTCCTAGAATTATATTATAAACCAATATCAAAGGCCTCGTAACTGATTCTCGCTGTGCTTCACATAGAAGTGTGTCCCCGAAATCAAATCAATCTATTGATATCTGTCAAATAGGGTAGATGCTATAATACATATTGGAATAAAAAATTTGGAGTAGCGATTCCAATCACCATTATCATCTCATCCACAATAATTTCAGTGCTCCTCCATGGAGTTTCAAAAAGATCGATTACGCACTGCCTAAAACGAGCAGTCAATGGGTTAGACAGTGAATGACGCTGGATATTTTTTCCATAATATGGAAGTATTATTCCTCGTATATAAGGAAGTTTTATACTAAGAAAAGGAAAGACTAAAATAGTAAAGTCCTTGTACCAAGACGTCTAGACATGATAATTTAGGTTAATTTTGTCTAAGTTATCTATATCTAATATATATTTGCTTATAATAAAACCGTAACTAAGCGATGAAGGTTGCAAAAATCATTGACGACAATTTTAAACAAGATAATCTTATAATATAATTTAAAACAATTAAATCGTCTTCAAAACAATCCAATTAACTGAAAACAGAGAAATAACAACTGTTGCAAACTACCGAAAAATTAAATCAATATTGGATTAAGTAGGCCTTAAGTGGGCCATATGTATTTCAAATAATATTATAATATATATTTATATATTTGTAATGTAGGTACATATGACGCAATAAATAAATGAGTATGAGTACATCAACTATGTTTTAAGGTTAGAACCTGTCTAGGACTTAATTCGTGATGATTTAGGGCTTGTCCCGGAACGTGACAATGAGTCATGCTTTTTCGTGCGTGCAGCCGGCGCGCGGCGTTCATCGATTATAAGACGTTATGACGTCAAAAAACAAATACATAAAAATAATATGCAACATTACAAAACAAACATTAACAAACGAAAAACAATATGCTAGTGTAAAATCACTTTACCGTGCCGTGCTGAAGCCGTTAGTTCAGATACATACACTTAGGAAATTTGGCAGAAAATTACATGTGCTTATAACCCCACATATGTAAAAATTGTGCAATTCTAATAATATTATATGCTTACATTCATGTATCTAATTGATAATCTTCTGTTTTAAAGTCAACTAAAAATACTTTTAGGTACTTGCTTTTACTGTTGCAGTGAAATAGCCGTTTAGGCTGTAGACGGTCATATAGAAACATAGATACATACAAACTTACATACATTTCAAAAACATAACCCTCCTTCTTACGCATTCGGGTAAAAACCAAAGTACCGAACCGATTTTGATAAAGTATGGACTATACTCATACCTATGAATATAAACAAATATCAATTAACAATTAGTAAGTAATTGCTGAACAAGCATACTAATAATTTTATAGCATAAAAAACTGAAACAACCGACTTCAAAGAACGTTATTTCGTTTACTTTTTAAATGTAAGGATAATAATTAAACAAGGCGCTCAAGCGTTGAAGTAACTCTATTTTCTTCTTATACACATTGGATGAGGAGTAAGTAGGTTTTACTTTTCAAGCCAATAAATCCCTCACGATTGTAAACTTTTTAAAAGACCTCTATTCACCCGCTCGTTTTTTTTCAAGAATGACTTTTGTCACTGAATGTCAAATGCTTCGTCGTCGTAGATTAGAAAATGTGCAGATGTATATACGAAAAACCTCAACATTTGACACTTTTGTAAAGAAAAACATGTCAGTGGAACTCTGCGATTCTATAATCTGACGCAATCACTCAGGAATACAATGAAAATATTTTTACTTTTAGAGATTATTCAAAAAGTAATAAAGCTATGTTTCTAAAATAATTATGGAACCAACTTGGGAGCTTTCTCTATACATCAATTTAAGAAACATAAAAATTGGTTCACGAATGACGGAGTAATTCGTGTACATACATAAAAAAAAATATATATACGGTATGAATTAATAACCTCCTCCTTTTTCGAAGTCGGTTAAAATACAGTTGAATTGAGGACCTCTTTCTTTTGAAAGTCGATGTAAAAATATTTTTGTAATACTTTTGAAATAGAATCACCTCAAGAATAAGCCAGATTGAGATTCGGTCAGGCATCCGAACCTAGATTACAGGTAGGTATATCAAATGCAGCCTGCTGTAGGTGGGAAGGTACACAAATTAATATTCAGCTTCTATATCAGCACACCTATGCGGCACACACACCTGGCGTGTTGATTCAGTACACATTATCTGTGAGGTACGGTGCCCTAGTATTACTGGATTACTGCGACGTGAGCTACGACTACTTACTCGCTATAAAGTTGCACTGGTACTATGTAATTACAGGCATATACAAATGTTGAATAAAAATACTAATTTAATTTTAGCAAAAGACGCATCAACGATGACAGGACCAAGTAGCTTTTTATCATTGCGAGAATCGCATTAATTTATCATTATTACAAAAAAAAAACATAGCCTATGACATTCAGGGAGTAAAAATGAATCTAACGACACCTCACATATCAAAATCGATCAAGCCGTTAAGGCTGTAAGAAGCAATATAGAAAGATACATACATACCCACATATGTACATACAAACTTCATACACTTGAAAAACATAACCCTCCCTCTTATGCAGTAGGGTCAAAATATGTACTTTACAGCAGTAGTGCAAATAAAACTCGTATCGTATGCGTAATGCCTTACTTTCGAACAATGTTCACAGGCCTCCTAAAGCGCAGTTTTATAGCAACTGTATTGAAAAATAATAAACCTATTTAATAAATTTATTGTCCATCACGTTTACAATGATATCAAACGCTCAACGCTCAACGGCAACGCTCAGAGTTGCCAACTTAGGGTATTTTACTCTTTTAGGGTAAAATTTAACAAGCAGGGTATTTTTTAAAATAATTCTTCATAATAAAATATCCACCCACGAAACGAAAAATAGATTCTCTTCAGAAAGAGATAAATCGGATTCAATCATGTCAAAAAATGGGAATTGACGTTGTTAGTTGAACATAATAACGAAATAGGACAGCATCACTTTCATAATCCACATTATTCTATAAAAACTGCTATTCTTTATAAATGACATGCTATGAATTTTAATTATTCGAAATAAATGAATTAGAATTAGAATTAGTTTTCTTTCTTTTTTACTCTTGTTATTTTTTATATTGTCAAGATGAGTCCATTTACTATAAAACCATTTACCCTGATGGTGAGTATTACTTTAATGGAATGCTAACTTTATTTTTAGTTTTATACAAAATTAATTGTTTGGAGATTTTTTTCCAATGACACTACAAATCTAGGGTAAAAGTTGACCGAACACAGGGTAAAGCAAAACTTGACCTGGCAACACTGCTCGAAGCGTCATCGTGTACACACAGCTTGGCATTCCCAGGACTTAATTTTCGCAATTGTCGCCCTCCTTGGACTTCCATCGATATATACTTAGTGAAGACTCAAGTTAACTAAGCGAGAAAATTAATTCAGTAACACGTACGCATACAAGTTTTTTATTATCTATTTTATTTGACTTTATACAGACTAGGCATTTACGCCGATTTTTTACCGACTTTAAAAAGAAGGAGGTTAACAATTCAAATGTGTTTTTTATTTGTTTGAAAGAATATAATATACTTTTAGATTGGTCATAGGCCATAGAAATTTCGTCGAAATCGGTTCAGTAGTTTTCAAAACAAAATTGCGCATTTCAGAGTCGATTTTTCAGTTCTTTAAATTAGGTATATATTATAGAATTACTAAATAGATTACATTCGTAAGTAAATATGGTATTGAGTTATTCTGTAGTATGAGTAGTGCTCGACTTGTTATGATTTGGTGTTAAGGATGTGTATTTAAACTTTAGCATAATATATAATTACAATACCGATGAAGGAAGTTCTCAAGAGTAAACAAAGTAGTAAGGAATAACTTATTTACATAAGCATACTTGCAAACATAGTTAGGATTGTACTTTTCTCAAGTTTGAAGTCAGATGTAATGCCATCATTATCGACATTTCAGCCAGAAAAAGTCCATAGCTGGAAATAGGCTTCCCCCATGGGTTTGCTAAATAAAATAAAAAAATTAAGCGGCTTGCGTCCAGTATCTTTCCGCTACTTGTATGAGGTCGTGTCCACCTTGTGGCTGATGTGGCTTCAGTGAGCAAAACAAAAACAAAAACATTTGCTCTATGACAAAATATTACATCGTAAGTCAATTTCGTATCACCGAATAATTGTTGGCTCCACATGCAAGTCGAGGTCATAAACCAATACTTATTATTGAAGGCATCATATTTTCCGTCGCTTGCCTCCGGCCTTTAGCGGTCGGGCTTGGCGCAAGTCCAGTTTTTTCGCTTGTTACGGAATCTCTTTTGCAAAACGTGGGTTTGTGTTTTGATACAAAGATTTAACTACAAACAAATTTGACTTCGTCTATTTTCGTGAGCTGTAAGTCAAAGAAGTACATGTCTGACAATACTGTCATACATACATTATTTTTGTATACACAAATATGTATACTTTACGTGCAAAATTCTACAGTATGCTTACTAACATATCTTAATTCAATAGTTTTTTTTATATAAGTACAATAAAATCTAAAATATGTATTGCATAAACTGCAATGTCAATTATATGAATATTTTTTGTGAGGCCTGCTGTTTAAAGTGAAGTTTTCAGTTTTTGTTAGTAAATTGTTTTGTATATGTAATCCGTTAAAATTTGTTTAATTTCAATGAGAAACAATCGCAAAACCATTAGAAATCATTATTATTTAAATATTTTTCTTAATATTGGTTTACGGCTAAATTTCGTGCAATGCAGCGCTCCCTGATAAAGCATTCGTCTAGGAGAAACATATTTATTATACTTAGATTTTCCCTAGTTCTGTGTGGCACGCCTCAAGTAAGGTAATCGCCCGACTTGTCTTCAGTCATAACACGTCGAGCAACGCTGTTAAACGCTAAGTGTCGTGACTTGTGAACAGTGACACACAGGATGGCAATCCAGTGTGTTTAGGAAAACCAAGGCCAAGATAATAACAGTATAATAGTTTAAAAAACACGCATAATCTTATCAAATTATTGTATTGTCAACGGTCCTCGAAAAGTCAACAAATTTTGAATGAAATCTGACCGTTTGAAGTGGGTCAAAATCTAGTACAAAGCAGTCGGTTACAAACAACAAACATGCATATATGTTAAGCTAATAAAAGCGTGTAAAAAAGAATGTGTCTTATCGACGAAAGTACCGAGAATTGAGATTTGCCATGATTTTACTTCGTATTCAATGAGTATAACCTCTCTATAGATAAAATCAGACACAGACACATCTTAACACAGCTGTAACCACAGAGCAGCACTGCTGAGCGCAGCAGAGGCTCGCCCAGCAATTAGTCCTCGGCGTCAGCTGGTAAATATTAACACTGGTAATTGTGCCCTGAACGTCAGCTCCCAATGTTCGTTACAGAGGCCACTTGCAACCTGAATACAAATGAATCTATTAACCGAAAGTGCGGAGCTGGATCGACGCAATATCACGTAAACTCATGTATGCCGATCTGCTAATGTGCTCGCTTTATCTTTCGTCTATAAGTTTTGTTTTTTAAGTGAAAACTTATTTCGGCGCGTTATGCACTTTATTTTCAACCGACTTTATATAATTATATTATATTATTATAAGCTTAGAAAACTCAAAAAACTCAAAAAAAAAAACGGCTGAATCAATTTTGATGACATAACATAGATAAAAGCACCCTCGATCAAATATTCTCTCAAAGAATACAACTAAATAAAAATCGGTCCATCCGTTTAACCGCCATAGACAGACACAGAAACACGTATGAAAACATCCAATTTTTTGGGTCGGGGCTTAAAACACAAAAATACAAAAACAATTTATAATTTAGATACTAAAATTACATAGAATAATTCACATTTATTTATTTAGATTCTTAATTTTAAATTTTGTACAATACAAATATAAACAATATAAAAAAATATGTAACATAAATATTGTAAAAAACTTAAAACTAGTGTGCCGCCGGCAGCGGGGCAAGGCTCAAGCTGTCGACGGTAAGGGCTACAAATTGAGGAATCTCCTGACAATGCGCGCCGTGTCTATGATGACTGCCTTTTGTATCCGACCCTTGACCCAACTATCAAGCGAGAGCCTCTTGAGATGTTGGTCGAGGCTCTTCGCTATTAAACCGTTTACCGATACGACTATGATCGTCGAGTCAACATCCCACATGGCGGTTATCTCGTGAGCCAAGTCAAGGTACTTGCTGAGCTTGTCCTTCTCGGCTTTCACGAGCTAAATAATAATTATATATCTCGTGAAAGAATAATATAGAATAATTATTATTATTGCGTAATGAAAGTGGGCGTTAATAATACATTAGTATTTAGCTTGTTCTATAACAATGATCCCATATCTGAATATCTGTATATTCATCGCACGGCCGCGGCCGGCGGGATAACCAGTTATTTATTTTGAAAGCGGGATTTATTTGCGGAAATGGGTCTGACCCGCATTACTCAAGGGAGATTTCGCTGAATAGGATTGTAAAGTATGCTGTTCGGTTTCAGATAACTTATTGTATTTTGGAGAGGATCCGTGGGGTTTGTGTGAATACTCAACACTCATACGACGGGTATTTACTGAGTAAAATCACTTAGTAGATGACACTAGCCTAGTTGGTAAATATAAGTTTGTGACAACATAAAATATACCTGAGAAAATTGTTATTTATGTAGTATTGGTGTTTTGAAATACATTTATCACAGTTTTCATAATGATATTTTAAAAGCGTAGTTTAAATTATCAAACAGTGATCCACTCGTTATGAAATTTAGCATAAAGATAGCTGTGGACCTGAATATGTATATCCCATCAAAAACATAAATGTGAAATGAGGACCAAGTTCAATATTATGATATATACCTTAGTTGTTGACTTCAACAACAAAAGAAGTGAGATCTAAATGGGTGCCAAGTTCAATGGTCAGTCCAAAAAAATATTTATAGCAACGTAAAATATTTTATAACAACTTCAAATATCATTCCTTCTTATAACTTAGGATAATATATTGAAACCTAAGGTTCTCATCTCGCAGGTCTCAATATAAGAGCCAAATTTGACATGTTTATGTGAAGTAGTTTTTGAGTTATGAGAAGGTCAAAAGTGGCTCCAAATGGTTCGAGATAAATTACACACGGTGCTGCACGCCAGGGGGCCAATTCAGTTATTCAAAACCGATCCGTAACTGAACCTTGTGCGAAACATTTCCTGCCGGCTGCTATCTTTTTTTGATTTAGTAACGAGCGAAGGACGTGTTACGTTTCATCAAATGTGTCAATTGTATGACATAAAAATGACAGAATCAAAAAACTATGGCGGCTGACTGGAAACGCTCCACATATGGTTCGGCTATGGACCGGTCTTGAATAACTGAATTGGGTCCCAGTTCTGTTAGCTTGAACTTGGCTTGACATGCTACCGCGTGTCTAGATAAACTACTCATCATCATCATCAACATTTTTCATAACGTGTTAAACTGTAGGGCGCAGCTAGTTTATATCTTGGGGATTACTATAAATCTATATTTTTAGGTATTTTCTCATAATTTTAAAGAATCCCCCAAGGCGCATTTAATGAGTTCTGCTCTATACAAACGGATTTATTTTTAGGTACTAGACTAATAAGCTTAGAATGCGAGTCACGTGAAGCAACTTTTAACAAGGCTTGTAAGTATCGTCACTGTGCTCATCACTTATAATCGACAGATAAACAAAATTTAGAAAAAAAATAATTTCTTAATTCTGTGACAAATACATGTACACATTGGAAACATCGTTCGAAGTCTCATGTGCATATCAAATACAGTAAATACGTGATGGTCACGCACACATTTTGATAGAATCTGGCTTCATCTATGAATTGAGTTTTGAATGAAAGTATCAGTCTAAATATTATTACTCTAAGGCTGTACTTATCATAACGTTTAAGGGTAAAGCAGCCATGCGGCGGGAAATTCAAATTTCAAACAGTTTTTTATCCTTGAAGCTAGCCTAGCTAGCTTCAAGGATAAAAAAGCTAATTTCACGACATTTAATTTCAGTTGCGGAAAGAAGACAGAGAATTAGAGACGTCATCAAAGTTAAGTAACGTTTTTCGGTAAGGCCGTTAAGAACTATCATGTTGTGGCTGGTCGTATTATGCGTATGCGTGCGTTAATACATGATCTGTAGGGGTATACAGAACTCATTCAGATTCGGAATCTATATCTCCGTCTCAGTCATTCTCTATAGAAATGATAGAGACGGAGATATAGATTCCGAAGAATCCGAATAAGTCCTGAATACGGGGGCTGCACTCGAGAACTTTTCGGATTTTTGAGAACAGAGTACATTTTTAGATTATATAATTCTGGTATCTGTTTAAAATATGATACTTAGTATGTTTTATAAATCAGTTATGTTGTTGAAACCTTTTCATCATGATATAAGAATATTCATAGTATAAATAAATCTCTGCTAGATAAAAGTGCTCCATCCTCCACCATCGATTGAGTGATTGTCAAATAAATGAATTTATATTATAAAGATTTAATCAAGGTAACTCATAGGTTACTTATACCTAATAACTTGATATGATTTACGTTCAAATTACCATAATTTCACCGAATGGATCGGTTGTACTTAGCCAAGATAACAGTGTTATCCTTCGTGTTAATTATATGTAGGCTAAATCCCCTAACAGCGTTTAATCTCAGGGTGTAACTGAACTACGAACCGTAAACAGGGTTTGAATAAACATGAAAGTTCACCCCAAATTATAATTATACGTCAGAACGAGCCAACCGTTAGAAATTACAGTAAAATGTTTTGGTGGAATGCTAACATCCGGCTTAATTTACGTTACATTATCTCAGGTTGTAAAAAAAATATAGCGTTTAATGAAATTATCGTTCAAACGAACAGGATAAGTTCGTTTGAACGATAATTTTATTATTATGTGACGTTTAAGATCACAATAAAGAAGACCTTATCCACCGACCGCCATCTATCGGCAATTTTCATTATTTTTAAGAAAAAATAATGATAGTTGCCGATAGATGGCAGTCATAACATGACACTATTATAACACAATTAATTGCCCACAATTGCCGCAATTTAAGGTGCCTTCCAAACTTTACATTATACATACTTTTAATATCAATTAATGCATTTTTCAGTTAATACTTACATAATAAAAAATGTGTTATAGCAAACTTATGTCTTTAAAAATTATGTTCGATTTATAAATTTGACAATGTTTCGGAATAGACTTTTTGAACGCGGTCAACACACTTGACAATTGAAACGAACGAAACGCCACCTAGTGAACAACGTAAGAAGTAAGGATTTAAACAAGTATGTATATTATAAGAAAAACAAAATACCCGACTGCATAAAAGCTTTCCTGAAAAAACTTACGATTTCGTTTCGCTGTAAAAAATAGGCTGTTGGGTATGGATTTTTTGTGAGAAAATATGCGTAAATGCGCACTTAGAATAATTCTAGTAAAATCAGTTGTTTATTACAAAATAGTTCGTTGGAGATTACTTTATAACGCATTTTTAATTTTTGCAAAATATGTTGCTATTATTATTATTACAAAAAATATAGCTGACACTCAGGAAGTGAAGACGAATCTGACGACACCTCGTACATCAAGATCGGTCAGGCCGTCTAGGCTGTACGCTGTCGTATAGAAACATACATACCCACATACATACATACATAAAACTCGAAAAACATAATACTCCTTCTTACGCAGTCGGTACTCTCATCACATGTAGACATTTATTCGACACGACGTATTTTTTGCAGAGTCAGCTACGGCCAGGTTAATCGTACTCTGTAGTTTAAATAGGTATTTTTTATTTATAATTTATTTGTAATTATAAAATTATACGGGATGAAACCTAATTCAAGAGCTTCCTTTAAGTCTAGGACTTACTAATGCTAATGATCTCATGGGAAGAAAAAAATATGGAATCGTGTTGATAACATAGATTTATACCGCCCAGTAAATGGATACTTGCTTAAAGTACAGGTAAGTTACTTGTTACGAGTATAAGGTGGACAGAAAACTTCATAGAAGTGAGAGGAAGACGCTTCCAAACAGTTTTTTGTAAGCCCATGGGGCAGGCCTATATCCAGCAGTGGACATCTTGTAGCTGAGATGATGATGACGATAACCTGTTAAAATAGTTTTTTAAATTATAGTCTAATTTGAAGTTGAATTATGTTTTCGTCTTTAACCTATCACAGGGTCGCTATAAGTTATTGTTTAGTTTAGGTAGATAGATTCTCGTGCCCTCGCGGTGAATGGAGCACAAAGGGTGGAACTCTCCATGCATTTTTAACAAGTCTTATCACAATGTACGAACCTAAAGCTTTTGTGTTTCCTTTCCGTGAATACAGAACAGATATAAGGCGGGTATTTTGTATTGAAAAAGTCCCTAGTCTCGTTTCAAATATCTTAAACAGGGCCTGTCTATAGAAGGCGGCTCTGGCGACCAGAATATTTTAAGCGAAGCTCTTTAGTTCTTTTCTGAGGAGAATTTAAACCGTTTTTAGGGTTCCGTACCCAAAGGGTAAAAACGGGACCCTATTACTAAGACTTCGCTGTCTGTCTGTCTGTCTGTCTGTCTGTCTGTCTGTCTGTCTGTCTGTCTGTCTGTCTGTCTGTCTGTCTGTCTCCAGGGTGTATCTCATAAACCGTGATAGCTAGAAAGCTGAAATTTTCACAAATGATGTATTTCCGTTGCCGCTATAACAACAAATACTAAAAATTTTAAAAAATAAAATATTAAGGTCCCCATACAATAAACGTGTTTTTTTCGTATTTTTTTGCTCAATATTAAAAACGGTAACCGGTAGACGCTTCAAATTTTCACAGAATATTTACTTGTATATTACCTTTCAAAATAAATAATTAAATAACAATAAAGTAAATATTAAAGGGGGGCTCCCATACAACAAACGTAATTTTTAAGCAATTTTTACTCGATCTCAATTAACAGGTAGAAACTTGAATATTTGTAAGTAAATATTTAGAAATATATTTACTATAAAAATAAATACCTAATCTAATACATAAAAACTCACAATCTAATACATAAACGCGGTGCGAGCGCCGGTTTAGCGGGGTAGCGGGGGAGGTAACATCACGGAGCGAGCCATAACCGCGCGTATTCGCGCGAGCGTCGTCGTGCTGCCCGGATGTGTATCGAAAATCTACCTATAAGTTTGCAATTTACTACTTGGAATTTCGTTGATTTCTCGTTATTTTATAAACAGAACTAAACTTTGTAGTATTATAGATGATAGTACGGAACCCTTCGTGCGCGAGTCCGACTCGCACTTGGCCGATTATTTTTTTTTGATAATATGTATGTGACTGCTATTCTAACTGGCAAGATATTGGATTGCCAGCCGCGAACATTCCGGTTTACTATGGCTTACTTGTCTAGAATTACTCTTTAAATCTAACATTTTTACTATTCAAATTTAATTTCATTCAGGTATTTTGAAATATGCACCGTGAAGTTTTAATGTTGTCATTTTCGTGCTGAAAAGTTCTTTTTAAATTAATTTAAATTTTCACTGTTTTAAATTTTATTTTATTTATAACTATTTAACTAGATGTCCCATCCAACTAATACTATAATCGCAAAAGTTTGCATGTGAGTGAGTGAGTGAGTGTGTTTAATACTCTTTTACGAAAAATGGTTGAAGTGTTTTTATCCGTATTGTTTTTGTCAGTACGTAGGTGCATTATTTCCACCGATAGTGAAGAAAACGCTAGAAATACAATTTGTCTTCGCTCTATGCTAGGCCGGCTGGATTATAAAAAAAAATACTTTTTATTCTAAAAAAATTAACACCTCTGTGCTATATTAGGTAAAGTCACGGTGCGTAGCTAGTTATATATATGCCAAGATCAGTTACGAACACTCCAAATTTCATAATCACAGCCGACGTGACGTAGAGATATGTAAAGTAATCCCGGAGGATTCCATTTTAGTTAGCAAATTAAACCCTTATGCATATTTCATGTAGGGTGGGGTGTTTTGACCGACTCCCGAGCGGAACTTTTAATTTAAAACTTGAATTTAAAATTTTAAACACAGTTGTCTCGGAAATGTGGGATAAGAGTATACTTGGTCTTTTACTTCATATTCAATAATATAACCTCGATATCAAGCCAGGTCAGAGGCCTTTCGGCGGCTTAATAACTCTGACACTAGGGCTGGCCACTCAGTCTATACGAACTTCCACCCAAGGCAACATTTTTGTGATGAGCGTGGATATTTGTTCTGTGTCTGGGTGTTTCTATGTATCATATACATAAATATTTACGAAAAAAAGTATATACCTATGTATTCTATCAGCCATCTAGTTCCATAGTACAAGCTTTGCTTAGTTTGGGCAGGATGCCGTTGTGTGAAATGCCCCAAACATTTTTTTATTTTTATTTTATTTAATATATAGGTACATAAAATCACATTGGTTATATTCATATTCATTTATTTCGGAATTCACAGTTACACATTAAAAATTAAATATATCTTTTACTTTTTTTTATACATTATAGATCTACGATTGACCACCAACTCGCCTGATGTTAAGCGACGGTGTGGCCGAGGATGGAGCTCGTCGATCTAGAAGATATCTATTCACTCTAGCCTTGAAAATTCCAAGATTGTACTTAAAATAAAGAAAGTATTATTACATTATACCAGACCCCACTAGGTACTGGTACTAAAGTAAAGTAATTATTGTAATATTAATATGACATATTGTCATAATGTGTAGTCAATGATATAAGTACTAAAATTAAAAACATAAGGGGGCGTCCATAAATTACGTGAGGTGTTTTTTTAAATTTTCTGCATGGTGAGATGTCGTGAGATTTTATTCAACCCCCTCCCCCATCCCCGAATCTCACGTGAGATTTTTCAAAATGTGAGTTTCTTACGTAAACGCGTTGGATTGTTATTGTAAAAAGAAAAAAACAAATTTGCATCGTCCTTTTATTTACGACTAGTTAAGACTAGTAATCAATATTGCTGAGAGTTTAATTATAAGTGTAATAAAAATTTAACAATAGAATACTTAAATCGTAAATACTGTAATTAAAAAAAGAATATCTACTCTAATTCAGTCCATGAAGAATCATGCACGGTCTCAAGAGAGACTATTGGAACCAACATTTCCATATGATTTTCAGTAAAATCATCTGCTCCTTCAACTTCGTTCTGATCTAGCCACTCTAAGCCATTGGCACTTGTACAAAGTAACTCATTAACTCATTAGCTTTTTTTTTGTTTCAATCAGAAAAAAAAAAAATGCGTGATATTTGCCGAGACCCCCCCTCTCTCCAACGTAAGATTAGATGAGATTTGACTCGACCCCCTCCCCCCTTTAAACACCTCACGTAATTTATGGACGCCCCCTAATGTCAATGTCAATATGAAAACAGTTAATATAATAGTATAGGTAGTTATAGGTACCAAAAGACTCAAATATTATCTTTGGTTAAGTATTTATGACGTAAATTACCGACCTTTGATGTACCATTGAGGTTTATTCCTTGAGGGCCTCGTCAAAGGGTAAGAATCGAGTTAGTAACAGTAGGTAACTCGACAATTGTGACTACTTGATTGTACTTTGATTAGTTGTGGTTTAAATTAACTAACTCCGTTGAATCGATTTCTATAACCAGCTTTGACGTATTTGTTGTTCAAGGTTAGAAACGCTTCAGTTATATTCATGAACGTTCATCAGTTATATTCATTTAATAGAGATTTTATAGTTAAAAAGTGTTTTACTTCGGGTTTGCTTACGACACAATGATATAAAAAAAAAAAGGAAGGTTATACACATTGAATATGAAGTAAAAGTATGGCAAATATCAGGTCTCAGCGCTTTAAAGGATAAGCCTACATCCTTATGGCCTTTTAGTATCTTGGCCTTTGTATATATCTTGGTGTTGCACTTTTTAAAACACAGGATGGCATTGTCATTGTTCATAAGTCACGAGTGGAGTCTAATAGCGTTGCCCGACATGTTGCAATTGAAGACGAGTTGGACGTTTACCTTACTTGAAGCTTACCATGCTGAGCCGGGGAAAACTTAACTATGTATAATACATCATTGGTACCTATCCACTATGTTTATCTATTAAGTACGAGTATAAAATATAAAAATAATGTATAAAAATAAAAATATGAGAGATTTTGCTCATATTTTATTTTTTATATATATATTTCCATTGCCAAGAGTTTCTCGAAACAGAAGTTCTAAAATTTCGCTCGAAAAGAGCTGTTGCTCGAAAAGTTTGCTGGGATGCCATTTTGGCATCTATTTTGGTAAAACATTTGATATTAAATTTTAAACAACAATTTCGAATATGATCAGTAGACCTCGCGTGCACAGACTTTTTGCAACAAGTACCTATTGTTGCAAAAATTATCTACTCGCTATGTTTACTGTGTGTAAAACTATTTATGATTTAATTTATATATAAGTAATATGCATGCAAAATTTCAGCTCAATGGGAAATGGGAAAGTGGTCAAATGGTCAAACTTGCTTGCAGACGGAATAGACAAATACGGACAGGTGATACTAAATAAAAGCTAGTATTAACAATACACATTTTAAAATAAAATAATTGTTCTGTCTTAAGACAAGGTATTGTCCCGGCTAGGATACAAAATAACGGTTTTTAGAGAACTCGAAGAGCGTGAAAGAATAACAGAACTGACCTTCAAAGGTAAATATCGCGTACTGAACACCATATTTACTGAAACGTAAAGAAGACAACCTCTCTAGGGAATACGGTCACGGGAAACGAAGGCACGGTAGGTACGCAATTATTATTCTGTCTCGCTTACGCATAACAACCTTTTTGGAAGATATGGAATTATCGGTGTAATGTCATCTATACGACGAGAAATCCAAATTTCGAACAGTTTTTGACCGTGTGGCTATTCCAAGTGATATTTGCGACAATCTAAGGTTAATAATATTAATGCGAATATTAACCTTTACAGTTTTAAGGTACCTACAGTTTACAACAAAAAAACTTTCACATCCCTAGATTCGGAATTGAATAAAGTATTTTAAATTCATGTCTAAAAGTCTTATTTATCATTGAAATTTCGTTTTGTAAAAAAATTTAATAAGAAAAAATCCTCTCAACGCTTCACAATTTAATTCCACCCTTCCCATTTCACTACAGGACTAGCAGAAAGTCGGCACATTACCACCAATTAGTCATTGAAATACCAAAAATCTGTTCACAGCGAAATCGGTTCACGTTCTTGATGCGTAGTGCACAGGAATGGAATTATTTGTCACCATCTCTGTTTCCTGAGAACTACAATTTTGAATCTTCAAGGCTAGATTGAATAGATATCTTCTAGATCGACGAGCAAGGGGCTTGTCGATTTAGAGTGAATTGGTGGTCAATCGTAGATCTAACTTTAAAAAAATCACGCCAATCTACTTACCAATAAAAAGCTGTGCATTGCTGTTTAATATCACTCGCCTGGCTGGATGCAAGCCGCTTCCAATCGGTCTTTTTGGAAATCCATGGGGGAGGCCTATGTCCAACAGTGGACTTCTTATGGCTGAGATGATGATGATGATGATCACTCGCCTACTGACATAAACGGTGATCATACTGAGGTTTTCAGCTGTTTTATGTCAAATGTCGTAATAATCAGTACGTTCGTACGTGAAAAGGTAACAAACATAAAGACAAAGTAACTTTTGGTTTTATAATATTAATTACAACGCATTTTACCACTTATTTATGTCTAAATTAGACTTTTTTAAACTATCACGGTCATTCACTAAACCACTATTATTATTAACGGGATATTGACCGTGATTCGCGTTAATTAATTTCCCGGTAAATATCCCGTTAATAATAATAATGTTTTAAATTAGACTTATTAGTTTAATCAGATAACTTTATAAGATAATCTTAGATTGTCCCAAATATTGTGATCACTTTTCAATAGTTAAGTATACAACAAGTATATACAAGTATTATATACAATAGTTATATACAAGTATAAGTTTAGGAAACTCATATACCCCCTCAAAAACAAACAAAAACAGCGAAACTGATTTTGATGAAACATAGCTAAGAATACCCCCGACTAATTCAACTTTCAAACAAAAAAATAAAAATAAAAATAAAAATGGTTCATCCGTTCGGAAACTACAATGCCACAGACAGACACACACACAGACACGTCAAACTTATAATACCCCGTCGTTTTTCTGTTGGGGGTTAATAATAAGAAAGAGGAGTTACTACATACCGTGCCTTAAGCTTTTCTACAAGCTTAAGGCACGGGTTTAGGGTTTAGTGTCGAATACATAAGTTAGATAGATACCTACAATTTGTGCAAAGCCTTATTTATAAAAATGTCTGTACAATATTACATACTACTTTGTTTCTAAAATTTATGCTAAATACAATTTTCTATCCTTTTAGTTAACTTCACTAGCGCTTAACTTTTGTACGCTTTGACTGTCTTTTTTCCTAGTCTGCGACTGTAATAACCCATAAATTGATTTATCTCATAGACAAACAGCGGGATTTGCACACTAACAAACACCAAATTGAGTGGCTCTTTTGAATGGAATGGCTTCAAGGGTGTTTCCACTCTGAGGGGTTACAACTTTATTGTTTCTAGGGTTCAGTGGCAAAGTTAGTGAACTCTTGTTAAATATTTGTTATGGAAACCATAAAATAATATTTACTTTTCAATCTTTTACCATTCCTATAATGTAATTTTAAAGTAGGTATACTTAAATTATAGTTTGTAAACTAAACGGCTAAAAACTTACACAAAGAATTGACTTTTGACTTCTTTTGCATTGTCGATTGCCGTACGACTACGTAAAAGTTGTCAAAAGTCAAAACTAAGAAAGACACACTTTCAAGACAAGATAATTTTTTAGGGTTCTGTGGTCAACAAGGAACCCTTATAGTTTCCCATCCCTCTCTGCCTGTCTGTCTGTGGATTAGCTCAAGGACTCTTTGTACTAGAAAGCTTTAATTTAGTATACCCAAATAAGTGCTAAGTGTAAATACCTAGTGCTTTAATGAATGACCGTGATAGTTTTAAAAAGAGTTTTAGTATATCCATATTCAATTAGGTATACATATAAAATAATGTGATATATATTAACCACGCTGACAAAATAGTAGATGGTTTTGTGAGAAAGTATGCACAAAATCGCTGTAAAAGATTATTAATTCGCATTATTTCGAATAATTGTAGAAAATATACTTATTTTTAAAGCAAAAGTTGGTTGCAACGATACTTCACAGATCAAAATTGGTCAAGCCGTTTAGGCTGTAGACGATTATATAGAAACACACATACATACAAACATTCATATAATCGAAAAACATAACCCTGCATCTTATACAGTTGGATAAAAACCAGTGTTCAGTAAATTGGTTAAATGACATTGAACACTATATTAAGAGCTTAGCTGACCACTCAACGTCACTAATAACCTACAGAACATGACACAGACGTTGAGACAGACAGGACAGTCAATATTGAATATGTACATTAGCTCATTCCTCTCGGGCAAATCACTTAACCACCAATTAGGATGAACTATGGCCAAGTATCAGCGCATTTACCAGTGACAGCGCGCTGCCAATGAAGATATTGTATTGTAAGCAAATTCATAATGTCATTTTTGTGTTGTTAAATAAATAATAAATAAGTTAAATAAAAAATAAATAAATAATCACGCGCAATATGATCGGCACATAATACCTACTTTATCTGGTACAGATTACTAAGCATCATCAAGCGTAAGCACATCTAGTGAGGGCTTTAAGAATGCGCTCAACGCGCGCAGCTATCTCTCTCGCGCATCACAACATTTTTTAAACATAATTATACCTACGAGTAAAATCATCGAGTAAGGATATTAGAAAAGTGAGAAATGAATTTGTTTATTTTGATAGGAGAAATATTTAATCAAAAGTTTTTCTTTGAGATCTTTTAAATGGATATTATGGATATAATTTTATCACCACTCCGTTTCCTTGTCGACAGTATAAGTGATTTGTGAATAGAACTTTTTAAATAATTCTCCTAATAATCTCCTAAATCTAAATAAACAAATTCGTTTCTCACTTTTCTAATATCACTTACCAATGATTGATACGAGAGAAAGAGAGATAGCTGCGAGCGTTAATCTCCACCCTAAGTATAATATTACAAGTATTTACTTATAGCTTGCCGGCTCGTTCAATACTTTGCGGTGCGTCAAGACAGATAAGAGCTAGATGGTAGAAAAAATGCCTTTTTACATTTCTAACGTAAAAGTAGGCACTTAAAGGCTGTGCATTGTGCAAGCTGGGCCATAAGTCTGCTATGTGAACATCACTCGTTTGCCGCATGGATCCAATCTGAAAACATTCCCTTTCAAATTAAAAAAACCGGACAAGTGCGAGTCAGACTCGCCTACTTGTACGGGAGTCCCCTTAAATATTTATTTTATTCTGTTTTTTAGTATTTGTTGTTATAGCGGCAACAGAAATACATCATCTATGAAAATTTCAACAGTCTAACCATCACGGTTCGTGATATACAGCCTGGTGACAGACGGACAGACAGACAGCGGAGTCTTAGTATTAGGGTCCCGTTTTTACCCTTTGGATACGGAACCCTAAAAAGCCTATAAAACTTAGGGAATGAAGACGAATCTAACGACACCTCGTACATCAAAATCGAACAAACCGTTTAGGCTGTAAACGATCATATAGAAACATACATAAATTCATACATATGCTCCAAAAACATGACCCTCTTTCTTACGCAGTCGGCTGAAACGAAAATACTCTTATTATAATAAATTCAAGTGTTTGAGATCTTCTTTTAATAAGAACCTCTTGTAAATAATATTGCTCTCAAAAATTCTTGCTTATTTTACCAGAAAAGGATACTTTATTTAACTAATTTGATTTTGTAAGATCTACGTCCTCGAATGTGCTTCCAGAAGCAGTCTTTGTTTTCCTCAATGGCTCTTGATAATCGAGATACCGCTATAAGAAAAAGTAACTTTTTAAGTACGGGGGAAAAATTGTTATTTAGAACTTTTATTAACTAATTTCCCACTTCCTAAGTATCTCGATGGGCTGTGGTATTACAAAAGAAAGTTCAATGTTTTCCTTTCTCTCAGTAAATTGGACATACAATTTTGTATTTTCGTTTGAGTATCGAGGGCTGTTTTTTTTTCACGAATAAGTCCGCGTCAGATTTTTCGAAAATGTTTGTACCAAGTTGTAGAAATTTTAGTTACAGGTTGTTCATCGAAATTAAAACAACTGGTAACCATGCCAACAATTTATTTACCTACAATCTAGTAAATTTCTACATCTACGCTACTAGTATGAGAATATTAAAATTTCTACAAATAATTCTATCTATACCAATTCTCTATCTACTAAAACTATAAGAATAATTTAACTCCAGATCTGTAAAATATTACCTTAAGTGGTACTTGTTCAAAGCGTGACATCTTACTTAACAATATAAGTAGGTACAGGATAAAAATATTATGTTACTTGTTACAATATAGGCCTGCTTGTCTTTAAGACTCTGCTCAAAGTACACAACTATCTCTCTCGCGCATCACGACTTATTTAAATTTATAAAATCACTCAGTGGAGATATTATATATTTAATTTAATACGGTGAGCCGAAAAATCCAACTATAGTTTCAACCGCATTCGGCGGCCTTTTTCAAACGTCACTCTCGGTTGATGACGCGCCTCGCACTCACATAAAATAGTCCATCCATAGTATAAATGTGACAGATGATTTTATTTATTTAGTTATGAGAAATATTTAAAAAATGTTTTGATACAATTTATTTTCCGGACGAAGTTTTGAAAAACATATATTTTGGAACTCAAACATTTTAAAAGATGTCGTAGTCAATTTAATTTGAAATATTTCTTCATATTTAAATGGTCAAAATTCTCTCTCACTTTTATAATATTTCCACTGATTTTATGTGTTTAAACATATTGAGATGCGCGAGAGAGATAACTGCTCTCTTTAAACACAGCCTTAATAAGTAAATAGATAGGTACAAAGTTATTTTTGAACGCTAAATATAATAGCAATCATTATACCATTTTATCATCTAAAGCTACTGTAAGCGTGAACAAGAAAATTTATCGGCTTTTAGCCATTCCTAATAAAATATTATCGGTAGAAGCAGTTCTAGAATGCTGTAAAATTTCTTCTTTACTCGCCATTGAATGGTAGTCATTTAATTCAGACCAAGCTGGATCAGATTTAGCAATTCTTTTTCTTTCTTTTATTTTAGTGTAAAGTAGAACAGATACCATAATAAAGAAAACTATGCACCCTAAAACACAACCGACTATTAATCCTAATCTACGGTTTAGTATAGACGATAGCTTATATTTTGGTTTTGTTTCTAATTTGATTGTAATCTGTTTCTTATAAGTATTAAACGAAACGCATTCACTAGAAGGAGACCGCATGAGAATAGTGGCAGCAATATCTTGAGTTATGCTTGTCGTAGCATTTACATCACCAATAACTGTGTCGTTAACTTGTATATCTCGTACATCGTCGTAGTCTATAATTTCTTCTGAGAGTGTAATAACACAAACTACATAGTTAGCATTGGGTTCCAGATCTTTGATATTCACTGATACTTCATTCTTGTCCAAATATTTTGTTTTGACCTGAAAATTACTTCTAATATAACAAAATTCTTAATTCAAGAAATACTTTATTGTTTATAATATAAGTAATAACACTAGTGAAAATGTTCTACTTACATCAGAATTTTCATCTTCAGCGTAATACAAAATTTGAAGGGCTTTAATGGACGTACGATTTCTTATGAACCACGACATTGAAACAGAGTTATCTTTGTGTTTATCTATAGATAATTGGGATATCACAGGTACGTCACATTTTTCTTTCGGATGCTGATCATTAAGGCATGAAACTGCATTTGTTTTAATTATATTCAGATGGTCTTGAATCCAAACCCAAGCATTATCTCTTTGGCAATTGCAAACCAAAACGTTACCTGAAATTAAAGACAAATATTACAAATTGGAGAAAAAATTTAATAATTGCAGGTTTGCCATTAATTATTTGAACAACGAAACATACATATGTTTAGAATTATGTCAAATATTTACTTTAAATTCAATTTAATCACTCATAATTATTGTTAAATGTGCGTGTGTGTGTGTTGTGTATTTTTATTATAGATATCTATGTTTAAAATTACATCCTGTGATTAATTTATGTATGTATATATCTCCTGTTTTTTTTGTTTAGTTACTAGGGGACTTTTTTATTTATATTGATTTTTATATTAATGTATAAAAATACTCAAAATAACATTAAATAATGTGATAGTATTATAATATTATTAGAAGGCTGTGAATGACTTTCTCTATCTCACTGTTGGGTATAGGTACGTCTCTTTTATCTTGGCGTCTTCCTCGGTTCTATGACAATTGATTCCAGGTTCTGTCCGTTATTCTTATATATATTCTTCCGCTATATTTTTCGATTTTTACGAGTAATAAGTATACTACTTGGTAGTAACTGAGAATTTGCAGACTTGTGTATGTTTGTCTTGACTATCAAGTTATTAATACCTTAGCTTTAAGCATTAAGTTCGTCTATAAATTCCCTTTTACAAACAGTGATCTACTATAAAAATATCTCACCTTTTATTTTAATATCGTGGACGTGATTTTCAACCGAACTCAGTAATTCGATTGGTATACTTTGTAGTTTATTGTGTTCTAGATCAATTTGTAGTATACTATTTAAATTATCAAAAGCGGTAATTGATATATACTTTATATTATTATAACTTAAATACAAGTCCGTAAGTCCTCTTAAATTGACGAAATCATCATTGAGAATATTTTGAAGTTTATTGTATGAAAGATCTAAAAGTTTCAAATTGCTTAAATCTTCGGGAAAATAATCTAATGACTCTATATTATTGTTCGACAAACACAATGATTTTAATTTAACTAAGCCGCGAAAATTACTTGTCTTTAGTTGTGAAATTTTATTGAAGCTCAAATCTAAAACTTCTAATAATTTTAACTGAGAAAATGGGCTTATTGATAATCTCCGTATTTTGTTAAAAGTCAGATACAAGTTTCTTAAATTAATAAAATAATCAAAAGTATTATCATCTAAGTTTGTCATATTGGTGGCACTAATGTGAAGTTCGTATAGTTTTGATATGAGCAAATTATTGTTTCGCCTAGAATTAAATGTGGTCCATGTTATTGCTCGATTTTTACTAAGATCTATGTTAATCAATGATAATTCATTATTTTTATTACTCATTAAGAAATCAAAATGAATAATTTCATTGTAGGAGACGTTGATATTTAGTAAGTTTGGAAAAACTTCAAATAAAGTATCAGGTAGAGACTCTAATCTATTAAAACTAACATCAAATGAAATAATATCATCAAATGTGATCTTTTTCCTAATAGATATTACTTTTATTTCGTTTTTTCGAAGGTTTAAATATTTTAATTTTATTAATTTTTCAAAACCGCTAAGTTCTACTTTAGGCAAAAGATTATCAGCAAGATCCAAATTTTCGACTTGAGTAAAATTATGAAAAGTGTCATATGGTATATAATCTAGAAAATTATTGCTTATGTTAAATTCTGAAACGGAGTTATGCTCATCAAACAATGTTGGTGGAATAGAACTGATTATATTCTGTGCCATATTCAGTCTTAAGAGATTTCTGTTGTGTTTGAATGTACCTTCAATAATGTTTTCTATGTTACAATGTTCTAAATATAAATGTTCTAAAAGAGGAAGTTGATAAAAAGATTCCAATGGCAAAAAGTCAAGAACATTGAAAGACAATGACAACATGCGTAACCCTGGAATGTTAATAGACAGTAAGTCACTAGATTTTAATGAATTGTTTTTTAAAGACAACGATTTCAAATTGTTAAGACCCCTAAACGTATTATTTTCTATTACATTTATTTCACAGTTGTCTAAAAACAACGAGCTCAAAGGTATACCCTGCTGAAATATATTTTTATGAAGTATTTTAAGGGGATTAAACGATAAATTGAGACTTCGTAACTTTTTTAAAGAATCAAATGCAAAATCAAATACAAACATGACATTATTGTAAGACACATCTAACTCTTCTAATTCAGAGAGCCCGTAAAAAGTGAAGTTTGTTATGTTTAGCAACTTATTATTACGCAAATCTAAATATATAACGGAATTCAAATGTTGTAATGAAAAATCTTCAATTATAGAAATGTCATTATTATTTAATTCTAGTTGCGTCACAAGGGATAAATTACGAAAAATATTTTTTGTTAAAAACTTCAGATTGTTGTTTCTCAAATTAAGATAATTTAGTTTTTCTTGAAATTGGAACATTTTATGATTTATTACGGATATAGAATTTGATTCTAGATGTAACGTTAGTAAATTTGAGTTTATTTGCGGTAAGACATCATTAAACTCGACAAGATAATTATTGTGAAGGCTTAAATATTTTAATTTTTGCATTTTGACAAAAACCCCAGCTTCTATAAATACTATTTCATTGTGGTCCAAATATATTTTCTCTACTTCGTTACATGTTGCAAAATAATGCCTCGTAACGGTTTTTAGCTTATTATTACTAAATTTTATTTCGTTTACGTTAACTAGGGGCCCTAATGTGTCGTTAATAATATCAGATAAATTATTATTGTCTAGACTAATTTTCAATATATTTTTACTACTTATAAAAATATTATGTGGCACTTGATTTAAATAGTTAAAATCTAATCGCAGCTCAATTAAGTTTTCTAAGGTACTAAAGCTCTCACTATTCATGTTACTTATACAGTTCTTATCTAAATGTATTTCATTTATACTTTTAGAATTGAGAAATGAATCTATTGGCACATCCAAAATGTTATTATGACTTAAATATACTTCAGTAAGCGATGGCAAGTTACAAAATATGCCATGAATATGATGTAAATGATTATAACTTAAATCAACAACATCTAAAAGTTGATTCATTTGAAAAATATTGGGATTTAATGTTTTTATTCTATTGTGGCTTAAGTCTATCGATTTTAAGGCAATTAAATAATTAAAAGCCTTATAATGTATACTGTTGATTAAATTAAAACTTAATAATAACGTTGTCAGGGACGGACAAAATCTAAGGCAGTCTTCGGAAATAAATTCAAAATTATTTTTAAATAAATTCAAGAATTCTAATGATTCAAGTTCAGTTTTCTCAACTGAAGGGAAAGAAGACAATCTGTTCCATGACAGAGTTAGAGATCGAAGATGTCTTAAGTTAGCAATTGCAGCTATTGGAAATACGGAGAGTTTGTTCTCACTGAGGTCAATTTTCGAAAGTGTGGATTCCAATCCTGAAAAGGCTGATTCAGATATGTTTTGTAAATCATTTCTTGTTAGTTTTAGCTTAACTAGCGGCAAGCTGTAAAAACTAAAGCTGGGCAAATCTTCGATGTAATTAGACGATAGCTCTATAGATGCTAGCTTTTGTAGTTCAGACAGAGCTTTTTGCGGCACTTTGTTTATTTTACTTGAAGTAATGCTCAATTTTTCAAGGCATTTCTTTAGAGGCACGAATGTGTCACCGTTAACATCTTTTATGTTCGTATTTGATATATATATACGATTTATGCAAACGCCTTGAGGTATAAAATGGGGTCCCAATGCTTCTTCCTTATCGTCGAGATGATAAATAAACAGCGAATGTAAATCAGGCACGATTTTAAGTGCATTTTTTATGTCCTTTAAGGCAGTATAATGGCAATCAAAAGACAACCCTGGAACAATAAATTACATGTCAAATTACAAAAAATCTTTGGATAACAATAAACACACGGATAGGTTGACGGTAGACACAGTTAATAAGAAAATTAGATTTTTCTTCCAAGTGGCTGATAAATAGTTTTCTTTTTACAATAAGACAGTTAGTAACAAGGTTATTTATGGATAGATACATTCTTATTGCGCAGATTTTAGTATTCAAACGA
Organism: Lycia hirtaria; assembly: GCA_947563715.1. NCBI lineage: Eukaryota > Metazoa > Arthropoda > Insecta > Lepidoptera > Geometridae > Lycia > Lycia hirtaria. The sequence continues at coordinate 2,352,288 of OX387379.1, forward strand.
TATCTATTCTTTTCTTAGAAAAGTCTGATTGTTGTTAAATAATTTGATTAGTTTTACACAAAAGAGTAGTAGCTAATTAATTTACAGAATGCAATGTCATAGGATTACTTATTAATTTATAGATTAGCTTATCTTATAGAGAAATTTTATAGAATTCAAAAGAAATCTACTATTAGTCATATAAATTGTACACACTGTCTTCAATTTACATATTTTTGACACATTCCTACGTATAATTCGACTTATTTTTCTGATTTCTACACTACACTACATTAACTCCGTATTTTCTGCATAAATTTTACTATTGTGCAACTTATAATTAATACTATCTGTTCTGGTTTCAACACAATGCTGATTAATTATTATTCAACAATAAATCTACATATTGCGGAGTCATTTCGCAGGGCCCCTGTAAACCCAGGGTTCTTGTCACTACAATACAATACAAGCCTTACCTTTCTCAATCACATGACACGAGCATTTAGTCTCTGTTAAGTCAGGACACTCCAGCGTATTTTGAGCTTGTGGAATGGGGGGTAAAAACAGTAATAAGGAGATAATTTGTAATAAACTCCATTCATTTTTCCTTGTCTTGAGGCAAGAAATTCTTTTCATAGTTACATCATAATGTTTATAATATCACATTTTCCTTGATGCTAGCTTGTTTGTTCTGAAACAATGGAAATGCGCTTTTTAATATTTGAAGATAAAAACGGCTTATTAAGAATGTAAAAGTCTTATCATACGGGGACTCCCGCACCGTGGCGACGTCACAGGCGTTATAGTAGCGCCTTGGCTAGTTCTGGAAATCGCTGTCGCCAGCAAAGTTGAGCAGTTGCATAAAATACTTAATAGGTACAGATAACTCACTCCGCAAACGAATGTATTGAAATAGTGGCTCTTGTTACGACGCAATACAGAACAAGTTAGTTTGCATTGGTGCTTGACAAAGTAGGTACTAAAATGTCGTAGTAAAGTACGGTTGAGCCGGTTGTATAATAATAATTCAATAATAATAATAAATTCATTTATATCTAAATATTATTACATATCCAAAATTTACAGTATGTATGTACTTGTAACCTACACTGCACAGTACGATTGGCGTCCACAGCATATTTTACAGCATGTTAGTCTGTTAAAAACTATAGATATAATTATAATTAAAAAAACTGAAGCAAAACTGACTTCAAAATACACAATTTCATTTATTTGGGTGACATTTTCCAGTTATTGTGCTATAAAAACTAAAGTACTTAACCGATTTTGATAAAATTCATATGGGACAGCAAAAAAATCATCAAAATCAAGTTGTAATTAGCGGAGTAATCACGTAACAAACATACGAAAAAAAACCATACAGTCGAATTGAGAACCTCCTTCTTTTTGGAAGTCGGTTAAAAATAGTTGTAGAGCCGGCTTATAAGCTCTGAATATATGTTATATACCTGCTCGGGTCCGGACGGTTCTAGCTTTAAAATGTAAGCAATCACGTTACTAACACAGCAACGTCACTGAAGGGAAAATACCGCGTGTCACTACTATATGAAATGACAAAAAGGGTCTCAACAACCATTCAGAGCTTGTGGGTGGAATTTCTGCTTTGCGCTTAATGATACAGGGTTCAAATTTTATTGCCCGAACCGCCTGGACTTCGAGGTCTGTTTATTTTGTGCTATTTATATATTACGCGACAAATGAAAATTTAAAATATTTGCAAAAAAAAGTTGTGATCAATATTAAGAATGTTAAACACATAATTCGTGGCCATATTTACAAGTTAAAATATTTTTCGATTTTTTTTATACTTTGCTGTTAATCTCCTCTTTTGTTCAACTAATATGATTTATCGCCAATAAAGGCCGATATTAAAGATAACCATAATTCCTTCCTTGCAAAATTATACTTAGGGTTGGTCTCAAAGCACGTAGCAATTTTTCTTGCGCAACACAAAATTTTTAAACATACATATAATCACTGAATGGTGATATGAGAAAAACGACTGACGAAATTATTTAATAAGAGATATGTTTAAAAAAATATTTTTTTCGATATCTTTTAACTTGGCTGAGAAGTTCCAAAATATATGTTTTTTCAAAACTTCGTCGCCTATATAAATAATATCTGAATATATATCTTTTTAATAAAAATTTAAAATAAAGAGTTTGCAAGATAAAATGGTAATACTTAATTATTTACGTTTTAATTACTAATCTAATAAAATATACATCTCATATCTAAATAAAAAAAAAGGTTCATATCGAAAGGTTCTCGAGTGGAGACCACGTACCGGCAAGCGCAGCGTAGGAAGACCAGCCACGAGATGGACAGATGACCTCATACAAGTGGCGGGAAGACGCTGGATGCAAGCCGCTTCCAATCGGTCTTTTTGGAAATCCATGGGGGAGGCCTATGTCCAGCAGTGGACTTCTTATGGCTGAGATGATGATATCTAAATAAATGATTATAATTCTTACTTTTCTCATATCTCTACTCATTGGTTTTATATTATTATGTTTAACAAGTATCCACATTATAAGAAAAACAAAATACCCGACTGCAGAAGAGCGAGTTTTGCAGTCTAACTTGCGATTTCGTTACTCTTGATACGCTGTTGAGTGTACGTTTTGGTATGAGAAATTATGGGCCAAGTAGTTGTTAAAAGTTATAAATGCGCATTCTTTAGAATAATTTTGGAAATCTCACTATTTATTAAGAAAAGGTTACGAAAAATTGTTTTATTTTTTATTTTTGTGAGAGCTTTACTATTATTGTTAGAAAAAAAGTGACATATGACACAAAGTGAGTAAAAATGAAGCTAACGATACCTCGCACATCAAAATATGTCAAACCGTTTTGGCTATGGGCGACCATAAAGAAACATGCAATACATACTCACATACATACATACGAAAATATAAATACACATGAAAACATAACTCTCCTTCTTACGCAGTCGGGTAAAAACGTTGTGATGCGCGAGACAGATAGCTGCGCATTTTGAGCTGAACCTTAAATTACTTATAAGGTTGAACTAGAAGGCCCTATAACATAGTACTACCCTAGTTCTGCATAAGGCCCTACATGTTCTGCTTTTGAAAGCGCTCCTATCTTCAACGAAATAAGAACTACTTTGTAATGCGATTGCTGTAAGTGTAAGTTTTCTCGACAGCACAGCCATGGTACATATTTAATAATGTAGCTTATTGAAGTCTGTGAACGTGGATGAAATTAAATTTTCTGTTTATTTTTCTACGAGTTTACTTTCCAACCTGCCAGCTCTGGGTCGCATGTCTCACGACATTGTATAAGGCTATTGATCGGTACCAGTTGAATTGTTAGTACCCCTGCTTGTTCAGGTTGGGTATTGAACTTTCGAGAATGCTATTGTTCCTTAGCTTAAGACGATACCTCGCACGATGTTCACGGGCGAACTGGGTAAATGGATGAGAGTGATAGAACTATGCGATAGCAATGTAAATAGATAGAGAGAGGAAAGATGCAACCTGCTCGAAAAAAATAACGTAAGCGCCATACTAAATAAAAAAATAATAAAAAATTTAATTATATGTTTCTTTAAAAACTGATTTCTAATTAATGTTTAATAAGGTATTATCTACATTCTTCATTATTTTAATGTGACAGAAAGTACATGACTACGACATAAAATTCATAAAGTTCTAATTTTTTTTCTATCGAGGAAAGTTACTTGTTTTATGTTTCTGTCTTCGTATTAATGGAGGTAATATAGTCAACAAACACATATAATTTTTTTTATTATTCAAGCAAGTATTTTTAGAATAAAATTAACATAAAAAAATTGTATAATTTCCAGGTAGTACCTTAAGCCCGGTACACATTATGTTAGGAATTTAGTAGAGTGAGTAACCCTATCTTTGTACAAGCGCTATTCCAAATCGCGCTGAGCAAGTATAAAAATAGATAAAAGTAATTTAAACAAATCAAACCGACTTCAAAACAATCTAATTAACTGAAAAGGTAGAAATATTATGAAAAAATCAAAACTAGGCGTCTACCTAAGTAGGTACGTACACCAACTATTTTTTCAGGTCACTACTATTGTAACACCAAATTTTGGCGTTATAAAGTATGCCAGATCCTTTTACATAGTATAAGTGATAAACCTACCGAATTTCGTACAAATTAGCTCAGTAGTTTGTATAGCGTCGTTGAAATGCTCATTTTTTTTTTTAAAGTCCATATTTAGAAAACTACTGAACCGATTTTGATAAGACTTACAGTGACTTCTCAGTTGAAAGATACTTTATTAAATATTTTTTTGCAATACGACTTCTGCGTAATACTTGGACAAACATAAAAATATATAGACATTCAAACATACATACACTTATGAAATTTAGCACACATGTTTAGAAGCTTACATATCCAAAAACTATGCAGTTCTTACAATATTACATACATAAAGGTCGAATTGATAACCTTCTTTTTTTGAAGGCGGTTAAAAATAGGCAGTATCTGTTCACGTGGCATCGTACTAACTCACTATTTAAGGGTGTGCTCAAAGCCCGCAGCTATCTCTCACGCGCAACTCATTATTCCTAAAGTATAATTATATTAATATGAAATAAATTAGCAGGAATATTACAAAAGTAAGATATATTTTGTTTATTTAGATAGGAGAAATATTATAAAAAACTAACTAATTATGTTTTCAGAGTTTTGGAGATTTCAGTAAAAGGATTTCAACGTCTCGGTACATTTTTCCAAATATCAATATATTTTATTATCCAATACTAGGTATATCTTTCCCTAGTCTAATACCCTCTCTCTTCCCTCTAACCCTCTAACCACTGTCAAATGTGGCGTCAAACGGCCTCATGGACTTTGACGCTCTGCCTACCCTATAAGGGAAAATGGTTATCCATGTAAACATAATTACGCTTAAAAACGCGTAAAATAAGCTCTGTGTAGAGCATATCTGATATTTTTTTCGACATTTTAGAAGGTATAGAAAAAAAGTTTATTTAGTAATTTGTACATATAAAAGCAGCTCTCAAGAGGCGGCTACCTAATTAAACGTCACCTTGATTTAACCAGTTGATTGATACTGTTAATTATATGGTTGTATACGTATTAATACAATGTGCAACTGGGATTATTTATTTACGTCAGTACTGTTCTCTAATTACGTGTTAATCTCTCGAGATCTTGAGACTGTTCATGGGATAGTAGAACTAGACTACTTCAGTGCATGCATTAATAAAGTAATCTAGGATTAAAATAACCCTTCATCATCATCATCTCAGCCATAAGAAGTCTATGTAGTCTTAACTGAACAAAATAATGAAATAAGGACAGCAACGCCCTCATTGCTACATTAGTTCTCTAGCTGAACAGACTACATTGTAGAATTATTGATATTTTGGATATCCTGTTCTAATTATTCTAAGTTAGAGATGACATTTACGATGCACCGACTAGTGGAACAGATATCCAAGTCAGGGAGACAATGGTGGAGCTCTTGAATTTGTCTCTTAGCGCCGTCTCAAATTGGAACAATGCCAATCTAGTCAAGTTCAATGCTGCTAAGACACAGCGTGTAGTCGTGACTATTTTTTATTGAAAAGAGTCCATTTCAACTTTTAACTTTCCGAGATTTATCCGTGCCAATAACTGATGATCTCAAGATAGTAAGAATAAGAAGACAGGCTTCACTTTAACGTCAACCATTTCATCTTGGCTTCTTTAAAGTCCAAGGCTCAACTGGCTGCATGGATGGTTCGGCCAAGTATTAGCTTCGGTCATTGGAGTTCAATGAGAAACGAGCCAAGAAGTCCAAAAACCTTATCGGAAAAGAGTTTCTTGTTCAAACCAAGCTGCATAGCGTGGACTATTGCCTTATAGTTGCTAGTTTATCGGTTTTTAACGGATTCGTTTCAGCTGCATCATCTTATTCCTCTTTATTAGCTTGGTTTATTATCGGACGCCTAGAAGCTTCAAAACGATCTCTCGCTTCAAGTCGACTCGAATCTCACTCAATTCATGGTGGATATTCCAAAAACACGAACGAAATGCTTTAGTTTCATTTTTAACCGGCTTCCAAAAAGAAGGAGGTTCTCAATTCGACTATATATTTTTTGGACATTGTACGCGATTATTTCGCCTAATATGAATTGTTTTTGATGATTCTTTTTTGTTTGGTGGTCCATATAAATTTTATCAAAATTGGGTTTGTACTTTGATTTTCATAACAAAATAACTGAAAAAATTTCCTCCAAGTAAACAAATTGCGTATTTTGAAGCTGTTTTTTTACAGTTTTTAAAACTATTATTATTATCGTACATACAGCAAATATGTCAAATAGGTATTTTTGATAGACATAATCTAGGTGTCTTTAAACCGTGAATGAATTGGTTTCATCTCCGTTGTCGGTCAAGCGCAAGTGTTTTACTAAACAGAAGAGAGTATTTTCTTCATTTCCTTAAATATATTTAATGCTATTTTCTATTTGACCTTCAGGACCGAGGAAGATGGCAATATAAGTGAGAGGCGTATACCCTGCAGTGGGACAGAGAAGGCTGTGGATGGAGATGGCGACCTGTTCTTATAATTTATATGCCTCACCAGGCATGAGCATATGCCATCAATGTGATGCTTCAAAAGAGCTATTGTATACGGATCTTTGTAATATACCAACCATGTTTAAAGTAATAAAACTTCTGATTCTGATTATAAGATATCAATACATGCGCGAAGATTTAGGTAAGTTACTGCGCAGTTTCCATTAGTGTTTCATTTAGTGTTATTAAAAACCTTAAAGCGTACAAAGCTTTAATAAATATAACTAGTACTGTTACTTATTCTGTGGCTTGAATGCCTATTTGTTAACCGACTTCAAAAAAGGAGAGTTCGTTTTATAATGCGATAACTTCAAGGAAGTTCATAAGTTTGCATGCAATATTGTCTCAATTGGATACATGTTTTGTTGAGTAATGATCAACGAATATATATATTTAGTATAGTTAAGTTATTTAGTAAAGGAAACACTACAACAAAAAAATAAATTATTATGTTGCTTACACTAAAGTCTTGTTTATAAAACTAGAAATGAACCTGCAGTAAAAGAGACGATGCATTAATCACTATGTCTGCAATGGACCAAAATAGCCGCAGAGCATGTATCATACCGCTGCGTCATTTTTCACAAAAAAAAAAAACTCAAATTGACACTAAAAACATACAAATAATCGAACATTACATAAAAAGTATTTACTTACAAGCTGTTCCGTTGCGTTGTCGCACTGAGAACATACTTAATTAGGAGTCGGCGCTATTCCGATGTGCATAAGGCTCATATTGGCGTGACGGGTCGGCGGGTCGAAGTGCGCGTGTCCTGTGGGTACCACGCGTGGAACACGAGTCTCGATCACGTTTAAAGTTTTTTTTATCGGTGTATTGTGTTGCGGTGGAACGCGGAGCGCAGAACGCCTGGGGTCATTAGAGAGCTCGACGCAAGACTGCCGTGGCGGCGCGCGCTCGGTAGGTCACCGCCGTTGTTGCGGCACCCCCGACCCACTATTATTACACTTTTATGACGAATCGGATTTCGCTACCCGAGCACACGGCTTTTTGTGAACGTGGAAGGGTTTATCTCATAACCTATGCTGATTTATACGCGTTTACGTATGGCGGCGGCGGAGCTGAATGCGGTGTTATATATCCTGCTAACTTTATCAGGGTATTAATTTTGGTTGTTCGGTATTCGTAAATATTTTATGAAGGAGTGGTGGCATGGTCTCTTTGAAATGTTTCTTAGAATGTGACGATCGATTGTGGAGTAATTAATTATTAACCTTGGAAATAAAGTAGTAGTTTTCGGGGTAACTGTAGCTGTAGTTATTAGTCGCCTGATGTTATTTTTAGGGTTCCGTACCCAAAGGGTAAAACGGGACCCTATTACTAAGACTCCGCTGTCTGTCTGTCCGTCTGTCACCAGGCTGTATCTGTGGCAAGCTGTCTGTCGGGCTGTGTTGCCCGACGTGTCGCGACTGAAGACGAGCCGGGCGATTACCTAACTTGAGGCTTGCCACGCACAGCCGGGGAAAATCTATTTACGTATAATACATTTTTGCTAATACATTGTTTTTCTATTAATATCTAGTTATAATAAAATATACTAATAATTCGAAGACAACAAACAACACATTTATTGAGTCTGCGTAGCGCGGTCTACGAACGTGCCGCTACGTGTGTAGATGACGCGTAGACGTTATTTACTCGTAACGCCTTCAAGTAACATTTTATGCCACATAATTTTTCGTTAATATTCGCATTTTTCTTTGATATTGTTATTAGTACAAAATAACGTAACTGGTAGCTCAGAACCCACTTTTTTGCGTTCAATAAATTGCTTAAATTGACAAAAATCACCACCCACTAAAGAAGCTTCGATTCGTGCTAAAAATAAAGAAAAATCATTCTTTTTGGAAATCCATGGGGGAGGCCTATGTCCAGCAGTGGACTTCTTATGGCTGAGATGATGATGATGATGATGATAATTTAAGTAATGAGAAGGGAAAAATCGCTTAGTAGCTAATTCAGTGCTACTCCGGACTCAGATTTTAAGAGGCCAAATGTAATTGGTACACCGCTAGTCAAACTGAGATAAATTCTATTAATACCCGGAAACTTTGCTACCAATATTTTTATTCAATCTGACAAACAATAATTTTTGTACACTCCATCCTTGGTGGTAGCGAAAGCAACGTGTCGTAGGTACTCAGGTGAATTTACAAAAGAGCCCTATCTACCTATGCTGGTGCGTATCTGGCACAACGCATACGCATCTGCGTTGCATTGCCATTCGACGTGGTAATGCTGAATGCATGCTGGGTACACTGCCACTGATACTGGGTTTGAGAAATTGGATTGTCTTTAGACTTTTATTCGTAATCGATTCGGGTAATCGATTTGCTTTTTGTGTAGTAGTTTAGTTATTTAAATATGTGCAATTTGTATATTGTTTTGTAGTAGTTAATAAAGTCACTTGCACCATAGTCAATATCATATATCAATATCATATATCAAGTCACCATAAAAAAAAAAAAACTACAAGAGACAGTTATGAGCATTGAGCAATCCTAAAATTAAAAGAAATTTAAAAAACTTTCAAAATTAGCTTAATACACAAAAGACGCGAGTCCGTACGCTTACGGTCATAAAAATAGTAATTTAATACTAGCCTTCAGACGACTGCAGTAGGCAATAAACTTGTTGTGCCTACAGTACTATAGAACGTGCCGGTACTTTAGCCGAGATTTAGGTCACCAGCAAGCATAATTCCGACTAAAGGCAGGTGTCATAACGCCGCGGCTCCGGTTTGTCGGAATCTAAATAATGTATTGCCTTGTAACTAAATCGATGTCACCACTTTTTTACGTAATTACTAAAAAAGAGTATACTGCTTTTCTAGCACACGAAATCTAATTCTTTACAATACTTTAGAGCCTAAACTCTTAAACAGATGTTAATATATCAAGCGTTATCAAATTCGAAGGATTCGGGACCTACCGATTAGAAAACTGATTCACTCACTTTTAAAGAAACTCGAATTAAATCTATCAATAAAGGTACACTGAAGAAGCGTATTCGTATTTATATTCTAGCGTTACGCAAAATAGGAGTGGAATTAAAGTGTTTAAAGTATTAGAATACTTATGTCGATCTTCATTTTATTAGTTCAGTTAACATGCGGCCAGCATGCTGGGTACCCTGCCAACTGGTACTGGGTTTGATCATTTGGATTATCTTTAGACCTTTATCGGTCTGGGGTGATCGATGTGCTTTTTGTGTAGTAGTTTAGTTAGTTGAGTCTGTATATTGTTGTGTTGTAGTTAATAAAGGCGCTTGCCACAATTTAAAAAAAAGTTAACTTGTCCAGGAACTAAACCATCGTATCGCCTTTTATCATTTTATTATCGTAAAAGAAGCAGAATTTTATAAAAATGAGGATTTTCAGCTTCTCGAATTGTACCAAGAACCTTTCTAAATGACATCTACGCTTTCTAAATACTAGGTGAAGTTTCTTTCGACCCTTGTAACTCTGAAATCGATAGCGCTTAAGCACCGACTTGGTTTTGTCTCAACTCAAAATTTGTTTTCATGTGAATTTCGAACACTCGCCTACAACTTTTCTTAAAATGGATTAATATCATTAAACAAACATAGGAAATAAACTTTAAACGTAACAATACCGATTTGTCTTCGTAGACTCTGAGTTTACTTGGCGAGAACAGAGAGGATTTGTTTGTAGCAGTTTCTCACTTGTGCTGTCGCTGTTGCTTTACTAACTATAAACTTTAAAAATATAAAATTAATTATTTATAGTAGTAAAGCTGGTGGTAAATAAATAAATATGCGATTAGGTCAAAATGTAATCTGTCATATCGGATATTATCGTCATTTAAATGCCAATATTGTTGAAAGCAAATATTAAAATGGTTAGAAACAACTGAATTTGAGAGAATATTAAAACCCAGAATTACTTACAGTGTTCGTTTATTCAGCCAATCTTTAAGTAAAAGTTTCTATTCATTATGCTTTTACTATGAACATTTTGAGAATGAATAACACATTTATATAAAAAAATTGTTTCGTGGCTAAGAAAGAATCTGTTCATGACATTCTTTTCATTTCTTTAATCTGAATATTCAGGTTTTTGTGAAGATAAACTTTTCTTTTCGGTTCTATGAAGTGTAGTTCCAAAGTTTATTTAAATATTCCTTAGAATATGTTTCAGAAACTTTGTAACAGCAGCTGTAAATAGTACCCAGTCGAGATCTAGGCGATTGTTCGACACTTCAATAGTGCCTGAACGAATTTAGCCCGAGGCTGTTTCGTCAAGCCTTGGATCTGGGTCAAAGAGTTTGGCTGACTAAGTTTGTTCGGAGCACAGATAAACTAACAGTATGTATTACTAACAGACACATCAGCTTTTCTAGGAATAGTTGTTTATGTACACTGTACCCCCCCCCCCAAAATATCTCCTTAACCCTTCCTAGAAATGCTCGACCGAAACTGATGCAACTTAACAGATTTTTTGGTAATTACTATTAATTAGAATATATAAATGCCCTACTGCCCTACCTTATCTTCTACTTATATTAACTTAATTAACTTAAAGTATCTTAAATATATGGCCAGTGATTCGTCTAGTGGAGGACTTTCTACTTGTTGTGACGCAATAACCGCAGAAGGGGAATTTGAGTCGATACCTTTCCTATATCAATATACCTATTTGACTTATCGTTAAAATACAAGGATTAACCTACCTAATATGATAATATTTGTGTTTACCTATTTACTGGTGATTGAGACATTCAATTGCAACATTAATTAAAAGTTATAAAATATAATAATTCACTATAGTGTGCCGTAGGTTTTATAATATGTTAGACCGATAAACATGAAGGTGACCCTTACTTGGAACCAAGATAGTTTTACCTAACTGAAATAGGAAGGTTATGTTGTGGGAATCCTATTTCTCAATATATGATAGAGTGGACTTATGTTCAGAGAGATTACTTCTACATCTATTGTCACAAATTAATAATATACTGTCAAGATATATTTTGGAGCTAAGAGGTAGGGCTCCGCCTTCCGCCCTTGCGTACCACGAGGAAAACCAGCTAGCAATAACTAGTTATACCAACTAGTTGGTAAAAACCAGTCACACCAACCAGTTACCTACTAGGAACGCCCCATGTGCTGCGACCAGAGACTGGTTGGACTTTTAAGCACCCTGGCTCCATCAGAAACCTCCGGACTAACATCCTTTAGGAGGCCCTGTTTAGCAAATGGGAAATGAGTCTTTCTTGTACGTGTGTCAAAATTCCCTACTTCCTTAATAATGTAGCTAGACAAGAGGACGCAAAATATTATCAAGTATGTCTGTGTTGGTATAGTATAACGTCAGGCCGAGATAGAAATAAGTTTGTATCGGAAAACTACCCATTCCGCTTAGAACAGCAATGTAGAATCGGAGGCTTTCCTGTTGGCCCAAAACCTATGGAAAATCCTATCGAAACAAAGTGGTTTACTTTGTTATTGCAAAAGGCGAGATGGTTGATTCTACATCTAGTTGAAGTCTTAAGCAATGCAACAGTGACTTTACTGCCTAGGTACGTTCCTGCCTATAGGTTGAACTTCCTGGTTCCAATACTTAGGTCTATAGCAATTATTTATACTTTCAGTAGGTCTTAATCTTGACCTACAGAGATTCTTCAATTCTGCCAACAAGAATCGAATAATCCCTACAATAATTATCTAGTTATTTCCCTGCATGCGAAACCCTTTGTTTACCGCGATGGATCCTTAACCTTAAATCATAGATGTATACTTTTGATGAATGTGTTTGTCCAGACGATTTGCTAAACATCAGGCAAGTATCAGTCGCCACATCTGGTATAATGTACCTATGTAGATGTTCTTCTTCTTCGACGCTGTTCTCCCGCAGGGAATTTATATCTAACCCTGATAAGTGAGGCAGTCTTTGATATAGCTCGGTAGCATGTATGTAATATATAGGTACAAATACAATTCAACACTGCGTTATACAGCAATGACTACTCAAAATGCTGACACCTCTCTCTCGACAAGGTTAATCAGACAAACGGTTGGTCTTTCCTCACCGTAATAGAAATTACTGTAGAACTGGCACATCCTGGCCAAAGGTTTTGTGTATCTAAACCTTAATTTAGTGTAGTGATTATAAACTCAGACATATCTCAGACTGCCCGACTTTTACAACAAAATCTAGCTTTTCATGCAAGTTACACAATTCCTATTTGCATATGTTGTTTGATACTTCCACTGAACAAAATAGGCATAGATTATGAACGAGATTCTTCCGTCCATTGTCAAATCAGAGACCAAGCATGAAGTAGGTAGGTACTTTCGAAACACAAAGGAGTTTGAGTAGTTCATCCAATGAAGTATATGAAACAACAATGCTTACATTTTTATTCGTAATGTGTTAAATATTACGGGTAGGGTTTCGCTTGCCAAATTAATCTAAATTTAACTCTGGTTATTGAATTCAGTGATCCTTATTGTATGATGTTGTTCAGATCACTGATGTCAAGATAAAATGGTTATAATATTTAAAGGTATAAAGTGTTCCTTATTGAATTGATTGTTCAGAACACTAATATACTGTTCATAAGAAGAATTTACTCATCCATTTTGGTAGAAGTAACACCAATAAAACATAAACCTTTTAGAGATCCTTGTTGAATAAGTAGAATCTACCTACTTAACTGATAATGTCCTACCTGAAACGTTAATTGTTAAGAACCCATTTTAACTCCTTATTTTATTGTATTGTTCAGAGTCAAGGGTCCCCCCTGCCTATCACAAGACCTACCGACAAAATTAGAGAATTGAATTTTGTGCATGTCTTCTGGAACTCCAAGGGGTTTCCAGAAGTTGTGTAAATGAGATGATGTGTGTGTTCTTCTTTGTGGAGTGTACTTAACCCTTCCTAATACGAATTAAAAGAACTACGTCCCTAGCTAACTACGTATTTGTTAATAATAGCTATCTTCTAGCTATTATAACAAATCTAACCACTACCCCACCGTGAACTCGGGTTCACACGGAACTGCTCCAAAGCTATAGACGCTTCCTCACGCCCGATTCCACGTCTACTAAGCTATACTACCAGTTTAGATGGCGAGTCTGAAATACCTACTGGCCCCTGGCTCCCTACAATCTCTCCAGCAACTTCATCGATAGTTACAAGGAGATTACCCTACAACGCGAAGGGCAGTCAGGAACCAATTCTAACCAAAATTCTGGTGGAAATCCATCCGCGCACTACTTCTTTCTATGCTGCCAGAATTCGAGAAAGAACCAATCCCCGACCAGAGACCTCAAATCCTCTACTCCTGGTCGCGTCTCAAACAACCAGCCGCCTAACAAAACGTAACAAAAGGGGACAGCGTCGTATGGTCTCCAACTTGCGTTTGAAGCACATACGACACTAGCAATAACCACTTTGGGGTTATAATTAATAAGACTCCGCAGTTGCTTTCCCTAAACACCCACGCCATGTTTAACCGGAGGTTCATACTCAAGAATCATACACCAATCCGTGCATCTACTTTTCGGTATCAGCCGGACCAGCACACAATTCCATTCCGAACTCTCAGACCAAACAGGACGCGCACACTCACAATAATTTATCCCCGCATCATCTCTAACAATAAGTAAAATAATAATCTAACACAAAACGTTTTCAAGTAGAACGTTAGCAAATGAAATTAACGTAAAAGAAAACTTCAAAATAATTTAAGTTTTAAAAGAAGACTCCCCGCAATCGTTAATCTAAAAATAATTCTATTTCCCAAATGAGCAACCAGCGAGAGAAACGTCTAACGCGAAAGCTACGAAGGTCTAGCGCCCAGCGAGCACCAGAACCCAGAACGAGTGACCGAAAAAGAGCCCCGCCGCGTTCGAATCATTTCCTTTTACGTATCAATCCCCACCAAGTCACTACGCCTACTCGTCACGACTTAAGGCTTCGCGCGCACTCAACCTAAACATACACCGAACTTGCAAATGGCCGCCTTCCGAACTTAGTAAATAACAAAATACGCTTCCGTCACCCGTAATCAGTATCTGTATCTGTGGGCATACAATACTTAAATGACCGCTCCCCATTATAACTCACTTTTAGCAATATCATAATAAATTCCAGCAAAGTAGGTTTGGTCGTTCTACAATAATGGTTATAAATAAGGTAACAAATGCTGTAGACCAAAACATCGTCGCCATTAACATTCCTAGATTCAACATACATACAAATGTAATTAGCAATACTACTTAGTAATACGAAAACCCTTTTAACAACCGAAACCTTTCATTTATTTACCACTTCCTTTGACTGTATAAATATTTAGGTAACTATGGTCGATATTTCCGAATTATTGCATGAAAATATAAATTTCCGAGAAATAATAATATAATTATCTTAAAAGAGTAGTATTGTAAATTTGATATAAATACATATATTTTAATCTTTACATTAATTTTACCGTGACGTCACATATGATGTATTTATAAAAATAAAATATTTAACTTCTGGAGTGTGCGCCGGCGCTTTGCCTTTTTCCAAGAACCGATCGTGCAAGTCTAAATATGGAACTGACAATAACAACAATTTTTCGGATCTACCCTCAACATTTTCTCATTAAATTATTCAACTAATTCAAAGGACTTTAAACTCTATTCTCATGACGTCTGTATACCAAATTGCATACTTGTACACATACTATCAAGAATGCAGCCTTCTTTCCATGAAACGCTTGTGCAAGTCTAAATATAGAACGAAATGCTCCAATACTTATTTAATTACTAAATGAAGGTAGCTCCAGTAAATAGTATTGAGTTAATATACATCCCATTAAATTTGGTGTTATGCTTCCAAACAGACATTCATAATAATATTATAAACCATTGACCTCAAATATAACCTTGACTGACTAAATAGCATTATTTGGCTTTTGTTAATGTTTTATATAACGCATCTTAAAATAAATTCTATAACTAATTAAAAATAAGGGAAATACTTATAATTACAGATAAATTAATGTAGACGAGATAAGTTTATTTGTTATCTTTATTCCATATTTTGAACATTTAGAGTTATGTTGACTACATGTGAGTAACGGATAGTTCTGGACCGTTACAGTCGCCCGCTAATTCTTTTAACCGGCTTAGACTTTGAAAAGTCCGACGGAGGAAAGAATTACTTAAATTATTATTTAAATCTCACATGTATTCAACCCATTAAATAACCTTTATTATTTTTTTATTCCCCACCCATACGTTGTCAAGATTCCAGCCATGGCAATAAATTATGTGTAAGAAATGCATATATGTTCCCTATATACAATATGATCGTGTTTTTAAACTGACTTTTAAACAACAGACTCATTCTTCAGAATCAAAGTTCGTCAACAAATTCACTATAAAAAAATAGACCTTCCCACAAAGCAACCAAAACTAACAAGATCATCTTTGTTTGTGAGACAAAGAGCTCCAGAAGAGAGACATGGGTAAGCCACCGAGTAGATACTTTCCTGATCCACTATATTGGCGACTTATACATGTACCTTCCTAGTGAGAGAATACTCATGCGGACAAAGGTATAAAATGTTATAGATCCTTTGCTCCACTATGATTATAAATTCAAAATCATATTGGTTAAACGTCAGCGCTTATAAGTGTGCGTAAATTTCTTTCCTGCGTGTAGAGTATGTAAACCATCAAAATCGACTTATGTCAATGCTTCCATTTACCTAGCCAGCAACTCCATCGATAGTTTACATTGAGTATGTGTTTTACCAATTCTTGAACCTTGACAATAGTTCAGTTAACCTCAATAGTGCTGAGATCTAGAACCCCTTAAAATTACGCACGTCTCGATCACAGCCAGTCTTTCGTTGCCATACACGCACGTTCTAGAAATCATCACTAAACAGTCAATGAACAACTTCTATGCGCTTAGTAACTTAATTTAAAATTTGACAAATTTGAATTTTAAGTTACCTCCAGTACCATATTTCCAATACCTTTACCTCCATAATCAAACGTACCACCATACCAGAAACCTTACCAGTTTAGTACTTATAACCCAATAAAACTCAATACCTCCTTTTTTGTTTATTTATTTATTAATTACCAAACCCAGGAATTACTTCCTTCCGTTACCATATATTTTAATACCAAAACCAAACCATTACCTCTCCTGTAAAATAAAACAAATAAGAAAACCAAGAAATGTCTCAATATATTTACTTTATAAATAACTAATCATCAGAACCTGTAAAAAAAAGAGCAACACAAATATAATAAAGAAAAACATATTTTTTTTTCATTTAATATTTCTTTTATAGTTACGCAATATAACATGTTAAATAAAACCTTTGTTTACGTATACTTAACAACATCCACATTTAACGCTTCGCCTTAAATAAACTTCCGGTACATAAATCTTAAATCAAGATAATTCTTAATATGCGTTATAATGGTCACACAATATTTCTAGATATAATATAATTACGACTAAATGAATAAAAGCTAAAAATGAAAAAAAAAATATTTTTACATTTTTTTCTTGCATAAAGATATATTTATATCACCGTAACGCATAACCAAATACTTCGCCAATGGACACGACGTTATTGAATTTTGTTACATAATTTTATGCAAATAATTAATTAATTGAAATAAATGATAAATAATTTGACTACCAGGTAGATAGGTAGGTAGGTACTATATAAATAATAAAATAATTTTATTTTCATTTGACACTAAAATTGCTAAAACATTAAACTATATTTAGGTAGGTACTTTAAAAATAATAAAATAATTTAATTTTCATTTGACTTTAAAATTGCTAAAACGTTAAACTATTTATTTGATTACATGGATTAAATGTATAACTAACCCGAACAAAATTTATGTTGTGTATATTGTATAGATATTACCGCGGATCATATCTTGATAGTAATCAGCGTTTACATTATAGAATTAAAATCACTAAACTACTCGCTTAGCATCATAACCGCCATATCCTTGCCCCGCCAACTTGATCGTATGAGATATATTTTAAGCCCCATAAATAATTTCAGTAAATGCCGCTTAGAAATAAGATACACTTTAAAATAACGTTAAAATAACGTGGAGACTTTATTTTACCTAAAATTTATTTAATTTATTTGCCGCAGATTTTATTCAAATATGTAACACTATTTTATCATTATATCAGAACGTCTAGAAAATTCCAAATTTTGCTTGATCTCGTTCAGTAATTTCGCGTCCGACATACAAACAGACATACAACAAAATGCAGTGACGTACACCTACTCCAATAATATAATTTGTCAAAAATATCTAACACTCATACTTCCTATTAGCTACCGTTCTAATTTATGTATAGATGTATTTCGATCTCGCCCGCGCAACTATAAAACTGTATAATTATTTTTAATTTGTATAAAACTAAAGTACACTAGCTATTCTACGCTGCTTCACTCACATAATAATGAATATGTTTGCTAAAATGCATGATGATGGTGATGATGACAAAATACGGTACATGACTATCCCCAGACTGCCATACTATCTCCGTATCCAACTCCATAACAATCAGTTCAGCCATTGAATCGCAATGATAATATATTTATTTGAGCCAAATAAAGTAATTTAACATGATGCAAAATTTTAAGATTTCGTTTCGTCATTAAATATGGTAACAAACAGACAGTATCAACTTTGATCTTACATAATTAGTTTGTTTAAATCTTAGTCTAAGTTTCTTAACCCTAGATTTGGCTTTTCAAATGTAAAGGTGCAAAAGTATTATTAACAAAATTACTTGCGGTCTCCTTTTTTTTTAGTTAAGTTGACTGACTACAACACCATTCCCATACGAACCTTCATCAGAATCGGTTCAGCCATTCAATTATGACGAGCGAGCATAAACTTTCGATTGTAAAATAAGCTAGGTCGATCTACTGCTATCCTTATAAAGTATTTCACTAGAATCGGTTCAGCCGTTAAATCGTGCAAAAGATAACCTTCCTAGCTTCTGTGTTATTAAAGTTAAATAAATGTCAAACAAAAGAAACACCAAACAAAAGGTAGGTATATGAGTAAAATACCTATAAACAACTAGCTGCGCCCACAGTTCTAATTGTACCCCTGCAGTAATAAAAAATGGTGATGATGATGATGTTTTTTTTTTGTATAACCGTCAACCCCGACAATCCCAAACATAACACAAAATAGGTATTACTTATCAACAAAATCTATCAATCCGTTCCGAAGTTATGCTTCTACACACTTCCGAAATTTAATAACTTGTCTACATAGGTTGTATTTTATTTAACATCTAAGTATTCTGTGCATTTATTCATAATAAACACTTCATTTGACCAGCCCTCACTTCACAGAAAGTTCGACGTTATTATTTTAACGCTAAGTTACAAACAAAGTAAATATTTTTAAGTAGCTATTAGAAAATGTTCTAAGTTACAACGGAACTAATTTTTGAAGCATCATTATATACTTATTTACGAGAAAGCCGAAAACTAAAACTAACCAAATAGTATTTTTGTTACATAGTTTCATTTCTTAATGTGACAAGGTTCTTACATTTCATAAAGCTATTAAAAATACTACGTACGACATCTAGTGTCACGCGGCAACCGATTTCGATCCCAACATTGATTCTTAAACCTTATCCTGCTTTCTGACCCGTCAATCTAGTTCGCAACGTAACCAACAGATGGCGTTATCCATATAAAATATAAATACGTAAAACAAACTGTAAACAAATTCGATTCATTTCTACCAGTAAATTATAGATTAGTAGATTTTAACATAATTTATATGAAATTGCATCAATTATAGTCAAAGAATAATTGTTATTATTTTTCCGAACGAAGTAAATAGTTAGATGTTCGTTTCGTTCAAAATGTTCCGAAATTTTTTTTTTTACAATAAACGCATTACATAAACTTCATATTATTCTAAAATCTTCAGAATTTTCCTAGCGCTATCCTTTGTTATAGAAATATATTTTAACTATTCTAATTTACAAGTTATCTAAATATTAAAATAACCGTAGGCACGTTGATAGTGTTTCCCGACTATTTTTCCCTAAAGTACCCCGGCACGCTGCGCTGTCATCGCATAATCGTTTAAATACAGTAGTTCCGCTGTTTTGCCGTAGGACATTTTGTATGAACAACTTTTTATTATGCCTATTATTTAAAATATCATGCTAGCATTTTACAACAGATTGTGACATATTCCGGAACATAATTTATAGCAGAAGATTTAAAAGTTTTCCGACTTTGTAATTTTATACTAATAAGCAAAATATGTATTTATATTTTATTTGTAGTGATTAGATTTAACATAATTTATTCTTCAAAATAACTTGATAGTCTAAAACAATTTGATATCGTCGCCGTGCCCCAAAGCAAGTGTTCAGTCATGCTAAAGATGTACGAACGATATCTAAAATGTAACAAACTACTGCTCGCGGGAATTTTCAAAATATAGAAAGAATGACATTTCATTTTATAGAAAATAAATCACTATATTTTCTAGTAATATTTAAAGGCTTATAATTTTAATCTGAATGTACAAATACACATTCAGCTTTTAATATAATTTTAAATTAATATTTAAACCAAAACTTTCGTCATACATAATCTGTGAAATCGTTCATTCATTTGCGAAACAGCTTTAGTGAAATGTCATTCTAACACACTTATCCGATTAAAATCGAATCGCAACTCAAAATCCAATATTCGAACACATGAAATTATATTTCCTCTCCAGTTTCAACTAAATTGATTCAACTAATCGTAAAATAACTATTTTTAGATAAAACAATAATACATGACACGCCAATGTAACATACAGTGCTTAGTGACACGTTAGTTAGTCCTTGCACGTTTTGCTTAATCGATTATCTAATGTTACAGTACAAATTAGCAATAACTAACTAGAGGTTTACGCTATTTTTTATTTTATTTTATAATAGCTTATCACCTTGTCGTTTCTAAAAACAACCTCAATCAAAATACTTCTTTAGAAATTAATTAAGATATGCCGTTGTTATAAATTGGTACTCCCAACAATAAAATTACTAGCTCAAAATACACCGATGATTAGATATTCTACCGAACTGTAAATAAAACTTGTGTTGGCTCCATAAATCGATAAAATGTTACAAATGCGAATACTGTCATGACTAAATTTTTAAGGTAAATTCAAATCCAAAATGTTCGAATAATCGATTCTGCCGCTACTCGTAATGGTTCCGATTTCTGGTGAAGCGTCCCTAATTGTTTACAGTAAACTTGTCGGGATTCTATTTTCAAACAACCAGAAATTTTACAATAACTATTTAATGTTGTAGTTCTGGCGTGTTTTTCTAAATTAAGTACTTATTACAAAACATAATTATGTTATTAGTAAGACAGTCATCATGTAGTTAGAAGATCCATGCAAAATAAACTTCTCCAACCATATTCCTGACCAGCCTGAACTTTTTGGTACTTGATTACTGAAAGTTGAATAACCTACGCCCAAAACAACGCCCGCTAATCTTCATATAAATAACAACTCTGAAACATAACATGTTTTTAGTATAAGGTAAGTTATTGTTCGTTTTAATAAAGCATTGGTTTTACTTTACCTTCTACCATACTGTATATCGGTTTCATAACTATATTTTCTCGTTGCAGCTACATGAAATAACAGTAAAGAGAAATGAACGCCCCCGGAACACCCAAACTAGAAGTCACCTCAATTGCAAACCGATCAACTGAATATTATGGCAGGAAACCTACTGTTTACAACTTAGCATGGATGATATGATATAGTGACATATAATAACCTAAGGTTTGTATTACACAGCTACCAACTTATGCTATACTAAGGCCAATGCTTGGCACTTCCCACCTCTAGTGTAATAAAAGTTACTAAGTCTGTTAAACGAATGACCGTCACTCACATTGCGATTGTTATTTACAATTTACAACTATATTAGATATACAATTTAAGAGGATGATTACAAACACAATTATGACAAAACTACCTAACCAAATAGTATGACTGTTTACTTCATTGCAGACTTTTAACTAAATTTATTTTTTTTGTTTTAGGAAACAATTGACTTGCTACATCAAACCCATGAGAGGCCGCCCGCTATGTTTCAAGACAACTATTTTGATGAACTACAGGCTAATTCTATGAATGTTAATGAATCAAATAATTTAATATGAATCTACATGAAACCACATTTCCTATATATCTAAGTGTAACCAAGTTATATGTGTTAGTGATAACAGTGTATAATAGTGCTTGTGATATAAAATAAAATAAGAGATTTCACTTGTTTTACAAACTACAACACCGCTTGAGTTATCTAAATGTTTGTTATTGAGTAAGTACCTATTATTTTAATTGTAAATGTTGATATGCTTGTTTATAATAAAATATCCTATGAGAACCTAAATCTAATTTTATAGAATATGAAGTCTAGAAATCAATGATTTTATTTTTAAATACCTTACTTGACCCGCCTGTACCAATTTACAAATAATTTACTATCAGGATATGACTTAAATCTACTTAATGTATTGTTTTAATTAATACAGCTACCCTATTGAACAAAAATATGTAACACTTGATTGTCTCTTCACCAGCAAATTAGGGTTAACCTTATAAAGAATTTCTAACAATAATTATATTTTAAAACACAATATTATGACCGAAGGTTAGTGATAGAAATATATTTTCCCTAACCAGTTTTTTTTTAACATTGCTAGACTATTTGGAAGTAGGTAGTTAAATCCTAGAATAGTTAAATAGTGACCTAACATAAACATACTTTTCCTAATTGATTAGATCTGACCCTACAAGTCCCGACTCAAATCCCCATTCGTACCATTTCACAAACAACATTTTGCCTAAAAAGGCGTTTAATTAACTACATAACTAGGAAGGAAGTAAATAGAATATATATATATAATACTTGACATGTAAATAGAGATATGTTGATATGTAATATAGACAATTATGTGTAATTATGAATAAGAAAATAAACCAGATAATATTTAACTATAAAACTAAAGGTCTCTAAGTATAAAATAAATTAATAGTTCAGATCTTGGTCACGGCATCCCATTCTGTAACCCCCCCAAAATCACCCCCCCTTAAAATTACTCGATCCAACGTGATGAAATCGAACGATTTTTGTAACTTACTATTAATTAAGAATATAAAGCCCTACTGCCCTACCTTATCTTCTACTTATATTAACTTAATTAACTTAAAGTATCTTAAATATATGGCCAGTGATTCGTCTAGTGGAGGACTTTCTACTTGTTGTGACGCAATAACCGCAGAAGGGGAATTTGAGTCGATACCTTTCCTATATCAATATACCTATTTGACTTATCGTTAAAATACAAGGATTAACCTACCTAATATGATAATATTTGTGTTTACCTATTTACTGGTGATTGAGACATTCAATTGCAACATTAATTAAAAGTTATAAAATATAATAATTCACTATAGTGTGCCGTAGGTTTTATAATATGTTAGACCGATAAACATGAAGGTGACCCTTACTTGGAACCAAGATAGTTTTACCTAACTGAAATAGGAAGGTTATGTTGTGGGAATCCTATTTCTCAATATATGATAGAGTGGACTTATGTTCAGAGAGATTACTTCTACATCTATTGTCACAAATTAATAATATACTGTCAAGATATATTTTGGAGCTAAGAGGTAGGGCTCCGCCTTCCGCCCTTGCGTACCACGAGGAAAACCAGCTAGCAATAACTAGTTATACCAACTAGTTGGTAAAAACCAGTCACACCAACCAGTTACCTACTAGGAACGCCCCATGTGCTGCGACCAGAGACTGGTTGGACTTTTAAGCACCCTGGCTCCATCAGAAACCTCCGGACTAACATCCTTTAGGAGGCCCTGTTTAGCAAATGGGAAATGAGTCTTTCTTGTACGTGTGTCAAAATTCCCTACTTCCTTAATAATGTAGCTAGACAAGAGGACGCAAAATATTATCAAGTATGTCTGTGTTGGTATAGTATAACGTCAGGCCGAGATAGAAATAAGTTTGTATCGGAAAACTACCCATTCCGCTTAGAACAGCAATGTAGAATCGGAGGCTTTCCTGTTGGCCCAAAACCTATGGAAAATCCTATCGAAACAAAGTGGTTTACTTTGTTATTGCAAAAGGCGAGATGGTTGATTCTACATCTAGTTGAAGTCTTAAGCAATGCAACAGTGACTTTACTGCCTAGGTACGTTCCTGCCTATAGGTTGAACTTCCTGGTTCCAATACTTAGGTCTATAGCAATTATTTATACTTTCAGTAGGTCTTAATCTTGACCTACAGAGATTCTTCAATTCTGCCAACAAGAATCGAATAATCCCTACAATAATTATCTAGTTATTTCCCTGCATGCGAAACCCTTTGTTTACCGCGATGGATCCTTAACCTTAAATCATAGATGTATACTTTTGATGAATGTGTTTGTCCAGACGATTTGCTAAACATCAGGCAAGTATCAGTCGCCACATCTGGTATAATGTACCTATGTAGATGTTCTTCTTCTTCGACGCTGTTCTCCCGCAGGGAATTTATATCTAACCCTGATAAGTGAGGCAGTCTTTGATATAGCTCGGTAGCATGTATGTAATATATAGGTACAAATACAATTCAACACTGCGTTATACAGCAATGACTACTCAAAATGCTGACACCTCTCTCTCGACAAGGTTAATCAGACAAACGGTTGGTCTTTCCTCACCGTAATAGAAATTACTGTAGAACTGGCACATCCTGGCCAAAGGTTTTGTGTATCTAAACCTTAATTTAGTGTAGTGATTATAAACTCAGACATATCTCAGACTGCCCGACTTTTACAACAAAATCTAGCTTTTCATGCAAGTTACACAATTCCTATTTGCATATGTTGTTTGATACTTCCACTGAACAAAATAGGCATAGATTATGAACGAGATTCTTCCGTCCATTGTCAAATCAGAGACCAAGCATGAAGTAGGTAGGTACTTTCGAAACACAAAGGAGTTTGAGTAGTTCATCCAATGAAGTATATGAAACAACAATGCTTACATTTTTATTCGTAATGTGTTAAATATTACGGGTAGGGTTTCGCTTGCCAAATTAATCTAAATTTAACTCTGGTTATTGAATTCAGTGATCCTTATTGTATGATGTTGTTCAGATCACTGATGTCAAGATAAAATGGTTATAATATTTAAAGGTATAAAGTGTTCCTTATTGAATTGATTGTTCAGAACACTAATATACTGTTCATAAGAAGAATTTACTCATCCATTTTGGTAGAAGTAACACCAATAAAACATAAACCTTTTAGAGATCCTTGTTGAATAAGTAGAATCTACCTACTTAACTGATAATGTCCTACCTGAAACGTTAATTGTTAAGAACCCATTTTAACTCCTTATTTTATTGTATTGTTCAGAGTCAAGGGTCCCCCCTGCCTATCACAAGACCTACCGACAAAATTAGAGAATTGAATTTTGTGCATGTCTTCTGGAACTCCAAGGGGTTTCCAGAAGTTGTGTAAATGAGATGATGTGTGTGTTCTTCTTTGTGGAGTGTACTTAACCCTTCCTAATACGAATTAAAAGAACTACGTCCCTAGCTAACTACGTATTTGTTAATAATAGCTATCTTCTAGCTATTATAACAAATCTAACCACTACCCCACCGTGAACTCGGGTTCACACGGAACTGCTCCAAAGCTATAGACGCTTCCTCACGCCCGATTCCACGTCTACTAAGCTATACTACCAGTTTAGATGGCGAGTCTGAAATACCTACTGGCCCCTGGCTCCCTACAATCTCTCCAGCAACTTCATCGATAGTTACAAGGAGATTACCCTACAACGCGAAGGGCAGTCAGGAACCAATTCTAACCAAAATTCTGGTGGAAATCCATCCGCGCACTACTTCTTTCTATGCTGCCAGAATTCGAGAAAGAACCAATCCCCGACCAGAGACCTCAAATCCTCTACTCCTGGTCGCGTCTCAAACAACCAGCCGCCTAACAAAACGTAACAAAAGGGGACAGCGTCGTATGGTCTCCAACTTGCGTTTGAAGCACATACGACACTAGCAATAACCACTTTGGGGTTATAATTAATAAGACTCCGCAGTTGCTTTCCCTAAACACCCACGCCATGTTTAACCGGAGGTTCATACTCAAGAATCATACACCAATCCGTGCATCTACTTTTCGGTATCAGCCGGACCAGCACACAATTCCATTCCGAACTCTCAGACCAAACAGGACGCGCACACTCACAATAATTTATCCCCGCATCATCTCTAACAATAAGTAAAATAATAATCTAACACAAAACGTTTTCAAGTAGAACGTTAGCAAATGAAATTAACGTAAAAGAAAACTTCAAAATAATTTAAGTTTTAAAAGAAGACTCCCCGCAATCGTTAATCTAAAAATAATTCTATTTCCCAAATGAGCAACCAGCGAGAGAAACGTCTAACGCGAAAGCTACGAAGGTCTAGCGCCCAGCGAGCACCAGAACCCAGAACGAGTGACCGAAAAAGAGCCCCGCCGCGTTCGAATCATTTCCTTTTACGTATCAATCCCCACCAAGTCACTACGCCTACTCGTCACGACTTAAGGCTTCGCGCGCACTCAACCTAAACATACACCGAACTTGCAAATGGCCGCCTTCCGAACTTAGTAAATAACAAAATACGCTTCCGTCACCCGTAATCAGTATCTGTATCTGTGGGCATACAATACTTAAATGACCGCTCCCCATTATAACTCACTTTTAGCAATATCATAATAAATTCCAGCAAAGTAGGTTTGGTCGTTCTACAATAATGGTTATAAATAAGGTAACAAATGCTGTAGACCAAAACATCGTCGCCATTAACATTCCTAGATTCAACATACATACAAATGTAATTAGCAATACTACTTAGTAATACGAAAACCCTTTTAACAACCGAAACCTTTCATTTATTTACCACTTCCTTTGACTGTATAAATATTTAGGTAACTATGGTCGATATTTCCGAATTATTGCATGAAAATATAAATTTCCGAGAAATAATAATATAATTATCTTAAAAGAGTAGTATTGTAAATTTGATATAAATACATATATTTTAATCTTTACATTAATTTTACCGTGACGTCACATATGATGTATTTATAAAAATAAAATATTTAACTTCTGGAGTGTGCGCCGGCGCTTTGCCTTTTTCCAAGAACCGATCGTGCAAGTCTAAATATGGAACTGACAATAACAACAATTTTTCGGATCTACCCTCAACATTTTCTCATTAAATTATTCAACTAATTCAAAGGACTTTAAACTCTATTCTCATGACGTCTGTATACCAAATTGCATACTTGTACACATACTATCAAGAATGCAGCCTTCTTTCCATGAAACGCTTGTGCAAGTCTAAATATAGAACGAAATGCTCCAATACTTATTTAATTACTAAATGAAGGTAGCTCCAGTAAATAGTATTGAGTTAATATACATCCCATTAAATTTGGTGTTATGCTTCCAAACAGACATTCATAATAATATTATAAACCATTGACCTCAAATATAACCTTGACTGACTAAATAGCATTATTTGGCTTTTGTTAATGTTTTATATAACGCATCTTAAAATAAATTCTATAACTAATTAAAAATAAGGGAAATACTTATAATTACAGATAAATTAATGTAGACGAGATAAGTTTATTTGTTATCTTTATTCCATATTTTGAACATTTAGAGTTATGTTGACTACATGTGAGTAACGGATAGTTCTGGACCGTTACAACACTGCACCAGATTTAGAAAAAAATAACGAGTGGCCAAGACCGTGTCGAGACACGCTAGTAAGGTTTTGTTGCTAATACTGTAAAATAAAAGAAAATAAATAGGAAAGTATTGTTTGTTTAGACCACTTTGCAAAAAGCCAATGACATCTGTACTACAACGACTTAATTTTTTTACATATTTATTTCGAGAAGTTGTAATTAAAGAGTGTTCAAAATAATTTTCATTGAAAAGTATTTGATATGACCTACTACTATGGTGAATCATGAATTTGTAGGTTCA
Organism: Lycia hirtaria; assembly: GCA_947563715.1. Classification (NCBI taxonomy): domain Eukaryota; kingdom Metazoa; phylum Arthropoda; class Insecta; order Lepidoptera; family Geometridae; genus Lycia; species Lycia hirtaria. The sequence continues at coordinate 2,380,045 of OX387379.1, forward strand.
ATAGCTTAGAAATTCAGGGACATACAATTGTTTCCCCTCTACATCATATTAGAGAAAAAATTGATATAAGAAACCTTGTGTGGGATAGGAAAAAGTTCATCCTTTCTATATATGGATTATACTTTTTTTTAATTTACTAAGTCATTTTGTAGCAGTTTACAGAGCACATCGTCGGTTTAGTGCTTGTGTAACACAACCACCACATTTATCGAAAATCACTTTTAAATGTAGTCTTGTTAAGGATTAAATTTCAATTCTGTTGGTTAACAAAAAAAACAAAAACTTTTTGCTTTTAAAACTACAAAAATATAGTTTAAAATTTCTTTGTTTCACGACAATGTAATGGAAATTTCGTGCTTGTTAAACACAAGTGCAACGCTTAAGGCATCCACCACCATCGAAACAAAATTTTTGTGCTTGAGTAACACAAGTGCACTAATCGACCAATCACAGTTCACGACGAGATGTCCGCCATTTTGATTATTTCGTCACTCTGGCTTGAGTACGTGCGTAAAGTTTGTGTCGCTGCAGCTTAATATTTATAAAACAAACAATTTAATAGTGTATAAGTGTTAAAATTATATCAAAATAAAATAAAATAATGTCTACAAGTAGTTATAAAAGGTTTCAAAAGAAAACACAGCCGCAAATTGAGCAGTAAGCACACTCCATTCCGTAATGAGTTTTAAACAGGGTGTTGTTTTTAATGAACCGTCAACTTAAGCCCAAGAGTAAGTTTATTAATATTATTAGGCATAATTGATTTAAGTTTGTCAAGTTTAGAAAATTTCTTAATTCATTAAAGCTTAATAGTAGAGTGGCACCGCTGTCTCGCTGGCAAAATTATTGAAATTACTTTTGATAAATAGGTATACTTCCTTCGGATTCCTATGAACACTATTACAATTTATTAACAAAAGCTGTTGTTTTGACCGAAATAAACGCATAAACGTAATTTTTTTCCCAAAAATTTTGTCTTTTATACGTTTATTACGGTCAAAATAACAGATATAAAAGTAAAAGGTACTCTTCCGTCTGTTACCACGTGACCATGTGGTTTTTATTTTTCTGGTTATAACTTAAATTGGAGCACTTTAGATCACTTTTTAGACATTTTAATTGCAGAGCGGCGCAAAAACAATGTAGTTTGGGCGACGGACCGACATTAATCTACATCGATATTCTTGGAAGTCAACATCAGGCCAATAAAGGTAACTAATTCTCCAAAAACATCTCACCTTTCTCTCACCATCTCAACTAAGAAAACCTCAGTCCAGTCAGTCTTCGAATAGGTGAGCGTGAATGGCATTTCTTTCTGAGCGCTACCGTGGGTTGGATGACATGTTATAGATCCCGGTTGTTTGTTCTTAAAAATAAATATAGTTTGAAAAACTGAAGCAACCGACTTCTCCATGGATGCCATTGTCAGAACTGGACCAAATTGAAATGGGACCACATGGGAAGCACCAGCCTTCAAATAAGAAAAGAGTCATCAAAATCGGTTTACCCAGTCGAAAGTTATGAAATAACAAAAATTTAAAAAAAAACAGTCGAATTGAGAACCTCCTACTTTTTGGAAGGCGGTTGAAAACCTGTTTTAGCTTGTGCTAATGAAGTTCTTTCATATGATACCCCACATGATACGGTTCCTCCTTCCTTGCATAAAGACCCTAAAGACATATTTTTTGTGAATAAATAAAAACTGTACAATTACAATGGAAATACTATTATAGATCGGCTCAGTTTATCTCATTTGTTCTAAGTAGTTCAAAATTGAGAAAAATATTACCTTAATACAACCTGTATATACATTTAGCACTTGTGTCATACAAGCACAAAAAAAAAATCAGTAACAGATAAGACATCTGCAATGTGGTAAGCCACAACTCCACATTCGAAATTATTTTTGTGCATGTTTGTTCCACCTCCATAATAATATAATAATTTTCAAATAAGGTATAAATCATTACCATCTATAGAAAAAAATGATTACAATCGATTTGTATCTAGCTCATGTATAAAAAAAGACTTTCAAGCCTTCTCCTGTAAAATTTTACCAATGGTAGTTGTGTTAAGCAAGCACTAAAGTGACGACATGTCCTGCCAAATGTCGTTTATTTAGCGATGATAGTCTCCAAGTCATACTTATAGCTGTGACATACGGACAGACAGACGGGCAGATGGACATCGTAAATTTAGAAGAGTTCCTCGTTGTTACTATGAAACCCTAAAAAAGCAAATTTGTTCGCCTTGCTTTGTGTCATTCAATAAATATTCGTATTTACCGTGAAATCGCATGATTACATTTAAGGTAGGTGTTTTGGCCCACTGGACCTTTTAGGTCACTGGACCTTTTGGCCCACTGGACTTTGTGACTCTGATCATTCGAAATAGTCTACGAATTGACTTGACTCGATTCACTTCTGTAGTTATTTTGTTAAAACTTCACTTTTCAGTCACAGGTAAAAATATCTCGAACTAGGTTGCATTCGTTGCACCACTTAGAGCACAGAACGCTTTTCAACCGACTTCAAAATAGGAGGAGGTTCACGATACGGTTCTGTTTTTTTTAAATGTTTGATACGACACAAACTACTCACACATACACACGTCAAACTTATATAGCTCTCGTTTTGTATCGAGGATTACCTAATAAAGCGAAAAAAAAAATCGTAGAAAAAGCAAATTCTCTAGTGATTCAAAATCACCTAGATAATGCGCTGGAATTATGTAATTAACAAGTAATCGTTCAAAAAACTTAAAAAAACCGACTTCAAAATACGCAATTATATTTGGATGACATATTTTTTCCAGTTATAAACCAAAATCTATGAGAATCTATTTCTATGAGACTACCTGGAAAGTATACCCTTTCACAAAAAATCCAGGCGTTTTCGAGTAATCGGGGAACATACATAAAAAAATTAAAAAAATACTGACGAATTGAGAACCTCCTTTTGAAAGTCGGTTAAAAACCGTTATAATAGCAATTTTCGTCAAAGTTTCAAGCTATCAAGCTTATTTCGAACAAGGGAGTCGTTGAATACATAAAGACAACACAGATAAAACAATGCTACTATGAATTGATTGAGTAAATTCCAATATTCTTCCCAGTCTCATTATTTTGGTAGATTTTGAAATACAAAAAGGGTTCTAGTAATATATTCCAATTCCCTACCAAACTTGATTCGAGTAGGCGTGGAAGATACAAAATAACATGTTTTGTACGCACAAATGCCACTCACTCATTTAATAAGAAGACCCAAAGAGCGGATTAGTACCGACATTAAGGCCTACGCTCAGACCGCCCTTATCGTGTCCATTAGGCGATGTTCAAACTGTGTCCAGTATTACCTTTAGTTTCTGAAACGTGAAACTGGTACAAAAAATCGGGTTGTAGCTGTATCATGGCTATGTGTCACATACGTGTACTCAAGAACCGTAAAAAAACAAAATGGTGATGCTTCCCCTTCACCGCGTGCATTGCGTCACAGCCCTCACTCGACGTAACGTTTTTTTTTTGTTTTAGATTGTGCAGTTAAACGTTGCAAGTAGCTGCAACAAAAACATTTAACGCCGATTGTGTTATCATCAATTTCTGAACTGCTTCCCTCTATAAATAGTAAATTTAAAGATGTATTCACTTCAAAACACCGAAATTTGTGACTTGTACAGTGAGTTGTGACAGCATTGGCAACAAAGACAGTTACTGTTTTCCAACACAATTGGCGGTTGATGAAATACCCGCGCACTTGCTAGTCGGCACGGAATTGCCCATTAGCAACACAGGCGGATTAGGTCCATGAAATATTTAAAAAATTGCAGGTTACAGGCAGTGACAACCTTATAAAGTAAATCAATCTATTAATTTTTTTTTTTTTTTTTTAAACAAACTTTTATTTATATGCTCTAAAACGAAGAAAATAAATTTTATATTGATATAAATAAAAGCTTGTCGCGAGAACACATTTTTTTTTTCTTTTTTCAAAAGAACAAACTAACTTTAATTCTAAGCAAATGGTAAGAACGCGTCTAAGTCTTTTGTTGGAATTTAATATTACTTAGTAGATAGGTACGATGTTGTTTGAAATCTCGCGACAAGCTTTTATTTATATCAATATAAAATTTATTTTCTTCGTTTTAGAGCATTTAAATAAAAGCTTGTTTAAAAAAAAAAACTAGACTAAAAAAAGAGTGCTTGTCAAGATTATTCAAACGAGTCCAAACTCGACGGTTTTATCTCATTTAGTTTAGGGATTCCTATGGCCACCTTCCGACGCCATCTTGAGACCTTGGCTGTCATGTAGCACAATAGTGCTTGTCAAGACTATTCAAACGAGTCCAAACTCGACGGTTTTATCTCGTTTAGTTTAGGAGTTCCGATAGCCACTGATGGTACCATGAAGCTGGTCTCAGGATGGCGTCAGAACGCCATCTTGAGACCAGCTTCATGGTACCATATTATTGCATTGTCACCGAAGTTACGTAAGTAAACCAAATTTCAACCTAATCTAACGACAGGAAGTGGCTCTAATTTAACTCGCAAGATTTGTCCCATACTAACAGGGCAAGTAGAATAAAAGCTTTTAAAAAGTAAAATATAACGTGGCCGTCACACTGTATAAATCTCTGACGGAAATTTTGTCTCAAACTAGATGTGAGTAATTTTATTTGAAAATGTGAAAACTTTTCTTGTTTCTTAGCCCTGAATCTTGGTTGAAACTGTTTTGCTAATCTGCATTAAGTAAACGCAACTAAATGTGTACGCGAGGGTGGTTTGGTTAGGGAGCCATTTCATAATTGCAAAACTGTCTCGTTTGCGCAGCGCCTTACGTAAAAACAATGACACTTAATTCGAATTCCAATTCTAGGCTACACGCAGCCATTAATTCAAACAACGCACTTACCCGCTACACAGACGTATCTAACAGAGCTCGTCGATTGTTGATTCGAACGACTTGTCGCGTTCCTTCCAAATGAAGGGCGGTCTATACGTACGCGCTGTCACGGCCGTGGCATTAAAGAGATACTGCGCGGCATAAATTTCCTAGTCGGATCTGCGAATTAAGTGGGGGTTTGTTTGGTGCGTCACGTCGTGCTGCGGCCCTTTTAGATTCTACGCCTATTTAGGCCGCAATAAACTTTCAGGTTTCCCGGACTCTTGCGAAGCGTCCGGTTTGAAATATTGTTACGAATTTTTCGTCGGTAAATTAAATGGCGTGCTTGCTATCTGGCCGGTTTTTCCGTACGCTCGCGGCGTTTTTCATTTCCCAGAAGCCGCAAGGTAAAGGGTTCACACGTCCTCGGGTGCCGCGGTTGCAATTTCCTTTTGTGGCGGTCATTCGTTAAATTTTCATCGTTGGCAGGGTCAAGTGCGTACACAGTCCGCCGCCGAGCATTATGATTTAATTCGACTCGGATATTTTCGCTCTCATAAATAAAACATAGTAAACTAAATGTAAGTATGTAAATTTATAATTCACTGCTCTCGCTGAGTGGGATTAGGGTAATTACGAATGAATACAGAATACAATGTTTTGTTTGTGTTAACGCGAATTGAATGCAAGGGGAAAGATTGTCCGTACTAAGGCCATTACACTGTATCGCGGCTGTCAACCATTGAAGGAAATTGATAGGCAGGAAATTAGTTGTCAGGTAAAAGCTACATTTTCCGATTGAAGTGGAAATATCAATACGATTGTTTTGAATCGTCTGACGAGACATACGCGGGCGACAACATTTTAACCGTAGAAAAATATTTATTTTTCAATTTATCATCTATTTGCTGTAATTTGTTAGGATTATGAATATTTATTTTGAGAGAGTGAACAAAATAAAGAGGGGTCTATAAAAAGGACCTATATTTGTATAAAATTATTGTCTGTTATCGATGTAGTAGAGATTTTTGTTTGGTAGGTAATAAATAGTTCGGAAGTGGTTTTATGGTATGGTATGGTTTTATAACAAAATAACTGGAAAAATATCATCCAAGTAAACGGTATTGCGAAGAATTTAGAAGTCGGTTGCTTCAGTTTTTGATTATATAATCATGTCAGCGTTGATTCGACTTTTATTCATTAACAGACTTGCACTTGGCCGCCAACTCACTTGAAGTTATGCGACTATCATCATCATCATCATCTAAGCCATAAGAAGTCCACTGCTGGATATAGGCCATGGACTTTCAAAAAATACTAATTGGAAGCGGTTTTCCCAATGTGTTCGCGCCACTTGTATGGGGTCATAATATATTTTCATCTCGTGGCTGGTCTTCCTACGTTGCGTTTGCTGGTGTTTGGTCTCCACTCAAGAACTATGCGACGTGAAGTTACTAGCTATTAAAGTTTTTTGTGGCGACGTCGCCGTCCATGACGGAGCGGGCTTAACTTAAAGGAACTGATTCATTCGCGATTTAAAGACACCCAGATATATCGCCATCTAGCGGTTAGGTACACATTGAGTTATAAGCAAGCTATAATCTAATTTCTGGCGGAGCTACCATTAAATAATGAAAACGTGAGCTACTTATAGCTTTACCATAAAACATAATTTTAAGATAGACTTTTATGAGAAGTGAATTTCGAGTTACGATTGGTACTGTTTAAGAAATAAAACAAAATGATTTACCGTAAAATTTTACGTGAGTTTTGTTCAAAAATATGTTCCACGTGAAACTACTTATCTCATTCATTCGTTCATTCTCTCATTCATTCATTCGAATCCCGCGGCGGCTCGTTACGGGGCACGGCTCACACGCTTAATCTCCAACTCAAATAACGATATCGTTACGAATTCAACACTTTTGTTCAATTAATTGAATGCGATAAAATTAAACAAAACGACTGAATTAAGGCGAGGCTTCTCCAGAACCTTAGGTATTTTACACTACCTCAGCCCGCAATTTTCGAGCGCGGTGGTTTCATGTACGTGGCACAGAAATACGTACGCCACCGCACCGCGAGTCGTGGGACGGCTGCTCGCAAGCAAAGCAACAAAAAAAAAGGCATATTTTTCAACAAAAAAAGCTATAGAAACTTTTTCAGCAATCGACCAAGAGAACCTTAGTCAACAGGCCAACAATTTACATACTAAAAATTTGAGCTTGAATTACTAGTACAAGTATTTTTTGTAAATTTTTAAAAAGCTGTTGTTGTTGCTTTTGCGGACAAGCCTTAAGCTGCATGTACACTTAAGGCGCTGTATTTCTGTGTCTTGCCACGTTCATTTCGTTGTCCCATATCCGCTATTTTTAAAGATATAAAATTTCTGAATAGAATAACTAACAAGTATACATTTAGAAAATTGAAAAACCCCCGATAAAAAAACGGCTAAGAACACTCTCGACAAAATCCTCTTTCGAACAAAAAAACTAGATCAAAATGGATCCATCTGTTTGAGAGCTACGATGCCTCAGCCAGACACACACACACACGTCAAACTTATAACACCCCGTAACGTCGAGGGTTAAAAATAAGGTATGCACAAAACTACATATGAGCCTACCTTTATCAAAAATATCATTATAATTTTGATATAAGTACACACAAAAATGGAATTGAAAATAAAAGACAAGTATAAATTTTCTAAATGAAAACAAGTTTGAATCAAAATGAAATTTTTAGCCAGTAAGTAAGTAAGTTCGTATAGACTGAGTGGGCAGCCCTATTGTCAGAGTTATTAAGCCGCCGAAAGGCCTCTGACTTAACGATAGCTGAACAACCGGGACCTACAATTTAACGTGTCATCCGACCCACGGTAGCGCTCAGAAAGAAATGCCACTCACGGTCACCCATCCGAAGACTGACCGGTCCGTCCGTAGCTTAACTTTGGTGATCGTTCGGGAACACCTAGTCAAGCTACGCCACGAGCGCTACCTTTAGCCAGTGTTTGTAATACTTGTGTAATACTTAATTAATAAATTCTGTTATGCAAGAATCGTCTAGTTTTTTTTGCAGAATTTGCGTATGTCACTTCAATAATTTTTAATTTCAAAAATGTCCCTATGCGGGAGCAAGCTCGAGGAATTATTCCCAACAGCGCCTTAAGTTCGGTCGCACAGGTTACGTGCTCCCGTGACAACTCCAGCACGAAACTCCAAAGCTTGGAACATTCGCCACAAAATTGCTAGTTTATCGGTTTTTCATCGATTATATTTTGGTTAGTGTGCTTCAGATCTGCATGAACTTATTCCATCCCGCCCTTTATTCTATCGGACGGTTAGCAGCATAATAAAGCGGTATCGTTTTATGTTTGGTATTCCAAAAGTTAAAACGAAACGCTCTATCTCTAATTTTATTAGGTTGCGTACAAAGTTGTGGAATTAGAATAGAATAATATACATCAACACAACTTAAATATAGATAATAAACGTGATTGAACGTACAACAGCGGCTTTGTCGCTATAGAGCGATTTCTTCCAGCTATAGCTATTATCTTTCTTTCTAGGTAATTGTAATCTATGGTCACTTACATAATGCGAATAAGCGGTCAAGCGTAAATATTATTATATTTATGAATAAAAAGTGTGTCCATCCAGTCCACGCTCCTGCAACATGTCTATAATGCCAAAGATCAACAATGACAGATGAAATATGTTACTAAATTATTTGTACATACATACTAATTATACCTATTTTCTCTCAAACAGAGCATCAACGACCATGAGGCTGCTTCACGACACATTTGATCGTGGCTAGAAGGTTAGACGGTATTAGAGGGATAGTAGATTCTTTTTGCATAAATAGCGTTCCTCCTCTCTATGTTGCTGCGCCCTTATAATACATACTAGTACTTATTTTGTTTTACCAACTTTGTAATAAAATATCTGAAGCTGTATCTGATTCCAGATGTTAGACGGTGAGAATGTTATGTTGTATTTGATGGTTACATATTATATTGTTAGATGATTACAGTGTATTCTAATACCCACTTATCATCTGCCCACTCAACTATCTTTTTTTTTTATCAGCCCTATTTTTGCATATACTGTCCCACTGCTGGGAACGGGCCATCTTATCATTGTGAGAAGGGTTAGCTTTAGTTAGAGGGTATTGGTATAGAGGGTAAAGTTAGAGGCTGTAAGTAATAGGGGATGTCACAATAGATCTGGAAAGGTCGCAGTGACTAGCCGGGGCTGTTAGAGCCCATTTGGCCTCCTAATGATCGAATAGAATAGAGGATATTAGAGGGTAAGATGCACAAAATGTTGCATTCTAGTGACAGGGGTCAAACCATCGCTTACATAAACAAAAATACCCTCAAGTCCTTTAATTGTGCTTACAGTACGCCCGGGAAGAGAAGCTGGAAGATTCTGTTTTCTTTTTAAAACCCCGACGCAAAAAGGACGGGGTGTTATAAGTTTGACGTGTCTGTGTGTGTGTGTCTGTGAATTAGTCGGGAGTGTTCTTAGCTATGTTTCTTCAAAATCGGTTAAGCCATTTTTTAGTCGGGGCTTTTTGAGTTTTCTCAACTTATACTTGTCAACCAATCTAGTTGCAGAAACGCACGGTCCGAGAGCAAAACTTGCGAACAAAAGTGGAAACGCAGCTTAGAAACAAGTTGAGTGCGTCTCCCGCATCCCGCTCCCCAGTCGAGTCACGGTGCAGCTGTTACTCAGCGGGGTGATTGTAAAGTAGTGCGGGATCTCGTCCGGTTCGCGATCTCGACGACGCGGTAGCGCGTCTAAATGAGCAAACTTTCCCCATTTATACTCACATTACTCCCATTATCTTCGTCGCCACTTCAGAATATGTACCCAATTTACAAGTGCTTCGGCTAATTGCAGGTGCTCATATTAACGAGTTATATCGTCGTTTTAATCTCGACTTGTAAACTTGATGAAACTCGATCTTTTAAAGTATATGAGATAAATAACGTATCTTGATAGGTTTATTGGTAGAAATATTACGTAGTTAGTATTTAGTTTTGTTTTATGCAATATATAGGTAGATCTACGATTAACCACTAACACGGCTGATGTTAAGCGACGGTGTGGCCGAGGATGGAGATCGTCGATCTAGAAGATATCTATTCACTCTAGCACTCACTTGGATACGGAACCCAAAAAATAACGAACTTATAATTTTTTTTGATTTAAGTTCAATGTTGCCACGCTAAAGTTAATTTAGATTGATAAATTTAGATACCTACATCTATTTTACAAATTATCTTGAAAATCGAAATTATTTTAATCGTGTAAGTAGTGGTGATTTAACTTCATTGAGTTCAGATGTTTTTGAGGCAGGCCCAAAACTACTTGGAAAGCTATAGTGCTAGAGCACATGAGAGAACGTGACGACGTTGAAGATCGAGCGAAGTGGAGAAACAAAAGTAGAAAAGCTAACCCCACTACCTTATGGGATGAATAGCTAGGAAGAGAGAGAGAGAGAGAGTTCAGACGTTTTTGAGCGCTGATGCTAAATTCTTGTCAGTATAATGTCGTTGGTCAAACACATTAAGTAAATAGGGCCAGGATTTATGTACATAAAACAATTTAAAAATAGTATTTTAAGGTTTTCGATTAATTTGTTCAATTCTGCACCATACCTACAAGGAACGCAATTTTAAGATATATTTAAAGGTATTTACTAAAATTCGTAGAACAAAAGTTATTTATTACGCTGTACAGAAGTAGGAATTGTGCGGTGTTTAGTTAATTAAGAGTAACCTTTAAGAAGTTACTAAATAAATTCGAGTAGGCTAGTAAAATAGCAATGAACTAATAATAAGCAAAACACAAAGTTTACGAATCATGTAAAATTAAAACGTGAAAGTAGGGCGTGTTCTACATAATTATCGGCTTGCATGCCTTTTACCATTTAATACGAGTGTGGCCTTACCTTAATTTAATAATAAAAGTGTAATAGTCGCTTACATGACTACCGCATATTGAATTCTTTATGAATATGCTTTAAGTTTTTTTATTTTCAATTAAAAATATTTCAAACTTGACAAGAGCTTTTCTTTCGGCGTTTTCATACAAAAAGCATAACTTTTCTGCCTTCAATAATTAGCTGCGTGAAAATCCATACTGACGTGGGTCTTACTCATTTTTACCCGACTGCGAAAGAAGGAGGGTTATGTTTTTCGAGTGTATGTATATTTCGTTGGCATGCCCTAGAGCCTAAACGGCTCGTCGTATTTTTATGTGAGTGGTGTTAATAGATTCGTCTTAGTCGTGACAGTGACACTGCGTACATCAAAATTGAAAAATAAACTAAATTAAGGATTTTTGTCGGCAAAAAGTAATCTAAAAATTTTTTTTTTCAAAATGCTTTTCTGCAGTCGGGTATTTTGTTTTTCTTTTAATATAGATACTTTTTATTTTAATAAACGGGTTACTCATGTCTATTTTTCTACGTCCTTTTCGCCTTGTAGGATAGAGTCCACGCTAAAACCAATCTCGTTTCTGATTCTCATCAAAATATTAGATATCCAAGTACTAGCCGACACCGGCACTTCGTCCCTATATTAGATGTGCAAGTGGCCAACACCGGCACTTCTTCATTTTATTAGATATCCAAGTGACTAACACCGGCACTTCGTCACTTTATTAGATATCCAAACGGCCGACACCGGCACTTTATCACTTTATTAGATATCCAAGTGGCCGACACCGGCACTTCGTCACTTTATTAGATATCCAAGTGGCCGACACCGGTACTTCGTTACTTTATTAGATATCCAAGTGGCCAACACCGGCACTTCGTCACTTTATTAGATATCCAAGTGGCCGACACCTGCACTTCGTCACTTTATTAGATATCCAAGTGGCCAACACCTGCACTTCGTCACTTTATTAGATATCCAAGTGGCCGACACCGGTACTTCGTCACTTTGAAAGATATCCAAGTAGCCGACACCGGCACTTCGTCACTTCAAAATGTTGGTTATAAACTTGCTGAATCTTGATAACAGCTTTCGGAAATATAAGAATGCAGTAGGGAATACACTTTCTTGGAGTTATTTGCACTTAATTTGATTTAAATAACTTGAATTAGGTTCCAACAAAACAACTGTCTATCACGCACACAGTATATTTTTCCATCACAATGTCCATAGGGTATTTTAAATTATGTAATTAACCCGTTTGTTCAAATAAAAATCTACACCAGTTTCGCTGACCGATGAACAGCAAGACGATCGGTTCATAAATAAAGACGTTTGAATTATTAAAATTATTTATGCTCATAAAACTTTTGTTTTTTTTTTATATACTAGCTGCGCCCTGCGGTGTCACCCGCATAGTGATGAAAAACGGTGATGATGAAGGTGACAAAATATAGCCTATGTCCTTTTTTAGGTCCTAAAATCTCCGTGTCAGGTTTCATAACGGCTGAGGCGCTTAACCGTGAAGAGTTAACAAACAGACAGACAGTCAGACGACGGACAGTAACTTTCGTTTTTTTAATAGTCATAGTCATAGTAATTTATTCATAACGGATAATGTTACACGTCAACAGGAGCAAAACGAATCATTTTAAAAATAAAATTTTTGCAATAATGTCAAATAATTGAAATAACAATTCAAATAAATAAAATAATAATAAAAAATATCATTAGTATAAAATAATCACAATAAAATTAAAAAGGCAAATAATCAATAATGAATACAAATGTCATGTCACTTGTATTTTTGTCATATTAGCATCAAACTTGTAGAATGATCGTTGTCATACTAGTTAGGATTATGAGAAGACTAATAAAGCCTGTACCACCTTTCACTTCCTACGTGTAGAAAAAATCCTGCTCCCGCGCCCCGCTGCCGTAACATATGGTTGAGAAGTGTAAATATTACACAAATATCAAAATTATTCTTTAAATAATATTTTAGTTGATGTCCTAAATAAAAGTTAAAATAGTACTCGTAAATACTCGTATTTAAGATAATAAAAAGAGAATAAGCTTAAAAATAAATCTCGTACAAATTATTGCTGTTTAAATAAAAACCTTCCAAATTAAGTAGATACTTCATTAACTGAAAAGAAAATTTCGAGACTGTTTTGTATAAAAATCCGCAAAAGGAAAGCTGGAATTCTTTTCAGGTAATCTTTTGTAAATAGTACTTAAGTAATCTACGTTCATTTGATGCAGACTTGAAAAGCGTAAGTAAAAATAGAAAAGTATTTTACCAAATACGGTCAACAAAAGTATAGTTTTATAATTAAGTAATTATTGGTCTTTTTTGGCGGTAACTCATATATTTTGAGGAAAAAAGTTGACATTTGAAGTTGAGTAGCATATGTAATATTTATCCATATTTTTCGATAAAAAAATATTTGAATAGAATTTCCACCAATAAAGACCTATATTAATGCTAACCGACAAGTAAATACTCCATTGTAAAAGTATACTCTTTTCAGCCATAATTAGTAAAAGTACTTTTATATGGACATGGAACCACCACAAAAAATATTAAAGGTAACCTACTGAAGTTACTTTTCAAATATATATTATGTATAATTTTGTTTACGTGAGTATATACCTTAAATTATTGTCATTTGCGATTTTGGTACAATGCGTCGAAACGATCACTTTAAGAGTCCAACCATAGTCCGTCTCGCTCGCGCATACCCACAGTTTTGAAGATATAAAATGAATGAATGAACTCATAAAAAATCGTCGTTATTAAAACTAAAAAATAACAGCACAAATATTCGACAAACATTTTAATTTGATCCAAATTAATTTTCATACATAAAAATCATTTTTAGAAAATAAGTAGATTAAACACACACACAAATTATTTTTACTTTTTTTTTTTTTTTTGTTGACGCATAAATTATTTTTATGTATGAAAATCAACTTGGATCAAATTGAAATTTTTGTCGAATATTTGTGATGTTGTTTTCTAATTTTACAAACGACGATATTAATGAGTGCATGCAATCATTTTATATCTTCAAAAGTGTAGGTACGAGACGGACGATGGTCGGACTACATACTCTTAAAACAAATTTTGTAAGAAGAAGATAATATAAAAACGTCAGGTTTTAGTTTTTATTGACTATGTCAATTATAGCTTAATTTTTTTGGGGCTTATGTAAATCATAACTAATATTACAAAGCGAAAGTAGCTCTGTCTGTCGTCTGTCTCTCTATCTGTTTGTTACATATTCACAGCTGTTCTGAAATTTGGCACAAAGATTCTTTAGGACCTGGAGAAGGTCCTATAGGCTATATTATATTTTTATCCTAGGCTATATTTTATCACCATTATTAACACCATTTTTCATTACTACGCGGGTGACACCGTGGGACGTAGCTAGTTTAATATAAATTCATTCGTTGAATAAAAAACTTATTACTTTTAATGTAAGGTAAAAGTGTAGGCAGAACCACGAGGTGTTGCGAGTTTATAGTAAGAAAGTTACTTACACAGCTAAGTTTTCTTTTTAATTAATTAGGATGAAGTGCTTAAGGTGGCTAAGTTAGCCCAGAATTTCGTAATAAGAACTTGTAGACCCGATTTGAAACAATTTTCTTTATCTACTTACTTTGACACTTACGTTCTATAACGTATTTCGTACTTTCGATGTTATACTCGTAAATTAACATTTTACATGAATTATTGTGTTAGTAAAATTGGTGTAAATGGTTATATTGTTTACAGTTTGTTCAGTGTATGATTGTGTCTATGTATCATAAGCATGTTTTTACAAAAAAAAATATACATATGTATTCTATCGGCAAATATTTTTTTTTTTTTTTATTTAATCTAGTTTCTATAGTACAAGCTTTGCTTAGTTTGGGCTAGATGGTGTTGTCTGAAATGTTCACCAATATAGATTATTATTGTTTGCTTCTTTTTGATTTTTTTTATTATTGATTAAATAATTGTTTTTCTGTTTGGATAATTTGAGCCTTTTTTGTTAGAATTAACGTCAAATGTTTAAATGTACGGTTATGTATCAAAACGAAAGTAATAAAAGTACGGCCATCCATATTACACTCATACATACATACACTACAAAAACATAACACTCCTTTTTACGCAGTCGGGTAAAAAGATATAAACACAGTAGCAGTAATATATTAGTTCAATTTAATAATATAAATACACCTAACAACATATAAAATACTTCGCATGCGAGACTTTTACAATATCTTCGATGAAATTTCCTTCGTGAAAAACTGAACCTTATACATAATTTACGACCTCAAATTTATATTCGATCCAGGTAATAAAACTGAGCTAGGGACGTTGTGTTATATTGCACTTTATAAAACAATTTTCAATCCTAAACCAACCGTATAGATATTTTAAAATTCTCGTCTGAAATCCAGTCTGCTTTAAGTCCATATGTCCCATGAATTATTCAGCAGCAGCGGCGGCTTGCCTGTCTCGTGACATAATAATATGTTTGTTACTTACGTACAGCTCACGTAAGGAAAGTAATAAGGAATGCGGTAATGATTTTCTAGGTCTTTTATTGTTATTAAATGAAATTAGATAAATAATGCTCAATTTCTGGTCAGAGAGAAGGTCATTGAAAAGATGAAGCTATTGGTATAAAGAAATACTAGGATATCAATTGACAAGATGTCTGTTCGTGAAACTTAAGAGCGTCTTCTCGTCCAATATTTCCCAGTCCCTCAAGGCGAAAGTTTACAACCAGTGTGTGTTACCAGTGATGACATACGGCACTGAAACGTGGTCCCTAACTATGGGCCTTATAAGGAAGCTCAAGGTCACGCAACGAGCTATGGAGAGGGCTATGCTCGAAGTCTCTCTACGAGATCGAATCAGAAATGAAGAGATACGTAGACGTACAAAAGTCACCGATATAGCACAGCGGATTAGCAAGTTGAAGTGGCAGTGGGCAGGGCACATAGCACGTAGAACTGATGGCCGATGGGGCCGAAAGGTTCTCGAGTGGAGACCACGTATCGGCAAGCGCAGCGTAGGAAGACCAGCCACGAGATGGACAGATGACCTCATACAAGTGGCGGGAAGACGCTGGATGCAAGCCGCTTCCAATCGGTCTTTTTGGAAATCCATGGGGGAGGCCTATGTCCAACAGTGGACTTCTTATGGCTGAGATGATGATGAAGATGTCTGACAGTTCCATTGCCATGGGACCCGTTCATTAAAACACAGACGCTTTGAGCGTTATATAGTTTATTATGTCAATTCAATACATTTCGTTATTTATTCTATTGGAGTCAATAGAACGTAACTTTTCTAGGGGTAAGTAACTTATCTTATCTGACGTAGATCTATGGCCTATTATCTAGAAATGTGATGTAGCCATATCAAGAAGTGATCGAATCTAGAACAGGTCATAAGTAGATAAATACAAATAAAGAACTGGTCCTTAAACGTCAAAACGATCCTGTCGACACCGTGAGCGGCTTTGCATAAGGAACCTTATGCTTAAAATAATAGAAGTCAAAAAAAATAAAAAAATAGTTGACTGTTTGGATAGGGAAATATTTTGGTAAAAAATGGGAACTAACGCCTCAATGGAACAAAATAATGAAATATGGACGGCAGTGCCCTCAATGCAACATTTGTTCTCTATTCCAACAGAGTATCTGTAATATCTATATTGATATATTTATAATACAAGTATCAATGTTAAAAGAAAAACAAAATACCCGACTGCAGATAAGAGGTTTTTGCAGCCTAACTAATGTTTTTTTTTTTTTTATGTACCCAGTGTCACTCTCACAACTAAGACAAATCTATTGACACCACTCACATCAAAATCGGTCAAGCCGTTTAGGCTCTAGGGCGTGTCAAAGAAATATACATACATACACTCGAAAAACATAACCCTCCTTCTTACGCAGTCGGGTAAAAATTTGTGACAACATCTAGTCTCATCTGTAAATTATGAACACTGGAAAGTGTTTGTAATACCAAGCCCTTGTATACGAAATACGTTTTAAATTTCTTCAAGAAATGCAACTTGCCTTGCTAAGTAATTAATATTGTGAGCAGCATTTTGAGTTCCCAATTATCTTCCTATTTTAGAGGTAATTTGTGTTTGAAACAGCTGTGTTGGAGAAGTAATGAATTCCTGAGAAGGATTTCACAACTTTGACTGGAGCAATTTAGTGTTTACCCATGCTAAGTACCTTCCTTTGATCTAATTATAGTTACTATCATTGTTGGCGAGCGAACGGTGTTTACAGCCTATTGTCAATAAGTTGCAGTATTTGAGCAAATCTTGGCGTCGTGTTGCCTTTGTTCAAAGTATGACATGTGCATGGCTTTCTCGAGGTCTCAGGGTTGTTTTTTGAGAGTCATTTGTCAAGTAGAACAAAATCACAGTAGGACAACTAAGAAATTTATAGTTTGGTAAATGTCCAGTATCATATATTTAACTCTGTGAATTTATTACTTCCGCGCTGTCAGTCGTAAGATACAAATTGTAAAGACAATATCTGTCAGTACAAAGGGTGGTAAAACCCATTGTAGCTCGTTGTCTTAGGACACGCCACGTGCAGCCGGTTTTTTGTGATATAACCCTGGGTCAGTTGCGAAGAGAAAGCCAGAGCCATGTTAATTAATATGTTAGGTATATTCATAATGATTGTCGGAGATAGAACATAATTATTGTATAGAATGTTTATATCGTCAGAGTAGCGAGGTAGATCCTTATGTATAAGGCTAGATGCTACGTAATAAAGTGCTAGGTAAGGTGTGTACGCATGTTACGGTATACACATAGACTAGGTAGATAAGTCTTATTAGGACTTACTAGTTTTAGAGTAAGTTCTAGATAAGTGTTTGTAAGTGATAAGGTGCGTATAAGGTGATCATGTTCATTATTATGTGTAAGAAATCATTGGCCATTTCCACGCCGTGCTGCCATCTGTGGGGGTACGTTGGAGGCGGTAATGATTTGCTTATAAGGCCCCAGTCCGGGTTGGCCAAAGTAGTCGCCGATACATGTCCGCGCTATACGCACGCCATCAATATCTTCGTTAGTGTATTTAGGATAAGTAATTAACTTCCGTGTTTGTGTAAGTTAGGTGAATAAATGACCTTTAATAGTGTTAGTAAGTGTTTCTCTGAGTTCGAACTTTAGCTTGCTCCGATACCAACAGAACCCGTCGCGCCTGCATACGTACATGCCGCTGTCGTGGAGCGATAGTTCTTCTTAACAATATTCTTCGAGCCGGATCTCGGAGTGAAGTGAAGTGTCAGGAACATTAGTGAGAGAAATACCTACTGGACTGAAACAGCTAGTGGCCTTCTGCAGTGTATGTGAACATTGACGTCAAGGGCAAGCCAGCTATTATGGATCCGATTCCGATGGGCAATCCCGAGTGGGTTTCGGATGACGAGCGGGTGATGCGGACCGGAAGTCAAGATATCCCATGTCACGTATCTTCAAGAAGCAGCGATAAGGACTGCCTACGAGAACGTGTTAGGTATGAGGTCATACGTGATGCTGAAAAGGAGGCCGCTGAGAGACAGCTGCGAAGTGAAAGGTTATCCGAGAAAATAGCACTTTTAATTGCACAAGCGGAACAGGAACGGCTTCAGACGGAAAGAGATTATGAGCAACAACTTGCTCAGGTACGACAAGAAGCCGCTAACCAGCAACGACAACTAGAACAAAGACTGTTGCGAAAGAAACTAGAAATGGAAGCTGCACTAGCGAGAGACGATTACCGAAGAAGAATAACACTGACTGGACAGAAGAGGATGAATACGACGCTTAAGCGTGCATCTCATATAGAATCTGTGTCTTGTTATCAGAACAAAGAGTCAGTGTTATACAAATCGACAGTGTGTTGCGAGAGGTCCGCACCTGGCGTCGCGGTTGAACAAAGAACTGCGCACGCGTATCAAAGGTCGAGCGGGCCGCCGGCGCTTGTATCAATACACGTGATGCAAGCGCCCGGACGTGTACCTGCGGCTGCCATGCGTCATTTCGAAGAAAGGGACGCAAGACTGGACCCATTCATGCGGGCAAACATCGCTGCGGCAGAGGGAAACAATGGACGCCTCCGTTCCAAGAACTGCAGCGAGCGGAGGGAAGCCACACCGCTACTGTTGGGACCAGCCAACTGGGAGCGAGACACCAGCCGAGACGACCGTTGTGGGAAATTCGGTAAGCCAATTGTTTCTATGACCGATGTTGATATTATAACCTACGGGTCTATGGGTCACGAGTATGACGTGGGAAAGTTAGAAAGCCACGTGGTGATTTCCCTTTCTGATAAGCGAGTTAGTGGTATCACCAATGATACACGTGACATCTGCGTGATTAGTGACGCAGACATCGAGAACGACATCAGTTGGCCTGACGCGGTCGGACGTCGACATAAGGTGAGCTGCCCAGATATACAGGTTAAGACTAAGCCACCAGACGGAACCATCGAGTCTACGAGAAAGAGCAATAGGATGATGACAGCGCTCTCTGATCAGCGAGTGAGTGGTGTCATCGAGGAAGCTCAGGAAATCTGTGTGAGCACTACCACAGAGTTCGAGACCTACGTCAGTTGGCGAAATACATTTGAACAGCACGGCAAAAAGGTGAGTACCCTCTCTGATAAGCGAGTGAGTGGTGTCACCAACAATGACCGTGATAATATCTGTGCGATCAGTGGCACAGATATCAACAGCAACGGCTATCAATCTAGCACAGCTGGACAACAGGGTTCAAAGGTGAGTATCCTCTCTGATGAGCGAGGGAGGAGTATCATCAAGAGCGACCGTGAAATCTGCGTGATAAGCGACGCAGATATTGAAAGCGACATCAAATTGCCCAACGCGGTTGGACATCAATTTGAGGTAAGTTGCTTAGGTAAACAACCTAAAACGGAACCACCGGACAGACACAGCTACAAACAACTTACAAAGGGTAACAAGAAACGTACCGCTCTTGATAAAGGTAAATATCCAATTGGAATTTATTTGGACAAGGTGCTGTGGTCTGCGGATATAGACATCGCGACAAGGTCGAGTCTTGCTCCGGGCAACGAGTTCATTCTACGGGGCTGCAATGGTATCGGCGCGCTGGTCGATACAACGGTACAGTACCCGGTAAGTAATAAACTCGATAAAATATCGAGTAAAATCGCATTGAAGGATAAGTCAGGCACACCAATTGGGAGTGTGCATCGCAACTCAATCTGTAAGCGCAAGCTACAAGAGAGCATGGCGGAGATGACCGATCGGGTTGCTCTACAGTCAGGTAAGCAACAAAGAAGGACATCTTCGGAACCGGTAAGGCAAGGTGTAGGCAGAGATTGTCTTACAATCAATCTTGCTTTACACGTGCCTCAAGACGGAGTGACAATGCTGCATGATCGACTCGCTTTACACGTAAGTAAGACTTCAATAAGAATATCTTCAGAAAGGGTGCAGTCGCGTATAGGCAATGATCGTCTTACAAACGATCCCGCTATCCACGAGCCGCAACAAGTAACGACGGAGATTGCAGAGCCGGTCATTAGTCAGAACGGTAAAAGTATAACAGGACCTTCTATAGAAAAGATACAATGGAGTCTAGGTAGAGACCGTTTTGCGCACGATCTCTCTATTAAGCGGCTTCAACGAGACGTCGCGATAGGAAGGGCATGTTTCGCAGGTATTGACGAGTTTATGAGGGTACACAGCATCGACAACAATAGCTGTAAGCTTAATAACGGTATGGACTTTTACTGGGTTGAAAGGGAAAACACTATTGTGAGTCAGATGTTTTTAGAATTCCCCGTAGTAAATTCGCTTTCAGTGACTGACATTTGGTCAGTTCACAATGGAATGGGCTCAGATAGATTCACGCTAGGTTTAATTAATTCTGTGCAGAGGTCAACTAGAAACGGCTGGCGCCGAGTTTCATCAGCGGAAACTCCGGCTGGTAATGCGACCAGTTTAAACTGGCCCAGCAGTTGTAGAGAATGGTTATCTGGCTCCTTTCTTCTTTGTTATCCGCAGAAATGGAGGAAGGCGTGCAACTACACCAAGGTGGCTACAGAGGAACTGAATCAAGTCCAGCGAGCACCTAAAACGTGTACACTTGGCCCGCCTGATCAAGATAAGCCATACTGCTCTACAATGCAGTGCACCTTGACGCCGCCGCCGCCGCAGTCGAGCAACGATGAAAAAAGGGACGTTAAGAAGACAGATTGCATTCCAATGCCTATTGCCTTGGACACGGGTGCGATTGGAAGTGCGCCGCGTAGGATGGCATATGACGTCATCGACGTAACCGAAGGAGAGGCCGAGCACAATGAACGAGTCTACGCTTCGAGCGTAGCTACCCCACTGCTACGAAAGGAGTCTCACCGATTTACGGACTCTCTACGAGTACGCGCATCTACCGTGTTCGATGCGTGCTGCGACAATTTGATGCACGATCGCGAAGAGGACACACGCTACGATGAAGATGGTCTGTTGAAAAGTGAGCAGACTAAGAGCTTTGAGCATGACCTACGAAGTCTACGAGAGGTCATGGCTACATCAGAGAACTACGTGCTACATAATTGCATGTCATCACGCGACAGCGACGAGCTACGACACGGGAGGAAGTTACGAGCCTCTGGAGCTACGTTCACGTCCGATGAGCATCAACGACGAGAAGAGCTACGAGTTCCTGGACCCGTGCTTGACAACGTCAAGCGACAGAAAAAAGAGCCACAAGCCGACGATGGAGTGATCGGCAGCGAGAGGCATCCTGCACCTACGGATGGCCATTACTCGCAAACGGGGAAATCCGCACACCCGTTTGCTACAGCAACCCCACGCTACAAACGGGGTGATGCTGAATTCAGTGGCAAAGAAAAGTTTTGGTCGACGTGCTTATGTTCGACGGACGTCACCAGTGACAGCGATGAGCTTGTGCCAACACCGTTCCTGGACCACTACGTCAGAAAGCACGTACACAGCGACGCGCACCGCCAGAAGAAGTCCGATGTTCTGCAGTACGTGGTCTGCAGGTGCTGGACGAGAGAGCGTCGCGTGACTCTGCAACGACGAACAAGTGAACCCGAGGCAGCAAAATGTGCGAGTGGATAGTGACATTGACAATGTGAAAGTGACGGTAGTGATCAAGAGAACTGAGTGTAGATTAAGTATATATCGTAATTGTAGTGATAATTATGTAGGTATACTTAGTTACCAAGCGGTGTACCACGGATGATTCCGTGCAGGCAATGTATCGGTAGTCATGTACTGTAGATAAGAGGGCAGGTAAACATTGTTGAGCTTCCAAGTCATAGTGGTGTAATCGGTTGAACCCTTTTACAGGAGGGAAAGATGTTGGCGAGCGAACGGTGTTTACAGCCTATTGTCAATAAGTTGCAGTATTTGAGCAAATCTTGGCGTCGTGTTGCCTTTGTTCAAAGTATGACATGTGCATGGCTTTCTCGAGGTCTCAGGGTTGTTTTTTGAGAGTCATTTGTCAAGTAGAACAAAATCACAGTAGGACAACTAAGAAATTTATAGTTTGGTAAATGTCCAGTATCATATATTTAACTCTGTGAATTTATTACTTCCGCGCTGTCAGTCGTAAGATACAAATTGTAAAGACAATATCTGTCAGTACAAAGGGTGGTAAAACCCATTGTAGCTCGTTGTCTTAGGACACGCCACGTGCAGCCGGTTTTTTGTGATATAACCCTGGGTCAGTTGCGAAGAGAAAGCCAGAGCCATGTTAATTAATATGTTAGGTATATTCATAATGATTGTCGGAGATAGAACATAATTATTGTATAGAATGTTTATATCGTCAGAGTAGCGAGGTAGATCCTTATGTATAAGGCTAGATGCTACGTAATAAAGTGCTAGGTAAGGTGTGTACGCATGTTACGGTATACACATAGACTAGGTAGATAAGTCTTATTAGGACTTACTAGTTTTAGAGTAAGTTCTAGATAAGTGTTTGTAAGTGATAAGGTGCGTATAAGGTGATCATGTTCATTATTATGTGTAAGAAATCATTGGCCATTTCCACGCCGTGCTGCCATCTGTGGGGGTACGTTGGAGGCGGTAATGATTTGCTTATAAGGCCCCAGTCCGGGTTGGCCAAAGTAGTCGCCGATACATGTCCGCGCTATACGCACGCCATCAATATCTTCGTTAGTGTATTTAGGATAAGTAATTAACTTCCGTGTTTGTGTAAGTTAGGTGAATAAATGACCTTTAATAGTGTTAGTAAGTGTTTCTCTGAGTTCGAACTTTAGCTTGCT
This sequence comes from Lycia hirtaria, assembly GCA_947563715.1. Taxonomy (NCBI): domain Eukaryota; kingdom Metazoa; phylum Arthropoda; class Insecta; order Lepidoptera; family Geometridae; genus Lycia; species Lycia hirtaria. The sequence goes on from OX387379.1 coordinate 2,403,196, forward strand.
CCGATACCAACAGAACCCGTCGCGCCTGCATACGTACATGCCGCTGTCGTGGAGCGATAGTTCTTCTTAACAATCATTATGAATTGCCATGATAAAGTAAAATATAATAACAGTGCTAAGCATTTAGATTTAAACCATTTTTAGGGTTCCGTACCTCAAAAGAAAAAAACGGAACCCTTATAGGATCACTTTGTTGTCCGTCTGTCCGTCTGTCTGTCTGTCCGTCTGTCAGGGTGTCAAGACCTTTATCTCGGGAACGCGTAAAGGTATCATGTTGAAATTAAAACCATATACGCAGATCCATAGTATCTTTGCTGCAGAAAGAAAAATAAAATTTCTGTTTATATAAAATTCTGTTCTGTTCAGTTTTCATTTAAAAAAAGTTACAGCCGAATATGTCGTAAAAACGCACATTTCGACACGCACATTTCTTCCCGTTGACCTAGAGCTAGGAAATTTGGCAAGAAGCATTGTGTTAGAGTACACATATAGGAAAAAATCCGAAAACTGGTCATTTTTAATTTAATCACAAAAAATTGTGTCTTTATGCGAGGCACGAGGTTCCAAATTTTAAAGTTCTTTAACCGTATCATGTGGGGTATCATATGAAAGAGCTTCATTAGCATGCTAAAACAGGTTTTTAAATATTTTTACGATGTATATTTTTCGGTGTATGAAGGAAAATATAAAAAATATATATGATTTCCCCCTTTTATCTACTAGTTTGTACGGAACCCTCGGTGGGCGAGTCTGACTCTTACTTGTCCGGTTTTTTAGGAACAAACTTTCTTCTTTATTAAATAAGTGACCAAGACAGTGACGAAACACATGTATCGCGTAAAAGAGGATCACTTGGCGAGTAGGTATTGTTTACTTAAGACTACTTTGTAAAAAGGTCAATAACCTCTGTACCATAACATTGCTTTACATTTATACATAATGTTACGGGAAGTGGGTATAGGGATTGGAAGGAAACAACGATGTTATTCAAGCCCGTATAATTCGTTGACACGTGGTGTCTTCCACAGAGCACTCACAGTCTATAACACAAACACCGACAATAGTTACAGAATCGACGCGCTACAAACACACAGAGTATGTGTTCCGACCAACACACTACTACTATAACGTCTCTTTACTATACTGTGCACTTCAACACTTCACTTTCACCTGTAACTTTTCTTCTTTCCTGTATGCTACTCGTATGTGAACTGCCCTCTGTCCGCGACTGAAGCTCCTTATATACCCCGCAGAACCTTCTAGAAGCTTTTATTTCGATAGTCATTTCGTTCGTCATTTGTTTCGTTCCAGAATGTTCAATTTCGATCGTCTTTTCGCTCGTCTTTTGTTTTTATCATTTGTTTCGAACTTTCTAGAATGTTGACGAGATTCTTTATTTAAATAGTCGTGGAGCATTTCTTTCTAGAAATTTCACCATCATCATCATCATCGTTACAATATATTGCTATATCTCGAAAAGTTGTAATCACAGAGCTTAGTGTTCAAAATAATTTTCCTTGAAAACCTTTCATGTAGTCTACTTAAATAATGTATCTTTTACATTTGCGTGCTTCATTTAATGACAGTGACAGACATTGTAATTAATAATTATATTATAAAATAAAGCATTGCGCCAGTTGATTTGTGCTTTTATGCAACGTAGCAAGTGTCGTTATTTAAATGTGCTTAAGAAATGATTCTACATAAAAATCCCTACTCAGCGATATCGATCCACATTCTTGATGCGAACTGCACAGGAATGGAATTCTTTGCAGCCATCTCTGTTTCCTGAGACCTACAATCTTGGAAGTTTCAAGGCTAGAGAGAATAGATACTCGTATCTTCTAGATCGACGAGCTCCATTCTCGACCACACAGTCGCTTAGTATCAGGGTAGTTCGTGGTCAATCGTAGATCTTGCATTAAAAAAAACATAATTATATACAAGTTTCTAGTAATTATTGTATATTAAAATATAAATAAAATCGCAAAACAAAGTATTAAATTGCTCTTGTCTTATAAGGCAACATATTTACGGCAACTAAAAATAATATAGGACTAATTTGTTTATGTAGCGAGGAATCCTCCATCAATGGGCATTTCAACTCCGTTAATCATGCTGGCTCGCTCACTCAGGAGGAAAACGACAGCATTGACAACTTCTGACACCTCTCCAAACCTGAAATATTGAGGAACAGACTAAATATTGACAAGTTCTGAGTTCGAGTGGAGATTACGCACTGGCAAGCGCAGCGTAGGAAGACCAGCCATGAGATGGACATACTACTAACCGCTTCCAACAACTCTTTTAGGAAGGCTATCTCCAGCAGTGGGATTCTCGTGGCTGAGATGATGATGGTGAGATAAACTAATATACTTATACTATTATATGGACTGAATGATCAACTCCTCTGACCTGAAATTGTATGTGTGTTAGTTAGTTCGACGATAAATTGAAATGTGATACATATAACTATAAAAAAAATACAAAAAACTTAGTAAATATATTAAAAGTTTTTAGGTATCAAGTTGCGTTGCGCTACGCGTTTCACGTTTGAAATTAAACGCGCGTGACTATGAATCCAAATGAACATACTCATAACTCAGCATTCTTTATGTAGTTACACTCTAGGGTCTAGGGCCAGTCATTTGGGGAGCATTAGTGGGGCCGACTCCAACACGAGAGGCCCTTTAGGTTCGCTTAAAATTAAAAAATACAAAAATCGTTATGTTGGTAGTTGATGGAACTATTGTATAATCGAGTTTAACAAATCTTTACTATTAAGATGAAGTGGTTGTGACTGACAACTAGGCTATGGGCTGATGCTCTCACATATTAGTTAAGATACCGTACTGCTGTGTGGGAAACAGGGTAACCGCATGAAAAAACCGCACCTGTCAATTCCGTCTCATCATTCAAAAATATTTGATGAAATCTAATTCATGTAGCTTACTGATTACATGGGAAAGAAAATATAAGATTTTTTCTATGGTCTTCGCGATAATTACTCATTGAAATAAAACAAATTTTAAAGGAATTATCACGTATATTTTACATAATTTTGTGACCTGATGTTTCGAACACTTTGCAGCGTCTGTGGTCACAGGTGAGACACTGACTCACCTGTCTTAAAATTATGTAAAATGTACGCGATAAAACTGTTAAAATTTCTTTCGTTTCAAAAAAATATAAGGAATCAAAATGATTGATTTAAGTATTTATAATGGCACCGTACAATATTCAGTATTCTATTACGTATTGTTAGATCCTGTGCATATTAAAACAAAATAACATTTACCCCGTATACTATTACCTATAATTTTAATTTGACTGCATGCTATTATGCGAAACGTGCCGTATGATATGAAAATTTCGTTCAAGTTTAATTCTGAAACTCTTCTTATCTCACGGCTGTAATAATTAACTCATAGTATATCAATTATTAAATACTTAACTTGCGGCAAAGATAAAACAACTACGGTCTTTTGATAATTCATAACCTACAGAGATAAGTTTATCTCGAATTTATTCACTATGGAGAGAAAGAAATACCAGCTGTATTTCTTTCTCTCTTCTTTCTCTCTTTTAACCAAAATTACCTTCTCAAGGGTATTTTTGAAATCATCTCATTGGCTTTCTTTGGCTCGGACCAACCAACTTTCGCCATTTCTGTCATGATGACAGTTGGGTTGACAGCGTTGACACGTATACCGTGAGGTCCGAGTTCCAGCGCCATGGCGCGAGTCAGCCCATCTAGAGCTGCTTTTGATGCACTGTAGATGGTGTGGTCTACTAAAGCAGCCTGAAACAAGTTATATTAACTTATATGAGACGGAACAATGAACCGCGGATATATTAGGGGTCATTGTATTTATTGTTACATTTGGATTACTTTTACTAAGAGACCCATCATGAGTTGAGATAAATAAATTGTACTGCGACACTACAAATATTTTGTCTTGAAAACATACATTCAACAGGGTGTTAGTACTACAAAAATTGAATACGAATATTTTAGAGATTTCAAGACTAGCCCCATAATAAATTAAGTTTATAAAAAACAATATAGCTATGAATATTCATTTTTACACTCCAGACTTATTCCATTCATACATAAAAAGATAACAAATAGCGCATTGTGTGATGTTTATCAACATCGTTATCTACTACCATGATATTAAGTCAATATTCATGCTGCTTTACTTTATTTTAATTTTTTTATAAAAATACTGGAAGTATTAATTTTACTAAGTCTTACCTTTGAGGCTTGTGATGATATGTTGACAATGGCGCCATGCGTTTTGTTCTCAACCATTTTCTTAGCTACTACTTGACTTATGTTCAGTACCGCTTTAACATTGACATCAAATTGTCTGGAAAGTAGAAGAACATTGGTAAACAGTTTTATTACTATGCTAGGGATCCGTTTAATATATTATTGTGTTGTAACCGGGGAAATTCAACATCACATTATTGTTGAAGATGTGGACACGCAACAAAAAGCTGTAATGGCGATGGACAGGACACTTGCCTCAATAGTATGGCTAGAGTTGAACTAAGGCAATCGCCGAAAGGGAAAAAATTGGCGATGACATTGAGGCTGGGATACAGGACCAGAGAAAATAGTGTGGATATAAGTAGACACAAGCACCGCTGGGTGGTCGGCTGACAAAATAAATAAGAAAAATGTGTAGGATTGTTGGTTGATGGTTGGATACTTCAGTTTGTCAATTTTACATAGCCATGAGTAGTTAAATATACTTACATGTCGAAGGAAGATGGTGAGCTTTCAAAGAATGGTTCACAGATGGCTATGGCAGCATTATTCACCAGGGCATCGAAATGTCCCAACGATTCGACTACTTTTCTAGTCTTCTCCCAGTCATGGATGTCGACGTCTACAATGTCAATGGAAGGGTATTCCGCCTTCAGGGTCTCCAAGTGTGACCTTGTCCGAGACAAAGCCACGACATTTGCGCCAGCGTGCCATAGTTCTACAGCAATACCACGACCGATGCCTACGGTGAAACAGATAAATAAAAAACAACGGTAAAAATATGTACCTACACTTAATGACAGTTTCAAAAGGAGTAAAGCGAAATATCTGAACTTTAATAGAGAAGATGGTTGGCAAGTATATACCACCTGCATGGGACCTGGTCATTAAATTAATAATAAAATAAAAATAATAATTAATCTCAACACAGATCTGTGCAACACATACCTTGACCTGCGCCGGTAACAAGTATTCTCTTCCCTTTAAACGATATTTCCATTGCCGTGTGTCAAACTTTGTGTCAAATAAAATCGTCTAGATGAACGACACGTTGTTTCTTTATTGAACACAGATTACAAGTGGCGAGTGATTCAATCAACGTTATCAGGGCAACGGTTTATCTAAAACGAATAACAACTTTACCGGAATGAAAAAACATAAACAGATAAAAGTCTATGAACAAAAAATAATAATATAAACTATGAATCGATAACGTCCTCCTTTTTTGAAGTCGGTTAGAAATACTTGTTTTAGTAGTATTTTATTATTATTCAAGTACGTTTACGTTTAAAAACGATTTTTTTGTATGAAAATGAACATGAATGAAATTGAAACTTTTGTCGAATATTTGTAATGTTGTTCTATAGGTTTACAAAGGACGATTTTTTTATAGGTCCATGTTACTACATGGACCATTTTATATCTTCAAAAATGTGGGTATGCGCGAGCGAGATGGACGATGGTCGGACTACGGACTCTTGTTATGCAAAACAACACAAGTTTAGGAAAACAAAATAAAACGACAACATGTTTTTCATGATGTTCCCGCTAAAACTCCATCTTTATTCTTAACAATGTTCAGTTTATACGTCACTGTAATGTTTTCAATTAATATACAAAGTTGAGCTTGTAAATCAATAAAAGTTTCCTGCGACACGCTCGTTGTTTGAAAGCCTCATGCAAGGGTGACGTACAGAGCAGGTGTTATAAGGGAGATTGTATCGGTTAACAAGTATAGGCAGTTATTGATTAATGTGGCGGCGGCACGCGACGATCAGGTGCCGCGTCCGCGGGAAAATGATATATATGATCATATATGATACATTTACAGAATATGTGATCTATGATGATTATTATTAAAATCTTTCAGATTATTTAAAAACTTTCGTAGGATTTAGGAAGAAGGATTTGAAGGATTATGAATAAAACAGGTGACTCCCGCGCTGGCATGTTTATGGTGTAAAGACTGGCCCATTCAGCGTGGTTACGCGGCCAGGGTCATACCTTTGCACCGAGAACAGCTCGGGGCGGATTATTTGATTGATTTTTGAGTTTTTGACAAGAAATTGTGATTTTGTTTTGATATAAATGTATTTTGACATTCAATGTTATTTGTAACAATTATTTATCTGTAATAAATATGACTTTGAATATAAATTTAAAAATAAATTGAGCTAAGAAATAATAATTTATCTATTGTAATAGTTTGTTTACTACCTTGTATTTTTTTAAAGTCGAGTGCTTGAAAGTTTAATTCTAAATTTAAACCAGGAGCAAAACGAGTGGTTTTGGAGTGGAATGTTGAGTGAAAATCGATAAGTATTAGGATCAAATACAGAGGTCAACATAAAAATATATAAAATTGTTATAAACTTGTCTTAATTCATTTTATCGCTTATAAAAGCCCAGATTTATTCGTAATTCCTACCTACATTCAGTAACTTTAAATTTAAATAAAAGCAATTGCGCGTGAGTGAGACAGCTGCAAATTTGATAGGTTCTTAAATCCATATAAAATGCTGGTATTTTTTCACACATTTATTCACAAATACATATAATTTACACATTATATATATGTGTAATACGTATGTATGAAATCTATTAATCGAATTAGTTACTGACTACATTTCAACTATTCAATCGAGTTCAACGTTTGCCTTGATTTAGGCTCATTGGCAGCGGAACTGTAGAGATGTGATGGCGTTTTCGAATATTCCATTTTCAAATATCATCAACTCAACTACCACCATAGTACCTATAATATGTTATTCAACTTTACTGTTACTTTAACTCTCCCAAAAAATAAATAATGAACTTTTACGCATACTTATAGTTTTACAGTATTTGATTTAATAATTATAGTTTAAAAACTGAAAAAATCGACTTCAAAATACGCAATTCGTTTACTGATGGACGACATTTTTTCAGTAATTTTGTTATAAAAAACAAAGTATGCACTGAAATTATTTTTATAAAATGTTTATAGGACCACCAAACAAAATAAGAATAATAAAAAACAATGCATAATTGGTGGAGTAGTAGCCTAACCAACAAATTTATCAAGAAAAACATACAGTCGAATCGTAACCTCTTTCTTTTTGGAAGTCGGTTAATAGATAGATAGATACACTCTTTATTGTTTACACCTTAACTAAAACGTAAATTACATAGCGAAAAGGGCTTAAATGCTAGTGAAACAACAGGTGGCAATAATGTAATGGAACCCTTTCTCTTTCGTTTAATAGATAGTGGTTCAGCCATAAAATCCAATGTATACTTTTTATTTCATCAATTAAATATGGATTAAAGTCAAGGTAAGCAATTTTGAATTCGTGTAAAACTGGACTTAGATATTTTGAATTTTCTTGATTTTATCCATAAAACATTAGTAGTCGAATAGCTTAATTAATCAATTAATAAATCAAATAATAACCAATTAAATTAAATAATAATCAATTAAATCAATTAACAACTAGAATAATACTTTCGGGAAAAATCATGAACATAAAAGCTACGTACAATGTTTGACACGGAGTCAAAGTTACCCACATTAACAGTAATGTAAAGCTTTGATAATGTCTATGCTAAAATTCACATCCCTAGTTTACAACGCATAATGCATATTGCATGTAAGGCATAGGCTATAGGGTGCTATACTGTGATATATAGCTGGATAACCTCAAGTCCCATGTAGGGGGCTTACTACGTGAATATACTGCCATTTCAAACGCCTATTATCGACTGCTATTCACTATTCACTACGGGCCGTTTTCTTGTAGGCACATATGTAAATTTAGTTTAAATTGAATAAGAAGTTTCTATATTAAAAAAAATACCCGACTACATATACACGTAGCGGTTTTTGCAGTCTAACTTACGATTTTATTACGAATGATACGATGATGAGAGTGCGTTACGTGACGCCAAAATAATTTAAATAATCCATAGAACCTATGCGCTAAGTTTCATCAAAATTGGTCCAAAATGACACCCTGTACGCGAGTACGAACATAACAAACTGACAGACGAAAGAAATGTTGCCACTTGATGCAGTTGTGTCAATTACGAAAAAGTTCATTAAAGGTTACGCATTTTTATTTTATTTTACGAGAGTCGTATTATTATACTTTATTTATTTACTTGTTAAATCTAAGTTTTTTACAATAAAAAAATAAAAAAAAACTTAATTATTATTGTTATACTCTTTATTCAATTTATATCTTAAATCTAAGTTTTTTACAATAGAAATACAAAAATATAAATATTATAAAAAACTTAAACCTAGGGTACCGCAGGCAGCGGGGCAGGGCTCAAGCTGCCGGTGGTAGGAGCTACAGAGAGAGGAACCTCCTGACAATGCGTGCCGTGTCCAGGATGACTGCCTTCTGTATCAGACCCTTGACCCAACCATATTATTGTTATTATTATTATATATTTGTTCGTAAGACACTCCCCTGAGTATCTAAAAGTGAAGAAGAATCTAACGACATCTTGCACATCAAAATCGGTCAAGCCGTTTAGGCTGTAATATAGAAATATACGTACGTACATTTATACATACATACACTCGTATCTTATTCCTCCTTCTAATGCAGTCGGGTAAACATAGATGGCGTGCTAGTGTGTATAATATTATCAAATTGAAATTTAATTGCCCATAAATGTTTAACAAGTTACATTGGTTTATTTAAAAACAGCGAGAGTAGCACCTTCGTTTATTCTCATAGATAAGTAAGTATTAGAACTATTTTTTTTACCTTTTTCTTAATATACTTAGTCTTACTTCTCTCATTTGCCATTAATGTAACTCCTAGAAGTTTTTTAAAGCAAATCGATAGATATCAACTGCTAGTATAATAAAACAAATTTAATTCAAGTAATTAAAACTATAGCCCGATATTTCCACTCAAAACAGACGTGAGTGACCTCGTAGGTTTTATTTAAAAATAAAAGATAAAAAAATAGCAGCTATTAGTAAAACATTTTGACAATGTTAAGAGAGAATATTTAACAAAAGTAATTTCAATAATTTTATATCTAAAAGAAGTTGAGACAGCGGCGCAACCCTACTCTTTGCCTTAAAATTAATCCTTTGTAGATAACAATTATTGGATTGTGGTAATTTGATTGATTAGGTACTGTTCTTGTATCAAAACTAACAAATCCAGTCTGGCAAAGTAACCTTTTATACCAAAACCTCCATAATTTAGAATTTCTTTTATCTCTAATTACCAACTGTCGAAAATGTTTTGGTAGTTTTTTTGGTTTTTTACCTTTACTTTTCAATATTATATAAAAAATATTATCTCGTTTGGGTTTGTTTGTGTTTATAACAATGTTAATATAAATAAAATTACTGTCTGACAGTTAGGGTATGACTACACTACATGATGTCAGTTTTTTTTTGTAGCGACCGTTTCAATTTGGCGCCATGTCGCGTCGGCTGAGTCGAGCAAGCTAAAGAACGTTTTATTCCACTGTGCAAGTTATGTTTTTCGAGAGTATGTATGTATAAATGTGGGTATGTATATATGTATGTATGTTTCTATATTACCTCCTACAACCTAAACGGCTTGTCCGATTTTGATGTGCGAGGCGTAGTTAGCTTTATTTTATTTTATTTTTATTTTATTTTTATTCAAATGCTTACTGTGCTTACAGCAGAACCAAAGCGCACAGCAGCCAATAATTACATAATAAATTACAATAACAAATTACAATAATAAATAACAATAACAAATTACAATAATAACAATAATAATACTTAAGAAGTAGCCGAGAAACGCATACAAATGTCTAGCATTACGCTAAACCTATCAAAAAATATGTCAGCGTCTGGATTCTGAGCAATCATCTCGTTGAATAGATTTAAGGCACGGGTAGAGGGAGCGTACCGAGCTGTGTTGGTGCGCACGCGTGGACTCTGGAATAATTTCCTTATGCTGCATGCGCGCGACTGACGCACACGGTCTGGCACAGCTAATGAACAACGAGCCAGAGCGTGGGGATTGTCGACCTGCCCATTGAGGAGCTGGTAGTAATGCACCAATACCGCACACTTCCGTCTCAGCTCCAGAGTATTGATGCCTACCATTCCACTAACAAACAGAGACGGATACATAAAGGGATAATATCCATAGAGTTTCTTATATAAGTACCTAGCAAATTTTCGCTGTACTCGCTCTAGGATAAGCTTATAGCTTTTTTCATGCGGGTCCCATACTACGGAGTTATACTCCAGTTTGCTACGCACAAATGAATAGAATAATGTAACAATAGCATCCCTGTCCTGAAATCTGCTAGTCTGCCGTATGACAAAGCCGAGAGATTTGAAAGCTCTATTGCAAACGTCTACAATATGTCGATTAAATGAGAGTTCTATATCCAATGTGACTCCCAAGTCACGTATCTCAGTAACGCGCTCTATACTCCCGCCGGGCATACAATATTCATAGTGAATTGGATTGCGTGATCGTGTAAATGAGATAACTTTGCACTTGGAGATGTTAAACTCCAAATGATTTATCTCTCCCCATCTCACTACACTGTCAATGTCCCTTTGCAACGCTTCACAGTCTTCCATACCATGTATACCCAAGTATAACTTCAAATCGTCAGCAAACATGAGACATTCAGCTGTTCTGACGACCTCGGGCAGGTCGTTTATCATGATAACAAACTGGGTAGGTCCAAGCGTACTTCCTTGACTTACTCCTGAAGACGTCAAATAAGGCAAAGATCGATGTCCACAGAGCTGTACGTATTGCATACGACCACTGAATGAGCTTGCAAATAATTGCAACAGCTTAGGTGCAAATCCGACGGCAGCGAACTTCTTTAACAGAATATAATTATCGACGCGATCAAAAGCTTTTTTAAAATCAAAATACGCTGCGTCCACTTGCCTACCTCTATCCATCTCTGTGGCTGCATAGTCAACAAAGTTAATCTGGTTCGTAGCCGTAGACTTACCAGCTTATCTCCACTTTTTGAGTGTCATAGGCTTTTTTTTTAATAATAATATATTAAAACTTTAGAAAAAGAAAATAAAACCGTTTTGTGATAGATACTTGAAAATATGTTTTCTATACAAATATTTCCAAATATTATCATAAGAAAACCAATTGCTAACATTAGGTTTTTATATTATTTTTGTTTTAAGTTAACATTTAATTTATAAACACTCACAAAGAAACATTTATCTATATTAAGGCTTGATTATTTCAAATGTAAACTCTCCAGCTTTATTTTAACTCACCCATCTATTTAGCTTTAATGTCGGCTTAAAATGTAAAAGGTAACTCCGACGGCTTTCAATAAAATATTCTCTCAGGTGTAGTCTGACCTAAGGGTGTAACATTTGCCCCCAAAACATGGTCGTTAGTTACCCCAACATTTCCACAAAGGCCTTCCTACCCGCAGAAGTTCTATTCAATTCATTACTCCATTATTAAGTTGCGTGAGATACCGGAAAACTTTTAATGACGACTCATTTTCCTGAATTTTTGTTTAAGTTGTTTAAATACCAAGAGAACATTTTGTTTTACATTACTAAAGTTATTTTAATTTTATTAGTTATTTCAATTATATAATATAATTTAATTATAAAACTGTTCAAGTACACAATACTTCAAAACTTCATATTAAGTTTCCGACAGCCTAGTCGGGAGAACGTCTGATTTGCGATCCGCAGGCCCTGGGTTTGAATACCGCGGCACGAACTACGTACATAACTCCGAAAAGTCAGAGTCTTTTCGGAGTTATGTACGTATTGTTGATTGCCGCCAACTTCAAAACGGTGAAGAAGAAAATCGTGAGGAAACCTACATCTCTGAAAGTTCTCAATGATCTTGAAGTTGTGTGAAGTCTGCCAGCCCGCACTGGGCCAGCGTGGTAGACTATGGCATTACCCTTCTCATAACAAGAAGATGGCCCACGCCCAGCAGTGGGACAGTTTGCACAAACAGGGCTGATAAAAATAATTATAGCAATAGCTATAGAACCCTACTATACACTTGTCACGACACGGTCTTGGCCACTTATTTTAAATTACGAATAGTAATACTGTAATGATGAAAACGAATGTATCTTTCAAAACAATCGTTCATCCGTATGATCCTGAAAAGGGAACCACAACAAAGTTACAGGAGGTCGAAAACCCTGAATGGCTTCGAGAAAAGGATGGTACAGCCGACGGCGTGGCCTTGCTGCTCGACTTGGCCGGGGCCACTGCCGTGCCCCCAGATAAGCAGACAGAGAGACACAGAGGTACTTTCGGTTTCATAACATTAATTGGGACTTAGTTTAATTAAGTGTATAGACTAATCTCTTTTCATTTGAATCATACATTATTCCTACAGCGTTGAGGATTCATTATTAACCGCGAGTAAATTTGCTAAATCTCATGAATGCCAGATTATACGCTTAATTCTGCAATCTTTAACATGCGAAGGCGATAATCGTATTCATACAGATTATTTATTTTGCTCTCGAGCTTAATTACATTTTGCGTAAACACAGAGGGCTTGTTAGACTGGTAGTCCCTTCGTCTTGGGGAGAATGAGATGTGAAAATATCCGTGTTTTAATACGCGGCTGTGGTTTCAATTAAATTGGCTGCACTGTTACATTATGCGGGGTAGGGAAGGAGCTCTTGTCTAGCTATATTACTTGTCAGGAATAGTTATGAACCGCAACCATTGTTTGTGGAGCTGTACGAATTTCACTATCTCTACTCCACTAAATACGTTTACGCATTACAAAATTTTTAGAGATATAAATTGACTTATTGTACTTACTGGTACAACAGGGTTGCGTAATTTAAAAAAGTATATATATACATATATATATATATATATATATATATATATATATATATATTGTTATACATTAATATTGCATTCATTTATTATACAAACTTCCATTTTGGTTCAAATAACAAACAAGGTTTTCGCGATTGATACTCATTGACAAACAAAAAAAAAAGGTTGTCTGTAAAGTCGGTTTACGTACGACAATTTTACGTGATAACGATGCATCACAAGCCGAACGCTTAGGCCGATCGTACCTCTCTATCGCTTGTTCCGCGCTCTCGCTTGCACGCTCGGCTCAGGCGGAACGTCATCTATGCGTGTATAAGACGTTATCAAGTCAAAAAAAAAAAAACAAAAAAAAATGTCTTATTTCAATGAATATATATATATTTTCTCATTACAATTATTTTTAGTTTGAAAATTTATCTGAATGAAAATGCAATTTTTATTTTGAAATTCCTTATGCACAGTTTTGTCGTAAGTACACTACAATACATTCAGTCAATTGATATATTAAAAAAATCAGTAGTACTTGAGCGAAATAACGAATTTAGTTAATTTAAATGTGGAATACGCTTCCTGAATTGGTTTTTCCGAATGGATATAATAGAGGTGTTTTCAAATCACGAGTGAATAGGTCCCTTCTAGGCAAGCGCGCTCCATCGTAGACTGCAACAGGCGTTTAATACCAGGTGAGTTCGCAGTGAAGCGGAAGTCTGGTCAAATTTTACGACCTAAGTATATGAATAAATAAAAGTTATATGAGTTTGGATTAATAAATAAAAATGATATTTTAACATTTTTCAGATCGTTATTCCCTGAAACATCATTTCAAAAATTAACATGTCACTAAATGAGGACAAAATAACGTTTCGAATTATTTAGCCCGCGTCAACTTGATCGTTGGTGTTTATACATACAGTGTGTAGTGTGTACCTACAGTATAAACCATCGGTAATATGTTAGGTATGTGTTTTATATAATGTAACGTTTTTGAATAGTCTATTAAAATCAATAAATATCGAATTTTAACCGACGAAAAAAACGGAGGAGGTTTACAATTCGACGCGTATTTTTTTTAAATGTATTTATTAATAAAAGTTTTCAAAACAAGTTTCAGCCCTTTAATGTCCATGGTTTCGTGAAAGGTTTCCTGTTGGTTGAATATTTGCATGATCAAAATATGTCATTATAAACGTATGCGCAACAGGCGAGTTAGTGGTCAATCGTAGCTCTATCTTGCGTAAAAAATAGGAAATAATAATGATGTTGTTTAATTCACCAGCTGCTAAAAGTTGAACTGAATATTCGCTTTTTCCAAATATCTTGGTCTCTTGGTGTCTTGGTCTTGGTCTTGGAATTTTCAATTTTCAAGGCTAGAGTGAATAGATATCTTCTAGATCCACGAGCTCCATCCTCAACCACACCGTCACTTAACATCAGGCGAGTTGGTGGTCAATCGTAGATCTACAGTGTATAAAAAAAAAAAAAAAAAAAAAATTGCTACGTTTCAGTTTGTCTAGAATCATTAAATTAGTAGGTACTAATACCGGTGTGAAGTTAGCTGCCATATAATCCGACCAAATTAAGATGACTTTTTTGTGAAGTTAGCAGCCAACACAAATAAATTATACTAATTAGTACACATGAATTTTAATTAGCTTTTTTAAATTTTGATACTAAATAACTTAATAATAACTAATACTTTTGAAATCGGCAGGTGCCGTTTTCCCCATTCTGACGTAGCTATACAGAAGTAGGGCAATGTATCCACTGTGTGGGTTCATCAGTTCATAACTTTTTTTTGTCACAACCAACGTAAATCAACGATAGAAACGCGTCGGGTTCGATCGGAATTGTTTTTAATCGACTTCCAAAAAGAAGGAGGTTAGTTCAAAGGTAGCCCCACACATATTTTATTGAAATTGTTTCAGTACTTTGGTTTTCATAACAAAATAACTAAAAAAAAAACATCCAAGCAAACGAGTTGCGTATTTTGAAGTCGTTTTTTTTCAGTTTTTTAAACTATAATTATTTTTATTATTACTCACTAACAGGCTTGCGCTTGACCACCAACTAACCTAATGTTAAGCGGTATTGGGATCTACAATGAAGTGCGCTTACTTAGAAAAAATCTATTCGCGATTTACAGATAACTATATAGTACCTTTCGAAATAAAAAAACACACAGGAAGTGTATTTCACAATTTTTCAGAACTATTATTATTACATAGAACGAAAACAAAGATACTCTTTTTATATTGAAGCACAAAATAATTTAATTTTGTTGTGGACCTAACTGTGGACAAAACTAAATATAATTCAATTTAATTTTAAAGCTATTTACATATTACCAACTACAAACTATCTACACATTAAGACTATAAAAAAAAACAATTTTTAAATATATATATATACAGAAAACAAATAAAATAAAAACTTACTCAAAAAGTCCACTGGTAGTGGGAAAAGTGGCAAGAATACTGGCAGCATTGCCACGTTGAAACTAAATTAATTTGCATTTCATTTAACATCAAATAATAATTTCAACAAATTAGAGAAAGTTTCAGAACCATAAAATAAATTCTTAATTTTCATTACGTAAGTATCTTTTTGCGAAGATAGCCAAAGCCGAATAAATACCTTTAACCAGTCTTATCCAGACAAAGCGTAACATAACAATTCCAATACTACTACGGTATTAATAGGTAGGAAATAAGTTTAGTAATCTAACTTAGTTGTAGCTCCGCCCTCCTGTGAGATATCTCAAGGGTCTGAGATGTGTACTGGAATGAAAAATTCGGCGCGAACGACGTGTATATTTAGCAAGGTTGGGCCCGCTGTTATTTATTAGCGAAGATAAATTTTAGGTCTAACAAGGAGTGGAGTGGAGCGAAGCAACCGGGAACAAGGCTCGCTCTATTGATACTGTAGTCAGCGGGACGGAGAAAATACGCTCCCTAAATTGCGTAAATGAAGCGTGTTGCAGGACATGGTTTTGAGTAAGAAAAAGCTTGTAGGTAGATGTAACAATAAATAATCAGATATTTAGCACCAATATTATATTTTTTAGCTTAAGGAACTGATTTGGTTTTTGTACTCGTATATGGTACAAACTTTGGGCTTTTTATGATTTGGAAAACTAATATATGGGATACTCCCACACAGCAAAAGGTACTTTTGTGTGGGAGCATCACATAGAGATTAAAGAAAATGGGGCAGATGATAACTCTCTACTCAATATATAACAAGAATATACATTAAAAGCGATTAAGCCTTTAAAATATAGTACCTACTTAAATATTAACCGTACCATAAATCTGATCAAAGCACAAAAATAAATACCTACAAAGTGTCAGGTTGTTTGTGCGTACACATCGGGAGGGTATAATGATGGTCACTGATTAAAGAAATTAAACATAATAAAATTGTCCACAGCGACCAGTATTTTGTCGTTTGCGGTATTTTGATGGAGGTATTTAAAATTTTAAATTGCGATGCCTTTGTCCCTTCTGAATAATTGGAATGATGAAATGAAAATTCGTTCATTTATCCACATGAGTATTCGTTTTTACACAGTTAAGTGTATTACTTATGTGTGTTCAGAGTCTAAATCTCGACTATAGTTTCAACCGTATTCGGCGGTGTTTTTCAGAGAAGCGACGCTGACGTCACTCCCGTTGATGCCACGTTTTACAATCACACTTCACATCTTCAAGGAAATTATTAATCGAAAGTTTCTCAGCTTTTGAAAACGATTTCTCAAGATTTTCAAACACTTTTTAGATATATCAGAGAAATGGGCACGTTAAAGCGTCTTTTAATAAGAGTCTGTTTCAGATTTGCTTATTCTTCGTTTTAAAATATCTACTTTTATGTATTAAAATGTGACATACTGAGAGCAAACATAAAATTCTAGGTCTGCGTGTTTCATCTTCGATCACAGCATCATTTACCATCAGGCGGCCAAACGTACATTTTATTTTAGTAAAAAAAAATGTTACTTATCTTTCTTCTTACATCTCATCGTTTGTTTTAATGGCGGCCGTTGAGACATATTTTTTAATTTTAAGTCCCAACCACCAAGAACCACCACTATGGGGGCCGTTGTACCTAAATTTAATAATTTGTGCTAAAGGCCACCAGTGCATGGTTGCCGATTTGGAGGTGGCCGTTGAAGCGGTTGAATGTACACCGTGAGTAGGTATTTAACAGTAAATTAATAAATAATAAAAAATCACACATATCACTAGGTAAAAAAATGTGCGTAATAAAGAGCTGTAGAATATTGACCTGACCGACGCGTGCTAACGCCGCAAGCAGCGCGCGAGTACGCAGCGCTAATATCTCGTACATGTTACGAAACAACATTAACTTTTCGCGCCGTGCGAGCTCACGGTATCGCATGGGGAAATTACGTGGAGCGACGCCATTTCGAGGTATTTTAGGGCACCCCTAAAATGTGTTACACAGCCGTTTGAGTGACAGCTTCACGTGTACTTTGTAATTCGAGGGCGTGTTAGATTTACTTACGAGCCTTTGACTGAACATTTTGTATGGGAAAAGTTAAATTTGTGGAAGTAGCAAAATACACGTGTAAGATAATGTAATGTGTAAAGAGGTTATTTTCCGCATTTTTTTTTATTTGTTTCCTATAAAAAATAAAACATTTTTTGTTGTGAAAATTATCCTATTGATCAGTAGGCACAGGTCGGTAGACCTAGTCCCGTCAGTTCAGCTCACTGGAGTCACTAAAAGTTTTTTAAGTTTTTCCTGAAATTAAATTTTTTGATAACCTTTCCAATTTGCTTTGCCAAAAATTTTTATTACAATATATTTACACAAAAAAAACAGGTAGTTTCGAGTAAAACTCTAATGAGCAAAAGTTGACTCAACAAAAGTTGTAAAAATTCACCACTAGCCAGCTTAGCTTTGTCTTGCTTTGTCTCGGGTCTTGTTAAAAGATAGTTTAAAAATACTCCACCCTAAAGTGCAGGAAACTAGAGACGCAAAGTTTAGACCGCAGCAAAAGGAACTTTTAGAAAAGTTGTAATTTTTTTTTAAGATCAGTTTTTTCTCGATCCTTATTTGGACAACTAGGTATATACATATAAGAACAAATAGCCTAATCTATGTATTAATAGAAATGTTTTATATATTTATTATTTTTCCAATATCTGTTAGTCTTGTATACTATTATATAAAATTGCCAACACAGGTAAAGATTATTTAGCTAGTTTGTTCCATCGTAAATTGCAACGGGCACAATATTTGGCTAGATACCAATGCGCTTGACCGCTATTAAGTACTTATAGTCTAGTAAAAATAAATCCGCTTGTATGGAGCAGATCGCAGTATTTGCAACTTGGGATTCTTTGAAATTATGATAGGAAAATAACTAAAAATCATAAATCAACAATAATCCCCGATTTATAGACTAGCTGCGTTCCGCGGTTTTACTACGCGGCTATCTCTATACTAATTTTCATAACGATCGGTTCAGCCGTTTGAGTGTGTAAAGGTAACAAAATTAGCTTTTATAATATCATTACGAAATTGTGTCAAATGTATTTCAAAACACCAGTACATTCATTTAAATAACAATATACCTATTTAGTTGTCTTTTATGTTGTCACAAATTTAATTTTTACTAGAATATTATTAACGAATCTTGTTTTGAGTTGCGATGCGAATTTATGCTAAAATTATTAACCGACTTCGAAAAAGGAGGAGGTTATCAATTCGTACCGTATTTTTTTTATGTATGTACACGAATTACTCCGTCATTCGTGAACCAATTTTTATGTTTCTTAAATTGATGTATAGAGAAAGCTCCCAAGTTGGTCCCATAATTATTTTAGAAACATTGCTTTATTACTTTTTGAATAATCTCTAAAAGTAAAAATATTTTCATTGTATTCCTGAGTGAGTGCGTCAGATTATAGAATCGCAGAGTTCCACTGACACGTTTTTCTTTGCAAAAGTGTCAAATGTTGAGGTTTTTCGTATAAACATCTGCACATTTTCTAATCTGCGACGAAGAAGCATTTGACATTCAATGACAAATGTAATTTTTGAAAAAAAAACGAGCGGGTGAATAGAGATCTTTTAAAAAGTTTACAATCGTGAGGGATTTATTGACTTTGAAAAGTAAAACCTACTTACTCCTCATCCAATGTGTACAAGGAGAAAATAGAGTTACTTCAACGCTTGAGCGCCTTGTTTAATTATTATCCTTACTTATATTACAAGTAAACGAAATAACCGTACTTTGAAGTCTGTTGTTTCAGTTTTTTAAACTATAAAATTATTTATTGTTAGCTTTCTATTTATTTAATAGCTGAATCTATAAAATCAGTGCAAGTATCAATTCTCTGCAATACGAGCTAACTTTATCCAATATGTGGTCTATATTCTTGAAGCGCACAGCACAGGAGAGGAACTCTCTGCTGCCTACTCTATTTTCTGAAAGCTATACTCTTAAAATTTTGGAAGTTAACTTTAATAAATTATTTATCTTATAAATTATCCGATTTCTACAGATTTTCTATAACTCCACATTATCTGAATTCTACAGATAAAAAATCAAACACATTTCGGATATAGCAGTGAAATGGGCATGTTAAAACACTTGAATTTATTCAAGTTTTGCGGTTATTTTGTTTTCGAATAGTTACATTTGCGCAATGATGTATTATAGGTAGATAGGTATCCCAAGCTCTTCTTGGCAAGCCTCAAGTACCTAAGGTAAGCGCCCGACTCGTCGCGCTCGCACTCGTGACACGTCGGGCAACGCTGTTAGACGCATGTCGTGACTTGTGAACAATGACAATGCCATCCTGTGTTTAGAAAGTGCAACACCAATATGCATAAGGCCAAGATACTAAAAGGCCTTAAGGGTTTGTCTTATCCTCGAAAGTGCTGAGAACTAAGATTTGCCGCGCTTTTATTTCATATTCAATGAGTATAACCTCTCTAAAGATAAAATCTCATTGCGTTTATGTATTAAAATGTCCTACTGAGTGGAAACATAATAAAATTCAGTCTGCCAGCTTTATTCATTTTATTCGCAGTGACCAGCCGGGGCTACCAGAGCCCATTTGGCCCCCTAATGAACGAATAAAAAAAAAGTCTGCCAGCTTGCTTCTTCAGTCATCTTCATCATACAGTCCACATCAGGCAAGCAGGTGGTCAAACATAAATATACATTTCGTAAAATAAAACAAACACTCAAGAATATTAAAGTGAAGAATATTAAAAACATGGAATCCGACGCACATTTCACGAGCGTTTCAGAGATAAATAATTTGCTTGCTGTCAATTTAAAACGAAATTAAAAATGTGAAGGGTTTACTTTTGAAGACAGACATGCGCCAGATGTTATCTCGGCCGTCCCGAAACGGCCTTTATTGCCACGACAACAAAGTCCAAGGTGAATTAAAATTCAACTAAATTAAAATGAGATGTGAACTCTCAGCAGCGCGCGTATGAAGTGAGGTGGGTAATGGGTAAAATGTGTACAAAGGCGACCCTTTGGAACGAAAGCAAAGCATGCGAAAATGTAATTAAGTACAGTGGGTTAATTCCCTTTTCACGTGCCTGTTCGAATTAGCGGAGTTACAGGGCAGGTAGGTCCCGCCTAATGGACAAACTCTGACCACACGTGGCTTTAAGAATCTTCATATCTAATTGTTTGGGAGTGTCATGGATATAGTTTTTTAGCATATAGAATACTAGCTGCACCCCGCGGAAATAATAAATAATAGTGAAAAACGATCATAATGATGATAAAATGTTTAGCCATGAAGAGGTAACAAACAGACAAAGTTACTGTCGCTTTTATAATATTATTAGTGTACATAGATTACTAGTGAGGAAGTTGGATAAGTATGGTGTAAGGTAAACGTCCCAATAATCGAACGATTTTGAACTTTGCTGACTTTGTTACTCTGCCATACTGAAACTAGTTAAAATACGAAAATGAAATTTTAATTGCTAGATAGGGCATACATTCTAGTTTATCTCAAAATAAGTTGTTTAGGATACATTTGAGGTTTAATAGTAATTAATAAGCAAATAGTAAAAAAAGACCCTAAAGTACCAATGCTCGAACGATTTGCACTAGAAATCGGAATGTTGTCCCAGAAGTCGAACGCCTTACAAATATGAACTGTATCTGCTTGAATTTAGAGTTTAAAATCCCGTCATTACTCAAAAAATTTTTAGGCATAGCTGAAAAAATCATGCGTTAACTACGAATAAAATAGTATTTCAGTTCAAAGTGCGTAAAGAACTTCACGTGAAAGAAAAATACATTTTAATAATTATCGAAATAATATATATCATATACAACTTAAAAACGAAAAGCATTTACTAATTTTTTTTTTTTTTTTTTTTATCAGCCCTGTTTGTACAAACTGTCCCACTGCTGGGAACGGGCCATCTTCTCATTGTGAGAAGGGTTAGGCCATAGTCTGCCACGCTGGCCAAGTGCGGGTTGGCAGACTTCACACATCTTCAAGATCATTGAGAACTCTCAGACATGTAGGTTTCCTCACGATGTTTTCCTTCACCGTTTGAAGTTGGCGGCAATCAACAATACGCACATAACTTCGAAAAGACAGAGGTGCGCGCCGTGGGATTTGAACCCAGGACCTGCGGATCGCAAGTCAGACGGTCTCACCACTAGGCTGCCGGAAACTCTTAGAAAGTACGCACTGTAATACCTTTGTGGTAAAGGTATTACAGTGCGTACTTTCTAAGACTGACAAAGGTGGTGATACCTTTTTAATGGATCAGCCAAGTATCACCTGGAAGCTTTGGAATCAGTGGACCGGCGAGCTGTGAGGTTAATCGGTGACGATAAACTAGCTGCCATGAAGCTACTTAGTCTCGAGCACCGCCGTAAAGTAGAATGTCTGTCTATTTTCTACAGGATTCATTTCGGGGAATGTGCGCAAGAGCTTCACGACCTAATTCCACCCCCCCCATTTCACTACAAGACTAGCAGAAAGTTGGCGAATTACCACCCATTTCTTGTTGAAATCCAAAAAATCCGTACTCAGCGATATCGATCCACATTCCTGTTGCATACTGCACAAGAATGAAATTCTTTGCCGCCATCTCTGTTTCCTGAGACCTACAATCTTGGAATTTTCAAGGCTAGAGTGAATAGATATCTTCTGGATCGACGAGCTCCATCCTCGGCCATACCGTCGCTTAACATCAGGCGATTTGGTGGTCAATCGTGGATCTATCTTGTATAAAAAAAATATAGTCTAATAAAATTAAATCCATTTGTATGGACCAAATCACATTAAATGAACCTTGAGGGATTCTTTGAAATTATGAAAGAAAAATACCTAAAAAACATAGATTAACAATAATTTGATACTACTAACTTTGAACTACCTGCACCTGCGGTTTCACCCGCGTAATTATGAAAAATGGTTATAATGATAAGTAGTAGCCTATGTACGTCTTCAATTTCACAGTTATTTTCACACTGAATTTCATAACGATCGGTTCAGCCATTTCATCTTGTAAAGGTAAAAAAATTCGCTTGTAATATTATTATGAAATTGTGTATGTATTTGAAAGTTTCTTGGGCAATTTCTGATTGATTCAAGCATGTTGTAGATGTGCTAGACGATACAACTTTCACCAGACAGTGATCGAATCCACCAAGTGGTGCTGATGATATGGAATATCTGTCGGGATCATTCTTCAGTAAAAGGTCCAAGCAGTTGGCAGTGTGGCTGTCAACTTTGGGTACTCTCATAGCTTCCTTGAGCAGTTGGGTGAGATTTAATGACATTGCTAGGTTATACGCCTCTCTCCCTGCGTGGTCTGCCTTCTGGTTTGGGAATAGCCACTCCGGTGGTAACCATTAAAAAACCCCTAGAAGAACAAACTGAGTTGTGGGATATCGCCGTTTAACCAGATCTGCCTTCTCACTGAGCTGCTGAAACAGCAGAGTTGTCTCTTCATTCCCGGTGTGCGAGGGATAGACGCCGGCGCAGGGTCTTTTCTAAGCCGGTGTCGACCAAAATCCACAGAATAAAGAATCTGGAACTTTCAAGGTCACGGAGACGCCTATAGAAGATGTCATCATGTGCGTAGACACAGATACCAGCGCGTGATTTACCAGACCACCTGTGCTTCAGTACATAGCCTGGGAAAGAGAGATAGGCTGTGTCAGCAGGACATCTGATTTGCGTTTCCTTGACGGATAGCAAGTGCGGGTTCTCAGTCTCAAGATGGTATCGTACTGGTTCGATATTTGCGTGCAGATCTCGCACGCCAATATCGAATATATTGCAGAAGTGCACGCAGCGAGAGGGCGTGCTTCTGCTGATTACACAGCTTACTATTGTAGAAAGAATAGATTTGTGGAGAACGGGAGTTGGGTGAGGCACCAGTCACATAGTCCAGGGTACAAACACGAGATGACATCGCACTCTAAGGAGGCTAGTTTAGAGACTGCGGGGACGCCCATAATCACCCAAAAAACCTTGGTCTTCTCGTCCGGTCGCCAACTGGCATCAAGGCGCAGTCCCAGGATTTTTCGCTAGATGGTGAGGCAGCCTGTCATGTGTGACTAGCGTACTTGGGCCCCCAACTCTTTGCGGTCGGCCAGCAGAAAGCCGTGCTACGAATCCCGCACAAAACTGTCGGCGGTCCCATGGAGCTTACGACAGAAGAGAGTCCGCGTTGTTTGTCGTGTAATAGACTTTGGTACATTGTACTGTCTTGCAGTAGCTGAAACCGTGGCTCCTTTATTGACTGCCTCTAAGACTTCAAACATTGCCTCGAGCTTCTTGTTTATGATGGACTATAATAGAAATAAAGTAAAATAATATAGATCAAAAAATTGTTTAGGTTAAACTACAATAAAATTTCATAAACTGAAAATAGACTGGCCACTGACTGGCGACTGGCCTTGTGGCTCAGTTGGTAGTGTGTTTACGTCTACCTGCTGAACTGAAAGGTCGTGGGTTCAATCCCCACCCAGCGCAAACATTTGTGTGATGAGCATGGCTGGGTGTTTCTATGTATCATATGTATATATTTACAAAAAAAATGTATATATGTATTCTATCAGCCATCTAGTTCCATAGTACAAGCTTTGCTTAGTTTGGGCTAGATGGTGTTGTGTGAAATGTCCACAAAAAAAAAAAAAAAAAAAGATAATTATCATTGAAAAAAAAAACACGTACGTCAAAAATCATATCATAAAATGTACCAAATATTATCAAAATCGATCGATAAGTACCTAAACTCTTAGCAAACTTTTCTTCTTTGTCACTGAGACCTAGTTTTGAGTAAAAACTACAAGCCACAAAAATAAAGAAAAAATACAGAGTAAATTTATACGAAATTAATATAATTGCATTTTTATTTTATAAATTTTGCTCGACTTTGAAAGTATCAAATAAAATCAAAATTAATTTGTTTCAGACTCAGAGACATCTATATATTTTATAGTATAAATTGTAGTAAATTCTTATTATATGTCAATTAAATCGAATTAACTATCTATTATCTCATCTACTCGTACTGAGCCAAACAAAAATGTAACTAAATTCAACGTAATAAGACACATAAATGCACCTATCGATGTACGTCCTAACATTCGGAAGATATTTGCCACAGGTTTAAGGGAAATTGAAACTAATTTCAAGGCAATAAAGATGTATTACGGACTTAGGTACAAGGAATACCAAAAGCTAAAGTGTGTCCTAGTCTTCGGACGAAAAATATGTATTTTGTCCGAGTATTGGGTCATCTAGAGGTTAAGTGTGTACTAGTAGGCGAACGCACAAATATAACAACCAATCAATTAAAATCTTCTCAATTTATAGGCTATATCGCTAGATAATTTTCTTAAGTATCTTAGTAAACTAACTCACTTTCCGTATCATTACGCAGAACTGAGAAACAAAATAAACTAAATGACGTGGTGGCAACGAAGTGTAGCAACTAAACTTGTAAATTTTTTAATAGTTTCGGATACCGCACTTTTGTTGTAGTGTAGACTGGTCGCCAATAGACCAATTTTTCAGTGTTGCTACTATATTGGCTTAGAATATAACCATAATATTTTTGCCATTCACAAAATCTTATTAAGTATTAGTAGAAAAGTTTAAAAAACAAAAAAACCGCAAAGCGTTCGAGCTCTAGGACATGTTCGAACTTGTGTACATTTACCTTAAAACATACATTTACATTAAACATGTATCTATATTAAAATAAAAACATAATACCCGACTGCAGAAAAGCAGTTTTTGCAGTTTAACTTACGATTTCGTTACGGTTGATAAAGTGTTGAGTGACTAAGACGCAGTAACCTTCTATAAAGTATTTTTATGAAATTGCAATTACCTACTTTAAATACGAGTAACTAAGGCAATTTAAAAACCCGTCTTCGTTACCTGACTGTACAGTTAAAACTGGTATTTTACTTAACCAAAACATTTTGCATCGCCAATTCTAATTGAAAGTGGAAAAATTTAAAGCCCGTTCCCGAGAAGTTCCTCTCAGTTCTTTGTAAAGGCTTAAAATGAAACTGATGTCTGTAAGCTGAATGAGAAAAAAAAATCTAATTGTTCGTCAGGATCGGGCGAACCACAATCTGTGCGCAACTTCCACCAGCATTTATATGAACCGACCAGACTACCTCTAATATCGTCGCTGCGCGTTCAAAAGTCACTATGTGTTTTTTTATATTAGATAGACCTACTATTGACCACCAACGCGATGTTGTGGCCGAGGATGGAGCTCGTAAATTCAGAAGATATCTATTCATTAGATATATTTCAATGAATAGATATCTTTTATTACTCTTTTTACCCGACTGCGTAAGAAGAAGGGTTATGTTTTTCGAGTGTATGTATGTATGCATATTTCTTTGACACGCTCTAGAGCCTAAACGGCTTGGCCAATTTTGATGTGAGTGGTGTCAATAGATTTGTCTTAGTTGTGAGAGTGACACTGGGTACATCAAAATTAAAAAAAAATCATAAGTTAGGCTGCAAAAACCTCTTTTCTGCAGTCGGGTATTTTATTTTTCTTTTAACATTGATACTTGTTTCTATCGGACAGCAAGAAGCACGAAAAAGTGATTTTTTTTTCTTTTATATTTGTAACCGCATAACTCCGCCATTTGTAAACCGATTTCAAAATATATTTTTTTTGTTTGAAAGGATATTGGTCAGATTACTCTCAGATTGTTTCCATAGGAATTTCATCAAAATTGATTCAGTATATAATTCGATTTTCAAACAAAATAACTGAAAAACATGTCAATTGCATATTTTGAATTCTGATGTTTCAGTTAAAACAAAATTTCTCATTTCGAAGTCGGTTTTTCAGTTTGTTAAACAATAATTGTTAGAATGAGAAGTTATGTTTTAACCCGCCTTGTGAACATTCGTGTGCTCATAAGCGAAAAGTGCCTTAAGTGGAGGAAAAAAATGGTGAACCTTTCTGAACACAATAGTGTTCATAAGGATTCACCATTTTTTTTCCTTGGACGCACCTTTAAAATCGAACCGCGTCGTCAATTTTGATGTTTCAAAAATACCACGGTCACTTAATGTACTCAGCATCGGCCAGGAGTAGGCACACCACGGGTTAATAATTTACCTACTATTTAGGTATATTGTTTTAAAGTACGAAGTTATGTGTCATGGCACAACAAGTTTTGTTTGAACTCCATAACACAACAAATTAGTTAAATGTATTTTGCTTTTTGGCGCCCAACGTGGGGCTTTCAAGACTCAAATAAATAACTCTATATTATTTTTATTTTTCAAATGAAATTTAATTTTAGCATAATTGTGAATTATTTTTTTTTATTTCTTTTAATTTTAGAATTTTTGTTAATTTTATTTCTTCTAATAATCTATATCTACGTAAATTTGTGTAATGTACTGTGTATGTACATACAATGTATTTGTGTATGTACGTAAGTATTAAAACTATACATAAATAGTTGCTTTCAGTGACAGTACAATTACACAAATTTACGTAATTATAGATTACTTACGAAGAAATATTATTTATATAAAATTATAAATATTATAATTAGTATTTTGATTCTCCTGTAAAGTAGCTAAAACACATAGTGATTATTGAAAGCGCAGCGACGACGAGATTAAGAAATAATCTTATTCAAAGTGTATCTTATAATTTAATGTGGAGATGTTTTCTCATATATGCTGACGATTTTCTTGCTCTGTTTTCGGAGGGTCGTCGTTTCTAGTTAAGGCGAGGAGGGTCGTGAAAACTAACGATGTGTCACTTGAGCCTAAACCTACTGCTATGAAATCCTGTTATCCTTGACCCTTGAAGACTTTGTGACGTCTTCCGGTAGGCTGTTATGAAGCATGAGCGCATAACTAATCACTCTTTGGTCTTATCTTGGAACCTCTCTAAATTCAGAATAAGTGGCTAAGGCCGTGTCGAGACACGCATCTGGGAGGTTACCGTAGCTTATGTTATAATTTAAAAGAAGATTTGGAGAGTAACGTCTAGTAAGGTCAATAACGTCTTATACCGGGCATAAAATCTTATGCTAATTGGATGATGCCCAATTAGCATTCCCATATATGGGAAGCAAAATATATTGAATCAGGATGATTGGTTTAAGTGTTTTTAATGACACCGGGAAATTTGATATTTCACCATATCGATTTCTTCTTTGCATATTCAAACATACATTTTAAAAATTTACATTTTACTCGTTTTGGGTAAAATATAAATTACATTTAATACTTTATACTTTATTCGAAACGTACATAGTTGACTGGTCTTGCAGCTCAGTTGGTTGCCTGCTAAGTCATAAGTCGTGGGTTCGATTCCCACCCACGACAAACATTTGTGTAATGAGTATGGATGTTTGTTCTGTGTCTGGCTGTTTCAATGTATCATAAGTATATAGTACTTAAAGTAAAAAAAAGTATATAAATATATATAATCTATCAGCCATCTAGTTCCCAAAGTACAAAATATGTTTAGTTTGGGCTAGATGGTGTTGTGTGAAATGTTCACCAATATTTATTATGTTATTTATTTGTATTTATAGTTTAATCATCATCATCAACAGCTGGGCATAGATCTCTTTTCTTGTATGCCACCTCGATCATGTTCCAATCTTGTCCAAGTAAAGTACATACACGTAGATGTAATTTTAAAACGTAAGGAGCGCGCGTCGCCTGTCGTACCGTCTCGTACGATAAAATCTCGAGTCTACTAAGTTCTTTAGTCAGGGAAATATAGTTGTTTACAGTTCGGCTCCGGAATACGTGACCTGATTGGGAATTGTTCAATTAACGCGTGACTTACGAGCTCGCAGAATAATACCGACAAATTCATTGAATTACGTCTATGTCTTCGGCTGAATTGGATAGCCATGCTTTACGCTTCTCTCGTGTATCATACACACACTAGCTGTGTCTTGTAGTTTCACACGTGTGATGAAATATGATGAATAATACTTGTTTGCTTACTTTCTTTACGGTTTCAGTTATCATTACAGATAAACAAACCTACAAACTACACATACATACATACATAATATGTATTTAACTAAAAACTACAACACAAAAAGCAAACAGATTACCCCAGACCGGTAAAGGTCTAAAGATAATCTTATTGCTCAAACCCGCTACCAGTTGGCAGCATACCCAGCATGCTACAAGCATTGCCGCGCTGAGGGGCAATAGTTATGCGTCGGGCCAGACACCACAGCATGTTGATCACGCTAAAGGTATAAAATGAATGCATGAAATTATAAAAAAAAAACTCCACACACTAAAAATGAGGAGGACCGACAGGCAAGAAAATTACTCCACAGGTAAGAGTCAAGCTATTAAATGCTGGAAAGTAACATCACAAATTTTCCGCAAAAAAATCATTTTCAATCAATTTTCAGACATGAAAATTAATTTTACGAATTATAACGTAAAAATAACTTAAATCAAAACGTTTTTGTTGATTTGTGTTGTTGCTTTCTAGTATGTAGAAAGATGACATGTTTATAAGTACACTAAGTAATTTTGTCTTCTAAAATGTTAGAATGCACGAGCACGACTGACGATTTCAATCTACAAACTCTTAAACATAGTTAAAATGGAAAAAGTTATCCATCAGTAACTTCAAAACATGTATTAATATTCTCTTTGCCTTGAGTGTAGCTTCCTATACTTATAGCTATGTATAAAGTTATCCAACTTCAAAACATGTATTGTATTAAAATTCTCTTTGCCTTGAGTGTTTCTATAATTATCTATGTCATAATTGTATATATCAGTATATGTTTGTCTGCGCACTAAGAGACACAAACCGATACGTTAAGCTTACAAAGGGACTTTAGAATGTGAGCAGAGATTCTACACTAATACTGGGAAATACACGACACACTTTCCTTATAAATATATTCCTAGGTAAGGTAAAGGGCGTATTCTTTATTCACGTAGGTACCGTGCTGTGCACCTGACGCTATCTCGTGCAATGAAAATTTGTCGTCTTCTTGCCAAATTTGAACTTATTCTTTGCGAAAGCGGAGATGTTGTGGCTCTCTCATATTTGTACGATGAAAACGAGTGCTCTTTAATAAAATTTCTCGCTAAATGAAACGAGGAACTATAGTAACGCGAAAAGTGAAAAATGCTTTGATATACATACGTACGTTTAGATCTAAATAGAAACTATTTAATGTTGAGCTCTCAGCTCTCTCTCGTTCGCATTTAAACATTTTTCAAGAATCACAAAATATTATAAATTTGTGGCGGCGGCCATCTTGGATTTACAATAATACAGAATATACTAAATTGTATTGTCATCAGGACTAAAGGTGTATACCAAATTTCAGATCGATCCGTCAACTGCAAGGGGGTAAAATTTCAATTACTAAATTTGACCCAAACAAACAAATAAACAGGTCAAACTAAATAAAACCGTTTAAAAAATATAACCTATGACACTCTGGAAGTGAAGACGAATCTAATGACACATCGCCCATCAAAATCGGTCAAGCCGTTTAGGCTGTAGGCCGTCATATAGATACATAATATATACATACAAACGAGTACACTCGAAAAACATAAGCCTCCTTCTTACGCAGTCGAGTAAAAATATAAAATTACTGAGTGGAGATGATAGAAAAGTGAGAGATTAGGAAAAATATTAAAAGTTTT
Source organism: Lycia hirtaria (assembly GCA_947563715.1). NCBI lineage: Eukaryota > Metazoa > Arthropoda > Insecta > Lepidoptera > Geometridae > Lycia > Lycia hirtaria. Next base: position 2,433,485 of record OX387379.1, read on the forward strand.
TTCTCGATTTATTTTATTTTGGTTGTGTAGATCCATAATATATGTTTTGTATTTTAAACTCCGTCACCAGTATAAAATATAGTATTTGAATAAAACCTCAAAATTTTAAATATTTCTCTTATCTAAATAAACAGATTTGTTATAAAATTTTGTGATGCGCGAGAGAGATAGCTGCGCGTTTTAAGCCCAGCCTTACCTAAAGGTGTCATTGTATCACCAAATAAATGGGTATCAAGTATGTAGGTACCTTACCATATTTTTAAGATTTTGTGTACAAAGGGTGAACTGTAGCCTACAACTAAGTTTTGTATGTTTATTTGTCCATCTAGTATATCTTTGATCAGCTATTTATTTTTAAAAGCGATATGTAAATATTAACTATTTGGATTAATAGCTTCAGCGACTGATTATACAGTTTAGTTTCTCTATTGCGAGGTCAGTAGACAAAGGAAGTTTGTTTTTAATTTATTGTAAATAAGTTTTCTTATCACTACATAACATATTTTGTCAACTTATCGCTGACACGAAATGAAACTTGCGGAAAGAAGACAGAGAATTTAAGAGGATGGTTATAGTTAAGTTAAGTTTTTCGGTGAGGCCGTAGATAGCTGGCCAGCTTCAAGGCTAAGCATAGGCTATAGTCAATATTTTAGACCGTGTACTACAGAACCACCGATAGATAAATCAACATCGTACATGTTCAGGTTCAGTTTTATTTCACAACGGTTTATTCGGCACACCTAAATGATACGTCAGCGAGGTTTATCTCCGACAATTCGGCGCGTCAAATCCACCTGTCCCGTTCCATAAATTGCTTATACAAAATTATTCAGCACATGTGGGGAGTGCAGCACACGCTACTCTGACACAGCTAGTCGACAAATCAAGGGATGTGTAAATAAATCCAGCAAAGTAAGAGTTTCAATTGCACACCGAGGCTTCCGTAGGTACTTTTATGCTTGTGTCTATACATGAACACTGACACCAGGACTAATTAGTCAAAAAAAAATTACTATACATATCTAAGAATATTAAAATTTGTAAGTTCATATATTTTCGACAGTAAGAATAGTCTTAAATGCTACACGTTCACTTAGAATATCAAGTTCAAATAAGTAAGCGTTAGAGACCTGGGGGGCAATTCAGTTAATCGAAACCGATCCGTAACTGAACCTTTTGCGAAGCATTTCCTGTCTGTTGCTATAATTTTTTGAATTAGTAACGAGCGAAGGACGGTGTCACATTTCATCAAATGTGTCAATTGTATGACTTAGAAGTGACTGAATCAAAAAAAAGATGGCGGCCGATGGGAAACGGTTCACATATGGTTCAGCTACGGAGCGGTCTTGAATAACTGAATTGCCTTGCAGTTATTTTTATCCAAAGAAAATTTAACACTACCGTCTGTACTTATTATAGGTTTATATCACATGACAACAACTGTCACATGTCAATTTTCGTTTCTTTTTTTGTGGAATCAACAAATACATTGTATCTCAAAGTTCTTGCACAAGAATTTCCCATTTTTTCTAAAATTATTTACGCTAGATTTTCTTGCACTTGGCCACTTTTTAGCATTTGCTTATTCACATCAAAGCAATCCCTACAATCTTGCCAATTTTAAGACTTGTATCTATTACTGTTCAAAAGATATAGCTGTTTAAGGTTAGGACAGACAGACGCACATCTTAATCTCACGAATAGGCTCCCTCGCCCTTAGTACGGAACCCTAAAAAGAATTTCCGTTATTGCAACCTAACAAGGCAGAGGCGGCGACGCTCCTGCCTTATTCATGAGTCCATTCCCACCTTCTCTCCATCTGGACAGCGCCAAATTCGTCTGTTTTCTCACCATGAAATTTTTTCAACACTCAAACTTTCTGAACCTCCAGGGAAATGAGATCAACTTTTGAACTCAATCTTTTAATACGACTTAACTTTGCGAAGTTTGACCTAATCGAGATAAGAATGATGAAATGTGAGCAATATTGCCTACTGATAAAACAAATCTGGAAATACGATGTTTTCCGAGAGGATTGCTTCTTACCGGACTGCCGACGGAGGTTAGTCTTTAACCGACTTCAAAAAAGAGTGAAAGAAAATGAGGTTCTCAATTTTGTTGTATTTGTTTTCTGTTTGTTACCATATAACTCTGTCATTTAGAAAAAAAACATAATTTTAATTTCAAAGGATATACTTACAGATTAGACCCATACAAATGTCATCGAAATTAGTACATAAAGCAGTTTGATTTTTAAAACAAAATTCTCGGAAAAAAATATGTTAGCAAAATAAACGAAATTATTTTATATTATTTTATTCTGAGGTTGGTTGTGGTTTTCAAACTATACTAATTATTCAAACGCACATTTTATTTTTAATACAAGTTAGGATTGCTCTTGACCGTTAATTCACTAGTATGTACCTACTTATGTGTATGTTTAATTACGTCTTTGGTATGCTTTACAGCCTAAATCGTTTGACGGATTTTGACATATTGTGGGCAACGAGTATCGTGGCAAAGAGTAACTAGAGAGAAAATTAAATAAAACTAGTCAAGTGCGAGTCGGACTCGCGCACCGACAGTTCCGTACAAACTTACCTGTATAAATAGTTCGATTCCTGAACTAATTATTAGGTAACTAATGAAAGTACTGAACATTCTTCTAACAAAAAATAAACTGTACTGTGAGTGACTTTAAATTTGCCGTTGGAAAACTGTTGTCCCTATACATCTACATAGGTCGCGGTTAGTTTACCAACTTCAAATAATTTTATAATGGCAAAAAAGTAATAATTTAGAGATGTGACCACAAATTTAAAAAATTCGGATTTTCCTTTACTTGTGCTGAAAGGCATCTTGCCAAATTTTATGATTCTAGGTCAACGAGAGAAATCCCCTATAGGTTTTCATTCCCTTATATATATAAACATCCTTATCTAAAGATAAGGCAGTTCTTTCTTTGATTTCGTTGACTTCGACGTTTGTTTTATTTTTACTGTTCCAAGGTGTAGCATATTTCATCATCATCATCATCATCATCATCGTCTCAGCCACAAGAAGTCCACTGCTGGACATAGGCCTCTCTCGCGGATTTTCAGAAAGACCGGTTCGGCCTGCATCTAGCATCAAATTCAGCAGATAAATTTATTTATTACACACCATTTGAGTATTTGATATTAATTTGAGCTTGGAACCTTTACGAGTTCTTGAGAAAAAGAGCCTTGACAGATAACAAAGTAATCCTATAAGGGTTCCGTTTTTGCCAACTAAGGGTACGGAACCCTAAAAATATATAAATACCTAAAATTGAATGTATCGAAATAACATACCTACTGTACAGTGATTGTTGTTTGATAGAATACATGTTGTAGTTGAGTATTTTATTTTTCTCTTATTAATATTGCTTGTTATTTACGTCAATATTTTTTGAAATTAGAATGTAATTTCAGCTTATGAACAAATAGATAAATTGAAATGCAAACATAATGAAATGAATCTTGATCACGTAGCTGAGATATCAGTCTGCGCCAAGAATCTGAATCTTAATGAGTCTCCAGCACTAATTGGAATGCTCGTTTCGTCTCCAATTGTGATAGGGGGATTCAACTTTATTATTTACTCTACTATATTATCTACAGGATATAGCAAAACTTAACGATGTTAGATTAACACCTTTTTTAACGAAACCTTTAGTTAAATTATGAAAATTTTATGACTGGAAGAAAAAAAATACATTGAATGTGTCAGCTGCTTCTCTTCCCGGGCATACTGTAAAAGTCAGTTAGGTTAGTTAGTCTAGTCACTTAGATAGATAGATAAACTCATTATTGTTTACACCACTATTCTAAAACACTAATTAACAAGAGAGAGCTTACACGCTAGCGAAAACAACAGCAAAACCATCGAACCTTCTAACCACGGTCAAATGCGTCAAACGGCTTTATGATTTTTGATGCTCTGCTTACCTCGTAAAGGAAAATAGGCGTCTTACAATGTAATACGTAAGTTACAAAAAATATAGTTTTTCTATACCAAACTTTGTTGACTTTTTCCAAAGCAAATATTGTCGAATTTTATGAGTATATCTATAGAGATACCTTTAAGAATAAGTAGGAAGCTTAGTCCGTCAGCTTGTTGGGTAAATAATACGTACCTATTGTAAGGATCGCAAGTCGAACCTGGAAAAACTTGGCACAAGACCGAGATGAGCGGAGTAAAGAAGGCCTATGCTCACTGCTCAGCCTATGATGATGATGAAGGGAGTAATTGCATTTTTTTTTTGTATCCGTATCTCGTTCTATTTGTAACCGCCCACCAAAAAAACGGAGGTTCTCAATTCGACAGTATGTTTTTTGTGTATTTATTCAGCGACTACTTTGCCAATTATGAATTGATTTTGACGATTATTTTTAACCGACTTCCAAAAAGAAGGAGGTTATTAATTCGGTCTGTATGTTTTTTTGTATGTTTGGTCACCGATTACTCAGCCAATTGTGCATTGATTTTAACGATTCTTTTAGTATTTGGTAGGACATAGTTCAGAAGTGGTCCCATATTTTTTTTATTAAAATCGATGCAGTGCTTTGGTTTTTATAACAAAATAACTGGTAAAATATCATCCAAGTGCCTTTAAAAAAGTGAGCAAGTCGCGTATATATTGTATTGCCTATTTTAAAGTCGGTTTTCAGTTTTTTTATACCTACTATAAATATCAAGTACATATTCCCATTTCAAACATAACATAAGTTAATACAACTAGTAAACACAATCATGCAAGTTACATATTAAAGTTACGAAAAGTAAACGTCTTATACCCAAATGTGAAATTCTAAATTATTCTTCAAATCACGCGTGAATAGGTTTCTTCTAGGCAAGCTCACTCCATCGTAGACCGTAACTGTTGCTTAACACCAGGTGAATTGACGGTCTAGCGCAAGCCTATTTTTAAATAAATAAAAAGTATTTAAACCTTTTTCCGTAAAAAGGTCACGGACCCTGGTGTCTATGGAGCTAAAAAAAAAACCGTTGTAGGTACTCCTAAAATCTGTATGTTATGATTTAGGTATATATTGTCCAATCGCGTTCTATTTTCAAATATTACCATTTCAAACATCACTTCACTTATAAAATAATAAATAATTAATTAATATTTCAAACAAAATGGGAATAAACGTGGTTTTCAATACGCTACGCATCACGTGAATTAAGTTTTACGTATTCATCTTACGGTAAACTTGTAAATCGTATTTTCTTGCAAATAGCATCCCTGTTTCATTGTATCAAGAGACCGGGCGTTGAGAAAAACCTCTTTAGCCCCGTGCTTCCGGACAAGAGAGGTTAATAAATTACTTGATACAGTTTTCTTCACATTTTTTCATTTGTGAAAATAGAAGAAAAACTTTCACAAGCTCGTTTGCCTGACGAGGTGATTCGTGCTAGAGTTAAATATAACGCAGTCACGAACCATTGAATCGATTATAGCGTGGCTGGTACAATCAAGAGTGAATAAGTATGTTAGCCAACGATATTATTATGGGGCTAGCGCTAGTGCTAGGATAGCGCTGGCTATTAACCGTGCATCCACACCGCAGTTACTTTTCGTAGATCAACGTTTCAAAGTGTTACTCGGCAACATTCAAGAGCAAAAAGCTATTTATTGTTAATATATGTTGCCGTGTTAGTTTAAGTTAAGCAACGTTGCTCTAACAAACGATAACATTGTTAGATAATGTTACCTCAACACGGCAACAGAAAATAGCATCTGTTAGCGTGGGATGGTACCGTAGAAAAGAGTTATTGTTTGTTATATTTTGTTAATTTATGTTATTGGCGGTATGGACGCGATGAGTAACCACAACAAATAGTAACAAGGATATATCTATAGTTATAGATATTTACCTTATGTTACCATGTTGCATTGTGTTGCTCCACAAAAGTTAACTGCGGTCATAAAACGTTTGGTCACCGTGCGTGGATGCACGGTGACCAAACGTTTTATGACTACGATGAGTTCCTAAATAGTGGTAAAGGTAGCACATAACATTTATGACATTCTGATATAACACGTTGACATTTTATATAATTTGTCATTGACATTTTAATTATAATTGTATGTACAATAATTAATTATTTAAATTAAGTTATTCACTAGCAATCTAGTGTGTACTATTATGTACAAGATTCTTAATTTTGTTTGACGTGTAAATTGATTTTAACAATAAATGACTTTAACTTTGACTTTGACTTCTGCTCAAAGACATTCGAGCTCAATGAGGTCTAAATGAAGCTTTAGACCACTTGCACGATTGAAATTGTTTCGATTTTCAAAATATTTCGAAGGTTTGAAGGCAAAACTAATCAATCTTCTCAATCTTCGCAAACTTCTCAATCTTAATTTAGGCTAAAAAAGGCTTTACCGCGGCTACAGAGAATTTAAATCAAAATCTTTAAGTTTGTCATTAGTAGTTTGTAGTTTAGTATCGGTCAACTCAGGACACTTTTTTCCTGAATTTTGTTTTAGTCTTGCGACCGTGTGTTAATAACGTCATTGTGCCTTAAAACATTCACTATTCGTAGTTTCGGTGCTTAAACGGTAAAAGTAGGTATTGAAACAAAAACACAATTCCATCCGTGGCCGGACACTTCAGTTGCTTGAAACGCGCCGGAAGAGATACAAGCTACACGACGGAACGAGATGCAGGAAATATTTGTAGGTAGGTAACATAAGTTGGCGTTTAGCATCTCTGTGAGCTAATTTGCATGTTAGCAGAAAGAGTCGTTATTTAATTAAATGTACTTGCAGAAAGGTACATTAATAGTGTTTTGAAAAAATTTCGCGATTTTTACTCGTTGAAATGAAACCTATTTTAACGGATTTGTTGCATAGGTTTTAGGTAATTTTATGATCTGACATTTCGAACACTTGAATCATTTTCAAAAAACTAATAATTTCATATTAGGTAAGAATAGGCAGGCAGGAGGCAGCGATGGACCGCGATTTATGGAAAGAAATGGGGGAGACCTTTGCCCAGGAGTGGGACAGTATAAGTTAATAAAAAAATAAGTTAAGAGTATACAGTATTTATTTGTCGTTATCGCACAGTTAATAATTATTAAAAATACAATACCAAAGCTCATACACGCTTTCTACTATCGTCATTTATATGTACTATGTTTAGTACAGATTACGCTTGCTATTTGGCTTGCTTGGTTTGATTCGTTCGTTGTTACAGGTAGATGGCAGTTCAAAATATACGCGATAAATCCGTTAAATTTGTTGCATTTCAAAGATAAATTAATTTATTGAAGTATAATTATTTTTTCAGAATTCGCCTAGGGAAGTATTTCTTTTGCTAGTTATTCAACCAACAAGCAGTATCAGTAAGGGCAGTGACCATTAAATCCGAAGTACAATTTCAGCTGAACTTTGTGTCATACAAGACATAATATGTATTTAAATAGCTTACTACATTACAGCTCAGGGTTTTGCAATTGTTGAAGTTTTTATTTTTTATTTTTGGGTGTCAATTAGTCCCATGCTGTGACGTACAAGCAAAAGCTTACCATTAGGATATTTGCTCTTTATCCCTCAGTTGCATAAAAAATCTGTTTACTGACTATTACGTATTCTGTGGTTGCAAGCCACAGAAGCCTCATGAGGGGTAAGTATCGAGGTAGCCAGTAAAGCGGAATGTCGGCGCCTTCGACATCAATCACTTGCGTTGCCAGGGATTACTCAAACCGGGGCGTCATCCAGCGCTGAGGCGATTTACATAAATAAGCTCATCTGTATTCAGCATGAAAGCCGAGACGAGCCCATGCAACAACATGTGGCATTCGACTTGCAGACCTCCATTATTAATTGTGGGCGAGTGACGCGAGGGAACTATACAGACTAGCCTCTAGTACTCGCCTCGTTTCTATTTTGAACTTTCTAACGGCTTTTAGTTTGTTATTGATTCATATTTACGTGGGTTAGACGTTATTCGGATTGTTTGTGTTGTTATTTTAGTACTATAAGCTTAAATATCCAATGACCTAGGATACCTGTAAAGTCACAATCCTTATGTAAATAATAAGAATAGATATTAAAAGAAAAACAATATGCCCGACTTCAGAACAGCAGTTTTTGTAGTCGCGGATACGCTGTTGAGTGTACATTTTTTGTGAGAAAGTATGCGTAAAATCGCTGTAAAAGATTATAAATGGGCATATTTTAGAATAATTCTGGTAAAACTCGTTTATTACGAAAAAGTTTATTTATTTATTTATAATTTAAGTTCGTTGGAGGTTATGAAAAAAGGCATTTTTTTACTTTGGCGACAACGTCTAACGACACCTCGCACATCACGATCGGTCAAGCCGTTTAGTCTGTAGGCTGTCATATACAAACATCTATACATACAAACATACATACAATCGAAAAATATAACACTCATTCTTACACAGGCGGGTAAAAACAAAAATATGTCCAAGCGGCATTATACATACTTGAATGACACATGCATATCATCACACAGGTAGAGTTGTGCAACATCTTCACAAAGGCCATATAACAAAATTTATATAGCCTATGATATGTTTAATATTATAGCTTATGGCTAACTTATAAAATTACTATAGTGCATTTTATGTAACCAATGAACTTTCAAGTAAATGATATATAGTTTACGAGGTATATCTCGAGCCTGTCAAATTTGTCAATTTTGACAGATTCTGTCATCCGAAATGAACAATATTCTTATAGGAATTTTGGCGGGAACGTCTTAGTAACGTGTTGTTGCTTTGTTTTATTTTCCTAAACTTGTGTTATTTTGAACATTAATGATATAAAAATGGTGCTGTTTTATTCACTAAGTGTTCGATAAAGTGCGTGAGTGTGGGCAAGTGAAATAAAGCAGTAAAACGTGTGATTTTACTTTGTCGGCAAAACTCCATAGAAGCTTCTAGTAAAGTCGCCATCACTTTACTGGAACAGGACTCGACTTATAAATTGACTGTATACGTGACTTAGATTGTGACTAGAACACTTACAACTTGTTTTATTCAAGAAACTTGAAAAAAATCCTAATACTTGACACTGGCAAATGCTTTAATGCGGGTCCAATACAAAAAAGATGATGAATATTCTTATATTGTCTAGATCAGTTCTTGCTGTATATAAAGTTGTGTGTGTTTCCATTCCACGTGTCTATTTTTATTGTGATGAAAATGCATTTAGCTTATGAATGCATTTTTGTAAAGACTATTTCAATTTTTCCTTTTACTTCCTCGGTTTGGGGCGTTCAAAATGTGACTAGTGAATTACATAAGGGACGCGTGATAGCGTTTAGTTTTAACGCAGCTTTACAATAGAATTAACTGTAAGGTTGCTATTAAACAAGTTGGACGTAGATTTAAATTTTGAGCTCGTAAATTAACCCTTCATCCTTTAGAAATAGCAAAGGGATAGGGGCGTAATGGTCTATTTGTGAGATGTAATGGGCCAGCCTGGCCGAGCGTTGCGTAATTTGGACATATTCTGAATTAACGCTATTTCGAACTGACTTTACAGCGAATCTTAGTTTATAACTAGCTAGCTTTTTTTAACTACAAAAAAAAAACATTAATATACGAGAAATATAGTGACACCGAAAACCTCGCTGAAGTTTGTCTTGGCGTACCTGCTCGACACATTATTTCTTTCAAATATAACAAATATATAGCACAGCGGATTGGCAAGTTGAAGTGGCAATCGGCAGGGTACATATCACGTAGAACTGACGGCCGATGGGGCCGAAAAGTTCACGAATGGAGACCACGCACCGGCAAGCGCATCGTAGGAAGACCAGCCACAAGGTGGGCATATGATTATGATTATGAAGATATCATACAAGTGGCAGGAAGACGCTGGATGCAGGCCGCTTCCAACCGGTCGGTAATCCATGGGGGAGGCCTATGTCCAACAGTGGACTTCTTGTGATGATGATGATAACAAAGATATAGGTACATTAGTGGAGTTATGTCGCCGTCGCGTGAACAATAAATATATATTTGTGGACATTTCACACAACACCATCTAGCCCAAACTAAGCAAAGCTTGTACTATGGAACTAGATGGCTGATAGAATACATATATACTTTTTTTTTGTAAATATATACATATGATACATAGAAACACCCAGACATAGAACAAACATCCATGCTCATCACATAAATGTTTGCCCTGGGTGGGGATTGAACCCACGACCTTTCAGTTCAGCAGGTAGACGTAAACACACTACCAACTGAGCCATAAGGCCAGTCAACTCTGACTGACTGACTGCTCAGTATTACACAGTCACACTATTAAGTCAGTCTGGTATTTTGTATGGAAAACAAAATACCAGACTCCTTAAAAATTATTGAATAGATATCTTCTAGATCGACGAGCTCGATCCTCGGCTACACAATCGTCTATTACCTACTATTTCTAACAATAATTATAGTTTAAAAAACTGAAGCAACCGACTTCTCATGGATGCCATTGTTATAACTAGACCAAATTGAAATGGGACCACACGGGAAGCACCAGCTTTTAAATCAAAATTGGTTCACCCAGTCGAAAGTTCTGAGGTAACAAACATAAAAAATACAGTCGAATTGAGAATCTCCTCCTTTTTTGAAGTCGGTTGTAAATATACAGCCGAATTGTTAACCTCCTTCTTTTTGAAGTCGGTTAATATAGATTTGGAACACATGATTACTGAAAGTATAGCAAACGCGTAAAAAGTGAGTGATTCTCTGCGAAGCTTCCAGTCGTTTATGTAAATGCTTGTTCGTGCAGACGTGTTCACGGCCGCTGATTTTTATCGTAGTATCTCAACTCGATTCACTGGAGTGAGACATATCTTTATTTGCGTTTTATCGGCAAACATATTATTTGCTTCATCGAAAATATAAAAACTTCATGTATATATGCTTTATAGTATAAAAGTAAGTACCTATATGGAGTAGTAACGTATGCTGAAAGTTTGGAATAGATTTAAAATACTGTGAGAGAAATTATTTAATTTGTATGAAATTTTTGAAGAAAACCTATCTGCCAAATCACACTGGGGGTTAAGCTGGCGTGTGAATAATGATTGCCCACAGTGAGAAGTCTGCGCCCAGCTGTGGGACATTATTTAATAACAAGACCGTCCGGATAAAATTTTACTAACCTTTGTGATCAATTACAGGTATTACAGGTAACCTAGGTGGTTGTAGCACATAGACTATGACGTGACATGGTTTTTTGGTGCCTTGTTGTGTAAATAATTACAGTTTAAAAAACTAAAAAACACGCTTCAAATTGTTGTATTGTCATCGGTCCCCGATAAGTCTACAAAGTTTGAATGAAATCTGACCGTTTGAAGAGGGACAAAATCAAGTCCAAGGGAGTTGGTTACAAACAAACAAACAAACATGCATACAGGTGAAGCAAATAAATAGTGTTAAAAACCGCTGCAAGGTTGCGGTGGTGTAGGAAAACCGTTGAGTTCTTGATGTATTCTAGTCTGCCCTTGCAGCTTAGTTAGTAGTATGTCTGTCTGCTAACCTGTAGGATGTGCGTTTGATCCCTACCCAGGACAAAACATTTGTGTGATGAGCATGGATGATTGTTTTGAGTCTGGGTGTTTCTATGTATCACTAATTATGTTGGGCTGTTCTTGAGGATGCAAAAAAAAAGGAATTAATCTTAAAGATTATTTAATTAATATACATTTAATTTTATTTACAACTAATTTACATGTGACTGATGTCGATGTAAGAACAAAAGTGACATACTTAGTGACCTTTAACTTAAAAGTAAATTTATGTTTCGCAATTCATGACACCTGGATTCACATGGGAGTTCGTTTCTCAGTATCTTGCAGCGATCGAACAGTATTGTGAAACAGCGGCGACTTCCCGGTAGGTGTTGCTATGTGTCATCAAATCACACGATGTCTGCTTACTTAACACACTAGTATGTATTTACAAAAAAGTACACATGTATTCTATCAGTCATGTAGTTTTCATAGTAGGTACAAGCTTTGCTTAGTTTGGGCTAGATGGTGTTGTGTGAAATATGTACCGATATTTATTTATTTATTATTATTTTGAAATATAAAATCTCAAAATATGGGACCTATTTGAGAGAAAACTCTAACGACTACTTGCACATAGAAATCTTTGAAGCTGCTTATGAGGAGGTTATATAGAAATATAATATTATTATACATAATACATATATATGTATGAATTTACATAAATGGAAGTAATGGCGTACATAGAGATATGGGTACTTTTGGTGCACGATAGTGCTACAATGAGTTTAGCTACTTCTGATAGTCAGATAAAATACTATAAATAAAATTGGGTTATACATGTGGACAGTAAAATACCTACTTTCCATTACGTTTTGTCGATGCACCTTAATTAACTTCAATACTCAGTGGGCTTTTAAATTTAAAATGATCCCTTATTTTCATTTAAATTCATAAATGACGTTGAATTGCAAATTTTATTTACCGTTTTTGCATAAATAAATATTTTCCAGGTAATTTCACACTCTATCCGTGCTTCAAATATAGGAAAATTCATGTTATTGTGAAAACTAACGTGGTTTTTACACATTTTTATTTTGAACAAACACGTCTATTTTTGAGCCGAATTCTCCGACTATAGTTTCAATCGCATACGGCGGTCTTTTTCAAAAGGAGCAGTGCAGACTTCAGTCTCGAAGGACGTACTAGAGTACTAGATGAGACGTCCGACGAGATGCAATCTTGTTTTAGTAATTTTCAAAATGAAAACGTTTTGTTTAATATCAAGTTGACGATCCTCTTCCAGTCGGAAGCTTCACGAACTACAATATTGTGTAAATGCAGTAAAATGATTTATGCCATCAGTTTATCACTTGCTAAGCCGAGAGAATCTTGAATGGTTCAAACCTCCTGTACCCGGACATGACAAATTTATAGTTGTGGCATGCTAGGTCATTGGGTATTGAAATGGAGTGGATTTAACACGACCTTGTATTTAAAATTTATTGCATAATACAGTATACATTTATCGATGTTATTTATGATACATAGACGTATGACACACTCAAAATTAAATACAATACTTAAGATAAAATCAGAACCCCAGGTCACAGGCCGTGAACGAAGTACCCCAATAGGCTGGTGACATTACTTTGTAGGATAGCAATGCTGATCCACTGATTAAGGTAATCTAACGAATGCTAATAATTTTTGTAATAAGCAGCCAAGTACTTGGAAAAAACCGGACAAGGTGAGTCAGAATCGCCCACCGAGGGTTCCGTACAATCTAATAGATAAAAGAGGGAAATTATCTTGTTTTTATATTTTCCTTCATAAATCGAAAAATATATATCGTAAAAATATTTAAAACCCTGTTTTAGCTTATGCTACTGAAGTTCTTTCATATGATACCACACATGATACGGTTTATTCACTTTAAAATTTGGACCTTCATTCCTTGCATAATGACATAATTTTTTTGTGATTAATTAAAAATTTCCAGTTTTCGGTTTTTTTCCTATATTTTTTTTCCAATATTTCATAATTCAGATAGTAGATAAGTAATCGTTCATGAGCAATATCAACAGAATCTTAGTATTAAATATAATCTTAGTATTAAATATATTTAAACCGAATTAGACCGAAGAGTATAACTTGCCCCTTTGCTTAGCGTTTGTGGACTATGAGAAAGCCTTTGATTCGATCGAGACCTGGGCGGTGCTTGAGTGTCTCCAGCGATGCCGTATTGACTATCGGTATGTCGAAGTGCTGAAGTGTTTGTACAACAACGCCACCATGTCAGTCCGAGTACAAGACCAGAACTCAGAGGCAATTCCATTGAAGAGAGGCGTGAGGCAGGGAGACGTTGTCTCTCCGAAACTGTTTACCGCCGGTTTGGAAGATGCCTATAAGCTTCTGGAATGGAAAGGGCTCGGCATCAATATTACGGCGAGTACATCACTCACCTTCGGTTTGCCGACGATATAGTAGTCATGGCAAAGTCGATGGAAGAGCACAGTACGATGCTCGAAGACCTCAATAGAGTTTCCCAACGGGTGGGCCTCAAAATGAACATGGACAAAACGAAGGTTATGTCGAACGCCCATGTAGTGCCCACCCCAATATCTCTGGGGAACTTCACTCTTGAAGTTGTTGACGAATACGTCTACCTAGGACAAACGGTCCAATTAGGCAGGTCCAACTTTACGAGGGAGGTCAATCGTCGTATCCAACTCGGCTGGGCAGCGTTCGGGAAACTTAAAAGCGTCTTCTCGTCCAATATACCCCAGTCCCTCAAGTCGAAAGTTTGCAACCAGTGTGTGTTACCAGTGATGACATACGGCACTGAAACGTGGTCCCTAACTATGGGCCTTATAAGGAAACTCAAGATCACGCAACGAGCTATGGAGAGGGCTATGCTCGGAGTCTCTCTACGAGATCGAATCAGAAATGAAGAGATACGTAGACGTACAAAAGTCACCGATATAGCACAGCGGATTAGCAAGTTGAAGTGGCAGTGGGCAGGACACATAGCACGTAGAACTGATGGCCGATGGGGCCGAAAGGTTCTCGAGTGGAGACCACGTACCGGCAAGCGCAGCGTAGGAAGACCAGCCACGAGATGGACAGATGATCTCATACAAGTGGCGGGAAGACGCTGGATGCAAGCCGCTTCCAATCGGTCTTTTTGGAAATCCATGGAGGAGGCCTATGTCCAGCAGTGGACTTCTTATGGCTGAGATGATGACGATGATGATGAAATATATTTAGTAACAAATTTAATGTAGGCGAATAGGTCCGAATAAATAAAAAAATATATCCAATTTAAAACACTAAAGATAAAAGAGAACACAGTTATGGTTGTTATACCTAATAGCGTCAAAAATTAATGCTATCTTACCGCCGACACAGCCTCTTTATTATACGAAATAAAAATACTCTTTATCTTAACATCGTAAACTAAGCGTAACATTTTATTTAATGCTCAGTTGGCTATCACAATTTTTCACTGTCTGGGTTCTTCATAAAAACCTGTCGCACATGACTATCAATAGTGTGTTAACTCAAAAAACAGTGTTTCAAAGTAATTCCGATTACAGTTTTGACAGTTTTGTTTTGGCGTACCTACTAAGAAAAATATTTAATTAGCCGCATATTTACTAATAGTTTGATGTAAGCTAAGTTTTTCTACATTTAAATTATTCAAAAATCAAACTTTTTTTTTTGTATTTTAAATATAAATTCAACAATTTTACTTAGCTATACATACATATTTCTAGAACCATTTATGTTAGGAATCAAAATAAAAATAAAACTTTCTTCCAAAAATATTTAAAATGCAGCCACGAAGCAAAACTGCTAACTTTGCTGTAATGTAATTCAAGAAGACAAATAAATAATAAAGTGAAAAGAATAAATTAAATAAAGTGATACACAAATAACTATTTTATTTTATATTGATACAAATAAATAGGACACGACGATTACTACCTCATTTATTTAATTATCAAAATGGACTTATTCCCACATTTTGGTGAGTAGTTGAGGTTGAAATAAAACAGTTTTACCAGTTTTTATACAAAAAAAAAACGAATCATGACCTAACCTTATTCGCAAAATTTTGAGTTAATACCCTTTTGAAAATCATGTGGTTTTTTAGTAGTGCAAGAAACCCTTGCCGTCACAGGACTTTAGCTTATTCTTATTGTTCTGATTTTATTTAGTACAAAAGATTCCTTCACCGCCATTTCGGCAGGGTATCCCATTACGCATGCCAGGAAGTATGAGAGCACAAAGGGAATGAAGGAACGGTGTGGGACGGCCCTCATTTATTTATTCAGGACCTTGCCGGAGAAAGTAATTCATGCGTGTTTATTAAAAAGCTGAGTGGTTTTATCGGGGAAATAAATTAAAGTTGCCGACGGTAATGTCACTCTGGCGGTGGTGAAGCCTAAGAGGAACAATCGTCAGACTTTTATATATTTAAAACACTCTTTTCTTTTCTTATGAGTCTTTCTTTAATGTAAGCATTCAATAATAGGAGGAATATAGCTAGAACAACACATATCTAGGGGCACGGCCGTGCTCCCATGTGTGCGCCATGTGAGCGAGCGGGTACGTACGGCCGGGACTATCTTTACACGAAGAGATTCGTCGGACTCGAATATTATTGTGTCTGTATCTGAAAATTTATATTTTAAATTGTTACCATATAGAAATGTATAATTTGTAAAAAAATGCTCCAATAAACTTATTATAAATATAAGCAGAATATCTTCACAGAACCAATTTACAAGCATTCTAATTTTGAAATTGAAAGTTGTTATTCAAACTATTTCGTATAAAAAAATATCTAAATATCTGATTGTTTTAATAAGCCTGAGTATTTATTTATTTAACACTTTATTGCACACATAAATACAGTAACAAGCTGTACGATAGGAGGACTTATTGCTAATGTAGTATTTTCTGTCGGTCATATTCATTACTAGATCCTCATAGTAGAAGACAGAGTATAGGTAATAATGATCGGTATAGGACTTGGGGAGGTGCTGTGATCCAAAGGGGTTGTCACAATAGATCTGCAAAGGTCGCAGTGACGTGCCGGGGCTGCTATAGCCCGTTTGGCCTCCTAGGTTTTAAATAAAAAAAATAAAAAAAATAGGTAATAATATTATTGTTATTATAATACATTATTGTTATGTATATATAATATTTTATATATACATAACAAATATATAATATTTTTATGTATAAATTTAATTTTATATAATTCTAGTTTTCATTTCTTTTAAATTTTCATATTATTTCATTTATATTAAATTTATTTTTAATTTAGTTGACATTTGGCATACATGAAGTAAAACTACAGTGAATTAATATGACACCATGCAATTGAGCTGATGATGGAGCCGGAAAGATGGAACGGGATTCTTTGATTTCATGGTGTAGTACCGAAAAACAGATTTATAATAGTCTCTTGGTCCACAGCTATCTCTGTAGTACATTTTATGACGATCGGTTCAGCCGTTTGATCGTGAAAAGGTAAAGATCTTTTTTATAATTTTAGTTTTTAGCCGACTTCAAAAAGGAAGAGGTTCTCAATTAAATTGTATGTTTTTTTTGTATGTTTGTTCACCGATTATTCCGCCAATTGTGAATTAGTTTTGATTATTCTTTTTTGTTTGGTAGGTGGCATACTTTAGAGGTATTCCCATATAAATTTTATCAAAATCGATACAGTACTTACTTTGGTTTTTATGACAAAATAACTGGAAAAAATGTCATCCCGTTTGTTTTTTGATTAGTATATTATTATTAAATAAAATATAAATACCGAAGAAAGCATTTCAATAATAATTTTCTTAGTTGTATTTTATATTTTCAAACATGTTATTTTTATTAGACTTTAATAAATCATAATTAAGCATTTTTCATTAGGTTTTAAAGAGGACATTTTTTTATATAGAATAGCTCTACGTTTGACCACTAGCACGCCTGATGGAAAGCGATAACGGATTGAACATAAAAAATATTATTTAAGTTAAAAAGTGGACAATCAAGTTTCTCATTAAAATGAAACAATTTTTAATGGTTAAAATCATCATTGCTTAATCAAGTTTCTGCTCATTTTTATGAGCATTTTTAATCTCAATTCAAATATTAACATTATCATTTTTTTTGATCACAATTATTTTTAACATTAAAGTGTCAATAACAACGATATTATATCAACAAGGATTTCGCTCAAAAACGCCCGAGGTCAATGAGGTCTAAAGTGGCACCTCTAAACCATTTATACGATTAAAATAATTTCGACTTTCAAAATGTATCAAAGCAGCAACACAGACGTTTCAAACAAAATTAGACTTTAGCGTGAGGAGATAGAGACATAATCAAAATCTTTAGTCTCTAGTTCGTCATTGTTGGTTTATGAATATCAGTCAACTCAGGATACTTCGTGAATTTTGTTTTAGACTTTGTGTCCATGTGATAATAACATCGTTGGTTGGTAACTTGTTTTCCCCTAGCTCTTTGAAAATAAAAACGAAACTCGGAACACCCCTAAAGGGGATTCTAATTTGTGCAAGGAAATGAAATTAATTAGAAGGTATTATCGGTAAGCCTTTGATTAAACTCTCCTTTACAACCTTTTAATTAATGCCGAGAAATGTTTTAGCGGGTACTGAGCGGGTCTAGTTGGCCTATTATTAAAAGGTTAATACTTTGACGGTTTTTTTGTAAATTCAAGTATAACATTCTTTTTTGGTTTCGTACCCAAAGGGACCCTATTACTCAGACTCTGCTGTCTGTCTGTCTGTCCGTCCATCCGTCTGTCACCAGGCTGTATCTCATGAACCGTGATAGTTAGATAGTTGACATTTTCAAAGATGATGTATTTCTATTGCCGCTGTAACAACAAACACTAAAAAACAGAATAAAATAAATATTTATCCCATACAACAAACGTGATTTTTTGCTCGTTATTGCTCAATATTGATAACGGCAACAGGTAGACGCTTGAAATATTCACAGAATATTGAGTTACATTATTCACATTAAAAATAAATAATTAAATTAAAAAGAAAATAATATTTAAGTGGGGCTCCCATACAACAGACATGATTTTTTGCCGTTTTTGTAGATAATGGTACGGAACCCTTCGTGCGCGAGTCCGACTCGCACTTGGCCGGTTTTTTTCTTTTCGTAACTGCTTATGAAAAAGTATTTTTAATGAGCCATAATGTTTTCAAAGTCTATAAAGAGTTTTTGGACGAAAGGAGTAAAGGAACAATTAGTTCAATTATTAAAAAGTAGATATTTGTTAGGTATAAGTAAAATGAAAACATTGCCCGAGTTAAAAAAAAATGCATGTGTATCAAATACTTCGGCAATGGGTCAAAAACGGCTGTATGCTGTATTTGCATAAAGCATGCATATTATTTTAGTATGCAGTACTTTATTTGTGCCAGTAAACAGTCCAGGCAACCACATATACCAGAATGACGGTATTATCAAGTCAGAAGGCAAGAGCTGGATGAGATCACTGAAAAACCGGAAAGAGTGGTGTTATTCGGAAAAGCCTTAAGAACAGCGCAATTCCAACAGTGACAGCCTCATAGGTCAGTGGTAGTACGACTGCCTTCTGAGCTGTAGGTCGTGAGTTCGATGCCCGCCCAGGGCAAACATTTGTGTAATAAGCATGGATGTTTATTTTGTGTCTGGTTGTTTCTATGTATCTTATGTATATATTTACAAAAAAAAGTATTCAATCAACCATCTAGTTTCCATAATACAAGCCCTGCTTAGTTTGAGCTAGATGGTGTTGTGTGAAATGTCCACTAATATTTATTTATTATTATTTATAATTGATAAAGTTTGAGAATGATGATGATTGGTGCATTGATAAAATGCGTTCTGTATTTAATATTTCAAAACAAATGTTTGCGGAGTGTCAGATACTGCCACATTTTATGAATAATGGATGAAATGATCGAATCATTTCATCAATTATTCATTAAATGTCTCTGTTTACTTTAGAAATGGAAAGAACGAGAATATTTTTTTATATAAATCAATATTTAAAAGTGAACACAATGAAGTAACTTAATTCGTTTTTACTTATGGCTTTGCTTGCGTTTTTTAATTTAAATTATAGTTTTAAAAATGAAACAGCCGACTTTAAACTGCGCAATTTTGTTTTAAAAACGAAACTATTGAACCTGTTGAAATTTCTATGGAACCAATCTAATATACTTTCAAACAGAAAAAAACGGGTTGCACTCCGGGAGTGCCGGCAGAAGTGAAAACTAAAAAATAAAATAGCTAAAAGACTGAGAAAAATGTACATACAATAACAGAAACCTATTTTAACATTCTGCATTTAAAGTTCATCTTTACTCAACTAACACGTTAAAGGACGTTACGTGAAATTTGTGCATTTTTTTTATACATTATAGATCTACAATTGACCACCAACTCGCCATATGATAAGCGACGGTGGTGTGGTGTGTAAGTATTTTACAACAGATAGCCCACAAAAGCAAAATGGCCAGACAAAAATAAAATGAATATATTATTTCATACATACTTGTTTACACATAATTATTATTATTATAAATACACAACTTCAACTATCACATACAGCAGCGCAGAGAAACTCTTCCATTAAAGCCAGAATTTTTGTATGTTATCCATCAATCTATAGTGTATAATGTATATAAATTGGTAATGAAATTAGTACAATATACATTTTTCAAGTTACTCTAATTAAACTGCCTGATTAATACTAGTGTAAGAGTATTTGTAGATTTCGCTTATGTACCTATATATATATAGTTAAAACACGGATACTTGTTTCAGGTAACAATCATAAGTCGACACTTCTTCAAGATGTTAAAGTTTTGGCTTTTTGTCATGAGCGTCTATTCGACTTCTGCTGTAATTTATCATCTAAATGGTAAGATCGAGTACATTTTATTTTAATTATGTACTAATATAAGGTAAGTACTCTTTCATGGTATTTAGATGTTATGATATATAATTGAGGATGCCTAAAATTGTTACTTCATTTTAAAAACTTAATATTAATTTCTATATTTATAATAAATCTTGGAAGTCAAATTTGAACAAAGTCCTTTAAATTGGGTACTTCGGCGTTTCGCACCGCAAGTGGTTCGAACCGCGGTGCGAAT
This sequence comes from Lycia hirtaria, assembly GCA_947563715.1. Classification (NCBI taxonomy): domain Eukaryota; kingdom Metazoa; phylum Arthropoda; class Insecta; order Lepidoptera; family Geometridae; genus Lycia; species Lycia hirtaria. The sequence goes on from OX387379.1 coordinate 2,454,210, forward strand.
CACCCAAGAGCTCTTTTTGAATAGGTCATTTCGCACCGCGGTGCGAATCGAACAATATAATTTTGGAATAGGTCGATTCGGACCGCAATGTGGAATAAAACAGTTCTCTTTTTGGGTGAGTGGGTTCGAGCAGAGAAGATTATGTAGTTTGATTACATACGTAATACCTTACAGTACAACCAGGCACAAAATAATAGGAAAAACAAAATAATTAAAATTATTGTTTTTTACTTAAGTTTTAAAAAATATTGATTATGTAAAAAGATATTAAATAGATGCAAAATTTAATTAATTAGTATATTATAATGTACCAGCCTAGCGATACTCCATAGAAACTAACAAAATGTATGAAATAAAGAAATAACACGAAAAAAAAAACTGGGCGTCTACCTAAGTAGGTACGTAAACCAACTATTTTTGAGGTCGGTGTCTATGGAGGCCTTAGTTGATGATAGTTATTTAATTTGAAATATCTTCATATATCTTATTTTCTATGAAAAATCCCACTCTTAAATACAGTTATATTCCCTTTATAATGTACCTACATCATAACCTGTGATTAGCAAGAGTTAGTGTTAAAGTTATAAAGTGATTATGCCAAATAAATTTTAAATAAAATGTATAATGTATTAAGGAAACATGATTATTACGTATAATATAGAGAAAAAATTCACTAACCACTTTTCCACTCATCTATACAAATAAATAATTGAAATCCTTAAGTTTTTGATGAGCATCGGGGCGTTTCTTTATGGTCCGAATCGACCTATTCCAAAATATGTCTTCGGCCATTCGCACCGCACCAACCACTGCGGTGCGAATCGGCCTATTCAGAAACAGTACATGGGCGATTCGCACCGCGGTTCGAATCACATGCGGTGCGAAACGCCGAAGTACCCTTTAAATTTACGACTTAGAAATTTAAACAGAACAGAACTAAAGTTCTTATGACAATCAATAAAATTATTGAAATAATCTGATACTGTAGCCAGGATTGACGGGAACTCCTTAACGAAGTCGTAGCGTACGCATATGGAATTTCGCACACGACTTCAATTTAATAGTAGAATTTGACCTGTATCAATAATGGATGTTGATTTTCTAAAGAGAGTAGTCGAGGGGTACATAGATGTAATTTTAACAGCTAATCAGGATCTTGACCCTGAATGTTTTAGTACAGAGCGCTTATAAAAGTTTTTACCAATTATTGTTTATTAAACTTAGTAGAAGCTTCACATTACCTTCACATGTATGTTTAGTACAAATCTTACAGGCTTTTGACTTAATTAAAGAGAGATTTTTGGCGTTTATTTACGTTTCATATCTGATAATTAGTTCCAGTTCCCACGCTTGCACGCTTGATGCCTTTATAAGGTCCATGACTGTCTTCAGGAATATACCTATACTATATTCGAATGAAACTTTACCTATCTTTACGCACATGTTTAATTTTTTTTAACATAATATTTTTGTCTGGGTCGGGCACATTAATCTGTTGTTACTAACCTTCAATGTGTAGATACAGAATACCAGCGCATGCCTCCCCTTTTCTCCATGGATGACTACAAATCCTGCCTGCGTGATGAGGGTAGCACTTACTGCGTGCTGAAGCTCAATCTCTATGCAAAGCCTGGGAATCAACTCATGCGCATGATAACTGTAAGCATAATTTTGAAATATATTGAATCTGGAATTTATTGTCTTCGAAATTCATTTTCAAAAAAACATCGGACTTCAGTGTCTAGTACGGTTAAAAAAAAAACTAAATGCTACCGGCGGCGTTATATGCATGTTATTTTTATAAAGTACTGTTAGAAGTTAAGTATATGCAATAAAATCAGTATAATTATTTTTATTAATAGGAATATTCGGACTACACGCACAAGCATTACAACCATGCTGTCATTGGTAGAGGAGTATGTGTAAAAAAAACTTGTGAGAAGTATTTTAGCACAGCTAAAACTACAGAAGACCCATCAGGCATACTTGAAGAATGCTTGGACGACTCTTTGCAGAAGGAATATGGCTTGAATGCTAGAGTGAGTGAACTCTATGACTGTGATAGCCATAATAGATCAAGTGACATCGATACTTGGGATTGGGTAGTGCTGGTGATCATTATTGTACTTGTGATCATGAACATTCTTGGAAGCGCATACGATTTTTTTATGAATAAAGCAACTGAAAAACAATTTGTAAAAGGTAAGTTGAGGTCTTGTTGTGACATATACACATTAACCAATTGGGTTTTACCGAAAAAACGTATTTCAGATTTGAGCAATACTCAACATATTTTGCCAATTTAAATTAAATAATTTTTAGCGGATTTTATTCGCGTAGTATATTTTAGATAATACAGGAAGATGCAGGCCGCTTCCACCCGGTTTTTTTTGGAAATCCATGGGTGATGCCTATGTCCAGCAGTGGACTTATTGTGGCTGAGATGATGATAATGATGTTTTACATAATTTTTTTGACCTGACGTTTCGAACACTTTACACGGTCAGAGGTCAGACTTTTGACATAGTGACCACGGATGCCGGACGCTGCAAAGTGTTCGAAACTTCAGGTCATAAATACGTAAAATATACGAGATAAATCCCTTAAAAATTTGCACTATAAAGAAAGAAAGAAGAAATACTCTTGAAGGAAGACACTTAAAAACTAATTTGGTTGTAGGAAAGGTTATACTAGTAATATTTACAAATATTAGTATCTGCGATTATTTCGATAACTTTTTTTTTCAGAACACGGCTTCTTTATTAGTTTTTCTATAATGCGTCATTGGAAACGTTTGATAAATATTCAAACAAATGATCCAAAAATAAAGGATTTTCAATTTTTCCATGGAATTAGGTAAGTACTTAACATTTTTTGCAACTTAAAAGTAGGTATAAGCAAAGATGACCTACAGAAGCTTAGGCCTTATAATGACAATTGGTAGGTAACTGGCATGATGGCTATGATAAAATTTTGTCAATATCATTCCACATAATTTATAAACTTCTTATGCACGCTAGAGATATTTGATATCTTAGTTTAAAGGCGTGTACACTGTTTTTTTTTTACTTTTTACTCAACTGTGTAAGAAGGAAGGTTATGTTTTTCGAATGTATCTATGTTGGCATGAATGTGGATATGTATGTATGTTTCTATATCACCTACGGCCTAAACAACTTGACCGATCTTGATATACGAGGTGTCGTTAGATTCCTCTTTACTCTCTGAGTGTCATGGACTATATTTTTATGCAATAATCATAATTCATATTACATATTATCTTGCAAAAATAAATATAAAATTCGTCTTTTTCGCAACTTCCGACGAATTTGTTCGTAATAAATGAGTAATTTTACTAGAATTATTCTAAAGAATGAGCATTTATAACATTAACAACGATTTTACGCATACTTTCTCACTAAAACATACACTCAACAGCGTATCAAGCGTAACGAGATCGAAAGTAGACTGCAAAAACTGGTTTTCTGCAGTCGAGTATTTTGTTTTTCTTTTAATATATAAGTACATATTTGTTGCCTAGTTTAAAACGCGACTGATTTGTAGTTATATGGTCAGTGATGTAGAAACATGAAAGCCCACTCACTCACTCACTACCAATGACTTTCCATCACGTGGATGTAAAGTCTAAAACATAATTCACAAATATAGTGTCCTGGGTTGACCAATACTCATATACCAACAATGACGAATTTATAGATTAAAGATTTTGATATAAAGACTATATCGCCGCGCTAAAGCCTAATTTAGATTGACAAGTCTAGAGACGTCTACATATTTTGCCGCTTCGAATTATTTTGAAAATCGAAATAATTTATTCGTATAAGGGGTCTAATTGGATCTCATTGAGCTCTGACGTTTTTGAGGACTGACGCTACATCCCGTTGGTACTTTATCAAAGCTAAGTAGGTAAGTAGGTATGCGTGTGTGTTGACACAGAATACATTGCCAGTATATTCAGGTGAGTGACCCAGAGGATGACTACCTACGTCACAAACCACTCATTATTGCCGTCTTTTTTAGGGTTCCGTACCCAAAGGGTAAAAACGGGACCCTATTACTGAGACTCCTCTGTCTGTCCGTCCGTCCGTCCGTCCGTCTGTCACCAGGCTATATTTCATTAACCGTAATAGTTAGAAAGTAACAGACAGATGATGTATTTTTGTTGCCGCTATAGCAACAAATACAAAAAAACAGAATAAAATAAATATTTAAGGGGGCTCCCATACAACAAACGTGATTTTTTTGCTCGTTTTTGCTTGATATTGATAACGGCAACAGGTAGACGCTTGAAATATTCACTGAATATTGAGTTTATATTATTCACTTTAAAAATTAATTAATTAAATAAAAATAAAATTAATATTTAAGCGGGGCACCCATACAACAAACGTGATTTTTTCCCCATTTTTATAGATAATGGTACGGAACCCTTCGTGCGCGAGTCCGACTCCCACTTGGCCGGTTTTATTTCTCGTTATTGCATAGGGTACACTGATATCACTGTATTTTCGCCATAACCAATTTTAATAATCTACTATGGAAAGTATCGTGGTTTTCACACATTTTAAATAAAAACTGCGGGTCTCACGTCTATTTTAAGTCGAAAAATCCAACTATAGTTTCAAACGCATTCGTCGGTCTTTTTCTAAAGAGCAGTGCAAACGTCACTCTTGACCGATGACGCGCCTTGCACTATAGTTGGATGTTTCGACTCAAAACAGACGTGAGTGACCCGTAGTTTTTATTTAAAATTTTAATTATTATTTTTTCACAGAAGTTTGAGCAAGAATTTGAATTTAAAGTAACAGATTTGATTATCAATCACTATGCAAATTTGCTTAATAAATAAAAAATATACATAATGATCTTTATTTGCAGGTCTCTGACAATTCTAGGCACGTTACTAACGCACACGTTTATGACTTTTGTAGATTTTTCAGAAAACCCTCATTATATTGAAAAGGTAAGATGCATTATGAAGTAAAAAAACTTGAAATACGTCATCTGATTGGAAATTATTACAACTACTCAAAATATGTATGTCGTTCTCTGTTATACTTTTGAAAATAACAATAAAATCTATGTAGGTAATTGTTAGCGAGAATGTGTTTTTTTTTCAGACGTACGAAAATATTTTTTTTCTCCTCGTCATGAATGCGCATATAATTGTACTGATATTTTTTTTCATATCGGGTTTTTTGACGTTATATAATTTGCAAATTGAAGAAAAAAGACGTACACTAACCATTTGGGATCTCATTAAAATTATAGTGCTAAGATTTAGTAGGTGAGTTTTGTTTATTTTTCTTTTTTAATCGCCTTCAAAAAGGACGAGTTTCTTAATTTGGTTGTATTTTTTTTTTTTTTTTTTTTAAGACATTATGATTTCAGATTGATTGCATAGATATAATTTCATTAAAATCGGTTCAGTATTTTGTGGTTATTAAAACAAATTAACTTAAAAAAATATGTCATCCAAGTGAACCAAACTGCATGTTTTGAAGTCGGTTGCTTAAGTTTTAAAAACTATATTAATTAAATCTTAGTTTATTTCACTAGCCTCGTAACTCAGTTGGTAGTATGTCTGCCTGCTAAGCTGTAGGTCGTGGGTTCGATCCCCACCCAGAGGCAACATTTGTGTGGTGAGCATGGATATTTTTTCTGTGTCTGTGTGTTTCTATGTATCACTATTATTTACAAAAAAAAGTATACATGTATTTTATCAGTCATCTAGTTCCCATAGTACAAGCTTTGCTTGGTTTGGGCTAGATGGCGTTGTGTAAATTTGTCCACCAATATTCATTTATTTACTTTAATTTTTATATTTATTTATTTTGGAGTATTATTACGGTAGAATCCGCTCCACTATTGAAGTACGATGGTGATTTTTGTTTCGGAATTTAATTTGACAGGCAAGCCAATTTCCGCTAGAACGCTTCGGCCGCGTACGTAACTATTGTTTCGTAACTAGTTACGTACGAAACATAATTATATTATATACGAAGAAGTTTTTTTCCTTATACGTAACCACAGTTTCGTAGCAGGAAAAAATACATTTTTAAAAGTACACGGTTCTAAAAGCGGTATTTATATTCTTTGTACGTAACTTTACAAGAAAGTTATATCACGTCGTTTCTTTAAGCGTAGCGAAAAAATCTTAAGACACGTGTGGTCGCGTTTTTAGGATTCCGTGGTAAGCAAGGAACCTTTATAGAACACTGCAATATCTAATAGCTATTATATCTAAAGGTGTGTATGGCCGGAATGCGATTGAAGCGCCACTTCTATAAGACTTGAGTGTTACATAGGTTAATAATTATAATATTACTTATAATAAAATTACTTAGGTTCAATTTAGGTCAATGCTAGTCGCTACTTGGCACAAATAAGCATTGTTATTCAACGTGGCAATGCGGTCAGCATTTTGGGCACAATACCTACGGATAGTAGTGGTTTGTTAGATTAGTTTTAGTTTTTAGTTTATTAAGTCCATAGTACAAGCTTTGCTTGGTTTGGGCTAGATGGCGTTGTGTAAATTTGTCCACCAATATTCATTTATTTATTTTAATTTTTATATTTTTATACTGTATACTATATTATTTAATAAAATATATTTATTTAGTTCAACATTCTTCATCAGATTTATTTCTTTTGTCCACAAATTTCTTTTGAAACCGTGTGGTGATTTGTCGAGTCATTTCGAAATTTTTCAAGACTCTGGACATCTAATGAAAAGTCGGGACAAACCCGACCAATCCCGACCATCTGGCAACCCTATCTCTACTTGCCGCACATAAAGAAACATTGTGCATGTGATACGAGGTTCCATTACTTTGCATATATTTTGAAGGATTGTCCCTGCTCTGGCGATGACCCTCGCCTTCGCCACGACGTGGGTGCGTCACGTGGGTTCAGGACCGCTGTGGAACATGATCGTTACAAATTCGCTGGTGGCAGACTGCCGCAACCATTGGTGGCGACACCTCTTTCTCATCAATAATTATTCAGATAAAAGCCGGTTTTGTCTTATCCCGACTTGGTAAGGACAATTTTGATATAACTTGTTATATACTATTTCCATTACAAATTGTGTGTTATCTATGATAATTATTTCAATGGGATTTTATGTATAGAAAGGTTATACTCATTAAATAACCTCAGAACCTCAGTTCTCGACACTTTCGAGGGTAAGACACGTCCTTAAGGCCTTTTAGTATCTTGACCATAGATATCTTGGTGTTGCACTTTTTAAACACACAAGATGGCATTGTCACTGCCCACAAGTCACGACACGCGTCTAACAGCGTTGTCCGACGCAACTGAAGACAGATCGGGAGATTACTTTACTTGAGGCTTGCCACGCAGAGCCGGGGAAACCTATCTACGTATAATAGTATGTACATCATTTATTATTCATCATCATCATCATCTCAGACATAAGAAGTCCACTGCTGGACATAGGCCTTCCCCATGGATTTCCAAAAAGACCGATTGGAAGCGGCTTGCATCCAGCGTCTTCCCGCCACTTGTATGAGGTCATCTGTCCATCTCGTAGCTGGTCTTCCTACGCTGCGCTTGCCGATGCGTGGTCTCCACTCGACATCTTTTCGACCCCATCGGCCATCAGTTCTAAGTGCTATGTGCCCTGCCCACTGCCACTTCAACTTGCTAATCCGCTGTGCTATGTCGGTGACTTTTGTACGTCTACGGATCTCTTAATTTCTGATTTGATGTTTTATTATTTTAGATTTATTCTGAATAAAACAAAATAACTGGCCAAATGCATGTCGGGTCACGCACAAGGTAGATTTTCGTAGTTTGATGTGCATGTTTAGAATAAAGCTTCTTATTTGACGAAGCGAAGCGAAGCGAAGCGAAGCGTCTCTGCATCAACTGGCCAAATTTTCTTTCGTCTGTCAGTTTGTTTGTGAGATTGTGAGTTTGTATGTTTGTACTCGCCTATAGGGCGTAATGTTGAACCAGTTTTGACGAATCTTGGCGTATAGGTTCTATGGATTATTATATTTTTTGTCGTTGGCGATTTTTGATGGGGTCCCATCAAAAGGTTCCCATAAAAAGGGGAGAAGTTTATTGCGGCGCTAATTACCAACCGATTTTAATGATATTTCGTAGGCAGATAAAGTATTCAATTTTTACAACGTGATAAAAATGAAAAGAATTGATCAAGTGGTTGTCGAGATATGACAACCAACTTGAGATTGTGTGTAACAGTGAGGGCACGTGGATGTATTAAGCCGACTTTATATAGGTATTACACGTACAGATGACCCAAGGTGAGCTGCAAATAAGTTCTCTCGCGAGGTCTACTATTCGTAGAGCTACTAGTTGATATTATGAACATATTGATTGATTTTGCGATTCAAATGGAATTTGTATGAAACTTGCCGCTCCAAGTATATTTTACGAGTTGATTGTCTTTAATTTCTAAATTCGTAAGCCTCGCTTACCCGTGATAGTAATTTTCCTCTTAATTTCATCATAATATGCTACTAGCATTATATTATGTTTATATTATATTATGTTTTATATCTCCAAGATAGGGGGCTTGACTCTAATAAAAATATCAGTTCAAAGCTTAATATCCCAAACGGATCCCTAAATTGAAAAATGGTTTTCGCACACCTTCAATGTTTTTTGATTACCTATTCCACGATACCCCACACGATTCGGTAGATGAAAAAAAAATCATCCCCACCTTAAGTGTAAGGGAGGTAGGTATTTAAAAAAAAACTCGATTTTATCCTATCAAAAATGTACTTCCCAGAGCTATGAGGACTTTGATGCCAGCACCTATTTGGATCCAGCGCGTATCTGGACATAATAACTTACCGTGCTTCATCCTAGGCATGTTAACCGCGACGCACCTTTACGACTGGCAAATGAAAGGAGGTCACTTTGTGCAACACAACGTGAGTAAATTTACCTATTACTGTATTGCTGTATTTGTTTACCAAATATAGTAATTATATCTCAACTATATGGTTTCCACAATAGACAATCGTTGCAATAGACATACTTATTATATTTTTTTCTTCCCCGTCATTCCTGTTCTCTTATTGGCTACCCAATTATAATTATATAAATTATAATATAGGCTGATATAGCCTGAGTGAGAATACAAATACAAATATATTAATGGTAAGTTTCCGGCAGCCTAGTCGGGAGACCGTCTGACTTGCGATCCGCAGGTCCTGGGTTCGAATCCCACGGCACGCACCTCTGTCTTTTCGATGTTACTTATGTGCGTATTGTTGATTGCCGCCAACTTCAAACGGTGAAGGAAAACATCGTGAGGAAACCTACATGTCTAAGAGTTCTCAATGATCTTGAAGATGTGTGAAGTCTGCCAACCCGCACTTGGCCAGCGTGGCAGACTATGGCCTAACCCTTCTCACAATGAGAAAATGGCCCGTTCCCAGCAGTGGGACAGTTTGTACAAACAGGACTGATAAAAGAAAAAGGTAAATTTGTAATTTAAAATTCAAATGCTTTAGTTAGTAATTTGAAATAATCATTGTTAGTTTAATTTTGTACATGAAGTACTTAGAATTTGTCATTTGTAAACTCTTCAATGCTTCAAATATAGCCTTGCTTTGAAGGAATAATTTTAATTTCATTGGATGTTAAAGTGGAGATCGTCCTCCTATTTAAATAAACAAATTCGTTGTTCACGTTTCTAATATCCCTACTTAATGGTTTTATATGTTTAATAAAGTTGTGATGCGCGAGAGAGATAGCTGTGTTGATCGCAACCAGCATGGCTCCAAGATACTTACTCAAAGCGAAGTTCAGGTTAAGTCTTACGAACTGGCTATTCTGATAGATAAATATTGAATTCCTTAATATAGCTTAAATTACTCTAAAATAATCTTTATACTATATACCTGAGTTTAAGCGATCGCCACTTGTTTTAGCTTATATGGAATTACGGAAACAAATTATGCGGTATGCGAAACAAATTCGTATTTCGCGGATTTTATTCTTATCAGGTATTGTCAATGACCATCCATCATGTGGACGTAAAGTCTAAAACAAAATTCACGAATATAATGTCCTGGGTTGACCAATACTCATATACCAACAATGACGAATTTATAGATTTTGATATAAAGACTACCGCATTGAGAAGTCTATTTTCTCGCTTCGATTTTTTTTTTAAATCGAAATTATTTTAATCGTGTGAGAGGTCTAATTAGGTCTCATTGAGCTCGGACGTTTTTGAGGACTGACGCTACATCCCGTTGATACTTTATCAAAGGGTATTTATTGTATATATATTTTAAACTATCACGGTCATTCATTAAAACACTATTAATAACATGCACATATTTATTTCTCTTCTTATTCTAAGTTTTTACAATATTTCTATAAAAATACAATAAAAACTTAAATCTAGGGTGGCGTAAGCTAAGCTGGCCTAAGCTGCTGGCGGTAGGAGCTACAGACTTAGAAACCTCCTGACAATTCGTGCACTGTCTAGGACGACTGCCTTCTGATTCCAACTATTATTATTAACATTTTATTTTAATATTATCTCGGGTCAAGCCCGGTCTTTTGGTATCAGTGGGGCTGAAGCTAACACTGAGAAGCCTTTTTTACATATAATATAAAAAATACAGAATCTAGGTACTAGGTAGGAATTTAACAAATCTGGACTATTGAGATGAAATGGTTATGACTTAGAAAATTAGTTTATTGGCTGATGCACACACACAGACACAGTGAGTCAGATGCGGTGCTTCTGTGTGGGAGCATCAGAATGAGAGTGCCGTGCTCTCCCCTGCCTATTTTGTTTCATTATCCAAAAATATTGAGGCAGGTGATGACTCGCCACCCACTGAATGGCGCCATAGTGGCGCCGCATGCTGGCGTCGAAAAAGCAACATCGGTGTGGGTGGATAAAGGTATTGAGAGGTGTGCTGCGCGTTCACTGAGAGCTACTAAAGTACGGACGCCGAGCAGGAAGAATTTCGTACTGTGACCTATGATTACCTCGCACGCGCTAGCATTATAATCACGCGGGAGTGACAGAGATAGGTAATCACAGGCCAATGTACGAAATTCTTCCTGCTCGGCGTACTTTAGCGGCGTTATGTCCTTTCTATTAATTATTTTTAACGCGAACCACGGTAAATATCCCGTTAATAATAATAGTGTTTTATTGTATAAATTGTTACAGTGGTACAGAGTTGTGCAGTATCTATCTCTCCTCGCTGTCTTAGTGATCGTGTACTCAGGAAGCGTATTCTACAGAGATGGGTATCAGGCGCCACTTCTTCTACGCGCAGCATACGTCACTGTAACTCCTCTTCTGTTTGGCCTTTTGTGCGTGATGATAACACCCGCGCTCCTTACAAAGACGCCCAGTAAGTAGATTTCAAATTATTTTTGAACAAATTACGGATCATTTATATTTTTAAACGCATTCATGATGTTTTTTTAAGAAACGCACGCTTGACTTCGTTGCTGGTTGGTGTCTCGCACTGTGCGTTGCCATCTATTTTAGGGAGGACTAGCTCTTGTGGGAACCGATGCAGGTCAACTTGTTATTCATCCTGTTTTCATATAATCAATGAAATCAAGTACAGGGTAAACGCTAGCGCACTGTGCCAAATAAAACGCTATTCTACAATGACACATACACTGGTTTATTGGAAAAAGACCGCTGAATGCAAATAAAACTACAATCAGAAATTTGGACTCCATGTAATTAGATAATATACAAGTCAATAATCCGTAACTTTTATTTTTGTTTGGTTATTTTAAGTTAAGTGAAGTGAAAGTGAAGTTTTCGGCAGCCTAGTCGGGTGACCGTCTGTCTTGCGATCCTCACGTCCTTGGGTTTGAATCCCGCGGCACGCACCTCTGTCTTTTCGAATTTATGTGCGTATTGTTGATTGCCGCCAGCTTCAAACGGTGAAGGAAAACATCGTGAGAAAACATACATGCCTGAGAGTTCTCAATGATCATGAAAATGTGTGAAGTCTTCCAACCCGCACTTGGCCAGCGTGGTAGACTTTGCCCTTACCCTTCTTACAATGAAAAGATTGCAATGGAACAGTTTGTACAAACAGGGCTAGTAAAAAAAAAACAACGGGCACTCCGAGAGTGCCGGCAGATGTGAAAAATAAAATAGCAAAAACACTGACTCGTGAAGGATTTAAGCCTCCGCCCTTCGATTGACAAATTGAAATTTATATCGGTGCTCTAACCTACTGAGCTAATTCGTTAGCTTACGTGCATGTGTCGAAAATAAGCATTCGGTGCAACGAAATGACGTCATGCTAGAAGGACAAACTTGTACTTGTTGATAATGAACTTTAAATGCAGAACGTTATATTAACAGGTTTCTGAGTGTCCGTCTTACGATCTGACGATCTGACGCGAGTTTAACATTTTTTACCCATCCCAAAAATGCACAACGCCGCTAAAGAAGTTTTCACTTAAAAAATCCATAACTTTAATTAGAAATTGTTATTTTTGTTGAAATGTTATTTTTATTTAAAGTTACATTATCTGGCCACTAAACCGAGTGATAGCAATTTTAATTAATGGTGTCCAAATGTTGTCGTTGACTTTGTGACTTACTTATTATTTTTTACGCAAGATAAATAGATAGAGGTAGAGCAACGGTGTGGCCGAGGATGAAGCTCGTCGATCTATTCACTCTAGTCTTGAAAATTCTAAGATTGTAGCCCTCAGGAAATAGAGTTGGCGGCAAATAATTCTATTCCTGTGCAATACGCATCAAGAACGTGAACCGACGTCGCTGAGTACGGATTTTTGGCATTTCGACAAGAAAAGGGTGGTAATTCGCCGACATTTTGCTACTCCTGTAGTGAAATGTGTAGGGTAGAAATTAGATGGTGAAGCTCTTGCGCACACTCCCCAAAATGAATCCTGTAGAATACAGACACACATTGCCACTTTATGCCGGTGTTCGAGACTAAGTAGTATAATAATCTTTGGGTTATTATATTTGTGTTGATTTTAAAAACAATTTAATAGTTTATTTCTAACGTACTAGTTTATAACAAAATATCTGTGTATGTTATTAATAATTATAGTAAAAAATTTTGCTTGGTTTCAGCCTTTCTGAAATCACTGTTTGAATGGAAGTACTGGACAGTCTCCAGCCGTCTGACTTACTCTGTGTGTCTCCTGCATATGATAGTTGCCTACATGATCATGGGAACCAGAGCACAGCTCAGCCACTTTTCTTTCTTTAATTTGGTGAGTGAGCGAGATCAAAACTAGATTAGTTCTACCGTTCCCCTCATTTTAGGGTATGATTACATAGTTAAATCAACAACTAGTGACGAAAAAGGAGATTTTTGGGCACGTTGTGTATAGATTAAACTATAATAGATCCGATGAGGACCATGTGGAGAGAGAGTGCGGGGAGTAAGTAATATTTAAGGGAGAGGGGGAGGGGAGGGGGTGCGAACAAATTATCATATCAATGAAAATATTTTGTATTATTTATTTAATTTTGAAGTAAATATATGTTTAAAAAAGTTTTTACTTCCTTTTTACCTTGGCCAAGATTGTGTTTGTTAGATGTCTATAATACCTATGTATAATGTTTTTTTTAGGCAATCGTCTATGTCGAGTTGGTGGTAATATCCTACATCATAGCTGTGCCATTCTATCTGATGGTGGAAGCACCTTTCACGGCTCTCTTTATGAATTTCGTTAAAAAGCAGACAACTGGAGATACATCGGAGAAAAATGACAAGCCTACGGTTAAAAGTGAAATTAAGAAAATAAATTGAATTATTTAGATCCCAATAATATAATTATTATTTATGGACACAGTTCGTCGCTCACATGACTAACTGTCCTATCTAATTTTTCAAATAATAAAAACAGGTATTTAGAATGCAAATTCATTTAAAGTATCAATGTGTAATTAACATGTAAGTAATCTCTATGAAAGCTAATATCGTAAGGTATGCAAGACTTCCGATTTTTTCATATTTTTGACAAATACAATCTATTCTCAGAACCGAAAAACGTTTGAAAATGACTGATATGAGATAGGACAGTTAGGCTAAGTATAAGGTATAAGGCTAAGTACCTGGGCTACCAAGCTCCACTCGCATTTTTTTTTACTGAAAATACGAGCAAACCCGGGTTCACTAAAAACGAAACCTAGCAAGAGCGATTTTTCGCCCCCTAATCTACATACAAACCAAATTTCATTAAAATCGTTGGAGCCGTTTCCGAGATTTAGATTATATACACAAGAATTGCTCGTTTAAAGTGAGTGCCAAGACAAACCTAGTGTGGGTTTTTGGCACAATATTTGTCTAAATTAATAACACGTAAATAAATAACATAAAAAAAAAAGTTTTTAGATTCTGTCATATTTGTACTCGAGATTTGTAAACTGTAAGGAAAAATAAATAAATAATACCTAAATGCAATAAATATATTATAATTGCAATTTAACAAAATATATTGCCATATATGTACATAAAAGTAGTAAGCTTAGAATGCGAGTCATTTTTAGCTATGTGAAGCAACTTCCTTTAAAGCCTTTAACTTCACTGCGTCTTCGCTACACATGACAGGTAAGCTTCGCTACACACGACAGGTAAGCAATATTAGCACATTTTCACTTCATAATACTTTGTTTCTTTATCTTCCGAATTGAATATGATCATTGATAAATATGATGCATATTTTAAATTACAGATAATAATATATTAAACCGATATCAATTGGTTTGGTTTTACTCCCGGCGTCCATCCATATATGTACCTTTTATGCTATGTATATCTGTAAGGGAAAATTGGCGTGATTTTTGTGTAGGATTATGTACGTGAATTTTCCAAGGCACCCAATTTGACATGTGTGTATACATATATATATGTGTCTGTGTGGTTGTCTGTGGCATCGTAGAAGAGGATTTTGTCTTGAGTGTTCTTAGCTATGTTTCATTAAAATCGGCTTAGCCTTTTTTGTCGAGGGTTTTGAGTTTTCTTAACTTATACTTGTATCTGAACAATTAGTCATGTGTCGTTTGCTAATTGAATCGTGTAGTCTCCGAACACAGATGGAGATTAACTTTAATTAAGAGGATGTCATTGGAAACTTCCGCCCCGGGATATGTATCCTCGTTATAAACCTAAGCTGAATGCAGCTTCGATATTTTGTGGAACGTTTGGCCTTGCTTTAATTATATTTGTACTTTGTATTATTTAAACGTTTTACAATGTATATGGTTAAAATCAGAGAGATAAGCAAGTATTATATGACAGAATATAGAAATTCGTAGACATGTCAATTTTTTTTCACATCCGACGGGACTTGAACCCACAATCTAATCAGTACTTCACTTCACTTCACCAATTCGGCCACAGGTGTGTCACTAAGCTTCCAAACAGTCTTTTTGATGCAATCATAGATATCTTCTAGATCGACGAGCTCCATCCTCGGCCACACCGTCGCTTAACATCAGGCGAGTTGGTGGTCAATCAATAGTGTATAAAAAAAAACAATCATTGGTGGCGCCACATGTAATACACACTTGAAGCATGTAAAATTTAAATAGCTACTATCTGTACTGTGTTTGTGTTCTTTCTACAAATTTGTTGAGACAAAACAGTTCAAAAATATCGAGTAAAAAATATAAATACTTATTAACAAATGAACATGCATTTGCACTATCCATTCGACAATAACTACAGTTAGGAACGCTGAACGGAAAAACCGGACAACTGCGAGTCAGACTCGCCCGCCGAGGGTTCCGTACAAACTAAATAAAAGGGGGAAATCATATATATATTTTAATTTTAAATTTTAATTTAAATTGATTACTTTTTTACATGCTTTTAAAATTGTTTGTTAAATAATTATAATTGTAATTTAAGTAATTTGATAATAATTGTAATTGGCCGTAAGCCGTTTTTATTATAATAATAAATAAATAAATATCCTTTAATCGGAATAAAATGTATTTTTCTTTTATATTTTCCTTCATAAACCGAAAAATATACATCGTAAAAATTTTAACACATTCCTTGCTCACCACTCGGATCCGAGTAGGGGTTATAGTAGCGGCGCCTCCCACTCGGATCCGAGCGAGCGAACGTTTGAGGCAGCCCTCATTCCTTGCATAGAGACACTATTTTTTTGTGATTAAATAAAAAATTACCAGTTTTCGGATTTTTTCCCATATCTGTACTCTAACACAATGCTTCTTGCCAAATTTCAGAGTTCTAGGTCAAAGGGAAGTACCCCATAGGTTTAGATTCCCTTGTGTCGAAATGTGCGTTTTTACGACATACTCGGCTGTAACTTTTTTTACGAAAACTGAGAAATTTTATTTTTCTTTCTGCAGCAAGATACTATGGATCTGCGTATATGGTTTTAATTTCAACTCGATACCTTCACGCGTTCCCGAGATAAAGGTCTTGACACCCGGACAGACGGACAGACGGACAACAAAGTGATCCTATAAGGGTTCCGTTTTTTCCTATTGAGGTACGGAACCCTAAAAAGGGACAATAATATGAAATTATTGAATCGCGTTAATTTATTGTGTCAAATGTTGTGAAGATAAATTGAACCCATCCAAAAGGATCGAAATTTAATTTAACTGCACAGATATCTGAATGTAATCAATTGTTTGTTTAAAATTAGAAATGCTTTCTCAACCAATCCGCAGCAAGTATTTAGATACAAATAGTTGCACTAATTGAACATTGTTCTCAATGTTCAATTAGTGCAACTATTTGTATCTAGTATTGACATAAAAGATAAATACAGTTTGAAATTGATTAAAGTGGCAGCTTTACAATGTTCTATCTTTCAATTATTATACATATATACATTTAAATTATTTATAAAGCAGCGTTGGTGTTTCGATTATGATCAAATACTTTTTTTATTCAGTATATATTTGCGCTTGACCGTCTACTCACCTAATATCACCTGATGATCTCATTCCCCCATGCCCATGATTTCTATCGGACAGTAAGAAGCACGAAAAAGCGACATCGTTAATGGTTGATATTCTGAAAACACGTACGAAACGCTTTGACTCCACTTTCATTGTGCGTACCGCCAAAATGTGTAATGAGCTTCCTGAATGGGTCTTTCCGAATAGATATAATCTAAGTGTCTTCAAACCGCGAGTGAATAGGTTTCTTCTAGGCAAGCGCGCTCCATCGTAGACCGTAACTGTCGCTTAACACCAGGTGAGTTGACGGTCAAGCGCAGGCATATCGTCGAATAAAATAATAATAATTAAGCGACGAATTAATGAAAACTCACTGTATAATAAAACGACCTATTTATTAGAATGCTTAATTATAAATAAAATGGTCTTAATGAGATGCCCTTGTAGCTAATAACCCTATTATCATTAGGACAATCTGTCAAAACTTTTTGAAAGTACAGTCACATTCTAATTTCATTGTAGCATAACCATTAAACACTTTAATATGCATAACATAAATATGAGTTTTCTGCTTAAGATAAAGGTTTTCTTTTAATTTAATGTCAAGTTCAATTATATGTTGTTCAATGTCACGAATAAAGTTAAAAAACTTTCGTGTCGTTACTTCGGCATTTTCTTTTCTTATTCTTTTTCTCAATTTTTGTTGCAAAATTTACTCTCTATTATTACCTTATCTTCACATTCCAGTCTTAAAAATTTGCAAAATAAAAAGCACCCATCTTCAGTTCATAAGAACAAACCTGGGAGCTTCTTTTCAAATAATTATCTTCATAATTTCAAGGTGTCGATAGATGAAAAGCGTCCGGAGTAGGAAAATTCAATTTCACCAAAAGCTCCGATATCGACTTACAAACTTTAGTGAAAATGTTTTTTTAGATTTTGCTTTGTTTATTGTCATTTTTTTCTTGCGTTGTTAGCCAAAAGCAGTAAAGCTAATAACAATATTACAATTGAAATGCGATTTTACTTTTTGTTTTAACTTGTTGTATTTGCTTAAGAATCTTTTTTTACCCTACTGCACAAGAAGGAGGGTAATGTTTTTCATTATTTGGCGTTCAGGCGTCTGTAATCACCACACACGCGAAGATCTCCATTCTTTTTTGGAACGATGTGCAGTGGAGATGACCAGGGGCTCTTGCTTGGGCGGCATAGTCCTTGTTCAATCATGTTCTCGAATTCTTTTTTGACAAATTTGTAACGATGCGGTGCTATGGGCCGAGCGCGTGAATATATAGGCATTCCAGTTGTTTCTATGAAATGTTCAACGTGGAGCTTCGGACTTAGCTTCATAGAGGTTAATCTTGTAGTTCCGGGGAATTCTGCCAAGATGTCATGATAGGGCTCTTGTACGTCAATACTGCGAACCGTTGGAGTGCTTGTTGCTTGAATATAGGAACTTGTAGCTAGGTTAGTCTTGCCATCAATAAGTTTCCTATTCTTGATGTCGACTACGAGTTGATGTTGTTTAAGGAAGTCAGCACCTATGATGGGTTTGCTGACTTCGGCGACGATGAAAGTCCACTTGAAAGGTCGGCGTAGATTGAGGTCAAGCTCGAGTGTTTTTTCTCCATACGTCGGGATGACGGTGTTATTGGCGGCGTACAGCTTGAAGTTAAGTTGCTGCGGGTGCTGCCTTTTTGTTCGTGGTATTACTGATATATTGGCACCAGTATCTATCAAGAAGGTTAGGTTTGAGTTCTTGTCGGTGACGAACAGGCGGTAGGAAAGTTCGTTTACGCCGGGTCCCGCCTCAGCCAGCGTATGTTCTAGTTTCCCGGCGTGCTATTCTTGAACGAACACGGAGTAGTACAACGACGCGCTTGCTTGCCGAATCGTCTATGATAATAGCAATACGGCACTGGTGATCCGTTGCGTGGGCTATTATTGTTGTAGGCGCTACTAGGTGAACGATTACGCCCACGCCATTGCTGTGGGCGGTGTTGTTGCTGTTTCAGTGCTGCAACTTCCATGTTGAGCTTCTGAACTTCCTCTGCCAGGTTCTGCATATCGACTTGGTGTATGGGGATGGCCGAAGTTGTTGCTACAGCCGAGACGTGTGTAGCTGACGTTGACTCCATCATTTTATCAGCTAGCTGGGCGAGCTCGTTGAGGGAGGTGTGTTCTTGAAAGGTTTCACTGACAGCAAGCATTGAGCGCACGTGAGCAGGCAGGTGACTAGTCCATATTAGCCTAAGAGTCGAATCTGGTAATTTGGCACGTGCTAGGTTTTGCATCTGTCGAAGGAGCCGTGACGGTTTCTGGTCGCCGAGGTCCATATCGGTTAGTAACCTCTGGAGCTGTCGGCTGTCAGATTCTTCGTATATGGTAATGAGCCGTTGCTTTAGTGTTTTATATATGTCCGTCTCGGGAGGATTAAAAAGAAGATCGCTAATCTGCTCGATGTCAGTTTTGTCCAGTTGCGCGATGACCATCTGTGCGAGCTGCGTCTGGTTTCGTTTTAACTCGTTCGTAGCGGCTTCGAAACTTATAAACCAAAGTCGAGGTTTGTCACGCCAGAATGGTGGAATACGCATTGATAGTGCGATACCAGCGATTTCATGGTGAAGGCTTGAAGGTTCCGTTTTCTCAGATCGGTTTGCGTCCATTTGTTTAATTTTCAGAGTGCGTGTTCTTCTTTTCGTTGAAATTTCGGGGTCACCACTTTAGGGATCTTCCTTGTTATTAGGTGAGAAAGCAAATACTAGTTGAGAGTAGAATATCATTTATTTGGAATGTATCCAATATAAGGAATATATTAGTATGTGCCTTAGCTGTACTGGTAAGCAGTATACATTTAACCGACACGTAAAATGTTGTGTCGGTTCTAATGCTCCGCACTTACAAAACTAATAGCGGCGTCTCGTTCTCGCGCCGAGTTTCTCGCTCGCACCGCTTAAAGATACATGCAAGCGCGTGCGCTCGCGCATTCTTCGGCGGCCGGCGAGGCGTGAGGACGTCGCGCACGCGTCGATGCTGTGCGCTGCTACAAATGTATGTAAAGTTTACATGTTACGTAAAGTACGTAAAAAGTAAAGTCGAAACGGCACGACCGATTTTGATGTGAGAAGTGTTGTTTACCAAGGTTTTCACGATTGTTAGGGACTCATTGAAATGAATATTTGTGTTAACATTTATATTTTAATATTATATATAATTTCAATAAAAATATGAATATGAAAATGAATATTTCATGATAAGAGACAACTGTCATCTAGTCTCACCTGTGACCACGGACGCTGAAGTGTTCGAAACGTCAGGTCACAAAATTATGTAAAATATACGCGTTAAATCCGTTAAAAATGTTTCATCTCAGTGAGGAGTGTTGTTAGATTTGTCTTTAATTTTTAAGTATCACACATTCACTCTACATTTTTTTTAAATATATCTCTCGCATAAAATAAAAAAATGCATTCAATCTACATTTTTTTTAAATATATCTCTCGCATAAAATAAAAAAATGCATTTTGTCAAAGCTTCTGACAAATTGATTTTACAATCTACAGAATGTCTATTTAAATAAACTGTGTAAAACGCTTAATTCTAAAGGACAAGCAGAAAGTCGGCGCATTATTCACCCATTCATCATTTTTTTTTTTTTTTTTTAAATCTATTTAAAGAACTTTGTCGTTGCCGACTATGTCGTTCTGATGAATCTATATAAATATATGCCTTACCACTAAAAATAATATCTGAATAATTTTGACAATAGGGCTGGCCATTCAGTCTATACGACCATTCCATTCATCATTGAAATGCAAAAAATCCGTACTCAGCGACATTGGTGGACTGATATTATTCTTGATGCGAATAGACTTTTTTTTAATATATAATAATAATTAAAACGATAGATAGCCAATTAGGTACATTATTTATATAATATGTCAAGTCAATTAGATTAAAATTTAATAAATACCATACCTATGCGTATTGCACAGGAATGGAATTCTTTGCCGTCACCTCTATTTCCTGAGAACTACAATCTTGAAATTTTCAAGGTAGGATATCTTCAATCCTCAAACACACCGTCGCTTAACATCAGGCGAGTTGGTGGTAGTTGTAATGTGAAAAAAGCAAATGGGGCTAGCTAAATAGTTAGTAATAATTGTCTAAAATGAATAATGCTAAAATAATTGTATATTGGTATATAATATATTTTTTATGATTTAATTATAAGTGTTTGCGCTATATTTATCACAAGTTACAGTATTTGACGTTTCATGTTTTTCAGTAGAATAATGGCCAAAACGAGGCCACCACGACAAAATTTATCTCACTTCACATATCACAATCAGCATAGAGGGTAGATCGATGTGTAAGCACTTAGCCGAACACGGCTGCTTGTGGCAGTTCCAGAGGACAACCTATTCAAAAGATGAGAAATAGTTATTTTCTCGTCGCAGACTCCCCGTGGACTATTAATCATCTTTACTCTGTGGGAGGCGCGGATTGACCTCTCCACTCTGAACTACTTACGTCGCTTCGGAATTTAGCCATTGTTTCTTACTCACGGCTCTATATAAAGTAAATCATCTGTCTCGCTCACGCATACCAATATTTTTGAAGATTCCATGACAGGCATAAATTTTAAAATTTCATTTTGATCCAAACAAATTTATAAGTTTACAAAAGTGAAATTGAGACGGCAAAAGGTATTTGAATTGATTTTTACGTATGAAACTTTTGGTTAACATTTGTGATGTTGCTTTTTTAGGCTTCTGTACTAAGGGTGCGGGCGGCTATTTGTGAGGCGCTACGGTGTCTGTCTGTCCTACGCTTAAACAGCTGTATCTTTTGAACCTTGTTAGGTAGGATGTTAAAGCTTTCACAGAATATGTGTTATTGTATATCGTAAAACAACAAATAATAAAAAGTAGTTAAGTGCGAGACAAGCTTACGTAAATATTTTTTGAAATTCTTGTGCGAGAACTGAGAAATAAAACCACCCTGTAGTACTGATACACATGCTCATTATTATTACAAAAGCATGCCATTATTGAGCAATTGCTACTTAGTAGCGTATGTGTCAAAGCATTGCTAGAAATAAGCAAGCACATTTCTAGTATATATTTCTTACGCATGCTAATAAGCATACTTTTTTAATAGCAAATGTATCAGTACCTTTAATCTCATCAAAAAAAAAAAACTAAAAAATGACAAGCGAACGTCCCGTTGACAAACTTTATAATAAAGTAAACAGTAATATCACAATCTATTAAGATCATAGAGGTACTATATAAATATACTATCATATATGGAAATATTTACAAAAAAAAGTATATATGTATTCTATCAGCCATCTAGTTCCATAGTACGTATATGGTTTTAATTTCAACTCGATACCTTTAAGCGTTCCCGAGATAAAGGTCTTGTCACCCGGACAGACGGACAGACGGACAGACGGACATTCGGACAACAAAGTGATCCTATAAGGGTTCAGTTTTTTTCTATTACGGAACCCTAAAAATCAGTCTTATGTTATATTATTCACATCATATTAAAAGAGATCATAATAAATAAATAAAAATAAATATTAGGGGACATTTCACACAACACCATCTAGCCCAAACTAAGCAAAGCTTGTATTATGGAACTAGATAGCTGATAGAATACATATATACTTTTTTTTGTAAATATATACATAATATGATACATAGAAACACCCAGACACAGAACAAACATCCATACTCATCACGCAAATGTTTGCCCTGGGTGGGGAATAGTGGGGATCGAACCTACGACCTACAACTTAGCAGGTAGACATACTACCAACTGAGCCACAAGGCCAGTCAGTGTTATTTTACAATAATAAAGTGTGTTAGAATTTTGTTTTGCTCGTCACGTCTCAAGTTTTTAATCTAATTTCTACAGCCACTCGTACTGTCAACGTACGTTTCGTATCGAAACTTGCTAACTCTATTTATTTGTACAAGGGCGTGATCGTGCCTCTAAGTTTGGTCGAGTTACGTTTTTCATTCAATGTTCGAGAGGTATAATGTCTGCAGAGTTAAAAAAGTTTCATTGTAAAACTCGCAAAGACCTTTCAAAGAGTTTTTATAAATAGCTCTTGAGAGACGTCGCGTCGTGGTCAAAACTTTTTTAACATTCTGTCTTTACGTTAATGCGACGCGTTTATTTCTTATCTTTCGGATTTAAGATAAGTAAATCGAATCAACATCTCTCAAGTATTTTTTATATCAAAAATAATCTTGCGTTTTTTTTTTTTTTTTTAAGTTCTGATATAATTTAGAATAATTTACGGTAAAGTTATTTCTTTTCATCTGCTTTTAATATCTTTAACTATATTCCAGCTACGAAATATTCTGTTTTTGCCCGACTGTCGAAAGAGGGTTATGTTTTTCGAGAGTATGTATGTATGTAGGGTGGATTTCAATATGTGAGGTATCATCTGAATCGTCATGGTAGTAAATGTGGTTATAATATATTTTTTTATTTATGTATTTATTTGGTTAATTTATTTACATGCAAAGAATGAAGGAAAATACTTTTCATTCTAGCAAAATGCTAGCTAAAGCTAAAGCAAAAGCTACGAGATATTTTCCAAATGAGTCCGATCTTATGAACAGTCCACTTCTGTACGTAGACTACGTAGACTTCTTTCCGTCCGCTGGGTAACGATATCTACGTCTCTGAAATTTAACTATTTCCAAATAGTTTCGTCCAATTTATGTAGGGCTATTAACAACTTGTCAGATTCTGAATCGGGAAAACTAAATCTCCGTCTCTGTCATTTCCATACAGAATGACAGAGATGGAGATATAGTTTCCGATCCGATTCTAAATCCGACAAGTTGTTAATAAGAGTACTGAACTGTATCCATGACTTTATGATACCAGATATGAATGTGGAACATTACGTGTCTCGATTCTGTTCTATAAGTTCTTGATCAGTTTTTATCAGTTGTTTTTTTTTTATTATTTTTTATTTACACTGACGTGTTCATAGTGCTATTTGAATTACAATGCCAAATATTTCTATGTTTAAAAACTGAAACAAACCGACTTCAAAATACACAATTTGTTTACTTGGATGACGTAATATTTTTCCAGTTATTTTGTTATAAAAACAAAAGTGCGGATAAAAAGTCCGCCATCTGCTTAGTCCCTCAAGAAACAAATTGACAACCGTACTAATTGCTGGGTAATATTTGGCAAACTGTCGCAATTCCCATTCGGTAAACTACATAC
The DNA here is from genome assembly GCA_947563715.1 of Lycia hirtaria. NCBI lineage: Eukaryota > Metazoa > Arthropoda > Insecta > Lepidoptera > Geometridae > Lycia > Lycia hirtaria. Next base: position 2,478,427 of record OX387379.1, read on the forward strand.
AGTTTCCGTCACGTAAAAATAACGCTGGTTTATTCGCGTTTACGAACAAGTAAAAGCCGAGCCATGTGCTCAATACTCGTTTATGAGCAAGTTTGTCCAGCCCACATCGTGGCGAACTAAGGCGGAGGCAATAATGCTCTAATAGTAATAAATCTCGGGATCGTCGATGACACTGAGTGACACTGCGGCCGCGGGGACGTCCATCCATCACCCACCGATACCGTGTTACTCACATTCCCTTTGCTTTCAGCTTTTTCTGTTTTATTGATTGTTAGGCACTGGATGTTTAACATGGATTTCATTATTGGATTTTCGTATGTGTGTAGAATTCAATATTGTAACAATTAGTATCTTTATGAAAAACAAAATACCTGACTTAATTTTACTATGGAAACTAACGTAGTTTTCACACAGTTTATTTAAAAACTACGATAAAAACTACTAAGTGACGTTTGCGATGAAAAATAAAATCCTTAAAATCCTTTGAAAAAGACCACCAAATTCAGTTGAACCTACAGTCTAAAATATTTACAAATCAGACGTGAGCGATCCCTAGTTTTTAATTAAAAACCTGACTGGATTATTTATGGTAGGTACAGTGTAAGTTATGCTTGATTTGATGTTAAATATACGTTTTCTCAAGAAAGCAGTTTTAAAGCTGCCGTAAAAGTATTTAAATAGGTAAGCATTCTTCAGGCTAATTGTTGTAATTTCATTGTAATCAGTTATTTCTTGCGAAAAAAATCGTTAGAGTTTACAAAAAATAGTATTTTTTTGTGGGAGTTTTATTATTATTACAAAAATTTACTTTATGACATGAATGTGAAATGAATATGAAATTTACTTTATCAAAATCGGTCAAATCGTTTATATGTTAATATATTGCCAAGTTTTAACGGATTTATCGCATATATTTTACATAATTGTATGACCTGACGTTTCAAACACTCAATCTCACCTGTGACCACGGACGTTGCAAAGTGTTCGAAACGTCAGGTCATAAAATTGTGTAAAATATTCGCGATAAATAATTTTATGACCTGACGTTTCAAACACTCAATCTCACCTGTGACCACGGACGTTGCAAAGTGTTCGAAACGTCAGGTCATAAAATTGTGTAAAATATACGCGATAAAACTATTAAAATTTGTTTCATTTCTTTGAGTGCCAATCGCGATAACCTTAGAAAACATTATTATTGCCAAGTATTTATATTCACTCGCAATTTAAATATATCTATTTACTTGTACTTGTGTGTACTTAAGATTAATTTGGAAATAACTTATATTATTATTTAGATACTCAGCGATATCGATTCATATTCCTGTTGCGTACTGCACAAGAATGGAATTCGTTGCCGCCATCTCTGTTTCCTGAGACCTACAATCTTGAAATTTTCAAGGCTAGAGTGAATAGATATCTTCTAGATCGACGAGCTCCATCCTCGGCCACACCGTCGCTTAACATCAGGCGAGTTGGTGGTCAATAGTACATCTATCTCTTATAAAAAAAAAAGATACTCAGCGATATCGACCCACATTCTTGTTGCGTACTGCACAAGCTTGCAACTTGCGTCTCTGTTTCCTGAAACTTAAGTGAATAGGTAGATATCTTCTAGATCGACGAGCTCCATCCTCGGCCACACCTTCGCTTAACATTTAGACGAGTTGATGGTCAATCGTGGATCTATCTTGCTAAAAAAAATCTCGATAAGTATCTATTGGGAAAAATGCCCTCAAGAAGTACTGGCATATTTCACAATTTTAGCAGTCCACACGACAAAAAATGAAAACGTTAAAAAGTGTTTTGTGTTAATATTGTATGTAATAGGGTACGTCAAAAGGGATTCATTGCATTTATTATTATTTAAGTATACGTTTACAAAACTCAAAAACTTCCGACAAAAAAAACCGGCTGAACCAATTTTGATGAAACACCTAAGAACACTCCCGAACACACAAATTCACCTTTCAAACAAAATCTAAATCGGTTCATCCGTTCGGGAGCTACGATGCCACAGATAGACACACACATAGACACGTCAAACTTATAAGATCCTATCGTTTTTGCGTCGAAGGTTAAAAAACAAAATACTTTGAAGAAACTCTATTTAATAAGGCATATTTTTTGCGATTTCGGAATTAAAAAAATTAGTATGTCAATAAATCTCAACCAATTGTTATAAGTTATTTAATTAATTAATTGACTGTAATTAATTGTATTTACTCGACAAAATTCTAAAAACAAACATTTTGGAGGCAGAAGATATTCGTTCTTGACTTATACGAAATTTGAATTGGAGTAGAGACAATTAGTTGAAAACAGAACATAAATTTAAAGCTCAGTTTAGTTATACTCGTAACTTAAATATCACAAACGAACATTTCTATGAAATAAGTCTTTGCCTAATAAACTCTTTGAAGTTAAAGCAAACGTTACAAATAAATTACTTAGAATTTCATACTGTACATATATGTTACGCTATGGTTAAACTTAGACCCTCTATAAACCTAGGTAAATATTGTAATAGATATTCCAGGAATCGTAAGCAATAGGCAAAAGTTAAAGTAGTGCTTCAAAGACAAGTATTTGTCTTTGACTATGTGTTTACACAGTATCCATAAGATACCCTTACAGTTCGTATTCCAGACGATATATATAACCATTTGTTAAAAGAGGTCAGAACGGTGAAAACATCTGAAATATTGAAGATGTCAGGTAAATTTATAGGTATAATATGTTGAAGGTAGAAAAAGCTCAATTTTAGCCAGTTGAGTGCGATTTTTTATCTGCCTTACAAAAATAAACAGCAATGAATGCTAGAACGTCACGAAAACTTCAGCCAAGTTTTCCGCATTCACCATAATACATTTCTTTTCCAGGCGTCTACTTAACTTCTTATCGTTCGTAAGAACAAAAGCTAATATGAAATCTGGGTGTAAAGTTTCATCCATTTCCGGGAGTTATGAGTTGCGTCATGGCCGTAACTGTTTGCTATCTCACTTTTCATCCGGGAATGCCATGAACTGATCATAAAAATTTATAGGAAAGCAAATTCTATCACGGTCCGTAAATGGGACACCGTAAAAATGTTGTTACGCGGACTGCCATCAATATAGGCGACAGCTGATGAGGGCGATTATATTTATGTATCACGCATACCAGTGAAACGGCGGCACCCACAAAACAGAGATAGTACAGAAGGCAATCTACATACATAGTGCGTTCGAGCAACGCAAGACCACCGGACCGCCCTCACGGACGCGATATCTCGGACCGACTGGGACCAGTGCGAGCGCGAGTGCCAGCCGCTAGCTTACTTTAAATAATTGTAGGTACATAACATTAAAACTGAAATATTTTAGTTATTATTGGTTTATATTTCCGTTCTTCCTATTTCATTCTCAACAATATATCAAATAACTAGTGCTACGAGTGTTACGAGTAACTACTTAGTAATACGAGTGCTACCACGATAGTTTTTTCTGCATAAGCCAAAGTTTACAACCCTAGCGCGACCGCCGAGTTGTATGAAAAGTGAAGTACATACATGTGATTGCCTTCTGTACTATCACTTTTTTGTGCCCTAGCCGTCTCTGGGAGTCTGGGTTCGGGGCATTTCGGCCGAAAGTATAACGATGTATCATTTTTATGGGCGCAGCCAAAGTGAATTTGCAGGCCGAGATAACTCGGACGTGATAGCCGTTACCAGCTGACGTGACGTTCGGTCGAACAACTGTTGCGGAACGATTTGCGAGATGATAAAAACAAGGTGGCTTTATTACGATAGATGCCATATCTCTTACGCCAGCTGTGTGATTATGGCTCTTTCACGTTTTATAAATAGCTTTTTTTTGCATGCTGATCCCAATCTTAGATAAGACCGAGTCTCATTTTCATGGGATTATTTTAGAATGGTGTGGGTGTAAAATCACTGTGGTTATTGCGCTAGAATGAAAATGGCATTTGCTTAAAAGATTACTAGGAAGCGTTTATAGAGTTCCTCTATCCACCACTTAGTTTCATCTTCAGATACGTTTGATATATGTATACATATAAAACCAATTACACTAGTATATCTATACTGATATAGTTGGTATTATATTTATATTTGTAAATATTGCAATCGACGATTCGATAATTAGAAGTTTTTATTTGACTTACATTGTAGTTACAACATTTGTACTAAGTATTATAAGTATTATACTTTTTTAGGGTTACGCACCTCAAAAGGAAGAAACGGAACCCTTATAGGATCACTTTGTTGTCTGTCTGTCAAGACCTGTATCTCGGGAACGCGTGAAGGTATCGAGTTGAAATTAAGATAATATACGCAGATCCATATTCTCTTGCTGCGGAGAGAAAATCAAACTTCTCAGTTTTCATTCCAAAAAAAAGTTACAGCCGAATATGTCGCAAAAAACGCATATTTCGACACTCAAAAGGGAATCAAAACCTATGGGGTACTTCCTGTTGACCTATAACTGTGAAACACTATTATTATTAACGGGATATTTACCTTTGTTCGCGTTAGATTTGAGCTCCCTATATTTCGGCACAGTTACATGCACCATGTTCACAAGCAACTGAAAAATGCAGGTGGATGATATGGTTAAGAGCAGACAAATCTGTCTACCCTCTTTCTTTGTCTTTTACTGCGAAGAGCGTTATCACTGGCACTCGAACTCTATTGAAAGTCCCGACAAAACACACTCACAATATCACTGGATGTCTTGTTTTGGACACATTTTGGACGCGTATCTTTATAATAGTGCTTAATGAATGACCGTGATAGTTTAAAAAAGTGTTATAACTGTGAAATTTGGCAAGTATCATTGTAGTGTACACATAAAAGGAAAAATCCCAAAACTATACATTTTTAATTTAATCACAAAATAGGGTCTTTATGCAAGGAAAAAACTGTATAATGTTGGGCATCATATGAAAGAGCTTTTTTAGCACAAGCTAAAACAGGTTTTTAAATATTCTTACGATGTATATTTTTAGGTTTATGAAGGAAAATATAAAAAAAAAAACATTTTATCTACTAGTTTGTACGGAACCCTTGGCGGGCGAGTCTGACTCGCGCTTGTCCGGTTTTTATTTATACTTGGTTACACTTTAAGCTAATAAAAATATGTTAAAATAGAACATTGTTATAACCGAAGTTCCTGACCTGTATTAATGGATCTGTAATAGGGGGAAGCAGTATCGCAAATCTATCAATTATAAGCATACGAGCATACCGACATGTCCGATAGACAAGCGGGAAATCAATTCTATAAATATCTCCTAACATAAATACTGAAGCGTTATTAGAAGTACAGGAAATAGTCTAGTAAAAATAAATCCGTTTGTATGGAGCACATCACAGTATTTGCAACTGGGGGGATTCTTTGAAATTATGATAGGAAAATAGCTAAAAATCATAGATCAACAATAATCCCCGATTTATAGACTAGCTGGTTTCCGCGGTTTCACTCGCGTAGTTATGAACAACGGTAATGATTATGATGATGATAAGTAGCTTATGTCCGTCTCCAGGTCCAAAGCTATCTCTATACTAATTTTCATAACGATCCGTTCAGCCGTTTGAGCGTGTAAAGGTACCAAAATTAGCTTTTATAATATTGTGTGTAAAATGTAATTCAAAACACCAGTACATTCATATATATAACAATCAATCAATCAACAACAAACAATATATAACAACATACATAGGTGTCTTTTAAGTTGTCACAAATCTTATTTTTACTAGACTAAAAGCTGTTATGTTATTAGACGATGCGTGATCTGTATGGTTGGTATAACAACTGTGTGTATGTATGTGTATTTTATTAATTTGATAACTACATCAGTTTGTATAGATCCTATATGTATTGAAGGATAAGTAATAAATAAATATTATTGTTTAAAAGTCTGTATCAATTTTATACCTATTAAAATACGCTTAGGAACAAAACAGGTAGGTAAATAAAATAAATAAATATTTGTGGACATTTCACACAACACCATCTAGCCCAAACTAAGCAATGCTTGTACTTTGGAACTAGACGGCTGATAGAATATATATATACTTTTTTTGTATACATATACATATGAAACATAGAAACACCTAGACACAGAACAAACATCCATGCACATCACACAAATGTTTGCCCTGGGTGGGGATCGAACCCACGACCTACAGCTTAGCAGGTAGACAAACTGTTTGACTGGTCTTGTGGCTTAGTTGGTAGTAACCAACTAAGCCACAAGACCAGTCAAACAGGTAACAATACACTAATTACTAAATAAATAATTATAGTTTAAACAAAAGTAATAAAAAAAAAAACCGACTTAAACTGAAAAGAGAGAAATAACACGAAGAAAATCAATAATGGGTGTCTACCTAAGTAGGTACGACTATTACCAACTATTTTTAGGGTTCCGTACCTCAAAAGAAAAAAACGGAACCCTTATTGGATTGTCCGTCTGTCCGTCTGTCCGGGTGTCAAAACCGTTATCTCGGGAACGCGTAAAGGTATCGTGTTGAAATTAAAACCATACACGCAGATCCATAGTCTCTTGCTGAAAAAAAAAATCTTAGTATTGGTAAAAAAAGTTACAGCCGAATATGTCGTAAAAACGCACATTTCGACACTCACAAGGGAGTCGAAACCTATACTTACTTAACGGTTACTTCCCGTTAACCTAGAACCGAAGTTCCTGAAGTTTCCGGCAGCCTAGTGGTGAGACCGTCTGACTTGCGATCCGCAGGTCCTGGGTTCGAATCCCACGGCACGCACCTCTGTCTTTTCAAAGTTATGTGCGTATTGTTGATTGCCGCCAACTTCAAACGGTGAACGTGAGGAAAGGAAACGGTCATCGTGAGGAAACCTACATGTCTGAGAGTTCTCAATTATCTTGAAGATGTGTGAAGTCTGTCAATCCGCATTTGGCCAGCGTGGCAGACTATGGCCTAACCCTTCTCACACTGAGAAGATGGCCCGTTCCCAGCAGTGGGACAGTTTGTACAAACAGGGCTGATAAAAAAAAATAAAACCTAGAACTATGAAATTTGGCAAGAATCATTGTGTTACAGTACACATATATAACAAAAAAAACGAAAACTGGACATTTTTAATTTAATCACAAAAAAATAGTGTCTATATGCAAAGAATGAGGGTCCAAATTTTAAAGTTCTTTAACCATATCATGTGGGGTATCGAAAGAGCTTCATTAGCATAAACTAAAACAGGTTTTTAAATATTTTTACGATGTATATTTTTAGGTTGATGAAGGAAAATATATAAAATATATGATTTCCCCCATTTATCTACTAGTTTGTACGGAACCCTCGGTGGGAGAGTCTAACTCGCACTTGTCCGGTTTTATTTGAGGTCAGTGTCTGTCTAAGTCTATTAGTTGATGATGGCTTAGGGCCTGACACCGACCTCCAAAAAAATTGTTGGTGTACGTACCTACTTAGGTAGACGCCCAGTTTTGATTTTCTTCAAGTTATTTCTTTCTTTTCAGTTTGAAGTCAGTTTAATATTTTTAAAGCTCATCACCGCTCATGTCACTGTCTATCAAACAATTGAAATATAAGGTGTAGACACTGCTCCGCAGTTGCGATGAACGAAGTGAGTGTTCAAAAGCCCATATCTTGAAAACTACTGAACCGATTTTGATAAAACTTACAGTCACTCCTAAGTTGAAAGATACTTTATTTAATAAAAAAATATTTTTTTAAATACGACTTCTAGTTTCTGCGTAATGCGTGGACAAACATACAAACATACATACACTTATGAAATTTGGCACACATGGCTAGAAGCTGGTATAGACTAACATATACAAAAATTGTGCAATTTCTTTTTAATCAAATATTTTAGTAGGGTTTGATGACGATCTGATGATAATATGGTTGTCACCTATTATGGTCTCAGTGTAAGGTAGGTAAAAGCCTATTAAACAATATTTAGGACAGGATCTTGTACACCAGAGAGGATGAAATACCGCATTTAAATCGCATTTAAAATGCCTTCCGTAGCTTTGCATAAAATCATGTTTATGTGTCATCATGTGATCAGCACAAAGATCCATATTAACAAAACAGTTTTAGACCAATGTTTGAGCACCGTTGTGAAGCTTGGAACTAATACGAAAAGGAAAATAAGGTGCTAACGGAAGGAAAGGTAGTCAGAAAAATATTGGGGCTAGTAAGATAGGAAAAATGGCAGTTGAAATATTCGAAAAATGAAATTAGAAGAGCTGGTGGTGAAAACCCAATATAATCACCATTTGGAAAGGATGAGAGAAGATTGTGCTTTATAGGGCATATTATTAGGAATAAAGGGCTTAATTAGGAAGCATGGAAGAAGACTCGATGGGCGGATCAAATATACGTGGAAATATGAAGAAAAAAAACCTAAATGATCCAGACGTTTTGTTCATTATCATGCATAAAACAAAAATAAAATTGAGTCTTTTAGTATCAAAGGCCAAGAAATATAATATATGATGGATCGCTGGGCTCAAAAAGTAAGCAAGTAATTAACCCACCACAAGATACACAGAATATATTGAACAATAGCTTATTGTTGGTCGTTTGTTTCCAACTGGTCTCAGTTGAAATCCAAGATTTCTTGCAGCTAAGAAGATTATGGCGATGACAAACTCAACTAAAGTTTTATTTATTTTAATTAAACACGTCAAAATAATAAAAAACCTCTGAATCAGAAAACTTCTGAGACAACGCAGCCCCTTAAAACTTTAGCAACCAAACATGTTTCCCAACAAAGTTTTCTTGATAAAATCAAAGGTTGTTGGGCTATACCGCGTGCCGCAGAGGTGATGAATAAACCATTCCTCGATGAATAATGGTCGACTGCATTATGTATTGGAGGCGGACGGCGCGCGGTGAATGCTGGAACTTGGAGTGTGATCGAGAACTGCAAATGAAGTATTTGCTGCCCGTTTAGCGGCGAATATATTAAACTTCTATGCGGTTTATTTGTATGTCAAGTATTTGAGAAATCGTTTGAATATACAAAACGAAAACAGATGTAGAAAGATAAACAAACTTTGTCGCCATGTAAATAAGGGAAAATGTTTAATATATACTTTACTCGTATTCTATTAATTAAACAACTTTATATTTTGATTATTAATTTGATTTTGATTATAGTTTCGCCATGTCCGTCTATCTGTCTGTCTGCGGTTTTATCAAAGGATATTGGTACTAGAACGCTGCATTGTAAATAAAATAAAATATATTTATTTTAGGTATGTGTGTGTCCCATACACAGACAATTACAATATTACATATAAAAATTGCAACCACGAGACAATATGAAAAGTCAAATAAAATTAAACAAATCAAATTAAATTAAATGGTAAGTTAAATATTCAATAAATCAAATTAAAAACGCAATAAGTCAAAATTAAAACTACAACAAATCAAATCAACATAGGCATGGACATACGAGTACATATTAAAATGTGGTATGGGTAAATACTTATTTTATTTTTCCTATTGTAACCTACGCTTGCGTTACGCTTGATATACTGTTGAGTGTACGTTTTTGTGCGAAAGTATGAGTAAAGCTACTGTATAATATTTAGAAATAAACATTCATTAGGAAAGTATTTGTAAAAACACTAGATTATTACGAAAAAAGTTCGTTGGAGGTCACGTAATACGTAATGAGCGTATTTGTCTATTTTTGCGAGAGTTATATTATTATTATTACAAAAAAGCATGTAATGCATGAAGTCTTTACGTAGCCTATGACACTTAGAAAGTGAAGACAAATATAACAATATCTCACTAATCAAAATCGGCCAAGCAGCCGCCAAGGTTTAGGCTGTAAAAAGTAATATAGAAACCACAGATTTTTTGTCAAAGATAGAAACATACATTCGAAAAACATAACTCTCCTTCATACGCAGTCGGATAAAAAAATACTACGAATCTTCAAAAAAAAAAAGTAGTATTTGCTCCATTTGAAATCTAGGGACACAAACAGCGCTCCCGTTATATTCGGCGTGAATTTGTTTTCGTCGTTTTTGCTTCATCTGTTTACTCCATCCGTGACTGAACATAACCGGGGAATAAAATCAAATTACATTTTTCCGAAACGTTCTTTATATGAGCCTATAAGTTTTCCATCGAGATTGATTGACCGCAATTTTATGTTCGGGGAAAGTCTCATTTTTTATGCAAGCAGAGGGTAAACAAGAAAATCGTTTGCCAGATTGTTAACGGTAAAACGTATACCTGATATTGTGTGATCTTGTGCGTGAATCTGGGAGAAAATTCTGAAAAGTTGCAAAGACATAGATTTATTTTTTATTTTATTTAATTTTTATCTCTATAGACACCAGGATCCGTGACCTTTGTCATAATTACAAACTATTGTTTTGAAAATACATAGAATTTAACTATTATTAATTACTTAATTTATATTTTTAGAATAGGGAATATGCATGATTTGTTTTTATTCTGTCATAAAAGCTAACCAGAAATAATATCTAAAAACAAAATTAAAATACCTTCAAAAATAACAAAGTTACAAGCATTTTAATTTCATGTTAGACAGAGACACACGATAGCGAACGATGACGTCATGGTTCAAGTTCGTCCTACAAATTCAATAGAAACTGTTGTTTCGCGAGAGAGTGACAGAGCATCCCTCCCCTAACATTTCAAATGTTTCTACCTAGGAAGTTTATTGACCGATTGTTTTTTTTTAGTATATGTTTTACATTTTAATATGTTATTATTTAAAATTATTATTTCTATGAAATAAAATTCCTGCATATTCCCTTTTTGTTTATAGATGTCTAGTTGCAGTGAAAGTTTTTGAGTCAATATAATATTTATTAGAAAAGAGTCTGTGGTTGCGAGGATTACTGCTCATATTCTAAATTCTAATTCAGAATTGAGTATCGAATGTTTCCGTCAAATTTCATCGAATTTGGTCGACAAATAAATTCGTAGTCGTAGCAAAGTTCTTTTTTTAACACGCTTTTATTAGTTTATCCTGTATGCATGTTTGTTTGTTTGTAACCGACTCCTTTAGACTTGATTTTGGCCCACTTCAAACGGTCGGATTTCAATCAAACAATAACAAAAGTCATGTAGACTTATCGAAGACCGATGACAATACAATAACTATTATCATTTATTAGCTGATATTTCAGAACCTTTTCTCGTGACCACCTAATGACCTATTTATGCTCATATTTAAAAATTTTGTACAGAATTGAATAGGCTTTGGCACCTATTCAGTTCTGTACAAAAATTTGAATTTCTAGAATTAGATTCTAGAAAATATTGTCAATTCGGCCAGTAAATGGCACCATAAAAAACTTCTGACGACGAAGATAATAATTTGTAAAACCATATAACACCGTATAATAATAATCATAATTTGTAAAACCGTGTCAAGTTTCATAGAGATGCAAATCAGTTTGAAGATTTTGGCAGGGTTTCACTGAACAACAAAGTTAACATGTCTACTGGCTCAAGAAAATAAAAATCCTATAAAGAGATATCTTTAATAGGAAATACTTAATTTCAATTGCGTTATAACGTAACGTCTAACCTGACATTGTGTAAGTTGGAACCGCTAGAAAACTGTCCAAGTAATGTGTTATTTAAGGTAGTAAGTTGAACAAGTTTATGCGAGTTTCAAGTTAACACAATGTACATGCGACAACTTTCTCGCTTTGTCACTTACTTACACACAACTTACACTAAGTGCTTTACCTGCATCTACAATTTGTTCGTACACAAAATAAATAACAATGTGAGTAAGAACAATTTCAACGCAGGTCATATATAGAAGTACAATATAAAATTGAATCCTTATTTTGCGGAAATTCATATTCCAAGACTTAAATCTAACTTATTTATCTAGTGTGTTTTCTTTGTCTTCAAGCTGGTACTATTGTGTAATTTAAGATACGTTATTATTTCCTTAAAGAAAATTTAATTTGCTGAAGCCAGTTGATGGTCAGTTTTTAATTAGTTTCTTGATAATTCGCTATACCATTGTCGCTTTAAAAATTAGGGAAAAGGGAGGTGGTCACATTAGACAATACTATGTTTTTATGACTGTGCTTTTAAGATATAAGTATAGACTATCTAAATTTGATTAAATTTTATGTCATAGGCGTTAAAAGTCATTTTCGTAAAAATCGAGGTTGGTCGCTTCCTTCATAATGATACTCAATTTTAGCATAGGTGATATCATCATCATCATCATCTCAGCCATAAGAAGTCCACTGCTGGACATAGGCCTCCCCTATGGATTTCCAAAAAGACCGATTGGAAGCGGCTTGCATCCAGCGTCTTCCTGCCACTTGCATAGGTGATATAGAAATAAATAAAACAGGAATTCAAAGGAAGCATAAAGGCATATTTAGGAAAAACAATTTTAGCGCAAGAGACATATAAATACAGCGAGCCATTGAAATGTCGTTATTGTTGTTTTCGTCCAAACATTTTGCAGTTAACGGCCAGTCCACTGTCTCGTATAGACGAGTACCTATTTCATTTCATTCAGCCGATTGTTTCTCAACTGTGACAAACAAAGCTGTCTTGATTGATAAATTCCCCTGAGCACTGCGAACATGACACGCATTGGAGGGAATCCAATGATTGAATCATTTTAATAGTTTCTAGTAAATTGCACCGTTTGAATGTATTCTTGGATAGTGTTAATAAAATACGATTTACGGCATTTCAATTCATTGAAGTTGTTTTTTTTTTAACTTAAATATCTAGCAGATTTTTTACTTTCGAACATCTAAAAGGAGAGTTAGTAAAAGGCAAATTTATACATATAAATGGGTAATTTATACTTTTACTAGGCCAATTTATACAAACAAAATGTAATTTAAATTAGTAAAAGGCTAATTTATTACCATAAAAGGCTAATTGATATTTATGCAAGGACAGTTTATACCAATATAAGACCAAATTATACTTATGAAAGGCCACTGACATAATATAATAATATTTTAAATTTGTTGTGTGTAATTCTTGCAGGATTAAAAAGTATACTTACACTAAAAAAGGCTTTCTCGATCGTAGATAAAACCGCTGAAAGCGGATAGTTTTACCACAAATAAAACAATAGGATTGGTCAAAAAGGTACGCCCGTTCTTTAGTCAACTGGTTGGTCCACCTCTGTTCATACTTTGAAATAAAACTCAAATACTGCTCCTTGGATGACAAAATAAGCAATATTGTTTTACGATACATAAAATCACGACAATTTTGCCATACGGGTAGGCAGGGCATCAAAGACCATGAGGCCGTTTGACGCCACATATGGCACACCACACATTACCACTCCATTAGATGGTTAGAGGGTATTAAGAGGTCGAATAGTATTCGAGTGTATGTGAGCGTTAGAGAGTATCATATGATTAGATTTATCAAATGGTTAGAGGGTATTAAAGGGAAAGAGGCTATTAGAGGGTAAGATATACTAAATATTAGTTTGCAGTGATAAGGGATCAGCGCAGCGCCTACATAAAGGCCAATTTCTCTCAAGTCTCTTAAAGTCCCTTAACTGACTTTTACAGTACGCCCGAAAAGAGAATCAGCAGGTACATGGTATGATTTTTGTTCTCCCAGTCCCAACTAGGAAGAGTACTGTTTTACCAATTATTAATATTAAACTGGTAAAATTCATTGAAACAAACTAGGCTCCATAATTCGTTCGTGATGCTTTCAGAGTGCTCTTATGCCGTACGAGATTTCAAAGTGCATAGTACATAGTACATACATAGTTACGCTTGATATTCACGATAAATGATATGGAGTGGAACTGTTATACAATTATTTTTTTGTGCAAGTTGTGCTGTGCTCCAAGATGCTCATTTTAAATGTATATTTAAAGTGACATTTTGTAATCATGTTTAATTCTATTTTAATTATCAATTCAAATTAACGACAGACTGCGTGTTCAGTTAATATTATATTATATACTAGATAATATAAGCCATGACAATGCCTCTATACAGCTACTCTATACCAATCTTAATTTATTAGTAACTTTTTATGATAATTATTTTAATGAATTGTTATTCTATGATTAATTTAATTACTATTATTGAAAGTAGAACATTCAATATATTAACTGACGCATCCAAGAACATTTTTTTTCTTTTCTTCCTTGGCATCGTACTAGGCCATTCTGCCAGCTTCAATGTTAATTTCAGTCTTCAAGTGATTTCATCTTCATCAAAATTGTAATTTTTAAAGATTTACTTATATCCAAGAACATTGCTAACGATGTCTACGAAGAAAATAAAAAGGTCAGAGGTACAGGTATAAGAAAACATTTCCAGTAAGTTCAAAAGTTTCTACGTGAGTGCTTCACTAGAGTTTGTAGTTATAAGCGAAACCAAACAACCATTATCAACCGCCCAGTCACAAGGAGTTTCCACCGCGCTTGGTAACTCCTTGGTAACTTCGTGGAACTACTTTTTCTGGTTTTTAACGTCTTTAAACCCACTTCGGAACTAGGGTTGAAGTTGTGAAGCTGAGTTGAGTACCTACGGCGGTTTCTTTTGATAGATGAGCATATAAAATTTTGAATATATTCGCTGTTTACATTTTAATAGAGTGTAGTCAGGTAAACATCCACTCCATACAGATATCGTTTAAAAGGTTTACCCGTATTGTATTAATTACCCATAAAACACTTAAATATCAGGAAATTATATGCGATTATTTCTAATATCGTTTCAGGTTTTATTCTAATTGAACGGCTTCAAAAATCACTGTTTCGAAATTAACGTAAGTACTTATTTGATATCGAAGATTAATTGTATATGTACGATTACCTTTCGGCATTTCCTATAATGTATGTTTCCATAAATAGTTGATGAACGTGGTTTATTAATCGATTCATAAGCTTAGAAAACTCAAAACTCGCCGACAAAAAAAAAACACACGAGTATACAAGTGAATATGTGTATTAAATTTAAACTCCATTGTATTTTAATAGTTATTTTAAGTGGTGCCTTCAAAATTGGTAACATTGTTATATCGCCGGCGAGCGCAGCGTAGGACCAGCCACGAGATGAACAGATGACCCCATAGTGACGAGAAGACGCTGGATGCAAGCCGCGCGCAATCGGTCTTTTTGGAAATCCATGGGGGAGACTTATGTCCAGCAGTGGACTTCCTGTGTCTGAGATGACGATGATGTTTTACTACAACATTATTAACTTTGCAAAAATTACAAAAGCACATTTTACGGATATAAAAAGGTATACAATAAAGTAATAACCAAAATATTTTTAAAAGAGATGGACATTTCATTTAACTACTGACTACGTGAATAGCGCAAATGTAAAAGAGAATACTGGAAAAGGTGTGAGTGTGAATACATAAAAAATTTGCACTTTGATCAGACTAAATGTACGAATGTGGATTAAAATATACAATACAAAACAGACAAAGTACGAGTTTGTTTCGCACAACGAGGCTTCCGTAACACAACGTAAATGCCAACTGTTTATATTTATAATATCTATATTTCCCTTAATTCATGTTGTCAAAACTTTACTGGAGGACACAAGTTAAAATTGTAACATTAGAAAATAAAGTACTGTAGTTTTTTTTCGTTTATAACTTCACATAAGTACCTACATATATTTTATTCAGTCTGAAAGACTCTTGAGACAATTCCTAAGGTAAGTTACGTTTGCGTAATCTTCGCAGATTTTTTGTGATTTGTTATAAAGTTAACTGACTCCAAAAAAGATGGGTTTACTATTTTTTGTATGTTTTACTTCAGTGAGTTCCGGCATTTATAAGCCGATTTGGAAATAATATAGATATTTTATATAAAATATCTATATTATTTCCAAATCAACCCTTTCATATGAAGTGGTTGATTCCAGATTGTTTTGATAAAAAAATATCGTAATCGGTTCAGTAGTTTGTTGCTTAAATCAAAATAATTGGATACAATCTGAGTAACAGAAATTGCATATTACAATTTCCTGAGAGCACACTGACTACAATTGGTTGTCTTAGTTGCTTAAACTATAATTACATTTACTTCAAATTAACTGTAGTCAATTATAAGCCTATATATTTGACATATATATAAAAGGAACAAGTATATCCTAAGCAAACGTGCTACGTCTTCGACCTCATCACTTCTCATGTGGTGATTGTGGTCGAACGCAGGCATAATTTGTTTTAAAAAAATGCAGACTAACAAACGTAGGCTTAGTAAATCGGCTCCCCCTTTAGATACGGAAGTTTAAAAATAAAATACTAGTTATTTTACCAAAAGCGTGCGCCTGAATGCCCTGCAATTTTCCAGTACGTCAATTAGCATTTTCCTTTGTTATTGATTATCTGCTCTCCGCTTGCAGCCATGATCTGACCGCTGAGTATGATTATAAATACTTGTACTGAACGAGTTTGTGTCTGTCATTCTGTTCGATCCGTCGAATGGGATATTAAACAAGAGTAAAGGTATTGATACATTTGCTATTAAAAAGGTATGCTTATTAGCATGCGTAAGAAATATATATTAGAAATGTGCTTGTTTATTTCTAGCAATGCTTTGACACATACGCTACTAAGTAGCAATTGCTCAATAATGGCATGCTTTTGTGCTAATAATGAGCATGTGTCTCATTCATCAGTACCTTTAAGAATTGGTGTAATTCGGCATCGTCTTCGTCTCGTAGCTCGCAACGTCGCCGTCGCGTCATCAGGACCTAAAGGCTGCTATTTGAACTATCACTCGTTCACCACTCGCTGATACGATTTAGCGAATTTTTTACCCGACTGCGTAAGAAGGAGGGTTATGTTTTCGAGTGTTTGTATGTTTCTATATGACAGCCTACAGCCTAAACAGCTTGACCGATTTTGATGTGCTAGATGTCGCTAGATTCATCTTCATTTCCTGAGTGTCATAGGCTATATTTTTTTGTAATAATAATACTTACATCTCTCCCAAAAAAATAAAAACGCGTTTTCTCGTATCCTTCACCGAACTATTTTGTAATAAATACGTTATTTTACTAGAATTATTCTAATAAATGCGCATTTACAATCATTTAAAGCAATTTTACGCACACTTTTTCACAAATACACTTACTAATCATTAATAAGGTTAGGTGATACTTTTCACCGAGAGATACTTAACTGCTTCATTTGTATCAGGCACAGGTCCGATCGTATATGGATGGAGTACTGCTGCACCTTTTTGATGGATCAGACAAGTATCAGCTGGAAGCTTTAGAGTCAGTGGACCGGCGAGCTGTGAGGTTAATCGGTGACGATAAACTAGCTGCCAGGAATAAAATTCGTAAAGGTACGCGTCCAAAAGAAGACATGCAGTGCTATTGTGAATGTGTTTTGTCGGGACTATTAATCGAGTTCGAGTGCCAGTGATAGCGCTCTTCGCAGTAAAAGACAAAGAAAGAGGGTAGACAGATATGTCTGCCCTAAACCGTATCATCTACCCACACTCTTCAGTCGCCCGTGAACATGGTGCATGTAACTGTGCCGAAATATCGGGAGCTCAAAATTTACGCGAACCACGGTAAATATCCCGTTATTAATAATAGTGTTTCAGATGAAGGGTGTTTTTCGAATTTAGGTTTTTATTATGATTCTTTTGTTTTATAGGAATTTTATTGACGGAGTGAGCAAAGCGAGGCTTACGAGAGTGTCTTTAAAACGATATACAGCATAAACAAGCAAATGTAATTGCTATTAGAGTGCTAGCGAGGTGGACCGCTCCTACAGCCTGTAGATTTAAAAAAAGATTTGGAAGTTGTTCTTAGTTTTGTATTCTTTCTAGCATATTTAGATACAATTTAAATTTTAAGCGAAACATCGATTTCGAAAGATAACTTTCCATTTACATAATATTTTCTTCGGGATTTCAAAGTTATGTTAAACAACAGCAAACCAATTTTCTAAATACGGTCCAAAACAAAATCGACCTGGATAAAGCCAAGGATGACTAGACTAGAACAATGTTGGCATTGAATTTTGCTTCAGCAGCTCGGTTTACGAGCTAGATATCTAAAGAAGACGCTCAAGATAAATTATCCTGACTAGTTAGCTTTCTAATCAGAAACTTCTGTTCCAATCGACGGAGCACTTAATACTATTAGCCTAGTTTGATTCTATACAAGTATGTCTCGCGCGCCATGCCTTAAAGTCAAGTCTCAGCCGTTGTTATGAAACGAATGGTCGAACATGGAGTACTGTTCGCACCTTTTGAACGCATCTTTAAGCTAAGCTAAGTATCAGTTCGAGGTTTAGAACCCATTGAGCGTGCTAAGAGGCTCATTTGTAACGATACCTTTATTCGGGCTAAGCTCCAAAGCTTCGGGCATCGTCGCAAAGTTGCTAGTTTATCGGCTTTTTATCGAATACATTTACGTGAGTGTGCATCTGATCTGCATGATCATACTCCCCCATATCAGTTTTTCTATCGGATGGCACGAAGCAGAAAAAAGCGACATCGTTTATGACGGATATTCCAAAGATTCGATCGAAACGCTTCAGCTCTACTTTTATTGTGCGTACCGCCAAAACGTGGAATACGCTCCCTGAATGTCTTTTCAAGTGGATATAAAAAGTGAAGTTCCAAATACTTCAGTGTCCGTGGTCACAGGTGATAAAGTGTAATAAGTCTGTTCTTAAGGTATCGTCCATTAATCATATGAGGCTCGATAGAGGGGGGAGGTGATTCTGAAAATATCATAAGGTAATAAAAAATCGGCCAAGTGCGAGTCGGACTCGCGCACGAAGGGTTCCGTACTATCATTTATAATAGAAAATCACGTTTGTTGTAGGCATACTAATTTTTAGTCTGTTTTAGTTATTATATAAATCCATGAGAGTTTATTCTTGCTTTTCGGGTAGTTTTGATAAAATCTATTGCTCAATCCGAAATTGTATCCATAAAGGGCTATGGTAACTAAATAGTGCACAGTACGTGCCAGCATTTAAGTCAATATTGCTAAACACGTTATCTATTTGAGTATAACCCGTTGTTTAGTTCTGTTTATAAAATAACGAGAAATCAACGAAATTCCAAGTAGTAAATTGCAAACTTATAGGTAGGTATTCGATACACATCCGGGCAGCATAACCACGCTCGCGCGAATACGCGCGGCTACGGCTCGCTCCGTGATGTTACCTCCCCTGCTACCCGCGCGGCCGTTGCTTAGCAACCGCCTCGCGCTCGCGCCACCACCACACCGCGGCGCGGCGCTCGCACCGCGTTTAGCACGGATTATTTTTTTAGTGTTTTTATGTATTAGATTAGGTATTTATTTTAATAGTTAGTATATTTCTAAATATTTACTTACAAATATTCATGTTTCTACCTGCTAATTAAGATCGAGTAAAAATTGCTTAAAAATTACGTTTGTTGTATGGGAGCCCCCCTTTAATATTTACTTTATTGTTATTTAATTATTTATTTTGAAAGGTAATATACAAGTAAATATTCTGTAAAAATTTGAAGCGTCTACCTGTTACCGTTTTTAATATTGAGCAAAAATATACGAAAAAAACACGTTTATTGTATGGGGACCCCCTTAATATTTTTTTTTAATTTTTAGTATTTGTTGTTATAGCGGCAACGGAAATACAACATTTGTGAAAATTTCAGCTTTCTAGCTATCACGGTTTATGAGATACAGCCTGGAGACAGACAGACACACAGACAGACAGACAGCGAAGTCTTAGTAATAGGGTCCCGTTTTTACCCTTTGGGTACGGAACCCTGAAAAACAGTGAGAAATCACATGTATCCGCCATGTGAGCCAGCGGGTACGGCCGAGATTTACTTTGAATATGATTTGAATGATGACGAAATTTCTGTAAGATACTTTTAAACGTGAGATTTGCCGGGGGGGGGGGGGGGGGGGGGGGGGGGTAATTTAAAACTTCACCTCATATCACCATGAGAGGGGTTACAAAGTTCCTAAAAAAACATGACGTGATCAGTGCATGACCTTAATTTAATATGTACTGTACACCACAACCTCCTTTCTCACAATTGCCAGATTTCCGATACACCCTAAGGTTGCCTGGAAGAAATTACTCTGTGCAATAAAGGCGCCGTTGTACTTTTAATTATGTTTCTTATTTATTTATAAGTTGCTCTGTAGGTATGGATGTACAATAAAGTTATTCTGTTCTATTCTAACATTTTAAGTTTTCGTTCGAAATGTGTAAGTAAAGTGTGTAGTAAATTTATACTATGCGACATAAAGACACCTCATTATTCAAATTGACACAGCCAATCTGACTAAATGGCCTTAATGATAGCCCTCGCGACGCATATTAAATCACTGTTTATCTTGTTTGAAAATATTCTCCAAAATTCATGATAGGAAGGATGGGCTATTTCTTCCTCAACAATATGTAATAGGTACTTAATTGGAAGGAATGCAACGCGTGGCGGGCTTTTTGATTAGAGCATTAACTTTTATTTTTTTCAGTAAGTTTTTAAATTTAATAAGTACACATTTTATTGAATAAGTTGCTTAAAATATATTTAAGTAGCTTTCTATGTTTATTATTTATTTATTCTTTTTTATCTTGCTAAAATTCAGTGTGTAAGTAGCTGTAGCAACTATTTATTGGAAGGAATTATATATTTTATTCCACGATAGTTATTTTTCCAAACAGATTAAATCTGTATAATGAAACAAATGCATAAAAGAGATTTTCGTAGTGCAATGCAACTGTTATGATGTTGAGGGTACGAAAATGAATCCGCAGAGCTACGACGAACATTTTATTGAAATTTATAGATTGTTTGTTTCATTTCTCTCTTTCTTTTTTTATTATTGTGAGAAATTGTGTTATTATTAGAAAAATGTAGCATAAGATACTCGGGAAGTAAATCTATCTACCTACACCACACAAATCAGAATCGGTCAATCCGTTTAAGCTGCAGGAAATAACATAGAAATACCACCTTAACAAATATGTATATACACCCGGAAAATATAACTATCCTTGTGGAGTCGGATGAAAAAAATAAAGCCCTATAATAAAGAAAATCTTGTAACTTAAACGTGGACTTGTTATGTAAATAAATACATTTGGAATATCATATCAATTTAAGAGGCAACTTTTAGGGGCAAACAATAATGCACAATACATACAGTTCTGCTTAAAAATTTAGCAACTGTCTATGGTATACCCAGTACGTCCCTAGACGTCCCCTTTCTACAAAAAAAAAAAAAAAGATTTTGTAACGAAGTAAGTGGTGTGGTAAATAGAAAAACTCTTGAACATAATCAACTACGCTATTTACTACTCAACGTATTCTTCATGAATAAAGATATCGCGTGGAGAGACGCCCACTAGTACGCCGAGAGTACATTTGTCTAGGTAAGATACCAAGGCACTAAATGGGAGGATGTCACGTCGCCAGCACTTGTCCTCAAGTTTGCTGCTCGGCTCAGGAACTCCGCGCTGTGTCTTCAACTTTTCACATAAACTCCGCAACTTCACACGACGGCACTTATAACAAATTGCCTTTTTGCCATTCAACATATTGAAATTTTCTCAAAAAGTCCTATCATACTTTCTAGATATGCAGCCAGTTTAATCGTTTACTTTGCAGGAAAGTTAGATGCGATCTCCTTTGTTCCCGGAAGGATGCTCTTACTGTTGCGTAATTGGACATTTCTGTGCAAAGCGTGCGACATCACATAAACATTGTTACCGAAGTTTGCTAACTAGGTGTGCAGTATCGATCTGCTCATGCGGGAAGGACGGAGTTTGATCATTAGCACCGTTGTAAGTTCATGCCGAGAAGATATGCTAATGTTGAACCGCAAATTGCGAGCCTTAAAGTGTGATGTTGTGGCTTTGTATTGTGTAGTCATGTGGCGTAGTGGTACTTGTGTGCGGTATGTTCAGTGCTCAAGCCGTCCGTGCGCTGTCACTGGTTGACAACGACCTCGTGTGGGGCAGAATCTCTATCCGGGATTTCCGGGAACAATAAATTTGTTATATAGTGGTCTACATAATGCATTATACCTACCTACTGAGTGTGTGAAGTGTGTAATAACAGGTTATAAGTGACTGTTAGGCAAAGTTGTTCAAGAAAAAGGTAAATAAAGTAACACAAGTATCTTATATCTTTAACTGCACCATGACTTTCCATTTTATTTTTTTTGGCCTCGTAGCTCAATTGGTATTATGTCTGCCTGCTAAGCTGTGGGTCATGGGTTCGATCCCCACCCAGGACAAGCATTTGTGTGATGAGCATGGATGTTTGTTCTGTGTCTCGGTGTTTCCATGTATCATAAGTAAGTATAAAAAAAAGTAATATATGTATTATAATCAACCCTCTAGTTTCCATAATACAAGCTTTGCTTAGTTTGGACTAGATGGTGTTGTGTGAAATGTCCACTAATATTAATAATTATTTATTTATTATTCTTCATCATCATCTCAGCCGCTAGAAATCACTGCTGCATAGGCCGTGGATTTCCAAGACCTCATGGGAGCGGCTTAAATCCAGCGTCTTCTTGCCACTTGTAAGAGGCCATGCCCATCTCTGTGTGTCTGAAACGTGGTCATTCATTATGGGCCTTATTAGGATATTCAAGATCACGCAACGATCTATGGACAGGTTATGCTCGGAGTCTCTCTGCGATATTTTTTCTTAGACTACTTAAAAATAATACCTATAACTCTATTAATTCACTTGGTTCAAGAGAAAGAAAAGACAGAAACTTGATCCAGAAAGAGAAGACTAAAAACCTCTTTGATTACTGTGTAAATATTGTCGTTGATAGTTTTTATGTTCAAGTCAAAACAGTTGTAGCAACGGCTAGGTAGATGTGAATTTTGTATTGGGCCACGCATACGTCCACATCTGGCGGCGGCGGGCGGCATGATATCGGCTTGATTGGACCGTGAATGCTAACAAGATCGGCCGATGATCATTCGCCCGTAGACCGACAGTAGTTCTACCGACACGCGCTACCTTTGTCAAAAGCGATTGTAAGCGTTCATCTGTCATATCATAAGTTAATCTAATAACTGGAAATGTATTTAGTTCGTCGGGCTGCCGAAAGATTGGATGGAAGAAAATTTCATGTAGCTGAGATGAGAATATTGAACTGAATGTGTGTGACGCGAATAGATAGCCCATTTGCGGCACACATATCCTCTCTAAGAATTAATGTAATAGAGGTTTAAAAGTAGAACTTATAACAGAAATAGGTGGCCAAGACCATGTCGACACAAGCATATATGACGATATAGTGATATGGCGATATATTAAATGTAACTGTAAAACATTTAAGTCGTTATGGTAGTGACGTTATTAACCTTTTTGAAAAGTGTTCTTAACGAATCAACTTCCCCTTCTTTTGGATTATCGCATTAGTTACGCAACCCTACGATATGCGTGTCTCGACACGGTCTTGGACACTTATTGGGTACCAAACAACAAAATATTGCTTTATCTTCTAATTTCGAATTAACTAATACACACTGATGAATCATCTGTGATCGCATTTCTTGTCTGTTTATCAGGATTTTACTGAAATTTATCAAAATCTCGTCAAATAGATTTGAAAGATCAAAATTAACATTATGCAATTACTTAAACGGCATCCTCATAATTCCTAAAGGCTAATTATACCAATTCCGTAAACGAGGAAATAAAGTGGAAAAAATAATCCAAGTTTATTCCAAAGACATTTTGTACTTTGATACTTTCATTCCTCTTGCGTAATTGGAACAGAAAGAACAAATTACCGGGAGGGATCTTCAAATTTCTTCATTTACTTTTGTAACAGGATAATAATTATTGTCTTTTTGGCTAAGGACGGATTTGTTTCGGTTAATTCCATCACTCTTTGTTTTGTTGGGAGCTTGTATCGATTGCGTTAATAAATTGTGTTTTGGCATTGTTATTTGGATTTGAACTGTCTGGTGGAAAGATCCCTGTAATTAAACTGTATCTTAACCGACTTCTGCGTAAGAAGGATGGTTAAGTTTTTCGAGTGTATGTATGTTTGTATGCATATATGTATGTGGGTATGTATGTATGTTTCTAAATGATCGTCTACAGCCTAAACGGCTTGACCGATTTTGATGGGCGAGGTGTCGTTATATTCGCCTTCACTCTTTGAATGTCTTATGCTAGGTATAGTTTAATACGACACTCGTAAAAAAAAGCGTTTTTTCACTCATACTTTCTCACAAAAAACGTACACTCAATAGCGTGTCAAGCTTAATAAAATCATAAGATAGACTGCGAGAAGCGCTTTCTTGCAGTCGAGTATTTTATTTTTCTGTTACTATAAATACTTGTTGCTGATCTTTTTATTAAAAAAAATTGTAATAAAATAAGTAACCTCACACGACCTTTTCGTAATAAGTTTAGCCAGAAAAAAACAAAACAGCTGAACCGATTTTGATGAAATATAGCTAAGAACACTCCCGACTAAATCTCCTTTAAAAAAAAACTAAAACCGTTCATCCGTTCAGAAACTACGATGCCACAGACAGACACACACACAGACACGTCAAATTTATAACACCCCTTCGTTTTTGCAGCAAAGATCACCAACAGACTGCTTACCAATCTCCCAATCTCCATCACCTGTCACTCGCATATCATAAACCATCCAATACAAATGAATGAAATAGTTAACTGATCCCTATAAACATCCCAAATAGTTCACTCGTTGTGGAACTAGATCAACAGACCGGCAGCCATCCCATGCCGCGTTATGATCAAACATCTGATCCATTAGTCGTACACCGCGACTGATGTGTCTACAAACAAATGGAGGCTTAATCCTGCAATCCTGCGGAAGATATGGATTATACGCGGAATAATACTCGGAAACACTTATCGTGAGTGCGCTTTGAATGCAGATGTGAAAACAGGGAATGGTGTCTGTGACGCGAATGCTATTTGACATGGGAATGGAATTTATCAACAACTTTTTCCCTTATATCCCAAGATATTGGACTTGCGAGATTGACATATTTTCCGTTTTCATGTGATATTTGTAACGATGTCAATATAACGTTATTCAAAACCTAATCACAGTCAAAGCTTACACTCATAAAGTATCATCATCATCATCAACCACAACAAGTCCACTGCTGAACATAGGCCTCCATGGATTTCCAAAAGACCGGTTGGATGCGGCTTGCATCCAACGTCTTCTTGGCACTCGTATGAGGTCATCTGTCCATCTCGTGGCTGGTCTTTCTACGCTGTGCTTGCCGGTGCGTGGACCCCACACGACAACTTTTCGGCCCCACCGGCCATCAGTTCTACATGCTTTGTACCCTGGGTACTACCACTTGAACTTGCAAAAGCATACATAGTCACGGTAATTTTCAGCCATCTTTCAGACAGGTGTCACGAGAAATAAATCATTCCTTCTATACGTATAGAGGAGATACAAAAAGATTACAAAAATATTTTTTTTTCAAGGTTTTATTTCACAATTTTGTCTTTTATATCCAAACTAAATAACAGCTTGGCCTGGCCAAGGCTGGCCTGGTCAAGGCCTGGCCTGGCCCGTACACGTATTAATCTGGATCGCGATCCGTGATCAAAATCGGGGATCACAATCCAAATTACAACGTGCACAAAGATATCATGACGTCAATCATCTTCGTACACGTTCAATCTAGATCGTGATGCTTCATTTTGATCAGGGATCGCGATCCTGATTGTCTACGGACCGCCTAACAATCTTTGAGGTAAGCTACGAGCGGACCTGTCCGCTTCTAAACGGACAGTCGGACATGTGAAACTATAAGGGTTCCTTGTTGAATACGGAACCCTAAAAACGTAGTAAATCATGAGAAATATACTCTATTCGTATACATATTTTACGCATGCATTTAGTCCCAAAGTACTTACTGTATGGGTGGGATTGCAGAGCGTACAGCGTCGTACCTCCAGCTTTGGGGTGGGCTGAAATCCGCCGTCGACAGTAATTGCACAAGTTTGTACTGGCGCGGGAATCCCGCCTCATATGTGACCATCTTCGGAAGCCGCGTGCGTATTTAAATATAAATTTGAAAGTGTTCCGCAAAACAGACGCGTATTTTGCATAATATGCAGGGGTTGAGTGCATCCGCTCATTTTTGGTTTAGCAATTTCAGAATTCAAGCGCTTGAAAGTTCTTCTAACTGGAGATATTACCAGTTGCACCGGGAAGTGCATCGATGGAAGACCAGCCACAAAGTGGACAGAAGACCTCACACAAGTGGCAGGAAGACGCTGGATGCAAGCCGCTTTCAACCGATCCTTTTGGAAATCCAGGTCTATGTCCAGCAGTGGACTTCTCGTGGTTGAGATAATAATTATGAAGTTATATCTAAATTGTCTGTTTATCTTTTTGTGGGTTTTTAAATACCAATTATGTCAATCACAAATACACATTTAATTTTAATGATACCTCATTATATATTGAAATACGTCAACGATTTCGGTTGAAGTATAGAACGTGTCAAAAAATAGACATAATATTTTTAAACTTAGGTAAGTACTAACTTTTTAACTAACTTTTTTTGACTTTTGAAATAAGTACTAGTACTTTCTGAACTAAATGTACTTTATATTTACGACCACACGTCTTGGCTTCTCTAAGTCGCAAGATAACAGATTTTTTAGGAATCCGTAGTAACTACGAGGTACCCTTATAAATTCGCTAGTCCGTCTGTCTGACTGACCGTATGTCACAACCATTTTACTCAGAGATTATCAGCACTACATACACTAAATTTAGCAGGTGGATGTATTCAATGAATCGCAATTTTCTATAGTGAAATTTTCAAAAATGTGAAACATGGTGGGTCTCCATACATATAAAGTAGGGAAAAGTGTTTTTATAATTCCAAACCGTACAACCGTCAAAACAAAAGTACTCACCAAGTGGTTTTCTTTTAGATTACAGTATTAGCTACGGAACCCTACCATATGCGTTCCTCGACATGGTCATGGACACTTATTTATAAGTGGTATAATTATATTATATGTACTAAAAAGGCAAAGATTTCAATTAATATAAACTTAGGTATTCTGTAACAATGTTTTATTCTGGGCATTCAGAGACCGTCTGACTTGCGATCCGCAGGTCCTGGGTTCGAATCCCGCGGCACGCACCTCTGTCTTTTCGAAGTTATGTGCGTATTGTTGATTGCCGCCAACTTCAAACGGTGAAGGAAAACATCGTGAGGAAACCTACATGCCTGAGAGTTCTCAATGATCTTGAAGATGTGTGAAGTCTGCCAACCCGCACTTGGCCAGTGTGGCAGACTATGGCCTATCCTTTCTCACAATAAGAAGATAGCCCGTTCCCAGCAGTGGGACAGTTTGTACAAACAGGGCTGATTCAGGGCAGTATGCCGAAATTACCTCAAACCATTCTAAAATATTATTTAAATAAATGTCTAAGATAATAATGTAGGTATTAATAACTTTGTGACAATCTCCTTCTGTATTACATTTAATTAGATTGTTTACCGGGTTTTGCCGCGGCACCTGCACGTTGGTATTTTACGCTCGGATATAAATTTAAATATTATCAGTTATTTATTATTCCAATAATAAAACCCATGAGTAGGTATATAGCGTCATCTGACTAATAATGTAAATATGGAAATAACTGAGTCTGTCATATTTTACATAGACATATTTCACATAATATTACATAAACATGAACATTTGGTTCGAGTCCCAAGAAAGAGCTTGAGTTACGTTAGGTTAGTGCAGTAAAGCATTGCGAGGAATTCATGCGGTGGTGGCATTGCCGATGGGTGGGGGTCAACGCAGTACAGACCAAAAGCGCCGAACCGCCGACTTACAGCGACCTACGGCAATGTTGCCGACATAGGCCAACCTAAGCAAATTCGTACTCGCCGGGTTGTGTCGGCGGGTCGACTGGTTTGGTGAATTCAATGGAATTAAAACGTAGGAGTACAAAACCTGTTACCTGTAACCTGTTGTGTATTGCAATGCGCTCATAATTTTTCGTTATGCCTGAAAATTTCGCAGAAATTATTTCCCTGTATGAAAAATATGATAATAACGTACTTAATAGCAATAATTTTCATTGGTTTTCGACTGCCAAGTAGTGTGATTGCTGTTTTATCCCCAGATACTCTGAAAAAGAATCCTAGCAACACCACTACAACCGCAATCGACATCATTGTGTCCCTCTTCGCTTTATACCTACTATTGATGTGGTATCACTGTATTTAAGTCCTGGATTGCAGATGCAAAAGTTTACTTTTTACCCGACTGCGTAAGAAGGACGGTTATGTTTTTCGAGTGTATGTATGTATGTAATTGTAATATAAGTGGACATAGCACGTAATACGATGGCCGATGGAGCCGAAAGGTTCTCGAGTGGAGACCACCCACCGGCAAGAGCAGCGTAGGAAGACCAGCCACGAGATGGACAGATGACCTCATTCAAGTGGCGGGAAGACGCTGGATGCAAGCTAACAATCGGTCTTTTTGGAAATCCATGAGGGAGGCCTATGCCCAGCAGTGGACTTCTTATGGCTTAGATGATGATGATGAATGTAATTATGTTTCTTTACGATCGCCTACATCCTAAACGGTTTGACCGATTTTGATGTGCGAGGTGTATTTAGATTAGGTTTGTCTTTACTCGTCGAGTGTCATCGGCTATATTTTATGTAATAATAATAATACGTCTCTCGCAAAAATAAAAAATGCATTTTTTCGAAACTTCCAACGAACTTTTTCGTAATAAACAAGTAAATTTACTAGAATTATTCTAAAGTTTTTTTTTTTTATCAGCCCTGTTTGTACAAACTGTCCCACTGCTGGGAACGGGCCATCTTCTCATTGTGAGAAGGGTTAGGCCATAGTCTGCCACGCTGGCCAAGTGCGGGTTGGCAGACTTCACACATCTTCAAGATCATTGAGAACTCTCAGACATGTAGGATTCCTCACGATGTTTTCCTTCACCGTTTGAAGTTGGCGGCAATCAACAATACGCACATAACTTCGAAAAGACAGAGGTGCGTGCTGTGGGATTCAAACTCAGGACCTGCGGATCGCAAGTCAGACGGTCTCACCACTAAGCTGCCGGGAACTTCTAAAGAATGCGCATTTATAATCTTTTACAGTGATTTTACGCATACTTTCTAAAAAAAAACCATAGAGACAAAAGAGCAGAGAGAGAGAGAGAGAGAGAGAGAGAGAGAGAGAGAGAGAAAGAGACAGTTACTCTCGTTTTTAAATATTAGTAATTACTTATTTATTATATATTAGTAGTGTTTAGGTCCCAGAAAAGAATAGCGCGTTAGTAATGATTCCAGATCTGTACGGCAGATACGTCTGATAAAATAACCTATTTCTGTTCCTGACAAGACCCGATAACAATTGGTAAAGTTTTCCTGTTTATAACAATTGATAAAATACTCGTACTAGGTTTGTGGACATTCATTTGTATTCTGGTTATTATATGCGTGTACTGTCATGTGCGGAGCGAGGTTCTTCGTCCTGCTGGTGATTCAGATTACGCTGGTGACAGGACAGGAGCTAATAATGCGGTGTCATCACCTTAGCTGCCAGCATATCGACTACAGCACGTACGAAGTGGAGGGTACGATCTTATTTGTTTATTTTTTTAGCAGACTTCAAAAATGTGGAACTCAATTCCATTGTATTTCTTTATGTTTGATACCACATAACTCCATCATTTATTAACCGATTTAATTTTGTTTATCAAAATCGATTCACTACTATGGTTTTTATAACATTACTTTGGTTTTATTTGGCATTTCGAAGTCGACTGTTTCAGTTCTTTAAACTATAATAATTATTTCATAACAATTTTAGCACAGACTGTTGTGATGACTTATACATATGTACATAGTACCGTGATAGAAACAGTTTGAAAATATTTAAACAAAAAATTTAGAACGATTGATATTTTCGCAAATTTTGGGTTGTTATTAACAGTTTAGTTATTTGGTCTCAATTTTAATCCAAAGTGTAGTCGAAGATGAGCATCTTACCAGAAATAGAAATTGGCTACTAAATGAGGCTATCAGAACACATCGTGTAACATTACTAAACGAATATAAATATTAAATTCTATTTGTTTTACAGGTAAAAATATAGAGATTTATTTGAACGACATGTCTATTAACATATATTGTAACGGAACCAGAGCACTAGATTCCCTCGGCATGCCACGCGCGGTGTCCAGACGGTGCCCGACTTACGTGGAATTACGCAGCTGTCCGCTACCCGTGAATGGCTCGTTGGCGGACGTACTTGCAGCCATCAATATAACACTTGATTGCAACGAAGCACAAGCGCCGGGCGAGCCACGAGGAGAACTGCTGCTCAGCTCATTACCGATTGAGCCACAGCTCAACGCCACTCACTTTACCGGCCTCAGCAGACTCAATAGTCTGCAAATATATGGGCAAGATTATACGTCCATGCCAAACCCCCAGCACGGCTTCCTCACGCCGTTGAGGAGCTTACGCTCGTTGAGTATATGGAACACGAAGCTACCCACCGTAGAACTGGATGTTCCCACCACCCTCAACAGACTTGATCTGACTGTGAATAGTCTGGAGCGACTGCCTGTTGTGGCCACCCTCGATTTCCTCAGACTGTCTGGCTGGGGGAACACACGCCCAAAGCCACTGACTAACTGCACTGCGCTTCGCGAGCTGCACATAAATAATCTGACGGCGACCACTCTACCAGACAAATGGCTGACAAATTGCTCGAGCCTAGAAGTGCTCGACATCACTGAAGCTTATGGCTTGATTGAGATTCCATCGAACCTGCTATTTGGCAACAGCAATTTGACGAATCTTATTATCTGGAATGGAATCCTAGAAACCCTGCCTGCAGGGCTCTTAGACCATTCTCCTAACTTACGTATGCTCAAGTTGAGTGGAAATTATTTAAAAACGCTGCCAAGGTAATAATTATAATCACTGTTATATCAATCTTAAGTGACTTTAAAAATAACACACGTTACTCACAATATTAATTCGTTTCTAGTGCTATGTTTGCGGTAGCACGGAGAGTCCAAAATCTCGACTTGACCTCTAACAAGCTGGACGGCAGCGCAATGAAAGCGCTTATACCACTGGAAGAACTCACGGAACTTCACCTCCAGCGCAATCCAAGCCTCGGTGACGTCTGTGAGAATGGCGGTAAGGCAAACTAACGATATTGTATTATGATTAAAAAATATATTTTGAACTAATAAAATTACTACGGTTTACAGATTATTCGCCGATACGCAATTTAGTAAAACTGAAAAAATTACTCATGCACGATACTGGCATAAGCCGTATCTGCCGTGACTGGCGACAGGAAATGACGGTTCTCGACACGTTAGACCTAAGCCGGACGAAGCTAACTAAATTATCGGTCAGTTCTTATGTTATCAACGTTACCAGTATTTTTACTGCCTTAAACAAATACCTCAGCTGCTGATTACATTTCTGTCTATAGTTTGAAGATCTACAGTTCACGCGGACAGTGAAAGCGGAAGTGGTGTTAAATGGCGCACCGATCACCGTGCTGGAGATGACACGCGAAGAGTTCAATAACGTGGATAGCGATCTGTCGAGCTCCGTTTCGGTCCAACTGGATGCGGTACTAAATTGTGACTGTCGGATGTATTGGATGCGGCGCGCGCTAAATCTGTCCCTGCCAGTATTCCAAAACATTGTCGGAGAGCTAGCGTGTGGTAACGAGCGGAAGCTGCGAGACGTTTCACCGGAGAAACTGATATGCTCGGTGCCTGAGGAGTGCACGGCTGCCGCTCTGCCAGCTGTTTGCTCATGCGCCGCGCGCCCCGAAGATAACTCCCGCTATGACCGACTGCTGGTGCGCGTGCAGTGTGAAAACACTTTACTGACTCGCGTGCCGCGCCCGCAACCATTGAACCGCTCTCAAGAACGACTTTACGAGCTGCTATTGAGACACAACCACATCAATGAACTGCATGCAGAAGATCTGCAGCACAACATAAAAGTAAGTTTTCGCTTATTATCAATAGACTATAATCTGTGATCAGCTGTGGTTATATAAGACTCAAATCGCTGACGTTGCTAAAAAATCCGCTGAACTGAAGTGGGACTGAACCGGACATGTGTGTTGTTTGCCAGATGAGCTGGTGGACCAAAACCACCTATGCTGTGGGTTCTACATATCGTCAGGCCACTTGGCAGGTGAAGGCAGTTATGGTAGGATAAACTGGGCTTCTTTTGCATTACCTGGACATAAAAAATAGAATGTGAAGAGTGGAAGGAGGATAGGGAAGCCTTTACTCAGCAGGGGGACGGATCAAACTAAAAATATTAAATAACAATCCGACTATTATGTACTTATTGATTACCTTTAGTTTTTCACCAGTTATAGTAATATAACTGGTGAAAAACTTCTTCTAGTTGGTTAGTATAAAAAAATGCTTTGCTTTTGTAATTTTTTATCCAAAAATTTGTACTCGTACTACCAACACTGCAAAAAAATTGGTTGTCTGTAAACTCGGTTTACGGACGATAGCTTAACGTGACAACGTCACAACAAAAAACTGATGAAATGATGTTGATGATGATGTAACGGGACAATGAGTCATACTTTTTCGTGCGTGCAGCAGGCGTTCATCGATTTATTAGACGTTGTCACGTCAAAAACTTCAGTTTTACTATATTAGTTTTATCATTTAATATTAATCAAAAGACAGGATAGATCTGTTGTAAGTGTTTAATTTCAATTAATAACAGTCAGTCCCTATGATACCATCATAATATTTATTGGTTAATAAATTATTTAAAGTTGCTTTGAGACATAAACCGTCAACTCCGGTTTGAATATTTATCTTGTGATCTTTACTTTGTTTCAGGTAATAGACTTGAGAAATAATTTAATAAGGCGAATAGACGAAGCAACAACAGTAAAAATTGGTAGCTTGGGTGTACTTCGGCTAGCCGGCAACCCGATCGACTGCTCGTGTCACGCCGCACCGTTTTTGCGTGCACTGCAGGCTCGTGTTTCAGAAGATACCGAACGCGGAGAAGCCACTTGTGACAATGGCACTTCGCTGTACGCCGCGCCAGCTATAGACTGCTCATCAGGGTTGTCGCTCGCCGCCTGGCTGGCGATCGCACTCGGGGTTCTGATAGTGTTGGTGGTTGGCAGTGCAATATTCATCGCATCCCGCGAACGGCGTTTCTTTATGATGGCGATGTTGCACAGATGGGGTCTCACGTGGCCCGCTGCCGAGTCGGATGAAGAAGCCGGCCGGCGCTACGACGCATTCCTAACCTTCTCTCACAAGGACGAGGCAGTAGTGTACGAATTGATGCAACGGCTTGAGCCGACTTACCGACTGTGCATGCACCAACGCGACTGGATCCCGGGTCGTTCCATTTGTGAGCAGGTCGTACAGTCGGTGCGCGAGTCGCGGCGTACCGTGGCACTTGTGTCGCGACATTTTCTGACGAGCTCGTGGACGCTCGCCGAGTTTCGTGAGGCTCACACGGCGGCGATGCTAGACGCCAAGCCGCGGCTCGTAGTGATTCTGCTAGAGGATCCGGCTAAGCTCAACATGGATGAGCAGCTGCGTCGTTATGTCTCCACGCACACGTATGTGCGCTGGGGAGATCCCTGGTTTTGGGACAAATTGGCGGTGTCGCTGCCGAGGCCGCGTACGTCGCCACCCATTCTCATCACTCATGAACCGTCGTCCACACACCTAGTTCCGCTGCTGCCCAATGGAACATCGTAATTGAACCATCCATATCTGTGACTTTATGCGCTATTAGTACAAATTTAAATTTAGAAATCAAAAACCCCCGACATAAATAAAAAAACTGCTGAACCGATTTTAATAAAGCATAGCTAAGAACACGTTTGATGAAATCGTCTTTCAAACAAAAAATAAACTATATCAAAATCAGTTTATTCGTTTGAGTACCATGATGCCACAGACAGATATACAGTTAAATTTTGGGTCATTTTTCATTTTGATGTTTATGTTGAGCATTCTACTTTTATCATTTTATTTATACTTAAACAAAAAAGTTGATAGTAAACAGATACATATTATAACTTAAAATGTATAGAAAAGTAATGGCAAATAAAAAAAACCGGACAAATGCGAGTCAGACTCGCCCACCGAGGGTTCCGTACAAACAAGTAAATAAAATGGGAAATATTTTTTTTTATTTTCCTTCTTATACCGAAAAATATACATTGTAAAAATATTTAAAAACCTTTTTTAACTAATGCTAACTAAGCTCTTTCATATGATACCCCACATGATACGGTTCATTCACTTTAAAATTTCGAACCTCATTCCTTGCATAACGACACAATTTTTTTGTGATTAAATAAAAAATGTCCGGTTTTCGGATTTTTTCCTATAATTATGTGTACTCTAACACAATGCTTCTTGCCATATTTCAGACTTCTAGGTCAACGGGAAGTACCCCATAGGTTTTGATTCTTCTGTGAGTGTCGAAATGTGCGTTTTACGACATATTCGGCTGTAACTTTTTTTTACGAAAACTGAGAAATTTTATTTTTCTTTCTGCAAGATACTATGGATCTGCGTATATGGTTTTAATTTCAACTCGATACCTTCACGCGTTCCCGAGATAAAGGTCTTGACACCCGGACAGACGGACAACAAAGTGACCCTATAAGGGTTCCGTTTTTTCCTATTGAGGTACGGAACCCTAAAAACAACTTTATTTTACAAAATGCAAAATAAAGTTGCCAGTGTCCTAGATTCCCTACTAGGTAGCCATGGTGTTATGAAATCTAGTGTCTTTCAGCACTATTATTATTAACGATATATTTACCGTTATCACGGTACCACGGTAAATATCACGTTATTAATAATAGCGCTTTAATGAAGCTTAAAAAAGTGTTCTATTGATTTCGTTCCTAAAAACGCATAGTTTAGTTCTAAGACTAATTTATACTGTCTGGTAGAATCTGGCAAATTTAAGTATAAGATAAATCATAATGGCTTAGACATGGTATGTGTTGCCAAGGGGCTCCTCTGTCTGTAACACCACCACCGACAGCTTGAACCTCGCCCCCCTACCAGCGACACTCTAGTTTTAAAGTGATTGTAGTATTTATATTATATACATAATACATTAAAATTTTAATATTAAGTAATAAAATGGATATGAGAATTAAAAAAATACTAAAATATACCTACACTGCACAGAAAAGTTATCTTTTTTCTATGGTACACTGTGTACATCACTTAATTATTTTTTTGGAGTTTTTTTATTAAATATTAATTATTGATCTTAATTTTAAAGTTCTGTGATAAATTTATGAAGCGATTCAATTTATTACCAGTAAATGCGGTTTTGATTATGTTTTGTATTATATCCGTCGTAAAACTGTTTTTAGAATTAATAGTGCATATAAAGTGTTAACCCTTTCTCTGTCTACAATAAATAAATAAAAAATAAAAAAGTACAGAGTGGCCGCGCAAGGCAACATTGACTGCTCAAACGCCGGCGGTTTACTGATTACTACAAATTGAACGGGGTGCTCGCTCGGATCCGAGTGGGAGGCGCCGCTACTATAGCCCCGCCCTATTCGGATCCGAGTGGTGAGCAAAGAACGGGGAAAAAGAAAAATCTAATTCTCAATTCTCAATATTGTATACTTATAGCTTGTTACCTTAATACTTTGTTGCTTATAAATTGTTTTGAAAAAATATTTTTGTTTCAAAGGATATTTTTTCAAAGGATATCCTTATCAATTTCAATATTTTGGTTTTTAAATCAAAGTCAAATGTCTATAAATAAAACTAAAATTGAAAAAATAAGTCGTTCAAATAATTTGAATTGCGTATTTTGCTTTTCTGTGACTTTTAAGTGGTGGTTACGGACACTATACTTACCAATAAAATACTATACGGATCCAATTAACTGCCTACCTTTCGGCTTCTACCAGCTGATGATGAAACTAGAGCAGAGCAGGGCAGGCCCGGGGCCTCAAATAATAGAGGGACCACAACAGAGATACAATCATCGTTTTGGCAATCGATGCTGGTTTGTTGACATTTTTATTCGGAAAATAATTAGGTGCCTCTTCACCTTCGTTGCCCCACGGCCTCCACACCTCCGATTCGGGCCCTGGACCAGAGGATGGCTTAGTAACCTTCTCCAATTATAGGATTAGTTTAGATTCAATTTAAGATTTTGTTCGAGACTGGGCTAACTGAAGCCGGTTGTTTGAGTTTTTTAAACTATAAATTTGTAAAATAAAATTACTATAAATATAGAAGACTTAAAAAAACACTATGAATAAATAAATAAGTTTCAAATCTTGTATTTGCGAATCATCTCAAATTAAAATTAGTTAAAGTCAAATCGCGCCAGTTAAAAATTCAATGAATGAATGAATTTAATTAACGAGTTTCTCATTTTCCTGATTGATTGAAAAACTTACGGCCATCGAGAAAAATAAATCGAGGTTTAAAACATTTTCAATCAGTAAAAAAACCTCTCGGAATTCGATTAAGCTCGATTAAGGGTGTAGTCGAAAATTTCAATCTTGCTGGGAAAAATCCTTTTATATAGAAGCTGTATTATGAAGACGGTGGCTGAAAGGAGTAAATGGCGCGAAATAATCCGAGCTCTTAGTTCTACGTGGCTGAAAACGAATTTATTGGCCCTGAATACTCATGGCGGGGCGTTTTATTGACACCTTTTGATAATAGACTGTATAATGTTATAGGTATGTATAGGACATTACCCGAGACACGATAGTCGGTAGGTATATTTGAAGAGTTGCTCTTTACGAACATTATCAGGTGTATTTTATATATTTATATCGCGGCAAAAATGGGAACTACCTTTTTGATTTTACAAAATAATGAAAGGACAGCAGTGCCTTAACACCGAATTAGATCCCTAACTGAACAGTTTTATTAACGCTTGACATACAGTCAACGTCGGTAACTTTGACTCTGCGTCAAACATTGTACGTAGCCTTTTTAGAAGGTTATCGATTTTTTTTCCCAACACACTAGTAGTCAAATTACTTGATTAATTTACAGTCGTTTTGACTTCTAATATCTTGAGAAAATAATCGAGAACCTTCTTAAAAGACCACGTACAATGTTTGACACAAAGTCAAAGTTACCCACATTGTTAGTAGTTGTTAGTAGTATTTTCGGCATGGGACCAGTAATTTATAATAAAATACCCATTGTACTTAAAAATCTTAATACAAGTTTATTTAAAAAGAAATTGAAAAGTATTCTGATAAGTAAATGTTATTACACTGTGAAAGATTATTTCAATGACAAAGAATTTAATTGGAATACTGACATTGATAATCTCCTATGACATTGCAACAATCCCTTATCTTGGCATCTCTGATAGTTTTTACATTGTAATCTGAAGTTTGACATTGAATTATTTATGATTTCATTATAATTTTGACATGGATTAAATTTAACATTGTAACTATAACTTGACATGGATTAATTTGATATTATAATTGTAACTTGACATGGATTAAATTTGACATTGTAATTATAACTTAACATGGATTAAATTTGATATTGTAATTATAATTTGACATTGTATAATTGAAATGATAACTTCATATTTTTTTTTGGAATGTCAATTTTTAAAATCACTCGGTGAGCCCACTTCCAGTATTGCATGCCTGCTGGAGAGGCAAGTTTGTATAGGGAAAATCTAGAATTGTTATAATTCCATATTAAGATCCTTAATGTACCTACAAACTGCAATAAAATTATTTGTATTTGTATTTGTATTTGTATTAGTAATAATTTTTTATTTGATTTTCAATCGACTTTAAACAAAGGAGATTATCAATTCAATGTGTATGTATGTAATATTGTTAGAATTAGACAATTTTTACATACCGTATGTTAATCTATACCAGCTTCTAAGCATGTGTACTAAAATTTCTTAAGTGTATGTATATTTGTATATTTGTATGTATGTCCTCGCATATCTCAAAAAGTCAGATTGCAAAAATATTTTTATAGGTGGATTATGTTAAGTCCAAATTAGGAATCAGTGCAAGTTTTATCGAAATCGGTTCGAAACTTTTCAAGATATGGACTATTTTTTAATTTTAACATATGTATAAGCGTTTCAACGACTCAATTCGTATTACTGGGCGGATTTGAAAGTTTTATGAAATTTGGTAGATTTATTAACCATCTGAAAAAGGATCTGGTATATATAGAATATTTTTATCTTCTGGTCTTAATATTGGTATTTGAGTATTTAAATTATATATATATATATATATATACTAATTTGCCATCCATATACCATATACATATACCTCCAGACCTCCATATACCTAGTTTCTGCATTTTTTATATTCTATGTAAATTCTATGTAAAAAGAGCCTCTCAGTGTTAGTTAGCTTCGGCTGCATTGATGCCCACCATAAGACCGGGCTTGACCCGAGATTATATTAAAATAAAAAGTAAAATATAAATAAAATAATTATCATGTTGAAAAACGCTAAAACGCTGACCGTAACTTTCCTAGTTACAACACATAACAAGTATTTTATTATGGAAGTTAACGTGCTTTTCACACATTTTTAAATAAAAACTACGGGTCACTCAAGTCTGTTTAAACTATAGTCGGATATTTCGGCTTAAAAGACGTGAGTGACCGCTAGTTTTTATTTAAAAAGTATTTTATTATAAAAGTATCTGTATGTAAAAAATAAGTTCAAAAACTAAATCCCGACTACTGAAAACATTCATAAAAATGTGTACACCGAATAAAAGTTTTTGTTTCTACGACGCGAGGGAAAAGTCATCAAAAATCACGGCGTTGTTAAAACTTGCACGTAAAACTGAACGAACTATGAAAATTGTTAACTGGTAGCTCGTGTGGAAACTACTATTGGTATTTCAACGCCGGAAAGAGTCGAGATATGGCTATGATAAAACATAAACATAGCCTGTGACCTGCGAGGTCATAGAAACTGTATAGCAGTGAAGCTTACACGGACTGGTGGTCGTCTTAGAAGACACGAATATATTGAATACAAAAAAAAACATCCATTAACCAGCTCGGTGAAGGTCGTCCTATAGCGGGATCTTAGACCATATAACATGCTTAAAGTTATAACCTAATAGAAAAAATCATGATCAAGTCGAAGATCAGATCTGTAGGAGAATATATTTCAGAATCTGTCAATTTGGTTTACATCTGTAATACATGCCAAATCGACAGATGATAAAATACCTCTAAGGTTGATATACTTGTTCGGTCAAATGCGCACTATTTGAGCGAGCAATTAGTATACCTAACAACTTTAGAGGTATTTCACAATGTTAATTGACAAGTAAGACCAATTTAATGGATACCACCTCATAAAAAATATAAGGGAATTTCCAGAACAAAATAAATTACTTTCGATATCCAATTTGCCCTGAAAAGATGATGCCTAAATTTTTCCTCGCCCTACCCCAAAAATAAAGTTTCTACTCTAACTCAGTGAAAAATTAATTGCTACCTTCCAAAGTCGATACTCGCCGAAAAGGTTCGAAAATTATACGTTTCATCAGGCAAAACATTAAAACAAATGGGCTTGCTCTTCCATTCGTTTGAATAATTCATGATCGCAATCTATAAAGCAGACAACGAAGAGCATTTTACAAAACAAACAAATTTTATTGATCTCTCAGGCGTTGTTCGTGCCCCTACAATAAAATATTTACATTTACTTCGTAGCACCTGGCCTGCGTAGCTATACCACACTCAACCTAGGCACCTCTACCGCAAGCATTAGAATAATGAAACGTTTGTTCCCGCCACCTAACTCTCTACTATTGAATAAAACATTTTTTCCAAAATGTTTCGCGTCAGAGGCTGCGTAGATCGGGGACGAAATTGAACGGGTTGTCTGATCACTTCGCTTTCAGGATGTTTTACAATATTCAATAGCACTTTGTTGACTGATCTTTTTGGTGATATTCTAACGGTGGATGCCAATATTCTCTTAAATTCAGTTTATCAAACCCTTTTTGTAACCACTTGCATAGAATACCGTATCAATGCGAGGTTAATGTCGTTGAATGGATTAATTCTGTGGGTCACTGTGGGTGTGGGTTTTAAATCAATAAGGAAATGTTCATGTTGATGATAATTTTGTAAAATGTAAAAGTAGACATAAATGTCATTTTTGGTCTATAGTCCATAAAAGATTGCTTGCAAGCAATCTTTTGTGAATAAGGTTTTTTTCTCATTATTTTGACACTTATGAAATTTTTCAAATTTTAATTCCATTAAGGCAAGTTGGTAATCAAACATACTTAGATCAAATTTAAATTACAGCAGCAAATTATAACGCGCCGTAGAGGATTTGACTATTTTGTTCCATCATCAAATCCCTTTAACAATATTTTAAGCAGAAATAATTCAAACAGATACAATTAATGAAAATAATTTTAATAGCGTACAATTATTCAATTCAAAAATTACATTTTACCTCCTGAAAATCAAACAGAAAATCTTTTACCAGTAAAATAGACGGCAAAAGCTGTCGATTTTAATAAAACAATTTAATAATTAACAGATCGTTGAATACAAACAAGGAGTGAAAGCAAAATGCGAAAGTTGCGCAATAAGATGTCCGAAAAACAAACGGGGTCATGCCTGCGAACCGTTGAAATGCTCCGTTACATTCCGGCACGCAGATAATGTGTAAGTAAATATTTTAACACTTAGAGAACGAGCGAAGGTGTCGGCAAAACCCTCGGTTTGGGGGTTTGCCGGTTTTACCCTAAAATAACTGTCATCATTCATTCATTACCGTTTCGAATAGGCTCGAATAGACGCGTATTTTTAGAATTCTAAGAAAAACATACACAAATCTCGTTATTGAGTCCTTTGAGATATTCAGAGAAACAGTTTTTTCAACTTTGGGTTGAAAGCTACTCAATAGGTTATTGGAGTAATGTTGTAAAAATGAGGACAGTCACGTTTCATTCATAATGTTTGTGTTGTAGATAGGTTTTAGTGTCACATGAATGTTCGTTTTACCCGACTGCGTAAGAAGGAGGGTTATGTTTTTCGAGTGTATTATTGTTTCTTTATGATCGCCTACAGCTAAACGGGTTGACCAATTTTGATGTGCGACGTGTATTTATATTAGATTTGTCTTTACTCATTGAGTATCATAGGGCTATATTTTATGCAATAATAATAATACATCTTTCGCAAAAAAAAATGGTTGTCTGTAAGGTCGGTTTACGGACGATAATTTTACGTGATAACGATGCGTCACAAGCTGGGCCTCAAGGCTGCTATTTGAACATCACTCGCTCGTCATTCGCTGTTAAGATTCAACGACAATTTTGACGAATTGCTAGTCATTACTTACTATACAAATAGAGTGACGAACGAGTGATGTTCATTTAGCAGCCTTGAGGCCCTGAACGCTTAGGCCGATCTTGCCTCTCTATCGCTTGTTCCGCGCTCTCACTTGCACGCTCGGCTCAGGCGGAACGTGACAATGAATCATGCTTTTTCGTGCGTGCAGCCGGCGTTCATCGATTTATAAGACGTTATCAATTCAGTAAAAAATGCATTTGTTCGTGGTATGCTTACTACGAAAAAGTTCGTTAGAGGTTTCGAAGAAGAGTGATTTCACAAGAATTATTCAAAAGAATGCTCATTAATAATCTTTTACAGCGATTTTATGCATACTCTCTCACAAAAAACTTATATTCAACAACGTATCGTAACCAAATAAACCGAGCAAACACCGGTTTTCTGCAGTCGGACATTTTGTTTTTCTATTAATTTAGGTACTTGTTCAACTTTTGATTGAATGCTACTCTTTAGGTTATTGGAGTAATAATGAGGACAGGAAGTCACGTTTCATTTAGAATTTGTATGTAATATGTATGTTTGTAAATATGTAGGTTTTAGTGTCACATGAATGTTCGTTTTGTGTGTTATTTTAGCATGAACTTGCTGTACGTCGTGCGCTTCCCACGCGCCACGTGCGGATGAATAATGAAATGTAACCTCTATGAGCCTTTAACTCACTCTAGAATCTGTAGAGAGAGAGAAAGCAATAGAGTACGTCACGTTTTTTTCTCTTTCAATCCCCAGTGAAACAGTGTAGTGTGATTACAGCAAGCGTGAAAGAAAAAGATGTACGTATTATTTTGTATTTATCGATGTAACCGTTTGTACTATATGCTATATTATTACAAATTTCGATAACATCTCATCCTTGACCACGGACGCTGGAAAGTGTTCGAAACGCCAGCTCTTTAGATTTATACATTTGCACGATTAATCAGTTAAAATTTGTTTAATTTCAATGATATTTTTATTGTTATTGTATTAATAATATTGTTGCAAGTAGTTAAAAAGGCAAATCTTGGAACAATTTTATTAGTTGATTTGTTTTCTGACTATTTAATTTAAGAGAACGTACTTTGTAAAACGACTTGCCTAGTAAGTATAGCGATTTTGTTATAAGGCCAATAAACAATTTGAATTTAAATTTGAATTTGAATAACAAGTAGTGAACAATATATTAGATATTCATGTTTTTTGAAAATAAATTATTTATATTATAATTTTTTCTAACATTCACACTTACGTATTATGCCTTATTTTGTCTGCTTTCTACTGGAATATTATAAAGTCATAGTTAATCAATATCGCTGTCTTATACCGAGTTAGTCAGTACTTGCGTCTATTTCACCCGACTGCGTAAGAAGGAGGGCTATGTTTTTCGATTGTATCTATGTATGTGTGTGTATGTATGAAATATAAATGTGAAATAGTTTTAAACTTTAATAAAGGCACGCAATTGTAGAGTTAAAACCTTGCAAGTGGACAGCGGTTTTCGGAATCTCCCCGATTCATTAGGCAGGCATTTTGCCAAGCCCTTCCCTTGGCAGTAAAAAACCCCAGACAGAGAGAATCAATAACCAATAGACCGAGGGATTGTAATGAAATTAAGTACTTTTACATGTTGTGGACCACTTTACTCGGTTTTATTTTATTGCCACAGCCTTTTATTTTAATTTCTTTATACAAATTAATGAAGTGCAGGTACCGTGTCTGATTATACGATTCCGCCCGCCCATTAAATGTCTGATTCAATGTCCAACGAGTTGGCTGGCTGAAATCTAGCCTTTTAGAGCGGTTAGTTTAAAAAAGTGTTTTGTTGGTAAAAATTATCTCAACTTACCATTTTAATATTTTTTTTAATATATTATAGATCTACGACTGACCACCAATTCGCCTGATGTTAAGCGACGGTATGGCCTCAGGCTAAAGGTTTGACTTGTGAGCGGGATTTATCTATGCGACGGTATAGGAGTGGTATAGTTTTGCTCCACTTAAATCCAGTTTATTCGAGTTAATTAGCTAAATTATCTTAGGGATGATATATGCGTTGGTTATCAATAAATATTTGTTTTAAGGTTCTTTTTTAAACTATCATGGTCATTCATTAAAGCACTATTATTATTAACGGGATATTTACCGTGGTTCGCGTTAATTTTGAGCTCCTGATATTTCGGCACAGTTACATGCACCATGTTCACGGAGGACTGAAGAATGCGGTAGACGATACGGTTAAGAGCAGACCTATCTGTCTACCCTCTTTCTTTGTCTTTTACTCCGAAGAGCGTTATCACTGGCACTCGAACTCGATTGATAGTTAAAATTAAAGCGAACCAAGGTAAATATCCCGTTAATCATAATAGTGTTCAAAGGTAATATTTAGGGTTCCGTACCTCAAAAGGAAAAAATGGAACCCTTATAGGATCACTTTGTTGTCCGTCTGTCCGTCCGTCCGTCCCTCCGGGTGTCAAGACCTGTATCTCGGGAACGCGTGAAGGTATCGTGTTGAAATTAAAACTATATACCCAAATCCATAGTCTCTTGCTAAAGAAAGAAAAATCAAATTTCTCAGTTTTAATTAAAAAAAAGTTACAGCCGAATATGTCGTAAAAAACGCACATTTTGACACTCAAAAGGGAATCAAAACCTATGGGGTATTTCCCGTTGACCTAGAACTATGAAATTTGGCAAAAATCATTATATTATAGTACACATATAGGAAAAAATCCGAAAACTGGTCATTTTTAATTTAATCACATAAAAATAGTGTCTTTAAGCAAGGAATGAGGGTCCAAATTTTAAAGT
The DNA here is from genome assembly GCA_947563715.1 of Lycia hirtaria. NCBI lineage: Eukaryota > Metazoa > Arthropoda > Insecta > Lepidoptera > Geometridae > Lycia > Lycia hirtaria. The sequence goes on from OX387379.1 coordinate 2,522,678, forward strand.
GAATTAACCGTATCATGTTGGGTACATATAATATGAAAGAGCTTCATTAGCACAAAACTAAAACAGGTTTTTAATTATTTTTACGATGCGTAATTTGCGGTTTATGAAGGAATATAAAAAATAAATATAGTTTCCCCTTTTTATCTACTAGATTGTACGGAACCCAAGATGAGCGAGTTTCACTCGCACTTGTCCGGTTTTTTATTACCTAAGGAATAATAAATCCAGTAATGTAGTCAGTTAAGGGACTTGAAGGAAATTGGCGTTTATGTAGGCGATGACCCCTTGTCACTTCAAGCCAACATTTTGTATAAATTACATATTATTAATTATTATTTACATATTTTGTATTAAGTATTACAAATTAGTATTTTGTATAAATTATTTATGTAATAATAAATATCAATATTTTAGTCTTGCAAAACTCTAAAATTACCATAAAAATGTAATACCTATGCAAAATACTTAGATATAATTTACTATAGTCACATATATAATAGCTTAGATAATCCAATAGCCAAAAAGACCTCTAGCTCAGCAATATTTCATTTTTATAGGATTTTATATTGTGACTCTAAAATGATACTCAATTTTCAATCTTGACATGTAATAGTAAAAGCGAGCGCCGACTGCATTTTTCCTCCTAACTTTCAATAGACACACCACTAACAGTTCATCACATTCACGAAGCGGTCTCCCACAAAAGACAAAGAGGAAAATGTAAATCAGTCGCCGCATCTGTATCTCGTAGCAAATAAATCAGAAAGAGATCGCATTAACATGTCTGCTCCGTGTCTGAGCACCGTCAAAACACGAGCTCACGTGCGCCCGAAAAACGACAGCGGAAATTCTGGGAAAACTCTGGCGTCGTGTGGGATTTTCTTAAATTTTCACTTGTGGTTGGCCGGACCGGGATGATGTTGCATTATGCATTTCACTAACGAACGCGTGGTATGGACAAGAACTGAGTACGGAAAATTTGAATAGTCGACGACACCCGAGCAAAACTTTTAAAGCTGCCTTAGAAAACTTATAAAAAGATAAACCTGAAGGTAGTTTGAGCATGGATAAAATAGGTTTCTTGTAAGGTTTATTTTTATTGATTTATAAGCGTCATGCATCTAGTATAAAATGTAATCTTATTTTCGTAACCGATTTAATATAATATATGAATATCTATTCTTTTGAAACATTTTTACATTATTTTAGACGTTTTTCGTAATAACTAATTAAGCTAAGCAAGAATATTTTCGTCCAATATACCTAATGCCTCAAGTCAAAAGTTTACGGCCAGTGTGTAATTACCAGTTGACAGATCACATATGGCATTGAAATGTTGTCACTCACTATGGGCCATATAAGGATGTTCAAAGTCATACAACGAGCTATGGAGAGAGCTATGCTCGAAGTCTCTCTACGAATTCAAATCAGAAATAAAGAGATCACTAAACTAATGGTTAAGCTTTGCTTAGTTTGGGCTAAATGGTGTTGTGTGAAATGTCCACAAATATTTATTTATTATTTATTGTTATTATTAATGGTTGATGGGGATGAAAACTTCTCTGTTGGAGAGCACGTACCGGCAATCGCAGCGTAGGAATACCAGCCACGAGGTGGACAGACAACACAAGTGGCGGGAGAACGCTTCATGCACGCCGCCGCTTCCAACCACCACACGACATGGCTATTGCGTTACATCATGGTAGTGAAATTAATGACAGTTTCAAACAGAGGAATACTGTGACGCCCTAACATTTCAGTCTAACAAGTATCTATATTAAAAGAAAAACAAGATACCCGACTGCAGAAGTTTTTTAAGCAGAGCAGTTTTTGCAGTACCTATAACTTACGATTTCGATACATACATTACGATTTAAATATATACACTCGAAAAACATAACCCTCCTTACGCAGTCGGGTAAAAACTAGGGCTTGTCAAAGAAAAAATATTTCTGTCATGGTCTAAACACCGTCTAGAAAAAGATACCAACATAGCTAAAACAAATTAACAATCAAAGTATTCATATTTTTTACGACCATTAGAGCCGGTCCACACGGCGCGTTGCGTTTACGTAGCGCTGTCGCTGCGTCGTTTTATATACTAATGATCACACGGCACACACACGACTGAACTGCAGCCCTCTAGACAAAGCGGGCGGGGGTGTACTCATTGCGACGCCGGAACGGCCGCGCTTAGTTATTTGTGCGTTGATAGAGAGGGAGGACATACGCAAGCTCATTTTGTTTTTTCAGTCGTGACGTTCCGGCGTCGCCGCTGCGACGACGAAACGTCACGACTGCGTTGTAGTAACGCTGCGATGGCGCAGCGGCCGTGTGGCCGTCTATGCGTTAAAATATTTGCGTTGCGACGACGCTACGCGCCGTGTGGACTGGCTGTTACGCATTTTCGATCATGTACAAAATGCGACTAAGCTATAGTGTGTCCCACTGGGTCCAGCTGACTCAATATTATATTAGGTCCAACTACGAAACAGCGTCACTTTTCATTCTTTACTTGAAACTCTCATTGAGTGAAACACATTTATCTTGATTTAAAAGTGAATAAAAATTTGTTAATGACGAAGAAATTAAATTAGCTAAACATGAGCTAAACTTTTTTTTAGTTAAAACTAAAAAAAAGTTGTAAAAATGTACGACTTAAATTTAATTTAAAAACTAAATACCTGTAACATATCCAACCAAACTATAGTACTAGATATCCAACCAAATACCACCCAATTTACTGACATGGAGTAAAATGACATCATGGCGAAGATAATTAGATACGTTGGTTTATTGAAAATTGGATTTGGCGTGTTGTTTTGTCCGCGGTCTGTTTCATCTGATTTTGCGGCTGACATAGTTTATAATTAGGTGGGATAAGTCAATTACACTTTCGTAACGTAGAGAAATTATTCCAGGTAAAATTAGATACTAAATGAATGGTAGTTTGATTCATGCAGATTAAGTTAAAACTATTATTATGTAACTAATTTTCTCGCGTGGTTGCGTTAGAGATTAATTGAATTTGATAATTTTATAGTTTAAAAAACTGAAACAACCGACTTCAAAGTACGTTATTTCGTTTACTTGTATTATAAGTAAGGATAATAATTATACACATTTGGATGAAAAGTAAAACCTACTTAGGTTTTACTTTTCAAGCTCAATAAATACCTCACGATTGTAAACTTTTTAAAAGACCTCTATTCACCCGCTCGTTTTTTTTTTCAAGAATGACATTTGTCACTGTGAGTGTCAATGTCAATTAGTCGTCACAGGTTAGAAAATGTGCAGATGTTTATACAAAAAACCTCAACATTTGACACTTTTGCAAAGAAAAACGTGTCAGTGGAACTCTGCGATTCTATAATCTGACGCACTCACTCAGGAATACAATGAAAATATTTTTACTTTTAGAGATTATTAAAAAAGTAATAAAGCAATGTTTCTAAAATAATTATGGGACCAACTTGGGAGCTTTCTTTATACATCAATTTAAGAAACATAAAAATTGGTTCACGAATGACGGAGTAATTCGTGTACATACATAAAAAAATTATATAAATACGGTACGAATTAATAACCTCCTCCATTTTCGAAGTCGGTTAATAAATAGAGTTTAGTATATTTAGATCACGCCAGTCAAAATGTCTGAACTATTAATCTTTTTACAGGCTTTTGTGATACAAAAGCCTGTAAAAAGATCAAAGGGTGACCTCAACTAAGACTCCCCAATACCCTACTCTGGCTTTCTGTTTCCAATCATTGGCTACAAAGTTGGTATTGAAGCTAATGTGCGATGGATTCAAAATTTCAAATCGGCTAGCCCTTGTGCCGTTTTCGTCAGTTGTTTTTGAGTTTTCTAAAGTTATACTTATTTAAACTATAATCTCTTTATTTACATTTATACACGGGTCTAGCCCGGACCTTTAAGGCATCAGTGGGGTCGGAACTAACACTGAGAGGCCCTTTTACAAATGTATAATAAAAATACGGATTGGGTATATGGATGAACTATGATGGGTTACTATACAATATGGAGTTTACCAGATCTTGGCTATGGTGATGGAATGTTAGTGACTTAAAAACTAGGCTATAGACTGATTCTCTCGCACAGCAGGTAAGATGAAGTATCTATGTGTGAGTGCACCAGGATGAGAAAACGGCAACTGCCAATTCAATCTCATCATGCAAAAATACCTAGGCAGGTGACTCGCCACTAAATGCCCCCCCCCCCCCTTATTATTGCCGCCGCATATTGGTGCCGGAGAAGCAACATTGGAAAACATCGTGAAGAAACCTACATGTCGGAGAGTTATCAATGATCTTGAAGATGTGTGAAGTCTGCCAACCCGCACTTGGCCATCGTGGCAGACTCTGGCCTAACCCTCCTCACAATGAGAAGATGGTCTAGTTGGGCCCGTTTGGCCCGGATGGCCGAGTGGGACAGTTCGTACAAACAGGGCTGTTAAAAAAATAAAATAAACTGCCCGTCCCTGCCTCCCTTGGCGACACCCTTGTTAGAGCCAATCGTAGACGCTAAGTTGAATTCAATGTGTTGCCGCATTAAAATTGTGACAATACAATTACAAGAACATAATAGACCAATCCAAAGAACCCACAAATGTGGTACACATACTCGTGCCTCCCTAAAATTATATACTTCCACCATTCCGTTCAGTAAATGAGTAGGTTTATTGGATTAAGTCCAGAAAGCTTTGCCCTTAATTGGGGCTTTCGTACAAATAACTTTTCTGTTTTCTCAAACTCGGACAGCTCTTAAATAATGCTCTTAATTAAATTTGTGCACGAAATGAATAGTACATAGATCCCGTTTATTCTGTTATTGTAGTTTACAACTCGCCGCTGGTGAAATGAATTCATTTTGTTAATTGGAAACGCCTTGTTATTCTTGATTTCTTGACTCAACGCGGGATTTTTGGACTAACAAAATGAAGGCCGTATAATCTAGTTGTTTATTTTATTTTGATTGTGTTTTGATAATTGTTAAACTGACAATTAGTATATGTAAATAGAGTAAAGTTTAAATGTTGGGAGATTGCTTTGTTCTTGTCTATCAATGTGAAATGCTAACCTAGATTTTGAAGCTGGAAAAGAATACGGTGTCTCGTATAATATGTTTCTATATTTGATTGAATTCGGACAAGCGGAGAGAGTATGTCTTGAGTCTTGACACTTTAATTGCCCAGTATTTTTTAAAGTTTAAAGTAATTATACGGCAATTTGCCTGATGTTAAGCTATAGATAGGAAAGCGAAGAAGCGTGTACGTTTAGAAGAAACCAGACCAAAGTTCTTCATTATCAAAACGCATTTTTTTATATTTGCACATTATTTTTCACTTTCCTATCTATTCAGATACTCATCTATGTTTGTTTGTTACAAAATAACTGTATATTAGGTACGGGCGTAAATCGAATAACTTGAAGTAGAAGTGCGTAAAACAATGAACTACGTCTGACTGGACAAGACAAAGTACCGTCGACACAATGATTGCTCCGGATTAGTCGGAATGAGGAGCGATCCAATTGGCTAAAGAATTGCTAGCATCCTTTTGCTAACGAAGAGCGACATGAGTCGCCGGCAACAATATTAAGCAAATACATAATAGAGATTATTAGAAGTAACAAGATTTTATCTAAAAGGGTTTTCGACAGCTCTGTTAGATACTTGAAAATTACAAAATCTGAGCTCGTGATGTCTTCAGATTTTTTACCATTTAAAAAATGTTGGATATTGTACGTTTGATGTTTTTTTTAAGCTATTGCATAGCTTCTATCACGGGCCTTGAGCGTGGAGACCGAATCCAGAAATTCCGTAACGAAAATAACCTAACACACCGCGCGTAAAGCTATTATGCAATAGCTTTACCGCGGCAGTCTCCGAGTGCCACACGTATTTTAGATTTTTTATATACGTACATAGATTTCGTGGACCGATTTTGGCTTGCATCCAGCGTCTTCCCGCCACTTGTATAAGGTCATCTGTCCATCTCGTGGCTGGTCTTCCTACGCTGCGCTTGCTGATCTTCGGCTGATCTTCTTTGCTTTTCGGCCCCATCATTCAGTTCTACATGGTATGCCATGCTATGCTCAGTCCACTGCCACTTCAACTTGCTAATATGCTGTGCTGTGTCATTGACTTTCGTAGGTCTACCGATCTCTTCGATCTCGCAGAGTGACTCCGAGCTAGCCCTCTCCATAGCCCGTTGGGTGATCTTGAGGTCCATATACAGAAGATAGCTATAGAAGGCCCATAGTTAGAGATTAGAGACCACGTTTTAATGGCGTATATCATCACTAGTCGTTAACCTTCTTTAGCAGTCGGGTAAAAATGCACCAATTTTTTAAACAGTGATAAAAAATTGTAGCAGTACACGCCCGATGACCCATTTGGTAGATTTCTCAATACGTTTGCGCTCGATCTGTTCATATTTTATCAGCGGAAATGATATGTACTTCTGATATGAGTTTGAAGTTTGCGTTTGATATGAGTTTGAGAATGAGTTCGAATACTTTATTTGGCAGTAGGTAATTATTATCTCATGACATCAAGATCATACATTCACGTAAAATTTGATTTTTAAATAAAAACTATGGGTCACTCACATGAATCTGTTTTGAGTCGAAAAATCCGACTATAGTTTCAAACTCATTCGGCGGTCTTTTTCAAAGGAGCAGCGCGAACTTCACTCTCGGTCGATGACGCGCTTCGCACTCTCTCTCGCACTCGGTGGTCAATTAATTATTGTAATACAAATTATCTCACTTTAACATATTTGTTGACATTTCACGTCTGCATCAATCACAAATAATAATATGTACTCTAGCTTAGTAGGAACTGTCAATTTATATTGATCAAATAATGCGGTGCACTGATCTAGTGCGGGTAGGTCACTAAATTAACTTCGGTAGAGCGTAATAAACTAGGTTAATTGGTAACGTTAACAATATACATACGTATCATTTAATGCGTCATTCATGAGCCAGTTTTATGAATATGTTAGGAAATACTTTTATGTATTTTTGGAGTTAGGACTTTATTGAAAATTATTAAAGTTTAATGAATGTATCATATTGTAAGTCTTATTTTGCATAAGACGTTTATGCGTTTATCAAAATTAAATAAGGTTATTCAGTCTGCCAACGTGGGTTAGTTTGACTCCATACCAAACATTGTACATACTCTGTATTTTGAATACCTATTCTTAATTTTTTTTATCAAAACAAATCTAATTAATTAAAAATTTCACTGCTAATCTTTTGGGAAAAAATTAAGAGTCTTCCAAACATGTTGTGTATAATATTTGACACGGAGTCAAAGGTACCCACGCTTTGGGTAATGCCGTTATTGTTAACTTACTTTATGGTTTGAATTAAATTTAATTTATTGTCAATAACTCCTGTTTAATTTTTAATGAAAGATCATTCAAAGCCGCGTGTGCGCAGCGTATTGTCACCGATCAACCATACAATTAAACTGAACATGTATTGTATCTATATTAAAATAAAATCAAATGCTCGACTGCAGAAAAGTGGTATTTGCAGTCTAACTTATGATTTCGTTAGGCTTGATATGCTGTTGAGTGCACTTTTTTGCGAGAAAGTATTAGCTGTAAAAGTTTATAAAAGCGTATTTTTTAAAATGTTTATAGTAAAATAATTTATTCATTACGAAAAATTTCGTTAGAGGTTATGAAAAGATCGATTTTTTATTTTTACGAGAGTCGTATTATTATTATTACAAAAAATACAGCTTATGACACTTAGAACACGACGATGAATCTAGCAACACCTCGCACAACAAAATACATTAAGCCGTTTAGGCTGTAATAGGTGATATAGAATCATACATATACATATATATCTACCTATACATACATACGTACACTCGAAAAATATAACCTTCCATACGCAGTCGGGTATAAAGTAGCAAGCTCAAGGAATGCTTATATTATGATAGCGGCCTTATGCAAGAAAATTAATAAGTACCTACATCATGTTTTTTTATTTAATTTTTAGCTCCTCAGACAACGGGATCCGTGACCTTTGTAAATTTTACTAACTATTGTTAAATACATTGTTACCGGAAGACAAGATTTTTCTTTTTAACCTAACTTATTACTACATTGTGTGTATACCATGAGCAGACAAGCGACCCGCAAGCAGCACCCGATCACGAGTATAACTACGAGAATCTAAATCATGTCATAGAATACTTTAGAACGGTGTACAAAGTTAGAAACATTGGTTAAAATTGGTTTGTACAACATTGCGGTCTGGATTGCTTCCAGTGCGATGTAAATCGGAAGCAATTTGTTGAAATTGTCCAACAAACTGAACTCCAAATAATACAATTACCCGTATAAATGAATATACCAAGTGTGTTGCTCGTTCGGGACTTACATTTGGAAAGCTTTTAGTGCGTACCAAACTACTCACAGACCTCCACTTCGTACAAAATGAATTTTATTGAGTTAGTTCGGGGAAGCTCGGGAAATTTAATCATTTGGTCAAAATACGGTTTATTTATCTTCCATGCTTTTAAGAAAAAGTAAATTGATTCATTTGAAAATAATCAAAGATTTCAACATCAACCGGATGTTGAATTCTTTGATGAAATTGTTTGTGTTTTATAGTGTCCATTATATTTAAATTAAGTGATACAATACAATCTACGTAGGTACATGAATACCTATATATTTTTATTCAAACATGGGGTACAAACAAGCTTTTAACAACAATTATAGACAATTTTTCTAGTGTACTCGTACAAACAATAATTTAGACGTCTAAGATAAATGCTGAAATGTGTTTTGCTAGTTACGCAGAAGAAGTAGGCCGCTCAATCACAAGCTAAGCCTAAAATTCCATTGTAATCCCATTTTAATGACAGTTTAAAAGCCGATTAATATTCAAAATTTGCAATTTCTCATACAACACAGATTACGATATCACAAACGCGTCAAAGAGAAATCGTTTTCATATAACAAAATTATATTGTACCTATTAAGAGTAAGCACGGTGCAAAATAACATTATTGGGGCCGGAGAGTCTCATAAAGTGCGCAAGGGAATATAACCCTAGAGTAGGTAGTTTAAGACTCGTTTAAGGTTGGCGTATGTAAGCTAGTTATGTAAGGTGAGGTTCTCAAAGTGCAGTTGGCGCGACACTAGGAACGCGCCAATCGGCGCTGATAAAAACTTCTTCTCGGCTAGCGGCTGTACAAACATCCGGGCTCGGTGCACTCAATTACTGCAGTTTGTTGCTTCAGGAATTCCTACATTGAAGCTTTTTTTCCATTTCACTTCAGTCTGAAACAGCTTATTAACACGTTCACTGCAGGGCTGGTTGTTGTGTTCTTACACATTGCATGACTGGGTTGACTCGACCTAGTGGTTCCATTTTCCCGACTGTACAAGAAGGAAGGTAAGTTTTTGGGGAATATGTTTTGCGTTCATACATAATATATACATAGTAGTACATAGTATGAATGTATCTATATTGTCTCCTTTATACTAAATGATTTGGCTAATTGTAATGTCGTTAATTTCAAATGTCGTTAAAATATCGCTCCAATGTTGTCGGATATTTTATTTTATTTAATATAGGTACAGTAGGTGCTTGTAATTTAGTATGAAGCACATTCAATCAATATGGTAATACGTCATGTGCCTATTTATGTGTATACTGGCTGGCCACCCAGGACAAACATTTGTGTGATGAACTTGGGTGTTTGTTCTGTGCCTGGGTGTTTCTATGTGGCTTAAGTATTTAATTACAGAAAAAAAGTATAATATGTATTCTGTCAGCCATTTAGTTTCCATACCTAAGCTTGGTTTCACACAACACCGTCTAGCCCAATAGGGAAGATGCAATTAGAATATTTATGAAAATTTTATGATTTAAGCGTTAAAAAAAATATAAAAGAAAGGCCACTGCAACGTTTTTATTTTACATAATGTTGATTTTTAACAATAATTACGAATCAAAAATGACTTTAAACAAGACGTATTTCAAAACACCAATCAGCGTTTAGTGACGTCACTCCTGTTATGACAACTTATTTGAGGTTACGGTTGTAAAAGTGAATATCATTTCAAGGGTAATTATTACGGTTGTAAAAGTGAATATAATTTATATTAATTGCGTTTTTTTTTAATAAAAATGGAAGTTGCGTTTATAAAAGCAGACTCCAGGAATTTACCAAGAGTTAATGTTGACATGGTTGTAACTTTTTTGTCGAAAGTGCAGAGTTTTCAAGTGTAGAAATAAAAGTGACTGAATTACTACGGTATGTATAAATCATATTTGTTAAACTTTGTATTTTATTCAGTGGCTTCTACACATAGCAGCTATTTCAGCTCAACAAGAGAATCTTACAGCAATAACGCAATCGGCTATATCTAAATTTATAAAATTTTAACTAAAGATGATTTTAAATTGACAAGCGCACAACAAATGATTATGCTATAGTCTACATGGGGAATTAGAAAATGATCAACACAGGCATGTGGCTTTAGAATAGCGCAGTCTTCTCATCACTCTTTCAATATGAATTCCATACGTATGAAAGCCAGCGACGAACAAGTACGACTAGTGACAGACAGGAGTGACGTCATCTGAACTATAGGTCCGTTTGCGCGCGAAAATTGAAACTGTCAATTTAAAACCGCATTTTTCCGATAAATTACAATGTTTTATTTTTTAATATATTTGAGGTCTATTCTATCATGGAAATATTTAAAATGAAAACAAAAATAAAAATATTGCATGTTCCCTGATAGGGAACAGACATTTTTGTGTGAAATATCCACCAATTAGGTATATTTAGAATGGCTATAACTTACATCTCGGAAGAACACATAGAACACACAGCCTGGTATCCCGTTCAATGATTTTGTACAATCCGCCGTGCACTGCACGGCGGACTGTACAGATTTTGAATTAATTTAGTGCAAATTAGGCCAAACAATTGAATGTAAGACAATATAAATTAAATCTAAAAGCTTATTTTTTTTCTTTATTCCGAGATACTTTAAGTAAAGTATATCAAAACTTTACTTTATTTACGTTACCACCCGAGATAATAAGTTATTCAGGCCCGTAGCGTAAAGAAAGTGACATGAAGTCATAGGGCGCCAAGAATGATAACCCTGGTTCGCAGTACACGTGTTAACCTCGATCCGAGAAACTAATGTTTTCGTTAAGTTAGCCAATCAAACAATCCTGAAATTGAATAATTGGGTAAAACCAATTAAAGTGCTGAAATAGAATGTTTACGCTTTACTGGTACAAAGGTCAGCTGTACTTCAGAGGAACTTTTTCCGTTTACCTAAGATTTATGTGCTGCCTTCGCTAACGCGTTTTAATTTGTTTTCGTTTTGTTGAGACTCGATAAATCTTCTCACGATATAGAATAGTTGAATGCAACTGGTGCTTTCAAATGAGACTGACGCGAAACACATTTCACAACTGGATGTTATTAACAGTTATCCATTATACAGTTTTTTTTTTAACCAACTTACGACGACGACCGAAAGAAGGAGGTAATCAATTCGTCTGTATGTTTTTTAGGGTTCCGTACCTCAATAGGAAAAAACGGAACCCTTATAGGATCACTTTGTTGTCCGTCTGTCCGTCAGTCTGTCCGGGTGTCAAGACCTTTATCTCGGGAACGCGTGAAGGTATCGAGATGAAATTAAAATCATATATGCAAATCCATAGTATCTTGCTGCAGAAAGAAAAATAAAATTTCTCAGTTTTCGTAAAAAAAGTTACAGCCGAATATATCGTAAAAAACGCACATTTCGACACTCACAAGGGAATCAAAACCTATGGGGTACTTCCCGTTGACCTAGAACTATGAAATTTGGCAAGAAGCATTGTGTTAGAGTACACATATAGGAAAAAATCCGAAAGCTGGACATTTTTAATTTAATCACAAAAAAAATGTGTCTCTATGCAAGGAATGAGGGCCCAAATTTTAAAGTGACTTAACCGTATCATGTGGGGTATCATATGAAAGAGCGTCATTAGCATAAGCTAAAACAGGTTTTTAACACATTCTTCGCCCCCTGCAGACCCTTCACTTCAGCTGGGATCCAAAACATTTTAGGCGAATTTTGATTAAGTACAGGGTGGCCGCGCAAAGCAACGTTGACTGCCTCAAACGCCGGTTTACTAACTACCACAAAATTAACGGGACGCTCGCTCGGATCCGAGTTCGAGGCGCCGCTACTATAGCCCCGTCCAAGTCGGATCCGAGTGGTGAGCAAGGAATTAAATATTTTTACGATATATATTTTTCGGTTTATGAAGGAAAATATAAAAAAAATATATGATTTCCCCGTTTTATTTAGTTTGTACGGAACCCTCGGTGGTCGAGTCTGAGTCGCACTTGTCTGTTTTTTTTTTAATGTTTGTTCACCGATTACTCAGCCTATTGTACATTGATTTTGATGATTCTTTTGATTTGGTACATCATAATTCAAAGGTGGTCCTATATATATTTTATCAAAATCGTTGTAGTACTTTGATTTTTATAACAAAATAACCGGTAAAATATCATCCAAGTGCCTGTAGAAAAGTGAACAGCAAGTCGCGTATGTATTGTATTGCGTATTTTGTTTGAAGTCCGTTGTTTCAGTTTTTTTAAACTATAGATATCTTCTAGATCGACGAGCTCCTCCTCATCCGTCGCTTAACATCAGGCGACTTGTTGGTCAATCGTAGATCTATCTTCATTTAAAAAAAATGTGTTTGTTACCGCATAACTCTATCATTTACAAATCGATTTGAATTGTGTTTTTGTTTGAAACGATATTAGTCTCTTAAATTTTTTATCAAAATCGGTTCAGTGGTTTGTTTTTTGCGAATTTTCTATTTTTTTTATTGTAATTACTTTCAATGCAAATGGAAAAAGACCCAGGGACGCAGCCCAATAAGATGGTCCGACCAAGTGTCACAAAATCTGGGCACGAAAATCTCTTATGCAATATATCAGGCTGAGGATCGTCAGAGATGGAAAGAGATTTGTCGTCATCTGCCACACCAGGATCGGGAGCATCACGACGCTCAGCAGTGAGCTAACGAATAGAGGAGCCCCCTCCTCTATTCAAAGTCCCCACTTTCAATGCTACCTATAGTATATTAATATTATAATTCTAAAACAAATTATAATTTCACATACAATTCATAAAATACTGATATTACGATCACTAAACACAAAAAAACAGTGCCATAAAAATATGAAGGATGTTAGAATAAAACGTTAAAATTAAATCTTCATAAAGTACGCTATGAATAATAAAACATCGGGACATATTTTGTTCGAGTTCTAAGCGTATTTCCTGCTTTCCCTTATTTCCCCGGGGATAAGTCAACTTATAGAGGACATACGTTCAACCGATACCAAAAGAAGTCTCGCCGTGTTTTACGAATACTGGCTGAATGTAGAAAATAATATTTATATAAATAGTTTTAAATAACTTTTTTTTTATTGCTTAGTGTTAACAAAATTATGTGCGCTAACATACATTATAACAATAAAACCGGCCAAGTGCGAGTGAAGTGAGTGAAGTGCTCCGTACCATTATCTATAAAAACGGCAAAAAATCACGTTTATTGAATGGACTCCCAAAATATAAACGTGATTTTTTGCCGTTAAATATTAATTTTATTTTAATTTTATTATTTATTTTTAAATTATATAAATCAGTATTCTGTGAATATTTCAAGCGTACGGTAAGCGTAGCTACATATTGCCGTTATCAATATCAAGCAAAAACGAGCAAAATAATCACGTTTGTTGTATGGGAGCCCCTTAAATATTTATTTTATTCTGTTTTTATAGTATTTGTTGTTATAGCGGCAACAGAAATAAGTACATCATCTGTGAAAATTTCAACTGTATATCACGGTTCATAAGATATAGCCTGGTAACAGACGGACAGGCAGACAGAGAGACAGCGAAGTCTTAGTAATAGGGTCCCGTTTTACCCTTTGAGTACGGAACCCTAAAAACAAGGATTTTATTATTTTTTACAATGTACAAGAGCCAGAAAACTTGCTGAAATAATTATTCAGTAGTCCAATATGTTTTACTACCTGTGCCCTACGGTTTCACCTGCGCCGGGTAGTGATTAAAACGATGATGTTGATGATTAAATGTAGCCTAAGTCCGTCTCCAGGTTCTCAGCTATGTCTATACAAAATTTCATTACAATCGGTTTGGCCGTTGGTCCATGAAAAAGTAACAAACTCAAAGAGAGAGTGAGTGACTTACTTTTGTTTTTGTAATAATAAGAATACTAGATTCACACAATTTATCGATATTTTTTGGCCGCCCGTACCACTAACGCCTAATTAAGATATTTCACTTAATAAGAAATATTTTGTATTCAAATTTAATATAGTAGGTATATATAATAAAAGTAAATATTCCAAATTGCTAATATAAAACATCTAAAATATAAAGATATAACGCCGATGAAAAAATATAACTCCATAGCTAGAAATGTCAAAACCATAGCGATATGTTGGGTAAAAGAAACTTCGTGTTTGCCGGCCGCTCGCTCTTCCGTACGCAAGAGCACCGCAAATAACCCGTTTTGCATTATGAAAATAGAATAGATGAAACAAAAACATGACTTTTCGGTTATTAAAACAGTCATCCCATTCATAAACATCCTCAACTTTTAATTAACTTTGGAGGAATTCAGAAGCTGTCAATTTCCCTCCGTATTTAAATTGAACTCAGCGTTCACATTCTAGAAACTGATTTTAGGTATTCTTTGAGCCGATACATCAGGTTTATCTGAAAAATTCCTTGAATCCGTAATAGAAAATTTACTTGATAAGTAAGCCCAAGTAGCCAATCATTCGGATTGGCTTTTACAGTTTTTTTTTTAACGCAATATTCTATAGATACTAACTTAATTCAACTTATTATATTTACCTACTTATTAATGTTATAAATATCCGCACGGCAGGCAGTTAAGTAGTTTAGTTAGTTGAGTCTGTATATTGTTGTGTTGTAGTAATATTCAAGTTCCATTATTACAATACATAGTAAATACTACAACAAGTATCTATATTAAAAGAAAAACAAAATACCCGACGGCGTAAGAAGGAGGGTTATGTTTTTAAGTCATAATTAATATATACTACCTTCAAAATACTATACACTGGCCGATATGAAGTTCTAAACATAATCCGATTGCTTGACTTGACACCTCGGGTTGTCAACATTAGACACTCACCCCAGGAATGAGGAAGTCCGACCAACACCTGTTTAGTGTAAAACGATCCGTGACTGAATAAACGCATGCACCGGAAACCGACAACATAAACCGGCGAAAGATCATAAGATATTTCAACCTCACGCCTCTAAATAGCACTCGATGGCGATATATTGAAAGGCAGCCCTTTCTCCGACACCTAACAAAATAAAAATCGGTAGATAAACGTTTACGATAGCAATTCTACGAAACTCTCAAGCTGAGCGTGCATGTCTGCCACATTAGCGGGCGACTTCAAACTAATCAGGAACACGGTCCTGTTCGCTTTACGGGTGTACCATGTTTGTAATTTATTACCGTTTATTCCCATATAGCAATCTGTATAGATGGCCTATTACGCAGACTCCGTCGAGATCTGCTCCAGTCGGGCACGGGGACGGGAGAGAAACAGTCGGCTCGCTCGCTCTGGACCTATCATTGTGACGAGCTCGTTCAGATTTGCTCGCGTTCGTCGCGCCACATCTTCATACAGTGTTTAATTATAAGTTCTTTCGCTCGATTGGATAACTGGGATCTGTGGTGTGGAAATTATGGAAGTTGAGAACACTTGAAAGTGTCTTATATATTTGCATAACGGTGAGTTTTACACTTATATAATATTTCGCAAATTATTTTTTATGTATGTTTCTATAAGTTAATGTGAAAAATGGTGGGCAAAATTGTGCTTGTTTGCTCGGCAAGGTGTATCATGAATGAACGGTGAGCCGTTTCGAAGTTTAGTTTAGAACTCGACAAACTTTTGTGCGTTTAAACAAACTTTCTGAAAACCAATCCGGTGGACTTTCCGCTGATTGCTTTTCTGTGAAGGATTGAAAATCGATTTTGGATTTAAACATAGTTTTGTTTAATCTTGATTCTGAAATTAATTAATATAAGTAGGTACATAAACAAATCATTATTACATAAAAAAATAAATAGGTAGCGTTTTGAATTATAGGACCAAAGGTAAACTTTTTTTAATTTTAGGGTTCCGTACGTCAAAAGGAAACAACGGAACCCTTATAGGACCACTTTGTTGTCCGTCTGTCTGTCTGTCCGTCTATCCGTACTTCAAGACCTATATCTCGGGAACGCGTGAAGGCATCGTGTTGAAATTAAAACTATATACGCAGATCTACAGTCTCATGCTGCAGAAAGAAAAATCAAACTTCTCAGTTTTCGTAAAAAAAAGTTACAGACGAATATGTCGTAAGAAACGCACATTCCGACACTTACAAGGGAATCAAAACCTATGGGGTACTTCCCGTTGACCTAGAACTATAAAATTTGGCAAGAAGCATTGTATTATACTACAAATATAGGAAAAAATCTGAAAACTGTTTTTTTTTATTTAATCACAAAAAAAATGTGTCTTTATGCAAGGAATGAGGTTCTAAATTTTAAAGTGAATTAACCGTATCTTATGAAAGAGCTTCATTAGCACAAGCTAAAACAGGTTTTTAATTATTTTTACGATGTGTGATTTGCGGTTTATGATGGAAAATGTAAAAATATTGAAATTTTATTTAAATATTTAAATAAAATTTCAAGGCTAGAGTGAATAGATATCTTCTAGATCGACGAGCTCCATCCTCGGCCACACCGTCGCTCAACATCAGGCGAGTTGGTGGTCAATCGTAGATCTATAATGTATAAAAAAAAAGATAATTTTTAATAATTCTTAGAAGATTTTGATACTTTTGTATATTCAGTGACATTCACATATATAGGTACTGTATGAAAACTATGAATAAGATATTTACTAAAATCGTTTACTTACATTAATTGATCTAATGGTATTGGTCAAAATAATGGTTTGTACACAAATAACGCTTCATACCTAAAAGCTGAAATAACACAATGTTTCAAATTAATAGAGTATTACTTTAACCGACTTCCAAAAAGAAGGAGGTTATCAATTCGACTGTATGTTTGTTCAGCGGTTACACCGCCAATTATGTTTTTTTTAGATTCTCTTTTTGTTTGATAGGTTTGTTGTAATACCTTAGAAGTGGTCACATATAATTTTTTATCAAAATCGGTTCAGTATGGGTTTTATAACAAAATAACTGAAAAAATATCATCCAAGTAAACGAATTACGTACTTTGAAGTCGGTTTTTTCAGTTTTCAAAACTATTATTATTTCATATTTTGTACTTCAATATTGTACCGCGACTTATAAAAGACAACCTGGCACATTTAATTATTAATACTGTTAGCAAGCTCTTAATAAATTAAGATTATCACAATATGGGCGAAAGAAGAGCTTGACGAAATTATAAAGACTCTTAGCAGTAACACGGAACCCAAACTTTCAAACTATATCAAACTTTCACTGAATATAACTAAAATAATATCTGAACATAGTTTATAAAATACTTACAGATAACTCAGGTGACAAAAAAACACTGAATCGGTCAGTGACTGGCTGTCACCCATCAGGTGACAGCCAATATCAAAGGTGACAGCAAAGTTACATTAATTACTGAGCGTTGCTGTGATTTGCATGTTATGTATCAACTGTTGTTTGCTTCATTAGCTTCATACAACAACCATTAGATTATATTCGACTGTCTAAATACTCCGACACTAGGGCTATCCACTCGGCTTTTAAGCAAGGACACATCTATATTAAAAGAAAAACAAAGTAAGTACCCGACTGCAGAAAAGCAGTCTTTGCAGTCTAACTTACGATTTCTTTACGTACGTTTGTAGTGTACGTTTCTTGTAAGAAATTACCTATGCGTAAAATCGTCGTACAAATATATATATATATATAATAATAATAATATATAATATATAATAATATATATATATTAATATATATATTTGCGGACATTTCACACAACACCATCTAGCCCAAACTAAGTAAAGCTTGTACTATGGAACTAGATGGCTGATAGAATACATATATACTTTTTTTTGTAAATATATACATAATTATGATACATAGAAACACCCAGACACAGAACAAACATCCATGCTCATCACACAAATGTTTGCTCTGGGTGGGGATCGAACCCACGACCTTTCAGTTCAGCAGGTAGACGTAAACACACTACCAACTGAACCACAAGGCCAGTCAGATTATATAATATGCACATTCTGTAGAATAATTATAGAAAACCGCTTGTTTATTAGGACAAAGTTCGTTGGAGGTTAGGAAAAAACGCTGTTTTTATTTTTGCGAGATATGTATTATATTATTACAAAAATACAGCTTAAGACACTCAGGAAGTGAAAGCGAATCTAACGTCACTTTGCACATCAAAATCGGTCAAGCCGCTTTGGCTGTAGGCTGTCATTTAGAAACATACATACATACCCACATATTGTACAGTGTACACACATAAACTCGAAAAAAACAATCCTCCTTCTTACGCAGTCGGGTAAAAAGATTAGCATTTAAAGACTTTCATAAAACGAATCGGAAACAAGGAAATTGGTTCCAGATTGAGTTCTAATATAAAAAAGCGATACAAAACATCTGAAGACCCGGGAATTGAGGATTACCTATTTATGTTCTTATACTTCTTTTTCGTAGTAGTTTCCACATATTCGCATTGGTTTGTGTTGTCATAATTAAATTATAGTTTAAAAAAATAAAGAAAAGCTTAGTAAAACGTAATTAGCGTTGGTTAAAACTATTAAACCGAAGTTGATGAAGATTTTGTGGCTTCTGGAATACTCTCTAATTATTATTTTTTATTTATTTTTATATATGTAAGTTCGTGTGTCCATCAATACAACACTACAGCCAAATTCAAAAATAAGTAGATTTAAAAATTAAAGTTACTTGAATCAAAACATATTTCTTCCAACAAGCCAAAATAAGAATGATGATTTTGTTATGATAATCAAAAAAATCTATTCAAAAAAAAAAGATGGTGCTATAAACAATAAAAAATAGTATCAACTTCAGAGCGTCACTATCACAATTTATAAAGATGCCAAAAAAATTACGTTAGCAGTCTATGGGCAATGAAGTTTCATAAATTAATAAAATATAATAGTTTAAAAAACTAAACAACACGCTCAATCTTATCAAATTATTGTATTGTCATCGGTCCTCGAATAGTCTATAAAGTTTGAATGAAATCTGACCGTTTGAAGTGGGTCAAAATAATGTTCAAAGTTTCAGTTACATACTAACATACCTATTAAGCTAATAAAAGCGTGTTAAAAAGAAAACGAACTTTATAACTATTGTTAAAGTTCATATTTTCTATCGTATCGTGAGGTACACAGGATAGGGATACCTATGTACCAAATAGCACATTTGGCAAATAGTCAAGGCTTTGGTAAATAAACACTCCTGGAACGATGACGGAAGGTGGAAGGTGATATTTTCTGAATGCTTGTTGTATTGTGAGAAGAATGTATGAATGTTTGTTGTGTGCCTTTAATTTTATTTTTAATTTATTTGACTCTCATGTGGTATAATTATTATTAGTTTGACATAATATATTTACTGTAATTATTATTATGACATGCTGATTTAATTAATTATTAACAATTTATTATGTAATTAGTTTAATTGGTGTTTTACCGTACTAATGAAATAAATGAAATAAATAAATAAATGACTACACCTTTGGTAGGTATGTTTTTTGCTGTTTAAGGCTTTATACGTATTTTTTTTTTTGGGGCAGGAGGCAATATTGGACCATACTAAACTAAACTGCTTTAAAAAATGTGGCTGATTCAACAGTGACTGTAACAAGTCTTTTTATGCAAGTTAGATCTACGTTTGACCACCAACTCGCCTGATATTAAGCGACGGTGTGGCCGAGGATGAAGCTCGTCAATCTAGAAGATATCTATCCACTCTAGCCTAGAAAATTTCAAGATTGTAGGTCTCAGGAAACAGATGGCGGCAAAGAATTCCATTCCTGTGCAGTACACAAGAATGTGGATCGATATCGCTGAGTGATTTGTGATAAGTGTGATGTGGATACCATTTGGTTTCAATACAATGGCACCATATAACATTCGGGACTGTATCAACAAAATTCAGCCACAATTAGCGAAATGGTCAGAGTGGATTTCAATAACAGAGTGCGTATGTGCAGCAAAGCGGTGGAGGCCATTTGCCCAATTTGCTATTTCATAAATGTAACCCTATTCTGTGTATTAAGATTCAAATAAGTATAGTTAAAAAAAACTGGAATAACTATAACTTATAACTTTATAAGTAAATTCGTATGAAAATAATTCGTATAAAATCACACCTATTTACCTACGGGGTAGGCGGAGCATCAAAGACCATAGGACCGTTTGACACCACATTTGGCCATAGTTAGAGGATTAGATGCGAAAGAGAGGGTTTTAGGGGGCTAGAAGGTATTACAGGGTAAGATTTAACGTTGGCCTCCAGTGACAGAGCGTTATCCCATAGCCTACATAAGCATTAATATCTGACTTTTACAGTTTGCCCGGGAAGAGAAGCAGCTGGTACATTCTGTTATTTTTCTCCCAGTATGGAAAACATTACGGAACCAAACTAGAAATTGATTTTGATGAAACCGACCTTAAAAATATATCATTTCAAATCATTAAGCTGTATGTACTTACGTACCATTGGAGCCATCTGAAGCAAAATTATTCTCGCATTTTAAGTAAAATAAACTAAACAGCGTTACAGCCCTGGAATAATAATTACATAATTAGCGCTGAATTACATCTACGGTGTGTGTTTTCTTGCCAGCAAAACGTCTTGAACTCACTTCACTAGTAAGCTACTGAGTGAGGTGCGGCGCTCTCGCCGCAGTTGAATGTAACAAAGTAGCTATGAGTGGTGTCTGCTCTCGTACTTAATTATATACAGCTCAATGTTTTAAATAAAATAAAACAAAAACGGTTCGAATGACGGAGTTATCAAACCAAAAATTTATATAAAAATACGACTGAAACGAAAAAACTGTGTTTTGAATTCGGATATAAAGATTAAAGAAAATATGTGTGTACTTACTATTCTTGTGTAAATTTTGGTAAACAATGATAAAACAAAACCACATCTCAGAAGAAGGTGTTACCTATAAACGCATGTTGAAATGTTATTCACTCGTCACCTTCTGCTAGACGGGGATAGTCACGCGCGAAAACGGAACAAATCACTGTCTAACTAAAATACGCTTATTGCATAACCACATACAACGTCACACACGCACACTCAGTATGTTTTCAAATAACATACAAAACCGCCTGAGTAATTCTAGTACAATACATGGCTAAATTATGCTCCCCACAAAGTCCATTAAATATATTGGGTTTTATTCTTACACAGTAAGGAAATAACAATTTCTTTTCCCTCCATGTCAATCACATTATCCGCTGTAAGCGAGCACTGCCAATAAAATACAAATGGCGTATACAATAAAAAAGACGCGACTTGTCCTATTTTTACTTATTCCTCAATTGGGTTATTTGGGAACAAAACGCTTCGTCTTATAATCCATACAACGCATGTACTAGCACGAAAGCTCACGTGATCTTCACATAATAATTTCTATGAAATAGCAAAAAATTTTTAGGTTTTCACGATTTTTTGTCATTAAAAATACTTCGCCAGTTAAATTTTACATTAAAAACGGAAAATGTGATTTATTGATGCATTTTTGTACTTCTTTTGGGAGTGTAAGACTACATTTCGCAAGAAAAAACCGTGACACCATGAGAACCATGACTACGCGCCTGATACAACAAAAGCTGTTCTTTTTTAAGTTTTTAAGTTAAAAATATTACTTTTTAATTTAAAAAATTAAATAAATTTAATTTAACCAGTTTAATTAAGTAAGTTTTGACAGATAAAATGGTGTAAGCAGGTTACCCGCGACTTCATATGCGTTGTAAAAACTATACCTAACTGCTTACCCGCTGTATAAAAATACAACATTATGGATGCTACCTGAGCGCATGCTATCCCAACGCGATTTATGCATTATAATAATCCTTTGGTGTCCCAGTATACTACGTACTTACATAGTAAACGCAGACTAATTCGTGTTAAAAAAAAACGAACATTTCACATTCTGGTTCCCGCTCTTGTAAAATCATTTTATAATTGACAGCTTTTACATGTTCTAATAAAAAAGGGTGTTGAATAAAGCCGAAAAAGTATCATAAGTCCTTCTCTGATATATAAAGAATCTACTTGTTTTTCATAAATATTTGTTCAGCCATATATCCGTGAAAACAACAATTATACTTTTGAAACCAGGAGATAGTTTTTAATCTGCCTTTTTATGACTATCCTTCATGTTTGATTTGTTATTATAAACAGTTTATGTTTATCCATAAATTTGAGTACATCATAGTAATAAATGACATTAAAACTACATAGCTACCAACCAACAAGCAGTCAACTTTACTATTTTTACCTCTAAACTGGGTTAATTAATCATAGCATCACTTGATGTACCGCAAAGATCACCAGCCGAAAATAAACCGCAGTGGTATAAAGTTCAAAATGGCTGGATATTCGACAGCCGGGCGTAAATGGCTGTAAGTATAGTTCGGCTGACAAGCTTTGACACTCTGCACTCGTCACCATGCGGGTATCTGGAGGGTGACATATAAGCACCATTTGTCAGCTGAAAAGCGGTATGCGCGCCGAAACCAGTGAAAAATACCTCGCGGGTAACAAATGCGCTTCTCGTGTACGGAATATTCCTCCCTAATAGACGGCTTACCTAATAGAATTTTGTACGTTTTGTTAACAACGTTATTTTTACTAAAGTATTTTGTCTGGAAATACGAGCAGAGTGTAATGGAGTTTTTTTTTATGGAAGCTTGTTGTTTTGCATTATTAAACGTGTTTTTCATCTCACCAGGTCGAAAAAAGTGTTGTTGTGATTGGAACTTGCATGTTTATCATATCTAATCGAAATGTACTTTGAAGTTACCTGAACACATGAGGACTACAATTTTCTTCCCTGGGAAACGATTTTTTTGTGCAATAAAATAAAAAAAAGCCCTGTTCTATATTATTTCATCATCTCCAATACTAAAAATAATACTGGCTGGTATATTCCCACAGAAAAAGAAACATAATAATAGTTTAAATAACTGAAACAACCGACTTCAAAATGCACAGTTTTGTTTCAAAAACCAAACTACTAAACCGATTTTGGTGAAACTTTAAGTGAGCAATCTAAAAGTGGGTAAACTTTCAAACAAAAAAAAATTTCAAATCGGTTTATAAATAACGGAATTATGCGGTAACAAAGTTAAATAAATAGAACCGAATTGAGAATCTCCTCCTTTTGGAATTTGGTTAGTAAAAAAACTAAATATACTTAAATATTTAACTAACTAAACATAAAAAGCAAATAGATTACTCCAGACCGATGAAGGTCAAAGATATTAAAATATATTATGCATCTAGAAATTGCGAACAAACGAATAGGATGTCGGTAGTAAGTCATAAAATCCGTCTTTAGAGACATTCCCCAATGTAACGGCAGGTGGATTGGATCCACAAATACATACGTCGCAGAAGATCTCATGACATTCCGTAGCGACACTGTATCTGGCCTAAATCTTTAAACTGAATCTGACAGCGAAGGAAATAACTGAGTGAATCCAGTACTTAACAGTATTTACCAGTGAATTATTCTTTTGATGATACTGTTACTTCATTCATCACCATGTAATGTAGCTTAATAAAGTGATCAGCTTTTTAGCATGTGGTTGTAAGTGTTCTTAATAAATAAACAAAAACTTTTTACAAAAAAAAATACCGCCGAAAAAACTGAAAAGCAATTTAAGAACTTAGTTATTAAGGTTAATTAGAAAAGGTTTATTATTTTTTGCTTGTCAGTTTTTTCGGTGGTTTAATTTTTTTGTAAAAAGTTTTTATTTTATAATTTTTTGTGGCTTTAATCTACTAATTACTACATGCTTAATTATTTCCCCCTTAAAATAGCTACCTACCTTACAATACACAACTCAGCATTAAAATCTGTGATTGAACAATAAATCATCCCTATTTTCCCACCCTTGGGGTATGTTTTTTTTCTAAATTTATATACCTAGGTATATAAATTTCAAATTTCCCTTCAAGGAAAAAGAATCATCAAAATCGGACTACTCTGTAAAAAGTTATGCGTGGTTATACATAAAAAAAAATATACGCGTCGACTTGAGAACCTCCTCCGTCTATTCGTCGGTAAAAAATTTGCTAAAGCTAATATGTTCATTGTTCAATATCAGACATTTGAAAGTTCCAAATTCTATATTTTGGCCTTCTCATCAGAATCTAGTCATCGTATGTAGAATTTACAATGTACCTGGAAGATATCATAGTGATAAGGCCGTCACACGTGTTGTTGTGATGATTGCCCTATCTTATTAATTTTTATGTGTTTACAACAAAGAGTTTGTTTAGCTATATAACGGATACTAATTATGATAACTGAATTAATTATTTCTAACTCACCGGAGTTGATAATTTCAATAAGTAGTTTTAATACCGACTTCCGACTTCTAATTCCATCATAAGACAAGCTCTATTATGTAATATTATTGCATTGTCATAAAATTACATAGGTATATAAAATCTCAGCGAAATTGGATTAGTAGAGATTGTTAAATCTTTTCCCGAGTGCTGGAAATGGACTCCGCTAAAAAATAACCTGCTAAGCAAGAAAGTTAGTTTTAGAAACAAGTATAAAAATATTTCACAATACACATACATAAAAATGATAACTTCATAATTAAAGTTTAAAAACTGAAAAAAAAACACTTCATAATACACAATTTGTTTACTTGAACGATATTTTACCGGTTATTTGGTTATAAAAACCAAAGCACTGTACTAATATTGATACAATTTATATGAGACCATCTCTGAAACCAAATCCAAACAAAAAAGAATCATCTAAATCAATGTACAATTGACGGAGTTATCTATGAACAAATGTACAAAAAACATATAGTCGAATTGATAACCATATTCTTTTTGGAAGTTTGTTAAAGCCGACAAAACCGACTTCAAAATACGCAGTACATAGTGTCCACTTGAGAACTTATCGGCCACCAGTTTTACGTGCAAGTTGAAGTGGTAGTGGGCAGGTCGCATATGACCTGCCCACTACCACTTTAACTTGTTGATCCCGTGTCCTAATGTACGTCTACGGATCTCTTCATTTCTCATTCGATCTCGTAGAGAGACCCCGATAGCGCTCTTCATAGCTCGTTGTATGACTGAGCTTCCTTATAAAGCCCATAGCGAGTGAGCACCTTTCAGTGGCATATTATGTCATCGCTGTAACGCAAGTCTTAAACTTTTGAATTGAGGCATTGAAGTATACTGGACGAAGATATTTTATTCTGGCGCGAGTGAAACCGCATCGCATAGCTAAAAAATATAATATTATATAAATTAAAATTAAATTTATCAAAATATAAACTTATTAATTTTACCCCTTAAAATTAATTAATATCTTTTCAATGTAAATTAAATATTTTTTTATCTATAGATTCCAGTCAAGAGCTGCGTGAGTCGGTATTTCTATGTTGTTACTCAGAATAAATGGCGTCATGCCGATAACATAAATCCACACACACCGGAGTCGAAGTGCCTCTGATGTGATTTTTATTGTGTGTGTTGGAAAATATTTCGATTTTAACTCTCAAAACAAACCAGAAATCTTTTGATCCGTACAAAAGGAAAACTTACGACGTCTTGTTTATTTTGACAGCGGAAAACAAGTTCATACATTTTATATATGAGTACGTGAATCAATTTTGTGAAGTCTGTACACAGAGACGTAACAATTGCGCCACGACAACACTGGAATACTAATGGGAGCAGTAAAATTATTTTATAAACCAAAACAAAGATAGAAAGTATAATCTACTTAGGCAATTTACCGTATCTTTGTGTTTTTTTTTGTCGTTTCCTCAACTGTTTAACCCTCGAAGGCACTTTTTAATGTTTTTGGGCTTGAACTGTAAAAAGCGGTGATGTTTTTAGTGAGAGAAAATGTTAGGAGATTAAGACGCAGCTTTTTTATGAAAAATGTAGTACTTATACTTTTTTTTTCCTCTTGTAAACAGGACTTTTGGTGTTATACTTATTCTTACAATACGTATATAGCACGAATTCCTCGAATTATTTTTTATTAATACCACTCATGAATCAGGTTAACCAGGTGACTCATGTTTGAATATAAAAATAATTTAAAAAAATTCAACCGACTTCAAACTGAAAAGACTGAAGACTGATATTGGTCACTCTTTAAGCGTTTAGATAAATATTATCGCTTGCGCATGCTGACCTGAGTTTTATTGCGTCACAACAAGAGTCACTATTTAGTTGAATATGTTTCCGAAGTGATTTTTCTCTACTTTTACTATTAAGTATTATTTATTACGATGAACTTGAAGTAATTAGTACCGAAAATTGTAGGTACGGAATCTCTATCCACCATAGCTATAAGCTTCGCCGGAATCATTTGAGCATTAGTAAAGGAGACAATTAGTTAGGGCCGTTCAGTAGCAGATTAGTGAGCCGGCCGAGGGACGGCCCATTTGTCAATGTAATCATCTTTCTCTGCCAGTGAGGGTCTATCGCAGACGCACAATTTACTAATACTACAATCGGAACGTAACTGAAAGACGCTATTGCTTAAGTAGAATTGCTGAATTTAATGTTTAGATTCAAACCACTCAAAAATGCAAATAAGAATTTGTCATACAATATTACTGGCCTGGAAGGTGTCGATGATTATTGGGTTCCATATCCAAAACAGCTACAGGCCACGAATAGAAAGCGTTGGCGTAAAAGTTGGACTACTGCGCCACTGGAAGACACTCTAATGCTTGAGTAGACTAATGAAATTAATGTAAATTCATTCCGGTCATAAATGGCAATAAAATTCTTTATACACAAATAAGTGGCCTAAGGTGTCGAGGGTCATTGGGTTTCGTAGTCAATGGAGGTCCCGCCACAAACAGGAAGCGTTGAGCTTGTTTAAGCAGCAGTAAATTGTCGAGTCCTTTTGGCGGTGATGACATAGAATTTTGAACTGTTGTAGTCAAAATTTCTGGGTGGGTAGGAGCGTGTTTTCTTTGATATATTTAGCATAATAATATTATAAATCTATAATGCCACAAGCCGCTTCCAACAGTTTTTTGTTTTTTATATTTTTGCCAGACTTACAAGGTAAACATTCCTGTGAATACAATTACAAAATATTTCTTCGTATTAAACTGGATTAACGTAGGCGGTACAAGAGCGAGACGGAGCCGAGATTTATCTATGTACGAATTTGCGGGCGACAGCAACAGTAGTTTGCGAATTTTGAGGTTATTTCTAACTAAACGCACGAGCATTGTCAGACTTCGTATACTTATTTAATTTAAGCGACAGGTTAACGGCAAGTGTTTATTCCCTTTGGACATCGCTATTTGCCACAAAGTGTTTGCAGATGTTGCACTGCCACAATGCGATCTCACTACACTGTTTTCAAAGAGCAGGGCAATTACTGGCGGTCTCGGCCCGTGACATGTCGATGGTGCACAAATGGACCTGCAAGATGAGTTCGTTAGGACGTTGTATTCGAACACACGCGGCGAATTGGATGAATAGGACAGTACAGCTGTCTATTGATTCTCAAATGATAGCTAACCGTGTGCAGTCTTTATATATGTTACGTTAAAGTTTACGTGCTAGGATCTAACTCAGGTAATCATTATACTTTAATCTACATTATGTCTATTGGTATAGACATAATTTAGATTTAAATATTTTTAAGAATTGATAAAAGAGTTAGGAGCTTCAATACTGAATCTAATATGTATTAGTGATTTATATGGTTTTCACGTTTGTTACATAATGAAAGATGCAAGATGGGTGCACCATTTTACGCGTACGAAGTCGTGGAAAATATGATACTGTGTTCTAAATATGTGAACAAAATCTATTTATTTTGAAGTTAACCTGGTTAACGTTTTAACTAATCAAAATTTTAAACCAACTCGGATGGGTAGGTATAGGTTTTATTTTATCGGTCCGATGCATATATCTTGCATATATCTATACATTATTATGAAAATATGCGTTATAATATGATTGGCTGGAAACCTCCAAAATTTTAGTAACGTGAGTAAATTACGCCATAAGTGTTAAATCTAAATATGAGGTTGAGTGTGCCATCATAAACTGATATTTGTACAGAGATATTAAAACTGTAATAAGCTAGAAAATTTAATAGCTCTATCTAATATTTGCTTCATTGGTGTTCGTAGCAAATGTGAGCAACTTAATAAAACAAATAAGCTAATTCAATAAAACGTTTCTCTTCTCTCTAGTTAATGAAAATATATTGCCGTATTCTCAAGAAGCAGACAAAAACTCCCCAACCTTAATTCTATCTACACTAGAGCACTAGATAAAACATAGAGAGACGCTGGAAGGATAATATTTGGGGGATAAAGATTTATTTTCTATTGGGCTAAAACAGAATTGTTATGTCCACGATAGGTAAATATGTGGTATATTATTTCTATTTAACGATCTTGTGAAACCCAGTTTTTCGCTACTATTATATACTGCTATATTACTTAAGATATATGCTTACCTATATTTTTGCAAATAACACAAAAATAATGAAATTTCCACAATACGGATTCGGTAATCCATACACCCAAAATGTAAAATATGTACCCTGTTTAATTCATTCGAAAATTATGGACAGCTCGAATACCTAATTTTATTGGACGCATATTCATTCAAATGTATTTTTTAAAATGTAACAAATATTGTTGTACATATTGAATATTAATAAATAAAATATCAAACGAAACGCTTCTACACGTTGGATGATACAAGTATACTTATACTGAACAAACGACTTCATTTTTTCTTAACATACATTAGACGAGTCTTGTTAGAAGCTTTTTAAGCTCACTAAATTCTTCATGGTTATAAACCCTTTACCAAAAATTTACTGTTAATCGCGCTCGCTTTTCTTTGTGTTAAGAATAATATTTGTCACCAATTGTCAAGTATTTTTTTTCGATGATAATAAAAGTTCAGATGTTAATGCGACAATTCGTAACATTTGTCACTTTTGCCAAAAGTGACAAATGTATTTTTTTATACAGAAATTAGTTCATGGATGACGGTGTAATCGGTGAACATTGAAAATACACAAAAAACACAGCCGAACATAGAACCACAGATATTTTGAAGTAGATTAAAAACAAAATACAGGTAGTTAACAATACAACCTACAAGTAGTTACAATGTAGCACCACAAAAGTACATAGAACTGGTATAGGACACTTCGAATTGCAGAAACACACGGAAGTATAGTCGTTCGGATCATCGAAGCGTCCGAATTAGCGAGCCCTACTGTAATTTAGGTATAAATTTGCAAATATCCATCATTCATCCACCATCCAACAACGCAAGATACTTCTAGTTTTTTAGAAGTTATTTTCTTTGTACAAAGTTTTTGTAACATAAATATTTTGATTGAGTTTTACCAGTATATTTTTACAACGTTACCTAAAATCTGTGGTAACCGTGATTGATCATCTTGAGTAAATTAAATTTTAGCAGAGATCTGTGGATTTTTTTAATGTAAATTTTCTAATTTTCCATCCAATTACAATTTCGCGTCCAAAATCCAAGCATAATCAGATTCCTTAATAGCTAATGCTTCATCAACAAACTTTCCATTTGAAGCATGTTAAAGAAATCAAGTAATTAAGATAATTCATTCGGCGAGAGAGCTCCCGAAACTTCAGCTCCGAATCGGAACTTTTCCAATCTCGGAATAGATGTTCCGATACTTTAGGTAATCGTATCACACGACGGCATAGAAAATAAAACGTAGTATGTAATGAACTTAGAAGTTCCCTACTCACATTCTAGTTAGAGTTTACTCTCATAATGAATTAGGTGTTTATTGAGTTAGCTTGATATACATACAAACATACATACATAAAATCACACCTATTTTCCGTTACGAGGTAGGCCATGAGGTCGTTTGACGCCACATTTGACCATGGTTAGAGGGTTAAATAAAATGGAGATGGTATTAGAACGTTAGAGGGGATTAGAGGTTAAGATGTAATATTCGCCTGCAGTGACAGGGGTCAGCCTATCGCGTACATGAATTCCAAGCAAATGGATTATCATACTGACAAATATATAATCCGTCAAATGAGAACTCTCATTTGACGGATTATATATTTTGCACAATAAAGTTTCTAGACTAGTGACAGTTTCTAGAGTATTGACACTAGTGTTAGTGTTAGAGTCTACTAGCCCTAGCTAGAGACTCAATCTAAAGTGAGTCTCTAGCTAGGCTAGTTACTCGTCATGATGAAGCTTGTGTTTGACTACTAACTCACCTGATGGTTAATGACGTTAGAGTCTATGATGGAGCATGCTTATCGATTTATTCGCAAAACAGGCTCAACTTTTGGTGTAACCACTTGAACATATTGAATAATTCGGATAAGGTTTTGGTTACTTTGGACTAGCCCTAGCTCGAGACTCGCTCTATAGTAAGTCTGATATGTTACAACAGCATGTTATTTCCTTTCGCCACTTCACTCTGTCAGACGTCATTTCTACTCTCACACACCCCTCACACATACATATCATCTTCCACACAGTTCATCGACACTTTTTTTATCACACTTTCCCGCTCCTGCCACTTATCATCATTATCTAAAGCCCAATTACTCACTTATATTATGGACAGATTTTTTATTGTTACTTAAAAAAAATGGTTGTAAATATAAAGTAGCTTATTTAATTTCAACAGAGCTTATCGAGATTAAAAACTTGGTAAGAATGAAGAATCGCGCACAAAGAAAATATTAGTTACGAGTAGGTATCGGTATCACATTTCTCGTAGACGGGATATAAGATACCAACACTCAGAGTTACGTAATTCCATTTGGTGCACGTATTTTATTTTTATGAGCAAATAATTTTGTTACCATTAAACGTGTTCCATTGTTGCGTTGAATTCTTGGCATCGAGCAGACTCCTTGGCACCGTCTATTTGCTGACAAATCAACATCCTCACTTGACGCGTCGCGTCCGCGTACTCTAAGAGGAAATACGAAAAATTCACAGCGAATATGTGATATATGAAGCGATAAAATTTAATTTGGAGACATTAACAATGACAAATCACCTACAGCTAAAATTAACGTGATTATATTGTGATTTGAGAAATCGCTTGATAAATGGTTGCGTCGCAAGTTGCGTCGTTTGATCGCTGTTATATTAATTCCGAGTCTTGCCGCGACTCGCAGCTTTGTAGCGACGTTAAAATGATTTAATCTAATTTTATCTTTTAATTACACGCCGGGAGATTCAATTTTCTTTAGCCTTTTGCATTTTGTTTGACAACAGAAATGAAATGAAAGTAATTTTAAGTAACTCGAAACAAATAGATTAGATATCTTGATTGAATCCGTTTTAACTGAACACAAAGGGCTCGCCTGAGAGGAAATGTTGAGAAGGTAAACAAACGTGCCACAAAATAGCTTATTCGGTAACGAGAAATGGGAAAATGAATATTACCTACGTAAAGTATGAAAACATGGGCGAATTCGATGAGATATTATCTTTGGGCAAAGTTGTTCGAGACCGCAAAAGCTTTGAGGAAAGTTAAGCCAGGAAGGTAATTTCATACTTTATTATTTTTCAGTGCCGAAGGGACTTTTTGTCTAAAATAAACGGTTCCACGACAAATCGATTTTTAATTTCGCCTCTTCTTTAACTTTAGTGGCTGACCTTTGCTAATTTACTTTCAAAACAACTTTGTGGAGCTATTAATTTTTACTGTAACGTTCTGCATAATTGCT
This sequence comes from Lycia hirtaria, assembly GCA_947563715.1. NCBI lineage: Eukaryota > Metazoa > Arthropoda > Insecta > Lepidoptera > Geometridae > Lycia > Lycia hirtaria. The sequence goes on from OX387379.1 coordinate 2,554,823, forward strand.
TGTTTCTGTTTTTTTATGGCTTTCTTAATTATCTTGTAAAATTATGAACATCTCACAGGTAAGCTTCCGAAAAATGAATTACTTAGAACGTAAATTATTATATACCGTATATAACGTTATATTTGACCACCATCTTTAAAATAAGTTACGGGTTACCTACGTTTATTTTTGAGCCGAATTCTCCGACTATAGTTTCGACCGCATACGGTGGTCTTTTTCAAAAAGAACAGCGCAGACGACACTCTCGAAGGACGTCTCGTCTGGTTCAACTAAGTTAGTTTCCATAGCAAAATATGGGCAACAATAACAAAATTTTTAACATTATCCATTATTTTTTTTAAATCAACAAAACAATTTGTACTCTTTAATCAACCTCTGGAGATTCAGCATTGTTATGTTGTCCGAATAATTGTCAATCTTGGCATTTTCAAGGCTAGAGTGAAAAAAAAATCTTCTAGATCGAGGAGCTTCATCCTCGGCCATACCGTGGCTTAACATCGGGCGAGTTGGTGGCCAATCGTAGATCTATCTTGCGTGAAAAAAAATAGCTTTAAGCGGTTGATTTTACTTCTATTATAGTGATGGTCTACATTATTTTGGGTTTTATTCATTCGGTGAAATAAAACTATGATTTAGGCGAAAAGAAAATTGGACGACTTGATACTGAAATGGGCAAATAGAAATGCTGAGTTTTCATTATGTCGCCAGTTCAAGTTATTTTTTTTTATAATTAAAAAAAAACTGAGAATTGCTGGCTAGGTAAAAGACTTATAGTAGGTATCAATTAAGTCGTCATTTTTAGGGTTCCGTACCTCAATAGGAAAAAACGGAACCCTTATAGGATCACTTTGTTGTCCGTCTGTCAGTCTGTCCGGGTGTCAAGACCTTTATCTCGGGAACGCGTGAAGGTATCAAGTTGAAATTAAAACGCATATACGCAGATCCATAGTATCTTGCTGCAGAAGGAAAAATAAAATTTATCAGTTTTCTTTAAAAAAAAGTTACAGCCGAATATGTCATAAAAAACGCACATTTCGACACTTACAGAGGAATCAAAACCTATGGGGTACTTCCCGTTGACCTAGAACTATGAAATTTGGCAAGAAACATTGTGTTAGAGTACACATATAGGAAAAAATCCGAAAACTGGGTTTTTTTTATTTAATCACAAAAAAAAAGTGTCTCTATGCAAGGAATGAGGGCCCAAATTTTAAAGTGAATTAACCGTATCATGTGGGGTATCATATGAAAGAGCCTCATTAGCATAAGCTGAAACAGGTTTTTAACACATTCTTCGCCCCCTGCAGACCCTTTACTTCAGCTGGGAACCAAAACTTTTTAGGCGAATTTTGATAAAGTACAGAGTGGCCGCGCAAAGCAACGTTGACTGCCTCAAGCGCTGGCGGTTTACTGACTACTACAAAATTAACGGATCCGAGTGGGAGGCGCCGCTACTATAGCCCCATTCCATTCGGATCCGAGTGTTAAGCAAGGAATGTGTTAAATATATTTACGATGTATATTCGGCTTATGAAAGAAAATATAAAAAAAATATATGATTTCCCCCTTTTATTTAGTTTGAACGGAACCCTCGGTGGGCGAGTCTGACTCGCACTTGTCCAGTTTTTTTTAAGGTTTGAAATCAGTCACACTCAATTGCTCATTTAGTACTTTTATCCTTCAATTTGAATTTATATTCGGTCGTTCTTTATTATTATCTCAAAACGCCGAGTGGAGTGCACTGACACGCAGCGTTTTTAAACAGTACAAAAGTTTAGTTGACACTATACATTCATAAACGAGCTTACCATTTACTTACCACCGAACAAGGGACATACTCGTAATATTTCTTAGTAAACAAGTATCTATATTAAAAAAAGAATTAACAAAATACCCGACTGCAGAAAAGAAGTTTTCGCAGTCTAAGTTGTGATTTCGTTACTCTTGATACGCTGTTGAGTGTAAGTTTTTTTGTAAGAAAGTAGGCGATGCGTATTACTTTTATAGTGACGTCTTCCAACATTGGCCACGCCAATGCTTATTTGCAATTAGGCAAGTTGGCGAATAAATATTATTATAAAGAGTAATTTTAAGTTTCTTAATTGGTACTCTTAAGTTGTAATCTCAGCCCCGGTACAGAGTACGTTTTGCATAAAATAATAGCCGTTAGATAAATTGATATTTTCCTAAAAAAAATACATTTATCATCTACTTACGAAGTTTTTGAGTCATCCCGTCATAAAATTATGTAAAATATATGCACATTTGTTTAATTTCAATGATAAGTAACCCGGGTGACCGAGCTTAACTCGGATTTTTTTTATAAATGAACCCGGATTCACTAAAAAATAAGCCTAGCTAGATCAATTTATCGTCTCTTAATCTACTTAAGTACCAAATTTCATCAAAATCGTATACGTATACGAGTATATATATACAAGAATTGCTCGCCTAAATAATAAACTTAAATCAAACTTATATATCTAGTGTGTCTTCCGCTTTGAAGCGGAATATAAGTTAGATTTAAGTTTTTGAATATGAATTTCCGCAAAATATTAACGCCTGATTCAATAAATTTTCTTGTTTAAATATTTTAGATAGTTATTAAGCTCTCATTTTCTTTGTTTCAGTATCACGAAACCCCATTGCGTTGAAGCCGAATGCGCTATGTTATTGAAATGACGCCTCGCCATCATGAGCATCATCACTCGATTGTCACGCCTAAAATGCAGCGTTTACGCGTTCGTGATCATAGTGCATATTCCGATACTGCACGGAGAAGAACAATCGCAGTGCCCAAGTCTAGCTGAAAATCCGATCTGCCCTTGTTATAACTTCAAAGAAGGTATGTGATTGAATTCACTAAGCCCGTGATATGATTAGATTTTCCTATTTTTAAAAATATTTTTTATTTACGTTCTAGTAGATTTTATTAGAATATAAACATTACATTAGTAAGTGTTTTGTGCATCTGATGTCTGAAGGCGTGTTTTTAACTAATACATTTTTCAGGTCTATTTTTGGAGTGTCCCAGCGCAACCCCTGGCGTTGTTAAAAATGTGCTTTCAAAGATAAGAGGAACCGTTCAATCACTCTCTATTTACGATCTCGAAAGCTCGACGACAGAACTCAAAGCTGACCTATTCCCGCCGAAAATTAAAATCAACAATCTACAAATTTCACAATCATCTATAAACAAAATAAGCCCAAGCGCATTCAGCACGATTCGGGACTCTTTGGTGTCTTTAAGCATAATTTCCAGTAAATTGAACACAATTCCGCATGAATCATTCTTCGAGCTCTACAACATTGAAGCTCTTGATTTGCAGCTCAACGACATCAAAGATGTTCAAGCAAACACTTTCAGAAATCTCAAGTTGAAAAAACTTAATTTGAAAGGTAACAAAATAGCAAACATCTCCGAGCATGCTTTTTATAACTTGGAAGATTTACTGAGTGAGTTAGACTTAACAGAAAATTTTCTTGATGTGTTTCCATTGAAATCTTTTAGTAAACTCAATAAACTAAGTAGTGTGAGGCTTGCTTGGAATAAAATAAATTTTATACCATCTGACATAAATATTACAATACCAAATTTGATAAACTTAGATCTTAGCTCAAACCAGTTTATTAAAATAGAATATAACTGGTTCAGATGTATGCCTAATTTAAAAATATTAACATTTTTTAGTAACCAAATTCAGACCATCGACGAAGAAGCATTTTACTACTTAGAAAAATTAGAAACCATAGATTTAAGTCGTAACAAAATAACAAATATAGCAAAACGTACATTTCAAAAAAACCTTAAAATTCGTACAATAGATTTAAGTCATAATCACTTACATCATATACGAGGTGTGTTTTCCAATCTTCGTCAGCTCTCAGAGATATTTCTGTCCGAAAATAACATTTTAGAAATATCTGATGATGCATTCGAGAATGCTGTGGGCTTGACAGTTCTTAATTTAGAACACAATGCTATTCAATATCTGCATCCAAATTGCTTTTCATCGTTACAAAATTTGACACAATTACACATGGGAACAAACTTTTTAAAAAAACTTCCTCGTAACGTTTTTCGATCTAATCATAGATTAGTAACATTAAGTTTAGATAATAATGATATAAAAGAATTAGATGAACTAGTGTTTGATAAACTTAAAGAGCTCAAAGAAATACGTCTCCAACATAACAGATTAATCCAAATAAAACGAAATGTATTTAGTCCTCTACCAGAGCTTTTGGAATTGCATTTACAGAATAATTTAATTCAGAACATTGATTCACAAGCATTTATAACACTTAAAAGTTTACAACATATAAATTTACAGGGCAATCGGCTAACTGCCATTGGAGACGTGTTTCCGAATAGAGACTCATCACTGGTTTCTATACAACTCAGTGCAAATTATTTGTCACTGTTGAAAAACACTTCCCTGCTGGGACAAATAAATGTGCAAATAATGTGGCTTAGCCAAAATAATATTAAGGTTTTAACTGCTAATCTTTTTAATGATTTGATAAATATTCAAAGGCTGTATCTAAAAAATAACAGTATTGTACATATAGAAAATAAAACATTTATTAATTTGAAGAAACTTAAGTTTTTAGAAATAAGCAACAACAAGCTTATAAAGTTAAGCAATGAAACTTTTTATAAACTTGTAACGTTGGAAGAACTGTACTTACAAAGTAACAATATCAATCAAGTAGCAAAGGACACTTTTCAATTTCTGACTAAATTAAAAGTTATGGACTTGTCAAATAATGAAATCATCGTTTTAGATTTTGATATTTCGTCGCTTCCAATCAAACAACTTCGGCTTAATAAAAACTCAATATCCATAATTGAAGCCAACTCTCTCAAAACTTTACCAAATTTAAGTGACTTAGAATTGAGCAAAAACGTTCTAACTTGGGAAGACATTATTCAAGTGCAAATACCTGGCTTAAAATTGTTGATACTATCCAGAAACAACTTTACCACACTTGTGAACAAGACGTTCTCGCATCTACCATCATTACAAACTTTGTCATTAGAATTCTCAAACATATCTCAATTGCCTCCAGCAACTTTCATAAAGAACCAAAATCTGTTGAGAATAAATTTAGCTTTTAACAACTTGCGGGACTTACACAAAGATGTATTCGCTTACACGACGATATTACAAGAATTAAACTTGAAAGGCAATAATTTTACGGATTTTCCACATGTCGCACTGTTTAATGTGACTTCATTGGAAGTTTTGGATCTGTGTCACAATCAATTACATAGCGTAGATTTCTTCAAATTCATAGGATTACAAAACTTGAGAACTTTGAATTTATGCGACAATCGAATATCATTCTTGAACGGTTTCAACTCGCCAGCGTTAAAAAATTTGATTACACTCAACTTGAATACTAACAAGTTAACAGTTCTTCCACCGAATTTCTTTCAACATTCGTTAGGCCTGAAGGAAATAGACTTATCACATAATTTTTTCAAATATATTCCTAGCAATGGCTTATCAGAGGCGGTACTGCCCGCACTAACGACGTTGAATATGTCATCAAATTCCTTAGTGCAATTACTTCAAACATATCCATCAAAATTGTTCCCATTACTGCAAGAATTACTCATCACCAATACAAATTTAACAATAATAACAAGCAAGGATTTCGAGAATTTTCCATCATTGAAAAGATTACAGCTGACACAGAACTCTATAATTCGATTATCACCCGGAGCGTTCTCGAAACTGCATAATTTAGAGATACTCGACTTAAGCCAAAACAAATTGGAAAATATACCGAGAGAGAGACTCCAAGGATTATACTCAACTCGGCTTTTGAATATATCACAAAACACAATAAGAGAGTTGGAAGAGTTTACATCAGACTTGCAGAGTTTGCAAAAGTTGGATATCTCTTTTAACCATATAACGAGAATAAATAGAGATATATTTCGAGGACTGCACAGTCTAACAGAGTTATACTTGAGTGGAAACTGGTTGTCAGCGATATCGTCAGATGCGTTTCGGAACTTGAATAAAATTATATCTATAGACTTAAGCCACAACTACTTTGAAGTTTTACAAATGAAACTTTTGACATCACTGGAAACGCAAGTCAACAGTTTATCATTAAATGGTAAGTTATTTGAAGAGATCATTGTTTTTTTTTTAATAATCTTACGAGCTACGAGTACGCATTACGTGCCTTATGGCTCACTTAAAAATATTTCTATTAAATTAATGGATCGAAATTGAACTCGAATATCATAATTATTGGTCCTTATAAGGACCAAGATACCATGGTGATAGAAAGGTCGACAGTAGATTAAGAAAGAGTAACATTAGTTCCTGAAAATATTTTGAAAAAAAATAATTGAAGAGACATCCCCTAAACATGGCTCTAGGGCCAGCGATCTGGAATGTAAGTTGTTTGTTAATCAATAACTCAGGACAAACCCTTTTATAACTATGAATATGTGATAAATCCTATAGAGAGTGTTAGTTAAGCTTTACATGATGTTAAAAATAACTATGACTAACGTATTTTTTTGTTATTCCAGAAAATCCTTTAACATGTAACTGTGAATCTCAAGATTTATGGAAATGGATGCAAGACCACCATAAAATAGTGATAAAAGGAAGCAAAAATCTTCGCTGCGAGCACCCGGAAGAACTTCACGGCTATAGTTTTATCGAACTGCCATCCCAGAAACTGTGCGATATTCCAGTCGTAATCCGGCTAGCTATACAAGACATTCAGACTCACTCCGTTATTGTGTCTTGGCAGAGCCGGAACCAAAACGGTTTAAGCGGATATCAAGTAGCTTATTTCGGAGAACAAAATCCAACCACTGTAAGTAGACGTTGCCAAATATTTATATTTTCGTGACTAAAATAAATGCTATGAATGATAAAATAAATTAAATGCACCTGCTCTGAAACTAAATGCTTATAATTTGGGCTAAGCCATTATAAAACGCGCAAGGCAAATATAACAACAAACATTTGAATACAAAGGCTGTGCATCACTTCAATGGTCCATAAAAAATATTTATGTTTCTCTCTCGTGGATGTTCGGCTGTACTGCGAATCCGTTTAAATCTTCCTTTCGACGTTTTATATTTGAGACTGTGAACATTTCACGATCAAAGCGTTTGATATGAAGTATCTATAGCGGTTTTATTTCTTTCGCAGATAAGAGGAACGAAAGTTTTGAATACTACAGTGAGATCGACGAGGCTGAATCATTTGACACCAGGCTCTCGGTACACAATCTGCGTCATAGCAGTCGGCAACTTCGGTACATCGACCCCGAGCTCCTCCACTCCAGATGCCAGAATCGCGCCCTCGCCGGAGAAATCTTCTGTCAATTCATACGGAGACGAGATCATATTAAACCATATTCGGCCTCTCTTGAACGATTCCATGACAAGTAAATGTACGACCGTGAAGACGATAGAAATATTCGGCGCGGCAATGGAGAGTCCTTTCTCTAATACATACAAAGGTATCGCCGATATACTGACCAGGAGACTCAGCCTAGTCGTCGGCTGTTGTATTGGTTTCATCGTATTTGTAGTGTTAGTATCGGCTTTAGGGTACTTGAAGTCGAAAAAACGTCCAGTGGTCGCTAAAGTTGATATGCCGCAACCGCCACAGTATATTTCATATGACAATTTTAACACGCCGAGCGTAGAGGTCCAGACAACAGAGATGGATATAAACACGATAATGGATAAGAGCAAAGTGCCCTGCAAACACGAGTGAATGTTTTTCGTGACCATGCATACGAGTTTGTATCCCAACTCGGCAAACTTAAAGAGCGATAAGGGATCGGGTTTCCCGTATTCGATTTCCCGATGATTATGAATAAAACGCCACTCATGCCGGGGCGGAACCTTCATCCTTTTTGAAACTTCTTTAAGAAGTTTTGTCAGACGGGAATGAATTATTACTAGGTAGGAGCTACTATCAATAACGAAATGTCTGATAATCGAAAAAGTTTTTGTGTCATCAGGTTTTTCCGTGCTGGAACAATTTATTTCCTGATTTCGACGCCCAAAAATGACGTTTAACTTGGTTGATAGCTTTCCACCCAGCTCTGAGGTTGAATTAAAATATTAAGTCTCGTTATACTTTACAATGTCTACCAGTTATTTATAATATTTATTTATTTTTGTAAAAAATATTTAACCTTCTTTTTAAAGTGTCAAAACGTGTAACGTTAACCTTGCTTATTTGTACAAGGATAAACTTTCTATTGTGATTATTATCATAGAGGTAAGTGTACATTTTAGAAATAATCATAAAATTAATGTTGTGTATAAAACTTAACTATAAAAATATCTACTAGGAGTAAGACAGGTGTATAATATAACGTTAAAACTAAACTGTGTATTGTAACTAACACTCGAAAATCGAATATTTATACCTTGAGAATTTTCTAAGTATCTATACATAATGTAACTTTAGGCGAAATAACTTTCTTATAATATAAACAAAAATATCAAAATACAATGTAGAGTGATGGAAATAGAAATGTACCAACTCAGTTTCGTATAATATGTCTTAAATTCATTGCAAACCATTTGAAACTAGCATAAAGACTGTAGTATTGGTAATAAAACTTTAAAATAAGACCGTTGTTTCAACTTTTACTTTAATCCTAGTACGTTTGAATTTTATTAACCATGAGGTAAAACGTGGCAAAACTGAATAAAATGACATTGTGTAATTTAATCTAAATAAAAGATTTTCTATTTCAATTGTCGCATCGTGATCCATGGTGGATTCAGTAGCTGTCATTTTAGAAATCTATATATATATACCTGACTGCACAAGTAGGAAGGTTATGTTTTCCGAGTGAATGTTTCTATATTTTCTATGCCTACATTTGTTCATAGCTAATTGCCTTTTATTAACTAGAATAAAATAGCATACAAACTGCAGATACTTTATATTATTACAAAAATCTAGTCCGTTACTACATTTTAAAGGAAGTAAGGACGAACCTAAGGACATCTCTCTTAACAAAAGTCGACAAGCCTTTTAAGCTGTAGAAGGTAAACTAAAAACATCATCATGGGCCTTGTCCCACCCTGTCAGATGATTTAGGCAGCGTCATAAAGCGGAGTTACATCGTCGTTGGTGACTAAATAGGCCAATCCGGAAACCGAAGTTGCGGCTACACCGCTGGCAGACACATCCTTGGTTATTGGTCGGAAGCGCTACGTTGTTGGAATTGCCTACGTTATGCCGGCCGGAACGTTTTTGTACTAGCACCTCCACCTCAATGCATCATCATCCTTTTCTTTATTTTTATATCGCATTCATGGTACACGCCATCTAATCTGAATTAATGTACTTCGCGTCAAACAGTCAAACTATACAAACGTTGCCTGGCTCCGTTAGACGGATTAAATGAATAATTCAGCGGTAGTTTACGACAAAGCGCAAATTTGTCTCGAGATTCCCCTTTAAGTGTTCAAATGACATCGAAACAACAATTTTTTTAAACTGCAATCAATTATGAGAACACACGATAACTGATTATGGAAATAACTGGAAAGTAATATAAGTAATCAAACAAATGACAATCGAATTGTGATGTCGTTGATGCTAATGATTGTCATTTGTTTGATTACTTATCTTTATTATTTTCCAGTTTACTTCTGTTTTCTTTTTTGTTTCTTCACGTGTTTCATGTGAAAAAAATTGGTATGCTCTCTTTAGTTTCAGTAGTAGATATGCCAACAACAGCTTGAATTAAGTATAAGTGGATCGCTTCCACCTTTCTAATTTGAACCGTTCGGGAATAGAATGCCTTACGTCTTTGTTTCCTGAAACATGAGTATCTTCGAGTTTATAGTGAATAATTAAATACCTCTAAGTCAATGTGCTTCATTTTCGACAACAACGTCGCTATCCATCATATGAATTGAGTGTCAAACGTAGACTTATACTGGATAAAAAAAAGTATTTTGAAATAAAAATTAAATTTTACAAGAGCAGATCTCTCAAATAACTTTGAATTTAATTTAAATTAATTATTAATTTTTTTAAATTACAAATTATTTTAATTTGTTTTTATTTTGAATGTAATTTTGAATGAAAATTTAGTTTTCCTTAATATTTCAATGAATCTTATAATTTCACTAAAACGGAACTATTAAATCAAACCAAATTATTTGAATTTTGTAAGTAGGTATTTTTATATTCTCAAACTGGTGTAGGTTAACATCCGCTAACCATTAGCCAAGCTGAAAGCACAAACAGTGGCGTATATCGCGGCCGTTTAGTCATAAAAAACCGGTAGCAACAACAAAACGTTGTTGTTTTATGGACTCGGTTAACTGCTGTTCGAAGAATTGTGAGTTACAGGGCCGGGCGTCAGGATGCTGCAAGGGGCGAAGAAAATTTCATATTATTGAAACTTCTGTACCGAGCACACGTGTAAGTATCGAGTAAGTATAATGTACTAGTATACGTTTAGAAAAGCAACCCTATTATATTTTAATACCGTGCTTGAGATAGAATACTTTGAATCTCTTGGTAGGGAGAATTATATCGATATAGAACCCAGACTATACCAAGGCTCTGAACTATGATCTATTATTTATTACTATTCAACGTTGGCTCGCACTCGCTTGTATCTTGATTTTCTTACTTTTGTGACAAAAGTAAGAAAATCAAGATACAAACAAATACGGGACTACACTGCACACCAATGATGTTCCTGATACGGCTATTGCCGTAATATACTGCTTTTAGGCATGCTAAGTATCTAAAATACGGCATACGGCAGACATCCTGAAGCCGTATAACATTTGTATGAAAGTATACGGCTTATCAGCCGTACGCCGTAATTATCGACAAATAATAATTTCTTCGTATAACGGAACGCATCAACGTGGAAACGGTTTCAGGCTTGGGAGTTCCCCTGCACTTAGCGTATGTATGAATAATACGGGAAATTTAAGATGTTACGGAAATAGAGCGAAAACAATATACTTATATCTTTGTTCAACGAGAGACTTAGAATTTTGTCTGCTAAACTAAAAATAACATCATAAACTTAAATCTTTGGATTGTTTTGAATAACATAAAAACAAAAAAGAACTAAATAAACTAATAACCTCCAGTACCATTGAAGATTTGTTGGCGATAAATTAGCGATTAGCGACAAAATAAAATAGGGATTAGCGTCAAATACTAAAACAGAATAAAATAAATATTTAAGGAGGCTCCCATACTACATAACGTGATTTTTTTGCTCGTTTTTGCTCGATATTGATAACGGCAACAGATTGACGCTTGAATAATTCACTGAATATTGAGTTATATTATTCACTTTAAAATAAATAATTAAATTAAAATAAAATTAATATTTATTTTCCCATACAACAAACGTGATTTTTGCCGTTTTTATAGATAATGGTACGGAACCCTTCGTGCGCGAGTCCGACTCGCACTTGGCAGGTTTTTGTTCCTTATTCGTGTGACTGCAGTTGCCTAACCAAAGTTCTATTTTTATAATATTGTATTTTTTTATGTTTTGTTATACATAATTTTATGTGTTTATAGTTTTGGTTGTTTTTGAAGTGAAATCTTCTTTTGCGGCGTTGTGCATTTTTGGGGTGGGTAAAAAATGTTAAACTCGCGTCAAATCGTCAGAGCGTAAGACGGACAGTCAGAAACCTATTCTAACGTTATGAATTTAAAGTTCATTATTGTATGTACTTAGGTACAAGTTTGTCCTTCTAGCAATTCGTCATTTCGTTGCGCCGAATGCTTATTTTCGACACATGCACGTAAGACTCGTTAACTCAATTGGTTATAGCACCGATATAAATTACAATTTGTCAATCGGAGGGCCGTAGGTTCAAATCCTTCTCGAGACAGTCTTTTTTCTATTTCATTTTTAAGTTTTCACTTCTTCCGGCACTCCCGGAGTGCAACCCGTTGTTATTTGTAACAAATATCATTATGTCTGTGTCTAATCGCTGAACTATCAAAAATCATTCGCTAAGATATCAAAACAGAAAATAGTCCACACATAAAAGTTCCCCTGAATTCGGTCCTGAATCAGTCCCTGGTGTATATGTGGTAAAGATAGAAGTACACATCTGTTCGGTACTGCTCTTTGGTACGCGGCTCGTGTTTCCGCTTTCCCTACTCATAATGAAATATGAATACAGCTTTGATGTTCATTGATATAACTTGAAATGCAGTTTGTTGTCGTATGTTCAGGTTTGTTGAATTGTGTGAGCTCCATGTTTGTTGAATATTTGTTTGATTATGGAATTGTTTGGTTCGTGTATGAATTGTACGTTTAAATCTATGAGAAATGTTGAGGACTTTGTGCAACTACATAAATGTATATAGTAATTAATGACGTATTCGCTAAAAGGTTTGACTGTCAGTACATGAATCATTGCTGTATGGTTCATGTACTGATTAACAAGCAATGTGTAGACGCTGATAATTTAACAATTTTATTTGTAATTCTATAACTTATAGTCGACATAAATGGATTTTGAATTTGAATATAGGTAATTATGTCGTTGAGCCAATACGTTTTTTTTTTGACGGTGTTATTTAGCTTGACCTGTTTGTTTATTTGTTTGTTTGGGTCAAATTAAGTAACTGGAATTATACCCCCATGCAGTTGACGGATCGATCTGAAATTTGGCATACCCCTTTAGCCCTGACGACAATACAATTTAGTATATTCTGTATTATTGTAAATCTAAGATGGCCGCCACCACAAAATGGCGGATTTCATATTTTAACACAACCCCCACAATATGGGTATCAAATGAAAGGGCTTTTCTAGTAAAACCAAGAAGCTACTTAGTCTTGAGCACCGCCGTAAAGTAGCATGTCTGATTATTTTCTACAGGATTCATTTCGGGGAATGTGCGCAAGAGGTGCACGACCTGATTCCACCCTCCCCATTTCACTACAGGACTAGCAGAAAGTCGGCGAATTACCACCCATATCTCGTTGAAATGCCAAAAATCCGTACTTAGCGATATCGATCCACATTCCTAATGCGTACTGCACAAGAATGGAATTCGTTCGTTCGTTATGGAATGGATCTCTGTTTCCTGAGACCTACAATCTTGGATTTTTCAAGGCTAGAGTGAATAGATATCTTCTAGATCGACGAGCTCCATCCTTAGCCACACCGTCGCTTAACATCAGGCGAGTTGGTGGTCAATCGTAGAACTATATATATAAAAATATTATTTTTACTCTGGTATCATAACTAATAGTAATAATCGGCCAAGTGCGAGTCGGACTCGCGCACGAAGGGTTCCGTACTATCATCTATAATACTACAAAGTTTAGTTCTGTTTATAAAATAACGAGAAATCAACGAAATTCCAAGTAGTAAATTGCAAACTTATAGGTAGGTTTTCGATACACATCCGGGCAGCATGACGACGCTCGCGCGAATACGCGCGGCTATGGCTCGCTCCGTGATGTTACCTCCCCCGCTACCCGCGCAGCCGTTGCTTAGCAACCGCCTCGCGCTCGCGCCACCACCACACCTCGGCGCGGCGCTCGCACCGCGTTTAGATGCACGATTATTTTCATTTTGTGAGTTTTTATGTATTAGATTAGGCATTTATTTTTATAGTTAATATATTTCTAAATATTTACTTACAAATATTCAAGTTTCTACCTGTTAATTAAGATCGAGTAAAAATTGCTTAAAAATTACGTTTGTTGTATGGGAGCCCCCCTTTAATATATACTTTATTGTTATTTAATTATTTATTTTGAAAGGTAATATACAAGTAAATATTCTGTGAAAATTTGAAGCGTCTACCTGTTACCGTTTTTAATATTGAGCAAAAAAATACGAAAAAAACACGTTTATTGTATGGGGACCCCCCTTAATATTTAATTTTTTTTAATTTTTAGTATTTGTTGTTATAGCGGCAACAGAAATACATCATTTGTGAAAATTTCAGCTTTCTAGCTATCACGGTTTATGAGATACAGCCTGGAGACAGACAGACAGACAGACAGACAGACAGACAGACAGACAGACAGACAGCGAAGTCTTAGTAATAGGGTCCCGTTTTTACCCTTTGGGTACGGAACCCTAAAAATCCAACTAAAACGATGTGGAACGTTGTAAACGAGCAAAGAGGTAAGAACAACTCGTGTAATCTCGACTTCACTGACATCGTTGGGAACTCTGCAGGTGACCCTTTCAGCACAAAAAAACATGCTTTGGACTTGATGAACTCCAGGTACATCGGAGCCGCTAGGGCGTGTAACGCGCCGCGAGCCGAGCCCCGGCTCGTGAAGGGCGCCTTGCAAAAAGCGTGCACTCCGGCTGATCGCTCGCTGCGACTGCGCTTGTTCACTACGGAGGAAATTTTCCTCATAATAACTAAACGCATACCGGGGAAGCTGTCGAAAGATGCCTACGGAATATCGATGAATACTTTGCGCATGATCGCGGGATCAATCGCTCCGATACTGTGCAACTTATTTAATCGATATTTGCGAGATGGAACATATCCTGATGCTCTCAAACTAAGTAAAATCTCACCTATTTGTAAGGGCAAGGGCAAACGACAGGACATTGACAGTTACCGACCAGTGTCGATCATACCAGCAATCGCAAAGGTACTGGAGAATGGCATAAGCTCACGATTGGTCACATTCCTAGCCGATGCACAGGCGTTATCTGACCGACAGTACGCCTATCGTGTGGGACGGTCAACGACATCACTGGCGAGGGAAATGATGCGCCGTGTGGTCGAGGCTCGAGAGGGGAAGCAGCAAGTAGCAGTACTATGCTGTGACCTCTCAAAAGCGTTTGACGTGGCGGACCACGGGATACTGACTCTCAAACTGAATCATTATGGCATTCGAGGAAAGTCCCTAGCTCTCCTCACTGAACTTATGAACGAGAGATCACAAATCGTGGTAGGTGAGGGTGGGCAGCTGAGATCGGACACCATGACTGCCACGATGGGAGTAGCTCAAGGTTCAGCAGTGTCCAACATTCTGTTTTCCCTGCTGCTAAACGACTTGCCTTGTGCAATCACGGAAGCTGAAGTTCTGATGTACGCAGATGATGTTGCTGCCGTAGTCACGGCACCATCCCTTCAGAAGCTGGAAGCAAATCTAAACGCTGTCGCATCGCAACTCGCCAAGTGGTTCAGGGAGAACGGATTAGTCCTGAACCTAACAAAAACACACTTCCTCCGCTTCGATTTATCGGGGCGACCGCGGAAAGTACTCAATGTTTACGCAGAGGGCACAAAAATTGAGCAGTGTGACCAAACCACCTTCTTGGGCTTTGAGGTTGATGGTCGCCTTTGCTGGGAAGCCCACATCGACAAGGTCTGTGGGAAGTTGAGTGGAGCGTGCTTTGCACTCAGGCGGCTATCGAGGTTCCTGCCCAGCAAGGTGGTATGCACTTGCTATTATGCCTCAATACACTCTGTGCTTCAGTACGGGGCTGAACTCTGGGCTCGTGGTGCCGAGTGGAAGCGCGTCTTCGTGTGTCAGAAGAGAGCTGTCCGGGCTATAGCGCGTATCCCAGAGGATGAGTCAGCTAGACCATACTTCGTATCATTAAAAATACTTACACTCCCATCGATATTAATTCAACAAGTAGCAGTATATGTGTATACCAATTTAAATTCATATAAAAAATTTGGTGATACGTTGAGTAAATCCCGTCAGCGCCCCATACGCCACAAGAACAGACTTGTGGCCGTAAAACGGTCTCTTGCAAAGTCCACGAAGTTGACTCACATCATGGGAACGGAAGTTTATAACAGACTGCCCGAAGACATCATCGAGGCGTCCAATATTCACATATTTAAGTCTAGATTAAAACATTGGCTCGTCAATCAAGCGTTCTACGACTATGAACATGAGTTCATGACTTTGCCTATAAGACAATAGTAACACAAACAGCAAATACAAATGTATGTATTTTTTTTTTATTGTGACATTTAAATTATTATTAAGTTTTTTATTTATTATTTAAGTAGTCTATTTGCAATTTTTGTTTTGACATTTAATTTGAATTTGTATTCATTAGTGACATTTTTATTATTATTTTTCGTGTATATTTTATAGTGACGTGTACCTAGAGTGTGTATCAATAAATGAATATGAATATCTTCTATAAAAAAAAAAAAAAAAAAACAGTACAGTAAATACATTACCTACATCATTATCTTTCTTTTCAATAAAACCGTTTAACTTAAAAAGTTTTTTTAAGTAAGTACTTGTTAAATCTGAAATTGTCTGTACTTATATCTGTTCCGTTTTTCTTTTTGAGAATATGTATTTATGAGGACAAAGGGTAAACACTTAACATAAAACATATTTTTTATAATACATATAAACATATGAAGCGAAACATAACTAACCATGACCGTGACCGTAACCCAGGCGAGGTGACGGCTTGACCGGCAAGCCGCAAGCCGCAAGCCCGCAAGCCTATTTTCGAATAAAAAAATGTCTCTGCCTTTTATGTTAATTGAATAATTATAGTTTAAAGAACTGAAAACCGACTTCGAAATGAGTAATTTTGTTTTAAAAAACAAACTACCAAACCGATCGCCATGAAATTTCTATGGGCCATAAAGTATATAAGTTATAAGGTATAAGTTTATAAACGGCGGAGTTATGCGGTAACAAACACAAAAAAATTTGACTGGCCTTGTGGCTCAGTTGGTAGTGTGTTTACGTCTACCTGCTGAACTGAAAGGTCGTGGGTTCAATCCCCACCCAGGGCCAACATTTGTGTGATGAGCATGGATGTTTGTTCTGTGTCTAGGTGTTTCTATGTATCATATGTATATATTTACAAAAAAAAAGTATATATGTATTCTATCAGCCATCTAGTTCCATAGTACAAGCTTTGCTTAGTTTGGGCTAGATGGTGTTGTGTGAAATGTCCACAAATATTTATTATTTATTAAAATACAGACGAATCGTTAAGCCCCTTACTAAAGTCGGTAAAAAAATTGTTGTTAAAGTTGGGCATCTTTCAATGATACAGACGGTATCTGTTACAGATCATTTATTTAGGCTATAAAGACATTACTTTTCTTTGCGTCGCGCGTCGGGTAAATAGAATATATCAGCAAAAATAGGTACATTAAAGTAAGTAAGTTCGTATAGACTGAGTGGCCAGCCCTAGTGTCAGAGTTATTAAGCCCCCGAAAGGCTTCTGGCCTGGCTTGATGATTGCTGTTTTTTTAAAGAACAAACAACCGGGACCTACTATTTAACGTGTCATCCGACCCACAGTAGCGCTCAGAAAGAAATGCCACTTACGGTCACCCATCCGAAGACTGACCGGTCCGTCCGTATTCCAATAATATGTCGCTACAATAACGATAATTGGAATGGACCTTTAAGATTCAAGAACTTCACCAAAACTATTTTGATATTATCAAATATAAGTACTTACTAGAGATACTCGTATTTTAAGTAATAAATTTTAACTCGGAACGTTTCAATACCCAAAAACATTGATTAAAAGTTTAATTGTTACCTTGTTCAATTGGAATTGTTGAGCGAAAACCAATTAAATGTTTGACTATGGCAACACTGAACTATGTACGCAAAGCAATAAACCGTGTGTCTCAAGTCTGAACACTATAGTTTGAGATAACTAGGAAACCTGTCTTCGTGCAAATGTAGATAAAATTGAATGTAGATGTAAGAAAACTCATGAAGGTTGAATATTTTATACCATCATCATCATCATTACAGCCACAATAGGTTTACTGCTGTACATACTACTATCTCCACTACGGATTTTCAAAATATACCGTTTGGATTCAACCCGCAAACAGCGCATTGCTTCAACTTGTGTGAGGTCTTCTTTTTACTTTGTGTATTTAAAAATAATGGTGAGGGTCTTTAAAATAAAACAATTTTTAACAAATTTTATCGGTTTTGTATAAGAAATACATATGATTAGATATATGATTTTATACAATTTATATATACATAAGCCCTGTTTGTACAAACTGTCCCACTGCTGGGAACGGACCATCTTCTCATTCTGAGAAGGGATAGGCCTTAGTCTGCCACGCTGGCCAAGTGCGGGTTGGCAGACTTCACACATTTTCAAGATCATTGAGAACTCTCAGACATGTAGGTTTCCTCACGATGTTTTCCTTGACCGTTTGAAGTTGGCGACAATCAACAATACGCACATAATTTCGAAAAGACAGAGGTGCGTGCCGCGGGATTCGAACCCAGGACCTGCGGATCGCAAGTCAGACGGTCTTCCGACTAGGCTGCCGGAAGCTTTCACGTATCACGTATTAATTTTAATGTGTTTAAAATAATTCTTTAAACATAATTATTATATCACAATTAAATAAATATACAAAAGAAAAGAATACTGTCTTTCACAGACTTCTCTATTCCTAAATCTGTGCTATCTTGTTACTAATTTAATGAGAGTAGATAGCCTCATTTCTAGCCACGGACACTACAATATCCGATTCGTTTTCGTTTTCATTATATTAATTTTTCAATTAAAAAACCAACATCAAACGCAACTTACTAAATCCTTCACGATAGTAAACTTTTTAAAGAGACCTCTCTTCACTCGCTCTTTCTTTTGTCAAGAATGCGATTTGTCATTGAATGTCAAATGCTCGTCTTCAAAGGTAGGGAAATGTGCAGATGTCTTTACGATAATCCTTAATATTTGACACTTTTGCAAAGAAAAACGTGTATGTGGAACTCTGTGATTCTATAATCTGACGCATTCACTCCGGAATACAATGAAAATATTTTCATTCTTAGAGATTTTTCAAAAAGTAATAATGCGATGTTTATAAAATAATTATGGGACCAACTTGGGAGCTTTCTCTATACACCAATTCAGGAAACACAAAAATTGGTTCTCGAATGACGGAGTAATTCGTGTACATACATAAAAAAAAAATATACGGTACAAATTGATAACCTCCTCCTTTTTCGAAGTCGGTTAAAAATCATATAAATTATACGCGATAATTCTAATAACAGTAAAATTTCAACGAGAAACCAACCCGAAAACGCATGATACGTTAATATCAGCCCTGTTTATATAAACTATCCCACTGCTAGGCGCGGACCATCTTCTCATTGTGAGACACACTCACCGTCTGTTAACATTAGGCGAGTTGGTGGTCAATCGTAGATCTATCTTGTATAAAAGAGTGCGGGTTGGTAGACTTCACACATTATCAAGATACCGTTTATTAATCTATAACATATTGAAGATTATTTTGATTGGCACACTCACTCATCCATATCGCACTAAATACATACATTAGTCCATTCACCGCGTGATTTAGGTCGAGCATGTATCAATGACTCTTTGTCCCTATAACGCTTGCTTTTGTCCTAACTCAAGCGCTCGCCCTTAAGACGGCTGCCCAGAATACTGATTGTTCCCACTGTTTTCCCTACTTAATATTTAGGTCAGATTTTAGCAAAATTGTATTTGACTTGAGTTTTGTTAGTAACCTACGAAAAATGAACGAGGGTACGGAAGGGAGAGAAAAAAATTGGCCTGTTGCCCTTAAGCATCGTTAGCGAGTATTTCTCTTCATAAAGTTTATTTGTGTTGCTTTAAGACGACGAAGTTCTTTCCTCCAGGTGTTATTTTGTATTTTTAATAGATATTTACTCCTGTTTTGAGTAGGATGTTGAAATGAGCATGAACCTCCATTGAAAATGTCCATTATTGCTTCGCGTTTGAACATCCTGCTTATTTCAAGGACGAATTGTAAATGTCTTCATGAATAAACGTGTTTATATTACATGTACTGTTAAATGTTTTGTATATATAGTACAAGTATTGTAGAATTAGTAAGTACTACATATATGCCTACGTAAAAGAAAGGAAAAGTTCAGTCACCTGCGGCAATATCCCAGTCCTAATATTCCTAATCCTGATATCGTAATCTTAATCCTAATCCTGATCCTAAATAATATAAAAGCGAAAATATCTCTGTCTGTCGCCTGTTTGTCTGTTTGTTTGTTATCTCTTCACGGCTAAACTGATACAACAATTAATATAAAATTTGGCACAGACATTCTTTAGAACTTGGAGAGTACATATGCTATATCTTATCATCATCATCAACACCGTTTCTCATCACCACGCGAGTGACACCGCGGGGTGCAGCTAGTATTTTATAAAGCAGTTGATATATGAATCATCAAAAGTTTCAGAACTAAATTCAACACAAAGCCATAAAGTCAGATGTCTCATTTTCATGCTCAGGATATCCGACCTTATGGTTCCAATCTCGAGAAAAGTTTTTGTAATTTTGTGTAGTTGATACTCTTAGGTTTTAATAAAAACTCTGACAAACATGAAGATATTTTCCTACACTGCTCATATTTACAACCTTAATAAAAACTTCATTTCAAGTATGTTTACTATAAAACTTGAAAGGTAAATTTGAACCACTTCTGAATTCACGACTTTCAAATTTTCCATGGATGCTTAATTCTGATGACAACACAATAACATGATAGTCGTAACTTGCTGTTGTAGCCAGTATAGTCTCCACGCGAAAGAACTCCTCAACGGTTTCTGGTGATTTTTTTCATGTGGTAAATTTCATGTCCATGCTACTAGTAGCATAAATATTTTCTAAATAAAAACTACGGGTCACTCACGTCTGTTTTTAGCACTGCAAGGCGCGTCACCGACCGAGAGTCAGTGCGCGCCGCTCACCGACGCTGTGATGCGCTGCTCCTTTGAAAAAACCCGCCGAATGCGGTTGAAACTATAGTCGGATATTTCGGCTTAAAACAGACGTGAGTGACCCGTAGTTTTTATTTAAAAATGTGTGAAAACCACGTTAGTTTCCATAGTAAATATTTTCTATTTGTAAAATATTAAAAATAAGTTAATGTTGTTTTTTTTTTCTAAGGACTGATGCTGCAGTCATCATTTTATCCATGACTAGAAAACTCATAAATACAAACTGGTACACCAGTTGAATATGGGATCACTATGTTAGTCATCGTAAACACTTTCTCAAGTGTTTTAAGCAAGTTCTCGAGTGGAGACCACGTACTGGTAAGCTCAGCAAGGGAAGACTAGCCACAAGGTAGACAGAAGACTTCATACAAGTGGCAGGAAGAAGATGACGGATTTTTTAAATCCATAGGGAGGCCTATGCCCAGTGTAAATAAAACAATATATATAATATTGATAGATATTTCACACAACACCATCTAGGCCAAACTAAGCAAAGCATGTGCTATGGGAACTAGATATGTGATAGCTTTTTTAAATACGTTTATTACTTATGATAGATAGGAACACCCAGACATAAAACAAACATCTATGCTCATTACATAAATATTTGTCCTGGGTGAAGATCGAACCCACGACCTATAGCTTAGCAGGCAGACATACTACCTACTCAGCTGCTAGGCCAGTATCTAATGGACTTCTTGTGGCGAAGATGATGATAACGTTGAAGCAAATTTTAATGCATTAATTAAGCTTGTGCCTAAAAAGTATTTTTTTAAATTTTACTTGTAAAATAAATGTATCCTTCGTATAGTAAACTCACAGCTTAGATATTACACAACACAGGATGATCTCTCTCCGGTTTGTGCAAGACGAGGCAATCCAAAAATAGAATGTAGTGAAACCAAAACGGAAACGTCGCTCTTAATAGACTGCCCATCAAAGCAATATTTGCGGCAAACGGCAAACATAAGACAAGGCGTTTCTAATGGGCCGCAAATCCTTTTGTTAATACAAACTGACATAACAAGATTTAGTCCAAAATAGGGCGAATTCTGTGATTTAGTCGTTACTTTTGTCAGTTTTATTATTATCGCCGTAAAATCAAAGTTACTGCATGACTATATAAAACTTTCGATTCAAATAATTTGTCGTTCGGTTATTACAATGTAATACAATACTTTAAGTTTCCGGCAGCCTAGTGGTGAGACCGTCTGACTTGCGATCCGCAGGTCCTGGGTTCGAATCCCACGGCACGCACCTCTGTCTTTTCGAAGTTATGTGCGTATTGTTGATTGCCGCCAACTTCAAACGGCGAAGGAAAACATCGTGAGGAAACCTACATGTCTGAGAGTTCTCAATGATCTTGAAGATGTGTGAAGTCTGCCAAACCGCACTTGGCCAGCGTGGCAGACTATGGCCTAACCCTTCTCACAATGAGAAGATGGCCCGTTCCCAGCAGTGGGACAGTTTGTACAAACAGGGCTGATAAAAAAAAAATATTGTACTCACTATTTTCAACAAATTTTTACAGATAATGCTTTGATAAGGAATCAACAGGATTTGATTTGAGATTTCAAAAACGTCCTAGCTCAATGAGGTCTAGGGTGACAACCTTAGACCCCTTACACGATTAAAATAATTTTGTTTTTCAAAATAATACGAAGCGGCAAAAATAAAATAGATGTCGCTAGACTTGTGTGCGATGACTTCCAGAAACAAATTATAACGTATTTCTCACGTTTTTTTAACGTAACTTTTTAAATGCATTTTTTTTCTAGTTTTATAAGTTCTCTGTATTTTTTTATTTTTTTTAATAGTGTACAATAAAGAGTTTATCTATATATCTATCTAATGCAATATTTGCACAGCATCATTGATGCGCCCTGTACAAGATGTCTTTGCACATCTTCCAGTTTACTTGAGGCACTGCGATATGAACTCTCATGCAACTGGGTCAAGAGCCCAGTGATGTCAGATGGCAATTTGCTTACTGAGATCGACAGCTTACAGATCGTGTTTATTTGGGTCATTGTTTTTAGGGCCATCGTTGATTTGGAATATTATGGATATTTATTTAGGGTCTCTGTTTGATTTTACTATTGAAAGGAGATTACTTTATGAAATGAAAATGCTATTTGAGGTTATTTTAGGCCGGCATCATAAAATGAGGGTTTGCATTTTTTTCTACGTGTTTTCACCGATATCTCCGACGAGATTCATATCTATTGTACTGTTTAGGGTTCCGTGGTAACCACTTGAAACCCTCGTAAGTTCTTCATGTCCGTATATCTGTCTGTCTGTCCGTATATCTAGTTTATTTTTGTTTGAAAGATGATTTTGCCGAGAGTGTTCTTAGCAATGTTTCAACAAAATCGGTTCAACCGTTTTTTTTTATCGGGAGTTTTTAAATTTTCTAACCTTATACTTGTGGGTAGACATGTTCAATACGCTACAAAAATCGTTTGTAAATAAAATAAAAATAAAGAAAAAAGCATGAAAAATTGGCCACCGTCCTCATGGATTCCTCGAATGGATCCATTGATGGATCCTGGAACACGATTATACACTATATACACTTTTAAAGTTGCTCTCAGAACCCTAATCAAGATTATAATTGTTGAATTGCCCTACATCTAAACAACGAGTTTTATTTTCAAATTCATAACAAGACTAAAGTTTTATTTAAGTATATCTAATATTCTCTATGATATAGCAATAAGTTTGCAAAACATTTAAGTCGTTATAGTTATGTACTATGTTTGGCTATTGACCTTTTTATAAAAATACTCGCCAATTAACAAGTACTTGTCGATCATAACATTAGCTATAAGACCCTCTCATATACGTGTCTCGACACAGTTTTGACCACTTATTTAAAACCGTTGTTATAAGTTTTACTTGTATATCTGTGGTATAGTAGCTCCCAAACAAATGAACTGATTTTAATATAGCTTTGTGTTTCTTTTTTAACTCTTGTTTTAAATTTCTTCGAAAGGTTTTATAGAGAGCGTTTTTAGTTTGTTTTAACAAAGTCTGTTCCGCCGTTTTTATATATCGATGGTTTTTAAATTTTCTAAACCTGTAACCTGTATTTTCAGAATGGGGATATTTTAGAGGTTTTCATCATAGAATCTGGTCAACTTCGTTGTAATAGTAAACTAGCTGAAATTATTTGATTATTTACTTATTAATTTCGCTATTTTAATATTTTTTTATTATTTATTTTCGCTTCCATAGACAAAGTTATGATTAGGTTTTTTTTCCTTTCTGTTATAGTTCCGAATACTGTTGGTATATAAGTTACGGTATAGTATTCAAATAACTTCATGTAACTTTAAATATAACTTTAACTTCGTTTTAACCAGTCACTGAAGTCATTTCAAGTGACTCCATTATGATGGTTATTCCGCGGAGCCAATTCTTCTGCAAAGACAGCATTCTTTGAACTGTGAATGGCATTCAACGAAATGGATTTCCGGGTTTTAGCTTCCAAGAATCGGAGGTAAGTGCCAGATAGTTTTCACTTTGAGCGCAAGATCTGTTTAACTGACTTCCAAAAAGAAGAGGTTTTAAATTTGACAATATGTTTATTGTATAATAAACGTAAAAAACACATTAAAATAATTGATAAATTGGCGGAGTAATAGTACAATTACTCCGCCAATTATCAATTATTTTTTTGCGTATTTCAGTTTTGGTCAGTCGCGAATTTCGGTTTTGGTCAATTGAGTATTTCAGTTGTGGTCAATTGCGTACCTGGCCATGCACGTATCTGGTTAAATGTGTCTATTGGCCTCTTGCGTTTTTGGTCATATGCGTCGATCCCGTTAAAACATCAGAGGTTTCATATAAATTTTACCAAAATCGGTTCATTACTTTAGTTTCTATAACAAAATAACTGAAAAATGTAACTGAAGTAAACGGACTGCGTATTATCAAATCGTTTTTTTTTTATTTTTCAAACTATAATAATTGAGGTAAGAGTTTGTAATTAATGTTTAATATTGTAAATAACATTAAATATTGTAAAAAAGTGAAGCTAAGTGGACAGCGCACACAGCACATAGAACTTAGAACATTACCCCCGACCCCAAAAGAAGGGTGTTACAAACGTGAGTAACTGTGTGTCTGTCTGTAGCATCGTAGCTTTCAAACGGACGGGCCAGTTTTGGTCTAGTTGTTTTATGTTTGAAAGAGGATTTCATCGATGTTGCATCTCATATGTTTCATAAAAAATGGTTTAGCCGTTTTTAAGGTTCCGTACCTTAATAAGAAAAAACGGAACCCTTATAGGATCACTTTGTTGTCCGTCTGTCTGTCCGTCTGCCCGTCTGTCCGTCCGTCCGGGTGTCAAGACCTTTATCTCGGGAACGCGTGAAGGTATCGAGTTGAAATTAAAACCATCTAAGCAGATCCACAGTATCTTGCTGCAGAAAGAAAAATAAAATTTCTCAGTTTTCGTGAAAAAAAGTTACAGCTGAATATGTCGTAAACAACGCACATTTCGACACTCACAGAGGAATCAAAACCTATGGGGTACTTCCCGTTGACCTAGAACTCTGAAATTTGGCAAGAAGCATTGTGTTAGAGTACACATATAGGAAAAAAATCCGAAAACCGGACATTTTTAATTTAATCACAAAAAAATAGTATCGTTATTCAAGGAATGAGGGTCGAAATTTTAAAGTGCATTAACCGTATCATGTGGGTAAATAGAAATTAATCATATGAAAGAGCTTAATTAATATTAGTTAAAACAGGTTTTTAAATATTTTTAGAATGTATATTTTTCGGTATAAGAAGGAAAAAAAAAATGATTTCCCCCCTTTATTTACTAGTTTGTACGGAACCCTCGGTGGGCGAGTCTGACTCGCACTTGTCCTGTTTTATTTTAATACAAGATAGATCTACGATTGACCACCAACTCGTCGATGTTAAGCGACGGTGTGGCCGATGATGGAACTCATAGATCAAGAAGATATCTAATCACTCTTTATTTATTCTTTTAGTCGGGGGTTTTTGAAGCATCAATGCAACGGTAAGAAATCAATTATGTATTATTATATGTAGATAGGTTTTCCCTAGCTCTGCGTGGCAAGCCTCAAGTAAGGTAATATCCCTACTTGTCTTCAGTCGCGACATGTCGGGCGACGCTGTTAGACGCGTGTCATAACTTGTGAACAATGACAATGCCATATTGTGTATGGAAAATGCAACACTAATATATAAGGCCAAGATACTGAATAGCCTTACGAATGTATCTTATCCTCGAAAGTACTGAGAGAGAACTGAGATTTGCCATGCTTTTACTTCATATACAATGAGTACAACTTCTCATTACTTCTCTATAGATAAAATCTCATTGTATGATATTAAGAATCCTTATATTATTAAAAAATAACTAAATTGTGTTGTTCTCATTTATCTCTAGAAAGAAGCCGTGAATCTAATGCTTTTATTCAGATTTCCTCCACGTGGGCATTGTTTCGACGTCAAGGAAAACCGTTGAGAGGTAAGATGAGTTTTACATAAATGAAGGGCAGCGGCGTTTCCTGTAAGGGAAGGCCGTGGGCCGTCGGCCGTATAGAATAAACAATACAATGTTTGCCTTCTCCGAGAGTGAACTAGAGAAAGAAGCCGCGGGTTAGCCCCGCAGGGGCGCAGTAAATTTGTGTGTCTTTGCGTGGGGTAAATATACGCTACGTGGTTTGCGCACATAATTTATTAATGTGGAATCAAAGTGAATTGTAATGGCGAACTCACTTTTTTTTTCGTCAGTGTTATCGTTTACTTTTTCGTACAAGTACCTATCTATGTTAAAAGAAAAACAAAATACCCGACTGCAGAAAGGCAGTTTTTTCAGTCTAACTTTTCGTTACGCTTGATACGCTGTTGAATGTGCGTTTTTATGTGATTTTATATATGTGTAGTTAATGACACTAAACTTTTTGATTATCATCAACTCACTGATGGACATAGACCTTCCACCAAATATTACCAAAAAGACCGGTTGGAGCAATTTGTAATCAGCGATATTCTGCCACCTCCAGAACAAACGTCCATGGCCAACACAAATGTTTTGCCCTAGGTGGGGATTTAACCCATCATCTAACTGCTCAAAAAGCAGACTTACGACCCATAAGGTCTGTCTATGATGACTTAGATTCGTCTGCAGAGCTCCTTATTCTTATTTTCTATCTCGTAGAGAGAGTCCTAAGAAATCCCTCTCTCTAGCTCGTTGTTTTGAGCTTCTTTAACACAGCACACAATTTTGCTATGTAACGACTTGTGAAATCACGATATCGTCTAAATCGCACCAAGTTGCAGACACGTTAGCTAATATCCTATCATTACCGATCGTGATGGTTCCATCGCCGGCGCTCGTCCCCGCCGCATCTGTGCCTTCCGTGTGCCCGCCGTAATGTGCAGTACTTTGGAACATATCATCGTAACTTGCGTATATTTATTTAGCTTAAATGTTGCTATTAATCGTTATTTTCGGGAAATGCACACATAATATTGTTATAAAAATATCGTTATCAAATAACACGAAAAAGCGTCACCGTTTCATGGTGGATATTCCAAAAACCCGAACGAAACGCTTTAGTTCCACTTTCATCGTGCGGACTGCTAGAATATGGAATACGCTTCCTGAGTGGGTCTTTCGCGATAGATATAATCTGGGTGTCCTTAAATCGTGAGTGAATTGGTTTCTTCTAGGTAAGCGCGCTCCATCGTAGACCGCAACGTCGCTTAACATCAGGCGAGTTGGTGGTCAAGCGCAAACCTATTTCTACATAAAATAAAATAAAAAAAATCGTAGTTATAGCATAGTTCAGTATTCTTTCTCGTAACCTGGTTTTAAAATTATCTCAAATTTCTATTTTAGAGATTTCTAAAATAACTATAGATCATTATTGATGATATATAGTCATTGTAGAAATCTCTGACAACCAGCAATCTTAATTAGGTTTGACAAGACACTGATTAAAATTCCTTTTGAGTAAAATTACGGGACGGATCAGTTATTATTTTTTAGCTCAAGTCTTATCTTTTTTTTTTTAGAAGATAGATCTACGATTGACCACCAACTCGCCTGATGTTAAGCGACGGTGTGGCCGAGGATGGAGCTCGTCGATCTAGAAGATAAATATTCACTCTAGCCTTGAAAATTCCAAGATTGTAGGTCTCAGGAAACAGAGATGGCGGCAACGAATTCCATTCTTGTGCAGTACGCAACAGGAATGTGGAACGATATCGCTGAGTACGGATTTTTGGCATTTCAACGAGAAATGGGTGGTAATTCGCTGACTTTCTGCTAGTCCTGTAGTGAAATGGGGAGGGTGGAATTAGGTCGTGAAGCTCTTGCACACATTCCCCGAAATGAATCCTGTAAAAAATAGACAGACATGCTACTTTACGGCGATGCTCGAGACTAAGTAGATTTTTGGCAGCTAGTTTATCGTCCCCGATTAACCTCACAGCTCGCCGGTCCACTGATTCTAAAGCTTCCAGCTGAAACTTGGCTGATCCATCAAAAAGGTGGCAGCAGTACTCCAAACACGATCGGACCTGTGCTTGATATAGATGTCTGCGTTTGGCGGTCTTTTCGAAGTAGCGATGCACCTACAAGTCACTCCTGCGACATTATTGCCAACCTAGTAACGTCTGCGCCCTTTAGAACAAACCACCATATGCAGTCGAAACTACACTAATAAGGAAAGGATTGCAAAGAATTCATATCGGAGAATGTGGGTCTGAACTGCAATACTTTTCTTTTAGGCTTCATACTCAACGGGACAGTAAGTATGTAACGTGAGACTGCCATTATAGCTTCTTCATACTGCTTGAAAGATCTAGTAGAGAAGGACCCACGTAAGCTCTAAGCTAAACAAGTAGATCTGCTTCAAAAGAGAACTATTGTGGAAACAAATATGTATGTATATTAAAAGAAAAATAAATACTTACCCGACTGCAGTAAAGCAGTTTTTGCAGCCTAAATTACGATTTAGTTACGCTTGATATGCTGTTGAGTGTATGTTTTTTGTCTGAATGTATGCGTAAAATTGCTGTAAAAGATCATAAATGGGCATTCTTTAGAATAATTCTAGTAAAATTACTTGTTATTACGAAATAGTTCGTTTAAGGTTACGAAAAACATACACATCTTTTTATTTTACGCGAGTGATGCATTATTGTTATTACAAAATACTATAGCCTATGACACTCAGGAAGTGAAGACGCATCTGACGACACCTTGCACATAGAAATCGGTCAAGCCGTTTAGGCTGTAGGCTGCCATATAGAAACATACATAGGTACACTTGAAAAACCCCTCGCTCTTAACCCTCCTTCTTACGCTGTCGGGTAAACAATGAGAACTGACGCCTCTATTCTAGCTATTCGAACAAAATAATGAAATAAGTACAGCAGCGTCAATGTCATATAATTAGTTAAGTATCTTCCATAACAGAAACAGAGTTTATTATCGTTTCAAAGTCTCGCAAAAAACGCAAAAATACCTATTTCTTAGTAGTTGTCAATATTATATCAATGTACTCGTATGTAGTACTTTTTTCTACGTAAGATAGATCTACGATAGACCACCAACTCGCATGATGTTAAGCGGCGGTTTGGCCGAGGATGGAGTAACTTGTCACTATAATAAATAATTAATATATATATCTTATAACACTATTATTATTATCGGGATATTTACCGTGGTTCGCGTTAATTTTGAGCTATTCAAATATCGATATTTCAGCACAGTTACATGCACCATGTTCACGGGCAACTGAAGAATGAGGGTGGGTGATACGGTTAAGAGCAGACATATCTGTCTACCCTCTTAATAATAACTTCTCCTCTTCTCCTCAATAACCTCTTCTCTCTCCTTTTATTGTACCAAGAGGGATATCCCGTTAATAATTGAATGACCGCGATAATTTAAAAAAGTGTTATATATTATAACATTGCCATCCAACGTGCCAATGCAGCCAGTATTCTGGCCACTTTTCTCACCCAGTGCACTTTATGAATAATTTTTTATTTTAATTGTTTTCTGTTTCTATTTTAAATTGTTTTTTTTTTTATGTAGTCATAACTATTTAGTATTTGAAAAGAATATTAAGAAACTCATATTTAAAATGACATTAAAAAGACATATTTGCTGAAAAAGTTCAGACTAAATTGGATTAAGCCAAACGTGGCGCGGCGCCGACGACCTTGCACGCGGTGCGACGCCCTAGGTTAATATAAATGTCATTTCATGCGACGATTAATGGAAAGATCGATTGAAATGACTACGTCTAATCCAAATATTAAAAAATACTTCATAATTTGCATAAATATATTTTCACTTGCGTAAATCACACTTCAGACATTTAGGTATAAATTATACTTACATAAACCTACTTATTTGTGGACATTTCACACAACACCATTTAGCCCAAACTAAGCAAAGCTTTCAATATGGAACTAGATGACTGATAGAATACATACTTTTTTTGTAACTATATAGGTACATATGATACATAGAAAAACCCAGACACAGAACAAACATCCGTGCTCATCATACAAATGTTTACCCTGGGTGGGGATCGAACCCACGGGCCACGACCTACAGCTCAGCAAGCAGACATACTACCAACTGACCCACAAGGCCGGTCATAATTGTTTGTTCTTATGTTGTCCCTTAAATAGTTGTTCAGGACTCGATCCGATGAATCCTGTGCAGTGGACTGTATAAATAAAATGTTCTTCTCTTTTCGTTCGTAGTTTTATTCCAAGTCGATGTCTACAGTGCGAAGTTACAAAACAGACTGACTATACAAATTCTATGGACGCTTATTTAAACTAACTTAATCTATCGCGACTAGCGCACAGGTGCGAGGGTACGCGTCGGTCGCGTCCTCCAATCACGGCGCCGCGCGCCGGCTCGCCCGCATCCCCTCCGCGCCTCGTTCCGCGTCCCGCGGTCGTCCTCCCGTAGCTCAGGGCTCGGCGTCCTCAACACTCTCCCCCCGGCGTAGCTTGCGCAGCCTTCTTCTGCAGCTTCCAGGACGGCGAGCTTGTATGTTGGACGCCTGAAGGTTCCGCTCTTCGTTCTTATGTCGACGACTCGCACGCCACCATCCGGTCCAGGGTAGGTAGCCGTCACGATTCCCATCGGCCATATATTCCTCGGTAGCGTGCGGTCGACTACGACGACCACGTCGTCGATCTTCATGTTCTTCGAGTGGTCACTCGGTGCTCCTCGTGGCGTCAGCGTGGGCAAGTATTCCTTCAGCCAGCGCTGCCAGAAAGAGTCAGCAAGCGCCTGGCTCGCTCGCCAAGTTCGTAGGTCCGCCATTTTGCAGGGGCCCGTTGTTGGCAGGCCGCTCGACGAACCCAGCAGGAAATGGTTCGGAGTGAGTGCCTCAGGGTCTCTGTCACTCACACTCACGTACGTCAACGGCCTCCCGTTGATGGAGTGTTCTGCTTCGGTCAGCAGTGTTTGTAGTACCTCCTCCGTTGGTACTTGTTCTCGCAACGTTACTGCTAGCGCCGCTTTCACAGACCGTACTAGTCTTTCCCACGCTCCTCCGTGTCTGGGCGCTCCGGGAGGTATGTAGGTCCACTTCATCCGATGGAGTAACCCCTCCTCGCGCAAGACGGGGGTCCACTCCTCGTAGGCCTCTCTCAGCTCCCGATCTGCCCCGCGAAAGGTCGTGGCGTTGTCTGAATACATATGTGACGGCCATCCTCGCCGTGCCGCCATCCGCCGTAGAGCCATGATAGCTGAGCTGCTCGTAAGTGAATTCACGATCTCCAAGTGCACGGCGCGTGTGCTGAGACATGTGTACAGCGCGCTCCACCGCTTTTCTCTCCTTCTTCCTACTTTCACCAACATAGGCCCGAAGTAGTCCATGCCGCAGTTAGAAAATGGTCGGTGGTAGGGGTCCAAGCGGGCTCGTGGTAGGTCCCCTCGTGTCGGTTCGTTCGGTCTGGCCTTCCTTGTGTGACAGAACTTGCATCGGTGTTCCACGGCTCGTACGGTAGGTCGCAGGTGAATGATCCAGTATCGTTGTCTCAAATCGTTCGTCACGCGCTCCCTGTTTGCGTGACCGGCGTTGCAGTGTTCTCGCATCACTAGTAGTCTAGTCACGTGATGCCGCCCGTCCAATATTATTGGGCGCTTTAGATCAGCGGGCGCACTCGATGCTCCAATGCGACCTCTCAAGCGCAATGCTCCATCCTCGATCACCGGGTCCAGTTTGTATAAACGACTCGACTTTGATAGCGGGCGAGCGTTTCTCAAACTGTGGAACTCGGCACTGAAGCTCTCTTCTTGCGCGTGCCGCAGCAACAATCGTTCGGCGCGCTCGATATGTTCTAACTCGACGCGTGCTGCTCGTCGACGGCATTTATCAATAAATGTTAGCACGCATGCGGTCGCGCGCACTAACTTCTCGTACTTTGAGAATCTCGTCGGCTTCGGTAGACACTCTGACAAAGATGCTTCCTGTTCAGTCGTAAATAGGACCTCCTTGTCTTCTTCTTCGTCGGTTATCCGAGACGGCCACTTGTCCTCTGTTTCATGTAGAAATGATGGCCCTCGGAACCATCGGTCGTCGGCGGAGATTGACGTGTCACTCAGCCGGGTCGCGTCGTCAGCGACGTTATGCTCCGTCGGCAGCCATCTCCACTCGTTCTTGTCGGTCAGTTCAGAGATCTCTCCGAGTCGGTGAGCGACGAATGGTGTATACCGTCGTTGGTCGTTGTATATCCATTGTAGCACGGTCGACGAATCGGTCCAGTATACGACTTGTGCTATCTTGATCCGATGTTCTCGCTTGATTGTGTCCGCCAGTCTCGCTCCGATAACGGCCGCTTGCAACTCGAGTCGAGGTATACTCTGAGTGCGTCGTGGCGCCACTTTCGCTTTAGCTGCGACAAGTGATACGTCGATCTTGTCATCACGACGTATAATCCGCCAGTAGGCTATCGTAGCGAAGGCCTGTTCGCTCGCGTCACACATCACATGTAGTTCTACGTTTTTGTGATGGTCGAAAGGTGTGCTTCGTCCTAGACCGTAGCTCCGTTGTAGTCGTAGGCTCGTTATTTCTTGTAACTGACTTATCCAAACGGCAAATCGATCGGCGTTCTCCTGCGGGATTGATTCGTCCCATCCTGTGTTCGTTCTCCATAAGTCTTGGAGTATAATCTTTCCGCGGATGGTGTAGTTACTGACCAACCCGAGCGGATCATAAAGGGACATTACTGCGCTCAGTGCTTCGCGCTTTGTGGGCGCGCGGTTCTGCGCGCGCACGTCGTCTGGCACTCGATGCATGGCAGTGTTGAATCCCAACTCATCGTTCCTCGCGTTCCAAAATAATCCGAGTATTTTGTTGCTAGCGACTCCCCCCAGTCGCGTAGGTTCGTTCGCTCGTAGATCATCGGGCACGTCGGTCAATGCCCCTGGTTTATTTGAATTCCAGCCTCGCAATGTGAAGCCGGCGTTAGCGTGCACTTCTCGTAGCTCTTTGATAGTGCGCCGCGCTTCCTCTTCATCGTCGTAACTGTCGACCAGGTCGTCCATGTAGTGACTATTGGTTATCGCCACTAGCGCTCTCGGGTGTGTCTGAGCGTGCGCGTGCGCGTTGTGATTGCGCACGCTGTGGGCGAGGAAGGGTGAGCTGGCCGCGCCGAAGATCATATTGGTCATCTTGTAGGCGCGCGGCGGGCTCGTTCGGTCGCTTCCTCTCCATAGAAACTGCTGGGCAGGCTGGTCTTCCGGACGGATCTTCACCCTCAAAAACATTTCTTCAATATCGGCGGTGACAGCGACTTCTCTCTCTCGGAAGCGGAAGATGACTCCCGGCAGCGGCAGCAGTAAATCAGGGCCTTCTAGTAATCGATCATTAAGGCTCACTCCACTGTTTCGATGCGCCGCGTCGAATACTAGGCGCCGCTTCCCCGGTTTGTTCGGGTTGGTAACCGCAAAGTGTGGCAGATACCAGCAGATGGGACTTTGTGCTTCGGTCCCGTCGCACGGCACGGCGTATCCTTTGCTCAGCAGGTTACCGATCTGAGCGGCGTAGTCCTTCGCAAAACCGGTGTCAGCGTCCATCTTCTTTTCGATGCCTTTTAGACGATCTAAGGCGGCGGCGTAACTCGGTGGCATAGTCACGTTCGGCTGTTTCCATAGTAGCCCCACTTCATACGCGCCGTCGACTTTCTTCACTGTCTCGTTAAATGTCTTCACCGCTCGTTCGTCCGCGTCGCTAACTCGGGGTTTGAGAGCGACACCCAAGGATTCGATCTTGAAATGCTGCTCTACTAGTTCTTGTAGGCGCATATCGTGCGTCTCGCTCTCGCATATACGTCGATCGGGCGTGTATATGTGCAAGACGCTCTCGTGGCTGTAGATGAGACTGCGTGGGACGGTTCCATGTATCACCCAGCCCAACTCCGTTCGGGATGCTGCAGGCTGGTTTGCGCCGCCAATGCGCAACTCTCGTGAAACAATGAGCTCCCAGTAGTCACTTCCGATGAGTATAAGCGGGCGTGTTCGTTCGTAGCACACTTGCTCTTCGAGATCTCGCAGATGTTGGTATTGTAGTAGCGCGTTCGGTACAGTCTGTTCTCGCAGTCTTAATTCGTTGACTGTGCGCGCTTTAACGGTGTATGATGCCGTCTCGCTCGCACCACGTAGCCGAATAGTCACAAGCTTGCTCGTAGCTTCGTTCTGGGACATATTCACGCCGGTCATACGCAGGGGTTGACTGGGTCCGTCGGCGCCGACTTTCGTTGCCAATTCACTGTCGATAAGGGTTATAGTCGCGCCTTCATCCAACAGAGCGTATGATCGCGTCTCTCCTTTGGGACCGGACACCACGATAGGACACACTTTCAGTAGTATTCCGCCGCGTTTATCAGTAACATTGGAGGTGGTTGTTACTGATAACACGTCACCCTCATGGCTTGTTCTGCTTGATTCCGCGGTTCGCGCGGCTGGTTCTGTAGTCGCCGACATGGTCTTGTCATCTTGATGCAGCAGGGCATGGTGAGGGCGGCGGCACTTGTTCACTCCGCACGGCTTTTCTCTACACTGCGCTCGATGGTGTTTTTTGTGTATGCACTTGAAACAGAGTCCCTTTTCTTTTACGTGATTCCACCGGTCATCGATTTTCATCGCTCGAAAATCCGCACACAATGACAGTTCGTGTGGCTTACTGCATCGCGAGCATCGGTCGATCTGTTCGCACTCGGTATCCTTATCAGTGCTGTAGACGCTCGCTTTTCTTCTTATGTTCGTATTCACGTTCGGTTTTACTTCGGTTCTTGCGGTCATAGAACACGATGCTGGGGTTTCATATGCGTACCGTAACGCGACGTTGGCCTCACGCATCAAAAATCGCGATAACGTCACAAAATCTGGGTCCTTGCTGTCACTGTTCGCATATGCGTAGTCGTACCACTTGCTTTTGATTGTCGGAGTAAGCTTCAGCATTATCTCTCGTGTGAGTTGCGGGTTGTAAATATAACCACGCCGATCAAGTCCTTGCAACACACACACCGCGTTTTGCACTTTCACTGCTAAACTGTTCAGTTCTTTGGCCGACGCACCCAAACGTGGTATTTTTCGTAAGTCTTCGATTATCTTGTCCACTAATACTTCTGGTGACCCGAAACTTTGTTCTAACGTGGCCATTATCGTGTCGGGGTTGGTATCCGCGTATAGATGAGCGGACACGGCTTCCCGCGCCTCCCCGACCAGCGCCGATCTCAAGCGCATCACGTTTTCTGCATGTGGTATTTTAAACATCTCAGTCGATTCACGATATGCTGCTTTGAACGGTAGCCATTCACATACCGCACCACTGAACTGAGGTAAATCACAATTATATCGTCGCTGCGGTCTGGCCATCCGGTCCAATGCTTCAGCTATCTGGGATCCGTAGCTGCGAGACCGGCCCGGCGTTGGTGTCAACGATCGGTCTCTGCGGTCGGTATCGAAGCGTAACCGACGGCGTTCCTCCGTTTCATGTGGGCGCAATGAGTCATCGCGCTCCCCCCGTTCAGCAGCGGCGGCACCCTGCAGCCAGTCATCGACGCGCTGACGATGTTCATCTCTGTTCGAATGTAACGGCTCGTCCCGTACGCTGCCCGCTTCCTCGATGGTAGCGATCTGCGCGGCCAGGCGTTTCTTCACGAGATCCGCTTCCATTTCCAGTTCTTTTCGCTTGATTGCTGCAAGCTTCTCGGCTGCCTCCAGTTCTGCCAGTCGTAGTTGCAAAGTAGAGTTCGTCGTTCTTTGCGAGTGCTGTGGCGAGGCTGCTCGTTCACGTTCCATGTTTGTACGTTGGTTGACGAGGGCAAGTGCTGCTTCCGGTCTGGCAGCAGCTTCCTCTCCCACCGGCATCGAGGGTGATGCCGGAGGAACCCTGCTGAGTCTTGTTCGTTCCCCTTCGATTCTCTGTAGTTCGGCTTGCTCAGTGACGTCAGCTTGACTCCTTGTTAACACCATTATTTTCTAAGTACGATCGGCACTTGAAGAAAATAACACGTGCGGAGTCCGATCCTCGCTGATTCACGTTCTATGCGGCGTTCGACGGAACAAATGCTCGCTGCTCCACGTTCGATCCGGCGCTCGAAGGACCAAATGTTCAGGACTCGATCCGATGAATCCTGTGCAGTGGACTGTATAAATAAAATGTTCTTCTCTTTTCGTTCGTAGTTTTATTCCAAGTCGATGTCTACAGTGCGAAGTTACAAAACAGACTGACTATACAAATTCTATGGACGCTTATTTAAACTAACTTAATCTATCGCGACTAGCGCACAGGTGCGAGGGTACGCGTCGGTCGCGTCCTCCAATCACGGCGCCGCGCGCCGGCTCGCCCGCATCCCCTCCGCGCCTCGTTCCGCGTCCCGCGGTCGTCCTCCCGTAGCTCAGGGCTCGGCGTCCTCAACAATAGTATTAGGCAAGCGTGTGTACGCAGAGCACTCACGCTCGCTTAAGGCGGCGTCGTGTGGCGGGTCGCTCTCTTCCCTCAAATATGGTTGAGGAGAGCGATGGCTGGCACATGCGTCAACCCGTGAACGGGTGCTGCTTGCGGGAGGGACTGCTCGGCGTATACACGTATGCATGTTAGCTAAGTGTTAACATTATATCCATCTTCCTCTTGTATGCTAGTTAAAAAAAAAAAAAAAACTTAGATAAAAAATAAAAAGTACCTACTAGCTCATAAAAGGCACGGACCCTGGAGTCTGTGGAGATCAAATTTTTCAAATAAAAAAAAACATTTAGGTATAACGTAAGTATATTTTATAATCTAGGCACGTTATAAGTTGAACTAAGTCTATTAAAATAGCAGAGTTTAAATTGCTAAGGGCTCCCTATATTGCTCAATTTAGGTGACCGTAATTAAAACTTTTAATGAGTTAAAACCAAGTTAAAACCGTTACCTAAAGACGTGGTTCTGTCAGAATAATAAATTATATTATTAGAATGTATTTCATAACTGGCTGTGTCCCGTGGTTTCACCCGCGTCGTGATAAAAATGCTAATGATGAATAGTAAATTCCAGATTAAACAAATGGCCAAGACCGTGACAAGACACGCACTTGGTTTCCGTAGCCAATGCTAGTACTTACAATATGACTTCTTGGCAACTATTTTTTGCATTATTTAAAGGCCACCAAGTATAAGTTTAGAAAATCCAAAAATCCCCTACAAAAGCAACCGGCTAAACTAATTTTGATAAAAATTTGCCAAAACATTCTCGATGAAATCTTCTTTTAAACAAAAAAAAAAACTAGATCCAAATCGGTCCATCCGTACGAGAACTACGATGTGACAGACAGACACAAAGATGAACAGATAAATAGAAACACACGTCAATCTTATAGCACCTCTCTTTTTGGGTCGGCGGTTAAAAATAGCCGTAAAAAATAACAAACAGTTATAGTAACTTACGATTGTATAATATTACGGCTATAGTTTTGTACTGTACTCGTATAGACAAGTAAATAAATATTGGTGGATATTTCATACGTTTATTTAGCTAATAAGATGTAAACAAGATGAAAATGTTTATACCTTTATAAAAGTAAAGCTTTTACATTTTCAAAAAAAAAGAACGTCTTTTTTCACATTCATGTTTCGTAACGTTTTATAAACGACGAGCGTGCAAGCGAGAGCGCGAAACAAGCGATAGAGAGGCACGATCGCACGATCGGCCTAAGCGTTCGGCTTGTGACGCATCGTTATCACGTAAAATTATCGTCCGTAAACCGACTTTACAGACAACCATTTTTTTATACAATTCCTTGCCTATACAAAAACTATTGACAAAAGAGTTTCTATTAGGGAACTGTCGCAAAACATGACAATATTAGCTAATATAATAAAACAGAAATACCGAGGACAACAAGTCAAGTTAGTTTCCCGCGTCAGTAGATATCCGTCTGCCAACTTAATGTAATAATATGAGAATAGAGCCACAAGCTTGTTATTGACAGCACGTTAGTACTTTGAACATTGAAAATTAGTTGGTTACTAGGTACTAGTTTTTCGCCTGGAGCGAAGATATGTAGCTGTAGCTGACAGCTATTGTTTTTAAAGTTATTAAGGTGGTGCGATTTTTGTACAATAGTAGATTGTAACTTTACTATGGAAATTAACGTGGTTTTCACACATTTTTAAATAAAAACGAGAGTGACGTGTGTGCTGCTCCTTTGAAAAAGACCGCCGAATGCGATTGAAACTATAGTCGGATATTTCGGCTCAAAACAGACGTGAGTGACCCGTAGTTTTTATTTAAAAGATTGTAACTTATTTAGGCACGAGATGGTTTGGCACACGAGCGTAGCGAGGACGCAATAGGTCGAGTGCTTAAATATATTCACCCGAGGTAAACACTCTGCTTTTAATTTCTAAAATATGGAAAGTAGACAACGCAAGATAAGACAAGAAAAGTTAGATTTCTTTGAAAGCCTTAATGTTCTATAAAATTTAATCGACTCACTTTCGAGTGAAAAGATAAGACAAACAAGACATAACTCACTACTAAAGACCAAAACCAAAGAAAAAAAAGTACGAGTCAGACTCGTCCACCGAGGGTTCCGTACTACTAACTAGTAGGTAGATAAAAGGGGGAAATTACATATTTTTTTAAATTTTCCTTCATGACCCGAAAAATATATATCGTAAAAATATTTTATAACCTGTTTTAGCTTGTGCTAATAAAGCTCTTTCATATGATATGGTTAAAGCACTTTAAAATTTGGACCCTCCTTCCTTTGTGATTAAATTAAAAATGCACAGTTTTCGGATGTTTTCCATTATGTGTCATAGATGGCAATGCTTCTTGCTAAATTACACAGTTATAGGTGAACGGAAAGTACCCCATAGGTTTTGATTCCCTTGCGTAAATCGTAATATACGTTTTTTGTGACATAATTGGGCGTTATTTTTTTTTATGAAAACTGAGAAATTTGATTTTTCTTCTGCAAGTTTCTGCAGCAAGGACTGTGGATCTGCGTATATGGTTTTAATCTCAACTCGATAGCTTCATGCGTTCCCGAGATACAGGTCTTGACAGACGGACGGACGAACAGACGGACAGACGAACAACAAAGTGATCCTATATGGGTTCCGTTTTTTCTTTTGAGGTACGGAACCCCAAAATAAAACGAAAAATTTAACCCCTCTCCCTACACAGTCAGGTAAAAAGTTGATAAAACCCTAATCATCATCATCTCAGCCATAAGAAGTCCACTGCTGGACATAGGCTTCCCCCATGGATTTCCAAAAAGACCGGTTGAAAGCGGCCTGCATCCAGCGTCTTCCTGCCACCTGCCACTTGTATGATATTCTTCTGTCCACCTTGTGGCTGATCTTCCACGCTGCGCTTGCCTGTTCGCGGTCTCCATTCGAGAACTTTTCGGTCCCATCGGGCGTCAGTTCTAGTGCTTTGTGCCCTGCCCACTGCCACATCAACTTGCGAAAGTGCTGTGCTATGTCGGTGATTTATGAAAACCCTAATAATGGAATTAAATATATGAGAAAAGCTTACACGTCTTTACATTTAATCAATCAATCAATAACACTTTATTGACACCACAAAAAGAATAAAAATAACAAAAAACACTTATAAAACAATGGCACAAAGGGCGGTCTTATCGCCAACAGCGATCTCTTCCAGACAACCTTAGTATGTCAGAGATTATATAGTAAAAACCTAAGCATACATAAATATTTCTAAAAATATACTAAATACAAATATTGTGTACACAGATACTATTATATAAACATATACATGGACTTATATATAAACTTACATAAATATCATATAGGTACGATAGTAATAATTATGAATGAGCATATATTATTTATAACATTGATTAATACCTACGTTTAAATACTATTAATGTATTCTGTGGCTACGTACACAGCTATCTGTCAGTTCCGCGCGGCCGCGGCACGAGCGCTGTTTCGTGTAACCGAACCTTTACTCCGGTTCCCCGAAATGGAGACTAAGTCAAACAACAATCTAATAAGAAATCCGACTATAAGGAAAACGTTTCATTGACAAAGAATAAACAAACTGCTCAATTTATTCTCCCGTGATAAATGAATAAAACGTCTACCGTCTACCGTCTACCCATCAACAACAAAGATATAATATCAAGTTAAAGGTTATTATTGTTGTATGCGTCTTAGGCTATACAATACAATACAATAATACTTTATTGACACCATAGTATTATAACAATATGTACATAATTAGGGCGGAAGAAAGGTACAAAAGGCGGCCTTATCGCTAATAACGATCTCTTTCAGACAACCTTTAGAAGATAAAAGATGAATATTTTGTAAGCGCTGACGGTGGTGAGATTACACATTAATAAATCTTATGGCTAAATATAGCTACATAAAAATACACTACATACAAATAGTACTTTTACATACACAAGTATATTACATATTTTAATTTTTTATTTATTAAAAGATAGATCTACGATTGACCACCAACTCGCCTGATGTTAAGCGACGGCGAAGTGGCCGAGGATGGAGCTCGTCGATCTAGAAGATATCTATTCACTCTAGCCTAGAAAATTCCAAGATTGTAGGTCTCAGGAAACAGAGATGGCGGCAACGAATTCCATTCTAGTGCAGTACGCAACAGAAATGTGGATCGATATCGCTGAGTACGGATTTTTGGCATTTCAACGAGAAATGGGTGGTAATTCGCCGACTTTCTGCTAGTCCTGTAGTGAAATGGAGAGGGTGGAATTAGGCCGTGAAGCTCTTGCGCACATTCCCCGAAATGAATCCTGTAGAAAATAGACAGACATGCTACTTTACGGCGGTGCTCGAGACTAAGTAGCTTCTTGGCAGCTAGTTTATCGTCACCGATTAACCTCACAGCTCGCCGGTCCACTGATTCTAAAGCTTCCAGCTGATACTTGGCTGATGCATCAAAAAGGTGGCAGCAGTACTCCATACACAATCGGACCTGTGCTTGATACAGATGAAGCAGTTGTCCGGGTGAGAAGTATCGCCTAACCTTATTAATGATGCCAAGCTTTTTACTAGCCAGTTTAGCCTTATATATATAATATATTATATAATGATGTTTTAGTTTGTTACATAGAACAAACTTTGTAAAATACCTATCTGCATTGAGTTGCAACTGGGTTATGTGGGGTTAGGACCTACATTTTCATCGAACATTAGTGTCACGGTGACAGGACCTTCGATCGGATGGAAGTAAATAGAAATGTCCAACGCAACAAGCGTGTTTTTATCTATTTTCAGGTTTCTCTTCGATGTAGGTAATTATAGTGCAGCACTCTAGCAAGCAATCTAATCAAGTTCCAACCTGTTCCCTACGTGATGACGCTAGTTATATTTTATGAGGGATTAGACTGAGGCAGAGAGAGAGAGAGAGTCTCTAGAGTCCGAGACTTCTTAGAATCTGAGACTCCGATTCGAAACTCCTTAGAGTATGAGAATCCATTGAATTGTTACTCTTTAGAGTTTGAGACTCCTATTTTTAGTGTTATTAGAAAGAAAGAGATAGAGGTAAGTCTTTGATAAATTGAACATAAATGCAGTTATCGAAAAAAATAGTGATAATAAGTTTCAGTCACATCTGTTTTGAGCCAAATACTTTTACTTCAGTTTGATCCACATTCAGTAATATTTCCAGTGTGCCACGTGCCACTGATCAATGAAATCCCGTGTACTGTTACTTCGAAAACAACCAACGAATGTAGTGAATACCATAGTTGAAGATTTGACTAATATTACACATGAGTCACTCATACTAAAGTGGCGGATAAAACCGGCTGCAGTTGACTTGAAGACCAGAGGAGGACGGCTAGATTCTTAAAACAGAGAAAGTCCAATAAAAATGAATGAGAAAGATACAGTTATGCTTTAATAAACCATTAGTACGAGTATGCGTATTTTTTATTCGAAATGATTTCGATGTTTTATAATATATCTATCTACCATCTGCCAGGCGATACGCGATGTTTTGTTTTTGGGAGTGGCTTGGCTCCCGTAAAAGTTGATAAATATTTTGATTGTAAACCATAACTATGTATATGATAATGTTATGGTTACGGTGTTATGGATGATGTGTAATGCGTTTTTTTATACGTTATAATCGTATATATATATATATTACTTATAATTATAATATATTCTTACTTATTCTCTCTACGTATTCATATTCATATTCATTTATTTCGTAAAGCCAATTTACATGTCAAATGGTATACTTAGTTAAAATAAAATAAGTTGAATTGTATGTCAATAAAATTATCTACATACACATGTATTATTATGTAAGTTATTAAGAAATTCATCACTCGGCACACCTTCCCCACAGTTCCGCACCGTACACATTTTAGTTTGTTATAATTTGTAACTATTAGCGAAAACTTGTAAGTAAGTAATTGGCCTTATTAATCTATTGATCTACTTATACCTACTTCTGTATCTAGCTGTAAGTTTTCCAAAAATAAATAAAATAAAATAAATAACTAGTTTAACTTACCTATTATAACTTTTTGGATATTGTAATGGGATTGATTGCATTTTTTGTCTCCGTATGCTAGTCGTCTATCTTTACAGAGAACGCCAAACATATCTGGCGTTCTCTGTAAAGATAGACGACTAGATGCCATGGCATACTTTGTTATGGACTGTCAGATATAAGTACTAACGAAAATATTAGAACCTCTAAAGTACTTAGTACAGAAGAAGCAAGAAGAAGTAGTATAAAGCTGAAAGGAAGTCGTTCTTCTCATCACGGGACTTGTCACTTGAAGCACCTGCTTCGTCCTCCTAGAAGGTTTTTTATAACAAAAACAATCCGTCGCCGGAGTCCTGATTGATATGATGCGCAAGAAGGGCGGCTCCACTGGCAACTTGTTGTTTACCCTTCCACAGGCACTTGGATGACACTATCACTTATTTTGTTACACAGAACACTATTGTTACTATTGTTGCACTGCATCCATCCCGACAAAATGTATACGGTACCACAGGTATGATTGTATTGATGCCCTCCTTCTTTTTTTTTGAAGACGGTTGATAAATACAATTGCGGAGAATGTAGCCGGACGCGTGCAAGCGAGGAACTGACGCCACCACTGTTCGTAGGCCGAACGTGGATTGGCATGTTTTAGATCTACCCTTATTAGAAAAAAAGAACCAATACGTATTTTTGTATGTTTGTCCGCGTATTACGCAGAAAATAGAAGTTGTATTGCATTTTAAGCTATTGCATAGCTTCTATCGCGGGCCTTGAGCGTGGAGACCGAATCCAGAAATTCCGTAACGAAAATAACCTAACACACCGCGCGTAAAGCTATTATGCAATAGCTTTACCGCGGCAGTCTCCGAGTGCCACACGTCTTTTTTTATTGAATAAAGTATTTTTCAACTTAGGAAACACTGTTAGTTTAATCAAAATCGGTTCTGTAGTTTTCAAGATATGGACTTTTTAAATCTATACATATAATAAGACTGTAATAGGGCAAATTCTGTACATTAAATATTTTTGAAAAATTTTGATTGGACGATGCGTTCCTATCGATACAGAAACAAAAACAAGATTCTCTCTAAATTCTTCTCAAGATCTAGTAAAAATAAGATTTGTGACAAAATAAAAGACACCTAAGTATATTGTTATTTAAAAGAATGTACTGGCGTTTTATAATACATTTGACACAATTTCATAATGATATTAAAAAAGCTAATTTTATTACCTTTACTCGCTCAAACGGCTAAGCCAATCGTTATGAAAATTAGTATAGAGATAGGTTTGGACCTGGAGACGGACATAAGCTACTTATCATCATCATAATCCTCGCCATTTTTCATAACTACGCGAGTGAAACTGCGGAACGCAGCTAGTCTATAAATCGGGGATTATTGTAGATTTATGATTTTTAGTTATTTTCCTATCATAATTTCAAAGAATCCCCCCAGTTGCAAATACTGCGATCTGCTCCATACAAACGAATTAATTTTTAACT
Source organism: Lycia hirtaria (assembly GCA_947563715.1). Taxonomy (NCBI): domain Eukaryota; kingdom Metazoa; phylum Arthropoda; class Insecta; order Lepidoptera; family Geometridae; genus Lycia; species Lycia hirtaria. Next base: position 2,599,145 of record OX387379.1, read on the forward strand.
ATCATTTTTAAAAAATACAAAAAAAATATAGTCGGATTTAGAATCGTTCTTTTAAGAAGTCGGCTGTAAAAACCGACTTCAAAATACGCAATTTGTTTACTTGGCTGACATTTTCCCGGTTATTTTATTATAAATACTAAAGTACCGATTTTGATGAAATTTATTAAATTTTATTATTAAGAACCACATACTACGTCCACATGTAACCTATAGCAACTGTATCTCTAAGTACAATGTGTTACAGATTAGGTTAGGTTATAAAAGAACACAAATAATTTTAATCCATAATTATTTTGGATTGTGTGGTTATAAAAAAATCTATTTGTCTGCGTCAAACTTCCATTGACTGAAAATGGAGTTTTATGTGATAAGCGTGTAATGCTAATGTAGAGTTTCCTTACGCATAAATTTGTTGTTTCCTTCTTTAGGTATAGGTATGTATGAAGTGCCTTCCCTGTTTTTCACTTTTTGAAAACTTAACTATAGAATTTTGTAGCGATTTACTAAATACATCTACTTGCCAAATTTCGTTTATGTAGGGCTTATAGTCTATGAGTAAAATGGCTGTGACATATGGACAGACAGACAGAGGTACATGGCGACTTTTTAAACGTTCCTCGTAGTAACTACAGAACCCTAAAATGTAAAAGCGAGATAGCGAACTTTATCGCGGTATACTCTTACAACATATATATGAGCAAACACGTGAAATGGTGAGAAACCCCAGGTCTGTTAGATTATCTCCAAATAGTCAACCAGTACAACCCAATAGGGCCACAGGGCACACCCCATCAGGGTTGCCATGGCAATTCGACTCCCCTTCCCAGGCGACGGCCAAAGCCGAGGTCCGACCTTCCCTCGAGGTGCCCTAGAGCTAGTCCCTCGTAACCTCTAGTTTGTAATAGGCCCAGTGCCTTCTGCGCTCGCCAGTCCGGTAAGCTGTAGAGGCCGGTAGAGGCCAACAGCTCTATTTATCTAAAAAAAAATGGCGAGAAAATGTGCAGTTTGTGAACGCCATATAAATCGCCGTAACAATCGCGCCGCAGTGTCGGGTCTCCGAGAAATCGTCGATCGAATTGCCAGTGTACACGTCCTTAGCTCCTGTAGGCACCTAACCTGCAGGTCGACAGCAGTATACAGCCAGACGACTGCACTAACAACATTAACCAGCAAGTCGCTCGTGAAATAAAATACTAAACTAGATTCGCTTTTAATTTGCTCCACGAATTGGGTTTATACTCTTTCGCGAGGAAACTTATATTTTCTTGCAGTTACAACGAGAAAATTAATTTCACTTGACTTTTATATTGTATTGCGATGTAAAAACAATGTAAAACGAAGTACCTAAATATGAAGTTTGTTCACAACTGAGTAATAAAATGAACCTATAAAGCAAACAGTTTATTGTTAGCGCGTAAAGATTTGACGAGATTTTGCCGTCACAGCATTCCTTGCCACTATATCGTAGATAATTACTATAGTTTAAACAAGTATATATAGAAAAATCATATTAAAAACACTCGACTGCAGAACGCTAAACGCAAAAATATCGCTGTGCACGGATTTTTGGCATTTCAATTAGAAATATGGGTATTTCTAATTGAAATGCCAAAAATCCGTGCACAGCGATATTGGTCCACGTTGATGCATACTGCACAGGAATGGAATTCTTTGCCATCATCTCTGTTTCCTAAAAGCTATAGTCTTAGAATTGGAGATTCTAGTGGAGACGCTAGAGTGAATAGCTATCTTCTAGATCGACAAGCTCCAAGCTGGTGTCAATCATAGATCTATCTGAAACATTAAAAAAAACCTAATTTCTAAAATAACCAAAATTTACATTTTACTAAGAAATCAATTATCTATTAACTCGTTTATTAGAGACCGTGTTAATGGTGTAGCCGGGAACTGGGTCACAGCAACAAAGCATATAATTTTAACGTCAATGCCTCTCCTGATCAGCTTGATTATAACCGTAATGGTTCCGTAGCCAGCTTAGTAATAACACGGCTCGATTAAACTGTCTTCGCGTATGTAGGTATGTGGAGTTTAATTACATGCAATATTAACAATAGGATTATGTACACATTTTCTAACCGAAAAGGAAGGAGGTTCTCAATTCTCATTTTTAGGGTTCCGTACCTCAAAAGAAAAAAAACGTAACCCTTTTTAGGATCACTTTGTTGTCCGTCTGTCCGTCTGTCTGTCCGTCTGTCCCGATATCAAGACCTTTATCTCGGGAACGCGTGAAGGTGTCGCGTTGAAATTATAACCATATACGCAAATCCATAGTATCTTGCTGCAGAAAGAAAAATCAAATTTCTCAGTTTTCATAAAAAATGTTACAGCCGAATATGTCGTAAAAAATGCACATTTCGACACTCACAAGGGAATCAAAACCTATGGGGTACTTCCCGTTGACCTAGAACTATGAAATTTGCCAAGAAGCATTGTGTTAGAGTACACCTAAACCACCTATTTCACTACAGGACTAGCAGAAAATCGGCGAATTACCACCCATTTCTCGTTGAAATGCCAAAAATCCGTACTCAGCGATATCGATCCACATTCCTGTTGCGTACTGCACTAGAATGGAATTCGTTGCCGCCATCTCTGTTTCCTGAGACCAACAATCTTGAAATTTTCAAGGCTAGAGTGAATAGATATCTTCTAGATCGACGAGCTCCATCCTCGGCCACACCATCGCTTAACATAAGGCGAGTTGGAGGTCAATCGTAGATCTATAGTTTATAAAAAAAAAAATATAGGAAAAAATCCGAAAGCTGGTCATTTTTAATTTAATCACAAAAAAATTGTGTCTTTACGCAAGGAATGAAGCTCCAAATTTTAAAGTTCTTTAACCGTATCATGTGGGGTATCATATGAAAGAACTTAATGAGCACAAGCTAAAACAGGTCTGTAAATATTTTTGCGATGTATATTTTTCGATCTAAGAAGGAAAATATAAAAATATATATAAATTCTCCCTTTTATCTACTAGTTTGTACGGAACCCTCGGTGGGCGAGTCTGACTCGCTCTTGTCCGTTTTTTTTTTGTATGTTTGTTACACGATTACTTTGCTAATTATGAATTGATTAGGAGTATTCTTTTTTATTTGATAGTTCATACTTGTCCCATGTCATGGTGGTCCCATATACTTAAATTTTATCAAAACCGGTTTAGTACTTTGGTTTCTAAAACAAAATAACTGGATAAAATATGTCATCTAAGTAAATGATATTGCGTATTTTGGAGTCGGTTGATTCAATTTTTTTTAAATCATATTTATTTTATATAATGTACATAATATGTTCATTTATACTTATTTATTTATGCTTGTTGTGAAATAATTTTCATATTTCTTGTGTTATTTGTGACTCGTAGATCTAAATTAGACTCTGTTCGGAAAAATAACGAGCATGGATTGAGGTCGCTGCTGTCCTTATTTTATTATTTTGTTTAACTATCAACTCGCAAATGTGCAAGCATGATGCCAATATCAAGCAAAAAAAAACTATCAACTCGATCGAGATGTCAGTTTCCATTTTTTCCCACGATAGTTCTCTTTTCAAATTCTTTAAACTATTTTTTTTTGTTTTTGTTGGCATCATGATTGCACATTTGCCATTTAATTTTGTCGAGTTTATAATTTTAAACCAATTAATAATAGAAACGATTCACTCAAATTGGAAAAAAAAATGATATTGAAACTAAGTTTTTTTTTACTAGTCCACCTGAATGGAATCCCACAACTTGTTACAAACTTATATGGACGCTGAATGTGGATATAAAGAAAAGATTACAGTGTTGGCGCAAAGCCTGCAAAATAGCAATTTATATACAAATAACTTCTTACACAGCCAATATGTTTTAAAGTTGGAGGGATTCCCGAGCGGCGGCGAGCGTTTGATCTCTGTCCGGGTATCCGCGAGTAACACGCCGACAGAACTGCTTTAGGTAATATATTGTTACCTACCGACCTGCGACGGTTGCTGTCTAATCACTGAAAGTACTTGGGATGAGCTAACTGTTAAATATATCCGGCGTACGAGTTTCACTCGCAAACCGAGGCTTCTGTACTTCAATGCAACATGAACACAGACACCAGGCTCATTACCCCTAAATACCCCCAGTAAAATGTTTATTTAATTTTCTTACATTGTTTTGCATGTTAAAGTAAATGAAATGTATATGTCACGTTACATTTATTTTTATACGCAAAATAACTGCAAAATTATTTCTGAGAATACAATAAAATGATAAAAGTAACCTTATACTAATTCAGGCTTTCACACAAAGTAACTCAACTGAAGAAAATTGAATTTCGAACATAGGTACATAGATCCTAATTATAATAACTAAACATTTATATAACGCATGTCTTTAATAAGTTTTTAGATATATTTCCATGTCAAAACACTGACCTGTAAAAGTTTCTCTACAGGCACGAGTTGTTTGTGTTTTAAAAAGCTTCGATTTTGCCGAGTTTGATGATGGCGCCGAACGAGAGCTAACCGCAAATAAACGGCTTGTAAAGTGCACATATAACTGTGGTTCCAACATGCAGATATTTTGTCAATATGCCTATTAGTAAATACTTACTGAATGATCAAATTCATACCGAAATATAAATAAATTTTATAGGTATATTCAGTACTAAAATATGTTTTAATAAATTATTTATTAGTAACTACTGGCATTCATAATAATTAGAGTCTTAAATATAATTGACACCAGATGTTATGCACATTTTTTTTTTTGCATAATTGCTTGTTAGGCCTATAATTAGAGATAAATTGTTGTTTGTCATAACGGTTGTTTTCACTAACATTGTTAACCATGATTTTTATCGGCATAGAATTGGATGTCGTAATAATGTCTAGCAGTGAACACTTTATAGATTTATATGACATCTATTTTTTAGATAGGTATTTTGTATACATCTACAAAATACTTAAAAAATAGATCTTTAAAATACGTGCAGTAAATAAGATTATAAAATCAAACTGTCAAAATCTTTACACGAACTCAGTTAAAGTATTCGTGACGAAACAGCATCGTGAAACACAAATATTTTACCTAGCGAGCACCCAAGCATTATTTGTGCCTGTCAGCAAACTGTCACCATCGCCCATTCATTCGTTCGATTTGTTTTAAACTCACTCTCTCGCTTGAAATGATTGCGCTGCATTGTTGTTACTCCAGTTCTGATTTATGCTTCTGCGAAATCATAAAAGGTTCCTCTAAAGCAGATAGCAATCAAAGCGCCTGTTTCGGCGCAAAAACAACTTATTCTCGGTTGAATGCCGAGCGCTTCCGCTGTAAAAGAACAGTCCTGCTTTCAAGTGTTGTTTTATATGGAGTTAATTTATAAACGCTGCAGCGCCAGCTAGAGGTTAGCTCGTAATTAAAGGCTTTCCTCTCATTCATTTTCTTACAAAAGACCCTAAAATTAAACCTGCATATTCGTATACATCCTCCATTTTTACACGGTACGTGCTCGACGTCATAAATTAGGTCTACAAAAAGGAAACATTATGAGCCGCGACGCCAGGGGCTCACCTAACTCGCTATTTTCTTTCTGACATTTGAATAAATATCCTATTTATTTATTTACCTACTTAATTGGTGTTTGTTTGACTTGACATATAACACATTAACATTTATGATACAAGCATGTTATGACAAAAAAAAAACATATTAGATGCAAGCCATTAAAAAATATGAAAATGTTCTAACTCTAACAGCTACGACAGACATAAAGAGAGAAATAATAATGTTATATAAAAAATAGATAAAAATATTGCCTCTGCTTCGACAAAAGTTAAACTTGATACAAAACTCCGTAAAAAAGACAATGTGATATTGCGAACTGAAACAGCAGTGCTGTCTCTTTCACTTTCCTCTTAACTATTTCACGCTTATTTAAGCGTATTTAATTATAGTTTAAAAAACTGAAAAAAACCGACTTCAAAATAGGCAATACAGACATATGCGACTTGCTGTTCACATTTCTACAGGCACTTAAATAAAAAAAATATCACTAGTTATTTTGATATAACAACCAAAGAAATGCATCGATTTTGATAAAATGTATATGATCTTTGAAGTATAATCTACCAAATACAAAAATAATCATTAAAATAATGCATAATTGGCTGAGTAATCAATGAACAAACATACTTACAGACCGAATTGATAACCGTCATCTTTTTGGAAGTTCGTTAAAAATACATTTTTTGATAAATAAAATCGAATGGGGCGCTTTCTATTATCAAAATAATAAAAAAAGTGATTTGTCGGATTTACCGTGTTGTTAAAGCAAAGTGGCGAAATGTATTCTACTGGTAATACTGGTATCATTGTTAAAATGATATAGTTTTTTAAAATGTAAAACCGCAAGTCTGGGGAGAGCTCTTATTTTTATATACCGTCCTTAAAGAGAATATATAAGCTCACTAAGATTTTATGTTCGTTGCTGTTTAGCTTTCTTCTTGCACAAAACCACCAAGAATTTTATCTCAATTTTACGACCTTATTCAAGTTTCAATTACCGGCGGACCTTATAAAGTATTTTAGCTCGGAGCATTTATTTTGATACTCGAGAATGTCTCATTAATTTTACAAAAAATAAATGTCTAGCGGTCTTTGAGAAAAATGCAGATAAAATTATTTGTGGACCGGCCCTGCGGGAATAACTAAGGAGCCATTTTGACGTCAATCACGGGAATTTTTTATAGGAATTTCAAGGTTTTTACAAGCTCCTGAAAACGATAGCTGATGGGTACATTGTTATTGAAAATTCTGAATTAAATTCTACAACAGTAATTAGAGATAAAAATGTTTTTCACTTTCATCCTTATCAGCTAACATAATAAGGTGCCCCCAGTACCTACCTACTATAATATTTTTAATATAAAATTATATCTTATTTTATTCAATTTGAACAAAAAATTATAATTATACATATACATAAATAAAACTAAACTAAAATAACCTAAACAACTTAAATAATACACAAAACCATTGAAATAAAAAAACCTATGCAACTTCAACTAAAGAAAACTTAAATTTTGAATACAAAAGTAAAAATCAAATATGTATTTGGTGTCCGTGTGGTTACAGTTCCTAGAACGCAGGCTGCATTCCCACGCTGAATGGCTAATGCTACTACAGTTATACAAAATTATATTACATACATAGACATAGAGAGAAATTTATTGTAACAAGATACATACACAGAGAGTAAAAATCATACACAAAATATATAAACAAATAATGTTTTAGTTACAATCCGGCCCTAGCTCAGCATAACGCTAGTTGTAAACAACCAGCGCTGGTCTTCGTGGTATTAAGCAATAATAATCCGATTTACTACATAGGTTTAGTAACATAAGCTATTTATACATATAGATGTACATGTTTTCATAAAGAAATCGTGCACACTTAGACGTGTACTGTATCTGTCTTTGATTGGTTCAGCGCATCAAATGTTTTTTTGCGACTCAAAAACAAACTCTTGTTTTTTTTGTTTTAAATTGTAATTCATAATTCCCCGCATCTGTGTCGGACCGCGGTTCGAATCAGCTCATGGTTCGGAACGACTAAAGACCCTTTTTCGCATAGTCGGTTAAAAGAACAGCGTTTTAATAAGCTGAATACAAAGTTTCTTTAGTAAAGTTTTACGCTTAAATAACGCCAGTTAATACTTACCTGAGATTATACGAGTCATGGAAGAAAAACTTTGCGGCTGCGGTGCGATAATATATTTCTCTTTGCATCTGCGAACAAAAAAATGTGACCTTCACGAAGAACATTTGTAGGCTTTTTATCCAACTGGACTTTCCTACTTTTGCAAAAATCCTTACTAAATGTTTTGCTTCCATTTTTACCCGACTGTCTAAGAAGGATTGTTATGTTTTTAGAATGTACTCGTACGTATGTATGTGGGTATGTATGTATCTATGTATGTACGTGGATACCTATGTATGTTCCTATTTGTGCCTTTTGTTGTTATAGTCTATTTAAGTCCTTTGTGTTTATCTAACTATCTATCTATACTTATATAATTATCCTAAATGATCGTCTACAGCCTAAGCGGCTTGACCGATTTTGATGTGCGGTGAGAGCGAGATGCGTTTATTGTACGAATTAAATAGGCAGCGTATTTTATTTATACACAAGCATAAGATTAGAAAACTGAAAAACCCGCGACAAAAAAAACGGCTAAACCGATTTTTATGAAACATAGCTAAACACTAAATGAAATCCTCTTTCAAATGAAAAAAAACTAGATCAAAATCGGTCAAAAGCTCTCAAACGCATGCACGTTTGAGAGCTACGATGCTTCAGACAGATACACAGATACACACGTCAAACTTATAACACTCCTCTTTTTGGGTAGGGGTTAATAATGTAATATACCAGGAACATGGAATAGATAGACCGATTTTGATCTAGTTTTTTTTTAAGGAGGATTTCATCGAGAGTGTTCTTAGTTACGTTTTATCAAAATCGGTTCAGCCGTTTTTCTCTGTCGGAAGTTTTCGAGATTTCTAAACTTGTACTTGTTAATGAAAGTATTTATTTTGTGATTTCCAAAAATACGATCAGATTCCAGTTTATTTTATGCCGAATTCAATGAAATTGAATCCTGTCCGATGTATCCATAAAACCAGTGCATAAAATCTCGAGAATTCTAATAAAATTGTTTACGCAAACACTTTCATGATTGCTTTCTTATGAAATAAAATTGGATTACATCAATCTATCAGACGATTTCAATATTCTAACGTTTAATTGATTTGCTCCTACACAATTTATCAAACTTTCGTTGGCTGAAAATGTAGTTAGGAGTTTTTAATTAATGCCCAGCGCGTTTTTCACGGAGTTTCGTTTGTCATTGTTTTTTATTTATTTTTTACTGTTTTTTTTAGGGTTCCGTAGTAAACAAAGAACCCTTATAGTTTCGCCATGTCCGATTGTCTGCACGTCCGTCCGTGGCTTTGCTCAAAATCTAAAAATAATTTAGTAATTTGGTATAGATATGCACATTAATAATGCCGAGAAAGTCGTAGAATAAAATTTTGAAAAAAAAGGTTTGTGGTAAGTTTCCGGCAGCCTAGTCAGGAGACCGTCTGACTTGCGATCCGCAGGTCCTGGGTTCAAATCCCACGGCACGCACCTCTGTCTTTTCGCAGTTATGTGCGTATTGTTGATTGCCGGCAACTTCAAACGGCGAAGAAAAACATCGTGAGGAAACCTACATGTCTGAGAGTTCTCAATGATCATGAAGATGTGTGAAGTCTGCCAACCCGCACTTGGCCAGCGTGGCAGACTATGGCCTAACCCTTCTCACAAAGAGAAGATGGCCCGCGCCCAGCAGCGGGACAGTTTGTATAAACAGGGCTGATAAAAAAAAAGTATCTCTCCTACACGTAAAGTGGGGATGAATTGTTTTTTCTCATCTACGCCATCGTGTGGGATATCGTCGGATAGGTTTTCAAAAAACATTGGGGGTGTGCGAAAACCATTTTTCAATTTAGTTGAATGAAAACTATCACGGCTAAGTAGGCTTTAGGTACAAGTTTTGAGTTATAGTCGATCAACTTAAAATAATTACTTTAAGTCAAAAATGAATATTTCATTCAAATTAATATAAGTTAACTCATAAGTTCGTACTATCAAAAAAAATACCCTGTTTTAAGGTCACATAAATTATTATATGTAACTACGGAACCCTACATTGCGCGTGGCACAACACGCACTTGGCCTTTTTTTTACTTGTGCCGAAAAATAATTGTTAACTCTTATTTAAGTTGTGCTGAGCTTCAGCCCAGAATCTCTTTCTACCATGCAAAGTAGATTCGCTCTCACTTTTTACCCGACTGCCTAAGAAGGAGGCTTATGTTTTTTGTTATATAAATTATTGTTTGACTTTTCTGCAGTTAAGGCCCTGTCTGTAGTAAACATCTGTCTCATTCAGGCATACCTACATTATTCATCATCATCATTATCATCTCAGCCACAAGAAGTCCACTGCTGGACATAGGCCTCCCCCATGGATTTCCAAAAAGAAACGATTGGAGCGGCCTGCATCCAGCGTCTTCCTGCCACTTGTATGATATCTTCTGTCCACCTTGTGGCTGGTCTACCTACGCTGCGCTTGCCAGTTCGTGGTCTCCATTCGAGACCAACCATTCCATTCGGCCCCATCGGCCTACATTATTGAAAATGTAGAATTACTCAATAAACATAAACATAAACATGCTATGAATTGTATTTTAACAAAGGCCTGACTGGCCTTGTGGCTCAGTTGGTAGTGTGTTTACGTCTACCTGCTGAACTGAAAGGTCGTGGGTTCAATCCCCACCCAGGGCAAACATTTTTGTGATGAGCATGGATGTTTGTTCTGTGTCTGGGTGTTTCTATGTATCATATGTATATATTTACAAAAAAGAAGTATATATGTATTCTATCAGCCATCTAGTTCTATAGTACAAGCTACAAGCTTTGCTTAGTTTGGGCTAGATGGTGTTGTGTGAAATGTCCACAAATATTTATTTATTTATTTATTAAAGATTTCTGATATTTTTTCAGCATTAATTTTTTTTTATAACAAACGATGGAGATAGAAAGTAAAGCTGAACAAAACATGGTAAAACAAATAATTATTTCAACGTTTAATTTAGATTGGAGCATGTCGCTGGGCCTCGAGGAAAGCCTGGGGATTTATTCTTTATCAAACTTACTTTATTTTTAAGGAAACCATTTCTTTCCTTTCGAAAAAAACACAAGAAAAGACTTGGTTCTCTTCAACCAGTTGAAATGGAGAGATTACGGAAACCGACAGAATCAGGGAACTCTCATCGTACTCCTAATTATAACGATTTCAAACAAACGTACTTCAACATTTTTTAAAAATAAGGTGACGTTTCATGTGATTTGAGAAATAATTGATTTTTATTAGGGTTCTCTACCCAAAGGGTAAAACGGGACTCTATTACTAAGACTCCGCTGTCTGTCTGTTTGACCGTCCGTCTGTCACCAGGCTTTATCTTATGAACCGTGATAGTTAAACAGTTGAAATTTTCACAGATGATGTATTTCTGTTGCTGCTCAAATAAAATAACTAGTAAAAATCAAGCGTTAGAAAATAAGTAAACTTAGATTACTTATTATATAAACATTTTTAGCCTCTGGCAGAAATGATCGCCGACGGAACGTGTCTGGAAATATTGATTATTAGTTTTCTATTGTTTATTAATCAGAAAGTAAGTAAATTAGCTACATATGTTTAATTTACACCTTTAGCCAATGACATCTTTATCAAAGCCTTTAACGATAAATAACTGTAAATTGGCCATTTCAAGTACTTACTGCTCAGGGCCTCAAGGCTGCTATTTGTACTATCAATCGTTCGCCATTCGCTGATACGTTTTAGCGACAAATGTGACAAATCGCTAGTCTATTGCATAAATTATAAACTAACAAATTGTCACAATTGTCGCTAAATCGTATCAGCGAGTGGCGAACGAGTGATAGTTCAATAGCAGCCTAGAGGCTCGATACATTTAGTTTGTCACTAAATAAGCTAAGTCTGACGATCCTGGACTCTCATAACATAGAGGGTTTTCAGATTTTTTAATAAAATGATTTGGTTGATAGTGAAAAAATATTTAATATTCAGCTATTTAGCATTGAAAAGGAGGCAAACAGATAGACAGTTACTTTCGCTTTTTAGGGTTCCATAGTAACTACGAGAAACTCTTATAATTTCGTCTGTCTGACTGTGTATATGATTGTGTATGTGTGTCACAATCCTTTTACTCGGAGACTATCAGCCTAAACATACCTAAACGAAATTTGGCACGTAGGTGTGTTCTATGAACCGCTACAAAATGCCGTAGACAAATTAAAAATAAAGAAAAATAGGTGTGGCAATCTATAGATATACCTACGAGTATATATGTACATTTATATAAAGAATGAATGGTTTTTTTTAACGTCGCCCTATCGTGTGGGGTATTGTGGAATAGGACTCTTAAAATAAGGCTAAGCCCCCTCCCCTGCATTTCCAAACTAATTCATGACTAACCATAATAGTTGACCATATTAAATACTTTTAATGAAAATTATTTTAAACACTCTGTGATTACAACAGCTTTAACATTAACATTTAAATCAATATAGTATTTATTGAGAATATTAACGTTTTCGCAAAGTAGTCTAATCAAAAATTACTCGCAACTAATTTTATTTAAATTACGGCATTACATACGGAACCTTACTATACGCATGTCTCGACACGGTCTTAGCTACTTATTTATTTATTCATTACAAAAACCATAAAAGTATCCTTAGAGGTACCTAAAAATAAAAACTATAATTAGTTTGTAGTGGTACCACAATTCGCAACACGCTGTGACTAGCAAATAAAATAAAAGCTTCTTCTATTTTAAATTACAAAAATAACCAAAAACTTAAAATAACTTATTTAATATTAGCTAGGATTATGATAGTATTTGTTGTTTCGTATCGCTAGAAGTCATCGACATTCATTCAGTCAGACCCGCCCACAGCATTAATTTGTTTGGTCGAAGACGTGGGTGACCTCCCACGATAGCGATAATTGATAAAGCTCACCATTGAGATGTTTACTCATCTAGAACCAAGTCTATTAATAAAAGTAATTAAATCAACTTCAAAACTGAAAACGAAGAAATAACTAAATGCCTTACTTAATACCGACAAAGTAAATCAAAACTGGGCGACTACCTAAGTACGTACACCAACTATATTTTTGAGGTCGATATCTGTCTTCTTCTTCTTTTTTGTATTGGACCCGCATTAAAGCATTTGCCAGTGTCAAGTATTAGGATTTTTTCAACTAGGACTTAGTGATAGTTTAAGGTCTGGCACCGACCTCAAAAAAATAGTTACTTTACGTTTACTTAGGTAGACGCCCAGTTTTGATTTACTTTGACAGTGGTAATTTCTTCCTTTTCAGTTTTGAAGTCATTTGTTTTTCAACCGACTTAAAAAAAGAGGAGGTTCTCAAATCGACTGTATTTTTTAAATGTTTGTTACCTCAGAACTTTCGACTGGGTGAACCGATTTTGATTTTTTTTTATTTGAAAGCCGGTGCTTTCCGTGTGGTTCCATTTCAATTTGGTTCAAGTTTTGACAATGGCATCCAGGAGAAGTCGGTTGCTTCAGTTTTTTAAACTATAATTATTGTTATCTATCCGTACGATTAGCACGATAAACGCTGTAAAAAGACAGGATTATTACTTGTGTTTATACAATGTCGATTTAACATACATACTTTTATCCCAAAAATGTACTTACCTATTTATATTCAAATTTTTATCAGTGTATTAGATTTCTTTTTTTTTAACAAATTGAAATGTTTCGCCATTTTTAGGGTTCCGTACCCAAAGGGTAAAAACGGGACCCTATTACTAAGACTCCGCTGTCTGTCCGTTCGTCTGTCACCAGGCTGTATCTCTTCCGTGATAGTTGAAATTTTCACAGATGATGTATTTCTGTTGTCGCTATAACAACAAATATAACACTATAACAATAAATGGTGGATTTGCCATCAGCTCAACCAAAGCGTTTTGCTTCCACCTTCCTAATGCGAACCGCTCGGGAATGGAATGCCTTGCCACTGTCCTTATTTCCTAAAAACTATAACCCGGAGTCTTCAAGTCTAGAGTGAATAAGTATATTCTAGGTCTACGTGCTTCATCTTCGGCCACAGTATCGCTTTCCATGAGGCGTGCTGGTGGTCAAACGTAGAGCTATTGTATATTAAAAAAAAACAGAATAAAATAAATATTTAAGAGGGCTCCCATACAACAAACCTGATTTTTAGGGTTCCGTACCTCAAAAGAAAAAAACACAACCCATATAAGATCACTTTGTTGTCCGTCTGTCTGTCTGTCTGTCCGTCTGTCCGTCCGTCCGGGTGTCAAGACCTTTATCTCGGGAACGCGTGAAGGTATTGAGTTGAAATTAAACCATATACGCAGATACATTGTCTATTGCTGTAGAAAGAAAAATAAAGTTTATCGGTTTTCGTAAAAAAAAGTTACAGACGAATATGTCGTAAAAACGCACATTTTGACACTCACAAGGGAATCAAAACCTACGGGGTACTTCCCGTTGACCTAGAATTATGAAATTTACTTTTATTTAAATTTATTTAATTGAATTTATTTTTATGAATTTTTTATGTTATACATAATGCTTCTTGCCAAATTACTGTAGTACACATATAGGAAAAAATCCGAAAACTGGACACTTTTAATTTAATCACAAAAAAATTGTGTCTTTATGCAAGGAATGAGGGTCCAAATTTTAAAGTGAATTAACCGTATCATGTGGGGTATCATATGAAAGGACTTTATTAACATAAGCTAAAACAGGTTTTCAAATATTTTTACGATGTATATTTTTCGGATTATGAAGGAAAATATACAATCCCAACAACAAAAGTGATTTTTTTGACGTTTTTATAGATAATGGTACGGAACCCTTTGTGTGCGAGTCTGACTCGCTCTTGTCTGGTTTTATTTTGTATATCGTAAATTTGAATTCTGAAATACACAGACATATAACGTAAAAATTTTAACAGCCCTCTTTTTTCGTCGGCGTTAAAAATACTGTGTACCATATTTTTCAAAGTAGTTTAAATACTGTTACTGCGTCCATCAGATGGCTTAATTTACATGAAGAGTCCTCTTTAATCGCAATCAGTATCGAATTTATCGAGCTGTTGACGGCACGGGCGTGATTTAAATTATTCCGTCTGTCGGATTTAAGACTCGGTCTGCGCTAAACGTAGCTCTTAATTAATGCTAATGTTTGCATAGCCTTGTTTTACTACTGCTATAAAGTAATATTGTAAATACACTAATAGGGAGGAGCTCATCCCGTTGGGTAATATTTTATTATTAATTTAGAGACGTAGACACGCATGTAATATAATCTTGTATTATGGTACTTTGAGACTGCATTATGATTATGAGGTCCTGTGGACTCAAAATAACTTAACTTCAAGATCTCATGAGGTGAAATTATGAGTAGCTCCCAATGCAGTGTTAGTTTCAAATGACCATAGGTAATCTCTTTTGCGAATTTGATGTATAATGCGAAATATTAAAATATTTTGTCTGTCTGTCTGTCTGCCCGTCCGCAGTAATACTTTCCTACATATCGATGTTATTCTGTAATTTTGCTGAAAAACTCTTTAAGCAAAAACTCCAAAGCTCTAATATAGTACAAGTAGGTATACATTAATCACGCAACAAAGTAATAAAATCAAATCTAGAAAACTTTTTTAGGGTAGGTAACTAAAAAAAAGTAAAATAAGTGTAGATAATTTTGTTTTCATGTCTGCCCTCCAGGTGTGCTCCAGTGTCGTTGGATAGTTTCTTTATTAATAATTATAGTTTAAAATATTTAAAAAACCAACTTCAAAATTCGCAATTCCATTACTTGGATGACATTTTTCAGTTATTTTACTATCAAAACCAAAGTACTGTACCGATTTTGATAAAATTTATACGGTACCACCTCTGAACGAACCAAACAAAAAAGGATCATCAAAATCAAATCACAATTGGAACAGACAAAGTATCGGTGAACAAACATAAAAAAAAACATACAGACGAATTGAGAACCTTATTATTTTTGGAAGTCGGTTAATACTGGGATTGTGCGAAGAATATTTTTCAATTTAGGGATGCAATTGCAAAATATTAAGCTTTAAAAGAATAATTTTTGCTAGAGTCAAATGCAGTAGCATATACGTATAACAAAATAGAAAAGAAAATTGTCAGTTAAGTAGGCTTTACAAGTTAACGAGTAATTAAAAATAAAATTCGTACAAATTTCACAAACCTTCAAACCCCAAAGTATCGACAAGACGAGACGTATTGAGTCCACATATTGTGATGTGTACCGACGGAACCATACGCTATGTGTGACCCGGCACTTAACCGATTTTATTTTATCCAAAATAAAATCCTAAATGTCACTCTCACTTCAAAATAACGCAACAAAATCAAACGAGCAGCTTCAAAGAGGCATGTCGGCTGGAAACGCATTATTCAATTGTATTTCAATAGAATATTTTTATACCGGGCCTTGTTTTGTTGGAATCTTTTATTGGTGTACAAGTAAACATTCATTTTATTAAAGTTTTGAACTGACTTCCAAAAAGGAGGAGGTTCTCAATTCGTTGGAACCTTTTTCTTCTTAAATTGTTAATGAGTCTACCGAGACCTTCAGCTACACTATTTTCAAATGCATTTAAGTAATTTTAGAAAACTCAAAAACCCCGACAAAACATCGGCTGAACCGATTTTGATGAAACAAAGAAGAAGAGTGTAGATTAAAATTTCTTTCAAATAAAAAGAAAATTAAACCAAAGCTAACTATCGTAGCTACGATGCCACAAACATACATACACAGTCACACAAATACACAATTACACACGTAAAACTTATTACACTCCTCTTCTTAACCGACTTCCAAAAAGAAGAAGGTTATCAATTCGGTCTGTATATTTTTTTGTATGTTTATTCATCGATTACTCAGCCAATTATGCATTTGATGATTATTTTTGTATTTGGTATTTATGGGTGGTCCTATATAAATTTTATCAAAATCGATGTAATACTTTAGTTTTTATAACAAAATAACCGGTAAAATATCATCCAAGTGCCTGAGGAAAAGTGAACAGCAAGTGACGAATGTCGCGAATGAAGTCAGTTTTTTTCAGTTTTTTAAACTATGTTTATGGGTTGATAAATTGTTTCGTTAAGAGGTTGTCGCGGCAACTTTCGCCAATAAATTACACGTTTTGCATACAACTGGAGAAAATGTTTCCTACCCCTGAATATCATCCGGTTTTGATGATCCTTTTTTCACCGACTTTAAAAAAGGAGGAGATTCGATGGTATGTTTTTTTTTTGTATGTTTGGCGATAACTTCGCTTATAGTTATCGATTTTATTTTGATGATTTTTTTGTTTGTTGGTAGTAATACTTCTGAGACGTCTTTATTTATATAACTGAATTTTTTTTTGCATATTTTGAAGTCGAATGTTTCAGTTTTTTTAACTATTAGATTTTTATTTACTTATTTATTTAGGAACACAAAACAGAATACAATTGGAATATTAACAATAGAATACGATAAAACATACGAACTAGATTGTATTCCTACACATGTGTACACAGCAACAACAAAATAAATGCAGTACTTTTTAAATTACATTAGAGTATATACGTATAAATATGTAGATAACAAAAAGAAAATATTAAGTTACATAATAATATGGAAAGGAAGTTAGAAAAACAAAAACAAAAATAAAAATAAGTTAGAAAAACAACAGCGCTGATATCGCTTGCATATACAAGCGATATCAGCACCGTTCCTTCTCCAGAATTGCCAGTATATATCACGTTTAAATTTCAATAATTTACCATTAAATATATCTATTGAGCTATAATTATCCACTAAGATATCATTATATTGGCGACACATTCTGACCTGTGTGTTGTAAAAAGAGGTGTTATTAGTATATACCTTAAGAGAAAAAATTCCTGTATGGGGGGAGCGAGATTTCGGCCTGGTGTTGAAATTTATATTGGAAAGAAGAGAAGAAGAATCAATATGGGAGTGAATAATTTTGAATAAACAAATGAAGTCCAGATATTTGCGTCGTGTCTCCAGCGATGATAGTTTAAACTTGGTTAACCGTTTGGAGTATGACCTGACTTGACGTTGGACACCGTATCTGTAGCTTAATATGTTTAGGCACTTAGACTGCACGCGTTCGATACGTTTACTATGTATGTTGTAGTGCGGGGACCATACAACCGAATTAAATTCAAGAATGGTGCGGATGAGTGAGGAATAAAGAACTAAAAGAGAATGTGGGTTCTTGAAGCCTTTGGTGATACGCGTAATAAAACCTAAGAGTATATTGCCTCTATTGATAATATACTCGTAGTGGTCGCGAAAAGTCAATTTTACATCAAATAGTACGCCCAGGTCCCTAACCACTGCTTTTCTTTCAAGATATTGGTTTTTAAGTTTATAGTCATAACAGATTTTGTTGAATTTAGTAGTAAAAGAAATTACATTAGACTTTTTGATATTCATAGACATAAGGTTATCTTGTTTATTAGATTAGAACCATACATGTCTAATGGCGATGCCTCTAAGGGTAAGTATTAAAAAAAAAACTGTTATGTTTTTGCATCGGAATTATAATTAAATTTGAATCAAGAAAACCATAAGAGCATAGCTATTTATGACTTTAATAAAAAAATAATAATAATCAAAATTGGATTATGTTTTGGGGTAGAAAACATTTATCGCGCACTCTTTCTTTTAAATATTTTCTTCTATTTGTCTGAAAGAGCGCACGACAACATTTCTCTTAAAAACAAACATTAAGCCGAACCCATATGAATCAACGCCAAGAGGAAGTGCTAAACGCAAATTGACAGCTCAATTGTCAAATAGAAATTCGGGTTTAACTGCGCACACTTGTGTGAAAATCATACCAAATTTGCCAGTAAATAGAAAAGACTGTATCTCTGTATGATTATACACGAAGATAAATCGTTATAATTTAGTTATAAGTTCTTTACAAAAATGTATACTAACGTAAAATTTCTGTGTACTTATATCATAGACTATAAGGTAACTTTTTAAATAGTAATTTTAAGCTAGATTTAACTTAATAAAATAAACAATAAACTTGCATCCTAGAAAGGCAATATAGCCTAATCATGACTTACACACATCTCAAAAACACAGGCCTCCTTACGATGTCCGGCTATCTGTCTTTCAGTAGTATCATTTTTAACACCCCAGGCGTCTTAAGAACACCAGGGTGCTCATAAGGAAAATTGGCAGGACGCACCTTAAGAGCACACGGAATACGGATGCTTGTTAGGATTCGGCATTTTTTCTCGTGAACGAACCTATACCATAGACAAATGGTTGTCATTGGTGTAAAATCCCGTTCAACGTTCGTTCACTGGATTTTAACTGACCAATCACGTTGAAGAAAAAAGTGAAGTAAAGATTTGAAAACTACGACGTGTCATGAACTCAAACCGTTTTTGAATCAAAACTGGCGGCGCGTGTGTGTATACTTTACCTGATATTTTAATTATTTTCTAAATTCTAATTCTCTAATACTTCAAAAAAGAGGAAGTTCTTAATTTGACAATATGATTTTTTTTTAAATGTTCTTACTCATTGACTTTATAACTTTAAAAACTATGCTATGTGTAAGAGAGACAGCCGCATACCGAGAAGAGCTAGGTCCCTTAAATTCCAATCTTCATCCGCCAAATCTAGTACTAAGGCACTAAACCACAGTGCCCTTGACAAACAAACAAATGCGACAAACGTCTGATTTGCGAAATGACCAGTTAAACAAACTCGCTAGCAGCCATTAGCTTCGTCGATAGCTTATCGCGTCAATTCCCATCTCTCGCCATACATCATCCGCGATAACAATGACGTCACGTCGCCTGTGAGTCTCCATTCTGCGCAAAGACTCGTTAAAACAATCGTAATTAAGTCTCTAATTTATGAGTCGCTACGGCCCAACATTAATATCATACTACACGACAATGACAAGTGATTTCGGAGTATGATTGTGTTTTATTTGTCGTCTTAATGTATTACGCGCAGTCTATATGAGTGGTATTGCTGCCTTTTGTGGCTTTAGATTGAACAATGTACTTACTAAAGTACTTTGGAGCTCCCGTAGTTGTAACAAAGCTTTACCGTTCTGTTGTACTATTTGTGATAAGCCTACTTTGTTTTGGGAATAATATTAGTGAAATATACTTGTGCTGACAATAAAATTGCCTTTTCAGTAGGTATGTAAGTAAAATCGTATTCAGGTGGCTTTTATCATGTTTTTTCTCAGAATGATCGTGATTTCATTTTTATGCTTGAAGGTTTTGTAGTATTATTTGATACAAAATCAAAGGCATAAAGACTAAATTATTGTCAAATAAACGAAAATTGTCTCTTGTTTAAAATCGCAGCATATGCTGGTTGGTTACATAAAGGTAGGTTCACAAATATCAGTGAAGGCTCTGTTCCGGCACGGTACCACCACCGTGATAATCATTTTTCGAACATTTCCTATGAAGGTCACTGAGAGCACTGTGTCGTCGCTGACACTGACATGTCTGAACGCGTTCATAGACAATTAACGAAAGAATAATTGTCACGGTGGCGGTACTGTGCCGGAACTGTGACGTTACTGATGTGTGTGAACTGACCTTAAGAAAGAGGCCTATACCCATCAATGGGATAGAAAGGGCTGTGGATGATAATGATGAAGAAACTACTGCATCAAAGTTGACAAAAAAATATATTTAACCAATATTAAAGATGGAAGATGGAAAGATAAAACTAATTAAAGCTTGTAATATATATAAAGCACATAAAAAAATATGTAAAATATTTTCTTAAGTCACAACTGACTACCTATATATTTTGGTTTAGTTTTTCAACACATAAGTTGTGCAAAAAATCACTTTGACAATATTTTTTAGGGTAGCAAGAAAGTTCCTTGACAACGTCCGGACGTACATCAAGAAAACATAGATTGTCATCACAATGACAGTGCTATATCCAAGAAAAAGTGGAAATTATCGTTAGCCCCAGCATTTCCAACTGTCAGAAGGGAATCAGTGGGCTTATCGCCAAATGAGGCTACTGAGTAACGACTCACTAACTTACATTCTTATATTCGATCGATCCTGATTGATTCTTTCTCTTTTTTGCGACAATAAGGAAAAAACTTTTTGTAATTGGATGTTAAAACTTGATTACTTTGAATAAATAATCTTAGTTTTCTTTTGAATTATTGAAATATTTCCGTTTACTAAGTAAGTAGTTTATTTTTCTATAAAAAAATTGGTAAAAAAGAAAGTTTTGAAGGTTTTGCTCATATAGCAATCGAATTAAGCCACAAGTAAAACACGGCTTAACCCTATCAATATCAAGTACAACTATAAGATATAAAGATAAACAGGCAAATCGTCGGACAAGTTTATGTTAATCCCGTAAAGGGCCGGCGGAGATAAAGTCCGCAGGGATTACAGCGTCGCTACTCGGCTTAGAGCGGACACTCTTGACACTATCTGCCGCAATATTACGCGGATTTCTGTGGATTACCGATCCCATTAACCGGTGCATATAGTTCTGCTAATTAATATTGGAGCCAAGAAACTTTCGCGTCGGGCCGCACTCGGGAAACTTCGGATATTGTGATCAATGAAAGACGAACATTAATCTTGCTGTAATAGTCTGAGAGTGCTATCTGTATATGTATGTATATCTGTGTATGTGTGTGTGTGTGTTTGTGTATATATGTATTTATCTAGTCTGCTATCTGCAATGCTGGTAATGTTGACTGTCGTCTGGTATTTTTACCAACTTCAAAACGGAGGCTAATAATTCAGCTGGTTTTTTAGGGTTCCGTAGTAACTACGAGGAACCTTTATAATTTCGTCATGATTGTCTGTCAGAAATCAGAAATCAGAATTTTTATTTTGTCGAACATAGTAGTTATGTCTGTTTGAATTTGAATTTGAATCTGTCTGTCTGTCCGTGTGTCACAGTCATTTTACTCAGATACTGTCAGCCCTACATAAACCACTACAAAATGCTGTAGTCAAATTAAAAAAATATCACATGTAAGGAATATATGATTTTTTTTCAACCCCACCCCATCGTGTGCTTTGTCGTTCAATAGGTCTCTTAAAAAAGTCTAAGGCTTAATATATTATATCATTTTATCTCAGATATGATGTGTGCGAGATATAGCTCGTCAAAGATGAAAAAATTGTGCCCCTGCATTTCTAAACTATTGGACCTAGATATTCATGACTAACCATAAGACTAGGCCATATTAAATACTTTCAATGAAAATTGTTTTGAATACTCTATGAGTACAACTTTTCGAGATGTAGCAATAAACACATAAAACACTTAAATCATGATAGTAGGTACTGGCAGTAACCTTTTTGCAAAGTAGTTTTTTTTTAAATTACAGAATTAGCTACGGAACCCTAGTATACGCGTATCTCGACACAGTCTTGGCCACTCATTCTATCGTTTTGAAAACGTTTCTCTTTGACAACCAAACTCTAAGAAAATGAAAAAATGTTGCGGAAAAATTGAGTATATAATAACCTTATGCCGCACAAGTATACCACAAAGGGAGGTCTTATTTTATTTAACGTATTTTCGTGTGTAAAAAGGTAACAAATTGTACAACACGTTTTCAGCGTTAAATTAATATTCTTTGCTCTGAGAGACTTTCAGTGGACGGATTTTCCGCCTATCGTTGTGTGGGAAACAAAAATGTTGATTTAGTTATTTTCGCCCGCAGACAAGTAGTGTCAAGCGCGAATAAGAACAAGAATAAATAATAAGAATTTATAGATTACATAAACATAAGACTAAATGCCTAAAAAATAAGAGAGGCGAAGAATATTTACTTAAATAGGATTTATACAGAAATGAAATGTTAATAATAATGTTTTTGAGAAAAGGGGAAAAATCAAGGGATAATAATCTTAATTACAAATTACAATGTTTACACATAAGTACAGAAGACTTTAATCTTAAACAATATTTCGTCGCTCGCAAGAATAACTGTCCTATCTCATTGTTGAAGTGAAAACTTCTTTAGCGTCGTTGCATTTTTGGGATGGGTAAAAAATATTAAGCACGCGTCAGATCGTCAGATTCGAAAATTCGTAAGACGGATGGATTATTTTAGTCAGAAACCTATTCTAACGTTCTGCATTTAAAGTTCATGATTGTATGTACAAGTTTGTCCTTCTAGCATGACGTCATTTCGTTGCGCCGAATGCTAATTTTCGACACATGCACGTAAGACTCGCTAGCTCAGTAGGTTAGAGCACCGAAATAAATTTCAATATGTCAATCGGAGGGCGGAGGTTCAAATCTTTCACGAGTCAGTCTTTTTGCAATTTTATTTTTTAGTTTTCACTTCTGCCGGCACTCCCGGAGCGCAACCCATTGTTTCTTAATAAAAAAAATGGTATTTAGAATGCAAATACATTTAAAGTATCAATGTAAAATTAAGATGTAAGTAAACTCTATGAAAGATAAGATAAGATATGTAAAACATCCGATTTACGAATATTTTTGAAGAAACCACCTAATCTCAGAACACAAAAGCGATCGTCCTGAACAATTGACTGAAATGAATTAGGACAGTTACTCATGCTGTTTTTCCGCATTCGAGTATTTTGTTTTTAAATAAATTAAAATTAATAAATAAAAATATGTATTTATTTATTAATGCATATACATACATGTACATTGGTGCTTATTTGTAAGCCACAATTAAATTACACATATGTACCCCGTTAATTGGGGCGTATAGCATATATTATTACGGTTAAATATTTGGCTAAGTAGGTAAGTATTTATACAGTCTTATAGTAAGTATTATGTTTTATACATTATGTATCACAAACTTCGTATGTATTGATGTACATTTGACATCAGTTGAATTAATTTATAACATACGACAAGAATAGTATTCAGATTTCAGTTACAATGGATAATAATTTTATAAAACGAAACCATGAGCTACCTATCTATACATCTAACTTACATAAAGTTGAAATCAATCTAGTCTAATCAAAATTTATCTTCAAAAAGTCCTTTAAACTATAATAGCACTTATCGACAAGAAACTTCTTGAGTCTGTTCTGAAATGCATTAATTGGTTCTTTCTTTATTGAATCAGGAATGTGGTTTGGTCTAAGATCCCGCTATAGGACGACCTTCACCGAGCTGATTAATGGATGAAAAGTATTTTAAATTCAATTAAATATGTCAATAAATATATTGCAAATGGGTTGTCTAAAAAATTTCAGTCCAGAATGATTAACTAATTATTATTATTATTTTAACTTTTCACTGGTTTTTGTTAATAGACAAATTCCATAACAATCGAAAGTATGAAGCCCATAGAATAGGCAAACGTTAGGTTGACTATTTTTTTCCCGTCACAATTCTTGGGTAGGCAGGTATAAACAGGTAAATCGATACTAGTAACTTGCACCAGTCTGGTTAATGAATTAAAGTTAAATTAAAATAAAGATTATTTACACATAAATATATTGAATTTGTCTATTAACCAAACCAGTGAAATGTTAAAAAAAAGTTTTATTAATTAATCATATTCTGGACTGAAATTTTTTAGACAACCCATTTGCAGTATATTTATTGACATATTTAATTGAATATAAAATACTTTTCATCCATTAACCAACTCGGTGAAGGTCGTCCTATAGCGGGATCTTAGACTAGTTGCAAATATTAATCGATGTATACAGTGGACCTTTTTTGTACATTTCTATCCGCGGTATTGGTAGTTTAAGCTTATATTTTCTACGAGGGTTTGTTTCCGGTGAGTATAAGTGGAGATTTTCTCTGACAAATCTAGCGGTTTCATAGATATAGATGCACGGTATTGTTAGCATGTTATATTGTACAAAGTATGGCTTGCAGCTGGTTCATTGGTCAACATTCACAATGATACGTAAACATTTTTTTTGCATAATGAATATTTTATTGACATCAGTACTGTTTCCCCATCATCAGTACTGTTTTTTATTGACATCAGTACAGTATAGGATTATACCGTAGCGGAACCAGGAGTACGCATATGCATAATAAGCAGTGAGAGCTGTCTCTAGATTACTATTAATCTTTAGTTTTGCTAGAGCATATAAGAATCGCGATAGTTTTGACTTAACTTTTTCGACGTTTTCCTTCCATGATAGGTGAGAGTCAATATCTATGCCTGAAATTGTGCAATCATTTATTTCTTTTATTCCTAGACTCTGTGCAAGTTTATTAAGTTGTAGTGGGTGTTTTTGATGGGGAATGAATTGAATTAATTTGGCTTTATTTGGGTTGATTTCGAGATTTAGGGATGCTAGGTATGTTTCAAATTTATGGAAAGTATTTATTATTTCAGTGAGTGCGTCAAGATTAGTTGTATATTTATATACTAGGGAGATATCATCAGCAAATAATATGCAGGGTGAATGTGTTATTTTTGGTACATTATTGATTTATATAATATAGAGAATGCACGAAGAATCGACCAGTTGATAGTGAGCATATCGGATTTTACGAATTCTAATATACCTGTATCTTGTTGATAATGTTTTATTTGTACAAATTGAATTCTATTAGATAAATAAGAAATAAGCCAATTTAGTGGTTTACCCCTTATTCTTATTTCGTATAATTTTTTTGTTAATATACTGTGCGAAACTCTATCATACGCCTTCGACATGTCCAGTAGTAGCCCGACAGAGTAATATTTTTCGCGCATATTGTTTAGTATTTCCTGTACGTATTTAAATTCAGCTAACTTTGTCGTTTTTTTTTTTCGAAAGCCGAACTGATTTTCATTTAAGAGTATGTACTTTTCTAAGAAACTGTAAATGCGGTCAGAGATAACTCGTTCAAATATAGATTGTAATTGTTATTTACACTTAACTTGTTATCACTTCATCCACAATCGTACAACAAAGCCCTTCAGTTTCCTCAAAGAGGTCACCGAAACGTATCCAGTTCCCCGAAGCAAGCAGGTCTACATTCAGATATCACATATACCGGTGACGGATTAGTGAAAAAACATATATTTCCCTACTCCTCAGCCAATTAAAAAGATATGAAGATAAAGATAAAGATAAAGATAATTTATTTGCATACAACACGAGAATTTTATACAACAAGTGCATAAAAGATGTTACACTAAATTTAGTCGCTTAAAATCATGTTGTGCCGATTAGGCGTACAAATGTCAGGTAGACAGCATCATGCACATGCGAAAAATTAAAAAATAATAATTATTATTATTTGTTATTAGATTAATACACAAACCAAAAATATATATAATATGACAAAGCAGAAGTAATAATAGATACACATAATGTCAAATAAAATTAAAATTTGTCTTTAAAAAAATCATTGATTGAATAATAACACTTCTGCAATAACAATGCCTTCAACTTTTTTCTAAATAAATTACTATTCTGGTCTCTTATTGACTTATGAATCTTATTGTAGATTTTAGGACCCATACATACGATGCTATTTTGCATCAGTGCTGTCTTTCCTTCATGTACGCGCCGTTTGTCTTGGTCGCGCCTATTTCTTACAGTAGTATCAGATAGTGTGGGGAATCGCTCCCGGTTTGTTTTTACAAAAAGGGCCGTTTCTAAAATGTATAAACACGGAAGTGTAAGAATTTTATACTTTAAAAAATAGGGCTTACAACTATCTCTTTTTTTGAGTTTTAACATTGAACGAATACAGCGTTTCTGCCTTTTAAAAATAATAATTTTATCTGTTGAATTTCCCCAAAAAATAATCCCGTACCTCAAAATTGATTCAATTAACCCATAGTAGGCTTTAAGTAAAGATTCTATATTTAGAGTACGAGCTAGTTTGGCGATTGCATATGTTTGGCTACTTATTCTTTTCGAAAGGTGCTCTATTTGTGATTTCCAATTCAATTTTCGATCAATATATAATCCAAGAAATTTTGAGCTTTCTACTTCATTTATAATGTTATTGTCATACGCTACATTAATATTACCTTTGTTTGTTCCTCTTTGTCTAAAATGCATTATATTTGTTTTATTTAGGTTAATTTTTAAGTTATTGTTGTCAAGCCAAGATATAACTGAGGTCAAAGATTTAACAATATCGTTTTCATAAGAGTCAAGTGTTTTACATGAAAGAAAAACTTTTTCAAATATCGAAATAAACAAATATATTTCTCACTTTTGTAATAACCCTACTCGTTGATTTGATATGTTTAAAAATGTTGTGATGCGCCAGAGAGATAGCTGCGCGCGTTGAGCGACACCAGGAACACCCGTGCAGTTCCTTGCCCTGCCATACGTACCTGCAGTTTTCGAAACTGAACACTTTTATTCAATTAGTAGCCCACTCTTTTGGTGTGCATCAGCGGAGCGGAAGCCAAAATTTTTATTATTCTTTTGTAAACTCGCTGTTATACCACATACTTTTCAAAAGTTCAATTTCTTATCTAACAGTTCAAAAAATAAATCCGTTTAAAAGTAGGACAGACAGACGGACAGACACACAGCATAGGTTTAGTTTTAGGTACCCACACCTTTGGGTATACGGAAGCCCGAAAGTACTTCTAACTCATGCTGTTCCAAAGTTATCTTCAATATTTTGTATTTTCTTTCGGGACAAGTAAAAAAATTAACTAAAATATGTGCATTTTAACGATACTTTGACATAAAGCCGGGGAACGAGGAGAGCCCGAGAGAAACGCTCGCGACTTTTGCCGCTGAATTATTCATTTAATCCTTTCAATATCACCGTCTCAAGGTATTTGAGTTTTAGCTTTTTTTTTAATTCGTGGCACTGCATTAACTGGATTAGGTTACCTAAGTCTCTTTTATTTTATCCTTAAAAGGCACGTTTTTTTAAGGCGCTTAATAGGCTGAGAGGTGTCAGAGTTAGGCAGCTAAAGACGAGGAGGTGTTTTAAAAAGGAGTTGCGGTTTTTGTTATAGGACAAATAGCTGGGGCGCAAAATTTGACAGGAACTTTCAACGCGTATTGTATTGCCCGGTACAACGCGCTTTTTTATAATGCAGTCTACGTAGAAAAATATTCCAGTCGACACAAAAATGCTTAGAATTAAACCATTTCGACATTTATTTTTAGGGTTTCGTAGTAAACAAGGAACCCTTATACTTTCGCTATGTCCGTCTGTCTGTCCGTCCGCGGCTTTGATAAAAGACTATTACTACTAAAAAGCTGTAATACGGCGTGGACATATATATATATTATTAATTATACTGAAAGAGTCATAGAACAAAATCTTGAAAAACAGGCAGTCAAAAAACATTAGGGGGTTTGCGAAAACCATTTTTCTATTTAAAGATCGGTTTTCGAAATGTTAAGCTTTGTAGTGATAATTTTTGTTAGAATCAAGTGTCCCCCTCCCCCTTTACCGACTAAACGGTTCACTTTGAAGACATGAAAAAATTCATAGGTACTTATAGCATATATGATGAAATTAAAAGAATTAGCTATCAGGCTTTACAAGTTTACGAGTCATAATCGATTAACTTTAAATAAAAGTACTTATATATAGAAGTGAGAAATGAAAATGTTGTGCAAATTTCATTTAAACAACCATATTTAGTTAACTCGTATGTTCATAGTATAAAATAGAAGACCCCGTTTTAAGTTCACAAAAATTGAAAATGGCAATGTGCAACTGCGGAACCCTACTTTGCGCGTGGCACGACACGCACTTGGCCTTTTTTTAAATGAATAGAACCTTGAATGGCTAGACTTCTGTTTTAATTATTTTTCCTAATATTCTTAATTTATTCAAATCAACTTGGACGTATTTTTGTGGTTTGGGTACAATTGTCACAATTAGAAATTCTTTGACGCTTGCAAAACGTTCTATACTCACTTTGATTCACAAAATGTGCCATGTAAACAAATACATTTTATGTAATAAATATGATCAATTTTAAAAATTATTTTATAACGATGCCGGTTTTAGTTTTTCAACCTTTAACTTGTTTCAAACCTAAAAAAGTCCTCATGTCGCTAAAAACGCAAGCGACCAGATGCTAACTCCGGGAGTCGGGTCTGACGTCAACTACACCCAGACTAAACACTCTGGAGATATTTAAATCTAACAGAAGTTTTTCTCGGCTGAACAATTCGAAAAGCATCTCCGGCCAGTCTCCGAGGGGAAAAACTTCGTACACGTAATTGACGTTATTAATGTCCCTCTCTAAGTTAGCATTTAGTTTGCGAAATAAACTTCTGTGGCACAATTTAAAATGCAAGTGTTGTCGTTTACCAATTTACATTTCAAAGGCGTTATTTATGGACTGTCCGCTGTGTTGTTCCGATTAAACTGCAGCGTTACATTTTGTTATGTGGCAACGGTTGCCAGAAACAACAAGGCGATACAGCAAAGTTTGTAGGGAATAGGGCCAAGCGTAACGTATTAGGCCTGAATACACAGAGGTGACGTGAGGCGAAGGCATAGTGTAGGCACGGCATGGATTAGCAATGTAGTTAAGTGGCGCCTGCATCGCGTTACCTATTTATTAACAATGAAAGAATCTGCGCTGGACCTTTGCCAAACACTACTTGCGTATGGCAAAGGCTCGGTGCAGGTACGATACAAAGCAAAGCAATAAGCCTGAGTCACTTGTGTATAATTCAGGGTGTGTCGCTTTCATAGTTTTTGTTTGAACAAGTTTTGAAGCGACATATCTCCTGTGCCGTATCTTTGCCATAACTTCACTGTAGGTCGTCTGTGTGTAATGCATGTCCTAAGCCTGCATGACACAAAGATGGCATTTAGTGAAGGACGGCATAAAGTAGCAAAGCGGTACGCCTGTATCGGTTATGTATTTTTCAGTGTGTGTCACTTTCATAGATTTTGTTAGAATGAGTTTTGAAGCGGCACACCTCATGTGCCCTGACTTTGCCGTACCATGCTACCATGGTTTGCCGTTTGCTGTGTCATGTCCTTACGTCGTATGTGTGTTGTAATTCATACCCTATTATAGGCCTGAATGACATAGAGGCGGCGCTTTGTGAAGGCACGGCATAAAGTAGCAAAGCGGTACGTCTGTGTCGCTGTCACAGATTTTTCATGAATAAGTTTTTAAGCGGCACTTTGCTTACGCCGTGCCTTTGCCGTGCCATAATCTTACGTCATCACCGTGTAAATTACCCCTTAGTGCGTAGAGGCGCGTCCCACAGGACATATCCACGAGTTCCCCACCACTCGCGTTGGGTTTTCGATATGTTAAGAGTAAAAACGAGTAAGGGGAGGGGCGGGTTGTCACGAAGGCGCGTAGTCAGCGAGAAATGGAGTAACCCATTTTAAACTAGAATGAATTGCACGTCGTGGACGGCAGGTTCGCTGGAATGCTGCCCACTGACAGCGTTTCACATACGAGCCGCACCGATGGCGAACAAGTGCTTTGTACATGAGTACACTTTTCAGTATACGTAGCATATTTATATTTAATACAAATAGTTGTGGTAGCAATAGCAGACTTTATAAGAACGCTAATAGGTACAACAGACGTACAAGGCCTCGTTCAAACAGCTCAGTCTAAAACCACTACAATACGCATCCTTGAATGTCTACTAACCAACACACAGAGTACATATACCATCCTTGAATGTCTACAGTCTACAGTCTTGAATGTCTGAGTAGGTACATATACGAATAGCAAATACTTTATTACATCTTATACTAGTTTTATTTATTCTTTTTAGATGACCCGTTATCACTTCGTTTGAAGGTTGAGCACAATCAAGCACAATTAAACTATATAAGTTTGCAAATAGCATTTTTTATTTTATTTTATACCAAATAGATCCTGGTTTGAACACTAACACAGTTGATAATATAATATAATAATATTGGACGACATTCTCACGCAACACCATCAAGCCCCAAACTAAGTAAAACTTGTACTATGGAAACCAGATGGTTGATGGAATACATAAATACTTTTTTAGGGTTCCGTACCTCAATAGGAAAAACCGGAAGCTTTATAGGATCACTTTGTTGTCCGTCTATCCGTCGGATGTCTAGACCTTTATCTCGGCAACCCGTAAAGTTATCGAGTTGAAATTAAAACCATATACGCAAATCTATAGTATCTTGCTGCAGAAAGAAAAATAAAGTTTCTAAGTTTTCGTAAAAAAAAGTTACAGCCGAATATATCGTAAAAAACGCACATTTCGACACTCACAAGGGAATCAAAACCTATGGGGTACTTCCCGTTGACCTAGAACAATGAAATTTGGCAATAAGCATTGTGTTAGAGTACACATATAGGAAAAAATCCTAAAACTGGACATTTTTAATTTAATCACAAAATATAGGGTCTTTAAGCAAGGAAAGAGGGTCCAATTTTTTAAGTACTTTAACCGTATCATGTGGGGTATCATATGAAAGAGCTTCATTAACACAAGCTAAAACGGGTTTTTAAATATTTTTATGATGTATATTTTTCGATTTATGAAGGAAAAAAAAAACCTTTTATCTACTAGTTTATACGGAACCCTCGGTGGGCGAGTCTGACTCGCCTTGTCCGGTTTTATTTTTATAAAGTGAGCATAGCCGTTATCGTTGTTCAAGTTTGTTGTAAAAATTTGCTATTTAAAAGTTCGGTGTGTGGTATCAAACCCGCACTAGACACGGCTCGGTAGCAGACCACAAACTACCGCACCAATATTGACTTTTGCTCCTTGAAACTTCCTCATTCTGTCTCTAATTAATACTTTTTCATTTATCGATCGAATACTAACATGTGCTGCTTTTATCGGCTTGTTGGAATTACTAGTAAGCAACCTTTGAGCAACTAACCGCGAGAGTCGGAAGTTGCCATTGGCATAGACATAGACATAATTATACAGAAATTTATTGTAACAAGAAACATACACAAAGAGTAAAAATCATACACAAAATAGATAAACAAATAATGGGTTAATCATTGGGTTAATTCATAGTGTATTTGACAAATGTTGTCAATAATAATGCGCTTTCATCGGCTAATTCACATAGGTAGGTAGCTAAAGTAATTTATTCCAGTAAAAATAAGACTTGTGACAACATAAAATCCAATGTATTGGTGTTTTGAAATGTATGTGTCACAATTTCATAGTAAATAATTATCTTATATTTGTAAAAGCGAAGTGCGTTACCTTTACATGGCGATCAAACGGTTGAATCGATTGTTATGAAATTTAGTACAAGGGATATATGTGAACCAGGAGACGGACATAGAGTACTCATCATGATCTTGGACGTTTTTCATAACTACGCGGGTAGGGTTCCGTACAAAAGGTGTGGGCTTATTCGTGAGACTATAGTATCTGTCTGTCTGTCACTTAGAAATGCACTCAATGCGCGCAGCTATCTCTCTCGCGCATCACAACATTTTTAAAGATATAAAATAATTGAGTAATAAAATATACTCGAAAAGTGAAAAATGAATTTCTTTATTTTAATAGGCGTATTTAAAAATTGTTTTATTACCCGAATTCCTAAGAGCCCTTAACGTACTTGAAGATGTGTGAAGACTGCCAACCTGCACTTGACCAGCGGCATTAGATCATTACCGTTCTCATGATGAGAAGACAGCGATTATAATGGTACCGTTCTTACAATTGGATTTGATTTCAAGCGAGATACATAATTACACATGAGTACAAAATCACTTTTCGATTGCAGACTAAAACTGATCAGTAATTCTTCTCTTGTTGTTGTATGCTCTTTGCATCACTCTTCTACGTAGCTCCCGGATAATTTATTCTGATTTTTCAATGAATATTCAAGCTGAACAAAACAGGTTGTTAATAATATGCTAACTACTATAGCGCTGCTCATTTGCATCGGGATATAACATGCACTTATATTAAATTAAAAACTGCATTACTGTCGGCGTGGGTAACTTTACACATACTGTTTCATATTTCTGACGATATCAGAGTATTCATGTATGAGTCTACTAGTATTTTAGTTATTTAAGCGTGTTATTTCGTGGTCAATTTTAAAGTAAAGAAGTCCAAGTCCAATAGTATAGAAAATATTTATTTATTTAAATATTTAAGCAAGATACGATTGACCACTAACTCGCCTGAAGTTAAGCGACAGTGTGGCCGAAGATGGAGCTCGTCGATTTGGAAGATATCTATTCACTCTAGCCTTGAAAATTCCAAGATATGTCTCAGGAAACAGAAATAGCGGCAAAGAATTCCATTCCTGTGCAGTACGCATCATGAATGTGGATCGATATCCCGGAGTACGGATTTTGCCATTTAACGAGAAATGGGTGTTAATTCGCCGACTTTCTGCTAGTCCTGTAGTGAAATGGGGAGGGTGGAATTAGGTCGTGAAGCTCTTGCGCACATTCCCCGAAATGAATCCTGTAGAAAATAGACAGACATGCTACCTTATGGCAGTGTTCGAGACTAAGGAGCTTTTTGGCAGCAGGTTAAAATTTTAAAAAATTGCAAGAATTATTCCCCTTGTACATTATTGCTTGCGATTTCAAAGTGAAATTTGTAAAAGATCTAAACTTTCCTACTAAAATCCTGAATAAATCGTTAATTTACAGCTATGTACGTACATTTGGCAATGGTCAAACATTCTTGCCCTACAAGACGGCCCTTCGTGACCCTGCATTTGTACTGGACATATTCATCTACATAAGTAACTCGAACCACGATATGCTCCAAACTGGCTGAGGACCAAGCCAAACTGAGGCTTGGACCAAGAGACTGCATAGAAATAAATATAGATCCACAGACTAGAGAAAAGCAGACAATGCGTACAAAACTTGAAAACGAAGCAAATTTAAAAAAAATAAAATTATAAATATTCGATAATCTTGAGTGTTTACACACTTAATTATGTACAAATTTATAGACAGTTAAGAATTACATACCTACATCTAAAATGCCGAACTGGTATAGAGTCTCGTCGGATGTGTGTAATTTTTGAATTTTTGAACTATTAAAAAATTTGTAAATTAATATTATGTTTCGCTAAAATTAGACAACGTTTGTGAATACAACAGACCTTTTCAGCTAATTGTTATCTAGTGTTAACAACGAAGTAACAAAAGGATAAATCAAGTTTTTACAGGTTTTATACGTTTTCGCTATTGTAATTCTTTGAAATTAAACAACATATAACATTTTTCAATCAACTTCAGAAAAAGAGATTATTAATATAGGTATGTTATACGAGTATATGCATGTATGTAAACTTGTTAGAATTGCACGATAAATAAAATAAATAAATAAATATTTGTGGACATTTCACAATTTCACAATGCTCACATAATTATGTTTGCTTACCTATATGTATACATGTATGTTTGTCCACGTATTACGCGGAAACTAGCAGTCGTATTTCAAAAAATATTCACTTAGTTTGTTATTTATATACAAAAAAAAAAACATCTAACCGATCTTAGGATAGTTGGATCTACGATTTTATATAAAAGACGTACAGAAATTGATTTTACTTTCGAGTTATATGCACTCTATCTGCTTTTTTCTCTAGTCTTAGTATAGATACATACCGCCAGTGACCACTGACGATAAATTCTCAAAGTTTAAGCTTCTAAAGTTTTGCAGACAAGATTTTAAGAAAGTTTATTTAAGATTTAACTCTTTCACAACTCAGCCATGTGGATTTGGTTCGTTGGGTTTGCATTTTATTCGATGGTTTCCATGATATTTTTGCTTCAAATATAATCGAACTACTAATATTTTTTACCCACAAAAAAGGCTTTAGTTAGACCTCAAAAAGGTTGGGTGATGTTTCGTACAAAACACGAAATCATTTTATAAAAAAATAATGTTCACTAAACATGTTTTAGATTCAGTAAACAAAATATTATTC
Source organism: Lycia hirtaria (assembly GCA_947563715.1). Taxonomy (NCBI): domain Eukaryota; kingdom Metazoa; phylum Arthropoda; class Insecta; order Lepidoptera; family Geometridae; genus Lycia; species Lycia hirtaria. The sequence continues at coordinate 2,633,727 of OX387379.1, forward strand.
TTTTATCGTCCCACTGCTGGGCAAATGACACACACTCATAATCCTTCTATTTTTCTGAGTCCCTGGTTTAGTATCTTTGAATATCGGTTCGTCGCGTATTGGTCGCGTGGTATATGAAAATATCAAATCAAAACCTAAAAATACCACCCTGCACCTTCCCGGGCCACAAACACTCCCCCAGCTCCTGATCCTTCCGAGCCTTGCCTTTCTGTGGGCACTGATGAGGTCTTGGAGGCGCTTCGTTCTTTTCACAGAGGTTCTGCATCCGGTTTGGATGGATTACGTCCAGAACACCTCCAGGAATTAATTTCCCCATCGGCCGGCGATAATGGACCTAAACTGCTGAAGGTGGTTACAAATCTATGCAACTTTTTATTGAAGGGCCAGCTCAACCGAGATATAAGTCCTTACTTTTACGGTGGTTCCCTATGTGCTCTTAAGAAGAAGGATGGCGGGGTGAGACCAATAGCAGTGGGTAATACCCTACGCCGCCTTGTTGCTAAGTTGTGCTGTCGTTCCGTTAGGAGTTCTATGGCTTCCCATCTACAACCACATCAGGTGGGTGTTGGAACTCCCCTTGGCTGCGAGGCGGCCATTCACGCCACCCGGACGTTCGCGATGCGAGAGGACAGCGACGATATTCTCATCAAATTGGACATACGCAACGCTTTTAACACCGTAGAGAGAGACGCCATTCTGACAGAAGTTAAAGAGCTAACACCATCTATTTTCCCGTTCTTACACCAGTGTTACGCGACATCAAGCAACCTCTTTTATAACGGCATGTGCATTTTATCCCAAACCGGGGCTCATCAGGGAGACCCTCTGGGTCCTTTAATTTTTAGTTTGGCCATACATAGGGTAATATCATCCCTCGAGGCTCCGTTGAATGTATGGTATCTTGACGATGGCACCATCGGCGGAAGTCCGGATACGGTAGAGAGGGACGTGCGAGTTCTTTTCCCGGCTCTGAAGAAACTAGGCCTGGAAGTTAACACTGCCAAATGTGAGTTCTTCTCTTGTGGCCCGGCAGGGGCGGAAACATACAATAGATTCCAGTCCCTCATACCTGGACTTAAGGTCGTCGATCCGACTTCCCTCAGCTTACTGGGTGCCCCCATATTCGTCGAGGGAGCTTATTCATGTATGCAGGAGAAGAGTCGGATTTTGGCATCACTTGCAGACCACTTTAAGAACCTTTCAGCACACGTATCGGTGACACTTCTGAAGAATTGCTTCGCTATGCCCAAGTTGATCTATGTCATTAGAACAGTTCCAACTTGGAAGCTTCCCGAAGAAGTGTCTCGATTCGATAATACGCTAAAGAATGTGCTGGAGGAGACACTAAATGTACACCTTAGCGACACGCAGTGGTGTCAAGCCAGTCTTCCTGTCCGGTACGGTGGCCTGGGTGTGCGTCGCTTGCAGGAAACGGGACCTGGAGCTTTCCTTGCTTCGTCACACGGGGTCGCGGAGCTTGTCACTAACATTTTGCCCTATAATGGTGACAGGGTCCGCATCCCTTTCGCCGAGGAAGCCCACACTGCTTGGTCAGCCATGTGTCCGAACACCGACATGCCTGAAAACCCAAAGTGGCAAAGAGGCTGGGACGACCCATTGTGCAAACGTCTTCTTTCGCAGATGCGGGACGAGAGCACCGGGGTCGATCTGGCCCGTATTAACGCCGCTGCTGGGCCAGAATCAGGCGCTTGGCTTCACGCCCTGCCCTCCCCTCACATGGGGACGCTTCTGGATAACGACTCTTTGAGAGTGGCTGTGGCTCTTCGGTTAGGGTGCTCCGTTTGCGAGCCCCACGTTTGCGTATGTGGGGCAAGAGTCGAAGCAAACGGACATCACGGCCTGAGTTGCACCCGATGTGCTGGACGAAGACCTCGACACCACGCAATAATGATATCCTGAAGCGTGCCCTTGTTTCAGCGGAGGTGCCAAGCGTGCTGGAGCCCCCCGGCTTGTCCCGCTCAGACGGTAAGGGACCGGACGGTCTCACGTTGGTTCCATGGCAGAAAGGGCGGTGCCTCGTGTGGGACGCTACGTGTGTAAGCACGTTTGCGTCCTGCCACCTCCCTGCTACCCAGCAGTCCGCTGGCGCAGGAGCAGAGGCCGCCGCCCGAGGCAAACATCTCAAATACGCATGCCTGGAATCAGCGTACGACTTCGTCCCGTTTGCCGTCGAAACAGCGGGACCGTGGTGCTCGGAGGCGAGGAAGTTTGCCTCGGACCTAGGACGCCGCCTGAGAGAGCGAGGACGTGACCCTCGGTCGGGCCGGTTCCTGGTCCAGCAAATTTCTCTCGCAATACAGCGCGGGAACGCGGCAAGTGTGCTGGGTACATTTGGACCGGGGTCTACGCGAGGGTGTTATTAAAGTTCAACCGTGGTATTTTTATTGTATTGGACATATTGTATTACTAGATAGATTCCATTATTATTTTTTTGACATGTATTGATTGTTTTTATTATCTATTCTATTTGTCATTTTTGTGACATTTAATTTGAATTTGTATTAATTAGTGACATTTTTATTATTGTTTTTCGTGTATATTTTATAGTGCTGTGTAACTAGTGTGTATCAACCCCAAGTTATTAAAATATAGAGGACGACGATAAAAAAAAAAAATACCAATTAAACAGAAAGAAATAACTATAAATAGTTCACACAACAATCCTTGATTTTTCACTTACGAAGCTAATATTTAACAAGAAAAGCTATAGATAGCTAAACTAAAACAACCTTATCGTTAAAAGCTATCAATTTTAGATAACTGGAACATTTATAATTTATAATAGAAATTTATAATACATTTATAATATATCATCATCATCTCAGCCTTAAGAAGTCCAATGCTGTCTGCTGGACGTATGGTGGGAACCATGGATTTCCAAAAAGACCGGTTGGAAGCGGCCTGCACCCAACGTCTTCCCATCACTTGTATGGGGTCATCTGTCCACCTCACGGCTGGTCTTCCTATGCTGGCTTGGCGGTGCGTGGTCTCCACTCGAGAACATAATAATACATAATATTAGTATGATTTTAAGAGAAAAGGGCATAAAGCTGCAGTGCGAGGCGCGTCACCGACCGAGAGTGACGTTTGCGCTGCTCCTTAAAAAAGACCGCCGAATGCGGTTGAAACTATAGTCGGATATTTCGGTTTAAACAGACGTGAGTGACCCGTAGTTTTTATTTAAAATTTGTGAAGATCACGTTAGTTTCCATAGTAAAACCTATTTTAACGCCTTAACAAAATATATAAAATCTTATAACACAATGAGTATATTGAACTAATAGTACAGTCATGTCCACAAACAACAAATGCCCCATTGAACCCTCCCCCGCTCGATGTATCAAAACCAAAAGATCGCATCCATCTTCGATAACAATCACTCCTCTAGTCCACTTGATTGATCCGGGAATCGTCCCGGCTTCAGCCAATAGAGATCTTTTCCCCAATTGGAGGCCACAGTCCAGTTAACAGTTACTCCTGTGTAGCTCTCTTGAGAAATGTTGCGTGGATTTTTGACTGCTAACCACTTGATAGGCACTAACTTGAATTCAACTAAAAGTTTACGAGAAATATGGACCACGCTCACAGTATTCAAGAATTGTTTAAAAAAATAACTTAAGCGTCTATGTGACTGAAGTTTGCTATCCTCGCCCACGCTTTTATCACATGATACCATGTTGGATTCAAATTCAAATTATTTACTCGTACTAGTTAGCAAAATAAATTCAATGTCAATTACCTACTACAATTACATTAAAATAAAGATATATAAATGAAAATAATAATAGATATAAATTAACTAAATACACTAGTACTCAATTATAATGAAACATAAATAGTTATTTGTTGTGCAAGCCTGCAAAGTTGGTTTTTGGGGCGAGTACTTGTATTGAAACCTGAGTAGCTAAGGATTCTAGGATTAAACCACGAGCGAAGCGAGTGGTTCAAATATAGAATCCTGAGCGTAGCGAGGGTTTCAAAAGTACGAGATGCAAAATAACACAAAACACAAAATGATGAATTTATGCAGAAACACAAAAATTTTCACCTCACTACAGCGAGGAAAATGCTAGTCCAGTGCTGTCACCTGTGGCTGGTCAGTGCGATTATTCAAAGAAATGAGGTTGGCGCACTGACATGAAATAAGTATTTAATGCATTTTCAGTGGACTTGCGGTGTAGAAAAGTATGGAATAGAAAGGTTCGAATTTTAAAAACTCTTTCCACGCTAGCGGACAAAATGCACTTTTCCACTCACATTTCTAATGACAAACATAATCTTTCCGAGCTTGTGAGGTGAAAATATCTTTACTAATACGTAAGAATACATGAGTTTGTATTAAGATTGTATTTTGAATGTTACATCTTAAATATTATTATTGAGATTCTTTCCGTACAGATTTGCCGAAAGAATATTTTGTCAATTTATGTCTTCGAAAATTTCGTTAACTATTCACTTAGCCCCACTTAGCGACTTAAAAGTCGCAAAACGACATCACTCTTATTTCATATGAGATAAGATCGCTCTCAAAAATAAATATGATTTTCTTTGACAGAGTATGCAGTATTTCTATGTGATAGAAAAATATAGATTGCTATCTATCCATCATGGTAGGTTCCATCAAAAAAGTCTATTTTTGAGACTTTGTACGTGAGTAGGTTGAAAATTTTTTGAAAGTTTTTTTCTTATCAATGTCTTTATCAATTATATCAATGTTATTTATTTACCCGGAAAATACTCACGATATTAATCGGTCAAAAGATCGACCGGTTGGAAGACATCGATCTTTTGACCGATTAATATCGTGAGTTTTTTCCGGTTAATTAAATAATATAAATGTATTCATTTTCATTTCATAATTCTCATTGAAGTTTTAGTACTGTTAATTATATCAATGGCACACATAGAATGGAATGGAAATGCTATACATTTATTTTATTCGTTTACTTTTTTAAGTATATCTATGTATTTAAAACAATTTTATGCAACGACGACTTTGTACGCGAGTAAAAAAAAAAAAAAAATACAAAAATACAAAAATCTTTATTTGACCCAATTTACATACATTATTGTGCAAGTCCCTGACCCCTATACTAGGTTATTTACCTGTATTATAGGAGCCAGTGCCTTCCAAATGTCACATTTTATAATGAATATATATATATTTTACACTCAAATTTAATTTAATTTCTAAACATTAAATGAGATCTGTATGTGTATGCGGTGAGAGAGAAAGATAATTTGTGGGGGTGTATTAGTGCGTGCATGCGTGTGTGTGTGTGTGTGTGTGTGCGTGTGTGTGTGTATGTATGTGTGTGTGTGTGTGTATGTGTGTGTGTGTGTAGTGGGTGGGAAAAGTGAGATTGTGTGTTCCTGTGTGTGAGAGAATGTCAAGGAATTTATCTTTGAGTCTACGCTTACAAAAGTTTTTCTAACAGTTTTTCTGCAGTATCATAATCCATTTTCTCAAGCCACTTAACAATATATATTTTTATTTGGAAATTATTGAAGGTTTTACAATTGTCCACATTCCTCATAAATGAGTTATATAGACGTGGAGCTATGTGTGAACAGTGCCTTTGAGCCATCACCGACCTTGTGGCCGGAACTGGACATTGGTCTCTCCTTTTTGTTGTTGGTGGAAGTAGTGGTATTGTATGTCTATGGTATTTTCTGATAATGTTGAAAAAGAAAAGCTTACGGACAGAAAGGACATTAGCTAATCCATACACTTCACTAGTGGGGTGTCTATAAGGAAGACATAACATAACTTTAAGAACTATACGTTGCGCGCGCTCAATCCTAAGCATATGCACTTTTGCTGAGCCACCCCACGAGCTTATGCAGTATTCGATTATACTCTGACAAAGAGCTTTATATATTTGCATCAGCAAATGATAACTAGCAACACTTCTTAAATTTTTAAATACATAAATAAGTTTTCGGACTCTAGATGATAAAGCAGAAATCTGGTGATTCCATCTTAAGTACCTATCTAATATTACCCCGAGATATTTTATGTTATGCACTCGGTCCAGAATGTCACACTGGCATTTTGACTGGAGTCCGAGTGTACGGTTGCATGGAAAAGAATGGATTTTGAGTGTGAAGTTTTTTTCCGGATTTGAGACTTTTGTTTTGCTGAAACAAACATATTTAGTCTTGCCAGTATTTAGTGAGAGGAGACTGTCTTCCAACCAGCCAGTGACTGCAGCAAGTCCCGTTTCAGCGGCTGATTTAACTATAGACCAAGTTTTACCACGGAACATAAGGACAGTATCGTCCGCAAACATAAGAAGTTCCATATTAGGGACTTTCATGCTACATAAGCTGTTGATGTAGATAAGAAAGAGTGTTGGACCCAATGTACTTCCCTGCGGAACTCCATATGAGCACACAGCTTCGTAACTGACATGCACACCAATTTTAACTCTTTGTGTTCTTCCAGTTAGATAGTCCTTAAACCACTGGTGCACATGTCCTCTTATTCCGAGGTTCTCTAAACGTTTTAGTAATATGGGTATTGATACGGTGTCAAAGGCCTTTTGAAGATCCAAAAACACACCTAGACACCTATCTCCACTATCAAGACAGTCTGTAATAAATGAAGTTAGGTGTAGGACTGCATCATTTGTAGATTTATTACATCGGAAACCAAATTGGTTATTGGCAAGCAAAAAGTTTGATTCTAAGTACTTGACTAATCTTTTATTTGCAACTTTTTCTATTATTTTTGACAATGTACTAAGTAAAGATATGGGTCTATAATTAGATGGTAAATTTTTAGCCCCAGATTTGTAAACAGGAATAACAACAGCGTCTTTGAGTATCTTAGGAAACTGGCCAGTTTGAAAACTCAGATTAATAACATAAGTAAGTGGTTCTAATAGCAGCAATCTATTTTGTTGAATTGTTTTTGTAGATATACAATCAATGCCTGGGGCACTATTAGTTTTAAGAGAAAGGATTATGTTATTGACTTCATTCAAATCAGTAAGAAATAGCGGCATAGAGTGAACAGGTGCACTTTTTATATGGGACTTATCTTCCAACGTAGCTTCACATGTGCTTAGCTTGGTAAGTATATTATTAGCCAGGTTAGAACCTACGTTAGTAAAGTAGTCATTGACAATATTTAATGCTTGTTGTGGAGATTCATCAATATTTAACAGTTCTTTAGGAGGACTTTTTATCTGTTTAAGATTTCCAACTTCTTTTACAATATTCCAAGTACGCTTAACATTTCCTAGGCTATTTTGCAGTTCTTTTTGGTAGTATTTTATTTTGAGTTGTTTAATCATTTTATTACATTTGTTTCTGAATCTGACATAGCTATTCTGAAGGAGCTCATTTTCTGGTGATATCCTAGATTTTTTGTGGAGTTCATTTCTCTTTCTAATTATTTTGATTATACTCTCGGTAATCCAAGGCGTTAATGGGCGATTTCTGTTAGAGTGCAGCTCTTTAACGGTGGTATTTTTATTTATTATATCATTCAAATGCTTAGAGAAATGTTCAGTGGCTATATTAACGTTATTAATTTTATAAAGATCGTTCCAATTTGTAGTTTTTAAGTTATGCTCTATTCCATTATAGTCAACTGATTTCTTTTCATAGGTATTTTTAGATCTCGCTAAATGTTTATCTGAAATTACTAACATAATTGGACAGTGGTCTGTTAGACACGGAAAGACAATTGTTTGCCAGTAATGTCTTGTATTTACCATAAAATGATCGAGACATGTAGCAAATCTGGTAGGTATATTGATACCTTGTCTCAGATTGTGTATAGCCATTAAATTAAGGTAGTTACTAACCGTCGAGATCATTGTATCTTTATTAGTAAGAGTATTTATATTTATGTCTCCTGTAAAAATAATGTTCTCAGCCGGTAAAGTTTTTAGAACTCTATCAATCGACTCTAAGTATTTATTAGGATTTTTAAAACAAGATGGTCTATATGAACATATTACGTTATACTTATTATTTACATTAAGAATCAAACAATTACCCTCTGCAACCTCTGGTTCATAGCAGTTGGTTTTAAGCTGATTCCGAACATAAACAACTACTCCATCATTCTTATTGTAGTGTGTTTTTGTATAGTACATATCGTAGTTGGGCATAGTCGGAAGCAACGACTGTTCCTTAGTCCAACATTCTGTCAGCACGAATATATCGACATGTAGATCAATCGATGATGCGAAGCTTACAAGAAGATCAAAATTGGCATTGATGCTACGTATGTTGACTGTCATTATTGAAAGTGATTTATTGTTGAAATAGGATTTTTTTAATAGTTCGGAGCAGTTTGTTGGGTTATTAGCGAAATTACATACTGGATTTCCAGTATTGTCTATGTCTGATAAAACGTTATTCATAGTGTAATGAGAAAGGGAAAATGACTGAGCTATTAATGATCAGAAATAATTCACTAATTCGTTCAATTGACAAAACAAATTCTTTAACTGCAGAAAGGCGCTTTAACAAAAGGCATGTACTGAGTAAGATATTATTATTCCGTTTTATACCCGAATAACATTCTTCTTCGTAATAGTAACATAGTATGACAATGAAGTAACAAAGCTGTGATATAGATACTGTGATGAGTATGATAATTGTAAGGGTGTATACATATGAGTTGTATATAACGTAGTAATAAAGATGTACAGATTTATCGGCTGTGATGTATTTGTTGTGTGTGTGTGAGTAATTGTGTGGAGTGTATGTGGTATTAATGTAGGCTATAACTTGTTTACACAAAAAACATGTAAATAAAAATAAGCAAGTATATACGTTTCCTAGGTATAGTCAGATTGAGCGTATCTTAGTAAGATCACCTTCGGCATCTATTCTTGTGTGTTTTCCGCCGTCTGTTTTTCTAAGAAACACTCTTCCGTGCGAGGTCCAGCAATAGGCATAGTTGTTAGTTTTAGCAAATTCCCTAGATAGATAGTACAGCCGTTTAGTCTTGCTTGTAAGACTTTCGGATACGAAAACGGGTTGGACAGGACCCGGAATTTTTAGTTGAGTTGTACAAAACTTGTTATCCTTATTTTCTCGATTAAACTTTTTAAGAGAATCAATAAAATTTTCTTTGGTAGTTACAGAGCAGAAATCAACCATGATAGGTTTATTTGTCTCGGCTTTTGTCTGTACGCGGAAAATGTCTCTAATATGATTATCTTGGAGATCCAGCTTCAGGGCGTTTCCCGCCTGCTTAACGAGTTTCATAAGGTCTTGTTTAGACTCCGGTTGCTTAAACGGGACATTACGTATCTCAATAGATGACGAACGTGCGGTACGGTCCATACTCTCTATTTTTTGTTCAAGAACATTGATTTGACTCAGCGCTGAGCTATATTTATCATCCAAAACTTCATACTTCTTACAAAGGTCGTCATAATTTTGGTTCATGAATTCTAATGCTTTGTGAATCTCTGCATTTTGCTCTTGCACTGTTGCAATAGCAGCGCAGAGTTTGTCAATTTTGATGTCTCGATTCTTCTCCCATTTTTCCAACATTGCTTTTAGATCGTTTTTCAAATCAGATTTTAAGGACGCTATATCGACGAGAACCTCTGTTTTTTTCTTTAGTTGTCGTTTCCCAGGAGCAGCATGCTTTTCAGAGTCGCTAGTGGCACAAGCATTGCTGTCAGAATCATCTGCTTGCAGATTTTTAACAACGGCTGGTTGTGTACGTTTTTGCGACATTATTGTTTAGTATTCCATTCAGTAGAATTCCAAAAATAAAGAATAGGTGTTGTATATGCACCCCTAGATTTTGTTGCAGATAACGGAGATGTTTGGCGTGCCGCGATATTTCTGTAGGCGCTCGTCAGTTCAATAAGTGCTGCACACGCGTTGCATGTATTTGTGCGGCTTGTTTGTGTGCACTAATATATTGACGGATGCAACAGGTGCTATCGCTGGTATATCATAGGTGGTGCGTACTCACTCGCTCGCGTTGAAATACACAGCTGACTCCTCCTCCGCGCTGCACTCCTGGTACTTGACTCAATATTCACACTCGTAAATATTTATAATTAAATTATTTAAAATTAAAATTTTAAAAATAAATTGCTCTAAACACACGTCTGCACTCCTCAGAGGTCCGGAGGGAAGGGCAAGTAGGTTGAAAATTTTTGGAAAGTTGTTTTCTTATCAACGTTCTTAACAATTATATCAATATTATTTAATCAACCGGAAAAAACTCACGATATTATTCGGTCAAAAGATCGACCGGTTGGAAGACATCGAACTTTTGACCGATTAATATCATAAGTTTTTTCCGGTTAATTAAATAATATAAATGTATTCATTTTCATTTCATCATTCTCACGGAAGTCTTAGTATCAATGGCACACATAGAATGCAATGTAAATGCTATATATTTATTTTATTCGTTTACATTTTTAAGTACGAGTATATCTATGTATTTAAAACTACTTTATGACCTGTAGCTATCCTATCAATAAATATTTCATTTCAACAAAAATTATATAATTGTTCAAAAACATTATTATTTCTTAGGAGTATAATTTTGCTAAATACCTTTTTAACAAATATAACACAACCCTCTCAGTAAACATTGTAATTATTTTCCCGACAATTAATTATCTATGATTGAATAGGAAAATTTTCCGGCAGCCCCAAAATATGCGAAGTGTTTTCGATAAAACATGAACACTCCTCGAGGATTCACGGGTAGGTTCGTTAACAAGCCAACTTTATTCATTAACGTGTATTGTCTTCGAAATTATCCGTCAGGTCTGCGGGGCTTCGAATATTTTCGATGTATTTTGTTTATCTTTAAGAAACAGAACCCAAAGTTTAGCCGTAATTCTACAAGAGCTTAGCAAACTTGAACGCGTGCGACGTTTCTTAATAAACCTGTTATCTGGGGGTTTAAATATTTAAGCTTGTAGATACAAGTATGTCAATAAATTTGCATAGTCTTAAGAGGATTGTTGAGTGTGTAATTGTTAATACGAAATTAAAAGTTGATTTCTACTCATTAACATTATCAAACTTTTTAATAGAACCAGGACCTACTTACTAGTCCTGGGTTAATCGGTCAGCGACCATTTTCAAACACCAATAAAACCAATGTTATTAACAAAACTTGTAAAAAAACGAGTGCCTGATCAACGCGACACGTGACCAAAATGCTGGAGGACGTCTGGCATGATACGTAATTTCTGATCAACGTGGCAATACATGAGCATGCTGGGTACACTGCCAACGAGTAGTTGTTTAGGCATTTAAATTATCTTTAAACCTTCATCGGTCTGTCAAAAATCGTCATTGCTAAAATGAAGGTCGCAGAGCGGGAAGTATTGCATGAACATTTACCCAGGAGTGGGACAGTATAGGTTTAGAAAAAAAAAATTACGCCCAGTCATTTCATCTGTATTATATATGCAACAGCAAATTCTTCCTGCTCTGCGACCGGACTTTAAATAATATAAAAGGCCGGTTTCATGATTCATGGCCCCTCTCAATGTAGCGATAATTTTTCCATATTATATTTTCCATATTTATCTATATCTATCTATCATACAAATGGAAAAAAAACCATCCAAAAAACAACCATCAATATATGCTCCTAACCATTATTCGATTTCGATATTTTTTTGCAACGTTTGCTCTTTAATATTTCACTATATCTTCAAAGATTAATATTTAAATAAATGTAAATACAGAAGCCTAACATGTAACTATAAATGTAAAACAAAGAAGTTTTAGAAACCATAAAAACTAGCTAAGGACACTTTTGATCTAATTTTCTTTCAAATAGAAAAGAAAAACTAGATAAACAGCGATCCATACATATGAAAGCTACGATGCCACAAACAGATAAACAAATACACCCGTCAAATTTATAGCGTTCCTCTTTTTGTGTCGGGGGTTAAAAATATATCGAAATCGGCTATATTATGTAGGAAGATTTTTTTAACTATTGTGTCTTCAACTATCCTCTTAAACAATCCTATACATATGTTACTAAAAGTTTGAATTTATGGCACTTAATCCAGCAGATAACTCTTACACCTTTAAAACATAATTAAGTATTGATGTGATTTATAGTGAAAAAGAATTATTACAAAAAAATACCTTTATTTTATACGAATTTACAGTCACAATAAATTTGAAGATTAATGTTCAGAGTCATTTGTAATGTGGACTAAAATTTATGCTTTTTTATAAAACTCGTTTTAAAATAAAACTTGCTGTGTAATCTAATTTTATATGAATAAATAGATAGCATAGTCAACATTTATTTTTATTTCCAAGTTGATGGATAGTAGTTTACTCGTTTAGAAAGCGCTATTGCAAAGGATAGTATGTGAATGTATGTCGCTTTGTAACTCCTTTACACTGTCGGGATGAACGGACTTGAATAGAATTTTTAAATTGAATAGATTAAATTGATAGGTAAAATGTCCAAAGTTTTCGCAACTGTGATTTATTGAAATTAACTAAATTAAACCAAACTATTTAAATTTATCGTTACATAAACAGACGTAAAAGACCTGGGCTTTTTACTTAAAAACGTTTGAAAATTACTTTAGTTTCCACAATATTATACCTATGTTTGTTCGGAATATACCAATATCTACCATTTCAACAAAAAAACCTTAAAATAAAAATAAAAGATCTCTGGTCATGCCTATTGCCACAAATAAGTTTAAAACGTCAGATCTTAAAATGATGTAAAATAGACACGATTATTTATAAATCCATTATAAACAATGAGATTTTATCTATAGAGAGGTTATACTCAACGAATAGTAAAAGCATGGCAAATCTCAGTTCTCAGCACTTTCGAGGATAAGCACATTCTTAAGGCCTTTTATCTTCAATATTATTAAGTTCAATATTATGATATATACCTTAGTTGTTGACTTCAACGACAAAAGAAGTGAGATCTAAAAGTGTACCAAGTTCAATGGTCAGTCCTGAAATTTATTTATAGCAACGTAAAATATTTTATAACAACTTCAAATATCAATTCTTCTTATAACTTAGGATAATATATTGAAACCTAAGGTCTGACTTGGCTACTTTTTATATACGAATTATATTTTAGACTTCTCAAGTTTTAAAGCAGTAAGTTATTATTTTATTATTCCGAAAATTTGGCTTGCTGGTAGAAACTAGCCATGGAACAGTCATGGAAGAGCCCTAGGTTCGATATAGGGCTCTTCGATGACTGTTTTAGTAGGTACTTAATAATAATTCGTATATGAGAACTAGCCAAGCCAGACCTTAGGTTTCAATAAATTATCCTAAGTTATAAGAAGAAATGATATTTGAAGTTGTTATAAAATATTTTACGTTGCTATAAATAAATTTCAGGACTGACCATTGAACTTGGCACCCATTTAGATCTCACTTCTGTTGTCGTTGAAGTCAAACAGCTAAGGTATATATAACATAATATTGAACTTGGCTCTCATTTCACATTTATGTTTTTGATGGGATTACAGATCAGTGTCACCCAGATCTTTAGACTTCCATTCATGATGGACTGGAAGAAAAATAAAAATATAGAATGTACCAGCTGTCTCTCTTCCCAGACATATTTTAAAAGTCTATATAAGTATAGTAAAAGTTAAAATTGTTGTGTATATAGGTAGGCGATGGGCTGAATCCTTGCCATTGCTGGCCACCAACACATCTTACTCTCCAATACTTTAAGCCTCTAACGCGCTCCTTCCCATCCAACCCTCTAAAATCAGGGTCAAATGTGGCGTCAAACGGTGGTATTTAATGCTCTGCCTGCCTAAAATAGGCGTGATTATAATAAGTGTGTGTGTGTATATCCAAAACTTTAACTATTTCTGTAAGAATAGCGAGTAAAATCGCGAGGCATAACTAGTATCAAAATAAATATAAAAGAGATCAATGTAGAAACATTCGTTGGCTTAACATCCAACCCTATGACAAATGGAAAAAGTTAGCGACGCCATACGCAGCTCACCAAGCCGTGTTCACTGCGAATTTTGTCAATATGACTGAAGAGAACCTAACAAATGACGTCTTATAAAGTTTTATAACCTATGAATAAAACATTTTCTCTCGACGAGTTATTGAAAATATACGATTTCGAGTACCTTTCTTGTCATTTGACTTTATATCACAGTTCTATCACCTTTGAAGTACTCACAAGCAGGAGATAAGTAAAGGATTTTAACCAGCATTTTTTTTAATATGAAATAGATAAATATTTTTTAGAAAATATGACGTTACCCCACAGATCATATAACGTTACCCGGTGAGTGTTAAGTAGGATTTAGCTGAAAATAGAGCGCGTGTGTACCTAAAAAAAACTACTCCACAGACTATAAAACAATGAAAATTAATTAGCTATATAAATTACGCGTGTGTCACCTCAAATGATATATTTGTTGGTTGCTAGGCGTAAAAAACAAATATAATAAATAAAAAAGTCTAATCAAAATTAGGTAAATATTTTTATATTACTAATAAATGGCCTGTGTAAAGTTTCTTTTGAACCAATTTCATCTTACTCGCCTAATCGTTGCCTCAGTGCTTGTTTGGCCTATCTACCATTGGTAAAATTTCACAGGAGAAGAGTTTAATGTTCTATTTTTTTTTTTCAAAAAGCTGTTTTTGTAAGACTTGAAAGTCTTTTTTATACATTAATTACATTATTTTTTTGTTGTTTTTAAAGATAATGTACGGAACTCTTCGTACGCGAGTCCGACTCGCACTTGGCCTTTTTTTATACATATGCATATATAATTAATGTATAAAAAAAGACTTTCAAGCCTTACAAAAATAGCTTTTTTTGTAAAAAAATGCGCATTAAACTCTTCTCCAGTGAATGGTAGATAGGGCTAATAAGCACTGAGGCAACGTTATGGTAACCGCCACACAAAGATCGCCACTCTAGGTTAGAACATATTAAGATTGTAGTTCTCGGGAATAAAGGCGACAGGGAGCTAATTGCCGTGTAGTACGCATCAACGATATGAACTTTTGTTGAGTACGAATTTAGTGCATTTCAATGAGAAATTGGTGGCCTGTGTCAATAAACTGTTATTGATCGATTGATTGATCTATAAATAGAAAGAAAAATGTTGTATATAATTCTCCTCCGCAACAAATACTACCAATTAAAGTATGTTTTCCTTCCTCAAGCGGATGTTCAAGGTTCAGTGCACAATGCTTGCATCACTGGACTGTAAAAGCATCGCAAATTCTGCACTAGCGTCCACCATCCATGGAAGAGATCCGGGATGCCTTTGGTGCGAAAATTGCTTTGCTGTTGGAAATATTTCGAAAAGGTAACGCTTGCTTATAATAAAATATATTTTTAGAATTTGAAATAGAATCTCTATAAATTGTTTTTATTTTTCGGTAGCTCTGCAATCAGAGGACCTACCAAGCGTACTTTTACTAATAGTACGCTTGCTAGGTCAAACAGGTAAAACTGTCACAATAGCTCGTGAATATCAGACACGTACGTATGACTTGCGTGTTTCACACGTCGCCTTTGCTTGTTCTCGTCTATCATATTATATTTAAAATTTGTAATGCCTGCAAAAAATATGCGTTTATCCTCATTTAAGAACAGTTAAATGAATTGTATAAATTTCGGCAATGTATAAAAAAACTGCTTAAAATAATATGATTTCCTTGCGAGCCTCAAAAGATGCACCATAAACAGAGTATAAACCAGTTATATATTATACAGATCTCTTTGGTATAAACGACCTTATCCTTAGATTGCGTTGATTTAGAAGTTAGATTTTTTCACTTCTCCAAAGAGTAGCAGACCTGATTATTTAATATTAATTTCAGCTTTATGCCCTCCACACGTTCCTTAGAAAGGGATCTTGACAGGCGGTCAAACAGACAACAAAGTGATCCTATTATATATTCCGTTTTTTTTCCGACTGAGGTAAGGAACCCTAAAAAGGCTCAATACTTATATTCCCTACATTATAAAATATACATATTAGCAGTAACTAGAAAAAACTAAAACTAGAAATACAGTTTGATTCTGGTTTAAAAAATATATGTATAAGTACTTATCATGAAACGATTTCGCTTAGAAAAACATAGATTACATTTGCATAAGTTTTTTTTTTCTAGTTTAAAAAAATACCTCTCTCTTTTTATCGAACTATGTAGTTCATTCGTATAAAATAAAATAAATAAATGTATAAAATAAATTTTAATACAAATGCAATCGCAGAAGCGAATTGAGTTAAAACATCGCACTATACCGTCAGTAGAAAAGCGCAAGTACCATTTCTACAAAGAAAACAATCTTTTTGCCCGAGCAATTGGCCCCGGAGTTAACCAGATGGAACTTTTTCCGTTTATACGTTGTTTGTCGTAGAAAATAAAACGAGGAGAAAAGTTCTGCGTCACCCCTAATTGAACGCATCGGGCCTTGTGATAAATGTTGCTTAATTTACTCGATACTATTGAATGCACTGCTTAATCTATTTATTGCTTCTTGATTTTTATTGCTTCGTGAATATTCTTATTGTTTACATTTCTATACAAATTAGAATTGGCCACACTTGAATATTGTTGTTGGCTCAATTTAACTAGGACACAAATAATACACTCAAAAATATCGAATATTTACAGACGTGCGAGATCTCTCGTCGGTCTATGGAAACTGTAAAGGGTCTGGCTGAGTAACTGCACACTTAAAGCGTGTGTTACAGGCGGAGCCACCAACGCTTAATTGGTTTAAATATCCGTAGTTCGGCCATCGTCCGTCTAGCTCGCACATACACACATTTTTCAAGATAACCCACATTTTTCAAGATATAAAATAGACTGAATGAACTTAGAAAAATATCGTTTGTAAAACTAGAAAACTATATAACAAATATTCGTAAAAAAATTCAATTTGATCCAAGTTAATTTTCTTAAGTATCTAAAAATCATTTTTGCTTTAATAATTTGTAAAAATGATTTTTATATTTGAAAATTGACATGTAAGTTACTACTATTAACTACAACAAAACAATATACAAACTAAACTACTACACAAAAGGCATATCGATTAGGTACCTCAGACCGATAAAGGTCTAAAGACAATCCAAATGCTCAAACCTAACGCTTAAACCTAATTGTAAGTAATAATACTCGCGCAAAAATAAAAAAAGCGTTTTTTTTCGTTTTTTTTATAATAACTAAATAATTTTACTAAAATTATTTTAAAAAAATACGTATTTATAATCTTGTACAGCGATTTACACATACTTTCTCACAAAAAACGTATACTCAACAGCGTACTAAGCGTAAACGAAGTCGTAAGTTAGAGTTCAAAAACCGCTTATCTGCAGTCGGGTATTTTGTATACTTGTTTAAATGTTCCAAATCTTTGTTCTTAATAGATATTTAGAAGAGAAACCTTCCGACCTTAAGAAACACCCTCGATTAAGGTCATCTTGAAACAATAGCCAAGTCCCAAGTATCCAAATCTACAACAATATCTATTTCGCCATCTTGTTCTAGGAAAATTTCCGTAGTTAGTTGTTTGAACTTAAGCTCGGACACTAGGGTTGTTAGTAATTTTATAGCTTCGGACCTTTAAGAGGACCGTTGAATACGTAACCGAATCCGATGGGCATGTATAAAATACAAATGAAAGTGGAAGAAGCGAAAGTCGTTTGTCAAGATCGTAAGATGTGAAACAATTTTTGAAAAAATAAGCGTGATTTTATATATATATATATATATAAATTGCGCAATTTTCAGAATTATTAATAGAAAACAATTCTCTAATTTTAGACTTTATTTTGGCGATTTTTACATAATTAGAATCAATATCCGAACCTGGTTAAGATTTTTGTGGAACGCAGGTTTCTGCGTTGGTAACGCTCCCAAAGTCCCGAAACGCCAGTTCATTACTGTGACATATACATATGCCATGAATGATCTACACAAAATGTAATAAACTCTGAAAAAGCAAAAAGACATACAAAAGGTATTTATTTTTTAACCGAATTCCATAAAGAAGGAGGCTCTCAATTCGACTGTTTGATTTTTTTTTGTTTCTTTGTTCAGCGATTACTTCGCCAGTTATGAATTGATTTTGATGTTTTTTTTTTTGTTTGGTAGGTCACATTTCAGACGTGGTCTCATATAAAATTTTACTAAATCGATTCATTGCTTTGGTATTTATCATAAAATAATTTCAAAAATACGTCATCCAAGTAAATTAATTGCGTTTTTTAAATCGGATTTTTAGTTTTTTTAACTATAATTATTCAATTAAATAATAAGAATCATCAAAATATGACAATGTTTTGGTTGGCTCATCAGTTTGCATAATTATCATGTTACTTATTTTGTTGTAGATACAGGCTGTAAGTATCAATTTCCTTAATCTATATATATATATATATAAATCAATTGGAGTTCGTTTGTCTCGCTAAAACTCGAGAACAGCTGGGCCGATTTAGCTGATTTTGGTTTTGAAATGTTTGTCGTAGTCCAGGGAAGGTTTAAGCGTTGAGAAAATATCGGGCCCACTCATTGATAGGTGATACGAAGTACGCCGGGTCATCTAGTAGTAAATAAGTGAACGAGTCTCGTATATTAATTCTGTATTACTGTAAATTTGGTAAACTTTGCCTGATACTTCCCTACAAAACTGGGTATTTGTTAAGCTTTCAAAATAATAGCTAATCAAAAATTAAATAAAAGGCAGTTTTCAAAGTTCTTTAACTGGCTTTAACAGCATGGGAAAAGAAGCAGTTCATTCTTTGTTTTTCTTTTTCTCATAGTCCAGCATGGATATCAGTAAAAAAAAAAATTGTTTTTATTTGTCACGTTGGAAACGTTTCCTGTATTAACCAATGTGTCGGTACTCTATTCAATTGTAACTTGAAAGTTAATCCAGAATTCCTCCAGAAATCGAAAAAGAAATGTAGCTTGTTTTCTCTAACTCTATTCCGTCTTGCCGATGGCGTTTTGTCGGATTTAATGTGAATTCGCAACAATGAAATATTCATGGCACATTTGCAGGCAGATCTGTCCGATCGCTCACGTGTGAAATAATGCAAACACGATAAAGTTATGACTGGTTTAGGGGGTTGTTCGCGATCGGCGACAGTTTATGCTGGAGCTGCGTTTTAGGAGGAAAGTCACTGTTTCAAGTTATGTCTTTGTAGCCTGTTTTTTTTTTCATATTAAGTAACATTAAAGTAAATTACTTTTCACACCACCTGCTCCATAATGTTCCTTTTTATGCCATGTAAAGGCGATCAAAAGTACATCTTTTATGCTCTTTTGGATTTTATTAGGTGACACTGCGACATAATGTGATTTGAATTTGGAACCTAAGTCTATTAAATTATCTACGTATCAACTAATTCTATTTATTTTAAATGAAATTCTTTTCGTTCTAACTTGGTTACAACTCAACTTTTGACTTTCCTTAAATCTGTTCCACTTTTACCTCGATTTAATTTACACGTATTCATTTAGGATCACTGACAATTTTGAGACGTGATATGTGAAAATATTAAAAAAAATTAAACCACGTCAAAACATCTCGAAAAAAGAAATAGAACACTGTGTTTAAAAAAAAAGTTTGCGGTAACTTTTCCGGTGAAATTGCAACGTATCCTGAACCTAGATATTTAAGCATTTACTCTACGAATTCAAATAAGCATTGCTTGTACTTATGCACTTCTGTTTGATAATATACAGCTGAGCTACTCACCGCCTGAGGTTCGCAAATACGCCTTTGCAGTTAATAAATACCGTCTGGTGCGCTGGCCTTTACTTCCAGACGAGAATTTATCTAGAAATCTGTTACACACTAAATGCCAAACTGCACAACAGCTTTCCTTATTTTGTAGCTATAGTAGCTCAGTTGATATTGTATGTTATTTCCATCGAGATAGATACAAGAGGCGACACTTTGTAGATATCTTCACGACGCTTACGCGCTTTGTTTAACGGTTGGCAGCTCTGAATCGATCCATAGATTAGCGCATACAGATAAGACAAAGCTTTTGTGCCTACCACTACCACGCTGTATTAAGATTTCACTATCATATATTTTCTGTCATTTCTCAGGTCGAGTCCGGTCCCTTATAGTGCATTTAAAATAATAAAAAAATATACTAACAGGATAACACATTGATTACACACATCCCTACACACACAGGATACAGGGTACAGGATGCCCTATTTGTACCAAATGGATATATAAAAAAACCGGACAAGTGCGAGTCAGACTCGCCCACCGAGGGTTCCGTACAAACTAAATAGATTCAGATTCAGATTCAGATTTTATTTATTGTTAACTGTGTCTTATGAATTACATCAATGATGTTAAAATACTAATTTGGGTATCAACAGTTAATTTCATGGCGAACATACAATAATTCAATTTATAAACATTAAAATAAAACAATTACGCTATTGAGATTAAAACTTAAAAATAATATCTAATTATTATTATTCGAATGTCAATAGTAATAAAATATCTAATGTCAAATTAATGCTAATTACAAACAAAACATTGGGAATGTTACACAATACATACAACTCATATCGAATATTACGTTTGTCAAATATAAAATGTCAAATATAAATTTAATAATAACATGTCAACTTTAATAACCCATACATTAATGTCAGTGTCAATGAATTAGTATTAGTATTACCTATTTCTACATTAAAAATATAAAAATAAAAACAAAATCTCAAAGTTAAGCGACAGCATTTCATATAATTTTATAATTTATCGTTAAAAAATCCTCTAATTTATAATAAGCCTTCGTAACAAGTAAATTGAATAGCTTTCTTTTAAACACATTCACACACTCCGATTCCAATATATCATTCGGCAAATGATTATATATATTCGGGCCCATACCACAAACATCTTTCCCAAAACGTGCCGTCCTGTGAGTAGGCATTTTTATTTCTGGTACTTTTCAGAAATTCCTGATAAATAGCGACATCTCGTAAATATAGAGACTCGGAAACGTCAGTATTTTTAATTCCAAAAAGTAAGGTTTGCAAGATTCAATTAAATGGCAATTTCGATTAAATGGCAGACAGATCTCATAAATTTTTTTGGGATTTAAAAATCATTTCTCGTTCCGAGCAATTACCCCAAAATATTATGCCAAACCGTAGTGTAGATGTAACATATGCATGATAAGAAGTTAAAACTGCTTGTCGATTAACGACTTTAGATAACATGTATAGGGCATACGAGTAACTACTCAGCTTCGAACATATTGATTCAACCTGCTTTTTCCAATTGAGACTTTCGTCTAAATGGAGACCCAAAAACTTAGTAAATGTCACATTCTGTTATGGAAATTAACGTGGCTTTCACACATTTTTTAATAAAAACTACGGGTCACTCACGTCTGTTTTGAGCCGAAATATCCGACTATAGTTTCGATAAGGTGAAGGTCCTGGCACGTGAGAAGTTGTTTGTGCCCCGGAAGGTCAGGGAGGCTATATAAATTAGTAAACGACCGACCTTTAACAGAGATGGGGATGGCACTTACCACCCTGTTGGAAACCTTGCCTTCATGGAGCTCGGGAGGATGATCGTGAGTCTAGTGGTGATATTGTGAGTTCCGCTTGCTGGAACATTTCTGACACTCACGAGAGTTCTAGTGAAGAGGACACTTCAGCTGAACCGACGCAAGACGACCAGCTTCCCACCCTAACCCTTTTGCAACCGATGACATCACGTGCGGCACAAGCGGCACGTCGCAGTGCAAGGCGCGTCACCGACCGAGAGTGACGTGTGTGCTGCTCCTTTGAAAAAGACCGCCGAATGCGGTTGAAACTATAGTGGGATATTTCGGCTCAAAACAGAAAATTAATTTTACATGTCAAATTTTTATTATTATTAAATGTCATAATGTTAGTTTTGTCAAAATTAATTAATAAATTATTCCGTGTCAACCATTTGATTGTATCATGTAATGTCAATTCAATTTCTGCTTCCATCGATTTATTTTTATCACCTACAAAAATTCACTGTAATTTTTGTAAGTGATAAAAATAAATCGATGACCTTTATTTATCGCTACCTTTATTTTGAAAACGCGTCAAGACATCGTGTTGAAATTAAAACCATATACACAGATCCATAGTGTCTGACTGCAGAAAGAAAAATAAAATTTATCAGTTTTCGTAAAAAAAAGTTACAGCCGAAATGACGTAAGAAACGCACATTTCGACACTCGCAAGGGAATCAAAACCTATATTGTTTTATAGTACACATATAGGAAAAAATCCGAAACTGGACATTTATAATTTAATCACAAAAAATTGTGTGCAAGGAATGATGATACAAATTTTAAAGTAAATTAACCGTATCATGTGGGGTATCATATGAAAGAGCTTCATTAGCATAAGCTAAAACAGGCTTTTAAATATTTTTAAGATATATACTTTTCGGTTTATGAAGGAAAATATAAAAGAAATATATGATTTCCCCCCTTTTATCTACTATAGTTTGTACGGAACCCTCGGTGGGCGATTCTGACTCGCACTAGTCCGGTTTTATTTGATAACAAATCGCTGCTTGGCACCAGTAACTTTGACGTTTTATTTCGCTAAAATAACGTCAAGAGTAGAGTCTTGTAGAGACGAAGTAAGTTTCCGTTTCGGAAACACGACACGTGATCCGTTTGGCTGTAATCCAGCTGAATCTTGTACATGCGACTTCTGTTTTCTTATAAACTATAACTAAACTGTTAGAATAACAATATCAATATATATTTACAGACAGTTTAAACGTTTCGATATATAAACTCTAAGCTAGAGAACTGATTCGGCATTGTATTCTGATATTTATTTTTGTTTTTGACGTGACAACGTCTAATAAATCGATGAACGCCGGCTGCATGCACGAAAAAGTATGACACATTGTCCCGTTACGCGTTACGCTCATTGTCCCGTTACATCATCATCATCATCATCATTTCATCAATGTTTTGTTATGCTTATGACGTTGTCACGTTAAACTATCGTCCGTAAACCGACTTTACAGACAAGCAATTTTTAATCTGTTCGTGGATTAATTAATTGTTATTCATATTCATATTCATATTTATTGATAAAATATTATTTTACAAGTCAATACATATTGTAAAAACACATTACAATCATTGTAATCATACGAACCAATAAGGGTTACAAAAATAAATAATAATTACAAAAAAATCTACATTAATTCGATGTCAAACATAATTTAAAAAATAATACCTAATAATAGAATTAAACCAAAAAAAAAAAAAAAAATTTTATATATTGTTATTTCAAATGTTGAATAAATTCGTTAAATCATAAAAAGACTGCTCGATTAACCATTTTTTAAGTCTCATCTTAAATATAGTAAAAGTGCCAGCTTCAGTGATTTCATCGGGTAAATGGTTGTACACGGTCGGGGCCATGACGTGTGTGAGCTTAGTGGACTTCTCGAGAGAACGCGAGATCGCCATCAGTTTGTGCCTATTGCGAGTATGGTACTGATGCTTAGAGCCGCGCTCCTGGTAGCTCTCCAGGTTTATCCTGGCGAACACTGCCACTTGATAAATCAATATGGCAGGTAACGTCAGGATTCCTAGCTTCTTGAAATATGGGCGAGCTGGGGTATCCCACGGCACTCGCGCCACGCACCGCACTGCACGTTTCTGCATGCGGAACACTCGGTCCCAGTCAGCAGCTCGAGCCCACATCTCTGCTCCGTACTGCAGCTGCGAGTGCACCGTAGCAAAATAGCACGCCCGTGCAACCTCGCTTGGCACCACTTTCGCCACGCGACTCAGCGCGAAACAAGCGCTTCCAAGTCTGCCACAAACCTTATCTATGTGTTGGTCCCACTTTAGACCTCGGTCTATTTCGAAACCCAAAAAGGTTGTATTTTCCTGTTCTTCAATCCTCACTCCATTCACAAGCACTGTCAGTGGCTGCAGTGGCTTCCCTGACAGGCTAAATTGAATGAAGTGAGTCTTGGTGAGGTTGAGAGCGAGGCCATTTATGTGAAACCACCCTGACAGCTGGGAGGCTGCCTCATTAAGCTTCTGCTCTAGCGCGTCAAATGTCTGCGCCGTGACTACAGCGGCCACATCATCCGCGTACATGAGTACGTCAGCGGCGGTCACGGCGCTGATACTATCTCTGACAAATATTTGTACGCCATCTTAACTGGCAAAACATGTTCAAGCAACTCCAACTCTCTAATAACACCAATTATGCATGCTACTGAATGTGTTATTTTATCTCATGTTTTAAACAAATAAACAATATCTATCTATCTATTGAGGGCGCTGCTCAATGCCACATTCTCTTTCTGAACAGACTCTACTTTGATTCATCCTACATCTCAGAAGGCAGGTATACTACCAATTGAGCGAGGCCAGTCTTGAGTTGAAAAAGTTGATGATGATTCATAAAATCAATGTGTTATTATTAATCAGAATTTATGAAATAAATATAATTAAGACCACATAAACAATTAATAAAAATCGATGGGACTTGATAAGTTAATATGATTTGATTTAAACCTTATCTAAGTTTTTAGATGATTTTATAACAAATTGTATTACTTTATGTATAAATAAATAAATGCTCGACTTGGCCGGGGCCACTGCCGTGCCCGCAGATTAAAAAATTATATAAAATATGTAATAAAATTCAGTCGCAGTGCGGCAAAATGTCTAAGAAATATCATCTCAGCCACAAGAAGTCCACTGCTGGACATAGGCCTCCCCCATGGATTTCCAAAAAGACAGGTTGGAAGCGGCCTACATGCTAAGAAATATGTAATTATTGTATCCTAACATCATTCTATAATGCATAACATTTTTGACTGGCCTTGTGGCTCAGTTGGTAGTGTGTTAACGTCTACTTGCTGAACTGAAAGGTCGTGGATTCAATCCCCACCCAGGGCAAACATTTGTGTGATGAGCATGGATGTTTGTTCTGTGTCTGGGTGTTTCTATGTATCATATGTATATATTTACAAAAAAAAGTATATATGTATTCTATCAGCCATCTAGTTCCATAGTACAAGCTTTGCTTAGTTTGGGCTAGATGGTGTTGTGTGAAATGTCCACAAATATTTATTTATTTATTTTCTACAAATAAATATTCAGATTCTGATTTTGTATATATCAAGGCATAAAGTTAGGCCAAAACTTTATCTAATAGCTCCCATTATTTCGTTATATACGACACCTCTGTACAAGAGTGCGTTAACCGGAACGGCGCTACCCTCTATATAAATCGCGCGTCGTCCCGCGGCGGCGATAAAAAAGTTAAAAAACCCCGTTTAGGGAGGCAAAGAGTCGTACGCATACGTTGATGGTAAACGTATCGCTTTGATGTTTGTTTTATTGAAACATAATGTAACGGTTATTGTTCTTTTTTAGGGTTCCGTACCCAAAGGGTAAAAACGGAACCCTATTACTGAGACTCCGCTGTCTGTCCGTCCGTCCGTCCGTCCGTATCTCATGAACCGTGATAGTTAGAGAGTTGAAATTTTCACATATGATGTATTTCTGTTGCCGCTATAACAACAAATACTAAAAAACAGAATAAAATAAATATTTAAGGGGGCTCCCATACAACAAACGTGATTTTTTTGCTCGATAGTTGATAACGGCAACAGGTAGAATACGCTTGAAATATTCACTGAATATTGAGTTATATTATTCACTTTAAAAATAAATAATTAAATGTTTTTTTTTTTTTTTACCCATACAACAAACGTGTTTTTTTGCCGTTTTTGTAGATAATGGTACGGAACCCTTCATGCGAAAGTCCGACTCGCACTTGGCTGGTTTTATTATTATTTTTAGAGTTAATGTTCCATATTTCTACTGATACGACCTGCGGGGTTTTCGTCACTTTCATATAATTTGATAATATAAATACGGCAAAGTACGAGTTTCACTCGCACTCCGAGGATTCCGTACTCCTATGCATGACACAATACTCATATGAAACTGAACACTGATATCAGGGCTCTTAGCAAAATATGGTTTAAGTCTAGTAGAATTGTATTTCACATAATATTATTCTACAATAGGTACAGCTTAAAATGCGAGGCGTTCACAATGTTTACATACAATATCAAGTTCAAATACAGTTAGTTACTGGCCTATTTTTTTATCCAAAGAGATTTTAACACCTACCGTTTACTTTATTTTAAATGTATGTCACATGACACCAACTGTAAACGAAACGTTCGCTTGTCATTTTTCGTTTTTTTTTGTGAAATCTAGGAAGTTTTATCTATAAAATGTTATTATCGTTTTTGAAAGTTACTCAGCGGGCTATGGAGCGGGCTATGCTTGGAGTTTCTTTGAAAAATAGAATCAGAAATGAGATTATTCGACAGAGAATGCAAGTGACCGACATAGCCTATAGGATTAGCAAACTGAAGTGGCAATGGGCTGGCCGTATCTGTAAAAGAACCGATAACCGTTGGGGTAGACTAGTTCTGGAGTGGAGACCGTGTATCGGCAAACGTAGAGTGGGGCGCCCTGCAGCCAGGTGGAGCGACGACCTGCGTAAGGCGGCTGGTAGCAAATGGAAGCGTAAAACAGAAGACCGTAAAGGGTGGCGCTCTTTAGGAGAGGCCTACGTCCAGCATTGGACGAACATCAAATAGGCTGATGATGATGATTATCGTTTAAAAGATACAGCCGTTTAAGTGTAGTACAGACAGATGGACAGACACTGTAGCCTTACGAATAGGCTCCCGCACCCTTAATGCGATGACCTAAAAACAAGATATAGAAAAAGAAAAATTATTAATCTCCAATAGCCGAAATGGCTTGACGGATTTTGATGTGCGAGGTGTTCATAGATTTTTCTTTACTCCCTTAGTGTTATATGCTATATTTATGTATAATTATATATAAATATAGCCTAATACGACTCTCGCAAAAATGAAAAATGTGTTTTTTCGTGGCTATTAAAGAAATTTTTCGTATGAAATAAGTGATTTTACAAAAATTATCTTAAATAATGTTCATTTAAATAAATTGTACATTAGCTATGTGCTTATTTACTCGCAAAAAACGTACACTCAACAGCATATCAAGCGTAACGTAAGCGTAATTACAGAGCAAAAATCGGTAACTCGCAGCTGTATATTTTTAAAATAGTATAACTCCACCAGCAAAACTTCTCTACGGGTCTCATTAAGACTTATTAGTAAATGTTTATTGTTCATAATAATCCCTTTAATCAACTAAATTCAATAATCAAATTATGTTTGTAACTTGTCTGAACACCCCTTAAAGTAAAATATGAACTTCGATATAATCTGTGGATTAGGTTTCTGAAGAGGGCTCAATTACCTGTCATGTAGACTTTTCTCCTCTTATGTGATGTAAGTAGATTGGAAAATATATCAGATGTATTTTATTTACTCTCTTTTGCGGCGTAAATACTATACCTACTTATCTAAAATTAGAAATATATTTTCACCCGAGTTCAAAAAAGGATGAGGTTGCCAAATCGATTCTATGTTTTTATATATACCTTATAACGTCGTTTAAAAACTGATTTAGTTTTTTTTTTATTTGAGAGGATATAGTTTCAGATTGCTTCCATAGAAATTTCATCAAAATCGGTTCAGTAGTTTTATTTTGTTTTAAAAAATTGCGTATTTTGCTATAATTATTTAATGTATGTTACTTCTTAACTCCGTCGTTTATGAACCAAAGATAAAGATAAAGATAATTTATTTGCATACAACACGAGAATTTTATACAACAAGTGCATAAAAGATGTTACACTAAATTTAGTCGCTTAAAATCATGTTGTGCCGATTAGGCGTACAAATGTCAGGTAGACAGCATCATGCACATGCGAAAAATTATAAAATAATAATTATTATTATTTGTTATTAGATTAATACACAAACCAAAAATATCTATAATATGACAAAGCAGAAGCAATAAAAGATACACATAATGTCAAATAAAATTAAAATTTGTCATTTAAAAAATCATTGATAGAATAATAACACTTCTGCAATAACAATGCCTTCAACTTTTTTCTAAATAAATTACTATTCTGGTCTCTTATTGACTTAGGAATCTTATTGTAGATTTTAGGACCCATACATACGATGCTATTTTGCATCAGTGCTGTCTTTCCTTCATGTACGCGCCGTTTGTCTTGGTCGCGCCTATTTCTTACAGTAGTATCAGATAGTGTGGGGAATCGCTCCCGGTTTGTTTTTACAAAAAGGGCCGTTTCTAAAATGTATAAACACGGAAGTGTAAGAATTTTATACTTTAAAAAATAGGGCTTACAACTATCTCTTTTTTTGAGTTTAAACATTGAACGAATACAGCGTTTCTGCCTTTTAAAAATAATAATTTTATTTGTTGAATTTCCCCAAAAAATAATCCCGTACCTCAAAATTGATTCAACTAACCCATAGTAGGCTTTAAGTAAAGATTCTATATTTAGAGTACGAACTAGTTTGGCGATGGCATATGTTTGGCTACTTATTCTTTTCGAAAGGTGCTCTATTTGTGATTTCCAATTCAATTTTCGGTCAATATATAATCCAAGAAATTTTGAGCTTTCTACTTCATTTATAATGTTATTGTCATATGCTACATTAATATTACCTTTGTTTGTTTCTCTTTGTCTAAAATGCATTATATTTGTTTTATTTAGGTTAATTTTTAAGTTATTGTTGTCAAGCCAAGATATAACTGAGGTCAAAGGTTTAACAATATCGTTTTCATAAGAGTCAAGTGTTTTACATGCTACGGTGATAGTGCTATCATCTGCAAATAATGTCATAGGTTGAGATGTAGCATTAGGCAAGTCATTTATGTATGCTATGAATGAAAGTGGTCCCAGGACACTACCTTGTGGAACTCCGTACGCCACTTTGCGTTCATACGATCTATATATTTCTTCTGCTTTCGTGATAAGATTGACTCGACTGATTTCCGTGATTTGTATTCTATCTGCTAGGTAAGACTCTATCAAATCTAAAACGTTACCACGTATTCCATACGCTTCTAATTTACTAGCTAAGATTCTGTGATCTACGTAATCGAACGCCTGCGTCATATCACAGAATATGGCGCACACCGGAGTGCTTTTATCCATACATATTAAGACGTTTTTAATGAAATCGTATATGGCCATATTAATACTTCTATTTTTTCTGAAACCCTTTTGTTCATTGCATAGAATATTTGGATTACTCTCTCTTTACTTGAAAGGATATAGTTTCAGAATAGTTCTATAGAAATTTCATCAAAATTGGTTCAGTAGTTTAGTTTTTAAAATAAAATAACTGGGAAAATATGCAATTTTACTTTTTTCTACTTTTTACGTTTACTTGAAACGTAATTGCGTATTTTTACGGATTTTCTATATATTCGATATATTTTCAAATTTTGACTATATTCGAACGAAAGGTGTCCATGACGGATGCGGTGACGCATATTCCGTCGCAAAGGATTGCTTTATTTACTTAATAGTGAAAGTACCAAGTATACTGCTGCGTGCAACTGTCACGGTAGGGTAGACCGAGGCGAAACGGATCACGAGGCCAATCGGTTCGAAATAAGAAAATCACAAATACAAAAATAAAAAAATCTGCGCGTCATGAAACGTAACTGCAAACGTCAAAGCGTTCCCTGGTTCACGCCACGCTATTTTAAATTTATAGTAGAACTCTCTCGCCCGCACCTCAGTGCCAGCGAAAATCGCAAGTGACACGGATGTAGGGTGCGGTCGCGTTTTGCGCCAAATATAAGGTAAATGATTTTGGTTTTGCATTTTATGGTATCTTTAATTAACTTTATTGTTTTAATTGTTGTTTTACCAAATGCTATTTGAAATGAAATATGAGTATAATGCTAGTTTTTTACGCTATAGTGATGGATATTTTTTCAAAAGATATTGTTTTGAAAATATGGGTATGGGGCTATTCGGATCATTGATTTTGGGGCGAATTTGATCATAACGCTTAATGCATATAACTAACCAATATTTATTTATATGTTGTTTTAGATGGTTCGAAACTATGCAGTACAAATCTAGAACCAAAACCAAGCCCAAGTAAGGACCTACAACCTAATGAATTCTCAAAATCAGAGCAAAGTTAAAGTAATGAACCGGTGGAGAAATGTGCCGACAGAGTCGGTGCTAAAGGCTTTATACACTTGTGAATTATGTACAGATAAGTAACTGATCTCATAATTTAGGTTTATATAAGCGTTTTTATAAACATTTAAAGTTTTTTATAATATTTCTTTGTTCAAAAGAAGTTTATTTGTTTGATCCAATTCGCCCCCAAATCGGGGGTGAATCGGATTTTTCCCGATTTTCAAGTTTTTGTTAATTAAGAAGAAAGTTTTAGTTTTGTTAAAAATTTTAGTAAGTGGTTATAAAATATAATAAATACTAATTATGATTCAATAAATAAAACTGCTGTGCCTTATTCAGAAGTATTTTTTTTTCAATCCAAACTTGAAATGATTCGCCTCGGTCTACCCTAAATCAAATTATGAACAGGTTTAAGGGTAAGTAGGTATCCAGATACCGTATAAGTTAATAAGTCAGGCAATGTATATGAGCTTTATATCTATAAGAATATTTATGACTTCACATATTATCTATAGCATGTAGAAATAGCCTAAAATGCTAGGCGTTCATTTACAATATCAAGTTATATAATATTTTTTGTGATTGTCGCCAAGTAAAGTATCTATAGCAGTTGATCGTAATGTTTGCGACAATGCAAGATTATTTTTCATATTACCAAGTCGTTTTAGGGACTCGTCGACTTCAAAAAAGGAGGAGGTCATCAATTCGACTGTACTTTTTTATGTTTATTACCTCATAACTGATCGACTGGGTGAACCGATTTTGATGATTCTTTTTTTATTTGAAAGCTGGTGCTACCCGTGTGGTCCCATTTCAATTTGGTCCAGTTCTGACAAAGGCATCCATGAGAAGTCGGTTGCTTCAGTTTTTAAACTATAAATATTTAAACTTATTTACGCATGCTTGTCTCGCACTTGACCAAGTTTTAGTATTTGTTAATTTACATCAAATGTGTCAATCCTATAATTTTGCCAATTTTGAGACTTTTACACATTACCGTTCAAAAGATACAGCCGTTTAAGTGTAGGATATACAGACAGACAGACATCGTTACTCCGCACCCTTAGTACGTAAGCCTAAAATCAACAAAAGACAAATCTAACAGCAAAATTATACTTCTCATCAGTTTTGTACATTATTAAAGTAATAAAATAACACAACTAAAGTAAACTAAACTAAAGTAACTAAGCTTTATGAAGCACAGAGAACAAACACATACATACATACATACATACATATAAACATTGAACAATGTGTGGTTGTATAAATGGTCCCACATCAATTACTTGTGTTCAATCAGCGCTAAGGTTGTGTGCCGCGGTCGCTGCAATCAGAGTTTCCTTTGATTCAGGGACTTTATGTGCTACTTTGCCATTAGACGAGACGTGAGAAATTAACAAGTAGACGGAACCAAGAGGGAACTTTCTCTTACTGATGAACTTTTTCTTTACTCTCTTTGCAAGTTTGTCTTTTGTGATTTTATTTTTAAGAATTTTATGGTTTGCTTTGTGGTTTTTAGGGTTCCGTACTTCAAAAGGAAAAAAACGGAACCCTTATAGGAACACTTTGTTGTCCGTCTGTCCATCTGTCAAGACCTGTATCTAGAGAACGCGTAAAGGTATCGAGGTTAAATTAAATTGATGTACGCAGATCCATAATCTCTTGCTGTAGAAATAAAAATCAAACTTCTCAGTTTTCATAACAAAAAGTTACAGCCGAATATGTCGCAAAAAATGTATATTTCGACACTTGCAAGAGAATCAAATTGCAACTGTAATTTAATCACAAAAATTTGGGTCTTTAAGCAAGGAAGGAGGATTCAAATTTTAAAGTGCTTTAATCGTATCATGTAGGTTATCATATAAAAGAGCTTCATTAGCACAAGCTAAAAAAAACGGAAAGTATTTAAAAACCTTTTAAATACTTTCCGTTTTTTTTTTTTCTTTGGTTTATGAAGGAAAATATTAAAAAAATATAATTTTCCCTTTTAATCTACTAGTTTGTATGGAACCCTCGGTGGGCGTGTCTGACTCGCACTTTTCCGGTTTTTTTAATTATTTTTGGTATATTTAATGAGTAATAAGTAGTAAATTAAGTTAAAAAAGTAAGCACTAGTAAAAATATAAATGAAAATTCGAGCTTTCATTTGAAATTTACAAGCATGTTCGTAATATCAAACAAGAAATCCTGCCCTGCCTGTTTTAAATCCACATTATATGATGTACAACTACGAAACGCTACATTGTGTATGGCCCGACACGCACTTGAATGTTTTTTAACTCATGCAACTGAGTGACAAGATGAACAAGTCTCTTTCCTGATGTTACATTTCGCGCTTGTCCATAGCAGTCTAATGGCACCCAAAAGTGTGAACTTTCATGGTTTAAAACCCTCTGTCACAATGCGTTGTTCTCGTTACTCTGTGGTCGTCAACATCATCATTTTAACCACAAAAAGTCCACACTGTAATATGAAATAGACTTTAAATTTTTACCCCCCGACAAAAAAGTGGGGTGTTTTAACTTTGACGTGTGTATCTGCGTATATGTGTATATGCGTATATGTGGCATCATACCTTTAAAACTAATGGACCGATTTTGATGTACTTAGTTTTTTTATAGAGAATTGATCGAGATTGGTCTTAGCTGTTTCATGAAAACGGTTCAACCGTTTTTTATATCGGACGTTTTTAGTTATCTAAAACTCTTATTTATTTTACGTTTATTTTTCATCTGTATTCACTAATACGCATCAAAAACTACATTTTTGTGATAAATTTGTAAAAGTTTACGCGTAAACTGAGTGACCCTTGTCTCCCAGTCTAGAAGACCCGCGCTATGCCGCAGCCTGCATTCGAATGACGCTCTTACCATTCATTAGCGCGTTCGACTCCATGACTAATCATTTGTCCCATCCTTCGTTACCACGCGTGAATAAAGATGTAGATAATGCATTTACATGTAGTGAAGCTTTTCAATTATACTTTGGGAACAAAAGATCTCAGAAAATACAAAAGAAATACAGAATTACTATTTGAAAACCGAGTGGAAGATGTGCGAACCACAAAATGCGACAAACTTTGCCCTATTTTGACGTTATTAATGTAAACAGACTATCGATTGTGCATCCAAACTCGAGAAGGAATAATTATAGTAAAAAAAAACGGACAAGTGCGAGTCAGAATCGCCCATCGACTGTTCCGTACAAACTAGATACAAGATCTACCGGTCCAAGCTAGTCTCACTTTAAAATTTAGACCCTCATTCCTTGCATAAAGACCCTATTCGATTTTAGATAGTTTTCGGACTTTTTTCTTTATGTGTATTTTATGACAATTCTTCTTGCTAAATTTCATAGTTCTAGAACAATGAGAAGTACCCTATAGGTTTTGATTTTATGGTGAGTGTCGAAATATGCAGTTTTTTGCGACATAAGTATACGGCTGGAACTTTTTTTACGGCAACTGAGAAGTTTGTTTTTTACAGCTGCAAGGAACTACAGATTTACGTAGGTATATGGTTTTAATTTCAACTTGATATCTCCACGCGTTCCCAAGATAGAAGGTCTTGAAAGACGGACAGATAGAAAGACGGACAGACAGATATCAATGTGATCCTATAAGGGATCCGGTTTTTTTTACTTCGAGGAACCCAAAGACTTCAAAATATGCAATTGTTTTACTTGGATATCATTTTTTGTTATTTTGTTATAAAAACGAAGTACTTAATCGATTTTGATAAAAAAATATATGGGACTACCTCTTAAGTATTACCTACCAAATAAAGAATCATCAAAACCAATTATTAATTTGTTGAAGTCGGTTAAAATCAACCGTTTCGCTAAGGACTTGTCTGTTAACTCTTTAAGAACTATACTAACACCGACTTCAAAAAAGTTTTTGTTAATTCAAAAATTTAAATTATTTGAATTAAAAGTTGTTATTTCTACTTTTTAAAGTAGATTTAATATCTTAAATTACATACGAACTGTCAAGGTGCGAATTACTTTTATTTTGGTAACGAACTGTTAAGTTGCGCAATTCTTACAAGAGATAAGTATTGCATAAATATATATACGCATAAGTTTCCGGCAGCCTAGTCGGGAGACCGTCTGACTTGCGATCCGCAGGTCCTGGGTTCGAATCCCGCGGCATGCACCTCTGTACTTTCAAAGTTATGTGCGTATTGTTGATTGCCGCCAACTTCAAACGGTGAAGGAAAACATCGTGAGGAAACCTACATGTCTGAGAGTTCTCAATGATCTTGAAGATGTGTGAAGTCTGCCAACCCGCACTTGGCCAGCGTGGTATGGTAGACTATGGCCTTACCCTTCTCACAATGAGAAGATGGCCCGCGCCCAGCAGTGGGACAGTTTGTACAAACAGGGCTGATAAAAAATTTAAAAAATATACGCATCAAATTCGGTTCTTTGAAGTCGGTTAAATAGCACCTTTTGACAATTACCACGACAATATTATGATTCAATCAAGTGTGTGTTTATAAACGAGGAAATTTCTGAGATAGAGATATTTTTCCTATTACCTACGGAACACAAAGCTGGCCAGGGATCAAAGCGTAGTCTGTGATTGCAGACGCCCTCCCTCCCCCCCCTCGCCGCTGTGCCGTGAACACACCATTGTGTCATGCGATTGAACACAAATAATTGGGGTCTCGGATGAACACAAGTAAATGTATAGACTGCCGTTAAGTCTTTGAACGCACATAATTTAAACCTATATTATGTATATATAACAGTGCTGACCTTTTCACTTTTGATGGGCTATACATTCACGCACATTACGTTTTAGAAGAAAATTATGTAAGAGCTCCATCTTCGGTCACACCGTCGCTTAACATCAGGCGAGTTGGTGTTCAATCGTAGATCTTGCATTAAAAAAAAAACATTAGTTTATTTTAAAAAGCCTATTTAATCTACGATGGGGTGGGGTTGAAAAAAATATATCCCTTTTTATGTATTATACCTATTTACTGTGAAAATTTGACTACAGTGTTTTTAGCAGTTTAAGGGACACATCTACCTGCCAAATTTTGTTTATGTAGTGCTGATGGTCTTTGAGTAAAATTGCTGTAAAATACGGACAGACAGACAAACATGGCAAATTTATAAGGGTTCCTCGTACTTAGGGGTTTAGGGGTTTGTTACTACGAAAAACATATAAAATGCACGTCTATTGTATAAAGATCCTGTCTATTTTTATTTTCTTTTTATTATTATTATTTATTGATAAATCCGCTTTCATAACACATTTTGTTTGAAAATTGTTCCTACCTATTGTTCCTATCTACCTACTGTTCAAAAGATACAGTCGTTAAGGGTAGGATAGAACCACGTACCTACTCATAGACAAATAGGCTCCATTATTAATTATAACTTTATTATCCTTAATTTTAATTCATTTTTTTATATAATTATTTTAATTTCATTTACTTGATTTGATTTAATTTATTTGATATGAATTTACATCTGGAATAAAATAATTTCCATTTAATTTTGAAATCCTAAAAACCGTCCATCTGTATCGGTTAGTCTGTTATGTTTTTCATTGTGTTTAATGTATGTATTGGTATTTGACGAATTTCTGAAATAAAATATATATTGGAGGACATTTTCACACAACACCATCTAGCCCCAAACTAAGCAAAGCTTGTACTATGGGAACCAGATGGCTGATAGAATACATATATACTTTTTTTGTAAATAGATACATATAACATATACATATACAACACCCAGATACAGAACAAACATCCATGCTCATCACACAAATGTTTGCCCTGGGTGGGGTTCGAACCCACGTCAAGTCAAGCAGCAAGACCACGTCGTACCATCCTTTTCTCAAAGCCATTCAGGGCACTTCCGACATCCCTGTAACTTTTTCCTCTTATCTGGTAACAAAATAATGTAGATTTACTATCTGTCATAACAGAATCCATACAGAAGTAAGTCCATTATCACACACAATAACAATAATACAGCACGATTCAATTACATACACCAAAATACATGTATTCTCATCGACGCGATACCAATACACGGTGTTTGCGTAAAACAAGCCTAATGTACCAGGTTTATGTTAAAAGTTGTGATATTACAATACCTATTGCGCCTCGAAGTTTGTTTTCAATCTAAACAGACGAGGACGCAGCAAGGATTCTGTTTAAAGGGGCAAAAAAGGATTTTAGAATCCTTTCGCCCACGTTTTGCCCACGTAAACAGAATAGAACTTGTCAATATTAGAACATGGACAAAATGGAATTGGAATGATTTTGCAAGTCTTTTTTATTTTAAAATATTCGGCATAAAAACGGCTGAACAATTTTTTTTAATCATAGCTAAGAATACAAGATGATGATTACTTCTCTACAAAAAAAGATAGAAATAAAAATAGGTAGGTGCATCACGGTCGTACCTATTTAGATGTCTGTCTTGCTTGGTTTAGTGCCATATAATATAATTCATACAGACACTCACACACACACACCTAATTTGAGCACGTCTGATCCTGAATTCATTGTTTTCTTTTATCTGTTATGTAATTAATATAAACAAGAACCTTAGACCATTGGTCAAAGCGGGCTCTCGTTCGCCAGTTTACTATTTATGTTTACTTTGTTAGATACAACACAGTTTATTGTATACATTCCATTATATAAGTATATATTTATATATATAGTTGTATACAGGAAATTTCAGTTTCAATTTAAAAAATCAAACTACCTCAAGATTTAACCGGTAACAATCGAACATATACATTTCTTGTAAGAGATAACTTGTATATATACCAAAATAAACGGGTTTTTGTAGTAAACACGCTCTTTTGTGTCATGATATATAGAAAACAAAACTTAACAAAACTTTTTGTTTTATTTGTACCGTTGACGAAAAATATTGTCCATGTTTGCCCATTATTGGCCATCTTTAATACGTCCATGTATTCAGGCCTCTGATATAATGCGAAACCGATCGCGATAAAGGTGAAACTTCGAAATGACACGCACATGTTACTGATTACGATTTCGCTAAACAATGTTTGCTTGATAATGGAAATTATTCCAAAAGCGAATCGATATAACGTCGAGTACAAACGTTAGGACTGTTGCTCCTTTTAAATGTCAGTCTTTCTAATACAGAAATGTGTATAACGAGACATTTACATTCGAAACCTTTTAAAGTTTGAGTAAATTAGTTTCATCAACATCGACTTGCTCCATCCTTGGCCACACCGCCGGTTACTATGAAACGAGTTGGTGGTCATAATGTTGTATTTCAGGAATTACACTTTTGACGTGTACATGAAAGACAGACATAATTTTTTAATAATTTTATGATTTTGACATTCATTTAATATTTGACAATCCGTTTTTTATTTTATTTGACTTCTATGACATGACATGCCCATATAAAATTTTTCTGTATTTTATAAATCGGTTTTGCTTAATAATAATTATCTTTTATACAGTTTTCATACCTATCTCAATGGCGATCCTATGTAACTAAAAGTTGTAACACCCTGTAAACACCCCATGTTTTGCGAAATAAATAATTTGAATTTTAAGACGTAATGACGACATGAGCTGGTGACAATACTTGAAAACCAAGATACTGGATCATCCTAAGCATCACTATACATGATCATCATCACCACTATACTCTTAGGTAAGTACTCGCTATTTACTACATATTTACCCTGGTATTTTTAGGCTTACGCATGACCGCTATCTCTTCTGATATTGGGAGACTGTCTCAGTCTACAATAGAGCACACTTGCATAAAATAAACCAATCTACTCGCAATTTAAAGACACCCTGATTACATCTTTTGGAGAAGGCACACTCTGTAAGCTGATTCCACTCTAGCGGTACGTACAATAAAAGTAGAACTAAAGCATGTTGTCAATGACACTAATT
The DNA here is from genome assembly GCA_947563715.1 of Lycia hirtaria. Lineage (NCBI taxonomy): Eukaryota > Metazoa > Arthropoda > Insecta > Lepidoptera > Geometridae > Lycia > Lycia hirtaria. The sequence continues at coordinate 2,671,826 of OX387379.1, forward strand.
TCTCAAAGCTCGAAGAAATCCTCCTTAAAAAAACTTAGATCAATATCGGTCCATCCGTTTCAAAGCTACGATGCCAAAAACAGACACACAGATACATAACACCTCTCTTTTTGAGTGGGGGTAAAAAAATATCGAAATCTGAGAATATTTAGGGATTGAAAACAGTTTTTTTCCTGTTATACGAAAATTGCGCAATATTGTTTGGTAGAAGTTGTGACAACGTAAGAACAATACATACCAAACCCACCGACCCGTCGCCGTCGGTGGTGTCGGCCTATGTCGGTAAAGTTACCGACACAAGCCCAACCTATACAATACAGGCCGCCGCCGCCGGCTTGTTGCAAGCTGTGTCGACGGGTCGGTGGGTTTGGACACCACACTAAATTCGTAGTACTAGTTACTTATTGATTGTAAGAGACAGTTCAAAAACACAGGTCAATACTTAATTCAGATCTCAAAGATGGGTCTAGTCGGCTAACTTAGCAGGTAAGTTTGCAGACAGTATTTATCTTTATTGCATCTGATAGCGGTATTTACTACGAGTTAAGCTGTCGCTGAATGTGCAATAAAAAATTTACTTCACTTACTTTTTTGTATGTTTGTTCAGCGATTACTCCACTAATTAATGTTTTTTTTTTGATGATTATTTTTTTGAATAACTCAGAGGTGGTCTCATATACATTTTATCAAAATCGTTTAGTAATTTGGTTTTTATAACAAAATAACTGAAAAAATATCATCCTAGTAAGCGAACAGCGTATTTTGATGTCAGTTTTTTCAACAATAATTATTACAACACTTTTTAAAGCACTATTAATATTAAAAGGGATTTTAATAATAATAGTGCTTTAATGAATGACCGTGATAGTTAAAAAAATTGAATAGTTATTATAATATAGAAATATAGGATATTTCTTATTAGCTCAATAAGGTATATTTTTTTACGAATTATTCTGGTTAATTTTTTACCCTGGTTTTGTATATGTTTTACATCGTATTGTCTATAAATTTTTCAGATTTTCGGAAACCAGAAAATATTTTTGGAGAGCCGTCACCAAGTCGTTGTAGGTATCTGTCACAGCCGTCTAGCTTAATTAGCCGTGTAATTAACAGACAAATCTTTTTTATTAAACGACGCCGTTAAACTAACTTCCTGGGTATCTAGACAAAATAAATTTATTGTAACAAAAACACAGAGATTAGAACGCATACACACAAATAAAAACTAAATAATGTTTTATTCAGTCATTCAATCAAACAGCTAGACTTGGATCTATAACGTTTAATAACTACATGCCTAGGCTATTTATTTAAATATGGCTATTTTTGTCAGGTGGCTAAAAGTGGAATTGAACTGAAAACAATTATGATAAGTATTTTATTTATGAGGGTGCGGGAACAGATAAACTTACATATATGTAAATACATTTGAATTGTTACGATAAATTTCCTTTTGTTTAATTGTAGTCGGGAAAATAGAATTACATAAAAAACAAATGAAATTGAGAACGTAAGCCGTACACGTAACCTAAAATAACAAGTGCTCCGAAACTATTCGGTTGAGCAAATAGATTTTGGAACGTTAAAACAAAGCGCGAATCTGCAAAATAAACGTTAACTGCGGCATAATTTTACGTTTAATATGGAAACTGATTTTAATTTTAATAGGCTTAATTCAAGCCTATTCATTTCACTACAGGACTAGCAAAAAATAGAGTAAAATCGGCGCATTAACACCAATTTCTCTCTGATGTGCCAAAAATCCGAACTCAGCGATATCAGTCCTCGTTCTTGATGCGTACTGCACATGAATAGAATTCTTTGCCGCCGTCTCTGTTTCCCGAGCGCTACAATCTTGGAATTTCCATGGCCAGAATTCACATTAGGCGAGCTGATGATCAAGATGTAGATCTATCTAATAATCGTTTAAAAAATTGAAACAACCGACTTCAAAGTATGCAAATACACGCGTATCACAACATTTTCAAATATATAAAATCACTGAGTGATATATTATAGACAGATTTTTTTTTGACGTGACAACGTATAATAAATCGATGAACGCCGGCTGCACGCACGATAAAGTTTGTCTCATTGTCCCGTTACATCATCATCATCATCATTTCATCAATATTTTGTTATGACGTTGTCACGATAAACAATCGGCCGTAAACCGACTTTACAGACAACCAATAATTTTTTTGATGAGAATTGTTTTTTTTAAATCTTCAATATCTTTTGATTTGGCTGAGGAGTTGGAAAATATATGTTATTTCACTACTTCGTCCCCAATATAAATTATATCTGAATAAAACTTGTCTTAAAATATTTTTCCTGTCTAAACAAACAATTCATTTCTCACTTTTCTAAAATTCCTACTCTGTGATTTTTATATAATATTTTGAATATTATATAAAAATCACTTATATAATATTCAAAGTATGCAAATTAATTTACTTGAATGACATATTTTGTTCCAGTTATTTAGTTTTGGAAACCAAAGTACTGAACCAAATTTGATTAAATTTATATGAGATCACCTCTGAACCACCTACCAAATAAAAAATAATCAATAATCATCATCTCATCTGTCCATCTCGTGGCTGGTCTTCCTACGCTGCGCTTGCCGGTAGGTGGTCTCCACTCGAGAACCTTTCGGCCCCATCGGCCATCAGTTCCACGTGCTATGTACCCTGCCCACTGCCACTTCAACTTGCTAATCCGCTGTGCTATATCGGTGACTCCTGTACGTCTACGTATCTCTTCATTTCTGATTCGATCTCGTAGAGAGACTCCGAGCATAGCCCTCTCCATAGCTCGTTGCGCGACCTTGAGCTTCCTTATAAGGCCCATAGTTAGGGACCACGTTTCAGTGCCGTATGTCATCACTGGTAACACACACTGGTTGTAAACTTTCGACTTGAGGGACTGGGGTATATTCAATAATATCAATTCATAAATGGCGAAGTAATAGCATAATAAACATACAAAAAAACATACCATCAAATTGAGATCCTCCTCCTATTTGAAGTCGGTTAACAAATAAAAATAAATAATCCTTAACTATAAATTCGTTTATTATACTGTCAGCATGTTTTGTCTACAATATTTTTACGTAGTAAAACTAAATAAGACCAAGAAATATTGCTTAAAACGGTAAGATAGATCAACGTTTTATCGATATTAAATAAAACTCATGGGATTTAAACAAGTTTTGTATAATTAAATCCGAAATCTTGGACATACCATTTTTCAGTCACAAATTCTTGTGTTTAGAAAATGGTGGAAAACTTTAAAAACTTCCATCACATTTGTCAACTCTATGCATAAATTAACATTTATAATGTTTGGCGACTACAACTCACGCATTCATCAATCAATTTAATTACTCATCTTTTGGTAAAAAAATCAAGAATCTTTAAGCCAGGCTATGTCCAAAGTTTAACGCAAAGTCAAAGTTACCCACATTGACAGTACTATGATAAACTAATTATTCCGTTGGCTCAGATATGAATTACGAGCATTTTCATGTACCTATTTCTGTACAGGAAGCTAGGGAATTGGTGATTTATCTCTACTTTAGTTAAAAACCTAAAGAATTCTTGAAAACTCGTCGACATTTACGGCTTTTACCCAGCGGACCAATGTATACGGCAATTCTTCGCCAGACAGGGGCCAAGATTTATGAAGGTGAAAACGGCGCACTCAGCAATTCATAAAAAAATGCATTGCATTTTTGATGTAATTTTTTGTAGGTATTGAAAATGTGGACGTAGAACAGTAAACTTGAATTAAATTTGTATAAAATTTCTTTAATTTTTTTGGCGGTATATTAAGTGTAAAATACTCTGAGTAATCTAGGATTAATATAAGAAAAAATCCATTAGGTTAATAAAAATTTTACCAAACAAAAAATAAATTAAAACGGTTTTTTTTTTATGTAGACATAGGTTTGCTCTTGACCGCCAACCACACATCGACATCATTGACATCGGGCGAATTCTTTGATTAACTATAATAATACGATTTAAAATCTATGATTACTTATCTATTGTACAAAACATGTACTTATTATATATATTAAAAGAAAAACAAAATATCCGACTACAGGAAACAGGTTTTTGCAGTCTAACTTACGATTTTGTTACGCTCAAAACGCTGTTGAGTGTACGTTTCTTGTGAGAAAATATGCGTAAATCGCTGTATTCGTAAATGATTATAAATGTGCATTTTTTAGAATAATCCTAGTAAAAGCACTTATTTATTACAAAAAAGTTAGGTTAGTTAAGAGGCTACGAAAATCACATTTTTATTTTATTTTTGCTAGAGATGTAGGTGTACTATTATTATTACAAAATATGACACTCAAGGAGTGAAGACGAATCTAACGACGCCTCGCATATTAAAATCGGTCAAGCCGTTTATTGTAAATTAAAATCTATTAAATATGTGAATTTTCACAGCATCCAATTTTAAATTCAAATCAAAATTCAAATTTCAGATTTAAAAAATATTTTTGTTTATATATCTTCATGAATCATAAATTATTTTACTTCTATTACAACTATGAGTAAGTTGACGAAGCTACCCAAAATATCTTAGCCTGCGACAACAAAAAGAATTATTTATTATTATTTATTATATATTATCTAAAATTATTTTTTATTTTCAGTAGATTTATACAACTAAAAGAAAAGCTTCTTATTATACAGTGTATAGTTCACTTTTGTATGGACTACACAAAGACTTACGTAAATAGGTCCCCGAATTCTGTGGGCCTACATTTAAACCTTAACAAAGAAGCTAGTTTCTAAAATAAAGCTAGTTTCTAAATCTAAAAACCACTCATTCAGATTTTCTGAACGACTCTACGCCGAAGCGTCCTAAATCAAAGGCTCTGAATGGATTTTCTTTTGCAAACATTTTTACAATTGCTGTGAGTGTGGCGAGTCCCAAAGGCGCAATTGGCAATTCAAGTAATAGTACGGATTTCAATTTTAGATAACAGTAAGAAATATCTACTCGGTATTGCTTTCAATGCAATAAATATATATTCTTAATCGTCATCCAATTTCGATGATTTTTTGTTGTCATGTATTATTCCAACCGTATAAACAAGAATCCCACGGTACGCACCTCTGTCTTTTCGAAGTTATGTGCGTATTGTTGATTGTCGCCAACTTCAAACGGTGAAGGAAAACATCGTGAGGAAACCTACATGTCTGAGAGTTCTCAATGATCTTGAAGATGTGTGAAGTCTACCAACCCGCACTTGGCCAGCGTGGCAGACTAGGGCCTAACCCTTCTCACAATGAGAAGATGGCCCGTTCCCAGCAGTGGGACAGTTTGTACAAAACAGGGCTGATAAAAAAAAATTAATATAGACAATACTCAGTCAATGTATAATATATTAGTATACATTTAAGAACTACATAATATTCAACCTGATCCAAAAAATACCTGCTATCAAACGGCGTCGCGGACGCGGTGGCCGACGTACTCGTACGTACTCGTAACATGCAAATTTAATCACGATTTAAGGTTGGGCTCAAACCGCAACTATCTCTCGCAGGTATCTCTCTCGCGTATCAAAACATTTTCAAACATATAAAATCACTGAGTGGGGATATATTAAGCAGACAGATTTTTTTACACGCTTTTAGGTTCACCTGTATGCATGTTTGTTTGTTTGTAACTGACTCCGTTGGACTTGATATTGACCCACTTCAAACGGTCAGATTTCATTCAAACTTTGTATAATTATCGAGGACCGATGACAATACAATAGAAGCATGTTTTTTAGTTTTTTTTAACTATTATTTTTAGATGAGAATTGTTTCAGAAAAGTTTTCTTCGATATCTTTTAACTTATTAAAAATATATGTTGGAAAATATATGTTTTTTCACTACTCCGTCGCCAATATAAATTATATCTGAATAAAACTTTTCTTAAAATATGTTTCTTATCTAAGTAAACAATTCTGTTTCTCACTTTTTTAATAATCCTACTCTGTGATTATATATGTTTAAAAATGTTGTGACGCGCGAGAGAGATTAGCTGCGCGCTGTGAGCCCAACCTTAAACTGTACCTACTATTATAATTATGATACTGTATAAACTAAGATATCAAATAAATGAATACTGTTTTACAGTTAAAGCTTTTTCAGCTTCAAAAGGCTTCGATTGGTAGATTAAATGTAATGTAATCTAAACAATAACAATATGTATCTCACAGGAAACAAGCGTTGGGACGCTTTGTGTTGTTTTATTCTCTGGCTGTACGAATTAGAAACATAAATCCCGCCTCATATGACACGAGGCTATGTTTTTCAAGCTAATAAACTATTTGTTATCAATTCTGCCGTAATTTATACAGAACCGTCTTAATTCTACATTAGTTACTACCGTATTAGGAGATAATAATTGTATTAGTTGGTTTAATAATTAACGATCCTTGCTTGGAATAATTATAGTTAAAAAAAACTTCAAAGACAAAAAGACTTCAAAATACGCAATTTGTTTACTTGGATCACATTTTTTTCAGTTTTTTTTTTCTTCATCAAATAAACGTTTGATGAAATTTTTATGGAACAATCTGTATATCTTTTCAAATAAAAATTGATTTTTTTTAATTTGCTTCAAACATAAAAAAAATGCAACCGGATTGATAACCTCTTCTTTTTGACAGTTGGTGTCATGCTAGTCACCATACAAATTAAAATAGAGTAAACAGTCTGTAGTTTTAAAATCTATTTGGATAAACAAAATGGGTCTATAACACTTACTCACTTAAGCTTAATACTGTATGTGAATTTCAGCAGCAAGCATTTCAGGCTTATTCTAACACAGAATATGTAACTAACATAAAATCACAAATATTCTAAGATATAAAGCACATTTGTTTGAGTAATTATAATCATATTGTCAGTGTTCATGTTCATGCATTGTGTCATGCAAGGGAGTACGGAAGCCTCGGTGTGCGAGTGAAACTTGTACTTTGCCGGATTAATTTAAAGTATGCCAAAATCACAAACAAAAGTGCAATACTTTCTTACCTCTCTATTAAGTGAAAATAACACAAATTTTATCTCCGTTTCCTCGAGAACCGCATACTAGCTCGCACCCTGCGTGTTCATCGTTATTGGCGTTACATCATACTCGAGGAGCCGAGATCAATCAATACCACTTACACCATGACTAGACGTTTACCTAAGAAATAGCTTTATAAAGATCTTCTCAATAACGAAAACTGAACGATATTTTGTGAAATACAGCGAAATTTGTTACGCACCTAATCGATTTACTCGTTTTCTGATAGGTTTCAATTTTTAAAGTTCCTTAATTAACTACGAATCCTTAAAGTTTCGCCATGTCCGTTTGCCTGTTTGACTGTCCGTGGCGTTGCTCAAATACCATTACTAATAGAAAGCTGTCATTTGGCATGGACGTACAGATTAATCACGCCAAAAAAGTCGTAGAATAAAATCATGAATTACCTTTTTTTTATCTCCCCTTCAAGTTGATTCGTACGTTCATAGTATTAACAATAAGAGACCCACCCTGTTTTAAATTTATTATTATACATAAATTATGAGGTTTCAACTACGGAACCCTACATTACGCTTGGCACGACACGCACTTGGCCGTTTTTATAGCATGTGAGAAGAAAAACAAATAATAAACAATACTTGACTGCATAAGAGCTATTTGTAGCAGTGGTCCTTAAGCTCGATGCACTCTTGGTTATTTCTATCGATTATTGTATTTATTTGCACTTATTCTATAAACGTATTTACTTTTTTTAATACGGTGAAGGAAACTTTACAATACACAACAATAGTTAGTATTCAGGTTTAGAGTTAAGGTTTTAATGTAAGCGATGGTTCAGTAAAAATGGAGCTCGTCGATCAAGAAGATATCTATTCACTCTAGTCTTGAAAATTTCAATATAATAGACGTAGACATAGGTATTTTTTTTTTATATAAAAATATTTTTATTTATTTAAAAGAACAACCACATAAATATTATAATAAATAAATAAAACATTCGTTTTTGTCACAAGCCGGTGCCAACTCAGCATTACTTTGTTAAATTAACCAACCCCTCCCCTTAGCTTGCTAGAAAGAACGCAGCAGGAGTTCCGCTCATACGCAGTACGCATCAAAAATGTGAACCAAAACCGTTGTGCATGGATTTTAAGCATCTCAATGAGAATATATATATGCCAACAAGTACAACTTTAATCCTCTGTAAGCACGAATTACTGAATTAACTCTTCAACCTCCACCGAAAGCATCATTAGCAAATATTAGCAATGCCATATCCAAGCAAAACACTCATTACCGACCGCCGTACGCGTTCCATGAAGCCAAAATAAAGGCCATATTGTAGGCAATACAGTCACGAGCAAAATGGAAGTAGACTGCGTAAACCTGGATATTATTAATGCATTTAATATCGCCCACCGCATACTCAGCGGCGTCTCATATTACCAGCCGGGTATTGTTGCCAAAATTTTGCATTTTGCCTATTATAGAGTCGCAGTGTTATAAATTGCTTACGACACACCCGCCGCCAATTATGGCCGCCAAAAACAAGTGCTAGAGGTTTATTCATGCTTACATTCCCGTGTGATATGCAATTTATATTAATTTTTTAGCCGACTGCGTATGGAGGGTTGTGTTTTTCGAGTGTATGTATGTATGTTTCTATATAACTGCCTACAGCCTAAACGGCTTGACCGATGTTTATTAATAACGGTCGGTAAAAAATCGTTTAAATCGGTCTTAATACCCAGAAACCTAGTTAAACTGACAATTTATATTTTTATATTTTTTATCAGCCTTGTTTGTACAAACTGTCCCACTGCTGAGTGCGGGCGATCTTCTCACTGTGAGAAGGGTAAGACCATAGTCTACCATGCTGGCCAAGTGCGGGTTGGCGGACTTCACACATCTTTTAAGATCATTGAGAACTCTCAGACATGTAGGTTTCCTCACGATGTTTTCCTTCACCGTTTGAAGTTGGCGGCAATCAACGATACGCACATACCTTCGAAAATACAGAGGTGCGTGCCCCGGGATTCGAACCCGGGACCTGCGGATCGCAAGTCGGACGGTCTCCCGACTAGGCTGCCGGTTAGACTAAGTATTTTAATAACAGAATTATTATGCTTCAAAGTTCTAAAATTCAATAAAACTAACAGTAAAGTAGCCAATCTAGTTCAGTCCATAAAATAGGATCGCTAACTCTGCGTGAAACCCTAATCCCATTCCGAAAGGAAATGTGAACGGAGCATATCGCGAACGTTGGCATAAAACCTAAATTTTATACTCGATACACCAAATTCGGCCAGAATATATGGACCAGCAGATTATTTCCCACAGGAGCGTATTTGCATCTTTTAGTGTATCTGGCTTTATAAGAGTATATATTTTGAGTAGATATTTCGCTATTAAGATATCAGCGGCATGAATTTTGATTTCGATATTTTGAGGATGAAATCCATGCTCAATCTTAGTCAAATTCGAAAGGCGACCGATAAGGCGACTCATGTTTTTGAGTCGAGCTTGCAATGAATAGTTTATAGTTCGACCATCGTCCTTCTCGCTCGCACATGCCAACATATTTGAAGAAAAATAAATAAGAAAATCGTTATTTAGGAAACTAGGAAACAACGTAACAAAGTTTCGACAAAAACTTAAATTTAATCCAAGTTAATTTTCATACTCAAAAATCATTTTTAGACGTAAAAAAATATTTTTGAACAGACGATGAGGATTTTGTGACGAAATTCCCGAACTTCAATAGAAAATATGATTGGCAGGTATGTACCTGTATGGAACTTGGTCATCAAATTAATAAAACCCCAGCTCCAGCACTTATTTGCAAGACATAGTATTGTCACTGTGACTTCTGTATATATAGGGAACTAGAATATAATTATAGTTTAAAAAACTGAAGCAACCGACTTCAAAATACACCATTTCGTTTGGATGATATTTTTCCAGTTATTTGATATAAAAATCGAAGTACTAAACCGATTATAGTAAAATTTATATGGGACCACATCTGAACCTACTAAACAAAAAAAACCCATTAAAATTAAGTCATAATTGGCGGAATTATCGTAAAAACATACAAAAAGAAACTTGTCGAATTGAAATCCGTATACCTACTCCGCGATATCGATCCACATTCTTGATGTAAAAAATGGAACTGCACAGGAATAGAATTCTTTGCCGCCATCTCTGTTTTCTAAGACCTACAATCTTGGAATTTCCAAGGCTAGAGTGAATGGATATCTTCTACTAGATCGACGAGCTCCATCTTCGCCCACACGGTCGCTTAACATCAGGCGAGTTGGTGGTCAACGTAGATCTATCTTGCATTTAAAAAAATGAGAACTTACTTCTTTTTGAAAGTCGGTTAAAAATATAGTAGGCGATATAGATATTGATGTTTTCATAACATAATTATACAACCTAGTAATCCCTGTGACCATGGATACAGCAATCGAATCGGCGATCTTAAAATAATTAAGCGCGCTCCATCGTAGACCGTAACTGTCGCTTAACACCAGGTGAGTTGACGGTCAAGCGCAAGCCTATCGACGAATTAAAAAAAATGTAAGTAACATTCACGCGGTAAATCCAATGGTTGTCTAAGCTTGTTCTACCATGTACACATTTTGTAACTAAACGTAAATATTAATTTGTAGCAGTGTACCATTGAAAGCACCTGTGTACGTAAGTTTAGTGCTGACACAACTGGAAAGTTGAATAAATTTGATGAGTCGGACACACGGTCCGCTGCCGACTCGCTCTCCACCTGACGTCAGCAAATTGGATAAATTCTATCCACGCGCGGACATTGTGGCACACCGGATCGCAACCATTACAGTACTGGCATGGGATGCTTAGACCGATGTAATCAAACTTCGTTTATTTAGTTTATAATTATTTTCAATGAACACCTATTTTGTTCCTTTTTTGTACTATTTGGTCGAGTGACTAATGAAAAAAAATAGATATAAGTAGACCCTGATATCTCGTATAAAAAATGAACCGAAAAAATTAAACGTGCAGTTAGGGTATTGTGTATGTACGTTACATAACAGAAATTATCTTTTCAGGATTCCGTAGTAAGCAATCCCTTATGTCTGTCCGTCTGTATCCGTGGCGTTGTTCAGACTATTAGTAATTTAGTGCCTACTAATATGGCATGAACATACAAATTACTCACGCCGAAAGAGTCGTAGATCTAGAAAAAAAAAATATGTTTTTTTGGTACCTTACCTACATGTAAAGTAGAGATGAATTATTTTTTTCTCATTTACCCCATCGTATGGCATAATTATCTTAGACAGGTAATCAAAAACATTGGGGGTGTGCGATAATCATTTTTAGGGATCTGTTTGCGAAATATTAAGCTTGGAAGTGATAATTATTTTTGTTAGAGTCAAAAATATACATCGTAAAAATATTTAAAAACATGTTTTAGCTTGTGCTAATGAAGCTCTTTCATATGATACCCACGTGATACGGTTAAAGCACTTTATGCGATATATTTGGCTGTAACTTTTTTTTATGAAACTGAGAAGCTTGATTTTTCTCTCTGCAGCAATAAACTATGGATATGGTTATGGTTATACTTATATAACTAGGTATATGGTTTTAATTACAACTCGATACCTTCACGCGTTCCCGAGATACAGGTCTTGACACCCGGACGGACGGACAGACGGACAACAAAGCGATCCTATTATAAGGGTTCCGTTTTTTTTTTCTTTTGCGGTACAGAACCCTAAAAACTTAAATAAAATATAAATTTATATTTCTTTATATTGTGTAGGTAGATCACAGACCACGAGACCGTTTGATGCCACATTTGACGGTCGTTAGAATATTACTAAATATATGTACAATTGGCTTGAAAAACCTTTTTTAATTTGTTAATTTGCTTTGCGCACGCCATTTTCTTTTCACGACATATTGTTAAAACCGAGTAAAAAACAAGAAATTTGAAAATAAGTAAAAAACCTAAAATGAGTGATTCTAGCGACGAAGAAGTGTATTTGACGCGAACAGAATTGACTGAAACTGTTAATAATGCGCAAATGAGCTTTCTCCCTCAACAATCACGCGAGAAGTATTTGAAACAGTATCTACGATATGTTTAACACGTGGCGACTAGCTAAAACGTTTTGCTGGCATATTTTATTGAATTATCCGAAACCAAGAAATCAAGCACTCTATGGAGTACGTATTCAATGTAAATTTATTGTTACTTTTAGGAACAATTAAGATGAAAAAAGACAAATATATCGACACCTATCCTAAATTAGTGGCATTTTTAAAAAGAGCCTCATCTGGTCATCAACCATTATACCTAAGTGTTATTTGTTATAATTTAAAGATTATTCTGTAATACTCACCTATCATAATGTAGTAGTTAATACCTAAACTGAAATAAAAGTATCTTGTGATTGGAAATGTTTTTTTCTGCATTTAGTAATTTCCTCGCTTAGGTGGAATGAAAAGTTACGTGTTGCACTCGAGTGCAAAGATTTTTCACCTCGTGCTCTTTTGATTCCCTCGCTAACGCTCAGGATTCTAATTTTAGAATCCTTCGCTTGCTCGGTCATCAAAATTGAGCACGCGGTTAAAAAGCAACTTTGCACTCTTATATAACAAATAACTATTATTTAATTGCTATAAAGAAGAAAAAAGGCCGCCGCCATATTGGATTTAAAGTAAAGTCATTTCATTTTTCGTATTTTTCTCAGCAAACCCTTTCATTTTCACAAAAAATTACTAGTCGACCATCTTCGGTCGTCCGCCATATTGGATTTAGAATGACGTCGCTTAGCTCTCAAACCATGCTGTCATCTGCTGCATCGGAACTAAACGTCTATGCAAAATTTCATGTCAATCGGTTGAAAATAACTTCTTTAAAATTCAGTTGCAAGATTTGAGAAAAATAACGACAAACATTTCAAGTAAAGATTAAAAAAATAAAAAATAAAATTAAGTATAAATAAATAAGTATAAATAAATAAATAAGTATAAATAAATAAATAAATAAATAAATAAGTTAGTAAAAAGTTTGTAAAAAATATGAACTTTTAGTATGTAATCGGACTAAATCTCCACGTAACATATTTTTTTTTTTTTTTTTTTTTTTTTTTTTTATATAGAAATAGGTTTGCGCTTGACCGCCAACTCGCCTGATGTTAAGCGACGTTGCGGTCTACGATGGAGCGCGCTTACCTAGAAGAAACCAATTCACTCGCGATTTAAAGACACCCAGATTATATCTATCGGGAAAGACCCACTCAGGAAGCGTATTCCATATTCTAGCAGTCCGCACGATGAAAGTGGAACTAAAGCGTTTCGTTCGGGTTTTTGGAATATCCACCATGAAACGGTGACGCTTTTTCGTGATTCTGACTGTCCGATAGTAAAAAGGGCAAGGGGGAATTATATGATGCAGATCAGATGCACACTCACCGAAATGAATCCGATAAAAAACCGATAAGCTAGCAACTTTGCGGCGGTGCTCCAAGCTTTGGAGTTTTGCACGAACAAGAGAATCGTTGCCAATGAGTTTCCTAGCACGTTTCTCAACTGATTCCAAGGCTTCAAGTTGGTACTTAGCCGAGCCATCCCAAAGATGGGAACAGTACTCCAAGCACGACCGAACTTGTGCTTGATATAGTAAAAGCAATTGTTCCGGCGTGAAGTACCGGCGCACCTTCGAGAGGATGCCCAGCTTTTTTGCAGCCAGCTGAGCCTTAGACTCAATATAGGATCCGAAGTTGAGAGTTGACGTGAGAGTTACACCCAGAAGTTCAAGGTTTTTATTTATCGGCACGGACACACCTCGGAAAGTAGGAGCCAGTTGAAATGGGCTCTTTTTCGCGGAGAAAAGACACGCCTGAGTCTTAGTAGCATTAAATTTTACTAAATTGGCATCGCCCCAATCGGATACTGCCCTAAGAGCCAAATTTAAGCGCTCGACCATAGCTGCTCTTTGTGACTGGATTTCAAATCCACTAGCACGTGCGTTGGATATAAAACTCTCTACAACGGTGCTGTCGTCTGCGTACCCAAAGATACCGGGCTTTAACAATCCGTTGATGTGCAGCAAGAAAAGCGTTGCAGAGAGTACTGACCCCTGAGGAACACCGGCATTAATAGCCATACGATCGGACGAGCAGCCATCAATAACCACTCGTATCCAACGATCCCTCAAGAAATCTGATATCCATGCGATAAAACCTGCGGATAAACCATATGAAGGAAGCTTGCTAATAAGGCTGTCATGCCAGACCCTGTCAAAAGCCTTCGAGATATCAAGAGAGACTGCTAGCGCTTCCCCATTCTTCTCGATGGCCTCACTCCAGATGTGAGTGACGTACGCTAGAAGATCTCCAGTAGACCGGTTTCGGCGGAACCCGTATTGTCGGTCACTAAGAAGATCGTTTGATTCTAGGTACGTCAAGAGCCTGTTGTTAAGGACACGTTCCATGGTCTTGCATAGGATGGACGTGACCGAGATTGGCCTGTAGTTAGCAGGGTCGGCACGACTGCCTTTTTTGGGCACAGGTTGCACGTTGGCAAGCTTCCACGATTTTGGTACCTGACCAGTCTCAAAGGAGAGGCGAAAAAGGCGTGTCAGTACAGGAGTCAACTCAGGCGCACATGTTTTCAGAACTATGGCTGGAATACCGTCAGGGCCACTGGCTTTGTTCACGTCCAGACTGCATAGCGTTCTACGAACCTCCGATTGGCGAATACGAATATTGGGCATTGATACCTTACTGCCAGATGGAGTTGGGGGAACTGCGCTACCAGTGTCTAAACGTGAAGATTCCGCAAAAAGAGTGGCAAATAAGTTCGCCTTTTCTTCAGCGGTGTGGGCCAGTGTTCCATCGGGTTTCAGCAGTGGAGGAAGTGAGGGGCTGCAGAAGTTCGCTTCGACTGATTTGGCTAGAGACCAAAACGCTTTACTACCCGCAGGGTACGAAGCTAATTTGTTCCCTATTCGACCAATGTGGTCAAAGCGAGCCTTCTGGAGAACCTTTTTGCAGAACTTGGCAGCCTTGTTAAACGCTTTTTTCTTCTGACTTACTTCACTTGCCTTACGGTGTCTAGCATCAACCCATGCTAGGTAAGCCTCATGCTTAAGCGCTTCAGCACGACAGCATTGTGGACCAAACCAAGGGCGAGCTTTGCCGGACAACGGTACGTCGGAATATGGAATAAAATATTCCATACCAGTACGCAACACGTCGGTCACAGCATCCGCACAGGCTGAAGGATCGTCAGAAGAAAAGCACAAAGACTTCCAAGGATAAGAGGCGAAATAGGCTCGCATCTCATCCCAATCTGCCAACCTGTATCGCCACATCCGTCGGTTACCTCTAGGGCTGAGATCGGGCGGGGAGTAAACAGATACAGATTTCACCAGACAGTGGTCAGAGTTACCCAAAGGCGAAGATACTGACACTGAGTAACGGTCTGGATCCGTTGTCAGCAGAAGGTCTAAGCAATAGGGCGTGTGCGTCTCAACGTCAGGTACCCGTGTCGCTCCTTGGACCATCTGGGTGAGATCTAACGCTAAAGCAAGCTTTCGCGTCTCTAACCCAGCATGGTCAGTGTCCCGGTATGGGTACAGCCACTCTTTATGGTGGCCATTAAAGTCCCCCAGTAACACTAGTTGGGCTGAAGGGTACTTCTGTTGCGCCGCATCCGCCGCCTCACCCAGATATTCCGTAAGCCTGGTTGTCTCCTGATCTCCACTATGCGACCGATAAACACAGGCATAGAGAATTTTCTCTATTCCTGTGTCCACCAGTACCCAAAGCACGGAGAATCTGGGGTCTTCGAGATTACGGAGACGCCGACAGCAGACGTCATCACGGGCGTACAGGCACACACCAGCGCGAGGTTTAAAATTGTGCTCCAGAGTATATCCGGGGAACGATAAGTACGCCACGTCCGATGGAACTGCTATCTGCGTCTCCGTTAAAAACAGGAGCGAAGGTTTGTCAGCCTGAAGGTGGTGGTGGACTGCCACGAGATTTGAGTGCAGACCTCGAATATTTGAGAGGTGCACTTTTATGGAAAGGGAGTGCAACCGCTGTGAAACCTTTTTCTTATTCTTCCTGTGTTTCATGTTTGTGGCGAGGGAATTGGTGGGGAAAAACGGTAGTGAAATGAGGCTCCATGCTGCCAACCTGGAGACACACGCCGCAGCGACACATCGGTGGGGAACCAGTCTGGAGACTGCGGGGACGCCCGAGCCCCCCCGGGGATGTCCATCGGGCCCTTTCATCCGGTCGCCGACCGGCACGATGGCGCATCCCGGGATTTTTCGCGAGTTGGCGGGGCAGCCTTTCGTGAGTGGCTAGCTCACTACTTGGGCCCCCTACTAACTGCGGTCGGCCAGCGGTAACCGTGCCTCGGATCCCGCTACCCTCCAAGACTGGCTACCCAATGCGTCGCTGCGACGTGCAGCAGAATGGTTTACAGCAGTGAAGCAACTATTCCGACCCATTCTCCCCCTAACGGCGTCACCGGACAACATGCCGGAACACGGCTAGGCCGCTTGGCGGTATGACTTTGTCCAGTGGGTGGTGACTAGCCTCGGCCGAAGCCTACCACCAGTGAGTTATCGCCTAATTGGCACCAGCCAGAGACCACGTGTGGGGTTTCAGTGTATAGGGGTGCTTTCCCCACGGACGAGGGCGATCCAGTCTCCAAACATGTTGTTAAGCACACATTCCATTTTTATGCTCGAGTATACATATTATAGGCTCGGTGATATTTAATGGATTTTCATATATAGGGAGTTTCCACTTTGCCATTTTGCGACTTGAAACAAAGTTTAGCTGGAACAGATTTGACGACACTGATCCAACCATAAAGTTGAGCGCAGCGAAAAAGTTATATGTCGTATGGATCCGACGAAAGTTCGGTTATCCGACAGTTTTCCTCTATATATTTTTATGAGTGACAGACAAAGGATTTGACTCCTGTTTATGATCTTAAATATTAGGTATAAGCGTTAAAAGCAATGGATTTCAACTTTTGTGAATAAATTACGTAAGACTTATCATAATATTTACCCTAGCCGAATATCTCAAGTTTTTGTTGGGAGTCAGACTGAGTATCACCTCTTCAAATTTAGTATTTAAAATATGGATAAATAATAGTTTCATTATCGCGATTCGAACTTTAACTCCACTGACACAGAACAGAGATAGATGACATCATAAGAGAAAGGGCTATACCTAAGAGTGGGACAAAAATAAAGTTGTTAATGATGATTATAAAGGCTTGGCTGGTAAATAGGTATATAATTTTTAAGTGCGTAATATACTTAATTTTGAGATAATGATTATCATAATTTGAAGACACCCAGAAAACGTATTTCACATTTTGGCGGTACGTAGGCACGATAAAAGTGGAGCTAACGGGTTATTGATTATTGAATTACGGATATTTGAAAAACTCAAACGAAAATTTGTTTTTCAAATATCCGTAATGCTGTTAGTAAGTACTTACTAAACGACGTCGCTTAGTACTTTCTTAGTAGTACTAAGCTACAATATTATTTTTAGGGTTCCATAGTACTAAGTTAGCAAGAAACCTACTACGGAACTCTAAAAATAATATTGTAGCCCAAACAACAAAGACAGTTATACCATCTGTGAGCAATGTAAGCCGTATTCAAAGTGTTCTCGCCCACTACTCTATAAACTGTTCTTTTCTAAGGTTACCTATTTGTAATCCGAATCGTGAAATATCGAACATCATTTCGCCGAACATGAAATTTATTTTTTTCAAAGCACAATTTATCAAAATCCCTAAGATCATTTTACAATCGTCTGATAACCGAATCTTGGTAACAATAAAGTGTGTGTCTAATAAACAGAAACCTAACGAACCTAACCTAATAATTGTTCGGGCAAATGAAACTAATGGCTAACAACAAACTTATGGAATCATAAACTTGTGCCAAGTAAAACATCTGGAATCAGCCAGTTCTATGAAACACATTCGGACAAGTAAGTTTCATACAAATGTATTTCGGATTACCCTTTTTCTACTCTTATATAGTTATAAAATATTTATCTATACAGAGTTGGTCGAGGTGAATTAGTTTCTACCTGCGTCGGTGTGGTCTGCGTACAATGCGAGAGATATGCGCTGGTGACGCCGGTTTCGCAGGAAACGCGCCGCCACTGCGCAAACTGCCACGGCTTGTAAAGATAACACAACAAATACTCCACACTCCAGTTTGTGCAGCCTCAACTACTTTTTTTATAAAACTACCCACATTTTTTTTAATACTCGATACATATGCACTTAACCACCAACTTATTACAACGTATTTATTTTTATCTATTAATCTCCACTCTACTGTTGCCTGACGTTAATACATCAAAATGTATTATTAAATTATTGTTTTATTATTTGAAAATAGGCTTGCGCTTGACCGGTAATTCGATGTCTTTGTATTTTACGCAAGATAGTTCTACGATTGACTACCAACTCACCTGATGTTAAGTGACGGTGTGATCGAGGATGGAGCTCGTCGGTCTAGAAGATATCTATTCTCTCTAGCCTTGAAAATTCCAAGAGTGTAGGTTGAGACCTACAGTCTTGGAATTGTCTTTTTTTCCTGAGGAAAATAGAGATGGCAGCAAATAATTCCATTCCTGTGCCATTTGCCAGTACTCACTACTAACCATGTTGTGTGCACATGTTTAGAGACACTTTCATCAGTGTTTTATTATTTGTTATTGAGAGTGTTTTGTTTTGTGTACCTAATGTGTAAATTAATAAATTTGTGATCCATTCATGTTAAGCTGTTGTTCCAATCTACGTTGTGTTCTAGTAAGTAAACAAAATACGGTGCACTGTTTTATAAAGATTTTATTACAAAGAGCTTCTATCGTATGAGTGCCTCATTATTATGAATTATACGAGTGCATCCTGTCAGTTATAGTTCTTGCTTTGACACACGTCGAGCGGAACATTCTCTTGAGTTACATATTTTAATTGGAATATTTATGCAGTTTTTGTTATATGTGCAGTATTTGCTTGTTTTAATTTTAACCGCATACTTTATATTCTAAAAAAAAGTATATTTTTTAAATCTTCGATTTCAAATTGTGTGCATGCTAAAAATATATGTAATAAATAGCAAGTTATATATTAAAATAAAAACAAAATACACGACTGTGTAAGAGCTACTTTTTAATGGACCTTTGTGTGCTGTATATTATTGTGAGTGTATGTTTTCGTGAGAAACTATGCGCATAGCCAAAGAATATCTTTTGATCAGATCTTTATGTACTTTATATATTATTGATTATTTATTGTAAAATCATGTGAGGCTACGTAATATTTTTTTTTAATTTATTTAAGTAGGTATATGTATTAGTTTTTGAGAGCTTTGTATTACAACTACTACAAAATAGTTGAAAGGATATACCGAAAAATTATTAGAATACTCTAAAAGTTAATAAGAATCTAACATTGCTTATCAAAATTGCTCAATCCATTTATGATGTAAAAACATACATACTCACATACACATATGTACATCCGATAAAATTACTTTCTTGCGTAGTCGGGTATCAAGCAATTAAATTTATTTTCAGTAAATATGTATGTATGTCATAAAATGATTTCAGTAATCCCATCGGAAAAAACTTATCTATGAGAATAATCTCACTTATTATGACGTCACTTACGAGTATTATGCGTACATTTCTAATTATGCAGTCTTGTGATTGTGATTGTTATTAAATTATATTTTCTCGTCATCACAGTTATATTTGTACAGTATTTGTTCGTAGCTCTGTATTGTAAGGATAAGAAAAACACGATAATAACATAATAAGATTATTAATATGAGCAGCTCACAGGGACTATCTCAGATACCTAATATTTTCCAAGCGTAGGTAAGTATAACGTAAATTGAAAGCTAAAAATAGTTTTATTTATTTACTTGGGCGTTCGAGATATATCTCAGAAATGTATCTTGGGGAGTCTTTATATTTTATATTGATCTAGAAATACCTTCCGTTCTAAAGCGGCAAACGCCGGTTTCCATTTTACTTAAGTACGTGGTACAGAACAAAGCGGCCGGCCCGCGAGATCTTGATCATAAAATAGTATAGCAATATCTCACTAAAACACAGGACTTAAACATTTTATATCGATGTAGCTGGAATACGGACCCATTAGAGAGACAAACGAGCAGCAAACGGGAAATAAAAATTTGTTTCATTTGAAACGAGGAAAATTTATAACCCAACAAAATACCAGCAGCATATTGTGAAATAAGTCCTCCTTTATCTCTGATCTAGTTGTGTTATTCAAGGCCGTTTTGGGGGCAAAAGGATTTTACGATCGAAAGTAGTACGTGGGCTGCATGGCAAAGGAAGAGATCTGTATCCCCACTATCCATATTACAGGGTAGGGATGGGCGCTATACGACTCTTTCCCTAATGTTCCGTATGTGGCTCGCTATAAAGGGATCGACACTTTATCCTTAGAACTAAATCCAATGTGCTAAAGAGTAGTTGCGGCAATGAACATAAAAGTACTCGGGGGCGTGAATAGAAATTTTATTACTTAGGATTGAATTCGTTTTAAGTAAACATCGTTGTATCTTAATGTATCTATCGCGGGTCGAATCTGGACACGATTACCACAGGATCGAGGGAGATGGCATGATAAGAGAGAGGCCTATATCCAGCAGTGGGATAGAAAAGGCTGTGGATGATGATGATGATGAAACATTGACATTACGGACTCGATTTGATGAAGCGAAACGTTTTCAAAGGGGAATCGTAACTTCCGCTTCCATTTTAATCATAATTTAAATTATTTCTTTGAGATCCGCTGCGATTATATCTATATAATAAGGCTATTACGGAGCAAAATAAACACAAATTAATTACATAAGTGCTATAAATAGATCGTATTTTGATTTGGACAAAACCGTAAAATTTAACATTTACTTAAAAAACGCTGAAAAATTATAAAGCTAAAATCTAAGTGAACGTAACAAGTACCTATCCGTACTTAGTTACTACAATATACGAAAATTTGCAAAATAATTATACATAACTAGTGTCTACCTGCTATCCGAAAGGTTAACTGTATATTTACTTTTTCTGAATAAAAGTTAATGTGTCACACACTAACAAATAAACACACAAACTTTCGTATTTATAATATTTGTAAGATTAATACCGTAAAAATACGGCAAATAGAAATAAAGTAATAAAAGAAGTGAAAATGATTATTGTCAATTGTGAGTAGTTTTTAATATAATTTACACGAAAAAAAAGTTAACAAGTAGGTAAGTGAAGAATATTACATTAAGTATAAATGAGAAATAAACATGTATTAAATATAAATAATATATGCTAAAGAAAATGTATGTTTTAATTATCTTATTAAATCCATCGCAACGCTTAGGATTCTACTCTAGAACCACAACGGCTCTCGGCTCTCTTCGTAACGGCTATCTCCCCACAATGGCGTATGTAAACAAAAATGTAAGATTATAATCCGATGATTCCAAAACCATTTCGAGATTATATGTCTCTAAATCATATTTATGTACTTTACGCTCTTAAAATTATGATATGTTGCGTATTTTTACGGAAATGAAGAATTTTTTAGACCTTTAGTCGACTTCTAAATGACGTCACAGAACCGCTTTTTTATCTGTAGTAAGTATCAAAAAGAATTGTAAAAAATTCACTAAAAATATTTCATAATTTCGTAAAGCACAAAACCAACAAAAAATGTCACTGTCAATGTTAGTAACATTTTTTTGTATGTATTATTATTATTATATCCAGACGGATATGAGTCATCACGCTTTTTCCTTTAGAAAAATTAATAAATAGCTACTGAAAAAATTCAAAAATATTGAAATTAGTTCTTTTAAATGACCCAATCTACCAATTAAAAATATAAAAAAATACCGAAAAAAATCTTTACATACATTGACAGATGTAAAATTAACATATCTGAATAGGGATGGTAAAACTTAAATATTTTCCCAGAATCAATGTCCTCGATGATATTTACTACAGTAACAAGTTATAAGCATAAATATGTATTTTATTTAATATAATATATCTGATTCGGTACACCACTTGTTTCATAAGTACACGCTTTATCGTCCGGCCCACGTGTCGCTAGGCACTAACGCCGGACTCTACGAGTGCTACGAGTGCTACGAGCGCTACGAGCGCTACGAGCGCTACGAACTCTACGAGCGCTACTGGCCATCCGGTAGTGCGTGGTACGGTCGGAATATCCACTCGACATACCGTATACGGTTATACGTAGTTACGGTGGGACGTCCGGCGGATCGTCGAGTTCATTACTACGGGGAAACATGTGGTTCAATCTGTACGGTTATTTGATTATCCAAGCCTTTTCACGGAACATTTCGATTAATAAAATAAATTTTTGTTTCGTTTTAACATTATCTATATAATTTGTAAGTGAAAGTAATTTTGACTGTGTGTCATTGAAATTAAACAAATTATTCGTATTTATATATTTTACATAATTTTACGTTCTGATGTTTCGAACACTTTAATATACGTGTTAAATCCGTTAAAATTTTTTTATTTCCAATTAGTTGCGATTGCAAAACGTTAGAAAATATTTTGACTCTGTTGCATTTGGTACATTGAAACATTTAAGATTCTGGATAATGACCTAGACCCAAATATTCAACAAAATAAATCACTAATCTTGTATTCTTTGATACTGAGATGAAACCACAAGACATTACTAGTTATATTAATAAAATATATTTTGAGCAGATAATCCGCTAAGCATAATAGTTTTTATAATACATTATATAATAATAATAACTAAGTTTTAGCTATAACTCATGATTACAATTATTTTTAACCGACTACCTAGAGGAAGGAGGTTCTCAATTCAACTGTATGTATGTTTTTTTGTATATTTGTTACATAATTACTCCGTCAATTATGACTTGATTTTTACGATTATTGTTTGTTTGGTAGGTAATAGTTCAGAAGTGGTCCCAAGTAAATTTTATCAAAATATGTTCAGTATTTTGATTTTTAAAACAAAATAACTATAAAAATTTCATCCAAGTAAACTAAATTGCATATTTCGAAGTCGTTTTTCGTTGGTTTGACGCATAGATAAGAATTTGTCACTACCCTCGAAAGTAGGAATGAAGCGAACACGTTTTATAGCTGAGTAGCGAACAGGCAAAGTTTACGGCTCCTTCCATTGTGATAAAACTTCCTTGGTTTGACAGCATGAAAGAGCGTCATGGCGTATGAGTTTTGCTACCTCAGTGCGCCAATAGATGTTTAACATAAAATAAAACCGGACAAGTTCCTAAATAAAAGGGGGAAATCATATAGGTGTATATTTTTTTAGATTTTCCTTCATAAACCGAAAAATATTTAAAAACCTGTTTTAGCTTTTGCTAATGAAGCTCTTTCTTAAGATACCCCACATGATGCGGTTAATTCACTTTAAAGTTTGGGCCCTAATACCTTGCATAAAGACACTATTTTTCTGTGATTAAATTAAAAATGACCAGTTTTCGTTTTTTTTCCTATATGTGTTATTCCTACACAATGCTTCTTGCCAAATTTCATAGTTCTAGGTAAACGGAAAGTACTCCATAGGTTTTAATTCCCTTGTGAGTGTCGAAATGTGCGTTTTTTACGACATATTCGGCTGTAACTTTTTTTTTCACGAAAACTTAATTTGAAATGATGATGAAATTTGATTTCTCTTTCTGCAGTAAAAGACTTTGGATCTGCGTATATGATTTTAATTTCAACTCGATACCTACACGCGTTCCCGAGATAAAGGTTGACACCCGGACAGACAGACAGACAGACAGACGGATAGACGGACAGACGGACAACAAAGTGATCCTATAAGGGTTTCGTTCTTTCCTTTTGAGGTACGGAACCCTAAAAATAAACAGACAGCCAACAGATATTGACAATTAGTAGCAATTTAACCGGCAAACGAGTTCGTGACGTCGTCAATAATTAAAACGCCCTAACGAGTCATTCCAAAAGGCGCGCTCGACTCCGCGACTCAAACTAATTACCCGTAATGCGGCACTCTATCATTAACAAACTTTCGCAAGCGAAATGATTTAGATTCAATTTCCTGGTACGTCCGCCTCGGGTTCCGCACACGCGTAAATAGCAAAATTTATCTCGTAATTAGGAGTGCCTCGTATTTTCGTATTTAGTTAACGTACACCCTACATAATTACTGGATTTACGAACATAGTGCCCACATTCGTTCGAATTACGTTGCGTTCGATATACGCCGAAAGCACCGTCAAAAGCACCGATAAAACTTTTGTATTAAGCCTGTGCTTCGGTAGCGCGGCTATCATATTTTGCATGTCGTTGCCTTAATGCTTTTTGCCCTATCTACTATTGGTAAAATTTCACAAAGCTATATCGGTGCATGAACAGGATTTCTATATTTCCGGTCGATGTTTAGGAAATGTGTAGATACCTTGTTGTTGTGTGACTGGCCTTGTGGCTCAGTTGGTAGTATGTTTACGTCTACCTGCTGAACTGAAAAGTCGTGGGTTCGATCCCCACCCAGGGCAAGCATTTGTGAAATGAGCATGGATGTTTGTTGTGTGTCTGGGTGTTTCTATGTATCATATGTATATATTTACAAAAAAATAGTAAGTATATATTATGAATTCTATCAGCCATCTAGTTCCATAGTACAAGCTTTGCTTAGTTTGGGCTAGATGGTGTTGTGTGAAATGTCCACAAATATTTATTTATCCTAGGAAATGAATCAATAAAATGTATTTTATATTTATTTCCTAATGCTTTTATAAAATAAATAAATATCCTAGGAATTCTATAAAATAACGTATTCAATACATTTCTGGTGACCAACACATACAGTACATTGCCTAATGGGCACATTGGGCCAGAGCGCAACACGTGACCAGCTTTTTGATTAAGGATTAGTTAAACTTTTATTTATGTGCTTAGTGCAAATATAAAGTTGCTACACGGTGCACTATTAGAACACGACAAAATTTTGACAATTTTGCTATACGTACTTGAATTTAATTATTTTTTTCATCTTATCTATTATATCTTTTATTTTGTAATATTCCTACTCAGTGATTTCATTTTTGTAACAAGTACGTGCCTATATTAGGTATAAAAAAACAAAACACCCGATTGCACGAAATTAAAAGTTAGATTGTAAAAATCACTCTTGATTTTTACAATCTAACTTACAATTTCGTTACGTGTTCGTTACTTGGTACGCTGTTGAGAGTACGTTTTTTGTGAGAAAGTTTGTGCAAAGTCGCTGTAAATGTTATAAATGCGCATTCCTAAGAATAATTCTAGCAAAATCATTTATTCTGGAAACGTTCCAAAAAAGTGATTTTCTTATTTTTGTGAGAGTTGTACTATTTATAATCGTGCCTATAATTATTAAGTATAAAAAAACAAAACACCCGATTGCATAAGAATAATTTTTAAAATCTAACTTACAATTTCGTTACGTTTTCGTTACTTGATAAGCTGTTGAGAGTACGTTTTTTGTGAGAAAGTTTGCGCAAAGTCCCTGTAAATGTTATAAATGCGCATTCTTTATAATAATTCTAGCAAAACTTATTCTCGAAAGGTTCCAAAAAAGCGCTTTTCTTATTTTTGCGAGAGTTGTACTATTTTTAACCGACTAAAAATAAGGAGATTATCAATTCACCTGTATTTTTTTTTTGTAAAGTTTTTTTTAATGTTTTTTACCTCATAACTTTCGACTGGGTAAACCGATTTTGATGATTCTTTTTTTATTTGAAAGCTGGTGCTTCCCTTGTAGTCCCATTTCAATTTAGTCCAGTTCTGATAATGGTATCTATAGAAGTCGGTTGCTTCAGTTTTTTAAACTATAATTATATTATTACAAAAATATAGCCTAGGTATGTACGTACATAAATCAAAATTGGTTAAGCAATTTAGGCTGCAGGAGGTAATATAGAAACGTAACCTAACCTAATAACTGTTTGGGCAAATGAAACTGTTGGCAAACAAACTTATGGGATCAGAAGCTCGTGTCAAGTAAAACATCTGGAATCAGCCAGTTCAATGAAACGGGTTCGGTCAACTAAGATTCAAACAATAAATAAATTGTACAAACAAATGTATTTCGGATTATAGATAGGTTTCCTACCCAGATTTATACCCACTCGAAAAACATAAACACAGTCACACAGTCAGGTAAAAATGTTATTCGCGAGAGAAATGTCTGCGCTCCTTGAACATCCCTAAGTACCTAACACATATTATGCTATGATAAGATGAAAGGAAGCCGACGCGGTTCGCGCGAAGGTGAGTTTGCAAAAGGATTTCATAAAGATTGTTAGATTAAAGCAGGGATTAATTTCAGCGAGAAAAGTTTCACATCCCGAGACACGGGGAAGTTGCCGGTTCCAGTAGAGCCCACAGATAATAGTTCAGTAGCAAGTTTAATTACTTCACGTTTTGAGAGGGGCCGCTGACGCCCCGAACGAGGCTCGTCGCCCGGGGCTGTCGGCATGCTTTGTATGACCAACTTGTACGTGGGCTACTCAGCTTTTCGGCATTATGAGATTTTTACTTTTTTTATCACATTGTTCATGTTAATTTGTAAGAATAAAGATAATCGAAATTCTCAGTTCGAGAGGATTTAAACTTGAATGAAAATGAATATGAATAATTATATTGTATTTTTTGCTTGTTACCACGTAATTGCGTCATTTATAAACCGAATTGTTTTTATTTTATTTTATTGAAAGGAAATACTTTAGTAGTCTGTAGTTTGGTTTTTAAAACATAATAAATGGAAACAAATAAGTCGTCCAAGTTAACAAAATTCTGTATTTTAAACTGGATGTTTGCATGTATACAACCGAATTTGTATGCAAAGAACCACTTGTTAAAGAACCATATACGTAAGCAAACAAAAGAAAATATAAAACTCGACTTTGTCTTTATAATTCGCAAGTTTTGTTACGTTTTTTTTAATATAAAAAAAATATATTATTTATAAATGTACCATTATTTATGAAATTCGGGTAGAAATTACAAATCTAACAATATCTCGCATAATAAAGTCGGTCTAGGCTATAGGAGATATTATAGAAACATACATACACTCAAGAAACGTAAATCTCCTTCTTGCGTAGTCGAGTAAAAAATAAATATTGATTTCAATTAACAGCTTCCTCCTTAGAATTCTGATTTAAAAAACTCAAAGTAAACTGTAGCCAGTTAACCTATAGCATTAGATCAAAATATACATAACAGTATAACACCATAATGTTTGTGTATCTTATGACCCAGTACAGATGCGACCAGAACATAAATAACTAGTTAGTTGCAAACCACAAGCTATGTTGGAATAAACAGCAAACTACTACTAATTTCGCAGAGGCACGTCGG
Organism: Lycia hirtaria; assembly: GCA_947563715.1. Lineage (NCBI taxonomy): Eukaryota > Metazoa > Arthropoda > Insecta > Lepidoptera > Geometridae > Lycia > Lycia hirtaria. The sequence goes on from OX387379.1 coordinate 2,699,363, forward strand.
GACATGGAATACATAAATGTATTCAAACTTTCCACCTGCGCTAACAGATTTATACCTAGGGTTACCATGCTACGGATTTTTGAACGTTCGTCAATCAGTAGGTTATTTTTAAATAAAATTATTATAGTTTTAATAACTGAAATAACCGGCTTCTTAATTGCTGATGGCCGATGGGGCCGAAAAGTTCTCGAGTAGAGGCCACGCATCGGTAAGCACAGCGTAGATAGACCAGCCACGAGATGGACAGATGACCTCATACAAGTAGCGGGAAGACGCTGGATGCAAGCCGCTTCCAATAGCTCTTTTTAGAAATCTCCTAAGAATGATTACTGGCTGGACAGGGGGAGCCCTATGTCTAGCAGTAGACTTCATATGGCTGAGATGATAATGATAATTATTGTAGTTTAGAAACTGAAACGTAGATTGTTTCATATTTAAAATATCCTAAGTATAGCTTAAATAAAAAACCGAAAAATTGACTTCAAGTGCGCAATTTCATTTTAAAAACTAAATTAATAAACCGATTTTGATGAAATTTCTATAGAACTAATGTAAATATATTCTATCAACTTAAATAATAATAATTTTCTAAATCGGTTTATAAATGAAGGAATTATGAAGTAACAAACATAAAAAGATATAACCGATTTGATACTCTTTTTGAATTCGGTTAAAAATATGCAATTTCATTACGTGGATGACATATTTTTCCCCCAAGAAAGAGGGTAATGATTTTCGAGTGTATGTAGGTATGTATGTATGTTTTTATACCTATGATCGCGTACAGCCTAAACGGCTTGACCGATATTGATGGCGAGATGTCGTTAGACTACAAAAGTTAGACTACAAAAACTGCTTTTCTGCAGTCGAGTATTTTATTTTAACAATGATACTTGTTTCCAATTATTTTGTTTCAAAAACTAAATTACTGAAGCTATTTTGTTAAAATTTTAAAGTAACTATTAGTAACAAATAAAGCGTATCTAATACCAGCAGATATTTCAAATTTTGATTTGACTCGAAATGTATGAAAACGGGTGCGAAATTCTATTCGAATTTGACAATACGATAATACTTCAGCAATCATTGTCAACTTGATTATGTTTATTCGTCCTACCGGGCAGGATAAAACTGTTTGGCCATACTGCATTTGTCACCTAAAATGTTCACGAAAATGAAACCACGTGGACACCCTCGTGTGTACTCAGGCATGCATAGTTTGACGGATGTTATGCATGATATAATTAATATAGAACTATGAAAGTGAATTATCTGAAACTCATCAAAATGGTGACGAGCTTCCACGAATCAAATATAGCTATTTATTGTACTAGGCTGAAAAGTTGTATTTTACCTTCGCGACGGTACTTAACTTAGAACTTTTCACCCTATTATACAAGTCGCGTGTCTGACAGTTGAATCTTGATCGTAGCGATGTATTCAAGAATATATGAGAAAAATAACTTTACAGCTCAGTAAAATTAATAAACAAAGTTTTTCATTGCGAGGAATTTTTTTAGTTCACAATATTCTCCAGTTGAAAGATTCTCCAGTCCACTCTACTGGCCCTAAAATTACATTATAATCACGTGAATTCACTTAAATGTGTAAATTTCATTAATTTAAGGATGTTTTTTTTTTTCTTGATTTTGACATCATGCTTGCACATTTGCCATTTGTCGAGTTTATTTAAGGATGATTTAAAATAAAATGTACGAAAATGACATTGTACAAAGTTTATTTTTTATTGATTTTTTTCTTCTGATATGCTTGGCACAACTTTCATAATATTCTTCACAACCTTAACCTTTTTCTTGTAAATGTTTCTAAAAACACAAAAAACTGCTTAGAGAATAAATTGTATATTTTTATTTACATTGTGAGTAAAATCACATTTTACTTAAAGTTATTTTAATATAATATTTAGTTTTTGTTCAATCTAAGATAGCAACCTCCTTAAAACGAACTTTGTTTTAAGTTTATGAAGGTATTGTACAAAGAGGTCGGTTATATTTTGTACAAAAAATGTGTAGCTCCATCATTCTAATTTTGAAATTACTTTCCGCCCTATGATAAACTGAACTTTTCCACCTCAGTATTAGCTCTAATAATACATAATATACTAACTTGTATTGTCATCAGGACTAAAGGGTTGTATACCAAATTTCAGATCGATCCGTTAACTTCAAGAGGGTAAAATATCAATTACTAAATTTGACCCAAACAAATAAATAAACAGTTCAAGCTAAATAAAACCGTTCAAAACCGAACTTTACGAGCTAGTAAGATGAAAAATATATCATTTGTTAAAATAGACGAATAATATTATATAATATTACAAAAACAAATATCAGTAAAACTGATACTGAATACTACTAGTATACTAGTATAACTACGAGTATACTGAAATACTTCTAGTATACTAGTATAACTACGAGTATACTGAAATACTGTCTAAACAACTTTGTAAGTATAGGTACTTAAGTTATTATTAATAAAATGAAAGAGTCCACAGTAAATAGAAACATGTGAGCAATCTCGACGGTGTGAAATTTTCTGTGAGTTTTCAGGGCTATTTTTAGCTTCCTACTCAGAACAGAACCTCATCATTGCTTGTTCCTAATCATATTTTTATGATCAAATACTATGTGACTAAATAAATTATTTATATTTATGTTTAAGATAATTAGAGTTTAAAAAACTGAAAAACCGATTTTAAAATACGCAATTCGCTTACTTGGATGATATTTTTCAGTTATTTTGTTATAAAAACCAAAGTACTAAATCGATTTTGATAAAATTTATATGGGACTATCTCTGAGGTATTACCTATCAAACAAAATAAGAATCATTAGAAACAATTTATAATTTGCGGAGTAATCACTGAACAGACATACAAAAAAACATACAGTCCAATTGATAACCGCCTCCTTTTTGGAAGTCGGTTAAAAAAGTTGCGCTATTTTTCCGTCTTCATCATCAGACCAACCTTGTTTGTTAGTCTTGCTAAAACTCAAAAATAGCACGATCGATTTGTTTTTTTTTTTGTTTGTTCGTGATTGTAAGGACAAAGTTTGTATGAAAGAAAATCATCACCATCACCACCATTTTTCATCACTACGTTGACACGTAATTGGCATCACGGCACAGCTACGAATTTATATAGTTTACAATCTGGCGAACCATATGCTCACACGCTGCACTTTCAAAACCAAAAGACCCGGCAAAATGCAGAATTATCCCTCTAATTACCTATTCCAGGACAACGCAACGCAATTGATTTCGTACAAGGCTTATAAAGTCGATTGCAATTGGTTACGAAGCCCTGGTTTCGTATACGACCGAAGGGAAAGCCTGAAATCTTGCTCGCCCGCACTCCTGGCCGGGAGGCTTACCTGTAGGCTTAAACAAGAGGAAAACGTTTCTATTTCTACAAACGCTTACGCTTCGAAATGCTAAACTGTGATGTGCCGTCACGTGACATTTCATTAGCTAATGTCAATTCCATACATTTACTTCTCTATTCTACTACGTTCACTAAATTAGAATGCCACTTATCTAACCCTTCTGTAGTATATCCTCTTAACGTAATAAAAAACGCTTTTTTTCTCGTTAATTATTGAATACTTCATAGTAGTAGGTATTGTATATTTTTAAAATAGCTGAGTAGTATAAATAGCTTTATTTTTCTGATATATTGAAGACTGCTCAAATGCAAAATAACAAAAAAAAATACTTAAAAAATTCCGTTGATACTATAAAATAATTTAAGTTATATAAGTAAGTTATAATATTATTATATGAATTTTAACAAAAAAAAAATTGCTGTGTTTTACATAATAGAATAGAATAGAATAGAATAGAATATCGTTTATTGTCATAAAAGTCACATTCATAATAATTTAATAAATTGGTATTAGGAAAGTTTCTAATATGGACTCGTCAAACTTTGTTCGTAATTAACATTAACAATCATATCCTTAAATACTTGTTTTGTGTCTCCCTCAGAAAACAACAATATAATGAGGGTAGAATCAAGTTATGTTGTATTGTGGAATGTTAGCAGATACTATTACATCGACTGTGGCCTCGTCAGACTGATAAACTTAGAAAAAGAAATAATTATGTGGATAAGATAATGATGATATACTCGTAATAACAATTGTACTATTTATCTAAGTTTGAATTTTCCCTCTATTTTTTTCGTGAGCGGCATCTTAAATTCGTGTACCCACTGTCACTTCCACTAGTTATTAAAATTCATATGACACCTCATACGTCAAAATCCTTTGAGGCTGCAGAGCCCGCCAAAAATAGGTACATATCACATACATACATACATACTCTCGAAAAGCTTAATCTTCTTTTGTAGTCGAGTAAATAAGTAATATCCTCCATTGTTTATTAGTTCTTGAAACTGGAACAGAACAAACTGTGTCTGTTCGATTGGTGAGCATATTTTGATGTCTGGCGCAGAACCACCGTCGACGACACGCCTCCTTGCTCCCCTCCCTAATGTGCCTACTTAATTCCTTACTTCCTAGTTTGTCCGATAAGGACTTATTTCCTTATCGGACAAACCAACAACTCTCCCCCAACTTTCAAAGTAATATCGTAAAATAACTACGACCTTTTGTTAGGTATATCGCATAAAAACGCAACAAAGTTGATTCGCGAAGTTTCTATTGGTATTAATTTTGAATACTTTCGAAATATTTGGATCGTAAAAAATATGCCGATATTAAAATAGAAAAAATCAGAGTTTTTTCTTATGATAGGTATATAATATTATTCTACAAAAAAAAAATTTTTTGTGTATTCGATCTAAATGATGAGTATCTGTGTGCTGACGAGATAAAATAGAAATTATTGATGAAAAGAATCTACATATAGACAGGCCTCATGGCTCAGTGGTACCTACGCCTCCTGAGCTGTAGGTTGTGGGTTCGATCCCCACTCAGGGCGATTGTGTGATAAGCTTGGATGTTTGTTCTGTGCCTAGGTGTTTCTATGTGTGATAATTATGTAATTACAAAAAAAAAGTATATATGTACCTATTCTATCAACCATCTAGTTTCCATAGTACAAGCTTTGCTTAGTTTAGGCTAGATGATGTTACGTGAAATGTCCACATATATAAAAAAAAATACGGAACCATCAAATGGAAAATAGTGATCATGAGGCAAATTCATCGTAAATTCCTTTGATAAGGAAATCCTTGTATCTTATCATGCTCATTATTAGCTACATATTAATATAACAAAAACGTCCGTGTTTCATTACAAGCCAGAAAATTTAATGGCATCTCGCATAATAAAAAATCCATCCATACTTAGAGTGAGGGACGACCCCAGCCGTCTATACAATAAGACAGCTTGATCGATGTGCTCGCCATGTTTTGTCGGATTCCGGCGAACCTAACGACCAAGGACGCAATTTTATTTATTAAATACCGAGAGAAAATTTAACAACGACAGAACCGCTATCCCTCAATTTATCCTTCTTTGAAGAAAATAGTAGGTAAATACCTAAAGCTCACTGGGATAAGGATCGGGGGTGTAAGGCTGCGTTCACAAAGGTGACAAATACGGAAACATAGTTTTGTTTATATCCTAAAAATTTATAATTATAGTTTAAAAAACTGGAAAACTGACTTCAAACTACGCAGTTCTACTTAGACGAAATTTTTTCAGTTTTTTTGTTATAAAAAGAAATAAAAAAGTACTATAAGTAGATTTCGATAAATGATATATGGGACCACTTCTGAGGTACCTACCAAACAAAAAACAATTCATAACTGGAGGAATTGCTGCCCAACATACAAAAATGTCGGTTAAAAATATATCCACTTCCTAAGTATTACACAAAACAACCTGCAATTCGATTAAATAATTTTCAGTATAATTTAAGCAAGTATGGTGACACTGCTTTTTTGAAAAAGACCACCAAATGCGACAGAAACTATAGTTAGAGACGCGAGTGACGAGCTTAAACAAGTTCCAAACGATTTATATCAACAATTTTTTTTACAACTAGTACTATTATTTCCAGTCAAATTCTACGCACTTTATAGGCTATACACACACGATTGCTCCTTAGCTAAGGTATATTTCATAAATTTAAAAGTAGAAAATTCATTGTGTCCAAGGCTTTAGCGAATTAAGGAAGGTCAAAAGCCAAGCATAGCCTTTTCGAGGCCCTTATTTCTTGACTTTCCTAAAGTTTTTCGTATAAAGATCACATTAAATAAACTCCCTCCTTTGACTTGTTATGCCTCTCGAATAGTGATCATCCAGTGACTACTGAACTTGATACACTCGATCTGAGATATATGACGTCATCGAACCGAGATTTTCTTTGAAAGTATTTTTCTTTTCTTAACCAAATATTGTAAGTTTTGGCAACAAGTAAACATGTGAGTTATTTAGAAGAAATTTAAGTAGTTCATTACATATTTGACGTTCATTCTTATTATTTATTTATTTTTATTTTATAAAAACGCTTGTGCTTATCTGCTAATTCACCGGACTGATGTTAAGCAACCGTTGTAGTCTACAACTTTTCTAGATACTTACAGGAATATATGAAGGTTACTGAAATGAAAAAAAACAACGGGTCGCACTGCACTCCAGGAGGGCCGGCAGAAGTGAAAACTAAAAAATAAAATAACAAAAAGACTGGCTCGTGAAGGATTTGACCAAAGATATTGTCTTTTACAAACAACCCCTACTCATCGCTGTACTTACGCGAAGCGTTAGCGTGTTTTAAGACTATACAGCGCTATCTAGTACGTTGGTCTGGAACTAAGTTTATTGGACAAACTTGTACATACAATAATAAACTTTAAATGCAGAACGTTAGAATAGGTTTCTGACTGTCCGTCTTGCGATCGGACGCTATGATGCGAGTTTAACATTTTAAACCCATCCAAAAAATGCACAACGCCACTAAAGAAGTGTTCACTTGAATAACGGATTTATCTTTTATATTTTACATAATTTTATGACCTGACGTTTCGAACACTTTGCAGCGTCGTGGTCACAGGTGAGGTGAGACTGTACAGTTTGAATCCATTATATAAATCCGTTAAAATTTGTTTCATTTCAATGAGTATCAACGCGAAAACCTTAAAACCCATTAGATTCATGTAAGCTTAGAAAGAAGTTTCCGGCAGCCTAGTCGGGAGACCGTCTGACTTGCGATCCGCAGGTCCTGGGTTCGAATCCCACGGCACGCACCTCTGTCTTTTCGAAGTTATGTGCGTATTGTTGATTGCCGCCAACTTCAAACGGTGAAGGAAAATATTGTGTGGAAACCTACATGTCTGAGAGTTCTCAATGATCTTGAAGATGTGTGAAGTCTGCCAACCCGCACTTGGCCAGCGTGGCAGACTATGGCCTAAACCTCTCACAATGAGAAGATGGCCCGTTCCCAGCAGTGGGATAGTTTGTACATACAGGGCTGATAAAAAAAAAGCTTAGAAAATAAAAAAAATACTGAAACACAAAACGGCTAACCTATTTTGATGGAACATAGCTAACAACACTCTTGATTAAACTCTCTATCAAACAAAAAATAAGTGGCCAAGACTGTGCCGAGACTCTGATTCTGTAATTTAAAAGAAAATTATTTGGCGAGTGATAATAGGTAATTGATTTAGATTTAGAAATCCATAGTCCTGCGATAATAAAATAAATAAATAAATATTTGTGGACATTTCACACAACACCATCTAGCCCAAACTAAGCAAAGCTTGTACTATGGAACTAGATGGCTGATAGAATACATATATACTTTTTTTTTTGTAAATATATACATATAATACATAGAAACACCCAGACACAGAACAAACATCCGTGATCATCACACAAAACTTTGCCCTGGGTGGTGATTGAACCCACGACCTACAGCACAGCAGGCAGACATACTACCAACTGAGCCACAAGGCCAGTCAAATAAACTATACATTACTATCTACACATTAAGACTACTTAAAAAAAAACAATTTTAAAATATATACAGATATACAGAAATGGTGAGTATTTTAGTTAAGACTACTTTGCGAAAAGGTGCTATAATGCTTTAAGTGTTTATATATTTATCGCTATATCTCTAAAAGTTGTAATCACACTGGGTTCAAACTAATTTTCATTCAAAGTATTTAGTATGGCTTACTATTGCGGTTAATCATGAATTTCTAGGTCCAATAGTTTAAGAATGTTAGAGGACACATTTTTCATCTTTCATCATGACTATATCTCGCACACATCGCAATCTGAGAAGAAAAATTATGGAATGTTAATATATTAATTATTTGTATTCTTTTTTTTATACACTATAGATCTACGATAGACAACCAACTCGCCTGATGTTAAGCGACGGTGTGGCCGAGGATGGAGCTCGTCGATCTAGAAGATATCTATTCACTCTAGCCTTGAAAATTCCAAGATTGTAGGTCTTAGGAAACAGAGATGTCATTTATATAGGAAAAGCTGCGACCCATGATTTTACTAGCTATTTTCCAATTTCCGCACTATTTCCTGCGGATAGGGTATTTCTACCGTGCGACGCGGCGACGTCATTGTGACTCACACTTCCTTTCTAAACTTATCACGTTTGGTTCAGCCGTTTAGTAGAAAAAAGGAGATCTGCAGGATATTATTTATCTCTAGGAGTTGTCTTGGCCTTTTCAACGTTTGTCAAAGTTTAAAAAAAAATGTAGACAAAAGTTATGTTTGAAGAGAAAGAAAATTTATAAAAATATATATTACAACTTGATTAAATGTTTATTTTTCAGTAACATTCCAATAAAATGAACATTAAAATCAGTGTGTTACTCTCGCACAATAAAATTAACCGATAATATTGCATTAATATAATTAAGTGCTAATGGTGTCATTTCGCAAAAATGGTTCAGTCCATGTGCGGGACAAAATAGTGCACTTTTGTATAATAACGAAAGTAGTGCATTGACATGACATTGAAATGCTTAGCGACAGACTGTTCAAGATTTTCGAATTTCGCAAGGTGTCGAATTGATAAGAGGCTGCCAAGTAGGGATGGGGATGGTGCGGATTCAAGTCCCGACGAATATTGAAATATTTTAACTATCAAAATCAAATCAAATCAGTTTATTGGTAACCCCTAGTTACAAGTCATATATATATATATATATCTAATAGTATGTCAATTCAATTTTAATTTAAAATAATCATTAATGTCATAAATCATTTTTGTTTTTAACTTGATTTGAAAAAACAAAACTTATATACCTAATCACTTTAAAGTGTCAACCCTACTGATCAAGTCACTGGTATATGGTATACCAGCTTATGCTATATACAAATACAAATAATTTATTGATAAAATGTCATTTACAGGTCAATTAATAAAAATATGCACAATTAACGATAAAATATTATAAGTACCTACTTATAATTATCTAGCATAAATTCATTTACGTTGTGATACGCCTTGCTTTGAAGCAGTAGTTTTAATTTATTTTTAAAAATATTTAAGGAGGATGCACTCTTGATGTTATCCGGTAGGTGGTTATATATACGTGGACCGCATACGTATACTGACTTGTCGGACTTAGCAAGTGTGTGAGCCGGTGTTCTCAACCTGTCCCTTTGTCTCGTCATATAACTATGTGTGGTGCCAAGCTGCTCGAAGCTGTCGAGGTTTTGCCTTATAAAGAGACTAACCTGGTATATTAATATTGACGGAACCGTCATTATGCCCAGTTCTATAAAAAATACCAAATAATGCTCTATGCGGCTTATGTTGTCACAGCGACGTACTTCCAATAACGAGGAGGTTCATAATTCGACAGTATTTTTATGTGTTTCATCATCATCATCATCTCAGCCACAAGAAGTCCACTGCTGGACATAGGCCTTCCCCATGGATTTCCAAGAAGACCGATTGGAAGCGGCTTGTATCCAGCGTCTTCCCGCCACTTGGCGCTTGCCGGTACGTGGTCTCCACTCGAGAACCTTTCGGCCCCATCGACCATCAGTTCTACGTGCTATGTGCCCTGCCCACTGCTATTTCAACTTGCTAATCCGCTGTGCTATATCGGTGACTTTTGTACGCCTACGTATCTCTTCATTTCTGATTCACACTGGTTGTAAATTTTCGACTTGAAGGACTGTGTGTGAGGGATTTATGTGTGTTTTACGCGATAATTACGACAAACATCAATTGATTTTGAAGATATTTTTAATTTGGCAGGCTTCAGAGGTGGTTCCATATAAATTTTATCAAAATCAGTTCAGTAGTTTGGTTTGGTAACAGAACAACTTTTTTTTAACTAGAAATAGGTTTGCGCTTGACTTTTTCGTGTTTACGACTGTCCGATAGTAAAAAGGGCAAGGGGGAAAGATGATGCAGACCAGATGCACACTCACCGAAACGAATTCGATAAAAAACCGATATGCTAGTAACTTTGCGGCAGTGCTCCAAGCTTTGGAGTTTTGCACGAAAAAGAGAATCGTTGCCTATAAGTTTCCTAGACACGTTTCTCAACTGATTCCAAAGCCTCAAGTTGGTACTTAGCCGAACCATTCAAAGATGGAAACAATACTCCATGGCCATGCACGACCGAACTTAAACTTGAACTGAAAAAATATATCATCCAAGTAAACAGAATAGCGTATTTAGAAGTCGGCTGTTTCAGATTTTAAAACTATAATTATTTAGCAATTCATCGGTTTCATTTAGTTAAAAGCTTCGTGTGTTTACTCGAACCCAACGCATTTGCATGGCGTGGAAACCAACATTAAAATTATTCTGTCGCGACCAATAAATAGCACGAATGAAGTTGAATCGGAATATAGGCGGTTAATACATATAACAGCCACTTTACGATATTAAAACGAGAGAGATTGCTCTTTAATCCGATGTATGACTGCGGACGAACACTTTATATCCAAGATTATTGCGATTGTTATGAATTGAAATGAAACAAAAATAAGCGGCCAAGTGCGTGTCGTGAGACGCGTAAAGTAGGAATCCGTAGTTGCTAATCATAATTATGTAGACTTAGAATACTATGAACCAATGCTCCCCCCCCCCCCCCCCCCCCTCCTCCCATGCGCTACTGATACACACGCCTCCTAATTGAATATTGTGATAGGACAATCGTATTGTTCTAAGCCATCTGTTTAATTACCCCGTACTAATAGTAACGCCGCAATCAACGTTTGTGCATCTGCAGTATAATCTCAGTTTGCACAATGGCGCTTACTGTACTTACATTATTTTTTTTTATAAAACAGATTCTTTTACAAGATTGCGTAAGAAGGAGGTTTATGTTTTTCAGGTGCATGTATGTATCTAAACGGCTAGACCGATTTTATTGAGCGACGTTTCGTTTCTATTAATTGAAATTCAACAAAGTTCTACTTCAACAGGTTTTTTTTTTGTTTTTTTTATTTATTTATTTATTCTTCAATTACATCATGAAAATTTATGAGATAATTCTGCCAAACTGCATAGCTTGTAGGCAGCTTTAAAATAAGCCTATGATTTTATAAGTATAGCATATTCATTTCTCAGATGTGAAATTAAGTATGTGCAATACAACTCACCAAATGTGAAATAACTGTGCCCTGCTTTCCTGATTTTCTAAAGCCGTGGACCCAGAAAATCATGATTAACCATAATAGTAGAATACATCAAAAACTTTCGATATTTTTTAGACATATTGTCTAAAAAACGTTTTAAATACTCTATGCTTATAATTTTTCGAGATATAAACTCGGCATCCTCAATAAAATAAAGTTACTTCTCACCGAGACAGTGCTTCATATGTATCAGGCACAGATCCGTTCATGTGTGTAACACTGCTACGTGTTTTTAATATCACACAAAAATCTACGTAGCTATCTATTTAGCTGCGTCTATTTAATATCGTCGAATGTATAATCCCTGAACAGCAATTTTGAGGGTGTCGTACGCACACGGCGCGTGATTGACGCGCCCGTACGCGAAAAATATCGAATAAGGCCAATAATTTTAATACACATCAATCGCGTTTACGATATTTGAATGACGAAAATTTTGTTTTTCTCGTACTATATAAAATTTCATAGTTAAATAGGTCCAGAGTTGACACGTTGCTAGGCGCAGTAATTGGTATGGAGTAAGGTTGAGATGGACTGGTGGCCGCGGCAAGGAAAGTGGCGTGTATGTTGTCCAACTGCAAGATGAGGACGATAGTGTAACTATCGAGGGCACAGAATATTTAATAGTCTAGTAACACAGCTGTCTCACTCACACGCGACACCTTTAGATATAAATAAAATGATTAAATAAATAAATATGACGGACATTTTTCACACAACACCATCTAGCCTAAAACTAACTAAGCGCTATCTAGAACGTTGTTATAGAACTAACTTTATTATATGAAGTGTTCATACAATAAATTTAGTTCCAGACTAACGTACTAGATGGCGCTGTATAGTCTTAAAACACGTTAACGCTACGCGTACAGCGATAAGTAGGGGTTGTTTGTAAAACACAATATCTTTGGTCAAATCCTTCTCGAGTCAGTCTTATTGCTATTTTATTTTTTAGTTTTCACTTCTGCCGGCACTCCCGGAGTGCAATCCGTTCTTTTTTTTTTTTTGTAAAAACATACATATGATACACATAAACACCCAGACACGGAACAAACATTCAGAAATGTTTGCCCTGGGTGGGGATCGAACCCACGACCTATTGAATGTTCTTTTGATAAATATACCATATCATGCGCAACGTAAGAGTAAGTTGCACTACGAAAGTCGTTCTTATGCAGTCGGATATTTTGTTTTTCTTTTATCACATACTTGTTTAAACTATAATAATGATTTATTTTATATCTATATACTTATCTCAGTTAGTATATGTCAGAAATAAAATAAAAGTTGCTAAATGGCTTCCCTGAATATAACACCGTCGTGGACCGTGGATGTTAAAGTAGATATCTACGGCGTACATAATGCAGAGCTCTGCAGATCTGGAAATCCAATTTCCATCGCGGGCGGCGGGAATCGAATCTAGTCGCCGATTGCGGCCAGGTATACCGGGTTCAATCCGATTTTCACTTTACCTACATTCTTCCCTGGACGGTAGATTATCAATAATTTAAATGGAATCTAATAACGATATTTTATTGCCACTTATATTTGATTCACTTTATCGTTGTTATAGAATCAAGTTAGGTGTAAAATTACTTACTTTGTATACCTCAGTGCTTAGGTATTTACCCACTAGAAACCTAAACACTGTTACTAGTGATGGGGGCACATAATTAATGATGGGACATAACCAGTGATTAGAGCTCATAACTAGCGATGGGAGCACGTAACCAGTGATTAGAGCTCATAACCAGTGATGGTTATGAGCTACTACAGAACTACAGCCATTCGCTGCATGCTTAGCATATTTTTTTATATTTTTTTATATAGAAGATAGATCTACAATTGACCACCAACTCGCCTGATGTTAAGCGACGGTGTGGCCGAGGATGGAGCTCGTCGATCTAGAAGATATCTATTCACTCTAGCCTTGAAAATTCCAAGATTGTAGGTCTCAGGAAACAGAGATGGCGGCAACGAATTCCATTCTTGTGCAGTACGCAACAGGAATGTGGATCGATATCGCTGAGTACAAATTTTTGGCATTTCAACGAGAAATGGGTGGTAATTCGCCGACTTTCTGCTAGTCCTGTAGTGAAATGGGGAGGGTGGAATTAGGTCGTGAAGCTCTTGCGCACATTCCCCGAAATGAATCCTGTAGAAAATAGACAGACATGCTACTTTACGGCGGTGCTCGAGACTAAGCAGCTTCTTGGCAGCTAGTTTATCGTCACCGATTAACCTCACAGCTCGCCGGTCCACTGTTTCTAAAGCTTCCAGCTGATACTTGGCTGATCCATCAAAAAGGTGGCAGCAGTACTCCATACACGATCGGACCTGTGCTTGATATAGATGAAGCAGTTGTCCCGGTGAGAAGTATCGCCTAACCTTATTAATGATGCCAAGCCTTTAATATTTAATATGCACTTAAGATAATTTGAATTTGGTGATTTTAGGAATACACATCTCTGTTTCTTGAGAACTACAATCTTGGAATTTTCAAGGCTAGAGTGAATAGATATATTCTAGATCGACGAGCTGCAACCTTGACCACACCGTCGCTTAACATCAAGCGAGTTGGAGATCAAACGTAGATCTTGCGTAAAAAAACATACACCCTGAAAAGTTGTTGCTTTTCTAAACTCAAAAATAGTTCCTGTTTACACAAGAAGATTACGTTTTACGAAACTCGATAACAAAGGAAAAATTTCGGAAGGTATCAACCGCAAAAGGAAAAAAAAGAATAAAATTTCACCAGAATGTCCTACAAAATTCAGTCGAGGTGTATTACATGTTCATTGAGTATAAATATCCATGTATTATGCAACAACGTTATCCCTGCCCGAGGGTTCTAATCCTCCCAAACGATTCTTTAATAAGCTTCAAAGAAGTTTCTTTTAAAAGGCCGTTCGTTAAATGAATCTGACTTTCTTTTTGTGGGAAGAAAAGGGGATCCCGAAAAAGTCTCGGCCATTCACAATGGCACGGTTGGTTTACTCGAGGGAGTTAAAAAGTTACCTACTCCCTCTCGAAACCTCCGGGCCTACAGTTTGGGCCAAACACGAAAAAAACATAGTTGGATTTGATTTCTGTTTTCATAAAGTAGTCTCTTCTATTACGCGAGTTTTATAAGAAGTCACGTCAGAGCTGTCCTTTTCTATTTACTCAATTTCAAAGTTGTTTTTTTCCTAACCTTTTTTCGACGAGGAATATATAGAAATTTGAAATTGAATATTTCACTTCCACGCTTCTAAGAATAGTGTTCAGGATTTCGTGAATGAAATTTCATTGGGAAACCCACTGAAATTACTTCCGTGTTTCATATTCCATTTGAAATAATATCTTGTTGCTTTGAATACATTCTTGCATGAATGAAATTAATTCATTCAAGAATGTATTCAAAGCAAAGCTCAACAATCATAACGCTCGCGTATCGTATACTATTTAATATAAGCTTTTTAGTGTCATCAGTTTCCGGCAGCCTAGTCGGAAGACCGTCTGACTTGCGTTCGAATCAAATGCGTCCTGGGTTCGAATCCCATCTCTGTATTTTCGAAGTTATGTGCGTATTGTTGATTGCCGCCAACTTCAAACGGTGAAGGAAAACATCGTGAGGAAACCTACATGTCTGAGAGTTCTCAATGATCTTGAAGGTATGTGAAGTCTGCCAACCCGCACTTGGCCAGCGTGGTAGACTATGGCCTTACCCTTCTCACAAGGCCCGCGCTCAGCAGTGGGACAGTGTGCACAAACAGAGCTGATAAAAAAGGGTTATTATAATAATATACATACACTTTTTTGTATACTGATATTTCGCCCTATCCGTGGAAGATAGCCAAAGTGGCGATCAGGGCTTTTTATTGCTTATTTTTACTGAATTTTAAAGTTCTTAAAATGCATTTGCATTTATCCACATCGACAGAATATTAAATTACCCTTAATTACATTTAAGAAAATGTAATGTTTTTTTTCTAATTTTTGCAAAGAGCCACTTAGCAACATTATCCGTCGTATAGAGCCACTGACGAAACTGCATCCGATTTTTGTTAACGCAAACGGTCGCGGTTGACAACGAAAAAGGTCATAACATCTATTAAATTCAAGCGTGCACCGAAATTCTGCCACGGAAAAGAATCATAATGGCGATCAAATTTACGTGAACGTTATAGAACTTCGCGGAATACGCGCCGTGAGAGACAAAATATGTGTAAAAACGTAATAAATATGTGTGAAAACCTAGTCTTGTAATTGTGTCTGTCTTCCACGTATACGACGATTTGTACTTCTATAGCAGGTTTTGAAATTTTAAAGAGTCTACACCTCTCTGATGCCTCGTAGAAAGATGAAATAACTACGTATTAACAACTTTAAAATCAAAATTATCGACACGTGTTCCACAATAATGGTATTCTTCATTTAATTGTACCTTTACGTGAGATGTATCCTAATTAGCTGAATTATGTAATCTTTTTTGGTATTTATAGGTTTGCGCTTGACCGTGATAAGGCAATGCTGCGGTCAACGATGGAGCGCGCTTGCCTTGAAGAAGTTCACATAAGATTTGAAAACCTTAAGATCTTAATTATTCGCGCATACTTAATTTCATTATCGTTCTAACATATCGATATATTTTTATGCTAAAAATACGTTTGTCAGGCTTAAAAGAGACCTACTACCTACTAAATTGGAAAATATAAAATACCAACCGCACAGGAAATATTTTATAAGGTCTTTCAGTGAAGGAGATAAGAGACAAACGAGCGTCTAGGGTGGCTACGAAAGGATTTAATCAAGGCGGGTCTGGCTCTACGACCGATGATCTAGTAAATAGTCCATAAATGCGGAATCAGATCTACCTTTGACAGTATCCGAGATAAAGGTAAGGACATAATACAAGGGGTCGCTGAACTCATCAACAGATGCCTTTTGTTACTATGGGACCATTCTTAAAATTGCGGATATAATCCATTGTTCCATATAAAAACTTCGTTGACCTTGAACAAAATGAGTAGAATATCATTTTTTTTTCGATTTCTGTTTTTTCCTAGAAAAAAAGAAGAAAAGAAGGCACTGATTTAAAGAGGCAGTTGTAAATAGCAGTTTTGGTAAGTTAAAAATTATAAATGGCACGTTTAATAACTAGTTCAGCAGTTAAAACTAAGCAGTAAAGTAAACAAAAATGAGTAATAAAAAATTATGAAATGGATCAGTGAATATATAATTGAGCAGGAAAATAATTAAATGGGCGGTATTATCTATAAATATGTATAAAAAAAAAACATAACCTAATCTCTGAAGAAATTATTACTTATACCTATATAAATAGATAACTTTCATTATTTTTACCGCTCATTCAGTTATTGGACTGCTCAATTATTTTTAGAATTGACATTGTATGATAAAATAACCGACTAATTGTTTTTTTTTTACTGTCGCAATAATTAATCAACCGCCATTAAATTAAATAACTGCTCAATATGTTTTTGAACTGATCATAATAACATCTCGAATATTTAAATAACAGCTCAAACAATTAGTTCCTAAAAAGAATTATGGTTTTTTATTCGAAAATAATCTGAGGTTGAGCGACATAATTTTTTTTTTTTTAATTTTATACACCACACCACACACTACAATTTCGTGTTTCAAAAGCTAAAAAGCGAACCCTTATAGGATCACAACTTAGTCCGTCCGACTGTATATCTGTACATCTGTCAAGATAATTTTTAACCGACTGCCAAAAAGGAGGAAGTTTTGAGAACTTCCTACTTCCTACCTTCTACTATAAGTTTTTTTATAAGTTTGTTCAGCGATTATGAATTGTTTTTGACGAAACTTTTTTAGTTTGATAGGTTATAGTTAGGTTATAGGTTATACTTCACAAATAGCCCCTTAAACATTTTATCAAAATAAATTGGGTACTTTAGCTTTTATAATAAAATAACTGAAGATGTTATCCAAGCAAACGAATTAAGTATTTAGAAAGTCAGTTTTTTCTGTTTTTTTAACTATAATTATTCTATATATGATATTGAATATATATGGTGCCGCGAAGTAAGTAAAATAAACAAGTTTTTAAGTAAATCGAAATAAATAACTCTAATAAATATAGTTCATAAAACTGAATAAACTAACTTCAAAATACGCAATTCGCTTACTTGGATGAAATTTTTTCAATCATTTTGTTATAAAAACCAAAGTACTGAACCGATTTAAAACTATATATTTGGGACTACGTACGAGCTATTATCACCTACCAAACGAAAAATCATCATCAAAAACAATTCATATTTGGCGGAGTAATCGCTGAACAAACATACGAAAAAAAACATACAGTCGAATCGAGAACTCCTTTTTTGGGAAGTCGGTTAAAAAGCAACCATATTTGCGTAATCAAAATATTACGCAAATATGGTTGCTTTTTAACTGACTGCAGGCAAATTAAAAGATACAGAATACTTTTCATTGAACTACAACTGAAGGTAAACAAATACATTTGGAATACTTAACTACGACATAAATAAATTACAGTTTAAAAAACTAAATAACACGCTACAAATTATTGTGGTCAAAGTTCATTACAACACTTTTCTAACAAATCCAAACAGCTATGATACGATGTTCCATCATGAAGTTCTGGTTCATATCTTCCGGCTCCATCATCAGATCAGTTCGACAGTACCATATTATTGTATTGTCATCAGAATTACATACAGCTGCCAATTTTCATGACGCTACGATCCTTGGAAGATGGTTAAATTAGGTACCTTATATTTCATTACATACAGGTCGACCTCATAAAAGCGTGTTAAAAAATAGCTGGACTTCGATAAAACATATCTAAAAACACTCTCAATAAAATCCTCTTTTACAAGGGCGTCGCTAAGGGGGGGCAAGGGGGGCAGCTGCCCCCCTCCCTAGAGATTTAAAAAATGTAGCCAACTGCAAAGCAACCAAAGTCCTAAGGCCGTGCAATTGTACCTGTACCTACAATTCATATTTTTCTTATCCTCCATAATATTAACTTCCCCCCCCCCCCCCTCCTGGGCCATGGGCTGGCGACGCCCTTGCTCTTTTATAACAAAAATACGACCAAAATCGACCATTTGAGAGCTACGATGCTACAGACAGACATACGTCAAATGTTATAACACCCCCTTTTTGAGTCGGGGGATAAATACATTCACACAATATGACATTCGTTTCTCAAAAAAAGATTTAGCAAAAAAGTACCTTAAATCATTGTTTGTTACTATAGAGCTTTTCTACTGAGAGGTCACAATACCTTAGCCTTCAGTATTCGTCCCAAAACAGGAAAGATTTTCGCTTCAAAATATCGCGTCAAAAACTTTCAGGAAAGAACCAAGAAAAAATATGGCTTCTTAGCTTAACTTCACTATTCTCTTTACAATTTGAAAGAATTGTTAAGGAAGTATTCGAAGTTTTGAGACACAGTTAATTTAAGTTTAAGTTTATATATTTTTGCATATTTTTGAGATGAAGTTTTCATATTATACTGTATTGTTCCGAGGCCAAAGCGTTGGTGGCAAAATGGGGCGCAGAATTGCTGAAAGGTGTGGAGATACTCGCTCCGGTTCGTTTCTGGTACAAAGAATTTCCGTGGCAATTCAGCGTGAGCACGCTTCTAGTGTCATGGGAACCTTTGCACCAGGAACGATCCGGGGCGGCCTTTTTTTTTGACTAGTTTTTTTATAATAATTATTTATTAATATTTTGTTTTTCCTTGCTTATTTAATTAGTTTTTAAGTTAGTTATACTTTATTGTGAATTTTTATTTCCTTATAATAAAATTTCATCCTACTTATAGAATTTTTGGGAATGCTTCCAGTATTTGTATTTGAATCTGCGTATTATATGAATTTGTGGCTTCCTTCTCTTTCATTCTTTCCGCATACCCTAGCTTGCCTTACTACGATATCCTATCCTAACTATAATATTATAATACATAAGAAGCCAAGACCTTGTCGAGACACGCAAATAGTAGGGTTCCGTAGCTAATGCTGTAATTTAGAAGAAAACTACTCGGCAAGTATTGTTTGTTTAGACTACTTCGCATAAAAGTCAATAATAGGACCTCTGTACTATTATTGACTTATTTATCACTATATCTCAAAAATTTGTAACCACAAAGTATTAAAAACAATATTTAATTTAGTTTTATTTTACGAGACCTATTCAACAATTATACGTATGGAGTGCCACCCTTATTTTTTATTTATTTGAAAATGTTACTATAGGATTTTGTAGCGGTTTTACAGAATATATATACCTACATGCCAAATTTCATTTATGTAGAGCTGATAGTCTCTGAGTAAAACGAATGTGATATACCGACACAGACAGAGGGCCATGTTGGAATTATAAGGGTTCTTCGTAGTTACTACGGAACCCTAAAAACGGTAACTCTGTTTCTCTGTCTGTTTGTTACCTTTTCACGATAGAACTATTGAATCGATCGTTGTAAAATTTGATATAGAGACTGATAAATCTGGAGACGGACATAGGATTATTGTCTCACCATTAATAAAGAAAGAAACACATATTTTGGCACAACAGACACTACAGCAACAATAACATATAACAAATAGTTTTAAACACAAGCAAGAAGGAAAATAACAAATGAAATAAGTAAACACAATCAAGAAAAACAAACATTATGGTCATCACTGCAGTGTCCAGTACGATAAAAATAAATACAGTTTTTCATCACTACGCGTGTCCAACTGTACTGGTCTGCTCCCGCCACTAGTTAAATCATTTTGATTGCTCATGATAAATAATAAAAATGTAATGAACTTTTCAAATTCATGGTAGACAGAAACTGCGTTGTCTTATGACATGACGTCAAAGTTTACGACGCTATACAAAATTCTATACCATAGATTAAGGATTTTTCGCTACGCCCCTTACTCACATTCTTTATTCTGTTTTGCAAGGAAGAAAGATAGCGTCTGTACCAAAAACTTTAATCATTATATTTTTAAAGTTTTGTTGGTTGAGTTTGCTGATGGATTCCTGTATAGGTAACTTTATATCATATATCTATTTTTTACGTTAGATTTTTTTATAGTTTTATGTAAATAATCGAAATGACTGTTATATAACTGTAAATAAAATTACATTAGCCTATTACGTTTATATGAAATAAATGAAACGTGAAAATTTAATATCCTTTGAGTACAAAATCTCGTAGATGAGTTTCAGATTTCACATAGTTAAAGTTTAAATGTATGTGGAAGAAGTGCATAAATAAATTTACTTAATGAATTATATTGTTATTACTTAAGTACATTATATTATGACAAATTATAATTATGACAAAAATATAACACCAGAGCATAAACGATAGGTGTAATCGGTTGCTGGTTGAAGTGATTGAAAGTTCAATCTCAATATTACTCAATATTGTAAAATATTTTATATTTTAAATTTATATTATTCGACTATTAGGATTTGTAACCATTTGTTATACTAAATATTGTCTTTAGATAATTATTTATTATCAGTTTCAGTATTTTGTGTTTGTACCATTATGTATTTTGAA
Source organism: Lycia hirtaria (assembly GCA_947563715.1). Taxonomy (NCBI): domain Eukaryota; kingdom Metazoa; phylum Arthropoda; class Insecta; order Lepidoptera; family Geometridae; genus Lycia; species Lycia hirtaria. The sequence continues at coordinate 2,720,558 of OX387379.1, forward strand.
TCGTTAATTATTTTGAAATTATGTATTTTATACATATGCGTTCTGAATGTATGTACATAATTTAAGCTTATGAATTTTTATATTTACCATTCAAATAAATAAGCAGTCAAGCACCAGTCTATCTTTGAATAAAGAAAGCTACATCAATGTATTTTTTGCGAATGGTTTTATTATTTAAAAAAAGAAATCGTAAGCTTTTAACATAAAATAATATAGCGCGTTTCAGTCTAAAAGCTCTCTGTTTCATTTTATCTCTTTTAACTGTATCAACAAAAAGAGTTCATAAATATTTATGGGTGTCCCGTGCGTCAACATCGAAATCGTACTGACCCATAATCTGGAAAGTCTGGACCACATTTCAATTCGTTTAATATACTTATGCTAAAATACTAGATACCTGGGTAATCTCCAACAAAAATGTCCGTAAGAAATCATTGATTTTACATATAAATATTGTAAAGAATGTTTATTTGATTTAATTATATTATATTAAGAAGCAAGAAAGTATACACTATTGTGTATACTTTCTTGCAAAATTGTACATTCAACACCATATCATCACCATACTGTAAATGAACAAAAGTCGCTCTTTTGCAGTCAAGTATTTTGTTTTTCTTTTTAGCGTAGAACTCTATTAGTCTAGTAAAAATAAGATTTGTGACAACATAAAAGACAACTAAGTATATTATTATTTAAATGAATGTACTGGTGTTTTGAAAATACATTTGACACAATTTCATTGATATTATAAAAGCTAAATTTGTTACCTTTACACGCTCAAACGGCTGAACCGATCGTTATGAAAATTAGTATAGAGATAGCTTTGGACCTGGAGACGGACATAAGCTACTTATCATCATCATAATCATCACCGTTTTTCATAACTACGCGAGTGAAATCGCGGAACGCAGCTAGTCTATAAATCGGGGATTACTGTTGATCTATGATTTTTAGTTATTTTCCTATCATAATTTCAAAGAATCCCCCCAGTTGCAAATACTGTGATCTGCTCCATACAAACGGATTTATTTTTACTAGACTATATCTCATAAGCAAAAATCTATCTTAGATATACTTGTTTATGAGATAGATCTAAGTTTGACCACCAACTTGCTTAGTTATGTACGTTTCACATTTAACCTCTTACTGCCTGGACGGCTTGACCTATTTTGATGTGCAAGTTGTCTTTATATTTATCATTGCTTTCCGAGTGTCATAGGTTACTTTTATAACCGACTTCCAAAAAGAGATTCTCAATTCGACTGCATTTTTTGTATGTTTGTTCAGCGATAACTTCACCAATTGTGAATTAACTTCAATGATTCTTCTTGTTTTGTAGGTCAAAAACAGACTGAATTGACTGAACTGAACTTGACTGAATAACCTCATTCTTTTTAGAAGTCGGTTAAAGTCGGTTTTATTCGTAATAATAACAGTATAACTGTCGCAAAAATACAATTTTCGTAACCTACTACTAAATATTAGTAACATTTGATTTTAGATTTAAGAATAACTGTCCTAAAGAATGCTGGTTTGTATACATTTTACTGCAGCATATACACCTACGAGTAAGTCCAATTGTTATTTTTTATTCAAAATTTCAGTTTTCTTTAGTTTATTTAAGTTGTATATCTGTATTTTTAAGTTGTTTAGGTTATTTTAGTTTAGTTTTATTTAAGTACCTACATGTAATTACAATCTACGTGAAATAATAGTAATATAAAGTGTCATTGCTAAAATAATCAGAACCGATATTAATGATGATAAAAAAATTACCTTGTTTTCAAGTTCTCAGCTATATGTGTACCAAATTTCATAACAAGTAATCGAGCTATTTAGTCGTAAAAACGTAACAGACAGAGAAACAGAGTAATTCAACTTTTATAATGCTACTCAGCATTATTCAAGCAACTTGAACCCGTCTGCGGTTCCAAGTGTTGTATAGAGAGAATTAGTAGAGTGTATGTGACAGTTTAACCTCGCCCGACAGACCGCACGACGTCGTACAACACAGCGCTCTGATAATTCACCCTCCCCATCGATAAGGTTTAATGTGTTCTTGCACTACAAGCACGCACATTGCCTTATTGGATTGCTTTGCCTCCCTGAATTTGTTTCGGCTCATTTACAACGGGCCAGTTGGCAAGACTTCATTAATCTCTCGACGCATTTTTTTTTTTTTTTCAGCCCTGTTTATACAAACTGTCCCACTGCTGGGCGCGGGCCATCTTCTCATTGTGAGAAGGGTTAGGCCATAGTCTGCCACGCTGGCCAAGTGCGGGTTGGCAGACTTCACACATCTTCAAGATCATTGAGAACTCTCAGACATATAAGTTTCCCCACGATGTTTTCCTTCACCGTTTGAAGTTGCTGGCAATCAAAAATACGCACATAACTTCGAAAAGACAGAGGTGCGTGCCGTGGGATTCGAATCCAGGACGCAGGTCCTGGGGAGGTTGCGATGCGCAGGGATCGCAAGTCAGACGGTCTCCCGACTAGGCTGCCGAAAACTTAATTTAATATGTTTTAAATTACTTATTTATAATATTTTTTTATATTTATTTGTTCATTTATAAATAAATACCACGGAAAATTTCTGAAAGAAACTCTTTTATTACACATTTTTCTCGGGGATGAACCTTGACACCCAAAATATGCTTTTGTGGCACTTCTTAGTCCTACGGAGCTCTTCGTAGCACTTTGCTGTAGCAGCAGTGCTTGAGTAGTACTTACTTTCATGTGAGCACCAAAAATATGATTAAAGTTTAATAAATGAAAATTACACAATTTTTTTTATAAATATTATACAAATTATTGTGGTTCGCACACATCAAATATAAGCTACATGCTACTCACGTGTGTTTTCCAACTATAGTTTCAGCCGTATTCGGCGGTCTTTTTCAAAGGACTAGCGTAGACGTCGGCGACTCCTAGTCGGTGACGCTTCCTGCAGCCACGACATTTCAACGCACACCATGCGTGAGTGACGCGTAGTTTTTATTTTCAAGTATTTTACATTAGTGCATTTATTTTTTACATATAAGTAAAGTAAGTTCGTATAGACTGTGTAGTGTATTTTGCCAGAGTTATTAAGCCGCCGAAAGGCCTCTGACCTGGCTTGACGATTGACAAACAACCGGTATCTACAATTTAACGTGTCATCCGACCCACGGTAGCACTCAATTGCCACTCACGGTCACCCATCCAGAGACTGACCGGTCCGTCCGTTGCTTGAAATTAGTGTTCGTTCGAGAACACCTAGTCAAGCTACGCCACGAGCGCTACATAAAAGTAATTAGACACTTTTCGATTATAATATTCTTGTTACATTTTTTCGATAATTATCTGTATCAATAATTTTATCAGTTTGTCGTTTATATACGTCGTTATTACCAAACTACAAGAATTAGTCAACAAGTCACTTAATATTTAGCTGTAACTCACTTATTATCCGGTCCGACGTGATTGCAGTCACACCTTACCTAAAATTGTTACATTGTAATATTATTTTGTGATTTAGTTAGTATAGCTTTAAATAAATATGAAGGTGGAAATAGACCTAGACATAGAATTTATTATGACAAATAAATGGCCAAGTGCGTGTCATGCCACACGCAATGTAGGGTTCCGTAGTTACGTATCATAATTTATGTGACTTTAAAACAGGGTCTCTTGTTTGATACTACGAACATAATGAGTTAACGTATATATATATATATATATATATATATATATATATATATATATATATATATATATATATATATATATATATATATATATATATATATATATATATATATATATATATATATATATATATATATTTTTACATAACTAATACTTTTAATTACACAAATAATTTAAATGAGATTTTCATTTTTTTTTTTTTTTTTTTTTACTTGTCTAACTAATTATTTTAAGTTAATCGACTATAACTCGATAACTTGTAAAGCCTGCTTAGCTATCACGGCTAAGTAGTTTTTCTTTTAATTTCATGATATTAGCATGATTTTATTCTATTAGCATGATTTTTATCATTTTTATCATATCTCCAAAGTTTTGACTATGCCTAAATATGAACAGTGTAAAATCTTATACACTGTTGCAACCCATCTCTAATTACACATACTTTCTCGACTGCAGCTATGTTTGTTCCAGTATTACTCTGCCAATGTAAGCGAGGCACTGGTGTCCCCAGGGCCGTCACTTGAGTAAATCTCGCCACATTTCTACCCACATTTCCACACGTGAGAAATTCCTTTCGCACATTCGTCGAGTCTCTCTGACAACGAAACGTTTTATGCTCAATCGTCGGGAATGTTTGGAGGGGAATGTAAAAACGTTGCATAAACAGATATAAAACCACAAGTAATCAATCAACGGGCGGGAAACAAACAAATAGCTAATTTATGTCAGCGAGGGACGGGTTCCAGCTATAAACATTTATATCGTTGTTAAATTTTCGTTAATTAGTTGGTGGTAAACAGTGACCTACTAAACTTATTTATAGACAAAATTATAGATAGTACAAAAATTTCACACATCCGGCTTGAACTTGGTACCTACTGTTATTTTTATGCTACGCGACAAAACAAGTCAGCCATTGTTCAATTTCATACCGGATTTTGAATTTCAACTAGTCAAAATCCTATATAGTAAAAAGAAAACACTTATGGCGTTGTATATTACGTTAATTGTAATTGAATAATTATCAATAAAATATGTCTATGTCTAATCTCATTATTAAGTTCTTATTATTTTTTATAGAAGATAGATCTACGATTGACCACCAACTCGCCTGATATAAAGCGATGGCCGAGGATGGAGCTCGTCGATCTAGAAGATATCTATTCACTCTAGCCTTGAAAATTCCAAGATTGTAGGTCTCAGGAAACAGAGATGGCGGCAAAGAATTCCATATATGTCACTATTATTATTTATTATAAATATTACTTACTGTCTAACAAATAAACCTTATTCCATCTCACTCTGTAGCCTCACATAGGCTCCCGCACCTATAGTACGGAAGCTTAGCTTAAAAAAAGGAAAACAATACACTTTGTATCCTATATCTTGAAATAAGTTGAAAAGAGTTTCTCCAATAGTTTGAATATCATTGAATTGTGAGTAAGTATCTGCATAAATTTTTACTGGACACCTCTTATTCTTCATTTGGATGGCCAAAGATGACGTAGAGATCTAAAGTGGAATAATAATGATAATGGCAATGGTGACGTGAGACGTAATTTACCATAGACTATAACCTCGTTCAAACTCAGGAGAGTTAGCATAAGAATAGAGATAATAAATTATTTTCTGATAAAGATAAGATAAAGATAAATATATTTTAGGTAATATCTTACAAAGAATTTTACAGATCTAAGCTTAACAAATTAATACTCAGTACAAACAAAATTTCAATGCAAGGCGTGTAGCAAATTAGTCTAGGGACCCCAAACTAAGCACTAGGCTTGTGTCTTGGGGTTCAACCACGAAGTTTATCAATACAAAATAAGAAATACTTAAGTATGCGAGAAATACAAATATTGAAAATGAAGTATTAATTTATTTATTTATTAATTAACAGAGAAAGTGATAAAAATTTAACATTGAAACAATAGCTACAGATTAAAATAACATGGGTAGTAATAAAACAAATAAAAGGTCGTACCAATACCAGGTCGTTGCTAATTCACTAAAAGAATACATTTAAATATATATATATATATATAAAGAGAAAATTATTTATTGGTGTCCACATGGAGAAGTCTGAAGTCTCAATAATTCTCAAGACTACGTAAGCTGCAAGTAAGAATGACATGCGACCCCCACGTGGAGAATCAAATCTCAATTATTTCTCAAGACTACGTAAGCTGCAGGTAAAAATTACATTTGACTTCGGATATTTTTTATAGATTTTTTTAATACTATTTTAGAGTGGTTATCGATTCTACAAACTCCCGTGCGGTTGTATTAATATTAATTACACAGATTGCAGCAACGACGACATAATGAGCTCGATCGCAAAAAGCAATTCCAATTGATAATTAAATTGGTAAAATTGAAATGTTTAGGTAGATTGGAAATATCAGACTTTAGTAATAAATCATCGGGCGAAATAATTTCGGAGTCGATCAAGCTGAGTGCGGGATCACTGTTTGCCGATGAAATTGAGTTTTTCGCGTAATAAAATCTGTTCATGTACTCGTATACCTAAATTAAGTTAGGCACTCGACAAACATTGGGCGCGTCACATACCCCAGGGGCTGTTATTTCACATAATTGGCTTCATTTTTAGGGTTCCGTACCTCAAAAGGAAAAAACGGAACCCTTATATGATCACTTTGTTGTCCGTCTGTCCGTCTGTCAAGACCTGAATCTCGGGAACGCGTGAAAGTATCGAGTTGAAATTAAAACCATATACGCAGATTCATAGTCTCTTGTTGCAGAGAGAAAAATTAAACTTCTCAGTTTTTTTGGCTGAGATGATGATGAAATGATAATGATGAGTTTGCAACTGTCGTAGTATATATTACGACATTTTCCATACAACAAGAGAAAAAAATCTACTTCTAAATTTGTAGTTAGAATAAAAAAAAGAAAATTACATGAAAAATTTGGTGCGGATACTGCGCAGCGACCGCCCACGTAACCCACATGTGAATTCTATTTTCTGGTCTAGATAATAAAGTCGAAATTCTACGAATATAACCTCGTGTCCACTGTAGTATCCTCATCGATTTATCTTCAAGTAATTGCGTCCTATTTATACTCTAATCTAATCTACTCGGCTACACTTTACACTACACATTACATTACATTACACTACACAACATTAGATATATGTAGAAGAAAATTCATGACACAGATACAATATTGAGGACATCTAAGTGAAATTGACGAAGAAGATAAACTACAACACAACAATATACAGACTCAACTAACTAAACTACTACACAAAAAGCACATCGATCACCCAGACCGATAAAGGTCTAAAGATAATCCAAATGCTCAAACCCACTACCAGTTGGCAGCGTACCCAGCATGCTAGCCGCATTGCCACGTTGAATGGCAATGCTTATGCGTTAGGCCAGATACGCGCCAGCATTTTGGTCACGCGTCGCATCGATCAGGCGCTCAGAAAAATTTTTGAAAATGAGATGAGCTCCCGGTCAAACCACGGACCCAAAGTTTCGACACCAAACGGCTCAAATATGTAACCTCTACCGAGATTAACATATTTACGAAGAAGATTGCATGATTATGAAATAATATTGACATTATAAAGTGAATTAATTTTTGTAATTATTGAAAACTGATATTTTTGACATTGGAATTGATTTAATTTAATAGTGTAGATGAAATAAACCATATACGCAGATTCATAGTCTCTTACTGCTGAGAGAAAAATTCAACTTCTCAGTTTTCATAAAAAAAAAAAAAAAGTAAAAGTTCAGCCGAATATGTCGCAAAAAACGCATTTCCACACTCGCAAGGTAATTAATCTATGGGATACTTCCCGTTGACCCATAACTGTGAAATTTGGAAAGAAGCATTACCATAAAGTACACAAAAAGGAAAAAATCCAAAAACTGTACATTTTTAAATTAATCATAAAAATATAGGGTATCTATTATTGACTTATTTTAAGATTTTTTATTGTGACCAACATTTGCAACGTTTGACCTTTTACGATGTATATATTTCGTTTTATGAAGGAAAATATAAAACAATATAATTTCCCCCTTTTATCTACTAGTTTGTACGGAACCCTCGGTGGGCGAGTCTGACTCGCACTTGTCCGGGTTTTTTCACATCTCACCCCCTTATGAAGGGTGCGTCCATTTATGAAATAACGAGTCAACGTATGCGTGAAATACTGAAGTAATCTATCATTACGGTATGACTTCAGACTAGAGAAGAGAGCAGACAGAATCAAAAATATTTTGATCTGAAACATCTCCCTACAGTTATATGGTCAGACGGAACGGCGACCGGCTGTTAACGACCAGGGCCCTTATTCCGTATGACTATCGGCTGCGTGTTACGTGAAATTGACGTGGATGCGTTGACAATGAAAATTACAAACTTTAAGTTTAAAAATCTAAAGTCTAACATTTTCACACAGCCACGTCAATTTCACGTAACGCGGCCGATGGTCATACAGAATAAAGGCCCAGTAAGAACGGTATTATTGTTAAAACAGAGGCAATGCTCTACGAAAAAACGAGAAAGATACTTATATACTTTACGTAATAAGTAGTTTAGATGTTTCACATCTGCCAGACTCGTGACGGCTCCTTTTTTTCGTTTGATAAGTGACTTGATCGAATGTAATAGAAACGTGTCTACGTGTGATATGTGTATGTCTATGACATCGTAATTCTAAAACTAATGAACCGATTACTTTTTTGTTTGAAAGGTAACTTGATCAAAAGCGTTTCACCGAAGAATACACTTGTAACAGAACTTAAAAGTGAGGCCATCACTTTTAAGTTCTGTTTGTTCCGTCGGTATTTATCTCTAGTCTGCCGTATGACTTTTATATTTGACTTGAAGTCCCCTAAATTAAAAAGTACAAACTCAAAGAGAACTCAATTACTTTCCATTTATATGAAATATCACTTCAATTTAAAGAATATTGTAGTCACGCTTCGCATATAATTTAATAAAAATTGCTGCCACCATCTGCACAGAGAATATCTGTTATTAAATGGTAATGGTAGTTCGGGCGATGGGGCCGAAAAGTTCTCGAATGGAGACCACGAATCGGCAAGCGTAGCGTAGGAAGACCAGCAACAAGGTGGACGGAAGATATCATACAAGTGGCAGGAAGACGCTGGATGCAGGCCGCTTCCAACCGGTATTTTTTGGAAATCCATGGGGGAGGCCTATGTCCAGCAGTGGACTTCTTGTGGCTGAGATGATGATGAAATGGTAATGATGAGTTTGCAACTGTCGTAGTACATATTGTTACGGGAAGTAGGTATAGGGATTGGAAGGAAACAACGATGTTATTCAAGCCCGTTTAATTCACTGACATGTGGTATCTTCTACAGAGCACTTACAGTCGATAACACGAACACCGACAATAATTACAGAATCGACGCGCTACAAACACACAGAGACCGTATTCCGATCAACACACTACTAGTATAACGTCTCTTCACTATGCTGTTCACTTCAACACTTCACTTTCAAATGTAACTTTTTCTTCTTTCCTGTATGCTACTTGTATCTGAACTGCCCTGTCCGCGACTGAAGCTCCTTATATACCCCGTAGAACCTTCTAGAAGCTTTAATTTCGATAGTCATTTCGTTCGTCATTTGTTTCTTCCAGAATGTTCAATTTCGATAGTCTTTTCGCTTGTCTTTTGTTTTTGTCATTTGTTCCCAACTTTCTAGAATGTTGACGAGATTCTTTATTTAAATAGTCGAGGAGCATTTCCTTCTAGAAATTTCACCATCATCATCATCATCGTTACACATTTAAGACATGTTCCATACAACAAGAGAAAAAAATCTACCTACTTCTAAATCTGTAGTTAGAATTTAAAAAAAATAATTGGCGCGGATACTGCGCAGCGATGCTTGTGTAATGTCAATGGGAAATGTGGATTCTATTTTCTATACAATATGTGTTTTTGTATGTGTGTTAGGTGATTGCTTCGCCAATTATTATGAATTAATTTTGATAATTCTTTTTTACTAGGTAGATATTTATTCAGAGGTGGTCCCATATAAATTTCATCAAAATCGGATGAGTATTTTGCTTTTTGAAACAAAATACTTGAAAAAATGATGAAAACTGCGTATTTTGAACTCGGTTCTTTCGTTTTTTTTTAACTATAATTATAATTTTACGTCACAAAGTACTTACAAAATTGGTCAGTTAGATCTTTTAGATGCAGTGGAAGCCAAAAAAGAGAATTAATAAACTGAGCCATTGTTAGCACTGTAAAATTTTTTTTCAAAAGCGATATTATTATAGTTTTTAAAGTTGAATAATGCAACTTTGTATAACAATACAAGTACATATTCATTCCTAACTAATAATATAAAGCGAAAGTAACTTTGTCGTCAGTCTTTCTGACTGTTAACCTCTTTACGGCTAAACGGCTGAACCAATCGTTATAAAATTTGTCACTTCTTTAAGATCTGGAGAAGCATTTAGGTTAATTTTATCATCATCATTATCACAGTTTTTCATCACTACGCGGGTGACACCGCGGGGCGCAGCTGGTAGTTCATAAAACAATAGGTTTCGCCAATGTAGAGTATTTTTGTAAAGAAAATTATCATGGTAAAAAATGGAAACTAACATAACGATTGTGTTGTTAGTTGACAAAAAAAATAAAAAAAAACAATAAATGAGAACAGCAGCGCCTTCAGTGCCACATTAGTTCTCTTTCAGAACAGACTATAACTCTACCTACTTGTGTTTCTTAAAAAAAATGGGAAGTTTTTTTTTTATCAGCCCTGTTTGTACAAACTGTCCCACTGCTGGGAACGGGCCATCTTCTCATTCTGAGAAGGGTTAGGCCATAGTCTGCCACGCTGGCCAAGTGCGGGTTGGCAGACGTCACACATCTTCAAGATCATTGAGAACTCTCAGACATTTAGGTTTCCTCACGATGTTTTCCTTCGCCGTTTGAAGTTGGTGGCAATTAACAATACGCACATAACTTCGAAAAGACAGAGGAGCGTGCTGCGGGATTCGAACCCAGGGCCTGTCAGAACGGTCTCACCACTAGGCTGCCGGAAACTTCCTTTGAATTTTTGAAATAAATAACTTGAACTGTCCTAATCTTCCTAGTATAAATAGAACATGAGTAATACGTAAGCACACTTTGGGCACTCCCTTCAACGGCGCACTTATCTGTGACACATACGTTAATTGTCGTCTATATATAGGTAATACGCACACATGTATGAACTTATGGTAGACTCGCTCGTGACTTCCATTAGAATTGGAACGCTTGAACCCATAACACTTATCTCGACTGACAAATGAATAGCGCTGTACTGCCAAATTCAGTCAAACGACAGGGCGAACGCGGGGAGCGGGTGAGGAACCCGAGATTAGCGGGAGGCGGAGAGTGGCTTGTTATATCTAATACTATTAATTTCTTCTGTGACGTAAGTAATGTACGAGGAAATAGGTATACGATGGGTCCCTAGACAACTCAGGGGCTTATGTCTCATGTAATGTTCGCGACCCTCGAAATATATTACCACGCTCACTAAGCCGCTTATTTTGACGAGCTATAAAAATATGAAATTGTTTCCAACAAAAACTACGGAAATACCTTACCTGAATTCTACGTATATGAGGTCGAACACCGACAAAATCACAGTCTGTAAGTAACACAACTAAAAAAAAACGTTGCGACGTTTTTATGTATGTACCTACTAGCTGCACCCGGCGATGTTACCCGCATAGTGATGAAAAACTGTAATGATGATGGTTATAAAATATAACTTATGTCCTTCTCCACATCGTAAAGAATCTCTGTGCCAAATTTCATAACAATTGGCTCAGCGTTTAGCGGTGAAGAGGTAACAAATAGACAGAGAGACAGACGACAGACAGTTACTTTCGCTTTTATAATAGGTATTAGTTAAGATACTCTGTCAAGTTTTAATTATTAGCAATAACTTGAAGGATTCACTATTCAGCAAAATCAGCTGTTCCATAAAAAAAGTTTCATTAACCACGATCAAAAGTTTTGGCGGGAACGTCTTAGTAACGTGTTGTTGCTTTGTTTTATTTTCCTAAACTTGTGTTATTTTGAACATTAATGCTATAAAAATGGTGGTGTTTTATTCATAAAGTGCGTGAGTGTGGGCAAGTGAAATAAAGCAGTAAAACGTGTGATTTTACGTTGTTGGCAAAACTCCATAGAAGCTTCTAGTAAAGTCGCCACCACTTTACTGAAGCAGGACTCGACTTATAAATTGACTATATACGTGACTTAGATTGTGACTACATTTACAACTTGTTTTATTCAAGAAACTTGAAAAAATACTTGACACTGGCAAATGCTTTAATGCAGGTCCAATACAAAAAAGAAGAAGAACCACGATCAAATGTACAAAAGAGCAGATTTATTTTCGCGATGTCGTGGTTTGTCTCACAGTAATAGGACCGAGAAACACGGAAATTATTCCACAGACAAGAGCTAAGCTCTTAATGTTGAATTAATATACTTAAATGTATACACGGTTCACGTGTTTCACGATTGCCTGGAAGAGTTCGCTTTTAGCGATAAGGCCGCCTATTGTCACACTAGTTTATAAGTTTTCTGTATAATTTTTATTTTATTTTTTATGGTGTACAATAAAGAGTTTATCTATCTATGTCAATAGGCTAAGCCCCCCCCCTCCCTACCCCAAACTAAAACCTGAGTACGCCCTTGCTCTGTAGGGGTAAAGCTAAAGGGCAAAATAGTGTGATTGTTGCCCCACGCATCGAAGGGCTACTTCGAAGGGCACGAATGAAATGCTTGAGCGATTGCCCCTTCATAGAAAAATTCTTTATTTGATTGTGCCCCTGATCCGTGCAGAAATTTATACGCACCACTTGACATTGAATATTGTGTAGTACAATCCTACGCCGACCTTTTACATGTTTTTCGGACGTAATTGTGGAAAAAGACATAAATAGATATAGTTTTGCCCATTTATCGCTATGTATTTACTATAATTCACGTCAACAAACAATTTTCTTCCTTCTTTTTGAAAGTCGGTTAAAAAACATACAAACGAATTGACAACCTCCTTCTTTTTGGAAGTTTGTTAAAATATGCGTGATTGTATGTATGCATGCTTTTATTTCATGTTTTTTTTTTTCTAATAATAGGTGTGTTTTATGAGTACTTATAAACCAACTTATAAACGTTTTTTTAACGATCCAGTGCCCATATTTTTATTTTTTTAATATTTTCTACGGATACTCGTCATCGATAAAGCCAAAAAAACAGTTAACGTTCTATTAACTACACATTCCTCCCTCATACGATGCGTCGCCTCAAATACATTGACGGCTAATAAATATACAAATACAATATCTTCCTTGAGTCTATGTCGTCGGACGTCCGGTAAAATACCTAATCTGCTAAATGAGAAACGCTTTCAGACACAACTCAACCGAAATGAAACACAATTTAGCAGTAAGCCGATAACGTATTTAGAGTTCTGTACCAAACCGAAGTAACAGAATTACACTAATAATATAAAATGCGAAGTTTTTTCTGTTGTCTCAATACAACTTTTATATGGATAAGTTTGGTAAATCCAAAGTTAGCTACATGATTGACACAAGTTTTTAACGCGAAACAAAATTTACAAAGAAATGTTTTATTTAGTCACGAGCGAAACAGCAGGACGCAACTAATAACAAAAATTAAACTTAACATACGAGTTAACTAATGCTAGTTAACTTCGGAACTGGTTAACTGGAAATCGTTATTAGCGATATGGCCGCCATTTGTACTAGTTTATAAATAATATCTCTTGTTTATAAGGTATATGGTGTGTACAATAAAATGTTCAGTTCAGTTCAGTTCTATCTATCTATCTAGTGTAAATTAAATTTGCGCGAAATTATCATTTCTTACTTTTTAAAGTATATTTTTAAGCGACAAAAGCCTAGTTGTGATAGTTTTCCTGTAAATGTTTAACCCCCGACGCAAAAACGACGGGGTGTTATAAGTTTGACGTGTCTGTGTGTGTCTGTCTGTGACATCGTAGCTCCCGAACGGATGAACCGATTTTAAGTTTGTTTTTTTGGTTTGAAAGGTGAATTAGTCGGTTATATTCTCTTATATCTATGTTTCATCAAAATCGGCTTAGCCGTTTTTTTGCCGGGGGTTTTTGAGTTTTCTCAACTTATACTTGTGTTACAAAATATGCTACTACTGTATTTTTTCCACATATCCGGTTCCAAATTAAAGATTTCTAGGACTAGTAGTCTTTGAGATAAACCGTGGGTTGTACATGCCAAAACTATAGTGACTACTCACTACCAGCCCCGGATCTACGATTTTTTCAAACCGGGACAGAAACTTGATGGTGGCGCCCCTCTCTCCAGCGCTTAAAATAACTTACTTACAAAACTTAATATAATGATTTATTATGTGACGCCTTTTTCTTAAAAGTTAACGGTGAGTCAACCAAGCTTTCGTATTGTAGGCGCTTTGTGGAGCAAGTTATTTTATTTTTAATCATATTAATTATGATTTTTGCGCCCCCTGAAAATGCCATCCGGGGCGGGTGCCCCGTGTGCCCCCCTAGATCCGGGGCTGCTCACTACGTCTCTACTTCTAGTGACTATCTATACACTGTCTCTATCAGTTTGTTAGATTTTAATACCAATCGACGGAATCGATCGATATTAAATTTAGTACAGAAATAGCTTAGAAACTAAACAAAGATTCTGAGTTAGGCTTTCATGATCATTATCATCTCAGTTATAGTATATATCTCTCAGTTATAAGTCCACTGCTGGACATAAACTTCCACCGTGAATTTCCAAAAGACCGATTGGAAGCGGCTTGCATCCAAATGTAATTAAAGTAAATTAAATGTAAATAAAGTAAATTGTAATTTATTTATAAAATGAAATTTAACCTAGTTTCATCAGCACACTTTAGCCCGACTGGCTCGTCGTCAGAATATAAAACACTTTTATGGTGACTCGTGGCTTTAATGGTGCATATGTTGCAATGGTGCAAAAGTTTACATGTAATCGCGAAAATAAATAGACTAAGGTGTAAATCAAATGAAAATCAATTACGAATTACTGCAGTATCGCAGCGGCCGTTGACGAAACGCGGGGGCGGGCGGCGAGTGACGCCGTCCGTTCCCTCATCGAATACGCTAGATGGCGCTACGGATCGCGTAGGCGAGTACTCTGCCGAAACATCTACTTGGCGCGCTATAACACGAGTAAAACCTTGAGACAAAGCTAGTGTCTCCAAACATAATGTAACTTAATACAAGCCCCCAACCTTTACCAATATCGCTTCTGACGTATATTGCAATTACATGACATTTTATGGTGTTGCTAAAAACTGCCATAAAAACTTCTACTGTCAACGCGCTATAAAATAACCATAAAGTTCGGCTACTTTCTTTTATCCATAATAGTCTCTCACAACAATGAGAACAAAATGTCTTCCTTCCCCGTGTTTACCTTACGTTTTCTTTGTAAGTACCTACTCCTCAGGTGAGTGAGTTTGTCTTTCAGGGGTTGTGATATAAAAATATTGTGTCCCGTGAGGCCGCAATTCGAATTCTTTTAAATGTTCTGTGTTTAGAACCATTCCCGACTTTTATTTTGTGTATGTATGTAATAATTTTCATTTTACTAACTCGAATTAGGTTTGTGGGGGCTTATTACCCGACTGCGTAAGAAGGAGGGTTATGTTTTTCGAGTGTATGTATGTATATTTCTTTGACACGCCCTAGAGCCTAAACGGCTTGACCGATTTTGATGTGAGTGGTGTCAATAGATTCGTCTTAGTTGTGAGAGTGACACTATATATCAAAATTAAAAAAAAGTCATAAGTTAGGCTGCAAAAACCTCTCTTCTGCAGTCGGATATTTTGTTTTTCTTTTAACATTGATACTTGTTTAGAATATGTAATTGTAGTCATATTAAATTCTTCTGTGACTAGAACTAGTCACTTCGCTCGTGATGCGAAATTGTCAAGCAATCGACGATATAATGCATCTTTAGTACAACAAATAACTATTATATATACACTTATTTATTTATTGGCGCAGCGACCCAAAATGTGTCTTGGCCTCCGATACTAGAAGACGCCACTCTTCTCTATTTTGTGCACGTTCGTGCCAAGCATGAACATCCAGCTCCCTCAGATCTTTCTCCACTTCGTCTCTCCATCTATACAAAATAACTATTATATAAATCATTATACTAAAGTAACGCACTGAATTGTTTAGCTATGTTGTACATTTTATAATATTAATAATGTATCGTTATTTGCCATCGTCATCATTATCTTCAACCCTTTAAACAATTTTCCGTTTCTTTTATTCATTACTTACTTCAGGTTTATCTAATTTCAGCATAAACCGGAACGAATAAAAAAGGTATTGTATGTAATAAACGTGTTTTTATTAACTAAAAGCAGTGCTGCACACACATTTATTAGAATAACCAGAAATTTCAGTACCCTTATAAAATACTTAAAATGTAGTCGAGGTCCCACCATGAATCAAGATATTTTATTATCATTATAAATGAACTGCTCAGCTAAAATCTATATAATGAAATAAGAGCAGTGCCCTCAATACAAATACAAATAGGCAAGGTGGCGTTCTATCTCCTATCCTTTTCGCGATCTTTATAAATACTATTTCTCAGCGCCTTACTTCTTCCTACCACCTTTATGCAGATGATCTCCAAATTTATTCCCATGCTCGACTTGGTGAATTAGACGCAGCCATCGCTTCCACCAACGCTGATCTACGACAAATCGTTGAGTGGAGCAAATCATTTGGATTAAACGTCAACCCAACAAAGACGCAAACTATTATCATTGGCAGTACCTACATGTTGTCCAAAATAGATAGGTCTACCACTCCAAAAGTAATATTCGACGGTACCATAATTCCTTTCTCTGATGCAGTAAGAAACTTAGGAGTTACATTTGACCGTACCTTAAGCTGGGATGTACACATTAGTTTTATCAGTGCTAAACTGTTTGCGTCGGGAGGTTCACTAAGGAGGCTACGACATTTCTTACCCACTGCCACTAAAATTGCTCTCGCACAATCTCTACTCCTTCCCATCTTAGATTATGCTGACGCCTGCTACCTGGATCTCTCCGAGAATCAGTTAAATAAACTTGAGCGCCTTCAAAATTATTGTATCAGGTTCATATTTGGCTTACGCAAATATGACCATGTTTCCCACTTTCATGCAAAACTCAAGTGGTTACCAATTCGCCTTCGTCGGAATGCTCACATCCTCTCTCTCCTCTACAATATCTTATTTAACCCTTCTACCCCGAGCTACCTTAAAGAACATTTCACACACTGGTCCTCTTCTCATTCCCTTCTCCTTAGATCAAAGGATAACCTTCTTTTAAAAACTCCCTCAACACAACGCGTAACCTTTTATGGAAATTCTTTCGCATTCCAGGCAGTTCAGCTTTGGAACGAATTACCTGTGTCTGTCAGACGTGCTCAGTCGCTAACTGTTTTCAAAAATCAAGTAAATTTATTTTACTTCTCTAAGGTCTTACCCTAAAATACGTTGCTTCGGTACTATTTCTGATCTCTTATTTATGTAGGCACTTTTCGGATTTTCTATATATGTTTGAAATATTAGTATTTATTGTATTATATTGTTGTATTTATTAGTGTATGTTATTATTTTTATTTAAGTATTTAGTGAAAAAAACTAAGTACAAATACATAAAATGCATGCAAACATAATTCAATGCCAAATTAATTCTCTTTCCGAACAGAATCTATGCGCCAAACAGACCCGAAAACTCTCCTAAATGCGTATTAAAGGTTAACGTTTTTTATTCGTAAAGGACCTACACATATTTAACATTTTACAGATAACACATATTTACAGGACATTTTTGAATTGTAGAGCAATAACCACGTATGTCATAAAAATAGATATATAACTAGGAACTAGTGTCATGCCCACGATTATGGAACCGAGTGACGTCATCCTTATAGGCCGCGTGCGCACGAGTCGAAGAAGGTTTCTGATTGCTTTGTACTGTGTTTCACCTACAACAGAAAAGTTTTTGTGGGTCAGAAAATTTAAACTACATAAATAATTTTGACTGTTCTAAAATTACATCTAAAATCAAACTTTTTTTAACAATAATTAGGTACTTATTATAATTTTGCGTCAGAGTTTCAGACACGATGCCATCTGGTTACTTTTTATACCCAATTTTTCAACTAAAATGTTCAATTCAACACTTGCCTTTATCATTTCCCTGTAAGTACGGCACATTTGTTATCAGTCGAAGCAAGCGTAGCGGGCTTACAACACTCGAATCCCGACTCTTCAATCGGGACTCCTCACGAACGAGTGGCAGCCAGATGACGATAACTTCATACATATTCGGCCTTACCGAAAAACGTTACTTAACTTTAACCATCATCTTAAATTCTCTGTCTTCTTTCCACAAGTGTCTTTATAAGTCAACGAGAAGTTTATTAAATATGTTGAGCAATGCTTAAAGTTAAGTAACGTTTTTCGGTAAGGCCGATTATGTATGTATTATATACAGACGTCAACTTACTTATGTGCCACTGATAAGCGCGCCGTTAGAGTGTGCAACGGCGGATTTGCGTTGATGTCATTTTTTTTTTATCTGCCCTGTTTGTACAAACTGTCCCACTGCTGGGAACGGGCCATCTTCTTGTGAGAAGGGTTAGGCCATAGTCTGCCACGCTGGCCAAGTGCGGGTTGGCAGACTTCACACATCTTCAAGATCATTGAGAACTCTCAGACATGTAGGTTTCCTCACGATGTTTTCCTTCACCGTTTGAAGTTGGCGGCAATCAACAATACGCACATAACTTTGTAAAGACAGAGGTGCGTGCCGTGGGATTCGAACCCAGGACCTGCGGATCGCAAGTCAGATGGTCTCACCACTAGGCTGCCGGAAACTGTCGGTCATTAAGGATTTTAAACTAAAAGATACTTACAACCAACTGAATCAATCAAACGTAATACTAGCTTCTGTTTCAAATTAGCGGCTTTATTAGAAGCTCTTTGAGCCGCTTTCGAGAGTATCATCAACGACCCAAATATCTCTATGAACACTATTACGATTATGATCACAAGTGACGGTGGCACCTTCATCTGAAATTTTCCAAAAAATCTAATTAAAATTAATTATTAGTCTTAGAATATAGAAAAATACAGAAACCGTGAACATGCTTAGAACTGAAGCGACAAAAACTACTCATATATAGAGTAGTTTGAAGCGCGCGCGATCAGTTGCTCTATGAACGTCTTAACGAGTGGCAAGCTTTGTTGGTGTTAAATTTAATTCAAATATGCCGTCATGTGTCGTTCCTACGTGTAAAAATACTGCTGGGGTGAAAAAAAAACACGATGGGATAACATTTCACGTGTAAGTAGCACAATTGACATTATCTTACGTATTTATTTAATAAATTGTTCGGTCTTTGATCATCGTAGAGAAAGAATCGTCCATTTTGTTGGTGTTGCCAATATCAACGTTTTGATTTTCCTTACTTTTACTTGCTACCGATTTTTTTAGTTAGTAGTTTGTAAATTAAATGAGTAGGTATTTAAATATATTTTTATCCGATTAAAAATTAATTGGCCAAGTGCATGTCGAGTAGCGTTCAGGGTAGCGTTTCATAATTGCAGTTCACCCTATATGGACTTAGAATAGAACTACTTGTTTGATATTGTGAACATATTGATTGATTTTGCGATTTAAATGGATTTAGTGCGAAATTTTTCCTCAGATATTTTGTATTTTTTTTTGTGGTGGTAGTCTATAACCGTTAACTTATAAAGCCTACCAGGGCCGTAGCCAGGAATTCATTTCAGGGGGGGTTTCAGCAATGGACTTGGGCATAGCTTATGGTTTATTCGCGAAAATTGTATGTAGTGTGTAGTAGTGTAGTGTTTTTATAGTAATATGCTATAAAAACACTACTACAATTTTCGCGCTCGTTATGCTTTGTTTTTCGTATTAGTGAACCCAAAAAAATTTGGTTAGTGGCTATTTTTAGTTAATTATTTGCTCGTATTAGAAAGTTCACAGCACTTTAAGATCAATACAAATATAGATCAATATGAAACAATCATGCGCGAGCGAATCGAGCGCGAAACTTTTTTTTTATAAAATGATTGAAGCCTGGAAGGATTTTTGATAATGACCAGGATTTCGGGAGGGGGGGGGGGGTAGAACCCCCCAAACCTACTTAGCTGTGACAGGTTAAAATAATGCCTAACCTTTTAAGCTAACGTAATAAGATACAAACACAAAATAATTTATTTGACCGATTAATCCGAATAGTAAGTCAAGAGAACAGTTATAAAAATAATGATATCCATTTAAGAAAGTAAATATTTTATTTTAATATATTTTTATCTCCACGATTTACCACAGCAACGGGTAAATAATGCCTACACTAGCAACATTATGCGGGTGAGAGGTGAGAAGGGTGCGGGACGATTCTTTTGTTTTTGGACACAGCACGGATTTTGTAACTGCATCTGGACGCGCCTTCTGTATTTTTCTATATTCTAAGTTATTAGTCATAAAAAAACGAATTAAAATTAATTATTTTATTATTATTATTTTTCTTACTAAGTCTTATTATTAACATGAATGATTATGGACTTGTGATCAAAGTAATGATTTTTTAAAATTTCGATTTCTCATTGGCTATTCCGCCTTATCTATTATTCACTTTGTCACTCGTTATGGCGAAGATTTTCACCACTTGACGGACACTCCATACAATGGCAAGCTAATCAGTTACAAACGTAACTTGACGTCTGTATATAACACAATCGGGCAATCGGACGATAACCATAACTTCATACAGGTGTATGAAATTACCATAATTTCATCTCATAAATTCAATTTCGTCGTCCGATTGCCGCTTATTTGTGCCACTAATTGGAATATGGCACTTGAATCACATGATCAGCTGAAGCCCGCAACGCTTGTCTCGACAACCGCGTCACTAAACTCCGGCAAATGACAGGGCGAGCGCGGGGAGCGGGTGAGGAACCCGAGACTGGCGGGAGGTGGAGTGTGCTTTCGGTCACAGTACTTATAATAATACTACATAACTACTCAATGCACATAAAAGTAAGTTAAAAAATTAAAACGACTCAAAAACAGTTTTGATTGTTTTCGTGTTATTTCACCCTATTCAGTTAATTATATTGTTTTGGAGTCGGTTAATTTTTTTTTAATTACTTTTATTTATTAAATTTTAATAGTATTTACTCGTTTTGTTTGAAATTAAAAATTCTGGGTAAGTTCGTTTATTTTTCAAACACACTTCACCACTATTGTAACGCCTAATTTTGCGTTATAAAGTATACCAGACCCTTTTACATAGTATGTGTGATAAACCTACCGAATTTCGTTCAAATCCGCCCAGTAGTTTGTATAGCGACGTTGAAACGCTCATATTTTCAAACTAAAAAAGTCCATATCTTGAAAATTACTGAACCGATTTTGATAAAACTTGCGGTGACTCCAAAGTTGAAAGATACTTTAATTTCAATAAAAATTCAAGATTCAATAAACAAATAATTTTTGCAATACGA
Organism: Lycia hirtaria; assembly: GCA_947563715.1. Taxonomy (NCBI): domain Eukaryota; kingdom Metazoa; phylum Arthropoda; class Insecta; order Lepidoptera; family Geometridae; genus Lycia; species Lycia hirtaria. The sequence continues at coordinate 2,741,898 of OX387379.1, forward strand.
CTTCTAGTTTCTGCGTAATACGTGGACAAACATACGTGTATGTATATATGTTTTTATGTCTATTTCTGTATGAAATTTTGCACACATATTTAGAAGCTGGTATAGACTAACATATACAAAAACTGTGCAGTTCTGACAATATTACAAACATAGGTACAGGTCGAATTGATAACCTGTTTTTTTTTGAAGTCGGTTAAATAAGTCCATATCTTGAAAACTACTGAACCGATTTTAATCAAACTTACGGTTACTCCTAAGTTTAGAGCTACTTTATTCAATATAGAAACAATTTTTGCAATACAACTTCCAGTTTCTGCGTAATACGTGGACAAACATACAAAACTACAAACACATGTTTAGAAGCTGGTATAGACTAACATATACAAAAACTGTGCAGTTCTGACAATATTACAAACATACAGGACGAATTTGTAACCTCCTTTTTTCTGAAGTCGGTTAAAAATTAATACCTAGTGCCTTCAACCGCGGAAGTGAATTAGCAACAATTAATCTAGAAGTATTTTTTCATATAAAAAATAAATAGATATTGGTTTATATGGACGGACTTATGAAGTAACAAACAGAAAAATATACAACAGAACCTTTTTGGAAGGCGGATAAAAATAAAATTACCTGTAATATTGCGTGTTCGCTAAATTCACTTTGAATTATTATCATATTTACTATTACAATCATAATCATAGTTGTAAGCTGCAATTGAAATAATTGTCAAATATGTTAAATGTATGAACACAAGTTAAATATTACAAATACAAAATATTGATAATGAAATACATAGTTTTTTTAAATTTATTATGTGAAAAAATGGAGAACCTAAAACTACATGCTGAAACGGTTACCTGTGAGCCAAAGACAATATTGCATAATTTTACTTGTTTTTGAGTTATCGCGTATGCGTTTGACCATTTAGTGATAAGCATCATTTTCTTCCTTTGATTCCAGTTTGCCATTATATGCCAGTTATTAGCATTAAATTCCGATACAATTGAATGTATAATACAATCTAATTGATGAGATACACTGAACATATGAAATGTTATATGAGTAAATTCAAGTACAAGTCGAATATCACCAAACAATAGAGTTGATTCAAATATGTAACTTAATATCGATCCAAACACAATGCTTTTTGTGGGATTAACACTATATAGAATTACATATGTAATTTCTGCGATTGTTTGTATGACAATACAGACTATAACACTATACGTCATAGATTTCAGAGTTAAATTTAGTTTTTGATTACTTTTCTTATTGCGCGGAAAATATGTATAAAATACGTGGATGGATCCTAACAACTTCTTATAGTTTTTGGAATGGTATATTGAGATAAATATAAAGTAAACTGAGAAAGATGAATGTATATAGAAATACATTTTATTAAAATCGTTTTGAAAGACTCCAAATAAGCTTCGATGTATTGATGAACCAATTATAACGATTAATTCAACAATCATTCGAACATAAACAAGTTTTCGCGCAATGTTACCGAGCCATGAGAAATTTCTGTAAATGCACATTATATTTTCGAGGAGTAAGACAATTTTGAAATATTTATTCATGATTTTAAAAGGAACGATCGAGAAGACGATATGTTTCGACAAACAGCCTTGTGATTGTGACGAAGCGGAAGGATATTTAGATCTAATCAATTACACATAAATTGAAAGCATGTAGGTTGTGTACTTAGTAGTTCTATTAAACAAATAGTTACTTAATTAAATTATTTTATCAAGGCCCATGTGAAATAATTACTGTCTAATGTGTAAAGTTGTATATTGATTTTATGCTTTAATTCCAGAATTATTTTATGAGATTGTCCTCCGCATTGATAATACGAAAATATTGTTGATATTGTACGGAACTCAGGAAAATTTGCATGTGAATTCCTTTCGAGCTATTCAAAAATCGCACCCCAGAGTTGATGTTTCTGTCTCTGTCATCGAAAACAAACTAGCCTGACTGTTGTCGTCCAACGAAGGTAGCCAAAATGAAAGCTGTCAAGGATATAATAACAGATCAGTTTAATCTACCAGCCGGCCAGCCGCTAGCCGCCTAGCGGACGGCTCTGGGCCGGCATTAAGACGTGATCAATTATTAAACCTTACGTGTGTCCTTCCCCGTCGGCGACGGCGCTTTATTGAAGAATTTTAATGAGGAAAAATAGGAAAGTGTGGCGAGGGATTTACATTGAGGAAATTAAATTTGGATAAAATTTTAATGTACTTACGATACGTTGTTAAGGATTGTAGGGGATAAACAGTAAAGGAAAAAGTTCTAAAACGGAATTTCATTTTTAACTAATAGAGTAATTTTGAAATTCGAACAGTAAAAGTGACAGCAAAGCGCTCCGTTTGGTTAACAAAATGTAGTTTCATGATCGCAGTCCCTACACAGTACTGCAAAATCTGTTGACACCGTGAGCGACTTCTGCATGCATAGGGAACGTTTTTAGTCTAGTAAAAATAAATCCGTTTGTATGGAGCTGATCACAGTATTTGCAACTGAGGGGATTCTTTGAAATTATGATAGGAAAATAACTAAAAATCATAGATTGACAATAATCCCCGATTTATAGACTAGCTGCGATGCGCGGTTTCACTCGCGTAGTTATGAAAAACGGTGATGATTATGATGATGATAAGTAGCTTATGCCCGTCTCCAGGTCTAAAGCTATTTATATACTAATTTTCATAATGATCGGTTCAGCCGTTTGAGCGTGTAAAGGTAACAAAATTAGCTTTTATAATATCATTATGAAATTGTGTCAAATGTACTCGTATTTCAAAATACCAGTACATTCATATAAATAACAATATACTTAGTTGTCTTTTATGTTGTCGAAAATCTTATTTTTACTAGACTATTTGCATAATAAGCGCTAGCTAATAAAATGATTGAATGAATTTATAAAAAAAAACCGCAGAACACTAGAGAGAAACAAGTTTTCGTCAAAAATTTCATTTGTTTTACAAATTTTTAACTCAAAAAATATGTTTATCTATTGTAATTAATTTAGATCAAAATGATTTTTTGGCAAAATCTTGTAAAGTTGCTTTCTGTTCTGTGGGACTATTTTTTTTAAAAGTTCATTCAGTAATTATATTTTTATAAAAATACTTGTATACGCGAGCGAGACGGACAATGACGTAAAACTTACAGAGTTAAATCATCAACTCTGACAGTACTATAAATACGAAATAAGCCAAAATACGTCAAAATGGTGGAATTAATTTTAAGTGACACGTCACGAGCACGCGTTGCGTGACACGGCACGGTAGGTGGGAGGGGGAGGGGCGCGTAAGAGTTCAGCGGCTCAGAAAAATCAGGATGGCGGAAATACAAACACTTCGCGAGCAAGTACATCACAATTTACGGTAAATGCGTAAAAATATGGAGTGAAATATCTAATTTATGAGCTTCTAATAAATTAATAAAATAAATATGTATGGATATTTCACACAACACCATCTAGCCCAAACAAAGCAAAGCTTGTACTATAGAACTAGATGACTGATAGAATACATATATACATTTTATTTTTATTTTAAATATATACATATGATACATAGAAACACCCAGACACAGAACAAACATCCATGCTCATCACACAAATGTTTGCCCTGGGTGGGGATCGAACCACGATCTACAGCTCACCAGGCAGACATACTGGTAGTATGAGCCACAAGGCCAGTCAAATAAGGACAGCAACGCCAGATTGTACGAGGTGAAATCTGAGTCATAGGTACCCACTGCTACTCGTGCTCATACTATATAGGTACTCATAGACATAAGTTTATAACAAAAACACACAGAAAATAAAAAATTACACACAAAATAGGTCACAATAGTACATTACCCTAGGGGTGAAAGTAACTTATTTAGTCCCGAGACGGGGTTTGGGCCAATAGTTCGAGGGACTAAATAAGTCTTTAACCCGAGGTAAACACTGTGCTTTTCATTATAAATACAAGGAAAGTATAAATAAAAACACGAATTACATAGCTACAGAAAAAATGAGTAAATTTTATTTTACATAAATCAAAAACTTTGGTAGATAGGTAATTTTATTTAAAGTTTATAAAATATATTGATTAAAGAATATATATATTCTTTAATCAATACAAAGAATATATATATTCTTTAATCAATACTTATCTTTATGTTATTTCAATTTTACATCACGCCGTAATTGAGTTGCTTTAAAGAAAGTTGGACATGGCTCAATAGAAACGTGAAAATAGAACTTTTTTTTTTTTATTTGACAGCTGCTGGCAGTTGAAAGCGATTCTCCCTAGGGCTGAAAGTATTACTTTCAACCCGCTCCTCAGGCAATTTCAGACCTACTTTCAGAGTATGAGTAATGAAAAATAATGTTTTTGTCACAATCCGGCCCCAGCTCAGCATAATGCTAGTTATGCATTATGTAATCAAAATTATTGATTTAAATAATTTATAAAGACACCGAAAACATTATATTTCAATAATCAGTTCCTTTTGTGCGTATTAAAATAAAATAGATATTTATTCATCATCATTATCAACAATTGATTTATTTGTTACTCAACATAACATCAATAACATCATTTGATCATTACCCAACAACAAATTATTTGTTACTTAACATAATTGTGTTTCCTACATTATATTAGATTACGTTAAAATATTACTTGCACTTAACTAATAAATAACCTAGACTTAGTTATTGTAATCAACAGCTTCCGGAAGTTTCCAGCAGCCTAGTGGTGAGACCGTCTGACTTGCGATCCGCAGGTCCTGGGTTCGAATCCCACGGCAGGCACCTCTGTCTTTTCGAAGCATGTGCGTATTGTTGATTGCCGCCAACTTCAAATGGTCAAGGAAAACATCGTGAGGAAACCTACATGTCTGAAAGTTCTCAATCTTGAAGATGTGTGAAGTCTGCCAACCCGCACTTGGCCAGCGTGGCAGACTATGGCCTAACCCTTCTCATAATGAGAAGATGGCCCGTTCCCTGCAGTGGGACAGTTTGTACAAACAGGGCTGATAAAAAAAAAAAAAAACAACAGCTGTGCTATTACTATCATATACCTTATTGTTAAATTTGCTGGGAGACACTGTCTAATGCAAAGGAGTTATCACTCAAAGCAGTACGCAGGGTTACAATTTTTTACTGTGAGATATATAAAAACCAGCCAAGTGCGAATCGGACTCGCGCACGAAGGGTTCCGTACCATTATCTATAAAAAACGGCAAAAAAATCACGTTTGTTGTATGGGAGCACCCCTTAAATATTAATTTTATGTTAGTTTTATTATTTATTTTTAAAGTGAATAATATAACTCAATATTCTGTGAATATTTCAAGCGTCTACCTGTTGCCGTTATCAATGTCGAGCAAAAAAATTTACGTTTTTTGTATGGGAGCCCCCTTAAATATTTATTTTATGCTGTTTTATAGTATTTATTGTTATAGCGGCAATATAAATACATCATCTGTGAAAATTTCAACAGTCTAACTATCATGGCTCATGAGATACACCCTGGTGACGGACGGACGGACGGACAGACAGCGGAATCTTAGTAATAGGGTCCTGTTTTTACCCTTTGTGTACGGAACCCTAAAAACAATAAAATATTTTGCATTTGTATTTGAAAGTCACTCGAGTGTTACCTAGGGTTCAGTGCTCATGTCGAAAACTTTTTCAACTATAAAGGCTTCCGTTATATTGAGACAATATAAAAATGTTAATTGTGATAAAACTTATTAAGTAGGTACTTACAAACAAATTAACGAAATTGCTCTGAATCGCTTCGAGAAAAGGATGGTACGGCGTGGCCTTGCTGCTCGACTTGGACGGGGCCACTGCCGTGCCCCCAGATCATGACAGATATTTACTTAGTTTTCCACAAAACCGACCTCAGCTCAGCGTGGTGCCACGGTCTTGTATATGTATATATTATAACATCTTGTGTGCACTTAGTGTAAAAAACAACTCTCATGTTGTATAAAATAAATGATTTTTATCTTTATATTATCATTATCTGCTGGGTCTAGCAGACGAATCCCTCGTTGTACGAAATCAAATCAAATTAATATTGTTTGAGTGCCTGATCGATGCGTGACCAAAATGCTGGTGTGTATCTGTCCCAACGCATAAGCATTGCCATTCAACTTGGCAATGCAGATATCATTCTGGGTACGCTGCGATTCGGTTTTAGTCTAGTAGTTTAGTTAATTAAGTATATGTAGCTTGTATATTGTTTTGTTGTTGTTAATAAAGAGCCCATTGAAAAAAAACATTTATTCCAGCCAATGTAACTTATTTAAAGAAATCAATCGTAACATGTAGTTTGACGTATGAGATCCTAATCCGTGTATGACGTCTAAGCAAACTCATACATTGCCAGTTTGTTCAGTAGTTATCGTATTTCCCCTATCGTAACATTGATCGAAACGACTGATTATATTGAGTTACATTAGCTAATCCAATACAAAGTTAGCGTATGAACCAACCGCCGTGAAATAGAACAGTCCTCACACTCGGCCGGAAATCAAACTGGTAATAAGCCTGTAACAGAAGACGCTTGTCAACGATCATTCAAGTAATGGAGAACTCTTTACAGGTGAGATCAATTTCGTTTACTCGGTAGACATTTTGTCCAGTTATTTAAAATTTCGTTGAAAACAAACAATTTCGTTGAAAAATTTAAGGGATCAATCTGAAAGTATAATCCTTTTAAGGTCGAGATCAAAGCGCGCAGCTCTCGCGCATAACACAATTTTTAAACATATAAAATCATTGAGTAGGGATGAAACATTTTTTTAAAAGTTTTAAGTCAGATATAATTTATACTGGCCACGGAATTGTGAAAAAACATATAGATAATGTATTTTCCAATTAAAAAGATATCGAAGAAACACTTGTTTTTAAATATTTCTCATATATAAATAAACAAATTCGCCTTCTACTATTCTAATATCCGTAATCAATGATTGTATGTGTTTAAAAAGGTTGTGATGCATGAGAGAGATAGCTGCGCGCGTTGAGCGAATCCTTAACAAATGGATAATATTCCAAATCGATTAATAAATGACGGACTTATGAGGTAACAAACTTAAAAAAATAATTGAGAATCTCCTCCTTTTTTTGAAGTCGGCTGATGAAAGGCTTCATCTTGAAGAACTGACTGACTAACTTACAGATCACAAATATAAGCCTTAACCGCTGAGGTATAGCTAGTCCCGTAAAAAAATCAGTTGCGTAGAATAAAAATCAAACGTACACTGTTTTCACATTTCAATACAAGGATATAGGATTCATTTCGGGGAGTGTGCGCAAAAGCTTCACGACGTCATTCCACCCTCCCCATTTCACTACAGGACTAAACTAACTAACTAAGGAATTACCACCCATTTTTGGTGACTTACTGACAAAATAAAAAGGTGCGTTGTGCACATGAATGGAATTCTTTACCGCCATCTCTGTTTCCTGAAAACTACAATATTGGAATTTGCATAGCTAGAGTAAATAGATATCTTCTAGATCGGCGAGCTCCATCCTCGGCCACACCGTCGCTTAACATCAGGCGAGTTGGTGGTCAATTGTAGGTCTAGCGTAAAAAAAGTAAATAGCTAAATTATATAAAAATATTATTTTGCAAGTCACTATCATCATCAATGACTTTCCACCACGTGGACGTTAAGTGTAAAACAAATTTATATCACGAATATAGTGTCCTGGGTCGACCGATACTCATACACCAAGAATGACGAACTTAAAGATTATAATATAAAAACTATATGCCGCCGCACTAAAACCTAATTTAGATTGAGAAGTCTAGAAACGTCTATTTTGCCGCTTCGAATTATTTCAAAATCGAAATTATTTTAATCGGTAAGGGGTCTAATTAGATCTCATCGAGCTCGGATGTTTTTAAGGACTGACGCTACATCCCGTTGATACTTTATCAAAGATGAATCACAATCACGTTCTAGCAAGGAAATCATTCGCACAACCGACAAGCTATCTTGTCAAAAGTCAGTCAGTCAGTCTCGTATTATAACAGGTCCACGGCAAGAGGTTTAGACAGCCCGGAGTCACTTCATAGCATGAGTTGGCGCGAACAGCTTGTAATTAATTATTCGACCTAAAACCCCCGACACAATGCAACTACGGGCCAAAAGTTATTAGGGTCAGATTAACCTTAAACCCTTTTTGGGGAAAACTTGGGAAAATATCGAGGCTGGCTCAAGTTTGACTACGGTTTATTTTGATTTTATCGCGCTAATGGTTATGGAAACTGATTAATACAATATTAAAGGTGATGGCAAATGCACAAGACGTGGGGGCGCTAAATGTTTTGAAGAAAAAATATAGTATTTTTTAAATATTTTTTTAATATAGTAATAGGTTTGCGCTTGACCTCGCCTGATGTTAAGCTATGTAGCGGTCTACGATGGAGCGCGCTAACCTAGAAGAAACCAATTCACTCACATTTTAAAGACACCCACATTTGATAAATGCCCAAATATAAAATTAAATATAGGTATAAGTAATATAATATGTATAGGGACCGATAACTGTCATAATATATATATACATATATTTTATTTGTTTCTCATTGAAATGAAACAAATTTTAACGGATCCATCGCGTATATTTTACATATATTTAAATAACGAAACTACTAAATTTTGATGTATCTATATGGGACCAAGCTGGAAAAAAAACTAAATCGGTTTATAAATGACGAAGTTGTGAGGTATCTAAATTAAAAATCACAACCGAATTGAGAAATAGAGACATTTTAGAACTGTCAATTTTAATTAAGCTTAGGAAATCGGTGAATTCTACGCCATTAAAAGACCACTAAGCCCGAGCACTCGATACTAAACTTACTAATTACGCCCCACACTAATCTACAGCCATAAATAAGTATAGGCACTACAGTGGACCCTCGTTTCCAAACTAATTTAATAAATGAACTTGCTAAAATCCCTACTAATATTGTATAAATACGAAGGGGTGTTTGTTGGTCGTTGGCATATGTGTTTCTTTATCGCACGGAAAATTTGCAAATAACGAAATTAATTTTTGTATAAGCATAATACATAATAACATAACATGCATAATAAATATCGTCAGATACTTATATTAATCCAATTCTGACTGTCATACGCTATATGATAGTCAGAGTTCCGATTCAGCATTCATCAAGTCGGCTGGGAAAAACTAGCTGAGAATTTCAGTAAGTTTTTCCCAGCCGAAATTTGACAGTTTACTATAGAGCATGATTCGTTCATCGAAGGATTTATTTCAGGAATAGAAAGAACAATTGACATTTTTACCTAAATCTTTCTTTAAATCCCAAGACTTCAAACGGTAAGAGAAAACATTACACATTTTGGAACTTCCTAACGCGGAGCTCAACGCGCGCATCTATCTCTCTCGGGCATCACAAAATTTTTAAACATATAAAATCATTGGTTTGGGATATCTATTAGAAAAGTGAGAAATGAATTTGCTTATTTAGATAGAAGAATTATTAAAAAATATATATATTTGTATCAACTGTACCTGATATCTAAGTCTTATCCTTAAACTGCATCACGAATTATGCACTAGAAACTCCTCTTTTTGAACAGTCAGTTAAAAAACATTCATCCGCGTAAAACGTTTCAGTTAAGTGAATTAACTTACTATTTATCTACTTAATTCCCTTCAAAACATCATCGGTAGCTATCAACAACCACAGTCGCGAATTAACTACGAGTTCACAACACTGGCGCGAATTAACTACGGGTTCACAACACTGGCGCGAATTAACTACGGGTTCACAACACTGGCGCGAATTCAAATTCAATGAGATCATTCCATAAATAACGAAATGCATCAATTAAATTTCGTAGTTTCATTATATACTAATTGTATTATTAACAACAAACAAATATTATTTTAATTATTTTTAAGGTCAAATAGAAAAAAAAAAAAAAAAACATGTCTATCCGTAACAATGTATTTAGCAAAATTAAATAGTAAAATTGACAAAGGTGTGGTCTGGTCATGGTGTCTGTGGAGCTAAAAATTTAATTAAATTAAAAGCTCAAACAGAGTGAAGTTTTACTAATAAAGTACTCTGAAACTTACGAGATACATAGGTATATCGTAAGCATATACGACGATACTACGTGCATGCTTATAAAAAATATCCGACTGAAAGTAATTATCCTTTTGTAGTTAGCAAAATGAGAAAAATTATCTGAAATCTAAGAATTATCTGATAAAAGATTTTGTTAGATTTTGGCTTCACCTATGACCGAAATTTGAATGAAACTCACACTCTAAGTAAGCATATTTTAAATATATTACTCACCTTCTACAGTAGGGTAAAAATCGGCCAAGTGCGAGTCAGACTCGCGCACGAAGGGTTCCGTACCATTATCTATAAAAACGGCAATAACTCACGTTTGTTGTAGGGGAGCCCCCCTTAAATATTAATTTTGTTTTAATTTAATTATTTATTTTTAAAGTGAATAATATAACTTAATATTCGGTAAATATTTTAAGCGTCTATCTGTTGCCGTTATCAATATCGAGCAAAAACGAGCAAAAAAAATCACGTTTGTTGTATGGGAGCCCCCTTAAATATTTATTTTATTCTGGTTTTTAGTATTTGTTGTTATAGCGGCAACAGAAATACATCTGTGAAAATTTCAACTCTCTAACTATCACGGTTCATGAGATACAGCCTGGTGACAGACGGACGGACGGACGGACGAACGGACAGACAGCAAAGTCTCAGTAATAGGGTCCCGTTATTACCCTTTGTTGTAGTTTCCGGCAGCCTAGTGGTGAGACCGTCTGACTTGCGATCCGCAGGTACTGGGTTCGAATCCCACGGCACGCACCTGTCTTTTCGAAGTTATGTGCGTATTGTTGATTGCCGCCAACTTCAAACGGTGAAGGAAAACATCGTGAGGAAACCTATATGTCTGAGAGTTCTCAATGATCTTGAAGATGTGTGAAGTCTGCCAACCCGCACTTGGCCAGCGTGGCAGACTATGGCCTAACCCTTCTCACAATGAGAAGATGGCCCATTCCCAGCAGTGGGAAAGTTTGTACAAACAGGGCTGATAAAAAAAAAATATTTAAAAAAAATTACCCTTTGGGTACGGAACCCCAAAAAGTACCTATCACCATGCATTAGAAGGTTGGTAACAAACATAATACCGAACTGAGTAACATAATACTAACTCGCACAGTAATATTGGAAACGGTCCTCGACTCTGCGAACGCGAATTAAATTAATATCTGCCACATAAATATCGTTATTCTGTTACAAACGAATCGACATTTATTTCTCGCAGAGCTATTGAAGTTAGCTTTCAGCGTGCCAGCATACAGACGTTGATAAATCCCGTACATCTGTCAAATGGAAGAATTTATACAATGTTCGAAATGCTAGATTACGGGTCTCTGCTTCTAACTGTTGAGTATGAGTGACGGGAAGAGCAATGGAGTATGTAAACTCAGCTTTAGGTATATTTTATAATGATTTTTTGTGATTTTATTTGAAAGTTTGAACTATTTTAAGTTTGTGGTGTTGTGACGTCACAAGCTACGCGTAGTGCGTTTGACTGACGATTAAACAAAATAACAAGACGTAACTTACGAATGTGTTTGTCTTTTATTTACTATACTGCTATTATATAATGTGGAACAATGGAACCTAAGATAAAGGGGAAGACACTAATTGGGAATTATTAGTCTCAATGATTAGGCGTTCGCAAGCACAACATTTTGTAAAATGCCTTTAGATATAAAAACGGCATTATCATAAAAAATGCGTTACTTAAAATGGTTTAGAATTGACTGAAATAAAAGCATTAAATAAATACCTAAATGAAACACAAGAATTACTAATACAAGAACTGGTAAAGAGTAAAGAGCACATTGCAAAATTACTTCTGCTAAACTTGCAGCAGTGTTGGGTTACACCTATATTTTCCTATACCACAGAGAATTATCTTAAGCACGACATTCATGTTACATTGGCGTCCGATCCGTAACTATGTTTGAAAGCACGCTGTACCGGCTGCAGGCAGCATTGTCTTGTGGAACGGTTACATTATATTCTCCGGGATTTGCCGGCGCACGCTTCTCGGCGTGCATTTTATGTCACAAACAGGCACCCGCTGGCCGACGGCTCCGGCTTGCATCGGAGAATGGATAAAATCCTTATAACTTTATTTCACAATCCCTTCTTGCGTCGCTGATTTTTAAATTCGCGTACACACCACATGTATTATGTAAATTGATTCCGGAATAACCGCCGCAGCAACGCCGTTGACTTATCACGTTTGTCTCCTGGATTTCCTTTCGACATTTTTCTTACAATCTCGGAGGGAATTCTTCGAGCTTATCTTATTTGTATATAAATCTGAGATATCCATATTTGAGTCATGTACAGTAGTACGCGTACAATATCTATCTATTTATATATTATAAGAATACATGTTAAGTGTTCTCTCGTGCGTGACGTCGCCTACAGTTTCCAGCGGAAGACCAGCGCTGGTTGTTTACAACTAGCATTATGCTGAGCTGGGGCCGGATTGTGACAAAAACATTATTTTGTGTGTATGATTTTTTATTTTCTGTGTCTTTTTGTTACAATAAATGTATGTCTATGTCTATATACGGTTGGTAGTAAGTGTTGTTTGTTTTAAGTAAAGGTTAGTTTACTATCTCTGACTTAGCGTATGTTAGTTAGAGGGGCTGCTAAGTGCCGGCAATAAATTGTTAGTTCCGAGCACTACTTACTTCAGGTGCTTTTTCATTAGTGAAGCTTTCCTGTAGGTTAACTGTTGTTTCGTTAAGTAAGAGGATGACGTCTTCCTAGAATTATATGTTGACGGTAGATAGCTTGTCTAAGTATCAGCTTAAAAGTTGCAATTGGACATCTTAAATTTTTTTTTTATTCATGTGCATATTTTGATAATCAATTGCAATTGGACATCTTTCAATTTTTTTAAATTCTTGTGTAGATTTGGACATTTCTACATATTAAAAAAATTCTAACTACGAGCTATAACCATGACTTACACGTATGATAAAATAAACAATTTTTACTGAACAAATCAGAAATTTTGAAAAAGTATCATATTTGATTTCATATGACCTTTTACAGAATATATGAATTGTGGTCATTTACTTATGGGCCTTGTGAGGAAGATGAATATGGAAAGCAAGCTCGTTGCTTTTGAAGCTCGGAGGGTCTAGAACATCGAATCAAAATGAAGAGATCCATAGTCGAACGAAAGTTACCCATATTGCACAGCGGATTAACAAGTTGAAATGGCAGTGGGCATGGCACATAACACGTAGAAATGAAGGCTGATAGGCCAAAAAGTTCTAGAGTGGAGACCCCGCACCGGCAAGCACAGCGTAGGAAGACCAGGCACGAGGTGAAACCATGACTTCAGCAAGGCACAGGAAAACACTGGTCACAGACCGCTTCCAATCCGTCTTTTTGAAAATCCAATGTAGAGGTTCAGTAGTGGACTTTATGTGGCTGAGATGATAATGATTGAATAATAATATATTTTGTAAATAATATTGCCAATTTAATACTACGAGAACAGGTCATCTAAATAAAAATAATCTACGATTTTAGATGATTTTATAACAAATTGTATTACTTGATGTATAAATAGGTAAATAAATAAATAAATTTGAAAGAAAAACTTAAAAAAACATTAAACCCCAGTCCAGCAGTTATAAAGTGAATATAACTTTTATTTATAGAATAGCTTGAAGTTAGTTATGCTTTTATTTTAGGTAAACTCATAAATATCAACCCTAACACCAGTACGTCGGCACCGCTGTCTCAAATAACAAGCTAAAATACATCAGGTATCCTAAATTGGACATCGCATTGCACAATGTCGCACAGTAAACAGTAATTACTTATAGTTAGCAGTAACATCTCCAGATTGTGAACTATTGTTGGCACAGAGGTGTGTGGCTGTGTGGTTAAGTGCTACCAACGAATTCATCTCGTATGTGCCGCGCTTCTCTGCTTCCCTTGAGACTCGAATATTCGTAGTTTTTGCATCTCTTTGGTTTTCTTATTTTAGCTCCAGACATTAATCTATTCACCCAGTGTTGAATAAAATAAAAATTTGTATTTATTTGGAAATAAAGTATTCATAATGCAATTAAATAGAGACATTACATAACATTTTTATTTTTTTATTAAAAAAACGCTTTTTTTTAGTTTGTAAAGGCGCCTACTATTTAATGTATTTTTTTAGTATATTTACTGTACTTATTTTAAAGTATTAATCATTTTGTTTTGTTCTTCTAAAAAATATACAAACATTATTCAACATATACATACCATACATACATAATATAATTATTTTAGAGAAATTTTTAACACATCCGCCAAAAGTATACTAACTACTAACTTCTTATTTTACTTACCACACTTATGTATCGTACCGATTATATGTATGACTACACAACAAATTAACAAAATATTATAAAATTTGTCTACCAAGTAAAACTTTAAGAGCATTTCTCTTGCAGACGAGACCTCTCTGGAAACTTGACTAATTCAAAATAATTATGTTTTTGCTACTTTCACGTTATTTGCATTAACTCCAGAATAATGGATTTTGTGAAAGCTTCCGGCAGCCTAGTCGGGAGACCGTCTGACTTGCGATTCACAGGTCCTGGGTTCGAATCCCACGGCACACACCTCTGTCTGTTCGAAGCTATGTGCGTATTGTTGATTGCCGCCAACTTCAAACGGTGAAGGAAAACATCGTGAGGAAACCTACATGTCTGAGAGTTCTCAATGATCTTGAAGATGTGTGAAGTATGCCAACCCGCACTTGGCCAGCGTGGCAGACTATGGCCTAACCGTTCTCACAATGAGAAGATGACCCGTTCCCAGCAGTGGGACAGTTTGTACAAACAGGGCTGTAAAAAAAAATGGATTTTGCTTAGTATTTTACTTACAGGTTCTTGGAGCTTGGGGCTTTGAGTAAGCAGGAAATTGAAAAGTGGATTGACGAGCTATGAAAACAGCCAATAAACTACATAGATTCTCATGAAAAGTGATCATATACTGCACATTTCTGATGCTTTAGGTATCGCTATATGATCTAAAGCGTAAGGCGGAAAATTCTAAATTTCTTCCAGGCAACCTTAGGGTAGATACAAGTTGTATAATTTAGAATAAGGAGGTTTGTAGTTACATTACAAATTCAACAATAAAATGCGTATGACACTATATTATGTCCTAATAAAGATTACATTATAATAAATAAAAAGAAAATAAATAAATAATAAATCAATAAATTAATAAACCAATAGACTAATTCATAACGAATATTATCTCTATATATATATATATATATATAAATCAATTGCTGTTCGTTTGTCTCGCTAAAATTCGAGAACGGCTGGGCCGATTTAGCTGATTTTGGTTTTTAAATGTTTGTCGTAATCCAGGGAAGGTTTAAACGTTGAAAAAATATCGGGTCCACTCATTAATAGGTGATACGAAGTACGCCGGGTCAGCTAGTATACAATATAAATATAAATAAAATACAGATAATATAATACCTAATACTAAATAAAGTGTAAATGTGGCTTCAAACGGCCTCACGGTCTTTGATGCTCTCTGTAATAATACTCTCTGATCCCACCCTGTAAGGGAAAGTAGGTGTGATTGTGTATGTATGTTTTATCATCAGGTCAATCTATATATCAATGTGCATTAGCGTTATAGTTTGATTCAATATTCCGTTCACAGATGAAGCCGAAAACTTGCGCGTGAGCGTTTTGTGGGTAGACAACATTTTCCAAAGAATTGCGAAGGCGAAAGAAAATGCAGGGTACCCAACCTTATAGGTCCTTGCTAAAAGTTACTTCGCTTAGCTGAGGCTGAATCTAGATTCTCATCATTATAATAATCTCAGCCTGCACAGGGGAGGCGTATGTCCAGACCTAAGCCTCCCCAATACCGAAAATTACCGATTGGAAGCGGCTTGCATCCAGTGTCTTCCCGTCACTTTTATGAGGTCATCGGTCCATCTCGTGGCTCGAGAACTATTCTGCCCCATCGGCCATCAGTTCTATGAGATATGTGCCCTCTTCACTGCCATTTTTACAACCTAATTCGTACGTACGTCTACGGATCTTTTCATTTCTGATTCGATTTGAGGCTAGATACATAATAAATAATAATTTAAAAAAATGCTTTATTCCTCAAATTACAATTTTGCAGCGATACACATTAGTATAGTTTAGGCTATGCGGTTTGGACAGTTAACTTATGTACCCAAGTTGGATCTCTGCAACCCAGACTAGGCAAAACCTGTGTCTTGAGGTTACAACGGTTCATCTCTGAGAACATAAAGTAAGAAGTGGTCCGTATTCTAAATAATATGTCTATTTTTCGATCAGTCTTTTGATCAGAGAACACGTTTGAAAACGAACTCTCTGATATTTCCAGCGAACGTGACGAAGTGAAGGTAGTAAAAAGACCACAGGAAAAAATCCCAGTGTAGGAAATACCTCCATGATTTATTGCAGTGCATCGGTACTCAGACGCTCGATGTATTTCCGCGATCCCACTGTACGTGAGCCGTGCTCGTGAGGCACGCCATCCACCTCCGCCTAGGAATGGGTCGAGGTTTCGCTACAAATAGTTTTAGTTAGGGTGCGACTACTTTTTCTATCTTATTTCTTTCGATTATTAATGACTTGACATATGAATTTAATTGACATTTGCTTTTATTTATATTTAACATCGTTAAATTGCGTTTTTTTTAATATTATTGTTATTTTATTATGTAAACTTTATGACTGACAAATTTCATTATTATATCTGTACTGACATTATTAATAAGCACCTGTGACATTATTTACTTATTTTGATTTGAAGGATATTTATTATGACGGAACAGTTGGCTGATTGTAATTGTATGTTTAATTGTTATTGTTAAAATTATTCTTTCTGTACCCATACAGATAATTTGCCTGAATTAAATTATTTTGAATTTTTGAATTTGAATATCACATAATGAAATGACGTGATTGAAAGATTTTCGGGATCGGCTAATTTTATCATATAAATATTGTGTTCATCGCGCATACTTACATTATCCCACATATTTAAGTACAGGGTTTCGGGGAGTACAGAGCTACTCAGGAAGCCGGCTGTGAGCGGAAGCCGGTCTATAACCCGCTGCTGAGTATTTGAGTATTGAGTAATCCGATGAATAAATAAATATCAGTATTAATAGTCAAGTTGCGTATACTTTTTAACCGATTTAAAAAAAGAAGGAGGTTATTAATTCGGTTGTTTTATCTTATGTTTTGTTGCTGCATAACTCCGTCATTTATTAACCGATTTGGGTAATTCTTTCTTTCTTTGAAAGAATATATTTTCAGATCGATCACAGAAATTTCATCAGAATCGGTTTAGTGGTTCGGTTATTAAAACTAAATTGCTCATTTTGAAGTTGGTTTTGTCTTCAAGCTGGTACACTTGTCTGCTTCGAACACCACATACCGAACGAACACTTTCGGTCGATTCGATCGATATGGAAGCAATCGGAAAGGATACCCTTTTTAACCAGAAAATTTTCTTTTAAATCGGTTCACAAATTACGGAATTATGTGGTAACAAACATATAAAAAAATACAGTTGAATCTACATCCACCTACTCCTTATTGAAGTCGGTTGAAAATATACAGCATAGGAGTACTGAAGATAGCATTATTTTAATACTAAACGATTAAGTTATTTAACAATGGAAACTAACGTGGTTTTCACACATTCAAAATAAAAACTTCGGGTCACTCACGTCTGTTTTGAGTCGAAAATCCGTCTATAGTTTCAACCGCATTTGGCGGTCCTTTTCAAAGGAGCAGCACAAACGTCACTCTCAGTCGGTGACGTGTCACGCACTGCCGAATGCGGTCGGCATATTCGGTTTTTTCGATTCAAAACAGACGTGAGTAACTCGTAGTTTTTACTTAAAATAAGTTATTTAAATGAAATAAGTAAGTATCTAAGTTTAGATTATTTTGTGTAGCAATATAAAACGTACGTCCTCTTATTTTATTTCCCGGTCTGGATGCAATATGGGGATTATCCCGGGCTTGTGCAACTTACGCTCAGCCTTTTTGTTGAGAAGAACATCGTACGAGTATGGATTACATAGGAATTAAGCGGTACAAACATCTTACTTGAAACTTTGCTGGTTCTTATGAGATTTTATTACGTAGAAAACGTATTGGAGGGAACAGCTGTTTTGAAGGAGTAGCGTCTGGGCTTTTATTGTCTTTTGTAAGTTAGATAGTTTTTGTAGACTGATTGGTATGCCTTTTAGGGTTTTAGCTACGCGGGACCCTTATAAACTCGCCATGTCAGTCTGTCAGCATATGTGTCACAGGCATTTTACACAGATACATATTTGACAACTCATACATACAATAGTTCTTGTAGACTGATCTTGTTATGCTTTTTAGGGTGCCCTTGTAGCTACGTGGAACCCTTATAAATTCGCTATGTCAGTCTGCCCGTGTATCACAGGCATTTTACACAAAGACATTGACAACTGATATAACAACGTGTATAAAACGGTGTCTTTATCTTCACTGCTAGGATTGCACAAGGTACTATCTACAATAAATTAGACTGGTCGCGCAGCTCAGTTGGTAGTATGCCTGCCTGCTAAGCCGTAGGTCGTGGGTTCGATCCTCAACCAGGGCAAAGATTTGTGTGTCATTTTGTGAGTCAGGGTATTTCTATGCATCATAAGCATGTATTTACAACAAAAAATAAATAAGTATTATATCAACCATTTAGTTCCCATATCCATAGTACAAACTTTGCTTAGTTTGGGCTAGATGGTGTTGTGTGAAATGTCCATTATAAAAAAATAGAAAAGTGGCAGCTGTTAAAATAGCTATTAGGTACCTAAAAATCACCATGAGCCCTACTTTCTACTCTATAGAGTAGTTTTCTAAGAGAATTTTAAACGTGCCGTCACTTTTTAAAGAATATATAAACATGGATGCCTGCGTGTGACACCGAAATAGCGACTGCAGTAAAAATGTGCGCTCGTCTTGTGGAGCCGCGCTGCATGAGAAAAGAGCCTTTTTATATTTTCACTTGCCGCGGATTTAGATTGAAGTGAAAACTCTTTTCTCGACTTTAAAAAAAATATGTTAGTAGACATAAAATAGATGACTATGTTGTATGAGATCACGTCAAAGAAAGTGAGTAGTGACAGACCAGGTGCGATTAATTAACCGACTTCAAAAAAGGAGGAGTTTCTATGTTCAACTGTTTGTATTTTTTATATATATATTATGTTTACCAATTACTCCGTCTTCCCTGATCAATTTCTCTGAAAGAGGAAGCTCGCAAGGTGGGTCCATAATTATTTTATCATGTTAATCTGATACATTTTTCTTTGCAAAAGTGACAGTATTGCGGATTGTCGCATTGACATCTCGAATTCTGTTTATCAATAGAAAAATTAGCGGAAAGAAATTTCATAAAAATCTCAGTTATTTCGGTTCAGTTTTCCAAATTTATTCACTATAAAAAAATATATAGGTAGTTAAATTTGTAGAAAATAGAAACTTATACTCAAAGTGTTTATATTTAAATTTAGATATTTTCAAAAAACAACATTTATACGATAACTAGTAACCGTAATCTTTTGTTTTTACTCGAGACACGATAAGTTAGCTCCTATCTATCTGCTAAAGTTCCGCGGAAGTTTGTGTGGTTTCTGTATGCTCGTGGTACTGACTCCCAGAATTTTAAGGCTCGTTGTTCCGTTTGTTTTATGTATTCTGTTTAAAGGTGGAAGCCACGGCACCGCCACAACTACTCTTCAAGCTTTCTTATATTGTAGTTTGCTTTGGAAAATCTTGAATGCAAGGAAGGCTAGATCTCAATGTACTTTCTTACATGCTAACTAGTGGATGAACCTTCTCTTTTATTTTGTTCTTTTAGATTTATACTAATAGGGATATAGATTATAGATAATAGGGATACTTAGGTATACACTAAAGCAGGGATGCTCCATCAGTCGTGTCATCAACGATATTCCAGTTCAAAATTAAAAATATATAATGGTGCGCCATAGGGACACGGAATTATAGGTACTCAGCACCATCTCTTCAATTGCAGGGGGACTTTTAACAGACTTCCAAACAAGAGGGGGTTCTCAGTTCTTAGAATAGAGCTACTTATTTTTATAGTAATAGTAATTAAAAATACTAATATTATCCAACGATTCTTTTCTTACCCCATCGCATGGGGTAAACAAGTAAAGAAAAATCCTCTCCACTATACATAAATAAATAAATAAATAAATATTTGTGGACATTTCACACAACACCATCTAGCCCAAACTAAGCAAAGCTTGTACTATGGAACTAGATGGCTGATAGAATACATATATACTTTTTTTTTTTTTTTTTGTAAATATATACATATGATACATAGAAACACCCAGACACAGAACAAACATCCATGCTCATCACACAAATGTTTGCCCTGGGTGGGGATTGAACCCACGACCTTTCAGTTCAGCAGGTAGACGTGAACACACTACCAACTGAGCCACAAAGCCAGTCAAAACATGTAGGCTTATTGGCGTAATAAATATGTATATCCATATTAAATAACCTACAACTTTTTTTTCTAGTGTCTTTGAGCTAAGCCACGCACAGACGGACGGGCGGATACACGGACGGACATTGGCAAAACCATAAAGGTTAGTAGTTGACTACGGAATCCTAAAATAACTTTTATAATATTATAGACTTATATTATATACCTCTAGATTCCGTGTTCAAATACTAGGCGCATCGTTCAATATGAAGCAAAAACGTTTTACGTGTGTGAGTGAGCCGCCTATCGAGGGTGTATTGCTTATACCATTTACATTTGTGTGCACGATGCTTGTGATACCAGTGCTTAGATATTTCCCCAAAACATAGAGACTTAAAAAAATATTTGGAGTCGATATTATTCAACCGGAAATTTAAACCTAACATTACTGTTGAAAGCATGAAAGTCCAAATTAGGCTCGTTTGCTTTGGTGTCTTAAGCACTTTCTGTTTCAGATGATATCTGACGAAGGTATCAGATGATTGACAGTCCAGTTTGGGCTCGTTTGCTTTGGTGTCTTAAGCACTTTCTGCTTCATATGATGACGAGGGTCTGACGAAGGTATCAGATGATTGCCACTGGAACACCCTGGTGGAAAGGAATAAGATAGTCTAGTTTAGGCTCGTTTGCTTTGGTGTCTTAATCACTTTCTGCTTCATATGATAACGAGGGTCTGACGAAGGTATTAGATGATTGCCACTGGAACACCCTGATGGAAAGGACTAAGACAGTCCAGTTTGGGCTCGTTTGCTTTGGTGTCTTAAGCACTTTCTGCTTCATATGATGACGAGGGTCTGACGAAGGTATCAGATGATTGCCACTGGAACACCCTGGTGGAAAGGAATAAGATAGTCTAGTTTAGGCTCGTTTGCTTTGGTGTCTTAATCACTTTCTGCTTCATATGATAACGAGGATCTGACGAAGGTATTAGATGATTGCCACTGGAACACCCTGGTGGAAAGGACTAAGACAGTCCAGTTTGGGCTCGTTTGCTTTGGTTTCTTAAGCACTTTCTGCTTCATATGATGACGAGGGTCTGACGAAGGTATCAGATGATTGCCAATGGAACACCCTGATGGAAAGGACTAACACAGTCCAGTTTGGGCTCGTTTGCTTTGGTGTCTTAAGCACTTTCTGCTTCATATGATGATGAGGGTCTGACGAAGGTATCAGATGATTGCCACTGGAACACCCTGATGGAAAGGACTAACACAGTCCAGTTTGGGCTCGTTTGCTTTGGTGTCTTAAGCACTTTCTGCTTCATATGATGACGAGAGTCTGACGAAGGTATCAGATGATTGCCACTGGAACACCCTGGTGGAAAGGACTAAGACAGTCCAGTTTGGGCTCGTTTGCTTTGGTGTCTTAAGCACTTTCTGCTTCATATGATGACGAGGGTCTGACGAAGGTATCAGATGATTGCCACTGGAACACCCTGGTGGAAAGGAATAAGATAGTCTAGTTTAGGCTCGTTTGCTTTGGTGTCTTAAGCACTTTCTGCTTCATATGATGACGAGGGTCTGACGAAGGTATCAGATGATTTCCACTGGAACACCCTGGTGGAAAGGACTAAGACAGTCTTGTTGCAAAGGTTGTCCATCGCTATTCAACGCGGTAGCGCAGCTAGAGTCAAGGTAAAGGTCATCACTTTTGCGCCTGGTAAAGTTCGGGCCGGGCTTTTTGACTGAGCATAACTGAGCTTACAGGTTTTTTTAATATATTATTAATGAAATGACGTTGTTGATGACTTGTAAACCAAAATAAAATATTCAATTTTAAATCTTGTTTCTATATTTTTAGTTCTGCAATGAATTTAATAAAGATGGCAGATATTGACGCAGTTGTTTTTATGTTAATATTTTTATTTATTTTAAGTGCCCCTCTACCGTCACCTTGACAATATTATTTTCGTGATGGCAGCCGTATGCATGTTCACTTTCATCAAAATTGAATAGTTTTCCAATCAGGTTCGTCATTATTTTAAACATAAGAAATTTGTGGTATGTTTCTGATATTATTTGTTTTTCTTTTAAATGGCACCGTAAACCTTGTTCTGAAAACCAGCACACTGTAAATACATTTTTTGAAGCGTAATTACTTACTTACTTTTATGCAGTAAAAAGTGCTCAAGATACCAAAGCAAACGAGCCCAAACGGGACTGTCTTAGTAATTTCCACCAGGGTGTTCCAGTGCCAATCATCTGATACATTTGTCAGACTCTAGTCATCATATGTAGCAGAAAGTGCTCAAGACACCATAATAAACGAGCCCAAACTGGACTGTCTTAGTCATTTCCACCAGGGTGTTCCAGTGACAATCATCTGATACCTTCATCAGACCCTCGTCATCATATGAAGCAGAAAGTGCTTAAGACACCAAAGCAAACAAGCCTAAACTGGACAGTGTTAGTCCTTTCCATCAGGGTGTTCCATTGGCAATCATCTGATACCTTCGTCAGACCCTCGTCATCATATGAAGCAGAAAGTGCTTAAGACACCAAAGCAAACAAGCCCAAACTAGACTATCTTAGTCCTTTCCATCAGGGTGTTCCAGTGGCAATCATCTGATACCTTCGTCAGACCCTCGTCATCATATGAAGCAGAAAGTGCTTATGACACCAGAGCAAACGAGCCCAAACTGGACTGTGTTAGTCCTTTCCATCAGGGTGTTCCAGTGGCAATCATCTGATACCTTCGTCAGACCCTCGTCATCATATGAAGCAGAAAGTGCTTAAGACACCAAAGCAAACGAGCCCAAACTGGACTGTGTTAGTCCTTTCCATCAGGGTGTTCCATTGGCAATCATCTGATACCTTCGTCAGTCCCTCGTCATCATATGAAGCAGAAAGTGCTTAAGAAACCAAAGTAAACGAGCCCAAACTGGACTGTCTTAGTCATTTCCACCAGGGTGTTCCAGTGACAATCATCTGATACCTTCATCAGACCCTCGTCATCATATGAAGCAGAAAGTGCTTAAGACACCAAAGCAAACAAGCCTAAACTGGACAGTGTTAGTCCTTTCCATCAGGGTGTTCCATTGGCAATCATCTGATACCTTCGTCAGACCCTCGTCATCATATGAAGCAGAAAGTGCTTAAGACACCAAAGCAAACAAGCCCAAACTAGACTATCTTAGTCCTTTCCATCAGGGTGTTCCAGTGGCAATCATCTGATACCTTCGTCAGACCCTCGTCATCATATGAAGCAGAAAGTGCTTATGACACCAGAGCAAACGAGCCCAAACTGGACTGTGTTAGTCCTTTCCATCAGGGTGTTCCAGTGGCAATCATCTGATACCTTCGTCAGACCCTCGTCATCATATGAAGCAGAAAGTGCTTAAGACACCAAAGCAAACGAGCCCAAACTGGACTGTGTTAGTCCTTTCCATCAGGGTGTTCCATTGGCAATCATCTGATACCTTCGTCAGTCCCTCGTCATCATATGAAGCAGAAAGTGCTTAAGAAACCAAAGTAAACGAGCCCAAACTGGACTGTCTTAGTCCTTTCCACCAGGGTGTTCCAGTGGAAATCATCTGATACCTTCGTCAGACCATCGTCATCATATGATGCAGAAAGTGCTTATGACACCAAAGCAAACGAGCCCAAACTGGACTGTGTTAGTCCTTTCCATCAGGGTGTTCCATTGGCAATCATCTGATACCTTCGTCAGACCCTCGTCATCATATGAAGCAGAAAGTGCTTAAGAAACCAAAGCAAACGAGCCCAAACTGGACTGTCTTAGTCCTTTCCATCAGGGTGTTCCAGTGGCAATCATCTGACACCTTCGTCAGATCCTCGTCATCATATGAAACAGAAAGTGCTTAAGACTAAGAGTCAATAGGTAATAAAACTCTTTCGTCACTTTTCCATTTTTGGCCAAAAACAAAGCTTATCATTGGTAAATATATTTTATACCCTTGGCAACACCAAGCATTATGGCGCCATATTTCAATATTTTTTAATTCATTTTAAATTTCGGTTTGTCATTTTGATAAGAAATACATCAGAAAATTTAATATTTACTTAAGAAATGTGATGTTTACACACTTTTCTTTTTTTCCTGGATGTTTTTTTACAGGATTTTACAACACAAACTGATATTTTTTTATTAAAACATTTATATTCGTAATGTAATCACGCGGCGAGCGCTCCTGAATGACTGATGGGCATTTGGCGGGGGCCGGGAGGGGGGTCGATCGGAGATGTCAATATCAGCCTTTTTAGTGGAAGTTTTTACTGAGCGCTTACTAGGCATCTAGATAATATATAATCTAAGATTATAGATTTTAGTACTTGTATACAACCGACGAAAATAAATCTCACATAAAATTGTTGTTTGGTGGCAACGATTAATATGTACTTTGGTGGTAAGTATACATTTTATGAAGTAATGGAGCAAGTAACCGCTAATGGATTTTTAAGCACTTCTTTTCACATAACTTAAAGGAATAAGATTCATAGAATTTTTTAAATCCGTCTGCAAAATCCTACATATTTTGAGTATGTTTTTACTTGTGAGTAACTTCTTATTAGACCATTTGTAGCGAACAGTAAGTCGTACAAAGGGTACTTTAAACATGTAACTTAAAGAAGAAGCGAAAAATTCTTAATGTACTTCTTCTTTTTTGTATTGGACCCGCATTAAAGCATTTGCCAGTGTCAAGTATTAGGATTTTTTCAAGTTTCTTGAATAAAACAAGTTGTAAATGTTCTAGTCACAATCTAAGTCACGTATTCAGTCAATTTATAAGTTGAGTCCTGCTTCAGTAAAGTGGTGGCGACTTTACTAGAAGCTTCTATGGAGTTTTGCCGACAACGTAAAATCACACGTTTTACTCCTTTATTTCACTTGCCCACACTCACGCACTTTATCAAACACTTAATGAATAAAACACCACCATTTTTATAGCATTAATGTTCAAAATAACACAAGTTAGGAAAATAAAACAAAGCAGCAACACGTTACTTAGACGTTCCCGCCAAAACTCCATTCTTAATGTATGGAGTACAATGTAAGGCGTAGAAAGAGAAGAAAGTATATATATATATATATTAGTAGGTCTATGATATAAGGCGGTGACAGATGACAGATGGCTGTCAGTATATCATGTCAAGCAAATGCATAAATTACAGAATGGGGAATGTAAAGAATACAACCTCATTCCTTGCATAAAGACACTAGGTATTTTTATTTGATTAAATTAAAAATGTACAGTTTTCGGATTTTTTCCTATATGTGTACTGTAACACAATGTTTCTTGCCAATTTTCATAGTTTTAGGTCAACGGAAAATATCTTATAGGTTTTGATTGCCTTGTGAATGTGCGTTTTTACGACATAATCGGATGTAACTTTTTTTTACGAAAACTGAGAAATTTGATTTTTCTTTCTGCAGCAAGAGACTATGGATCTACGTATATAGTTTTAATTTCAACACGCTTCACGCGTTCCCGAGATACAGGTCTTGACACCCGGACGGACGGACAGACAGACAGGTGGACAGACGGACAGACAGACAACATAAGTGATCCTATAAGGGTTCCGTTTTTTCTTTTTGAGGTACGGAACCCTTTGGAATAAGAGAAGGAGACAGAGAATTCCGTTCTTTTATATTAGGTATGCGTATTTGTCAGTGGCGTAGCTAGGCCGTGGGCGAGGGCCCCCTTCGCCCACGGCCTCGCACTTAAAGGGGCCTCACGAGGCCTCTTTAAATAAATAAAAAAAAGACGTGTGGCACTCGGAGACTGCCGCGGTAAAGCTATTGCATAATAGCTTTACGCGCGGTGTGTTAGGTTATTTTCGTTACGGAATTTCTGGATTCGGTCTCCACGCTCAAGGCCCGCGATAAAAGCTATGCAATAGCTTAAAAAGATTTGATTTTAAAATAACACTTATTTCCAATCTATATGCTATTTAATATTCTCCCACCGCGCATTTATATTTTTTCACTATCTTGTGAGTAGGTATGTCGTGTCAAAGTATGTTTGATAACATAGATTTATTGTGTAGATCTTGGGAATGAAAGAAGAGGGACCTCGCTGATGCGACTTCGTTATTCATAAACGTGAAATGAAGTTGATGAGCACGAATTTTTCATATTTTAATGAGAAATGGATGTGTCCCAACTTTGTGCTAGTTCTATGGTTCATGTCCGTTTTAAGCGTTTAAACAGACTTTCGTATTTGTAATATTGTAATATTTAGCATAATTATTAAGCGCAAATTTAAACATGAAATGATTCAATTTTGAATACTTACTTTATATAAATATTTTCAATTTCACACAAGCTATATAGCTCCAGGCAACGTGTTGTATAAAGGATAAAATTAGCTCTCACCGCAGAGACGTCTAAAACAGTTTATCTTTCAGCGAAGATATACAGCTTAATCTCTCAAATCTTCCCCTTACAATAATGGAAGCAGTATCGCAATTTAAGTTTTTAGTTGATTTAGGTTTATCCGGCCTGTTTCATAACAGCGTAGGTGTAGTTTACATCCAGGACTAAATAACCGAAAATCAATATATAGCGATATAACTACAGAATTAAATAGCGATATAACTACTTTCGAAATCAAAAGTAAGTATTGGTTACCTTACCTATCTATAATCCGAAATTCATTTGTTTGAATCTTTCTTACTCGAATTCGTTTCATAGAACTGCCTGATTCCTACTTGACACAAGTTTCTGATTCCATAAGTTTTTAGCCAAGTTTCATTTACCCGAACAGGTATTAGATTAGGTTCGTTAGATTTCTGTATTATTATATCCAAAAATCTTATTATTTACAAAGATTCGGTTATCAGACATTTCAATTATTAGGTTTGGTTCGTTAGGTTTCTTTTGATTATACACATAGTAATTCTTGTTACAAAGATTTGCTTATCAGACAAGTTGTCAAATGAGCTTTCGTAATTTTAATAAAGTCTCTTTTGAAAATTATATTCGGTATTTCACTATTCAGATTAAAGATAGGTAACCCTAAGTATTACCTACGTGAGTATGAGTACAGGTAATATTGATAAATAATAAGGAAAGCAATAACAAAACGCTCACCTGGATAATATTTACTAGACGAACCCTGAAGTTTCCTAATCGCTATTGGTTAACGTTTCCCTTACAATCAATGCCTCCAGATTAAACTTTTTTTGTAAATGAAACTCAATTTTATGATACATAAATTTATCTCATATCTTAATCTTGGATAGATTAACATACCGATTATTCCGTTTATTTTTTACCTGTGACGGTCCTCGTTTTATATTTAGACACACAAAACTGTTTGAGCCCCTCTCAGGAGTCTTCGATGTTGTGTGCAAGGGTACTGTGTATATAACTACCGTTCTGAAGGTAATTAGAAATATTTGTACATATATAGTAAGTAAATACACGCTTTCTAATCTAAACATTAATAACTATTATAAAAAAATACTTTAGAAAATAAAAAGGCGACATGATTTTACCCTTTGACACAGACGTCAAAATCTTTATTTCAAGGCAAAACAATACACGAAAGTACATAACTTACTAAACTAGTACACAATAATAAATTATATAAATACATACATTTTATTCTAAAAACATTTTTTTACACCACCTGCTCAATATTGTTCCTTCAAAAAAGGAGATTATTATTTGATATGTAAGTATGTAATATTGTTAGAATTGCACAATTTTTGCATATGATATACATGTAGGTCACACATATACATGTGGGCTTCTAAGCGCGTGTGCCAAATTCATAAGTGTATGTACCTATGTATGTTTGTCCACGCATTACGCAAAAGCTAGAAGTCGTATTGCAATAACTCTTTTTGTATTGAGTAAGGTTTCTCCTGTATTAGGAGTGTAAGTTTTATCAAAATCGGTTCAGTACTTTTCAAGATATGGACTTTTTTATTTTTAAGATATAAACGTTTTAACGACGCTATTCAATCTACTGGACGGTTTTGAACGAAATTTGGTAGATTTATTTCTCATACTATGTGAAAGGATCTGGCGTACTTTTTTATCCCAAAAATGTGTTACAATAGTTAGTGAAGTGTGCTTAAAAATTAAACGAACTTACCAAGTGATGTTTTGTTAATTGTTTTTTTAGTTTAACTAGATAATTAACTACCAATAAAAATTAATCAATAAAAGTTTTAAAAAACTCGACCACAAAACAATCTAATCAATTGCGCAACGTAAGTGCAAATTTCACTACGAAAATCGCTCTTAATGCAGTCGGATATTATATTTTTCTTTTACCATAGATACTTGGTAAATTAATTTTACTTCTTCGCCTTTTCATGTACGACATAACATGGTATTTATAATACCTAACAATCAGTCAAACGATGCTTCCTCTATTTCTCCCGCTATCCCAAAAAAGTCGACAGTGAACGTTAAGATAGGTACAGATCTCTATCCTCGTCACTGAGATTAAGATAAATCGTTAATACTGAGTAATCCCATTTGTCAGCGTCTATTTATTCTGTTTATTGTGATCAGTTATCTTACGGACGATATAATATGTAGTTAAGGAGGACTTTTGCGTTAGTAACGAGAAAATTAGGCTGTCGTATTATGAGGACATCACTTAGTAACCAATTATTATGAGCATACAATAATTGGCTACTAAGAATAAATAAGAATATTTATTAACCTTGAATAACACACATGTTACAGGTAAGTCAGAATTACACATTTTATGATAAATTAACTAAATTTTATGATAAAAGCATAAATAAAATGATATAAGTAATCGATTTAATTTAAATTATGGTATCCAATAAATTTTAATTACATTTGTTTTAAGACTCCAACCGTTAAAACAAGAATAATTAAAAATATCAATACCTATCATTAAAAATATATTATCTAGTTAATTGAGTATATATAGGAATACTACAACTACAAATACCAAAATTTTTGCATTTAGGTTGATATAAACAATTAATCAGATTCCTCGCAAATGGCTTGGATTCAAAGTTATCGAGAGGAGATTAACCACCGGCAAGTGCGGCATAGGACGACCAGCCTGAAGTTGGACATACGCCTGACCAACTTGTGGCAACTCATAACAACTTCATACAAGCGACAGGAAGACACTGGTTGCAGACCACGCGCAACTGCTGTTTTTGTAAATCCACGAGGGAGGCATATGTCCAGCAGTGAACTTCTTATATTTTCGTATCATCAAAATCATGTCAGCCACGAGAAGTCCACTGCTGCACGTAGGTCTCCCCATGGATTTCCAAAAAGACCGGTAGGAAGCGGCTTGCATCCAGCGTCTTCCATTTGTATGAAGTCTTCTGTCCACCAAGCTTGTAGCTTCCCACACTGCGCTTGCCAGTGCGTGGTCTCCAATCAAGAACTTTTCGACTCCATCGATAATGATATGATGAAGAATTCTCCAGAGAATTAGTGTATTCTACGCGCATAGAACATTAGCAATCTAAAGTGGCAGTGGATCGATCATATGTGGCGTAGAAGCAATAACCACTGGTGTAGACACGTTCTAGACAGATAGCTAGTCAGAAAACTTAGAGTCTAACATTCTAAAACATAATGGAGTCATGATATAGGTAAGGCAGTTACCACAGTAGCTGGAAATGGAATATTGAAAAATTTACTGAGTTCCGTTCAAGCTTAGATCCAGTAGTAGAATTAAGGGTTCTGACGATGATGGAACAGATTTCTGTGTAAATACGAATTAGAGTGTCTACGGTCTGTTTGTATGTACAGATTTTTGGAATTTCATAAAGATATTCCAAAAATCTGTACATATTCGATGACTTCTGTTCAAATTCTTTATGTACACTGCACAGGAATGGTACTCCTTGCCACATTCACTGTTTCTTGAGAACTACAATCTTCGAATGTGTGAGGCATGTCACACAATCAGGCGAGTTGGCGATCGAATTTGGATCTAAAGTGATCATTTACAATAGTTCCCTGCAGCTAAGCCGCACTGAGAACTAAGGACAAAAGGACAAAATGTCCGAAATTTTTATTTCCTGCCGTACGTATGTGACGTTACAAAGAATAAATCTTTCAGCAAACAAGTATTTATATATCCAACGAATGGTGATGATCCAGTTCCCTATGTCCCCTATTGTAACTCCAGCCTGGGGATTAAACCCGTGCAGTCACCATAACTCGTATATAGGTCAAGGAGTATAACATTTCCGCTGACCCCTTCTCATCTCATTACGAATCCATCAGGAACAGTCCGAAGACAGCGACACCAAGATTCAAGCTCCATTTGTCCGCGCTCATTACTTTTCCGTTATTGGACGAACATTATTTTCTCATTAAATACCGAGGGGTTAGTTTTAGTCACGGAGCTAGCGGTAGTTTTCTTTACTCGAGAATTTGTTTTCCTTGTTTTATACTGTATAAGTATCAATTATTTAGAAAATATTTGGTTATGTTGGTTATTTAAAGACATCAGCAGACCAAACGGCTTCAACAAGGGCTCACAAATATATCAGTAAAAGTTTGAAAAACTTAAAAATCCCCGACGTGAAAAACGGCTGAACGGATTCTTTTAATTAAGCTAATAAAACTTTCGAACAAAATTCTCATTCAAACAAAAAAAATAGATCACAATCAGGTCATCGTCAGTTACGATGCCACATACAGAAACAGATACCAATCAAACTTATGACACACCTCGTTTTTCGTCGGGGTGTAAAAATAAAAAGTGTTATAAATCTGAAATTAATGATCACATATAACATACAAATTTTACTAAAAAAAATAGTATAATGTGCTAAAACTTTCCATTTAGATCAGGTTCTTTCACGAATTAATAAGGCGGCAAGTAGTTGCCGCTTACCTAAGGGGTGATAAGTAATCAAACTAGCTGCGTGCTCCTAATCCATTTCGGAAGATGGTGGATAGACTCATTTGTCAGATGGGACTCCGGGCTTGTACCAGGAATTCTAATTAAACTTACACAACACTTGGCCAAAGTTACATAGTGTGGAGCTCTCAGCGCAAACTCTGCCGGGGCTTAGCGTTCGCCAATATGTCCAAATACTAAAAGGAGAGAATGGTTTTGTTTTGATAGATTTTCTATGATGTTTTGATATGGGACCATGTAGGTATATTATGTACCTACATATTGATGGTGAGCACACAACACCATCTAGCCAAAACTAAGCTAAGCTTGTACTATGAAAACTTTATGGCTGACAGAATACATAAATGTATAACATCTTTCTTTTTGGAAGTCATTTAAAAAAGTGTTTTTTTAACCGACTTCCAAAAAGAAAGATGTTATCAATTCGGTCTGTATGTTTTTTTTTGTATGGTTGTTCACCGATTGCTCAGCCAGTTGTGCATTTATTTTGATGATTCTATTTGTATTTGGTAGGTCATATTTCAGAGGAGGTATCATATAAATTTTATCAAAGTCGATGAAGTATTTTGGTTTTTATAACAAAATAACGGGTAAAATATCATCCAAAAGCCTGTATAAAAGTAAACAGCAAATCGCGTACATATGTATTGTATTGCGTATTTTGAAGTAGGTTTTTTTAACTAAAAATATTGTGAATACATAATTATGATACATACATCCATGCTCATCACATAAATGTTTGTTTTGGGTGGGGATCGAATCTACGACCTACGGCTTAACAGGCTGACATACTACGAACTGAACTCCGAGGTCAGTTAAAAAAGGTATTGCCATATTCTGTAATATTGTGTACATATTATACGTATAATGTATGATTTTTGATACTTCACTTGGATGATGAGAGAGTCTCATAATGGGATAGCGAAGAGAGAATAGTGAAAAGACCCCAACGCTAATTACAGCTACCAAATAATAAGCCGTAGCTCTTCAGCTACTTAACGAAACGTCTTCACAATAAAATACTGTAATAAAATTATACTACGGATAGAACAAGCTCTTCCCGTACAAATAGTTAATTAACACACCAATTTGGGATACTACGTGCAAGTATCTCAAGAACTAATTTGACATACATACCTACATCGCTAGGAAACAAGCATGACTGAGATATCTGAATGTTCTTGAAGACGCATGAAGTCTGCCAAAAAGACAACAAATAAACAATTGAGATGATTTTTACGTTATTTGTCTAAAAATAAGAGCTATTTTTACCAGACTGCGTAAGAAGGAGGGTTATGTTTTGCGAGTTCATGTATGTTTGTGTGTATGTACATATATATGTATGTGGGAATGTATGTTTCTATATGACAGCTTACAGCCTAAACAGTGGTAGTAACCGATTTTCATGTGCGTAGTGTCATTAGATTCGTCTTCGCTTCAAAAGAGTCACAGGCTATATTATTTTGTAGTAATAATAATACATCTTTTGCAAAAATAAAAGTTTCCGGCAGCATAGTCGGGAGACCGTCTGACTTGCGATCCGCAGGTCCTGGGTTCGAATCCCGCGGCACGCACCTCTGTCTCTTCGAAGTTATGTGTTTTTCAATTTTTCAAACTATAATTATTAATACTACCTACGCCTCCATAATTGAGTTGGAGCATATTTTTCATTTATTGCGCATATTTGTAGTAACTGATAATCTAATCATTTCTGTGACAAAATATTAAAATTGGTATAAAGATAATGAAGATGTACAGATTTCAGTTACACACCATATACAAAACGGTGCGCGAATGAGGTGAAGCAAGGTTCAAAAAACAAACTAAATAAAACTATTAAAAAAACGACTTTTAAACAATATAATTAACTGAAAAGGGAGAAATAACACGACAAAAATCAATACTGGGCGTCTACATAGGTAGGTATTTACACCAACTGTTTTTTGAGGTCGGTGTCAGGACCTAAATCATCATCAACGGTATACGTACCTACTTAGAGACGCCCAGTTTTGAATTTTTTCGTGTTACCTTTTCAGTTAATTAGATTGTTTTGAAGTCGGTTTAAGATTTCTGTTTGTTTGACTGACACTGGCGCCACCGCGACCGATATTTGCTGTCGCAAACGGCCACTAACGTCTGCACCAAGGGCGTCGCCAAGAGGGGGCAGGAGAGCAGCTGCCCGCCCCCCCCCCCCCCCCCCCCCGAGATTAACAAAATGTAGCCAACTGTACCTGTACCTACAATTCATACGTCGAAAAAGGTTCAAATGTCCATCACAATCCTTCCGCGGAAAATAGCCCTAATGGCGATTAAATTCACAAAAACGTGTTAAAACTTTGCAGAATACAGCCGTAAAAAATACCTTCAACTTTTCCATAATTATTGTGTCATGTATAAGTTTAGAATACAAAAAAAAAGTTGGAAGTTGAGATGATCAGAAGAAACTTCCTCCTGAAAACCTAGGGTCTTGTAATTGCGGCTGTCTTCCATGGATACGACGACATCACTTTCCGCTTCGGTAACTATAAAGCCACATACAATATACACTTGTATATATTCTCAAAGTTATTTCCGGCACAAGGTTGTTAATATATACCATGTGTATCCGGAGACACCGTTGGGTAATCTCTCCTTAGTTATTATTGACCGTTTGATCCGGGATCAGAACGATCCTTGCCAATTATTAGTTCCACTAACGACTCAAACTGGAAGGCTTAATGTGAATCAAAGACTTCACCGTGTTACTGATCGACTACAACCACAAATTGCAATTCAGTATAATTAAATGTAATTATGTCTTACGTAACTAGTAGTTCATAAACGGTAAATCTCGCGAGAAAAAAATATTCTACAGCATTTAGTTTTCAGTCTGTATATATCTCGTCGTTCGAATATTTACTATGATATTTTTACAATTTAATTGTTTTCTATTGACATACATTAATACCATGTATGGGCATTATGAAGGAGTGTCGACATTATAAAAAACATTTATTGTTTTATGACATTTGTTCTCTTGTAATGCTAATTTTGATTTTGATTAACTGACGTGTAATTTATTATAATCTCTATATCTCTATAAGTATATGTAAAAATCAATTGCTGTTCGTTTGTCTCGCTAAAACTCGAGAACGGTTGGGCCGATTTAGCTGATGTTGGTTTTGAAATGTTTATCGTAGTCCAGGAAAGGTTTAAGCGTTGAGAAAATATCGGGTCCACTCATTGATAGGTGATACTTACGAAGTACGCCGGGTCATCTAGTTATGAATAAAGAATATCATCATTAATCATAGACTTCTATAGATACCCCAAGTGTATGTACCTAGCGTGTCAACAGATGCGGTGCGAAACGCCGAAGTACCCTAAAAAATCACAGTTGACGACCTAAGATTTATTTAATTTCCGGTGATATATACTTCAGATTCGATATTTTGTCAACTAGTTACTAACGTACAAGCGCGCGAATGCATCCCATTGGGTTGAATAGATTTCGCGCGGATGGAACATTTCATCACAAAATCGTTTGTGTGACGTCACAGTCGATACCAAAAATGTGGCACGCAAGGTTTTCATATAATTGAAGTCGTATGCTTCCTTATAAGGCCCATAAATAGGGACCACGTTTCAGTGCCGTAAGTCATCACTCGTAACACACACTGGTTGTAAACTTTCGATTTGAGGTCACGCAACGAGCTATGGAGAGGGCTATGTCACTCTACGAGATCGAATCAGAAATGAAGAGATACGTAGACGTACAAAGTCACCGATATGGCACAGAGGATTAGCAACATAATAGCAGTCCTCCTCTCTTCTATGTTTCTGCGCTCGACAGGATCCCTATGATACTAGTGCTTATTTGTTTACACCAACTTTGTCATACCTACTATGGATTGGCAATAAAATATCTGAATCTGAATCTGAAGTTGAAGTTGCAATGGGCAGGGCACATAGCACGTAGAACTTGATGGCCGATGGGGCCGAAAGGTTCTCGAGCGGAGACCACGCACCGGCAAGCGCAGCGTAGGAAGACCAGCCACGAGATGGACAGATGACCTTATACAAGTGGCGGGAAGACGCTGGATGCAAGCCGCTTCCAATCGTTTTTTTTGGAAATCCATGGGGGAGGCCTATGTCCAGCCGTAGACTTCTTATGGCTGAGATGATGATGATGATGAAGTCGTATGCTTATATATGTACATACATACATACTATGTCTGTGATATTAATAGTTCCTACAAAAAAAAACTCGCGATATCTTATTCAAAATATAGTACAGAAATGATTATCGAATGGTTCTGCCAAATATTATCAAAATCTGCTGTTAAACGATCTCGTAGCAGTCTCATCCTCTTACTGAAATCTCACAACCTTTTGACCGATTTAGCTCATAA
The DNA here is from genome assembly GCA_947563715.1 of Lycia hirtaria. NCBI lineage: Eukaryota > Metazoa > Arthropoda > Insecta > Lepidoptera > Geometridae > Lycia > Lycia hirtaria. The sequence goes on from OX387379.1 coordinate 2,777,855, forward strand.
TAGGTATTCTTCAAATATTATCAAAATAGGTCATATTCACCAAATATTATCAAAATAGGTCAGTAAATGGCACATCAGCAAACTTCTACCATTTTTGGGGTACATAACCAAATTACACAATCACATAGATACTTACTTAGGACATACATACAGTTACAGAAACAGAAATCAGTCTTACAGTTATAGAAATCATGTATTTACCCAAGAAACATAAAATTCCTTCTTGTGCAATCGGGTAAAAATATAGATGAACAGTTGGTTTATCCATCTGTTTTTACAGACATTTGTACAGGAAAATATTCCTTTTGACCGAAATATTCTTATCAGTCAATTTCGCATCATTGCGCGGAATGGCCTCTATTTCGCCGATCAAATTTCTGGCTGGCCGTCAAAGCGAAAACGGTTTGCATGCAAATTAACTTTGTCTCTTTATTTAAAAGAAGATTCACCTTTATTGACTGCGGCTGCTGTGTTATTTCATAGATCATTGGATTCATCTCAAAACATTAATGATATAATGATTATTTGGCTGGCCTTGTGGCTCAGTTGGTAGTATGTCTGCCTGCTGTGCCGTAGGTCGTGGGTTCGATCCCCACCCAGGGCAAACATTTGTGTGATGAACATGGATGTTTGTTCTATGTCTGGGTGTTTCTATGTATCATATGTATATATTTACAATACAAAAAAGTATATATGTATTCTATCAGCCATTTAGTTCCATAGTACAAGCTTTGCTTAGTTTGGGCTAGATAGTGTTGTGTGAAATGTCTACAAATATTTATTATTATTTATTTATTTGTCAATTAGAGAGTAAATATCAGACGATAAATGTGCCTTCTGACGTAAAAAAATCTGCATACGCATAGCCGACCAAACTTTATTGTGTTACAAAATATATTTTTTCTTGCTTTCTTACCTAGATGAACTGGACTCCTATTGCGAGAATTGGACTCTAAAATCATTGGACCGAGAAGAATGGAAGGAGGATAGGATGGCCTTTGCCCAGCAGTGGGACGGAACAGGCTCTAAATAATAATAATAAAAGTACTTAGGTACCTAGTATTAATGTACCCTATTTTATTAAGCAAGGGCGCCGAGATGAAATTCTAAGTCCGAAAGTACGCCGCGAATCGAAAATATTTGGGAACCACAGCTGGGCTAGTATACTATAGTATATACTTATGTTAAGTAGTCAATACATCAACAGACAATACAGAAATAAGACTAGTTGGCGACTAGTTTTCCGCAAAGGAAGAAACATTTCATCATCATCATCATCTCAGCCACAAGAAGTCCACTGCTGGACATAGGCCTCCACCATGGATTTCCAAAAAAACCGATTGGAAGCGGTCTGCATCCAGCCACTTGTATGATATCTTCTGTCCACCTTGTGGCTGGTCTTCCTACGCTGCGCTTGCTGGTTTGTGGTCTCCATCCCAGAACTTTCAGAGAGAAGAAACATTTATTTTGACACAATAGACACAACAGAAAGTACAGAAACAATAATAAGGAATATAAGAAAACTAAATTACAGTTTAAAACACTAAAAAACACGCTACAAATTATTGTGGTCAAAGTTCATTACAAGACTTTTCTAACAAATCCAAACACAGCTATGATACGATGTTCCATCATGAAGTTCTAGTTCATATCTTCCGGCTCCATCGTCAGATCAGTTCGACAGTACCATATTATTGTATTGTCATCAGAACTACATACAGCTGCCAATTTTCATGACGCTACGATCCTTGGAAGATGGTTAAATTAATTACCTTAGATTTCATTACATACAGGTCGACCTATTAAAAGCGTGTTAATAAAACACCCGACTGCATAAGATCAATTAACGTAATAAAGCTGGTATATTACCTATGTTATTTTCTGCTTTTCTGCTGGTATAACAAATTTAGAAAATTCAAAAAACCCCGACATAAAAAGGCCGAACCGATTTGATGGAACATAGCTAAGAAACTCTCGATTAAATCCTCTTTGTTTGAAACAAAAAACTTAATCAAAATCGGTCCAGGCACACACCCCTTCTTGGGTCGAGTATTAAAAAATATAATCCACACATCTAACAACTTTTTACTACATTCTAGGCCTACGCTTGACCACAGCCTCACGTGTTTAAGTATGACGATGAACTCAAAGATGTAGCATGCTTGTCTCGGAGATACCTTTCACATTTTTTACCACCTTTACCCCAATACCTACATAGCATAGATAGTAGTTCTGGGGGGCTATTTGCGATAAAATCGAATTCTCCTTTCACCGTTAAAAATTCTTTCCTTGAATAAAGCTGCGTATCCCGCGGGACAGTCATGGGTTCAGCACCTAAATTGGATCGGGTTTCGACGGTTCGTAACTTCGCAGTCCGTTTCTAAGATAGGACGGGTTGTGATACGACTCATACGACACGCATCGATGGACGCATCTCTGTGTACGTCGGAAAAGGTTTTGAACAATACCTACTCGGGTAGAAGTTTTCTTTAGATCTATACAAAAATAAAATCAGTAACATGTGAGAGAAATAAGTAAGTAGAAATATTGAAAGGGTAACAATGTATCTGATAGCAAAATGTAGCACTTCAGAGATTTTGTTAATTTGATGGCATGGAACGACGTTGTATTTGTCTTCACGGGCTTTTTCACATCGCTGTGTCAGCCAATGCTGTCTTATTACTGCGACCGATTCACGGTTCCCTTTAAAAACCTGTGGAAAATCGCAATTTGGCGCATTATGTCGAAAACCATTGGGAAACCTGACAATACACATGTAAGCATAGAGAGAGTTGTGTAACCTGATAACAATAACTCTTAGGTACGTAAAGATAAGATAAAGATAAAGATAATTTATTTGCATACAACACGAGAATTTTATACAACAAGTGCATAAAAGATGTTACACTAAATTTAGTCGCTTAAAATCATGTTGTGCCGATTAGGCGTACAAATGTCAGGTAGACAGCATCATGCACATGCGAAAAATTAAAAAATAATAATTATTATTATTTGTTATTAGATTAATACACAAACCAAAAATATCTATAATATGACAAAGCAGAAGCAATAAAAGATACACATAATGTCAAATAAAATTAAAATTTGTCATTTAAAAAATCATTGATAGAATAATAACACTTCTGCAATAACAATGCCTTCAACTTTTTTCTAAATAAATTACTATTCTGGTCTCTTATTGACTTAGGAATCTTATTGTAGATTTTAGGACCCATACATACGATGCTATTTTGCATCAGTGCTGTCTTTCCTTCATGTACGCGCCGTTTGTCTTGGTCGCGCCTATTTCTTACAGTAGTATCAGATAGTGTGGGGAATCGCTCCCGGTTTGTTTTTACAAAAAGGGCCGTTTCTAAAATGTATAAACACGGAAGTGTAAGAATTTTATACTTTAAAAATAGGGCTTACAACTATCTCTTTTTTTGAGTTTAAACATTGAACGAATACAGCGTTTCTGCCTTTTAAAAATAATAATTTTATCTCTTGAATTTCCCCAAAAAATAATCCCGTACCTCAAAATTGATTCAACTAACCCGTAGTAGGCTTTAAGTAAAGATTCTATATTTAGAGTACGAGCTAGTTTGGTGATGGCATATGTTTGGCTACTTATTCTTTTCGAAAGGTGCTCTATTTGTGATTTCCAATTCAATTTTCGGTCAATATATAATCCAAGAAATTTTGAGCTTTCTACTTCATTTATAATGTTATTGTCATATGCTACATTAATATTACCTTTGTTTGTTTCTCTTTGTCTAAAATGCATTATATTTGTTTTATTTAGGTTAATTTTTAAGTTATTGTTGTCAAGCCAAGATATAACTGAGGTCAAAGATTTAACAATATCGTTTTCATAAGAGTCAAGTGTTTTACATGCTACGGTGATAGTGCTATCATCTGCAAATAATGTCATAGGTTGAGATGTAGCATTAGGCAAGTCATTTATGTATGCTATGAATGAAAGTGGTCCCAGGACACTACCTTGTGGAACTCCGTACGCCACTTTGCGTTCATACGATCTATATATTTCTTCTGCTTTCGTGTTAAGATTGACTCGACTGATTTCCGTGATTTGTATTCTATCTGCTAGGTAAGACTCTATCAAATCTAAAACGATGCCACGTATTCCATACGCTTCTAATTTACTAGCTAAGATTCTGTGATCTACGTAATCGAACGCCTGCGTCATATCACAGAATATGGCGCACACCGGAGTGCTTTTATCCATACATATTAAGACGTTTTTAATGAAATCGTATATGGCCATATTAATACTTCTATTTTTTCTGAAACCCTTTTGTTCATTGCATAGAATATTATTTTTCTCTAAATAATCATTTAACTCATTATAAACATACTTCTCGAAAATTTTTGAAAATATCGATATAAGTGCAATGGGCCTATAGCATTCCATTTTCTCTCTATTGTCTTTTTTAAATAAAGGTTTAATAATGGTCGTTTTCAGAGAACTCGGAAATGTGCCTGTGGATATACACAAATTAATAATATAGCTTAGAGGAGTACATACATACTCACTTACTGATTTTATTATGAAAGTTGAGATTTCGTCATCACCAACACTTTTAGTGTTTTTAAGGTTTTGTATTATTTTGCTTATTTCTTGTGGCGTGCTTGGTGCCATGAACATAGAATCTTTGCTATGATTTATATTAGCAGTCACTTTATATCCTGACTCAGGGACCGGTTTTATTTTATCTATGAAAAAATTATTAAATGCGTTGGCTATAGCTATTGGATCCGTTATATCTTCATTATCTTGTTCAATTTTTTGTTATGGCTTCTTTAGGTAAATTTAATTTGGTACTATTTATGATTTGCCATGCAGTTTTTGACTTGTTATGAGATGAATTTATCTTAAAGTTATTTTGTGCCCGTTTAGTTAGAACAATGATCTTTCTAAGACGTTTTGAGTAATTAAGGAAGATACTTTTATTAGTTTTTGTAGGATTCAGTCTATATTTCCAAAGTAAATTTCTTTTGTTTTTGCTACAAATTTTTATGCCACGTGATAACCACTTTATGGATTTATTAACTCTAATAATAACTATTTTATATGGAAAGCACAAATTATAGTATAGTTTGAAGTTTGAAAAAAAATAATCATATGCAAGATTTGCGTCAGAAAAGCTGTATAGTTCTTGGAATAAAACATTACTAAGACACATTTTAAATTTATTAATATTTTCAACAGAATAATCACGCTGCTTTTTCCTCCAGAATTTAAGTAGCGCGTTTTTATGGACTGGGAACTTCATTACTAAAGCACTGTGATCAGATAAATCTAATTCGTGCACTTCCGTATTACAAATCTTTTTACGTACACCTTACAAATGTCTTACTATAGAAATAAGGAAATAATCAATGATATTAAATTTAATAACGTCATTGTAGATAATTATAGAATTGGAACACTGTACTAATCTATATTCTTCTACAACGAAATTCTTCTGTATATTATATATCACGTAATGTGATAAAATCAAAATCTGTACACTAAGGGCCTTACCGAAAAACATTACTTAACTTTAAGTATTGCTTAACATATTTTGTCAACTTCTCACTGACACGTAATGACACTTGCGGAAAGAAGAGAGAATTTAAGACGATGGTTAAAGTTAAGTAACGTTTTTCGGTAAGGCCCTAAATATATTTCTGGTTCAAATAAAATAACCAGTAACGTTTCTCGCTGATAGCTATCCACTGGGATTCTTTGTCGAGATGCTCAGTACGTACAACGACAAGAAAATTAACACTCAAACCCGAGTAGATATAATACATCCATCATTTAGTTTTAGTCGGAGTATGTACTAGTGTGTCTGAAGATTAGTGCTGTAAATCAGCGCTGCTGATCGTGCGGCGGCTTTTTATTTTTATTATCGCTGAACACTTACCTTTTTTGATACACCAGATACTACCTACAGCGATACAGCGACAACTGCATACTTTTTAGGCACAATAGTCTTACTTTTTTTTTTTCAAAGTTTTTGTATTATTACTTCGTACATAGTTGTGTTCTCTCTTATCTTGTTGTTCCCATTGTAGTGTATGGTGTATAAAAATAAAACATTTTCTATCTTTATTTATTTTTTATTTAATAGAAGTGTTGTCGGTCTTTTGACAGTAAATTTCGCATTTAAATTTTAAAAAAATTAACAGATTTGTCGCGTATATTTTATTTTTAGGGTTCCGTATCCAAAGGGTAAAACGGGATCCTATTACTAAGACTCCCCTGTCTGTCTGTCCGTCTGTCACCAGGCTGTATCTCATAAGCCGTGATAGTTAGACAGTTGAAATTTTCACAGATGATGTATTTCTGTTGCCGCTATAAAAACAAATACGAAAAACAGAATAAAATAAATATTTAAGGGGGCTCCCATACAACAAACGTGATTTTTCTTGCTCGTTTTTGCTCGATATTGATAACGGCATCAGGTAGACGCTTGAAATATTCACAAAATATTGAGATATATTATTCACTTTAAAAATAAATAATTAAATTAAATTAATATTCAAGGGGGGCTCCCATACAACAAACGTGTTTTTTCGCCGGTTTTATAGAACCGGTTGGTACGGAACCCTTCTTGCGCGAGTTCGCTCGCACTTGGCTGGTTTTATTTTTGATAATGCTCAAATCTTGGCTAGAGAGATACGTTATGTACTACCAAGAATGTTTTTTTTTTAAATTAGAATAGACGTACGAAAGTCACCGACATAGCAGTGAGCAATCAATCAGTTAAAGTGACAGTGGGCAGGGCACATAGTAGGTACATAGAACTGAAAAAGTTCTCGAGTGGAGACCACGTCGTATTAAGCGCAGTGGCGAAGACCAGCCATATAGTGGACAGACGAGCAAGTTGCTACTTGCTCGTCTGTCCACCTTATGGCTGAAGGCTGGCGGAAGGTGTGGCATTTCAAGCCTCTATTAGTCGTTTTGAATATCCATAGGGGAGGCCTATGTCCAACAGTGAACTTTTTGTGGCTGAGATGATGATTTGGATGATGGAGTATTAGAGATGAATTGCATCATGCTCTCCGAAGCAAATCGGTTCCTGGCCAGCAGTGTTGTCAGTCCTGCTATAGAGAAAATAGTACATTAGTACTTAAAAACTGTAGAAAACTTTAAATCTACCAATAAAATCTACAGTTTTTTATTTTTATTTTTTATCAAAAATCCGGTCTCGGTGCACACAGCACTGAGGCTTCTATAAAAACAATATTTTTGTTTTTCAATTTCAATCAGCGATACATTTTAATGCAATATATCAACCAGTATTTAACATGAATAATTTACTTGATACCTATTTGGACTTTTTTTTTTATATTGAAGCAAGGAATGGATGAGGATTTATTTTCCAGTGTCAGTTATTAACTATCAATATTTAAACTACCTACAGTTTGAATCGGAGCGATTATGTAAATTGGCACGAGGCCAAAATAACTGATGATGTTCGTAGTAAAAATAACTTTGCCAGAAAAAAAACTGTAGATTTGGAATGTGTTACTCAGTTTTTACATAGAAAACTGTGTAAAAACTGAATTGTCTCTCAAAAAACTGTAGACCTACGATTAAAACTGTAGAGCTACAGTGCTGGCTAGAGCGACGCGCTGCCACATCGTGCGTCGCACGCGCTTGACAGTCGACGCTTGACTGTCAACACGACAGTCCGGTCAATATCTGATTTACGCACGATAGTATAAGAACGTTGCCCCCCGCATTGCTGCTTATTACCGTACAGTACATCAGTAAAAAAACATTTAGTGCACTGAGGTAAGTACAATTTAAACCTCTAGAAATAATATCAACTCTTAAATATTCAGTACGAATGTTCTGTTTTTCTCATGAACACGTGCAATATTACGCAATTTACAAATTTTTAAATTAAAAAAAAAACACTCTCTAATTTAGAATTTTGCACGCTGGAGCATTTAACACTAGCTGTTCCCCGCGGCTGCGCCCGCGTATTGATGAAAAACTGTGATTTTGATGATATTACGAGAGTATGTAAAGTTGTCGTGTAGTAAACTTTCATACGAACGGTGATGGTCATGATGATGATGCCTATGTCTATTTCCATGTTTTCAGCCAATGACATTATACTTTATGTGAGTTCTCAGGTATCTCCGTCCTAATTTAGTAACAATCGGTTCTGCCGTTTGGTCTTGATAAGATAACAACAGCCAAAAAGAGAAACATACAAAGCTATTTTTTTAATAATACATGTAAGTTAAGATAAGATATATATTTTAAGACTGTGCGACTTTAACTTAAAACTGAATTTCATTAGACCTAGACTTTTTAGAACTTGTGATTGTCCTTGTGATCCTAAACGATATACTTAATTTACTAGCTTCTGCACCCGGCAGTTGATGCGGTTTTATGGGACAAATAAGCGGCCAAGTGCGTATCGTGTCACGCGCAAAGTAGGGTTCCGCAGTTGCATATCATAATTTACGTGAACTTAAAATGGGAATGTTAACCTTAAGAGTTAACTTATTTTAGTTTAAATAAAATATGCACGAAATTTTCAATTCTTCTCTATGTACATTTTTTAAGTTCATCGACTATTACTCGTAAACTTGTGAAGCCTACTTACCTGTGATAGTTTCCCTTCCAAGTTTTTCATATGTCCGAAGTCAACTGCTTAGCCGGTAGAGGGGAGAAACACTTGACTGTAACAAAAAATATCAATTTAAAGATCCCTAAATTGAAAAATGTTTTTCACACACCCCCAATGTTTTTTGATTACCTATCCAACGATATCCGAGACAATGTGGTAGATGGAGAAGAAAACAATAATTCATCCCCACTTTAAGTACACGGAAGGCATAAAAGAAATATTTTTACTTAAATACTTAATTCTACGACTTTTCGGCAAAACTAATATGCATATCTGTGCCAAATTACAATTTTCTAGTACTAATAGTCTGAGCAAATCCGCGGACAGACAGACAGACAAACAAACATAGCGAAACTAAAATGGTTTTTTGTTTACTACTGAATTCTAAAAATAGCCCATGTGTTATTGAGGCCAGCTATCTGCATTTCACATTATGGTTATATTATGGTGAAGGAGTAATAAACACACAAACTTTCGAATTTATAATATTAGTGAAATTATGATTTGGAACCAATCATTGTTAAATTATAGATATACCTATTATTATGCCAACAGAAAATAAGTATATTAGTTTAAGAAACTAAAAAAACACACTTAATCTTACCAAATTAACAGATTACAGACATACACATACATACATACTAACATATTATGTATGAAGCTAATAAAAGCGTGTTAAAAAATTCGAAACGTCAAATCATAAAATTATGTTAAATATATGAGATAAATCCGATAATATTTGTTCACAAAATAATAAGTATTTTATCAGGTATCTAGTTCTCATACGAGCTTTATTGGGTAGGCGTATACCTGTATGAAAATATCCTCCAAAATTTATATTACACGCAGATACAAAATGAGCGACAAGCGACACTTCCATGACGCGGCACGATGGCACGTAGAGGAAGTCACTGCCCGCATCATCGCGGAGTCAGGGATCCCCAGCGACAGGTTCCACATGGGGAAGATCATACTGCAGAGCTTGAAAGACAGCCCTGAACTGGTGGGACAGGTATGATGCAATATATGATGCATAAATTTTTTAATGTTATTTATTAGTATAAATATATTCGCAATTTACACATATTAATTGTTAAAGCTATGAGTGGTACAGTCCTAAAGTTTCACAATTTAATTTTTTAACAGACTTAAAAAAATGTGGAGATTCTGAATTCCACTGTACCTATGTATTTTTTTTTTGTATGTTTGTAGCGATTACTTCGCCAATTATGGATTAATTTTGATGTGTTTTTTTGTTTGATAAGTCATTCTGCAGAAGTGGTATCATATAGTTTTTTATAAAAATACTAATTATATAATAACAAGATTTTATCAAAATACTGATAAATAATAATTATTACAAAATACTGGTAAAATGTGTCACCCAAGTAAACGAGTTGCGTATTTTGAAGTAATTTTTTCCATATTTTTAAACTATAATTATTAGAATTATATCATTCCAAAGTCAACTGTCATCATATCAGCTTCTTCCAGATTTTTATCTTATGCAATATAGGCAAGGCGAGTAATAAAACGGCGCTGTTTTCTAATACGGCTATTCCATGTTCAAATGGATTGAAATGCGCCTAAAATAAGGTGCGGCGCATTACAGATACGCTGCTTCAAAATTATAAATACAAATTTAGCAGCCAGTAATTTTGAACTATCTTACCAACAAAAATGGTGCCACAAGCAGCAGCTTCAGTTACAAGAAGGCGCAAATAGTATTAGTTTTACGCGTAAAAACAGTCACAATAATGAGATATAAAAGTAATTTATTTAATATACATTAAATAAATTACTTTTCTTTCTTGATTTTTATAGTTTTGATTTTGTAGTTTTTAATAATTTTCACTATCAATAATACAGCTAAATTTTAGTCGCAAGCCGCTTCGTAGAACGTATAATATTTTTTTTTTTAATAAATCGACTAGAATAAATCTGAACATTAGAAGGTCCTATTAGAAAACTCAGTATTATTACCGTCTTGCTGTAATACAACATATTCTTCAAATTAGCTGCGACATACATACATAATACATATATTTAGAATATGTAGATATAATGTGCAATAACCGATACAAGGAAAAAAGTAAAAGAGGAAAATATTTTATTTGTATTCCTTTACTTCGAACAAGTTTGCTTGTTTCCTGGAAGTCCAGGTTATAAACTATGTTTTGCGTTATATTTCCTTCAAATCAATAATATACATTTAAATTATTGATTAGTTTGCTACAGGCATATTTTTTTTTTAGATTGACGGCGCCACTGGTCTGTCAGAAACTAACGGTTCAATCCTAAAGAGGTCCATACAATGTGCCGTTGCTTTTAGAAAAATAGGATTACGTCATGGAGATGTCATAGTCTGTATGGCTCCTAACCAACTGGATCTTGCTGTGCCTTTCTACGCGGCTCTGTTTGAAGGAATAGTCATTGCTCCAAGAGACAAAGGATTGGGTATAAGTAAGTTTTTTTGAGCCATGTGGACTAAATCAAATTCACCATAATAATTTGGTTGATGAAAACCAGGGCCCTCATTCCGTATGACCATCAGTTGCTTTACGAGAACTAGACGTGGGTGCGTTGGCAATGAAAATTACACTTTGAGCTTAAAACTCTAAAGTCAAATTTTTATTGTCACACACCCACGTCAATTTCTCGTAACTCGGCCGATGGTCATACGGCTGTTTATCAGATTGTGGAAATTTTTAGTTTCCACTCTGATAAGCAAGAGAGAACAAAATCGCAATGCGTTTCCATCTGTTCTTCTGTTGTCGGTCACACCATATCCGATCGTTTCTTCATCATCATCTCAGCCATAAGAAGTCTAGTGTCTTCCCGCTCCTTGTATAAGGTCATCGCATGGGTGGTCTTCCTACGCTGTGCTTGCCGGTGCGTAGTCTCCACTCGAGAACCGGCCCCATTGGCCATCAGTTCTACGTGATATGTGCCCTGCCCACTGCCACTTCCACTTGTTAATGCGCTGTGCTATGTCGGTGATTTTTGTACGTCTACGGATCTCTTAATTTCTGATTCGATCTCGTAGAGAGATTCCGAACACAGCCCTCTCCATAGCTCTTCGCGAGACCTTGAGATTCTTTATATGCTTATAAGATAGTTTGTTACTACTTTCCTACTCAGTTTTCATCATCTATGTAAAGATATATGTAATCATCATCATCATCATCTCCACAAGAAGTCCATTGCTGGGCATAGGCCTCCCCCATGGATTTCCAAAAAGACCGGTTGGAGGCAGCTTGCATCCAGCGTCTTCCTACCACTTGTATGATATCTTCTGTCCACCTTGTGGCTGGGTGTAATATTAATTATTAATTTTGAAATACAACAATAAGTTAAAATTTTCAGTGGAACTAAGGGACACATTTAAAACGGACGAGCCCAAGATGATATTTTGCCAAAGTCAGAAAGTACAAGACATTAAGGAAGCATTGAATAAGGCTAACGTAAATGCTAGAATAATCAGTTTTGACACTAACGATGAAGATTCTTTTACTGCTCTATTGAATCTTGGAAATGATGCTAAACAATTAGAAAATTACAAGTAAGTAATATAGCATTTAGAAGAACCAGGTAGAAGTGTGATTACCGAAACAGAAGTAATAATTTATTGTTCATTTTTAGAGCTGCAGATATAATACCAGAAGAAAACTTGGCTCTTCTTATACCCACCAGTGGGACGACAGGACTTCCCAAATCTGCAGCAGTTACACACAAGAACCTCGCAGTGATGGGACCTAATTTTTGGTGAGAATATCAGACCAACAGCTCAAAATATCAACATCATCATCTTCTTAGCTACAAAACGTCCAATGCTAGACACAGGTCTCTCCCATGAATTTTCAAAATCTTTTAAGATGTTATTTGTCCACCTCGTGGCTGGACTGGATGGTGTGGCTGGATGAAATCGAAATGCCTAAATTGCGGACCACCTTTATAATCATTTTTTTTTTGAGATGACTAATAGCTGTTGGCCTCTACCGGCCTCTACAGTTTACCAGACATTGGCAAGCGCAGAAGGCGCTGCCGCTTACAAACTAGAGGTTACTGGTTACTAGCTCAAGGGCACCTCGAGGGAGGTTCGGACCTCAGCTTGGGCCGTCGCCTAGGTCGAATTGCCGTGGCAGCTCTGATGGGGTGTGCCCTGTGGCCCTATTAGGTTGAACTGATTGACTATTTGGAGAGAACCGAACCAGTCTTCTAACTGGCCTGGAGGTTCCTCGACCTTACCGGCGAGGTCAGTGTGTAGTGTAGTGACTGTGTTCCTTTGGTAACTGACGCCTATACCCAAAACAGAGTATTTTCTGTTTGTTGCCTGCTGGCTTTCGGATCGGGTAATAAGTTACATCATGCAGAGTTGCAAAATAGTTGACAAACAACTACTATAATAACCAGTAACAGCCGCTTCTGGTTGATGCCTCGGTGTTGCCTGTACCTTGTCAGCTCGGAGTAGTTTTAGTATAATCATATCGATACTTCGGGGATGAAAGGTCGTAAAAACTACCAGAAACATTGTACAAAATTTTACAATTTGGCTATGTAGTAGTATCTGACATTGTTTCTATACTTGATTATTAAAATATTATTGAAGTTATTACACGTAAGTTTTTTTTTCACACGCCGCCGTGTCACCTGTTTTTGATGGTGGGGTCACGAACCCCAGCGTCTGTGGCGCTAAAAAATGAAGAATAAAAAAATAAGAATAATAATTTTATTCAAACGTTTAATTAAACAAACTTACCTAGGTTAGATCAGATTTAAGCACTACACACGAGGGCAGACTAAAGAAAATACATATACCATGCACTAATTTTGCAGGTCGAGAACAACAGAAATACCATACATCAAACGTTCTTTAACACTTTCTCCCCTTCAGTGGCTCACAGCAATATTCAACTTCTTAAACGCACCGATCATGAAGTTTACTAGGATCCAGTCGTCGTTACCTTCGGAACAGAAGCATATTTACCACCTGATCAATACTTATAAGGTAGGTGTGTTATTTGTTCGTACAAATATAAAAAACTGTTCTTAGTCCGACACACAAAATGTGCTGTATCATTAAATAAGTAATTAAATACGTGACACATCTTTTTTCGCTTGTTTCAGCCTGAATTCGTAATATCGAGTCCGACCATGTTTACTAACTTGCTGAACCCACAGGAACGAGATAGCTGCGACTTCACGTGCTTCAAGTCGATATTTATAAGTGGAAGCGCTGTGTATGGCGATCTTATTGCTGAAATAAAAGTTTGTATTAAAACTATGATAAATAATGATACGTAGATAGGTTTTTCCCAGCTCTTCGTGGCAAGCCTCAAGTAAGGTAATCGCTCGACTGGTCTTCAGCCGCGACACGTCGGGTAACGCTGTTAGACGCGTGTCGTGACTTATGAACAGTGACAATCCAATTTTGTGCAATGCAATTTTGTGTGTTTAGAAAGTGCAACAACAAGATATACATGGCCAAGATACTAAAAAGTCCTATGAATGTGATCTTATCCTCGAAAGTACTGATAACTGAGACTTGTCATGCTTTTACTTTATATTCGATGAGTATAACCTACTTGTCATGGTTTTAATTTATATTCGATGAGTATAACCTACTTGTCATGCTTTTACTTTATATTCGATGAGTATAACCTACTTGTCATGCTTTTACTTTATATTCGATGAGTATAACCTACTTGTCATGCTTTTAATTTATATTCGATGAGTATAACCTACTTGTCATGCTTTTACTTTATATTCGATGAGTATAACCTCTCTTATTAAAAACTTATCTGAATACTTGATCGCCGCAATGCGTGACCAGAATGCTAGTGCGTATCTGACGCAACACAAAGTGTTGTCATGCAAAACATTATAATTGAGACTTTTTCTTGTACTTATAATCTTGAAATTTTAAGGCTATACTTACTAGATATATTCCAGGTTGACGTGCTCCATCGTCGGCCGCACCATCGCTTACCATCAAGTGACTTGGTGGTCAAAAGTAGATCTATTTTGAATTAAAAAAAACGAACAAGTGCAAGTCAGACTCGCCCACCGAGGGTTCAGTACAAACTAGTAGATGAAAGGGAAAATCATATTTTTTTTTATATTTTCCTTCATAAACCAAAAAATATACATCGTAAAAATATTTAAAACCCTGTTTTAGCTTATGCTACTGAAGCTCTTTCATATGATACCCCACATGATACCGTTAATTCATTTTAAAATTTGGACCTTCATTCCTTGCATAGACACTATTTTTTGTGATTAAATTAAAAATTTCCAGTTTTCGGATTTTTTCCTATATGTGTACTCTACACAATGCTTCTTGCCAAATTTCATTGTTCTATTTTCGAAATTCGAAATAAATAATTTGAATTTATTTTTCTTTCTGCAGCAAGATACTATGGATCTGCGTATATGGTTTTAATTTCAACTCGATACCTTCACGCGTTCCCAAGAAGGTCTTGACACCCGACGGACGGACAGACAGACAGACGGACAACAAAGTGATCCTATAAGGGTTCCGTTTTTTCCTATTGAGGTACGGAACCCTAAAAATGATGATGCTGATTGTCATCAACATTAGTTGACGAAACTTTAGTATAATTTTTTTGTCGTCACCCTTATTCCTTTCATACTCGTACGTACCTACCGCTAGTTAAAAACGGAAAAAAACGTAAAAAATACATTTTATCATGTGAAAGATAAGATTCGTTTTATTTATAGTCATGGTCATCATCATATTGTATAGTAGATACAAATATTTTAATATGATGACTTTATATTTCTTATCTTTTATTCTTTCAGTATCTTAACAAACAAGACCATTTTTAGGCTTCCGTACTAAGAGTACGGGAGCCTATTCGTGACGCTTCGTATGCTATATCTTTTAAACGGTAATAGATACAAGTCTCAAAATTGGCAAGATATTAGTGTTTACTTTGATGTAAATCAACAAATATTTAAAACTGGTCATGCTTTTACTTTATATTCGATGAGTATAACCTACTTGTCATGGTTTTAATTTATATTCGATGAGTATAACCTACTTGTCATGGTTTTACTTTATATTCGATGAGTATAACCTACTTGTCATGCTTTTACTTTATATTCGATGAGTATAACCTCTCTTATTAAAAACTTATCTGAATACTTGATCGCCGCAATGCGTGACCAGAATGCTAGTGCGTATCTGACGCAACACAAAGTGTTGTCATGCAAAACATTATAATTGAGACTTTTTCTTGTACTTATAATCTTGAAATTTTAAGGCTATACTTACTAGATATATTCCAGGTTGACGTGCTCCATCGTCGGCCGCACCATCGCTTACCATCAAGTGACTTGGTGGTCAAAAGTAGATCTATTTTGAATTAAAAAAAACGAACAAGTGCAAGTCAGACTCGCCCACCGAGGGTTCAGTACAAACTAGTAGATGAAAGGGAAAATCATATTTTTTTTTATATTTTCCTTCATAAACCAAAAAATATACATCGTAAAAATATTTAAAACCCTGTTTTAGCTTATGCTACTGAAGCTCTTTCATATGATACCCCACATGATACCGTTAATTCATTTTAAAATTTGGACCTTCATTCCTTGCATAGACACTATTTTTTGTGATTAAATTAAAAATTTCCAGTTTTCGGATTTTTTCCTATATGTGTACTCTACACAATGCTTCTTGCCAAATTTCATTGTTCTATTTTCGAAATTCGAAATAAATAATTTGAATTTATTTTTCTTTCTGCAGCAAGATACTATGGATCTGCGTATATGGTTTTAATTTCAACTCGATACCTTCACGCGTTCCCAAGAAGGTCTTGACACCCGACGGACGGACAGACAGACAGACGGACAACAAAGTGATCCTATAAGGGTTCCGTTTTTTCCTATTGAGGTACGGAACCCTAAAAATGATGATGCTGATTGTCATCAACATTAGTTGACGAAACTTTAGTATAATTTTTTTGTCGTCACCCTTATTCCTTTCATACTCGTACGTACCTACCGCTAGTTAAAAACGGAAAAAACGTAAAAAATACATTTTATCATGTGAAAGATAAGATTCGTTTTATTTATAGTCATGGTCATCATCATATTGTATAGTAGATACAAATATTTTAATATGATGACTTTATATTTCTTATCTTTTATTCTTTCAGTATCTTAACAAACAAGACCATTTTTAGGCTTCCGTACTAAGAGTACGGGAGCCTATTCGTGACGCTTCGTATGCTATATCTTTTAAACGGTAATAGATACAAGTCTCAAAATTGGCAAGATATTAGTGTTTACTTTGATGTAAATCAACAAATATTTAAAACTGGTCAAGTGCAAGCTTGCGCAAATGATTAAAAAAAAATTATACGAGAACTGCGTTAGGATCCTTGTTAATTCCATAAAAAAATAAACTTAAAATAACAAAAGAAAAATTTTAAGGGACACACAAAAAAATATTTTTATATGTATTAAAGTACATAAGAATATAAGCTTTTATATGAGGTAGGTATATATATAAATGTGCGTATAATTTCCTCTGAATAAAGTACCAATATTAACCTCTCCTTTCTTTGTATATAAAAAATAGGTCTGTAACACTTACTTATTTGAACTTGGTATTGTTTGTGAACGTTTCTAGCATTTCAGGCTATTCCTACTCTGAAAAACATGTGAAGTTACAAAATATTCTTAGAGATAAAAAAATATTTGGTACAATAATGTCAACCCCGGTGTCAGTGTTCATGTTCATATATTGTGCCATGCATAGAAGTTGGTACGGAAGCGTCAGTGTGTGACGGAAACTCATACTTTACCTGATTTATTACTTTTCAAGGTTGTATCACCTAAAACGGAAGCAGTCAACATCTACGGCTTAAGCGAGTTAACCAATATAACCTTCCAACATGGATACTCATCGCCGCCTGAATCCTGCGGGAAACCTCTCAGCTGTCTCCAGTACAGAGTGAGTATCCTAAACTAATACCAAGCTTACCAGCATTTTCTGTGGTTTGAACTGAAACGCACTGCCAATAATTCGAGCATTTACTAAGACTTGAATTTAAACGCACTACCAAACATGCCAGCATTTACTGAGTCTTGAATTTAAACGCACTATCAAACATGCCAGCATTTACTGAGTCTTGAATTTAAACACGCTACCAAAAATGCAAGCATTTACTGAGTCTTGAATTGAAACACACTATCAAACATGCCAGCATTTACTGAGTCTTGAATTTAAACGCACTATCGAACATGCCAGCATTTACTGAGTCTTGAATTAAAACGCACTATCAAACATGCCAGCATTTACTGTCTTCAATTGAAACGCACTGCCAAGCATGTCAGTATTTACTGTATGTTTAAACTTAAACGAAATATCAAGCAAGTAAACATTTACTGTGTTTTAAATTGAAACACACCATAAAACATACCAGCTTCACTGTGTTTTGAATACATATATAAATAAATATTAAATATTTGGGGACATTTCACACAACACCATCTAGCCCAAACTAAGCAAAGCTTGTACTATGGAACTAGATGGCTGATAGAATAAATATATACTTTTTTTTGTAAATATATACATATGATACATATAAAAACCCAGACACAGAACAAACATCCATGCTCATCACACAAATGTTTGCCCTGGGTGGGGATCGAACCCACGACCTGCATCTTAGCAAGTAGACATACTACCAACTAAGCCACAAGGCCAGTCAAAATATTTGAATTAAAATACTTTGACAGTTTGCATTTAATAATTTAAGGTGACCGAGAAGGCTAACTTAAAGTTTAAAATTTTAGCTGATATTTAAACTGTCAAAGTGATAATATGAGCATCAGTAGCATGATTGATCCTCTTTCCATAGGCAAGCAAGGATATAGCTGTATCACATAGACGTGTAAAGTCTAAAACAAAATTCACGAAATAGCGTCTTGATTTGTTCTGTGATGTGCTCTGAGTCAGAGATTTAATGGTGTAAGTGGTCTAAAGGTTGCCGATTTAGACCTCACTGAGCTCGGACGTTGAGAACACAATAATATTTCAATAATATACATAATAATAATTTTAGTACATAATGTGTTTTTCTACACAACGGAGCAAATCGTTTAATCCATACATATTATACAATTAATTTTTTTACAACATTTTTAAGTTTCAACTTTTGACATCCGAAGTTGTAATATAGATTCAAAAAAAAATATGCGTGACTAACCATATAAAGATTTGTCAGCATTCGACAAAAATAAGTAAATATTCTCCTTTTGTATGAATTTCTAATTATTGTTTTTATACATTTTAATTTAATTATATATAATTTCAGTTGGTTGATCCTGAAACAGGTTCGGATGTCGATGAACCAAACAAAAATGGAGAACTCTGGTTAAAAGGACCTGGAGTCTTTAAGGTAAGAAGACGTCCAGCGTGAAAAAAACTTCAGAAAAACATTATGAAGAAATTGATACTCTTTATTTTTTACACTTCCACTACTAGTATTATGGGTTATGCAATATAAATGTCCAAAAATGTGTGTAGAAAGTCGGCACACTACCACCCATACATTGTGGATTTTCCTAAGATTCGTAATAAACGGTTTAACTTTACGTTTTTAATCTGAACAACCTAAGAGTAGATAAATTGCCGGCTTCTTTGTTTCCTGAGAAATACCATATGAGTCTTCAAAGTGCATAGAGTCTGCGTGTTTCATTTTCGACAACAATGTTTCTTTCCAACAGGTCAGTTGGTGGCCAAAAGCTGACTTATACGGGTTAGAAGTTAGAAAAGCACAGAATACTTGAATGTACCTACCTTTAACTGCTCTTTAAAAAACAATCAGATCGAATTATATTGGGTTGTATGGAAAACTCGGTTATCCTGCTTCGCCTTCATACGTGATTAACCCCATAACTAACGCCGAGCACTTTTTATACGTGTCAGCTTCTGTACAATGAGATATATTTCTGGTCAGGTTTCAGGCATACAGGTTTTGTTTTAATATACCTTTTTTTTCAGGGCTATTACAATAATCCTGAAGCAACGAAAGAAGTTTTCGCGGAAGGCGGCTGGTTCATGACGGGTGACTTGATGTGCAGAGACAAATCATGGAACTTTTATTTTGTGGATCGAATCAAGTTATTGCTGAAGTATAAGAACCATCAGGTGATAAGAACATAATAGAATTCCTGCTGATAATACGAGCAAATCGTTTGCTATAAGCGTGAAGCTTGCCCTGGTGGTAAGCTTCACGCTTGCCTATAAGTGCGCGCTCACACGACGCGGTGAGCGGGGCGGCCGCTCAGACTCACTCTCGAACACAGCGCATATTCGCGCGGGTGTACTGTGGTATGGGGAAGTGTTATAAAAAACCGAACAAGTGCGAGTCAGACTCGCCCACCGAGGGTTCCGTACAAACTAGTAGATAAAAGGGAGAAATTATATATTTTTTTATATTTTCCTTCATAAACCGAAAAATATACATCGTAAAAATATTTAAATTTAAAAACCTGTTTTAGCTTATGCTAATGAAGCTCTTTCATATGTATGATACCCCACATGATACAAGGGTTCCGTTTTTTCCGTTTGATGTACGGAACCCTAAAAATAGAAGTAGAAAGAGCGGATCTTACATAAACCCCTTATTTTTCTTGTGATTTACCCTTTGTTTTTGAATATTTCCCTATTTCATACAATGCGTAAAAAATAAACCATAGCGGGATAACTGGCAAAAGTGGATCGTCAAAACAATTTTCTGTGAAATATACATCAAAGGATCGGATTGTGACAAAACATTATTTATTAGTTTGTGTGTATGATTTTTGTTACAATAAATGTATGTATAAGTATATATTTAATATTATAACTGACGTGATAAAAAAAACTAACTAATAAAAATAAAATGCCAAATCCCGCTGATGACAAATCGTGGCCATTCCAACAGGCGGTCTGACCCGTTGTATTCGATGTACTACATAAAAAATTACTACGTTTTTTTCCAGATATCTCCAGTGGAGTTAGAATCAGTTATTATCCAGCACCCTGGAGTGCTAGACGTGGCGGTGACAGGGATACCGGACCGGGAGTGCGGGGAGCTGCCCGTGGCATGCGTCGTGAAGGTGCCGGGACATGGCGTCACTGCGCAGGAGATCAAGGATATAGTCAAAGGTATGAATAACCAAGGATAATTATTATCGACAAGGATTTCGCTTCAGCTGCCAAAAAGGTCCGAACTCATTGAAATCTAAAGCGGCAACATTTAGACAAATACAAAATTAAAATAATTTCGATTTTCAAAATTATTCATAGCGGCAAAATAGATGTTCCTAACCTAAACTTCTCAATCTAAATTAGGCTTTAGCGCGACGAGATAGTGTTCTTTAAGTTTTTAAATTATTATTATTTATGTAGGAAACTATCGTGCAACTGATTAGTATTTTGAACATTTACGTAATATTATCATTACTTTTACAGAAAATTTGTCAGATACAAAGCACCTGAGAGGAGGGGTAGTGTTCTTGAATTAACTGCCACTCACGCCGTCCACCAAGCTCCACAGAAGGAAGATCAAGGAGATAGCCCTCAACATGAACAGAGAATAGTACTATAGATAAAGACAACTATTAGCTATAAAATATAAATATTATTATTGATTTGAATTGTTATATATGCTTTTAAATAAAAACTACGGGTCACTCACGTCTGTTTTGAGCCGAAATATCCGACTATAGTTTCAACCGCATTCGCAGACGTGAGTGACCCGTAGTTTTTATTTAAAAATGTGTGGAAACCACGTTAATTTCCATAGTAAATTTTTTATATATGCTTTGTAAAAATGATAATGCTTTGTAGAAATGATAAGTTCCTTTTTGAAATCGGGTAATAAACGAAGATCAGTATAAATTAATCCATTGTAAATTCATTCCCTTCTCACAATGAGAAGATGGTCCGTTCCCAGCAGTGGGACAGTTTGTACAAACAGGGCTGATAAAAAAAAGAAAAAAAAAATTAATTAATTCCTGCCTCATTAAATAAAACCATCAGACGTTAAAATTCTAAGTTGTAAGCAAATCATCGTTCAAGCACAGATTAAGTTGAAATATGCGCAAGGATCTAAAGTTTAAATGAAATAAAGCACTTATATCCAGATTTCGGCCAGGGTCGACCGCTGAACCCAGAGTTCTCCGAAAAGCCCTTCCTAAGGGAAGGAAATGTAATAGGAAATGACGATTTTCGGCTCTTATTTATTTGCTGTTTTATTTATGTTACCTGTTTGTTTGGTCTTCCTAGAATTAAATTGTGGCAAACTTTTACCTTCGAATATTCTAGCAATATTATTGTGATAAAACAGATTCGTACAGTTTTCATAATTTTCTTAATATTATTTTTTTAACTGACTCTATAAACGGAGGCGGTTAATGTCTCAGCAGTAGGTACAATCAGACGCCATTAATGAACTAGCGGGAATTAAAAGTCTCATTAGTTCAATCAATTGAACTGTAAATTGTAAGTACTACTGGGAATAAACGCTATTTTAGACTTCTCCGTCAATTTTAGACCGATTAGAAATTCATTTTTGCAATGGGTTCCATATGGTCAGATGGCCAGAAAATGGGGATGTCTACGCCCCGAATATTTTTATATTACCTATTCAATGAAATCCCACACGGTAAAAAAATATTTATTGACCATTTTAAATTGAGGTCCCCAATTCTTTTTGAAATTTTACTTTTCATCTTAAGTAATATCCATAATCTGTCAAATTACAGTTTTTTACTACCTATAGTCTTTGAGATAAACCGCGGACAGACAGACAGGTGGAATTGGTAAAACTGTTTGGGTTCCTTGTTTACTAAGGAATCCTAAAAACGAAGACAACCGATTCATGATCGTTACTCCTCATATCATGATTAAATAAACATTTAACCATCATAGAGAGATAGGATTAAACATGATAAATACTCGTAGATGGTATTTTACTCTATAAGAACACCATTAACCTGGTAGCTAAGAAAATGCTCCGTACAAATGGCTTGCGGGTGCTCTAAAATGCACCAAGCAGCCTTTTCTAGCGCATTAAACTTTTTTCAAAGCCTCTCTGCCGTGTGCGGGAGGTAAACAAAATTAAGTGCGCCATGTTTCTGCGCTATATTTTATATAAACTTGCTTAGACATTTTCAAGCTTGTTTAAAAACCGCTAAGGCAAACTCAAAAGTAATTTCAAGCTGTCTAGCTTACAGATGACATTTACATTCTAAAGAGTAATTGTTTTCAATATTTACCCTTTACTTTAGGAATAACACATTATAATCACTAATAGTTATACGAAAAGACGAGCTCGCGAGGTCTACTGTTAATATTCTAAATTCTTGTTCAGAGACGAGTGTCTAAATATCATTATCGCCCAACAAGATTGGCCTCATAGCAAACTTCTCTATTTAACCCATTTAAAACCTTCTGTCACAACAACCTCTTGACCCATTTTGCTCATATTTTACTTTTTTGTTTAGAATTGAGTAGGTACCAAACTATTTCTATCAAATACTATCACAATTGATCGATTTATTGCGCCTTAGCAAATTTCACCCCTTTTGGGGGAAATGCTCCTTTAGTAAAAAAGGTCTAAAATAAAGTCTTAATGGAGGAGGCTTATGTCCAGTGGGCTAAAATTGAGGCTGACGATCTTTGGGAACCCGACATATTGGTATTAGAATGAAGTCAACGAAATCACTACAACGGTTCTAAGCACAGACCCTTTTACTGAGAACCACGTATTATCATCCAAACCAAAAAATATCCAAAATTTAAACTCTATTGCTTAGATAACTGCTTGAAATTGCTGCAAAATTTGACCCACACGTACAAGCCAAGGTAAGATATCAGGGCAGGTTAAATAAAAACTTGTAAAACTAAAATCTGCTATTGTAGAACAAAATCTCATTCAAGAAAGGTTTATTTACAATTTAAATAATGGCTTTGACATCTTATCTTGTTTGTCTTTCATATACAATAGAAGCAATTGATCTATACGCTCATACTTTAGTCCAAGCTCATCTCAGCAATAAACCTGAAATGTACTCTTAGCTTCGAGAAACGAGCTGTATTTATACTCAGCTTTCATTTGAGATAATTATCTAGCGTAAAAGTTGTTAACAACAAGTCTCGTCAAAACTTTGTTATTAAACACAGGTGCAGCGTGCGCTTTATCAGCAAAGCTTAACTTTATATTGTGAATGGTCAAGTGGCCACTTGACTGTTTACTGTACAAAGTTTCACTGAAAGGCCTCGCTTTTAATCCCTTTCGGTCATTTTTTAAGACTTTTCTCATATCAACAGCATTTTAAGTAACAAGTAAGGCTTATTTTGACAAAGCATAGCTAAGAACTCTCTAGATAAAATCTTCTTTAATTCAATCAATTCTTCTTCAATCTTTAATCAATATATTCTTCAGATCGATTCTTCTTTAATGTTACGATACCACCCAATGACTTTACATCACGTGGACGTAAAGTCTAAAATAAAATTAACGAATAGTGTCCTGGGTTGAACAATATACTCGTATACCAACAATGACGAACTTGTGATAATTATAAAGACTATGGCGCCACGCTAATGCCTAATTTAGATTGAGAAGTCCAGAGACGTCTATTTTGCCGCTTCGAAATATTTTGAAAATCCAAATTATTTTAATCGTATATGGAGTCTAATTAGATCTTATTGAGCTCAGACGTTTTTGAGGACTGACGCTACATCCCGTTGATACTTTATCAGATGCCACAGAAAGACACCCAATAAGTACCTACATAGAGATACACGTCAAATTTATAACACCCATATTTTTATTTTGAGTTAATATATCTCTGACTATAGTTTCAACCGCATTTAGTGTTTTTTTCGAATACTCGGTTTTCATTGCGCTTTATATTACGAAATGTGTTCCAACCACCTTAGTTTCCATAGTGAAATGACAGTCTCAAGATGTGTACTGTTCGTAGAACTACTAATATTTATGCCATTTGATGTCCTTTAGGAGAAGCTTGCACTGCCCAAACATTCAATAACCTAAGGAATAAGGATGATAATAACATACTTAATTATTTAAAAACCGAAGAATCTACAAAAAAGCATTGTAAGGTTAAAGGAATTTAAAAATTCAACATCACTTTAGTTTTACAGCGGTGTTTCGGATTAAATACAGCAGACAACGGCACAATACTCGTAATAGGTCCCTTTACCGCCCCCTCAGTGGTTTACCTCAATTTCTGCCGACTGAATAACGGCTATTGCGGAATAGGGTCATAACCCGGCTCATTCTTTTGAGGGAAGTGCAACGAACTGTGGTATCTGATGTACAACATCGATGGGGGAAACGTGATTGGAACAGATACTTCTTTTTGTTACGGTGTTCTACGATCCAGGTAAACCGCTACGCTACGATCTTGGGGATAGTAAAAGTAATATAAAAAAATTAAACCGACTTCAATCTGAAAAGAGAGAAATAACACGAAGAAAATCAATACTGGGCGTCTACCTAAGTAGGTACGTAAACCATCTACTTTTAAGGTCGGTGTCAGGACCTAAACTGACATCAACAAAGTCCCATACAGACACCTCAAAAGTAGTTAGTTTACGTACCTACTTTAGGTAGACGCCCAGTATTGATTTTCTTCGTGTTATTTCTCTCTATTCAGTTTGAAGTCGGCTTAATTTTTTAAGCTATTGCATAGCTTCTATCGTGGGCCTTGAGCGTGGAGACCGAATCCAGAAATTCCGTAACGAAAATAACCTAACGCAGTAACGCCGATACAACCAATGCCACCTAGAGGCGATTTGCAGAACTAAAGAGACAAGCGTGATATTTCAAAAAGTCATTAAAAGTTCTGCTATTCATCGATAGATGGCAAAACTAAAAACTAAAAAGTATCACCGCTGTGCCGGTCGGAGTGGGGGGTGTTAGGAATACTGCATAAATAAAATAAATAAATAATTATAATTACATAAGTTGATAAAAAATGCTATGCAATAGCTTTACCGCGGCAGTCTCCGAGTGCCACACGTCTTTTATTAAATTACTTTTATTTATTCATTTTTAATAGTAGGCATTTACTCGTTTTGTTTGAATTAAAAATTGTATTCACAATACAGGTCGAATTGATAACCTCCTTTTTTTAAAGTCGGTTAAAAACGGTCGTCAAAGCTCATCGCTCATGTCACTGCTATTAAACAATTGAAATATAAGCTGTAGACACTGCTCTGCAGTTGCAATGAACGAAGTGAGTGTTCAAAAGCCCATATCTTAAAAACTACTGAACCGATTTTAATGAAACTTACAGTGACTCCTAAGCTGAAAGATACTTTATTCAATAAAAATGATGATTTTTTGAAATACGACTTATACGACTACATACGACAAACATACAAAAGTACAAACCAAATTTCATACACTTATGAAATTTGGCACACATGTTTAGAAGCTGGTATAGACTAAAATATACAAGAATTGTGCAATTCTGACAATATTACAAACATACAGGTCGAATTGATAATAAAAGAATATAATAAACCTAGTGTGGCCAAATTCAACGGGGGTTTATCCAGGTTCTAAGTAAATTATCACCACAATTGACCATGAGGCATATTATATCTCTTACAATCACATTTAGCAGAGTTAAAATATGGCGGTCATTGTGCGGGCCAGATGAGTTTTAGTGGTTTTAATTATTTACTAAATCAATACTTATTACAATTGAAATATTATTCGACAAAATATCTGTATAAGAAGCCTGTTGTCTGGTTCATACAATTTTCATATTATTTTGATCTTTTAATTAGAACATAAAATGGAAATAAATTATAAATTTAAAACCCCGACTTCAAAAACAACACACAATGATGCCATAACAAAGAATGGAATAATATTTTATAAGACATCCCACTCCTGGGCAAAGGTCTCCCCCATTTCCTTCCATAAATCACGGTCCATCGCTGCCGCCCGCCTTTGCCCAGGAGTGGGACAGTATAGGTTAAAAAAAAAAAAAAAAAGACATCCCAGAAATCCACGGTAAGCCGACAACACTTGGACACCTGTACATCGACCACTTATATAAGTTTTGAAGTCGGGCGGGTTCAACCGCCTTACTCGAGTATTAAATCAAACACAGAACTGAACTTTCCTAAAACTTGCATTTAAATTATTTTCTTTGAATGTTTTTAAATACATTAATTGTTTTAAAGTTTTATTTAAAGATATATAGACATATTTTCTGAACCCGAAGATAACATAAGTGGCGGGAAGACGCTGGATGCAAGCGTTTCCAGTCGGTATTTTTGGAATCCCATGGGGAGGCCTATGTCCAGCAGTGAATTTCTTATCAATAGAAATTAATTAATGGATACTGACTCACTGCAAAGGCTGTGGCCAGTGTAAGCGGCACCTTTGCGCCACAACCGGGTGGTTTCACATAATATAAATTTTCAAATTTTATAGCGAATACTTCGCCAATTTTGAATTGATTTTGATGATTCTTTTATTTTTGTTTGATAGTTCCCATATAAAAACCCTACATAGGTGGTCCCGCATAAATTTTATCCAAATCAGTTCAGTACAAAATAACTGGGAAAATATGTCATTCAAGTAAATGAATTGCGTATTTTGAAGTCAAATTTCTCAGTTTTTTAAACTACAATTATAACGTAAACATTCCCCATGCACCCAAAAGTTTCGATAAAGTTTTTTTTTGTTTTTGATATGAAATAGATCTACGATTGACCACCAACTCACCTGGTAGTAAGCGACGGTGTAGCCGATAATGGAGTTTAATTTATGTAAGGTTACGTTCATATTACACCATTGATTAGTGTACCGACCTTGTCCAGGACACCAACAATATTTAAGGGCACTCCCAACCTAACTTTAGAGGTTTAGAACTTAGGCAAGTTTAGTCATTGCGATCTATTAATATAAATCCAAAACATGATTGGACCAGCAAACTATGTTCTAGTCATCAACCAGCTCTGTCAAACAGTGTCTATGTAGGTACTAAATTAATTAAACTAATTCAACTGATCTCAAATGTAAAATTATCAATACATACGATGCTTGTGATACATCATGCATAAAACGTAATACTACTATAGGACTGTATAAATACTTACCTACTTAGCCAAATGTTTAACCGTAATAATATATGCTACGCCCCAATTAACGGGGTACATATGTGTAATTTAAATGTGGTTTAGAAATAAGCACCAATGTACATGTATGTATATGCAAAAATAGATAAATATAGAGAGATTTTTAGGGTTCCTACCTCAAAAGGAAAAAACGTGAATCTGTAAGGATCACTTTGTTTTCAGTCTGAGACCTTTTATCTCATGAACGCGTGGAGGTATCGAATTGAAATTAAAACCATATACGCAGATCTGCAGTCCCTTGAAGCTGTGATAAAATGTACTCGATTATCTAAAAAAAGTTCTTTATAGTCATTAATGGTACCATACATATAAATAATTATAGTTTACAAAACTGACTTCAAAATACGCAATACAATATATAATATAAGTACGCGACTTGCTGTTCACTGTTCTACAGACGCTTGGATGATATTTTACCAGTTATTTTGTTATAAAAACCAAAGTACTGCATCGATTTTGATAAAAATTATTTGGGACCAACTCTGCAGTATGATCTACCAAACACTAAAAGAATAATCAAAATCAATGCACAATTGGCTGAGCAATCGTGGATAAACATACAAATAAAATACAGATCGTATCTATAACCTCCTTCTTGTTCGAAGTCGGTTAAAAAATAATCATCTTAATCGGATAATATTTAGGGGTGAAGAACAGTTTTCTCTTGTTGTATGAAAAATGCGTAATTTAATGGCAAAAGATTTTCTTATTAACAACTTTTTTCTTTTTCTACTTCACCAAGTAGCCTACTTGTTACCATGCTTTACTTTTAATGTTTCGTATATAAATGAGTCTTTATAACCAAAATATAACTAACTAAATGATAGCTTTTTGTCCAATTTTAATATGCTAATGTCGTCAAATACGTTTTTGCGTTAACCTCGGGAGACTCCAGACCGTCCTTGTCAATAGCTTCAGACGATCCAAGGTCGTCTTACATAATAATTTACGTAGAATCTATAGGTCAAACGTTGTTACACCTTTTTTGAGTTACGTAGTCAACTATAAACCTTTATAGTTCCACCATGTCCGTCATGGACAGACGGATATAATTATATATATACAATATAACAGTATATTCGTGAGAGGAGACCACGCATCAGCAAGCGCAGCGTAGAAAGACCAGCTACGAGATGGACAGATGACCTCATACAAGTGGCGGGAAGACGCTGGATGCAAGCCGCTTCTAATCGGTCTTTTTGGAAATCCATGGGCGAGGCTTATGTCCAGCAGTGGACTTCTTATGGCTGACATGATGATGATGAAATATTTTCGTATTTAGCAATAATTCCTGATATGACCAAGCCTAAAGTCAACAGACTTAGTTCTAGCCAGTTCAGTTTTTAAACTGCAGTAGTGATCCATCCCGGCTTACCCCTGCATAATTTACTGGCATAACATAAACATTATATTTTCACGTCATTTGCTTTCGGGTCTAAAGTGGCTCCTCTGTAGCGTTGTGCTAAATGGCTTGGATATCCTCCAAATATGCCATCTAGATAAGCTACGAGTCCTTTTACGATTATTATTGGGTTACCCTATTAGCTAAAGTTTTGCTTGTTGTTTGCTGAGCCATCTTATATGGCTATTATTGTTGTGACGCAGAACGGTATATGGCACTTCAAGTTAGTTTACTCAGATCGAGGAAAGTTTTGAACTGCTTTGTGTTGAATGCACGAAGCAAGTGTACATTGTAGCTGGAGTGAGTGTCGTGTGATGAATTGTTTGTTGGGATATTTTTGAGTAATGAAGTTACTTTTTGCTGTTGTAGGGAGTTATAATATGGTTATATGAATCTTTCGATAGTTTTGAGTGTTTTACATATGTACAGAAGTATCTACAAGTTTTATAGACAGTTCAAAAATGGATACCCGATGGATAAAGAAAAACAAAATACCTGACTGCAGAAAAGCGGTTTTTGCAGTATAATTTACGATTTCGTTACGCTTGATACGCTGTTGAGTACACGTTTTTGTGAGAAAGTATGCGTAAAATCGATGTAAAATGTTATAAATGCGCATTCTTTACAATAGGTAACTCTCTTGTAACATCATTATAATTCATTATAACTTATTACGAAAAAGTTCGTTGAAGGTTACATGTTACGAAAAAGAGATATTTTATGTGTTTGTCGTATTATAAGTCATATTATTATTATTACAAAAAAATGCAGCCTATAACACTATAACATAGGAAGTGAAGACGGATCTAACGACGCCTCCCACTTCGGTCAAGCCGTTTAGACTGTAAAAGGTAATATAGAAACATAATTAGGTAAATACCCATACACTCGAAAACATTACCCTCCTTCTTGCGCAGTCGGGTAGAAAGAAGGGTTACCTGGAGTGTTTTCCGGGAGTTGTGAAAATTTGTGATTATTATTATTATATATAGATTTGGATGTGTTCATTGACGCTCGCTGCGCCATCTTGGAAAATGAATGAGAACAAAAACAACAGTTTTTTTTATTGAAAAAAAACTTGCGCAATTTATCCAAAAAGGACGGCGCGTGCGTCAAAGTAAAAATTCGAAAAGAGCACATCAAAAACAATAAAATCTTTAATTCTCAAAACGCCCGGAATACTTTACAGGAAAAATTACCAAATTGTACCTACCATTAGCTAGTGTCAATAGTGGCAATATGACACATCGATTCTCAGAATAATTCACACTCGAACATTTTCGGAATATTTCAAGTTCCTTACAAGTTATAGGTAGATAAGCTATCATGTGAAAAGTCAATTCAGATCAGTTTCAACAAAAAGTTGGATTCCGTGCTCGAAAAACAACGTATCGTACGTTGTTTTTTTAGCACGGAATCCTTTGAAGTATTAATTCCAGTAATCCCTGACTGTTTATCCTACCGGAGTGCTGGCATGCGATACCTGGAAGCACTTTGTGGATGCATCTGTCTAATGCGCTTCTTATGATCGTATTTCGTGTAGTCTTATTTTATTTGTTCAACAAAATCTACAGCCCTTTATAACGTACTTTAAATCAGGGGTCTCATACCGAAAAGATAAAGGTTATAACGGTTAAGGGTATGAAGTCATACCTTTTTATTTTGATACCTGAAAATAATGGTATAGGAATTTTACGGTACCGATAAATAACGATATCATTATAAATTGCGCTACCGTAACCGAAAAATAAAGGTTTTGACCTTGACCGCCCGCGCATCGCCATCCCCCGTTCGTATGCAAACGCGTAAGAGCGAGAGGTCCTATGCAACGCGGTGATTTCGGTACCAAAATAACAAAATATCGGTAGAGTTATTATTATATACCTTAACCGTTATTATCACCGTTTTCGGTCTACCTTTATAATTTATACCTCTACCGTTATTATACCGGTAGTGTATCCTTATACCTTAACCGTTTATATTTTATAAAGACAGTATGGCTATATAATTATCGTCAAAAAATAATATACAGGTTACAAAACACTACAGGTTCATAAAAAATCTCTTTTTGATACAAACTTTTATAATTGTCATATAAAAATTACAAACTCAACAGAAACATAATTTTAGAAAATGTAAATTTTTTGGCTCTTTCATTAGAACCTCGTCATAAGATGCACTTGGTGAAAATTACTTAATATATAAATTATAATGTATCTAACAAAGATATTTTTTTATTTATTTAACAAATTTATTCTCCACAGACTCCAGGGTCCGTGCCTTTTATGAACTAATATATGCATTTATAACTACTTCTTTTATATTTCTTTTTTTAAAGATATGCCAAATATAACAAAGGTATACATGATGTACATAGACAGATGTTTACGCACGGTAGCATAAAGATCCGTTGATGTACACAAATTTCAACTAAATAAGAGTAGTCCCAATCATCATCATCATTAGCCTACTTTAGTCCACAGCTGAACATAGGGCTCTCCCATTGAACTCCTCTTGAACAATTACTGCTAATAAGGAATTGTTTTAATAATATTCGGTTTACAAAATGTTGACCTTCGAATTATATAATTAAATAATAGGTACTAACAATGTAAAAAAAACAAAATGTATATATGTATTCTATCAGCCATCTAGTTCCATAGTACAAGCTTTGCTTAGTTTGGGATAGATGGTGTTGTGTGAAATGTCCACAAATATTTATTTATTTATTAAATGTTGTACGTCGCAGTGCGGCAAAATGTATGGTATCCTATCATCTCTAATGTCAATATTTTGGACAAATAATATTTTTTTTGGCTCCACTTTCATTGTGCGTACCGCCAAAATGTGGAATGCGCTTCCTGAATGGGTATTTCCGAATATATATAATCTAAGTGTAATCGCAAGTGAATAGGTTTCTTCTAGGCAAGCGCGCTCCATCGCAGACCGTAACTGTTGCTTAACACCAGATGAGTTGACGGTCAAGCGCAAGCCTATCGTCGAATAAAAAAAAATAGATTCTGTCACACAACAAACTGTTTTGTTCACAAGTTTCCTCCATGCTCATCTTTCATAATTAGGGTTCCGTACCCAAAGGGTAAAAACGGGATCCTATTACTAAGACTCCGCTGTCTGTCTGTCCGTCCGTCCGTCCGTCCGTGTGTCACCAGGCTGTATCTCATGAACCGTGATAGTTAGACAGTTGACATTTTCACAGATGATGTATTTTTGTTGCCGCTATAACAAGAAATACTAAAAAACAGAATAAAATAAATATTAAGGGGGCTCCCATACAACAAACGTGTTTTTTTGTAGTTTTTATAGATAATGGTACGGAACCCTTCGTGCGCGAGTCAGACTCGCACTTGGCCGGTTTTATTTTTTATACAATCTTGCATTTCTCCGACGGAGTTTCAGGTTTTCACATTCTTGTCCCGCTTCTGTAAATAAAAAGTTACGCTCAGTTACTTTGTAAAATGTTTTGTGTAAGCACACCTAGTTAACAGACTTCGGGAGAAACGTTGAAACCGTTTTGAATCGTTCCATAGAAAAGGAGAAACTTTTCTATCACTAAAATGTTAACCGATTCCGATGAATCTTTTTTACAAGGTTGGAACCATGTTATATGGCTCGCCTTCTGTTTTGTATTTTTAGGGTTCCGTACCCAATGGTAAAACAGGACCCTATTGCTGAGACTTCGCTGTCTGTCCGTCCGTCCGTCCGTCTGTCACCAGGCTGTTTCTCATGAACCGTGATAGATAGACAGTTGAAATTTTCACAGATGATGTATTTCTGTTGCTGCTATAATAACAAATACTAAAAAACAGAATAAAATAAATATATAAGGGGGCTCCCATACAACAAATGTGATTTTTTTGCTTGTTTTTGCTCGATATTGATAACGGTAACAGGTAGACGCTTGAAATATTCACAGAATATTGAGTTATAATAGGTATTAACTTTAAAAATAAATAATTAAATTAAAATAAAATTAATATTTAAGGGGGGCTACCATACAACAGACATGATTTTTTGCCGTTTCTATAGAAAATGGTACGGAACCCTTCGTGCGCGAGTCTGACTCGCACTTGGCCGGTTTTATTTTTTTATTTTTTAACCTCCAACGCAAAAACGACGGGTGTTATAAGTTTGAAGTGTCTGTGTGTGTCTTTCTGTGGCATCACACACACAGACAGTTCCCAAACGAACGAACGGATTTTGTTTTTTTATTTTATTTGAAAGGTGAATAATTAGTCGGGAGTGTTCTTAGCTATGTATCATCAAAATTGGTTCAGCCGTTTTTTGTCGGGGGTTTTTGAGTTTTCTAAACTTATAACTTGTTAATAATGATATTTTTAAAAGACAAATTATGAAAGCATAGCTATTTATGATTCCAATTGAAATCGTTTAGTTGTAGAAATCGTTACTTCCTTTAGAACTCGGTGAACGTTTCTATTAAAAAGACGAAATTTTAAATTTCACCGTAAAATTTATATACTATGACTCTGCAAAAATAAACCAATAACCTAAATCTAAAGTCTGTTCGAAAAGATACGTAAATGTGGCATTGATGGCGTTACTGTGTTAATTTCATTATTTTGTTCGACTAGCAACAGAATCGCAGTTTCCATTTTTAGCCACCATAGTTTTCTTTAAAAACAGACTCTAGCATACGAATTTAAAAAATACCTTAGCCACTGTTTTCTCTTTATTTTGTACACATTTTGGGCAGAACCAGTCACCTTCAGGCGGTGACACAATCCCGACACATTTGAAGTGGTACCATTGCAACTCACACTGAGGACCATCGCACCCAATCATAGGCGAGTCTTCTAGATGCAGTCCACAAAAACAATAATCACTTTCCCTCTCACTCACACACTGCGAGTTGGAAAACTCTGCCAAATCGGCGTCATTTATTGGCAACACGTGACATACGTGTGGGGCATATTTCCACTTTTTTAAGCCACACATCTTACACCAATAACTTTCAGTACCATGCCTCCAGAAAAGATGTGCTAGTAAGTGCTTATATTCAGTATATAACATCGCACAACCACCACAGTATAACGCCTTAAGCGGATGTTCTGCGCCTCTCATCTCGAGCAAGTTTTCGGCCTTACTTTCGGCGAAACTTTCGCTTAAACAAGACATGTAGACCGTGTTATAAAAATCAACGATTATGAAACAACGAGGGTGGCAAAAGTTTGAGAACTGTTTCACTGTCAATAATTTCACGGTAATTTTTTTCGTTAGATTTGAGCTTTTCAGCCGAACCGTTTGAAATTTAGAATACAAATAAGTTGGATAATGCCTATTTTTGTATTTATAGTAAATCTTAAGTACCAAACCCTTAAATAGATGATTACTTAAAGAGATTAAGAGGACTAATCACGTCATTAAGTAAAGGGTTCCGTGAGACTAATTAAGTTTATTGCTCTTTACTTACTTAATTATATTCCTATTGTCTTACATATTTAACTAGTTAGGCGATTATCGTTTTTTTTTAAATACTTATACCTATAACACAACTTGTTACTTAATTATTTTTTTGCTTTAAACACTGATTTGGCGCATGACAAAACCCACAACTGAAGCACGACTAGATTGAAAGATTTTTACTCTGACCTTAAAATGTAAATTATATCTATCACTCAGGCAACGAAGGAAACCCGTAAGTTACCGGAACCAATGAGATTTCCAATAGTTACATTAAAGT
Organism: Lycia hirtaria; assembly: GCA_947563715.1. Taxonomy (NCBI): domain Eukaryota; kingdom Metazoa; phylum Arthropoda; class Insecta; order Lepidoptera; family Geometridae; genus Lycia; species Lycia hirtaria. The sequence continues at coordinate 2,812,843 of OX387379.1, forward strand.
ACCTATTCTGGCGCTTTTCCTTTGAGGATAATAACTGAACTCTGTTACAAGACATCACAATTAGTTTCTACGAATGGGTTCAGGTTGTATTCATCTCAAAGAATTTCTCGCTATCGCTTTTATATAGTTATTACGTATTACAATGGAGATCTTACAAAGCGCTTTTATAATAAAGGGGAGCTTTTCATCGCAACAGATGATGCAACTTCCTAGAAAAATGTTGCGTATGTACAAAGAGAAAATGCATACCTGTATAATACTTATTTTTATACAAGTAGTCAGGGTTTTATAATCTTAAAACTCGAGCTTAGCGTTTTAAAGTAAAGATCAACGCGCGCAGCTATCTCTCTCGCGCATCACAACATTTTTAAACATATAAAATAACTGAGTAGAGGTATTAGAAAAGTGAGTGACAGATTTTTTTATTTTGATATGAGAAAAATTAAAGTTTTATTTAGACTGGCCTTGTGGCTCAGTTGGTAGTGTGTTTGCGTCTACCTGCTGAACTGAAAGGTCGTGGGTTCGATCCCCACCCAGGGCAAACATTTGTGTGATGAGCATGAATGTTTGTTCTGTGTCTGGGTGTTTCTATGTATCATATGTATATATTTACAAAAAAAAGTATATATGTATTCTTTCAGCCATCTAGTTCCATAATACAAGCTTTGCTTAGTTGCGTGATGGCGTTGTGTGAAATGTCCACAAATATTTATTTATATTTATTTAGATATTGCTTACACTGGCGACGGAGTAATGAAAAAACATATATTTTCCTACTCCTCAGTAAATTTCAAAGATATCAAAGAAAAACTTTTTAAAAATATTTCTCATATCTAAATAAACAATTCTATATCTCACTTTTCTACTATCTCTACTCAGTCATGTTATATGTTTAAAAATGTTGCGATGCGCGAGAGAGATAGCTGCGCGCTTTGACGCGCAACGTAATATGCGTATCTCCTACGTAAATTGTCTAAAAAGTTTCATTATTATATTAGCGATATAAAAGTTGTTTCGTAAGATTTATGAATCGCCTCTCTAGTTATCTCTGGAATAATTAATTGTGCCATCTCGGCTGCCAGTGACATAATTGTCCTACCTCAGCACTGGGCGGTAAGAATAAATACTCGGTTACCTGCCTTGATAGCTGTTTATTTACGAGCCAGACTATTTATTTTGTGGGGTTTTATAGTATTTTATCAGGGCGTTATTAGTCGTAATCGTAAGTCAGAGAAAAGACACAACAGTTCAATTTTTTAACAGAATCACAGAATACCCGCAAACATATTTAAAAGTGACTCTTGCTCCACATATTTTGTCAACTTCTCGCTAACACATACTGACACTCGCGTAAAGAAGACATCCCTGTCTTCATTTGAGACGTTTATCAAAGTAACGTTTTTAGGTAAAGCCGTACATTTTAATCATTATTATTTACAGGCTAGTTACCATGGTTTGTATTTTTAATGAGTTTCCGATGATTTGGCGCAGTTGCATGTGAAAATCAATAAAATACAAACCACAGTAAAGACCTATCCCGTTAATAATAATAATATTGTTTTAAAACAGATATACAACAAATATAAGTTTAGAAAACACAAAAACAGCTAAAAACACTTTCGACAAAATCCTCTTTCAAACAAAATAAAACTAGATCAAAATCGGCATATCCGTTTGAGAGCTATGATTCCACAGACACACAGATATATAGATACACACGTCAAACTTATAACACCCCTCTCTCGCCACAAGCAAGCGTCAGAAAATAAGTAAACTTAGTTAATTTTTCTGCGACTTTTTAAAGCATCTGACAGAAATTATCGCCAACAGAAAGTGTCTGGCAATATTGTTTATTAATTTCCATTGAGCTGTATGTACTTACGTACGAGCGCAGACTACACTCATAGCTATTTTGTTACATTCAACTGCGGCGAGAGCGCCGCACCTCACTCAGTGGCTTACTAGTGAAGTGAGTGCTTTCGACGTTTTGCTGGCGAGAAAACACACCATAGATGGATTTTTGCGGTGCAAGATCAATTTTATCGTATAATCGTAGATTGTAAACGATGTAATTATTATTGCAGCGCTGTAACGCTATTTTATTTACTTTACCAACAAAAAAATTACAATAATTTTGCTTCAGATAGCTCCTTTGGTACGTAAGTACATATAGTAAGTACACACATACAGCTCAATGTTAATTTTTAATGATATTGTGTACAACATACATAAAAATTAGCCGTCAGTATGTAAGTAAAGTTATCTATGTTTATTTTACACCTTTAGCGGCAAATGCTTATTGCACAAGTTAGATAGTACACGAACATTCAGAATCTATACAATTAGGTAATACTCAGTACCACCCATTCCATCATCATCATCATCTCAGCTACAAGAAGTCCACTGGACATAGGCTTCCCGCATGGATTTCCAAACAGACCGATTGGAAGCGGCTTACATACAGCGTCTTCCTGCCACTTGAACACATTTCAGTCCTCACTAAATAGTAAGGTTTGGCGGCCCTATGCTCTTGGACCACTTTTTATCATCATCATCACCACTTTTCATCACTGCGCGGGTGAAATCGCAGGGCGCAGCTAGTTGCGAATAAAAACACACCAATGAACTAGTTTTCCATAACTTAAACGTCATATGCAGATGTTTCAGCTTGTCAAACTATAATAGTTTCAGTGGTTTTCGACCGCACTCTCCCAAATACCTCGCTGGTGAAAATCGGATTTAAAATCCGGAAGAACAACAGCGGAGTTGTATTCGAAAACCGTATAATCCCGCGTGCGTCCAATGCAGAGTGGCCAAAAGAAAAGCGGCGAGGCTTTATTTATTTATTATTTATTTATTTATACAAAAACTATCAGAAACTTACAGTCTTCTTTAAGCTTTAATAAAACAGAGTTTGACGTAAATATTATTCTGAACTTTTGAGTAAAAGGACTATTACAAACCGACTTATCGTCCCCTGTCGCCATAGACAGCATAGTTTACTAAGAGACAGGCACCCGATAGACAGGGCCCGGGAAATCGCACAGTGTAATAGGCACTTAAGGAACATCACGCATGAAGTTTTTTCGACTGAGTGAGCTCTGAACCACCTAGCAAAATTTCCTTTCTTCTGTCCGGATGTTGGCTATATATTGTACTCGCGTACAGGTCGTATTTTTCTACCAATCTTTTCGAGACTTTGGTTGAAATATAAAATTAAAGAAATATGGTAGGTATAAAAGTTTTAACATTTTATGGATTTTATGGTGGTCAGGGATTAAGAAGGTATTTTCCTCCAAAAATGGGTTCAAGAAGTTGTTTTTTTCTGTTTTTTTACGTTTTTGAATGAGTTGTTTGTTCACGTAACGCTACATCGGTCAAGTGCAAGCTTATCTACGAACTAGTTTCTCTACAAACAGTAGACCCCATTTTGTTTTTTTTTCTTCAAAATATCTTTTTTTTAAGTCTATGCTCGCGAGGTCTAGTGTTCGTATTCGAAATTCTTCTTTAGATTTTTTTATTGAATATTTTTACCAAATATTATAAAAATCGGCCAAGGCACAAACGGCCTCGTAGCAAACTACTCTTTTCAACCGAGAATTAAGAACCTTTTATCTCGACAACCTCTTGGATGGTTTTGTTCATATATAAAATTCTTGTATAGAATTAAGTACCGAACTTTTTCTCAATCGGTTAAAATCGGTCAGACTTCCCTTTTTTGTAAGAACATTTCCGACAACAAAAAATCTATAAAATTTAGGAAACTGTAGTTTCGTCAAGATTGATGGAAAAACACGATCTGCACGCGAGTACCAACAAATATTCGAAAAGATGAACGAAAATCTAGCTAGTTAGACTTAATTCCACCCTCCCCATTTCACAACAGGACTAGCAGAAAGTCCGCGAATTACCATTCATTTCTCGTTGAAATGACAAAAATACACGTACTCATTGATATCGGTCCACGTTCTTTATGCGTTCTGTACAGGAATGGAATTCTTTGCCGCCATCTCTGTTTCCTGAGAACTACAATCTTGGAATTTTCAAACCTAGCGTGAATATCTATATAGAAGATATCTTCTAGATCGACGAGGAAAATTTTGTTAATCATACCTTAGGAAGAAAACTTAAACCAACAGAGATAAAACGAACACAATTCAAGCACAAAATTTTCGCAAGTCGACCAAAATTTTTATTTAACGGAAAGTGAACTCCATCAACGTCCGTTAGATAAAAATTTTGGTCGACTTGCGAATTTCTAGTCTATTCAAACGAAATGTAATGCCTAGTCACGTAACGGCCAAACTTAACATTTCCATCACGGGAATGTCACAAATTCTTGCGAAAACATATTGGTTTCCCGTTACGAATTCCATGTGTATCGTAACTCCCATAAACAGAACTGCGACGTGTAATGGCCCCATAACGTCCAATAACCGAGACAAGCCCTAAAAGAAATGCCAGAACGCGATGCTAATATCACATTCGTCATCATTTATTTCCAGGATTAATAAACGGAAGCAAAGCGAACTCGCAGATACCTATCTACTCCTTTACGTATAGTTATTGGAGCATTATTTTCAAGCGAACTCGCAGATACCTACTTACCTATCTACTCCTTTACGTATAGTTATTGGAGCATTATTTTCAAGCGAACTCGCAGATACCTACTTACCTATCTACTCTTTTACGTATAGTTATTGGAGCATAATTTTCAACCAAACTCGCAGATACCTACTTACCTATCTACTCTTTTTTATTGGAGCATTATTTTCAAGCAAACTCGCAGATACCTACTTACCTATCTACTCTTTTTTATTGGAGCATTATTTTCAAGCGAGCTCGCAGATACCTACTTACCTATCTACTCTTTTACTGAAAGTTACATATTGGAGCATTTTTTCAAGCGAACTCGCAGATACCTACTTACCTATCTACTCTTTTACGTATAGTTACTGGAGCATTATTTTCAAGCGAACTCGCAGATACTTACTTACCTATCTACTCTTTTACGTATAGTTATTGGAGTATTTTCTGATGTTTACGATATCGCTATTCGTTGATTTAGTGTTCCATGTAATGACTTTCCATCACGTGGACGTAGTAAAACAAAATTCACGAATATAGTATCCTGGATTCACCGATACTCATAAACCAACGAATGGATGAACCGAGTTATATTTGTTTGAAAGTTGAATTAGTCGGGAGTGTTCTTAGCTATGTTCCATCAAAATCGGTGCAGCCGTTTTTTTGTCGAGGGTGTTTGAGTTTTAACTTATACTTGTTATTTTTGTGGAAATAGTACTCTTTTCTCAGTCATGAATGCAGGTTAACAAGTATGAAAAACGGCTGAATCGATTTTTATGAAACATAAGTAAGCACAATCACTATGAAATCTCCTTTTAAACGTAAAAACTAGATCAAAATCGGTCCATCCGCTTGAGAGCTACGATGCCACAGACAGACACACGTCAAACTCACACCCCTCTTTTTGGGTCAGGGGTTAAAAAGGGATAATAGTTTTTCTTCTATAGTAGTCTTTCTTTCTACGTTTGTAACAAATATCACCTAGTATATTATTGTCTATGGATAGAGTAGCGAAATACAAACGCTGACATAGTTGCTGGTCCCAGGTTCCATAAACAAACTGCTGAACTATGGTCCATGTAAAATAGTGCTGGGGACACCGCTATAGTAGCAGGTTGCTACGTGCTTCGAGTGAGAAGCACACCGCGCGTGTCCCGCCTGTATCTACCAAGACTGCAATCAGGCAATGCAATCTCGGGTTACGATAGGTAAGGTCATGCGATACTGTAATTTCAGAGGCTAACCGGCAAGCCTGCAGGTTTCTTTTAAGACAGGTTTGGTACAATTATAGTTAAAAAAACTGAAACAACCGACTTCAAAATGCGCATTTCGTTTACTTAGATGACATATTTTTCCCAGTTATATTGTTATAAAAGTACTAAAACGATTTTGATAAAATTTATATGGAACTATCTTTGAAGTATGACTTACTTAACAAACAAAAAATAATCATCAAAATCAATTCATAATTGGCGAAGTAATCGACTTACAAGCAATACAATAAAAACATACAGTGGAATTGAGAACCTCCTCCTTTTTGGAAATCGGTTAAAAACGAAAACAGATTATTACAATATAAGGGTGTCCGTGCCATTAAGCGGCCGTCCGGCGCGAGCACACGACGCGAGCGCCCGTCGCGGTCAGCCGCGGCGTATTCCGTTGCGGACAAATAATTCGTCGCTAATATCCGAAACAGTCTCCCGCTTAACGCAACAGTTAGGCAGCGTTCGAGAATCTATATTCTCGATTAGGCGATTTAGGCTATCCTAAAGAATAGAATATTTTTTTTTTTTTTTTTATCAGCCCTGTTTGTACAAACTGTCCCACTGCTGGGAACGGGCCATCTTCTCATTGTGAGAAGGGCTAGGCCATAGTCTGCCACGCTGGCCAAGTGCGGGTTGGCAGACTTCACACATCTTCAAGATCATTGAGAACTCTCAGACATGTAGGTAGGGTGACGATGTTTTCCTTCACCGTTTGAAGTTGGCGGCAATCAACAATACGCACATAACTTCGAAAAGACAGAGGTGCGTGCCGTGGGATTCGAACTCAAGACCTGCGGATCGCAAGTCAGACGGTCTCACCACTAAGCTGCCGGGGCTAGAATATATGAGTAGAATACTTCATAGCCGATGGGGCCGAAATTTTCTCGAGTGGAGACCACACCCCGGCAAGCGCAGTGTAGGGAGACCGGCCACGAGATGGACAGTACCTCACGTGGCAAGAAGGCGCTAGTTGCAGCTTTCCAATCACTCTTATTTGAAATCCATGGGGGACTATGTCCAACAGTGGACTTCTTAAGGCTAAGGTGATGATGATAATGATTTGAATCTATGTTAAACCATTCACGATGACGGTAGTCGACTTCGAAATCATCCACATGTAAGGATGAGCATCCGAAAATAACTTTGGTGCCTTTGTTCAATCTGTCATAAGTACTTTCACAATTTAGCCTTTATAGATATGGAAATATTCAGCCGAAGTGTTTGGCCTCAATCCATTGGATGGAAAAAACCGGCGAAGTAGAAGATCTGGCACATGGACTGTTGGAGATAGCTTCTCACTGTATAAGGTGCGAGTGGAGACTTGGAATAGGCTTCTTGGAGTTAATGCGCAATATGAAAAGTTTATTTCATATTTTACCCTACTACGCAAGCAAGAGGGAAATGTTTTTTGAGTTTGTGAATTGTCTGGATGTTTTTAACGGATTGCGTAAGATGGGCTAGTTTTTCGAGTGTAGGTATGTATGTGTGTTTAAATTACCTCCTACAGCCTAAACGTCTTGAATTTGATGTGTGAGGTGTTGTTAGATTCATCTTCACTCTCTGAGTGTCATACGCTATATATTTTATTATAATAATAATAATACATTTTCACAAAAAAATCGCTTTTTTAGAAACCTCCATCAAACGTACACGTAATAAATGTGATTTTACTAGATTCTAAAGATTGCGCATAAAAGTAATTTTACGCATATTTTCTCACAAAAACGTACACTCAACAGCGTAACAAGTGTAACGAAATCGTAAGTTAAAATGCAAAAACCGCTTTCTCCCGACTGCAGTTTTTTTTTTTTTAACCGACTTCCAAAAAGATGGAGGTCCTCAATTCGACTGTTTTTTTGTATGTTTGTTCAGCGATTACTCCGGCAGTGATTTATGAATAGTTTTTTATGATTATTTTTTGTTAGGTAGGTAATATTACAGAGGTGGTCCCATATAATTTTTATCCAAATCGGTTCAGTATTTTGTTTTTTTTTTAAGCAAAATGACTGCGGTAAATGCTTTACAAGTTAACGAGTAACACTCGATCAACTTAAAAATGCACTTAGAGATATAAGAAATGAAAATTTCATGTAAACTAAAATAATTTAAATTAACTCGTATATTCAGTTATTCGTAGTATCAAACCACTGCGGAACCCTACGTTGCGCGTGGCACGACACGCACTTAGCCATTTATTCTAACTGTATCATAATTCAATGCAAGTCATTACAGATATGACGATACAGCTCTCGGGCGCGGATTCCCTTCGGATGATACTAATAAATATGCTAATGCCGACGTCCCAGAAGGATTTTCTCGGATTTTCATCTTCCGTACACCGATGACGTGGGCGAAAAATAAAACCACTAAATGTTACCAGTCTCAAGTCAAGATACTCCATGAATCCCCCTATTAATGGATATTTTCAGACAGTTTCATATAGCTACAAATTAAGCAAGCCTTGTACTTATCTACTGTTGGGACCGAATAGCTGATATAATACTTACGTACTTTTAACCGACTTCCAAAATGAAGGTATGAAGGAATTGAAGGCATCGAAGTCGTCAAGAGTACCAGCTTGAAGACTTTGAAGTAGGCAAGAGTACCAGCTTGAAGACCTCGAAGCGGAAACACACTAGATATAGTATAAGTTACATTTATGTTTTTGAATATGGCTTCAATAAATAAAATATTGTCTATAATGGCTAAACAGATACGTTTCAGATATACAGAATTTATGTATCTACCCCTAATTTAGGGAGTTTCTCATAAATTGGTAACACTAAAGCTGCTCGCAACGAGTATCTTGAAATATGGCCCTACCTGCTAAGGTACACCCGCCCGCTTTGCATTGTAAATAACTCCTTACTTTTTAGTTCCTTTCTCAAGAAACAGGAAAAACGCGTCTGTTTTTATTGCCGAAAAGCTAAATACTTGACCAAGACGGCATAGTCCACAATAGTTGCTAACTATTGTGGAAGCGATAAGACTGGAATGAGAAGTAGCTCTCAATTGAGAGACAGTCCTCATAGTTCATTTGGTAGTATGCTTACCTTCTAAGCTGTAGGTTAGCTGTAGGTCGTAGGTTCGATCCCCACCCAGGACAAACATTTGTGTAATGAACATGGAACTTTGCTCTTTTCACAAGTCACCGTGCATTTGCATTGTATTAATAAAAGCCTAAAAAGTTTTTTTTTATATTATCTTGTTTAGAATTTTAGATACAATAATTATAGTTTACAAAACTGAAGCAACCGACTTCAAAATACTCAATTTCATTTACTTGGATGACATTTTACCACTTATAAAAACTAAAGTCCTCAACCGATTTTAATTTAAAAAAGTGCTTTAACCGTATCTTAAAGCACTTTAAAATTTGGACCCTCCTTCCTTGCTTAAAGACCCTATTTTTTTGTGATTAAATCAAAAATGACCAGTTTTCGTATTTTTTTCTAAATGTGTACTATAGCACAACGCTTCTTGCCAAATTTCATAGTTCTAGGTCAACGGGAAGTACCCCATAGGTTTTGATTCCTTTGTGAGTGTCGAAATGTGCGTTTTTTACGACATATTCGGCTATAACTTTTTTTTACGAAAACTGAGAAATTTGATTTTTCTTTCTGCAGCAAGACACTATAGATCTGCGTATATGGTTTTAATTTCAACACGATATCTTAACGCGTTCCCGAGCTAAAGGTCTTGACACCCGGACGGACGGACGGACAGACAGACAGACAGACAGACAGACGGACAACAAAGTGGTCCTATAAGGGTTCCGTTTTTTCCTTTTGAGGTACGGAACCCTAAAAATATATGGGACCACCTCTAAACTATTCATCATCGAAATCAATTCATAATTTGCGAAGTCATCAATGAACAAACATACAGTCTAATATTGATAACCTCCTTCTTGTTGAAAATCGGTTAATAATATGTTTTCCGCGTATAAATTATTAACGCAATTTCCATCTAATCTAAAGCTTGTCCTATGTCCTGTAAAAGGTTGAAGATAAAACCTAATTTGATAGTGGACTGGTAATCTGGGACGGGATCCCGGCGAACGCCAATTTTCTCGCACTCGAGGCGCGTTGGTTTCTAGGGGTGCGATAAATCCGCACGAAGTAGAGCTTCATTAGATGCTCACGAATGTTCGCGCACACCTCTTGGAACGGAAAGTGTGCTCTTCCCCACTATACTTCTGTAACGGCTCCCGAGCGCGTATTTACAATCTATAGCAGGTTAGGACGCATTGTGTAAAAATAATTAATAAAATTATACTTTAAAAATCTAGAAAAAAATTCGACATGCGAAATGTTGTTTTTAAAACCAAACTACTGAACCAATTTTGATAAAATTTGGGATTATGGGACTGATAAATTTGATTGTAAACATTTCATAGAGACCTCTCTTTACCCGCTCGTTTCTTTTTCATGAATGACATTTGTCATTGAATGTCAAATGCTTCGTCGTCGCAGATTAGTAAAAGTGCAGATTTTTATACGAAAAACCTCAACATTTGACACTTTTGTAAAGAAAAACGTGTCAGTGGAACTCTGCGATTCTATAATCTGACGCAGTCACTCAGGAATCCAATGAAAATATTTTCAAAGAAATAAAATAATTCAATTCAACTAACTAAACTACTACACACAAAAAGCATATCTATTACCCCAGACCGATAAAGGTCTAAAGACAATCCAAATGCTTAAACCCACTACTAGTTGGCAGCGTACCCAGCATGCTGCCTGCATTGCCACGTTGAATGGCAATGCTTATGCGTTGGGCCAGACACGCACCAGCATTATTTTTTTAAGAAATAAATATAAACTCTAACTATAACTATATACTTTATATTTTGGTCACGTGGTGCATTGATACATATTAAATACATATTGGAGGACATTTCAACGCACCATCTAGCCCCAGAATAAGCAAAGCTTAAAGTTTTATGGGAACCAGATGGCTGATACTACATACTTAATACTCATAAACATTACATTACATATTTTATACTTTAATATAAGACGTATTACGTAAAAACGCAGTATATTCCAAAATCAACTTCTTTATATTATAATATTGCAACCGACATTAGGAATGCAGAATCTCAAGGTGGCGATCTCGTCTGATGTACTTATGTCAGCACATCTGTAATTTGTCTGAAAACTATATTTGTGTACTGGAAAGCAAAAATCGGTTTGCGATGATGTAGTTTACTATATCTCTTTTAAATACATACAATTGATGTATTATATTATAGTGATGTATACTTGGTAAGTAGTCAGTGACTCATATAGGTGTAATACTCTCATTTCAAGAAGTACACACGCTTATTTCGTACGTATTACGCATTAACTTAGTATACAATGTAAACACGCCTCCCAAGCGGGCACTTTCTCTATACGTGCTGATACTTAGCAAAGCAATTTGCGGTAAAACCTACGATAAGAGTGCAGCAGGCGGCTTCATAAAAGTGTTACGGCGATATCGTCTTAAAGGATTTTTGATTCAACGTCATTATGCCTATTTAAGCGGTTTCCCTATCGGCGATGTTGAAATCCATTTACGATGTACGAAAAAAAGGATTTGGGAGGCTCGCAAAAGAGAAGTACCTATTAGATTATACAGTCCTGGTACTTGAGCATATGCCACTTACCTACCTTGATGGTAGTTTAATGGCATTTTTTATGATATATATTACCATATTGCTATGTAGCTAATGGGCTTACAAATATAATGATATTTTATCATTGTTAAGGCACTTAATTAACGAAATTGGTTATGTGATTTAATTAACACAGTTGTTATCGACAGCGCAAATGTGTAAGTAATTTAATTATAAAATTACATTAATAAAATTAATTATTATTCATAGGTGCTTATTAATTAATGGATGTTGGAAAAGACAAATTTACATACCCAGAAGATGAGTAATGTTTTTACATGTTTTAAAACATATATTTCTTTAGTAAATTGTCTGGCGCTGCGTCTTCTTCTATGATGTTAAGCAATGCATATTATTCAAATAAGTAAACAAATATTGGCACTTATTTAGCCGAAACGTACGCAATTCCATTCAATGAACCAATGCTTCTAACATGTTGGGTACGCTGCCACCTATGAAGTATGTCTTAGCAAACAAAAAAGTCTCATCTGTGACCACGGACGCTGTAGTGTCCGAAACGTCAGGTCATAAAATTATGCAAAATATACGCGATAAATCCGTTAAAATTTGTTTTATATCAAGAAAAAATAATAATTGAAGAATCATTGGCGAAATAAGTTTTGAACAAAAATTAAAACACATACAGTCGAATTCAGAACCTCCTCCATTTTGGAAGTCGGTTATAAATATAAAATATAAGTAGGTACTACGTCAAAATAGTAAAATAGAAAAAGTTTTATAAGATCACCTTAAAACTATGGTGAATTCAAAGCATAAAAATATTTTTACAATCGGTAGTAAGTGACTGAGAAATTGGGTCGAACATAGAACCTCCTCTTTTTTGAAGTTGGTTAATTATTGAGCGCAATTACTGTTTAAAAGCAGGTTGTCAGGTGCTAGGACTAGCTTTTTTAATAATAAATAAACTAGCAGCTACAAGTATAAGTTTAGGAAAGTCAAAAACCCCCGACAAAAAAACCGGTTAAACCGATTTTGATGAAACATAGCTAAGAACATTCCTGACTAATTCACCTTTCAAACAAAAAATTAAAATCAAAATTGGTTCACCCGTTCGGTAGCTACAATGCCACAGACGGACTCACACACAGACACGTCAAACTTATAACATCCCGTCGTTTTTGCGTCGGGGGTTAAAAAATCACTAAATAAATTAATCCTGAAACGACGCTCATATATACTAAGTTAACTCTTGAATTCAATAAAATATATAATTGTCAGATATAAACGTAACTGCTTAATGTATTACAACGCACGCCATTTCACCCATTCATGGTTCAGTATAAACTCGAAACGACCACGCGCGCATTGAAAGCTTTAAATAATATTAATATTTTTCTCTTTGAGAACGTTTCAAACATGAGAACGGCATATTTAACGTTTAGCGGGATTTAATATGTCATAAACGTTATTTATATGGCTTTCTAGTGTAGCTTCGGAGATTTCATTGCCTCGGCGCGCTCCAACCCGCTACCCGGCCCGCTGTAGCTCGCTAACGGGTTAATCTCCTTTACAATATATTTTAGGATAAGAAGTAAACACGAATCTTCAACTTGGAGATAAGCGGCCTTACCGTAAAACGTTACTTATATATTCATATTCATATTCTTTATTGGTAATTTAATATAAAAATTACATGTCAATACACAATTATATGCTTCAAATAATAAAAAAAATAAAAAAAAATAGAAATGACAAGCACATAATAGCAAATAATAAGGATGTCAATAATAATAATCATATTACTAGATTGTATTATATAAAAATAAATGTCAGATAATATTGTAATAATTAGTAATAAATAATGTCAGGGAAATAAAAAATCAAATATAATTATATAATACACAAGGGTTATTCTACCTTTGGAATGAACTCCTCGGCCGAGTACGGCGCCATGTCTGTCAGAAATGTCTTAAGTTTATTTTTAACTTTAACTTAACTTTGAGCATTGCTTAACATATTTTGTCAACATCTCGCTGACACGTAATGGCACTTGCGGAAAGAAGACAGAGAATTTAAGACGACGGTTAAAGTTAATTAACGTTTTTCGGTAAGGTCGAAGGAGTCTCCGAAGAGTTTAGTAATAAGTAGTTCTGAGAAAACTAGACCTCGCCAGCACATACTACTTCAAAGGTGGTCCCATCGAAATTTTATCAAAATCGGCTTAGTACTTTTGTTTAGAAAATAACTGGAAAAATATGTCTGGTAAAATTAAAAAAAAAATACTTTGTCGCAATCTTCTACGTCACATAATTAAGTAATTTTAGAAGAATTGTTTAAAAGTGTACTTACATTTAAATGAGTTGTACAGCGGTTCTGTACATACTTTCTTGTGAAAACGTACACTCAACGTATCAAGCGCAACAGTTTGACTGGCCTTGTGGCTCAGTTGGTAAATGTGTCTACGTCTACCTGCTGAACTGAAAGGTCATGGGTTCAATCCCCACCCAGGGCAAACATTTGTGTGATGAGCATGGATGTTTGTTCTGTGTCTGGGTGTTTCTATGTATCATATGTATATATTACAAACAAACAAAAAAGTATAGGTATATGTATTCTATTAGCCATCTAGTTCCATAGTACAAGCGTTGCTTAGTTTAGGCTAGATGGTGTTGTGTGAAATGTCCACAAATATTTATTTATTTAGTTACGAAAATCACACTTACGCAGTCGGGTAGACAAACTGCTGGCTTTACAATGTAAGTACACTAAGGTATTATAATGGTCCATATCTATAATCGTACCATATATATAATGGTACCATATCTATAATGGTACCATATCTGTAATGGTACCAGATCTATAATCCGAAATACATTTGTTCGAATCTTACTTGCCCGAATCCGTTTCATAGAACTGCTTGATTCCAAACGTTTTTCTTGACACGAGTTTCTGATTCCATAAGTTTATTAGCCATCAGTTTCATTTGCCCGAACAGTTATGAGGATAGGTTCGATAGGTTTCAGTTTTATTATATCCAGAATCCTTCTTATTTATTAAGGTTCAGTTATCAGATATAGGTTCGTTAGGTTCACTTTTTTTTTATAACATAATAATATAATTTTATTTCAAAATTAATCTTAAGTACAGATAAATTTACAGGATCTTATAACAATTTATCAGCTTTATTTTATTTTATTTTAGTACATTGCCGTCTATTGGAAAGGTAAGTAACTCGTAAACCAGTCAAAAACACTTTATTATTTATTTTACACAAAAACTTTCATATTACAAGGATACAATTATTTATCAGACAAGTTGTCAAATGAGCTTTCGAGATTTTAATAAAGTGTCTTTTGAAAAAGAAAACGCTTTCGGGGTGATAATTTTGCTATTTCATAGTTCGGACTATTTATAGGTTAACCGTTATAATATTACTTTCCTACATTTTTTTTTTGTGAAACATGCTAATTACTTATAAAGATCACAAATTTTCCTTTGTTTCTTACATAATCTACCTTATTAAAGCAACAACGTCTAAGGGATGTAAAACAAGAAAATTAACAATACAACCCGGGGATGGTACAAAAGTAACGCTGTATAAACAAAACATAGCCACCGTAAGCGGTATAAAATTGAAAATGTACCTCAAAAACGTAACTGTTTCGTTATTAAAATAAATATTTACGTAAAGGGTGGTTCGGTCGTGCTTTTATAGGCGATTTCTCGCAGATTGCCTTCAAGTGGGTAAAACTTGGGATTTCCTAATAAAATACTGAAATACAGCGCAATGCAGCCGTTCAAGTAGAACATTTTTTTTTAAGCTATTGCATAGCTTCTATCGCGTCCTTGAGCGTGGAGACCGAATCCAGAAATTCCGTAACGAAAATAACCTAACACACCGCGCGTAAAGCTATTATGCAATAGCTTTACCGCGGCAGTCTCCGAGTGCCACACGTCTTTGTTAAATCTTTGTTTATCTCCGAATTATTTAATACTAGCTGCGCCCCTTGGTGTCACCCGCGTGGTGATGAAAAACGGTGCTAATGAAAAATAAAATATAGCCCATGTCCTTCTTTAGATCTTAAAGAATCTCTGTCCTAAATTTCATAATGATTGATTCAGACGTTTACTTGTGAGAAGGTAACATACATACAGAGAGATAGTAGACGTACGACAGAGTTACTTTAACTTTCATAATGTTAATTAATAATTAGAATTTATAATATTCCAAAGCGATCTGTAGAATGATACTATTCCGTAGGTATACAGTATAGGCTATAGTAAGTATGGAATTCGAGTTTTGTTGAATGCATCGTACGTTTATTACCCGACTGCGTGAGAAGGAAGGTTATGTTTTTCGAGTGTATGTATGTTTATACGTATGTGGTTATGTATGTATATTTCTATATTACCTCCTACAGCCTAAACGGCTTGACCGATTTTGATGTGCGAGGTGTAGTTCGATTCCTCTTCATTCCATAAGAGTGGCATAAGGCTATATTTTTTGTAATAATAATAACACTAAAAAAAGAGCATTTATGACCTTTTACAGAGACTGCTCATACTTTCTCATAAAAAACCTACACTCAACAGCGTTTCTAAGGTAACGAAATAGTAATTAAGTAAGACAGTAAAACTCGCGCTTCTGCGGTCGGTTATTTTGTTTTTCCTTTAATATAGGAAATGGTCTTTTATATGCTTATTATATTATCCGTTAAGATAAAGCTACGAATATACGACGTTCGGGAGCCCGGATTATAGCAACATTCTATACGTCAAAGCAATACAACCCGCAAGAACATATTGAGATAAACTTTATGCCAAACTATTCAGCGTGATGCGACGTGGTGGTAACGGCAAGGAAAATATTTTGCAGCTCAGCTTCCTTTCGAGCTCTTACATAGTTTGCTTTGGTCAGACTTCTACTATGTAACTTTATTTCAAACTGTAACAGATGAAGATATCAGAGTTCAGTTTTAGATTCGAACTACCTAAGAGTTGCTAGCAGTATGCAACATTATATAATTTATTTTATTTTAGTGAAGGTCGTCATAATGTCTCCCTTGTGTCTTCTCCCTACTTGCTCGGTATGTATTGTTTGTTTTTTATACACATATTTTGAATTATATTCCAGCTCAGATAACTTATAGTAAATATTATTGTTAAAGTGTAATTGAATATAATTTGGATTGTGTTTAAGAAATTAAATAAATGGCAATGTTGTTGTCTATCTTGTCCAATGTCTTCAAATAACAATGTCAAAGTTTGTCTATCTTGTCCAATGTCTTCAAATAACAATGTCAAAGTTTGTCTATCTTGTCCAATGTCTTCAAATAACAATGTCAAAGTTTGTCTATTTTGTTGCCGATTTCCGCTCTGCTTGCCGATGTGTGGTTTCCACTGGAGAACTTATGGTCATAATCTTTTTTATTTATACTTATGTCAATTCCCATATATATATTTGTGCCTTGTTGTATGTAGGTATGCTCAGAACGAATTGTATTGATAAATTAGTAAGTTAATTAAAAGTATTATTTTAAGGTTTTGTTTTGCATAAATTACGATAGGAATAAAAAGCATGACAATTACTAACTCTTATCAGCATGTTTTCCCCCTGACCTTCCTTCTAGTAGTTACTTATTTATGATCTAGTATCTACGTTGTAATGTGAATTTGTAATTTATACAGTAACAAAGGCTTATTTTATTTTATTTTTATTTTATATCTACGTTGTAGATGCCTAGTTGAAAAAAGCAACCACCTCAAGTAAACATCAACATTTGGGCACCTACTGCGAAAGACTAAATTCACACAAAAAATATTTCAACCAATACTGTCCCACTGGTGGGCAAGTGTGTCTTCTACTTCCTTCTATAATCAAGTTTGAAATATAGAACATAAAATCTCATAAAACAATACGTCAACTTTATTAGTAATACGGTCCCAACTCTAGCACAAGTCCGGACGTCGACCGGTGAGCAGTCGACGATAAATCAGAGATCGACGGCGCGAACACAAAACGCCCCAAACTTAATCCGAAGATGGAATATTCTTCCGCGTATAGGTGGAGTGTACACGGGGTGGATCCTACAACCCGCCCAACTTCGGAACTCTGTCCGAAAGAGTTCGAGCAGCATAATAAGAGTTGGCCTATGCCTCAAGCATAGGCCAACTCTTATTATGCGGGAGACTAGAAATTAATATGCGGGATTTGGCCATAAAAGCGAAAAAGAAAATCATTTCATAGTTTTTACCCCGGTTTTTATTCGGGTAAAAACTATGAAAATGATTTTATTCTTTTTGTTTAAATTTGTAGGTAGGTCCCGCTTATATATATATATATATATGTGTTTCAACGATTTTGACGTGCGAGGTTAATGCAAGGTTTTTTTAGATTTCTTCACTCCCAGAGTATCATAGGCTATATTTTTTGTATAAATAATAATACGACTCACAAAAAAAATGCGTTTTTTCGCAACCTTTAACGAACTTTTTTGCAATAAATAAGTGATTTTACTAGAATGATTCTAAGGATTGCACATTTACCTATACAGTTTTAACAGCGATTTTACGCTTACATTCTCACAAAAAAAACGTGCACTCGACAGCATATCAAGCGTAACGAAATCGCAAAAACCGCTTTTCTGTGGTCGGTATGTGTATCATAGACGTTTTCCAGTTTTACAGTTGTACTGAAAGCTAACTTTACTTGCAATTTTGAATCCTGTCTGACTTGACTAGGTTTACCTTATAACGGGACAATTAGCGTCCCACAGACATCGCGGGACGCGTTATTTGAGCGCTGAAAACGGGACATCCCGTCTCACGCGGGACGGTTGCCAACACCACTCGAGCACCACGCATATAGTGAGCACTCGACTGCGAAATAACTGAAAACAAAAATATTCTGCTTATGCTCGTACACTTGAGTGGAGTTACTCTTTGTTGTCCTTTGTTTAACGTTTGTATAATACATATATGAGGTATCTAACTAACTGATATAAGTAGCTTCCCTCCCTTAAAATATATGTATCGAGTGCCACCTCTATTTTTTATTTTTTGATAATTTTGCTTCGAAATTTAGTTACGGTTTACGGAATACCTACATCTACATGCCAAATTTCGTTTATGTAACTAGGGCTGATATTCTCTGAATAAAATGTGACATACGCACAGACGGACATGGCGAAATTATAAGGTATCTTCGTAATTACTACGGAAATAAGAAATGTTTAAGCATGGTGTAAGATAGGTTAGTTTGTAGTATTACAAATTTCCTTTCTACCAAAGAACGTAAAAAGCAAATTGGTATAATATCATCTGAATTGCATTTTATCGCAGTACTTTTGATATTTTCATAGTTTTGATATCGGCAGGCGGCTCACGTCACCGCCATCGAGGTTCATTCGATTCCCATTTATTACGCTATAAAGGTTTGTATTTTTTATTCCAACACGATATCTCGATTCTCCTGATTTTCTCGAACCTTCTTTATAATAATCTCCTTTAAAGTTATTTACACAGAAAATCCTGCGAAAAAATTATTCACTAACCGTATTTGACATTTAATACCCTCAGATAAGCCGTTGGAAATATTATTTCAGAATTTGCGACTTAGGGTTATGCTCAAAGCGGGCAGCTATCTCTCTCGCGCATCATAGTTTAAACGTATCAAATAACTGATTGGGGGACTTATAAAAGTGAGAGATGATTTTGTTTATTTAGATAAGAGAAATATTTAAAAAGTTTTATTCAGATATCATTTATATTGACGACGGAGTTTTGAATAAAGAAATATTTTAGAACTCGTCAACCCATTTAAAAGATATGGAAGAAAAACTTTTTTAAGCATTTGTTCTATCTAAATTTAAAAAAAAACTGCCTCACTCTATTCTAATATTCTCACTCGGTAATTATATACACAATCGGGATTACCGGAAAACGTTACTTAACTTTGATCAACATCTCAAATTCTCTGTCTTCTTGCCGCAAGTGTCATTATGTGTTAGCGAATAGATACCAAAATATGTTGAACATTGCTCAAGTTTGAAAATCGTTTTTCGGTAACGCCCAAAATGCTTAAACATGTTGTGCTGCGCGATAGAGATAGCTGCGCGCTTTGAGCACAGCCTTAAAAGATTTTTGTGTGCATGTCAGGATCGTTCTGTTCGAGGGTTAGTGTTCATCGGCTGGAAATAACAAAGAAGATAAAACTGTTCGCTTGGAAAAAGGATATTGAATGAGGTCAGACGCAGATATATTCGTATTCAAGGCAAATGTCGAAGCGTGTTGGGGACAGCCGTTTGCGCACTGTTTTTACAGCTTCGCCGATTTCTTCTATCTTCACTTACGATATTGCGATATCGCTCAACTGTTTTCTTGGTTATTCACTTGTTTTTATCAGGCGAAGAAGTTTTTATCGATTTTTTGGGTTCCGTACTAAGGGGAGCCTATTCGTGAGGCTACTATCTTTCTGTCCTACACTTAAACGGCTATATCTTTTGACCGGTTGTAGATACAAGGTCAAAATTTGCAAGACTGTAGCGTTTACTTTGATTTAAATCAATAAATACTAAAAACTGGTCAAGTTTGGGACAAGCTTGTATAAATATTTATTAAATATTTTTTGAGACTAATATAGTCAACGAACGGGTCATGATTAAAGTTTTTCTTTCTGCCGACACACATCGTTTTATTTTTAAATTGATTTTGAACTTAAACTGAAAAAAAAAACTACTCTAAGTGTAACTTTATATGTAATGTCGGTGGCCATTTTCGTTTTGGTTTGAATGTTGTACATGATGACTAATTGTAGCTATGTTCATTGTTATCATAATATTTGTTTTCCAAAATTAACTTCGGTTTCACAAATTAGTAAGCGATACCTCAAGTTGAAACGGACGCAACACCAGGTAATCAGATGCCCAAAATTTGTTATTTCGCCGAAATTTGTCGATCATTTTACCCTTCTAATATAATTTAGTAGCCATCTACACGCATTTTTTTTTATTTTTTTTTATTGCGAATAGGTCCACGTTTGACCACCAACTCGCCTGTTGGAAAGCGACGATGTGGTCGAAGATGAAGCACACAGACCCAGAAGATACCTATTACGCTATTACGCTTTATTATAATAAAAGTATCGTCTTGCCAATTAGCAAATAATTATCAAATAGATAATAGGATAAGGATTTCTTTTTTTAGGGTTCCGTACCTCAATAGGAAAAAACGGAACCCTTATAGAATCACTTTGTTGTCCGTCTGTCCGTCTGTCCGTCCGTCGGGTGTCAAGACCTTTATCTCGGGAACGCGTGAAGGTATCGAGTTGAAATTAAAACCATACACGCAGATCCATAGTATATTGCTGCAGAAAGAAAAAAAGTTACAGTCGAATAAGTTGAAAAAAACGCACATTTCGACACTCACAAGGGAATCAAAACCTATGGGGTACTTCCCGTTGACCTAGAAAAATGAAATTTGGCAAGAAGCATTTTGTTAGAGTATACATATAGGAAAAAATCTGAAAACTGGAAATTTTTAATTTAATCACAAAAAATAGTGTCTTCATGCAAGGAATGAAGGTCCAAATTTTAAAGTGAATTAACTTTATCATGTGGGGTATCATATGAAAGAGCTTCAGTAGCATAAGCTAAAGGTTTTTAAATATTTTTACGATGTATATTTTTCCGTTTATGAAGGAAAATATAAAAAATATATATGATTTCCCCCTTTTATATACTAGTTTGTACGGAACCCTCGGTGGGCGAGTCTGACTCGCACTTGTCCGGTTTTTTTATGTAGTAAATAGATCTACGTTTGACCACCAACTCACCTGATGGCAAGCAACGGTGTGGCTGTGGATGGAGCACGTAAATCTAGACATCTATTCACTTTAGCTTAGAGAATTCAAAGATTATAGTTCTCGGGAACCAGAGAAGGCGGCGAGGAGTTCCACCAGTTTTTTTATTTTTTTGTAGGATAAGAGCAAGACAATGGCTGCTAACCATGCTATGTGCACACGTTTAAAGACAATTTATAGTCCCAAAATAAAGACCAATGTTTTATTATTTGTTATCTAGAGTGTTTTGTTTTGTATATTTTTGTAATTTAGTTATATGTGTAAATAGTGATCATGATGAAGGTTTGCGAGAGGTTTAGTTTTTTATGAGCGTGTGAGACCCTTTCTCCCTTACTGATAGCTACTCGTGTAGTTATCAAACAATTTTATTCGATGCACCGTGGCACCCAGAGTTAGCGACATATAATAAGTCAATAAAGTACAAGCTTAGCCTTAGCCTTTGTATCTATTTGGAATGATAAGAATAAGAATATTTATTAACCTTGAATAACATACATGTTACAGGGAAGTCAGAATTACACATACCTATAATAAATTAACTAAACTTTATAATAATAGCATAAATAAAATGATACAATCGATTTAATTTAAATTATGGTATCCAATAAATTTGAATTACAATTTTTTTAAGACTCTAACCATTAAGACAAGAATAATGAAGAATATCAATACCTACCATTAAAAAAATATTATCTAGTTAATTAAGTATAATATACTAGTTCAACTACAAATAAATAGTTATTTATTGTACTAGGCTGGAAAGTTGTATTTTACCGTCGAGTGTCTGACAGTTGAATCCAGAGCAAGCGAGTGGTTCTAGTGTAGAATCCTGAGCGTAGCGATGGATTCAAGAAGTCACGAGATAAAATAACTTTACTAGCCGAGTGCAATACAAAATTTTTCATCTTAACGTAGCGAGGAAATTTTGTAGTTCACCTATTTTCTCGAGTAGAAAAATCTGCTTGGCATTTAAAATGCAATTTTACTGGTCCAAGTTACATAATAATCACGTGAGTTCACTTACATGTACACATTTCATTAATTTTGAACATTATTTACAACAAAATTACGTAGTACAAAGTTTTTTTTTACTCTATTTTTTTTCTTCTATTAGGCTCTTGACACAACTCGCATAGGTCGGAATAGGTCGGATAGGTAGGGAAGTTTATTACGGTGTTAATTACCAATCGATTTTAATGATATATGGTAGATGAGTAACGTACACAATTATTACAACTTGTGGTAAAAATGAACAGAATTAAGTGGTTGTTGAGATATAACAACCAACTTCAGATTGCGTGTAACACTGAGGGCGCGTGGAGGTGCTTGATGCATTTTAACGCTGAATAATTTACTTGATTTTACGTTTTCTCCATTTATATATATATATATTTTTATAAGAATGTACATTGTTTTTTTAATTAAGGGCATCTAAACATACTTATCCTATTTTTAGGGTTCCGTACCCAAAGGGTAAAAGCGGGACCCTACTAAGACTTCGCTGTCTGTCTGTCTCCAGGCTTTAACTCATAAACCGTGATAGCTAGAAAGCTGAAATTTTCACAAATGATGTATTTCCGTTGCCGCTATAACAACAAATACTAAAAATTAAAAAAAAAATATTAAGGGGGTACCCATACAATAAACGTGTTTTTTCGTATTTTTTTGCGAAATCGGCCAAAATTTTATATACGGCCTCCTAAGCCAAATTTATGTAGGTACTTATGTACAGATGATCCAAGGTGAGCTACAATTAAGCTCTCTCGCGAAGTCTACAGTTCGTAGGACCCTAGTATACCGATATAAGAGTTGTTTTTAAACGGTTTTATTTAGCTTAACCTGTTTATTTGATTCAATTTAGTAATTGAAATTTTACCCCCTTGCAGTTGACGGATCGATCACAAATTTGGTATACACCTTTAGTCCTTATGACAATACAATTTAGTATATTCTGTATTATTGTAAATCCAAGATGGCCGGCGCCACATAATGGCGGATTTCATATTTTAACATAACCCCACAATATTGGTATCAAATGAAAGGGCTTTTCTAGTAATATACAGTAACTTAAGTACATTATTATCTTTCTTTTCAATAAAACCGTTTAACTTAAAAAGTACTTGTATGTACTAACGCCTTAAGTTTTAACAAAGCATAATTTCCACTAGCAATTATAAATATTAAAATATACATCTCAAATAAATAAATAAAACATGAAAACGGATACTTTTTTTTATTTTAGATTAATTTTCTCATTTTGAATGGGTGCACATGCTCTACCCAAATTCGAAATGGAATCGATATGAAAATCCTTGAACAACCTAACGCCAAAGCGTTTGTAAGAAAAACTCAAAGGAAGGTACCCGGAAATTTCATGACAATACAGATTACGGAGTCAGTAACATTATCTGTTATCGCGATTCCCGGTCCCTCATCAGCGCCCTCTCTCGACCAGCCAGGTGTGCTGACTTTACCTTTTGTTTGACAATCGCGCTTTAGAGGTCGTATATAATATAATATTAAGGGTGGGCATAGAGAGAGCGTGCTATAGAAAAAAATACTAAAGCATTTTTATACTGAATTCCAAATTATTTATTATTTCATATAGGTATTTATTATGACTTGAGATATATAACAGCTGACGGTTCACCTATGTGTGTGACGCAACTTCCGCTGTAACGTAGCCTGCCTGTATTACAGAGGAGTCGACGTCTACGCTGCATGGCTTATGAATAATGTTAAGTAAAAATCTTTTTTCAGGTATTTATCTTATCCGAAACTACATATTTTAAAATAAGAATTTCAATATTTTTGCTATCGATGTAGTTTTTGCATTTTTAATCAACTTCAAAAAAGAAAGAGGTTCTCAATTCGGTTGTATCTTTTTTATGTTTGCGAATAACTTTGTCGTTTGTAAACCGATTTCAAAATATTTCTTAGTCGAAAGCAAATAAATTTGTCCCTTAAAAAATCATCAAAATCGGTTTAGTTGGCGTCAGTGACCCGCAGTTTTTTTTTAATTTAATGTGTGAGAACTACGTTAGTTTCCTTAGTAGGTACATATCTAGTGGTAAAAGCTAATACTTCATACCATTAGCATCTACTATCATGGCATAGAAAGCTATGCCCTTATCTATAGAGAGGTTATAGGTACTCATTGAATATGAAGTAAAAGCAGGGCAAATCAGTACTTTCGAGAATAAGACACATCCTTAAGGCCTTATAAATCTTGGTGTTGCACTTTCTAAACGAACAAGATGGCATTGTCGCTGTTCACAAGTCACTACATTAACAGCGTTGCCCGACGTGTCGCAACTGAAAACGAGTCGGGGGGCGAAAACATATCTACGTATAATACACCATTGGTCCCAATCATAACAGTACAACGCAGTCAACTAGTGAAATGCTATCGCAGATCTATTGGGCTTCACCTTTAATTTCCGCCGCTTCCATTGTACTGTGAAGGTAGATGTTTGGCTTTGGACTGCGTGGATCTCACCTTTGTCCGATACAATCGCGCTGTAGAGGTGGTCGTATGCAAATATAATTGCGGGACGGTAACGGACGGGCGCGCATTAGTGGCGCTTTGTGCGGGAATGACTCGGTCCATTTCACGCCGGGAGCCAAATTAGCCGAGCTCTGCGCTGTCGGTGTGGGGCACGGATTTCGTACTTACTGGTATGTACGGGTAAACTATCTATGTGCGAGATGAGAGGAATTTCAGGGTAAGCAATCAAATTGTGTAATATATAAAACATTGAAATAATTTAAAATGGTGTAATTAAAATGTAGCGATTAATGTGACGTTGTCAATTTGAATGATTCTTAGTAACTCTTCGGGGGAAAGTACGCCAACCACGTAAAGCCCATTTTTGGGGTTCCGTAGTAACTACGAGGAGCCCTTATAATTGAGTGGGGTATCGTTGAATTGGTCTCTTAAAATAAAACTAAGGTTCCATATATCTTTTTTTTTCTCGGATGCGATGTGTGCAAGTTATAGCCCGCGATATAATATGAAGTAGAAAAAAGTGTGCCCTTCCCCCTGCATTTCTAAGCTATTGGATTAACAATAATAGTAAACCATATTAAGTACTTTGAACACACTGTGATTATATAGCGATAAATATATAAAACACTTAAATCATTATAGTAGAATAGAATAAAATGTAACTTTATTGTACATCCATACAATAAAACTTAAAAAATAGTAGTACAGAGGTCATTGACCTTTCGCAAAGTAGTCTAAGCATAAAATACTCGCCAAGTAATTTTCTTTTAAATTACAGCATTAGCTACGGAACCCTACTATACGCGTGTCTCGACACAGTCTTGCCCACATTTTTTTTTATACATTATAGATCTACGATTGACCACCAACTCGCCTGATGTTAGGCGACGGTGTGGCCGAGGATGGAGCTCGTCGATCTAGAAGATATCTATTCACTCTAGCCTTGAAAATTCCAAGATTGTAGGTCTCAGGACCTACATTTACGACTAAACAAGCTTGCTAAATCATAGGCCTTTGTTGCGCTCGCTACTCTAATATATTATATGATAAAATTATCATGTTTAAATGTAGCTTTAACAAGGTCTAAAATTCATAATAGTTGTATTTAAAAATTTCCAAGATTTTGCTTATAAAGTAATCTCTATTTTAACCATTTGCTAGTAAAATTTTAAAAATGACATTTAATTTACTAACGATTTTAAAGTCTCCGTGATGTAAGAATATAACTGTTTCAAAGAAATACACAAATAATACATATAAATACAGAAATATAATGTATAAAAATTAAAAACCTATTTCGAGAAAAAAAAATGAAAAATTGAGCACCAGACTCTAGGGTGCCTTTTATAAAGTATTTTTTTTTTTTACTAACTAACTTTACATATTTTTTTAAATTAGCATACAAGAGGAAAACGGATATAATGTAACCGAGATAATTTGGCTGTTATATTAAATAAAAACATACTTCCGACTTTAAGAAGTCGACTATTGTGATAAGACATAATGAAACATTCCAAGTTATCAAACAAATAACTGCCAAGAACATTTAAGCATCCTTAAAGTTATAAAGCTTCAGTTATGATAAGTCAGAAAGAAAAACATTCCGTTATACCGTTACTGAGTTATTCATTCATGCAGAATGTCATTAAAAGCATGAAACGCGGATCATTTTCCGCACGAGCGCCCCGCACTGCATACAAACAGAATCATGGAGTATGCGCTAAATACGCCCGATCCCAATTAACTTGGTCGCAAAATAAAAAATAAAACATGGAAAATTAGAAACTCGTCCGCATTTTAGCAGATTGTGAACGCAGCCATGCGACCACCACCGATTTCCGAACGAACTTAGTTTAAAATTTGTTCTAAATTCAAACGAAGTCTGTAGTTCCCTGCGGATGCGAGATAAGGTTATTCTGAGAGTAAATTCTGTACTCGTATAGGTATCGCCTCACTGAGCTTGAATTAAAGATATTAGGATCGCCAAAACAATATTGGTCTGGATATCGAATATCCGAAGGGAAAGACAAGCTTTGCTTTTAGAAATCTTATATCTCCGTCGTCAAAGTACTAGATTCTTGGAGCCCTCTAATGAAAACAAGATGGAATACCTACTTCGCTACGTAAAATAGGCACGAGTCACTTAAAGAATTATTAAAAAAAAGAATTATTATAATATAAATATTGTTTTAATAATTCTTTACTAAATTATATGAAATATATTTATTTATTAGCTGTTACTTACGACTTCATACTCTGACAGAGTGAAGTATCGAAAGGAAACGTGATGTGCCGACCCCATCTAGTGGAAAAAGGGAAAAACAATGATGACATACTTATATCCAAAAACATTACTCTCCTTTTGGGGCAGCAGATTAATAAGTACAAACATAGAAACTTAAAAACCTCTAACATAAATTGGCTGAACAGATTCAGTTGAAAAATAAATTAGAAACTATAAAAGTCAATTAAGGGACTTGAGGGAAATTCAATCATTGACGTAATTGGATCATCATACAATTACGTCAACCCTCATTTTGCGTCAGGTTTAAAAAAATTAATTGCAATGAGTAGTCATTTTCACGTAGCAATTGAAGCTCCAGCAGTAGGTATTGCCGGCACAAGCAAGTGTTAGGTAAATATTTAGCAGAAGCCCGTAATCCCGCGGGTTTTTGCCGACGCGAGTGCGTCCCGCCCAACAACCTTTTGTCCTACGCTTAGTGAGAATGGGCCCTTATCACGACGGTTTGTACGTAATGATAAATTATCACCGCTTCTTGCCGTTTTACCTGTCTTCGGTGTGGGGAACGATGCTAATAATCATTATTTTAAAAGCGACAAATTCGCTGAAAATTTACGCACCGAAAGTTAGAGAATTCGGATGAACGCGGTCCCTGAAACCGTTATAGGGCCAGCGCCTGGCACAGATCACGGTTTCAGAGATATTATTGAGGATTGAGAGATTTAAACTCTCCAACTCTGTCCTTCTGTATGTGCATGACAGAGATGAAGGTAACGTCTCCGAGTGCAATCGCTACATAACCTACTGATCTCAGAGAAACGATGGCTAATGCTTTTCCATAATTACCATGCAAAGTTTTGGTATTCTTAAATTGCTCTTCTGGGGTTTTTGGCGAAAAAAATTCATCTCTGTAGTTTTTGACTACAACTTGAATAAACAATTCCAATAACTGATAAAATCTCAAAATAAGAACTGTAAAGGAGAAAACAAATACACATAATTATATAATTGTATTCACACAAGCAAATAGCCAACTAAATGGAGGCACTTCTCTTGTTTGGTCAATAAACAATTTATGCTATACGTAACTATTACGAAATTAACAATTTCTTTCTTTAATAAACAGACATTATTTACTGTGTCTATATAGCCTAAGTTTATAAATATAATTATTTCTTATAAACGTTTCTTAAGACGAATCATCAATGACCATTATAAACTAAATTCTATTATTATAAATAACTTCATAAAATAAACTAAACTATGACCTAATTCTATTGAATACGTTTATTTATTTTTATAAGTATCCCTTTTAGGAAGGTCCAAGTGTCTGGGTCGTTTTTCTTCCGACAACTGGGAATAAATTCCGTCTGGAGCTCGAATAGTTTTTGTTGAATCAACCCAAGTAAAAACCGCAAGAGTTATCAGAAATTCATCAGCGAAGGGTAGTAAAGATTCCCACAGAATAGAAACTTGAATAATAAACGCAACCGATGTGGAAGCCTAAACAAAGGCTACGGGCTTCTATTTGAATTTAGATATACCTTGCGTATGCGTGCCTTTTGTATCCCTCACAGCAATGGAAATACAAGTTACTGTGCCGTTTCTACGCAAATACCGTCTAAGAAATTATTTAACGAAACAAGGCAGCCTTGTTTGAAGAGAAACGCCAATTTACCTAGCTGCCTTGATTACCTTTAACAATGAAGAAAGCTGCTTTCCACGGAGACTCGTACAGTCCGAACTCAAAAGGAGCCGCCACGGGAGAGTGACAATTTATCCGGCGGTATCAAAGCGCTTTTATCTCCCGATATGACGTAACATTATCGCAATATCCGTGCGTCGTCGGCCGTCCGGAGAATACCAAGAAGATATATTTTCACGGAACAATGCCTCCCCGGTATCTCAATTTTCATTTCCCCTCCGCGGGACATCCGGTGTGATTTGTAGCATGAGATAATATACAAAACGGCGGATTCGCGGGCCGCATGCCCCGAACGGGCCGCCGCTGCGTCAGCGGAATAACTAGGCCCTCTAACTTATCTCGGATACTTAACCGGTACGTTTTTCTTTACGGAATATTTTTTTGAAGTGAAAACTTCTTTAGCAGCGTTGTGCATTTTTGGGGTGGGTTAAAAAATGTTAAGCTCGCTGTGGTGGAATGCCGATCCATATATTTTTATTTTAATAATATGTCTCCGTTTTATTTTTTTTCTCTTGCCTTCAAGCGTTTGACAAAAGCTGAAATCTGAGAGATGTGACTAGGATACTTCTCGCAGGTCAATGTTGTTTTAAAGAGCGGGCCGTAATCATAAATTATGTTTTTTGTACTCTTTTCTAAGAAGCAAGCTCGAATAGTTGGGAAGGCGATGGGATAACGCGGCGACGCCTGGGCAGTGAGGGACAGTTAAGGTTTAGCGAGGCTACGAGCAGGAGGGTTGGCTTAATGATTTGGGAATAGTAAATATAGAAGTTTATACTTCTATAAATGTTTTAATAAATGTACCTAAATGTAAATTCAGTGATCTGTGGACGGGGTTTGCAGGTGCCAGAGGTCTGGTAATGTACACGAAAGCTGTAATCAATGCTGGTTATAAATTATGTCAGAATTATGAATCACTACATGTTTTAATTCTACACCTTAATTCTGTTTGGTTTCAATTGTTCTCGGCCTAATAAAATAACAAATACTATCTTATCAGGCAAACGGTGCCTACTTGCCGACATAAAGGTACTAGATACCTACTTGCAATATAATGCAACTACATACTATATTATAATGTACATTAAAGATTGTACCTATGTGATGTGTATCTAACTTTGTTAGTTACCTATTATATTTGCCGAATAAAGTTCCTAAGGACTTGTACTGACATAATTTATAATAATTTAGTGTCTTACTGCTTACTAGAAATGTCATATTATACTATGACTTGATGTACACATATGTAATTATTGGATATAATATTTATAAAACTATGCCATCTTTGCTTACATATTACCGGCTAAACAGATGTAATTATGTGTGATTAATTACTTTATTGTTAAACTATATCGGCGGTGAGAGTTTTTGTTCTAACTTCTAGTTTTCTCTCACTAATATGCCGTAGGAACAAAGAGGTTCATGTGTCATGTGCTCATATACACCTGGAATCGTCTAGTACGTTCCAAGTTGCCTAATTGACCATCACACATGCAAATAATCAAAGAGTTTCGTTCAGTAAATCTTAATTTAGCCTTTGGGCAATAAACCGATTTAAGGTAAACGCTTGTTTAATTCCTCATCCACCCTAGTCTATTATATAATTTAATCTAAATTACTCAAATGTCACATTTCCACAAGTGCAGGCCGAAAGGGTGAAACCACGCGTATTCTACTGTGGGATTCATTCAGGACAATACATTATATTCATTATATTAGATTTATTAAGATTACAATCAGACAGGCATATCTATACGAACCGTAACTTTAGATATATATTCTGCAGTTATGACCTAATTTTAACCTATGACCTATTTCTGATGTTAAAGACGAAAGAGTAAAGATAAAGCTTGATGTAGACTGATCCTTATGCTACATGTTATGTGAGCTAGAATTAATTATTGATGAGACCTATACGGCATAGCGTAGGACAGCTAGGCACGACCTACCTAAACTCGATGTGATCACAACAGTATTTGAATCCTGCCATTTTCTCAAGTAAATTCTTATACCACCCATACGCGAAGTAAGGCTACCATAATACCTGCGTATTATATGGCCACCCAGCTTGGTAATACAATAACACATATGTGTTATATAACCACGCTAATGACGAGGTAACGGGGCTATCTTTTGCGTGAATGTTCGCTGGCGGGGGTCCAGGAGGCCCCCACACGTTCTCCCCCCTTCGGTGGTCACTCACGAGCGTTTAACATGTGGTGCTCTTGAGATGACCCATAGCACGCGTCGCTGGCCAGTGACTTGCATATATATAAAACCTGCAGGACCCAAAGTACCTTCGGGGACTCCATCACACATGTAATCATAACAATAAATAAAGTGGATCTCAAAGACCACCCGTAAACGCGAGTAGCGCGTAGCGTGCTATAATTTAGAGCAAATAGCTCGCCTAGGTGTTAGCCGCCAGAACTTACATTGCCATTAGACATCGATATCCCAGAGTCGTGCCACGCTTCCAGGCTTAGAGCTGGCTTGTTTGATATTATACTTGACTTTATAATTATTGGCCGATGATAAATTTGATTCATAACCGTAATACAACGGTTTGCTAGACTAGTCATGGAGGCGGAGCGCTCTGGAGTCGTGCACCCCGGCTAAAGCTCCTCGTTCTGAATTAAACGATAAACGAAAAACTAGACTGTTGTGTTCACTGTCGAGATTAAGAAATAAATTTATCTGGATATGTACTTAGAGATTTGTAGACAAAGGGGATCCTAGGCCAAGTCTTCTGACACTCCGACAGACATCGTCGTTTCGACTCGTTGAAACCACTCGTATGTGACATACCAACGCGTAGTCACAGCGGCGAGAGGCTTTCCCACCACATCGCGTCAGATCGTAAGATCGTAAGACCCGACAGTCATAAACCTATTCTAACGTTCTGCATTTAAAG
Source organism: Lycia hirtaria (assembly GCA_947563715.1). Lineage (NCBI taxonomy): Eukaryota > Metazoa > Arthropoda > Insecta > Lepidoptera > Geometridae > Lycia > Lycia hirtaria. Next base: position 2,844,546 of record OX387379.1, read on the forward strand.
TTCATTATTGTATATGTACAAGTTTGTCCTTCTATCATGACGTCATTTCGTTGCGCCGAATGCTTATTTTCGACACATGCACTTAAGACTCGTTAGCTCAATAGGTTAGAGCACCAATATAAATTTCAATTTGTCAATCGGAGGGCGGAGGCTCAAATACTTCACGAGTTAGTCTTTTTGCTATTTTATTTTTTAAGTTTTCACTTCTGTCGGACTTCTGGAATGCAACCCGCTGTTTTTAGGGTTCCGTACCTCAATAGGAAAAAACGGAACCCTTATAGGATCACTTTTGTTGTCCGTCTGTCCGTCCGTCTGTCCGGGTGTCAAGACCTTTATCTCGGGAACGCGTGAAGGTATCGAGTTCAAATTAAAACCATATACGCAGATCCATACTATCTTGCTGCAGAAAGAAAAATAAAATTTCTCATTTTTCGTAAAAAAAAGTTACAGCCGAATATGACGTAAAAAACGCACATTTCGACACTCACTGAAGAATCAAAACATATGGGGTACTTCCCGTTGACCTAGAACTCTGAAATTTGGCAAGAAGCATTGTGTTAGAGTACACATATAGGAAAAAATCCGAAAACTGGATATTTTTTATTAAATCACAAAAAAATTGTGTCTCTATGCAAGGAATGAGGGCTGCCTCAAACGTACGCTCGCTCGGATCCGAGTGGGAGGCGACGCTACTATAGCCCCTACTCGGATCCGAGTGGTGAGCAAGGAATATGTTAAATATTTTTACGATGTATATTTTTCGGTTTATGAAGGAAAATAAAAAAAAAATATGATTTCCCCCTTTTATTTAGTTTGAACGGAACCCTCGGTAGGCGAGTCTGACGCGCACTTGTCCGGTTTTTTTAATGCAAGATAGACCTACGATTTATCACCAACTTGCCTGATGTTAAGCGACGGGCTGGCCAAGGATGGAGTTCGTCGAACTAGAAGATATCTATTCACTCTAGCCTTGATAATTCCAAGATTGTAGGTCTCAGGAAACAGAGACGGCGGCAAAGAATTCCATTCCTGTGCAGTACGCAACAAAAATTTCGATCGATATCGATGTGTACGGTTTTTTTTTAATCTAACAAGGCTGATCATTTCCAGCTTTTGTGACGTAAATAAGAATTCATGGACTGGTAGAGATGTAAAGAGATTATTTGTTGTCGACTGATTTTCCTTTCGTTTATACACGGTATTGAGTACGGCTACCTGAGGAGCTGAGATAAAAATACAACTGAAGATGTAGGTAGCAGTGCCTAACAAATTGCCCTTACAAATACCACCCATAGGAAACGTTAAGGAGAGTTTTGTGAAAGGTTAAAGTAATTACGTAATTTAGCTTTTAATCCCCTTACAAAGTCATTGTCTCAAAGTTTGTAATTTTCAAACGGAGCTATTAAGCCAATTCCTTGATAGCTTTTTTATGGCGAGCTACAGGATTTTATACCATCAGCAGTTGCTCAATGTACGTATTCAGTTAATTTAGAATGCTTCATTTCGTTTATTGACTAAATTATGAAAATAATAAAGCATTTTCTGTTGATCTGAGCTATTTTATTATTTACTAACTGCGCCCCGCGGTCTCACCCGCGTGGTGATCGATTATGTTGTTATTCTTTGGTGTATCTCACAGGAATTGTCAAATTTTTCGGGATAAAAAGTATGCCAGATCCTTCTACATAGTATGAGTAATAATCGTTTCGTCCAAATCCGACCAGTAGTTTCGGCGTCCATTGGACACACCGTACAGACAGACAGACAGATAGACAGACAGATAGACAGACAGATAGACAGACAGATAGACAGACAGATAGACAGACAGATAGACAGACAGATAGACAGACAGATAGACAGACAGATAGACAGACAGATAGACAGACAGATAGACATACAGATAGACAGACAGATAGACAGACAGATAGACAGACAGATAGACAGACAGACAGATAGACAGACAAAAAATTATGTTTTGGTTTCTGTATCGATAGTAATGCATACTCCGAACAAAATTTTTCAAAAACATATATACGGCCTTTTTACCCGACTGCGTAAGAAGTAGGGTAATGTTTGTGGAGTGCATGTATGTATGTATGTTTCTAATTGATCGCCTACAGCCTAAACGGCTTGACCGATTTTGAAGTGCGAGGTGTCAGTAGATTCATCTTCACTTCCAAAAGTGTCATAAGCTGCTAAAGAAAGCGCATTTATAATCTTTTACTGCGATTTTACGCACACTTTCTCACAAAAAACGCACACTCAACAACGTTCAAACGTAACAAAATCGTAAGTTTGACTATAAAAACTGCTTTACTGCTGTCGGGTATTTTGTTTTTCTTCAGTCAAGTTATTTAGGCTATAGGCTATATACCTACATATAATACAGATATACAGGACCAAACGTAATAAAACCAAAAAATCATTATCTACCATCCTGTGTGGGCAGTCGGCTAAAAATAACAAAAGCTATTTTCATATACAAACTAAGTATAAAATGAACAAGTATTTCCTCTCCGACACAGCATAAATCCAAACAATAATTTTCAAATATCCTCACATACCTACGTATATCTTGAGAACTGTTCGCCTTTGTCTCGCTTCCACGAAAAATACACGAAGAGTACATTCCATAATAAAATATCTATATTTATTTTAGAAACTGGCCACCGACTTCAAAATACGTAATTTACTTTATTTTGATGATATATTTTTCCACTTATTTAAAAAGCAAACCACTAAACGAATTTTGATGAAATTTCTATGGAACCAATCAGAAAGTATATCCTTTTAAATAAAAAAATAATTTTCAAATCGATTCGTAAATGACGGAATTATCCGGTAACAAACATTGACATTGACAATGACAAACATTGTGGGAAGGCCAGCCACGAGATGGAGAGATGGCCTTATACAAGTGGCGGGAAGGCGCTGGATGCAAGCCGCTTCCAATCAGTATTTTTAGAAAACCATGGGGGAGGCCTATATCCAGCAGTGAACTTCTTATGGCTGAGATGATGATTATGATGATGATGATGAAACATTGACAACCTCCCCCTTTTTTATATCGGTTGAAAATCAGACGATGGACTTGCAAATTACCTAACTATCAATTGCGGCCATCTCTGTTTCCTGAGACCTACAATCTTGGAATTTTCAAGGCTAGAGTGAATAGATATCTTCTAGATCGACGAGCTCCATCCTCGGCCACACCGTCGCTTAACATCAGGCGAGTTGGTGGTCAATCGTAGATCTATCTTGTATAAAAAAGAAGGTCTAATAACAGTTTAATTTAAATGGAACTATTTTGAATCTAAGATTTTGACCCTAAGAGAATATATATTAATAGCAATTATTAAAATCGAATCATAAACAAAAGAATTACGTCCGTATATAAAATTTACAAAAATCTCCACGTTTTTAGAAATTGGTTAAAAATACACAGACCCCTTAAATGCTTATCTACAAATGTTTCCGATGTAGAAACATCCCGAAACAAGTTTCGTCAGATCGTAAACGCAACAATAAAGTTTAGTGGCCACTTACGTATATGACATCCGTAGACGGGAGCGGCGCAGTGAACTACCCAACACTTTCATCTGTCTAATGGCCATCACATATAACACTAACAAGCTCCCGAAAAACTCATAATTGTGTCGTGGAACGGGGTTATTCCCGAAATTTAGCCTAATCATCCACCTTAGGGTGGAATATTTGTCTGAAAATCCACATTACTCAACAAAAAAAAACTAATTCATTCCAGTTACTTAAAGTATAGTTCGTACGTACTTTACGTACGTACGAACTATACTGAGAGATTTACCAAGTTATTTTAGGGCCTTCAACTTCTTACATAAAGGAAGAAAAGGTTGATTTGATTTTTTTGTCATGTGAAAGTAATATGTCGCTCGATTACTTTATGGCATAAATTTGTACAATATGCCTAAAGTTTTGGCATATTGCACAAATATTACTATTGTAGAGTATATTAAAAAGGCGGATTTTCTAAATGTTTGACGCCAAAATGTATGATTTTGATTTTTTCCCAAATCTATTGGGCTATCTAATAAAGACTTTTAAATCGTGACCACAAAAATATGGATAACTTGTATGTTTAAATGTAATTTGATACAAGTATAAGTTTAGAAAACTCAAAAAACCCCGACAAATAAAAACGGGAGAACCGATTTTCATGAAACATAGCTAAGAACACTAATTCACCTTTCAAACGAAAAAATAAAATCAAAATCGGTTCATCCGTTCGGAAACTACGATGCCACAGACAGATACACGCACACAGAGACACCTCAAACTTATAACACCCCGTCGTTTTTGTGTCGGGGGTTAAAAATGATGCTCTCAGACTGAAACAGTCGGATATTTTGTCTTTAAACATCTTCAAACATTCAAAATAATTGATTCTATAATTATCAAAAAAAAAACTTGTCAATAATAAACCCAAGTTATTTATTGCCTTCTGAAAGTATAAAAAACTAAAATTAGGTGCATCAGCAAAACTAACGCGAATTATTTTTTATATTATAAAACTCTCTTATTCTGTTTCTTACCTTTTCACAAGTAAATATCTTGATCAATTATCGTTATAAAGGGTACAGAGATAGTTTAGATCCTGGTGATGGACATACGCTATATAACATGATTACTAAATTTTTTATATTAAATAGTAGATTTACGATTGACCACCAACTCGCCTGATGGTGTGGCTGAGAATGGAGCTCGTCGATCTAGACGATATCTATTCACTCTAGCCTTTAAGATTCCAACATTGTATCTCTCAAGAAACAGAGATGGCGACAATGAACCATCATCACCACCACCAAATCACCATTTGGGATGAAACCGAAGGACATGTACAATATTTTTAAATTTCAGTATTTTTCGATAAATTCTCCACCCATTTTTTGCATGATACATTTCGAGACAATAAAGTCTCCCTTTCCGCGCCAGGGCGGACGGTTAGGGTGGATTTCGGGAATAACCCATGCAAGATATGTGCTCAGTCAGATACATGTTGTGTATCTCCGTAATTGAATAAAAGCTTGATTAGCAAATATCTACATTGTACAGGATGTCCTCTACTTTGTTATTTTTTACATCGAACGGTGTTTTTCTCATAACGAATTTTTTGTACTTTTTTCTTGCAATGAATACGCGCTTGAAAGTATTACCTATAAAAATATTAGATTAAAACCATCAAATTAAAATAAAACATAGCTATAAAGCACTCAGAGATCATGTGCTTTTTATAAGAGATAGATATTTGTTTTAGTAAACTGTAATTAACGAACGTGTTTTTTATAATATTACGTGGTGTACACGTGGTTTTAAAATATAATTTTAAGTACAAGGACGGATTCAAGAAGGCAATAGACAGAATAAGAAGTAACTTTACCGTCGAGAGGAACACAAAATTTCTCACCTTAGCTATGCTTAGTTCATTCATTTTCTCTGACAGAAGGTTCAGTAATCATTGAAAATGAAATAGTAAAGTTTTTTCGTGTGATTTTTTAGGGTTCTGTGGAAAACAAGGAACTTTTTTAGGTTCGCCATGTCCATCTGTCTGTCTGTCCGCGGCTTTTCTCAATGTTTACTAGTACTAGATAGCTATAATTTGGCATGTAGTACAAGGCAACGTAGGTACATATTATTCACGCCGAAAAAATCGTAGAATAAAATTTTGAAAAAAAAATATTGAGTCGAACATGCAAATCGGGGATGAATTGTTTTTTTTTTCATCTACCCCCATCGTGTGGGATACTTTAGATACGTAATGAAAAAACATTGGAAGTAACGAAAACTATTTTTCAATTTAGGGATCCGCTTGCGTAATACTTATTAGTTGCTTTGAAGTGATAATTTTTTTTTAGAGTCAAGGTTCTCTGTGTGTTGTCTCGTGTTTGAATCCGAATGTTGAATCTGTCGCTACGCTCAGGATTCTACACTAGAACTGCTCGCTGCGCTCAAACCTAGAATCCTTCGCTTACTCTCGACTTCTCTCTCTCGCTTAGCTCGACGGTAAAAAATACAACTTTCCAGCCTAGTACAATATATAACTATTGTAATCGGTTAAGTGTTTCCTGAGATTATCTCTTACAAATACTCTGGTATTCATCGGTAAATCTAAGTTCCCAGCTAAGCTGCCGCAAACTATCAAAATGTTAGGTATGATGATAGCTCGTAGAGTGCCTTATTGATACTACTATAGAACATGTTATTAGCATTTTGCATTACAGAGCTTGCTTTGAGCGAAGCGCTTTGCTTCAGTATGTATGCACAACATTTTCTCTAAAAACAAGCTCAGCTTTTCTATCTACGATAACAATTTTAAGATGTTAACAGACTTCAAAATAAAAAGCGATGGTAACGCAGAACGGTCAACCGTATTTTCTAACCGTAATTTATTCTCTACGCGTAAAATGGAGATGATCTTCTTCTATAACCCCATGATGTGGGGTTTTTTTTTTTTTTTTTATTAACAAATTTATTCTCCACAGACTCCAGGGTCCGTGCCTTTTATGAACTAATATATGCATTTATAACTACTTACATTTTTTTTTTTTAAGTTATGCAAGAGGAAGACAAAATTTTAATTTACACTTAACTAACATGCATGCGTGTATACGCCGAGCAGTCCAGCTCCCGCAAGCAGTATGGCGGTGGCAGGCGTTGTATGCGAGAGCTCCGCAAACGTGCCACACATCGAATTGTCTAGTAGGGACTTGGTTGAAGGCGCGCGTCGTCGGCCAGCGGCTGCGCATGCGCCGACCACTGTGCCGCATAACGGGAAAAGGCTATACAAGAATCCGCACGCGGCGATGCCTGCTCGATTTAATATTAATGTAAATATTATGTTAAGTATGATGAATGTGTGATTGATAGTGTGTGTGTAATGTATGTAAGTATTATTCTGTACATAAATAAATATAAAATATTATGTTAAGTTGAATGTAAATATTATAAATAAAATCAATCGATAAATATAATAGTAGGGTCACCTACATCACTCCCTTCCAGAGACCGAGTTAGGGCAAATAATAATCAGGAAAGCGAACTACCCTTCCCGAGCGTGTCACTCTAACAGGAGGCGTCTCTGGTTTTGACTGTGAAGGGTTAGGAGATACGTTATCACGATCACGTGATGGTTCGCGTCGTGGTGGAAAGTCACGCCTTGGTGTTGGCGTGTCTGTAGACAGTATATAGGCTGGCTTAAGGCGGTCTATGCTAACTGTCATATCTTTATCTTTGACGCGTATTTTAAAAGTTTTAGCACCTCTCTTGAGCACTTCGTATGGCCCGTTGTAAGCAGGCTGGAGTGAACCACGTAGCACTTCTTCCCTAAGAAATACGTGACTACATGTGGTAAGTTCTTTAAAAACGAAAGCTCTGCGGCTAGAGTGATGCTGAGGTGGAACTGGGCGAATGTTCTCGGCAAAGGATTTCATGCGAGCTGAGAAATCGGTTATGTCGGTGGTGTAATAAGCAATATCGTGGCCAAAAAATTCGCCAGGCAGACGAAGTGGCTCACCGTACACCAGCTCAGCTGATGAAACTTGGAGATCTTCTTTAATAGCACTCCTTATGCCGAGAAGAACGAGTGGAAGAGACTCGGTCCAGTTAGCGTCAGCGTGGCAGGTGATTGCTGCCTTTAATTGCCTGTGGAAACGCTCCACCAAACCGTTGCACTGTGGGTGATAGCTCGTCGTCCTACGGTGATCGAAACCGATGGACTTGGATAACTGTTTAAACAGTGCCGACTGGAATTGCCCGCCTCGATCAGTTACGATCTCGGTAGGGCAACCAAATCGAGCTACCCAGATGGAAATGAACGCTTTGGCCACCGTTTCGGCTGATATATTGGTAATAGGCACAGCTTCGGGCCATCGCGTGAAGCGATCGACTGCTGTGAGGCAGTACCGATATCCATCAGCGGGCGGTAAAGGGCCGATAAGGTCTAGATGGACAGATTTGAATCGCGCTGAAGGTAAGTCGTGCGTACCTATTGGTGAAGCCACGTGTCTTGTGACCTTCGAGCGCTGACAAGTCAAACATGCCTTAGCCCATTCTCGGCAGTTCTTGCGCATTAGGGGCCAAACGAAGCGTTGTGCAACGAGTTTAGATGTAGCGTTCGCACCAGGGTGGCTGAGCGAATGAAGGCAATCAAATACCTGCTGACGTAATGGCTTTGGGACGAAAGGCCTGGGTGTCGGTGTACTGACGTCGCAGTACAATACTGCTCGACTCCCAGGTACGCTCGTCTTGACTAGACAAAGTGCGGTATCACCTTTGAGGTGATCTGCAAGCTCAGGATCTGTTGATTGGAGCTCGGCCATCACTTCAAGGTCGACAGGTGTCTGCAGTTCTTCAATACGCGACAGTGTGTCGGCAACCAAGTTGTCTTTGCCGGCTATAAATACAATGTCGGTGGTGAACTGCGAGATGAAGTCTAGGTGTCTATACTGACGTGGCGAACTGTTACTTTTTCGTTCGTGAAAAGCGTAACAGAGCGGCTTATGGTCAGTATAAACTGTGAAGTGAGTAGCTTCAAGCATGTGTCGGAAGTATTTTATACTCTCGTAAATGGCTAAAAGCTCACGGTCATACGGTGAATATTTCGTTTGTGACGGGCTCAATTTACGAGAAAAAAATGCTAGTGGCTGCCAGTCTCCATCTTTGAGCTGCTGCAGCACACCAGCTATCGCTATATCAGAGGCGTCAGTGAAGAGTCCTAGATTAGCTTGTGGATCAGGATGCGCTAGAAGAGCTGCATTACAAAGACTTTTCTTGCTCTCTTCGAATGCCTGTAGTGATTTTCCTTCTAAAACGACTGGGTGGGAAGCTTTGACCGATCCAGTCAGCAAAGCATTCAGCGGCGCTTGAATTTTAGCGGCGTTTGGCAAAAAACGCCTATAAAAATTTGCCATTCCCAAATAGCGACGGAGTCCTCGAACGGTTTTTGGTGGGGGGTAATCAATGATTGCCTGCACTTTGCTGTCTAATGGCTTGGTTCCCTTTTCAGAGATGTGGTACCCCAGAAATGCTACCTCAGACGCGCCGAAGACACACTTTGCAGTGTTGATAAGTACGCCGTAGTCTTTCATACGGGTGAAAAGTTGGCGTAGGTGGTCTTCATGGTCACGTGACGTTTTACTATATATCAAAAAATCATCCAAATATGGATAACAAAAGTCGAGTCCACGCGTCATTTCGTCCACGAATCTCTGAAAAGTTTGACCTGCATTCCTAAGTCCAAAAGTCATAAAAGGAAATTCGTATAAACCGAAAGGTGTTGTGATCGCGGTTTTAGGTATGTCGGCTTCGGCAACTGGCAATTGATTATAGGCCTTAACCAAGTCAATAACTGAAAAAAATTTACATCCAGACAAACTGTGCGAAAAATCGTGTATATGTTTTATTGGATACTGATCGGGTATTGTTCTAGCATTAAGTTTTCTATAGTCTCCACAGGGACGCCACCCGTTATCTTTTTTAGAAACGAGGTGGAGAGGTGATGCCCATGGACTATCAGATGGTCGTGCAGTCCCGTTAGCTAACATGACATCAAATTCAGCCTTTGCTATTTTTAATTTATCGGGAGCGAGTCGGCGAGGTGAGGATGACACAGGTGGCCCTGGTGTAGTGCGAATGTGGTGATTAGTGTGGTGTTTGATAATACCCGGAGTACCAGCAGGGCGCGTTAGCTCCGGATATTCGGACAAAATTTTGTGATACTTACTGTCACCACCAGTCGCTACTTTGACACTAGATACGAGACTATTACTTATATCTACGCATGCTACAGCACTGACATTGGTTGAGCTATCGACAAGTTTTTGTTGACTGACATCCACAACAAGTTTGTAGTGTGATAAAAAGTCTACGCCTATGATGGCTTTCGTGACGTCAGCGACGACAAAACGCCATGGAAAATTTCGTCGCAAACCTAAGTTGACGTTAAGTTGTAAATAACCATAAGTGTCAATAGCAGAACCATTGGCAGCACTGAGCTGATACACAGTTTTAGCTCGATGCTCACGAAGCGCGGTCACGGGATAAACACAAATGTCACTTCCAGTGTCCATTAAAAATTGCGTATTGGTGCCGCGGTCCGTGATAAACAGGCGACCTGTTGAGATGTGGCGGTCGTCGGTCGCGCTTACTGACCGCCCGACGCGTTTCCCGATGTGTTGAAGTCGCAAGGCTTCACGCACTTGTGCGCCTTGGTTCCATGCTTGTTGTGGTACCAACAAATGGGGAACCGGCGATAATTCGACTGGGAGCGGCGAGATGCTGAGCGATTGCGCTGACCACTGCCACGCTCTCGCGGTCGTGGACGGTGCTGAGATTGTGACATGAGAACACTTACTTGTCGCGTCAGCTCAGATACCTGACGTGTCAGTTGGTCTATCGGTGAATCTGATTCTGCTGGTGTTGTGGCTGCTACCTGAGCCACCGGCGTCGCGATATCGTGAACGCGGTCAGCGAGCTCGGCGAGCGCGTCCAAAGGCAACGTTGATTGCGATGCGACAATCGGCTGCAGTGTGGTAGGTAGCCGGCTGGCCCAAATGGTACGCAAAAAGTCTTCGGGTACTTCCGGTCCGGCTAGATGCTGGAGGTGACGCAGAAACTGTGATGGCTTGCGCGTACCCATCTGCTCATGCGTGATCAATTGCTTCACCTTGTTCTCACGTGTTGCTGACAAACGCTTGATTAATTCGTCTTTGAGTTTATTATAGTCAGGTGGACCAGTGAGGATGTCCTCGATTTCTGCCGCATACTGCCGGTCAAGTGTAGCCAGGATGTGATAAAATTTGGTAACTTCGTCCGTTATGTTCATAATCACAAATTGTCCCTCCACTTGCGCGAACCATATTGCCGGTTTTTCTGGCCAAAATGGAGGACACTTCAAGTGGTATGGCGTACTCGTTGATTTCTGTTCGGGCGACGCCATCTTGTCATACGCACGACGGCGACGATGCATGTCCACGTTGCCGGGCGTTTTCTCCGTGTCCGACATTGATGCATATTCCCTGTCTTCGGTGCTCATGTTGAGGGGTCACCAGTTTATGGCGGTGGCAGGCGTTGTATGCGAGAGCTCCGCAAACGTGCCACACATCGAATTGTCTAGTAGGGACTTGGTTGAAGGCGCGCGTCGTCGGCCAGCGGCTGCGCATGCGCCGACCACTGTGCCGCATAACGGGAAAAGGCTATACAAGAATCCGCACGCGGCGATGCCTGCTCGATTGAATATTAATGTAAATATTATGTTAAGTATGATGAATGTGTGATTGATAGTGTGTGTGTAATGTATGTAAGTATTATTCTGTACATAAATAAATATAAAATATTATGTTAAGTTGAATGTAAATATTATAAATAAAATCAATCGATAAATATAATAGTAGGGTCACCTACAAGCAGCACCCGTTCACGAGTTGACGCATGTGCCAGCCATCGCTCTCCTCAACCATGTTTGAGGGAAGAGGGCGACCCGCCACACGACGCCGCCGCAAGAAGAAGCTTTTTAGTGAGCGTGAGTGCTCTGAGTATACACGCTTTCTTATTATTATTAAAATAACACAACGGGGACAAATAATACATACAAGAATTTACAAAATTAGGGACAGACAACTAAAGAATAAAAATAACCTAACACCTAACACTTTTTTTTTTTTTTTTTTTATAACAAACAGCGAAACTTTCCATTCAGGGCCTCCATTATCGCCATGTTGCGATCTTTGATAGCCATTTTGAGGTTGTAGTCTAAAATGGTCCTTGGTGTAGCTGCCATTGCCCGCCGCACAAAACGGCTGATGGCATCTCCTTCATCATCGGTGTAGTAAGTGAAGGTCCCGGTGTGCCTCGAGACTGCCACGACTGCATGCGAGACGCTGTCATGTAGCTGCAGTTTGCCTTTGGTCTTAATGACGATGACCGACTCGTACGTCAAACCTTGAGCTTCATGGATGGTGAGGATTCGTGACCCTGTACCTCCCCCGTAACCCTGGTTGCTAAGGGTTAACTTTTCTTCTTGAGTGTGGACCAAGAAAAGAGTTTTAGGGGCGGCTTTGGGTATTTGGGAACCCGTGAACCTTCTCTGCTCTAGTGACTGGATGTGGGCGGCTGAGGAATATATTCCTGAATATATTTCTCTCAGCGCATATGCGACGTCCATTGGATTGCGATGCGTGCATAACAATTCCTGGCTGATGTTGGTTACCAGATTTGGGCGATGGTACCTTAACTCAAAGAGATTTTCTCTGTCGATATAAGGCAACTGGTTGATATCTCCAATGAGAACAATCTCGCCGGCACCAGACAGCCGTGTAGCCATTACGATGGCTCCGAAATGGTTCATGAGTGCTTCATCTACCATAAGGCGGATGTAGCTCTCGTTTTTTCTGAAACCATTTACGAGAACAGAAGCCATGGTGCGCACTCTGGTCTTTACCAAGTTTCCTATCCGGTGCGCTAGCTTCTCTCTCAGATCTTTAGCTGCCTCTGTTGTTGTGGTGATAATGGCGTCCTTGTTCGCATCAAAGTTTCCAACTACCCAAGTTGTCTTGCCGCATCCTGGAACTCCATTGACCCACTGTATATTAGGTACCTCCCAGTTTTCCCACAATGCTTTAACTCCAGAACCCTCCTCGAGAAATTCCGCCATTTTGAGGATTTTGTCATCTAGCATTATTTTGGTGTGCCGGGTTGTGACTACAATAGGGTCATTCAGTGGTGTCGCATATTTTGGTCTTCCCGTCCGCTCCGTTTCACCCTCATCTAGGGCCACAAAACCATTCTTAGCGCTGTAAGCTGCCATATGATGACATGACATTTCACCTCTTATGACCAGGGATGATTCGTTGTCATATATGGCTGCTTCTGCTTCATCTAGTCTCACCCTCAGAAAGCTTTCGGATCCAAGTCTAAATAACTCCAAGATATTTGCGCATATTTTGAAGTTGACTTGTCTCGTTGCCCTTGCGACGGCTAAAAACTCGATGAATGCATTTCTGGCATGTTCTGATGGTGTGTGTGCTGGGATATAACGGGGTGGACAGACCTGGCCCATGTCGGCTCTCGTCCGGGCAGCTCGCAGTGGTACCAGTTCCGGAGCCGCTTTTGCTACTTCTGGTGGTGATTTTGGTGTCGACCTGAGCAAGCTCTGCCCTGCAACACTGAAAGCCGTTAGAAAAGCCGAGTTAGATGATGTGGGGTTAGACAATTTAAAAATATTGAGGATCTGCGAAAAAAATAATTCATATATCTGTTTGCGAAATATTGGCTATGTATAATAATAATCTTTGTTAGAGTCAAATGCAAGTTAGCTGGAATAGCAGAGAGACACCTGACCCTACCATGCCAGTTGTCAGGTAACACGAAAATTTTGGATATATGAAAAATATCGGTCTATACCTACATATATAGGCGGCAAAATCATATTTGTGGAAGAAAACGGGAGATTAATACAAACACTTGGCCCGTTTTATTTAATTATTTTGTAGATTATAATAAAATTATACACGTAACATTTCTGAAATTTCGCTTACAACAACAAATTAGTAGAAGTTACTACCTAGAAGGGTACTCCCCGAAGCCCGCTAATATAAACCTGCCAATATCTAGCCGCAATCTAAGTTTCGAATCTATTCCGTCGTAGATCTGTATGTAAATTGAATTTGTCACAATGGGGCTGGCGGCCGTGGCGGGTCCCGTAGGGGTTTACTCAGTTAACCAGCGATTCTTAAATTGTGGCCGCGGGCCATCATTGACCCCTGCGAACATCCTTACGGCTGCACCGATAAATGAAGTTATGAAGTTGTATACTGAGATTTTTAAGCTCCTAGAGACAGACATTGACTATATCTCATCACCGCTACGTGTTTCTCATTACTACGTAGGTACATCCGCGGGAAACGCTAGTTCTTAAATAAAAAAAACAGTTTAATTGGATGCTTATGGAAAACTCTTGAAGAGTCACAGACGTGTTTCAACAGGCCCCCCTTATTTTGGCATTGCGAAGTCACAGAAGATAGCAGAAAATCGATTATCGAGAGAATCGTTCCATCCTTTGAACTTTAAAAAGGCCTCACGAAGCGATTTCGTGTTTGACGGTGGAAAATACCATTTAGAAATAGTGTTCCTTCACCACCAGAAGTTTGAGAACCACTGAAGTTAAAGCGTTTCAACTTAAATTGATTTATGCGATGGCGGCGTTAAAAAATGCTAATTATATTCCAAATAGGAGGGCCGCAGTGAATCAAACAGCAACGCCCCCTCGGTCATTCTTTGTAACTTATAACATGATGTTGTAGGTTTTTTTTTGTGAAACATCTATTGGCGCCTTAACAGTAAAACCAACTCGTTGGTATGATATGACAGACAATGGAATAACGCTCTTTGATGGAGTCACGCCCCTTCTCAACCAATATCTTGTCTGCTCTCAACTCCCTTGCGTATGCTTGCGCGTATACTATACACTTTATTAAGTTTTTTTTTCTCACACTAAATATGTGAGTTGTACTCGTATTATGAGAAAAAAAAATAAGTTTTCGAGGTAATGATATTCGATATTTCATCATTCGGATCATAGCTAGGTAAACAAGCTTGAGATTGTTTTCGTGACGAGCGGATCAAAAACAGTGGAGAGAAAAGTTTTTGGACAAATTGCTACGCAGTTCGAAGTACGTTTACGTCAGTACGTTTTAAGTTTAAAAAAAAAACCACTAGAGAACAGCTTGAAAAGATCAGTAAATATTATATTTAAGCTATTGTTAAAAAGATTTAAGAAAAAAAAAGAGATCAGTTATCGGTTTCTTCTGGGTAAGGGTGTTTCATCGTAGACCGCAGCACCGCTTAGCATCAGATGAGTTGGCAGTCAAACGCAAAGTTATCATGTGATTATTCCGGTCCCATTCGTTAGGACTTAAGGTCAAAATTACCTTTGTCCTTTTATTAATGATATTGTTTCATTCTGTTTATCTTTCGTATACCTACTGTGGGATAATGAGTGGGAAAATTTCCACAAGTGGAAACCTACACAATGAGGGTAAAATGCTGAATGATTGTATCATCTGTCCCAACCGGATGTCGAGCTACATGGAGTGTGTGAGGACGCCAATAGACTAAAGCTTTCATTCATTTCATTCATTCGATGAACGATGTGGGAGTGAAACGTTTCAAGATACCGTGGCGCGTCCACACGGGAGGTTCACTATTAAAGCATCGGTAGAGAAACGTTTGCGTTTGATTTCTATATCTGGACTTTAACTGAACGGTTTAAAATGCTTGGTACAGGTTACGTTGTTGATAGAGCAAAAGCGATATTCCCCACAATATGCGAGGGGCTTTAAAATAATTGAAAAATAAAAAAAATGTATAATAGTTATTTGTTATACAAGAGTGCAAAGTTGCTTTTTAACCGCGTGCTCAATTTTGATGACCGAGCAAGCGAAGGATTCTAAAATTCTAAAATTGATTCAAAAATTAGAATCCTGAGCGTTAGCGAGGGAATCAAATAGCACGAGGTGAAAAATCTTTGCACTCTAGTGCAACACGTAACTTTTCATCCCACCTCAGCGAGGAAATGACTAAATGCAAAAAAAACATTTACAATCACAAGATACTTTTATTTCAGTTTAGGTATTAACTACTACATTATGATAGGTGAGTATTACATAATATTCTTTAAATTATAACAAATAACACTTAGGTATAATGGTTGATGACCATACGAGGCTCTTTTTAAAAATGCCACTAATTTAGGATAAGTGTCGATATGTATGTATTTTTTCATCTTTATTGTTGCTTTTAGCATTGAATACGTATTCCATAGAGTGCTTGATTTCTTGGTCTCGGATAATTCAATAAAATATGCCAGCAAAACGTTTTCGGGGAAGTTTTGGCTCCTTTTGCTAGTCGCCACGTTTTAAATATAGTACTGTTTCAAATACTTCTCGCGAGATTGTTGAGGGAGAACACTCAGCGCATTATTAACAGTTTCAGTCAATTCTGTTGGCGTCAAATAAACTTCTTCGTCGCTAGAATCACTCATTTTAGGTTTTTCACTTGTTTTCCAATTTCTTGTTTTTAACTTAAAATTTTAACAATATATCGTGAAAAGAAAATGGTGCGCGCAAAGCAAATTAAAAAAAGTACACCAAGAAGGTTTCGAGTCTGAGTTTTTAACAAATTAAAAAAGGTTGTATGATAAATTCGGCACCATGGAGGTAGAAGTAAATAGGTTTAATGATGTTTTGAATTCACAAACTTAGTGCACACGATGTTCTAAATTTGAATTTACTTTATCCTCTAGCTAGCGGATAAAAACGGCTTTTGCACTCAGATATCGAAGAGCAAAAATACTCTTTCCGAGATGGGGGGATGAAAAAAATATTTCAAAACACGCTTTTATAAAAGTAATCCTCAAAACGAATCGATCAAGCCCAAACTCGATGGGTTTATCTTGTTTAGTTCAGATGTTCCTATGGCCACCTTCCGATTCTATCATCAAACCCCGGATATCATGTAGCGCCAAAATAATCACCAAAACAAAACAACTTAGCCCAATTTGGGCTCATTTATTTTTCAAATAACGCGTCTCCCTATAGCCGCGTACTATTTTCTACTTGTTTACAAGTAGAAAATCGTCATGTAGCTCTTTCTCTTCTGACGTGCGACATACTACTGAATTGTCCGGCCGAGCCGGCAGGACCTATATAATTACTTGTACCACTATAGAGCATTACACCTAATCTACAGAGTGCGCTGACTTAGGATAGGTTAAACATAACTTAGTTATTCCAAAAGGCTCAGAATTACGCCAACAGAATTAAACAATACTCAAGAAGCCACGTGAACACAATAAGCTTAGCCATTTCAATAGGCAGGAATTCGAGTCGATCTTATGAGTGGAGCAGAAATCATTCATGGGCAATAACACCCATTTCTGTTGGGCGCCACCGCGGTTATTGGCAAGGGGCTAGGGTCACCATATGGACGTTTGCGAGCTCTGATCACAGCATAGACATTGGAATATAAAAGATATAAAATGACAGGTAAAGATAAAGTTTCCGGCAGCCTAGTGGTGAGACCGTCTGACTTGCGATCCGCAGGTCCTGGGTTCGAATCCCACGGCACGCACCTCTGTCTTTTCGAAGTTATGTGCGTATTGTTGATTGCCGCCAACTTCAAACGGTGAAGGAAAACATCGTGAGGAAACCTACATGTATGAGAGTTCTCAATGATCTTGAAGATCTGTGAAGTCTGCCAACCCGCACTTGGCCAGCGTGGCAGACTATGGCCTAACCCTTCTCACAATGAGAAGATGGCCCGTTCCCAGCACTGGGACAGTTTGTGCAAACAGGGCTGATAAAAAAAAAAATACAGGTGAGAAATGTCACCAAAATGATTCGTAAATTGTAAACGAATAGGTACTTATTAAAATACCATAAGATTTATTAAATTTCTCCATTTGACAATGTTAATATGTGATACTTAAACATAAATAAAACGTTTAATGTGATTAAATTGATATTTCATTTAACTATAGAAGAAAAATTCTAAAGATATTGTATAAAAATTCCATGAACATGAAAATGTATGGACTTTGATAGGCTTTGTAATTTTTCTCGACTTAAAAAACCGTACTTGGAATAAAACCTATATCCACCAATTTTTTAAACAAACGTTATTTTTTTGTCTACGCTAGCAACGTTAGTCATATTATGTCTAGCAACATTAGTCATATTATGACTAATTATTATTATGTCATATTATGACTAATGTTGCTTGCGTAGACAAAAAAATCAAAAACTTCGACTATTTAATAAGATTCTAACTCTGTGAAGAAAATTATTTTATGAAAAAGGAACGTTTGTTTATGTTTATATGTTATATGTTTGTTTATCGTAAAAGTATATGATCTCAACTTTTAGTGCTTCACAGTCTCACTCACAGCATAAACACGCACACACTTACACTCTCCTCTCTACACACCACACAACCCTCACATACGCACACATCCCTCTACTCACAGTCTAGATATATTACACGGCTTCGGCACACCCTCGCACGCACACGCACTCACACAATGCATCCATGCATTGGACGTAATTTCACCAAACCAACGGTAAACAAAATATGTAGTTTAAATTAATCATTAGGTATGTATAACTCATTGTTTTCATAACCTATATTTCGAACATATTATTTTGTATCTATCTAGTGTATAATATCAAATTGTATTTTAATTTTTGTCATTAATAGTAATAATATAATATATTTCATTTCATTTCATTATTAATCAGTAAATTAATTTCCTAGCGCGCGTAAAAATAGGAACATCTGCTCTGGGCTTCCAAGATACCGGCTTAGCCAAGTTTGGGGCCCACTGACAATGCATAGCAATAGTAATTCTATTTCGGAAATAAACATTTACTTTACTTTATTTTACTTATAACGTTAGAAGATCAGTAAAGAAGGTTGTGTGTCAAGTACGGTTTTTCAAGTCCAGAAAAATTACAAAGCCGATCAAAGTCCAGACATTTTCATGGAATTCTTTGTCACTTTATCTCAGTTTGCTGAGAACAATCTTGGAATTTTCAAGGTTAGAGAGCGTAGATATTTTCTAGATTGACGAGCTCCATCCTCGACCACACCGAACGGACATTCTCCGTCTCCCGCCAATCTTGGATTTTTCGTCCGCTCCCGGCCTCTCCCTAAATTGACGTCATGAGCAAGCAGCTGTCAAACGACGACCTTAACTTCATACATGGTTGTGTGTGATATACATATACCTACAGATGTCTACTTGCGTATGTAAATAGTTCGCCTTTTTATGGACTGTCTGGCGTGTGCCGTCGCTTAACATCGAGTTATTGGGCAAACGTAATCTATTTAACGTAAAAAACCTAATCCAAACGAACCCATGATCTTATGCCTAGAAACGCATACACATTGTCCGGACATATTCAGACGTATGGTGACTTTATCGGGGATAGGATTATTGGCAAATTGTTCCGCTCCTATTCCGAGTTCCCATGAAATATAAAGCACCTATACACCGGATGGACCGAATCATTTCACTACTCGACAACAGCTAAATTGGATTTAGCTGTTTTCGAGTTATTAGGAATAAGCTTTGGTAATTGTATTAGATTAATAAATTTTCGGTGCAGTTATTTTTAATGGGAAAAGCTGACCTCCTTTTTCAGAAAGTTTTAAACTGAAAATTCAAGTAGGTATGTCGTGTTCTTTGCCGCCATCTCTGCTTCCTGAGACCTACAATCTTGGAATTTTCAAGGCTAGAGTGAATAGGCATCTTCTTCTAGAAAATTCTTTGCTTTATTAATTTTTGAATAATATCTAAAAAAATAAAAATTTCATTGTATTCCTGAGTAAAGTAATCTGACGCGATTATAGAATCGCAGAGTTCCACCTACACGTTTTTCTTTGCAAAAGTATCAAATGTCAAGGATTATCGTATAAACATCTGCACATCTTCTAATCTTCGAATCGAAGACGGATCATTTGACATTCAATGACATACCTCATCTTGACATAAAAATAAGAAAGAGAGGTTTCTTTAAAAAGTTTACAACCGGGAAGGATTTAGTAAAAGTAAAACCTTCTTACTCCTCATCCAATGTGTATAAGGTGAAAATAGAGTTACTTCGACGATTAAGCGTTTTGTTTAATTACGATTACCCGACTGATCATGATGATATGAACTTTATGTATCCTAATCCTTTCTAATATTACAAGTAACGAAGTAGCGTACTTTGAAGTCGGTTGTTTTAGTTTTTTAAACTATAAAATTATTAAATCACGTTATAGACTGAATATTTATAAATTCAGCTCGCATTGTCAGCGTAGAATTGTAACATGTTAATTTAAATATGTATCAAAATATTATGTTTAAAAAAATTAGAACTTTTAAATACCTTTAATTGAAGTGCCACTCAATACGTATCTCACTTTTTTACCTTATTTTTATTTGATTTATCTTAGTGGTTGCTTTTTTGGTATAACAATAAAATAAATAAATAAATAAACACTAACATTCATTTATTCGAATAGCAAATATTTACAAGTATCTATGTTAAAAGTAAAACAATATACGCGACTGCATAAAACTGCGTCTTTCGTAGTGCAACTTACGTTAACGTTACGCATGATAATATGATGTCGAGTGTAAGTTTTTGCGAGAAAGTATATACATATATTTTAAGTACTTATTTTAAATCAAAATCAATATATACTTATAAGTTTCCGGCAACCTAGTTGGGACACCGTCTGACTTGCGATGCGCATGTCCTGGGTTCGAATCCCGCGGCACGCACCTCTGTATTTCTATTTTCGAAGTTATGTGCGTATTGTTGATTGCCACCAACTTCGAACGGTGAAGGAAAACATCGTGAGGAAACATACATGTCTGAGAGTTCTCAATGATGTTGAAGATGTGTGAAGTCTGCCAACTCGGACTTGGCCAGCGTGGTATACTATGGCCTTGCCCTTCTCACAATGAGAAGATGGCCCGTGCCCAGCAGTGGGGCAGTTTGTACAGATTCAGATTCAGATATATTTACTGATATTTTTATTTTATTTATATATTTATTGATACAAACAGGGCTGATAAAAAAATACACAATACACAAAATATTCAAACACAACTGTAGAACATCGGCAATATTAGCCAACTAACAAGAGCATGATTACCGTTTCAGCATTTCTAAACAAAGGGTCGGTACCTAGCTGAAACTGCTCTTACAGAGGTCGTAGCAAGTTAATTTCTGATAAAACTGGGAGCAGGTAGCAATAACAATAGCATAAATAACGGCGTAACAGATATAATGGCTGCGGTAACAGGTACAACACCTAAAGATAAGGTCGAGATTGGAGAGAATATTTAAATAGGAGATGAATATTTTGGGTACCTACGCAGTGGTGAGGAACTTTGCGGTTGTAAGGATGTACCCTTCCGGACACTTATTTTAGCGGATAGATCGAAGCGTTTACAGTGATCTCTTAAAGGGGATGTCAAAAGATCATATCACTTCGAAACATTACAAAAACGGCCAAGTTCGTGTCGGGTCACGTAAAGTTCGGGTAGCAGCTGTACACCACAATACGGGCTTAGAACAGAAGCGTTAGTAAGTAGAATAGAAAAGTAAATGTATGGGATTGACATTAGCTAACGATATGTCACGTGACACCACATCACAGTTTCTTCATTTAGTTTCGAAATCGTAAGTATTTGTAGAAATAGATACATTTGCCACTGCATTTAATGTGATTTGCTCCATACAAATGGATTTATTTTTACTAGACTACTTTTCACGGCTAAACGGCTGAACTAATCGTTATAAAATTTGGCATAGAGATTGCAGGTGAAACCGCAGGGTGCAACTAGTTAATAAATAAATATTTGTGGAAATTTACACAACACCTTCTAGGCTAAACTAAGAAAAGCTTGTACTATGAAACTAGACGGCTGATAGAATATATATATATATATATTGTAACGATGATGATGATGATGGTGAAATTTCTAGAAGGAAATGCTCCCCGACTATTTAAATAAAGAATCTCGTCAACATTCTAGAAAGTTCGAAACAAATGATAAAAACAAAAGACGATCGAAATTGAACATTCTGGAACGAAACAAATGACGAACGAAATGACTATCGAAATAAAAGCTTCTAGAAGGTTCTGCGGGGTATATAAGGAGCTTCAGTCGCGGACAGAGGGCAGTTCAGATACAAGTAGCATACAGGAAAGATGAAAAAGTTACATGTGAAAGTGAAGTGTTGAAGTGAACAGTATAGTGAAGAGACGTTATAGTAGTAGTGTGTCGATCGGAACACGGTCTCTGTGTGTTTGTAGCGCGTCGATTCGGTAATTATTGTCGGTGTTCGTGTTATCGACTGTGAGTGCTCTGTAGAAGATAACACGTGTCAGTGAATTAAACGGGCTTGAATAACATCGTTGTTTCCTTCCAATCCCTATACCCACTTCCCGTAACATTTGGTGTCAGAAGTGGGATTGGAAGGAAGGGTGCCTGTCATGCCCAGAGAAGGCCCAAACACCCGCTCAAGGGGAGCCGCTCTGCAACAAAGCGGCGAAGAACAGGAAGCCGCTAGCACGGGAAATCCACGGATACGTGAAGCAGCCGGTGAGGGGACTTCTGGCGGTGCCACTGTGAGTGCTTCGGTTCCTCCAATGAACCCTCATGAAGGAACCTCTGCCAGTGCTACTGTGAGTGCTCCAGTTTCTCCACTGGACCTCGGTGTGCTATTGCAACAAATGCGCGCCATGCAGGAGGAGCAGGCACGCCGTGAGGAGGAACGCCGGCACCACCAGGAGGAACAGGCACGTCGCCAAGAGGAACAGCTGCGTGCCTTGCAGGAGGAGCAGGCACGCCGTCAAGAGGAACAGGCACATCGTCAAGAGGAACAGCTGCGTGCCTTGCAGGAGGAGCAATGCACTATGCAAGACCGTATCCTTACAGCCATCTCTGAAGGGGCAGTGAAAGTCGCGGAAATACGGAAGAATGTGGAGCTGCTTGAAGATCGAGTAAACGAGCACGAAACCCGTTTTGAATCTGCGGAAGAGCGTCTCCGGAGGCTTGAAGTAAGCGGTGTTCCAACTCCAGTCACAGCTTTGGGTGGCAGTTTCAAAATTCCGACATTTGATGGGACCTCTTCATGGGCTGCATATAAGCGACAGCTTTTGGCTGTTGTCGAACTAAACAACTGGAGCGAGGGAAAAGCAAAGACAGCTCTCACTTTGGCATTGCGTGAACAAGCCACGTCGGTACTGGAGGCCGTAGAACCTAATGCCTCGTACCAGGAGTTGGTGGATGCTTTGGAGTCCCGATATGGCGACTCACATCTAGAACATGCCTACCGGGCCCAACTTCGTGATCGATCCCAAAAATCCAACGAAAACCTGCAGCAGTGGTCTTTGGAAGTAGAGAAGCTGGTGAGAAAGGCATATCAATCTTCACCGGCGACCCTGGTTGACAGTATGCTGCTGCAGACGTTTGTCGATGGAATTAACGACAAAGAAGTGAGGGCAACAGTACGCTTGGCGCACCATGAAAACATCAAAGAGGCGGTGGCACACGCTCTCGAGGTGGAGGCGGTACGTCGCGATTCCAAGAGCGGCTCTGTGCGTAAAGTTGTTTCAACAGAAGAGCGGGAAATACCACGGCGGACCTTTGCTCCGCGTTGCTACCAGTGTGGAGAGCGTGGGCATTTGAGATATGGTTGCCCCAATCGTAGCTCGGTAAGGCGAACCGACGCTGGAACACAAGCGTCGGAGAATTCGGAAAACTAAAACAGGCCAGAGCTACGGGGTGGGCGCTGGCCGGTAATCAGGGAACCCCAAATTTTATGATCTATCAAAGCTCAGATGGGAACAGCTTAACCGTCGATGGAAGAATAAATGGAACTGCATGCCAACTGACTTTGGACACAGGAGCTTCGCGTACGGTAGTGGGGGTACAGATGACACGGAATAGTAGAAAATTATATTCCTGCAGAGAGACTGTGCAGTTGAAAACAGCTACCGGCCAGCGCATACCTGTAAGAGGGGAGCAGAAGGTGGCGATTAAGGTTGGTGACAAGCTTTACTGGCATTGGGCGGTGATAGCTGAAATTGTGGATGACTGCATCATCGGTTTGGATTTTCTGAAAGAACATCAGTGCAAACTTGATATTGAATCCGGAATCCTTAAGTGTGGATCGATTGAGGTTCCAATGAAGGGAGCCAGGGGAGGTAAAGTCTACTGCCTTAAGGACACTAAGCTACCACCACGAACTCAGACTTTGGTACCGATAAAGTTAGCCGAAAATGTAAGCACTGATCGACAAAATTGTTTGGTTATAGAGAGAGTCAAAGGAGAAAACGCATGGTTACCGGCTAGAACGGTTGTTGGAACGACACAAAAGATGGCGGTACCGGTCTTGAATTTGAGTGATGATCCTCAAATACTGAAGAAGGGGTGTCTGATCGGTGAGAGCGAAGAAATAGTCTGGCTTCGAAATTGCGACGAAGTGAAGAAAACTCACTCAAATGCGGTCGATTTTAGTAACGTCCTAGATAACTGCAAGGGGGATTTAAGCACAGTGGAGCTGACAAAAGCGAAAAATTTACTGCGACACTTCGGCGACATTTTCTCCAGAGGGGACGCGGACATTGGAAGAACAGGGCTATTTCGACATCGGATCAACACCGGGAACGAGCAACCAATCCGCCAACGGCCTCGGCGGATACCGTTCGCTAGAGAAAAGGAAGTTGAGGACATGCTAAAGGAGATGGAAGGTAATGGAGTCATTGAACCATCTTCTAGCCCTTGGTGTTCTCCAGTTGTCCTAGTTAAGAAGAAAGACGGGTCTACCAGGTTCTGTATCGATTATCGGCGATTAAATAATGTGACAAAGAAAGATAGCTATCCACTACCAAGGATAGACGACACGCTGGACACTTTAAATGACATGAGATGGTTCTCCACGCTTGATCTCAAAAGTGGCTACTGGCAGGTGGAAATGGATACCAGTGACAAGGAAAAGACGGCATTCTCCACAGGGAAAGGACTTTGGCAGTTCAAGGTGATGCCATTTGGATTATGTAATGCTCCAGCCACTTTTGAGAGATTAATGGAGCGTATACTAGCCGGTCTGTTAGGGGAAGCTTGTCTGGTGTACCTCGATGACATAATAATAATCGGACGGAACTTCGACGACCATCTGAAGAAGTTGGAGAGCGTGTTCAACAAAATAAGAGGAGCAGGCTTGAAATTAAACTTAAAGAAGTGCTCTTTCTTCAAACGCCAAGTTGAATATCTGGGGCATGTTATATCTGAAGAGGGCGTGGAAACTGATCCAGCAAAGATTTCCGCAGTGAAAGATTGGCCTACTCCAACCGATAAAACTCAAGTAAGAGCATTTATGGGACTATGCTCGTATTATCGTCGTTTCGTAAAGAATTTTTCCGATATTGCCAAACCACTGCATAGACTCACAGAAGAAAAACGGCCATTTGTTTGGGACCAAGAATGTGAGGCAGCTTTTAATGAATTGAAAGATCGGCTATGTGAAACTCCAATTCTCGGATATCCTGATGCGAATGGTGATTTTATAGTTGACACCGATGCGAGCAATGTAGGCATCGGAGGAACATTGTCACAGAAGACACAGGACGGGGAAGTGGTCATAGCCTACTTCAGTAAATCGTTGTCCAAACCTGAAAGGAACTATTGTGTGACGAGAAGAGAACTACTAGCTGTAGTAAAAACGTTACAACACTTCAAGAAGTATTTGCTAGGGCGGAAGTTTCATGTCAGAACAGACCACGCGGCGTTGAAGTGGTTACTGCAGTTCAAAAATCCGGAAGGTCAGGTTGCACGTTGGATTGAGCAACTACAAGAATTCGATTTTGAGGTAGAGCATCGTAGTGGAAGTTCCCATAGAAACGCTGATGCTTTGTCAAGACGGCCCTGCTCTGAGAATTGTAAGCATTGTGGAAGACAGGAAGCAAGAGATGAAGTTACAGTCCGACTGATTAGAACAGATGCCCTTGATGATGACTTTAGCAACGATGCTATGCGTAGAGCTCAAAATGAGGATGAAAATTTGAAACCAATTCTGGATTGGATGACAAGTGGAACTCCTCGTCCCGGGTGGAGTGAGATATCTGGTATGAGCGCAATCACTAAAAGTTATTGGGCACAGTGGAATAGTTTGGTCCTCTGTGATGGAGTTTTGCATCGAAAATGGGAAAATGTGTCTGGAAACGACACCCATCTACAAACTATTGTACCGAAAGCAAAAATTTCGGAAGTACTAAGAGTTTACCATGACGGAACATCGGGTGGGCATCTCGGAGTAAAAAGGACACTTATGAAAATACGGCAACGTTATTATTGGTTACATTGCAAGGAAGATATCGAGGACTGGTGCAGGAAATGTGAACGATGTTCTTCGGTTAACGGACCCCATACACGGAGTCGAGGGGCGTTACGGTTGTATAACGTCGGAGCTCCTTGGGAACGGATAGCAATAGACGTTGCCGGTCCATTTCCCTTGTCCAATAATGGAAATCGTTATATTCTCGTGGTTATGGACTATTTCACGAAATGGCCTGAAGCGTTTGCGTTACCTAATCAGGAAGCTGTCACTGTAGCGAGGAAATTGGTGAATGAGGTCTTCTGTCGATTTGGGTTGCCACTTGAAATTCATAGTGACCAGGGAAGAAATTTCGAATCGCATGTGTTCCAGGAAATCTGTAAGTTAATGGGGATACATAAAACGCGAACTACACCATATCACCCACAATCCGACGGAATGGTGGAGCGATTTAATCGAACTTTGGAGCAGCATCAGGCAAAAGTGGTTGATTCACATCAGAGAAATTGGGACGAGTATATTCCTCTGTTCCTTTTGTCATATAGAACGGCTGTTCATGAAAGTACTTGTACTACGCCAGCTCAAGCGAACTTTGGCAGAGAGATTCGACTTCCAGCAACGCTTTTGGCAGGGTGTCCTCCGGATGCACCAAGATGTGTCACAGAATATGCAGATGAACTAAGAAAGCGTATGGAAGACGTACATCAACACATTAGGGAAGCCAATTTGCATGCCAGCGATCGGATGAAAACGCGATATGACAGAAATGTTAACTCAAGAGGATTTGAAGAAGGTTCTTTAGTTTGGCTGCACAACCCTGTGCGAAAGCTAGGTAAATCACCGAAGTTACAGCCAAGCTGGGAGGGACCGTATCAAGTTATTACAAAGCTCAACGACGTAACTTACAGAATTCGGAAAACGTCACGAAGTCCTGCGAAAGTTGTGCATGTGGATAGGTTAGCACAATACTACGGTTCTAATGATGCTCGAGACGAGCATGTCTAAGGAGGGGGTAGTGTAACGATGATGATGATGATGGTGAAATTTCTAGAAGGAAATGCTCCCCGACTATTTAAATAAAGAATCTCGTCAACATTCTAGAAAGTTCGAAACAAATGATAAAAACAAAAGACGATCGAAATTGAACATTCTGGAACGAAACAAATGACGAACGAAATGACTATCGAAATAAAAGCTTCTAGAAGGTTCTGCGGGGTATATAAGGAGCTTCAGTCGCGGACAGAGGGCAGTTCAGATACAAGTAGCATACAGGAAAGATGAAAAAGTTACATGTGAAAGTGAAGTGTTGAAGTGAACAGTATAGTGAAGAGACGTTATAGTAGTAGTGTGTCGATCGGAACACGGTCTCTGTGTGTTTGTAGCGCGTCGATTCGGTAATTATTGTCGGTGTTCGTGTTATCGACTGTGAGTGCTCTGTAGAAGATAACACGTGTCAGTGAATTAAACGGGCTTGAATAACATCGTTGTTTCCTTCCAATCCCTATACCCACTTCCCGTAACAATATATATTATAAATATTATAAATATATACATATGATACCTACATAGAAACACCCAGAGACAGAACAAACATGTATGCTCATCACACAAATGTTGTCCTGGGTGGGGATCGAACCCACAACCTACAGCTCAGCAGGCAACTGAACATGCTACCAACTGAGCCACAAGGCCAGTCAATTTTGTTATCAGTTTATATTATTTATTTATCAGTTTATTATTCATGTATTTATTTATTTTCTTAAGTATAAATTTTTACAATATTTTTATAAAATCACATTAAAAACATTATAAAAACCTACACCTAGATTGCCACCGGCAACGGGGCAGGGCCCAAGCTGCTGGCGGTGGAGGCTACAGAGTGAGGAACCTCCTGACAATGCGTGCCGTGTCTAAGATAACTGCCTTCTGCATTCGACCCTTGACCCAACCATCAAGCGAGAGCCTCTTAAGATGTTGGTCAAGGCTCTTCGCTATTAAGCCGTTTGCCGATACGACTATCGGAACAATGGTCGTCGAGTCAACATCCCACATGGCGGTTATCTCGTGAGCCAAGTCAAGGTACTTGCTGAGCTTGTCCTTCTCAGCCTTCACGAGATTCTCATCATGTGGGGTGGTGACGTCAACGAGCACTGCCCGGCGTTGGGAACGATCTACAATCACAATATCAGGCTTGTTGGCAACAATAATCCTATCCGTGATAATAGAACGGTCCCAATAGAGCAAAGCACGGCCATTCTCAAGAACCGGCGCTGGTGCGTACTTTATCAGTTTTATTATTATATGCTTACATAATATAATATACCTACAGTGAATTTTTCACGGTATTGTGTTCAATAAATTGTCACCTCATTCATCTTTTGTTCTTCATGAAACATCTGTATTCCTTCCGTACAGATTACCAAGTATATCTAATCAATTTCAAATTTATCATAAGTAGGTAAATAAGCGTACTACATAATCGATGAATTCACAAAAGAAAATAGTTTAAATAATGTCATACATTGAAGACCTACTTAAAATTTTGACATATTTATAATTAATTTTAGATAATTAGTAAATGTATTTATTTGACATTTTTTATTTTTTTACAAGGAATGTAATTGTATTGTTAGGTATATATTGAATCTGACATAATTGATGTGTATTATTATTAGTTGATTTTATTTTACGTTAATTGATTAGAACCAACTTAATTTTGCTCTTTCCGAAGTGTATAACGCAGATTCTTTTTACATAAATAGCGGTCCTCCTCTCTTCTATGTTGTTGCGCCCGACAGGGTCCATATGATACGAGTACATTACTAATGCTTATTTGTTTTACCAACAGTGTAATACTATGGAATGGCAATAAAATATCTAAATCTACATCTGAATCTGTATATTTATATTTTTTCTCATAATTTCCGGACTAAATTATCCGGCAAAAAATATTATTTTCCCCTACACAAGACATCCTTAGCTGTCCATAGGTACGGAGCGCTCGACACCTCGAAAACGGATGCTAGAGTGGGACCATTAAATGGTAGATAAGGTTCTGAATGTGCTACGCGTAGCTTTAATGGACTTAACTGGCATGTTAATGCGGGAAAATCAATACATTACAATAAAATAGGTATATCTTCGTTGGATCAAATTAAGCTGAAGTAATTAATGTACTTTGATTTGAATAATAAAAAATATCATTGTTCCCATAGTCGTATACTACACACGATGTGATGGGGTTGAAAAAGATTCATCCCTTCTGTATTTGTATGGAGTACAAACCACCACAAATATAGGTGGTGTACCACCTATATTATTACCCGAATACATAAGAAGGAGGGTTATGTTTTTCGAGTGTATGTATGTTTGTATGAATTTATAATTATTGTATATATGAATATTTCTATTTTATCGCCTAAACTGCTTGACCGATGTGCGAGGTGTCGTTAGATTCGTCTTCACTCCCTGCGTGTCAGGCTATTTTTGTTTTGTAATAATAATAATAATACATTTCTCTCAAAAATAAAATAGACTGTTTTTTCGTAAGCTCCAACGAACTTTTTCGTAATAAACAAGTAATTTTACTATAATTATTCTAAAGAATGCGCATTTATATTCTTTTACAGCTATTTTACGCATACTTTCTCACAAAAATCGTACACTCAACAGCGAATCAAGCATAATGAAATTGGAAATTAGACTGCCAATTTTTTTTCATTTCACACAACATACCTTACCCACCAAAACATTTGCCTGCAACATTTTCTCACATTGGCGCGTTTTCCCTTTAACAACCCCTTTAAAGTTGTTCAACGCGCACTTGGTTTCCAACGAGACGGTTTACGAGGACCGCTATTGCTTTAACCCTGACATTTGCCAAACACACTTGTTACATAAAATTTTACCTACGTGTATCGTACGAAACAATACGCAATAGGTATCGCCTTTGTAACAGAGATCCTGTCACTATCAGGGGATCCTATCTTCTTCTTATTATATTGGGCTTACATAAAATGTGAGGACATATTGCGAATTATATTTATCCCGATTTATGTACTTATCTAGATTCTGTTTAAAAGGTACAAAGTAATATGAGTCTAGTTAGAATCTTACAATATAAAAACCACCGACGTAATAAAACTACATAGTCTTCTCTGCCTGAATTCATCCACCCACCCAAAAAGAGAACTGTTTTATTCTCCACTGCGGTCCGAATTGACCGCTATTGGTCGATACACACCGCGGTGCGAAAGGGCCTATTTAAAGAGCTCTTGGGGGATTCGGACCGCGTTTCAAACCGCTCGGTGCGAAACCCGATACAAAAACGACGAACAGAGTTTATTACAATTAAAATCGATTTCAACATCATGTTCATTTCATGTTTTCTGATGTTTTATACAAATCAAAATTATCTATCTATTTATTCATTAAGTGTGATTCGTTTACTAAATATTAAACTTTTTCTAATAAAATGTCTTCCCCTCTGCCAGCTAAATGATTGGCTTTAATATGTGAAAAATTCATAGTAAGTACGGACGCCGAGCAGGAAGAATTTCGTAGTTTGACTTTGATTACCTATCTCTGTCACTCCCGCGTGATTATTTTGCTATCGCATCGCACAGGTGCCGGTCGTTGCACCTGTGCAAGCGCGATAGCAAAATAATCACGCGGGAGTGACAGAGATAGGTAATCAAAGGTCAATGTACGAAATTCTTCCTGCTTCGCGTCCGTACTTTTAGTAGCAATATGTAACAAAATTACATACATAATATAATCACGCCTGTTTTCCCTTACGGGGTAGGCAGAGCATCAATGACTATGAGGTCGTGTGATGCCACATTTGACCGTGGTTAGGGGGTTAGATGGGAAGGAGAGAGTATTAGAGGGCTAGGAGGTATTGGAGGGTGAGATGTAATGTTGGCCTGCAGTGATAAGGGGTCAGCGTACCGCCCACATAAACAACAAACTCCCTAGAGTCCCTGAAAAGTCGAGTTGAGTCCTTAAAATTATTAAATAAATCAACTTAATTACGAAATATGTTTCGTAGTAAGGAGTTAGTGCTCGTGGCTGAGCACTAACTCCTAACTAGGTTGCCCTGTATTTAGGATATCAGTCCCTTCCTGTCCATATTAAATTTATCATAACTCTTAGAAATATGTTACTATTTAATCAAATAATACTTACGGTGCGAGTTTATATATTTATTAACCGACTTCCAAAAAGAAGGAGGTTATGAATTCGACCCGTATGTTTTTTTTTTGTATGTTTGTTCACCGATTACTCCGTCATTCGTGAACCAATTTTTATCGTTCTTGAATTGACATATTGAGTAAGCTCGCAAGTTGGTCCCATAATTATTTTATAGACATTGCTTTATAACTTTTTGAATAATATCTAAAAATTAAAATTTTCGTTGTATTCCTGAGTGAAGTGCGTCAGATTATTGAATCGCACAGTTCCACCGACACGTTTTTCTTTGCAAAAGTGTCAAATGTTAAGGATTATCGTAGGTATAAACATCTGCACATTTTCTAATTTTCAAAGACGAAGCATTTGTCATTCAATGACATCTCATTTTTGACAAAAAAAATAACGAGCGGGTGAAGAGAGATTTCTTTAAAAAGTTTACAACCGTGAAAAATTTAGTAAAAGTAAAACCTTCTTACTCCTCATCTTCTAGTTTGTCAGAGCTCCTCATCCAATGTGTATAAAGTGAAAATAGAGTTACTTCTCTGATTAAGCGTTTTCTTTAATTATTACCCGACTGAGCATGATGATATAAACTTTATGTATCCTAATCCTTTTTAATATTACAAGTGACGAAGTATCGTACTTTGAAGTCGGTTGTTTCAGTTTTTTAAACTATAATTAAGTATAACATGAATGACCCGAACCATATATGGAAATATTTCAGACAAACATTACAAACAGGGCTCGCTTAGGAACCAATAATTGTGTTAGTTAGTCTGGAAGTCAAAGGAGAACTAACCAACATTGAAGAGGTAAAGGTTTTAAATCACCTTATATGCCTACATATCTACGTTTGTGAACATGAGTGAACTTCAGTCAGTGTGGGTAGGTACCTAACATCAAGTTACTCTAGTTATTCGCTCAATGTTTACTTTGGTATAAGGTACAAATAAATATCTGATTACTTGGTAATCGATCTGAACAGAAAATGGAATTGACAGCAGCGGGTGAAAACATTCTGCCAAATCCATATCCGTAATGTATGTCACAAGCCTTTGCTTATCATAATACAATGTTCATAAATCGTATCCAAATTCTGTACAAATCTGTACAAATTGTTATATAATATGTTGTAGGTATAACTGGTATTTAAGATTAGACAAAACATTTGAATAACTTTGATATTAGGGTGGCGCCGCTGTCCCGCTCGCACGCATTTTTTTTTTATATATATAGTTCATATATAGTTATTGTATGTACTTTTATAATTATTCGTATTTTAGTTTTAAAAAACACTATGACAATGTATTAACAATAACTGTTATTTTTAACTGACTTCCAAAAAAGAGGAGTACTTTGGTTCTGTAAACAAAATAACTGGAATAAGTATGTCATCCAAGTAAATGAAATTGCGTATTTTGAAGTCGGTTGTTTCGGTTTTTTAATTATCGCACCACATCCGTAAAAAAGCAAACCGTAGAGACATAACAATTTATGATTCCAATTAGATAAAGATTCGAAATAGTACATTGTATAGGGCCAGTATAAAAAATTCGTTCCTCCTAAAGACTAAGTTAATGTAAAAATAATTTTGCAAAATCATGCATCATCAGGTTAAGATAAAGATTATTTTACATAAAAAAATACAATGGAATTCGACAGGCGTATCTACGACATCTTAGGCCGTGCAAATGTTACTTTGGACTTTCGGATGCGTTATTTTTTTTTTTATTGTAATAGGTTTGCGCTTGACCGCCAAGCCAACTCAACAAACAACAACGCGACATTGCGGTCTACGATAGAGCGCGCTTACCATTCAAAGCAAGACCAGTTTTACAATACAAAAAGAGCTTTTCAAAACGACAACATGTCCAAGATACGAGAAAAGACATCTCTCCATAAACCCATCCACAGTAACGAGAAAATACTCCGGTTCTATCATCTGCAGTTGGAAGCCTGAGGAAATGGAAGCCATAAGTCGATCGGTGAGGAGACTTCGTTACAACCGCC
Source organism: Lycia hirtaria (assembly GCA_947563715.1). Taxonomy (NCBI): domain Eukaryota; kingdom Metazoa; phylum Arthropoda; class Insecta; order Lepidoptera; family Geometridae; genus Lycia; species Lycia hirtaria. The sequence continues at coordinate 2,877,674 of OX387379.1, forward strand.
ATCGGTCCCGCTTGCGTTACGATCCTTCGAATTTGCCTGCTAATAAAATAGCCCCCACATCGCACACTGGACTACCGACCAACGTAAACCAGGGGACATAAAACGGCCTCGCCCAGCTCATCTCCTCCGGATGTTTGTTGGGACTCACAAGTATGTATAAAAACGAAGGACCTCGTAAATAAGGCATGCCGTATTTACTTCCACGACTAAATCTTACACAAAATATACCTACAAGTCTCCGTTCGTTAAAGTAGCGCCACATTTGCTCGATTTTTGACGACGCAAAATATACGATCAAACTAAAACGGCTTTCTCGGTCGTTAAAAGTGATAGGTAAAGCGAGGTCGATCTTGTTTCGTCGCACGTGCCGTTACATTTTAGGAAATACCTGACATTGTTTCATCGTAGAAGTGTATATTGTTTTCAGCCACCTCAAAGTGGGCGGAACTTTCTGAATAGTTACTTAGGTACCTAATGAGAAAGATTTCATCATCATCAACTCAGCCATAAGAAGTCCACTGCTGGACATAGGCCTCCCCCATGGATTTCCAAAAAGACCGATTGAAAGCGGCTTGCATCCAGCGTTTTCCCGCGAGAAATATTTACAATGCGTATAAACAGCGAAGTTTTAGAGAATGGCTCGCAAACAGAGCGTGTCGTTAACTCTTCCTTGATATCCGACTTGTAACTGGAGGGAGACAAACGCTCGGGAACACAGGTCGCTCCCCGTAGAACAATATTACAGACCAATTGCGATAATATCTACTCTCCGGTGGTACTTTTTACCCGGCAGCGGTTGCTCGTGGCCGAGGCAAAGGATTTTATAAGGCATAAACCCTGGAGCGCGCAGTAAAACTTGGAACTGAGGCAATATGCCAGCCCCCTATTGTCGGCGCGGTGGCTTTGTTTTAAACTGACTGAAGGGTTGCGATGTTATTCGGCGCCTACTCGTTTAAAAGGCTGTCTTGATGGTTAGCTACGAGGAAATTGTTCACCGCCGAACAGACATTGTAAATGTTCAACCGCGATTTATCTTTGTTTTCCTCTTGCTTCATTGCTTACGGCATGCAGCTCTGAAACATGTATTTATCCTAACTCACAAACTACTAGCAGAAAGTCGGCGAATTATCATTTCTCGTTGAAATGCCTAAAATCCGTACTCAGCGATATCGATCCACTTTCTTGATGAGTACCATCTCTGTTTCCTGAGACCTACGTTCTTGGAATTTTCAAGGATGCAGTGAATATAAGTAGATATCTTCTAGATCGACGAGCTCCATCCTCGGCCACACCGTCGCTTAACATCAGGCTAGTTCGGGGTCAATCGTAGATCTATTTTGCAATAAAAAAAACTCTTAACGTACCTAACTAATATTATAAGAGCGAAAGTAATTCTGTCTATCTGGTATTTTGCTACCTTCTCACGGCTAAACGACTGCACCATTCGTTATGAAATTTGAGACAGAGGTTATTTGGATCTTAAAGAAGGTCATATTTATCATCACCACTGTTTTTCACCACTACGCAGGTGAAAACACCGGGCACAGGTAGTACGAAATAATTCTACGTTTATCCACCAAGTTGATTGATGGGCGACAGTGTGGTCGAGAATGGGGCACGTCCATATAAAAGAAAATTTCAAAACTGTAGTTTTCAGAACACAAGATATATGACAGAAAGTAGCTACTGACCTAAGCTGTGCACAACGCAATAGAAATATAACGAAATGTTTATGCGATGTTTGGCATTTGAATGAAAAAAGATAAAAGATGGTACCACTAAATAGGTATCACTAGATAGGTTAATTTACACTTACCTATAAAGTAATAGTACGTGTCTAAATGCCTACTACAACATTTATCACGTATTTAACGCACGCGTCAGTAAATCAAACATTAAAACTATTCGCTGACCACGGAAAATGTTATCGTAAACATAAATCGCAATAAACGTGATATCGCGCTTCCTAATGCCCAGTCATAATATCAACAACAATATTTACCCCGCAAAAAACAAATCTCAAAGGCTAAAAGGCACTAAGACATTATTTGTTGGTAATATTTTGATACCGCAAATATGACGTCATAAGTTTTTATGACACGAACCAAATAGTGTCATCAGTTTCCTTGAATGGTCCTAAAGAAGTCTCACTCTATTACGGCGGTATAATGCTGGCCGCGCCGATCCGTTTATCTCCGGAGTGGTTACACTCTCGGAAGGCGCTTCGGCGTCTTTAGGCCCCCCACCCGATGCTACTTTAAGAGTGCGTAGTTCGACCATCGTCCGTCTCGCTAGCGCATATCCACATTTTTGAAGATATAAAATGACTGAATGAACTTATAAAAAAGACATCGTTTGTAAAACTAGTAGTTAGTCCAATATTTGTGATGTTGTTATCACAAATATTGGACAAAAATTTCAATTGGATCCAAGTTAATTTTCATACATTAAAATCATTTTTGCGTTAATAATTTCTAAAAATGATTTTTATGTATGAAAATTAATTTGGATCAAATTGAAAATTTTGCTGAATATTTGTAGGGTTTTTTTTCTACTTTTTATAAACGACGATTTTTTTTATAAGTTCATGCAGTTATTTTATATCTTCAAAAGGGTATGCCCGAGCGAGACGGGCGATGGTCGAACTGCGGACTCTTAACCGAATCGTGAATTTCGCTTGGGTTGTACTATTTTGTACCGACATTCAAGCCATCTTAAATAGGCTACATTTCACCAGTTAGTCTAAACTCGTAGAAGATATAGAACCGTGTCAGTTTAAACGAAACACGGTTAGCGAATTCGAATTTTCTCTAACAAAACCGATGCAATAAAATAAAATTCCATTGGAAGCGTCCACGGTCGGAATCCGATTTTTGAACGGTAAATTCCTAAGCTATTGTTTGTATATATCGGTGAAAATAAATCGAGCGTATACGAAGCGTGACGACGGAACGGTACTAACTCGGGTCGGTGGGAGGTCATAAATAGAGCAAGTAACAGACCACTAGTATGCGGGCCGCGGAGGGTCCCGGATTTGCGTACAAATAAAACGAACACTTTATCAAGCGGAAAATAAAATGCGCTCCCAGTGAAATAAGGCGCGGAAATAATCTGATTTGAACGGAAAATAAGCAGAGTTCGTTTTCGATGTTTCGGAAAACTCGTCAGAGTGTTTTGGTGGAAAATTTGGGGAAAACAAGCATTAATATCTACAGTTTCCTATCTGTAGGCTCGAGTTTTACTGTAACCTACTAAAAGTAGGGATTTAAGAATTAATTGACAGACAATCAGAGATAAAAAATAATATATACTCACTAGCCCATCCAAGAAACATTGTCCTGCCAATTTGGCTACAAGGCAGCTCAGTTGTACGCCTCACTAAAACACTAGAATTTTCACACACACACACATCACATCACAATTTTTTGAAGATGTGCTTTCTCCCAATTTTTCTGCGAAGCTTTTCTATTTTTACCGACTTCAAAACGAAAAAGTTTTTTATTAAAGCACTATTATTATTAACGGAATATTTACCGTGGTTCGCGTTATTTTGAGTTCCCGATATTTTGGCACAGTTACATGCACCATAATCACGGCGGGCTGAAGAATGCGGTGGACGATACGGTTAAGAGCAGACATATCTATCTACCCTCTTTCATTGTATTTTACTGCGAAGAGCGTTATCACTGGCACTCGAGCTCGATTAATAATAATGCTTTAATGAATGACCGTGATAGTTTATGAAAGGGTTTTTTAATGTTTGTTACCGCATAACTACGTCATTTAAAAATATTTTTTAAGGATATACTTTCATGCTTTGATTATTAAGGCCTTCAGATTGGTCCCATAGTAATTACATCAAATTCGTCGAAATTAAAGAAATTTTATCGGATTTTATTATTGAAATCCGTGAAATCCGTCATTTAAATAAGTAGCAATCGCGAAAAAACCTTAGAAAACATTCATCAAATTCGGTTCAGTAGTTCGGTTATTAAAACAAAATTGCATATTTTGAAGTCGGTTTTTCAGTTTTTCAGTTTTTTTTAATTATTCAGTTTTGAAACTATTATATCCTCTAAATACACTTAGACTATTACTTAATTTAATCTTAAGATTCAATTTGACAATTTTACTTACAATTGAAATGTATATCAATATAAAAACTGGAATGAAACAAAACGCATATTTAAAACAAAAACAAATCGGTCCCGCCTTTTTGCTGTCACCGACGAACAGCGTATAATTTTTATCACATATATAACTTAACGAAAACTAAAAATGAAATAAAACAAAACCCCCATTTATAAAGCAATAAATGTCCTCTAAGCTCGATTGGTTTTATGTCATATGATTTACTTCTCTATAGGCTGGAGGCTTATCTTACTATTTGTTTCGGCCGCGAGAGTCCCCCGCCCCCCTACTTCCTCGGGCTTCGGCGTAAGAGTACGATTAAAGATTTCATCCTCAGATATTGGCCTGTCGTAATATTTTAACGACACCCCCCGAGCCTGCTTCGTAGGTAGTATATAGGTAGGTTCTTCTTTGTTTTACTGCAGACATTTTGTTATTTATCGAAACATTCGATATTAAATCGCCGTGGTATTTGATTTATAGTTTACTATTGTTTATATATCATTCATAAACGCCTATTAAGCGCGTTTTAAACTAGTTATAAAGACTTTCGTTCCGTTCTTGTGCGTGACAATATTGATAAATACTTAGTCTAGTAAAAATAAATAATTGCATAAAAAACCACTACGAAAATAAATAATTGCATAAAAAACAACTACGAAAATAAATAATTGCATAAAAAACAACTGCGAAAATTGTTAGGTATTCATGTGAAGGTTTTGGTAATTTTAACTAATATTGTGAAAACGAAGTTTGTGTCCTTTTCACGATCAGACGGCTGAACCGATCGTTATGAAATTTAGTACAGAAGCTATGAACCTGGAGAAGGACAGAATACTTATCATCGCTTACCAAGCGAGTTGGTGGTCAAACGTAGATCTATTGACTAGGTACAACAAATCACCGTTTTCCATAACTACGCGAGTGAAACCGCAGAGCACAGCTTGTCTATAAATCGGCGAATTGTGAATATATATTTTTTCAGATATTTTCATATCATAATTCCAAATGATCCCCCAAATTGCGAACTGCTCCATAAAAATGGATTTATTTTTACTAGACTCAAATAAAAAATAGGTATATACCTATATTTTTAATAAATAAATAAAATATAGGTAATAATAATTAGGCATATATGAATAAGTGTTATGAATTTATGAGTTATATAAAATCTCTTTGATAATTTTCTAATTAATCTATCAAGTTGAAAATCTGCTACCATGTATCTAAAGGTGTGTTCCTACAGCCTCGCTTAAGAACTAATACCTATTCCAGGCTAGATAAGCTCGCCATCTTAAGCCATAACGTGACTTAGCATCAAATGACCTGTGGTCATTTATTTATTTATAAACTTCACCTACACTGTGTACAGATCTATACATTGACAATAAAAAATCATACAAATAAAATACAGCTTAATGTCACAATAATTACATGTGAAGTCAGCATGCGTTAATAATGAGCGAAAAATAAAAATAGTCATTAAAAATATTTCTGATATTGTTACCTACATTGAATAATTCTCTAATGATTAACTAAAATGTCTAAGATAATAACACATTATGTTATTATTTTAGACAAATGAAATTAAAAACATGAAAAAATTAAAAATATGCCATTAAAACATGTCAAATGAATTAAAAATAATAATAACAAGCTATTGAATAACATGTCCATCAATTATGTAAAACTAAATAGTAAATGTAGGAAATGTCAAATGTCCTATGTCAAATTATATCAAGCTTTAAAAAAGACACACCTAAAAACAAACACATTTTTAGTTTGAAAATCGAATTCCATATCTATAAACCGGTCCCAAGACAAAAACCTAATCAAAAGCTCGGTATGTAGGCACCTCGGCGGCACGTCCTATTTCCGAAGGCGTCATCAATTCCTGCGCGCAATAGCGGCAAAACCTCAGGATAGTGCTCCCACCTATTTCATCTTTATATTGACGCTACCTGCCTTCGTCCTGACTCCCGAGCTTTTTAGGGTTCCGTAGCAACTACAAGGAACCCTTATAAATTCGCGATGTCTGCCTGTCCATATGTCACAGCTATTTTGTACAGACTATTAGCGCTACATAAACTTAATTTGAAAGTGTATTTATAGTGTATGCCATAATAATTTTTTTAAAGTGATAAATAGGAATAACCCTCGATACATCTACCGTCTTACTTATAAACGCATGTTAAAGTCTTATTCACTTAATAAGAACTTGTCACTTTCTGTCAGACTGAAAACTGACACGTGCGAAAACGGAACAAAACACTGTTTAACTTTGCGGTTATTCACCGTTTATAAGTAAGACGGCTAAAGAATAATAAATAGATACTTATTTCATTGCTTAAAGATACTTAAATAATAGTGTGGGGTATCGTTGAATAAGCCTCAAACAATACTAAGGTATCGTATATAACTTTTTTCACAGATTTGTGCGAGATATAGCCCATCAAAGGTGAAAAAATTGTGATCACAACTTTTCGAACACAGAGGTCATTGAAATTCTTGCATTCATTGTCTTATCTTATTATCAACGGAATCCCTGGAACCCTAGCTTATGCGTGTCATGCGATCTTGCCCACCTATTCTTGATATAGGTACCTTTGCAGGTGGCTGGCTATACGACCTTCATTGGAATAAATTTTGCTATCCTTACCTTATGTTGTGTTGGTATAGGGTATGCTTTAATAGGTCATAAATAAAGCAACTACGTAAGGAGGGCAATGTTTTTATCCGACTGCACAAGGAGGGTGGTTTTTCGAGTGTCCGTGTTCGAGTGTATGTATGTGGATGGGTATATACGTTTCTAAATCACCTCCTACAGCCTAAACGGCTTGACATATTTTGTCGCATCGCAAGCCGTGTGCATTTTGAAATCGGTTGATACAGTTTTTTACCTCCGACCCAAAAAGAGGGGTGTTATAATTTTGACATGCAAACGGATGGATAGATTTTGATCTAGTTATTTTTTTTTGTTTGAAAGAGGATCTCTTCATGTGTGTTCTTAGCTACGTTTTATCACAATCGGTTCAGCTGTTTTTTTTTCCGAGGTTTTTGAGTTCTATAAACTTATACTTGTTTAAACTATAATTATATACCAACTTGCTACGCGAAATAGTTTCGATGTTTCACATCTGCCGTAGGCGACCCGCAATTTTTTTTTTAAATGTAAAATAAGAGCTACAAACGCTTTTTTCTTTACGATGACTGAACACCGTGTATTATGTTCATTTTATATACGACGGTATAAAATATATTTACTTTCCTACACATCCAGGAAAGGTAACACCAGTTTTTATGATTTCTTTTTACCTTGGACAGCCGTCATAAATGTTGTTCGCCCATACTAAAGGAAAGTACATGAGCACTCGCTCCCTCTTTTTTCTGATGAAAAAGAGATTCTCCAATCGCATAATTTTTTTATTGCTTTTTACTATGGAAATTAACGTGGTTTTCACACATTTTTAAGTAAAAACTACGGGTCACTCACGTCTGTTTTGAGCCGAAATATCCGACTATAGTTTCAACTGCATTCATTTTTTATTACTTTTTTTTATTTTTTAACCGACTTCCAAAAAGAAGGTTCTCAATTTGACTGTCTGGTTTTTTATATGTTTCTTACGCGATTACTCCGTCAATTGTTAATTGTTTTTACCGACTTCGAAAAAGGAGGAGGTTATCAATTCGTACCGTATATATTTTTTTTGATGATTATTTTTACGTCTGCTAGGTGGTGAGGTTCTGGGATTCACCTCAGAGGTGGTATATAAATTGTATCAAATTCAGTTCAGTACTCTGGTTTTATAACAAAATAATTAAAAGATAATAGAAAGAAAATTAAAAAAATGTCATTCAAGTAAACGAATTCAGTTTTTTAAACTAATATTTATTATTCTTTTAAAATTATCAGAGATCTGCTAGTCGTAAATCGATTGGAAACTTCAGGGGTGGTCCCATTTACATTAGGGTAGGATGTTATGTTGATAGTGATAAGAATATTGATGAGAATAGAATAACGGCAGTCGAGATAAAATATGTATGAAAATTGACCTTCTTGGATGAAAACGAAATTTTTGTAGACCATTGCTTCCTAAGGAAGACAAAAAATTTCGTCCGTCGTACAGAAAATATGCGATGCATTGAAAAAAAATATATCACGACTATGGACGAATAAACTAGGTACTAGTTCTGTATTTATCCAATTTCTAACTTACTAACTTTGTTTCCCCACCCAAAATATGATGGATATAAGTACTTTTTATTGTACACACCATAAAAATACAATCAAAAGAGAGCAATATAAAACTAGGGCGGTTTTATCGCTTATAGCAATCTATTCCAGGCAACCTTATAAGGAACGGGAAAAAAAAAAAAAAAAACCTAATATGACAACGGGGCATGCATAGAGAGTGAGAAAAAAATACTTGCAACTAAAGAAATATTTGCTTGTTTATGTCTTGGCCTCCGATACTAAAAGACATCAATTCTTTTTTGTTTTATGCACGTTCATGTCAGGCGGGAACTAGCTCCCTTAGGTCTTTTTCTACTTCGTTTTTCCTTCTACATTTAAATGAAAGTTTTTCTATTAAACATGTTTAGTAAAAAAGTAAATGTTGCATGTTTAGTTATCATTCAATTCGTAGGGTACTACGGTACTAATTTGATTATTAAATAAAAAGATCTATATTTGTGATGCCCGTCGGACCTTCTTCCTTGTGGCAGTCCCAAGTAAGCAACTTTTAAAGCGAAAAAGTGTGTGTACGAAATATTAGTTTAGCTACTTATTACATGATGTAGGCACTCTATTACATTTCTTGCGGTAAATACACTAAGGTGACCATAGGTCTCTATTAGAACGGGACTGTCCCTTTTCGCTACACCCTCCCTTTTCAAGAGAGGCTTGGGAATGTTGAATTGTCTTATTTTAAATTACATTAACAATTGTCTCGTTTTAAACCACATAGAATATTGACTAATATTCCAAGACTGATAAGAATTCAAGATCTATAACAAGTATTAAAAGAAAAACAAAATACCCGATTGCAGAAAAGCGTTATTGCAGCTTAACTTACTATTTCGTTACACGATACGCTGTTGAGTGTATGTTTTTATAAGAAAATATACATACATATATACATACATACATAAACATATACATAAACTTGAAAAAAATAACTCTCCTTTTTACGCAGTCGAGTAAAAATAGTGGTTTAAGGCTAGTGACACTGTGATTAAAAAATGTTAATTAAAATCACCACTACTTACAACAAAATACCTATCAGAAATATTTAAAATAAAATTATTAGCATTTTCTAGTTTTTAAATAATTTATTACTTGAATGTATTTTCAATATCTTAAATGAATATTTTTAAAGTATTAAAAGGGGTAACGCAAGCGTAAGTTCTCTTCCTCTAAGAAAAATAGCTTTTATGCAATCGGATGTTTAATTTTTCTTTTAATTAAATACTTGTTTCAATATCCCGTACAGAAATAATAAAATTAACTTATTTTGTAATGTCCCGTATTGAATATCAAAAATAATGGTCACATACACGTACCTACACACAGTCATAACTAACAAAGGTTTCTTCGCATGTACGTGCTCTTATTTCTTACAATATTTGCCGTTTCAGCGATCTCAGCCGAGGTTACAAATACAAATTAACATCGACACAAAGATTCGCTTAATTAATAATTAACTTGCGACGCGATCGAGCGCAATAATTGCATACGAAAATGACTCAAAATGGAAATCGGGCGGTGGCTGTACTACGCTGTTAGCTGCGCTATACTGTGCTGTGAGTTAACCTTTGACTATTATTATTCTGTGTTAACTGAATTATACAGTGTTAACTGATTTATACCGTGTTAAGTTATTTATATAGTGTTAACTGATTAAATATACGTTATGTAGTTGTCTTGCCTGTCGTAGATTTAAATGTTTTGTTTATTTTTAGGGTTCCGTACATTAAAAACGGAACCCTTAAAGGATCAGTTTGTTGATCGTCTGTCCGTCTGTCTGTCTGTCAAGACTTTCTATCTCGGGAACGCGTGAAGGTATCGAGTTAAAATTAGATATGTAGTGCCTTGTAGCAGTGACAAAATGAAACTTCTTGGTAATAGTAAAAAAGTTACAGCCGTACGTATATGTCGCAAAAAACGGATATTTCAACACTCAGCAAGGGAATCAAAACCTATGGGGTACTTCCTGTTGAGCTACAACTGTGTAATTTGGCAAGAAGCATTGTCTTATAGTACACATAAAGGAAAAAATCCGAATACTATACATTTATAATTTAATCACAAACAAATAGGGTCTATAAGCAAGGAATGAGGGTCCAAATTTTAAAGTGAGTTAACCGTATCTTGTGGGGTATTATATGAAAAAGCTTCATCAGAATAAGCTAAAACTGGTTTTTAATTATTTTTATAATGTGTAATTTTCGGATTATGACCAAAAATGTTTAAAAAAAATCTTTTATCAATGACTAGCTTCGCCCGGTAGTTATTTTATCTAGTTTGTACGGACCCGAGGGTCCGTAAAAACTAGATAGTCTGATCCGCACTTGTCCAGCTTTTCTTTTTATTTTATAATTTTTGTGATACCAGATTAGATTAGCAGGGCAGTTTCTATATTTACAAGTTTTTTATTAATTTCACCTATCCCAGTGTTTGTAATCATATCTCACAAGTTAATTTTGACCCACTTCCCGGTTTCTGATCGAGCTAAAATATGCATGCATGTGTAAATCAGATGACACGATATTATCATGATGAAAACGGGATGTAGGGACTGGAATTTCCTGATGAAAAATGCTAAAATTAAGTTTGGGCTCCTTAAGATTTCGATCATCGTCCGTCTCGCTCGCGCATATAACACTTTTGTAGATATAAAATGACTGAATTAATTTATAAAAAAATAGTCCCACAGAACACTAGAAAACAAAAGTTAATAATTTTTCTAGTAAAAAACCGACTTCAAACGCAACTTACTAAATCCTTCACGATTGTAAACTTTTTAAAGAGACCTCTCTTCACTCGCTCTTTTTTTCTTTTGTCAAGAATGTGATTTGTCATTGAATGTCAAATGCTCGTCTTCGAAGATTAGAAAATATGCAGATGTTTATACGATAATCCTGAATATTTGACACTTTTGCAAAGAAAAACGTGTAGGTGGAACTCTGCGATTCTATAATTTGACGCACTTCACTCAGGAATATAGTGAAAATATTTTAATTTTTAGAGATTATTCAAAAAGTAATAAAGCGATGTTTACAAAATAATTTAGGGACCAACTTGGGAGCTTTCTCTATACACCAATTCAGGAAACACAAAAATTGGTTCTCGAATGACGGAGTAATTCGTGTACATACAAAAAAATACGTTACTAATTGATAACCTCCTCCTTTTACGAAATAGGTTAAAAATCAAAAGTTTTCGATAATAGTTTCATTTTGATCCAAGTTATTTTTTGAACCACCGACGCAAAAACGATGGAATGTTATAAGTTGACATACATTGTATGACACACACAGACGTGTGTGTCTGTCTGTGGCATCGTAGCTCCCGAACGGATGAACCGATTTTGCTTTTGTTTGAAAGGTGAATTAGTCGGGATTGTTCTTAGCTATGTTTCATCAAAATCGGTTCTGCCGGTTTTTTTTTTGTCGTGGCTTTTTGAGTTTTCTAAAGTATGTTAATATCGTTTGATGTGCAGGTAGCAAAACCCGCTTTTCTGAAGTCGGGTATTTTGTTTTTCTTTAGATACTTGGTTTACGTTTCTTACCTTATAACTCCGTCCTCCAATTATAACTGATTAGAAAAAATATTTTATTGGTTGAAAGTATATCACTTTCAGATTGATTCCATTGAAATTTTATCAGTATCGGTGCAGTAGTTTGATTTTTTAAATAATTTTGCGCTTTTTGAAGTCGATTGTTTCAATTTTTTAGTCTATAGATAATTATCGAAAAAAAACTACTAATACACACAGAATAACTAAATAGAGAAGTAGGTACCTACTATAACGAATAATCTAAATTTTCAGTCTTCCAAACAAGAGACTGTTAAGTGTCTAAGTATTTATAAAATGATATGAAAACACTTATGTTTTGTTTCACAGATATCACAGCTAAGCCGTTTTCTTTGAACAAGTTTATTGAATCAGAATCAAACCGAAAAGAAATAATTCAAAGGACATTGTCGCCAAAAATAGAAGGTAAGTGACTGGTCTACCTCGACTCTAATAGTACAGGAGCGCACCGCGAAAAGCTTGCATCATCGGCTACCACGATGAGACCTATTTCAGGTGATTCCGTGATTGATAGTCTGAATAGGTATATAGGGTTTCCTGCGCAAATCCAGGAGCGTTTCTTGTGGGAGCCAATTTTCGTGTATTTTTTTTTTGTCCAGCAATAGCTAGCCTTAAATGACCACCCACCAAGATGAAAACTACACCATGAGATAATTTAAATAACCTATATTTAAAAAAATAAGGTTGCCTGACCTCAGCTTGGCATATTTCGTAAAAGGGATATCACATCATAGGACAAAAATCAAATGAAATCTGCCTCCTACAAGATCTGCGATATTATTCAGGAAGCACGTCGACCACGGTTACATAGAATAAAATTTTTTAATGTGTGGTGTTATATCTAGTAGTTAGAATAATACAAAAAAAAATCAGCCTCATGTTATATCAATCGCATCATAATTTAAAAAAAAAAAAAAAAAAAAACTACGCGCCACTCACGTCTGTTTTGAGTCGAAAAATCCGACTATAGTTTCAACCGCATTCTGCGAGGCGCGTCACCGACCGAGAGTGACGTTTGCGCTGCTCCTTTGAAAAAGACCGCCGAATGCAGTTGAAACTAGTCGCATTTTCGACTCAAAACAGACGTGAGTGACCCGTACTTTTTATTTAAAATGTGTGAAAACTACGTTAATTTCCATAACAAAAAAAAACATTGTAGACCTATTTACTAAGGCTTTGTACGGAATAACCAAACAGCCTGTATGTACCTATATCAACACAACAACAAACTAATATTTCATATCCCAATCCGTAATTTTCACAACAGATTGAACATCCAACGTTGCCGAATAATTCGCTTCAATCCATAATTATATTCATTACAACCGGGACGCAATAACAAATGTTCACATACTAAATAATGAACAAAGCAAAGCTTGCAATTTAGTATAGATTCTGATGTTTCTACGAGGAACTTTTCATTCAATTAGTTATGTATATGTAAAACACGCGTCTCATCTATGCTGGACTTGGAGGGAAAGAATTTACCTACAGTTAGTTTTTTTGAAATTTCCCCAGTTTACCCCAAAGTGAAGTTCGATTACAATTGGATTACAACAAATTGGACACTGGATTACAAATAATTTTATTATGAAAACTAACGTGGTTGTTACACATTTTTATTTTGAGCAAACGGGTTACTCACGTCTATTTTTGAGCCGAATTCTCCGACTATAGTTTTGAAAAAGACCGCCGTATGCGGTTGAAACTATAGTCGGAGAATTTGTTCCCGTTTGTTCAATTGAATTATGCCATTTACGAACTGATTTATTCACACGGCGCCCGTAATTCTGATATACCTACATATTAAATTTCAAATCTCATGATGCTCAGATGTTTCGAGATTTCGAGATCTTCAAGCCCAGTTGCCCACAATTCAATAGAATCATCGCGCGAAAAATTATTTTTTCTGTAAATATCGGTTTTCAATCCGAAGCACACTACTGCTTGATTGTTTTACTTTACTTTAATAACTGGTGAATGCGGTGTATTTTCCTAGGTAGACTCTGCAAACGACTTACAACTAGGTACATAAATACCTAATTGAAATACTGTTACTTTTCAGAGACTGAACCGGCACCAGAACTCTTTTCATTCAGCAAGGGGCTGAAGCTTTTAAGCCTAATACCTAAGAAATTCAAGGAAACTGGTAAGTAACCTCGTTAATTATCCAATTCAAGTCTCCGAGATTGTATTTCCGCGAGATTACGATAGGTACACAGACGTTGTTTATTTTCTACCTAACAAAGCATTTCCATTGTTTTCAGGAACAAAACTCAATCTAATACCCTTAGGAAAGAAGATATCGCCCTTGCAGTACAGAAAAACGTTTCAAATTAAAAGCCCGCTCAAACCTAGACGCGTGAAAAACAGCCTGACAACAAGGCATAAGCGGAAAAATCAGTCAATCAAACGAGAAATCGACGAAAATGCCATACTTAATAAAAAATACGTTCCGCTGCTTAGGAGCCTCGGTATGTTGTTTGATAATATTCTCGGTACAGATTCAGGGGAGTCCTATGAAAAGACAAAACGTAAAAAACGGCCCAGGTATTACTTCGATGACGACAACATTCCATGCAAGTGCACTCGGCAGAGAGAGCCCAAATCAGAGCCTGCGCCGGAAGAGACAGTTACTTTTTCCGAGACTCTCGCCCCTGAGACCGCGGTTACTACCGAGGTTGCCACCGAGACAACCGATAATCCTTCCGCTGGTAACTTCCGCAATTTCAGACTCCATACGAACGTACCCCTATTACTTTCAAGAAATACCACTGGCGCTCGGAGAAACCATCATGGAATCAGTGAGAGAGGCCGCGCCACATATTACGGGAGCGCTGAAAGATATCTCTCCGGGAATAATAGAGATAACGAATATGATTCCAAACATGGACAAGAACAATCAAATGCAGAAAGCGATGAGGACTATACCAACAGTGATTCACGAAACGATGCAAGCAGCGCTCAATCCAGAGGAGCAGTACGAAGAAGAGAGCATAGAAATAATACCGAAGAAGTCTATGAAAATGACCCAACATCGCAAGACGACGCCAAAAACTTCTTGGAGAGTAGAGAAGCCGCAACCCAACATAATGGATCATATAAATTCAAGATTGAAAGAGACAAAGCAAAAAGCGGAAAGCTTTTATCAGAACCTATTCGAAAACAACAAGGATTCCTATCCAACGATAAAGTCGTCGATTTTGCAGAGTCCGTACAGTCCCAAGAAAATTATAAAGAAAGCGTCGTCAGTATCTCAGACTTTAGGTCCGGTAGTGAACGACTCACTAACGGAAATGGCACACATTCCGCAGAAAATAAAAAAGTTAATACAAGAACTGAAACATTAACACACAACGCTTATGATGCAATAAAACGTTTTTCAGCAGAATCTTCAAATGAAATAAAAGATAAAATCACTGACTATCCAGCATTAAAACAAAATTATGGTTACGACGAAACTAATGAAAATATCTCTTACGACGATTCTGAACTACGGCATACTGATACATTTGTATCTTCTGCAGAATTTGAATCATTTGATTCAAATTCTGTAGAAGATAGTAAAACTGCAACAATCTCAGAAACGATGCCACATGCCGAACCTGTAGTACAAAAGTCACATGATGTATCAAAAAAATCCAAAGACAATGAAATTATTAAATCTACAGAAATAGTACAGAACGAACATAAAGAAAAAGATGGCAGCATGGAGCCTGGAAGAACTAATGACAGTGACCAGCTCGATGAAGATAGCAAATTTTCCGCAGGGAAAGAAGTTAATGAAAAATTTGATACAACAGACAAAATAGGGATATTACATGAAATTAAAAATTCGCAATTTTTAAAGCCCAAATCAAAAGGTCCTGTAGTTATGATCATAGATGGTTATAGTGTTACTAGGCACAAAAACGGAGAGAACAAACTATCAGGAAAAGCGATTCGCATTCGTCCTTAATTTGTTATAGACACACAGTTTTATGTACTATTATTAGTACCTATATAGGTACTTACTAGATGACGACTGCAAGTGTTTAACGCATCGTCAATTTTAATACTTATTTCTCTAACAAACATTATTAAATCGTTTTGGACTGTATGTTAATTAAATTGCATAAGACGTTGCTCGGATTTGAGCAATGCTCAACATGCTTTGTCAACTTCTCGCTAACACGTAATACCACTTGCGAAAGACATTGAATTTGGGACGTTGATCGAGGTTGAGTAGCGTTTTTCGGGAATTCCGATAATAGAAAAATGACTTGAGTTGAAATGACTTTAATTTTGTTGTTATAATAATATGTTAAATTATTGTTTGTTGTTAGTAGGATTATTTAATGAAAATGTATTTTTAAACAGTAATAAATTGAATTGAATTAAATTTTATAATTTTTTGTCACACTGTTAGTTACAAAAAATAGGATAGATGAACAAAAAATTATTTCAATTTTTTTATTTAAATAGAACAATTTTTTAAGTTGCAATAATTTAAATGTGAGACTATGGAATAAAATGACAAAATAATGCAGGATAAGTATTTGACTAGGGTTTACAGGCCTCATATAGCGACATTTACGTACCTACTTATCATAACAAAGTTGTAATACTTTGTGAACTTATTATCTGGGGGCATGAGAAAAATATGAATTGTAGGTACAGGTACAATTGCACGGCCTTAGGACTGGTTGCTTTGCAGTTGGCTACATTTTTTTATCTCTAGGTGGGGGCAGCTGTATGTTTCGATCGATTGGTATAAGATATTAAAACAGGAATATGTATTTTTGTGTTTTACTAATAAAAAAAATACATTTCATCGCCTTCCCTTCTTTCCCTTGCTTCCTTTCTGGCTGCTAGCTTGTACAGGCTGGGGCTGTTGGTCAACAGGCCTGTAACAATTTTTTTATATATTTTAGTAAACACTTTCACTGATGAGCCATATGTAATAGTCTTAATATTAAGTATATAAAGATGAAACATAGTTTGTTCTTTAAATCTCACATAGCATATACGAGTAGTAAGGTAAGACAAACAAGGGGGTTTAGTTTCCAATTGTAAAGGTGTTAAACAAGAACAAATACTATTTCCATGTCTTGTCAATGCAGGAATTTATCTATTCCTTGATATGAATTAAAAATATGTAAGTAAGAAATCAAGTTTGAATATTAATAAAAAATACAATTATTTCAAATAAAACTGATATTAAGGAAAAGACATTATGTGCATATTAAAATGTCATATTTTATTTGTTTTTATTTATGTAGAAAAAAATAGTTATCTTTCATCAACTTAATAACAAATTAATTAATTGCTTGCACATCATCATCAATATGTAAGCAATAATTATCAGTTATTTTGTCAAAATTTGTTTCTCTGATATGAATTACAAAAACATTCCATTGCAATTTTTCATTAAATTTTATATTAGCACAGCTAGTTGAAGTTTTGATAAGTTCTGTATAATATATACTATGTTTTCAAGAAATCAGGAAAATATGCATAAAAGCTTTAAGCTTTTAATACTATTTAAGTTACACATAAAATGAATAGATTTTACCTATTCTGCCGAGACTTCAGTTTAGGGATTGATTCTCCAATATGTTTCATTATTGATTCCCTAGTAGTGAATTCTGGTTTGACTGGAGTTCCATCATCATTCCTCATTTGGATGCGGATTCTGCCTCGGTACAGCATTTCCTGTAATTATACCATCAATGTTTAAGTTTTGACACAATATTAAGTTCACCTGGCTGGAGTCTTTAGAGTTGCTGTGACTCATACATTATTTAGTCACTCCACACCATATATTTAAACATATGCTTACTATAGAGGATTTCGCACAGTATTACACTTGTCAAAGTATTACATACATTAAATTTAAGACTAAAGTGATAAAAATATGAATATACCTATGTAAGTGACAACACAATTAGAACATAATAGACAGGCCTCATGGCTCAGTGGTAATATGTCTGCCTTCTAAGCTGTATGTCATGGGTTTGATACCCACCCAAGCCAAACATTTCTGCTAATTATATATCCATATGTATGTTCTGTGTCTGATGTATGTTGTTTATAGTTTTAAATGTATGTATTTAAGAAAAAACAGATATATGTATTCTATGAGCCATCCGGTTCCCACAGTACAAATTTTGCTTAGTTTGGGGCTAGATGGTGTCATGTGATAATGTCCTGCAATATTTATTTAGATTCATTACAGGTTGTCTAATCTCAGTTGATCTGGTTAACATTGCTCAAGACACTACTGTAATTACATTAGTATGATACTTGATAACTGTTGTATGAAGTCTGATAAAAAAAATTGGGACAATTTAATTTTAATATAATCATTACTACATTAAATACTCAGGAAGATTGCTTACTTTACTTTGTTCTCTTGGATATAACTTGTTTTCCACTCCAACTTTCAGTCCTGTGGTAAGTAAAACATCTCTTATTTCTTGGTGGGTAGGATTCTCGACACAACAGGACCTTGGCAGTTTACGGCCTTGAGCGAGAGTCTTCCTGCTGTTTATGTATGCTGGGTATACACAAATCCATCTGGAATCCATAAAGAACGCATGCTTAAAGGTAAGGTCTGTTACTAAAATAAAACCGGACAAGTGCGAGTCAGACTAGCCCACCGAGGGTTCTGTACAAACTAGTAGATAAAAGGGGATTTCATATATTTTTTATATATTTTCCTTCTTATACTGAAAAATATACAAAATATTTAAAAACTTGTTTTAGCTTATGCTACTGAAGCTCTTTCATGATACCCCACATGATAAGATTAATTCACTTTAAAATTTGATCCTTCATTCCTTGCATATAGACACTATTTTTTTGTGATTAAATTAAAAATGTTCAGTTTTCAGATTTTTTCCTATACTCTAACACAATGTTTATTGCCAAATTTTATTGTTCTAAGTCAACGGAAAGTACCCCATAGGTTTTGATTCCCTTGTCAGAAATATGCGTTTTTTACGATATATTCGTCTGTAACTTTTTTTTACGAAAACTTAGAAACTTTAGTTTTCTTTCTGCAGCATGATACTAGGATCTGCGTATATGGTTTTAATTTCAACTCGATACCTTCACGCGTTCCCGAGATAAAGGTCTTGACACCCGGACGAACAGACAGACAGACGGACAACAAAGTCATCCTATGTTCCGTTTTTTCCTATTGAGATACGGAAGTAACCCTAAAAATAACTATATAGTATATACTACTTTGTAGATGTGCAATAGAGAAGCATGTTGATGTATGATTATGTACGATGTATTTGGGTAGATCTATTAATTTAGGTACATAATTTCTGGTGATTTGATATTTGGATAATTTACCTCTCAACATCGCTATGTTTTTTTTCGGGTCCCCAAGATGTTATAAGAGTAGGAGCGGCCATAATATTAATTGATGAGAAACTAAATTAAGAACGAATAAAGAAATGAAAGTAATAATAACAAACACAGTTTTATAATAATCCGTATTTTTATTTTAGCACCGATTCCGAAGTATTTCGCGAAAACGGCTGACTGGACTGACTGATGTGACGTGACGTGCTTCTTACGTGACAGACATTGACAGCCTGATCTGATTTGACTTATCAATAACGGCAAACTCTTTTTTTCTAATGGTCCCGCATTAAAGCATATTCATTAGGTGTTCGATAAAGTGCGTAGGTGTGGGCAAGTGAAATAAAGCAGTAAAACGTGTGATTTTACGTTGTCGGCAAAACTCCATAGAATCTTCTAGTAAAGTCGCCACCACTTTACTGAAGCAGGACTCGACTTATAAATTGACTACGTGACTTAGATTGTGACTATAACATTTACAACTTGTTTTTTTCAAGAAACTAGAAAAATTCCTAATACTTGACCCTGGCAAATGCTTTAATGCGGGTCCAATACAAAAAGGAGAAAAACGCAATAACCGGAAACCGGTTTCCGGTTATTTTTCCATTATTGTCCCGCTCAAAAAAAATAATTTGCTCACCCTATCCCGTGCCCATTCTTTCTTTGATTTTTTCCCTAATCAAAACTGGCGTTGGGGCCGATGTTGATTGACGATTATCGAATTCTCTTTAGTGTCACTTAAGTGATTTATTGTACTCATACGTATAAGACAATAGGTAATATTAGTTATATTGCAGTTTTGGCGGGAACGCCATGGGAACGTTGTCATTTTATTTTCCTAAAGTTGTGCTTTATATTCAAAATAGCACAAGTTTAGGAAAATAAATATCAATGCTATAAAAATGGTGGAGTTTTATTCATTAAGTTTTTATCAGGAGTGTGAGTGTGGGCAAGTGAAATAAAGCGGAGAAACTTGTCTTTTCACATTGTCGGCAAAACTCCATAGAAGCTTCTAATAAAGTCGTGGCTACTTTACTGAAACACAACCCGAATTTGAAAATGGCTCTATACACGACTTAAGTTGTGACTAAAACAAGTAGAATACCTATTTATGATTTGTTTTAATCCAGAAACTTGAAGAAATCTTAATACTTGATATAGACAAATGCTCTGGCAAGTGAGTTCAAATTCTATTAAAAAAACAATAAAATTGTTTGCAAACTGGCTAAATAGATGGCCAACTAAATACATAAATTGAAAAAAAGTAACATAACCTCACTTTCTGTGTAATGAGTTTGAGGTTATTTTGTTTCCCTTTAATGGTGTTATTTATTATTCTTATAAATTAATATGAGCTAAATCTGCGTCTACAAGAATGTCTTCTTTATCAGTAACTGACAACTATATAGCTGTTGCTAAGAATCTACAAATAGACATTTACGATAACGTCAACCATAAAATCATCGATGTTCCAACACCATCGAAACCCCAAGAAAATGATTATTTGACGGATATTACGATCTCTGTTGATTGTAAATACTTGGCAACAATAACATCAGTGTCAAAGCAACTAGTTTTATATGAACTTCCTATAACGACGAGTCCCAAACTATTCTCACTGCCCAGAAGTGCAAGCAAAATCAGATTTACAGTGGACAACACATCCATTTTAGTAGCAGACAAAAGCGGCGACGTCCTGATTTACGACTTGAGTAAGGAAGACACAGGCACTAAACTTTTAGGCCATTTGAGCTTACTTTTGGACATTCTTCAGACAACTGACGGAAAATATCTAATAACATCGGACAGAGATGAAAAGATAAAGGTATCAAACTATCCCAACACATACAGCATACAAACATACTGCTTAGGGCATAAAGAGTTTGTTAATCACATAGAATTTCTACCACACAATAATGACTTCTTGTTAAGCTCTTCTGGGGATGGAACTATAAAAATATGGACATACCTTGATGGAAAAACTTGCTATACAATAAATACCTTCACAGACATAGAAGATGATCAGTTAAAGAACAATTTTACAAAGAAGATGGATGAAGAAGGAATTGAAGTGGAAACACTACCAATAGTTTATTTAGCTGTTGCAAAATTAAATGGTGATGCAAGTTTACTTGCAACTTCTGTGCATACTTACAATGATGTACTTATCTACAGTGTCAACTATACGGGCAATATGTTTAGTCATAAACTGGAAAACAAATTGAAATTAGACAGTTTTCCAACAGCAATTCAGTTCCAAGGTTCTACATTACTTATTTATAATGATTCTGAATCCAAATTAACTCATTACAAGTTTAATGTTTCAGAAGATTTGTTATCTTTTGAGAAGACTAAGGTAGAGAACGTGTTTGAGAATGTTATTAACGGACAATCAAATGATGTAAATAATCATTTTGAATCAATAAAGCTATTGTATAAAAGAAAATTTGACAATGTACAAGAATATCTTGAAAGAAAGAAACAAAGGCTAGAAAAGAGTGCAATAAAAAATGATGAATAATAATTTGTTTTTATAATTAATTCCTTATTATTGGCTGCTTTGCAGCTGTTTGACCTGCTATTTTACAATATAAAAACCATTATATGCTATCGCCATTGTATAATTGGTTTGGTTTTTCCTTTGACATAAGCCACCTTCGCTGCGGTCGGTGTTTTTGGGAATATAAACAAACAGAATGTTTAAGTAAACCAACCTTATTACTCAATGCATAAAGTATATTATTAAATGATGCCACATATTAGACGTTCCATCCTTAAAATTAATCAATATGGTCAAAAACTTCAATGAAATAGATTTTTTATATACATATCTATTTGTTTTTTATTTTGTCATCTAGGAACGTATCCCATATAAATTACCATTCCATATTCACGATTTCTGTATTCGCGGCATATTTACGGAACGTATACCCCGCTAATACAGAGCTTTTACTTGAAATTTTATAAATATTGAAGCCAAAGTCCTGAAAGTTACAGAACGAACCTAGTACCTACTTCAAGAGAAATATATTCACTGGCTAACTTCTTGTTTCTGAACATGGTTAAAAACATTGAGAAAGAGCTGCTGAAATAATGGGTATGGATTTAATAAGTGGGTCTATTCTGATGTTTATAATTTAGAAGTCTTTAAATCCTGAGTGAATCTGTTTCTTTTAGGTAAGTATGCTCCATCATAAACTAACATCCCTTAACATAAAAAAAAAACAAGAAATTCATGTGACATAGTTTATGGATGGGCCTTAACAGTAGAGACTCGTGACCCATAAAATGCTATATATTTTCATTTATTTACCATGGACACTCACATAGCCGCCATCGCATGATAATTGTAAAGCTAGCATTTCAAGGTTTGCTCCTTGAATCATTAGCTTTACACTAAGTCCATATAATGTAACTGGTCGAATAGGCAAGAAATAAAATAATAATTTCAACCAGGTAATTGTTTATTATCATAATTACAATGCAAACAAGAGAAATGTGCAAGTCACAGTTACGGTTGTAAAAAAGAACCTAAATTACTCTAACAAGTTCATCTAATCCAACACTTTTGTTACACAAACAATGAAACTAAAAACCCACATAATTATCACAATTTAACTAAACAACAATGTTACTGTATCAACTAAATTGTAGATTCAGATTTTTAATACTTATTGCTTTCGCTACACAAGCAACGTTGACCTGGCCAAAACAAAATTATAGATTAGGTGAAATAAACATCATCAATTATTATTACTTAGATAAACATAAATTTGCATGACCATAGATATCAATTGATACATATGGTGTCTACATAATTTTTTACATTCGCCATTACATCTAAATGCAATAAATACATCTGGATCTCCGTGATTTATCGAGATTTAAGCACGTTAGCAAAGTTACGTAGCTGAGAACTCAGACTGTCAATTTCATACAGTACGCTGTCAAGCTCATTCTTGAGATCCATCAAGTCCGGGAAGCTGTTGCAGTCGGGAACATTCAGCAGTGTTGTGAATATTTTGTCCCATAAACTTACCTTCATGTACCTGCAAGCAAATATAAGTAATTATTTTAAGAGAATCGTTTGTCACTTTTATTTTGAACAAACGGGTTATTCACGTCTATTACGTCACGTATATTGAGGCGAATTCTCAGACTATAGTTTCAACCGCATACGACGGTCTTTTTCAAAAGGAACAGCGCAGACGTCACTCCCGAAGGACGTCTGGTACTGGTCTGGAGAATCGTTTGGTGCGCATTTCTCCAATTAAGTATGTGCATAAGACTTAAAAGCCCCGACCTTAAAAAGGCTGAACCGATTTTGATGAAACATAATGGCTAAGGAATCTATCTGATCCAGTTTTCTCTTTCAAACAAAAACAAAACTAGATCTAGAATCTTTATCTAGATATAGATCTTTTATTTTAGATCAACATTGGTCCATCTGTTTGAGAGCCATGATGACACAACACAGACAGACACACAGATACAGATATCAAACTTAGAACAGCATGGGGAGTTAAAAAGGAGAAACTGATTTCCACTCCTAAACATTACCTCAATTTTTTTTAAATTGTAATCTTATACAAATAATAAAACTAGTCTTGTTTTCATTTATTTTTTTAATTTTGTTACAACTTAACTAATAAATAATGTTACCTCGGTAATTTCTTGTCAATATTCCACTGTCCCAGTCTGTTGGCCACCTTCATGTAACTACCCATCAGAATGACGTGAATGGTCCCAGCCAGGCAGTACAAGTCGGTTTGGTAGCTCCACGGCTTACCGTCCTTCATCTCAGTACATGTGAACCCTTCTGTCGCTATCATCTGTAACCATAGAAATTTCTCGTTAACAAGCCTCGTGGCTCAGTGGTAGTACATGTGCCTTCGGAGCTTGTAGGTCGTTTTTTAAAATACATTATAGATCTACGATTGACCACCAACTAAGGTTATAGCAATAACCTGGGTGTTTTCGAATTTAACTGTTTTTTTAAAAAAAGCGCGTTCCATCGTAAACCGCAGCGTCGCACAATACCAAGTAAGCTGGTGGTCAATTGCAAGCCTATCAGTCAGGAACACAAGTTAATTATCTAAGTTAAAAAAAAACAATATACCCAACTGCATAAGAACAATTTTCGTAGTGCCACTTACGCTTCCGTTAGATATATAGATAAATTCTTTATTGACACACTATTAAAATTAACAAAAACAACACAAAAGGAAATATTGCGCATGATATGACGTTAAGTATATGTACGTTTTTGCGAGAAAGTATGCATAAAGCTACCGTATAATTAATTTAAATCAAAATTAGTTTGAATATTTCTTAACCACTTTTTTATGTCACATAGATCTAAAATTGTTACTTATTTGTTTAGAAAATGTTCGTTGGAAGTTACGAGAAAACGTTACGCATTTATTTATATATTTGCGAATTTTACTAATAGATTAAAATTAGCCTTTAACACTCATGGAGTGAACATGAATCTAACCAACAGCTCGCACATCAATTTCGGTCAAGCCTTTTAGGTTTTAAGCGGTAATACAGAAACATACATACATGCCCACATACATATACACTCGAAAAACATAACACTCTTACCGCAGTCGGGTAAAAATTAAATACAATAATAACATGTAATAATAAATTGCCGCCGGTAGCGGGGCAGGGCTCAAGCTGCCTCCGCCGCAGCACCCTAGTTTTACATTTCTTATAGTATTTATATTTTTATTGTAAAAAACTTTAAGATTTGAAATAAATATTCATCGAAATAATAATTTCGTAAAAGATGGGCGTCATCGATTCGTAGTTTAGTTTCGTACTTACTTCTCTAAATGTGGTTCCGTCAGGAAACAGGGACATATCAATAGCGCAACCTAAATCTATTAGTTGCAACGAGGGAGTCCGCCATTCTTCAGTAGGACTGGAATAAAAATAATATAGTATGAATGCTTATTTACTCACTAATTTATAGATTACCGTCACCCATACCAATTAAAATCTTCTGTGCCTATACACACACACAATGTCAAAATCGCCGCAATGTTATTGTTCTACAATAAGAAATAATAATCTTAGAATTTTTAAGGCTAGAGTGAATAGATACTCGTATTTTTTAGTTCGACGAGCTCCATCCTCGGCCACACCGTCGCTTAACATCAGGCGAGTCAGTGGTCAATTGTAGATCTATCAATTGTAACAACAAATTATGCTCGGATTTTCTCTAAGGGCCGGAAATCTGGAAAAGTTGAGTAGCTAGCATAGCTCAGACTATATACTATTTAGTGCATTGTAAATTATATTGTGTGTTGCATACTATTTATAGTGTGTTATAAAAGTATAGGTTACATTTTACTACCATCACCATCATGTTTCATCATTACGCAAGTGAAACCGCGGAGCACAGCTAGTAGAATCATTTTAATTAGAAAAACACAAAGCATAAGGAATTAGTGTTCGTATTTCAAAATATAGCTTATTCATATTTCATGTTTATTTTAACTTCCCCCCTAGATCGAACTTTCTACACTCGATAAAATTGATAACCGTTTTTCCAGCATTTCCATGATATTCAAGAGTCGTTCTTACAGATGTGAAGCGATCACACGTACACTCCATACAACGGCGCGCTAATCAGTAACACATGCGCAAGTTGACGTCTGTATATTACACATACACATATATTAAGTTATGGTTGTCACTTGGGATGCGAACGTTGAAAGCCTTCAACGCTCGTCTCAACAGATAACCGCGCCGCAAACTCCGGCAAACAACAGGCAAGCGCGGGGAGCGGATGAGGAACTCGGGATTGGCGGGAGGGAGAGTGTCTGTTCTATATGTAAATACTATTAATATATCTGTGGCGATACTTATTCTCTAGCCAAAACCTAAAAAATATTACTTACATCTTCATCAGCAAAAAATTGTCAGGCTTAATGTCCGCGTGAATTATCTGAGCTTTGTGCAGGTAGTGTATAATCGATAGCATCTCTGAAGTCAGTAAGATCACTATGAATTCGTTGATGCATTTTGAGGTAGCAGCCCGGATCTTATTGGCTACATCCAGTAGCGATCCGTACTTAGAGTATTCGGATACGAATAAACTTGCGTTTTCACCTATGATTCCGGTCGTTATGTCCATGTAACCTGGAAGCTAGAAAAAAATACAATTACAAAAAAATAAAACTATTGAATTTAGCGTATGATACTAAAACATCTAACAACATTAGGAAGACCAATTAATAGAAATCTGATAAACTTGTAGACTAAAAGAAAAATATAAACGACTGAGATGCACGTTCATCAATCCTGGTTGGCGACTGCGCATCTCGCATTTCCTTGGAAAAACACCACCAAATGAAGTTGAAACTATAGTCGTACATATCCACTTACAAACACGCTAGTGATAAATTTTTGTTTAGAAAAAGATTAACATTTTGTCTAGAGTAAAAATCTAACAAAATTGATCATATTTTGATACAGAAAAGAAGGAAAGAATAAGTAAGGAATAAATAATAATTACCATAAAAGGATCCTTTATCCTCGCTTTGATTTCTTGACAAATATAAAATTCCCAAGGCCTGCTCGGTTTCTGATACTTGACAGCGACAGATTTGTGACTATGTAAATCTAAACATAGGAACACTGCTCCATAGTTCCCCTTGCCGAGTTGCTTCTCTATAGAAAACTTGTTCCCTCCGACACTTATCACTGTCGCTTGCTGCATCTTCGGAACAGATCTCACTTCGATATAACCTTCAGCATGAGTTTTATTTGGAAACTTCACATACTCCAGCAAGGAATCGAGGAGCTTCCTGCTAAACGGATCAATATTCTTCGGGAAAACAATATCTGCCGGTCGAGGTATTTCACTGGTTTCCACCAGAGATATAGAATGCTGCGACTTGAACGCCGCACATTCCATAGAATTTTCACTATCTACATCCATGCCGTATCCATCGGATTGTAAATCCGAGTGTCTGGAATACACAGCGGAGATTCTACTCTCCTTGCCGACAGAGTCTCGGCTGTCTTCCGATTGCAATTCTACCCTGTGTTCGAAGTCTAGCTGCCTTTTAGATATATCTTTGTGTTTGTCGGCGGCGTGCGAGATCTTGGCGGATTGGATCGGCGTATTCGACTGTGCCGTCGTCATCCCATCCTTACTGTCACAATCCGACATACCAGAAGACGGAGGTATCTGCGCCTGCTCCGGGCTCGAAACATACAGATTCTTGTGCATCTTCTGCGATATACTCGGGCTGTTTGTGAATTTGGGCGTATTCGCGTGCTCCTTCGGTTCATTCCTGTTAGTGATAAAGTTAAGGAACTGGTTGGAGAACCCGACGTCAGGCGAATTTTGACCGATTTTAACGTTCTGTTGGTCGTGTCGGACGTTCCTCAACGCCGCGGCGGGACTTCTGTGCGCGGACACGTTTTTGGATTGATTAAGCTTTTGGCTAGAATTGTGCTCGGATGCGTCGTGCGATTTCGTAGAGGCGTGCGGGTCCTGGCGTCCCTGCGTCTCTGCAGCTTCCGACGAGGTACCCGCGTGCGTAGAAGTCCTAGCTGTGGCGTAACTGTTGTTTTGCGACTGAGGTTGAGGACTTTGGTATATTTGGAAAGGTTGATTGCTCGCCCCGGCGTACGCGGAAGCCTCGGGCGCTTGTTTGGCGGATTGGCGCGAAAACGGACTCTGCATCGCATTATACTGGTTCTGATGATTCTGGTACATATTAGCGTTTGCATACTGGCCCTGCATGTTGTGATAGGCGGGTTGACTGAATCCCTGACTGACCGCCGGAGCTTGCGGCACTTGGGGCGACCTCTGATAGTACTGGGCGTTTTGGTACTGGGTCTGATGCGGCGGACTTTGAAACACGGCCGGCTGTTGGTTCTGTTGTTGGTTCGCATATATGTGTTGCCGGTCTTGTTGATTAGGGTAGTGGTAGTCTTGCCTGCCCCCGTACCCCTGGGGGCTCATCATGGCGTGCCCGGGGCTATGGTAGCCCGAGTACGTCGGACTCTGGAACCCGGGCTGTACGTTCGGACTCATCGCGTGAGGACTCTGCATGCCGGCGTGCTGGGGACTTTGATACGGGTTGGGGTTAGGACTGGCGAAGCCCTGCTGCGGCTGGGCTATCATCTGATTACTATTGGAGTAGCCTTGTTGGTAATTATAGTTTTGATAGTGTGGATGCATCGATCTTTGCGTTTGCGGCGAATACCCGTTGAAGTTCGTCGGCGTAGACTTCTGATATTGGTGGTCGTGAGAGAGATAAGGCGCGGGGTTAGACTGCGCGGGGGTTTTATTTTCCACCATTTCTCGTTTCTGGCTCCGGGCGAATTGTCCATTGTGCATTCTGGGTTGCGCGTTCATGGAGCTTCTTTTCGATGTGGTGGGCTGTTGGGAAGGGTCGTTGTTGTTGTATATCGAGTCGAAATTGGCGGTGTAGTGGCCGGTGAAGTTGGTCCTTGTCGACTGACCTGAAGAACTGGAGCCAGACTTGCTGCAATTATAACAGAACAATAACATATATCTATTTTTAACAGAAAAACAAAAATTTTGCGATTTTTCAGTTTAACTGATGATTTCGTTAAGTTTGATATAGCCTGTTGAGTGTACATTTTTTGAGAGAAATTATGCGCAAAGTCGCGTTAAAAGGTCATAACTAAACTAATAAATGCGTATTATTTACATAAAATATAGTAAAATCACTTATTTATTCGAAATAGTATATTTCATTACAAGTGCGGAAAGGCTGTCATTACAAAGAGTTCCGACAAATGTCTACCCGAGCCGAGGCGCAGCCGAAGGCGAGGGTTGACAGTCGGAACAAGTTGCAATGACGGTTCCGCACGTGTACTGAACGACTATTTTTAATACAGTTGCGAAAAAATGAAGCAATTTAATAAAATAATAAAAACACAATAAACTCAACTAACTAATCATTTATTTCTTATAAAAGTTATGATTCACATATACATATTTTGGGTATTCACTTATATCCACGTTGTTCCTTATTTTCAGCATACTTTTTATCATCGAAAACCTCGACCATAACGTAGAAGGTTTTAATTTTGCTGAGAGTTCGGAGAAGTATGCCAACATAACATTTTCTGAAAAACTATTTGCTTTTTTCTCTTCTCTCCACGCAATAAATTCGTCGTATGTAGATATGTAGCGACTTTTTGACTTTTCCGGTAAAATGTTCTCCGAAGCATTTTGTGCAATTGTATTGAGTTCCGGTGGTGTTAATTAAAAAAAACTAGGGTCGAAATTACTCATTTTGTGCAACAAACAACTAAACTCGCAAATTTATGGAAAATGGCGCCAACCGTAGAATATAAGCAGAGATATTTTTTTCTTCACCCATTCTGGTAGGCAAAGGGAACTATGCCCATACAGCCAAGTCTTCAGTAGATTTTTTTTATTGATATGAAATGAAAATGAAATTTAATGAGATGAAATTAAATGAAACCTAACCTAACTCATTCAATCAAATCATTAAATCTGATGTTGAAACAAATTAGTAGCTTCTTTCTAGAAATATACGTATTTGTATGAATCATAAAAACTTCTGTTTTTTTTTAGTAAAAACTTCATAGTTGGATTTCTTTTTAATAGACATTATTTTGACAGTTGGGAAAGAGAACGCACGAGTTCGGGAAAGGTAAAAAAAAAGCACGAGTATGTAATAGCCCACATCCCGAACCCTATACGTCCCTGCAATACGCCACTTTTTGAGCAACTGTATTAAAAAAGTTCATTGAAGGTTACGAAAAATTGTAGTTTTAATTTTCGCGAGTGTTTTCTTATTACTATTACAAAAAAATATAGCCTATGACACTCAGGGAGTGAAGATGAATCCAACGACATCTCACATATCAAAATCGATCATGCCGTTGAGGCTATCACATAATATAAAAACATACATACATACATATAAACAGACTCGGAAAAAATAACTCTCCTTCATGCGCAGTTGGGTTCAAAACAATAAAAAGACATGAAATCAACCTCATATTTTCCTTGACAAACATAGGAATCCACTAAAATAAAATTTCTCAATATCGGGAGTAGTTTACATAAAAAAAAAAAAAAAAAAAAAAATTTCAGTTCATCACAGGGCTGAGAGGCTAGAACATACCTGTTGTACTCCCTAGTTGCTTCCATGATGACGGACAGCCCCGTTCCTTGGTTGTCCACCGTCGCATGCTGGTCTCCGAGCTGCCTGGACTCCTCTCTCTTCGGAGTCTGGTCGACGTGTTCCACCACACTCTCATCGATATTGAACTTTGGCACGGAAGGGTACTTCGACTGGTCTATGTTCGTCGGTTTCTTGAATTGGGACATGTTGGGTGTGCTGGCGTCTTTGATGTTAAAATTAAACACTTGAGTGCATGACGGCTCTTCATAGTAGGAGGTTTTATTTACCTGTCAAATAAAGGCGACTTGAGCAATTCGTGTTAATAGATTTTATAATTATAGTTTAAAAAACCGAAGCAACCGACTTCAAAATACGCAATTTCGTTTACTTGGATGACATTTTGCCAATTATTTTGTCATAAAAACCAAAGAACAGGTGTTGATCAACTTATATGGGACCACCTTTGAACTATTTTACCTACCAAACAAAAAATAATCCTATTGGATTATTTTTATGTGTATATATATACGCGATAAATCCATTAAAATTTGTTTCATTTAAAAAATAAAGTCATAATAATTGGCGGAGCAATCTCGTATCAAAAATACAAAAACATACAGTCGAATTGAGAACTTCCTTTTTGAAGTCGGTTAATACATGGGAGCGAAATGATGTTTTCCGGTGATGGTGTTTGTTTGAATTCAAAGCGTAAAGAGGGATCCTTTAATAGAATCCTGAGCGAAGCGAGGAATTTAGTGATAATTTACATTTAAGAACATTTGCGACCGTTTAGACACTACTTTCCATTGTGAGGAAAATAAATATGATTAGACGATATTTTACTGGCGGTTGTGCACGAGACCGACCATATAATAACACAACAATGTTTGCCGAACACAGTTTTTTCAGTTTCAGTTTTTTGTCATTTTGTCATGATTATTTCTGTCTATGTCAATGTTCGATGTTCCTCGGTGGTACGCACATGCTAACAAAATAGTTGCGTATTAGGTAACGTTACAAATTTGTTAAAACGTGATTTATTAATATAAATACACGGCTTAAAACTCACATTTTGTTGTGTTTGTTGCGGAACGACGGGCGCAGCGAACTTGTTGGCATTCTCCTTGTCTTGCCCCACGGCCATGTCGACTATTTCCTGCTTCTTCTTAGTCTTGATGGCCACAGTCATCGACCTGTCTTCGTGAATCATGTCAAAATTGGGCATCTCGAACTGTTGCACTACCGGTTGTACTATCGATGGTTCTGTAATGTTAAGACGATAGTTGAGCGCACGATTGCCGCCAGTACATCGCGTATTTTTTCATACAACAACAAATCTGTATATACTTGCAGTTTTATGGCCTTATGATTCTTACTTATTCGACAAAAACCACTAATTAATGGGCCGGAGTCGTTGAACATTTTTATATCGAGGTTAAAATTAAATTTGGACAAATACAAGTTTAGAAAATACAAAACTAACCGCAACAAAAAAATACGGCTGAATCGATTTTGATGAAATGGTGTTTTTCCGGTGATGGTGTTTCTTTGAATTCAGCGTAGTGAGTGCCAAACAAAAAAGAATCATCCAAAACAATTCATAATTGGAGTAATCGCTGTACAAACATACAAAAAAAAAGTCAAATTGAGAACTTCCTTCTTTTTCGAAGTCGATTAAAAATACGCCATCGCCATGGATCGATTCAGCGTCCTATTCATACACGCCTAATAAGCGCATTTTAATTTAAAAAGTGTTTTGTTCCGTTTTCGCGTGTGACTATCTCCAACTGACAAATGTGGACAGATAATTGGACGTGAAATGGGGCCCAAATATTAAGACGTTTATGAATAAGAACCATCTTATTGTGTTAGTGTATAAAATAGCCACTTACCATTGTCATTAAATAAATTCCTCAGCTCCCACCTAGCCTCTTTGGTATTAACAGTCACGGAATCTCCCAGAAGATTCCCCATAAGGCTCCTATTAAACTCCTCCATAAGGTTGTTTTTCCCATAATTTTCCCCAGTGTTGTCATAGTTGGACGGTGTCAGCTGATGCAACTGATTCTCCTTATCGACATTCATCTGAAACCTTTGGTTCTCGTCGCTCTTTTTCGACGATAGCTCGCTGAACTCTTTAGAATCTAGATTGACTAATACTTTAGGTTCCCCAGGGGAATGCATGTTGGTCACTTTTGTTATGTTTTGTAGCATCGGCATGGTGAGTGGCATGAGTTGTGCCAGATGGTCTTGTTCAGGGTCTAATGCACAGTTGGCTAAAGTCTCGAGCGCGCTGCACTGGGCGAGGGTTTCGTTGATATTAGCGCTATAGTTGTTCCGTACTTGACTGATTTCTTCCGTTTCTTTGTTTATTTTCCTATCTAGATTGTACTTTCTTGATCGTATCTCTTCTAAACTGTATTCTGTTTCATTCACGTACACCTATAAAAGGTTCAAACATTGAATTGCATGTTTTCTCAGGATAAAGCCTTATATTGGTACTGATGATGTGATTTATGACGAATTGTACCTACAGATTTTATTTGAGGAAATAACATTCTAGGTCATTCAAAGTTACACAAACAAAAGTAAGTAACGTAATACCAGACTGCTTAAAATTGCGTTGTATGTTACACTTGTTATGTTATCGAGTGTACGTTTTCGCGAGAAAGTATGCGCAAAACTGGTGAAAAGTATATTTAAAGGATTTTTTTAATAATTATAATAAAATTACATATTCGTAAGAAAAAATGTATTTTTAATTACAATAGACAATAAATTAAAAAAAAAACTTATTTTTTGTGCGAGTTGTATCAGCATTATTACAATGTAAATGTAGTCTATGACACTCTGAAGGTAAAAACGAATCTAACGACACCTCACACATAAAAATCGGTCAAGCCATTTAGGCTGAAGGAGATAATATAGAAACATACACACATACCTATCTTATCTGGGAGTTCGATTGTCAGACGCACCTCAAGCCTCACCACTCACCTCACTTCATCTCAATGAAAAATCCTAACTAGTATTATAAAAGTGAAAGTAACTCTGTCGTCTGTCTCTTTGTTACCTTCTAACGTCTAAACGGCTGAACCAATTATTATGAAATTTGGGACAGATAATTTTTAGGATCTGAAGATGGGCATAGGTTATATTTTATCATCATCATCATAATCACCGTTTTTCATCACTAGTTATTAGCAGGGAGCAGCTAGTAATAAATAATGAGATAAAATTTTCGCCATGTTCACATAACAATATAGGGAATATATGATTTATTTTTATTTGGTCATAATAAAGCTAACTACTAGCCACAAAGAGATATATTCCACAAAAACAAAATTAAAATACCTTCAAAAATAAGGATACAAGCATTTTAATTTCATTTTAGACAGAGAGTACACGATAGCGAACAATGACGTCATGGTTCACGTTCGCCGTATAAATTCAATACAAACTTGGTTCGCCAGAAAGGGACAAAGTATTCCTTTAAACCTTTAAATGTTTATATCTCGGATGTTTATTGACATATTCATATATGTTTTTAGTATATTTATTACATTTTAGTATGTTATCAGTTAAAACTATTATTCCTATGAAATAAAATTCATGCATATTATTTATATTATATTATCATACCTGCGACTTATTGTAACAAGGTATTTTTGTTGGATCCGGCGGGTCAGGTACACAGAGAGCCACTGTGAACGCTAGGTCGTCTGCACAGTAGGCCATGTGATGCTTTGACAGTCTTAGTACATCATCCTCGTCTTCGTATGCTACGTCAACGAAAAGAATACATTTTCAATGACATTGACAGAAAATATTCCCTATATTTTCTATAAATAAACAATAAACAAAAATAGACATTAAAATTTGTTTGCGAAAAATTAGGGCCTTACCGAAAAACGTTACTGAACTTTAACCAACGTCTTAAATTCTGTCTTCTTTTCGCAAGTGTCATTACGTCAGCAAGAAGTTGACAAAATATGTTAAGCATTGCTTAAAGTTAAGTAACGTTTTTCTGTAAGGCCGTTAAACTCAATTAGTGACAATTATGAGTCACTATAAATAAAATGGTCTACTTACTGAAAGTGAACAATAATTATCTAATCTAATCTGGTAATTAGAATTCTAAGTGAACTTATTAAATACTATAACGGGTGAACAGATTTTTTGGTTAGTAAGTTTTTTAAATGTTTTTTTTTTTCAACCATTATAGCTTTTATAGTAAGTATGTATAGATAAATCACTCGGATGCCGGTATAGTTGCTAAGTGTGTATTCGCCGTCAAAATTAAGCAAGTCACAAGTTATTCGCGTATCGAGTATTTCGATAAACCATATTTATTATTTTTTATACATTAAGTTGAATTTATATTCACCCGTTGAAATTATACTTTATTTAATCTGCACTTAAACATTAATAAAACGTTACTTATTTTGAGAATTTGTCTTTACATATTTCATTTTGTTCTGGAGATCGAAATTATTTTTAAGATTAACGTTTTATTAAAGTAAAAGATTATCTATTTCCATCACATAAGCAGTGTATTTTCCCCTGAATATTTATCACCTGAAAGATATATATGAAAGATGACTTACGTGTAAAAGGGAGAGGATGATGCGGTACCACGTTAGAATGGACCATTTTTGTTTTAGGGTTTGTCCAAATGCCAACTTCCTTTTCGTTTTCGACGTTGCTGCAAGCTTGCACCAGCGAAGCGGGACCCGGGCCGTCTGCTATGGGCACCGCGTGAGATGTCGACGGTGCGTCCTAGAAAGAGAGAAGTGTTGTCGCGCGATACAAATAGGAGAAAACTTATTATCCCTACACATTTTTTTTTATTCGAAAATAGGCTTGCGCTTGACCGATGGTCTACGTCTACGATGGAGCGCGCTTGCCTACAAGAAACCTAATCACTCACAATTACATAAACCGATTTCGATGATTCTTTTTTCAAGATTCGTTATAAAATTTTGAAAAAAGGAAACCGTAGGGGCGTCGCCATTAACAGTTCCAACCATATAAATCGAAAAGATTTTTTTAATTTTTTAATAAAAATTTTGAAAAAAAAAAAAAAAAAAACGGTGGAAAACAGTTTTCTCGTGTTGTTTGAATAACGTGTATTTTACATTTTACCGCTTATACCGCGTATGTAACTATAGTCCCGTAACTAGTTTCGAAGTAATACTGGCAAAAGAGCGTGCGACGTTTCTCTTAAGAGCATAGTAGCAATCTTCGCCAGTATATTACGCGTTTTTTCATACAACAGGAGAAAAAAGTAATTAACGGAATCTGATAATATTTAATTATCGGATTCCAATAATTAGTTTTTTATATGGTTCTAACCATATAAAAACCTCTATGGTTTGATTTTTTTCCTCCCTCTACTCAGTAGTGGAAAAATGAAAAAATTCTCATGCTACAAGCATATATGATGAAATTAAAAGGTAAACTATCACGGGTAAATAGCCTTTACAAGTTGAGTTACACAATCAACTCATAAAATTTTACTTTGAAAACTAACGTGGTTTACACACATTTTAAATAAAAACTACGGGTCACTCACGTCTGTTTTAAGCCGAACAAATCCGAATTTAAATCAAATAAATATAAATCTAATTTAAAAAAATCCGACTATAGTTTCAACCGCATTCGGCGGACTTTAACTCATAAAATGTACTTGGAGCGACAAATTTCGTACAAATACCATTTAAATGGCAAAATCTATCAACATGTTCATAGTATCAAACTAGTAGCAGTATTCTAAGACTACACCTAGTGAAGTGCAACTACGGAACCTTATCATGCGCGTGACCAGACACACACTTGCCCAATTATTAATGTTGGTTAAAAAAATAATCTTAAAGACATCTTGCAAAAAAAAAACTTTAAAAATAAACCCGATATGTAAGTGATAAGATAAATTATAGTTGTTTGTCTATTATATATAATCAAATTGGTGATAAGCAAATTGCTCAGCAAAAATATTAATTCAATTATTCTTCCATCCATCTTATTCCACCTTGCCATTGTTTTGGTCGAACCTGGACTCGATTGGCACAGGATCGATGCAATAATATAGGCTTATGAACATACAAGTGGCGGGAAGACGCTGGATGCAAGCCGCTTCCAATCGGTCTTTTTGGAAATCCATGGGGGAGGCCTATCTCCATCAGTGGACTTCTTATGGCTGAGATGATGATGATGATGATGAACATAGGAATATTATTGCTCGGGAGAAATCAATATAATAATTTGAGGGAATGGGAAAATTGAGCGAGATAAAATACTGAAACGGGCGAAATTGCTGAGTCAATTTGAAAATGATGGCAGGTTGAGGTTAATTCGAATTTAACATATATTCGACTGGCCTGCTAAGCTGTCAAGTGTGGGGGGTCATGGGTTCGATATCCACCCAGGACATTTGTGTGATGAGCAAATATGTCTGAAAAGTATATATATATTCTAACAGCCATCCAGTTTCCATAGTACAAGCTTTCCTTAGTTTTTTTTTATGTATATACTGAGAAATATTTTCTATGATAAATCCAGTCGCCGTTCGCAAAAGCTTGTCGCGAGATTTCAAACAACATCGTACCTATCTACTAAGTAATATTTAATTCCAACTAAAGACTTAGACGCGTTCTTATCATTTGCTTAGAATTAAAGTTAGTTTGTTCTTTTAAAAAATAGAAAAGTTTGTGTTCTCGCGACAAGCTTTTATTTATATCAATATAAATTTTATAATTTTATAAAATGGTGGATTTGATTGCATTCAAAATTTATTTTCTTCCTTTTAGAGCATTTAAATAAAAGCTTGTTTTTAAATATATTTTTTTTTTATTAATATTTTATTTACTAGACTAAAAAGAGTGCTTGTCAAGACTATTCAAACGAGTCCAAACTCGACGGTTTTATCTCGTTTAGTTTAGGAGCTCCTATTGCCACCTTCCGACGCCATCTTGAGACCAGCTTCATGATATTATTGCATTGTCACCGAAGTTACGTAAGTAAACTAAATTTACACCAAATCTAACTACAGGAAGTGGTTCTAATTTAACTCACAAGATTCGTCCCATACATACTAACAGGGCAAGTTAAATAAAAGCTAGTGAAATTACAACCGAATTGTTAACTTCCTTCTTTTTGAAGTCGGTAAAAACATAAACAACCGACTTCAAGATTCGCAATTTTGTTTTAAAAACACATTAGTGTTTTACACTAGTTTGTGAAAAGGTACGACTTCAATGACCTCAGTACATTAATGATTTAAGTGTTTTATATATTTATCACTATATCTCGAAAAGTTGTAATCACAGTTTTTCCAAAATAATTTTCATTGAAAGTATTTAATAATGTTTACTATCCTGGTTAATCATCAATTTCTAGGTCCAGCAGTTTTAGAAATGCAGGGGTGATGATAGGGTTGAAAAAAAATTTATCCCTTCTTTATGTATGCCATCCCTATTTTTAAACTTTGTGCCAAATTTTATTTATGTAAGGCTGATAGACAGAGTAAAATGACTGTGACATACGGAAAGACAGACTGAGGCAGACAGACATGACGTAATTATAAGGGTTCATTGTAGTTACTACGGAACTCTAAAAACAACTGAATTGTAAACTTCCATCTTTATGAAGTGGGTAAAAAATATATACTTACCTCATAAACATTAATCATAACATTAGAATTAGGCATCCTATTGTCGAATCCTCCCGGGTGCTGTCTCACCACACCAGGTACAGCACTCCTGATGCTGTCCCCCACTCTCTGTATTGGTGCATTGGCTATATTCCGTCTCTTGTATGACTTCAGTGAGGTTAGAGCCATCCTCGTCTCAGCCAGTGCTGAAGCTGCCTTCCTTTTGGTTGGTGAATCATCATGGAGCATTCTTTGAGCAAAAAACAGTTGGAAGTTCCTACAAAGTAAATTAATTGTTATTGTTGAATTTTTGGCAGTTTACCCAAAGTTTTCACGGGAAAAGAAAATGTATAAGTGAATGATATAATTTGATTAGTTTCAAATTTTAACTAAAATGTTAAAGACGATTAATAATTTAAAACCATTTTTTATTGTCCAGTTTGTTTTCATTTTCATAAGTAGAGATTAAAAATACGACAAAATGACAGAAAAATAAGATTAGTTTAATTTATCGCTCAACTTGGCTCAAGCCCTACCATAGCCCATATAAATAATCTTGATAAGAGAAAGATGTCTTCTAGAAATGCGAAGTCTTGAACACAGGTTCAAAGTCACAAAAACATTGTGTGAACATTTGTCACAGGATATTTATAATTACTGCCGAATTTACAATTTTGCATGTATTACAAGTATAAGTTAAGACACAACATAAAAACCCCCGACGAAAAATCCAGCTGTACCGATTTTGATGAAACTTAGCTCTATATCAAATAAAACAATGCCACAGACAGACACACAGATACACATGTCAAACTAATACCATCCCTCTTTTTGGGTTGGAAGTTAAAAATAATCATCTAAATTGGATAACATTACAACTTCTGGAGATATGAGAGAAATATCGCAAGCCCATCATCGAATAAAAAAAAGAGAAGATAGATCCCTGTTAAAGGACTATACTAAAGAAATTTTAATTGAACCACTCTGAAGTTACATTATATAATTTTTTTTAAAATACATAATGTAACTTCAAAAAATGATATGTTTTTTTATATTTTCCTTCATAAACCGAAAAATATAAAATTATTAATAATTGATTGATTCAAAACTCACTTTAGAGTGTGCTCAGTTACTAAACAACCTAGGCTCTACCAACTCGGTAACATTAGCATGGGTTCCTGGGTACTGCGGTATCAGTGGCAACGAGACTGCTGACGAATTAGCAAGAGCTGGTGCGGAAAATCCACCGATAGGTCCCGAACCCTTCTGTGGCATACCCATCAGCGGCGCTTATAGTGCCTTAAAGGCCTGGGGACATGACCAGGCACTGAAGCTCTGGAAAAGTAACCCTGGCCTGAGACACTCTGAACTGCTTATAGCAGGCTTCACTGCGAAATTTTCCAGGGAAGCGTTACGGCTAAGCAGGACTCGACTAAGAGTCCTGGTTAGAACCCTTAGCGGACACTGCAAGCTTCACAAACACCTAAACACTATGGGCCTAGGTGAACACATCACTTGCAGGTTCTGTCATACAAAGGACGAAACGCCCATACATGTCCTGTGCGAATGTAGCCTCTGCACCATAGCAGAAGCCGGCACCTTGAAGGTCATATAATCTCACCCGATGAGATAAAAACCTCCTCCCACAAGGCCATCACTGACTACATGCTCAGCATTGGACTTGGAGAGGTGCTGTAATTAATAGGGGATGTCACAATAGATCTGAAATGGTCGCAGTGACCAGCCGGGGCTGCCAGAGCCCATTTGGCCCCCTAATGATCGAATAAAAAAAAAAGGGTTCTATTTTTTCCTTTGAGGTACGGAACCCTAAAAATGAATGCAAACTTACATATGGGCCTGCTCCAATTCATCCAGAGGCTGTGCCTTAGCCTGCAGCCCTAGCATGTACACTTGGTTGGCTTTCTTATAATCACTGGACTCTTCACAGTAACACGCCCATGCTCTGTAGAACTCTGCAACCTCTGTACCTATACCAGAGTTATACAACCTCTGATACGTATCTAATGGATTCGCCAGATAATCAACCTGGAATTATACAAGTGATAAACTAAATCATTAAGCATAACTGAAGCCATTTCAAGTAAGCCTTTAAGGCTCAGTGCGTTAATTCATCTGCCACTACTTAGTGCTTACATCAGACAAGCAAAATTTGGTACAATTTTATCACTTCAGCTGCATTTTTAACTATAGTTACGTAACTAGTTTCGAAATTATTTCGTAATTTCTTGGCAAAAACATTTATTTACTAGCAACATTATTCAAATGCTAATATGCATGTCACACACAGTAAATACGTGATGTGAGGCATACATTTGTAATGATTTTCAGATTCAACTGTGAACTAAATATCAAAAGAATCTAACACTAAGGGCCCGGCCCCATGTCATCCGGTACGGCGTGCCGTTAAATTTCACGGCGCGGCGACGGAATCCAACGTTTTTAGTAGGCAAAAACGTCGGATTCCGGCGCCGCGCCGAATTTTGTTTCCGATCCGGCGCATTGCCTGATTACATGGGGCCACAGCCGAAGTATTGTATTGTTACTCTGTACCTGGAAGGAACGTATTTCATATTCTTCAAGATATAATAATATGTTTATCATGTCTAATACACTTGTTGTGTATTTAATAAAATACAAAACAAGTAATTTTTACCAGTCAGCACAAGAAGGGAAAGGTTTTTCAGGTTTATGTAGCTGCTGTAGCTAAACATGCTAGGAGAATAAAGTAAACTACTACTATTAGTGGATGTTCTTCTTTAGCTATATGACAATTTTTTAACAACAAAGATGTGACATATGTACAATTATTTTTTGTAACATTTATTATTATTTAATTGAATGGTATAATAACATTTGTACGCCATGAGTGGGCAAGAACATGTGTTCCAAGTATTATGTTAAGATCTCTATACCATTTTGTATGTGTGTACTACCATGTTTTGACAAATAATTAAATCTTGAATCTTAGCTGCATAATGCATTATATCAACACTGAATAGACTAGACTAATCCCTAATTTTCAATGTTATTGTCAAGTTCAATACTAAGGATCCAGTGGTTTTTAAATTATTAAGAAACTGACACCTAAGAATCTTCCTTGCAAAATTTCACATTACAGTACAAATGTTGTGTAATGCAATTTTCATCAGTAACGATGATGATGTTGATGAAATATAAACTACTTTCATCTCCATGTAACTGAAATACCTTATTTGGAACAGAGAAGAAATAGCAAATTTTTGTGCAGAGATAGCAGAAAAGCTAAATCTAATATCTCTGCACCAAATTTCATAATAGTCTGTTCAGCCATTTGATCACCATGAAAATTATGAGAAAAAGAGTTACTTTCGCTTTTATAATACTAGTTGCGCCCCACGGTATCACTTGCTATTGGAACTGTTAAATCTTTGGGACAAAATACAGCTTACATGAGGTTCAGGGTCACCTATATTTGATCCGAATTTAGAAATATCGAACATCATTTCCCTGGAAATGTAATATATTCTTTTTAAATGACACTTTAACATAATCCTGAAAGCTCATTTGACATCTCGTCTGTGAACTAAATCTTTAGTAACACAAAAGTGTCTATATGTAATAAACAGAATCATTTAACAACTAGTCTGAAAACTAAATCTTTAATAACAAAAAAAATCTATGTGTAAT
This sequence comes from Lycia hirtaria, assembly GCA_947563715.1. Classification (NCBI taxonomy): domain Eukaryota; kingdom Metazoa; phylum Arthropoda; class Insecta; order Lepidoptera; family Geometridae; genus Lycia; species Lycia hirtaria. The sequence continues at coordinate 2,919,472 of OX387379.1, forward strand.
AAACAGAAACCTAGTAAACCTAATCTAACAATTATTGACCAAATTTTTGTAAATAAGGTTAAACCTAAGAAACATAACCTAATTCATTCGGCCAAATGTAACTTATGGTTAACAAACAGATGGAATCAGAAACTCATGTCAAGTATACCTGGAATTAGACAGTTCTATGAAATGAATTCGGGCAAGTAAGATGCAAATGATTTAGAATAATAGATAGGTTACCAAAATTCAGGTTACTTAGCTAGTCATTTCAAATTTCTGTGAAGTCCATTCAGCACTTTTAGTGTGAAGAAATACTAATGCTGACACACTTATAATAATTATGAATTTTATGATATTAGTTATGATTTACTTACAATTACTTAGCAGTCACTACGCTCCCTTGATTCTCTACTTAATTATTTTTAGTAAAAATGCGGTACTGTACAATCACAGCAAAGCAACTACAAACATTGCTTTTGCTGTTATTGCACTGAAAAAGTGTGATGCAATAATTTAAGTTAATGCTATAATAACAAAAATTATAGTGACCTGATTTGAATAGTAGTTTGTTTACATTTTTTTTTTAATGAATTGTATTAAGAATACTATGCATTTGCCTACTCTTGCATGCATTTTCCCATCCAAAAAGAGAAACTGATTTATACCACCAAATAATATCTGATCTTAGTGTCTGGCCAATAACGACACTGATTTCTTTAAAAAAAACAGTGTCTTAAATGGTTAAGATTATGTATTTAAGATTTTTTGAAATTTTTAAGTATACATGTAATTTTGCATAAATATAGCTGGGATTCTGGAAACATTAGAGTACATTTTATCACCATCATTATTATCATTTATCATCACTATGTGGGTGAAGCGGTGTAGAACAACTAAGTAAGGTATATTATCTGTCATTTATGTATAGTTAACTAGCACCCAATAGCTAGAGTCATAATGAATATTTTTGAGGTACATTACAATTGGAATACAATACTATTTGTTTTAGCATGAATTTAAAAACAAAGATAATGTAAATTTCACAGATTTGATTAAGAATTAACAATATTTTTCAATAAGAAATAGTGTTATCCAGGTTTTACAGTATTTGAAAAGGATTATTATACTCACATATTTTATCCACAGCTTAACAAATCTCCGATCTTGATAATATCTCTGGTCATTTTCATATTTTTGCAGGCACTCCTTAATTAATTTTGTCATATGGCCCTCATGACCATGTTTAGGATAAGACTGTTCCACCCACCGAATGTAATTGAACCATGGATCCAAAGGGTCAGATCCCTGATAGTTAGCAATTGCTGCTTCATGTTCCCTACAAGAGAGTAAATGATTAATAAATTAATTAATATGTTCAGATTAATATTTTAATTTTTAATAGTACTGGGAGGCAAGATGGGAATTTATTCCTCTTATAATAAAATTATGTATTATGTTTCCCATGAAAATCTGAAATCCTCCTTTACTTTGAAATTCAACAGTTAATCACATATTGAATGTAAGCTACACACATCTTACACGTTTTTTAGTTTAAAACTAGGTACCTGAGCTTATGAGAATTTTTGGACTGCAACATAATTTTAATTACTACTCTGTTTTCTATATTTCTTATGATCTTGGACTGACTTTAGAGCTATTAGCAAAGAAATAGATCATAATAGTAAAAGAAACTGCTGCCTACAGCCTAATTCTGACTGTTGCGGTTTTATACTTCATTAGCTCAAAATGATAGTATAACGACAAAATTAACAACTACAAGGCTGTAACCTGAACATTACAAAATTTATAAGAACCTGAGAGAGTACTAAAAAGTAGGGGATACAAAATAAACAAAAACTTTACTCTTTTTGCAACTGCAGCTGTCTTTGAGCGTCCGCGTCTGACTGAGCCTGAAGTGCGGTTCCGAGCTGAGTAAGATTCCTGCCTCCACGTAAAGGTTGTATGTTTTCTTTACTAACGTCGATGTCCATTTTAACACTAAAATATCGCGGAAATATCACAGCATGAGGGATAAACACAGCACACTTCCCGACCGAATAAGTCCTTTTTTATGACGAGGTTTGCTAACCTGGTTTCAAGTTTTAGACTTATTAATTGCATATATGATTGTAAACTAAGTTAAGCCTATAAATTTTACAGCACTGAAGCAGAAAAATAAGCCATACTATTAAATTTTTAGCTTTGAAAACCCGAAAAAAATTGGCGACTACAACTGAAGCACCAAAAACAACCTGAATTTGACATAACTCTCTAGAAGTAATTCGTCTATGGCTCGATTTAAATTTCAAAAAACGTTACAAGGCACAGAACAATAGGGGAATACTACTTACGAGGAGAGCCATAACAAGCAACCAAGTTTTACTTATTGCTGTTTGTGATAAAATTTGATTGTTGATGCATTAGTAGATACCTTATCTGAATTATTTAATGAACATTTTTTTTATTAGTATTTAAAAAATCACACATCACCTCAAAGACTTACGCACTCAGCTCAGCGATACGTAATTACGTAGTATCTTTTAACTGGTCTGTGGCTCAGCGCCCATTGGCCCATGAACACTGACCTAAAATATTTTTTGGACTGGACAGACGTTGCTCATACAACGACACAACAATTTGAAAACCCTGATGCGAGTGTCCCGAAAACTAATTTTACATACAGATGTGGACAAGTTAATCAGGGCTATAATTATAGAAAACCTTTTGGAGAAAGATCTTGAATTGAATAGGCTTAAATAAGTACCCTCATTCAACAAGCGTATACCTATGAATGATATGAAAGTAGAAGAAGCAAAAGACGTAAACTACACTCTGACTACCTCAACACGTGTTGAAGTTGTTCTCAAAAGACTTTTAGTATGCAGTTCCATTAAAATCTAGGCTAAATATATGAGTATACTTTTAGTTTGGTTCTTTATTTATTTGAGCTTTATTTGAGCTACATTAAGTTACCGAACAATTTTTGAATTCCTTGCGAGTCACAGAAGACCAGTAAGACTTGTTGCGAGTATCAAAGTATAAGTAAATAAGTGACCAAGAACATGTCGAGACATGGGTATAGTAGGGTTCCGTAGCTATTGCTGTAATTTAAAAGAAAACAACTTTACGAGTAATTTTTTTTACACTACTTTGTAAAAAGGCCGATGACCTCAGTACTATAATGATTTAAGTGTTTTATATATTTATCGCTATGTCTTGAAAATTTGTAATCACAGAGTGTTCAAAACAATTTGCATTGAAAGTATTTAGTATGGTCTATTAAATGGTTATTCATAAATTTCTAGGTCCAATAGTTTAGAAATGCAAAGGTAAAAAATTGTGTCCCCTCGGATACAATTTTTTCACCTTTGGCGGGCTATACCTCGCATACATCACATCTGAGAAATAAATGTTATATAAAAACTTATTTTAAAAAACCTATTTAACGATACCCCTTACGATGGGGTGGGGGTTGAAAAAAATATATCCCTTTTTTATATGTATGAAGTGCAACCCTTATTTTTCATTTGTTTGAAGATTTTACTATGCCATTTTGTAGTGGTTCACTTAATACATCTACATGCATAATTTCGTTTACATAAAGCTAACAATCTCTGAGTAAAATGACTGTGACATACGGACAGACAGACAGACGGACATGGCGAAATTATAAGGGTTCCTCGTAGTTACTACGGAATCCTAAAAATGACTGGCTTCGCAGCGCAGCTGGTAGTATGTCTGCCTGCTAACCTGAAGGTTGTGGGTTTGATTCCCACACAGGGCAAATATTTGTGTGATGAGTATGGGTGTTTGATCTGTTGTTGTCTGGGTGTTTCTATGTATCATAGGTATGTATAAACAAAAAAGTGTATGTACTGTATCAGCTATCTAGTTTCCATAGTACAAGCTTTGCTTAGTTTGGGCTAGATGGTGCTGTGTGAAATATCCACCAATAAATAGACGGTTATATTCATATTTATATATTCCCATACATAACGGTGACGATTCTACCTATGTAACCTGCCCCCGTATTCAAAACTCTTTCGGCTTCGGAATCTATATCTCCGTCTCTGTCATTTTTATAGAGAATGACAAAGACGGATATATTCGCCTGAAACTTTTTATTACGAAAACTGAGAATTTTGTTTTTTTAGGGTTCCGTAACTCAATAGGAAAAAACGGAACCCTTATAGGATCACTTTGTTGTCTGTCCGTCTGTCCGTTCATCCGGGTGTCAAGACCTTTATCTCAGGAACGCGTGAAGGTATCGAGTTGAAATTAAAATCATATACGCAGATCCTTAATATCTTGCTGCAGAAAGAAAAATAAAATTTGTCAGTTACAGCAGTTACAGCCGTAAAAAAAAGTTACAGCCGCATATGTCGTACAAAACGCACATTTCGTCACTCACAGAGGAATCAAAACCTATGAGGCACTTCCCGTTGATCTAGAACTCTGAAATTTGGCAAGAAGCATTTTGTTAGAGTACACATATGGAAAAAAATCCGAAAACTAGACATTTTTAATTTAATCACAAAAAAATAGTGTCTCTATGCAAGGAATGAGGGCCCAAATTTTAAAATGAATTAACCTATCATGTGGGGTATCATATGAAAAAGCCTCATTAGCATAAGCTAAAACAGGTTTTTAACACATTCTTCGCCCCCTGCAGACCCTTCACTTCAGCTGGGAACCAAAACTTCTAGGCGAATTTTGATTGAGTATAGAGTGGCCGCGCAAAGCAACGTTGACTGCCTCAAACGCCGGCGGTTTACTGACTACTACAAAACGAACGGGACGCTCGCTCGGATCCGAGTGGGAGGCGCCGCTACTATAGCCCCGCTCCATTTGGATCCGAGTGGTGAGCAAGGAATGTGTTAAATATTTTTACGATGTATATTTTTCGGTTTATGAAGGAAAATATAAAATATATATAAGATTTCCCCCTTTTATTTAGTTTGTACGGAACCCTCGGTGGGCGAGTCTGACTCGCACTTGTCCGGTTTTTTTTCTACAACAAGAGACTATGATGGATCTGCGTATATGGTTTTAATTTCAACACGATACCTTCACGCGTTCCCGAGATACAGGTCTTGACACCCAGACGGACGGACAGACGGACAGACGGACAACAAAGTGATCCTATAAGTTGGTTCCGTTTTTTCCTTTTGAGGTACGGAACCCTAAAAATAGCTTTTAAAGTTTTTAAGAACTTACTAATAACTTAACGAGATAGAGCGATAAATACGTTATATATTTATGTCGATATTTAGTAGTTATGTACTGTCATAACGCGTAGCGATTTTATTTAAATAATGGTTTTAACAAAGATTATTTAATTTTGTAAAACGGTATTCTTTTATGCAGTAGAAGAATTCAATTCGACTATAACAACATAATATATCTTCTAGATTGACGAGCTCCATCCTCGGCCAAACCAATACGTAGTATTCCCTTATTGTTCTGTGGCCATGGCGAATTGGTGGCACACAACAATATTGCTCTACGAGGTTGGTGGTCAATCGTAGAAATAGCTAACATAAAAAAATATGCGTGTTTCACAACACCGTCTTCAGTCTTGCTTGGCCAAATATTTACGCTAGAGCGAGCGCAGTGCTGGAAATTAAACGCTTCTTATTCTTATTCGAGGTGGGGGCGATGGGTCCTGCACTGACGTCCGGCTAGGAGTGTATTGTGCATTTCCCCCTGCCAGCGTCACCCGAGCTAGCCCCTGTGAAATATCGGAGCACGGCTCTGGGTTGCTGGCACAACTGCTCCAGTAGTGAAGGTGTTTGGGCAGCTAATAATAACGATGATGATAGGGTAGCATGCTGTTGGGATGGTAACAAAAGCGATGGTAAGGCTGAGGGTAATCTCAAAGCTGAAGCTGAAGCTTTTACATGCAATCCAGTAGATCTCCTGGTTGTTTCCGTTGCTTCACAATGCCAAAGTACATGTTCCACGGCTTCATCCTCTTTTAGACAGCTCCTACATAGAGGACTGTCCGTATCTCTAATTTGTATAAGTGGCTATTCAAATTGCAATGACCGGTAATAAGGCCCACTAGTATTCGGAGGTCCTGTCGTTGCAACTTCAATAGGTTATTCGTAACGTTTCTGTCAAGGGTTGGAAAAGCTGTCTTAGCGTGTTTGCAGTCATCTCTCTTTTCCCACAGATTTTGTTGTTCTTTTTCCGAGTGCCGTCGTAATTGTTTTCGCACTTCTATCGCAGTTGGTTTGCAGAAACTTGCCACGTTTTTGTTTGTTTGTTTCTTAGTTTTTTTTTGTTCGATGATAGACTTGCGCTTGACCGTCAACTCACCTGGTGTTAAGCGACAGTTACGGTCTACGATGGAGCGCGCTTGCCTAGAAGAAACCTGTTCACTCGCGATTTGAAACCTAGATTATATCTATTCAGAAAGACCCATTCTGCCCCCGTATTCTGCCCCCGTATTCTGAACCCATTCGGTTTCGGAATCGATTCGATTTGTATATATCCGTCTCTGTCATTTCCATAGAGAATGATAGAGACGGAGATATACAAATTGAATCGATTCCGAAACCGAATGGGTTCAGAATACGGGGGCTGAACCCATTCGGTTTCGGAATCGATTCGATTTGTATATCTCCGTCTCTGTCATTTCCATAGAGAATGATAGAGACGGAGATATACAAATCGAATCGATTCCGAAACCGAATGGGTTCAGAATACGGGGGCAGGAAACGCATTCCACATTTTGGCGGTACGCACAATGAAAGTGGAGCCAAAGCGTTTCGTACGTGTTTTCGGAATGTCAACCATGTAACGATGTCGCTTTTTCGTGCTTCTTACTGTCCGATAGCAAAATGGGCATGGGGGAATGAGATCATGCAAAGCAGACGCACACTCACCGAAATGTAAGCGATAAAAAACTGATAAACTGGCAAATTTGCGACGATGCTCCAGACTTAGGAGTTTAGTCCGAACAAGGGAATCGTCACAAATGAGCCTCCTAGCACGCCTCTCAGTGGTCTCTAACGCCTCGAGCTGGTACTTAGCAGATCCGTCCCAAAGGTGCGAACAATACTCCATGCACGACCGAACTTGTACCTTCTTTTGCAAGGGTGTCTGCTATGTTGTTACCTATACATGACCCGTGGCTCTTTGTCCACCTCACTATTATCCTGTGCTTATTTGCTAGTGATTGTAGCACCGTATGACATTCCGCGATGACTCTTGACCTTGCTATGGGTCTCTTGAGTGCGTATATAGTGGCCGCGCTGTCCACGGTGAACATGAGAATTCGTTTGCTGCAAAGAGTATTGTACGTCTGAAACTTCAGAAGTTATGAGAACTCAACTCAACAAGGCTCAACTGCTCTGGCGGCTAATAGTACGCCAATGGGAGTTTTGGCGGGAACGTCTTAGTAACGTGTTGTTGCTTTGTTTTATTTTCCTAAACTTGTGTTATTTTGAACATTAATGCTATAAAAATGGTGGTGTTTTATTCAATAAGTGTTCGAAGTGCGTGAGTGTGGGCAAGTGAAATAAAGCAGTGGAACGTGTGATTTTACGTTGTCGGCAAAACTCCATAGAAGCTTCTAAAGTTGCCACCACTTTACTGAAGCAGGACTCGACTTATAAATTGACTGTATACGTGACTTAGATTGTGACTAGAACATTTACAACTTGTTTTATTCAAGAAACTTGAAAAAATCCTAAAACTTGACACTGGCAAATGCTTTAATGCGGGTCCAATACAAAAAAGAAGAAGAAGTACTAACAGAATGTAAGCAGGTAATTTTTTGCAGTCTGTAGTATATCACTCATTTCATTCATTCTTCTACCAAAATCGTTCATTTCATTCATCTCTGTCTCGTTCTTTGTTATGAATGTGTATTTAAAAATGATAAAATGATGTTTCTAATTAATATATTTGCAGAAATCATAAATAAGTGGTTTAAAAAGGTTTAGTGAGTGTATCCAGTCATTAAAAAATTGTACTTGATGAGGACAAGTCGTAATATTATTGTGTAAAACCGTTTGTTCAATGACTTATTAACACCTTTTCCACGTTTCAAAGTTTTTATTTAATCATGTCTCTAAGAATGAAAATCGAGAATAAAAAGACTCAAGAAGAAATGCGGAGGTTGATGGCTGAACGTAAAAAGAAAGAAACGAAACCAAGTAAAATAGATAACCCTCTTGCAAAATACAATAGTGCTGGACAACTCATGTGTTTACTATGCTCCTCAGTAGTGAGATCAGAGAATGTCTGGCAAGTACATTTAAACAGTAAACAACACAGAGAAAATGTAGAAAAAGCTAAAAAATTGAAGGAGCTCACTAACAACTTTACTGTTAGCAAAGTTAAAAGGTCAATACCACCCACTGATGAACCACCAGAGAAAAAACCTAAGGGTATACTAAAAAATGCAGGAGATATCCCACCTATGGTTCCACAAAAGCCGAAAAATAATGCTCCACAAATTGTCACATACCATAATGAAGAAATAAAAAGATCTGCACTGAAATCAGAGCCTGAAAATAAAATCACTGAAGGTAATTTAATTCAACATATTGTAACTATAATATGATAATTTTATATTTTGCAAAGTTCGAGTTTGTTTTATGTTCTTCAAAGTTCAAGTTTAACTAAGGCTCTGAGAAGTGTGAATGAATGGGATTGACATATATGGCCAAAAATGTGAATGCCTTGACCTATTACAGATTTAGTAAATTAATTACCTATTTGAATGACAAAATCAGTGAAAGGCCAAAAACGCAAAAGACTATTTGCTGTTAAACTCAAATTGTTAGTATCAGTCACTTCTGAAGAGTCCACAAATCAAATAAAATGTGACCGAAAAATCAAATCATTTATAACAATAAGAAAATACTTACTTACATTATATGAAGTAACTAAACATTAATAAACTAAGATCTACAAGTAATAAAAATTGTCATTAAAGTAAAAAAAAAATGATCAGAAAAAAAGATTATTATATTTATATTTTTTAAATTTTCAAATATATTTCTGGCATTGTACTTTTGATTATTTTAGTTTTGGTCACTTGAGTATTTCATTTTTGGTCAATCCCATATTTTACCATTTGGGTATTGGGCTAAATTTGTTTAATTGTGTGTATTGGCCTTTTTCGTTTATGACCACCTGTGTCAATCCTTGTGAATGTCAAATAACAGAAGCCCTATATACAGCCTAATTTGGTCATGTGAAACAAATAAATGAAAGCAAAACAAATTCATACGGAATTTTGATGCTAAAAGGAATTATATATTTTTAGTTGAGCAGTCCACCTCGACTACAGTTGTAGAGACATCCAAAGAGCCTCTAGCTCCAGAGCAGCCACTTCCTGAGGGATTCTTTGATGATCCCATTTTAGATGCAAAGGTATGTTAAAGTATGTAAAATTGGCTCAATTATATTATTAGTTGGTCCTTAGGATTATTCAAGGACATGATAATTAGTGGTAATATGAAATGTATAAAGAAATAAAACTGAAACAAATTCTAAAAAAAAAACTAAGAAAACCTTGGTTTTCCCGAGATTTTAGAATTAATGGATGCAATTCACCCTCACGCACCAAGAGAGGCGCAAGTCATATAACTATGTAGGTACATTTCGCAGTGATTGCGTGACATGCATATACTCTCGTGCATAGTCTGAGTGTCCATAATTTTTGTGTTTGGATATTTTGGTATATTAGGTCAAATAATATCCACCTATTTTGTTTCATTATTTGGAATGAGAATCAAGTACTTCACACCCTGTATTAATAGTGTTCAAACAGTCATATATATTCCATTATCTGTACCAGAATAGTAACTGTAAGTGGTGCCTTCAAAATAGCTCCTAATATCTAGCTAAAGCTGGAAAACCAGTTTGATGTCTCACAAACCATTGATACCACGAATCTGAGACTTGAGCAAGTGGTAGAGGCTCTAATACATGAGCATACAGAATTCTGTAAAAAGCTGGGATCAATTATCATGGTTGACTAATGTACGTTTACTATTATCTAGGCTTGAAAGCTGAAGAACAGGCCGAGTTGTATTTAAAAGGAAAGGTATATGCAGGATATTATCAGTATCATGTACTTGTCTAGAGGTCCCTGGGCCTGTGCTCTATAATCACAGTACCCTTACTCATTTTGAATTGTAAATGTTGAAAGTTTGCTTTTCTTATAATCTAGCCACACTACACATTTCTTTTGCTAAGAGAGAGGGCATGAGCCATGTGACCTTGAATATGAGTGCCTATAATAGTTTTAAGTGACTGCTCATCCTAATAAATGCGATAATAGGATTGTTAGTTTGTCTACAGTATAAGGGAATTGTTAGTATTTTGTTAGTAAGTACTAAACGGGTGAAACTTAGGCCCACATTATTGATAAAAAAATAAAAAATGTATTTTTAACAAAACCTTTGTAATACCTTATAAATAAACAGGTTTTTGATTGAATACAAAAATATTAGAGACAGACGATTTATCACTGACCAAAAAGCTCTTCAAAAGCCATATGAATATGTTGAATCATATCGCTTGCTAACATGCTCCTCCCGTTTATTTTAAATGCATTTTCATTACACTTTCTGACCAGGATACATGCAGCGTAACAAGCCAATGATGCTGCAGCAGCTGTTTTGTCAGATTTTATGTTTATCTTATCTTTGTTATGTATTGTCCAGTTCAGAAATGTGGCAATAGCACCAGAGAGTAAGTCCCCTTGCCCCCCACACCTCCTGCCTGAACCTCCTTGATTTGACATCCATTGAACCTCAGAAACTGAACTTAAAAGTACATCACTCTCTGCTTTCTTTAAGACTGTTATTTTTTCACCCCATTCTCTGAGACAATTTAAATTTACCTTCTTAGATAATCTCTCATATTCAATTTTGTTAGGTGTCAAAACAACAGGAGATGGGAAATCTTGTATCAACTGTGGGTTCTCGGTTATTAAAAATAAACCATCTGCATCTATGACTATAGGTATCTTCTTTGATTTTATTACTTCTATTAATTCTGATATAATTTTAAAAGTATTGGGATCTCTGCCAAGTCCAGGGCCAATGACAATGACATGCAGTCTGTCCAACCATGGAGTTATTTCTATGATAGCTGCTTTGTTGTCCAGCAATGGATGAACTATTAACTCTGGACTGAATGATTTGATGACCGAAGCTGCGGATGAAGTACAAAAGATGTGAACTAAATCTGCTCCTACCTGTAAAACACAAATACATTGATTACCGTCACAAAATAATGCGTAATGTATCATGATACATTAATGAGCACTTTACGTAAATACTAACTCTCAATGCACTTATGCCCGAAAAGTAGGGCGCTCCGGTGTATTCTAAAGAGCCCCCAATAACACCTATTCGACCGGCTTGACCTTTGTGATTCTTATTATCAAGTGGTGGTATACAAACTTTAGCAGACTCTATTACAAACGTTTTTTCCATGCTGTAATTTCTATTGCTCTCAGTTAAGCGGTAAAACTGCGAGATATTTTTTCCAGGCTTAGAAACAAATACAAGTGTTCGTAACATTTGGACTTGTTTTTCCAATCTCCACAGACTATTATCTCTTTTTGTTGTGTTTTTTTTTTTGTATTGCCTAATTTATCAGTTATGTTACAGTTTCTACAGAATGAAACAAAAAAAACAATGTTAGCGTGAAGTTAAGGTCCGGTGTTGCTATAACATAGCGTCGCTCTGTTTCATACAAAACTTTCCGTTAACCGGGAGTAAACCTCTGGGCATTTCTCGGTTTTCGGTCTTGATACTCGACCTCTACGTTTAACCTGCGTGGCTTGTAGAATATACCATTTAAGGAAAGCGCGTTTTACAAAAATAAAATTAAAAAGTCACAGGTACTTAAAATCTGCGAACGGATTGTAGTGGAGACATATTTTATCATTGACCTAATATATTTTATAGAGGTTAGATGGATAAATTTACTACAAAAGTAACTTAAACAGTAGTGTAACAAGTGGTTTTGTAGCTAAAATAAATCTGCCCTCGTATTCAAAACTCATTCGGAATCGATTCGAATCTATATCTTCGTCTCTGTCATTCCCATAGAGAATGACAGAGACGGAGACATAGATTCCGAATCGATTCCAAATTGGAATGAGTTCTGAATACGGGGCTTAGTCCATGCAATCTTAAGATGAACAAGAAAATGTAAATAACTAAAAAAAAAAATGGTTAACTGAAATATGCGTGACGTGTGGGTTCTAAGAGAAGATAATGATGGAGATGGACGAGCCATAAATATTATTACTTTTCTTTTTACGGTGTCCAGGTTCGCAACATAGAATACAAAGATCCTATTGAAGAAGAATGGGAAAAATTTCAAAAAGAAATAAAAGAAGAAGCGACAGCCTCGGCTGAAATTATTGCTGAAGAACAAGAAGAAGCTACTGCTGAAAGACAAATTGATGAAATCGATGAACAGATTAGAAATTGGTCGAGGTATGTCTTATTTTGTATATTAACGCGAATAAAAAAAGCAATAAAAGCAAGAAAGTAAAAAAGCAATAAGTTTGAAATACGCATTTATATCACATACTTATTGCAAATTGTATACTTTTCTAGTGCAAGGAGTATAAAAGTTGTACACATAAAATTATTTTAAAAAAAACAACGGGTTGCACTCCGGGAGTGCCGGCAGAAGTGAAAAATAAAATAGCAACAAGACTGACTCGTGAAGGATTTGCCCAAAGATATTGTGTTTTACAAACAACCCCTAGTCACGTACGCGAAGCGTTAGCGTGTTTTAAGACTATACAGCGCCATCTAGTACGTTGGTCTGGAACTAACTTTATTGTATGAACACTTCATATTATAATAAAGTTAGTTCTATAACAACGTACTAGATGGCGCTGTATACTCTTAAAACACGCTAATGCTTCGTGTACGGCGCTTGTACATACAATAATGAACTTTAAATGCAGAACGTTAGAATAGGTTTCTGACTGTCCGTCTGACCAACTTGACGATCTGACGCGAGTTTAAAATTTTAACCCATCTCAAAAATGCCCAACGCCGCTAAAAGCTTTCACTTCAAAAAATGGATTTCAAAACTATCCAATGAACAGAAAAGGGAGAAATAATAACTGTTACATAATTCCGAAAAAATAATAAAAACTGGACGTCTACCTAAAATATTTGGTGTAGGTAGGTACATACACCAAATATTTTATAAGGTCGGTTCTAGGCTCTAAACTATCATCAACAATCCTAGACAAGTACAGACACCAACTCAAAAAATAGTTGGTGTACGTACCTACTCGTACTTAGGTAGATACCCAGTTTTGATTTATTTTGCAGTTATATGTAATAGTTGTTATTGCTCCCATTGGATAGTTTTCAAATCGTTTATTTATAATTGTATTTATTATTTTTTAGTAGTATTTACTAGTTTTGCTTCAAACTAAAAATGGATTCACCAAACTTCACTATTGTAACACCTAATTTTGGGATGAAAAGTAATGCCAGATCGATCATAGTCCGTCTTACTTATAAACTCTGACTAAGCGCATTTTAGTTAAACAGTGTTTTGTTCCGTTTTCGCGCGTGACAGTGCTTGTCTGATAAAAAATGACAAGTCTAAAAGATATCTAAAAGAATTTAACATGCGTTTAATGCGTGTAGTTTATAAGCAAGATGGTCAGTGAATAAGATTTCAACATGCGTTTCTATGTAAGACGGTTTATGAATAATAAAATAAACCTACCAAACTGCGATCAAATACACCTAGTAATTTGAATTGCGTCGTTGAAACGTTTATATCTTAAAATTTAAAAAGTCCATACTGTCAATAAGTCAAGTACTGAACTGATTTTGATAAAATCTAATCCCTAATCTGAAAGATATTTTATTCAACAAAAAAAATAATTATTGCAATACGTCTTCTAGTTTCAGCGTAATACGTGGACGAATATACATACATACACTTATGAAATTTGGCACTCGTGCTAGAAGCTCAAGGCCGTAGGCTGAAATCCTGGCCATTATCAAAAATCCTTCAAGGCTTCAATAATTTTATAAAATGCTTCAAAAACTTTCGCGCTCGCTTCGCTCGCGCATGATTGTTTCATATTGATCTTTATTTGTATTGGTCATTAAAGTGTCGTGAACTTTCTAATACGAGCAAATAATTCTCTAAAAATAGGCAATAACCAATAATTTTTGCTCGTATCTTGTAGTTATGTTTGTAATTTTCTATAAAGTCATATGTTTATATTTAGGAATATTAAATTGTCAATCAATGCATACAAATGGTTGTATTTATAATTTTTGATAGCGTTAAAGTCGCTCTTTACCAGTCGGGTATTTCCTTTTAACACAGTTACTTGTTTGATCCATCTGGTCCACGAAAATCTAGGACTCGTTAACACGATCAATGAATCAAATCACTTCCATGATTTAATATTAAATCATGGAAGTGATTTGATAAAAAAAACTTAAAACAATATTTTATTTTGACATGGAAGTACTATGGGTTCACTATACGAGAAATAAAGCATATTACTATAAAAGTGCCACAAAAAATTTCGCGCTCGTGCATTATTACTATTTTGACATAGAAGTACTGTGAGTTCACAAATACGAGAAATTTAGCATATTACTATAAAACACTACTAAAAAAAATTGAAGGAAGTACCAATATTGACCTCTCCTTTATAATCTCCTTTTTTAAAGATTAAAAATAACAGGTCTCAGTTTATTATTTAGTCAAGCAAATTTTCGAAAATTTACAGCTTATCTAGTAGCTATGGACTGATCATTTTCAAGTCCGCGTCATGAGCTGCTGGATAAAATGGATTAAAATAAAATGGTGTTTATTTGACTTTTTATAGAGTACTAGACCTGGAGTTGAAGAAAGATGAAACAAAAAAGAAGAAGCAAGCAAGTGAACAAATGAATGAAGATGAGAACGACTCCGATAATGAAGAAGATATCGATGAGTTCTTAGATTGGCGGGCTAAAAAGTCTTATACTTAGCTGTTACAATATTGTTTTCTACTTGTAAATATAACTCAATATAATTTATACTTACAAATTTGACTTTTAGATGTCGTTAATCCATGAACCACAGAACACCGGCTTAAGGCTGATGTTTTCATTCATCATCTCTTGCGCAATCGGATTATTAGAAGAAAAAAAAATACTGTACTATTAGACTCACAATGTTACCTACGCTTTATAGCACAGAAAGATATTACAATTTAATTTAAATTTTATTACGATATTAATATTATCATATATAGACATAAAAGAGTACAAAAACAATATGAAAACACTATATAAAATACCTACACATACTAAATATATTAACAATATAATAAAATAAAAAGTCTAATTCTTAACCAATGTTAATGTAAGGCATACAGACCTATTGTTTTTGTACTCTTTTATATGTCTTTATGTGATAATATGTATATCTTTTAATACCAAGTTAAATAATAGAATGGACAAACCAGCGAAAGTAAAACTCTTCACAGAATTATAGAATCAAGTGCTAAAATAAATAACAATAGATATTAATTTTAGTAAGAATAAAAATTGGACCAGCAAAATATTGGATTTGCTGGAAGTTACGAAATTTCGTTTTTATAAAATTTGATCCATGAATCCCAGCCTACCGATGTTAAATACACTACCGGTATTCTTGTTTATATTATTATCGATTTATCTGTTGTTTTTAATACACAGTAGGTCAATACTCTCTCTTGTCTGTACTTAACGACTGTGTCGATGTTGCAAGGTAAGATAATTACAAGAGTAATACTAACTTAGCAGAAAAATAAAATTAAAAGTTTAAGAAACTTTTAAAAACTCCTGACATAAAACTGCTTGACCGATGATTTGACTTGATTTTAATGAAACATGCTGAGAAACCTCACTGTCCTTCAAATATTAAACAAAAAAACAGATTAAAATCTGTCCATCCGTTCAAGAGCTATAATGCCAGAGACAGACACACAGTAACACATGTAAAACTTATACCTCTTTTTGGGTCGAGGCTTAAAAATTTAACATGTTATTGATGTCATATTTAATTGTGTGACTTTATCCAATTTGCAACATTTAATCGGCAAATATAATAGGTAGTCTCAATCTAAAATGTTCCTACATTAGTTCACCGTTCACGTTTATACCTCTGACATACGGTTTTGGGGCCATTCATTTATTACGTAAGACTATTTTTGCCGGTTTTTGACTCCCCCCCCCCCCCCCCCCCCCCTATATAAGAAAAGATAAGAATAGGCCGACCCCCTCCCCCCCTGTGTAATATTTATTACGTAAGAATCTAAAGGAAAAAAATAATACACGTTTGGTTTATTATAGACATAGTTGATCCCCCTCCCCCCCTAAATCGTCTTACGTAATAGATGAATGAATTTTCTGTTTGATATACATTGGCTGAAACACGTATAATTACCAAAAGTACCTACATCCAATTCAAAAAAAAAATATGTAAAAAAGGCGTGTGCGAGTGCGACAGCTGGTGTATTGGACACTACGCTTAAAGCTATGCCCTAAAGTTATTTAGTCTCAGAGGAAGAATCACATGTGTGATTCTTCCTCTGAGTATTTAGTAGTACCTACGTAATGCTAAAGACTTTAATGTTATGGAACATTTCAAAAAACATTTTGACATCACACGGAATAAACATTTGCCGCTATGCTATCCTTTGTAGTTTCTGGTATGTTTCTGGTACTATTACACACATCAATGAAAACGTATCTTGTTAATTATTTATTTTTAGCGATTGACCAAACGTAATTACTAGCTTAAGCTCAAGAATTGTTTTGTAAAATAAACTTTGATGTCAACACTGACAGTCATTTGACTATTTTGACTTGACATCTTGACCAAAGAGAATGTAATACATATGATCTTGACAATGACGTTTCTTTCATGAGGATGATGTGATGTGATTTGAAATAAAATAAAACTAAAAAAATATATGCATATTCTGCGTTCTACGAAATAAATAATCGTTTCTGAAATTATAGAGCTAAATCCATTGTTATAAAAAGTTGGGGTCAACATGTCTGATCAGGATACAGAGCAATATCGAGACTTCGTAGCAAAACTGCAGAGAGAAGACATAAGACCGGCTGCATTGAAGGATATAAAAAATTTGTTTGTATTCAAACCTCCTGGTGAAGCTGCGAATACCATAAAGGATGTCGGAATCTCGAAAATAGTGCACTGTCTTAATGCGCCTGATAAGTATGTATGTCTTTAATACAAACTAGATTTAGATATCGTGATTCAGAGTTCGAATCACCGAATTCCGCAAGAGTCGGGTAAAATTGAGAGTAAACAATATTATAAATTTAAGAACAAAGTCTCCCAATTTAGCATAAAGTTCTAGCCCTACCCCCATTATATGACTCAGATTTGTTTTTCATTTTGCTTTTTTTCCATTTACTGAAAGAAAATTAATCCCTAAAAATGTTTCTTGACATAGGAATCAAACAAATCTGGCCTGTGATGTGCTCAAGTTATGCTTTGACCAGTTGAACATCGGTGATATGGCTAAGTACTACACAGGCCACTTGATGTATTTGCTGCGCCATGATAAGGATTGTGTGAGGAGGCTTGCTATTGATGAGGTAATAACTTGAAATTGCCATCTGTGCCAGCTGGTGGGTTTGAGTAACTTTTAGAAGATTAGGCATCTTCTACTAGTTAGTCAATATGTTTTGATATTATTGACATTAGTATATTTACAATATTACTATTAATATTATAAATAATATTAATATATTTACATTATTCACTGATAGTGTCAAATATTTCTTTACTGCTACTGCTAGAAAGAATGGAAAATGCTTAAATCACACAATCAACACATTCAGTGCAAGAGAGTGGTAGAGGAAGATATGACACAAGGACTACGTTTTCTAGCAGGCAGTTTTGGGAGAGTTTGAATCTGGGTACTACTTGATTAGTAATTTTGTATAACTTCTCTTGTATAATTGTACAAAGCAAAAGATGTTATTGGTTTACAGAAAGCATAAGCTCCAGAGACTGAGGAGCTTTAAAACAAAAAAATAAAAATTAACAAATATCAGATACACTACAAAAATCACTCTTTTTGTTTTCCTTTTAAACCTGTTGGTATTTATATGTTGTTTTACATAACCCTTTACAGATATACAAAACAGTAACAGCAGATCCCAATTTGCTCCCAGTGCCAGACTACATTGACATTTTTGTAGCTGTTGGGCAGCTAGTGTTAGATAAGGATATGGGTGTTGCCAACAGAGCCATCAGTATCACATCTGAATTACCACCACAGGCTTATCCTAAAGTACTTGAAGAGATGAAGATTGTTTTGGAAGATAGCACCAGCAGCAAATGTAATGCTTTTGAGGTATTGTTCTTTCTATTGACTTGACTACTAAAAAAAAACATTTAACATGTTTCAAGAAGGGAAAACCGATTTTCACCCTTAGACATTATTATTCAATTATTCTTATTTTATGTTATTGGAATCATGAATAGCTTCATCATCATCATCATCTCAGCCATAAGAAGTCCACTGTTGGACATAGGCCTCCCCCACGGATTTCCAAAAAGACCGATTGGAAGCGGCTTGCATCCAGCGTCTTCCCGCCACTTGTATGAGGTTGTCTGTCCATCTCGTGGCTGGTCTTCCTATGCTGTGCTTGCCGGTACGTGGTCTCCACTCGAGAACCTTTTGGCCTATGAATAGCTATAGCTAGGCTTATTAGCTATAGGCCTATATAGCTAATAAGCCTTAAATTAAGAAATAAGTTAAAATATGAAAAATAATCTTAAAACAACCTGTAAGCAATTTGTGATGCTATGCATAATGATGATCTGAATAAATGAATTTGAATGATGATTCTAAAAAATAGTTCTCTAAAGATTAGATGGTATCTCGAAAAGTTAGGGTCAAACCCACAATTACTGGAAGCATCCCTATCATACCAGATTTCTTTCAAATAACATATACATAACATAAACCTGCTTTTTTAATTTGGATTTATAAAATTTGTTGTTATACAATAAGAAACAAGAAGACACCAATTACTGTATCATATAAAATTCAGTATGTTATAAAACATCTTTCAGGTTATAGTGAATATCTCAACCAAATCATATGAATTATTCAAACTAAGTGCCGATCTGAACTACATACATCACATGGTAGAAGAACTTCAATCAAACGATGTTTTGTACCAGCTGAACGTTCTGGAGCTCCTATCAAGACTGGCTGTTTCGCCACATGGAATTAACTACCTTGTTAAAAATGAGATGCTGGAAAATATTTCAACATCACTTAAGGATTTGCCTACAAATCCACTTGGAGGGTTGTTGACTCCTGGTAAATGGCTTTTGTGAATTAACATTTTGCAAAGTAGCACAAAACTAGCTGTAGAACCAAAAAGCTCGAATGATATGTTTAATAAACTTTATAGAAAGAGGTGTTGAATTTGATTGTATGTTTTTTGTGTATATTCTTATTTCTTTGCTGTTTGTAAACCAATCATCAATTCTTTCTCTTTTAATGCAAAGAGTATCTCAGAGGTAGGCTGCTAAAAATTTAGTCAACATCACATCATTAGCTTTTTAACCTCTTCAAATTATATAAATAAAACCGGACAAGTGCGAGTCAGACTCGCCCACCGAGGGTTCCGTACAAACTAAATAAAAGGGGGAAATCATATAATTTTTTTAATAATTTCCTTCACAAACCGAAAAATATACATTGTAAAAATATTTGACACATTCCTTGCTCACCACTCGGATCCGACTGGGGCGGAGCTATAGTAGCGGCGCCTCCCACTCGGATCCGAGCGAGCGTCCCGTTCATTTAGTAGTAGTCAGTAAACCGCCGGCGTTAGAGGCAGTCAACGTTGCTACGCGGCCACTCTGTACTTAGTCAAAATTCGCCTAAAAAGTTTTGGTTCCCAGCTGAAGTGAAGGGTCTGCAGGGGGCGAAGAATGTGTTAAAAACCTGTTTTAGCTTATGCTAATGAGGCTTGTTCATATGATACCCCACATGATACGGTTAATTCACTTTAAAATTTGGACCTTCATTCCTTGCATAAAGACACTATTTTTTTGAGATAAAAAATGTCCAGTTTTCGGATTTTTTCCTCTATGTGTACTCTAACACAATGCTTCTTGCCAAATTTCATTGTTCTAGGTCAACGGGAAGTACCCCCATAGGTTTTGATTCCCTTGTGAGTATCGAAATGTGCGTTTTTTACGTCATATTCGGTTATAACTTTTTTTTACGAAAACTGAGAAATTTTATTTTTCTTCCTGCAGCAAGATACTATGGATTTGCGTATATGGTTTTAATTTCAACGCGATACTTTCACGCGTTCCCGAGATAAAGGTCTTGACACCCGGACAGACAGACAGACAGACGGACAACAAAGTGATCCTATTCAGAACCCTAAAAATATATTTTTAGGTACTATGTTGCCTGCAGTCCACCTATTAAACTAATTTTATTTTGTTTTGCAGGTTACATGAAATTCTTTGGATGCATTGCTCATCATTATCCCAAGGAAATATTTAACAAATATCCAGTACTTCTGGACATGTTGTTTGATGCATTCAAAACTGAAGACCCTACTGTGTTGCCTGTGGCTTTAGATACGCTGGGCTTCATAGGCGAAACCATTGAAGGGAAATTATGCTTAGCTGCTTTAGGTATGTAATAAACATCATCCAAAGAAAAAGAAAATATCCGACTACAGAAGAGCGATTTTTGCAGTCTAACTTACGAGTTTATTACACTTGATATGCTGTTGAATGTACGTTTTTTTATGAGAAAGCATGCGCCATGTCGCTTTTAAAGGTTATAAATGCGCATTCTTTAGGATAATGCTAGTACCTATTTGTTATGAAAAAGTTTGTTGGAGGTTACGAAAAAGCGCATTTTTTATTTTTGCGATAGTTTAATACATACTTGTATATAGATAAACTCTTTATTGTTTACACCTTAAGTAAAACACAAATTACATAGCGAAAAGGGCTTACATGCTAGTGAAACAACAGGAGGACTTATCGCTAATAGCGATTTCTTCCAGGCAACCTTGGGATGCAGATGTGATTATAATTAATTAATAGATGGTGAGGTGTTCAAGAAAGAGAAGAATGAAAGAGAAAATAATAATAATTAATTATTATTATTATTAGAAAAAATGTAGCTATGAAACTCAGGGAGTGAAGACGAATCTAACGACACGACACGAATTCGCACATCAAAATCGGTCAAGCCGTATAGGCTGTAAGTGATCATATAGAAACATATGTACATACATACTATCCACATAAAAATACACTCGTATTTCTCAAAACTCAAAAATATCTCATAAGAATCATAAATGGCTATTTTTCTTCAAATTTATATTATTTATTTAGAACTCCAAAGATAAAATATAAAAGAAAATAATTTTCATTTCAAATAATATTTAGGGGTATAACAGTTTTTTCATGTATGAAAAACGCATACATTACGCGTTTTTTTGGTGTAACTTGCCATGACAAATGTTCTTAAACTATATTTACAGGTGGTAAATACACACAAGCAGTTGAACAAATCGGAAACATTATCAGAAACAGTCCCACTGAAATGAAAATTCGTGCCCTGCACTGTTTTGCCAGCCTGATTAGTGTTGACAAAGACCCAAATAAACCTAAAACTGGCCCAGTTGACCACCGTGTGACCCTAATGACCAGAGAATGGTTCAGAAGTCTAAATACGTCACCGAATGCCATGGAAACACTTTTTGTTATGTGTAAAAACCCATTTCCTGACATTAGACTGTCTGCTTTCATATTGCTGGATTCAGTTTGTCAACATCAGTGGGGTGAAGAATTGGTGGCAAGAACTGCAGGTATGTTTATAAATAATGTAAGAAAAATTTACCCAAAACAGCTCAAAACTTTATCTCCCAAACATAATTGAAATCTATAAATTTGTCAATTTAGAGTCTATTTATACTAATTCAATCATATGCGTAAATAATTGAAAAAAAAAGTGGGTCAATATGCCACAAAGGTTTTATAATTTTTCGTCCATTTTGTATACTATATTAAATCTATAGTATACAGTCTTCTAATTTATTAATTTTGTTTCAGGCTTCATTGAATACCTTCTGGACCGTTCAGTTGATCATATGAAATCATCCAAAGAAGCAAAATATGATATTGTTAAAAGGCTGGCAAATTCACCTGCATTTGATGCTGCTCTTATAATGAGGTTACATACTTATGTAGAACAAGGCCCATTCTATACAGAAACTCAGATGGAAGTTGCTATCGAGGGTGACTAAAAACAGAAATATGTACTTGATTTTTTTACTACTGTAAACACTACTATACTAATTATCTAGCTAAAAACCGAATTACACTACCCGATTTCTCGGGTTGTCTGGGAACTATGGAGATCAGAACCCTGTCTCTTATACTATGCTGTCCCTGGCGACAGGGTACGATAAATCGGGTAGTGTGATAGGCCTTTTAGACTTATATTCATGTATCTTTCATCACAACATCTGTGTTAAGGACAGAAAAATCTTCAGAATTCTCAGTGTGGAAAAAAAAACGATTTGTTAATTCTGTTAATGCAAGAGTTTTTATTATGTTTAAGAAAAGTTTATGAACGGGATGCATATTTTTAATTTTTAAATAGAACTACAATTTATTGGAGTAAACACCTCATATTTACTTCCTTCTTTTAATTTTAGATGCGGTTGCTGCCTTAGGTGCTGCTTTCCTTTTCGTACCTTTAGATTTGTTACTACCACCATATTTAGCGGCAAGATTGTCAATGAAGGAATCAACTTGCTGTGCTCTTGATTCCTGCCTTTGTTTTATCATAAGTTCTAAGCTGTTGGAACCTGTTAAAAAGAATAATACAAACCATATTAGTAAAAAAAAAGAAATTGTGATGAGTTACAAGTAATAAAGAACCAGGTTTAAAATATTTTTATTATGTATTTACTCGTATTTAAAAAAAGGTTGGGCTCACGTAGATACAATTGTAGTACCTACAATTAATTATTATTCTATGTACAAAAAGTTAGGTTCAGTATCATAGAATATGGTATTACACCCTTTTTTGAAAAGTGTCTCAATTTGGCCCTGATGTATATAGAGAATAAACTACTAAAAAAAAAAAACAATTTTTTTATTATTATCGATATGTGCTATATAAATTTAAAAAAATATTTTTTAAACTTCGCGTATAATTTGACAAAAACACTAGACACCATGTTACTGACATCACACGGTCTCCAAACGGATGTACTGCAATCAAATTCAATTCAAAGTCAAAAATGCTAATTTGACTTTCATTTTACAGTTGATACTTCGTTGTTTACACAGCCGTGTGACGTAATAATATGGCAGTTTCAGTTTCACTTAAGGTACATCTAAACGGGCCATATTTTACGACAATTTGTGGCTGCAATTATTGGCAAACATTGCCCAGCCATCAAAAAAACATTTTAGTGCATTTTATAGCTGAGCAATCAATTGCAGGCAACATGTTGCAATATGGCTGCAATAGCATGGCCTTTGATTCAGAACCCTTTAATGAGCCACACAATCCAGCAACAATGGCCGACGAAATGACGCTCATCGCAGCCGCTTACATTGTTTTGGCAGAAAAACGAAAAAAAAGGACACGAATATGGATTCGACCCTACCTAAGTAGGCGTGACACTTTGGATTCCGTAGACAAGGAATTAATGCTGGATAAATACTTATTTAAAAAATTTACAAGAATGTCTAAGAGCGACTTCGAATTTCTCGTGAACAGAATTGGACCAAACATACAAAGGCAAGATACAAACATGAGGAATGCAATACCTGTGACTACAAGATTAGCAATAACTCTACGGTATTTAGCGACTGGAGATTCTTTCAAGAGTTTAATGTACCTTTTCAGAGTGTCCGCTTATTCAATTTCAACTATTGTCCCAGAGGTTTGTGAAGCCTTAATAGAAGGCTTAAAGGAATACATAAAAGCAAGTAAATATTTAAGTATTTATTAAGTGCACATTTATTTTTGTTCGACGTAGAATCAATGAATTTGCTCCACACCACAAATTTATACACGATGGACGTCGCAGCACTCGCAGCACACTTCACGTCGCGCAGAAAGTGAAACGCAAAGTACTTCACGTCGCAGGGAGAAAGGGACGCGCATATACAGTAAAACAGAACAACAATATAGATGGCCCAGATATATTGCAGTATTTTCGATTGCGAGGCGATCGTTCGGCCACACGCCGGCTACACATAAAAACATTTTGACATACCAAAAAATATGTGGCTATAATGCCGGGCCATCCTTAAAATATTGCATAGTGTGGCTGGTATTGCTAGCAATGTTGCCGGCCACAGTATTGCAGCCACAAATTGTCGTAAAATATAGCCCGTTTAGACGCCCCATTAGTAAAAGGACAGACAAAAAATGAAAACTTTGAAATTCGTTTTAAAATTTATTTTGTCATTTTATAAACTGAAAGTAATATTTTCCGGCAGCTTGTAGCCTAAGCTATTTCATTTGTACATTTTTTCTTTTTTTTTCTTATATAGAGTAAAATACCCTATTAATGGTATCAAAATTTCCAAGATGGCAACAGAAAAACTGGGAAAACACACCAAATAATAATCTTGATTCAAATTTCAAAATAAGAATTTTGCCACAGTTTAGCTGCCTATTTGAAAAGGTTGAAACCCTGACTTATAAGTACCGTGTGACAAAAAATTGCTGTAGTTAGGTAAATAAATTCTAGTATGTTTTGTATTATTTTTCACCTCTTTCTAACCAATTGTATGTTGAATATGTGGTCAAAGTCAAACACTACAATTTTGTTTGTAATATCAAAAATTGTAGTTGTAAATTTCAAGGTGAGGTAACTCGACCACATGGGCGAATTTGTTGCTGCTGAGTTAACAAACAATCCAACAAGAATGGTGAACATAGCCACCGCCATTGTCTATCTTTATTCGGTATCCAATTTCATTTATAAGACTTTTGGCATTGTGCACTGACTGACGATTTCCTACAAAACAAAAAATGGTGCAAAATGTTGCCTAAGACATCTTACCTGAATTAAGTCCCAATTCATTCTTTAACTCTTCCGCTTCCTCAGCTTCCCTGTTCTCCTTGGCAGCGCGTCTTTCCCGTTTTTTAGCTGTTTCATGAGTGAAAGCTCTATATGCTGGTATTTCTTTACTTTTGATCATTTCCTGTAAGAAATATTAATTTAAATTATCATGGAAATATTAAGGAATGTTTAATTTCCAACTACTAGGTTTATAACCTTCAAACTATGTACTTCATTGTTTTTTATAAACTACCACCATTTAGAATAGGCCTCTTTTCATTAAAGGAATGGTAAGGCTCTAACCAACTTTTACTACACAGTTTGAAGCTTAGATGGTGTACCTCAGTAATAACATTGCTAAAGCTAAGTTGCAATAATAATATAGCTAAGTAGCTATATCTTAGTAACATTGCTAAAATTAAGCTGCTGTACCTTATAAAAAGATTGACAAAGCTAAGCTATTGTACCTTACTAACATTGCTAAAGCTAATCTGATATATCTTAGTAACATTGGTGAAGCCAAACTACTGTACCTTAGTAATATTGCTAAAGATAAGCTACTATATCTTAGTAACATTGCTGGAGCTAAGCTGCTATAATAATATAGCTAAGCAGTTATATCTTAGTAACATTGCTAAAGTTAAGCTGCTGTATCATAGTAACATTGCTGAAGCTAAGATGCAGTACCTCAGAAATATCAATAGAGCTAAGTTGTTGTATCTTAGTAACACTGCTAAAGCTAAGGTGCTGTACTTTAATTGACATTGCTAAAACTAAGATGCTGTACCTTAGTAATATTATCAGCAGAAAATCAAAATAATTAACTGCAAAAAAATGAGGGAGTTTGAAAATAATAACATTCACACAAAATCCATCATACCATTTAGAGTTGAGAAGAAAACATAAATACAGACCTAATTGCATAAATTTCAAAAACACAACCCTCTTTCTGAAGTAAGGTAAAAATAGAAATTAACATGGAGAAAGTAACATACATTAAGAATTTCCTTGAGCCGTGGTTCATGTTCAGTTCTTGCAAACTGCACATGATCAACTATGTAATCCATATCACCCTTGCCAGTTAAATAAGCATGTTTGAGGTCATCTCTCTCTTCTTTGGAACCTGAAATTTAAATATTATACAGACAGAATACAGATTTCATTATTAAACAGATTACAGATTTTCCTCGGCCACATCGTCGCTTAACATCAGGCGAGTTGGTGGTCAATCGTAGATCTATAATATATAAAAAAAAAAAAAAAAACTTTTATTAAAATTAATTTTAAAAATTAGCAATTTTTTTTTGATAGAAACTAGAATTAGAACCTTTATAGTGCCCTGTCCACCTAAAATATACCTATGTAGTTGTTCAGTATTTTTAAGAGCATAATTAAAAACATTGCCATCTCCTTTATTTAGTCTATAACATCAATATGATTATTATCATCACATCCATGAGAAGTCCATTGCTGAACCTATCCATATGTGACTTCAATTTGCTGATCTATTGATCTGTGACTTTTGTTTGTTTATGGATCTCTTTATTTCTGATTTGGTCTCATGCCAAGACTCCAAGCATACACTATAACTCACTGAATGGCATTTTGTACAACTTGACACAATACTGTTACAAAGTTTTTATCCTTCGATTCTTAGGCCAAGGTCAACCCAACACTAAGAAACCTATTTTCACAAACATGTTAAAATGAATTGTGCAATACATAAGGTGGTAAGTTTCTGTTATAAAATTGCACTTCAACATTTATGGTAGTGGATCCAAAGTGGGTCTCATCATCATCATCATCATCTCAGCCATAAGAAGTCCACTGCTGGGCATAGGCCTCCCCCATGGATTTCTAAAAAGACCGATTGGAAGCGGCTTGCATCCAGCGTCTTCCCGCCACTTGTATGAGGTCATCTGTCCATCTTGTGGCTGGTCTTCCTACACTGCGCTTGCCGGTACATGGTCTCCACTCGAGAACTTTTCTCTACAAAGTGGAGACATACAAACATAGACAAAGTAAGTCCTGTTAAAACAAATCAAAATTAGTAAAATTGCCTACTTTTTCTTACTATTGAAGTTAGAAAAAGCTAAATCTATTTTAATTTTGGCCACAAAGCATGCAGCTCACAATATTTTTAAACAAAATCACTGAGTGGGAATTTGAAGTTTCCAGCAGTCTAGTGGTGAGACTGTCTGACTTGCGATCCGCAAGTCCTGGGTTCAAATCTCACGGTACGCACCTCTGTCTTTTCGAAGTTATGTGCGTATTGTTGATTGCCGCCAACTTCAAACGGTGAAGGAAAACATTGCAAGGAAACCTACATGTCTGCGAGTTCTCAATGATCTTGAAGATGCGTGAAGTCTGCCAACCCACACTTGGCCAGCATGGCAGACTATGCCCTAACCCTTCTCACAATGAGAAGATGGCCCATTCCCAGCAGTGGGACAGTCTGTACAAACAGGGCTGATATTTCTTTATTTAGATAGGAGGAATATTAAAGAAAAAGGTTTTTCAATATTTTTTAACTTGGCTGAGGAGTTGCAAAATATATGTTAAGTTGATCACCAATTTAAAAGATAGCTAACTAAAACTTATTTAAATATTTCTCCTATCGAAATATACAAATCTGTCTCCCACTTTTCAAATTCTCCACTGTGATTTTATATGTTTAAAGAGAGATAACTGCATGCAGTGATAGAGTTAGTGTAACAGAACCATATATTCTCAATGGAATTATAACCTTACCAATATATTCTTTTTCATAGGCCTTGATATCTTCTTCTGTAATTTTCTTGAAAAGTAATCTCCAGTATACGCTCCAGTCACGGTCCAGGTCAATAGAACTGTCATCGTCATCCACAGATTTTGTTTCATTATATAAAGCTCTCTTTTCTTTGTCTGTGAGCACAGCATGGACTCCACCAAGTACTTTGAACTTCTCTGTGGCTTCAAGTTTTTCATTCTCTTGGACGCGGTCAGGATGAACCTTTAAGGATAGTTTGTGGTAGGCTTTTTTGACTGAAAAAGTAGAGTGCCGGTTAAGGTTTTCTTGAATTTTTTACCCGCTTACTGAACAATACAGCGGTATAATAGTGGACATTGATGGAGAATGAACTCATACATAAAGAAGACAGAAAGTTATATTTTATAGATGTGTTTCCTAAATATATAAATACAGAATTGGAGCCCCTTTTTACTAAATTTATAAAGACGTAAGAAATATTGTGAGGTCTTTACCTTCCTTGTCAGTAGCATTTTCCGATATTTGTAACACTTCATAAAGATTTGTAGTGTTGTAATATTTTTCACATAGCAGTAGAAGTCCCATTTTCTGTACTTTACTAAACCTAACCCAAATAATTAACAAATCCAAAGCAAAGCAATCGATAGAAAAATATTGATATTCGCGATTTTGCCGCGCCAAGTTTTGTTATTGATTGAGTGACATTGACAAGTTATCAGCTGTGGCATTTCTTCTTCTTCTTTTTTTATATTGGACCACGCGATTAATGACTTGCCAGTGTCAAGTATTGAGATATTCTTATTTCAAGTTTCTTGAACAATACAAGTTATATAGTGTTCTAATCACAGTCTACGTCACGTAAACAGTCATTTTCAACTTTGAGTCTTGCCTCAGTAAAGTGATAGCGACTTTACTAGAAGCTTCTATGGAGTTTTGCCTACAACGTAAAATGACACGTCTCACTATTTTATTTCATTTGCCCCAAACTCATGCAATTGAAACGTCTTACAAACGTGTGTTAAAATTTTATTCACTGAATAAGGACTTGTCACTTTCCGTCAGAAGGGAACTGTCACGCGCGAAAACGTAACAAAACACTGTATAACTAAAATGCGCTTATTCAGCGTTTATAAGTAAGACGGTTAATGAATAAAACACCACCATTTTTTTCGCATTAACATTCAAAATAGTTCAGGAAAATAAAAAGAGCAACAACATGTTTCTTTGACGTTCCCGCCAAGACTCAATTGTGGCATGTTGATACTAAGAATTGTTGGCATTGATAACTCATCAGAAATAACATTTGACGTTGCCAGATCAATGTTATGTAATTACTGTTTTTTTAATTTTAAGTTATCTTTTATAATTTATTCAGCCATGTCTACAAATTATTATTTCAAATATTCAATAAAATATATTGGTTTTATTGAATCGATATTAATATAATTATACAAAGAAATATCAATACTCGCAATTGCGATAATCCTTTTTGTCTGGTGCGCGGGAACTTTTTTTGGAGACAGATGAACATGGCATTAACAAGTATGATTATAGCAAGTATATATCTATATTATAAGAAAACAAAATACCCAACTGTAGTAAGTAAATAAAATTTAAAGTATGCGTTAAATCGTTGTAAAAGAAAATGCGCATTCTTTAGAACAGGTAATTCTAGTAAAATCATTTATTTATTACGAAGAAGTTCATTGGAGGTTACGAAAAACGCATTTATTTTTATTTTTGCGAGAGCTGTATTGTTATTATAAAAAATATAGCCTAGTATGACACCCAGGGAGTGAGACGAATCACACCTCGCACATCAAAATTGGTCTAGTCGATTAGGCTGTAGCCGCTTATATAGATACATACATACATCATCATCATCATCTCAGCCATAAGAAGTCCACTGCTGGACATAGGCCTCCCCCATGGATTTCCAAAAAGACCGATTGGAAGCGGCTTGCATCCAGCGTCTTCCCGCCACTTGTATGAGGTCATCTGTCCATTTCGTGGCTGGTCTTCCTACGCTGCGCTTGCCGGTACGTGGTCTCCACACATACATACCATACATACATACCCACATACAAACATACACTCGAAAAACATAACACTCCTTCTTACGCAGTCGGGTGAAAATAAAAGAAAAGAATTCATGTTTTTTTAAATTAAAATTATAATGACGATATAGATCGTCTATTCATTATTACTATGACTTTTGTCTCGCTCTTTCTACAGAAGAGAGAGCAAGACAAAGGTCAAAGTAATATCAAAATTAGGTTGCTATTACGATTGTTAACCGACCTGTGCTATTCTCTATACCAAATCGGTACACCTATTCACAATTATTCGGTTTCGGAATAGGGTCGGAAACTATATCTCCATCTTTGTAATTTCCATACAGAAAGACAGAGATGTAGATATAGTTCCCGATTCGATTCCGAATCCGACAAGCTGTGAATAGCCCTACAGAAGCCAGCATCCTAGACGCTTCTTAATCTCATCATTCTCACCCGATTAGATGAAACCTTCTTCCCCAGGGCCATTACTGACTACAGCACTGTAATCAGCAAAGGGTCGGTACAATAAATCCGTAAAGTACAAAGATTTTATTATAATTATTGTGTTCCACAGAGGCCGTCAGGAGATGTCATCGAGCGTACTTTTACGAATTTTACGATGATTGAAATTAAATAGGAATCAAGTACTAGGCGAAACTTATGATATCATAGCTGCACTCTCCACCACAAAACAATAATAAAGTATTTAAAATATGTAAAATACATTACTCGTAAAAATATTGAAATGTATTTATTAACAGTAAATAAATAAAACAGTTGAAAAGAGTTGAAACTTAAAAAAATTAAATAACAATTAAATAAAAAAAACACCATTCACGAATTATCTGAATTAAATAAATAAAACATTTTCAAATAAAAGCATAAAATAAATACGCAAAGAAATAAGTGTTAGTAGGTACATATAAATCGTTGTAAATACCTACCTAAAAAAATACTTACTCACTCCATCATTCTGTAGGTGTTTATTAGTGCATCTACCTTTTTGCAATGATTTTTTCATAGTTTTACTGACAATAGACAAAACTATTAATTTACAAAAACAAAACAAGGGATTTTTTATAAATTTCTGACAACTTCAAATTGTTTAATTTGACGCCTACAATCTTTTATATTCAGTTCATTCAGTCTGTAGATTTAATCAAGAATCAAATTTTTACACGCATTTTGTTGTAATTTATTACTATAGGATGGATTCTTCATTTGCTTCTGGTGACAACGTTTATCCATCAATCTCTCCCAGGTATGTCGAAACTGTGAAATCAGAGGCAGAAGACGGCATTTCAAAAGACAATGAAGTTTCACTTGAATTGGAAAAAGACGAAGAGATTACTCCACAAATGATTGATGATAACGAAATAAGGCTCAAAGCCAGAATAGCGCAATGTAAAAACACCATTGACTCTCTGAAACTTCAGCTAACCGAGGAAAAGGAAAAGCTTAAGAATGAGAGAAAAGCTGAACAGAACGAAATTTCTCAACAATATGTTCCCGAGTGTGACAGTGCTCAAGGTTTGGGGTCTTCAATGTATACCGCTTGTGTAGATAGGAAACTCTACTGCGATGAAAATTTGATGGAATATGAAAAGCAGTTGCAAAAGTATCAAAATACTTTGAACATAGCCCAGAATGAAAAGAAGAATGCCATCCGCAAGCAAATGTTAGCTAAAGCGTTTAAATTAAAGCTTATGGAGGTGGAAAACCAATGTAATATTGAGTTGCTTCGTGTGAAACAGAGTCTGCAATGTTTGGAGCCTCTGCAGATAATTGCGAACAAATGGAAGATGAATGCGAATGAGAACGCGCATGATGTAAGCTGTTACGACTTGATGCCCAATTTTCTGGAGCTAAAAGCACATTCTGGGAGTGATGTAAATTCTTACAAAGAGGAGTCGTGCCATTTGGCTAAGGATGATGCGGCACTATCGGATTGATTTTATTCCACCTTTAATTTATTTTACAATTTTAAATACTTTTGATTAAAAAGTGCTCGATAACGAAAGTTACATAATTTGAGTCGTAAGACATATCCCGATTACGATCCCTCAAAAGACAGAACATAATACAGCCGCCTTTTTAGCTAATTTTGTAGGGGTTTGTTAATAAAATATTTTTTGCCTGTCGGAGTTTAAAACAACGTATTCAAAATATAAGTAAGGAGTGACCCATACTTTTTGCCCGACAGCGTAAGAAGGAGAGTTTATTTTATTTGACGATAGGCTTGCGCTTGACCGTCAACTCACCTGGTGGTGGAGAGTTATGTTTTTCGAGTGTATGTATGTATGTTTCTATAAGATCACCTACAGCCTTAACGGCTTGACTGATTTTGATGGAAGAGATGTCGTTAGATTCGTCTTCACTTCCAGAGTGTCATAGGCTATATTTTTTGTAATAATAATACGTATCTCGCAAAAATAAAAAAAACGAGTTTTTTCGTAACCTCCAACGAACTTTTTCGTAATAAACAAGTGGTTTTACTAGGATTCTAAAGAATGCGTATTTATAATCATTTATAGCGATTTTACGGATACTTTCTCACAAAAAACGTACAATCAACAGCATATCAAACGTAACGAAATCGTAAGTTTGACTGCAAACACTGCTTTTCTGCAGTTAGGTATTTTGTTTAAAATGAAAACTTGTAGCTTAAAATGTTTGAAAACTATATTAGATAACATAACTAATAAAATTAAAAAGATATCGCTATGCTCAATAGCTCCAATTCCTATACTTTACCCAACACGTATTTATCTAATAAAAAACATTAATACAAAAAATAAATCATCACCAGAAGCCAATCAGTTCAATATAAATACACTTCATAATTCACAATCACGTACGATATCAAAATCAATTACTAAAAAGGGTGTGAAAATCTGTTTACAATAAATCAAAAGTCGAGGAGGACCTCCGCAGTGGACCACACACGTCGGAGCACGCGCCTCGAATGCTGACTTTTTGTTCCCATCGCGGGCCGATCAGTGATCGTGTCCGCTCGGCGCTCGTCGGCACCCGGTCGGCAGGCTGCGCTGACATCACACACTGCCTGCGCGGGCGCACGTCCTGTGTTCCTGATCTTTCCCATTTTTCTGTGAGATCTACTAAAATTTTATTCTATCTCCCAATGTAACGATCGACGACCAGTATTTTTAAATTTTTGGATTCTCTGTAGCAGTTAATCAACTCCCTAAACACTTGTAATATGGGTATTCCGTAGAAATTTTGTACAAATTTAAGATTTCTGATGTTGCCGTAGCTAGCTTACTAGTTGAGGGTGTTCATGGTGTCACCGGATGCTGTTCATGCTCTGATTTCTTCTCTCTGAGAAGACCTTTCAGAACACCATGTCCAGAGAAGAAAATTCATCGCATCCAAGTACAGTCAGCCAATTTATGTCTTAGATAAATATAAATTTTTAGAAAACTCAAATACCACCGGTTAAAAAACGGCTGAACCGATTTTAATTAAACATAGTTAAAAAAAATATCGATAAAATCCTCTTTCAAATTAAAAAGTAGATCAAAATCGGTCCATCCGTTTGAGAGCTACGATGCCACAGATACACACAGATACGTAGATATACAGACTTACATGTTAAACATAACACTCCTTTTTTGTCTGGGTCGGAAGTTAAAAAGTTGAACATGAACGTAAGTGAGAGATTATGATTACACTCAATAATACCAGGAAAGTATTGAAAAGTGGCCTCTGGGCCCCGACTGACCTCAGCTCAATCGGTAGACGGCCTTACCGAAAAACGTTACTTAAATTTCACCATCGTCTTAAATTCTCTGTCTTCTTGCGGCAAGGGTCATTATGTGTCAGCGAGAAGTTCACAAAATATGTTAAGCAATGCATAAATTTAAGTAACGTTTTTCGGTAAGGTCGAGAATGTCTACCTTCTAAGCTATGTAGGTTGCGGGTTCCACAAACATTTGTGTATTGGGCATAGTATGGATAATTGTTCTGTGTTAGGGTCTATTATAATTTTATTTACAAAAAAGTTCATAAGCCATAGACATAGACGGAAATTCATTATAACAAGAAACATAGAACAGAGAATACAAATTATACACAAAATAGATAACTTAATAATGTTTTTGTCACAATCCGACCCCAGCTCAGCATAATGCTAGTCGTAAACAACCAGCGCTGTAATAAGTAACACTTATTATATCTATAAATGTATATATATATTGCGTGAACCCAGGTAGTTCCAATTCAACACACCAAGCTTTGCTTAGTTCGGGGACTTCGGGGTTAGATGGAACTGTGTGAAAATATACAATAATAAATGTTATTTAAAAATCAAAACAATATGAAATATATCTACTCTACAACTTCAGGAAAAGCAATGGAATAAACCGTTGCTTTTCCCGAAGTCCAAGTCATCTCTCGATTTTGGGTCACTAATCTCCCGATTGAAGTATCTCTGTGCGGGCAACACCGGGCCGACATCACACAGGTCTGCGTGCGCCTGTGCCTGCATGCCTGCGCGCCGCTCTCAGTTACCAACCTGAACTTTATTTTAATAAGATTCCAATTTGTCAATTAGAGGGCATCGCATGAACTAAACTGGTTTGACTTCTTTACACCTCGTTTCTTTATGAGTTTCATTTAAAAGGTGCTTTTGGTTGTCTTATTGAAGTTCATGAAATCTGTTTAGTATATAAATAATATTTATTTCTATATTTTATGAACTAATATCTAGATCAAAATAAAAATAAAATACCGGGTAGGTGTGGTATAGAAACAATATTTATTTCTACACTTAATAAACCAATATCGTTAGTAAACAAATAATAGATTAATTGTAAAAAAATTAATTAAAACCAACGAGGATTAAAACAGGCTTTTACAAAAGTAGTCCTCAAGACAAATCGATCGAGCCCAAAATTGATGAGTTCATCTTGTTTAGTTCAGAAGTTTCAATGGCCACCTTGCGACTCCATCATTAGACTCTGGATATCACGTAGCACCAAAGTACTCATCAAGACAAAACAAATGAGCCCAAACTCGATGGGTTTATCTTATTTAGTTAAGAAGTTCCTATAGCCATCTTCTGGCTCCATCATCAGAACAGCTTCATGATACCATGTTATTGTATTGTTACCGAAGATACATGACACCGAAAAATTAAAATTAAACATATTATGTAGGAACTTAGCTATCCTAAATGAAACAATAAGTTTTATGTAACATTTTTGTCCTTGGCCTCGAAATCTGTCGAATATTTTAACCTGCATTTTTAGGGTTCCGTAGTAACGAAACTACAAGGAACCCTTGTAGTTTCGTTAGTATAAAAAAAATGGGGTTCAGGGTTTGCTCGTATTTTCAGTCATAAAAAATCTGAGTGGAGCTCGGTCGCCCAGGTACGTACTTTCATTTTACTCAAATTACTCACTTTACTATTTATAGTTTAATATGATTAATTAATTCACTATCTTTCCCTCTTCCATAATTGGAAATTAATATTCCAATATAACTGTTTATTTTGCTGCGCCCGACGGGGTCCACAATGTAACTTAAAATAATTTCCTACCACCTAATTGAAACTTGTGGAATGCTAATAAATAAATATGAAATATGAAATTTTAACTAAGATAAGTTAACTCGTATGTTCGTATCCCTATTTTAAGTTCACATAAATGTGCAACTACGGAACCCTACTTTGCACGTGGCACGATACACACTTGGCCGCTTATTCTGTTTTATTTTTACTTTCTTATTACATTTTAACAGGATCTAAGATAAGAGGTAGGTGCTTATTCTAAAGAGACCTTGTGGGCTTTTCAAGTTACACAATACCCAATACTAGTTATAAACTGACTCAGTTTAGGTAAATATAATCATAGCAAATAAAGACTTATTAGTGTATGTCTGTACAGGACAAACAGGTAAACAAATATGAAACATTGTGGTTAGAATAGGCTAGGATAGAATAGGCTAGACTAAGCTAATTGTGTTCTACCTATTACAAATTCAGCGGGATTTCCTAAAGGTAGTTCAAAGTTATTTAGTAGCTATAAATTGTGAATTACAAGATCTATGTTGTTTTTACAGTACACAATTTTAACCTTATAGGCATGCGAACTAAAAAACTAGCTAGTAGACTTAAAACTAAGTAATTAAATGCTACATAATATTAAACATATGACTTTAAAGTTAATATTATATTTATAAAAAAAATGTACCCATTAGACTTACAATAGTTACTTAAGCTATATATTTAATATATTATATTAAACCAGAAAACATGATTTTTTTGCATGCACTATATCTACAGATTAGGTCATTAAAGTCGAAAAACTGTTTTATTGAGTAAAATTTATATTTGATCAGCCATTTGAAAAGCTTAGAGCGGAAGTTCTCATACGGAAATGATTTAAAGGATTCTGGGATTTTATTATAAGTGCAATTACAAAACAATTTCTACGTAAGCCGTCGGGAATCGAGTTATGGACTTATGAACGGTTCATCAGTTTCGCCACTGATTGTATTGAATCTCACATTACGAAACGCGGCCTTAGTTTAACTTTATGTCCATTGAAATAAGATATACTTGCAGTACTTCGTTTAATTTCCCATTCAGTAACGCTACCAGTTCTTGTAAGCTGAGACTAGTCGTGATGCGTCATCAAGTCAACACAACACAGGCTCCACAGTTCCACACCCGCTACTAGGTATCCTGTTTGCTTTGTTTAGACGTCTCACTCCTGCCGCGCGTCGGCTGACGAGGCCCGTGCTTCGAGAGCTTTATGGAAGAGTAAACAATTTAAAACACTACACGTTGGGTGTATTGGTCCAGCACTTTCGTCCATTAGCCTGCGCCGACACCTCGGCCCGCTCCTTTGTCGAAAATTATGTTTACTTACTTACACTGAATGTGAGGCCAAGACACTCTCCCGCCACTTGGAGCTTGGACTTACCGATATATTTTTACCGAAGATCCGTAGCGCCACTAACCCAATTTTCTACAGTATTCTTTTAGAAAATATAGTTCGCTGATTTGCTCGTAATTAAAGATAAGCTTGTGGTTATATAGTTTGCTTTCCCTTAAAGCCTGGTAATCTGATTGTGGTCGGTGTTTTATTTGCACAGGCTTGTATTTAAGTATCGGTCGAAATTTGTGATTTGGGTTCTGTGAATTTTTATATGGAATTTGACGTGAGAAGATTTGTAGAGAAATTCAAGGGTACGTGAAGTTATTCTGGACGATTTATAATTAATTAGGTAAACCTTGCAGTTTTACCAGATCAGATTCGAGTGAATAGATATCTTCTAGATATATCTGCATGCTTTATCTTCGATCACACCTTCGTTTCCTTACAGGCGAGTTGGTGGCCAAACGTGGTCTTATTCGCGCACCAAAAAAAAAACATTTTTTTTTATTGAAAACCTAAATATACGGGGTGAAATCGAATTTATGAGTATCCTTTAAGCTTAGGTACCTTACCTACTCACTACTGGTATAGGAAGCAAAATGTATGGAATCGGAATGATATCGGAAAATATGATATTTCACTTAGTCAATAATTATAATTTTGCACAGCTCAGTTGGTAGTACGTCTGCCTGCTAAGCTGTAGGTCGTGAGTTCGATCCCCACCTAGGACAAACATGACAAACATTTGTGTGATGAGCATGGATGTTTGTTCTGTGTCTGGGTGTTGCTTATCTGTGCATATTAAAAATTCTTCAATGATTTTGATTGCTTCGTATGTGGTCAGGAAGCTCATGAATTACTACATTTCACTACGTATAATATACATACCCAAAAAATGATCTACCTTTTTGTCTAGTCTGATAATAATATTGCATATACCATTTTTGGGTAATCGAGTAAAAAACGTAAAATGTACATTTACAAAGCCAGACTTATAATTTGAGTAGCAAAGATATTATTTTGGTGGTGTATCGAGGACGGCCTACTTCCATCCCGGGAAATTGGGTCGCGGCTATTTATACCCAATTATTTACAAATGATTAAAAATGTTCACTCAATGTTTACAAAGTATTGACGCATCTTGACTGGCGTTGTGGCTCAGTTGGTAGTATATCTGCGCCCTGAGCCGGTGGGTCGTGGGTTCGATCCCCACCCAGGGCAAACATTTGTGTGATGAGCATGGATGTTTGTTCTAAGTCTGGGTGTTTCTATGTATCATAAGTATATATTTACAAGAAAAAAGTATATATGTATTTTATCAGCCGTATAATTCCATAGTACAAGCTTTGCTTAGTTTGGGCTAGATGGTGTTGTGTGAAATGTCCAGAAATATAAAAAAAATATTACACGCAGCTTTGTAATTTGTTACATAAATCTTGTACTCATATGTATGTATATGTATGTATGTAAAGCGTGGTGACTAATAAATCCGCGTGTAATATTTTGAACTAGAAGTGCTTATAACAATTTTATTCTAAAAATGCAACAATCTAACTACCTACATATAATAAAACAAAACACACCTATATATTCATACTAACTGTGCTCCGCGGTTTCAATCGCGTATTGACGAAAAACAATGGCGCTGATGATAATAAAATGTAGCTTAAGTCCGTCTTCGGGTTCCCAACCATTCCTGTAATAAATTTCATAAAAATCGGTTCAGTTCAGCTGTTTGGTCGTGAAAAGTAACAAATAGTTACTTTCGGTTTTGTAATAATATTTAGGATTTACTTACATATAAGTTCACCTTGTTTAATCGCGGAAAGCCTTATCCTCCTTTTACGCAGTTAGGTAATCAAGGTTAAAACTTTTTGAACAATAAAAAAACCGGTATCACACCCAATCCTCGGACTCATAACAAACTTCGACAGGATATTTCCCTCCGCAGATTGTCGAAGTAAATCCCGTGGGACTTTATGAATGAGTTTTGAAACTACAATACCCTCAGTTTATTGGGTTATTAGTTGTTATATTGCGTGAACGTTGCCATTGTTCGGCGGCTCTCAGGAGTGGCGCCAACTTTAGATAACTGACACTAGAAGATTACAGTTGTAAACTTCGGTTATTCATGTCACTTCCTCTGTGGGCTATTCTGAGGTAATAGAAAACGAGGCTCTGTACGCTAGAGATATTTGAATTCTAAGTATATACTTGTGAGCACTGGGATTTTATTCTTTTGGATGAGTGATTTTGCCTCGTTCCTAACGTGACTTCTTTGTAGTTATGGTCAGTGGCGTCAGATTGAACATGACAGCACATTCAGTACGTAAGAATGCGTATGTGAGCACACATATATTAAAAGTAGGTGTAAAAAGATGATCAAGCAAGAGGATGACTACGTCACAAACCACATGACTGCCGTCCCTTTTTTCTCGTTTTTGCGTATGGTACACTGATATCGCTGTCTTCGTCTATTTTTCATCCATGTAATTATTTTTTTCAGAGTAATGATTGGATATCAATCACTACAAATATGAATATTAAATAAAAAATGTACACAAAATCTATCAGACTTGTACATTAACTTGTTGACTGACATTGACTTGTTGTTTTTTTTTTTATGGTGAACAATAAGGCTATAAATAGATAGATAGATAGCTATCTATTTATTTGTTTTTACACTCAACTGCCGAAGTAGGATAACTCATGTTTATCAAGCGTATGCATGTTTAATTCTCTCCATTCCTTCTCCTTCCATTAAAAAAAAAAACATGCATGCAACCATCCTTCCATGCTGGACTGGAATACTCTTCTTATCATAGAACTGATAGACGATGGGGCCGAAAAGTTCTAGAGTGGAGACAACGCACCGGCAAGCGTAGCGTAGGAAGACCAGCCACGAGATAGACAGATGACCTCATGTAAGTGGCGGGAAGACGCTAGATGCAAGCCGTTTCCATTCGGTCTATTTGGAAATCCATGGTCCTATGTTCAGCAGTGGACTTCTTGTGTCTGAGATGATGATGATGATGAGTTAAAGGATTTGAGAAATTGGAATTGATGTAGGCGATACAATTTAGCGCGCTTACCTAGAAGAAACCCATTATCCACCCACTCAGAAAGCGAATTCCACATTTTATCAGCACGCAGAACAAAGGCGCGTTTGAATTAAGATTTAACTCGCATGAAACTATATTGTTTTTTCAAGCGTCTAGATGAAGATAAAAAAGAAGGAAATAAGAACAAATAAAAATTATTGCTTAAAAAAACTAAAAAAACACGCTTCAAATTATTGTATTGTCACCGGCTTTTTTAATGTAGAAATAGGCTTGCGCTTGACCGCCTACTCGCTTGATGTTAGGCGACGTTGCGGTCTACGATGGAGCGCGCTTACCTAGAAGAAACCAATTCACTCGCGATTTAAAGACACCCAGATTATAACTATCGGATTCTCGATAAGTCTACAAAGTTTGATTGAAATCTGACCGTTTGAAGTGGGTCAAAATCAAGTCCTAAGGAGTCGGTTACAAACAAACAAACGTGCATATGAATATAAAAGCGTGTTAAAAAGTGACATCGTTTCATGATGGATAGACTCAAACGAAACGCTTTTGCTTCAGTTTTGTTGTACGTACTGCGTACCGCTAATATGTGGCCGAATCCTTTATGAGTCTCCGAATATATATAAATATAGGAGTTTTCAAATTACTAGTGAATATGTTTTTTCTTTTGTTGCCAGTGCGCTTCATCGGAGACCGCAATAGTCGCTTCATATCAGGCGAATTGGCGGTCAAGCGTAAGGCAAAAAAATCACGTTTGTTGTGTGGGAGCCCCCCTTAAATATTAATTTTATTTTAATTAAATATTTATTTTTAAAGTGAATAATATACCTTAATATTTTGTGAATATTTCAAGCGTTGTTGCCGTTATCAATGTCGAGCAAAAATGAGCAAAAAAAATCACGTTTGTTGTATGGGAGCCCCCTTAAATATTTATTTTATTCTGTTTTTTAGTTTAGTATTTGTTGTTACGATGGCAACAGAAATACATCATTTGTGAAAATTTCAACTGTCTAACTATCACGGTTCATGAGATACAGCCAGGTGACAGACGGACAGACAGCGAAGTCTTAGTAATAGGGTCCCGTTTTACCCTTTGGGTACGGAATCCTAAAAATGTAGCTTGTACTACACTTACCAAAATGTCTTCATAAATGCCAATTTTACCCGTGTTTACCTAAATACAATAAACGTGTACTATTTACATTTGTGAGGGTAGTTATTTAAAAACGGAAACGATAATCTCTTTGTTTTCTTATCTCTGATTTGTAAAGCTTTTTGCGTCGATCTCGGGCACGTCACAGCCACTTCGCACCCTTTTTGTGGAAACCCACCTCACAGTGGATGGTTCACATGACGTGTTTCTAGGTATCGAGATATGCAAATACGTTATTTGTTCTTAACGTTTCGGAGTAAAGATATTAGTGTAAACTCATTAGAACATTTCCCATGCGGTTTAACGTTTGATATACAATTACTGGATTTTTGTAAGCAAGAACAAAGAGAGACCAAAAATATGACCGAAACTTGCCTCTGTATACTGTATACCTGCAAGTAACCATAGGCCGCTTCCAACCGGTCTGTTTGGAAATCCATGGGACCTCCCCCATGCCCTGCAGTAGACTTCTTATGGCTGAGATGATGATGATGTTGACGATGACGGTATACCTGTGATGTAAGAGTTATTATCTAAAGCCTACAATAGTACAATGACCGGATAACAGATGGAGTTAACTTATAATTACCACTTTTCCTGTATTTTTAACCTCCGACCCAAAAAGTGGGGTGATATAAGTTTAACGTGTATATCTGTGGACAGACACGTCAGTGGTATCGTTGATCCACGATGACAATTTTGGTCTAGTTCATTTTATATGAAAGAGATTTTCATCAAGGGTGTTCTTAGCTATATCTCATCAAAATAGGTAAAGTAGTTTTTTTATGTTGGGGCCTTACAATTTTCTTAATACAATTTACGTAATAGCACCTTTGGTTCAGGAGCCTAAGTTGACATTGATATAAATATAATGAAATTATAATTGTTGTCTTTGGATTCGGATATTGTTAGACCGATCATTATGGATGTTGGAAAATATGTATTCGTTCATAAAGAAGTTTTTACAAACACATTCAGTTTGATACATTTAAATCCAGGAGGTTCTGCTAGTACGCCGCCAGTGTAAATGTTTACTAATATTACTATTGTTAATATTATATAGTAATATTACTATCTCATTTATTTATTTACAATCTTATTTTTTTTTTACAAAACAAATATAAACTTATACAAAAGAAACATAAATATACTAAAAAACTTAAAACTAGGGTGCCGCCGGCAGCGGGGCGGGGCTCAAGCTGCCGGTGGTAGGGGCTACAGAGAGAGGAACCTCCTGACAATACGTGCCGTGTCTAGGATGACTGCCTTCTGTATCCGACCCTTGACCCAATCATCGAGCGAGAGCCTCTTGAGATGTTGATATTATTATTATTAGTATTTATCAGATTTTTGTGTTGACATAAATGTATGTTCATTAATATGATTAAGGAGTTATGAATAAAAATTTGTATTTGTATTACATTCGGAAAACCCAAAAGCGTGTTTTCGTCCAATATACCTCAGTGCCAACTTTACGACCACTGACCAGTATGTGCTACTAATGATGACATACGGCACTGAAACGTCATCAGTGAGTCATGATTCATCACTATAGGCCTTAAAAGAAAACTCAAAGTCACGCATCAAGGGCTATCTGTGGAGTTTCTCTGCGAAATCGTTTAAGAAATGAATTAGACGTAAGTCACTGTCAGCATAGCGAATTAGCAAGTTGAAGTGGCTGTGGGCAAGACACTTAGCACGTAGAACTGATGACTAGTGATGACCGATAGGGCCGAGAAGTTCTCGAGCGGATACCACGCACCGGCTAGTGCAGGAAAACCAGCTATAAGAAGGACAGATAACCACAATGACAAGACGCTAGATGCTTGTCGCTTCCATAAGGTCTTTTCGGCGACCTATGTCCTGCATTGGACTTCTTGTGTCTAAGAAAATTATAATGATACATCTAGATGAGACACCGTAGAATTACAATTACATTTTATTACCAAGCAATACAGGGCACAGCTATTATGTTTACATGCTTCATGGCTCAGTGGTAGTACGACTTCCTCCTGAGCTGTAGGTAGTGGGTTCGATCACCCAGGGGAAACATTTGTGTGATGAGCATGGATGTTTGTTCTGTGTCTACACATACATATATATATTATATGTATGTGTTTACAAAAAAAGTATATATTATGTATTCTATCAGCCATCTGGTTCTCATAGTAGAAGCTTTGCTTAGTTTGGGGCTAGATGGTGTTGTGTGAAAAGGTGTATTAAAAAAACATCAATTTCCAAGCCACTAGTAGTTAAGCATAGTTCACACCGTCTATACAAGCAAGTAAATTTCCCTCATTGAAGTGTCCATGAATCACGAGAACATAGAGACGCCGATAGCAAGAAAACAAAAGCATCGGAACTCGCGTGTAACGTGACTTATGAGCTGATTATGCTCTTTATTGTTTAGATGACTTTTCTCCGCGTACAAATAGCTCCGAATAACTGCTCTTTATTATGCAAATGGACAAATATATTTGCGTTTTCTGGGTCACAAATGTGAGAGAATTGTTTGTCTTGTGAAAATGTCAGTGAAATGTGCAACGGGATTTTCGACCTTTGACAGGGCAAAAGCGTCATCTATCCCGATTAAAACGGATGGATTTAATAACTTATTTAAGTAGATAGATAACGCTTTATTGCACACACCATAAAATTAACAACAAAGTACAAAAGGAAATAAAATAAAACTAATGTAAAACGGGCGGTCTTACAGCTAAAAGCGATCTCTTTCAAGCAACTATGTATTTAGGTAAGTACCTATACTTTAACCAAGGCGAATATTTAGGTATCTATATACTTTAACCGTGGCTAGTATTTAGCTACCTATATACTTAAACCGTGGCTAGTATTTAGCTACCTATATACTTAAACCGTGGCTAGTATTTAGGTACCTATATACTTTAACCATGGCTAGTATTTAGGCACTTTTGTCTATACTTTTATTAATTTTTAATTTTTTATTATTAAGTGATAGGCTTGCGCTTGACCGCCAACTCACCTGATGTTAAGTAATGTTGCGGTCCACGATAACCTAAAGTGGCGGT
Source organism: Lycia hirtaria (assembly GCA_947563715.1). Lineage (NCBI taxonomy): Eukaryota > Metazoa > Arthropoda > Insecta > Lepidoptera > Geometridae > Lycia > Lycia hirtaria. Next base: position 2,963,563 of record OX387379.1, read on the forward strand.
AACTTTATTGAAAGCCTCTATGGAGTTTTGCCAGCAACGTGAAAATACATGTTTCACCTCTTTAATTCACTTGTCTACACGCATTTTATCAAACAATGAATAAATAACAACATTTTTATTTTTATACCATTCACATTCGAAATAACACTAATTTAGGAAAATAAAAAAGCGCAACATAATTCGATGACGTTCCCGCCAAAACTTTTTTATGTGAACTTAATTTTTATCTATAAACTGAACCCTTAAAAAATAATGCCTAATAAAGGCACCATCAATATGATATTATACATTGATATATAAGGTCATGATACTAAAATACGTTAACGATGAGTATTGTCCTCGAAAGTGCTGATAACTGAGATTTGCCATGATTTTACTTCATATTCAATGAGTATAACTTCTCTATAGATAAAATCTCATTGGGCACCATGATGTCATAATTAAATTATGTCGGTCAACCCAAAACCGCCGCTTTAAATACGCTTATTAACGTTGAAAACTCAGATATCTTCCCTATTAGGCACGCTCAAATAATTATGACAAACAAAATAACTAGGTATCAACATAATAATACGGATGAGTAGGGAATGATTTCATGGCTCAAAAGCCTGGATTAAGTAGAATAGTTATTTAATGGCAGGTATAACTATCGACCGTTATTCATCATGGTAGGTTTTATTTTTTTTATCTTGACCGCCAACTCGCCTGATGTAAAGCGACCATTGCGCAATGAGTTTTTATATCATCATCATCATCATCATCTCAGCCATAAGAAGTCCACTGCTGGACATAGGCCTTCTCCATGGATTTCCAAAAAGACCGATTGGAAGCGGCTTGCATCCAGCGTCTTCCCGCCACTTGTATGAGATCATCTGTCCATCTCGTGGCTGGTCTTCCTACGCTGCGCTTGCCGGTACGTGGTCTCCACTCGAGAAAGAACCTTTCGGCCCCATCGGCCATCGGTTCTACGCGCTATGTGTCCTGCCCACTGCCACTTCAACTTGCTAATCCGCTGTGCTATATCGGTGACTTTTGTACGTCTACGTATCTCTTCATTTCTGATTCGATCTCGTAGAGAGACTCCGAGCATAGCCCTCTCCATAGCTCGTTGCGTAACCTTGAGTTTCTTTATAAGGCCCATAGTTAGGGACCACGTTTCAGTGCCGTATGTCATCACTGGTAACACACACTGGTTGTAAGCTTTCGACTTGAGGGACTGGGGAATATTGGACGAGAAGACGCTTTTAAGTTTTTGACTTTTTTTATAGAGAGCTTATACTCGTTGAATATGAAGTAAAAGCGTAGCAAATCTATAAACACACAGGTTGGCATTATGTCACTCTTCACAAGTCACGACACGCGTCTACCTAGTTTCACGGACAAATAAATAATTGAATTCAATTGACATATTAGAAATATTTAAACTATATAATACCAAGCCCTATTATACCGAAACAGAGAAGTCGAAGATAAATAAATCTCATCAAACTGCTGCAATAAATGTCGAAATTTTATTGTTCAATCTTATTCATCAACTTTTGGACCAGATAAAAACAATACAAAAGGTGCGGTAGTTATACCTAAGTAGGACATATCACAGTACAGCGAATCCAAGGGGTTTAAGGGGGGGAGTATCCGCCAGCCTAGTCGGGAGACCGTCTGACTTGCGATCCGCAGGTCCTGGGTTTGAATCCCACGGCACGCACCTCTGTCTTTTCGAAGTTATGTGCGTATTGTTGATTGCCGCCAAACGGTAAAGGAAAACATCGTGAGGAAACTTACATGTCTGAGAGTTCTCAATGATCTTGAAGATGTGTGAAGTCTGCCAACCCGCACTTGGCCAGCGTGGCAGACTATGGCCTAACCCTTCTCACAATGAGAAGATGGCACGTTCCCAGCAGTGGGACAGTTTGTACAAACAGGGCTGCGAAATTATAATACAGTAAATCCAAGGGGTTGCAAGTACGTATATCAAGCCACTCCCAAGATTAGACAAGTGTAGGATATAAATGTAAATAAAAGTATGAGATTGACATTAGCTAACGAAATGTCACGTGACTGCGCGTCCAGTTTCTTAGAATTTCGTTTTAGAAATAGCAATATTTGTAAAGTTTCGTTGAATTAATCATTCTTCTTAAGTGTCATATTCCGCAACATTTTGCGGAATAAGAGAACTTTCGTATAAAACATACGTACATGCATTCATAAAAACTCTCCTTGCGTAGTCGGAAAAAATAAACAAATCAAATATGACGTCTCTAGAAAGCAAAGGTTAATATTCAAAATGATCTTAATGTCATCTGATAATGAGTAATCGAAATATGAGTTCCATCTAGAACTCGACACCCTATGACTAACACCTTTGATACTTTGTCACAATACAAACAAACAAAAGAGGTTATCATGTGACAGGTCAGTAGTAATGCTAGTGATTATTATGCTATCCACTTTTTAGGGTTCCATACCGAAAAAAAAACAATGGAACTCTTATAGCTTATATTTCGTTGTCCGTATGTTCGTGAAGATCTTTTTATTCCTTAGTTTTATTCACGTGTTGAAATATCCAGTAATTCTCCAAAGAGTACTTCGCGAACACAAACTTTTTGCAAAATTACTACTTGTAAAATAATTGTGTTAATGTAATTAATAATTTGAAAACACTTAAATAATCTTTAATACATTTCTTTAAATAAATTAAATACAAAAATCACATTGATTATTTGCACTATTTCGTGAAAAAGGAAAAACCACCAAATATAAAACACTTCCTTAAAAAATTTATTTTATTATGTTGAGATGTTTATCTGTGAAAAACCCATCGCTGAATATTGTGATTACTTAGTCAAAAAAATCCATGAATGTGTGCAAAATACATTTTCACATTAACCACTATTCTCTACTAGGTACACAAATACAGTGAAGTTTATAGAATAATAAAGCTAACTAGCCACTACCTGCAGTTATATCCAAAGAGAATATAACTGTACTTGGTTCTATCCTCAACCGGGTTTTTTAAAAAGCTTTTTACTCAAGACCACGATACGATTCATCGTGAAAACAAACCGGCGGATCGTATCGCGTTTCTACTTTGTTAAGGCCTTTAGTGGTAACCATTAGATATACGGACTTCCCCCCCCCCCACCCAGGGCAAACATTTGTGTGATAAGCATGGATGTATTATCTGTGTCTGGGTGTTTTTATGTATCATATGTATATATTTACAACAAAAAAAAGTATAAATGTATTCTATCAGCCATCTAGTTCCATAGTACAAGCTTTGCTTAGTTTGGGCTGGACAGTGTTGTGTGAAATGTACCCATATATTTATATTTATTTAATATTTACTTATAAGCAATATTACCTCAGACCGATAAAGGTCTAAAGACAATTCAATTGCTGAAACTAACTACCAATTGGCAGCGTTGAATGGCAATGATTATGCTTTGGACCAGATATTCACCAGCTTTTTGGTCACGCGTCACATTGATCAGCCGCTCAGATATTTTTGAAAACGTGATGAGCTCTCGGGTCTCACGGACCTAAAGTCTCGACAACGATCGGCTCAAATATGTAACCTCTACCGAGATTAACATATTTGTGGCGCTTGTGCTGCTCCGCCGAATTAGCTGCAGCGCCAGCCCTACTCCATGTCTCAGGAAGATGTGACGGTGCCAAAATATTAACGCACGTGGCGTACCACACAAGGGGCCGTCCTAACTTCTATGGCACAAGCGTCCGCTGCCATGTGACGTCATCATCATCACCAACAACAACCTATAATAGCCTACTGCTGCGCATAGGCGTCAAAGGGTAAAACGGGACCCTATTACTAAGACTCCGCTGTCTGTCTGTCTGTCCGTCCGTCTGTCACCAGGCTGTATCTCATGAACCGTGATAGTTAGACAGTTGAAAATTTCACAGATGATGTATTTCTGTTGCCGCTATAACAACAAATACAAAAAAAACAGAATAAATTAAATATTCAAGGGGGCTCCCATACAACAAACGTGATTGTTTTTCTCGTTTATGCTCGATATTTATAACGGCAACAGGTAGACGCTTGAAATATTCACAGAATATTGAGTTATATTATTCACTTTAAAATCAAATAATTAAATTAAAATAAAATTAATATTCCAGGAAGGCTCCCATACAACAAACGTGAATTTTTTGCCGTTTTTATGTATAATGGTAAGGAACCCTTCGTGCGCGAGTCCGACTCGCACTTATCCGGTTTGCACTGGCCGGTTTTTATTTTTAAGATGCCGTGTTCTTTGTTAGCACATTCAAAATACGTAAATAATTTACGCACTTACTACATAAATACTCTTATGTAATACCTAAATATGATCACTTTTAAAAATACCAACTTTGTAAGAAAAGAAGAAAAGATGAAAAACGTAAATACGTAGTCGGGTTTTAGTCTATCAACTTATTGTTTGTATAGGTACACATCTCTTGGAAATAAATGACACACATTTGTGACCCTTAAGTGACCACAATACTAAACAAAGTTCCGTTTACTACACTTTGTTTGAAGGGATTTTCCAACGTAATAAGACGTAAGTTGACAGGTAAGTAGGTACCTACCTACACCTACGCTTTTTCCAGCATAGTTTCGTGGTTTTTCCTGCGTGATTTCCTACTTATATACTCTCAGAACATGATACGTAAAAACTTTGTGTACTGGACATGACGATAATCTTCACCTGACAGCCCAAAGGGGAGGGTTATTTCTTTCTAGGGTACGAATGTTTGTTACCATATTAGTGGCCTAATCAGGTTGAATGGTTATGATTTATAAGGTGCGTTTTTACAGCTCATGTGTCAAGGGCGTCGCCAAGGGGGGGCAGAGGGGGGCGCTGCCCCCCCCCCCCCTCTAGAGATTTAAAAAATGTAGCCAACTGCAAAGCAACCAAAGTCCTAAGGCCGTGCAATTGTACCTGTACCTACAATTCATATTTTTCTCATCCTCCATAATATTAACTTGCCCCCTCTGGGCCATGGGCTGGCGACGCCCTTGCATGTGTCATAAAGCTATATTTACCTATAAATTCTCCTTATTTGTTAAATTTTTAAGCAGGATCCGAGTAATTTTAATTAGAATCTACCTAAAATTTAAGAGTAACTTTTTCTTAGAAAGAAAGTACCTAAAGTAAGAAATTCTAATAAGTAAAATAATAGGTATGTTAAACTAATTATTTTTGTAAGGCCTGTGGCAAATATTTGTAGATTTGATGTTCACTAAGTTCAATGGATTATGCGTTGTGGTAACCCTAAGTACTCCTTGAGATTAATTTATTAGTTAAAGTGCTAAGATAATATTTTTTAACCAATTTATTGCTCAGTTTTCATCGGCGTTAGTATGCATTAATTTCATATACTTACGTAGGTAATTAAGTTTCTTATGGGTAAGCGTGTCCCATTGTGAACCGCAACGTCAGGTGCATTGGCGGTCAAGTGAACCTGAGTAAACGAGTAAGTTTAGACAACTTGAAAACCCTGACCTACAAAAACGGCTGAACCGATTTTATGAAACATTATTAAGTACCTACACTCGATTAAATCCTCAATCAAACATAAAAAACTATATCAAAGTCAGTCCATCAGTTTGCCGTCACGATGCCACTGGCATACAAAATTACACAGACAACATTCCTATTTTGGATTGGGGGTTAAAATAAATACTTTTTGGGTTGAAAAATACGTATGTTTTCTGACAAAACTAAAAGTTTGGCCAGTGTTTGAAATTAGTCTTCAGTAATAGCTTCATATGTAACTGAACTTGTATTTCATGCAAAATCTAGTATGTAATTAAAATTCCAAATAATATTTTTTTCTATAACAAATTTACAAAATTTACATATTGATGGCAAGTGTCCTCTTTTACACATAAAATGCCTGTATCAGAATCAGGAAACACTGCTTGTCCAATTTTTCCAAAACATAATACAGTTGAGAATAGAATAGCACATGAGACGCGAGGCGGCGTCAAGCGGCGAGCGACGTCGGCGACGCGCGCGGCAGACGGTGGTAGTGGTAGGCCGCTCCGCCGTCGGGCGGCTGGCAAGGGATGCATCCTCGAGCCGGTGGTGGACGGCCGCTCTCAGCTCTCAGTGTCGCTCAGATCGCGGCGCGCGGTGGTCGTGCGTCGAGCGCGTGTGGAGTGATGTCTGCGAGATGAGGCTGTCGCTGGTGCTTCTGTGTCTGGGCGCGGTGTCGGCCTGCGGCCCGGGCCGTGGCTTCACCCGGCGCACGGGCGTGCGCCGCATCACGCCCCTCGTCTTCGGACAACACGATCCCAACTACAGCGAAAACAGGAACACCGCAAGCGGCCCTCCAGAGGGCCGCATCACCAGAGACGACGACAGGTTCAAAGACTTAGTGCCCAATTATAATCCAGACATCGACTTCAAGGATGACGAGGGAACCGGTGCCGATCGTCTCATGACGCAGGTGAGTTTCCACTATCCATATTTTCCGCTTTTCCGGGTAGAAATTGATTTTGTTGTCTGCAAAGTTGAAGCTTTCCAGTTGATAGATGCCTCAGATGACAGATGCGTCGTTTCTATAGGCTGTATCTCAAAACAATGGGTTCCGTGAGGAATCCGGTGTTGTGAAAACAGCTCAGTGTGCGGAAAGAGACAATCGTCCGACGTAAACATTAGGCCGTGGAACAATGCGCACAAATTGCGGGCGTTACGGTAGCTTCGTAGCGATAGTCGTCGATTGTAGCTTTGCAATTACGCAGCCTTTGTCAATAAATATTGTGACTCTGTGACTAATGGATGAATGATGAATTCTTTTCAATTTTGATGCCAGTTTCGGTGGATATATGGCCGTCGTAAAAGTTGGTGTCGAAGGCATTCAGAGTCGCGCGTTGTCATTCACGACGCTTTGTATTGCTATAAACTAGCTTACGGGAAACTTATTGCTCTTCAACACTATTATACTTTTGTTTCACATTTTTTGCGAGTTGCATCCGTAACGTTTGCATTTTTTTAAACTATTTTTATTTTTTTTATCTTTTTTAAAAATTAAATTACAATGGTTATTAGTATCAGAACTTTTCCCTATCTACGATTTAATATCACACATTTGATTTTTATTCAATCGCCAAGCAGTAGTGTGCAAACTTTGCTGTATTCTGGATTAAAATTTTCCAATACAGAAGTATTGGTCTGATAAAGGCGAGCCTGAAGCTAAAAAAATATTCTGACATTGACATACGCGTTTTTCTATCTACCTACATCCACGCATTCCTTAGATTCCTACATGAACATTACCTACGTACTTTAGGAAACAATATTTTGGTTCGTTCATAAATATATCGGCGTTGTTTAATTTATCTCGCTCTCTTCATGGCCCGCTTGGAAACATTACAGACAAACTTTTTTTACAGTGCTTACGTAGTTGAGTGTAACTAACAGATATTTTTACTATTAATGAGTTACTACAGTTATCCCAGACGCGATTAGGTATTTTATTTACATGGCGTCTCGAATTCCGTCCCCTATATTTATTTCTTCACATAATGTATATAGTTTGGTATGAACAATTGAATATGCATGCAATAAAATTTATAAAACCTGTCATGAACTGCCGACGAAAGGTTTTTTAGTATTATTTATATTTATTACTTGTTGTTTGCGGGTAGGTACTGCGTGGCCATATCTTATTAACTACGTAAGTATATATTTATTATTTTTCACAATTCAACTATCATAAGTTATACATAAATCAATGAATGATGTAATTTTTTATTTATTTTATCAGTAGTTAGCCATTGCATCCAATAGTTTCGCTAGGTAAATGCTAATGATATTAAAGTAAGTGTAGTTGGGTATGTTGGGATATGTACATAACAATGTGGATATGTATTTAACAAGTATAAGTTTAGAAAACCCAAAAACCCTCGATAGAAAAACGGCTGAACCGATTTTGATGAAACATAGCTAAGGACACTCCCGACTAATTCACCCTTCAAACAAAATCAAAATTGGTTCATCCGTTCGGGAGCTACGATGCCACAGACAGACACGTCAAACTTATAACACCCCGTCGTTTTTGCGTCGGAGGTTAAAAACTGAAACATCCAATTTCAATCGACATGCTCCCGTACAATATAATGATATCATTGCAGATAGGTACAAACTTACTGAATCTATTCTATTCTAATCTATTACCTTTAAACGAGCTTATATATATATATATATAATCTGGATCTCGGAAACGGCTCCAACGATTTTCATGAAATTTGGTTTGTAGGTAGATTAGGGGACGATAAATTGATCTTGCTAATATTCATTTTTAGTGAACCCGGGTTTGCTCGTATTTTCAGTCACAAAAAAACCGAGTGGAGCTCGGTCGCCCAGGTACTGATAATTATTAGTTAAAAAACTGGAGCAACCACTTCAAAATACTCAATATCGTTTACTTGGATGACATTTTCCAGTTATTTTGTTACGAAAACCAAAGTACTGAACCGATTTTGATAAAATTCATACGGAATCACCTCTAAGCTATTACCTACTAAACAAAACAGAATCATCAAAATCAAGTTATAATTGGTGGAGTAATTGCGTAACAAACATAAAAATACATAGAGTCGAATTCAGAAACTCCTTCTTTTTGGAAGTCGGTAAAACATGTATAATATTGGAACACTAGTAGCTATATCGAATCCAAAAAAATAAAAAACGGTAAACAATTGACGGATAAATCGTTAAACTTACATAAAAAAAACAGTAAAATAACATAAATGAAGTCGAACATAGAACCTCTTTCTTTTTAGGCGTCGGTTAAAATAGAGTACGAGCATGTTAGATGCATCTTCCCAAATGTATAATAAGTAGGTATTTGTATACCTAGTTATAGTTATAACTAAAACTACGACGAAAATTTGAGAAGTTATATTATTTCAAAGTTCCAAAATAACTGTTTTTGAACGTTAGATAATGTACTAGACATGGGAAAATCCTAACAGCATAAAATAAATAAGACGTGAAAATCTACACACCTATCTTTAGGGTTCCGTGCGTAAGTTGTAAAATGATATGATACCATATGGTCTGGCTATTTGTTTGTATTGGGTATAACAGTAAATTTTTAAAGGAATTGGATGCGTACGATTTAAAATTTGGTGCAGATTTTAGCTTTTTTGCTGTTTTGTGTACGGCAGAAAAAGCTTTTAATTTAATCAATTATTTTTATATTAATATTTGTTATAATGCAAAAAGTTTCGGACTATCAATTTTATTTTACCCACGTTATTGTATTACAAATTTAGAGACATAATTATAGTTTAAAAAAATTACTTCAAAACACGCAATCCGTTTACTTAGATGACAAATTTTCCTCGTTATCTTGTTATAAATTCAAAGTATTGACCAATTTTGATGAAATTTATATGGGCAAATATATATACAATTATACATTTAAAAAAAAGTTATCAAAATTAATTCATAATTGGCGGAGTACAACAAATAATAACAATAACAAACATAACAAAAGCAATCGTATAACAAACATACAAACAAAAATACAGTCAAATTGAGAACCTCATACTTTTTGAAAGTCTTTTCAAAATCAAAATTAAGTGGATACTAAAATTAGAAAAGCAATTAAAAAATACAGGAATATTTACATCCGTATTCTTGATAACCTTCTCCATTCTAGTCGAAAACATTTCTTTTAGTACCTACTATGAAAAAAAAGACGTGTGGCACTCGGAGACTGCCGCGGTAAAGCTATTGCATAGCATTTTTTATCAACTTATGTAATTATAATTATTTATTTATTTTATTTATTCAGTATTCCTAACACCCCCCACTCCGACCGGCACAGCGGTGATACTTTTTAGTTTTTAGTTTTGCCATATATCGATGAATAGCAGAACTTTTAATGACTTTTTGAAATATCACGCTTGTCTCTTTAGTTCTGCAAATCGCCTCTAGGTGGCATTGGTTGTATCGGCGTTACTGCGTTAGGTTGTTTTCGTTACGGAATTTCTGGATTCGGTCTCCACGCTCAAGGCCCGCGATAGAAGCTATGCAATAGCTTAAAAATGCAATTGTGAATCGAGTTCGAGTAGACGGTTTCGGATTTAAATTCAAGAATACTTCACGCCCATATATTAAGTCTTTAGATAAAAATAATATTCTAGTGAAATTGTAGTAACTTAAATTAATATTGAGGTTTTGAAATCGAATATTTTTTGTATATAGGTTTTACGTGAAATGTGTACAGAACCTTGGACGGGCGGATTTGACCCGCGGTTTTGGCGGATTCATCATATTTGCTCATCTACACAGGAGTACTAACGCAAATATCTATCGGACGTAGCCGTAGTAATCGAGTTTACACGAGTAATTGACAAACGTGGTCTGCAAATAAGTACATAACGTGTCAGATCGTGCGTAACGATTAACGCACACTACTGCTATTAGAAATACCTGGAGACAAAATATTATTGTAAACATAGCCTTTGAACTTTGGAATAGAAAAATAAAACGAAGAATAAGAATAACCATCATCAAGGGCGTCGCCAAGGGGGGGGGGGGGGCACGGGGGGGCAGCTGCCCCCCTACTAGGTGTATAGCACGGCGGATTAGCAAGTTGAAGTGGCAGTGGGCAGGGCACATTGCACGTAAATTACAGTTCCATCTACATTAACTTAATTTCAATCTTAAGTTTATTAGGTTTATTTTATCTCTAACCCCCAAAATCCCCCCCCCCCCCTAGGTACGCCCACGGTAATTATGTTACTCGTACTTACTTGTATCGTACTAAGTTAGAGGACGTTATCAGTGACTATACTCTTGTGCTGTCCATGTCACGTGACGAGATTGGCGACCTCTCCTAATGGCTTCACAAACACCACCGCGTGTTGACAAACAAGCCGCATTCGCCACCGGTGGCCACTACTTCCCGCTCGATGTAGGTCAGTTTGTAACCCATATCCTTCGGTAATCCCGGCTGGAATTAGACGCCACTAAAACTATGTTTATACGAAAGTTCAAAGTGTTCCCAGTTACATCACTCTTCCAATTTCGAATTTCACTACTTACCGCATTAACAAACATTCCGAATTATATAAACTTAGAATCTCGTTCGCAAGCGTAATTGGTCAAGTACGTGTCGGGCCACGCGCTTCGTAGGGTTCCATAGTAGCATATCACAATTAAACAGATATCTATAACATCGATAATTAATTAAATTATATATTATATAATTTATATTAATCTAATATAATTTTATATTATATAATTAAATTATATAATATATAATTTGTATTAATCACGCCGAATTTTGGCAGAATGAAATATGTACTTATGCCAAAATACAGTTTTCAAGTATTAATAGTCAATGAGTAAAGCCGCGGACGTCTGTCCGACAGACGAACATGGCGAAACTATAAGGGTTTCTTGTTTATTAAAGAACCCTAAAAACCAGATGCCATAAAGAGGCGTTATACTTTAAACCTGTAATTTACACACGTACGTTTTGTATTTGTTTGTACATTTTACTTATTTAGGTATAATGTAACATAAGTATATACACCACCGTCCTTATTATATTACTGTTAGTTTCTGTCCATCCAAAGGTTGCCTGGAAGAAATCGCTTAAGGCGATAAGGCCGCCCCTTGTACTACTGTTAATTATATTATTGTTTATTTTTAAGTTTATTTATAAGGTGTAGATACAATAAAGCAATATATTATTATTATTATTAATTTGTCTTTGTAATACGATAGGTCCAACCTGGCCGATGTAACTCGATTTTAATATCCAAACCACTATTAGGTTATTGACGGCTACAAAAACTGCACTAACATTCGTCGTAAAAATCAAATGCGACGTGTTTACCGAAGCTGTGATACGGTCGGCTGATTGCGATGTCAATCGCTTCTTGCAAACTCCTCCATCAGCATTCTAAACAGTGTTTATGCCGTTCCAAGTTGAAATTCATTCCGCGATATTGTGATCATATTTCAATCGTTTAACCTAAATCCTGAAATAGTGGTCCAGTTCGTTTGCCATTGTACTAATCGCATATGACTCGGTCGTGTGCTTGAATTTTGCGGCAAACATTATAGTCCGAAATCTCCGATTATATAAATTGTGCGACTAATATTTTGGTCCGACTATAGTACAAACAAAATAAAGAATCTGATTCTCATAGTTTCAACCGCATACGGCGACCTTTTGCAGACCTGGTCAGTCCTTCGGAAGTGACGTCTGCACTGCTTCTTTTGAAAAATACCATCGTATGCGGCTGAAACTATATTAGTCGGAGATTTTGGATCAAAAATGGACGCGAGTAGCCCGCAAATTGTTCAAATAAAAATGTGTAACAATTACGTTAGTTTTCATAATAAAAAAACGTTTTAATGACCTTAGGTATCTGCGTGGTATACAGATAATAATCAGAGGGATGGGGGGAGATGCGGTGGCGGCGAGTACGCACGTGTGTGTGTGGAAGAAAGGCCGGCGCGAATCCGACGGAGATGTTATGTGCTCGCCGCAGGCCGCATATAGTCGGGCCGAGCTCAGACTTGCATTCGTAAAAATCTCTAAACCGGTTCTATGCGCCTCCATTACTTTCTTTCTGCCTCCACCGAGCCTCCCATTTAACTCGGGCCCACTTTTTATCTGGAATCGGTATCTCCGTCTAATAGTATTATTTATTTCTCATAAATAAGAGGGAATATAAGTGAAGCTAACACACGGGAAGCGGTATGTTACACGCCAGATGCTTCACAGATAATGGTGCTCTTTTCCCTCGGTCGTTGCGTAACCTGCGCCTGAGTCGATGACAGCCCGGATCTTCCGTCGCATCAGCCGGTCTGTCATCCTTATTTACCTACACACAAACGTCGGCATATATATCTCGTGCTATTCGACCTAGGTAAAACTTCACCTGCTCGTGAGTACGGATTATGTGCATGTTCAAAACGACTGCGGTCGAGTATCCTATTATTTATTTTTAAAGCAAAGCGAGCAGATGTGCCGGTTTACCATTAAGGGGGGAATAACTATCACTTTTTCCATTCTAAAGTCGGGCTCCATTGAGTGGTCGGCTAGTCTCACGGCCGCAGAATAGGAGCGAGCATTGTGCTGGCGCGCACTCCCTCGATTCCAATCGGAATTGCCGGTTTATGTAAGTATTTTATTTAATATTTTATACCCCTGGACGCGAATAAGGTTCGGGCGCGTGCGGGGGGTGCAGGCATGCGCGGGGGTCGGGGGGACATAAATATCTCGGTGATTTATGAGCGAGGCGGTCGCGGGATAGGTCAGCATTATTCAATTTCGTATTTGAGGCTCGGGTTACAATGAGCTTTTACTGCGGGCGCGCATCTACTGTAGCTATTGACACGCGCGCCTTCGTCTTACTTATCTATGTTTTTTTATTTAATGATAGGCTTGACTTGACCGCCAACTCAGCTGTTGATCATAACGATGTGGTCTACGATGGAGCTCAACTCACTCGCAATTTTAATAAATACAAATCATATAAGAGTATTTCTCTGTCGGCAAAGGCTTACTCAAAAAATTTATTCCACATTTTAGCAGTATGGTTATATATATTATTTACTTTTTAGTTCACTTTGTTAGTTATAGCTTATTAAAAAAAATGATTTATTAAAATTAAATATATAAATAAAATACGTTTTATAGATAAAAAACAGAACTCGGGTCACAGTCCAAGGGCAACGTTCCCAAAAGGCTGGCGACATTGCCTCGTTGGATAGCAATGCCAATGCGCTGAGCGAGGTAAGCGCATATGGTTGATTGAAAATTGGAATAAAAGTATTTCTTTCGGTTTGATTCAAATATACACCATGAAACAATGTTTTTTAAGCGATATCGTTTCATGGTGTCGTGTCGTCAGGAAATAATTCTACACTTCTGCTGCTCTCTTCAAAAACGAGAATCGGACATTCTTGGTGCACTAAATGTGTAAAAAAAAAAGAAATTTTTAGTTCTTAGTGAATGGAAACTGGTTCGTAAAATATCTGTTTTTTTGGACTGTTAGCTAGTTAGTATTATTATTATATTATTTTTTGAATTAACCTTTACAAAGGTCAAAATATTCCCAGCCTAATTTGACGTGATCATGTTACTGGACAGGTAGAAAATCAAATAAACTGTTTACGAGGGCATCGCTTTAAATCCATTTAATTATCGATTGTTAAATATTGATTTTGTTTCATTACTTGTTGATACGCTAAAGTGGTTTAATTTGTTAGCAGCAAAGACACCGCCGCTCAAATTAGATACTTTTCGGCTTATTAGCAGGATAAATAAAAAGGTCAAGGGCGAACCAGCGTTCCGCGGCAACGGTTCCGTAGCGCTTACTTTTTTAATGTCGTTAGGAAAAAGTGTCAATTGTCAATGTAAGCAAATATTACCTCAACTGATACAATATTTGCATGTATGTTATCTACCAGTATAGGTGAACTTGGGTTAACGAGGCTGGTGAATAAAATTTAATTCTGAATTCTGAATTTGCATTTTTTAGTTTAAAAAATGCAACAAACAAAAAATGAAATGCTATGAATTTTCAGAAATAGTTGAGAATTTGGAGACTGATATTTTGTTTACATTTGATCGTTATCATCATCGACGTATATAATCACAACTGGTGAAGCAGTGGGATATACAGAATCTTTAATGATCATATGCTATGAAAAATATATCTATATATACTCGCATATATATTGTATATGCACAAAAATGAAATTGGGGATTTGATACTGTAGTGCAGTGATGAAAAACAGTGATGGTGGAGATGATGATAAAATATAGCTTATGCCCGTCTCCAAGTTCTCAGCTATCTCTTAACAAAATTTCATAGCGATCAGTTTATCATTGAAGTTAACAAACAACTAGCAAGACGAAGTATAAACCTGAGGATAAGTTTCGCAATTTCAGTCACGGATCCCTAAAAACGGAACGAGCCCTGATCGTTTTGTGAATAATTGACTATAATCAAATTAATCCTAAAATTCTACGGTGGGTTTACAACGTTGTAAAGTGTTATAAAGATCTCTTAACAGCCGCATTATGGCATCGCGGTCTTCAAAGGCGCTGCAGCCCAACACAAATATACTTCGGGCATTGTAAAACATTTAGATGATCCGACTGTGATCTCAGACTTTAGAAAAAGGCAGACCGAGCGCATAGAAGCGAGCGCGAGTGCTCCAAACTAGAGCAAATTTTTCAAGATTTAACCTAAATTTGTTAAATTTGGGTTATATCTGGGTTAATATTAGATTATTTAACCAACTGTCTAAAAATGATAATGATTTACGAACATGTGAAAGTTTTTGTACATAATAGATGTCGAAAATATCTATTGGATACATTTATAAATTTATTTTTGAAATTGGATTTCCATAGATTCTTGTGTATGTATCTTGGGCATTTTGGATTTGTAGGTATACAATTTTGTATCCTTTTTTTATTATTATTTTATATAATTGTTAATCGTTACGTTCAGTCATGAAAAAACACAATAAAATACAATAATAAAAGTAAATAAGTAAGTTCGTATAGACTGAGTGGCCAGCCCTAGTGTCAGAGTTATAAAGCCGCCGATAGGGCTCTGTCCTGGCTTCACTATTGCTGTTTTTAAGAACAAACAACCGGGACCTACAATTTAACAGGTCAGACTTCGGATGGGTGGCCTTGAGTGGCATTTTTTCTGAGCGCTACCGTGGGTCGGATGATACGTTAAATACAATAATAATAATTACATATCCTCGTATTTCTTCACAAAAGTTTGCTTCACTTTGAGTTCTGTGCGCACCGTCTGCTTTTTTCTCTTATCTGAGTTACAGATATTTGTTTTGAAAATACTACTTTAACGAGTAGTAGTAGTTGTGCTAGTTACATGTATAAATGTGAAAATTATCTGTCTGTAAACGCGTGATTACGAGTTATGAGTGGTTAAATCACTTTGAACCTATTAATGTGACTCATAAACACTTCATATAAATTTATGGCTTTGGTTGAGCAACGCAAACTTCACCTTCTTGGTCTGAGACTTATTACATATAATAAAAAAATGTGTGCGTTCTAAGCCACTGACTTCGAATTTCATTGTTAAATTGGACAGGCTTTTCTCATATAAATGATAGCTTATCGGCGCCTATTTGAAACGTGCGGGTCTCCCGATAACAAATTTAATGTAAGTACTTACTTTTCAAATGCTGTCGTAGATGCCGTAGGTGTACTTTTTACCCAATTTCGAAAGGATGGTAATATTTTTGAAGCATATGTATGTTTTTCTTAGGCTAGCTATACGGTAAACCGTGGTAGATTTTATCATGTCATTAGATTTGCCTTATTTGTGGGAGTGACATATTATTTAATAAGGCTTAAAAAAAAAGGAAAAAGGGATTGTCATTCAGTGTATATTGAATGTGACTATTAAAAAAATAGCCTTGCTTAGTTTCACATAGCATCTGCTTAGCACTAAAATAACAATAATCACTTAGGCATAAACAAGATAACCATCCAGTCCGTGGCTAAATGTTATTGGTTATATTAGCTTATTTAGAAGTCTGTAAAACCTTTCATTTTACAAAATGTAAACTATTTCTTACGCAGCTGTTTAGAACATCTTAATGCGTTGAAACTTGTGAAAACAATTTATTTACCTTTGTTTTAGTAACTTAGTGTAGGATAGGTAATTATCCATGGTTAGTCAATATGCAAGTCTGTTGAGTAAACTTGCTCGTAAAGATCCTTTCACACACGACTTAGGTGTTATTATTTGTTTTAAGTAAGTACTTATTATAAATGCAATATAATCGAACTAGTTTAGATCTTACTGGAACAAAATAACGATTTTACTATGAAAACTAACGTGGTTGTTACACATTTTTATTTTGAACAAATGGGTTACTCACGTCTATTTATGAGCCGAATTCTCCGTCTATAGTTTCAACCGCATAAGGCGGTCTTTTTCAAAAGGAGCAGCGCAGACGTCACTCTCGAAGGACGTCTGTTTGTTTGGACTTATGTCCAAAATGAAAATAACAATTTGTCCAAGTGATCACGACTTCGCTCTGAATGGATTGTTGGGACTGCTCTAATCACAAAATGGCTAATCAATCAATCCGCCTTATCTGTCAATAGACTGCCCTGAACTTATTCGCTTCTAGTAATTGTAATGTTTAGTCATTAGGATCATTATTTTTACAAGACCATTGTTTTGACTTCTATATCTAAAATGAAACAAATTTTATCGGATTTATCACGTATATTTTACGTAATTAAAATACAACTGTCATCTAGTCTCACCTGTGATGTCACGCTGCAAAGTGTTGGAAACGTCAGGTCATAAAATTATGTAAAATATACGCGATAAATCCGTTAAAATTGGTTACATTTCAATGAGTAACAATAAAATTGCGTGAATCTTAAAAAACATTCTATGTCTAAAGTCTAGGAAATCGAATCAAATTCGTAACACATGCAAACAGTCCAGGAATCAAATTCGTAACACATCCAAGCAGTTTTTTTTGGACTCACGCCATTATTGCATTTGCACTGGAAAATGTGCTTGACACCTTGTCGTGTCAAGTATGGACATTTCTCCAAGTTTTATACATAATAAAAGTCATATATATAATAATTACCAACTAGTCATAGTTTGATTTGTGCAAAGTATTTTATGACTTATCGAGTTTCATCCCTCGAATCATTACTTGGTAAGTATTATAGTTTGAAAATTAAAATAACTGACTTCAAAATACTCTATTATAATTTTCAACCAAATCGGTTTATAAATGACAGTATTATAAAACAATAAACATAAAAATATTTAAAAAAACGAATTGAGAACCTCCTCATTTTTGCAATACGTCAAAAATGGCAAACGTACAAATCGCGCCAGTCCAATATTCAGATTAAAAAGACGAAGAAAACAACAGACTAGAAATAACCATTGTCGAAAGCAGCTGCCGATGAAATGTGAAATGCGTAACTGGTATGGAAGCCCTCTTACGTTCGCGAGCGGCCGCACTTGTTCAAACACACGCCAAACTGTCCGAGTGATAGGTCTTTGAACCTGCTGTGTTTGCGGTTTACTTTATATAGTTTCTTCTTAAAGGTGGCGATAAATTAACGATTTGCATCTCTCTCTGTAACGTAAACAGTCGTGATGTGTGTAAACACGAGTGTGCTAATACCTTTGCGTAAATCTTCTCCGCCTTATGACTAATGTGCAATATGTGAACTGACTATTTATAGTTAGGTATGCTTATTTAGGTTTGTATGGTTTTCCCTTTTTAATGGAAATACAAGGAAAGTGGACCTCCCTGCTGTATACTTTGTTTCCTTGGATATAGATAGAATTTTGAATTTTGAATTTTGACTAGAGTGAATAGACCTTATAGATAGACTAGCTCCATCCTCGATCGCACCGTCGCTTTTCGTCAGCTGAATCGGTGGTTAAATATTTATATACTATAAAATGGTTGTTAAGTTGGAATTTGGTATATGTAGATATTATGATATCTTAGCTGTGTCCCCTTCCTCCTTCCCCCTCTCCTGTTTCACTCGCGCAATGATGAAAAGTTTGATGATGATGATGATGGCAAAAGATAGTTCATCTTTTCATTACACGCGATGAGGAATTCTGATGACCTAAAAAATAGAATTCCCAAACGGCAAAGGCAAAGGCTCTGCTGTTAGTCATCGTGAGTACTTTTCATTGCATTAATAAGCCATTTGTATTATCATTATTATTTTTTCATATTAAAATTTGACTTTATCTCCCTATATGGTCCATTATTTGTCTTAAAATAGACTCTCATGTTTGTAACATCAGTCATTTATTTTGTTTGTTAAAAATTTAACTATGGTCACGCGGGCCATAATCACGAATCGATTGACAAGTTAACGAAAATTGAGTCTGGAACTTAAATACAATCATACATATACCGCTAAAAACAACTTTTCCTTTTGTCTTGCCATAGTTAAAAAAACAAACTGGTCGCAAAAAGCGTCTCCGAATGTTTGCACTAGTGTCTTGTGTCTGGCGCGAGTTTGTTTTAATGAATGCTGCAAATATTTGCTCCGGTTCAGCTGGTGGTTATCTCCGTCTTATCTGTCAAACCTCAGTCAATGCTGCGGCACGGGCCACGAGACAAACACCGGTTACAACTACTCGGGCTGTGGGATAAACGCTGGCTAGAATAACACTCTAGTGTTGCTAGATATCCCTCTCGCGCTCTCCCGAAATGTTATTCATTATCCCCCAAAATTCAGGTCGTGAAGAATAAAACTTCAAAATAAAAGATGTTCGAAAAGTTCTGAGTAGGGACCATGCAACAGCAAGCGCAGCGTAGGAAGACTAGCCACAAGATAACAGATCACTTCATAGAAGTAGCTGGAAGACGCTGGATGCAAGCCGCTTTCATCAGGTCTTTGGAAATCCATGGGGGAGGCCTATATCAAGCAGTGGACTACTTGTGGCTGCTATGATGATGATGATGATTATGAAAAGATGATCGTTCTAATCAAACATCAGGATTGGTTGCCATAAATTTTTAACTCTCCATCCCCCTAGGATTAAAATTGAAGATAAACTTTTACCAGTATACAGTTATAACTTCAATCCAGTTCTAAATATTCCCCCCCCCTGTAAAATCCTCTCAAGAATTTGTTACCATGATTACCATGACCTTTATAATCATGATTTTAAAATTCTAAAATTTACCTAAATTTCGGGAATCCTACATTTGTCGTTATTACAACATTCCCACTTAGCTTAAATCCTCCTTAGTTATGTAGGATATCTTATCTACTGCTGTCATTTTATTGTTAGCTTACTTTGTTCATGTTGTAGAACTACCTTTGTTATTTTGATGTGATGCGTCGAAGCGGTTAAGGGCATATAAAAAAACAGTTCGCTATCTCGTTCACGCCTTGCCACATTTTTGAAGATATACAATTAAATTTACATACTCGTACACCATGAACGTAAGAAATCTTGTTGGTTTACATAATTTTCAAAAAAGATTTGTATATAAACGATGAATAAAAAAAAACAAACACTGAGTACTTACTATTTAGATGCATTTCTCCACGGCTCACCGGATGTTAACCGTTTAGCTCAAGAAGATAAGTACCCTGACTGAAAATGAAACTGGCTCTCAACTGAAGCCGCAGGACACGTTAGGTGCTTATGGGATAACCTGTTCAACCTGTACTTATTAACGATCCTGTCCTTTTGAATAATATGCAATAAAATTGACACAGTTTTTATGCGCAAACGCACGAAAACCACCCAATTTTTATGTGCAAAAGTGACGAATGGGTATGACGAAACATAAAGTCCGCTGCGATTTATAGCGATTACTTTGGCACCATCTGTAACGATCCGTTTGTTACATCGATCATAAACTGAAGGGTTTCTGTAAACTCACGGAAATGGGCCAACGTACGGAAGAAGTATGTCCAAAGTGATTTTTTATGAGAACGAGAAACGACCAAGCCACAAGTCGTAGTTGTTACGGAGGCGTTCCGAAACTGTCATAAAATCAGACTAATAATAGACAACTCTTTTTCTACCAATCCTTTTTAATTTTTTATTTATTTATTATTTTTCTTATATCATATATCAGTTATTACTTTTTCCATTAGACGTGAGGTTTTCTTATTAGGGAGATGAAAAACTGGCAGTTGTTCATCTCAACTGCCATGTGACTTTCAAATAGCAATTGATGGACCCGTAAAAATTATGCTAGTTTTTTAGTCAGAGTGAGCCTTAAAGTTTAGAGAATTAACAAAGCATGCAATTTAAATATTTTTTCTCGTTTAGAGTTTATTTGATGAATCCGATCGACTTGTAAATAAATAACTTTACAAAAATAAATTGTTCATATTTGCGACGCTTTATAATAAAAAATGTCAATAGTAACTGGATGTCAAAATAACTTAAGACGTCAATGACCGTATGTCTGAATAACATATTTGTAATTTATTAAAAGGAACATTGAACGCGTGCATTTCCTAAGAAAACACTTTTCTATTTGTCGTAATCCCTCCCTTCCCTCCCTTAAGACTCCATCCGTAAACACATTTAATTAAATAGCAATTATTGCTAAGACACAAAAAGTGGAAGTCGGCTTTCACAGGCGCTAAATTCTTACTATTATAGTAACCTACAATCTTTTACAAAAGATTTCAGCACATCTCTTTCCATTCTGTAGTCCATATCTTTCCTGGCTTCTTTTTGGAAGTATTTGGGGGAGACCTATGTCCAGCTGTGGACTTTTTATGGCTGAAATGATAATGATAGACAAATGCGTTACACTATCCCCTTAATCTCAAACTAAGGTGCTTAATGTTTACTCTTCAATCCGCCGGCCCGTCCGATAATTTCACAGATATACTCGCCCATTCTCTTCCTACATTTCGCAATACTGATCTATCAAACGGTTGTAAAGGTGAATCACCCAGGCCGGCTCGGTGAACCCACGATTACGAGATCAATCATTATCTATTTACTTTAGATGTATTCGATGTTAAATAAATATTTCGAATTGAAATTTAGCTCGTAACAAAGTAGTTGCGGAGAGATTTAGAGATCCTTTGGATTCACGAATTGGTTTTCTTACATCACTTCATGCATGCGAGTGTATCTAATACTTACTTTACAAATTGCTGTGTTTTGAATGTGCGGTGTTGGGGCATGAAAAGTATTTTTATCCGATTGTCGTAGGGTGATACTGTTTTTCGGGCGTACGTATTTTACTATTGGCACGCTCGATAGACTGCTGTCGACTTTTTGACAGATTTCATTGTCAGTTTGTATTCGTTTTTACCAACTTCAAAAAGAAGGAGGTTAACAATTCGGCAGTATTTTTTATTTTTGTTACCGCATAATTTTGACATTATAAACCGTCACTTTGAAAATCGGTTCAGTAGTTTGGTTTTTAAAACAAAATTGCGCATTTTTAGGTCAGTTCTTATTTTTTTAAATATAATTATTATTTCTCGAGTACCTACCTATCATCATAAGCTACATGTCACAGTCGGCAATTTTTTAAATCAAATTTCATATCATCCGGTCCAGACCTTTAGTCATGAAAAGGTAAGAAACAGATCCCTTTATCTGTTTCTAAAGAAAATTACAGAATTATTTTCACTTATTTTAAGGATTAGAACTAATTCCTTGCCATACCTTAAATTAATTCTCCTCAAGTTTCTAATAAACAATGAAACAGAAAACAGTATTTATCTGAGTATTTCACTTAGAAAGGTTCTTCAAGGGAGTTAAGTGGCCGTTAAAATCTGCCAGGGTCGAACTCAGCGCGCAGCGTGTCCAACCGCACTTAAATCTTACACCCAATAAATGTGCGCGACGCAGGGCACAGGGCCGTAATTGGTGGTGCGTACATGAGTACGTTCGCACCGACCGATCACTGTACCTTATACGATTCTCATTGGTCCCGTTTAATGACTTGTGACAGCCCTGTATTGGACTCAACATTACTATAATTGGACTTTACAGAATAACGTGTTCTTTACTGAAAAGAGACATCGTTTCAAGGTGGATTTTCCAAAATCTCGAATGAAACGCTTTAGCTCCACTTCTATTGTTGTATCGCCAACATGAACACGCTTCTTATTTATTTATTTAAGTCCATCAACATTGTGTACAATAACAATATTCGCAATAGTTTTATATAATAATAACATAATTACAATTGCCACAATAATAAAAAAATTAAAAAAATATAATATGCATCTTCATGCATCTTATGCATTCTTATGCATTTTTTTAATAATATGCTTCTTAAATAATATGCATGAATATACACGATTTATTATTATTTGGTCATAAAAAAGCTAACTACAAATAAATATATTCCACAAAAACAAAATTAAAATGTTGCGTGTATTTTACATAATTTTGTGACCTGACGTTTCGAACACTGCAGCGTCCGTGGTCACAGGTGAGACTACATAGATGACAGTTGTCTTATATGCTCCGTTAAAATTTGTTTAATTTTAATGAGTAAATCGTGAAAACCTTAGAAAACTTTAAAAATATACAAAGTTACAAGCATTTTAATTTCATGTTAAATAGAGAAACACGATAGAATGAAATGTATTCAGATTAAATTTTCTTCAGATAGGTGTTGGTCAACCATTGGCCAATTTGATCAATACAAATTAACTGAACGACTAGCTACCGAGTTTTACTTGCTAGCAGATCATAGTATGGACACCGAAAGCTTTTCTACAGGCTAGTCGTTGACAAATAAGCTAATTTAACAAACTTAGCAACATATACTATTCTCGTGTTGTATGCAAATAAATTATCTTTATCTTTATCTTTTATCTTTATACTATGTAAGCGTAGTAACTTTTATAAGGATACATCGCTGACATCGCATCGCTGTGCCACAAAAAACAAAAAATAATTAGCATGCTATGTGACATTAGCGAGAACTTAAGAACTTCATTAACAATTGAATTGAATTGTACTATTAGTGACCGAGGCCTACTTGCTCACAGAGGTACTAATGAGAATATCGAAATCTTCACACAAATAGCGATCAAACCCTCAAAAGCCGTTTAGAAATGGCCGTATAATCCAACGCGCTGTCCTGGCCACAGTTTGCGTGACAGTTGTAGCGGTCCTGCGCAAGCGCCGCGGGACGTCGGCACCCCCGCTTCCCTAGCCCCATCACCTTTATTTATATTTATTTACCTTCCCTCATTCACGAGGGCCGCCCTTTCGGCCCTTTTTGCCGCAATATCGATACAAATATTGTGAAAGACTGCGGTTTCACTGAATTTATTGTGCCACAATTGGATGTGGGTCCGATGTCGCTTGCATTCCTGTCTTATGTGGGTTGTCTTTTCAGTTAATACCTGTTTAGGTATTTGAATGCGTTTTACAAACTTGTGTTTAGCGATAGTTTTAGATTAGACGTGCGTACTTGATCATTAAGAAGAATCATTAGGTAAACATTTCTATTATTTATTGACTCTTGTTTTATTTTATACAAGATAGATCTACGATTGGCCACCAACTCGCCTGATGTTAAGCAACGGTGTAGCCGAGGATGGAGGTCGTCGATCTTGAAGATATCTATTCACTATAGCCTTGAAAATTCCAAGATTGTAGGTCTCAGGAAACAAAGATGGCGGCAAAGAATACCATTCTTATGCAGTATGCAACAAGAATATGGATCGATATCGCTGAGTACGGATTTTTGGCATTTCAACGACAAATGGGTGGTAATTCGCCAACTTTCTGCTAGTCCTGTAGTGAAATTAGGTCGTGAAGCTCTTGCGCACATTCCCCGAAATGAATCCTGTAGAAAATAGACAGACATGCTACTTTACGGTGGTGCTCGAGACTAAGTAGCTTATGGCAGATAGTTTATCGTCCCCGATTAATCTCACAGCTCGCCGGTCCACTGATTCTAAAGCTTCCAGCTGATACTTGGCTGATCCATCAAAAAGGTGGCAGATTTTATTCTATTAGTATAATTACATACTCATATACTTACTAATGTAGTGACGGACATATACTGACAAATAAAATTTGTTTTTATTAAACAAAGTGTAAAGACACTTTGTTTAATAAAAACAAATTTTAGATAGGTCGGTAATGACATTACGAAGATAGAAAAAAGGCGAAAAATTTACATTATGGCTAGGTTTTCTGATTAACAGCCTTAGTACTCATTGTGATCTCTTCCAGGTAACCTGTTCATTTACGGATTATATATAAATATATACTTATCTATTGCCCAGCACTGGGACACTACAGGCTAACAACAACAAGAACTTATCTATTTAACCCATTAGACAAGATGGGCAATCAGATTACTTCAGCCAGGCCGATGAAGGCCTAGAGATGGTCTAATCCACTATCGATTGGCACCATACCCAGCATGCTAACAGCATTAAAATTTCATATATACAAATTTACATTAAAATTTCGTATACACGCTTATCCAAATTTCAAAAGCTACATTTATTATTTAAATATTGGAATGATAATTTACATTATCGTTTTACTTTAATTGCTACGAGTAATTATTTCGTAGCACTTCTACGATAGCTCCTACGCGACAATGTCATCGACAGTTACGACAAGGCAGATAATTACAATACAACCTCGAAAGGTTTCAAGCCCAATCAAGTATCCATGCTACATTTATAAAAAGGCGTATCTACTGAAGACAATGCAAAGATAAATCACCACATTATAGTCCCGAGCGGGTCGAATCTCCGAACATCTGAAGGCTGTGTGACGACATTCACGTGCACCGGTTATCTATCATGATAAATGGCGTATTTATTTATCCGACGAGCCTAAATAGCTATGGTAATATTGGCCCTACAACAGCACAAAAGGTAACAAAACACAAAAGTTGAAAAAGGTAAACCGCGCTATTTACAAAGTGGCTAGCGCGGACCACACAGCCACAATCGAGCCGCGCGTGCGACTAGCCCGCTCCTTCAGAAAAAAATCATTCCCAGCATAGATCTTTTTTCGGTTACAGATCTCGCATTTTGGTGGTGTGATTTGTGACGTTCGGAAATGTTAATGGTGCGGTTTATTGATTTCTTTTGGGTTGGCTTTCGCGAGGTTATTTTATGCGATTAATGAATGCTGGGTTTTGCCCGACTACGAAAAAGTATAAGAAGGGCTATGGTTTTATCAGTTGTATGAATTGTTTTGATGAATGATAATTGTGTCCATTTATATTTATTATATATTTATATTTGTTTTAAAATGTAAACTATACTTCCGGGTTTTTATGAAATGGGTATATGGGAAAAATCTGAACGTATATGTTTAATAAGAAAATAATATCAAATCAGTATGTAAATGACGGATTTATGTGCCTTTATTAACTACAACAAAACAATATATGTACAAACTACACACACTTAACTAACCAAACTACTACGCAAAAAGCAAATCGATCACCCCAGACCGATAAAGGTCTAATAAGTATGTCTGTTTGGGCCTGGTTATGTATATTTATGTAGTAACACACTTAAAAAATACAATGTTATTGAGAATCTCCTTTCTTGAAGTCACACATTCCAAATATATATAAATGTCGTATATAATGTTCAACTGCGTAAGAAGGAGGGTTAAGTTTTTCAAATGTATGTATGTTTGTATGTATATATGTATGTGGGTATGTAGGTATTTTTCTATATGATCGCTACAGTCCTCTACAGCCTAAACGGCTAGAGCGATCTTAATGTGCGAGCTGTCGTTAGATTGGCCTTAACTTCCAGTGTGTAGGCTATATTTTTTGTAATAATAGTAATACATTTCTCGCAAAAAAATCTTGTATAAAAATCGTTGTTTCGTAACCTCCAACGAACTTTTTCGTAATAAACAAGTGGTTTTACTAGAAGTATGATTATAAATGCGCATTCTTTAAAATAATAATATTTTTTTAGTTTAGTTTAGTCGGAGGAAGTGGCATCTGTGGTGCGAGTGTGTAAAAACGCGAATGTGTATGGGTGCGCACGCGCATGACGCGAACGCGCGGCGGTGTTTACGCGGCGCGCGCGCGCTGACAGACGATGCGCAGACCACCAGTCTTTGACACCGCTCTCCTCCTCCGACGCACACCTTATTTTTAGATAACCACTTACTTTCGAAATCAAATTATTATTTTACAATTCATTCAAGTCATATTTGTACTTGTAACACATAGAGTACGTCACAGCTTAGAAGTTACATCGATGTTGGTACCTAATAGATTCATCATCATCATTTTTAGCCTGTTATCGCCTACTGCTGAGCATAAGTTTCTCTTATTGCACTCTACTCATGGATGTACCTAAAACTAAGAATTTAAGTAGAGTACAATAAGAGATTATGTTTAGCAGTGAGCTCAAATAAAAGATTCGAATAATTTTCCAAATCGGCCGTCTTCGAGGAATCGGTGAACATATGTAAATTAAAAAGATTCCGACGAATTGGCTCCTCCTTTTTGTAGTCGGTGGTTAAAAATGAATGCTGAAATAGTTTGATCTCACTTAACAGCTGTAAAACTAGCAGTATTCTTTTAAAAGTAGACATGTTGTCGCGACAGATAAAAAAAGTACACATAGCAAAGATCCTGAGGCGTAAACCGTGGCGAAGGCTAGTAAACTGACCTGGCTTGGAGCCAGTGCAACCAAGCATTTGAGGGAATCCTGCGGCATTTCGCCAGTTAACTCTAATGTTACAGACACTTAGTTTTTTTTCAGTTATTATTAGACTAGCGCGGTTTGCGTATTCGCCACTTTTAAGTAATACATTTACATAAGTAATCTAAAAAAAATACTCTCAAAGTTACGCCTTATTAATGCGGTGATGACTTCACCGGATTTTATGAAGTTTTATCGACAACGTGATAAGACACGTTTAACCACACTGATTCACTCTCCCACACTAGTGCACATAAATGAATTAATAAAATAATCCTTTTTACACCATTTAAAATGGCATTAGAAAAATAAAATAAAGACACAACATAATTTTTCTACAATCCCGTCAAAAATCTACAGATGTGTACTTAAGTATTTTCCAAGCATTGAATTCTATTTAGAAAAAGTTAAACTGAGTTTCATTACACTTTTAAATATCTATATAAGCTAAGTATGCACCTTAAGCATTAAGGTACAGTCATTATGTACCATAAAATTATGATAGGGCTGTAAGCTCAATTTCATAGCTTGATAAGATCGATAAGTATCTTTATTGGTGAAATATACTCATAGTGGAGAATCTTCTGAATCTATAGCAATGGTTCTTAACCTTTTTTGTTGAACGGCCATCTGGCATTTTTTTTGGTCTACACGAACAAATTTACCAAACAAATTAATGAATTTAGCGAGTGCGAATTTGATCTTAGCAACGAAACGTATTACTTGAACTTTATCTTGTCATGTACTTCAAAAAGTCTTAGTTTATTCTACAGAGTCTGAGTATATAATTTTTTCAAACAATAAAAAAGTGTCTAGAACACAAATAAGATGTAAATTATTGCAAAAAATGTGTAAAAATTACCCAATACTCGAGTGCATGGAGTTCGTATATATATTTACCAGTTTATGCTCAAGCATCCAATATTTTAAAAATATAAAACCTGAGCACGAATAATTACTGTAGTCAGTCAGGTAAATTATTAAGTGCCCTAGATTATTTCTACAATACTACAATTAAAATTATTCCTACAATATAAATTAAATTAAAAGCTTTTTAATGACACTTCATATTATTATGTCAAAACCTGTGAAACAGTTTAGGCTGTAGAGCATTCAAAAGAATCAGACACATATACATACATTCAAAAAACCTTCAATAACAGTCAAAAAATCCATAAAACATATGAATCATTGATGGTCCGGTTCCGGATGCTCCGGACCGTCAACGGTCCGCGGACCACATTTAAGAACCACTGATCCAGTCATTATCATACCGTAAAAATGCGATTGCATCAATATGTACTTCGGGATCATTAAAGAGTGTGGAAGTCGTTAGGTACACGCTATTAGGTGAGTTTACATATGCACACATGCGCTACTTCAGGGCACGTCTAATTGAATGTAGGCGCGGCAAGCGGCGGTCCTAACCTAATTTACATTAATGCAAACGAGCTGCATTGTTCAGGTGTGAAACGCCAGTGTCAACACGAAGCCTCTGCTCAAATAGTTTATTAGCTCCACCCAGAGCTGTTCTCCCGACAAACCTTTGTATTACTGACAGCGTTAAAGACACGCATGCTTAACGCTTGAATATTACTATTCAAGTCGCACCATACAGACATGTCTAAATAAAGTGTCCGCATGTTTTTGTTATGTATTTCAGTTTTTTTCTATAGTTGACTGAGTTGGCATTTGACCACAGTTCTTCTGTTAAATAGCAGTGTGGTCTTATATATATAAGATCTAATTTACTTAATTTATAATTTTATTATACTATTTGTGACCTGCGGTTTTATCCGCATAGTGGTGAAAAAATTAATAACTTAACAGTCGTTTCATAAAATATCGCGACGGAATATGGAAACAAAAAATATATATATATAATCTCTTCGTCTTTATTGACACTATACTACCTACAAGTATAAGTTTAGAAAACTGAAAAACTCCTGACAAAAAAACGGCTGAACCGATTTTGATGAAACATAGCTAAGAACACAGTCGATGAAATACACTTTCAAACAAACAAAAAAAACTAGATCGAAATTGGCATATCCGTTTGAGAGCGTCACAGACATACACACAAAATACAAACGTCACACTTCGACCACCCCTCTTTTTGGGTCATGAGTTAAAAATTAGAATAAAGGTAATTACACTCATTTGTAAATCAACCCCATGATTCTAATTTTATAGTGTCAATAGTTACAAAGCTGAAAATAAGCTATCGAGAAATCTGAAAATAAATTTTACGAATGCATCGATATGATGCATATTATATTTTGTTTAATATTTTGAACGCGACATTTTGCGAAGCGTCAGTTAAGTTACTCATTTCAATTTGAGATCTCGCGAGAGATCAAAATTGCAAATTTGTCTTTTGGGTGTCAGTAAAGCGACAAAGCTAAGACGATTTCACAAAATACATTAACATTTTACGAGATATTTACATCTGGTTTATGGTACCGTTTAAGCGGCGATTTAACGCCTATAAATGTTTTTGATTGTGCGACAAAGTGTAGCAGAATTGTGACGGGATCAGTCCAGGTCTTTGACCGGAGGTGGGCTGCGGTGGACTGAAATATAAGAAGACCGCGGTCTCTCGGCCTTCTGGCTCTGTAACTCTCCACCGCAACCTGGGCATTGAGCAAGCGACTTTTTGTGGTCTGCGAACTACAATATTGAATTTGCAATACCTACTCGGTTTTCGCGTTGTGTATTCGCTTTAACCTATTTAATTTTTCTGAAAGGTCTTCGGGCCAAGGCAGCCTGCTGAGGCTCTGCGTCCTTTGCAAATTTAAAGTAAATTTTATTGCATAATTCTTTGTTAGAACACTGCACACAAAGGCAAATCTATTATTTTAGTAAATTACCCTGCTACATAGTCGAAGCTGTGGGCTTCAAGCTTGGCGATCCTCCTAAAAGCCGACTTCGTTTTGTCTACATAGCATTTTGCTCGGCTAGGATGAATATGTTAACTGAAATTCGGTTAAGTCATTTTGGAATAGAATTAGAGATCTCTGTTTCCTGAGAATTACAATCTTGGAATTTTCAAGGCTAGAGTGAATATATATATCTTCTAGATCGACGAGCTCTATCCTCGGCCACACCATCGCATAACATCAGGCCAGCTGGCAGTCAAGCGCAAGCCTACAAAGAATAATTAAAAAAAACTGGATAAAACGTTTTGTTTACTTTTCGTGTTAAAGTTACAGGTGAGATTAGGCGGTCTCTAACGTGCCGACTTAATCTGGTAAAAAGGTTTAAACCTCACCTAAAAGATACATTACTATATTATTGTAAGTATATTATAAGCATCCGCAAGAAAAAAACCAGGGATACTTTTAAAAATTCTATTTTCGCAGTCGGATATTATGTTACGTTACCTTTTATGTAGGTATACGATAATGCGATAATCATATTAAAAAATATGGACCATCATCTATTATCTAATATATAAATATTCAAACTGGCCATTACTATTTGCAAAAAACAATTTGTAACATCGCATAAACAAAACGACTGGCTTGCACAAATGACGTCACCCCAGACAATGGTACACCATAAATTAAACTGACAATCTCGCTCATCGGAAATTAATCTCCCGTTGTCTTGTGTCGCGTATATCGCAGTTTGTCCTCCGTAATAACATATAAATAAAAAAGAAATGCCAAGACAGTGTGATGCATATGGTAGGGTTCCGTAGCTAATGCTGCGGAACTTAGTCATCTAATAGAAAACTACTTGGCGAATGTTGTTTGTTTAGAGCACTTTGCTAAAATGTCAATGACCTCTGTACTAGAACGATTTAAGCTTTTTATATATTTATGTAAAAAAATAAAGTTTTTAATATATTCAAGTATGATTTTAGAAAACTAAAAAACCCCCGACAAGAAAAATCAAAAGAACTGATTTGAATAAACTTGTTGGCTAAGAAGACTCTCGATGAAATCTTCTTTCCAACAAAAAAAATATTAGATCTAAACTTCTTTTGATCTAGTTTTTATTCTTTACCTGTTTGAGAGTTACGTGTCACAGACAGACACACTTCAAATTTACACAGTCAGACAGTCAAATTTATAACATGCTCTTTTTGGGTCGGAGGTTAATGAGAAGAATATGACATTTCAAATCTTAGTATTATTTATGAGACCTATTCAACGATAGGTACTCCACACGATGGGGAGGGGATGAAAAACAAATTTCATCCCTTCTTTATATGTGCCTATTTATCAATCTTTTGAAAAAAAATATACGGAATTTTGAAACGATTTACGGAAAACATCTATCTGCCAAATTTTGTTTATGTAGGGCTGAGTAAAATGAGTAAAATGGCGTACGGACAGACGGACATGACAAATTTATAAGGGTTCCTCGTAGTTACTACGGAACCCTGAAAATTACCGATTGAGAGCTCGCACCGAGGTAAAGTGCTTTCTTGTGTTGGAGTCAATTCGCAAGCGTGTGCGAATATGACCGGTGTTTGTCGTACACTGTAGTAACACTTATGAATCATTCTTAGTCTCCGGAACGAATTATAATCGCAAATTGAGCTGGTTCTATGAATGAGTTGCGAAAATAAGTCTCATAACTTTCACTGTTTGTATCCGATTGGAGACATTATTACGCAATATATGTGGAACAATAGCGGCATGTTTGGACTGTAACTGTTGGTATTTAGCATATGTATATATTTAAATAATAAGCGGTTATAACTTAGTCTACTGATTTCCAATTGCAACCCCGACTTTGTGAGGAAAGTGTGTGTAGCTTTAGCAGATAGAAGCACGAAAAATTTACTTTATTTGGATATTTTAAAAAATCTGATCGAAGCGCTTTGTTTCCATTTTTAGGGTTCCGTACCTCAAAAGGAAAAAAAACGGAACCCTTATAGGATCACTTTGTTGTCCATCTGTCCGTCTGTCCGTCTGTCCGTCTGTCCGTCTGTCCGGGTGTCAAGACCTTTATCTCGGGAATGCGTAAAGGTATCGAGTTGAAATTAAAACCATATATGCAAATCCATATATATGCATATATTAATATCTTAATGCAGAAAGAAAAATAAAATTCCTCAGTTCCCGTAAAAAAAAGTTATAGCCGAATATGTCGTAAAAATCGCACATTACGACACTCACAGAGTAATCAAAACCTATGGGGTACTTCCCGTTGACCTAGAACTCTGAAATTTGGCAAGAAGCATTGTGTTAGAGTAAAAATAGGAAAACAAATATAGGGAAAAATCCGAAAACTGGTCATTTTTAATTTAATCACAAAAAAATAGTGTCTCTATGCAAGGAATGAGGGCCCAAATTTTAAAGTGAATTAACCGTATCATGTGGGGTATCATATGAAAGAGCCTCATTAGCATAAGCTAAGACAGGTTTTTAAATATTTTTACGATGTATATTTTTCGGTTTATGAAGGAAAATATAAAATATATATATGATTTCCCCCTTAACCCTCGGTGGGCGAGTCTGACTCGCACTTGTCGGATTTTTTATTTTTTGTACGAAAATCTATTTTGTGGAATACTTTGCCTATAATATTTTTTTATTATTATTAATTAATTTTAATATATGTTTTGGGCGTCAAGACTACTCAAGACAGCTATTACATTGGTTAATCAAACTTCAATCGCTGTTAAACAGATTTGTATTTTTAAATCTACGAATGTAGATATTATGGGTACTTCGGCGTTTCGCACCGCATGTGATTCGAACCGCGGTGCGAATCGCCCATGTACTGTTTCTGAATGGGCCGATTCGCACCGCAGTGGTTGGTGCGGTGCGAAAGCTTATATACATCAGGATCTTGCAAGCGGATATTTGACTTGATGGATTATAATAATAAGATATGATTAAAAATAAAATAACTTGCTCCACAAAGCGCCTAGAATCCGAAAGCTTGGTTGACTCATCGTTAACTTTTAAGAAAATGGCGCCACAAAGATAATTATTTTTTTTAGTATGTTATTTTAAGCGCTGGAGAGAGGGGCGCCACCGTCAAGATTCTGCCCCGGTTCGAAAAAATCGTAGATCCGGGGCTGATATAAGCTTGACTATGAGTGCGGATTATTACATATTGGGCATATCAATCGAAGCATCGGGACTCGGGTGAAGGAACATATTGCGGATATGAAATAGACGCTCTAACTGGTTTGCAGTGAGTGAGCATGCACTGAATAAGTCACACTACTATATCCATATTTACCAGTCAGTTTCTATTCCCATATATATGCCTTCGTCATCTTGAAACATGTCTGAACATAAAACGAGCTAAAGTCAAATATAAAAAAATAGTTATAGTAAAAAATTCCCTATTATAAAATAATTATAGTTTAAAAAACTGAAAAAAACGACTTCAAAATACGCAATTCGTTTATTTGGATGTCATTTTTCAGTTATTTTGTTATAAAAACCAAAGTACTGAACCGATTTTGATAAACCACCACCACTACCAATATGGGACCACCTCTAAAGTATGAGTATATATATATAAGTATATATTACCTGCCAAACAAAAATAATATATAAATAATCCTCAAAAACAATTCATAAAGGCGGAGTAATAGCGTAACAAAGATACAAAAAAAAACATATCATCAAATTGAAAACCTCCTTCGTTTTTTAAGTCTTAAAAAAGTCTGTTCTATTCAGATTTTGTACGGTGAAGGATGCTCTTTTATTTATAATTGTAGTAGAAACTGTGGGCGCCAATCGTGATTCACTTGTTTACATTATTACTATCATAATTCGTGTACATCCGTATGGATCGATCGTTAATATTTTTCTCTTTGAGATTTCGTTGGGAATGTTTGATACTATTAAAATCAAATCGAAAACTCATCTGTGAAACGCAGTTTTGAATTTCGAAGATGAAAGAAATGTAACGGAACATTACATTTAAACATCTCGCAAGATATTAGCCGATTTAGTTAAAACACACACTCATTCACAAACTTTCTATTACAGATACTCGTTAGTTTGATAAATTTTATGCCCAATCTATGCCCAGTTCAATAAATAAAGATCATGAATTTAATTATTTTTTTAATACTTAGATCTTACCATTGCTAACTTAGAACTGTTCTTAAATCGCGCAGCTATCTCTCTCATGCAGCACAACATTACTGAGGGAGATATTAGAACAGAGATTATGTTTATTTCGGTATGATACAATGAATGTTTTTCTTCGATATCTCTTAATTTTTAGGGTTCCGTACCTCAAAAGGAAAAAACGGAACCCTTATAGGATCACTTTGTTGTCCGTCTGTCCGTCCGTCCGGGTCTCAAGACCTTTATCTCGGGAACACGTGAAGGTATCGCGTTGAAATTAAAACCATATACGTAGATCCATAGTTTCTTGCTGCAGATAGAAAAATAAAAATTTTCAGTTTTCGTAAATGAAAGTTACAGCCGAATATGTCGTAAAAAACGCACATTTCGACACTCACAGAGGAATCAAAACCTATGGGGTACTTCCCGTTGACCTAGAACTTTGAAATTTGGCAAGAAGCATTGTGTTAGAGAACACATATAGAAAAAAATCAGAAAACAGGATTTTTTTTATTTAATCACAAAAATAGTGTCTTTATGCAAGGAATGAGGGTCCAAATTTTAAAGTGAATTAACCGTATCATGTGGGGTATCATAGTGTAACGATGATGATGATGATGGTGATATTTCTAGAAGGAAATGCTCCTCGACTATTTAAATAAAGAATCTCGTCAACATTCTAGAAAGTTCGAAACAAATGATAAAAACAAAAGACGAGCGAAAAGACGATCGAAATTGAACATTCTGGAACGAAACAAATGACGAACGAAATGACTATCGAAATAAAAGCTTCTAGAAGGTTCTGCGGGGTATATAAGGAGCTTCAGTCGCGGACAGAGGGCAGTTCAGATACGAGTAGCATACAGGAAAGAAGAAAAGTTACAAGTGAAAGTGAAGTGTTGAAGTGAACAGTATAGTGAAGAGACGTTATAGTAGTAGTGTGTTGGTCGGAACACATACTCTGTGTGTTTGTAGCGCGTCGATTCTGTAACTATTGTCGGTGTTTGTGTTATAGACTGTGAGTGCTCTGTGGAAGGCACCACGTGTCAACGAATTATACGGGCTTGAATAACATCGTTGTTTCCTTCCAATCCCTATACCCACTTCCCGTAACAGTATGAAAGAGATTCATTAGCATAAGCTAAAACAGGTTCTTAAATATATTTACGATATATATTTTTCGGTTTATGAAGGAAAATATAAAAAAATATATGATTTCCCCCTTTTATCTACTAGTTTGTACGGAACCCTAGGTGGGCGAGTCTGACTCGCACTTGTCCAGTTTTTTTTTTAAATATTCAGATTATCTTTGTAATTCAAAAGCTTCTACTTGAAGAAAAAATATTTCAATATTCATTTAATTGACTTGAATTATTATATTATAACTTTTATACAGAAAATAACATTTATTATATTATAGCTAATATAATTAATATCTACATTTAATTTTTGTTTAGTGTTTTTATTATGTCAACTAATATATTTAGTACGTATAGGTAGTTTATATATTATATAAATTCAAATTAAATGTCACAAAAATGGCAAATAGAATAGATAATAAAAACAATCAATACATGTCAAAAAAAAAATGGAATCTATCTACTAATACAATATGTCCAATACAATAAAAATACCACGGTTGAACTTTAATAACACCCTCGCGTAGACCCCGGTCCAAATGTACCCAGCACACTCGCCGCGTTCCCGCGCTGTATTGCGAGAGAAATTTGCTGGACCAGGAACCAGCCCGACCGAGGGTCACGTCCTCGCTCTCTCAGGCGGCGTCCTAGGTCCGAGGCAAACTTCCTCGCCTCCGAGCACCACGGCCCCGCTGTTTCGACGTTTCGACATTTAATTATATTTAAAACATTTTTAAATTTACTGAGGAGTTTCAAAATATATAAGTACTTACATGTACATATTTGCAAAACTCCGTCGCCAAAATAAATTATATCTGACTATTATTTTTTATATCTTTTTCTCCATCTAAATAAACAAAATCATACCTCATTTTTTACAGACTTAAAAAAAGGAGGTTAATAAATCGGCTGCTTTTTTACATTATTTACCACATAACTCTGTCATTTATAAATCGATTTGAAAAATTATTGTTTTTTGTTTGAAAAAATATATTTTCAGATTGGTCCCATAAAAAATCAACAAAATCGGTTCAGTAGTTTGTTTTTTAAACGAAAGTGCGCATTTTGAAGTAGGTTTTTCAAGTTTTAATCTATAATTATACCGTCACGTGTATGCCCAGTTCAATAAATAAATAATTAAAGATCACGAACTTGGCAAGTTAAATACGTCTTGATAACTTAAATATATTATATAAGTGGTTAGTTCTTACATAGACGGCCGTGACTGGCACTCGAAGCTGCAACCAACCACTGCGAGGTCGGGTTCAAGGGAAACGCTTAGGAAATAATAAAACTAGTTATCCAACTGCTTACTATCAACGCATTTTGATAAATTACCTCGCTTTGGCCAGGATTTAGGATAAACGTGTTGCTCAATAACAATAAACATGACTGCAGTCTCTCATAGCTTACAATGTTTCTTGTTTCCGCTGCGTTTCATCTGGTTCCAGTTGAAGTAGGGTTACCAGATGTAACAAATAGTTTTCCTGGAAAATTCCGACATTTTCAATTAAGCACCTACTTTGCGTAGGTAGTAAAAATGTTACAACCTAATTATTTATTGTAAAACACGTACAAAATCAACTCTATTACACAGAATGAAATAAATAAATATTGATGGACATTTTCAAACAACGCTAACCCTCAAATAAAGAAAAAATTCTACTATGGAAACTAGATAGCATACTAACATTTTTATAAATATATACTTATGATACAAAGAAACTCCTCAGACACAGAACAAACATCCATTTTAACAACACAAATATTTTTCCTGGGTAGGATCGAACCCACGACCTACAAGCTTAAACGGCAGGCATACTACCAACTGAGCTGTGAGACCAGTCAAACCAGGTAACTTCATTTAACTGCTGCTCGATAAGTATTTTAATTCCTAATTTTTTTGTTATTATTGTTTCTTACATATCCCTCTTTCTGTTTAAAAATTCCACATATCATACAAGATAAGCAGGGGGTCGGCTCAATAACATCCGTTTCTCGTTGAAATTTCCAAATTCCGTACAAAGCGATTAAGGTCCACATTTTGATGCGCACTGTATATGAGTGGAACTCCCTGCCGCCTTCTCTGTTTCCTGAGAGCTATAATCTTGGAATTTTCAATTTCAATTACCCTAAAGTAAAGTAAGTTCGTATAGTCTGAATGGCCAGCCTTAGTACCAGAGTTAACAATAATTGTTGTTTTTAATACCCGGCCCAAAAAGAGGGGTGTTATAACTTTGACGTGTATGTCTGTGTGTCTGTGTATCTTTGTGTCTGTGGCCTTGTAGCTCTCAAACGGATGGACGGATTTTGATCTAGTTTTTTGAAAGAGGGTTTCATCGAGATTGTTCTAAGTTGTTTCATCAAAATCGATACAGCCGTTTTTTTGTCGGGGGTTTTTGAATTTGCTAAACTAATACTTGTTAAGAACAAACAACTGGGACCTATAATTTAACGCGTCATCCGACATACACTATTTCACGGTATTTTT
Source organism: Lycia hirtaria (assembly GCA_947563715.1). Classification (NCBI taxonomy): domain Eukaryota; kingdom Metazoa; phylum Arthropoda; class Insecta; order Lepidoptera; family Geometridae; genus Lycia; species Lycia hirtaria. The sequence continues at coordinate 3,001,455 of OX387379.1, forward strand.
CCTTGATATCCTCATAGAGGACTGAAACTTCGTGAGGAAAATTCTTGTCATCTGGTAACCCTGAGCAGAGGCGTCTCCCCTCGGGCGTTCGGCCTACATTCCGACCCGTGTTCGTGTGTTCAGGTGTTTACTAAATTACGCTTCCTGAATTTTTGCATTTTAATCACCGCACACACCGGGAATTTTAATGAGGAACCCGACGAGCGAATTCAATTATCAATTTACATTTTTAAGCGTGCTTGTTGTTCAAAGCATCGATGGCGTGTAATTGGTTTTGGTTTACGGTCGTATTGTTTATATGGGAATGCATCGATGCGCGCAGTTCGTATGTTGCCCGGTTTATGGGCCGCTGCCGAGCTTAAGAATCGCAAACAATCCGTTTCACATAGCTCCACAGTGTCGCAACCAATCATATAATCCACAATTTGTTTACAAACTGTGAAATGTACTATAAGTGTTTTGTGAGCGAGCATATAAAACTTTAAAAACACTAGTCACTTATGTGCTAATCGGGGAACAATGTGTCGTAAAGAAGTGTGTATCAGCCGTTTTATGCATCTGTTTTCGGTGCCGATAATACTCAGTAGGCTAAGCGTTTCGTGTTCATGGAACATTGTCATGATATCTAGAGCGGCTAGTTTTGCATAATTTCAAATGGCCGTATTTTAAATTTAAATTTCGCAGTTCTATTCATCTGTAAATGAAATTTACATTGAATGTCTTGATATCGTATTACGCGTTTGACGTGAGACAAATTTACAGACTACAGCGGTGGAAATGCATTGTACTGCAAGCCAGTTTATAGAGCGGTGCGCGGACGCAACAATGCTCCCATTTTAGGGTATTTTCCCCTAGATTATGAGTTTTTTTCGCTTTAGAATAAGTGTTATTTTGCGGGATTATTCAGGGATTTTTTTTAGGATAAAAAAGTTGTACGGATATTTTTTCCTTCAACTAATTCCAACAGAAGAAATAGAAATTAAAAAATAATTAAGTTAAATATTGATGACTCGGAAATTCAAACATTAAATGCATTCTAAGAGTGTACTGCAACATAGTAAGTAGTGTAGGTTAGTCAGTTAAATAAATAACAGGTCCCTTTAATTACTGTCCTATTTTTAAAATAAACTTTTTTTTTTTGAAGTGTTCTTAATTTAGAGTATTTTAACGAGAAGTTAGGATAAAACAAAAGTAAAGAATGGCAATAATGACGTGGGTGCGGCGGCGGTCCATGTGAGGCCTCAACCACATACGATTTGTTCTCACGCAGCTTGTTTTCCCATCCCACTCTCACTTCCAATAGAATCCATTTCCATCTCTCTTAATTTGAAATTCTGAGGTTCAGTATTTACTAGTTGCATTCTATATTACCTTACTATGTAGATTTAGAGACCGTTTCATAAACATTTCAGTTATTGTGAACTTACTTTGATCAGTTGCAAATAAATGGAAGCAATAACAACGGAAAAATTGGGCATTGAACTAAACATAGAACACGTTGAGAAAAATACAAACGTTCCTTCATTTAGATTTGTTTCTTAAACATCTGTTTGTTTTCCATTAAAAAAATGAACCGGATATTTGAATTAATAACATCTATGTAAAGAACTTGTTCGGCAAGCTTTGATAAAATTAAATGTATTAATGTTTAATGTAGGGCCTCAAGATACAGGCTTTGCCGAGTTTGAGGTCCACCGTTAACTGCAGTAATATGTAAAATTTCGTCTTGTGAGAAAATAAAATTATTTGTATTTGTATTGTGTTTGTTTGTATTCTATGTCCGTCTCCAGATTCTCAGCTACCTCAATAACAAATTTCATAGCGATCGATTCAGCCTTTTCAAATCTAACGGTTTATTCGATCGTTAGGAAATTTAATATGGAGGTAGCTGAAATTTAGAAAACGGACATAGATAGGCTGTCTTCTTATATCATTACCTCTATTCATCAATACGCGTGCGTTCTTACGTACAATAAATATACATACTGTTACCGTGGGTAGCTTTGAATTTGTGTCAAAAATTGTACATTGATTTTTTCCAACAGAATAGTGGTCGAAACGACTGCTACGAAAGTAATTTGATTACTAATTTTTAAATTATTGAATTTTAAAAACTTCAACAACCTTAGAAAAAAGCTATGTACAATGTTTGACACGTATCCAAAGTTACTCACGGTGACTAATGTAGATTGCTGATAACCTTGAGTTTATCGTTGGATACAAGACTGAAATTTAAAACCTAGTTTAGTGTTTTTCTGGATGTAACAGCCACGGTAAGTGGAGCCGGCGTTATTTGGTCTATCGACGATTGTCCTCACCAGAACAATGGTTGCCGTGTGCCGTGATTAATAAACTAATGGGTTTGATTGGCTGTGAGGCGCCCGCGGTACCCACAATGCTCGCGTCACTATTTTGACTATGAACAATCGACTGCAACCGATAAGGCACATTCTCAACAGGGTTGATTGTATAATTTTCTTTCGAAAGTTCAACATCCGACTTGACTTATTAAAATATTCCATCGTATATTATGTATCGTGCGTTGCTAAAAATCTAGTAAACTAGTCGAATACATACAGTATTTGATATTTAAAAATTGAAGTTTTAAAAATACAGTCGAATTGAGTATTTCTCAAAAACAGATTAAAAAACATGTCAGTCAGTTAAGTCAGGCCGAAAAATTGTAGTAGCTTTATCCAAATCCTGGTTCATATAAAACAATCATGTCAATGTATGTTGTTACGAGTAAATTAAGTATTCATTTAATACTAAGGAAAATACGAAGACCATCAAGACCAAAAACCATCAACGTAAGACATGTGAGTCTGTGACGTCACTACATACGAGTACATTCGAAGAAAAGTGAAAATAAGGCATAAGTTAATAGCAACGTCAAACGTAAAATTTCGTAATTCGAGAAAATTACTCCAGTAATACTTATACGGCCAGATATGAATTTGAAGTTATAGGTCATTGTTTTAATATAACTGCCGGCGCACCGCTCATAACTATTAAAATGGAAAAAGCTGAAAACTGAAATCTGCAAATTGTTATTTCGACAGTGCATGACTTTATGTTTGCAAAAATACTATTATTGTGTAACAAATTACGGATTGGGTTTTTTGGTAATTACTTATTGACGTTATTAATTTTTTACCCGAATATACAAAAAGGAGGGTAATGTTTTTCGAGTGTATGTATAGTAAACAAAAAACGCTGGTTTGACTTATTGAAATGAAACCATTTTTAACGGATTTAACAAAACAACTTTAAACCTGAGATAACATTGCATTTCACTGATTGAAACTGGTATTTATGTTGATACTCGTATTATGAAGCATAGGTGCGCAGTCAATTGTTTATTGTTTATTTTACATTGCATTACAATTACATACATAGCATAGGTACATACATAATCACCCTAATAGGGTATACCAATCTAGTGCGGAGCGGAACGGTTTATTCTATTATGTGTTTGTCTTTAAAAAACTCTTCTATCTAGCCTTTTTTAATTAATATATTTTTTAGGGTTTGAGAAAAATTCTGTATATTTTCTATTTCTTTCAGCTGCGTTGGTAAATTATTATATATTTTGATAGCCATAGAATGAGGGCCGGAGCTGTGTATATATAGTTTGGAAGATGGCAATATCAAATTATGTTTATAGTTCGATCTCATTAGGCAATCTCTTTTATAAGCTAATTTTGGGAAAAATTGAGGGTGTTTTTTTATGAATATGCAGTTTTCGAAGATATATAGAGAAATTAATGTCAGAATTTTGAATTTAATGAAATAAGAACGGTGAAAGTGTGGTATATTTATGTCAGGTAGTTTAATGTTAGCTATAATACGTAGACATTTTTCATTTTTTCAATTCAGTTCATTTATTTTCGTTCATTCTTCGCACTCTTCTACTACTTCTTCTACTCTTCGTCTTCTACTTCTACACTCGATTCGCTTGCTCAAAAATTACATTAAACCAATATCTCGCGTATTAAATTGAAATTGACACAGGGCTCAAAATATAAAGGGAGCATCTGTATAAATATAAAATCGCAGAGTTATCTCGGTCGGTTTGTACGAGTAAGCTCGGTGTTTGGTGGTAATAAATTATCGTGTCGGAACACAAAAGATGGCATTGTGGAGTGGTCACGACGACGCGCGACCGCGACCGACGATACGTATCGCACACCGACGCGACTTCTGCATTCGCGCTTTTTTTGTCTATTCAGGACCATTGATACTAGTATTTTGATCTGCATTCTGCATTCCTTTCAGTGCTGCCAGTATACGCTTACCTAGACAAATCTACGTTGTGACACATTACTTATTTCCTTCTTTTCCTCTCGTCTGGTTATTTTATCATTCAAGGCAACCGAGCTCTACTGTAGACATTGAAGTTAAATCTTACTATCGAGCAGGAAACTCATATTTCAAATATTTTTTGCTCTTGTAGCTAACCCAGGTAACTATTGTAAATGATCTTAATAATTGTCACGATTTTTGATTAGTCTCTATAACTATCATAGCATTACTTACATAAGTCGATAAATAAGTATAAGTCATAATAATAATAATCATGGATTGTCTTAAATATTGTGATCGTCCTCTTTCGGTCGTTAATCTCGATACAACTCAAAAATGGCTTGACCGATTTGTTTTATTTTGTAATACTTAATATGATTGTTACGCGAACTCTCTTATCTCCGTTCAGCGCTTGATTTCCCATATTAGCTCTTTCGTTGGACAAACTATAGGTACGAATACTAAAAAAAACTGTTATTCGGATTTCCACCAGTGACACTGCACCCTAAGTTCTACCTCTACTGCCACAGCAACAGGTCGCATCAACTTATGAAAGTGGCTCGTTATCATCTCGTGGGACAAAAATGGCCGGCGCGCTTTTGTATTCATTTATTCATCGACATAGATAAATATTCAGTATTGTTAAATATGAAGACTGACATTGAGTGGCAGATTGCGTCGCGACAGATTCGGTAAGCGACACGACATCGCGCGACAAGCTGCGAGTTCTGCGCTCCTCGTTTTATGTCCAATTAATTTAAATAATAGCCGCCAGCCGACCTACCTGCGAGACGCCAAGACCCTTCCCTTGTAATCGTCACTCATCGCGAGCGCACAGGGATACTCTGAGGCGTTTAAAACTACATATTGGTACGCTCAATCGCTTTATTGTTCATCTTCACATTGGCCAATCGTGTGCCAATGGTTGTGGCCAATACTGCTATAATGTAGAAGAGAGATTTGTGGTTATTTTCCCAGGTATTGGAGTGTTAGCCCATACGTTGGCGTGAAATCCAAGCTGTGTCTGTATTTTAATACATTTGATAGAATGATAACCGTTGCTTCCACACATTTATCATGTGCTTGTTATCTTGGAGTCCGAATTGTCGGACCACTTCAAGTCATTGGGCTTTTATGTACTTAGTTTTCAACCAGGTCATTATGACCATTCGCATCTTTCAGTACAATTTCTTCTTATTACCATATTTATATATCACTAAGATAGAACAAACGTAAAGCACCTAAATAAAATAAAAAACATGTCATACATGTCATACATATTCAATTAATTGTAATTAAATTGAATTGAATAGAAGGTAAATCCTTTTTTTACGTGGCAATGCCATCACATACTGCACTACCACAGGAAGACAGTACAGTTATGTGGGACTCGAACCCACTAAAATCCCACAGTGCTCCATCTCGTCCGCTTCAGGGCAGGGCCGTAGGTATCTTTTAGGACTTCATCCATGACCAAAAGTTAAAAATTCAACCAGTAGTCGGATAGTAACCTGTTCTTAATCTACTGTTTTAAAATAATAATAAATGATTTTGATTTGAATAGAATTTTGAATTCAGTTAATCATTTATTATTGTAATCACTAAACAATAATAACAAAAAATCTCAAAAATCATTTTTTCCCGCAAGTTTGCCTAATCCGATGCATGGCATGGCATGGCATGCATGGCCAATATTGGTACATATTGGCCAACGCGAAGAGAAAAAACAATGTCACATTATTGAAGTTTAACCTTAAGGTTCAAGTTCGAATCAAATCAGACCGCTTTATATTCACCGTCTCGAATAGACATAATAGAGCTCTAGACTTTCAAATTAGCATCTCTTAAAAGTGAATCGATCGTTTTGAGGTCGTTCATTGTGTTCCTAAAAGGGGACATTTGTCTACCATTATTATCTGGGGCCGGTTTTTTCATGTACCTGCCTACGTGGCGCCTATCTATTCATATTCAAATCGGTATTTCTTGTTGGGTAATTTTGAACATTTATTTACAATTGTGTAATCCGATCACTGGGATGATAAATTAAATGAGGCGGCATAAGTGAGATGAATTGATGCTTTCTCTGCCACTATTGGGCGTCAATGTTGATATTGAGCTCTGATAGAACGGCCGCTGTGGATTCCGTCTCGCCTCTTGTAAACAGGACTTAAAATAGATTTAAGCGTATTTAATTGAACGTTTACTACGTTCTATTGAAAATACGAAATGAGTCAGTACTTAGCTTTATAGAGGTTTACGTAAGTACTTATAATTGTGATTTTTGAGTTTATTTTGAGATTGAACCTCGCAAAATGTAGCATTATAATTTTTTTTAACTGCACAGGTTTTATTGCTGAGATTTATTAATGTAGTAACCGCCAACTTGCGCGACGTTGCAGATGTTGTGAGCTTTCTTTGTTTTTTTTCCTTTTTTATATACTCCTAATTTTATTCAATTTTGTAATATAAATATGTACTTCAACATCATCATCATCTCAGCCATAAGAAGTCCACTGCTGGACATAGGCCTCCCCCATGGATTTCCAAAAAGACCGATTGGAAGCGGCTTGCATCCAGCGTCTTTCCGCCACTTGTATGAGATCATCTGCCCATCTCGTGGCTGGTCTTCCTACGCTGCGCTTGCCGGTGCGTGGTCTCCACTCGAGAACCTTTCGGTCCCATCGGCCATCAGTTCTACGTGCTATGTGCCCTGCCCACTGCCATTTCAACTTGCTAATCCTCTGTGCTATATCGGTGACTTTTGTTCGTCTACGTATCTCTTCATTTCTTATTTGATCTCGTAGAGTGACACCGAGCATAGCGCTCTCCATAGCTCGTTGCACGACCTTGAGCTTCCTTATAAGGCCCATAGTTAGGGACCACGTTTCAGTGCCGTAAGTCATCACTGGTAACAGTGTGTGTTACCAGGTTGTATATGTATTATGTACTTGTAATATGTACTTACTTAAAACAAATTCCAATCCTTCATTTATTTATTGATTAATCACGAAATCTAAACTACGAAACTATTTGACAAATAGGTTTCCTATATGCTTCTGTTTACTCTATGATTTTGCAAAGGGATTGAAAGTTAAAGTTTATATTGGGAAATGTGCAAGCCTCATGATGCCAGTATCAAGGAAAAAAGTTTATATGACAGTTCACACAGGAGTTAATTGATATTTAGCGCTGGCAAAGTCGCGATTACAACTACTTTAAACGACTGTTAAAATTTAATTGGTTTATAAAATTGCGTGATTACAAAGTGACAAACCTTGCAATATCCTTGCAGAAATGATCGAGTATCTCCGAACTGCATTGTTGCGCTTCACTTAGCCAGGGGGCTTATTCATTAGTGCAGTGTTCCTCCCACCGAGCTGCGATCATTTTACTTTATTTATGGACGCTGAGTCGAGGTGAGACCCCAATTTCGCATGCGTCCGAGCTCGATAATTATACCCTTAGCGATGGCTGAAAAGGGATGCCATTTTATTAAACGATGAATACATAGCAATAAATTGCGCTTATGTGTTTTGAATGGCATATACATTGTACTCGTGCGTATTGGCAGTGGAATGTCGAATATTTAGTATAGCTTCCGAAAATAATTGTCATGATTAATGTAGCGATATTATTTACGAGTATATTTTAAATGATAAAAAAAATATGAAAAACTATATTCAAGAATAAATAATAAATAGTATAGCTTCCGAAAAAAATTGTCATGATTAATGTAGCGATATTATTTACGAGTATATTTTAAATGGTAAAAAAAATATGAAAAACTATATTCAAGAATAAATAGTGAGTCATCGGGACAATAAAACTTTTTTTACCCGACTGCGTAAGGAGGGTTATGTTTTTCGAGTGTATGTATGTATGTATGTATATTTCTTTGACACGCCCTAGAGCCTAAACGGCTTGACCGATTTTGATGTGAGTGGTATCAATAGATTCGTCTTAGTTGCAAGAGTGACACTGGGTACATCAAAATAAAAAAAAATCATAAGTTAGGCTGCAAAAACCTCTTTTCTGCAGTCGGGTATTTTGTTTTTCTTTTAAGATTTATACTTGTTAAACTTAATTTCACCATTGTTTTGTACTTGAGTAAGAGTCCGTAGTTCGACCATCGTCCGTTTCGTTCCCGCATACCCACATTTTTAGATATGAAATGATTGAATGCACTTACAAAAAAATCATCTTTTGTAAAATTAGAAAAACACATCACAAATATTCGACAAAAGTTTCAATTTGATCTCACGCTCCATTGCTATTTAGGATTTCCCAAAATTAAAATAACGTTTTTCATCACAATATTTTTTTACTGGCTTCGGTTGCTAAAATGCAAAAATTAGACACTCGGAATTCATAAAGAAGTTGTTCCTCAAAGTGGATAGAAGACCTCATACAAGTGCCAGGAAGACGCTGGATGCAAGTCGCTTTCAACCGATATTTTGGAAATCCTTGGGAGACCAGCAGTAGACTTCTTGTGCCTGAGATTATGATGATGATTAAAAGAGGTATTTTTGTTTTAACAACAAAAATAGTTGAAATTGCTTAGAGAGTGTATGCAGTAATAGCCAGATAATTTATGTGCGCAATTTTTTACTGCACATTTAATGCCTCGGCTCGGATCGTTGGTAATCGTTTACCGTCGCTTTTAGAATAAAACGATATAAGTATTTATCGTGTAAGCTCGCAAACTATGTGTTAGAGACGACAACGTCGAGATACAATCCGGTCGTAAATAAATTAATCAATTGTAAAATAAACACTAGCTCGTACAGTTTCGAAAGTTTTCGAAGATATTGTTTTAAATTATTGGCAGCAGCATGAGACCTGGAGGACGCCTGGAGGAAAAGGGAGGGTTGGTGAGTATGGGTCATTCAGTTAATCAAAATCGATTCACAACTTGATTATGAATTGATTTAATTATTGTAGAATTGATTTATCCTATTTGTGTTTTGTGATTTGTGATTTGTAATTTAAGGTACCTATATGGATATTTTCTGAAATAAAATGATTATTATTATTATTATTAACTGTCACAAATTATTTGTGAAGCGTTACGGTTTGGCCGGCTTTTGTGAGCTCATCTCTGTATAAAATTAAATATGGGATAGAAATAAAAATGGGAGGTTACCACAATCTCAATAGCAATATTTTTTTAATATTACTTTGAACTAAGTCTTGCTCACTCAACTGTAGAAAGAGCGAGACAAAAGTCAAAGTAATATTGAAATAAGACTGCTTGAATGACATGTTTCGCCAAACGCGTTATGTATTATACTTGTAGCAAAGGATTATTGTAGAGACGTTACGATGTGGTCGCATAGCGACAAAGCCCTAATAAATAAATAAAAGTATCCACAAAAGATTTCTGGACCGTAAGTAAAACCGTTGAACACGACTAGTTAAACACAAAACCCGTATTTGTTTGTTTTATATTTTTTACCCACAGATTTTAATTTATCTGACGCATCAAAGGTGGAGCATGAGACCGAGGGATGTGGTGGCAAAAAGCTCTCCCGTGTCCGCGATGCCGAGATAACATTAAACTGAGCATTTGTTATCCTTATCTCGAGCTCGAGCGTGGCTAATGTGGCTGCAGAGAGATACACACGATCGATTTATGTCGCCTGGCACCCGCGACAAATTGATCATTAATTTACGGAGGACGCCTTTGATGTCGCCGAATTATTTGCGAATCATTAGAATGTTGGTCAACATTAAAATGCTTGAGCTGGTTTAGAATCTTAACTACGAGTATAAGATGCGGGTGGAAAATTTTTCCTATAACGTTAGGAAACTAATATAAATTGTGTGACTTCTTCCGACCGTTGTCACAATAGATCTGCAAGTGTGTTGGGCTATTTTGCCGCTTGCTCATCATCATCATCTCAGCCATACTGTTGGACATATGCCTATGGATTTCCTAAAAGATCGCTTGGAAGCGGCTTGTATCCAGCGTTTTCTCGTCACTTGTATGAGGTCGTCTGTCCACCTTGTGGCTGGTCTTCCTACGCTGCGCCTTCCGGAGTGTAATCTCCACTCGACAAAATTTCAGCCTAATCGGCCAACAATTCTACGTGCTATGTGCACAGCCCACTGCCGCTTCAACTTGCCGATCCGCTGTAATATGTCGGTTACTTTTGTATGTCTACAAATCACTTACAACTACTCTTAATTGGCTCTTAGTCAGAAATATTCCCATTCAATTATTTAATATGTTTCAAAATGTGCAAAAAAAAGTGTGTGCTCTTTTGCTATCATCACAACCTTAACGGTGCATTTGGACAGCGTGAAACGAAATCTTGAATTTTGAGGGTAAATTTTGATCGCGGTCTAACTTTTCATGATCATATATCAGAACTCGCAAAAGAGTCTTACCGGCGCCTTGGCTTCGTCCTACGGAATGCTAGAGACTTTAAAAATCCTGAAGTAATTAAAACATTATATAACTCCTTAGTTAGAAGCAAACTTGAATCGAGTGCTTGTGTCTGGAACCCCTATCATGTCACCTACGCGCGAATGCTTGAAAAAGTCCAAAAGGCCTTTTTAAGGTCACTGTATAAGAAAATTTATGGTTACTATCCGTTTCTGTATCCAACTAAATTCCTGCTCGGTCAGCTTGGTTACAACTCTTTGGAAGTTAGAAGGATGTTTGACCAGCTAACTATCTGCTGTAAGGCGCTTAGGGGGTCCGTCGATTCTATACGTCTGCACGACTTGCTATGCGTACTGTTCGTACCGGACGAGCCCGGGGTTCCAGCAAACAGACGTGGTCGCCCGCATGACCTGTTCCACGTAGATCGCGGTCGCACAGTAGCACGTTCTATGTCGCCCCTGAATCGTGCCCGTCGCCACTTAAACGCACTCCTTGCTGCCAACCCTGATTGTGACATCTTTTGTGATAACTGGAAGACTATTTTAAGTACCTCCTTGACTTATTGTGAAAATCAATTGGATCAATGGGACAGGTGTAAAAAGCCTGATGATTCATTGGACTTTGACGATAACCTTTGAGTTTATTGACTTGGTACTCTGAGTACTTACCCGAACGGTATATTTTACTTTGTATGACATAATTATTTTTTTGTAATGACATGCTAGGCGTATTGCCCATTTGACATTTTTGTATTGACATTTTAAATGATATTGTATTTATATAATGAATATTTTGTAATCCTCAGACATTTGTTTAAGACATTGTTTAAGAATAATTTTTGAATATTGTGAGATAATTGTAATTGGTCTTTTTCCGTTTTTATCTCAATAAACGAATTTATCATTATTTATCATTTATCATTGAAAATCAGCTATCATTCCAAGCAATACGCGCTTACCATCTTAGACTACAGCGTCACTATATCCCATAATTAAAGTCATTCAGTCTCTCATTAACAAATAACTCTCAGTCTTTCATAAACAAATAAATTCGCGTGCTCTTGTCGTGATGCCCCGCCCCCAGTGAACAATGAGTCCAGAGTGTTGGTTGAGTGTGGCTGCGGCGACCATTGTCCTCAGATAAGCATAAATAATCGGCTCCAACTCTTGATGGACTGCCTCGAGGAATGCTTGGCTTGAAGCATTTCTATTTCACTTGAGGATTCTCTATACGGATGCTTGTTTATGCTTGTATATTTTATTTGTATAATAGAGAGACTCTTTGTTACGAAGTACAATTTCTTTGTCAAAATAGACTTTGTCAAAAAGTCTAGCAAGGGAACTAACGGTTGAAAAAGTGTTTGACTAACGGTTGTATCTGTCAAGTAGATACCAAAGAAAATTAATACTAGACATACTTGACTCAGTGATATTATTGGTTTTTAACCCTTGGCTTAAAAAGAGGGTGTTATCAGTTACGTGTGTATCTGTGGCATCGTATCTCTGAAACGGATGAAACGATTTTGATCTAGTTTTTTGTTTGAAAGAAGATTTTGTCGACAGTGCTTTTAGCTATGTTTCATTAAAATTTGTTCAGCAATTTTTTGGGAGTTTTTGAGTTTTCTAAACTTATACTTGTTTATGTTAATAATAAGTATTTTATATTTTAAAATCTGCTATTTTATTGCTATAACTGAAAGTCAAGTTTCAAAGTAAATTGTGACAGTGGGTGGCCCTAAATATTTTCTATTTTTTGAATGAAAAAAAAAAGTTTTTTTAATCAATTAAAAGATAAAAATAACAATAAGTTTTGCTAACGAACACTATTGCTAGGAATAGTTTTATTAATACAACGATCTATTTAGAAATAAACTAAATAGCTAAGGTTTATTTCCATCAAAATTGCAATGATGACTAAATCTCGCACATAGTATCTGCCAGACAGTTACAATAAAAGTTGACACCTTGAACTTTACCTAGTCACACATCAGCGCAGTTTATTGTTTCAATATATCAATATCTATCAAAATAAAAGTGACGTTAAATCCGTGTTTGGAATGCGTAATCAATAAAGTATTCGCTCTCACGCCCTCGCATGCCACAAAGGCCCATCTAATGGACATTGATAAAAACAGTTACTACCACAAAATAAATAACACGCTCTCGACAACCGTATTATCTGCTCTTTATGATAAACGAATCGAAATCCTGGACATTTTTCTCTAAACAATAAAACAAATGACAAATGAAGTGATTCGAATTCACTAATAAACAATAGAAGTTACAGCCAATTGTCGGTAAATTATTTGACGAGGTGGAAGTTACCGCAGCAACAGTCCCGTGTCGACCTGTCCATTCGATAAATCGTCAATTGTTTTCAAAAGTGTCACTAGAGTCAAGACGATATTGTGTTTATCTCTACAAACACACATTTGCGGCTTACATACAAGTCTCCGGTTAACGATGCTAGTGGGCTACGCAAACTGTCCCCTTATGCAGCTCTAAGAATCCGTCAGTTTATCTTAAAAGAATAACGCATTAAATTACCGAATGATCGTCATCACTTCAGGTATCTTTGTCAAATTAGTGAAAAGATTGGTTTTTAAATCGGGACCAAAACAATAAAAAATGATCTTTTTTGTAATCTGATACTATTGAGATATGAACTGACACAACGCAGTCTAAACGTTCCGCTGTCGGAATACCTGAGACGTATAAGTTGGCTAGTTCACCGAGACTAAAAGCTATGCGTTAATAGCTCCACAAAAGAAACAAAAAGAGCTCTTATCGTCGATTCGAGACACAGTAGTCGCTACACACTGATTATGTTTGAAATAAGAAGACATGTGTCATAAAAATATGCATGTCAAGAGGCACGTTAGCCCAAAATGCGTCTCGTAAGCTCCGCGCCTAATCCTTTAAAACAATGCTAATGGATCTACGTGAAGTCTGCCGCCTTGGAGTCCTGTCAGCGCATTAAACACCACCCGATCGCCTTAACGCTTCGCTCGCCACAATAAACTCGACACTGAATTAGAACTTTTATTCTTTTTCTGGCCGAAAGCACAAAATTGTAAATAAATATTTTATTATACTCGTTCAGTGGACGCATTTTAGTGTGAGCGATGAACACGGGTTCACGTCAAAACATCTTTATCGGGTTATTTGTCTTATAAAATATTATCAAGAGGCTCCTCGGGAGCGTCAGCAAAAGGAGAGGTGCCGTGATCGGCGCGTGAGTGTTTGCTTAACTCCCACGCGAAGCGATCACTCCGCTTTAGGGCCGCGGATAAACAATGAACACGGCGATTGCTTCTCAGCGCTGTAACAAAGATGGTTTATTTTTGTTAAAGAAGAGATCTTCAATTGAATAGGTTGTTAGATGTCAATGATTGTAGCGGACCGTACCGGCGGGATTAGTGAGCGAGATACGCATCCGCCTGGATCTAATACGACGCGACGCGCCATCGGAATTGTGAACTTCTGATGTGCTGATAAATCAATATCTTCATCACGATACCAGCCGAAAGCTTTGATTATTTGAGTGTTATACTTTGATATTTAGTTCTATATTTGAAATATATGATTTGCAAATATTTAGAGTGTGATTTTCTTATTCGATCGTAGATAGTCACACAGGTAAGAGCTGGAACCGGTTACATCGGAAGGGGCGGTAGCATCGCCTCCCGCAATCACGTACTTGTCGCATTTTCATCAGCTGCTCGCTAAAACCGATGTAATTACGGATGCAAATCGATCAGCAGTTATCGGCTCGAGACGGTTGACGGTTGTAAATTAGCGCGATACGCTGGTTAACGTTTATGGCCTTCCGCGATTTAGTGAAAATGGTAATTGCGAGGCAGCATGCGCGCGCGCCGCCGCTCCACTCCTCTGGGCGTTTCGTTGTCGCCTCGTAATGGTCTTTCTATACAGGAAAACGGCCACTCAGAACGTAATTATGGTGGCGTTAAATCTTTACGATATTTTTTACCTGACCGATTAGAAGGAATATTGGCCGAAGTGGTGGAGGCTCCCAAATACTGATAGAGATGTTGTGGGTTCGAGTTACGTCAATCGTAGAAAATTTTTGAACTGACCACATATTTGATGAAAAGGAAGTACGATATTTATTACGTGTTTCAGGCGTAGATCTAAACGGCTTGACAGACATTAAAGTGTGTGTCGTTAGAATGTCGTTATGAAGATAAGCTTTTTTATGACCCAAAGGAAATCTTTATAGATATCCACCTGCTCCATAGTCGAGGCCGGGCAGTTTATGTGAGCATCTTAGATTATATAGATGCTTGCCCGTTATAGTCCTGGGGTGTTTTCGTCTAATCAAATTCGAAATTTCACTACAGGCATAGATAGACTTCTACAATCATCTGCGGTCCTTGTAATGTACATCTTACTCAGACTCATTTTTAGGTAGGGCATGGCCCTTCTATCCACCTTTTTCGTGATGGCACGATAACACCTTGGGGCTATTCTTGTCAGGTGATTGCCCATCCTATTTTCGAGTCTGCTGCAAAGCGGTTTTTTAGACTTAAGGTTTACAAATTTGTTAACCTAACCTAACCCGCATGAAACCAATACACATGATCTTTGTTACCGACCCGTTGAGAACATATCTAGGAAACGTTACGGTAAGAAACAAAGGATAACAATACGAATCTGATGGATGTCGGAAGCGTGGATTCCATCGCTCATCCGCATGACTTGCAACTAGCGAGCATATTCTCATTGACTCCGCCATTGACCCCGCGTCAGCCGATCTCTGATCACAATAATATAAATAATGGAGTCACATCCGTCCCGTGGGTATCGAAACACAAAACATACAATTCTGTAATACACATCGGAGTAATAGATCGGCCCCTTGGGCGGACGACGATTGGGACTCAATGAGAAGGTTTGTGGTTAATTGACAACTATACGGTTGCCTTTCATACGGACCTTTACTGAGAATCTAACGGGACGCTGCTATATTTTATAACAACTTTTATTTGGAAAAATATAGATTTTATATGGGTGGATATCAACATTTTGGAAATGATGTTAGGGACAAATTTTAGTGGCTACATCACGGTAATTATTTATTTTACGGTAAGTATTTGGGTTTGTAACTTTGACAAAGAAATATTATGGTTCCATGAACTTGGTTTGGTGATGGAGCTGGCAAAGTTAGTCACGTTACATAACATAATTAGTTAGTAAGCGTCAAGTTATGGTTTGTATTTAGATATAATACGCATATATCTTTGGGAACTTACATGCGTAGACCGAAATTCAAATGCGGGACACGAATAAATATAGTTTTAAAACAGACTTCAAGTTTATTTTGCTGATATTTTTCCAGTTATTTTGTTATAAAAACCAAGGTACTGAAACGATTTTGATAAAATTTATATGGGACCACCTCTGAAGTATAACCTACCAAACAAAAGGAAACATCATAAAAATAAATTCACAATTGGCGGAATAATAGGTGAACAAATATACAAAAAAAAAACAACTTAGTCGAATTAAGAACTACCTTCTTTTTGGAACTCGGTGAAAAATGGACATGGAAACAATGACCATCCATTGCGTTTGGGTCATAATATAGTATTTTTTATTTTTAACACGGAGTCGGCCCCGACCGAAAAAAGTTGTTATTTGTTTGGCGTTTGCATGGTTTGCATTTTGGGTCTTTTCATGGTTTCAAGCGGATAGACCGATTATGATCTAGTGTTGCTTTTTTAAAAAATGATTTGATTAAGTGTTCTCAGTTATGTTTATCGAATTTTATGCAATCGAATTTATAAAAAGATCTGGAAAAAAATCTTTTGTCTGAAAAAATATATTTTAAGATTGGTCCCATGGAAACAAAACCGGTTGAGTAGTTTGGTTTTAAACAAGAATGTGAATTTTAAAGTCGGTTGTTTCAGTTTGTTAAACTACTTATAATTATCAAGTTTCAATACCAATGCCGAATGCAGTTTAGTTTAAAAAAAAGTAAGACGCTAATTTACAAATTGCGGCCACATTCAGGTGTTGTAGTTTTTTAAACCCATTCCATAATAGTGCGAGGGACACTTGCCCCGGAGTGAGTGAAGTGTAGCATTTCATTAACAGAGGTCTGCGGCCCAAGCAAACACCACACACCGGTGTCTTGTTTCTAAAGTTTTTTTCTTCGGCCAAGTGAAAGGCGCCCGCGTCTGCTTAAAAGCCTTGTAGAATGTATTGGTTAGCGTGCCTTTACATATGAAATATAGCGCTCAATGGGAAAAAATAAACTTTGAAGCGCGAGAGTCTACTGACCTTTACTATGCATAAATAACGTATGTTAACGTATGTATATAAAATCGGTAAATAATTTTACCCTTACATAATAGTATATTTTACCCTCTGATTCAAAAAGAGGGATGTTATAAGTTTGACGTGTGTTTTTGTATAGTAGCTCTCAATCGGACGGACCAATTTTGATGTAGTTTTTTTTTTGTTTGAGAAAAGGTTTTGATCTAGAGTGTTCAGAATGTTTCAACTAAATCGGTTCAGCCGTTTTTTTATGTCAGGGGTTTTTAAGTTATCTAAACTTACTTATTATTTTTATTTAGATAGATCTACGTTTAACCACCAACTTGCCTATGTCAGGTAACGGTGTGGCCGAGGATGGAGTTCGTCGATCTAGAAGATACTATTCACATTAGCCTTGAAAATTGCAAAATTGTAGCTCTCAGGATACAGAGATGGCAGCAAAGAATTCCATTCCTTTGAAGTACTCATCTGAAACGTGGATCGATGTGTACGGATTTTTGGCATTTCAACGAGTAATAAATGATTTTGATTTGATTTGAGAAATGTCTACGACGACCTAATTTTACTACAGGACTAGAAATGTGTGTTGACTCGCAGACTTTCTGTGGCGAAATACCACACATGTCTAGTCCTGTAGTAAAATGGGGAGGGTGGAATTAGGTCGTTAAGCTAATTTTAATATTAGATTATATTAGATCTAGGAAGTTTAAAAGTAGCTGTATCTGCTGCCACTTTGTCCTCGCTAAAGGTTGAGACTCAATTCAAAATCAATTATAAAAATCTGAGATGTAGTGTTTGTTCGGTCATTATAGAGATCTGTTTATAGGAAATTTCTTTACAGAAAATTGTGTCCAGTTTTTTATTCATTGATAGGTATCCGCTAGCTCCAAGTTGACCAACGCTGCGGGTTACGATGGAGCGCACTTGCCTAAAGTTTGGTCTTTTTTTGTTAAAAAAATATATGCAAAGTTTGAAAAATAAAATGTATTAGTTTATAAAAGGCCTGCAGTCTGTGGTGCTAAATTTTTTAAATAAAAAAAAAGTTTGTATTAAAGGTGGTTTGATGCTGTACTATTAAGGGTGCTTTGATGTAGTACTATTTTCAGAAATGATTAATAATAGAAACAAATTTCAAACCAACAACGTTCGTCATACCCGCGAATTTTGTTATATAAACATGTCGGTGGTAATTCATGCTGTAATGATACGGGGATATGCATTGAGTATACTGCATTATTGGCGACACTTTCTGGGGTTCTTCTTATAATGGGCATGACTAAAACAGTAAGTTTTATTTTTGTGAATGTATAAGAAATATCATGATAAAAATTAGCGGACAGTTAGAAAGTACCTAAAGACAAATTAAAACGGGACATCGTGTATCAGAATCGAATAAACCGTTTCCTTTTTAGGAAGTAGGTTTAATGTAATACGTATGCTCCACGGTTCCACCCACGTAGTGATGAAAAACGGTGATGATAATGATAAAGGGAAGCATATCCGTCTAAAAGTTCATAACTGTCTCTGTATTAAATTTCACAAAGATCGATTCAAACGTTTAGTCGTGAAAAGGTACTAACACAGACACACACACAGAGAGAGAGAGAGAGAGAGAGAGAGTGAGTTACTCTCGTTTTTATAATACTACTAGCTGTGCCCCGCAGTTTCACCCGCGTAGTGATAAAAATCGGTGATGATGATAAAATATAGCTTACGTCCATTTCCAAATCTTAAGAATCTCTGTGCCAAATCATAACGATGGTGCAGCTGTTTAGCCATGAAACGATAACAAACAGACAGAGAGACAGACATAATTATTTGACCTCTTGTGATAATAGGATACTTACACCTTAAAAAGATTACACTGCTTGTTCATCAGTCGGGTAAATAGTGTCTGCGTGGCGCGGCATCTTGTAGACGACGACAGCAGCATTAAGACAACAAAGGGTGATATTTTTCGTGGACAAACAATAAAGGGCTTTGAACATACACAGGCGCAGGTGATGCACCTACACGATGCATATTTATAACGTGTTCGACAACTAGTGTGACGCTAGGAATTACTGTGCGTCAATATTGACGCGGTCTTGTTACCCGCCGCCGATTCAGTGGTAGCGGGCTTAAACATATTTCGCTTTGACGACCAATTCACTCGAAAATTATTCAAATAGGCATTGTAGAGTACGCCCCACTACTGGTGGATGGGGAAATTTTGGAACTAAAGACAGGCCCGCTATTGCCCGCTGGAACACATACTACCTTAATAGTATGTATGGACGGAATGCGATTGAAGCACCGTATTTGTAAGACTTGAGTGGCGAACTCTAGAGCGTATGTTCCATTAGTCATGAAGGAAGCATCGCGGGAGGAGCCAATGATTCATTCGCGAAGCTCCGAGGCTATTTGTGAATGGACGTCACGACGGGCATTATGCGGTCCCTCCCACTCCAACCCTATCATCCACCGGCACATAAAATATTCCATTAACTAAAAAAAGTGTTAGGTATTCCCAGCGGTCAAACATTAAGCCGCCTAATTTATACTTCGCAGCGCCAACGTTATTCTGTTTTGACTCAGGCGTACGAATTTGGAACGCATCATTTTTGCAGGTACAAAAATCCGATGGGAATAAGGCGTAGGCTATAAAAATCGAGCATTAAGTGATCTTATTTCAGTTAAAGTGGCCTCTTGTGCCGTTAAAGCTGTCGGATGGTCTAAACAGATCATTATTTTAAACAAAATATACCCCTAAATTTTGATACGGTAACATTTGGATTCAGACAATATCCCTGTTCAATATAATACGAGTCATAAAATCATCGATTATCGTACATATCTTTTCGACGGCGGTTTGTGTATCGGTTTTAAATTTAAATAATGATGCCTAAAGTGCGGAATCGATTTGAGACACCGGTATGGGTAGTTAGGTACACCCACTCCTTGCGTCATATGACGCGACACTAACGTTAAGCTGGGTCGACAGCGATCTGATTAACTGTTCCTCTTCATCATCATCTCAGCCATACTACTGGACATAGGCCAAAAACTTGGTGGAAGCGGCTTGCCAAAATTTTGTCTAGTCGCTTTATCGCATGAAAGTGTAACAAACTCAAATTACATACACAATCTTTCAAACAATTATTATGTGGGATGAGATAGGTACTAAAATTTAGCCGAGTACCTACTAGTGGACCCCGCACGAAGTGGGTATCGCAGGGGCCTAAAGCATACCTACATAATTAAAATATAATATTATATAGGGTGCGGATTTGTCGCATGATTTTTAGATTTAATGTCTCATTATGAATTTTACTGTAACATACAAGTTAAAACAGAGTTAAGCATAACTATTGGAAATCGTAATTGTAATTGGAATTGTACATATATATGTATTCGGCAACTATACTACATGTCAGACTATTAAAATACAGTAAATAACATGACAACAGGTTGCTGTTGCGCCGGTAGAATTCGTGTGTTCGCGTTAACAAAACGCACGGTCGGCCTCACAAAAAATACCCTCAAACTATTTGTTGTGGTTTCCACAAAAAGACAAAAAACTGGACATCAAAAACCAGTCAGCATTGGTCGGCTTTTCGACGCTAGAGATAAAAAAGTCCATGTGTTAAGGAATGTAAAGAGCCATTTAATTATCCTAATATATTGGAAGTATCACAGAGGGAGGCGGTAATAAATTGGCGGCCGCTCTGTGTCGGGATGTAGTGGCGAATGGAAACTTTTGACTACCTATTGATGAATGGTGTGAGTAAACTATTTAGTGGAAATGTAGAACATATTACATCCTGCCATTATCCGCGTCAGAAATAGGATGCTAGGATGTTAAACCTACTAAGCTACAGATATTTAATACTATTGATGTCTTCTGTGCTCTGGATGCAATCATCTGAGACGTCAATTGATATTTGATATTCGAATTCCTAGTACCTTTACTTATGGATACATTGGTCGTTGAAATTAGTAGGTCGTTGGAAGAGGAACGAAATATAGATCATAAAGCCATCGATTTAAAAATTAATTCAGGTCTAATTTCCTTTCGGTAGTTACGGTAAGAATAATGCGTTAGAAGTCTGTTTTTTTTGTGTTTTTTTTCGTTTTAAAATTGTGGATAAAACAGAGAATTAAGCTAAGCTATGTGAGGTAGTAATAGATCAGTGTTAGTGTTGCCACTTGCACATGCTTGAAGCAAGCACTTAGACTCTTTACAATTTCTAAAGACTAAGAAGTTTCAAATCACGTTGGATAATGTTTTTTTTTTTAATTAACTTATATTATAAAAGTGTAATTCTTTCTCTGACCTTTTATAAATTTTTCACGATCAAACGGCTTAACTGTCATGAAATTTGCTACAGAGATAGTTAAGAATTTGGAAACGAACTTAGGCTATACTTTATCATCATTATCATAATCGATTTTAGGGTTCCGTACCCAAAGGGTAAAAACGGGACCCTATTACTGAGACTCCGCTATCTGTCCGTCCGTCCGTCCGTCCGTCTGCCACCAGGCTGTATCTCACGAACCGTGATAGTTAGACAGTTGAAATTTTCACAGATGATGTATTTCTGTTGCCGCTATAACAATAAATACTAAAAAACAGAATAAAATAAATATTCAAGGGGCTCCCATACAACCAACGTGACTTTTTCGCTCGTTTTTGCTCGATATTGATAACGGCAACAGGTAGACGCTTGATATATTAACAGAATATTGAGTTATATTATTCACTTTAAAAATAAATAATTAAATTAAAATAAAATTAATATTTAAAGGGGGCTCCCATACAACAGACACGATATTTTGCCGTTTTTATAGATAATGGTAAGGACCCTTCGTGCGCGAGTTCGACTCGCACTTGGCCGGTTTTATTATCATTACACCAGTGAAATCGTAATCACATCTAGTGTATTTTAGTGTTACTCGTATGTACTGTATTTTTGTAAGTATTAATAATATTATATGTAGATGACTACCGCGCCCCGAGGTTAACCCGCGTAATGATGCAAATTCTGATGACATTGATATCTAAATGTAGGATACATTTCTATTTCCATATCCTCATATCTTTGTATCAAATTTTATAACTATCAGCACAGCCTTTTAATCCTGAACAAGTTACAAATAAAAAAGTCTGAGATACTTTCACTTTCATATTAGATATTGCACAGAAGATGTATGATGTAAATGCTTGGAATATAGCGTAGCGCGTGCGTTCTCGAGTTACAGCCAATCTGTTTCAGTGCGATGATCCTCTTAGCTTGTTGTTCGTTTTGTTCGAGCTCCATCGGCCTTCATTATGCGCCAAGTGTCCGCCACCGGTTCAGGTAGCTCGCCCGTTTCGCTCAGACTTGACCTTAGGTATGAGATACGCTTGTTATGTTTTTTGTTAATCAATTTAATTGAATATGAGCTTTTGATGTGGTGTAATTTGATAATTCGCGTATGTGAATTCACGTAAATCGACTTTGACAAAAACTTGTTTCATATTCTGATGTCATTGGGTCCAGTTTATATTGTGCTGTCTGTAGTGGTAGGACCAAGGAAGTTTTATCGCAATGGATAGACCCATAGACTTTGCCTGTTCGCTACTCATCTGTATTAAACGTGTCCGCTTCATTCCGACTTTCCGGTCAGACATTGCATCAAGTTGGCATCACGTGAATACGTGTAATTTAATGCATTGTTTTAAGCCACCTAACTTGTGATGTACTAAAACGCTCGTACATATTTTTATAACCGCTGTCAGAAATATTTCATATTTTTTTTTAATAATAAATAGTGGACAAGGTGTAAAACACCATGCATAATTCCAACTATAGAGCGTAAAAATTCTTAATCTGTGGGTAAGACTATGTTTTGGAATATCACACCTTTGAAAGTTATACTAGATTCCACGTTTCTTCAATCATAGAGACGTGGCGCTTCAATCGCATTCCAGTAATACATACTATGAAGGTATTCTGTGTTCCAGCAGACAATGACGGACCTGTCAAATTTAATTCCAAATTTTCACCTTCAGACTTTAATAGTGGCACAGACTACTGCCAATCGGTAGTGTGCAAACATTACTGAGCTTTGGATTGAATGTTTCTAGCAAAATTTCCGGCCATAACCTGATTTAACATTTAATAAATCTCAAAGTGACGTATTTAGTGCATTCCCATAAAGGGGTTTGAATTAATGAAGTGGTCTCAACGATTATTTTAACATTTCGAATCAAAGGTGAGTAAGCACTTACCTGTGATTCGAAATGTAGAATATTGGAAATCATTTCCTCGAAAACGGTTTATTTCAAATGTTTTATTAAAATTTTAAAGGATCATTTGGAAATTTGTCTAATGTCCGAAACTTTGTGAATATCATTCAGGTTTCAAGGTACAAATAAAAAGAAACTTGACGAACTTAACCTAATAGTGGTTCGAGCAAATGAAACTTTTGGAATCAGAAACCCGTGTCAAGTAAAAATATCTGGAATAAGACAGTTCTATGAAATGGATTCGGGCAAATAAAGACCCGAACATATATCTCGGATCATAGTTTACCATCATTCCATCGACATGCTTGTCTCGTCACTACGTTGCACAAAAAAGTAACATACCAAGCGGTTAATAATCCCGATATTAGGGCACGTAGGTAAGTACGGGGAGGGGGCGAGGCGTCGGGGGCAGGGCATCCCGCAGCGCGCGCGCATTGTGAGCGACACCTTGTTTACTAAAAATATGCATAATGAATCTATAATAACCTGCCATGTAGCACGACAAGTCTCCGTACCTGTAAATGGGTTATTATCTATTGAAATATGATCGGATAAAATCAATAGTCTACGACGTTCGCTGTACGGTTGACACCAGTGTTGTAATATCACTCGATTTAATAGTTCACGTCATAGTTTTGCTAGACAATAATTAACCTACTTTAAGAAAATAGTTCACGTATTGTTTCAGTAGGCAAATAAATTAATCAGTTTCAAAAAAATTAAAATTTCAATTCGGTTTTTTAAAGAAGAGAGCTTTTTGGGTCGGGGGTTAAAAAGTGTTACAAGTTTGACGTGTGTATCTGTGTGCTGTCCATCGTAGCTCTCAAACGAATAGACAGATTTTTATTTGTTTTTGTTTGAAATAGGATTTCATCGAAAGTGTTCTTAGCTATGTTTCATCAAAATCGGTTAAGCCATTTTGGTTTTTCGGGAGTTTTTGAGTTTTCTAAACAATACTTGTTTATGTTTGTTACCTCTGTAATCCATTATTTATAAACCGATTTGGAACGTTCTTTTTCTTTTCAAGGGTAGGTATGTTTTCAGATTGATAATATACACATAAACACAAAACATAAACATAATATACACTTACATAAAAAATTAATCAAAATCAGTTAGTAACTAGAACATACACTATCCACATAAAATAGATTGCGTACTTTGTTTTTCTATGACTTTTATTCGAAAGCGTGCTTATTGAAATCAATTGTTTCAATTTTCTTAGCTGAAATTATATCTTTGTTCTATGGTATCCGAACGCTAATAGAATAGGTATGGGATGGTGCTAGATGGTTAATTGCGCCACCGATGTGTTCCCACGTTTAAATGCAGCAAGTGTTTGATCAAACATTTAGCATTCGATTGTTTTAGTGCGGACCGAGACGTCTGCGGAGGAGTAAACATTGAGTTTCCTGACCGTCCCCCCCCCCCCCTTCCTTCCCTTCCGCCGGCCCTGCTCCCGGCTCAAGTTGCCACTTCGATTCAACACGCGTTTTTCTAACCTAATATTCTATTACAACTTTTTTGTTTTTGCCCACTTGAACGAGAAAGAGGGTGATATTTTTCGGATATAATATACAAGTACCTATGTATGTAGCATTTTGTCTTGTAAGCTAAACGACTTGATCTTCTTTGGTGAAGAACGAGGTATCATTAGATTTATCATTATGCCCTTATTATTGGATATGTTTTAGTAATGCTTTTTACATACATCGGTTTCAAAGAAATTTTCTGTTTGGTCACGAGTTAAACTATGAGGATTAAGAGCGCCTATTCTAAATATTTTGTTTAATACACGCAGTTGGGTTTTTTAAATGAAATTAATGATATTCTTATTAAGTTTTTCGTGTATTTACAGAGCATTCGTAAGACGGTGAAGCAACGACAGCGTGGTAAATTGACATCCTTTTAAAAAGCAAAGATACCTCGGCAATGTTAAACGTGTCGTTCTTACAACTCTTTATTAGGCGGTTGGACGTTCGTAGAAATAATTATACACGGTACTCTAAAATATGTTGCTGTTGAATGTGAGCGAATACACGCCAAGCGGGGCGCCTCTGCCAGACTCGATACTTCAATTCGTTTCGTCAATCTCTATTTTTTTTTTCTGCATAGAGTTGACACTACGGTACAAAGGACCCACGCGGCGCGCTGCATTGTCCGCATTTCTTTCTAAATATTTTGACATTTCCTTTATTCACCCCGCGGAGGTATTTCACAAACAAAATTGTGTCGATCCTTTTGTGTGGCGTGTTTTAATTTGATTTATTCTTTGACGACAAAACGGCCGACATCCTGTGCCGGTCCTCGGGTCGAGAACGTTTATCAGTTTGTTAGCACATCTATTCGTTGTTGGGTGAACAAAGAAGTTCGCATTGCTCGCGTCGAGTGCCGATTGTCTTTGTTCGTATTGAATACGTATAGTAGACTTAACATCTGACGATTTAAATTGCACTGCAAATATTATGAATATGTGTGATCTAGGATATTAGCACACAGGTACTAATTAATTCATCCTAAATTGTTTATATAAATATTTAGGAGCTACAGAAATATGCGGAATAAATTATCGTTATTTGCGTTTGAGAACGTGTGATCCAACTAGATTTAGCTAATACGTATACAAAGTGGAATAAGCATTTACCAAGTTCAAAAAAAAAGGCTCTAAATTTGACGGGATGTTTTTTTTGAGTGTAAATACTCTTGATAATCAGCTAAGATAGCTTGTGAGCTGATTTAGATTATTTTTTATTAAAACGATACTTCGAAGATGGTCCATAAAATTTTCAACTTCTGCTCAGTTCCACATATTTCTTCGTCATCATTCATCTTATATGTTTTTGGCGGCACATATGATTTACAAAATAAAATATACCTACGTTCTACAACATTGAATTTTATTGTAAAAAGTTGGATGTTACATATTTGAGAGTAATCTATGAGTCACTCAAATCTATTTTGAGTTGAAAACTTCTACTACAGCTTCAACTGCATTCGGTAATTTTTTTTTCAAAAGAGCAACGTAGACATATCCCACTAGGTGTCACGCTTTGCAAAGGCACCCCAGTATTTTTTCCTCGTGCTTTTTTAATCGACTTTAAAAAGCAGGAGGTTGTTGTTATTTTTAATGTTTTTACGCGATTGTTTTGTCTATTATGAATTGATTTTGATGATTTTTTTTGTGTTTAGTAGGTCATATTTTAGATGTAGTCCCATAGAAATTTCATCAAAATCAGTATAGTAGTTTAGTGTTTAAAACAAGACGCATTTTTTAAGTTGGTTGTTTCAGTTTTTACAGACTTTCAAAAACTTATCGACTGTATTTTTTTTCAAATGTTTGTTAAACTATTAGTTCGCCAATTATGAATGGATTTTGGTCACTATTTTTGTTTGATAGGTATATAGTTCAGAGGTAGTCCCATATAAATTTTATCAAAATCGGTTAAGTACTTTGGTTAGATATTAAAATAAAATGACCGAAAAATACGTCATCCAAATAAACAAAATTGCCTATTTTGAAGTAGATTATTTCAGTTTTTTTTAACTATAATTATTAAAACTATGTTGGCTTATAGTGACAGAGTTCATCGCCTACGAAATCGTCAAATTCAAAGTGTACGTTGTTGTTTTTCAGAGATGTAAAGAGAAGCTGAACACGCTAGCAATTAGCGTGATGAACCAGTGGCCGGGTGTGCGCCTGCGCGTCATTGAGGGTTGGGACGAGGAAAACGCTCATCTCGAGAACTCGCTGCACTACGAAGGGCGGGCGGTGGACCTCACCACCAGCGACCACGACCGCAGCAAATATGGCATGCTGGCGCGACTAGCAGTCGAGGCGGGCTTCGACTGGGTCTTCTACGAGAGCCGCTCGTACATACACTGTTCTGTTAAAACAGGTATGAATCGACACCAATATTATTTCAAACCATCTAAAATCGTACGTCTACGGATCCCTTCATTCTGATTCAATCTCGTAGAGACTCCGAGTATAGCCTTCTCCATAGCTCGCTGGATGCAAGCCGCTTCTGATTAGTCTTTTTGGAAATCCATGGCGAAGCTTGTCTGTCAGCAGTGGACTTGTTATAGCTGAGGTGATGATGATGATGATTTAAAATATCGTCGTTGCAAGTTTAAACATTTCCTATGTGTAATATTAATGTATACATGAGAGTTAGTATAACCACTCTAAAATACTATTAAAACATTTATAAAAAATACATCCGAAAAAAATGTCACACAGAATATTTTAGATTTGCAACTACTATATATTTTTTATCGCGATAGTTTACTAATTTACTACATTCTAAAAGTTAGTGCGGTACTAACTCCGCATTAGTTAATAAAAACCTACAGTTTAAAAATAAGTTTACGATAATTTTATTAATAGTAAGGATACAAAAAGAAAGAAGAAAATAAATGCGCAATTTAACTTACAGACAAAATTGATAAAACAATTTGCTGAAATTATAATATAAATCACAAAAATGTATTTATACCAAAATAAATCGAATGATTAAAGCGCTATTGTCTACTAACATCGAATTTTGCTCGTGTATTTTTTAAGGTAGGCGTCCAATTAAAACAGTATCTTAACAACAAGTTTAAATTTAAAGCGAAATTCAAAATATACATTGTTGCACATTCATTTACATAAAGAAAAAAAAAGATTTTTACGAACGTAGAATTTCGTAGCGTCCCGCGCGCGTTGATGTCTTTTACAAGGCGTAGTGGCGCTGTACCGTTTATTAACTTTTAACTTGCCGATTGTGGTTTCCTTATTTGAATTTAGAATTATGGAATACGTTTATAACAAAAATAAACCCAAATACTCAACCGTGACTTCCCTACTAGATATGTGCTAGATTTTGCTAACCAAAACCACATTCTAATAAGGCGTACAGGAAAAATTCGTGAAGTAAAATCGTATTACAAGTACTTTAAGGCGTAAATTAAAAAGAAAACACTCAAAACAGTTAAGAAGTTTGACATATTTGAAAAACAATTGATGAGCATTGTTGAAATTTTAGCCGACTTCAAAAAGGAGGTTCTCAAATCGTCTATAGGTACATAATGTTCAAAATTAATTTCAATTATCCCTTTTTTGTTAGAAAAAGAGTGTCTTAGAGCTGATATCTTAATATGTTAATTAATTTAATTTAAATAGTTCTTAAGCAATACCTCCTCCTTGAACTCAGTTTATCATACATAACTTACCTATATTATTTATAATCATAATGTATAGGTTTGAAAAATTTAATATTTTCATATATATTCCAATTTTATTTACGTATGCAAATTGCACCTTTCTTTTCATACCAGACATAACTTACTTGCTTTCGCTTTTTTGTAATAGTGAAATTAAGTTAGCAAATCTAGAATATTGATCGTAACAAATCGATTGACATATCATTCATCATCATCATCATCAGTTTTATGAGTAGATTAAGCGCTTCTGAGAAATACATACGATAAATACCATAGATAGACTGCAAGACACCCATACATAGACTGCTAAAATAACAACCCTCCCTTTTGTCGTCGGGTAAAAATTGCACACTAAGTTGACAGGGACGAAACATTTCGATCTTGATGATCATTTGTGTTCATAACTGTACTCACTGAGTATGAGACTCCAACAGCCAAATATATAGTTGAACTTTACAAGAAGAATGCATCTCAGACAGCTTCCCGCGCCCGCGCCGCTTCGGCGGTACCGATCAAACGGACGAACGAGCCTCTTGTTAACCTCCCTCCCTTTCCGACACCTGGCGAAAACTGCCTTCCGTCTCTTTCTGGAGCGGCCGCATCGCAGCCAATCCCCCACTTCTATAATTACACCGGTGATTCAATGGCTACTTATATCTATATATGTGTATACGTATGACGATCAGAGAACCGTATATTTATGTGAATGCGTGTTCTTTTAGATATTATGGAGGCATTCCGGTCTGTCTGACTTTCGTTCAATTTGCAGATGGACATAAAATACATGAAAGTGTAATAAACATTGGTGAAATAATACAATGATTATTTTTAGCTAGTTAGAGTCTAGCTAATTCATTTACTGTAGAACAAATGTTTGACGCAGGTAATTCTGACCACAAGCAGAAGGTAAAGAGGTTCTTAAGGTGGCTCGATTTCTGCACAAATGTTTTTTTTTACTAATTTTGGTTATAATGTATAGTTTTAATTCATTCATTGAGGTTATGTGTCTTTATTGGCAGTTAATTACATTTGATGAAGAAAAAAGTTGAGATTAATTGAGGATAGCCATGGATGAAAGAACATATAGATGGATACAATCTGGGTATCTTTAAGTCGCGAGCGAATTGATTTCTTCTGGGTAAGCGCACTCCATCGTAGATCGCAACATAGCTTAATATCAGGCGAGTTGGCGGTCAAGCTTAAAAAATATTTTTTATAAAATATCACCATAAAATGTAACTGGCGAAAAATGGGTATAGGGAAAACATACGTAAAAACAAAAAAATATAGTCAAAAACCTCTTTTTTTAAATCTGTCAAAAAACCCTGTACATTTTTATAAGTAACATAGGCCCAAATTTGCTAAACTTTACTTTTTGCAACAGTAATCCATTTTTATATAAATTTGTGGTTTTGTTAAATTATTTAAAGATAAAAATCAAAAGTATTACAGCAAGCATATTGCTAATTGATTTTATGTGGTAAAAAATCCAAAACATAAGTTTTTTCCTACAGATTGAATCATGCTTTAAGCTTGTTAAATTCAGAAAACAGGAAAGCAATGTGTACGAGATTCCGTCTCGACATTAACATTCTAGAAGCGTCCACTAAGATGTGGCAACCAATAAAAAGTGGCGACCAATTGAAAAGAGATTATGTCGTAAATGTTGTGTTTTCAATTATTTACTGTTGAAATCTTAACTAGCGCGTAAGCGAAATGTCCTGGAAAGCATGACTTGAATTATTCTATGAGTTGTAATCATAGAATATTTCAAGTCATGCGTTCCAGGACATTTAGAGTTATTTAAAATGCTCGTAATTTCTTCCTAATTTTTTACTGTTAGCAATAAAATTTATAAGCAAGTAATTATGCAAAAATTAAAAGTGTACGGCTTACAAAAATACAAAATACAAAATAGTTTATTGACCAAAAATAAAAATAAAAACAATTTGAAAACATTGACTGTTACTTTAGCGTGAACTGTGTTATAACAGTCAGTGCCTTCCCCTTAAATTAGGAACATTTCACATATCAACCATAATATAATATATAATTTATTTAATAATTATACAAAATTTAGATGGAGTAGGTATGTAGATATTTACAAAAAATAAGATATCTTTACTTCGCTATTTTGATCAAACAAAATTGGGACAACATACATACATACTTCTAAACATGACTAGGTATGTGTGTTGGATTATTTTTTCTAATTTTAAAACTAAAATATCTAATACCTTTAAACGAGCAATTCTTGTATATATGTATATATATATATATATATAATATGAATCTAGGAAACGGCTCCAACGATTTTAATTAAATTTGCATTTTACTATGGAAATTAACGTGGTTTTCACACATTTTTAAATAAAAACTACGGGTCACTCACGTCTGTAAACTATAGTCGGATATTTCGGCTCAAAACAGACGTAAGTGACCCGTAGTTTTTATTTAAAAAATTGCATTTGGTTTGTAGGTAAATTAGGGGACGATAAATCGATATTGTTAAGTTTAATTTTTAGTGAACCGGAATTGCTCGTATTTTCAGTCATAAAAAATGCGAGTGGAGCTCGGTCGCCCAGGTACTATAATTAAAGTAAAAAATTTAAAAAAATAGGAATCAAAATCAGTCTATATAAATAACCTGACGAGAAAATAATGTGTCCTATATTATGAGATATTAATAGAGGCGTTACATTTATGTTAAAAACATATTAATTGTTGTATTATTGTTTCAAAACTGGAACAATTGACTTCAAAATACGCGATTTCATTTATTTGGACGACATATTTTTTTCTATTAATTGGTTTTAAATTCCAAATCGCTCAGTAAATCATAGAGTTATAAATTAACAAACTTTTTTTCTTAGAGTGGGTTGAAAATCATGGCAAAATGGTAATATACACATTTTCAATACACTATCATACAGAATCCTCTTTGTACTATACTAAGGAACTTTCTAAAAACACGCTGATATTTTTCATTATCTATGCCATATAAGGATTTGTCTGATGAGAGAATGAGTGATAGACAGACATTACGGTCTAAACCGCAGGTCCTAGAGACATGACAATTGGAGGGTTCCATCCTTGTAAAGTATAAAGTATAAGAAAGGTTTTCTCAATGGTAGGGTGCTAGTTTTCCCCGACTTCAAAAAGAATGAGATTAACAAAAGACTTAAGAGTTTGTAGTTCGAACATCGTTCGTCTCGCTCGCAACATCACAACTTTTCGAAATAACTTGCATTTTGTTCCAAGTTTATTTTCATACATAAAAACCATTTTTACGTTAATAATTTCCTCATGCAAAAATCATGTCGAATCATGAAAATAATTCGTAAATTGAAAAATATTTTTTTTAGTTAAATTGAAAATTTCATCTTTCTTCTTCTTTTCGTGTCAACGGTTTTTTTTTTTAAATGAATTTCTGCATTTGGCAAGTACATATTTAATGAAACAAATGTAAATAAATAATTTAATCTCTAATGTAGTGATATTTGGTCAACATTTAAAAAAAATGCTAAAATTATATATAACGAATGGTGCTTACGTATACAAAAATCAAAAACTTGTTTCATTTTTATCTCTATCACTATCTCATTTTCACTCGCGTGACGCGCTTTTGAATCGGACTTCTCATTCCCACGCTTATTGGCCTTTAGAACAAAGTGAAAAAAATTGTCTGTGTCTAAAACATATCTATCTCACTCTAATATATAACATATATTTACCCTCAGCTATGTATCTAAATTATATCAAAAGAAATCGACAACGAGCCGACATTGTTTCCGAGCTCCTCCGCGGATGGTACGATCCTGAGATCGGTCGGCCAATTTGTTCCAATGTTTATTCATTTATTCCGGCGTTTTGTACGATCAGCCTCTTTTAGTATTAATTTGGAGCTTATAAATAATTAATGGGGCTGGTGTAGGTATGTGCGCGGGGCCGCGGGGCCGCGGGGCCGTGGTCCCTCGGTCGCGGTCAAGGCCCCACTGAGCACGACTTCTGTGCTTACTACTTGCGCACGCGCACTCACATATCCCTGTGATTTTATTGTTGCGCTGAGCTAGAAGCCTAAAAATTATTGATCAACTCTTTATGATAAAGAACAAAAGCGACAAATATTTGTCAATATTTTCACAGAACGCCATCTACCATCCACTAAGTAAAGCTTGTACTATGGGAACCAGATGGTTAATAGAATACAATCATATTTTTTTTGTAAATACATACATATGATACATATAAACACTCGGACACAGAACATCATGCTCAACAGAAATGTTCGCCCTGGGTGGGGATCGAAGTCACAACCTACAGGTCAGAAGGCAGACGTACTACCACTGAGTCATAAGGTTCGTCTACGTTTAGCGTGCGAAAAGCAAAGCACAATTATCAATCGTTGGTAATCAAGGAACACTCTATCAATTAATATAAAAAAGGAAAATATTTAAACTCCGGGAAACTAAATTGACGGACTTTATGGGGATTGGTGAGCGAGGTTTACTGCTTGCGAGTCGCTCGTATTACAAAATTATACTTTTAAATCTGTGAAGCCGTTTAGACTACGTTATACACAAAAGTTAGATTAATATCTTAAAACTTTTCAAATATTTTCCTTTATTCATTAACGTTTAATGTAGCTTATTGAACGTTTCGTTTCAATTCTTGATATAAAATGCTATGTCAATATTTCGCTGACGTGGGTGAGTTGTTACAAGTTAACATCACAGCTCAAAGCATTTTGGTTGTATATCGATAAGGTTTTATTTAATTTTTAAATTAATTATACATGGAGTTTCCCCTTAATGACAAAATATAGGTAAATATCTTAATAAGTATCTTATAGGTCTACGCTTCATCTTCGGCCACAGTATCGCTTTCCATCAGGGCGTGCTGGTGGTCAAACGTAGAGCTATTATAAAAAAAAAGTATATACTGTAACTGTCATAAATATTTAAATTTAAAAATTGTA
Organism: Lycia hirtaria; assembly: GCA_947563715.1. NCBI lineage: Eukaryota > Metazoa > Arthropoda > Insecta > Lepidoptera > Geometridae > Lycia > Lycia hirtaria. Next base: position 3,034,901 of record OX387379.1, read on the forward strand.
GTTTGTCTTTGTTTCGTAAACCATTGACCGTCAATTTAAGGCGAAGGTGTGAAATAATCTATGTAAAGCTGCAATAAAAATCGAATAAATTACCAAAACGAGCAATCTTGATTTCAGTAAACATCTGATTCATTGTTTTGTTTAAAAATGCTAAACACTGACTCATAGACGACAATATTTATGTGCAAAGTCAACATTTATCGCACTATTTAGTATTTAAAGAAGCTATTATTACTACCATTATTAAGACAACTATTTGTATTTTTTTGCTATTTTTTTTTAATAGTTTAGACTCCCGACTAATAAAACGGCTGAACTGATTTTGATGAAACATAGCTAGGAACACTCTCGATGAAATCTTCTTTCAAACAAAAAATATTAGATCAAAATCGGTCCATCCGCTTGCCAACTACGGTGCCACAGACAGACACACATATAACAACCCTCTTTTTGGTTCGGAGGTTTATAAAAGAGAAAGTGCTAAAAACTAATGACTCCCTATCTGTCTGATGTTGTTTGAGGCTCAATCGGCTGAATGAATTTTAATGAAATTTATTAAGCAGATACATATCGTAATATAGCGCTCGTGGCGTAGCTTGACTAGGTGTTCCCGAACGATCACCAAAGTTAAGTAACGGACGGATCGGTCAGTCTTATGATGGGTGACCGTGAGTGGCATTTCTTTCTGAGCGCTACCGTGGGTCGGATGACACGTTAAATTGTAGGTCCCGGTTGTTCAGCAATCGTCAAGCCAAGTCAGAGGCCTTTCGGTGGCTTAATAACTCTCACAATAGGGCTGGCCACTCAGTCTATACGAACTTACTTACTTATCTACTGATAGCCTGATTAATACGCGAATGAAATAAATAACAATAAATAATTTGATTTCATTTGAAATCGCGAGACTGTTAGTTTTATTAACAGATAAATTATGGAACATTAATAAATAAAATAAAATAAGCGACTGATGATGAGGTATTGTAATACAAAATCGAGCAGAATAAAACTTGGTTGCAAAAAAATTACCGAATGAAATAGCGAAGCGAGCTGATAGAGACATATATGATTAATTAAGTGATTTCGGCAGTACGTTCAGGTTATTTTTTTCATGAAAATTTGAACAACAATATTATCCCGTTTCAATTATAAATAATAATCACTCAAATTTATCAAGTTCATATTCATTTATATTCATATATTGTATATTACATAGTACATGGATATATAAGTGACGTTTTCAAATTTGTAGTCGCTTACAATCAGTCGCCATATTTAGTATTTTTCATACCTTCAATTTGAATTAACTTTCGCTCGTCTAAATACTACCCTTAGCGCTCATGGCGTAGCTTGACTAGGTGTTCTCGAACGATCACCAATGTCAAGCAACGGACGGACCAGTCAGTCAGGCGGTTGTTTGTTCTTAAAAAACAGCAATCGTCAAGCCAGGTCAGAGGCTTTTCGGCGGCTCAATAACACTAGGGACACTAGGGACACTAGGGATGGCCACTCAGTCTATACGAACTTACTTTAGCGTATTTAGAGAGTCTTGAAGCCAGTTCTCACGGTCTTGACATTGGATACTGCGGCCGTGAATGTCGGCGCCCGCGCCGGTACCGACTGTAGGTATATGTTACCAGCGTCAAATCAACCAGTGATAGGCTATCAGTGAAAGTTGTCAGTTGGCTATTACGTAATACGTAATATTGTCTGTTAACCTTCACCTTTATTAACATCGTAATAAGGTACATACAAATCTTGAAGTATTTGTTTTCATGGTTGATAGACATTTGAACACAACTTAAAGCAGAGTGGGGTGATGCCGCTGTCTCGTTCGCACGCGTCATATTTTTTTTTATATAAGATAGATGTATGACTGACCACCAACTCGCCTGATGTTAAGCGACCGTGTGGCCGAGGATGGAGCTCGTCAATCTAGAAGATATCTATTCACTCTAGCCTTGAAAATTCCAAGATTGTAGGTCTCAGGATACAGAGATGGCTGCATAAAATGCCATTCTTGTGCAGTACGCAACAGGAATGTGGATCGATATTGCTGATAGTTATAAAATTATTGAAATTACTTTTGATAAATATTCTTCCTTTGGCTTCATAAGAACACTGTTACAATGTAAATATTAAGAACGGCCGTTATTTTTATATGTTATTTTGAGCGAAGCAAACGAGTAAACTGTGTGTGTGTGTGTGTGTGTGTGTGTGAAATGTGGAATGTCCTTCCTCGGAAGGTTTTCCCGCCGAGCTTCAACAAAGAGCGTTTTAAAAAGGGTATCTACAAGCACCTTTCCGGGTTAGCAAAGCAACAGTAATGTCAGTGATGTTGCAGTTGTCCATAGGCAACGGTTATCGCTTACCATCAGGCAAGCCGCCTGCCTTTTTACTTCTCCTATTTTATATATAAAAAAAACTACCATCCACGTTTACACGTTTATTTATTTTTACACAGTCGGGTAAAAAAAGAAGTACACAATTATGTTTGTATTAAAGATTGTTTTTTTTTACGTTTGGTTGGAACATGAAAATGACTATCTACATTACACCCCTGCACTGCGTTCCGAAGACAAGTGTTAAACAAATTGGAAAGTATTATTTCCAAGAAGAAGAACAATGGTACGGACAGTTAAGGTAGTTTCACACTGGCGAGGCACGCGGTAAATGGGCCGCGACCGCGTGTGACCCGCGCGGGTCACGATTCCTACCTACCTCTACCTGGACTATTTATTACCTGGACTTGGAACTTTTAGATACTGACTTACTGGTAGTTAAGTATTCAACGAATACGAATATACCAGTTCATTTTTTGAAAAAAATAAATACTAAAATATTATTATATCATTATTATAGCTTATATTTAAGCCGAATAACTTTTAAATAAATAGATATTAGTTTAAACTTTATTAGACATTTTCGCAGTTGCCCACCTATCCCCAAACTAAGCAAAGCTAACCAGATAGCTTATAGAATACTTATATATTTTTGCTTAGTAAATACACATTTATAAATATAATAGGTACATAGAAATAACGAGACACAGGACGAACATCTGTGCACATCACACAAATATTTCTAATGCGTGGAGATCGAACCTACAACCTTCAACTTAAAAGGCAGACGTACCATCAACTGAGCTGTGAGGCCAGTTTAATAAATCTATAGCGTATATTCTATAATATTATACTCTTTTGAATCGCGAATCCATAAGAAACTATTTTGTTGTTTATATGTATATTGCGCGCAATCCTTTTTCGAATAAAAAAATATATATATTGAATACGGCTACGAGTCGAGCCTGTCTTTTATTAATTGTTCCACTGCTGTGTGCAGGCCGCTTCTTATTGTGGGAAAGGTTAGGCTTATAGTTCACTGTGCTGACCGAAGGATGGTTGGCAGATTAATTGTAAGATTGAACACCGCATTGGTAACGCAATAATTAAACTGATAAAAATAATGAGTCAATGATAGAAAATAAAACTTGATACTTTGAAAATATTTCCTGTAAATTTTCATAATATTTAACCGGAACTCTACTCAATATTTTAATTGTACGCAATCGATTTATGTGTGACTTTTTTAACCGACTTTAATAAAAGAGGTTCTCAATTAGGTTGTATTTTTTTCGTGTTTGTTACTGCACATTTATATATCTACTTGTTCAATTAGTTTTTTGTTTCAAAGGATTTACTTTCAGATTAGTCCCACAGAAATCATCAACATCGAAAATTGTGCATTTTGATTTTTGAAGATAAAGATAAAGATAAAGATAATTTATTTGCATACAACACGAGAATTTTATACAACAAGTGCATAAAAGATGTTACACTAAATTTAGTCGCTTAAAATCATGTTGTGCCGATTAGGCGTACAAATGTCAGGTAGACAGCATCATGCACATGCGAAAAATTATAAAATAATAATAATTATTATTTGTTATTAGATTAATACACAAACCAAAAATATCTATAATATGACAAAGCAGAAGCAATAAAAGATACACATAATGTCAAATAAAATTAAAATTTGTCATTTAAAAAATCATTGATAGAATAATGACACTTCTGCAATAACAATGCCTTCAACTTTTTTCTAAATAAATTACTATTCTGGTCTCTTATTGACTTAGGAATCTTATTGTAGATTTTAGGACCCATACATACGATGCTATTTTGCATCAGTGCTGTCTTTCCTTCATGTACGCGCCGTTTGTCTTGGTCGCGCCTATTTCTTACAGTAGTATCAGATAGTGTGGGGAATCGCTCCCGGTTTGTTTTTACAAAAAGGGCCGTTTCTAAAATGTATAAACACGGAAGTGTAAGAATTTTATACTTTAAAAAATAAGGCTTACAACTATCTCTTTTTTTGAGTTTAAACATTGAACGAATACAGCGTTTCTGCCTTTTAAAAATAATAATTTTATTTGTTGAATTTCCCCAAAAAATAATCTCTCTAAGTCTTTTCAGTTTCAGTTTTTTAAACTATAATAAGTAATCGTGTCTATATGTTATAAAATAAACAATTTTAAAATGTAATTACATAAAAATATGTACTTCAAATATGACATCGTCTCTTGAGCGTAAAAATTCGTATGTAACCAAAACTAGCGGAAACCTCGTCTCGTGAGACAGCTACATAGCGTAGTTGAGCGGTCGCTGTGCATGCGGCGACGACGGCGCGCCATGCGAATGCCTCCGACATTCGAGACGCTACATCCCGGAAGGCTGCGGTCCCGCGTTCCCACACGCGACCCGATTCCAATTTGTACCGTGTGCACCGGGGTCAAGGAAGCATTATCGTACGGACCGGGACCACATCTACGAGTAATATGAATTTTACATTCTTTCTAATCATATTACTTATAGTAAATATTTTTTATTGAACGTTGGTATTAAATCAATATGATGAGCACAGAAACAAGGTTGCTTATAAAGTAATAGTAGTTCCTCGAGTGTACTACACTTATGAGGAAAATGGCATTTAATATAGAGCTATAGCACTCATTCTTAAATTAAGGATTTTTAATTGATCACAAATTCATATGAGAACAAATATTTTAAACGCTGAAATAAACTTTGTAATTTATACACTCCCATCAAAAATTGTATCGGAAGCCCAAATTTTAAAAATAACTACCTAATTTTAGCGAACTTAATAATAGCAAAAATGATGTTGGCGAAATCATGTCGCCCCAAAAGTAGTTTAGGTTAGGTTTGAACTGAGACAATACAGTAAATAACTTTATATCAAAAGGGTATTAAATTTAATTATTTTGGAACTAGAAAGATTTTCTAGGAATCATTTTTACAGATAATCAATTAAACATTAGCCTTTTTATATTGAAACGCGTCGCCAATAAAATTATTCAAAATCATCTTATTGAATTATTACAAATTTACGATGATACAACTCGTACTTATGAAAGTTAGATCATATCGTTTATTTGCAATTTTAAATCACGATAGGGCGAGTGCGAGCGACCAGTATTCATGTTGGGAACTTATGGATGGACATAAAATTATTGAAGCTCAGTTAATATCTAAACGACGTCATAACAACTAAACGATACGAAGCAAATTATAAGCAAATTCTATAAAGCCAGGATCCACAGCTATCTAATTTTAAAAGTTCCATTTTTTATACAATGGTCTTGCGTTTGATAAACTACAATGTCATCTAATGGAAAGTCGAAGATGTAGCGTGCCTAAGATATACCTACCTATTCACATACCTACACATCTTTACATGTCGTAGTTGCAATGACTTATTTCTTATGAATTTTTGACTTTTTTATACTTTTTTAGCCCACCGTTTTACTATAATCGGTAATTCTTAGTAGGTACCTTATTAGTACGTCATAAGGGAGCTACATCTTTCGAATTTCATGCCTTTAGTAGCATCTATTTAGTGCGTTGTCTATCAGTCAATCTAAAATCTAACTATAGTAATAAAATTTGTAGTTATTTTGGTATTTCTTATAAATGTTTTGAAAACATTGGAAAACATTGGAATTGGAACATGTTGTTAATATCAACATTAAATTTGTAAGACGTAACGACACAAATGTCATGTTAATAACGTCAGTGTAGACCTGACTTAACAATATCGTTAAGAAACATAAACTTTATTAAAGCTTGCAGATGAATAGGGGCGCTTATAATAAATTAAACACACGTAATATAAGTCGGAACGTTTTAAATTAGTTTCATAGTTGTATCCTTGAGTTTATGTTCGCACGTGTTTGCCGTGGCGCGGCTAGGTAAGATATATTAGGTATTTCAGCAGACAAAACAAATCTAGCGGTTGTTTATTTATTTTCTCGTTTTAAGATGCGGCTGGGGGCTGGGTGCGTTGCTCGCCAGTGGTATGATTCATGGGCTAAAGTTTCAAGTCATGTTATAACTTCATACATTCAGACATGATATATTTCGTATAAAGTAATTCACACATCATAGTTCGATAAAACCGAATGTCGTCAGCTGAAGTTGAGATATAATTACAATTTATTCTAGTCCATCTATGTCTGTATGTATTTTTATCTGTTGTAACTTGTACCATATTTGAGCTCTATTTTTAGACTTCTGTCTATGACATTGGGAAATCCCGCTTCTATCAAAAGTGTTAGATTTAGTGCGTATTTTTTTAGGGCCTAGCTTAACTTTCCAACTACCGACTTTTAACATAATTTTAGTAAAAAAAAAACCGAAAAACAACTTCAAAATGCACAATTTCGTTTTAAAAATCAAACGATTAAATCGATTTTTATTGAAATCAACAGGGAACCAATCTGAAAGTATATCCTTTCAAACAAATAGGTAAAAAAAATCAAATCGGTTTATAAATGACTGAGTAATGTGATAATAAACCTCGAACCTCCTCTTTGAAGTCGGTAAAAAGTAGGTTTCTATATATTTTTCCCATTGCGAACTGATTCTTATGATGCTTTATTCTGAGAAAAAGATACTTAAGAGGTAAAAAATAACAAATCTCAGTAATATTTTGTTCGGTCCCCTGCTATCTGAAGTGAAATTTTTCCGTTATTTAAACTATAATAATTTCAAATGCTTTACGGACTTCTGTTTCATCTATTCATAAAATTGTTAACACCGCAAGATGTTTTGTTCAACATCACTTGTTTAAATGAACTTGTGTAGGCCTCACCCTTTCGCACAGTTTTTAATCGATAATAGCATTGTGTTTGACCGTCAGCTCGACTGATGTTAACCGTTGCGATCTATGAGCCAAGCGCGAGAATTCTAGCGATTTGGCCTTTCGGCGGCTTAATAACTCTGATACTAGGGCTGGCCACTCAGTCTATACGAACTTACTTACTTACTTACCTGATATATCATAACCTCGACCAAGACCTTGTCTCGTCCAAATCTTAGTCAAATTCCCAACTCTAACACAAATAAATACATAAAAGCTTCAACATCGGCTCGCTAGTACTGCGTCATAATCGGCGTGGTTCGGTATTTGCATGACCACGCGTCTCGGCTAATTGCTATTCCTTACGATATAAATCAGATACAGTTCTGGCGGTTCAATCGCGATGACCTTACGTTCTTGTCGGAGATAGCAGGTTATGCTCGAGATGGGCGTTCGACCGCGCCGGGTTATTTCGACTTTTTAACTTATACAGCCGATATAACCGATAGATAAGTTGGTATATGTAAGTATAGGTTTAGTTGGAAGTAACAGAGTCAAATAATGATATGTAATAATAACTTTCTCTGTCACTCTCTACGGTTTGGTTTTCAGTAATTATTTATGATGTTAAATAGAAAATTGTGTGAAGCGCCGCTATCCGGCAATGACGCGTAAGCTGCATAGTCCTTTGAAAAAGACCACTGCATGATGCCGAAACTGTAGTCGGACTATAAATAGACATGAGCGATCCGTTAATTTTAAATGTGTGTGAGATCGGTAGTTTCCATAAAACAGTTCTTCTAATGGTTACAAATAAATAGACAATGCAAGTGGTTTTATGCTTCCGATCTACAGAAAGACATGAAAAAGCATGCACGTGTTTGCTGATATTAGTAAATAGCAATTAACAATTACCGATACTTCAAATAGCGTATAGTTTTATGATTGACCAGATTTTCCTTATTTACATGTGTGTTGAGTCCTCAATTGGTCACATTAGTTAGGCCGGCGGTAGAAGCGCGGGCGCCGCCTAGCTCTCCCGGTGGTCCTAGCGGGGCGGGGTCTGCGCGGCCACTCGGCGCGGACGCGCGGCCTCGCGGCGGCCCCTGTCCCCCCTACCCCCGCCGCCCGCCCGCGGCCTGCGCCTGCGCCGCTTATCGCCGCATCTTCAGCCTAATGTCACTTACTCTCTTACGTCACTGTGAAATCGTACGTTGACTGCTTTTACAACCTCCGCTCCATTAAACTTAATAGAATTTACCTCGTTTTGAGAATCCGGAACGTTTCCTCGTGTGATTCCGAGCTAGGCGTAAACTATTTATCTATAAAAGAGTTCTATATAAACCGGATGTGCTTTAATATATACGAGATAATAGTTATAGAGCAATGATAAATATCTCTAAAAAGGTCCGTTTTGCCCGAAGCCTTGCAAAAAAATGTAAAGGTGGCCGACACTTATTCATTGGATCGTGTATGTGTTCAACCGACAACAAACAGAAATGTTGACAATGAGCGCTTGACTTTGAGAGAAATCTAATTTGTGTGGTTATTGTGTAATGCGATCTTGTGGGGCGCGTCGGTTCCTGGCTAGTTTGTATTCACTCGGAATTTATCGGCCGGTTACACAACAAATCAATTTTTAACGAGCTGGCGCAAACTGTTCAAGGGTTTTACAATAATGCTATTTGCTGTGATCATTTGAGCATGTAATTGCGCCACCCACTGTAACTACCTACTCGCTGAGAAATGGAGGAAGTTTCAAATCGAATGTTCATTGGAGCACTAGGTATATGGAATTGTATCAGACTTAAGTAGGTACATACATTTATATAAAATGTTAACTTATATCACTAAAAACAGGTTTCTGATTTTTACCCAATTTCCTAAAAAGGGATGAAAGTTTTTGCATCTATTTGAGTTTCTATGTAAGAAGATATCTCTCCAAAATTAAATCTTACCTACCAAAAACGAATTCGAGACCAAAGTCGAGAAATTCGTCGGGGCCCTGCTTCCGAGGGTGTTTATGCTACATTTTATTTATTTCAATTCTTCGCTATCAAAAAAGCAAAAATTTACTTTTGCATACGTCCGTTATAAACTGAACCCTGAATTTATTAGGTTCGGCAAAGCGTCTTTAGCATCGTTCAAAGAACGCCCTAGACATATTAGTTCTTTTATTGAATTTTAAATTTATTGTAAGAATTATGACCGATTGAACGATAACAATTAATAAATTATTTTTGAAACTTATTTGTCAATTTTTTTGTTTGTACCTACTTAGTAAAACTTGGACGGTAAGTTTTTGTCACCAAAGAAGGTAGAGATTAACAGGTACAGTTTAAGCAGGATAAGGATTTAAACAAATACTATTAGATAATAAACAAACAAAGTTTAGCGAATCAGGATAGAAATGCGTGTTTCATTTAAGTCGTAGTTTTTTGACAGAACCAACAATGGGACCACGGATTTGCAAAAAGGATTGAATTAGTTTATTTAGCTCCTAAAAAGTTTTTCTATAAGCGTATTATGTGGGATTTCCTTGAATCTTTTTCAGAGGGCCTGCAAGGTAGAAATAGATAAAGTATCTGTGAACGCACGAATTCCAAAGGGTGGGAAGAGAATTGTTAAGGCCCTGCCGGCAGTAAAAACTCTTTCTCGCTTACGCATACTTACTTTACTGAAGATATAAAATTATTGTATAAGCTTAGGTACAATATCGGTATATACACAGAACATCATGTATGCATTAACTTGAAGATTAACATTATAAATCCCCAGCAATTAAATCTGTTTGATATTATCAGAGATTTGATATATTAATTATTGTTTTACATACCTGTAAATATAGATTTGAAATTAAAAAGTACTTGAATTCATTTCCTGAGTGGATAGGTACATGTTTGAATCTATTTATTTTTTTGTAAGTGTATGTAACTTTATCTAATCTTTTACATACCCGATTTATTGAATGTCATTACAGTGATTTTATATTTTCAAAAAATTTACTATGCGCAAGTGAGATAGAGGAGTCACTAGGTAAGTTTACTAACCACCAGGGCCTTAAACGCTTGGCTGCAAAAGGGTTGAGAGTTGTTTGGGGCCTTCCGATAAACGACCAGAAGACTGGCGTCTTCTTTTGTCTCGCGCTTTATCAGATTTTAATTACAACCGTAGAGAAACCTCGTTATTCCTTAAAGGGATATGACTCCGAGCTAATTTACTATAGTCCCTTGCACGATTTTATGTTCTCAAGTTTATTTTATTGCTTTCGAATGTTATGTAGGTACGGCACGCAAGCTCGTTTGATGAATGCTATTCCCCTTTAATATTTTTATGGATGATGCTCCATGCCGAACAACTCTACCTGATGCACTTTACGACCTATCAATATTGAATTAAATATGTAATAGCCGTTCCTATTAATAGAGTTTTGGGTGAGGAATTTCGTGTAAGAAATTAATTGTGATATGTTACTATTTCAGAATCGTCTGTGGGAACGGGCGCTGGATGTTTTCCTGCTGGATCTATGGTGTACACGGAGCGGGGTCTTCGGGACATTGGTACTATCCAGAAGGGAGACATGGTGCTGGCCGCTGGTGGTGACGGAAAACTTGTATATTCAGAGGTAACAACAACCTTACTATCGTACATTATTTATTTATTATTATCCTACATTATTTATTTATTATTATTTAGTATTTAGTTATTAGTAATCTTTATTCTGAATGTGATAGTGTTACTATCGATTGTGCAAGAGATGAAGGGATTTACAGAGAACGAAGGACATACGTTCTCAACAATGAATTAAAGCTTTCAGGTTTTTTTTTTATCAGCCCTGTTTATAGAAACTGTCCCACTGTTGAGCACGGGCCATCTTCGCATTGTGAGAAGGGTAAGGCTATAGTCTACCACGCTGGCCAATTGGTTTGGCAGACTTCACACATCTTTCAAGATCATTGAGAACTCTCAGACATGTAGGTTTCCTCACGATGTTTTCCTTCACCGTTTGAAGTTGGCGGCAATCTCAGAGAGTCTGAGATCTGAGATCTGTCTGAGAGTTCTCAATGATCTTGAAGATGTGTGAAGTCTGCCAACCCGCACTTGGCCAGCTTGGCAGACTATGGCCTAACCCTTCTCACAATGAGAAGATGGTCTGTTCCCATCAGTTTGTACAAACAGAACTGATAATAAAAAAAAAAACATTAATCCAAATTTCGAGAAATGAAATATCGCTTACCCTAAAAAGTTTTTTTTTCTTCAAAAGACACTATCAAAATACCGAATGCTCATTTCACAACTGAAAGATCAGTCAGGATCAGTCAGGATCGGGCAGGATCTGTCAGGACTGGATCAGAAACTCGTCTCAAGTAAAACATTTTTATAGTGTAAAAGATAGTTCTATGAAACGAATTCGGGCAAGTAACATTCAAAGAAACGTATTTCGGATCACAGGTTAACCACTTTTAACATCAAGTAATGTGTGGTTGTGATAGCATCAGTCTGAAATATGTAACATGACTGAACACCAAAGCGGTAGTATACGCCCTTCATTTCGCTTAAATTCATCTTCTTCCTTTTATCTCAAAAATATTAGAAACTCAATCACAATAAAAATAACACTTAATAAAATTAGAAAGTATTTAATATTATTTGAATACGAATGAGTTTTTGTAGTGTGTATATTTTACTAAGTGTTATTTTATTTCCAGATGCATTTTTAAAATCCTAACTTACTAAGCACTAAAATATTTGTTAATTTATATTAACTGGAAATAAAATACTAAAATAAGTACTAAAATATTAGTAAATACTAAGGGCTTACCAAAAAACGTTACTTAACTTTAACCAACGTCTTAAATTGTCTATCTTCTTTCCGCAAGTGTCATTACGTATCAGCGAGAGTTGAAATATAGTAAGCAATGCTTAAAGTTAAGTAACGTTTTTCGGTAAGGCCGTAAAATATTTGTACATCAATTGTACTGATATATTTTTAACATTTGAGAAAGCATAAAGTTAGCATTCTTAGTTAGAACGCTAACTTTATGCTAAACTAGTCTGGCGGGGCTCTAATAGGCTAGAAATTCTAGCCTATTAGAGTTCCACCAGACCAGTTGTACCAATAACTTGTACCGTTGATGTTACAATTAGTACCGATTTGTCCCGCTAGTACCGTTGATGGTCTTGCCATAAACATATAACAAAAAAAAAATAACAAGTCTGATAAAGTAAAACTTCCACTTCCAGGTGCTAACATTTATCGACCGACAGCCGAACGCCACGCGTCGTTTCGTAGAGGTGACAGCTGAGAACGGCGTCACCATCACCAGCACTCCCTCCCACCTGCTGCTGCTGGCGGCCGCTGACGGCTGGCGCGAGTCATTCGCCGCCAACGTAGAAGTGGGAGACGTGCTTCTAACGCGCGGACCGGCAGCCGTCATGCGCCCCTCGCGCGTCGTCAGAACGCGCTACGTCACCAGACAAGGCGTGTACGCGCCTCTCACTAAAGCAGGTACCATCATAGTAGACGACGCTCTAGCCTCGTGCTACGCCATGGTGACGAGCCACTCTCTCGCTCACACAGCGATGGCTCCCCTGCGCTGGATGTCCGCGTGGAGCGGGAAGGAACGTACGCGGGGCGTACATTGGTACGCTAACGTACTTTACGCAGTGGGAGACTTTGTTTTACCACCTTCGTACAGGTACCGCTAGTGCAGTGCACTGGTCGTGACTACTATTTCAATGGTTAATCAATCTTCAATCGCTGGCTGATTTTAGCCAATAACAATCTTAGATTTTTAAACAGAAAGCTGCTATTAGACGAAAATCGCCAGGGATTGACGATTGATTAACTATTGCAATAGCGGCCTCGACGTTTTGGACGTTAACGCGGGCCGCAGGACATGCGCGTTTGTATATAAACAGAACAGTGTAAATAGTGAACGTGTAAATACGCTAGCGAACATTAAAATGTTTTCTATAATATGACGAATACCTATTATACTTACTTACTATTGTAAGAATATATTTATTAAGTAGTGTTAAGACCGTCTGTGCTAGATTTGCATATAGTTTAGTTAACTCGAAAATGTTTGTACATTCTGTCGGTAATGTTATTCTGCACAATGCAGAAATACTTAAATGTATGCGCTTATATCTGTAAAATATAATAATTATAATTTCTTTAGCGAATCTATGGGGTCATACGTTTCTAAGATGTACTTTATGATTTATTCTTTGTGATGTATTTCTTTTTGTTGTCGTCTTTTCGAGAAACCGGTCCGCAGCCGTAACTAGACATTCCACGACTCTAATCTTTTTATCTACTTGCAGAAGATAGAAATTGGTGAATTTGTGATCTTGGTACCTAAAACCGTGCCTTAAGATTATTTAATTTATTGTTATTTAGCTAGGTTTCTATTTATAAATTGACGTAAACACTTAAGTAGTCTAACTTATTACTAAGCTTTCTTCCGTTTCTTCTCTGTATGTATGTACTATCTGACGCTTTAATATTTATTTTCTAATTCTATAATAACGACTATTTTCCTGTAATTAAACATGCCTAGAATGTATTAGAAATTGTAACGTTTAAATTGAGTATTCATAGAAAAATGTTCCTTAGCCGTGCATGAACATGTATTATGGGCTTTAGACATTGATGTATAAGAATACTTCATAAGGACAAGCTTGAAAATAATTTCGCAACAAGTAACTAATTTTACTTTTCTCGTGCAACTATAAGCGGGAAAAAGTGTTTTTTTTTTCACTATTATGTGGTGGATAACATGGAAACCAATTTCAATTCCTTCCTGGAACAAAATTGGAGAAAAATCCATTAAAAAAAAAACGTACAATAATTGTCATAACCCTTACATCGATAATCTAGTGTTAGTTATAGGAAAATCAACGGCTTTGTAACGTATGGCTCAAATTATAACAACGGAAAGCTAATCTGGGGGCACTTCAGTGCCCCCGGCCAAGTCGAGCAGAAAAACCACGCCGTACCATCATTCAGCCAATCTCACTTCCAGCCGATCTTTTTAAAAATCCATGGGGGAGGCCTATGCCCAGCAGTGGACGTCTTGAGGCTGAGATGATAATGATGATGACTTTATGACACAAAACTACAGTTTCTGTTCTCGTTAAGATTTTTAAATGCTTATTACACCAAATGTATATTTTACCTGTGACGGAATAGTGGATAAAAAACACTTTATCTTCCCAAAGGAGATAATTGGGTGGCAAGAGAGTTGATTATTGAGTTCATACATTGGGCATGTCCTTACCAAGTAGTTTATAAGTCAATGGCTTTAGATATTAAACTTAATACGTACTTAGGTAATTGATGTCGTCACACGTAGCATTAAAAAAAGTATTTTAGTCTTAAAAACTAACAATGAAACTGGTCCATCACGGAAATATTTACTTTTCGTCATATTTTACATATTGACGATTGTTTTTATATACATTATGTAGATCACGTTTTTAGATCTTGAACTGATATATAGGTTCCTATATAAATTCAATTAGATGTAGACTTGCAAGTAGGGTAATGTGAATAAATTTCTTGCGTCTACATTTCGAAATTTTTCGTTTTTTTTTTCGAATACTGTAAGCCAATATTTTATATATTTGGATATTTTTTTATTTATTTATTGATATACATAATTGATCTGGCATAATTCTTAAGCATTATATATATTTATATACGTGTATAGAAATCTGGAAATTATTATAATTATAAATCAAGTATCTAAACGCCGAAAAACATCAAGATTTTTGAAGTTATAGAACGACTGAATTGATTTAAAATGGAGTCGGTAAAAAATACGACATTTTGCATGTAGTGTACAAGTACTTATGTACTTACATGCACATTACGTTTGCGTGTGTGTGCGAAACGGAGCGAAGCGAGCAAACGCCACCTCTCCGTACTGCGCGTCATGTTTGTGTGGGACTCTCACACAACCAAATACCGCTCGCAATGGATTCTTGTAAAAATTATAGACATTTTCCAGTTATGTTTATCGTCGCTTATAAATATGTTATTTAATCGGCAAACGATTCTATAAGATTTACTGAAGCTTTAAACTAATATCATGATCATAATAAATGCCATAATGATTGCCATATTAGAATATATACAAATTTAAAATATTGCTGTAGCTGAATATAAATTCTGGATTTTCTTTGTCTGAAGATAAGACAAGATAAAATGAATAGTATACAGGGTTACTTTTCACTCTCTAGACGCCTCTTAAGGGCCTATAGGAATAGAGCCGCTCTCGCTCATGCATTTCCACATTTTTATATTTATCTTAGTAAAAATTAAATTGTATGTGAAAAATGTGAAATATTATTGTCGAGATACATTTCGTATAGATTTGTCGTAAGTACATACAAACAATTTATATAATAAAAATTTTGGGATTAGTGAGTGAGACCGCGATTTCTATTCGTATAGGATCGACGGCTCTTGGAGATGTTTCAATACATCTCAACGAATTAGTGTTCTACATATTATTTAGAAGATTCGAAAAACGTTTCACAAGATCTTGTATAATATGTTGTTGGAACAGCTGTCATTTTTTGCGAACTTACAAAAGTCAAAAAACAAAACTTGTTCGTTCGTTGTTTGTTGCTAAAGCAGGCTTTCAATAGATATTTAGCTAAATAACATAGCCCTGTATAATTTATTCCAGATGTATCATTACTACATGAATTTCTCTTATCCATTTATTTTATTAAACTTTCAAGCTTTGAAGCATTTTGTATGTGACTAATACCTAAGCATAGTACTAAACTACAAAATTAAGTTATTATATATATTTTAATTCTGTAACTAAGAAGCTTTAATCCTAAAAGTATTTAGACATAGTTAAATGTGCCTTTAAACACGTATGTAAGGTCTTTTGGTATACGTAACTATGATTGTACTTACATCTCAGTATATATTTGATGTTTTTATTTATTTGATGTGTGAATACATAATAAAATAATAATTATATAAAGAATGCAAATTGCAAAAGTAAAGAGAAGTTTTTTGTTATTTTCATAAAGCTGTAACATATTTATAAGGAACCCAAAGGTAAATAAAATTAATTAGAATAATAATATTTAATCCAAAAGGTAAATTTCATTATAATTTTGATTCAGAAAGTATTGAAAATTATGTAATTTTCAATACTTTACTAAAATAGGTACTTAGACGTCTAAGTACCTATTTTAACTATCTATTATCTATCTATTTATTTTATCTATCTATTTTAGAATAAAACATTTAATACTTTTACTGCCTATCCATGATTATGTAAAATTATATAGATAAATAAGATATAATTCCTACTTTCAAATATTCACCAGATTGAAGTTGTATGAAAATCAGACGCTTGTATGCCCACCCTTACTTACTTACGTTTACTTCAATACTAGTATTATCTGAAATATCTTCCTTTTTACTCACCATTTATGCAATACATATGTATTGCCCTAAGTATGTACTTTACTTTAAAATATAAATTGTACATGTAGATGAAAATACAGGATTAGTCGTAATTACTTATGTGTAGCTCCTCTTAATTGAAGCTTCTGTACGGGAATGTACCATAACAAACAATTCATTGCCAGATCACGAAAGATAATCAAGTGTTCCTCACATTTGTTGCAGGTCAATGACCTTTTTTATAGAACAGCTGATTTTTCTTTTAGAAATTTTCTGAAGACGTAAAGCAAATGTTGTTAGTGTTGGTCATAAGCTGCCCTTAAGAAAGCGATGGATGATAACGTGTAATCCTGTATATGTATAAGTAAATATTGTTTTTCAATATGAGTTGCTATAAAAATGGTATTATTTGGGTTTATATAGAACTATTTATTTTATCAGTATTTGTAAATTATCACACTCCAGTATTTGTGAATTGAATAACTTTAGCGTATTGTGTCATGTCCTAAATATTATGAAATATTATAAGTAGATAATTTAAGAGCTTCTTATAAAGAAAATAATCAAGAAATGTTCAAAGAAATAGTTAACGACTTGAAATGTATTGTAATATCGAACTTAATAAAATGTTGGCCTTGTGGATATTTTTTTTATTGATATTTTTATATAAAGTAGGTTCTAACCTACTTACGAATAAACCTACATCGAATTTCAATATTACAACAGTTTTTTTGGGTTATGGTTATTACGTAACAGATATTACCCATTTCATGAACTAATATTATTCTAAGCAGTGGTTAGATGGTTAACACAGTTAAACAGGGTTTAGACAAGTAGCATTCTAATTTCGTGAACACCAGTAGAATAGAAAATGTATGGGATTGACATAAGCTAACGAAACACGTGACTAAACGTAACAATGTTTTTTTAAACTATATAGAATAGCTCTACGTTTGACCACCAGCACGCCTGATGGAAAGCGATACTGTGGCCGAAGATGAATCACGTAGACCTAGAAGATACTTATTCACTCTAGACTTGAAGACACCCGGATTATAGCTTTCAGGAAACAAGGACAGCGGCAAGGCATTCCATTCTCGAGCGGTTCGCATTAGGAAAGTGGAAGCAAAACGCTTTGTTCGAGGTGATGGCAAATCTACCATGAAGGGATTGCATTGAAGCGTTTTCCGGCTTGTCCTGTTGTGGAAAGGAGAGGGAGGGATTAGGTCATGTATGTCTGAAGTCTCGCTTATCTTTACCCGACTAAACCGAAGCCACAAGAGGGTTATAATTTCAAATCGCATGTAGGTTCTGTTCCTGCATAACTTTTAGACTACCAATCATAATTTGACAAATGTTTTTATGAGTAAAGATGCTGAGTATAATAGCATAAGTAGATCGTGTTTTAGTTTTTCGAGCTATAACCTCTTTCAATTAAACACGATAAGCGAAATAGTTACGAAAATAGTACAAAACATAACATCACATTAGCTGATTAGCTGAGCATGGCAGTTCTCATGGTTTCTGTGAAAATATCCGGAACCTCGCGTGTTATTGTCCGCCTTGGCTCTATTTGCTTCAATCACGCACACTAAAGCCTACTCAGAACTAAACAAACAACACAGCAAATTGCAAAATTCGTAAAAAGGTTCTGGTTTGTTTATTTTACCAAAAATAACAGCATTAATTGCTTTAACAGGAACGTTATTGTTTGAAATTAGGCTTTCGTTTATATATTGTAGAGCGATTTTGTGGTCTAGGTACGATGGGGAAGTTTTACCTGAAAAAGTGATGATAGATCAGTCGATTGTGCGAAAAACTCGTGTCGAAGGACACAGGTTCGAGTCTCAATAATAAGCCCGAGATTCCCATGATGGAAAACAGTCTGAAAAAATTATAGCATAGTTGCAGAGTACTTTTTAGCATATATATAAATAAATCATGAAAGTATTTTTAAGGGACGGTGTGGCCGAAGATGGAGCTTTTCGATCCAGAAGATATCCGTTTACTCTAGCCTTGAAAATTCCAAGATTGTAGGTCACAGGAAACAGAGATGGCGGCAAAGAATTCCATTCTTGTGCATTACGCAACAAAAATGTGGATCGATATCGCTGAGTATGAATTTTTGGCATTTCAACGTGAAATGGGTGGTAATTTGGCGACTTTCTGCTAGTCCTGTAGTGAAATGGGGAAGATGGAATTAGGTCGTGAAGCTCTTGCGCACATTCCCCGAAATAGAAAATAGACAGACATAACTTTAAAGTGTCAACTAATGTCTTTTACCAACTTTTATGTTTAGTATCGATTAGTATGATAATATGCATTTGAATGGGCGATGGTAACAATAAATTATTACCATCGGTCATTCAAAATGCATATAAACATAGTATGCAACATGATGTTGCTTCTTAAAAGTAGATAGGGAGCAATTCTCGAGGAACCGCTAAACTAATTAAAATTTAAAATAAAATTAAAAAAACGACACGAAATATTCATAAAATTTTCGTTCCTTTATTAAGAATATGAATTAGTTTAATGGTGCCTTCCGAATTGACCACATTACATGCAACTTATAATAAGTTAAAACACGTAATATCACTCCATCACTTAACACCAGTTAAGCTGCTTCTCGACCATAAAAACGATTCACACGTGACATCATCATCATCCACAGCCTTCTCTTTCCCACTGCCGGGATTTCCAGGGTTCTGTCACTGGTCCGTTACTCTTTCAAATGATGATTCACGATCTACCTAATGTACTATCTACCGCCAAATGTCTTTTGTATGCGGATGACCTTAAACTATTTTTTGAAATTAAATCTTCTAGTGACTGCCTGAAATTGCAGGATGATATCAATCAAATTTACGAATGGAGCGTGAGAAATAAAATGACATTTAATATAAGTAAATGTAACGTCATGACCTTTGATCGTAAAAGAAATCCAATACAGTTTGATTATCATTTAAACAACGTACCTATAAATAGGGTTAACTGTATCAAAGATTTGGGAGTAAATTTTGATCGCAGTCTAACTTTTCATGATCATATATCAGAACTCGCAAAAGAGTCTTACCGGTGCGTTGGCTTCGTCCTACGGAATGCTAGAGACTTTAAAAATCCTGAAGTAATTAAAACATTATATAACTCCTTAGTTAGAAGCAAACTTGAATCGAGTGCTTGTGTCTGGAACCCCTATCATGTCACCTACGCGCGAATGCTTGAAAAAGTCCAAAAGGCCTTTTTAAGTTCGCTATATAAGAAAATTTATGGATACTATCCGTTTCTGTACCCAACTAAATTCCTGCTCGGTCAGCTTGGTTACAACTCTTTGGAAGTTAGAAGGATGTTAGACCAGCTAACTATCTGCTGTAAGGCGCTTAGGGGGTCCGTCGATTCTATACGTCTGCACGACTTGCTATGCGTACTGTTCGTACCGGACGAGCCCGGGGTTCCAGCAAACAGACGTGGTCGCCCGCATGACCTGTTCCACGTAGAGCGCGGTCGCACAGTAGCACGTTCTATGTCGCCCCTGAATCGTGCCCGTCGCCACTTAAACGCACTCCTTGCTGCCAACCCTGATTGTGACATCTTTTGTGATAACTGGAAGACTATTTTAAGTACCTCCTTGACTTATTGTGAAAATCTATTGGATCAATGGGATAGGTGTAAAAAGCCTGATGATTCATTGGACTTTGACGATAACCTTTGAGTTTATTGACTTGGTACTCTGAGTACTTACCTGAACGGTATATTTTACTTTGTATGACATAATTATTTTTTTGTATTGACATGCTAGGCGTATTGCCCATTTGACATTTTTGTATTGACATTTTAAATGATATTGTATTTATATAATGAATATTTTGTAATCCTCAGACATTTGTTTAAGAATAATTTTTGAATATTGTGAGATAATTGTAATTGGTCTTTTTCCGTTTTTATCTCAATAAACGAATTTATCAATTATTTATTTTATCAATTATCAATTCTTATATTGCCATCTTCCTCGGTCCTGTGTGTCAATCGAGTCCAGGACGTAATTGATCCTAATTGAAATCTTACAGGATCAATATTTGTTAACATCTTATTAGACATGTATTAATACTGTACTAATAATAATACAACCAACGAACTTTTTCCTAACAAATAAGTGATTTTACAAAAAATATTCAAATAATATACCTAATATATGTATATGTAATCAAAATAATTTCTCGCAAATATGTACACTCAACTTGTCTTTCAACTTAAAGGACGCCCAAGATCGTTCTTAAAATTTGCAGTTGTGTTTTTAACCGACTTCCGAAAAGAAGGAGGTTATCAATTCGGTCCGTATGTTTTTTTTATATAATTAAATCAAATGTCTTCTTACCAAAACGTAATTTACATATTTATATCTTTAATACGAATATTACACAAAACATTGCTAATCCTAAAGTTTAGTAACTGTACGTATTACCTATATGAGTATTATTTTTAAGCACTTTAAATTAGGTATGGAGGCAAGCCTTTGAACTCTGCTTTCAATAATAAGTCTTCTTATTCTAAAATATTTTTTAGGATGAAAAGGCTTTTTTTTTATAAACAGTTATTACAAAACCGTACGTAACAAGTACGTACAAAAGTCACCGATATAGCACAGCGGATTAGCAAGTTGAAGTGGCAGTGGGCAGGACACATAGCACGTAGAACTGATGGCCGATGGGGCCGAAAGGTTCTCGAGTGGAGACCACGTACCGGCAAGCGCAGCGTAGGAAGACCAGCCACGAGATGGACAGATGATCTCATACAAGTGGCGGGAAGACGCTGGATGCAAGCCGCTTCCAATCGGTCTTTTTGGAAATCCATGGAGGAGGCCTATGTCCAGCAGTGGACTTCTTATGGCTGAGATGATGATGATGATGATGATTACTGTTTGTTTACGAAAGAGAATATAATTTCAGAATGTGCTTGTGTGTTTATTATACGACAGCTGAATAATACCTTCAGAAAAAGTCCCCTTTTATTCGACAGCTCTAGAAAAAGATAAAGGGATAAAGGGGATAAGGGGGAAACATTGCCGCGCGATCTTCTTATAATAAGAAAAAAGCTGTTTACGACCCCTAAACATTATCTGATTTTAATGTATTTTTTATTTTATTGAGATTTATAACATTACCATATTAATGATGTATTTAAATTAAATTAAATAAAAAATAAATGTAGACATTTCACACAAAACCATCTAGCCTAAACTAAGCAAAGCTTGTACTATTAACTAGATGGCTAATTACATATATACTTTTTTTTTGTAAATCTATACATATGATACATAGAATTTATATGTACCCAAAGAGGGTATCAAACATCACAAGACCCCTAGGCAGGCCCACAAAACGATGGCGAGATGAAATTGACTCCCACTGTAGCGGCTGATATAAAGAAGCGAGAAAAATAGCAAATAATAGTTCAAAACAAAACATAATATAACGCCACGATGGTTCATATAAAATAAATGTTCAAGTGCGTGTCTAAAAACAGGGTTTCTTGTTTGTCAACTTCACTTATATTAATTTAAATGAAATATTCATTTTTAACTTGCGTAAGTAATTATTTTAAATTAATCGACAATAATGATGTGTAAAGGCAAAGAGACGCAAATTGAAAATTGTCGATTCAAAAAAATTGCGCTCAAAGTTTTTATAGCCTAAGTCACTGTAAAACCTTTATATTTCGTCATATCTTCTTCAAATTAGATTATCCTGATAGGTAGAGGTATGCACCGAAATGATCTAGTGGAATCTCAGAATAGTTTCATAGAAAAAATTAAATATTATTAGCTAAATAGTGACTATTACCTTGATTAGATGCCATGTAATAACTGAAATAAATAATGTATGTCATCCACGTAAAAGAAATAACAAACAACAATAATAAAGTGTTATTGTTCATAAATTATAATTTATTACTAGCTTGTTATTAAAAAGAACATATGTGAAATATCATGATACTTACCAAATTCACAAATCTAATAAATTAACGTAAAGGGAAAGTCAAACTTGCCCAAGAACAATATACTAAAAGCTCAGACTCTACATTGTTTCTTATAAGCGTACGTTTCAAGTATTTTTAATAAAAACAAGGAGAAGAATAGCAGAGATTATGAAGAGCCACGTTCGAGACGTATGAGCTTTATTCTTGTCGCTTTTACTCGATGACCGAGAGTAGTTCATATGAGCTTTACGGCTGTTGTATCATCTCCACTCCAAAATTCAATTTTACAAGATTGTACGAAATACATTGCTTGTTTTTCATCACATCGCACAGATTCCCTTCCTGTAAATTAGAAAGTGAAGACGTGTACGCAAAAACATCGCTCTGAAGCTTTGTTGGACTTCGCTTAGCGAACCGTCAGTCTATGATTCTGTATGTATAACGTTTATCCATAGAACAGTCCTGTATCAGCCACGGGGGAGAGTGCACGTCTGTTTTTCCAACCCGGAAAGCTTACTAAAGTGTTATAAAGAGAAAAACTAATATAGATACAAAAACATAACTTTTACCGGTTATTTATTATACAATTTAAGAACTTTTTTCAGTGAAGTCCAATGTTAAGCTCGAGAAGATTTAAGTTTTAAAACTGTCAGTTAAAAAATGTATTTATACTGAAATGCGAAGGGAATTTGATAAAAAATTGAAATAGTTTTCATGGAATGCTGTTTCAGTGAGGTGTGTGAGGTGAGTTTCCCGAATCTATGTTGTTTTTTAATATCGGTGCTTAATTAATTAAGACAAGTAGTCAGAATAACAACGGAGTGATAAAATTATCGTTTTATTCGTCTATTTTTTCAGCGTTATTCACACTTTATGGTGAAATACAACGCTTCCTTCACTTCCTTGTGCTATTTCTCATCGGTTTACGAGTTATTTCATTTTACGAGAATAATAATATTTCTTAATCTCTACAAGGGCTCCAAGCTACTTTGCCTTTGAAAGGCGATTCGCCAATTTGAGAGTAACAGAACAGATGTTAGTATAAAAGTATTTTGGGAATATTTTACCCAACAGCACAGAAGGCAGGACTGTTTAACAGAAATCAGTGTAATAATTATATTAGGCTATCTCTTTTAGTTTTATCTCATCATCATAGCACCCATAAGAAGTCCACTGCTGGACATAGGCCTCCCCCATGGATTTCCAAAAAGACCGATTGGAAGCTGTTTACATCCAGCGTCTTCCCGCCACTTGTATGCGGTTATCTGTCATCTCGTGGCTGATCTTCCTACGTTGCGTTTGCCGGTGAGTGGTCTCCACTCTAGAACTTTTCGGCCTCATCGGCTATCAGTTCTACGTATTATGCGCCCTATCCACTGCCACGTCAATTTGATAATCCACTGTGCTATGTCGGTGACTTTCGTATGTCTACGGATCTCTTCATATCTGATTCGATATCATAGAGAGACTCCGAGCATAGCCATAGCATAGCTCTTTACACGATCTTGAGCTTCTTTTTATGGACCATAGTTACAGACCAGTTTTATCTATCTCTACATTATCTATTGTTTTCTAAATGCTTTCATGTTTTTATGGCTGTCTTGACACTTGACCACAGCTCTTTGGAGCGACGGCGTGGCTGAAAATGGTAAGGAAATATGAAGCTTTCAAAAGTTTCGGACCACACAGCTAGATAGCAAATAACGCACTAAACGAGGCCCATAATGGGCTTTTTTCGGTGCTGGTTGCCGGTTATGTCAATTTTTTTTTTGCACTGCTATCAAACTGATAAATCTGAATTTGTGAAATATTGTATAGGGATAGCTTAGAACCTATAATCGTACATAGGCCTCACTTCATTGTCATCGTCATCACCGTTTTCATCGTAACGCGCTTGAAACCATGAGCCATATCTAGTATACTATTATTATACAAGTATAACTATATAAAAATGAAAAACAAAATTCCCGACTGCAGAAAAGCGATTTTTACGTTGCGTTACGCTTGATACGCTGTTAAAGTATATGTTTTTTGTGAGAATAAGTAAAGTATTTATCATAATTTTATCTTCTAGAGGGCGCTATTTTAAATTAAGTGTGAGGTGTCTATAGAGTATGTTTGAAAAAAGAACTATGGTGGCAAAAAATAGGAACTGACGTCTCGATTATATTGCTAGTCGAAAAAATAATGAAATAAGGACAGCAGCGCCCTCAATGCAAAAACGCTTCTAACCTCTTTTGTTACATTATGATAGAGTGCTTTTAATAAAAGAAGTCCGACAGACGCGGCGCTGTCATCGCACGACGAAATATTGACCTACCTGAGAAATACAGTAGTTCCGCTGTTTGGCCGTAGGACTTCGTGAAAAGCATTCTAATTAGTTTAGAAGTTATGCGGAACATATCAACGTACATACCAGATCCTCGTTTTGGCTTCGTCGAAGTCGGGTAATAAAGTCTCCAGAGTTTCGGCTAACTGTACAATTTACCCATATACTTGTGAACAGGTAACTAACAGATATACATACATCTGAGTGAATATATTCTGATGATATAATATCTACCTGTCACTCAAACTCAGACAATTTGTTCATACTTCTGATATATTAGAGATTGGAAGATAGAATCAATTTCTGCAATTTATGGCACATTTCTGAAATATGTTCGTTAAGCCCCGATAAGCATGTAACTCCATTAACATCGTGGAAGGGTTTATACCTATTTTGTAAGTTTAAGGTCCAAACCGCCGTTACCTCGAGTGTTTAATATATCAGGCACTTGTTTGTTTGGGATCGAGACTCTGAACTTAGTTATTAGAATAAACCTACATATGTATGTTAGACAATTTTATTATTTTGAGCAAAAATTACAGTCCGAGACAGCAACTTCTATGAAAAGCCACGCATCGATTACGCGCGGCAAACCCCCTTTGCGACAGCCAGAATAAAAATAAAGAGTTGCCGCGACAGCCGACTTGACCATTTTTTTTTAATTCATTTATTTCAGGCGATCAAAAAACATACAGTTGAAAGGAATAATAGAATATTATACAGTAATATAATGTTAATTTAAATCTGATATTATTTTAAAACAAGTAATTATACTTATAACAATACAATAAAATTAAATAAATGATGCCAAATAAAATAATATTAAAAATTACAAAAATAGTTAATTATTAATCGTAATGTCAAAGAAAAATAATAAAATCATACTAGTCAATAGATGTCAGTACAAATATAAAGTCATTACCTACTATGCTCAATCGTAGTAAAGTGAGCATAGCGCGACCTTATACATAATTTAAGGTGGTTTTAAAAATTGGGCATCATACGACCTATTATTTGAAAAAAAAAATTTTTTTAAATTGAGCTCCGCAGACTGCAAGGTCCGTGCCTTTTATAAACTAGAACATTTATTTTTTAACTAAGTTTACTTTTTTTTAAACCAGCATACAAGAGGAAGACGGATATAGTGTTTACTAAATCCCGCAAGACGAGCCATTATTAGTTGTTTCTCGTTTACTAAGATACTCGAGATCCAATCGTAAAACGTAACTTAAGCCACCGCGTACTATTAATAAAACCGGACAAGTGCGAGTCAGACTCGCCCACCGAGGGTTCCGTACAAAATAGTAGATAAAGGGGAAAATCATATATTTTTTTATATTTTCCTTCATAAACCAAAAAATATACATCGTAAAAATATTTAAAAACCTGTTTTAGCTTATGCATTAGCATAAGCTAAAACATTCGGCTTCATTAGAAGCTCTTTCATATGATACCCCACGTGATACGGTTAAAGAACTTTGAAATTTGGACCCTCATTCCTTACATAAAGACACTATTTTTTGTGATTAAATTAAAAATATCTAGTTTTCGGATTTTTTCTTATACGTGTACTCTAACACAATGCTTCTTGCCGAATTTCATAGTTCTAGGTCAACGGGAAGTACCCCATAGGTTTTGATTCCTTTGTGAGTGTCGAAATTTGCGTTTTTTACGACATATTCAGCTGTAACTTTTTTTTACGAAAACTGAGACATTTTATTTTTCTTTCTGCAACAAGAGACTATGGGTCTACGTATATGGTTTTAATTTCAATACGATACCTTTACGCGTTCCCGAGATAAAGGTCTTGACACCCGGACAGACGGACAGACAGACGGACAGACGGACAACAAACTGATCCTATAAGGGTTCCGTTTTTTTCTTTTGAGGTACGGAACTCTAAAAATGTGCCTTACTTTTGGCTAGGTCTGCAAACAGTATTTGAAAACAATTTTTCGCTACTATGATAAAATGTTATTCTATTGAAAAGAATCAATAACATTTTTCACATTACATGAACCGATATTGTTACAATTTTGTTATCTATGAGTTTAAATAGGCAATACAGCAGTTCCAGACACCTCTACTTATATGTGTTTTATATACGGAATAGGCGAAAGTAAGTACTTATTAGTAGATACATTAAGATTTATCTTTAGCACTTTCCGGCGCTACGTGCTAATAAATATCGCCAGAAATCTATGAGGGTCTTGATTTATACTAATAGTTCATTGTGCGACTAGCTGGCGACTATTTTTTACCCGACAATCCCACTAGGAGGGTACTGTATTTTTGGTACATACGTAATATAAAAATTATGGATTATTCCACTTGTTCCATCTCATAGGGAAATTGGTTTTTTATAAACTTTTCTTAACTTGATTTGTACACTTAGTCCGTATCATCATAGTCAAAGTCAAATCATTTATTGCACTATTATGTTATGTACATATATTGTTTTTAATTTGTTTTTAAAGCTACGATCATCTCAGCCTCAAGAAGTCCACTGCTCCCCCAAGGATTTTCAAAAAGACCTGATGGAAGCGGCTTCCATCCAGCGTCTTCTTGTTACTTGTAAAAGGTCGTCTGTTACATTTGATGAACTGAAAATTCAATCTTGGATCAAAGTGAAATCTTTGTCGAAAATTTGTGATGTTGCTTTGTAGTGTGTGGATTGACTATTTTTTATAAGTTTATCCAGTCATTATATCTTATATCTTCACATATGTTGGTATACGCGAGCGAGATAGGCTATTTCGAATTACAGACTTTTAACACATGAATTCGTTATGAGCCAGTACCAAGCTTATTTCTTGTCTGTAAAAATTAATTTGGTTATCTAATGGAAATAAATATTCATGTGTGGGTAAGATATCAATAGCGGGGAAGCATGTATCGGTATAATTATTCGGGGCTATACAGAAAGTATTTTGATTGAATTTCATTATATTAAAAAGAAAGCGTCTTCTCGTCCAATATACCCCAGTCTCTCAAGTCGAAAGTTTACGACCAGTGTGTGTCCCAGTGATGATATATGGCACTGAAACGTGGTTACTTACTACGGGCCTTATAACGAAGTTCAAAGTCACACAACGAGCTATGGAGAGGGCTATGCTCGGGGTCTCTCTGCGAGATCGTATCAGAAGTGGATAAACAGCGGATAAGCAAGTTTTTTTATGTTAGATACATAGATCTACGATTGAACACTAACTCGCCTGATGTTAAGTGACTGTGTGGTCGAGGATGGAACTTGTCGATCTAACTAGGAGATCTAACTATTCACTATTGAAAATTCCAAGAATTCTGTAATTTAGTATGGGCATATATTCATCGCACGGAAGAAGTGGAATTAAACATTTTGAAAAAAAATATTGGAAAAAAGTACACTTAAAGTAGATTTTTTTCTCGATTATCCCATGGTATAATCTTTGGACAGGTTATTCAATATTAGTAATATTGACAATAGACAAAATATTTATTGTGGCAAAAACTTAACTTGCCTTAACTTACTCACCTACTTATAATTAACTTACACTAAGCAGCTTATTGTTTGTAGTAAAGTAACAGTTACTTCATTTTGTGTTATATTTTATATGTAAATGGAAAAATAATTAACTGAAAGAATATTCGGCTGTTCAAATAATTGGATATTTGTAGTCAACGTTTTCTGTGTAACCCAGCAGATATTATTTTGCACATGTAAATTATCTACAAAAGTATAGATAAAAGAGTGTTCGTAATAAAGTTTATTAGAGCTGGCGGCACGCTCCCAGTGATAAGATAAGGAAACCAAACAGGCCGCACAAAATTACGGGAAGATTTTATTAAAAAAGCATTTTCCCGCGAATTCGCCGCACTCTAAGCTTTGTTCCTAAAACTGGGATATTTTCGATGTACTTGAAACCTTTCAAAGATTTATGAAATCTTGAGTAGCGGATGTGGAGAGGACGATGAATAATGTAACTTTAAGTACAGCAAGTAAGCATACGTATACCACATAAATACTTGTAGGTATATCTCATATTTATGACTGATCTCTCAGCTCAATTGATGCTATATCCATATATTTTTAACCGACTTCTAAAAAGAAGGAGTTTCCCAATTCCACTGTATGTTTTTTTGTATGTTTGTTCAGCGAATAATCCTCCAATTATGAATTGTTTTTGATGATTCCTTTTAGTTTGGTGGTTCCTCAGAGATGATTCTATATAAATTTTATCAAAATCGATTCACTACTTTGATTTTAAAAATCATCCAAGTAAGCGAATTGAGTATTTTGAAGTCGGTTTTATCAGTTTTTTAAACTATAATTATGTTAGATAGATCTACGATTGACCACCAACTCGCCTGTTGTTAAGCGACGGTGACGGTGACGATGGAGCTCGTTGATCTAGAAGATCCAAGGCAAACCTTTATGTAATAAGCAATTGAGCATGATTGTTCTTTCTAATATATCTAAATATAGATCTAATAAATAAGTGACAGGTTTTCATATAATTATAGTTTAAATAATTAAAACAACCAACTTAAAAATGGTCAATTTTATTTTAAAAACCAAATTACTGGACCTATTTTGATATAATTTGTATCAGACCGATCTGAAAGCATATCCTTTCAAAGAAACAATAAATAATTTTCCAAATTGGTTCATAAATGACGATGACATGAACGGCATACATACGAAATATGACCTTCATTCTTGCGCAGTCGGGTAAAAGGTATAGGATGTGTATGATGACGGACATGGCACAGAAATAATATTACAATACTCAAACGAAGGAAACGGAAAATGCGAAACTTCAACACGTTACGTGGCTAATAATAGTTTTATAGTTGCCGTAAACGTTGATGTAATAAACACTAAAATGTCGTTTTTATCAACCTCGTGTAATAAAGGTGTTATCTTTTTAGAAATACAAATAATAAAAAAAAAAAAAACTAATCTTAAAATCTAATTTTATTCTTAAAAGTTAAACCAATCTAGAATCTTCAAGGTTATGCAGTCGGGTAAAAAAAGAATCATCAAGTTATTTCCTATTTGCTTAGACAAGTGCGTGCTAACGTTTCTCTTAGGTTTCTTCTCATTTATATTTTTTCAACAAATCCCGTAAATTAAAAAAATATTCCGTGGTTTTCCGTGGGGTAAATATCCCGTTAATAATAATAGTGTTTTAATGAATGGCCGTGATAGTTTAAAAAAGTGTTTTATATTTTTTCAGCCCCCTAAATTTCGAAAGTAAGGGCTGTTATTGGCTTCTTGATAATCCTAAAAAGTACGGTAGTAACTTATTACTTATTATATAGCTAATCTACTTAGTTTACATCATTGGACAACATACTCTCTTCTTTTAAAACGTGTAGCGATTACGTTATTTTACCTTCAAGTCGATATCAAATTTCTTGCTAATTGGGTTCCAGTTGCTAAGTATAGGAATATCTTTGTACAGCAAACCTTAATTGGTTATCCCTTGTTACGACCCTCGAGTCAACTTTCTTAGATTGTGTGAGTTTAGTGGGCAGGGCGGGGGCGCCACCATCGATAATTTGGTTTCTAACAAATCATAAAACTAATAACTAACAAGTAGGTATCTATCTTACAGGATAAATCAAATATTTACTTATTTATTTATGAATATACACATATGTACATTGGTGCTTATTTCTAAACCACAATTAAATTACATGTGTACCCTGTTAATTGGGGCGTAGGTTATATTATAGTTACATACTTCACTAAGTAGATAAGTATTTATACAGTCTTATAGTGGTATTATGATTTATACAGTATGTATCACAAACATGGTAGGCGTTGATATTTCTGTATTTGAGATCTGTTGAATTAATTTATAATACCTTTAAATCATAAATAGTATTCGAATACCCGACTGCTTGAGAATGATTTTTAACCCTCGGCCCAAAACGAAGGGTTCTGTAACTTTGACGTGTGTATGTTGTGTGAAATGTCCACCAATATCTATCTGATTGTCACATAAACGTAGCTCTTAAATGGATGGACCAATTTTGATCTATTTTTTTTTTTGCTTGAAAGAGGATTTGATCGATAGAGTTTTTAACTATGTTTCATCAAAATCGATAAAGCCGTTTAGGTTGTAGGGGGTAATCTTATGTTCCAAGTTCCAAGACGCAAGTCATTCCAAACTGTGACTCTGGAAGTATTTTTTAAAATATATAAAACATACATCAGGCCTCTGCTCGAGTATGCTTTCCAAATTTAGTGTCCATATTTTAGGAAGGATATTGACATAAAAAAGTGTCCAGAGAAAAGCCACCAAATTGCCATTTGCCCTGCGACATAAACCATATAATGAGAGATTGAAAGCTCTGCGTCTCACTACACTCGAAGAGAGAAGGCTACGGGGTGACTTAATTGAAACTTTCAAAATCATGAATGGGTTCTACAATATGCCTAACATAAGAAGCCTATATACTATAAAAGAGAACTTAAGGGAAAGCAGACGACATAACATCTTACTGTGGCGTGAACCATCTCAAACCAATACTGCACATCATATTTAAAGCAACAGAGTTGTACACAACTGGAACCGGTTGCCTGAAGATGTCGTCACGGCAAAAACGATCAACTCTTTTAAAAATAAACTGGATCAATGGATTAAAAAAGAACAAATTATACTAAAATATAACCAGTAAATTTCTGCACTGCAGGAGGCTCATCAACTTCTGCTGCTTGCCTATCATCAAATAAATAATACAGAAACATACATCCATACAGTCGAAAAGTATAACCGGCCCTTATGCGCAGTCGCTTAATAAAAATACAGTATAGTCGATTAGCCCGGCTAATTGTAGCTGTAGGTGAGTCATTCAGAATCGTAAAGGATAATGGAATGTTGGGTAAAAACTGTTTTTCGCGCGAGAATAGGGAATATGCATGATTTATTTTTATTTGGCGATAAAAGCTGACCACAAATAGACCCATTCCACAAAAACAAAATTAAAATGTCTTCAAAAATAAAGAAATTACTTACAAGCATTTTAATTTCATGTTAGACAGAGAGTACACGATGACGTCATGGTTCAAGTTCGCCGTACAAATTCAATATAAACTGTTGTTTCGCGAGAGAGTGTCACATTTTTAGTACCTATACTATCAATTAAAATTATTATTCTTATGAAATAAAATTCATGCATATTCCCTATTGGAGTGGGCTGGTAGTTCTAGTGGAACATTTCCGTGCTCGCTCTAACTTGCATCTGCAACTAGGAGTAAACCAAGGACCACACAAGGTATGTCATGATAAAGGAAATAATATACAAGTATATGTAAGTTTAGAAGACTCAAAAACCCCCGACAAGAATCGGCTGAACAGATTTCGATGAAACGTCACATAACAGCTAAGAACACTTTCGATGAAATCTTCTTTCAAACAAATAAAAACTAGATCAAAATTGGGCCATCCGTTTGAGAGCTACGATGCAACAAACAGACACATACAGGTATTAGCCTAGGTACATACGTCAAATATAAAACACCCCTTTTTGTGTCGGGGCTTAGATTTAACTATTTATTATGACAAAAGAAAATAATTTTCCGAATGGGTTTATAAATGACGGAGTTCAATCTGTCTAACATTTTTTTTAATAAAAGTCTATTTATTTCTGGAAACTGTTAATTAGTAGTAATTTTTTTTTTTTAAATACAACCGGTTCGATATCATCCTTCTTTCTTGAAGTCGGTTAAAAAGCCTTATGTCCAGGAAATGTAACACTATGCGAAACCAATGCAAAAATCTAATTATTTTCTGTAATTTTTTTTAGCAGCCCTTTTTCTACAAATTGTCCCACCACTGAGCGTGGGCCAGCGGGTTGTCCTGTGTCCTGTCTTTAAATTATCCTTATTAATTATCCTGTATTGTATAAATTGATTTACTAAAACAATTGAAACATTGATTAAGTCGGTAAGAGTATCCCAACGCAAATCAAACAATAAATTAGCTTCAACTTTAATTAAATTTACAGTTTCGAAAAGGGTTAATTGTTATTAATTATTGGGTGAAATTGTTTCAAGGTGGAGCTCAACGCGCGCAGCTATCTTTCTCGCACATTAAAACCTTTTTAAACATAAGTATAAAATCATTGGTTAGAGATATTAGAAAAGTGGAAAATGAATTTGTTTGTTTTTTTTTTTTTTTTTTTTTCTTTATTTGATTAAACAGGGCTTTTTACATGTCGCCCTTGTAACGCACCCTTGTGAGGAGCATACACTACATATGCATCATTTGCTTTCTTTCATTGACAGCTGCATTATATAGTTCGTACAATCGTCTGGCGTCATGTGACTCAGGCTCGGACAACACACTGTTGCATCCTCCGACTTGCCAGAGGACGTGTTTACAATCAAATAATTGTCGACGTAGTACTTCGTTCCAGGCACACTCCATCAAAACATGGTATACGTCTTCGACTGCGCCACATAGGTCGCAGGAAGGTGACTCGACTATTTTCATGATGAACGCAAACATGTTTAATGGAACGTGCCCAGATCGAAGCCGTGCAGCTGTAACAATTTCGTTCCTTCCCATGTCTGCCCTCAAGAACCATGGAAAACGAGGAAGCGAAGGCTGTATTGTTTTATACCAAATACCTTTAGTTAACGACCTTTCGTCAAAATATTCTGCCCAAGTGTCCAATGTATTCTTTTTTATGAATGGTATTAAATCTGTGTAATTTGGAAGACAATAAAATAAAACTCCGTCGCTAGTGGCTTCTTTCGCGAGTGTATCCACTTCCTCGTTGCCCGCCAGGCCGACATGAGAGGGAATCCATTGAATTTTAATACATTTATTTGTACTATTTATTCTACGCAAACTATTTAATAAACTATATGCTATTGGAATGCCCCTAAAGCTAGACCCACTGACACACCGTGCTAAATGTAAAATTGCACTTTTGGAGTCGGTGAAAATAACAAACTTATCATAATTTATAGATTCTACATACGACACTGCTTCTGCTAAGGCTATAAGTTCTAGGTTCATAATACTTATTTTAGATTTAATTAAAAATTTTACGCTATTTCCATTTTCTGCGTCTAGAAACGCTGCCCCTCTATTATCATCTGTTAAAGATCCATCAGTAAAAATTTTGTAATATTTAGAATATTTGTCACTTAAGTAATTTACACATTTGAGCTTCAAGTCTAAAGGATTATAATATCTTTTTGGTTTGTCTATAATGTTAATATTAGGTTCCAAGATATCTGTTACATTAATATTACTTACCCATGTATTCATGCTAAACATTTCAATTTGCTTACTACAGTTAAAACTATTGTACTTAAGGATATTGTGAACAGATGCTAATAAAGGTTTCTTTTTCCGAGCCCAATATGGAAATCTTAGCAAACGAGACAGCTCTGCAAGTATGTCAATAATAGCGTTATCGCGGGTTGACTTGGCTTTAAGCCAATACTTTGACGCTAGGTATTGCCTGCGAACATACAATGGCGGTATACACAACTCTGATTCCATCACGTGAATAGGCGTACTTTTAATAAAGCCACCTATGATTCTCAGAAACTTATTTTGTAACTTATCTAGCTTATCTATTCTAGTGCGGGAGCAGTTATCAAACAAAAAGCTTGCATAATCGAGGCGGCTGCGAACGATGGACAAATATAAGCGTCTCAAGTGAACTGGATGTACCCCCCATGATGAGCCGACTAGTACTTTAAAAATATTAACAAATTTCGAACATTTTCCATAAACTTCGTTTATATGTTTAGTCCATCTAATCCCTTTGTCTAACCATAATCCTAAATATTTAATATTGTCTACGGTTTCTAACGCAGTGTCGTTGATTTTAATATTCAAAATATTTTTACTAAAACCCCTTTTAAAAATACATATTTTGCTCTTGTTCCGAGAGATTTCTAAACCTAATTCAATTAAAAGCGAACTTAATAACTGTAAAGCGATCTCCAGTTTTTGACTCCCTTCTATGATATTTTTGTTATGTACATATAAAACTAAATCATCTGCATACTGTGATATATGTACTTTATCTTCTAACATCTTACAAATATTCATTGTAATAACATTAAATAAAAAACAAGAAAGTGGGTCTCCTTGCGCAATACCGATTCCCGTAATTCTTGTTAAACACTTATTTCCGACACTTAACTTTAATGTCCTTTCTTTAAGAAAATTCCATAAATAATAACAAATTTTCAGGCCGACCCCAATCCCGTCCAAAATCGATATAAGGACGGTTATATCAACGTTATTGTAGGCATTTACTATATCTATAAAACATCCGATTGTAGATTCACCTTCAGAAAACCCTATTTGTATTCTACTCGTCAAACTACTCAGATTATCTATACATGATCTACCTTTTCGAAATCCTACCATATGAGGCGAAAACAGGTTATTGTGTTCCACATACCACTCTAATCTTTTATTTAAAATTAAATGGAAAATCTTACAAACGCATGATAATAGTGAAATAGGTCGTAATGATGAAACTTCGTTGGGATCGCGGCCTGGCTTAACGATAGGTACGATGTTTACCGTGCGCCACTGCGTAGGTACAAAACCAGCTGATAAGAATCTATTGTATAACGTAAGAAGTAAACACTTCCCGTTACTCGGAAGGTGCTTAATCATAGAATATGTGATCCCGTCGCATCCAGGAGATGTATCCTTCGATTTGATACATACTTCGAGCTCCTGCATGGAGATATCAACATCTAGTTCAGGATTAAAATTCTTGAATATTGGCTGGTCTGGAGTGACGTGATCGGGAGCCAAAGAATTGAGCAAGTTCCACGCCTGTGCCTCACTTATATGTTGTTGGCTGAATTTGTGACCTTTGATCCATCTCATGCGCTGCCACATTTCTGAAGCTGATGTTTTTTGACTTACAGAAGAACATAACTCAAACCAACTGTTGCTTTTCGCATCTTTTATTAACTTTTCAGTTTCTGTAGTTACTTCGTTGAGAAAAGATAAGTTAGCTGGTGTGAGATTTTTTCTAAAACGTGCTAATGCTAATCTTCGAGTAGCCACAGATTTAGATAACGCGCTATTCCACCAGGGTTTAGGTTTAAACTTGGATTCGGGGTTTTGATTAATTTTTTTTAAGGGTATGTGAACATCTGCAGCTGTATTAACACTATCCAAAAATAGATCATAGAATTTTTGAAGATCTGCAGGAATTTTGAAATTATTAAAAATATCGTTAAGATAAGTCTTGTATCCATACCAATTAGCTTTTTTATAGTTTCTTTTAACAACAGGGTTATAGGGAACACAATAACTTGTACTCAATTTAATGACAAGGTGATCACTTTTTAAGTTTTCTTGAATAACCGACCACTTAAATTCTACCGCAATATCAGAGGAGGCCAGCGATATATCTGGAGACGATTTTTGTAGTTGTCCGCCAACTAATTTAACGCGAGTGTCACGACCGTCATTTAAGACTATAAAATCACTGTCCAACAAAGCTTCAAACAATATTTTTCCTCTCGTATCAGTTTTGTACGACCATGATACATGGTGAGCATTAAAGTCACCAAGTATCAGAGTACGGCGACTAAATATCGACAACATTTTTTTGAAAATGTGAGATGACAGGTTCACGCTTGGTGGACAGTAAATTGATATAATATTATCTATATATTTCGAATTAAAAATTTTGATGCAAGAGAGTTCCATACCGCAGTTAGGAAGGTTTAAATGGCATACCTGTGACTTGATTGATCTGTGTGTAAATATAGCTACACCTCCGCCGAAAGAGTCGCGGTCAGCGCGATAAACGTTATATTGACTTGCCCTTAAAGAGCTGCTACTCGACAACCACGTCTCACTTATACATGCTATATGGGCTTTTTCTTGTACTAATAGTTGTTCAAATGAGATTTGTTTTTTAATAATACTTTGGGCATTCCATTGTAAAATGTTCAGTTTAACGGTAGTCGTGCTAGCCATTGCGATCTAAAAATCCTAGAATTAAGCTCGCAACAGGCCAGTCTGAAATATTTTCAACCACCATTATTATAATCCACTCAATGCATAACTTAATCACCCGCTTCACTTTGGATTGAATGTCAAGGTTATTCAGGAATATCACTTCTTTTATTCTGGCTATTAGTTCCATAAAAGTACATTTATCCGGTAGTTGCTCCTCTGCAGCCCGTTCCTGGTGTATTGTCTCATTCTTTTCGTCTACATATTCTTCTATGTCATTCCAATCATTTCTAGTCTTCTTAAGTTTTTTTTTTGTAGGCTGCCTTGTAGGTAAAATGACACTCTTTTCAGATTGTACATCGGACGAATCGTATTTGGTTTTAACTACAGAACTATAACTTGGACGCGCTTCTACATCGATATGTTGTGTAATAGAATGAGTCATCGCCTGTGAGTTTATTTTACCGGTATGTGCGGTGGTGAGTGACTCTGCATACAATTTAGCTGCCATGCTGTAGGTGTAGTTGAATTCCGCCATAATGAGCCTTATCTTTTTCTCTTTCAAATATGCCGGACATGTTTTCGCCATTGCCATATGTCTTCCCGAACAATTCGTACATACAAAATCTGTAGTGGTACAATTTGCATGATTACCGCTACATTTAGGGCATACATTTCTTTTGACAGTACATGTTTTTGCTGTATGTCCTAGGGCCCAGCACTGAAAGCACTGGGTGACCGGGTAGACATACGGTTCAACCGTCACCCGTACTCCGTGAACATAGATAAAAGATGGTAACCAATTACCTTTGAAGCATAGACGCACAGTCTCCGATGGACTCCATTTGGTTTCTTGGTCCCTCTCTCGGTTTCTACGCGATAGCCGCTTTATAGACATAAGCTCAACCGTCTCTGAATATGAAATATTTTTTAAAATGTCTTCATCCGAGAGGTCTAAGTCGACATTTTTGATGACACCATACGAGTAACTCACTTCCGAGGATTTATTAAATCTCCATCCCTTGTTTTTCAGATCTTCAATAGAGAAAAAATCGCCAATTTTCTTCTCTTCTTGGAAAGTAACTCTTATTTTATAAGGATTCAAGTATTTTATATTAGTTATACCACTTATCTTCAAATTTGTAAACAGTTTCGCTAGTGCAAATTGCTTAGGTAAGGATGTTTCGCTAGTTATATATATATCGTTATTTTTCTCCTCTGTATTTTTTTTACTTGCTACTGGATCCTTCTTTTTTCCTCTAACTTGTTGCCACTCTTCATCACTACTCTCCTTTTCTGTAAACGCTCTCTTACCTAATATACTCGGGGGTGGTTGCTCATCGACCTCAATTTTAGAATCCTCTGCTTCTGCCATTGTCCGCCTAAACCGAGCGCGCGACAACGCGCTCGGCTAGGTAGATAGCAATTAAATCTAATCCGGGCTTATCGCGGCTCGCTTTGAACCAACAGATATTGTACTGAAATGCACTGCACGTCCGTCTCGTACGCGTACCGCAACGAGAATGGTTTGTTTATTTAGGAGAAATATTTATAAAAAGTTTTATTCATCTAGCACTTATACTGGCGACGGAGTAGTGAAAAATATGGGTATATTTTCTTATTTCTCAGCCAATTTAGAAGATATCAAAGTATTTTTTTTAATATTTCTCCTATCTGAATAAAAATTACATTAAGAGTCCGTAGTTCGACCATCGTCCGTCTTGCTCGCGCATGCCCACATTTTTTAAGATATAAAATGACTGAATCAACTTATAAAAAAATCGTCATTTGTAAAACTAGAAAACAAATCACAAATATTCGACAAAAATTTCAATAAGATCCAAGTTAATTTTCATACATAAAAATCATTTTTGCGATAGTAATTTCTAAAAATGCTTTTTATGTATGAAAATTAACTTGGATCATATTGAAATTATTGTCGAATATTTGTGATTTGTTTTCTAGTTTCACGAAATGATTTTTTAAGCTATTGCATAGCTTCTATCGCGGGCCTTGAGCGTGGAGACCGAATCCAGAAATTCCGTAACGAAAATAACCTAACGCAGTAACGCCGATAAAACCAATGCCACCTAGAGGCGATTTGCAGAACTAAAGAGACAAGCGTGATATTTCAAAAAGTCATTAAAAGTTCTGCTATTCATCGATAGATGGCAAAACTAAAAACTAAAAAGTATCACCGCTGTGCCGGTCGGAGTGGGGGGTGTTAGGAATACTGCATAAATAAAATAAATAAATAATTATAATTACATAAGTTGATAAAAAATGCTATGCAATAGCTTTACCGTGGCAGTCTCCGAGTGCCACACGTCTTTTTTTTTATAATTTGATTGTCATTTTATATCTTCAAAAGTATGAGTTTGGATGTGGGCGATGGTCGAACTAGTCGTTCTAGTTTACAAACGATGATTTTTTTATATGTTCACGCAGTTATTTTATATCTTCAAAAATGTGGGCATATACCTATAAAAATGTGGCGCGAGCGAGACGGACGATGGTTAAACTACGGATTCTTAAATTCATTCTAATATCCCTACTCAATGATTTTCTGTGTTTAAAAATGTTGTGATGCGCGAGAGAGATAGCTGCGGCGTTGATCGCAACCTTAATAGGTAATCAACGGATATTGTAGGATATGCTCGGCATGCCAAGGATTATGAAGGATATGTCAGGATGGCGCTGGTATAAGGTTTCATTAAAATGTTTCACCTGCCTTACATAGCTAGCTCATCATAATTACCCTTACAAAATGAGGAATGATATGAAAGCTTTTACTAAGGCGAGAAATGTTTTACGTAAAGTACGTGACGTCTTGTGGCACATTGGGAACTCTATACCTAAACGTATCTTTGGCTAAAAAAAAGAAAAAAACATTTTTTAAAAAACTCGACTGCATAAATCAGTTCTCAGTGTAATTTATTGATTGAGTTTAGGTACGTTTTCATGCGTATGCGCAAAGCCGATGTAAAATGTATTTATCTATCGCACTTTTTATTCAAAACTGTAATTTTACTATCCTAAAGCCGATATTTGCTATAATATTGTCCTTTATCTAAATCGATCTCACTGTGTGACTTAGGTGCTTACCTAGTGTTGATAGCATTTAGCTAGATTGATAAAATATTTGTGCGAGCAAATTGCCTGGATAGGAAATAGTGCGTACTTTAGTAATTTGTGTACATTGTTACGGTCATCACAAATTATATAAATAATAAAAATACAATTGATTATTCACCCTATGGACTAGTGACCAACCTTATCTTTGTAATTATATTAGCGTTAATTGGCCTCTAGTACACTTGTGTATTTAAAATAGTAAATATAATAACTTCAACGGCTTGATTCGGATGACGACGAAAAAAGATGACTACAATTATATTATTACATTTTAAAAACTGAAACAATCAACTTCAAAGCAAGTATTTTCGTTTACTGGAATGACATATTTTTCCGATTTTTTATTTATTTTAAAAACCAAACTAGTAAACTGATTTTTTATGAAATTTCTTTGGGATCAATCTGAAAGTAAGTAACCTTTTAATAATATTTTGTTGTAGTAAATGAGGTTCTCACTCCAGGTTTAAGTCGCTTTAAAGGAATCTATATGGACGAAATTTGGCAGGATTACTACTTATTTCTATGTAAAAGGATCTGGCATACTTTTTAACCCGAAAAATTTGACAGTTCCCGTGGAAACTAAACGATAACAACATAATCGATCACCATGCGGGTGCAACCGCGAGGCACAGCTAGTATTATAATATAGAATCGACTTTTGAAATAATATAAGTAAGTACCTGGGTCATTTCAAAAGTCGATTCTTATCGTTCTCCCTTTCTCTCGTCTTCGTTATCGTCACGCGTAACATCAATACAATTTATCGTAAACGACAAACGATGTCTACGATAAATCACAGGGTGTGAAACTGTATCGTCCATCTGAGCACTTTGTTGATCATTTTGTACATTTGCGGGGCGTGCGTCCGTCGGGAAAGAGGACACTCCGCTTTCTAGAATATCCCATAGCGACAGATAAGTGGGACAAAAACATAAACCGCTCCATTGAGAGAGGCGATTACTTTTAATACGTGTACGTTCGTACCAGTAATTATAAGTTGGGTTTTGTAGATAGCGCGAATGACTATTTTACTTTTATATTCTTGCTTCGCATGGAATACAAATTTGTCTTTAAGAAGCCCCTTCCCGGCGCGTCAAAGTACGATACACGCGTGGCTTAAAGCTCGGTGTTACGTCCGATGTGATGATTGGAAAAGAAGCTCTGCAAAAAAGAAAGACAGCACCAGAACCCTTCGGTCTGATTAAAAAAAATCAATATAATCAAATTAACCTATAGAATACCTAAGATGTGTTTGCTCATTAATGTATACATGCTTTGGACTACAGTCTGGTCGATTGTCACGTGTTATATAATGTTATATACCTAGTATTACGTAAGACTATATTCTATTTTGTATTCTTAAATAAATAAAGAAATTTGATTTCCGATACGATTAAAGAGATCACAAAATTACAAAATGTTGTGCTAAGTGTTATAAAGTACGTGTTTTTGTAAAATTCTGTGAACTTTATAATAAAAGTGCTAGTTATTTGGAATTTCCAATATATTTACTAAGTTTATCTCGAAATATTTTTAATCAACTTCATTTTACATTTATAATTTCAGAGCACGTTATAAGTAGCGTTTGTGTTTGGAGTCTTGTCTTGATTTGTACAAAATAGAAAA
Source organism: Lycia hirtaria (assembly GCA_947563715.1). Lineage (NCBI taxonomy): Eukaryota > Metazoa > Arthropoda > Insecta > Lepidoptera > Geometridae > Lycia > Lycia hirtaria. The sequence goes on from OX387379.1 coordinate 3,076,515, forward strand.
CAAAATACAAATTAAGCCTCATAGTTTTAAATTTTAACTTCGATAGAAACCTAGCTCTACTACCCAAGATATCTGTTACAATAATAAATTTGAATAAAGTTATTTTATTATATCCTCAAGATCTGCGAGCTGTTGTATTGAAAGTACAGCGGGTTGGCTGCTCTTAAGAGATTAGTTGTCGCGGCAATTGTCACCAGTAGGTAAGTATACACCTATTACATGTTTTTATAGACTTCAGCAGCAACTCTTTTTAACCCCCGACCTTAATGGTGTTATAAGTTTGACGTGGGTTTCTTTGTATCTGTCTGTGGCATTGTAGCTTTCAAACGGATGGACCTATTTTGATCTAGTTTTTTTTGTTTGTTTGTTTTGTCGAGAGTGTTCTTAGCTATGTTTCATCAAAATCAGTTCAGCCTTTTTTGTCAGGGATTTATGTTGATTTTTGTTTATCATCTTACTTTAGAGAAGAAAATTGATGCATTTACTATGGCTTTTCTTTTTGCCAAATTTTCCGACCTGACCAAATATACTTACATAACTATTGCATTATTTTACAGTTATTTTATAAATTAAGTACTTTGTAATTGCCCTAGGTAAATAGCTAGGGTCGTATATGAACAGTATTTAGAACAAGAAGTATTATATTCAGACTTCATCATTCTAATCTTATATTTCCAGCTTTAGACATCTCATTTCCTTAGATAAACTTACTTTCATAAACCAGAAGCTGTAAATATTTTCACAGCCAATATGAAAAGATATTCCGAGTCGGATGTAAGAAATAAATCACAGGCAACATGAAAAACAATAGCGAGTAAATGAAAAAAATCGCCGAATGTTGCCAGCCAGCTACAGTGAAAACGTAAACAACTCCTTTCCGTGCCTCGGAAAAACGTACCAATTATTACGAATCCTTGGTTTGACCTAAAACTGGAAGACTTGTAAAAACTTTTCCTATTTAATGTTTCTCTAAGATTTCCTTGTGTTCCCCGAATTGGATTTAACTAGATGTATGTCGGATTGATTGTGAATAAGTAGGTAGAGTATGTTTAAATATAGAACAATCGTGACAGATACGGAAACTAATGTCTTCGTCGGGAATTCTGTGGTCTCGAGTCTCGACTGAACAAAATAATGAGACATGGACAGCAGCGGATGTCACATTAGTTCTCTAGCTGATCAGACTCTACCTGGATATATTGTTGACGACGCGACAAGGTCTTGTCATTTTCAACTCATACAGTAAATAAAATATTGGTGGACATTTTCATACTACTCTCAAGTCTGAAACTAAGCAAAGATTGTGTATGATAACCAGATAGATTATAATCAAGCGTAAAATGTGTCACTAAAAAGAAAAGAGTAATATGCATGTTTTTCTTATTGTATAACTCTCTTATGTTTTTTTACTTATATAAACTAATATTTAGGTGCCTACAGATACACAAGTTAAGAGAGACCTATACTCAATTTCGATATCATTTGAAAAATATAAATACGTGAAGGATTAACGGGGTTGGAAGGGTCGGTCCGCCACGGGGCTCTAGCCCTGGAGAGGCCCCAAATCTCTAGAGAAATAAAAAATCGGGAGGCCCTGGAGGACCTCGAGAGATTGGATTTAATGTAGTCTGATTTTTAATTGAATTTTAAACAAGCCCAAAATAAGTTATTAACATAGAAATATCAAATTTAGTTTTTGTAGGAAATAGATCTACGTTTGACAACCAGCTCGCCTGATGGTAAGCAACGGTCTGCTGTTGCTGGAGCTGTAGCTAGGCCAAAGCCTAGGATGGAAAACGTTATCTATTCACTCTATTCTTGAAAATTCCAAGATAAGTTCTCAGGAAATAGAGAAGGCGGCGTGGAGTTCCACTCATGTGCAGTACACATCAAATATGGAGACCTAAATCGCTGTGTACGGTTTTAGGCATATCAATGAGAATCGAGATGAGATGGTCAACTGACTCCAAAGCTTCCAGCTGGTATTTAGCTTATCCGCCAAAAAGTAACAGACACCAGACAGAATCGGACCATTGCTTGATATTTTAGGCCAGTGTTGCAATATAACTGTAACTATAAGCGTTGATGTCCTCTGTATATATTTTAGCTGCTCGGTATGCGGCACACGCCATCTCCGTTCCATTGGTCCTGCGGCTTCGCTCCAGGCGGCGAAATGCAATTACCCCGACACTTTGTCTTAGCCGCGCCTCTAAGTGTCTATTATCTGTACGATCATTAGAATAGACGAGATTGTAAACACGCGTATGTTTACAGAATCTCGACCATTCAAACAACACAGACGCGGCATGTAAATTATTGTAAATTCAGCTATCCCAGCACTTTTGCTGGGATAGCTGAATTTACAATAAATAAATAAATTTTTATATATTTGTCATAACAGAATTTGTAGAAATTACTCGTGAGTTCATTGACTCTGAACTAGTATTCACTGTGTTTCAGATCCAATGGCCTCTCGTATGTTATATATTGTAGATTATAACATAGTTTGTCATTTCGCAGACTAACCGTCTAACTTATAAACGCATGTTAAAATCGTATTCACTGAATAAGAACTTGTCACTTTCTGTGAGACAGGAAGTTGTCTCGCGCGAAAACAGAACAAAACACTGTCTAAAATGGTGTTTATTCAGCGTTTACAAGTAAGACGGTATATCTACAATTTTCATATATAGGTTTTTGAAAAAAATATGACAAGATTATGGTCAGAAACTGATTATAAACAATATTTTTTTTTTTACTAAATATTAGATAAATATACAAATCAAAAGAAACAAAATAATTATTTAAAAAGCAAATTGCCAATATACGAAACAAACCATATGCATAAATCGGATGGAATACTCGTAGGCTTAGTTGTAATCTTGAGAAAAAAATTGGTTGTCTGTAAAGTCGGTTTACGGATGATAGTTTAACGTGACAACGTCATAACAAAACATTGATGAAATGATGATGATGATGATGTAATGGGACAGTGAGCGTAACGAGACAATGAGTCATACTTTTTCGTGCATGCAGCCGGCGTTCATCGATTTATTAGACGTTGTGACGTCAAAAATAGATTGCAACCTATTTATTTATTTATTGTCATTTATTTATTTCTAAGAGAGAAAAAAAAACATTCCGTCACTAGCGAGCAGTTACATTTCTCACAACACTTCCCGTGTGCTGATTTTGTATATCAAGGAAATTAAATGTCTTGAAATGACACGTGGTCGATTGCGCAGTTTCAATGGATAACTCGTACAGTACACGGCACGTAAGTTGGCCGTTGGTGGCGGGTGAATCGGACCCTCGCTTTAGACACCAGCTTTCAATCACCTTCGCCCCTCACCCTAGTTTCCAATGAAAACCTATGATTCGTACAATGTAATAGGCTCCATTCACAAGCTTTTATTTAGTTTCACTATGGACCTTATAAGGAAGCTCAAATCACGTTCATTTCTTATTTTTATCCGACTGCGCAAGAATGAAGGTTATGTTACTCAGGTGTATATTTCTATATTACCTCCTCTCGGAGGTTTGATTTATTAAGATATTAGGCGTAATACACACCAAACCTGCTGGCCCGTCGATACCGCGGCCGCCTAGCCATCACACCGCTCTTTCACACTGGTGTGATGGTTAGGAAATAATTTTACTAAACTTCACACTCTAAGTCAAGCAGTGTCACAGGCAAAAAAACTATTTCCGAATCTTCACACAGGTGTGTACGTTAGGAAATCAATTTCCTGGCCTTAACACTGAGACTACAGCCAGCCGACACAACCCGGCGGCCTATACCTATTGCATAGGTTGGGCCTATGTCAGTAAGTTTTTTTATATCAACCCTGTTTGTACAAACTGTCCCACTGCTGGGAACGGGCCATCTTCTCATTGTGAGAAGGGTTAGGCCATAGTCTGCCCCGCTGGCCAAGTGCGGGTTGGCAGTTGTCAGTAAGTTGCCGACATAAAATCGGCGAGTCGGTGGGTTTGGTATGTATTGCACTTTTGTCGATATATTCGTATTCCATTTCTGAGTGTCATTTAATTTTACAGTTTACATGTTTTTAATAGGTACAACTCTTGAAAAAATTTAAAATTGCACTTTTTCGTAACTTTACGTGATTACATTTTGATTTTACCAGAATTACTCTAAAAAATGCTTATGTAAATACAGTTTACAGCGGCTTTGCGCAATACTTCATTGCGAAAATTTACGCCCAACCTTCAAAGCAATTAAGCTTGTCAGAGACTCAACCGTATCAAGCAACATAAGCTTAAGTTACACACTCTTAAGCTCTAAGATTTTTCTTACATAGAATTAAATACTCTAGATATTTTTATGTTATTGTTATTAATGAAAAAATATTATTCTTCAGTCGCTCGTGAACATGGTGCATGTAACTGTGCCGAAATATCGGGAGCTCAAAATCAACGCGAACCACGGTAAATATCCCATTATTATTAACGGGATATTTATCGTGGTTCGTGGTGATGGTGGTGGTAATAGTGTTTTTGTTGAAAAAAATGTTGTCCGTCAGCAAAGACTATAATATTACGCTGGCCTACGAATAAGTCACAAATCAGAATATAATACCTATCTGTAACAGTTTATTAATCTGTATCAAACTACTACGTAGTGCTTTCAATTTAATCCCGGATGAATGTAGGTAATCTAATTTCTTTCTTTGAGGTGCTTCCAAACAAACGAGATAGAACTAAAGGATATTTTCGAAAAGGTATAATTAAAATTCAATCGGTGAGCACCTAGTTTTTTACGTCTAAATATAAACCAGCTAAATTTAAAACTTATTTTGAATGCCAGTTTTATTTATATTATTGTCTAAGAATTAATATTGTATTTAACTTTACCAAGCGTTATAATGTATATATAACTAATAGTTCAAAACAAATTGAATTGAATTACAGTGGGTTACATATGATTGAAATGCAAATGATGTCTTACAGTAAATGTAAGCGTTTGATAAAATTTTGTTCGATGTACCACCAAAAAATAAATAACAATCATTTGACCGAAATTCTCGAGGTTCTCGAGTGGAGACCACGTACCGGCAAGCGCAGCGTAGGAAGACCAGCCACGAGATGGACAGATGACCTCATACAAGTGGCGGAAAGACGCTGGATGCAAGCCGCTTCCAATCGGTATTTTTGGTAATCCATGGGGGAGGCCTATGTCCAGCAGTGGACTTCTTATGGCTGAGATGATGATGATGATAATGAAATATTTGAGATAATTCAATATTTTTTCACACATGTACAATTCGCATCCACGACTTACATAAGTTTCAAAGTATTTTATTTACCAATTATTTAATAAAAAAAAAAAAAAACGTGAAATCTATCCGTCGGCGTCGAAAATCTTTGAACTGTTCACATTTACACCAAGTTAGGGTAAAGAAATATTTATGTTGAAAATTGCTCTGCAACAGAGCTCACCTATAAACAGCTCTGAAATTTACAGATTTTTTTTTCTGTAAATTTCGCGAATTTTTTCTCTATAGTTGGTAAGTAATACCAAGTATGTAGTTCGATTCGATCATCGTCCGTCTCGCTCGCGCATACAAGCATTTTTGTAGATAAAAATGACTGAATGAACTTACAAAAAAATAGTTCTACAAAACACTAGAAAGCAACATCATAAGTTTTAAATAAAAAAATCATTGTGATCCTAGTTAATTACCATAAAATAACTTATATAATAAAAATATTTTTTATGTATGAAAATTTACTTGGATCAAAATGTAATTTTTGTGCGAAAACTTGTGGTGTTGGTTTCTAGTGTTCTGTGGGACTAGTTTTTTTAATAAATTGATTCAGTCATTTTATATCTTCAAAAATGTTGACATGTGTGAGTGAGACGGACAATGGTCGAAAGGTGAGATTACAAGGGTATGAGAAAAAGTTAGTTGTGTTTTCGATATCTCAAGGTGCTACGACCCGTAGATCCTCTACGAACCCTGTTCTCGATATTTATTACGTATATTTTGTTTTCAACCGACTTCCAAAAAGGAGGAGGTTCTCAATTCGGCTCTTTTTTATGTTTGTTATCTAAAAAATAGCATCCATGAGAAGTCGGTTGATTCAGTTTTTAAACTATAACTTGTTCTTAATACTATTGGCTTTTGGGGATATCTTTTCAGAGTATATTAAGAACAATATTTTTTTCTATTACTCCATCGTCAAGTAGCAATGTGCAAGCATTGCTATGTTTCTCATTGCAGAACAATGCTTTTCAGCAAAATATTATTTTTAATAATGCAACTAGATTCAACATTTAATATTTCATAGTGACGAGTGTAGCGCATTGCTACACATGATTTTGTACTGTTAACGTCCAAAATTCTCGGTGAAATTGAATGGTTACGAATAAGTGTGTGCTTAATATTTAGCACTGACTCAGCTGCTAAAAACGAGAAGTTATTGGTTACCAAGAAGCTGCTTAGTCCCAAGGATCGCCGCAAAATGGCATGTGAGAAAATATTATATTGGATCCATTTCGGAAAATGTGCGCAAGAAATTCATGACCTTATTCCACCTCCCCATTCCAGTGCAGGACAATCAGAAAACCAGCATTACCTTCCATTTGCCATTGAAATGTACAAAATCCATTCAGGAATTTTGGTCCACATGCTTGATGCGAACTACAGATGTGTAGAAGTACTTGCCACATAATATTTCATGAGAAATACGTTCTTGGAGTTTTCGATGCTAGGATCAATAGATATTTTTAGATTGATGTGCTCCATTCTCAGCCACATCGACTGATTTTAAATTGTAATTACTTTTTCAATATTGGACATTCTTTTTGGACTTTAAATTATTAAAAATTTGTGAACACTTATTAAATGTACTGCACAGAATAATCTTACTTATGTAACAAAAAAAATTAAAATTTGTATAACAACATTTGTATAAAACGACTTGCCTAATATGACAGAGATGTTATAAAATGGCCAATAAAGAATCAAATCAAATCAAATCATCATCGATTATCATCAGGAGAGTAGATTATAAAACATAGATCTACTTAATATAAGAAATAATGTATTCTTTATTTTACATAGAATATACCTAGTAAAAAATTGAAAAAATTGAAAAAATTGTAAATATATAAAATTGTCTAGTCTACACAGAGCTTAAATCATAATTCGTTTAGAAAAAAAAAGCAATTTAGAGAATGTAATCTAAATTTTAATAAACCCTAGTAGTCCGAATTGTTTTTAAATAAAAGATCCAAAGCATGGTTTCTCAAGCTGTGCCCCGCGGTCAAAGGGCCTGTGAGGTGCTATTACGTTTACTCTTTTCCGGTAACGAATTTCAAGCCGGGACCCAATCTCTTTTCTAGGTTCTAGGTACAAGCTTCGCCAAGACATAAAGAGGAGAATCTCATTGAATTCTATTACTCTACCATTGAATTCTGGTTCCATTTTTAAGACTTCCGCTAATAATGTGGAGCAAGAAATGAGACTAGCAGTGCCAAGTCTTACCTCATGTTTTGAAAAAGTGTGTGAGGATCAGGCGGGTTGGTGGTCAATTATAAATTTAATTAATGTAAAAATAAAATAAATGACCAAGTGCGTGTAGTGCCACGCGCAATGTAGGGTTCCGTAGTTACATATTATAATTTAAGTGAGCTTAGTACAGGGTTTCTTGTTTGATACTACGAACATATGAGTTAATAATATAATAATAATAATAAAAACTTTATTGATCAATTTACAAGTTGTACACTTAAAATTAATTGATCAACCGCAGCCGAGCTAGGCTTATGCCTGTATTTCGGCACACGGTTTCTCCCATTGAACTAAATTAAAAAATTTATTACAACTTTAGACAATAGTTGAAGACATATTTTAATAAAAGCTTTAGTGCATAAGTGAAAAAAGTGAAAAAAGGAAAATAACTAAACAGACTTGTTAGTGTAATTTGTACCTCTCGTGCTGGTGTAAGGGTGTGTGTGTGTGTGTGTGTATGTGTGTGTGTAAGTGCGTATGAATGGGAAAGAGGGTGAGTGCATTTGTATTTTATTTTAATATTCTGAAAAGATTTTCTGTTTCCTCATATTCTATAGTTTTAAGATGGTTTGTGACCTTGCATTTAACCTCTGCCTTGGAAAGTCGATAGATGTTTAAGGTTTTATTAAATCGATTATATAAAAATGTTCCTAAAAAAGAAAAATATCTTTTAATAAAGGACGTCTTAAAACGTGATGTAAACTTACAAACATTATGTTTAACACGTTTAATAGTATTCGAACAATCATATTCTATCATAGAGTGCTGCTTCAAAATTACGCTTTGGATGAACAGTTTACGGACAGTGAGCACATCGCACGATTCGTACAAAATAGTTGTGGGATATAAGTATGGCTTATCAGTTGCCACCTTTAATACGGCCCGTTGTGCTCTTTCTAGAACTAACATAGAAGTAACAGGAGCACCTCCCCAAGAGGAGATGCAGTAAGTGAGCAACGACTGGCACAGAGACAGATATATCTGTCTTATTAATTTTGTATCAGCTACAAGTTTTAGCTTTTTGAAGATATACATAGTTTTACGTAAGCGCCCGCAAAGGCTCTCAATATGGCTCTTGAAACTTAAAGTATGATCAATAATTACACCCAGATATTTGATCTTATTAGCTTTCTCAAGTTTATAACAATTACAATTACTTACATTTACCAAAAGGCAATTCACATTATGTGATTTTATGAATAGCTCTGGGATACTTGGATTATTTCTCATGGAAAATTGTAAATATTTAGTTTTATCAGAATTAAGCGATAATACATTATTGTGTAACCAAGTGGTGACCTTATTAAAACCTAATTGTGCAGCTGCATATGTTTCATTCCAGTTATCAGCAGCGAATATCAAAGCTGTGTCATCAGCATATGATATAAGCCTGCCATTAGTGGGCTGAAAGAGACACAGGTCATTGATATAAATCAAAAATAAGGTTGGACCCAGAATGCTGCCCTGCGGCACGCCGTAGGAGATTGTAAGTTGATTACTGATATGGGAACCCAGAGCAACACTCTGTGTTCTTCCAGTGAGGTAATCTTTGAACAGCCTAAGTTGGTTACCTCTAATGCCAATACGCTCTAGCTTGGAAATGAGTAAGGGGACAGAGACCGTGTCGAACGCTTTAGCAATATCAAGGAAAATTGACACACATTTTTTACCTTTATCGAGATTAGTGGATACAAAATTAGTAAAAGCGAGAACTGCATCATCAGTAGATTTACCTCTACGAAAGCCGTACTGATTATTCGACAAAATCTCATTTGACTCTAAGAAGTTAACTAATCTGTTATTTATTATACGTTCAAGAATTTTGGAAATAGACGGGAGAATAGATATAGGTCTATAATTTTCGACACGACCTCTGTCACCACTCTTATGTATGGGTAAAATCCGTGATTTTTTAAGATCAGTTGGGAAAATGCCTTGCTGCAAACACAAATTAAAAACATGTACTAACGGAGGTACAAGTGTTTCTCGATGATCCTTTAGAAATCTATTTGATATCTGGTCAATGCCAACAGAACATTCATTTTTGAGATTTATAATCAAATTTTCTATTTCTTTACAGTCTGTTTCTAATAATACAAAGGAGTTACACGTTCTGTTTATGTGAAAGGAGCTACTTGTGCTCTGAGGTATTTCTGAACCAATCTTTTCCGCAAGCTTTCTGCCAACATTAGAAAAATACTGATTAATTTCATTTGTGGACTCATCTGGCGAAATTTTTAAGTTCAACAGTTCATTTGGAACCTCTTTGGACTCAGATTTACCCGTTATTTCTTTTACTGCTTGCCACATTTTTTTACTATTATTTCCTGCTTCGTTAATTTTAGTTTTTTCAAAAGAAGTTTTAATTTTTTTGAGAAGGGAGTTGCAAAAATTTCTATACCGGATATATGTCAATTTAAAAATCTCATTTTCAGGAAATGTATGTGATTGTTTGTGGAGCCTGTCTCGATGCCGAATGCAGCGTAAGAGACCAGCTGTCATCCACGGCTTAATAATCTTTTTCCTTCTCGATAAAATACAAACTGATGTGTTATTTTTTATAGCAGTGTTCAAGCTGTTAATTATATAAGACATAGACCAATTTGGATTAGTAGATTCGAAAGCTGGTTAAAGGTCAATATTGCAAACATCTTTGTTTAAGTTTACTTGATCAACTTTTGTATATTTGGCTAAAGAATAATAGCGAACCATTTTATATTTTATTCTAAGGATAGTTGAGCTATGGTCAGTTAAACTCACGTTCGGCACTATCGTGATGGCTGGACATTGCGTCCTGAGCATCACATGATCAAGACAAGTTCCACTTGCATGTCTAGTTACAAAGGTATGAGCTGATAGAAGGCCGTGAAAGGCTAGCAAGTTAAGGTAATTGTTAGCATTATCATCCATATTGTTAGGATTAATATTTATGTTAATATCTCCTACTAAAATCACATTTTCATAAGATGAAAAACCAAGCAGAATTTTATGTAAGGAAAAGAAAAAATTGTCAAAATTTTTAAAAGATGGTGATCTGTAAATGCCTAAAATAACTGTATGCGCATCAAGTTTTATTAGTATACAGTTTCCTTCCAAAAACTCAGGTTCCTCGCTAGTAAAATTCAGTTGCTGACTTACATAAATTACAACACCATCACTTCTGTTGATATTTTGTTTAGTGGCAACGAAAGTGTAGCCTTCTATAATTGGGATAATAGGCGAGCATTGCAGCCAACATTCTGAAAGTACTAATAAATCACAATGGGTATTAATTCTATGGAGTAGGATTTCAAGTTCAGGCATATTGCAGCCAATACTCCTTATATTTTGTGCCAAAATAGTAAGACTGTTTGATTCTACTGGTAAAATTCTGCAACAGTCTTCGACATCACATTCAACAGAATTTGAAACTGTGATATTATCTAAGTTTTCTGACAACTCTATACGGCTATCTGGCATGGAGATCAGGATTAATAACAGTTGTTCCTATTAGATGATTTAGGACACAGAAGTTAAATAAAAAGTAAGCACAACGGGCAGCAGATGAGACAATGTGTAAGGTTATTTGTTGTGAGGATGAGAAAAGTGTAAAAAGTTTATCAATATTGCATTTAAAGTTTAGTGTAAGAAAAAAAATCTTAATATTTATAATAAGCAGTTGTAAACCAAAGGATACAAAAAATAGTCAAGATTTAGATTTTAGATTCTTGAGGGTTTCTGCGTTCTTGACTAAGATGTGTGGAGCTCCTTCTCTTTGACGCAGAAAAATCCTGCCATTTGCAACCCAGCAGAAAGTGAAGCCTTCATTTTTTGCAAAGTCTTTAGCAAGATAAAGTAGCTTTTTTTCCTTCAAAGTAAGATTTTCTGACAAATATAGTATCGATTCTTCTCCCTGGATTCTCAAATGGTGTGACGTGAGCTTATATGTTTTAGTATACTTCTTGTATGCTTCTAATGTGGTGAGTTTTATTAGGGTGTTATTCATTTCTATCACAACAGTTGTCGTAGATGTATCAGATTTTGTAGGCAAACGATACACATCCCTCAGATCTGCTTGCTGGTATTCGACTTTTAAGGTATTTAAAAGGTTATGCGCTAGTTTGAAAAGTGCAATCTTATTTTCTGACTGTTGTTTAGGGACACCCCGTATTTCAATAGACGTTTTACGGCAATTTCTCTCCATAGAATCGATCTTGTTATTAATTTGCATAATCTGCGACGACATCTGCTTGCGTTCCGCTTCAAGAAGATTTATGTTATTCTGAAGCTCTTTTAATTGGTCACTCATAAATCCAAGCGATTTTTCAAGTTGTGTATTGCTGCTCTCAATTTTGTCGAAAAGATGTTTTTCAATATTTTCCAATTTAGTTGTTTGCGTGGCCATCATTGAAACCATCAATTCTTTCATTTCTTTCTTAAAGGCTTCAAATTCATTATAATCGTCGCTCAATACCTTAAAACGGCGTTTTTCAGCACGCATTAAACGAGGATTTTGATCCAACACGTCGACAGCATCAGACAATGCTTTGATATCGGATGAAGAGTGAGACTTGGTTGGTGTTGTATTTTGCATTATATATGATTTTTTTCGGTAAATTCCACAGCATAGATATCAGATTAACTTGAGGCAACTTAGTTTAATTATTCTCCACTATGAGTAATCTCCAATAAAAGTGTCAGTCGTTTAAATATGCAAAGATTTATTGCATACAAAACTCGTATGATTTTGAGGTTATAATTTTGCACTCTCGTAAATTTTTTAATGCTATTTACGAGTTAAAATAATCTTTATCACTGCACTTTTTTATACCACATCGGAGCGTGGTAGTGTAAGTTACACTCTGATATAACTTTAACTTGTTTTTATTAAAATATTTCCACTCTAATTGTTTTTTTTTAAAAGATGACACAGAGAAAAAATGACTGGTCAGTATGACGTCCGTGAGGGGAGTTATAAGATAATTAAAATGAAATATTAGTTTTTGACGTGTCTAAGTAATTATTTTATGTTGATTGACTAAAACTCGATAATTTGTAGAGTCTACTTAGCCGTGATAGTTTTCCTTTTAATTTCATCATACATCACTACTAGCCTGATTTTTTTATATCTCCAAGTTCAACCGCTTAGCCGGTAGAGGGGGAGGACACTTGACTCTAACAAAAAATATCACTTTAAAGCTTAATATTTCGTAAACGGATCCCTAAATTGAAAAATGGTTTTCGCACACCCCCAGTGTTTTTTGATTACCTATTCAACAATACCTCATTTGGTGGGGTAGATAAGAAAATATTTATCCCCACTTTGTGTAGGGAACGTAACTCAAAAAAATATATTTTCAAGATTTTATTCTACCGTTTTGTTGGCGTTATAATCATGTATAATCATACGAAATTACAGCTTTCTTACAGTTTTTGCGCTAAGCCGCGGATGTCGGACGGACATGGCGAAACTATAAGGGTTCCTTGTTTACTACGGAACCCTAAGAATCACTCGTTTTGTTACTGATTAAGTAGTCATGTGTAGTTTATTTTCAATTTTTCTAAAATTATTAATATTTTTACTTTTGCAATTATTTTTTGCCTACCTATTAGTAAATCGTGTACCCGATTTTGACTAGCTAGGGCGCCGAGACCAAGTCCTAAATTTGTGAGTGCGCCGCGAACTGAAAAAGTTTGGAAGCCTTTAGACAAAGCATTTACCGATCTCCTTTCTTTAAAGACTGGTTATTTTCACAAGAAAACGTCTCTTAAATCCCCGGGATTACATTTCGAACGTTGGTTGTGCAAACAGCAAGCAGTTTGTTTAACTGGAACACGTTTTGTTTAGACAGACTACCTACTCGTTTCTACTAACTGCATAGAGTTATTCGTATCTTTGAGTAAGAACAGCTATGGAACTCTGCACTCTGCAATATCTGACTCGATTTTAATTGGCCCTTAGTTTATATCGACTCTGTGCTACAGCTATTATGTTCTTTGAGTGAACATTTACTTGCTTCAGTGCTTATTTGCCCTATCTACCATGGGTAAAATTTCACAGGAGAAGAGTTTAATGCTATTTTTTTTTCAAAACGCTATATTTGTAAGGCTTGAAATTTTTTTTTACACATGAGTAAGAGTATATATAATTCATGTATATAAAAAAAGACTTTCAAACTTTGCAATTATAGCTTCTTAAAAAAAGGTCATTAAGCTAATTCTCTTGTGAAATTTTACCAGTGGTAGATAGGGCAAATAAGCACTGAGGCAACGATTTTTAAATAGAAAGAAAACTGATCTACTCCGTGGCTAAAAATATATATCCAACGGAAACAATTTTGTACTCAACGATACTTTTAATAATCCACGTACCAAGGCTATAACGAAGGTTCATTCGAGCGGAAATTGATATTGTTGTCATCGACATCGTAGACTATTGTGGGTTATTTTAATCAATTTTAATAAGCTAGCGGAATTTCACAAGCCGATATCGAAAAATTTCATTTGAAAACGTGTTTTGTTTGAAGTTTCTCGGCAATCGCGTTGGTTACAAGTAATCGTTTGAAAAACTAAAAAAAAACGACTATAAAAATACGCAATTCGTTTACTTGGATGACATATTTTCAGTTATTTTGTTATAAAAATAAAAGTATTGAATTTAAAAAAAAATATATGGGGTCATCTCTGAAGTATGACCTATCAAACAAAAAAGAATCATCAAAAATAATTCATAGCTATCGAAGTAATCGCTGTACAAACATACAAAAAAAAACACAGTCGAATCGAGAACGTCCTCATTTTTGGGAGTCGGTTAAAAAATTTACACTGTGTGTGTGTGTGTTTTTTTTAGTCAAAGAAAATTATACGCTCTAATGAGATCAGTGCGCTGAATAAGGCTTTGACTGCTTGAACAATTTTATGTTTCGATTCATGTTGGTTCTGAATTCCGAACAGACCCGTACGTAAATTGACGAGTACAATGACCTTTCAAAGTAAATTCGCCATTCGTGTCATAAATATCGTTTGTTGATATATTATGTAGCTAAAAAAAACAACCGACCTAAAAAGGCGCAATTTTGTTTTAAAAATCATTCTATGGAACCAACCTGTATGTCTTTCAAATTATTTTTTTTTTAATTTGGTTTATAAATGACGGAGTTATGCCGTAACACACATACAAAAAAAACCTCTTCATTTTTGAATTCGGTTAAAAATATAGACAATATTTTCAATTGATGATAGCAAAATAATATACTTATATATTAGTTCCACGCATAATAATTATATATTTTCTTTTATCAGCCCTGTTTGTACAAACTGTCCCACTGCTGGAAACGGGCCATCTTCTCATTGTGAGAAGGGTTAGGCCATAGTCTGCCACGCTGGCCAAGTGCGGGTTGTCAGACTTCACACACCTTCAAGATCATTGAGAACTCTCAGACATGTAGGTTTCCTCACGATGTTTTCCTTCACCGTTTGAAGTTGGTGGCAATCAACAATACGCACATAATTTCGAAAAGACAGAGGTGCGTGCCGTGAATAATTATATAGAAGTAAATAATAACAGGATCTGGACAAATATTTGAATTAAAGCTGGTCCTACCTTTGACGGGTAGGACCAGCTTTAATTGAAGGTTTTAAATTAAGCTCGGTAGAAGTTAGATCATTAGGGCCCGTTAAATGGGACCGGGCGGATCTGGTATCTATCGGATTTTGCAGGCGGACGATTTAATTTTAACTTCGATATCGCTATTTCGGAAACATGATATTTTTTCGCTTCTACCTATTTTAAGTGTTATTACAACATCAAATAGGTATAGGTTTCTCTGAAGTGTGACTAAATTGATATATTTTAAGTATGCGCGCTTCATCTTCGATGGCATCGTCGCTTTCCAACATGTGTTTGTGTATTCTCCTAGTGACTGCCTGAAATTGCAGGATGATATCAATCAAATTTACGAATGGAGCGTGAGAAATAAAATGTCATTTAATATAAGTAAATGTAACGTTATAATCTTTGATCTTAAAAGAAATCCAATACAGTTTGATTATCATTTAAACAATGTACCTATAAAGGGTTAACTGTATCAAAGATTTGGGGGTAAATTGACAATAAAAAAAAGTCTCTCAATTTCGATCACAGTCTAACTTTTCATGATCATATATTATCAGAACTCGCAAAAGAGTCTTACCGGCGCCTTGGCTTCGTCCTACGGAATGCTAGAGACTTTAAAAATCCTGAAGTAATTAAAACATTAAGTATATAATTTCTTAGTTAGAAGCAAACTTGAATCGAGTGCTTGTGTCTGGAACCCCCATCATGTCATCTACGCGCGAATGCTTGAAAAAGGTTTTTTTAAGGTCGCTGTATAAAAAAAAAAATGGTTACTATCCGTTTATGTACCCAACTAAATTCCTGCTCGGTCAGCTTGGTTACAACTCTTTGGAAGTTAGAAGGATGTTAGACCAGTTCACTATCTGCTGTAAGGCGCTTAGGGGGTCCGTCGATTCTATACGTCTGCACGATTTGCTATGCGTACTGTTCGTACCGGACGAGCCCGGGGTTCCAGCAAACAGACGTGGTCGCCCACACGACCTGTTCCACGTAGATAGCGGTCGCACCGTAGCACGTCCTATGTCGCCTTTGAATCGAGCCTGTCACCACTAAAACGCACTCCTTGCTGCCTAAACCCTGATTGTGACATTTTTTGTGATAACTGGAAGACTATTTTAAGTACCTCCTCGACTTATTGTGAAAATTATGGATCAATTGGACAGGTGTAAAAAGCCTGACGATTCATTGGATTTTGACGGTAACCTTTGAGTTTATTGACTTGGTACTCTGAGTACTTACCCGAACGGTATATTTTACTTTGTTTGACATACTTTTTTTTTGTATTGCCATGCTAGGCGTAATGCCCATTTAACATTTTTGTATTCACATTTTAAATGATATTGTATTTAGGTAATGAATATTTCGTAATTTTAAGACATGAATTGTTTAAGAATAATTTTTGAATATTGTGATATAATTGTTATTGGTCTTTTTCCGTTTTTATCTCAATAAACGAATTTGAATTTGAATTTGCCTAAAATATTTTATGATAGTTTAAAAAACTGAAACAACCGACTTCAAAATACAATATTTCGTTTACTTGGATGCCATTTCTTTTCCAGTTATTCGGTTTTAAAAACCAAACTTCTAATCAATCTCAAATTTCTGTAGCACCTGAATCTCTAATACCTACCTATCCAAAAGTATATTCTTTCAAAAAGAAAACTTTGCCAAATCGGTTTCTAAATAATGGAGTTATGCGGTAAGTAACCAACTTAAAAAAATACACCCAAATTGAGAACCTCTTTCTCCTTTTTAAATCGGTTGAAACATATTACTGTAATAGGATAAAGCAGTCGAAAACTCTGACTAACATTTGGCCAGGCGATGTTTGCAAAAGCTTTCCCAACGCTAACACAAACAATAACAGTCTTATGTCAAACGAAGTAATATGACCTTGTAGAATGTACGAGTTTGTATTAAATTTGATGTGTAGATTAGAAAAGTCTTTTTCCATTCTGAATACTTTAATACCCAATTTTGTGGGTTTAAGCAATTCAAAGGTGTTTGAAAGAAATAAAAATAGATAATTGAAAGAACGAAAAATAAAGGTAATACTTAAGAATTGAAGAGAAATAGCATTCTAGCTAGTCGAAAACATCGCGTAAGTGTATGTGTAGTGTGTCGCGTGTGTGTAGTGTAGTGTATAAGGGAGACTGTATTGAATATTTTGGACTACATAAGAGTCCGGAGTTAAGTCATTGGCTCTCTGTTTAAAAAGACAATGCAAATGTAAAATATTCGCTATTTTGCAATTTGATGCAGTTGACACAATGTAACTATTATAAAAGTAGTCAATGGCATACTATATGTACAGTCATGGACGAAATACGTTGTGCACCCAAATATGAAAATTGACTATAAAAAAATTGCATAAAACGTCCGTATCATTTACGTTCGTTATCGTTATTATATATATTTTTTTTAAATTATTAAAAGTCCCAAACCAAAAGTTACCGGTCCCGGCGGAAGACCAGCGCTGGTTGTTCACAACTAGCCTAGGATTATGCTAAGCTGGGGCCGGATTGTGACAAAACATTAATTAATTACCTATCTATTTCATGTGTATGATTTTAATTCTCTTTTCTTGTTACAAAAAAATTCTGTCTATGTCTAAGTTTAAGTTGTTTGTTTTGATGCACAAAGTCACCCTTACGACAGCTACCTTATCGATCTAAGAGCACGGTGTATTGCCCCCTTCTAAAACTTCCGACATTAAGCCATCAGTAAATATTGACTGAATCAGAAAAAAAAAACTAGAAGAAAACAAGGATATTAACTTTCGGTATTTATTTGCTGATCTTTTTGTGTGGGCTGTGTTTTTTCTGTAGACCCAAGTCGCTGCCCTAACTTACAGGTTTGTTTCACAAAACTTTTCATCGCAATATTAATTATATTCCCCTACTTCCACCTCGAGGAAGCGACCAGATTCAAATGAGATTACGTTTGGAAGATATACTTGCTCAAAGTCAAGCTGATTCAAGAAATTGTAAGAGATATTTAACTATTATTGTAAATGCGAAGGTTCTCGAGTGGAGACTACGTACCGGCAAGCGCAGCGTAGGAAGACCAGCCACGAGATGGACAGATGACCTCATACAAGTGGCGGGAAGACGCTGGATGCAAGCCGCTTCCAATTGGTATTTTTGGAAATCCATGGGAGAGGCCTATGTCTAGCAGTGGACTTCTTATGGCTGAGATGATGATGATGATGATGATTGTAAATGCGAAAGATGTACGCGTTCACATTGACATAGGATAGCTTAAATACGTTTAAGTTATTTTTTATTTTTTTTATTTACAAATTTAAACTATATTAGAATTAGCTGTTATAGAAACACACAAATAATGTCAGATAACAATACAAATATACAAAAATAATTATTAATGAAATAAAATGTCAATTCTACTACAAAACTTATTATACTTACTACCTTAATCTATATGTCGGTTTTGATCCGGAGTGCCCAACTTGTCCCAGTGTATAAACTATAATTTGTTTAAGTTTTGACATAACACCATATGTACTCACCTAGTTTCACAGACGAATAAAGTCAATGTTTCAATGTTTTTCATCATATAAAAACTGACTTTTTTCTGGTTATCTTACGCGCCTTTCAGCAGTTCCATAATACCTTAATATTCATCTATAAAAAAAAAAAACGCATGAAGAACATCGCGGAGTTATAGTTAATTTTTTAGCGACATCAAAAGTATTTTATCGCCAAATTTGGCAGAGGTGTGTAGCGCATGCAATCGTAAGTTAACTTTGTGACAAAAAAAAACAGATTATTTGATGAAAACGAACGATGATGATTTCAATTATTTGTCCTTTAGAAAAGTGAATTTATGGGATTTACATTAGCTAACGAAATATCACGTGCGTAACACGCCACAGTTTCTTCGCATTTCGAAGCGTAAGCGTTTGTAGTTGAAACGGTTGCGACTTGTTTGCTGTTATAAGAATAAGAATAAGAACATATTTATTGATTAACTGTGTTTACAGAGATGTTAATATATTTTAAAATTGTTCCAGCAGTCTGCCCTTTCGAGCGTGCAATAATTTAAACACTGCTCTAGAATATTCCACCAATATCCCCTTACATACCCACATTAACCTACAATATTGATGTGGGTCTCATCAGATAAAGATGTATTCCAGACGAATGTTAAGGAATGACGACACACTTAAATAATTATTACTAATTAATGTTAACTAAATGCTAGGCTTTGTACACTTTCTTATTTTCCATTGAGTCTTTATAAGTTTAGTACCTATGTTGTATATTGCTATTTTTCTTTCTCCAAAATATTCTTTTGTATTATAGAAGGCTTTCGAGATGAGCCATGTTTTTAGTTTTCTTAAATCTATTACAATATAGTTTTTTTCGTCTAGTTTCGTTCATCAATATTATCAATAACAAACAGAAAGAGAATAGTACATTGTTACCCTAGGGGTGAAAGCAACTTATTTAGTCCCGAGACGGGGTTTGGCGCACGAATTAAGTGAGGGCGCCAATAGTTCGAGGGACTAAATAAGTCTTTAACCCGAGGTAAGCACTGTGCTTTTCATTACGAATACAAGGAAAGTAAAAATAAAAACACGAATTAGCTACAGAAAAAAATGAGTAAATTTTATTTTACATAGATCAAAACCTTTGGTAAGATAATTTTATTTAAAGTTTATGGTAAAATTAGAATAATTAGTTAAAGTTAGTGAAAGGTTTATTCCGGGTATGTATTTATGATAGTTATTTAAAAAAAAATATCTTTAATCAACACTTATCTTCAAAATGTAATAGGGCTAATTCTGTGCTTATCTTTATGTTATTTCAATTTTACATCGCGCTGTAATTGAGTGGCTGTAAATAAAGTTGGACATGGCTCAATAGAAACGTGAAAATAGAACTAGTTTTTTTTTTATTTGACAGCTGGCAGTTGAAAGCGATTCTCCCTAGGGCTGAAAGTATTACTTTCAACCCGCTCCTCAGGCAACTTCAGACCTACTTTCAGAGTATGAGTAATGAAAACGAATTTACTTCAGCTTTTATAATATTAAGTTAAGATTATTATTTAAACTAAAACATTTCCTTTTATTAGTCTTAAAATAAAATGTAGTTCATGATAATCGCTTTGAAACTAAGTAATGTAAGTATTGCCTACACGAGTTGCGGCTGTAGGTAGGTAGGTACCACAACCGTTCAAGCAGTCTTATTTCAATATTAATTTTTATTTTTCTCTCGCTTTTTCTATAGTTGAGTGAGCAAGACAAAGGTCGAAGTAATATTGAAATGAGATTGCAATTAATATTGTGGTAACTCCCCAGGTGGCCCTTTATGCTATTTTAAACACAAGTAGTTGAAGTTAGTTGCTAACTTCTCAGCAACGTTAAGTAGCAAACTTCTAACAAGTGCGTTGTTTAATGAAAGGTGAGTGGGTAGCCGCCATAAGTTTTAACCTTCATCGTAACGCTTTGCAGCACTTTATTGTAGAGGGCGATACAGGCGGGAATCCAGGCTTCAAGTCGAACTACTAAATCGCTCACGACGCATTGCAAACTAGAGTCCCCGGCACCACTGAAGTCTGATGGTGAAATTTTGGAACTAAATTTGACAGGTCTGCTACTGTCCGCTGGAATATCATAGTATCATCATCATCATCATCTCAGCCACAAGAAGTCAAATGCTGGACATATGCCTCTCCCCCTGGGTATCACGAGGGGTTTTTGTCATTACTCGGCAGTCTCGCCACGCTTGGCATGCGGGTTGACGAGCGCAGTAGACGGCATAATATCGCATTCCGGTCATCATAGTATGTATAGCCGGAATACAATTGAAGCGCTGCCGACGCAGACTCGAAATTTGACACTTTTTTTACATGATATCTTGATGGTACCAACTCGCTTGATGTTAAGCGACGGTACAGCGACTATGCCGTCGATACTCTGTAGGTAACCGAGGGCGGGACTCGCTGATCTAGGCATCTATTCACTCTAGCGTTGAAAATTCCAAAGAAAGGAAGGCGGCACGAATTTCTATTCCTTTGCAATACAAGAATGCAGATCGAAATCGTCGTGATTTTTTAATATTATTACACAGCGAAGATAAAATTTATTATCCCTTCTCCAGATACGAATACCTACCCCTGTGCTTCAGGGGAAGTGTCCCTAATTGCCTTATTTTTTAATTTTATCAAGATATTAGATTCGGCCTTCTCCCTCCTACATTTGTTTGCTCACTGCTGATATAGGCCTATCGACTTTAATTACGTTTGTTCCTTTATTACCTACTTTATGTAGCTTAAACAGCTTGGCTGATTTAGATATGGGTGTCTCTAGCTGGATAATGAGTAAGGTCGGTCCCATATCACGGTTCCATATAACAATGAATGGCAAAACAAACTGGTCATAAATAAATTAATTTGATACTAAGCGTGACGGTTAATGAATAGGTAAGTGCATACTATATTTTAATTAAGTTCGTACCAAAATAAAAATTAAACAACTCTTTTATTAGCATTTGTTTAGTGGCAACAGTCTGTAATTAAATCTTGCAAGCACTACCCAGTTTTGCGATTGAGCAGATTTTTTTTAGTCCCCACAGAACTTTTCATTGCATTATTAAAAGCTAGTGCCTAAAAGGTATTTTTTTAGATTATCTTGTTTTGTGTTGATCCAATAATCCAAATGTAACACCAAAAATAATAAAAATGTAATGTAATGTATGTTTATAGTCACATTTTTAGTAATATTTTTTTAAGTTATATATTTGATCGGTTGGTAGTTTTTTTAACCCTGCCAGCCCTTGGTAAGTTAGTTCACTCATTCCGCTCCCTCCAGGTCACTCACTCATGAAATACATTCACACACTCGTGCTTGGCACTAGAACTTTGCCCTAACCAATCAATAGTTGTAAATTAGTTCGTGCTCTACCATACAAACAATGTTTAAGTTTCAAAGTAACTATAGTAAACTGAAGACCTGTTTGGCGCAGTGGTAGAACTGCAGGTTCGATGACTCCACATTAATATATTGGGTCAGAAGTTTGCGGCGTTTGGTGCAGCGAGATTGAGCTAAGAGTGAAACGCGAGCAGAGCAGATGTGGTACTGGAGCATTAGCTTGGCGGTGGTGCATTGAGTGCGGGTAAGAGCGTGACATGAACGATTTTCTACGCGTACGAAGTCGCGGCGGGAAGCTAGTATAAAATAATTAATTGCTTCAAGCAATATCGACATAGTACTTAAGTATATATATATGACTAGACCATGTATATACACACAGACTTTCATAATAACAAATGTTTATAAGTTTCTTTTACAGTATTTATGATTTTATATTTCTATTCAAAAAAACTTATATTTAACAAATGAAATAAATACAGAGGATCTTAAATTAAACTAGGCGATGCAACAATCGTCTTCTTCGAAGATCAAGAACATAACATTTTCAGTTTTTCCCGAATTTTCCGGGCGTCATCCCATAGAAATTTTACTAAAATCAGTCTAGCAGTTTGGTTTTTATAATACAAAATCGCAAAACAAACTATCATTTATTTTTCCTATATTGATAGGCTTACCTAGGAATTCACACCTAAAACATCGTAGATCTAATGTAAAAAAGTACCTACTTATACAAAACAACACTAAGCTCTTTTTCTTTCCTTTGAAAATTATTTAGAAGCCTTTATAAAAATTCAAGTTGCCTAATCATTAAATTTCTTGAATAGGCCAAGTTTCTACAAAAGTCGAGACTATGAAACAAAAGTTTTTCAATTAAACAGGTAGCTAGGTATCGTTTATGAGCTGACGTTTCCAATTAGCTCTGAGGTTACAATCACTTGGAATGAGTAGATATTGTGATGTAGGTAGGCTTTGCTCTTTATTCTAAATGTGGGTATTTCAATAAATCAGTCTAATGCATGGCAATCGGTGTTATTATTCAAGCTCCCTATTTTATCTTATTTTACATGGCGCAGCCGAATAAATGGTTATAAAAAGTCATTCAAATAGTGTTTTGAGGTCTAATAAATGTGAAGAAAGTGCAGTATAAGCTGGAGAAGTGTTAATTCAAGGAGAAAAGTACAATGGAATCGATGTTGCAGCCGCCACCACCATTTTGCTTTGAGAAAGATTTAGCCAATATAACATCAGGAAATTTAAGTGTTCAGTGGTCAAAATGGAAGAAATCCTTTCTAATATATTATAGTGCGTGTCAATTGGATGTAAAAGATAAAAAAGTTCAAGTCAACATCTTACTGCATGTTATCGGTGAACAATGCCGTGACGTCTACGAACAATTCCCGCCGGATAGCAACACAACGGTAGAAAGTTTATTGAAAAACTTTGATTTATTTTTCACGCCTAAGAAAAACATAACTGTGGAAAGGCATCGATTTTTTATTCGAAATCAACAAGAATACGAATCAGTTGAACAATACTCATTCGAACTAAATAAACTAGCGTCTTCGTGTGAATTCAAGGATTTAAAAGAGGATCTGGTGCGAGATAGATTGATATGTGGCCTAAGAGAAGAACAGTTGAGGGAGCGACTTCTACGAGAATACGATTTAACACTGACGAAAGCCTTAGACATATGTAACATTGCGGAGGTGTCTCGGGTACAGGCAAGCACGACAAAGACCGAACAAAACACCGAGGTAGCCATGCACTGGGTGCAGCAGCGTCGACAACAACAACAGGGCGCCGGCGGCTCTTATCAAGGCCGCGCGCGCGCACCCAGCGGACAGCAGCAGCGGGCCGCTCCGGCCGCGAGCGGGCACCCGCCTTACGCGAGGAACGACGGCGGCGGCGCGCTGGCCGCGAGGCCGCCAGCCGCCACGGGAGGACCCCAGCGACAGTATGTGCGCGACTCGTGTGAATACTGCGGAATCACTCATGAGAAGAATAAATTTAAGTGTCCAGCGTACGGCCAGAAATGTGCAAAATGCAATCGCATAAATCATTTCGCGAGAATGTGCCGCGTATATATGGTCCAGGAGAACTTCATAGATCAGGTACGTGGAGTTGATTGTAAAGGCGCGAGGGACGATTGGTGTATAGATGTACGGATTAATAATTATAATGTAACGTTCAAGTTGGACACTGGAGCTGACGTAAATGTTTTGCCTTATAGGTTTTTGTCGCGAGCGGGGGTTAGAGAGAATGATCTGATATCGACGAGTGTAAAGCTAGTAGGATATTCAGGTGGAGACATAAAAGTATTAGGACAATGTAGGCTGAAATGCGTATGTAAAAACAAGCCTTACATTGTTAAGTTTGTCGTAGCCGATGTGACGTCACCGCCGGTTTTAGGTAAGATATCGTGCGAGGAAATGAATTTGGTAAAACGTGTTTTTACAGTAAGCACATGCATGCCGGAAGCGAGTCGAATACTTGACGAATTTCCGGAAATATTTGATGGTGTAGGATGCTTACCGAGCGAGTACAAGATAAGGTTGTCCGCAGACGCGCGACCCGTTGTACACGCGCCGCGTAAGTTACCGATCGCGCTCAGAGATGATGTAAAGCGGAAGTTAGATGAAATGCTTCAACAAGGAGTGATAGCGAAAGTAGAAGGCCCGACGGACTGGGTGAA
Source organism: Lycia hirtaria (assembly GCA_947563715.1). NCBI lineage: Eukaryota > Metazoa > Arthropoda > Insecta > Lepidoptera > Geometridae > Lycia > Lycia hirtaria. The sequence goes on from OX387379.1 coordinate 3,101,237, forward strand.
TAGTATGACTGTGGTACAGAAGCCTAATGGTGATATTCGGATATGTCTGGATCCGCGGGATTTAAACAAATTCATTAAAAGGGAGCATTTTAAGTTACCTACTTTAGATGAGATCACGTCGAAGCTTTCGGGAGCTAAGTTTTTCAGTTCGCTAGACTGTAAGCACTCATTTTGGCAACTGAAATTGCATGAGGAGTCAACTGACCTTTGTACTTTCAACACGGTGTTCGGGAGGTTTAAATTTTTACGCATGCCGTTCGGAATTTCATCAGCTTCGGAAGTTTTTCATAAAAGGTTGTATGAATTCTTTGATGAAATAGAGGGTGTTACCTTATTCGTTGACGATTTATTGTGTTATGGTGAAACAAAAGAAAAACATGATTTGTGTCTGCGACAGGTTTTAGAAAGATGTAAGCAAATTAATGTTAAACTAAATAGAGAAAAATGTAAAATCGGTCTGACGGAAATAAAGTACTTGGGTCATATAATATCGCAAGATGGCATTCGTCCGGATGACTCACATGTTTTACCTATAAAGAACATGCCTAAACCAGAAAATGAGAAAGATTTAGAGCGTTTTCTGGGGCTGGTGACGTATGTAGGTAGCTTTATTTCGAATTTATCTGAAAAAACTCATAAATTGAGAGAGCTGCTAAAAAAGGACATTGAATGGCATTGGGACGAAGGGCATGACAAGTGTTTTAAAGAACTGCAAGAGTGTATTACGACCGCGCCGGTGCTGCAGTTTTACAACGTGAATAAGCCAGTTACTATGTCTGTTGATTCTAGTAAAAATGGCCTAGGCGCCTGTTTGATGCAGGACGGGAAACCGGTTTGTTATGCTTCAAGGTCACTAACTAAGACTGAACAAAATTATGCGCAAATCGAGAAAGAATTATACGCTTGTGTATTTGCGTGCGAGAGATTTTATACTTATATATACGGAAAGAGTGACGTAACGATTGAGACCGATCACAAACCCTTAATAAGTATAATAAATAAACCGATCACAAGCGCTCCAGCTAGATTGCAACGCATGTTGATTAGATTACAACCGTACACGTTCAAGTTAGTATACAAGCCCGGTAGGTATTTATACGTAGCAGATACGCTATCGCGTGCAGTAGCACCGAGCGGCGACCAGAAGGATGAGCCACGTGACTATTTAGAGGAAAGAGCGCAGGTATGCGTAGTCGCGGTGTGTAATAGTTTGACGGATACACATTTTACCGAATTACAAAAAATTACAAGCCAGGATGAAGAGATGCAGGAGTTAAAGAGAGTTATATTGGATGGGTGGCCGGCGCGAAAGTGTGATATTACGAATAATATGATGACCGCTTACTGGGACTATAGAGATGAGTTGACTGTGGCATATGGGTTAGTGTGGAAAGGCACAAGAATCGTTATTCCGAAATGTATGCGGAAGGAGATGTTGAAGAAGGTGCACATAGGTCATCTCGGTGCTGAGAAAACAAAGCTCAGGGCACGGGAGATAATGTTTTGGCCTAACATGAATGCCCAAATACAGGATATGATCTCGCATTGCCAAGCCTGTTTAACCTACAGAAGAGAAAATTCTAAGCAACCGCTTATCTCTCATGAAACACCTACGAGAGCATGGGCGAAGATCGGTGCGGATATCTTTCATTTTAATAACAAAAGCTATTTATTAGTCGTAGATTATTACAGTAAATACGTCGAAGTTGAAGAGTTGCGTAATCTGACGTCACAGTGTGTGATAGACAAGATGAAATGTATATTCAGTCGTCAAGGCATCCCTGAGATTTGCTGTACAGATAATGGTCCAGAATACGCATCTGGATTATTCAAATGCTTCAGCAGGGATTGGAAGTTTGAGCATAGAACGTCTTCGCCGAGATATGCGCAATCTAACGGGCAGGTCGAGAGAGCGATTCAGACGATAAAAGCGGTGTTAAAAAAGACATTGTATGATGGGACGGAGTTCAGGATAGCATTGTTGGAATTTTTGAATACACCGATTAGTGATAAATTACCGTCACCATCTGAATTACTGAATAGTAGGAAACTGAGGAGTATACTTCCATGTGCTACAACGTTATTGGAGTCAAAGTTGAATGATTCAGAGCAAGTACGAAATGAACTAACACAGCGACAACTAATTCAAAAGAAATATTTCGACAGGGGAAGTAAAAAACTCGAACCTTTATCAACGGGGAATAAGGTTAAAGTTCGCATGGGTAACACTTGGGTGAATGCGCGTGTTTTAGGTATAAAAGGGCCGAGGTCATATTTATTAAAACTGCACACAGGTACTTTGATTCGTCGAAATAGGAAACAGATCATTCTCGATAGCCCTTTGCGTAGTGATAGTTATAATGGAATGCGAGCGTATACCTACGATGACGTGCACGCTGCGCCGACTGTCAGCTGTTTGCCGAGCGGCTCCAGTGTACAAGTTGAGCAAGCGCCGGGCTCATACAATAATAATGAATATATTACTCGTTCTGGCAGGACGGTGAGAGCTCCTGATCGGTGGGGGTACTCCTGAGGCTGATGGTTCCTAATATCACGCTCGTTTTTCATGTGTGCGGCGGTTAAATACTTACTCATAATTTTAGCTAAGTACCTATTTAAATTAGTGTTTTGTGGCCTGCTATTCTATTTGTTTTATGTTTTGTTTTAATAAGTGTATAACGATCCCTAGCTGAGTGGATATTTTTGCGATTTATACGATAACTATATTAATTTATTGTCTGTGAAGTAAATAAAATTATGTATATAATAAGTAAATAAATAATAATTATATTGAAATATTGATATTTTTACGGGAAATCAAATAATTAGATAGGTATGATATGACCACGTAATTTTGATATGTTAAAAAATATGTAAATTAATATGTGATAATATCGATTTTTGTAAAGGGAAAGGAAGGGATCTAAATATATATATATTTGATGGATTAATTTTGTATAATGAATTATTATTTTCCTTTATGTGTATTGTCTTGTTTATTTAATTTTGAATAAGGAGGATGTGATGTAGGTAGGCTTTGCTCTTTATTCTAAATGTGGGTATTTCAATAAATCAGTCTAATGCATGGCAATCGGTGTTATTATTCAAGCTCCCTATTTTATCTTATTTTACAGATATTATCTAAGTTTTAATTTATAGAAATCTCTCAGAAGTTTTCGGCAAAATCTGATAAAACTGTCTCTACATTTCTGAAGATCCTGACCTTAGTATGTCTTGGTATAACCTTGGCATTCAAGTTTGGGAAGCTTTAATTTACTTTTAACTTACTTTTTTTTTAATTTTTTTTTTTTTAAATTTAAAATTCAAGTTAGACTGTAAAAACCGATTTCAAAATACACAATTCGTTTACTTGGATGACATTTTTTTCAGTTATTTTGAAAGGATACAACCGTACCTATCATTAATTTTCTTAAGTATACATTTTTACAATGAAAAAAAATGTACAAAAAATGCTAAAATTGCTTTTAAAAATGAATCATTATGTCTTCTTTGCAAAATAAAATTATAATTACACTTAGATATTTTATATATTTACGTAAAATGTAAATAAAAATGTACAATTTACTTCCTTTTTACAATGTTTTTATAAAATCACATTATAGTATTTATAATTTTTACAATAAATTTCCACACCTAGATTGCCAAAATCTGTGTATCTATCTGTAGCATCGTAGCTCTCAAACGGATGGACCGATTTTAATCTAGTCTTTTTTTTTGTGAAAGAGGATTTTATTGAGCGTGTTCTTAGCCATTTTTCATCAAAATCAGTTCAATCTCTTTTTTGTCGGGGGTTTTTGAGTTTTCTAAACAAATTTTTGTCTATCGATCTAGAAATCAATCAATGTTGATATGTACAATACAAGTCTCGTAAAATCATCTTTCAGTAACTAGGTAATGTTGAAGCTTTTTATAGCCCTGTAAACACAGCTTCGCATAGCGAAATACGGCGATGACGCCGCCAGCAAACAAACTGACGCGTCCGACGCTTGACGAATCACCGGCCTGCGCTGTTTTCGACAGGCTATTTTTGTATATTACAATGGATGTCTATTAAGCCTGATTGGATTCAGACAATAGACTCTTGGGTGAAGTATTGGATTCAAATTTTACTTTATTTGATAAAAAAAAGTACTTAAATTCGAGGACGGTTGCCTTTGTTAAATGAAATTGATTTACTTGAACAATGGGGCGTTTTCTTTAAAAAAAAAAAACTCGAAGGATTTTTCTATGACGCTGCCCCTGTAATCTGTAATAAATCCGGCAAAGTACGAGTTTCGCTCGCACACCGAAGCTTCCGTCCTCCTTTACATAACACAATAATCGTGTATTGTGTTCTTAGATATCTTTTAAAATGGCCGAGGAGTAAGAAAATATAGACAGATAGATAGATAAACTCTTTATTGACACACCATTAAAATTAACAAAAGCAAGTACAAAAAAGAAATAATTTTTACACAAGTGTAACAACGGGCGGCCTTATCGCTAAAAGCGATCTCTTCCAGGCAACCAAGGAATGGAGTGAAATTCGGAAAGAAATTAGCCGGGGCGTGCAAAAGATGAGAAAGTAATATAATACTCAAAACTATAGATATGGATATATGTTTTTTTTTTCACTACTCCGTCACCAGTATAGTAAATGATAAAAACTGTCCGAGTAAATCTTTTCTTTATGTTTCTCCTATCTAAATAAACAAACTCGTCTCTCAATTTTCTAATATCCATAATGATATTATATGTTTAAAAATGTTGTGATGCGCGAAAGAGATAGCCGCGCGCTTTAATCTCCGCCTTAAGTAACTTGTAGAGTGGACCCATGGGCGTATATAAGGGGGGGGGGGGTCCAGGAGGTCCGGACCCCCCCCCCCATGGCGTTGGCCAAAAAAAAATTAAGTACTGTCAAAATTCCGGAATAGGTATCGCGGATGGCACGCATGTTACAAAATACTTAGTCTGGCCATAAATACTGTTACAGTTAAAAATAAGAAAGATATTACATTTGAATTTGGAATCTGTCATTTTTATACGATTGTTCATTGAGTTTTCTAATTTTGGCGCCAATACATTGTACAATATTTTGCGATATTAAAATGGAGTGGGGTGATAAAGAGAACCGAATCGCTGTGATTGCATTACACAAAGTTGGTATGGAGCCAAATGCAATTTTTAAAACTCTCCATACGCTTGGTATTAGTCAAATGTTTGTGTACCGGGCTATTAATAGGTACAATGAGACCTCCTCTGTTTGTGACAGAAAAAGATCTGGCCGTCCACGTAGTGTTCGTACGAAAAAGGTGGTCAAAGCAGTAAGGGAAAGAATTCGAAGAAATCCTGTCCGAAAGCAAAAGATTTTATCTCGGGAGATGAAGATAGCACCCAGAACCATGTCGCGTATTTTAAAAGATGACTTAGGACTTGCAGCCTAAAAGAGACGTACTGGTCATTTTTTAACTGATAATTTAAAAAAGAATAGGGTGGTAAATCGAAACAACTACTGAAGCGGTACGCAAAGGGAGGTCACAGAAAAATTTTGTTTACGGATGAGAAAATCTTTACAATTGAGCAACATTTTAACAAACAAAATGACCGTATTTATGCTCAAAGCTCTAAGGAAGCTTCCCAATTAGTCGACAGAGTGCAACGTGGGCATTATCCGACTTCAGTGATGGTTTGGTGGGGTGTTAGCTATGAAGGAGTGACTGAGCCATATTTTTGTGAAAAAGTGTATCAAAATACCATTCTTGAGAAGGTAGTTAAGCCCCTTAACAACACCATGTTCAATAACCAAGTATGGTCCTTCCAACAAGACTCGGCGCTAGGTCATAAATCTCGGTCCACGCAGTCTTGGTTGGAAGTGAACGTTTCGGACTTCATCAGAGCTGAAGACTGGCCGTCGTCTAGTCCTGATCTTAATCCACTGGATTATGATTTATGGTCAGTTTTAGAGAGTATGGCTTGCTCTAAACGCCATGATAATTTGGAGTCCCTAAAACAATCCATACGATTGGCAGTGAAGAATTTTCCCATGGAAAGAGTGCGTGCTTCTATTGATAACTGGCCTCAACGTTTAAAGGACTGTATTGCAGCCAATGGAGACCACTTCGAATAAGCTTTTATATTTTAAATTGTTTTATATTTATGTATTAAACTAACAAACTGTAAAAGTAATAAACATTATTTGCAATAAAAAAATTTTTTTTTTCTTCGTGACAATATTTATGGCAAGACTAGGTATATATAAAAACCTGATGTGCGGTAATGTGTGTGCATAACTACAGCTTAGCTAAAGAGACCCATGTTCGTCTTTCGCCCGCGTATACTATAAACGCGTATATCAAATGGAAACTATATATTTTTACCCGATTGCGTAAGAAGGAGGGTAATGTTTTTCGAGTGTATGTATGTATGTAACATACATACATACCCATGTATGTTTCTTTAGGACAGCCTGAACGGCTTGACGGATTTTGATGTGCGAGGTTGATGTGTCATTACAATCGTCTTCGTTTCCAAAGTGTCATAAGTAGACTATATTTTTTGTAATCATAATACGTCTCTGTCAAAAATAAAAATAAAACTTTTTTCGTATTCACTCGCACTATTTCGTAATAAACAAGTGTTTTTTTAGAATTATTCTAAAGAATGCGCGTTTATAATCTTTTACAGCAATTTTACGCTTACTTTCTCACAAAAAAACTACAACAACAACAGCGTATTAAAAGTATCGAAATCGTAAGTTAGACTGCAAAAACTGCTTTTCTGCTGTCGGTTTTTTTTTTTAAATATTCATACTTTTTAAGAAACCCTAACTCCATCTCTGTCATATATATACAAATTGAGAGAGATGGAGATATAGTTTCCAGGCCGATTCCGAATCCGACAAGTTGTGAACAAGGCCGTAAACAGGGGGGGGGGGGGGGGGTTAGGGGTTCAACCTACCCTCCCCCAAAATTTCAATTATCAAAAATCCTTGCTCTTTTTTAAGATTTACTTAATTTGCTTCAATATTTTTCGCGCGCCAAAGCTAAGCGATCGCTCGCGCATGCCCATATTTTTAAAGATATAAAACGATCGAATGAACGTATAAAAAGATCTTCGTTCGTAAAACTAGAAAATAACATCGCTAAATATCAAGCGAGTTGGAGATCAGTCGTAGATCTATCTTACGTAAAAAAAAACACAAATATTCCTTGAAAAATCCAATTCGATCCAAGCCAATTTTACATAAATATTTTTGCGTTAATAATTTCGAAAAGATCGAAAAAGACTCTTAAAGTGCAACTCAACTCAACTTCAAAAGGTGAAGGAAAACATCGTGAGGAAACATAAATGTCTGAGAGTTCTCAATGTATGATCTTGAAGATGTGTGAAGTCTGCCAACCCGCACTTGGCCAGCGTAGCAGACTATGGCCTAACCCTTCTCACAATGAGAAGATCGCCTGCTTCTACAAACTGTCCCAGCAGTGGGACAGTTTGTAGAAGCAGGGCTGATAAAAAAAAAAGTACAGGTACAATTGCACGGCCTGAGGACTTTGGTTGCTTTGCTAAATTTTTTTAATCTCTAAGGGGGCGTAGCTGCCCTCCCTGCCCCTCCCTTGGCGACGCCCTTGCGCTTCAGCAATAAGATTGTATTCCTTGCTCTCCAGTTCCTTCCTTTACAACAGTCCTAACATACCATACCATTTCAGTTACAAATAGAAATTTAAAATAATAAAGTACTTAGGTATTTGTTACTTTAAATGCAAGTAAAAGTTGAATAATCTAAAGGTACCTAGGTACGTAGAGGCAAAATGCTGTATTATGTTAAAAAACGTAATTTAAGCTAATAGCGTTACTTAGCAAACATTGCTGATTCTAGAAGTGCACGTCTAGGTAAGTAGGTACATACTACATACCTACTTACCTACACATTGCTTCCAAGATCAACCTAAATCTTTCCGGTTAATGCACTGAATAATTGATAAAATTGTTAGATAGCCAACTCAGAAGTTAGTGAATAGAGACTCGACCCAATGGATACTATCTACGAGCATTTCAATACCCAAGTAGCTATTGTGAGTTAAAATGAGCAGAACCCTAGAAGCTGAGCATCTGTGGAAGTTATAAACGCGATTCCGTTCCAAGTAGGGTTACCAGAAAAAGATTTTTCTCGGTAAAATCTCAGACCTTCCTATAATTTTCTTGAGATTATAACGACTCCAAAAAGAAATGGTTCATAATAATTCTCGTATTCGGAGATTCCGGTTTTTTATGTTTGGTACTTTAGAACACCACCATTTATAAACCGATTTAGATTATATTTAACCTACTTCAAAAAGGAGGAGGTTTTCAATTCAGTTTAGCGCATAACTCTGTTATTATAAATGATGACATAAAAATATAAAAATACCCATACAAAAATATTTTTTATTCTTAAGGATATACCTACTTTCAGTTTAATGTTTTTTTAATAATGTTTTAATGTTTTTAATAATGTTTATTTACTGAAAGAATACATAAGACAAATCATTAATATTAACAATAATATATGGCATGTAGTCTTACAAAATATTTTCCAATGGTCCCCAAACTAGGCAGAGCCTGTATCTTGGGGCCCTTTGTCTTTGTTAATCCTTTACACATTTTATCAATATTGGTTGAGTAGTTTGATTTTAAAACAAAATAAATTGAAAAAATATGTCAGCCATTTCAACAAAATTACGTACTTATTTATCTATTTATTTTGAAGTTTTTTTTTCATCAAAATCGATTCATTAGTTTGTTTTTAAATCAATAGATATCAAATTTTCGCAAACATATCGCTAAATTGAAATATTATTTTGTACACCCCCAATGTTTTTGAATGACCTATTTATCCAACAATTTCCCACACGACGAGGTAAGAAAAAATAATTCATCTACAATTTATGTACAGAGGAAGTCTTTAAAAATTTTGATGTGACAACGTCTAATAAATCGATGAACGCCGGCTGCACACACGAAAAAGTATGACTCATTGTCCCGTTACATCATCATCATCATCATTATTTCAACAATGTTTTGTTATGAGGTTGTCACGTTAAACTATCGTCCGTAAACCGACTTTACAGACAACCAATTATTTTTTCAAGATTTTATGTTACAATTATGTAGGTGTATGTATATATCTATACCAAATTACAGCTTTTTAGTATGCCGTCATGCCATGAAAATTCTATTATCTGGCAACCCTGATTCGAACCCAAAGTCCGTCATAAGCTATTGACCTCGTTTATTTTACTATTGTGATCATAAAAGGAAGCAAATGGACCCCTTCAGCTGCTTGGATTTATTGAATCTTTCCGTTCATTTGCGAGAGAATAACACACTCAGTTACTTCATCCATATTGTTACGATCTCTAGCGACCCGTTTTCAGTGACCTTTCAATAAGATTTTAATATTCAAATGGATACCAAGAAAAATGTCTCCAATGAAAATTTGTAATAGACAATGTTTTTGTTGTGACAAAAACTTTGAAATATTTACATAATTTCAAGACTTAAACTAAGTTTTAGCCACAAGCCGGCTCCAGCGCAGCATGGTGCCGGTTGTTGTCAACCGGCGCTGGTCTTCCGGTGGATCCGGCAGATAACCTCACGCACTGCACAGTGCGCGTGCAATATTTTCATTCTTATCTTATCATGTATTAATACATTAAAGAGTAACAAATACTATAAATATTGTTTACAATATGAAAATAAATATCAATAAACATTTATACTGATACTTATTGTAAAAATAATAAAATTAAATAGGTTATACAAATGCTATAAAATGGGAACGTATATCATCATCAGCGTCTCAGCCACAAGAAGTCCACTCCTGGACATAGGCCTCCCCCATGGATTTTCAAAAAGACCGGTTAGAAGCGGCCGGCGTCCAGCGTCTTCCTCTTTGGTCTTCCTGCTACTTAAATTATGTATGGTCTTCTATCCACCTTTCCAAATGGAAACGTTATTTTATTCTTTCGGCAGTATCTATCTATACAGATCACGAAGTTACTGAAATTTTCATTCTCACCATATTTACATATATACAGAAACATAAAAAATAAGCTAACACTAATAAATGACGAATAAGGACGCCAATGAATCGAATCAGCTATTTTCTTCGTTCAATGGAAATAATAATTCAAACAAGTATCTAAAACAAACACTCGATTGCATAAGAATGGCATTGTATTTTATATTATAGCGAATATTTCGTAATCCCCATGCATGAATTGTTTAAGAATAATTTTTGAATATTGTGATATATGTATTTGGTCTTTCTAGGGTTCCGTACCCAAAGGGTAAAAACCCTATGACTGAGACTTCGCTGTCTGTCCGTCCGTGCCGCTTGCCGGTGCGTGGTCTCCACTCGAGAACCTTTCGGCCCCATCGGCCATCAGCTATGTGGCCTGCCCACTGCCACTTCAAATTGCTAATCCTCTGTGCTATATCGGTGACTTTCGTACGTTTACGTATCTCTTCATTCCTTATTCGATATCGTAGAGTGACTCCGAGCATAGCCCTCTCCATAGCTCGTTGCGTGACCTTGAGCTTCCTTATACCTACATATCGACACCTTAAAAATGCCTCATCTGGTCATCAACCATTATACCTAAATGTTATTTGTTACAATTTAAAGATTATTCTGTAATACTTACCTATCATAATGTAGTAGTTAATACCTAAACTAAAATAAAAGTATCTTGTGATTGTAAATGTTTTTTTTTTACATTTAGTCATTTCCTCGCTAAGGTGGAATGAAAAGATACGTGTTGCACTCGAGTGCAAACATTTTTCACCTCGTGCTCTTTTGATTCCCTCGCTAACACTCAGGATTCTATTTTTTTAATCACTCGCTGCGCTCGTGATTCAATTTAATAATCCTTCGCTTGCTCGGTTATCAAAATTGAGCACACGGTTAAAAAGCAACTTTGCACTCTTGTATAACAAATAACTAATGATCCATGGTGATGAAATATTTTCTTTTTCCAGATGCGTCCGTGCTGAGTGCAGCATGGGTCGCAATTCGGGCGGCGCGGCCGTCGAGACCAACGGCGAACTGCGGATACTCCTCGTTGTCACCGTCATAGTCGGCCTTCTCCTCATGTTCTCCTTGCTTATGTGCTACGCATGCGTGCTCAAACGACTCTGTTGTGGCACGCCCAGAGAGCGCGCCAAGCACGCGGCCTGCTCGCGGCGGACTGAAAGCTACCCCATGGGTGACGTCACACTGCTGTCGCAACCCACTGAGAGTGAACGAGTGTAACTTTACTACTCAGTGTATCAGGCACGATTGGTGTTGTGGCCTAGGCGGATAAATAGCAAAATCGAGAGCGTAGGAGTGACATTGACTTGATTGACTACTATGAGCTGGGTTTACGGACATAACAGTGCCAAATCAGACTGAAAATTAATAACGCCGACATGTTGTCCCGATCAGTTGAGAATGAATGAATGAACGAATGAAGCGTGTCAACTTCACAGCATTCAAAAGCATTCAGCTGATTCAAAATGAAATCCAAATGATAATTAAGTTGCTGAAATGTCGATTCTGATCGCGATGGAACAAGAAAGTAAAGATTTATTACAGTCAATCAGCTTTGATGCATTCCATGCTAGACCACCTATGAGAACAAGATGCATGAATGTGCTCTTTCACAACCTACACATGTCATGTTACCTAAGATACGCAATATGCCAGAAACGTAAAAGCACGTAGCTCGTGCAAGTCTATGAAAACAAAGACTTATTTCTCTACGTCAACACTGACGTCAAACTCGACAGCGAACGAGAGGGGGCGAAACGAGCTTTTGAATACTGATAGTCATGTAAATATAAGTTAGTTTGTATGGAACAATATGTGTAAATGTTTTGTGTGTAAAAATAGACAAAGACGTGGGATCACGATGACGATCACAATACATATGTAGTGTTCAGGTCTTTATCGTCGACAATATGTCTAAATGGTAAATATTTGTTTGCATTTTTTTTTTAATTTTAACTCAGACAAGTGGCTGGGCGTCCTACGCTGCTTGCTAATGCGTGGCTAATTTCAATATTTTTAGGACAGATGTAGCTTTTTACAAAATTTGATCTCTTTCGAAAGTTTTGTTGTCGGACCGTCGTGTCATTACAAGCTTCACCTAGTCCTTTTGGCTAATGATGATTCTAAATATAATTGTAATTTTATTAATAAGTTAATAAAATAGCAAGGGAAACAAGGGTAGGAAATAAATGGGAACTATTAGTCTATAAGTATATGTAATTTAGAAAACTCAAAAACCTCCCACAAAAAAACGGCTAAACCTATTTTGATGGAATATAGTTAAGAGAACTCTCGACAAAATCCTCTTTCAAACAAAAAAAAAATCCGTCCATCCGTTTGAGGTCTACAATGCCACAGACAGACACACAAATACACATGTGAAACTTATAAAACCCCTCTTTTTGGATCGGGGGTTAAAAGGAGGACTAAGTGAACCTTTTGATATCACGGCGGTCTTCACCAATAGGTAAAACTTAACATAAAACATAGGTAATTACATAAGTTTCCGGTCGCCTAGTGGTGAGACCGTCTCACTTGCGATCCGCAGGTCCTGGGTTCTAATCCCACGGCACGCACCTCTGTCTTTTCGAAGTTATGTGCGTATTGTTGATTGCCGCCAACTTCAAACGGTGAAGGAAAACATCGTGAGGAAACCTACATGTCTGAGAGTTCTCAATTATCTTGAAGATGTGTTAAGTCTGCCAACCCGCACTTGGCCAGCGTGGCAGACTATGGCCTAACCCTTCTCACAATGAGAAGATGGCCCGTTCCCAGCAGTGGGACAGTTTGTACAAACAGGGCTGATAAAAAAAATGTATATAAGTCGCAAGAATATTTAAATAAGTTGCTTCAGGTACATAACCCGCTGTTACTTTAGTTTTTTACGCAGATTAATATAAAAGCCTATTTATTTTAATCTGAAGAGGTAAAAGAAGAAGAGGTTTACGGGCCGCCGATTCAAAATATGAGCAAAGTAATTTAAGTAAACATAACTTTCTGTAAATAGCTTAATATATATATTTGGACCGTTAGATGTTAAAGGTTTATCTTTATGTAAAAATGTGATAGATTACATTTTACAGACAGTTTTTTTTATATTTTTTTTATTATCATTATGAATAAGTTTATATTACGCAGTATAACATAACGGTGGAACTATACTTAAGAGGATCGTTAAGCGTAGAAAAGTTGTTAGAATATAATTACCATACAGAATAGAACTTCGAAATCGTATGATATTCAGCATTGTTAAAACTATGAATGGTTAGTGTATCGCTTTTTTAATTTCTCGTTTTTAACTTAAAAAGTAACAATTAAATTTTGGCAAAAGGCCTATGTCCAGCAGTGGATCGATAAAGATTGAAATGATGATGATGATTATAAAACGCAAACCTATTTATTTACACATAGTTCCAATAACATGCAAAAAAACATCGAAATAAGATATTCAAAATCCGATTTCGAAAAATAAAGAGTATTCTCTTTTTGTCTATATAAATGAAACCTAAGTGATTCTCTTAAAGCTGTCAATGGAAGTGAACAAATTCTAACCAACCATGTTTTTAAAACAGTTGTTTTTTCCGCTATTATATGGAATTATATGGGTACCCTGTATTAAACCGAAAGGAGGTAATTGTACTCGTCATTATGAACAACGTTTACAGACACAACTCTAACTTCGTGAAAACAGCTCTTCCGTAGAAATATGTAGTTCGTTAACTCCCGACAAAACGTATAAAACAGCTGATTATTTCTTTCGTAAATTTTGAGTTGTGCCCATACCACACGTCTGACACTCCATACAACAGCGCGCTAATGAGTGACACCAACACAAGTTGACTTCTGTAACACACACGCAGCCTCATACACCCTCACACACATACATTTATCAAGTTAGAGTCGTAGTCTAGCTGCCGCTCGCTTGTGACGTCAATTGTGATTCGAGCGCTACGCTTGCTTCGACTGACTAATTGTGCCGTACAGGCAAACTCCTTCAAATGACAAGGCGAGCGCGGGGTGCGGTGAGGAACCCGAGATTAGTGGGAACCGGAGAGTATCCGTTATGTATGTAATATTATTCATGTGTTCTGTGCCCATAGTAAAAGTTGATTACAATAACGATTGCGATCATCTCCTTTAAGCTTAATGCAGGTTATTCGAATCATCATCATCTCAGCCATAAGAAGTCCACTGCTGGGCATAGGCCTCCCCCATGGGCTTTTAAAAAGACCGATTGGAAACGGCTTGCATCCAGCGTCGTCTATGAGGTTATTCGAACAGCCTACAAGAATTGGTCGCATTGTAAATGCCATTCAGATAGATGGATAAATTGACACCTATTTCTACAACGCTCTGTAACATCCTGTATGTATATTTAAATTATCTTATTTAGTATACAATAAAGAGATAATAGTTTTCATAGTCAACCATTGTATTAAAAAAAAATAAGGCACTCTTAAACGGTACTTACACGTGATATAAGTATATGACTATAAAAAAGTATATAATTTTTAAACATATTTGTTTACCCGAAAATATTGCCAATTTGTAACTACATATTATATGATTTACATAAATATGATAATAAATAACAATATGTACTTTGGTTCTGGTTGTCTTTTATGTATAACCCCAATATTTAAACATGTGTGTATAATATTATAAACATGTGTTATATAACCTATTAAATTTATAGTATTGTTCATAAACTTCTAATAACGCATTTGAGTCAAAAAAGTTTTTGACCCCTTTTCGCGCATATTAGTTTTCTGCTGACAAAAGTAAACAGTGAACATCTTGACTAAAACATTCCTACCAGACGTTTATGAACAAAACTATTTATACATAAAGATAAAGATAAAGATAAAGATATATTTATTTGTCAAAACATGTGTACAGGTGCAGATGTCAAGCGTCAATATCGGTCAAACATGTTTTTACCACATATGGTGTACAAATATGAGAGTGAAGTAGCTTACACTTACATGCTTAAGTCATAAACAATTAAAGATAACAATATGCTTAAAAATGACAATTATTTAAATCTATTAAGAGGTTTTTTGAACGCATTTATCCACACATATTTATTAGTGAAATTACTTTTGACAAATATTCTTCCTGTGGTTTCATAAGAACACTATTGCAATATATTAATAAGCTGTTACTGTGTAAAAATAACAGCTGTTGTTAATACATTGTAATAGTTTTCTTATGAAACTAAAGGAAGTAAATTCGTCAAAAGAAATTTCAATAATTTTATATCTAAAACAAGGCGTCGCCTGCGAGCGAGACAGCGGCGCCACCCTAATCTTTGCCTTAAAGTAATGTACATAACAAAAGTGGAATCAAAGCGTTTCGCTCGAGGTTTTGGGCAATGTACAATAATCTGTTATGAAAGGATGTCGCTTTTTCAATAATAAATTATTCGCCCACTGCTAGGTGTGCCATATCATGACCGTGTCATGAACGCATTAGACACGGTACGGCGCTACTCTATCTACTAGAACGTGTCGGTATTCGGTATCAATAGGGGTATGTAAAGTCAATTTTAAGGTTAACTTTGAATTATTTTAAGGAACTAATATTCGTACTAAACGGTTTAATTCTACGTTTCTTATCGGTACAGCGAAAGAGTGGAACAAATTGCCTGCTTCTTTGTTCCCTGAGAATTACAACATTGGTCTTTTCAAGGTCAGAGGTATCTTCTAAGTCTGCGTGCTTCATCTCCGACCACATCTTCGCTTTCCATCAGGCGAGTTTGGTGGTCAAACGAGGACTTATTCGTATAAAAAAAAAACTAATTGCAATATTTTTGTGATTGATGTTGTTTTTATAGTTTTAATCATTGTTAAAAGTTTTGGGGGGAGCTGTGACGTCAAGCTGTTTGCATAGTACTTTTGACTAGTCTTAATTACAATTATAATTAACTCGTTAATTTTATATAACAACAAGGCTCCGTTTATGTAGGTATACAGTGTTGTCTTTTATTTATTATAGAACGGTCTAAGTACATAATTTGATCAATAGAATCTGAAATAAAAGGGTATGAATTAAATGGGAAGATTAGACATAAGTACTAAGCGAACTTTATGACGTGATACGTTGTCTCATATAATATATTTTTTTTTTGCATATGTCAGTACGGTTACAGTCATGGTATACCATCCAGTGGGGGTCCAGTGGGGGTCCAGTGGGCGTCCACCTCAAGTCCAAATAACAAGAACGATACTATACATTAATCTATGTAACTATTTCTGACTTGTTCAAAGTTATAAACAAATATGGCGTATAGAATAAACTATCATTTAATTTTATTGTCCCAAGTTACACACGTAACCATTCATCAAAAACGATATAAGCTTCATAGCCAATATGCCTTTGTTGTTTATGTTATTGGATATGTGAGAGAAAACTTCTTGGTAAAGAGTTATTGTCTATGGCCTTCTCTACATAAAGCAAATATTTACACTGAGGCATTATTTTACTGTTGTCCATAAATAACTACATTATTAGTAGGTCAAAAGTTGTGTGGCAATAGGCAATATACATGTTTTTTATTTACTCATCAAAAAAGTTAACTACAAATAGAACAATCCCAAAAACAAAATTAAAATATTTTCAAAAATAAAGTTATGAGCAATTCCATTTTATTGCAGACTGGAACCACACGTATCATATAATATGACTTCAGCGTATATGTACACCATACAAATTCTATACAAACGGTCATATCACGTGAAAGGGATAGAGAATCCCCAGACAAAAACATTAAACGTTTATATCTCCATGAGATTGGTCGATTTTTTTTAATTAATCCTATTTAATATATTGTAAGCCTACCATTCCTATTAAATAAAAATCATGAATATTCCCTATTTTGCGTAACTAATTCAATTGCAATATGGTTAACTTGGGTAACTTTGATTTCGTGTCAAACACTGCACATACCGTTTTTCGAAGATTTTTTATTTTTTCTCAAAATATGTGTAAAATTAATAATTAAGCAGTCGTTTTGACTACTAATCTTTCGGGGAAGAAAATAAGAACCTTTAAATCAGGCTATGTAGAATGTTTGACACGGAGTCTAAGTTACCCACATTGACAGTATTTTTTTTTTATTTTGCCCTACGGGCAGGCTAAGGCCGTTTAGCCATACTGCCTAAATTGACAGTAATAATTATTGTGATATTTTTTTTTCAAATTCATGTGATAGTACCTAAGGTGTGTAGCTCTGTTCCCTCAGCACTCCGTGGACCATGGTTCGCAACGACTGCGGCTTGCAGTATTCCTCTAACCAGTTGAAGACGCCCGCGGAAAATTCAGCGAAGTTGTTCGTGGGGACAGACTCGAAGGATTCGAACAACTTGTCCATTATACCCTGGAACTGATGGGAAAATAGTCAATACCACACGTCGGACACTATACTATGGCGCACTATTCAGTGACACACACGTAAGTTGGCTTTGCGTATTGCACACACACATGTATGAAGTTAGTGTAGTCGTCTGACAGTCGCTAGCTTGTGATGTGTTGTGTGCTTATACAGGATAGCATTATCACTGTTTACAAGTCACGGCACGCGTCTAACAGTGTTGCCTGACGTATCGCGACTGAAGACGAGTCCAGCGATTACCTTACTTGAGGCTTGCCACGCAGAGCCAGAGGAAAGCTATCTACATTTTTCCATTTTTTTTGCCCATTTTCTATCGGACAGAAAGGAGCACGAAAAAGCGACATCGTTACATGGTTGCTATTCCGAAAACACGTACGAAACGCTTTGGCTCCACTTTCAATGTGCGTACCGCCAAAATGTGGAATGCGCTTCCTGAATGGGTCTTTCCGAATAGATATAATCTAGGCGTCTTCAAATCGCTAGTGAATAGGTTTCTTCTAGGCAAGCGTGCTCCATCGTAGACCGTAACTGCTGCTGGTGAGTGACGGTCAAGCGCAAGTATGTGGTCGAATAAAAAAAAAGGTGAGTTGACGGTCAAGCGCAAGTATGTGGTCGAATAAAAAAAACGTATTTTTCATTGACTATTAATGTATTCTGTGGTAATACTTACAACTTGAAACTTGTCCTGATCCGTGAGTCTCTGCTCGCTCATCCCCGGTACCGAGTGTTGTGCCTTCACTATCTGTTCATAGTTGGCCTGCATTATACGCAGCGCTATCACATCTTTACGTAGTGCGTTCCTTTCGTCTTCTTGCCGACGACGCTGCTGCAGCAAGTACTGAATGTAGTCGATAGACTTTTGGAGAACCTGCAATAGACATTAGATGGTAAAGTAACTATATCTGTCTCTCTCTATCTCTTGATAAACAGATGCTGTATACATACGTCGGAGAAGGACGTAGGATTTTATTAGACATAGACATAGACAGAAATTTATTGTAACATAAAACATACATCACAAATCAAAAATCATGCACAAAATAGATAGCCTAAGAGCCCACGACGGCCAGACCTTCATTATTTTATAAAAGCTGAAAGTTTCTATGTTTGGCTCTGTAAAGTCACCGATATAGCACGGCAGATCAGCAAGTTGAAGTGGCAGTGGCAAAATCACGTTATCCATTGCCGGACACTTATTAGGGTTGCTACTCCCTGCTAGACACCCCTAAACTTCAATAAATTATAATTATACTTTCGTTATAGTATAAAAGCTAAATTTTATATATGTTACTTGGGGACCTATAAATACTAAATTTCATTTCTTCGTTGAGCGGAAATTTTGCCATGAAAATGCATTTTCAAGAGTGGAGTTCCCCACAGATATTGCGGTGGACACTACATGAGCGTTCGACATAACCTTCGTTTTGTCCATTTTCATTTTGAGGCCCAGCCGTTGGGAAACTCTATTGATAAAAACGATTAAATATATATTTTTTTTCATGTAACATTACTTTTTTTTGTACTTTATTATATTAAAATACTTTTTTTTTACCTTATATAACATTGCTATGAACGTAAAAATATTTTTTTAATTGGATATCTTAAAAGATTCCAATAGACTAAGCGCACCTACAGCGGACTTTCAATGTGTCTGGCAAGATGTAAAAACCATTAAAACTGTCCGGCTTTTGAGGTAACATATTTCTATAGGTCCCCAAGTAACATATATAAAATTTAGCTTTTATACTATAACGAAAGTATAATTATAATTTATTAAAGTTTAGGGGTGTCTGGCAGAGGGTAGCTACCCTAATAAATGTCCGGCAATGCAATAACGTGATTTGTATAGTTATCCTGAAGAAAATATAAAAAAAATAAGTTTTATAGTTTAAGGAAAGTAAGGTACTATTTTATACACCTTTACTACCTGTTACCTGCCCAAGTAACAACAATCCAAACTCTATGGTCTGGTCGTTCTTACCTGTGTTAGAGACACACATAGAAACTTTCAGCTTTTATAAAATAATGAAGGTCTGGCCGTCGTGGGCTCTTGCTCAAAGATAACAACAACAACAACAACATCCATCATCAGAAAATTTAAAAACTACTGTATATACATGCACTGGAACCCAGAATTTATGACTTGTTGATATCACAATGTTATCAATAACTAAAATAGTAACTACTTGTTTTTGACGTGAATACGTCTTTAAAATTGCTTCCATAAGGACGCAATAAAAAAAAACTAATGATAACAAAATCGGGGGATACAGTTTCGTGTTGTAACTATATATCTATCACCCCACCCAAATTTCAATTATACCACTGGATAGCTAAAGAATCAAAGAATTTATTACGATAAGTAAGGACTGTAACACATCGCGCGCGGGGGAGGGGGCAGCCCCGCCATTTTGAAGGCCATTTTGCTGCGAAAGGGCATCTCAACAGCAATCGAATGGCACCAATAAAACACCATATGATCGAGTCAAGCAGTGCCGGCAACGTAAAATAATGAATGCGGCCGACAGGATAACGACGATGCCTGTAAATCTGCAGCTGGGACTGTTGAAATTATGTTATGTATTCATGTACAACAAACGGCCGTGTCCATAACACAGCCACACCCCCTTTTTTACATTAGACAGATCTACGACTGACCACCAACTCGCCTGATGTTATGTGACGGTGTGGCCGAAGATGGAGTTCGGCAATCTAGAAGAAATCTAGTTGGGGGGGTTCTAAGTTAATTTTCTTAACTTGTAAGTATGTTTAAAATACAAAGTCAAAAAATTGTGGTAATATTATGAAGCATCATCACTACTCTTAAATACTATTTTTGTATGCGTAAGTAGTAAAAAATAGCACGTCACACGATGCTCTTAAGAGAAACGTTGTAGTACGATCTTTTGCCAGTAAAATTCGCGTTTCACATACAACAGGACAAAACTGTTTTCTACCTCTAAATATTAACCGATTTTAATAATCCTTTTTCATATGGTTGGAACCATAAATGGCTATGTCTCTACTGTTTGCTTTTTTAAGTTTTTTTTTTTTTTACTTCGATATTTTAATAAAAAAAAATTAAATTCCTAGAGGCATAGGCATTTATAATTGACAGTGATTTAGTATATATCTCAAAATAATTTTACAAATTCACTCAAATTAAGATACTCGTACTAAAGCTCTTCATATATTTTCATATCACCATTATTTTATTTTATTTTTATTTTTATATTCAAGGAAAACCAACGGCATACAAATCAGAATAGCAGAACATAGCGAATTCACAGGTGCCCAGAACAGTTTTCACCTACAAAAAAAAACTCATATAAAATACAATGTCTGTCCGTATTTATAATTTAAATCAGGTTTAAAAAAATCATCGAAATCGCTTAAGTTTTCCAAACCAGTTTTCTACTATTTGTAAGCGCGCAGCTATCTCTCTCCCGCATTACACCAATTTTAAACATATAAAGTCATTGAGTAGAGATATTAGAAAAGTGAAAGAAGAATTTGTTTATTTAGACAGGACAAATGTTTTAAAAACAGTGAGAAACGAATTTATTTATTTCGATAGGAGAAATATACAAATATAAAAAGTTTTCTTCGATATCTTTCAAATTGGCTGAAGAGTAGGAAAATATATGATTTTCACTACTCCGTCGCCAGTATATATGATGTCTCAATAAATCTATTTTTAAATATTTTTCCTATCTAAATAAACGAAATCATGTCTCACTTTTCTAATATACCTACTCAATGATTTTATATATTTAAAAACGTGATGCGCGAGAGAGATAGCTGCGCGCTTTGAGCCCATCCTTAGCACAAATAGCGGAGACAGTGCGTATCACTATCATTTTTAGCATGCGTGATAGTGATAAAAGCGTATGGCTATTTATATGGCCGCCACCATTCTGCTTAAACTTAATGTGTGATATCAGTGATAAGCACAGGCAGAACTGATAAGATTTTCGTACAAACTAAACATTTATTATATTAGTGATAAAAACCAATGAAATTCTGCTTTGGAACAAAATAATGTTGATGCCAAAGATATCGCCTCTTTGCTTCTATAATGGGTTATTTTAAAAATTGCAATTTTACAGAAGAATATTTCTAACTTTAAAAAAAATATTGTGTTTAAACGAATATTTTTTTACTGTTGACCTATAATACAAATTATAACGCATAAGCTATCCAAAACCTTGACAATATCCTGTTACATCATTTAGAAGTTTAGCAAAACATTGGCTCTATTTAAATATGTCACATTGTACTTGCAATTTTTTTTTTGTTAGGGTGCCAAATGGGCTTTGGCAGCCCCGGCTGGTCACTGCGACCTTTACAGATCTATTGTGACATCCCCTATTACTTACAGCACCTCTCCAAGTCCAATGCTGAGCATGTAGTCAGTGGCCTTGGGGGAGGAGGTTTTTATCTCATTGGGTGAGATTATGTGGCCTCCAAGGTGCCGGCTTCTGCTATGGTGCAGAGGCTCACATTCGCACAGGACATGTATGGGCGTTTCGTCCTTTGTGCGACAGAACCTGCGAGTGGTGTGTTCACCTAGGCCCATAGTGTAGGTGTTTGTTAAGCTTGCAGTGTCCGCTAAGGGTTCTAACCAGGACTCTTAGTCGAGTCCTGCTTAGCCGTAGAGCTTCCCTGGAAAATTTCGCAGTGAAGCCTGCTATAAGCAGTTTTGAGTGTCTCAAGCCAGGTTTATTCTTCCAGAGCTTCAGTGCCTGGTCATGCCCCCAAGCCTTTAAGGCACTGTAAGCGCCGCTGATGGGTATGCCACAGAAGGGTTCGGGTCCTATCGGTGGATTTTCCGCACCAGCTCTTGCTAATTCGTCAGCAGTCTCGTTGCCGCTGATTCCGCAGTGCCCAGGAACCCATGCCAATGTTACCGAGTTAGTAGAGCTTAGGATGTTTAGTAACTGAGCACACTCTAAAGTGAGTTTAGAATCAATTTTATCCGACATCAAGGCTTTTAATGAAGCCTGACTGTCGGAGAGGATGACTATCCTTTTGTCTTTATATGACCTGAGCAGGTTTTCATGTACGCATCTTATAATAGCGTACATTTCGGCCTGGAAGACGGTGGCGTATTGTCCTAGGTGAACCGTAAGGTTGGCCTTAGGGTCGCCGCCGTATATCCCTGCGCCTGCTCTGCCATCTTTCCTGGAACCATCTGTATACCAGATTATGTCACCGGACTTTAACTCTTTAGGCGTGTTGTCCTTCCAAGTCGTCCTATCAGGTACCTTAAATAATGTCCTGAAGTTTGTTATGCCTGTCATGGTATCTGAGGGCATAGCCATGATGGGGTTTTTGATGAGGTCTTCGTAGAGTTTCCTCATGGTCAGCGATCTCCAATTTACACGATTAGATATAGAGGCTCGTAGTACCGCAGATCTCGCGCATGATTGCACGTGTATGTGCAAGGGTACAAGGTTAAGCAGAGCCTCTAGTGATGCAGTGGGAGTTGTGGAGAGCGCCCCAGTAGCTAATAAGCAGGCAAGTCTTTGTATGCTGTTGAGGGCATTGATGCAGGTCGCCTGGGAAGTCTTCCTCTGCCACACTACGCAGCTATAAGTGATCATGGGTCTCACAATGGCGGTATACAGCCATAGTGCGACCGTTCTTGCAAATACCTATATTAGTAAGATAAGTGTTACTAACCAGGTGTGTTGATGATATTTAGTTTTGTTATGACACTAATACTTTAAACAACAATAAGTGATACTGTCGAAATTTCACGTTTTAATAACAAGTTTTGTTTCGTTGTTAAAACAAATCCCCCCGCGTAAGCAAAAACGTAATATAGCGATCCGACACAGTTGCGCCATTTCTTTCACTCACAAATTCATTATCATACGCGTAACAAATACCACATTTGAAAGAAAAATATAATCGAACATGGCGGTTTTATTACATTATGTTAGACTTACCACGCTTTTGAAGCAAATAGGCGATATGTTATTTGTTTAATTGAGGTGCAATCTATTCACAGTTATTCTCTTATCTAGTCTTCAATAAGATTTTAAGACTAAGCAAAGACTGTATTATTGAAACCAGATATCTGATAGAATACATTATGTATATATATATGTAATATCATATGTATGTAATTACAACAAAAAAAAGCATAAATATTTTATCCGCTATCGATTTCGATTCCCATAGTTACAAGCTTTGATTATTTCGACACTAAACAGTGTTGTGGCATTTCTACAGAACACACAAATATTTAATCATATAAAAAAAAAATCTAAAAAATATACAAAAGTTTCATACGTTTCTACTTTTGGCATATATAAGTATTACTGATTACTCCTAAAGTTGGCAAAACAAGATAAC
Source organism: Lycia hirtaria (assembly GCA_947563715.1). Taxonomy (NCBI): domain Eukaryota; kingdom Metazoa; phylum Arthropoda; class Insecta; order Lepidoptera; family Geometridae; genus Lycia; species Lycia hirtaria. The sequence continues at coordinate 3,125,065 of OX387379.1, forward strand.
CTATCGGCTCATTTTTACGAGTGCAGATAAGAGATAATGTACTTACGGCTGCCTTGCTTGGCTTGTACCCTGATGTGTCAGTCTGCTGGCACGTCGGGACTAGCTCTTGTAGAGAATCATAGCCTTTCTTGATAGCATCCCTTCTCTTCTGTTCAGCCTGGGAACAATATTCAAAGCAATTAAGTTAATGCAGCTTAGGTAGGAGACTTTACTTTTTTACATTTTGATTGTATCTTGTACTAATGTATATGTCACTGGAAAATAACAAGATCCGCAAGTTAAACCTAAAAATTTTAGGAAATTTATAAACTTTCGTAGGATTCTAAACGAGAGATATTTTACGGTTAGGTTAGGGGTTTTTTTTTATTTTTACCTAATCTAATCTAACCTAATCTAAACTAACCTAACCTAACCATATAAATTTACTACGAGATGTCGCAAATTGATAAATTTACGAATATGTGGGCGTAAAATAATACAATTTATCTCTCCTTTAGAATCCTACGAAAGTTTATAAATTTCATAGAAAATTTTAGGAAATTTATAAACTTGCGGATCTTGTTATATTCCGGTGACATATATAAACTAATATTCACAATTGTACTTTTAGATACCTATTTGAATCATTATCATCATCATCATCTCAGCCACAAGAAATCCACTGCTGGAGATAGGCCTCCCCCATGGATTTCCAAAAAGACCAGGTGGAGCCGGCCTACATCCAGTGTCTTCCTACCACTTTTATGATATCTTCTGTTCACCTATTTGAATAAATGAATTGAATACCAATTTCCAGGTATTGTTTTGAGGCAAATTGCTAGTGCAAGTGATAATGATGGTGATGAAATGTATTATATTTATTCCTAGATACTTAATTTTTTTTTAAAGCCAAACTTCATAATGATTCATTCAGCCTTTGATTATAAAAAGGTAACAAATGGACAGACACACAAAGATACTTTCACATTTATTTTAGTAAATTATTATACTAGTTAGATCTGCCAGTAACTTCATTAAATTCAATTTAACTTCTGAAAGTTCCTATCATTGCTATATATAATTGAAGTCTGCTAACTCTCACAACATCTCTCTCTCTCATAACCAGCACAATAAACTAGACCTGCATATAGATTACCTTTTCTTTTGTCAGAATCATAAAATAGTGGATTAACTGAATGACCCAATTTATATAAACAGGGCTGGTGATAATGTAGTTTTAGTTTGTTGACCTTGATCATGATTTTGTTGGGTATGAGGGTTTCTAAAATGTTTGACCAGAATATACACTGTGCACATAGTACTCATACCACAAATGCTAGAAAGAGATAGAAGCCTTACAATTAAGCAATCTGCTTCACAAGCGATCTAAATAATAATAATGATGATATTAATTAATAGGCAATTGAATAATTAATTAAGTAACTACTACAAGAAAATTGTACCTTAAAAAAAAAATATAGTAATGAGCAAGGGTGACTTCAATTCAAGATAATTGTAATTTTTTTTATTGTTTTTCTATTGATGCTAAAATTTAATTAATGCAATCAAAACATTAACTGCCGATAATATACACTTTGCATTTTTTCTACTCCAACACAGGTGTGCCTACACATGTCAAGTGTGTTGGCAAAGTTTCTTTACAAAGATGCGAAAAAAACACGCAGTATTGGTGTGCATTTAAAAATACCTCAGAAGTTGTGTTAAAAAAACTGGATATTATTAAATCTATTAAAACTTATAGTTGAATGATTCCTTTGGAACTTTCCGGTTCTGGAATTATTATATTCATACCTGGGTATGAGCTTCCCTTCTCCTTTCCTTAAAGCTGAGGGTGGAAGCTTTGTTGTCACCACTGTCATCTTCATCTTCTGTGTTAGATAAACACCGTTAATTAGAAAATATATATAACTTTATATAAAAAAACAATTAAACCTCTAGTTTTATTACTTGAAAATGTACACCAATTACTTATAAAAGGCGTTACATTATTAAAATATCTTATCTTAACACAGTATGCCGCTATCACCATAATAGTTTAGTATCTAAGACAGAGCTATTTATGTTCTTTGTAAATTATAAAGGTACCTGTGTTTTGGTTCGACGACGAAGGTGTCTGGTGGATATTATGGATGGATCCGCTGCTACCACAACGGGGATACATTTTCAATGGATTATTACAATAAGTAATAGCGCAAACACGTGTAAATTAGTTTGGGAGGTGTGAAACTTTTATCTTACGAACTATCAGGTATTTGCTAATTCACTTTGTACTGCGATGACAGTAAAAATGCGTTAAAAGCTTGTGTAATTAAATTCATTTTCTATAATAGATATTTAGATTTAAATTACGCAATAAGCAACAAAATCAAAAATAAAAATACAGACGTTTTTCAGACAATCCCACAACAATCCTTTGTGTAATTGTCTGTGTCTGACTGACACCAACTGACAACATTGATGATGACATTAAATTGACACTATATTTTTTATTTTACTTTGAAAACATTGCCGCTTTAGACTGGCATACGTTTTATGCATATGCCAGCATGCTTACATCTTCCTATAAGCTTAAAGAAAGATGTAATAAACATGCAATGGATGTAATGAACATGCATGGGATTCAATTTTTTATAATCAATTTTGAGTAAGAGGCAAGAATAAACAAATAAACACACTAAAGTAAAACTGGGATAGATGTGTTACATTTTATTATTTTGTGTGCCATTTTCTACTTTCACTATAATTTTTGATTGCGTTTTGTTTTCTTTGACCTATCGGTGTTCAAAAAATCATTTACAAATTCGAAAAAAAAATATTTTTTTTTCATATTTGGTGAATTTTACCAACGAACGGAATAATGTCACCCATAAATGAAGAATTGTTCGCTACGCTCTTATACGATCTAAAAATCTTTTTATATCGTCTAAGGCTACGCTCATTAAATACCTACCCTGTATTCTACAACATCCACTATTTCTTAGTATACTCTTTTCGAACTATTTTAGCGTGGATAGTGAAGTGACTACTACAGAAAATGGTTAATGGTTAAAAAAATATATATTTTTTCAAAATTATAACAAATTAAAGAATCAAATTCAATAGTGACGTAACATACTTTTTTTCGACGCGGTGTGCAACACAGTCACGATCAAGGTTACAACTGTGGAGAGCCCGGCTTACAGCGGTGTAGCAGGCCTTTATTTGTGTCAGTTTTTTTATTGTATTTGGACTCACTCACATTTGGCATTTGCCAGTGCCAAGCATTAAGATTTTTTCAAGTTTTTTGAATAAAACAAGTTGTAAATGTTTTAGTTACAGAATAAGTCACTTATACAGTCATTTTCTAATTCGAGTCGTGCTTCAGTAACGCGGTAGCAACTTTATATGGATTTTTGTTGACAACGTGAAAAGGCACGTTTCGTCGCTTCATTTCATTTGCCCATACTTACGCACTTGAACAAACATTTAATGAATAAAATACTACTATTTTTATAGTATTAAAGTTCAAAATAACACATGTTTAGGAAAATTTACTAAAACAACAATACGTTTTCATAACGTTCCCGCCAAAACTCCTTTGTGTCAGATATAGCCTGCTAGCCTTGCTAGTCTTGGGTGTCCTTTCCATTATAACAAAATAGATTCAAATCATTCAAATATACTGTTGTCAATGGTCAGCGCGCATCATTCAATTTCGTTCGTTTCGTGTTCATTCGTCAACAATAACCTTCATTCAGTCAGGCAACAAAAAAACATTTTTTGTGAAAGCGTATCGTTTTTGGAACTACTGCGTCTCATTTCAGTTTTATTACAAAAGAAAATCTTGAACAAATCTTCCAAAAAAATGTGCATGAACTCTTGATTGGGTGAATTGTTTGTTATATTTTTGAAAATTCACATTGACCATGTAAAGAAATCATACATAATTTCTCAAGTGATTAAGTTCCGATCGCCATCCATGGCCACCATTTTATAATAAACTCGCTGATCTTCGAAAGTAATATTTTTGTTCAGTAAAATATATGTATGGTTTATGTTGCAAATGATTCGATTAGATGCTGGAATTCTCATATTTTATGTGGTGTCCTAAAAGGTCGGTCGATCGTTTCTAGAATTTGAAAAATCATGGAGTAGGAATGACTAAATATTTGGTTAAATTTTCAGAAAATAACTAATCGGTAAGCTGGCTAAGATGGTGTCAACTAGGCAGATGAGTAGCGTTGGAGGTGGCAGCGGGGGCGGCGATGGTAGCGGGCCTTCGGGCTCGGAGCCGGCAGCCGTGCCGCGCGTCACTCGACATTCGAGCGCGCTACTGCCTGGAGGCTCTTCACCACACGCCAGTTCCTCCAAGTGTACAGCCCTGCTGCCGGCTCCCAAAACCTACACAACCAACCTGCTAGATTTGCCTGTTGAAGTCATCGAAAATATATTTTGCTACCTGGGATTCAAGAGTGTCTCAAATCTCAGATTGGTTATTATTTTTTTCATTTCCATATGTTACCATATTAATACATTTACATATCATTCTATTTGTATGTTATCTACTAACATTTTTATTGCAAACTGGTCTCGGATCAAAGAAATATTTTAGCCTTATCTAATTAACAGATAATTGTTATAGTACTTTTTAGGATTCAACAGATTTTTTGTACCTGAATTTCAGAAATCTCCAGTGGTATGGTGTTAAACTCAAAATAGTACTGAATTCAGTGATAGAGTTGAAAGTATTAAGTTAAATGAAACACAAATGTTGTTTTTTAAATTTTGTGACCAAATGATATACCAATTAATATATCTCATAGTTTTGCTTTGTGACCTGACTATAACCAGTGAATATACCATTTGAATATTCACATGATCTTTGACACCTCTATGGGCTATCTAAGGTCACTACTTACGATAGTTAATAGCTATCTTATTTATCACCAAACAATGCTTTGTAGCCTAAATGCATCATCTTTTTGCGATATTAGTATATTTGTATAAAGGCAATTAGGGGAGAATTGAATATGATAAAAATTATCAAGGATAATATTTTATCTCATGGAGTACGAAGAATGTCTAAGTGAAATAGTGAAAGGAATCATGTCATGTTTATTGCCTAGTACAATAAAGGCAAGGCAAATAATGATGCAATACAAAGTAATGTTTTTTTTTCCATTGGCAGGTTAACCGGCAATTCAACACCATTTGCAGTGGTGTTCTAAATTCTACATTTCAACGCTTGCAAAACCAGATGCTCCATAGATTTCAATCTATAAAGGCTAAGATGCCTAGAAGGGAGTCCGCTCGTAGAAGCCACCCTTTGGCTTGTGAGTCGGATATTATTGAAACTCTGCACATGAGACTCAGTCTGCTGCAGATGACATTCGGAAAACATATTGAGAGGAAACACTGCTGTTTCTTCCCTGGAGAGGTAACTATTTTTTATTCATAACTTAATACCTTTTAACCCATATTCAAAGTTTTACCTGATATGCGAAGTAGCTTTTCTGAGGGATTGTATCTGTAATTATGTACAAAAAGAAAACTAGAGTCGCCAACATAGCAAAGTTAGATGGTAACAGTTGGGGTATATGCATTCTTAAAGTTTCTGGCTGCCTAGTCTGGAGACTGTCTGACTTGCGATCTGCAGGTCCAGGTTCAAATCCTGCCGCCTACTTCAAATGGTGAAAGAAAACATTATGAGGAGACCTACATGTCTGAGATTTTGCAATGTTCTTGAAGATGTGTGAACTCTGCCAACCCACACTTGGCCAAAGTGGTAGACTAGGGCCTTTCCTTCTCACAATGAGATGCCTGCACCCAGCAGTGGGATGGTTTAGACAAGCAGGGTTGATTTTGATGCATTCTACAGTGGAGATCACATTTTTTTTAAAACTAAATAATCTAAGTTCGACTACCAACTCACCTGATGGTATGTAATGCATGTTGATTTACAAACCTTGTGCATGTGTTGGCAAATATAGTTTAGGACACCCTGAGGTGCCTGAGATATGAGACTGACATATATGGTAAGCAGTTGCTGGAAATAGAAAGCTGAAGTTTGAGCCGAGTGACTTTCAAATGGGTGATGCTTATTTCCAGCAATAGACTATGGTGGCATAATGACGTAGTTGAAAGTATAATACCGCCGAAAAGTTCTCGTGTGGAGATCACACACCAGTAAATGCAGCGTAGAAAGACCAACCACGAGATGGACAGATGACCTCATACAAGTGGCCGGAAGACGGTGGATACAGACTGCTTCTAGCCGGTAATCAATGGGGGAGGCCTATGTCCAGCAGAGGACTTGTGGCTGAGATGATGATATGTATTTGTTAACATAAAACTTTCTATATCTGTTTCTTAATTTAGACAAAAGGCTTCTCAATAATTATTGCTTCTTCATACTCACTTGTTATTGGCTATATAACATTAAAGAAAATTTATGTGGTGGATTTGAAAACCTAAAATATTATTTTAAGTCTCATACACACTTCTCCCTATTATTATAAATGTGAAAGTGTGTGTGTATGTGTTACTTTACATGAAAATAAGATGATAGTGAATAGATTTAAATAAAATTTAGTGTGATGTAGATTATAACCTCGATTAACACATAGTCTACTTTTTAACCAACTGCTTAAGAAGGATGGTTATGTTTTTCGAGTGTATGTATGTATGTGGGTATGAATGCATGTTTCTATATAATCGCCTTCAGTCTAAAGGGCTTGACCGATTTTGATGTGAGAGCAGTCGTTAGATTCATCTTCACTTCCTGAGTGTCATAGCATAGGCTATTTTTTTTTTTGAAAAAATAATAATATATCTCCCAAAAGTTTTTCTTAACCTACAATGGAAATTTTGTAATAGACAGTGATTTTCCTAGAATTATTCTAAAAAAAATTACCCATACTTTCTCATTAAGAACGAACACTCAACAGCGTATCAAGCGTAACGAAATCGTTAGTTAGACTGCAAAAACTAGTAGTCTGCAGTCTGTTATTTAGTTATTCTTGTTATCAAAAATATGGAATAGCGAGTGACACCGCAGGGCGCAGATAGTGTGTAATTTATAAACCGGAATTTATATTAATAGAATGAGTATATATTTCAAATACAATATTATTGCCATCTATATGATATAAATTTGTAGGCAACAAAACAAACAAACAAACACTAGTGAAAATAATTTTGTAAGAAATATTTTTAGGAACTAATTTCAATGTTTTTGAGATGCCGGATGTTTTTATATCATTGATTATTTTTAGGGTTCCGTACACAAAGGGTAAAACGGCTAACCCTATTACTAAGACTCCGCTGTCTGTCACCAGGCTGTATCTCATGAACCGTGATAGTTAAACAGTTCAAATTTTCACAGATGATGTATTTCTGTTGCCGCTATAACAATAAATACTAAAATACAGAATAAAATAAATATTTAAGAGGCTCTCATACGACAAACGTGTTTTTTGACGTTTTTATAGATAATGGTACGGAACCCTTCGAGCGCGAGTCCGACTCACACTAGGCCGGTTATTCAAAGTTTTATGGTGAAGAATGCTACGATATCAATATCTTGCCTTATCTTTTTTACTAACAATTCTCATTTAGTTGATAAAATAATCTTGCATAATTTTTTGCGCTTAAAATTAAATATATTTCTAATTACATAGATTTAATATATATAAATTAAAGTTGTTTAAATTTTCAAATGAAAACGTAAAATAAATACCTAAAAAATATTTTAAATAAATCATTTGCAATGGTCTTTATGAGTAGTCCATTTCCGGAAATAATAGAAGCCTCACAAATTGAATCACATTTTGAAGTGATTATGGATATTTTATTTTCATTTTTTTCTTTTTCTCAATAAATTTACTAGGTTTTATTCTGCTTTCGGTTGTACTCACTGTAGAACAGACGATCTATATGACTGATTCTTATTAATTTCCAATTGGATTTTTAGAGATCCATACCTTAAAGAGAAAATCGGATTCAGAACCCTTATAGGATCACCCTGTTTTCTGTCTGTCTGTCAAGACCTTTTATCTCAGAAACGCGTGAAAGTATTAAGCTGAAATTGGTATCAAAAACGTACATCCCTTGAAATTATATAAAAATTCATGCTTCAAGTCTAAAGTCTAACAAACCCTAAAAAACCGGACAAGTGCGAGTCGGACTCGCCCACCGAGGGTTCCGGACAAACTAGTAGATAAAAGGGGGAAATCATATATTTTTTTTATATTTTCCTTCATAAACCGAAAAATATACATAGTAAAAATATTTAAAAACCTGTTTTAGCTTTTGCTACTGAAGCTTTTGCTCTTTCATATGATACCCCACATGATACGGTTAATTCACTTTAAAATTTGGACCTTCTAAAGACACTATTTTTTTTGTGATAAAAAATGTCCAGTTTTCGGATTTTTTCCTATATGTGTACTCTAATACAATGCTTCTTGCCAAATTTCATTGTTCTAGGTCAACGGGAAGTACCCCATAGGTTTTGATTCCCTTATGAGTGTCGAAATGTGCGTTTTTTACGATATATTCGGTTGTAACTTTTTTTTACGAAAACTTAGAAACTTTATTTTTCTTTCTGCAGCAAGATACTATGGATTTTCGTATATACATAGTTTTAATTTCAACTCGATACCTTCACGCGTTCCCGAGATAAAAGTCTTGACACTCGACGGACGGACAAACGGACAACAAAGTGATCCTATAAGGGTTCCGTTTTTTCCTATTGAGGCACGGAACCCTAAAAATGACGACCAATGGGAAACGGTTCACGTGTGGTTCTGTTACGGAGCGGTCTTGATTAACTGAATTGTCCCCCAGGTCTCAGTGTTCATTTCCATTGTTCATGCATCATGCATAGGAGTACGGAATCCTCGGTATGCTAGTGAAACTCGTACTTTGCCGAATTTATATTGTATACTTGTCGAGATTGTAATTCAATCAATGAAATGATGCTAGTCACTATTTATCAAGAATTATAGGTCAAATTTAAATAACGTTTCAGCCTGAGGACTACCGTTTTTAATAACAAATTATACACTTTAGAAGTTTAATAAACGAATAAAAATAAAGCACAAGGCTAAAATAGTTAATTCATTCAATTAAAGTACATTTTGAAGAAAAACTGATCAACATTTTAATTATTTAAATGATAGAGCCGTACTGTCGTATTCTTTCAGAAAAGTAGTTTTTGCAATCTAACTTACGATTTCGTTACGCTTGATGTTGAGTGTAGGTTTTTATGAGAAAGTATGCGTAAAATCGCTGTAAATTATTATAAATGCATAGTTTTAGAATAATTCTGGTAAAACCACTTGTTTATCACGAAAAAGTTCGTTGGAGGTTACGAAAAAACATTTTTTTTTTGCTTGAGATGTATTATTATTACGAAAAAATATAGACTATGACACTCTAGAAGACGAATCTAATCACACTTCGCACATCAAAATCGGTCAAAATCAAAATGAAAGATTATTATGTTATTCTACGTCCTATACTGTAAAGCCTAGAACACACGAAATCGACAGTGAAGACACTAGAATTACTGTTATTACTTATTCGCACATAGGATTTTAATGAAACTTTTCTGTTATCCTAATATTGTGATAGCGAAAGTAACTCGATCTCTGTATGTTTGTTATCTTAACGATTGAACGGCGGAATCGATTTTATTGAAACTTGGCACAGATAGCTGAGGACCTGGAGGTGGACGCAAGTACGCTAAAATGTGAAATACACTTTCAAATTGATCTTTTTCGAATGATACAATCTAGTGTCTTACAATCATGGGTCACTAGGTTGCTTCTAGCTAAACGATCTCCATCGTAGACCATAACGGCGCTTAACATCGAACCTTTCACGGTCCAGAACAAGTCTACCATCGAATAAATTATTACAGTGAGCTCCAAGACCTTGCTTCTTGCCAAATTTCATGATTGTAGCTCAATGGGAAGTACTATGTAGATTTCAAATGACAAAATAGTCAAAATATAAGACAAAAGTGGCTGTTTTTAGGGTTCCGTACCTCAAAAGAAAAAAACGGAACCCTTATAGGATCATTTTGTTGTGCGTCTGTCTGTCTGTCTATCCGTCTGTTCGGGTGTCAAGACCTTTATCTCGGGAACGCGTAAAGGTATCGTGTTCAAATTTAAACCATATACGCAGATCCATAGTCTCTTAAATTTCTCAGTTTTTGTAAAAAAAAAGCTACAGCCGAATATGTCGTAAAAAACGCACATTTCGACACTCACAAGGGAATCAAAACCTATGGGGTACTTCCCGTTGACCTAGAACTATGAAATTTGGCAAGAAGCATTGTGTTAGAGTACACATATAGGAAAAAATCCGAAACTGGACATTTTTAATTTAATCACAAAAAAATAGTATCTTTATGCAAGGAATGAGGGTCCAAATTTTAAAGTTCTTTAAGCGTATCATCTGGGGTATCATATGAAAGAGCTTCATTAGCATAAGCTAAAACAGGTTTTTAAATATTTTTACGATGTATATTTTTCGGTTTATGAAGGAAAATATAAAAAAATATTTGATTTCCCTCTTTTATCTACTAGTTTGTACGGAACCCTCGAAACCCTTTGGGCGAGTCTGACTCGCACTTGTCCGGTTTCTTTTATTCAGTCACTTTTATGTCATACAATTGACACATTTGATGAAACGTGACACGTCCTTCGCTCGTTACTAAATCAAAAAAAGTTTGCCGCCGACAGGAAACGCTTCGCATAAGGTTCAGTTACGGATCGGTTTTGACTAACTGAATTGTTCCCCCAGGGCTAATTACATAACAAGATGTGCTTTAATCTAAGAATATTTGTAACTTCACATATTTTGTACCTTTCTTACGCCCTAATCATTATACTATGTCATTATACTATGGTGTCAATAAAGTATTTTTGTATTGTATTGTATTGTATATTTTCTACAGTAGGAATAGCCTGAAATGCTAGGCGTTCACGTACAATATCAAATTCAAATAACGCGATAAATCCGTTAAAATTTGTTTCATTTCAATGAGTAACATTAAGAAAACAAAGATTAAGTTCAAATAAATAAGTTACCTACCTATTCAACACACACGATGGGGTAGATGAGTATACAATATTATTATAAAACCAACGTGGTTATATTCTCATTTTTTATTTAAACAAACTCGTATGTTTATATATAAAAAAAAACATCCCCACATTACATGCTTTAGCTTAGCTATGTACTTCAAAAAAAAAACATTTTTTTTTTCAAGTTTTATTCTACGACTTTCTCGGCGTATTGATTATGTACAGTACATATGTTCATGCCAAATTACAGCTTTCTAGTACTAATAGTCTGACCAAAACCGCGGACAGGCAGGCCACGAATATGGCGAAATATAAGGGTTCCTTATTTACTACGGAACACTAAAAACCTTATCGTGCCGATGCTAGGCAAGACAAGTGAGAATAGAACCTTGCTCATATGTATTTGTGGTTTCCAGATATTAGATGAGGTGTACAGTATTCTGTCGTACCTTAAAACGACCACCAAGTTAGCGAGGCCTTACAAAGTGACAGATGAGTTGTTTGACTTAACAACTATGGCGATGGAGTATTTCAAGGAACATATCGAGCCCAATCTGCCTGAGATCACATACTTCGGGACGGATTTCTTTGATATAACCACTGCATTTTCACGTAAGTATTAAGTTAACTGTTCGTTTTAATATAGGTACGAGGTATACTCTTTACATGACCATTTGAAGATATATATAATTTATTTCCCTGGACCTGAAGGTCTTATCGTCGACTGGCACAGACGATGAAGATATTATAATATGTTATCTTAGAACATATTTCCAATATCGCCACTCATTACATTACTCGTACATGAAGCATGTACACAATGAATACGATATGGCTAGTGATAATTGATAGTATCTTCCTCGTCTGTAACAGCCTTTAAAATTGAATATCTGTTAACTCAATGACTCGCAATATTCTCGCGTTATCGGGATGCATGCTATATTTCAGATTACACATCGCTATGTATTCACGTAGTAATTGGAATGTTTGTTTTCGAATGTAGTGGCTGTGGCATACATGACGTTGCGGCCCTGCGTTACCCATTGGCGTTTAGTGAGCCGAAATAGTTATATCGCAGTGCAACAACGCAGGGTACTAGCGAGTGGTAGTCGAGCTTAACCTGTCAATAAGTCGATAGCTGGTACGTAAACAATAGTATGTTTGAAAACCAACTGTACAGGAGACTACCGTTTTAAAGATGTTTTTGTTTTGAAATTTACTCCATGATTAGATTCATGGTGTGAATTTCAAAACAAAAAAGTTTTTATATTCAACGATTCAGTGAAAGAAAACATCATTAAAACGCTCTGCTGTACAGGTGGTTTTTCAAACATACTATTGTTTACATAGGAGCCATCGAAGTAAAACTTGCAGCGCCCATATCGCCACACTTGTAATCTCGGCCTCATTGTAGGTAGTTATTTTAAGGATAGATGAAGCATAAGTGACGTTTTGTGGTGCTGCGTTACACCTGTTGATCATTTGCGTTCAGTGCTTCGAAATTCGAAATGTGGCTATGAGACATGTCTTGAACTTGATAATGACTTTTTACTTGACTTAGGATTGTGTAACTAGATCTAATATAACATTCATAACACCTGAAAAAAATCTCAATACTCGACTCCGGTAAATGCGCTAAACGCGCGGGTCCAATACAATAAAAGGAAAATTGTGACATTTCATTGTCACGTTATTACAGCTGGCGAGAGCAGCAAATCGTACATGTGCATGGACTCTCCCCCGCCGAGCGGGTTCGAGCCGGCGGGTGGGGCGGGGGGCGCCGCCCCCGAGCGTCGCGTCTCCGCCCTCAACATGTACCTCGAGGAGAGCCTGCCGCCCTCGCCGCCGCCGCCGCAGAGCAACATGGTGCTACGCAAGAGGATACACCGCATCAAGCAGGGCATGAAAAAGTAAACACCGCACTCTATTACACTAAATATGCAGGAATTTTATTTCATAGGAATAATAGTTTAAATTGATAACATACTAAAATGTTATACATATACTAATGAAATTATTTCGATCGATCAATAGACTTCCGAGATATACACATTTAAATGTTTAGAGGAGGGATGTATCTGTCCCTCTCTCGCGAAGCAACAGTTTGTATTGATGACGTCATCGTTCGCGATCGTGTGCTCTCTAACATGAAATTAAAATGCTTAAAACTTTCTTATTTTAAAAAATATATCAATTTTGTTTTCATGGATTGGATCTATTCATAGTTAGTCTTTTCATGACCAAATAAAAATTAATCATGCATATTACCTATTAATCTTAAAACTTTCATAAAGCGCTGCCTAACTTAGGTGCCCCTATTCTCAACTTGTCGAATTTGGAATCGGGTCGGAAACTATATCTCCTTCTCTGTCATTCTTTATGGAAAAAATAGTGGTGGAAATAGAGTTTCTTAACTGATTCCAAATCCGACAAGTCTTGAATAGCCCAACAGAGACGCGTGTGAGCCCTGAGGAAATTGACAGCTCCGTAACAACTCGAAGACTCGCTCTTAGACCGAACAGTATCATTTATTTTGCATTATGGGACAGTACATATAAATAACATAATATAATTTAAATACATTATAACTACATAAATGCAAAAATCTAATATTCGAAATAGATATTATTATATTCGTTATCAGCAATTTTTTCTGCGTCGAATAGTCAGACGCCCGTAGCTCTACGACCATTACAAAAAGTTATACAGCATTGAAAAAACCTGCGTTTTCATGAGGGACCCTCATATGAATGTGTAAATGAAGCTGTAAATAGCATAAAAACTGCATGTTCTTATAATCATTTAAAACAATTTCGCTTTTTCAAATTACACGATGCCGATAGTTACTGCACTGTTAAAATTTTGATCCATGTTGGTTACAGTGTTATCATGTATAAAAAAAATGCAACTGTTGTAAACCACATAAACACGGCTCAAAAGAGACTTCTAGTAGTTTTATAGCAGTTTATTTGATAGTAGATCACAAAATACAATACATCTACAAATATGGCACTTGTATTGTTTGCATATCTAATAGTAAAAGAGATGATTTTTTCTGGAATCATTTTTTTTTTGGCTTTGCTGAAAACTGCATATTGTGGGTTACAGCAGCTTTTAACCACCGATATTTGTCACTGAATAATGCACTGTTGTATGGAGTTGCCGATGTGTGTTTTGGGTTAAAACTCCCTTTCTCATCTTCTTTGTTTGGAATTGGAATACAAACCTACGCACACTGTGTACTATTCAATCGCTAAGCTATTACCTTGTAATTTATATATTCGTCTATAAAATAACGATAAGAATCGGTATCATGTCCACATCTACAAAATAGTTATTCGCTGTCTGACTGGCCCAGTGGCTCAGTTGGTAGCGTGTTTACGTCTACCTGCTGAAATGAAAGGTCGTGGGTTCAATCCCCACCCAGGGCAAACATTTGTGTGATGAGCATGTATGTTTGTTCTGTGTCTGGGTGTTTCTATGTATCATATGTATAAATAAAAAAAAAAAAAAAGTATATATGTATTCTATCAGCCATCTAGTTCCATAGTACAAGCTTTGCTTGGTTTGGGCTAGATGGTGTTGTGTGAAATGTCCACAAATATTTATTTATTTATTTATTATTTTCAGGTACAATGACCAGCTGTCGGCGTTGAGAAGCGACCTCCGCAGCTGCAAGCGCAAAACGGCGCTGCAACAGAAACAGATAGCGGAGCAACAGAAACAGATCGCCGAGCAACAGAAACAAACGCTCGAGTACGCCAACAGGCTGGACGACTACGACAAGAAGAACGAGGAGACCAGCCGGAAGTTTCAGACTTTACTTCAAGTATGTGCTTTCATTTTTACCGACTTCAACAGGTATAAGTTTAGAAAACTCAAAAAAAAACGATAAAATGGAGGATTTTATCGTTTTTTTTTTGAGTTCAAACATAACACCTAGATCAAAATCGGGTGATGCCTATGAGATGAGGTCTGGAATACATAAGTTTACATCCAAAAAATATAGTTTCCCATTGATAACTTATGTAGATTTTACTTCCAATGCATATTATTTCGATCACCTTTCCTATCTGTGTGAATAGGTATCTTCTGTCTGAGTGCTTCGTCTTCGACCATATCACCGTTTTCCAACAGGCGAATTGGTGGTCAAAGACGGACTTATTCGCGTTAAAAAAAGTCTGAGGGTGCTTTAAAAAATATGAGTGGATATGTAGTAAGACTGGTGTACTAACAGTTATTGTTAGTGGACACTAGTGCGATATAAATAGTTGTTCAAAATTTCATTTATTATAGTTGTTTTGTCAAATCTTAAAGTTTACCTTTCCAATTTTTTTTGTAGCTGTCTGTTATTTTTTGTTTTTTATATTTAGAATATTTTTTTTATTATTTACAATTTCATGTACTGTGTTATCCGTGGGTGACGTCACGGTCAATTCCAGCGGAAGACCAGCGCTGGCTATTGCAGCTAGCAGTATGCTGAGCTGGAACCGATTTGTGGCGGGCGCATATAACGTTCTTTATATATGTGTTATATATGTACTTATTGCCTTCCACGAATAAATATATGTGTATGTCTAACACGGTGTTATAACATTCCAGGAGTTGAACAAGTGCAAGACGGAGCTGCAGTACTGGCGGTCGCGGTCGCCGGCCGTGCCGCCGCTGTGCGCCGAGTGCGGCGCCTCACTGCGACTCTCGCCCTCGCTCGCGCAGGTAATCTCACACATACATTAACTATTTTTAACTACGCTCAATAAAAGGAATATGTGGTGTTTCACACCATGTCCACTATTTATTGCCAAAAATATATGAATATATAAATATTTCTGACAGCGGTTATAAAAATATGCCCATATTTTTGTATGTGCGTTTTTTAGTACATCACTAGTTAGGTGGCGTAAAACAATGCATTAAATTACATGAAATCACGAATTATAACAATTAATTTATCTACACGTGAGTGGCGTAAAAAAATGCATTAAATTATCACGTATTTTAGCAATTAATTTATCTTCACGTGACGCCAAGTTGATGCAATGTATGACTGGGATATCTGAATGATGCGGATACGTTTTATACAGCTGAGTACCGAACAGGCAAAGTTTATGGCTCCTTCCATTTACTATAAAACTTCCTTGATCTCACCCTTCTCGCACATCATTTTGAAATGAAAACGTCTATTCGCTCGTTACAGTCTGTTTACTTTAGTTCTATCGTGGCAATGAAGAGAACTGGCGTCGTGAAGCATATACTACTACGATATTCTGTGGTCTCAAAATAATGAAATAAAGACAGCAGTGCCATCAATGCCATATTAGTGCTCTAGCTGAACAGACTTGTAGTCATAGCCGGTCAAAATTTCTTATGTTACAAAATACCGTCAGATTTAAATCGCTGATTACTATTGTCGAGCCACACACTTTCAGTGCCCATATTCGTTATCGGATTCATCTCGAACATTATACTTTTCTCTGTCAGTCCATGAGAGTCATATAAATGGGAGAGATCGAATTTACATCTGACAACTTGTGAATCAGGAAATGATAAAATTCAGACGTCGTTTAATAAATAATTTTGTAATGTTTCAGTGGCCCGCCGGTACGAGTGCGGAAACCGTAGAAACAGAAACGGCGGCTGCATGCGAAGCGGCCGTTTCCACCAGCGGCGCGCCCGCGCCTGACTCGGATCCGCGGAGCGAGCCACTCAAACCCGACACCAAGACGAAGCCGGAAACCAAGACGGACACCAAGCTCAAAACGGACGTCAAATCGGAGAAATGCAACTTCAAATCGGATAAATCGAAAGATACTAAAGTGGACAAGAAAACCGAGTATAAGACGGATTCGGGCGGCGAAGGTTCCGCCGCGACGCCGCCGACGCGCCGCCGGGCCTCCGCCGACGCGACGAATACCACGCCAGAGAGGAAGAAACGGCGCCTCACTCGCCCCAGGAAACTGTAAATAACAATTATTTCTTATGCGGAAACGCGGCGTGAATTGGCACTTGTCCACTTGTAAAATAATCCTTAAGGCTAAGCGCGGGGCGCGCAGCTATCTCTCTCGGTGGTTACATTATTAAAGATATAAAATCACTGAGTGAGGTTATAATAAAATTGAAAGACGATTTATAGTTAGGACAACATTTTGTTTCAATATTTAAATTGATTTATTCAATATTTAAACATGTGCCAGTAATCTGGAGTTCCAAAATAATTTTTTTTTACTCTAAATTAGATATTTATACTTGAAATTAATTTTGACAAAATATTTTTAAGTGTCTATATCAATGAAATGGTCTTTCACTTTCATAATATATTCACTATGATTTTATATCTTTAAAAATGTTATGTGCGAGAGAGATGACTCTGATTCTGAGCGCCTCCTTATTAGATGGACTTGCCACATTTTTGCTTGCATTTATGTGAGAGACCTGTTACAATGAAGAATAGTTTTGCTCACGGTTTGCAGGTGTGTTGCTCAAAGCTCGGGTGAGTGATCGTACCTGATTATACTGTGGCTTTACAGTCATTTACAAACATTTTATGCGTAAAAGTGTACAAAACAAAGTTCAGTGACAATCGGTGCAATATTTCGTAACAGTACATACTATGTGGTGATAATACACTGCCAAGTTTATGTACAGTGTCACTGCATATCAGTGTTGATTTCACTTGTTTATACTATTTTGTGGCGATGAAACAATCGGTCGAACTGTGTCACTTCGTGTAGAATAATTAGAAAGAGATACTACACTACGATCAGCAGTGAGTAGCTGCAATTATTTGTCTCAATTATTTTATTGTCTAAATTGGCGGTCTTTCCCAGTGAAGCAGAGCATACCTTTATTGCTATTCACAGTCGTTCTTTGCATTGCGAGGTGCTGCCAGTTTCTAAGCTAGACAAACTCGGGATAATAAAAAAATATGATGCTTTTTATTTTGGTACACATTATTAATTACAGCACTATAAATTATCCTAAAACCTATTTTATAATCTTGGCAGTGTGTTGTACCATTTGTATGACAAACCATCTCGTATTCCTTGTTTTGTGATGTAACTACTATAATTGATCCTTGAACATAGTAGTTCACACATAGAAGAAGAATACATTGTACATTGTGTTTAAGATACAGGTTGTATACTCTATATAAGTAAGTAATGATTCCTATTATGGCGCAATCTTATAAAATAATAGTTTTTTTTTTGACAAATTTAAGACATTTTATCGTTGAAGGAAAACATCGTGAGGAAACCTACATGTCTGAGAGTTCTCAATGACCTTGAAGATGTGTGAAGTCTGCCAACCCGCATTTGGCCAGCGTGGCAGACTGGCCTAACCCTTCTCACAATGAGAAGATGGCCCGTTCCCAGCAGTGGGACAGTTTGTACAAACAGGGCTGATAAAAAATAAAAATAAAAATCATTGTCCAACCCATCTTTCTTTCAATTGGGGTCGGTTACAGTATGTATGTTTCCTCTATCTGTCTCTGTCATTCGTCATATTTGCATTCATTCTCTTTAAATTCATTATACACGTAATTTATCCATTATGTTAGGTCTACATATGCCGCAATATTTTATATTGATAATGATGAATTTCTATTCATCATCATCATCATCAAGGATAAGAATATTTATTAACCTGGTATAACATACATGTTACAGGTAAGTCAGAATTACACATATGATGATAAATTAACTAAACTTTATAATAATCATCAAGACAAAGTATGATTGTTGTATAAAAAAAAAATATTTTAGACACCTAATTCATAATTGTGATAAATGTGCCCACTTTTGGCGTACAATGCACCGGCCATTTAAAATTTCAGCAAATAATGAATATGGATAAACGTAATAGTCTTTCTTTAACGATATTACATCGGCGTGTCATGATATTAGTTACGGAATTTCCATGTTTTTTTTTTTTTTTTTTTATAATCGTACTTGATTTATATGTAGCAATAAATTTTATATGTTTAAAGAATGCCATACAGTAATTTAAGTGACTAATACCTATTACTTGACACTAAAGGTGCTTGTTTCTCATAAGCCATAAGATCTTGAGTAATTATAGATAAACAACCGCTGGCGGTAAACTAAAAACTGTGGATATTAAAAAAGCCGAACGAAACATTTTCATTCCACATTCATCATTCATTTCATTTTCATTTTTTTTAATTTTACCACATGCATACTTTAAAAATGAATGGAACAGTTCACCGAATGGGTCTTTCTGTTTAGAATATTTAAATCACAGGTGAACTGGTGTTTGGAGGCAGTTGTAGATCTAAATGTTGTGAATGATGAACTTAATAAGATGGCAGGCAAACCCAAGTCCTATCCATCATCAATCAATCTAAGAGTTTGTTACCAATGTTTGTTGGTCTATTTTTTATTGATATGACTAAGTCTTGAACTTTTGAAATTTCTGAGTGTTGCTCTAATGCTATATAGTCAAGGTCATTTACCAGTCGGAAGAGTAACTAGCTAATTTTATTACCAGATTGTATTGTATACTAAATTTCGCTGAAATATTAGTTGTCTCGCCCTGGTTTAAATGCGCCGTCATTAAATAAGGAGAAGGATTACCTGGGGTTTGTGTTAGGTAAGTGGCATTCTAATTTTGTGAACGCCAGTAAAATTGAAAAGTAAATGGATAAGATTGACATTAACTTAAGAAATGTCACATGGTGGCATGTTTTATTTTATTTTATTCGACAATAGGCTTTGCACTTGACCATCAACTCACTTGATGTTAAGCGACAGTGTCACAGTTTCTTAGCATTTCGAAGCGTAAGCGTTTGTAGAAATGGAAACGTATGCCACTTGTCTAAGTTTGCTGGGAAGTGATGCCGGGGAGATAGACGCACCGAGGCCTCATATGCTAAAATTTGGCTTGATGAGTGAATATCCTCACTACTTTCATTGAGCGCTCTAGACACGTGATGGGAAGTGTAATAGAAATCATTACTCTCTTATAAAGCAATTTACGTAATCTTTCACTCAATGTGTTAAACCGGCTACTTTGTAGCCTATTCGACCAAGCATTGTCAATAAATCTTCATCTCAAAGTGATGGCTGACTGACCTTCATCGGAGTGTGTTTTGACCAAAGTTTGTCACGTCCGTTAAATTAAAAAGTGTCAATACAGTGCAAATCTGTCCTTCGCTCGTGGTAAATTTTGCTCGAGACAAACTCCTGTGAATGTCAATCATTCACCTTCTTATTTAAGTGCGTGTTTACGTTTGGCAGCCATCTCGTTGTCGCGCGATAGGTTCTATTATCATTTAAAATCACTAAGAAACTTGAAAATCTTTTAAATTTTATTTTATTAATGATAAAACTATTAAACTTAAACTCGTAATAAAATACTTAGAACATTATTTTAATATCTCACGTTGATCGATATTTCGGTGCCTGAAGGGAAATAAACCTTTTTGAATATCATCAACATAAAAATAAAATAAATATTTATTTAAGATTCATCGTCAATAATAGACAAGATTTTTCAAAGGTACATTCATTAATTATATTTGAATAAAAGTTGTAGATGGTTGCCAACGTAATAGAGCTCTAAAACGACCAATTGGCGGTCCATTCGCGGCGAACTTTGCTCGCGACGAACTCCGGTGAACGCCAATCAGCAGCATAAAATTGTAGAGTAATTTATATACGGAGCGTTCCGTAATATTTTCTTGAATATTGTTAGTATTGAATGTTGCTCGCGCAACCAACCCTGCTATTGACGCAGGCGTGATGTAGTCCGGCGGGAGATTGTTGACTAATGTTATTGTGAAACTATGTACGTATGATGATCCGCATCCACTACGAATAGTTACTGCGAGTCTGTCTAGTTAGCTCGTGTGTTAGGATAAGATCGACCCTCCAAACAAACGCATATACATAATATAACTAACCACATCTCGATCGAGGAAACTTATTAGATACATACACTTCACAAGACAAACCAAATTTTGTCAATTACTTACGCAGGATAGTCTTTTATAGATAAAGATTTCTCATATTAAAAAATAAAGAGAAACTGCGCTTATATTCACTGCGTAACGCGTTGCGGTTATCATTGAAATTTGACTTCACGTTTGACATGAAGTATAATTTACGATGTTATAAGTTTTATATGTTCCCAGCCAGTGGTCATCCATACCTATATAACGTTTTCTCTCGAGTATCTGACTGACAGATGTTTAAACTGCTGTTTATGAAAATTTGAGAATTACGTATGAAGTATAGGTTTCCACTAAGAAACAATTTCTCGATCGCGTGCAAACCCGCGGGATGCGGATAGTAGAAAATAATACACCTGTTTTATTTCATTTTTGGTGTTAAAGAGCATCGAATTTTAAAAGAATGATGTGCAAAAGTTTTTCTTGAAATTTCAGAGTTCTATTGTTGCAATTGGCGAAATAATAATATAATTACTCTCTTTTGGCTTTTTTCTATCTTTTTGTATGCATATCCCACTTCTGATATGGTGGGTGGTGCAATCAGCTTCATTTTTCTTTTTCCACTGCACTTTTACCACGAATGGAAATTATTCATATTATTTTCCTGCCTACCTTGGTATTTGGCACTGGGTTCAGACCCAGTATAGAATGAAGTAATGCCATCGCAACTCTTATCCTATGTATTACTATAGCAACAAATTTAATGCGAAATTAAACTTTGTTTACATGTTCTTTAACCATAATCATTAACCAACTGTCATGAAATAAATAAACAGTGTATGGATTAGTAACCAATCTGAAGTTGTTAACCAAAAATCAGAGCACACAGATATATTTACATTCAGTTCTAGCAAAAACGCTTAATGATGTTATAAAAAGGCGGTCAAATATCTTCATAAAATAATTATAATATGAAACATACACATACACACCAGAATAACACATGGTTGGTAGGTGTCTTGGTGTTTCTTGCAATGCAATACTTATATTTCAGGGCAGTATTTACATAACAAATGGATAGATAATTCTCTTTATGATTGTAACATACAGATTTATGTGAAACAATTGTTTGTGCAATTTCATGCCTTCCTATTGTATCGTTGAGGTGAAGGGATAGAAATATTTGGCCGAGACGCCATCTTATATGATAATTAGACACAAAAATATCGCGTTGTCATCATAAAATTATGTACCTTATGTTCTATAGTAAACATCTTAACTATATTCAGTTGAATATACTTTCAGGAGCATTTTGAGTTCTAAGATCCAATATTGTCTCGCTTTGGCGTCCGTTTCGCTCTCTCAATTTTAGAAAGAGTTCGTAGGTCGTCTGCTATTCTCTTCAGTTAGTCTTAACGGTTCCGAAGTGGGGGCTACAGCTGTCCTGCTCGCACGCAACCCATTTTTAATAGATAATAATTTATTGAATATAATTTTCGGTAAACATGCGAACTTCAGCGTCATAATACAATGTTTATAAATATTGAAAACCAAATTGTTCGGTCAAGGTGTAAAAATTAATCTGAGTCCATTATAGTAGTTATCATGATTTTATCACAAGTACATTCATTGATTTAAGATCTAAAAATAATGTCTCGTGCGAGCGATATAGCAGCGTTCCTTAACTGCAGACGTAGATATGGGTGCACTACGAAATAAAACAAGATTTTTCTAAGTATCGATAACTAATATATATTATTTATCTGTTAAAGATATAAAAATAAGATTAGTTATTTGTTCACCTCAAGGGTTCAATAATATTTCTATATCCAAAAGTGCAATCTGATAGTTTCACAGTACTGGTTATGATTAATGTACAATCACTAAATACAAGTTTATTGGCCTAGTACTGTGTAAAAAATAGCACATTTTAGTTTTAATTATAATTTAAATTTAATTAATATAGGTTATTGTGAATAGTGGTGAAGGTTGAAATGTTCTGTTTATTTGTAAATATCATCTAAAAAATAATTAATAAAATCACACATGTAATGTACAAATGAGAAATATATTTATGATTGTATCGGATATATACATTCGTGTAAATGAAATATTTTTGTGACATGTGTGTTTAGGCGTTAGTTTAGCTAACTAGCTATTTTCAATACGTTCGTGTTATGTGAAGGTTTTTGACGGGGCTTCACACAGTTTTTGCATCGTGTCGCCGCATATAAATTACATATCAACTAGATTCGACGGGTTATTTCATTCAGGCTACATATATCGAGACGCCTTTGGTCTAATTAAAACTTGCTACCTGCTGCTTGTGTTTAGGTACCGCATTTAATTAAGAGTCTGTAGGTCGACCATCGTCCGTCTCGCTCGCTCATATCAACATTTTTGAAGATATAAAACGACTGATTGAACTAAAAAGAAATAGTCCCACAGAACAGTAGAAAGCAACATCACAAGTTTTCGACGAAAATTTCATTTTGGTCCAACTTAATTTTCATACATAAAAATCATTTGTATATTAATAATTTGTAAAAATACGTTTTATTCCAGAAAATTAACTTTGATTAAAATGATTTTTTTTGGTTAAAACTTGTTACGTTGTATACTTCCTAGTTTTCTGTAGGACATTTTTTTTATAAGTTCATTCAGTCATTTTATATCTTCAAAAATTTTGCGCGCGAGCGAGACGGACGATGGTGGTGGAACTACAGACTCTAAATAGAAAAATATTTATGTGGCATTGAGGGCGTTGCTGTCCTTATTTTATTTTAACTCAATCGAATTGTTGGTTTCCATTTTCTGCCACGATGGCCCTCTATCCAAATAGACTCTAAGAACTTAAATTGTAAAGTTTGTTTGATTAAAATATATTTTGGAGTTCGTTACCCGCATTCTGTGAACCAATGGCGTCTTAAGAGGATTGCTTACCGTGCATTACTCTACACAACTAATGAAAACTGATTTGTATCCCAAAACATTTCTATCATATCTACTTCTAAACTGGATAATACTTAAGAGTACAAATTACTTTCTTCTCGCATGCATTGTACTACAGAAATGCAAGGCAAATTGGAGATAAACGATCCTCTTAATAGATTCACAAAGCTGATCCATGCAGTTTTTTTTGTCATAGATACGCACAATATTCTTGTACTATTATATTTATTTGCATATATAATGCTTAGTTAGTATTCCTTAGTCGATATAATGTTTGTTTTGTTATCACTACACATTTTTACCATTAATTTTATAACAAAAATGATGCTTCCTGTTTATTTCTAGTAAATAGAATAATTTATGTAAATATAGCTTATTAATTACTTTCTACAATAATTATATTATTAAAAAAACATTTTTCTAAGGTTTAATAATATATTTGTTTTGCCACAAGGGCTAATTGTTTCCACTCGTCTGTTTCTCGTTTAATTTTAATATTGGATGTGTGTGTATTTTATTAAGTGTACATTTTTTTGTGAATCAGAGTTTTGTATCGGTATTTCGACTTGAACATCAAACCTCTGGCAAGTTAGGTCACCGCACCTGGTTTAAAATGAATGAACAAAAGGACTGATGACCAATGAGAGGTCTGATTTTCGGAATTACGTGCTCTGATTGGTCAGCCCGTTCAATCTGTATAAGATACATGTGATTGAACGAACTATAGGTGCAAGGACGCTTCATCTATTCGGACAATAAGAATCGTTAGTTACCAATCGTCTATGTCTCGTGCCTGCCACAGATAATAGGAGAGTTATTTTGCGGGTATTTTAGTTTGTCTCTTTCACACTTGCGTCCATCTCTATCTGGGCTGTATATCTCTTGAATTCTTAGCATGAAAAGTGGAATGAGAGGCACGATAGTAATATGGGTAAGAAAGTAATTTTTAAGTATGGATTTTCTTGTTAAGATTTTTTATTCGAAACTAAACTATTTTGAGAAGTAGATTTCAGTATCCTTAGAGATTGATGTTTTGATTGACTTATATTTTAAATATTTTAGTTAAATTTTGGAGAATGTAGTGACGTCAATACGTAGCTGGTTGTTTTAAGTATAATCTTAATATTCAGGCCTCGTAATATTACGGTGCTGTATGTTATTTTTTGTGCAATTATAGTTTGAAAGTTCTTGACATTTGTTATTCTAACAATAGAACCTAAAATCACGATGTAAGAACCAAATGTGAATCGCTCGAAAAAAGGCACATTTAATTCTTGAAGTCGTCGTCACAATGTTCCACAATACAAAACACGAAAAAATAAAAAAAAAGTAATATGTAATCTCAAAAATATCTCTATTTCTCAAAACATTTTTAAGTTTCGAATAAAAACATAAATCGATACGTAAAAATGTATTTCCTTGCTATTTGAATACCCCGTGTACATTGTACCACGTTTCTCGCTCCCTGTCACATCGTGTATATAGTTGTACTGTACATACCGTGTATGCTGCGCGTAGAAGTAGATTGTTTCACTTTACTAGCGCTGTAAGGCAAATAATGTAGATACCAGAAAGTACACATATTATTTTATTGTAGTTGTTGTAATAATAATACTGCCAGAATTTAAAGAGAGGATTGCGATTGCGCATTTTTTTATACAATAGGAAGAAACAGTTTATCAATGCAAAATAATTCGATTGTGTTTTTTTTATTGAATAAGTGAAATTAACGGCAAAGTTAAAATTTGATTAATTCTAAAACACTGTCGAATTAATTCAACTACAATTTTGGATTTTCAAGCCTAGAGTGAATCTATCTTCTACAACAATCAAACAACAATAAGCAACAACAAAACAACAACGACAATGAGTCTTCAATGAGTAACAATAGCGAAAACATTAGATATCTTCTAGATTGACGAGCTCCATCCTCGGCCACACCGTCGCTTAACATCAGTCGAGTTGGTGGTCAATCGTATCTATCGAACATAAGCTAAAGAATTGATAACCTCCTTTTTTTTTTAATCCAACAAAACTTATACTTACTCTTGAAGTGAATATATACTTCATTCATGATTGTAAACATATAAAATAGTTATTGAAATCTGATATTGTTTAACAGTTTACTGCTTTTGTATGAAGAATTCATGTGATTCTCTCTAGTGTCGTATTGAAGTTGGGAAATATAATCATGTTGAAGGTAATTTGATTCCGTGTGTTATTTTGATTCCTGACATCGACGCTCGATATATACTCTGTACGCGGAGCAATCCTGTCATTGAGCCAGAATATCTACAGAATCACAAACATGAAAAAAAACGAAAATTCTGCACACATTAACTCATTTCGCCAATTTTTTGATTAGTTTCAAAACATCCGCGCGGCTAGAACCACGTCGCACAATGCCAAAGTGCCCGCTAATAAACTGCCTGCTATATTGATCAATATTGGTGGGTGATAACGTCTAAATTCGCGTAAACATGTCATAGATTTCCATACAATTGACAGAAGTGTGTATAAACTTTGGAATTTTTTCGTCATTTTTACTAGTGACTAGCTATTGGTATCAATTCTGAAGGCGCCACTAAACTAGCAATTTCTTTAAATTAAATTCTTAAAATCAATAAATTCAAAAATGGAACGAAAATTTCATCAGAATTTCATTATTTGAGTTTATTCGATTAGTTTAGTGGTGTCTTCAGAATCGATATAATTTTAACTCAATGACTACTGTACATTATTGAATGTATGTTTATAAATCAACGGCTATGATTGTTTAACAACCTGAACTCTAGAACTCTAGGGAAACAAGAGTTTACTATTTTGTAATTTATATATTGTATGAAATGTGAATGTTACAAATGAATTGAACTAATAATATTTACTATGATTTAGCAAATTTATTATTTTAGGTTCGAATATTCTGTACATAAGAATACATAATAATTTAAGTAGTTCACTTAAAAATAATTTTTTTCCCTATGTGCATGCCATTGTTGTGTAATAAAAGATTAACTTTATGAGTCGGATGCGTGGGTGGGGGTCGATTACGTGATTTTTCATGTTGCAGATGAGTAAATAAAAATGTATTTTTATTGTTATATCGCTTGTGTAAAGAGTTTTCTTCTCGTCTAATTGATTTACGATTTCTTTAGCGTTGTGCAAACTGATAATACTTGTATAGAATTTATAAACAGAGTTGTATTTTAGTAGAATCGAAGTACATTATGTGCCGCCTTAATCTTTATACTGTAGGTATCTGTAATTCATGTGTTATATCTGATAGTGATGATGTTTTTTTTATCCTTACCGACCAACATGCAAATTATTGCAAATACATACAGGGTGTGTCTTTATAAACTATTGTCTTAAACCGCGGTGAACAAACAATTAACGTTATTTAAATGTTACATTAAAAAAAAAGAAATGATAATAGTTATCATTGGAGTGTTTCAAAGGAACGTAAAATGTATCTAAAGCATCCAATGTAAAGTCCATGCACCCTATCTCTTGTAATGTAAATGATAAACCTCGCTGTTTGGAGACAAATGTTAACTCGTTATTTCGAAAATAACACCTCTCGTGAGAAAATGACAGATATTTCATAACAGCTAATTGTAAGTTGCTATGAAATATCTGTCACTTTTATTTACTTTATAAGACAGGCGTGGAAACAGATTTCATTATACATATTTTGCTTTGTCGCACTGCTGTATGTTATCTACGCTTATCAAACGAAGTCGAAGTAGAGCCGAACGTACACTCACTAATTGTGAAATAAATAAATAAATATTGGTGGATATTTCGCAAATAACATTTTTACTCAAGATTTTATCACATATCGACGTCAACTTAGCAGATCAGACAGTTAAATAGGTACACCCTGTATTAACACGAAATGGAATTCCGCGCTTACTTCGAAGTATTGAAAGTAGTGACTTTTAAGGTGTAATAATTAATTTCAGTTGCAAGCGATCGCCTTGAAACATTTCATGTTCAAGTTAAACTGGCAACTAATCATTGTGAAACATTGTTGCAGTTATGTCTCTGCGCACGTCATGTGTGGACGAAGTTAATGAAAACTCGTAAAAATCATTAATTAACGTCGGCGAGCGTGCTCGAGTGATTTTACACGGTCTGAAATATTTTTGCGATTAGATCCATGAATATTGTAATATACCAATACATACAGCGGATTTAATATATATTTTTAATTATACCTTTAATTTAGTCACTACTTTGAGTATCAATATAAATTAGAATTAATAATTATGTGTCACACAAAAAGTTGGAATGGGTATGCTACTGTTACATTATGTATCTAAGGCTGCATTTTCGACTTGAGTCGACTGATTTGTCGCCTTAGCGCCATTCCATACAAATGCATGCGTAAAACACTGTCTCCATCGCTGGATGCAAATTTAATCCACCAATTCGAAAACGCGGTCTAACTAGCATCCCATAAAATAGTTACTCTCAGGATTATGCAAGTTCCGATATTTAGAAATTCAATATTCTTGCTTATAAAATAGTGCAATAGTGTTTACTTGGATGTATCCATAAAATGGTGTTATTTTGGATTTTACTCCTTAAAATTGTCTACAATAGGTTTGTAAGGTAAATAAAGTTGTTGGTGGAAATACTTTCCATTCGAATGCACTAAAGCATAGCGGAGGATAGGAAGCTCAGTGCGAGCGTACAACCAGCAAGACTGTCAATTGCTGTAAATATCCTCTTTAAAATAGTTATATATGATATAGTATTTTTATTAGACAAAAATACAATAAATGTGTGAAGTCCAAATTCATCGTTTTACTCATGTGTACCAGATCCACTCATAGCTAGTTACTTTTATAGAAGTTCCTAAATAGGCAGGTAATACTGAAGGTATTGTTCTACGGTAATAGGTATGCTATAGTATAATTATATAAAAGGTATAATTTTGCCGGTACTATTTTACATTCAAAATTACTACTACTTATTATGACAGTACACATTCCAGCATACACATTTTTTGGTAAATCCATCTGATGATGGTTGTATAGAAAAACTACACAAAATCAAGAGGCCTGTGTTTATATCGACGAAGGGCTCCGACATTCTAGGAAAAGGCTGAAAAATGCCATAAAGTCTGTTTAGATAGAAAAATTACGTGGGAACTAACGTCTCGGTTTACCAAAGTAGTGAAATAAGGACAGCAGAACCCTTGTTCTCGACCAAATAAGGACAACAGTCATCAGTGCCACATTAATAAATTCTCTAGAACGAAGACAAAGTACGCGAAACTAGGATATGTCAGAAATCTTGAAAGATCTAGGTATGGAAAAATAAGGCTACTGAATTTAAGGTGTTATAAAAACGTTAGCAAGAAACCTACATCCTATCGCCAGTTTTTACCATAACGCACTTGCAGTTTATGTTGCAAGACTAAGTACATACATACGACCTTCCTGCGCAACCGGATAATTCAGAACTATTTATTATAATTTTCTGTGGTACTGTGCGCAACAAAAGATAAGTATAAGAGCTACACGATAGAACGAGATGTAAAATATAACTAGGTTAAACGAATAGTAATTAACCATGCACCTAAGTGCACTAATGCAAGCTGACTTGAGCTTTATTGTATCGTAGAAAGAGTAATTAGGTAAATATGTTTGCGGAGTGAATCTTCTATATCCGTACCTACTATTAGGTATTCTGTGTCGTAAGGAGCAAGATTAACAAGAGGTAACGTTGCTACCATTATTTTCGTCTTTATCGCACTTGTATGTGTATCGCACAAGTGTCAATAAAGGTGATGACGTCTCTCATGTCATCTTCATTATCTAAATCATCGGAAATGCTTCAATTGTCTTATATAGACGAAACAATAGTGGAAGAAGTGGGAAAGATGAAGAAGGAAAGTGTATGAAGTGTGACTTCATACACTTTGTTGATCTGCCCTAAAGTCTGCTAAATTATATTATCTGAGAACATATACGGGCAGTTGTTTTATTGCTGCTGTTATCGTAGTTATGAAAATTCCTATAATAATGTTGAATGAAAAGATAAGTCAATTTTACCGAGTATTTTAAACGTAGAAAGATGATTGTAAAGCACGCGTCTACCTTATGTCACGATGCATTAAGAGTGTTGTAAGGTAAGTTTGACAGTTTGACACATGTATCTGTGTCTATTTTTTGCATTGTCGCTCGCAAAAATATGGACCGATTTTATTTGGTTAAAACAGGATTTCATCTAGAGTGTTCTTAGCTATGTTTAGTCAAAATCGGTTCAGACGATTTTTATTGTCGGTGGTTTTGAGTTTTCTAAACTTAGTAAGTTTCTACGAGACGCGTGAACAAAGTTGCGAGTACCGGCTAGTATTCATGTATTATTATTAATAAGTACCTAGTTAACCAAATGGTTCCCTCTGATCTGTCGTTTCGTTTCTCTAGGTATTTTGTTTTTCTATAAATATAAACACTTTTTGCATTTGCTTATATATATAGGTACTTATTGCTGTACCGTTGCTTGTCTATAAGTAAATGAATTCTCAAGGCTTTCGGGACAATAATGTGCCGGTGATCTATTGTTGGATGATACTAAGACGAAGTATATATGAATAAAAGAAAACCAACAAAACGCAGTGTTCAGTATATATTTAAATAATTATTTTTAGAAGTCTGAAAGTAGCACCAATCACCGAAAGACTGTCTTGGTATGAACATGTGATGAGAAGGGAGGATGCAAGAGGGCCCTAAACATGATGGTAAGCCGCTTACTTCTCTTACGCTTCTACCGCTTAGGTCTTCCTCTCCCAGCCCTACCGCTTAGGTCTTCCTCTCCCAGCTCTATCGCTTACCGTAAGCGGTAGGGCTAGGAAAGGGAGACTTAAGAAAGTGTGGATGAACTGTGTTAAAAATGATATGCGAGCGAAAAGTGTGAGTGTAGAGATGACATCTCATAGAGTGAAGTGGCGAAAGAAAACGTGCTGTGACGACCCCGCCTAGTGGGAAAAGGTAGTATTGAATCGACTTTGGTATTTTTTTATGGCACCAATCGGAAAGTATATTCACACAAAAATATAATTTTCTAAATCGGTTTATAAATTATGGAGTTATCATCATTATCTCAGCCATAAGAAGTCCACTGCTGGACATGGATTTCCAAAAAGTTATGGATGAAGTTATAATGTTATACAAACATAAAAAAATTCAAACGAATTGAGAACCATCTTGTTAAAGTTATAACCAACCTTTGTTAAGTCGGTTAATAGCTATAGTTTAAAAAAACCGACTTCAAAATGCGCAATTCGCTTACGTGGACAATTTTATTTCAGTTATTTTAGTTTAAAACCAAAGTACTGAACTGATTTTGATAGAATTATTCTATTTGGTACCACTTCTAAAGTATTACCTCAAACAAAAAAAACCGGACAAGTGCGAGTCAGACTCGCCCACCGAGGGTTCCGCACAAACTAAATAAAAGGGAGAATTTACTTTATATTTTCCTTCATAAACCGAAAAATATACATCGTAAAAATATTTAACACATTCCTTGCTCACCACTCGGATCCGAGTGGGACGGAGCTATAGTAGCGGCGCCTTCCACTCGGATCCGAGCGAGCGTCCCGTTCATTTTGTAGTAGTCAGTAAACCATCGGCGTTTGAGGCTGTCAACGTTGCTTTGCGCGGCCACTCTGTACTTAATCAAAATTCGCCTAAAAAGTTTTGGTTCCCAGCTGAAGTGAAGGGTCTGCAGGGGGCGAAGAATGTGTTAAAAACCTGTTTTAGCTTATGCTAATGAGGCTCTTTCATATGATACCCCACATGATACGGTTAATTCACTTTAAAATTTGGTCCCTCATTCCTTGCATAGAGACACTATTTTTTTGTGATTAAATAAAAAATGTCCAGTTTTCGGATTTTTGCCTATATGTGTACTCTAACACAATGCTTCTTGCCAAATGTCAGAGTTCTAGGTCAACGGGAAGTACCCCATAGGTTTTGATTCCTCTGTGAGTGTCGAAATGTACGTTTTTTACGACATATTCGGCTGTAACTTTTTTTTTACAAAAACTGAGAAATTTTATTTTTCTTTCTGCAGCAAGATAATAAGGAACTGCGTATGTGGTTTTAATTTCAACTCGATACCTTCATGCGTTCCCGAGATAAAGGTCTTGACACCCGGACGGACGGACAGACGGACAGACGGCAGACGGACAGACGAACAACAAAGTGATCCTATAATGGTTCCGTTTTTTCCTATTGAGGTACGGAACCCTAAAAAGAATCATCAAATATAATTCACAGAGTAATCGCTGAACATACAAAAAAACATACAGTTGAATTGAGAATATCCTTCTTTTCGGAAGTCGGTTAAAAAAAGAACATTAATCTCGATACATAAACATCTACTTTAAAGCAAAGGATACCGGATTTTTTTGCTTTGGATGTAATAGGTACGTTTGACCATCAACTCGCCCGATGGTAAGCGACCGTGTGGCCGAGGAACACAACAACAAGTCAAACAAAACAATATTTAATCGACATCGGCATAAGTATTATAATAAATATATGTATAGCAAAACATGGCGATTTCTCGAAACCTAAGTATAATAAAATAATAGCAAAAAAACAATTTTATGTACCTACTTATTTACTAAGACTATAGGTAGTGGCAGCTCTCTTTTGCAGATTCTGCTTAGGAAAAACCACAACTTTATCAGCTATTGAATCGCCAAGCAGTAGTGTGCAAGCGTGCAAGTATTTAGGAGTGAGCTATATTATAACATCTACATATATCTCAGAGTGATGAGCGTAGAAAATGGACGATAAAAAAATACCTTTTCATTAAGTATGGCACGTTAATTCCTAAAAATAAATGAATTAACCTAATTATGCACTAAATTTAAAATATCATCATTATCATCGTCGGAGGTGTCTTCGATGGGTACTAGGTACATTAGTGCATACGCCGCAGACACCTAGCAGTGCCTGCTTCCCGGCAATAGGGTATTGAGAATAAATTCCGGTGTCACAAGGTCGTTGGATGCTACAGTATAATCCCTTGTAAAGAAAAAGCTATCACGATTTAAAGATTTTCAAAATTTTAAGCAGCTCTCCTGAAAATTAGGATTTTTCAGATACACTGGAATACGTAGAAGCCGTCCATAAGTAGGTAAATACAGTTTTTTTAAATATAAATTTTCCTTTTTACGTAAAAACTAAAAAAATATTAAGGGAAAGGTTTGTGTTATTTACGAATTATGTTTTTTTTTTGTAAAAGAAAGTACAATAACAACTCTATAGTTTTACATACGTTTATTTAGTTTGAAAAGTTTTAAGCTTTATAAACCAACTTGAAACTTTGTATAACACTGTTACGCATTTTATAGTACAGTTGCCTGTCGATTCTCTAAACTAAGTGTCCACTCAAGTGAAATGAGGCCTTAAGTGAGTTTAAATTTTTCAAGCTGAAACATGTAGCTGCTAATTCCACTTTCGATTAGATATTTTAACGTAGTCTCACTTGCGCGGTCACTTGGTTTAGAAAATTGATAGGCTGGTCGATTCTCTAAACAAAATGATCACCCAAATTACAATAACTGCAGTAATGAATATTAAGAAAAACGTTCATTTAGATAGGGCCTCGCTTCACTTGCGCGGTCACTTACTTTAGAGAATAGAGGGGCAGGGCACGGGAAACTTAGGTCCGGAAACAGCTGGCGTAAGTACTTATACGAGTAAAATGGCAGGGGAAGTTATAAGCCAGGGAAAATGACTACGGCGCTCAGTTGTCTGTCAAAGCAGTATACGCGTTTATACCGCGCCGCCGCGTCGACCGCACCGCTACGGGACATTTGCTGACGAAGAAAATAACTTTGTTAAATATAAGCGGTTTTATTTACACAGCTACACAAATCATGAGACAAAGTCCTGTTTAAATAACTTACACTATTTGAGTTCAGTGATTTTGTGATAATTTTTAATTTAAAATGCAAGTGCTAATTTCGACGGTGATAGTGTTCGGGCTTTTGCAAGGTACATATATATGTGTTGTTTATTTATTATATAAGAAAGTCTAGGTGTTATTTTGTCAGAAATTGTATGTAATTGATAGAATTTGTATTCATTGACACTCTAGCCTAAAATATAGATATATACATAGGTACTTATATGTTTTACGTAGTTTTTTTTTTTTTTTTTTAATTTATTGGGACTTTTATTATTTTAACATGTCTAAACATCTATTGATCACTTGAGATAACTTATACAGTCACACTGCTCTTTATCTACGTCAGAGTTAGGATCCGCTGGTAGTTTTTATGTAGGTACTACTTTAGGTTTCTTAAATAACAAAAATACTTAATTTAACTGTTAATGATATTTATGCATCAATTAATTAATCTTTTACATTCAGCTTGACTGGACTTAGGGAAATTTCGCTAAATTATAACAACCCTTTATAACTTTTTGCCCGATTGCTCGAGGAAGGTAGGTAAAGTTTTCCGGGTGTACATTATATTTATATTACCTTAGTACCTACCACGTAGTTCAAGCGGCTTGACCTATTTTGATGTACGCTCTCATTATAATATAGCCTTCACTTTTTATTTGTTGTTATTAGGCCACATTTTATTTGTATAACAAAGCTCTCAGACAAAATTAAAATTGTACGTACTTACTTTAACGTGGCCCCTTGTGACAAATAATTAAGTTACCTATTTTACATGAATTATTCTAAAGAATCCGAGCATATTTTCTCGCGGAAACGAACACTCAACATCATATCAAGCGTAACACATACAGTGCAAGACTTACGATCATACGCATACTTATTACTTATATATGTTATATACATCTAAATGGGCAACACCGATTAAGTATAATTACCTTTATAGAAAATAAACCCAAAAATATTACCTACGCTTCTTGCGCGGTTGAACCTTCCCAAAAAGATACACAGAAACACGTCAAACAACGTTTTAACACCCTTCTTTTGGGTTTTTCCTTCTTTTTTCAAAAATGGGACGACGTTTCGATTGATAGTGGAAATAATTAAATAAGCAGCGTCCTCACTCATCACCACATTAGTTTTCTTGCGGAACAATGTCTACGAGTATAGGCACTGATTACTTAGCTCGATGTGCTCCGTCCGCGCATTTTTTTTTATCAATTTGTTTTTAGTAATTTAGTAACCATCTCCAATTATATGATTGGCTTAATTGACTTCAAAAATAACAGGGTTAACAATTCGGCTCTATTTTTTAACTCCGTCATTTATGAACCAATTTATTTATTTTTTCTTTGAAAGGCTTTTGCTTCTTTTTTTTTTAGTTGTTGTGAAAATCGGTCCAGTATTTTGGTTTTTGAAACAAAATTGGCAGTTTTTCAGTTTTTTTAAAGTACAATAGGGAATATACATACATTTTATTTAATAGGTATAATCATCACCATCATCATCTCAGCCACAAGAAGTCCACTGCTGGACATAGGCCTCCCCCATGGATTTCCGGAAAGACCGGTTGGAAGCGGCTTGCATCCAGCGTCTTCCTGCCATATGTATGATATCTTCTGTCCACCTTGTGGCTGGTCTTCCTACGCTGCGCTTGCCGGTTAGGTATAATAGTTTCAATTAATAACATACCAAAATGTATTAATATACTAAAAAATAATTTCGATCGATAAACTTCCGAGATATATACATTTATATTTTCAGGGGAGGGATGCTCTATGCCTCTCTCGCGAAACAACAGTTTGTATTAAATTATTATATTTTAACGAACATGAACCATGACGTCATCGTTCGCGATCGTGTGCTGTCTGTGACATGAAATTATAATGCTTGTAACTTTCTTATTTTTGAAGATATTTCAATTTTGTTTTTGTGTAATGGATCTATTCATGGTTAGCCTTTTAATGACTAAAAAATAATAAATCACGCGCATTCCCTATTATGTTCGAGAGTGTGCCGATTGAAGTCATTTGTATCAGTTACTATTATTATTAGATTAAAACAGTAACCGTGATCAGACACCAATAGGATCTCTTGATGTTGCCCAGACACCTTTTACAGGTTAGATCTCTTATTGTTGTCTATACTTACCTATATCTCCCAAATGATGACGTATCACATAGGAATATAAGATCTAATATTAGAGTCAGAATTTTCGTGATCTTTCTCCATTTAGCACATTGATTTACACTCTGACTTGGATTCATACTAATCTGAGGATCACACACATATATTACCTACAATAAACCTAATGATAATAAATAACTATTAACACTAATACGTGTTAAGGAAACTATGATAATAAATAGTCACATCAATGATTTTTTGGAATACGTATTTGTTGCCACAGTAGTTACAAATCGCGATGCTTGCGGTATTTGAAAATATTTATATAGTCCGTAATTTTACCTGGAAAGTTTTCTGAGACTTTTGATTATTGGTCTGATAGATTTCGATGTGTTATTTCCGAATTGCTACTTTGCCACCTCGTATCTTTGCCGCTTACGTCTGTCTGTTTGTATGTCTTGACCTTTTCTCATTATACGGGGTCGGCACAGCACGTTTCCTTTCGCCACTTCTCTCTATCAGACGTCACCTCTACACTCACACGCATATAATCTTACAAACAATCCACACGTTCTTAGGTCTCCCTCTCCCGCACATTATCATCATCTTGTCCATCAGCATCATTATCATCATCTTGTCTGTTGTCTGTCTGTTCATATATAATAGCCATTTTAATCAGAGAATATTCGACATATGTACAACATTTCTTGACAATGCCACTAGTAGCAGCCGGCATCTAATGGAACTCCTTAACTGTTAGCCGTTGAAGAGTTCCCTCGAGATGAGATAATTCTGTCAGCAGCATAATAGATAATTTACACTTTATTGAAAACCACAGAGATTAAGAAAGCGGAACAATAATAAGAACTTAAGGCTAAGTTTTTATTTAACGGCCTTATCGCTAAAAGCTATCTCTTGCATGGATAGAAATAGCAGCTATACATCGTGTTACTTCTATCATTTTATTGTATTGTCTTGAGAACTTGGTGAGAACTGTAAATTTCAAAGTCATGCATTCAAAATCGTAAATTTAGAGGAAGTTCTGAGGAGTTCTTTAGCTTGTAAGATTTGTACTTACAAAATGTACAAGCGGAGTTGCAAAAAAATAAAAATAATAAACCTTGTAATAAAAATCATAATTGATGATCATTCCACACGCTAATTTGGTTAATATACGAGTATTATTGTGTTTTACGGTCATATTTTACTAGAGAAAGCGACGTGTTTATGCCTGAATAGAATTAGGTAGGTACGTACTAAGAATGTTATCTATCTACAATTATACAATTCTATTCTATATTCTATTTGTGAACTTTTTATGCATTATTTACGTTATTTCATTACTCATTAGGAAACCATAATATTTTAACTAAGTATAACAAATGGTAAAGTCCAATATAGAATGTATTACTTACCAAACCAACTCATTCATTTATATTTTACCTACGCCTTTTCCTATTGGAGTAGGCAGATCTTTCCACTTCCGTCTTCCACCTTCCCCATGCCACCACAGGACTAGTAGAAAGTCGGCACATTACCACACAAAAGTTTTCATCGTCCTTTCAGCCATAAGAAGTCCTGGACATGATCAAATTTTTTCAGTCCGGTTGAAAGCGATTTGCATCCAGCGTCATCCTGTTGTTTTATTGAGGTAGCCTGTTCATCTCTTGGCTGGTCTTCCTACGCTTTACTGGTGCGTGGTCACCATTCGAGTAGTTTTCGGCCCCATTGGCTATCAGTTCTACATATACATATAATGGGGGGCCATTATATGTAAAACTGAACAGCAGGGGTACCCACAGCCGCTTCAACTTGCTAATCCACTGCAAATACAAAACGTAGGTACTAGCGATAATTTATTTTAACGTAAATTCTTGGTACCCTTTTTGTATAACCTAAATAGGTACCTGTGTCTGATTCTGTCTATTAGAGACAATACGAGTATTGATCGGTACTATTTACAGGAAGCTAATAAATTC
Source organism: Lycia hirtaria (assembly GCA_947563715.1). NCBI lineage: Eukaryota > Metazoa > Arthropoda > Insecta > Lepidoptera > Geometridae > Lycia > Lycia hirtaria. Next base: position 3,163,050 of record OX387379.1, read on the forward strand.
TAATGTAAATTTTATCATAAACAGAGGCAAAGCTCCGGTTTCAGAACTATTGGATCACGCAACCGAAAGCTTTGTCAGACATGAAACATGAACATTGGCTCATTGCAAATAGGTATTTTTACAAACCTGATGGCTAAGCTGTACCGTGTACGTAAAATTGCATTAAAAATAATTTAATATACGTATTGTTGTATTTGCCGACGTGACGAAGGCGGTTCTCACGTGTGTACCTACTTGTAATTAAGTACTACAGTTTTTATATAACTTAAGCCCCATACATCATATGTGAGTAATTTAGTACAGTATTGACTAGTGAGCAGGGACGAAAGATTTTTTAAGTGCGTTAATTGAAATAGATTTGCAGGCAATTCAAGCGTCAAAAAGAAATTTAAAATGTTAGCAGCATTTAATAGTAGTACCTGGGTGACCGAGCTCAACTCGGTTTTTTTTAAGACTGAAAATACGAGCAAACCCGGGTTCACTAAAAATGAAACCTAGCAAGATCGATTTATGATCACCTACAAACCAAATTTCATGATCGTTGGAGCCGTTTCCGAGATTCAGATTATATACAAGGGCGTCGCCAGCCCATGGCCCAGGGGGGGGGGGGGGGGGGGGCAAGTTAATATTATGGAGGATGAGAAAAATATGAATTGTAGGTACAGGTACAATTGCACGGCCTTAGGACTTTGGTTGGCTATATTTTTTAAATCTCTAGGGGGGGGGGGGGGGGGCAGCTGCCCCCCATGTCCCCCTTGGCGACGCCCTTGATTATATATATACAAGAATTGTTCGTTTAAGGGTGATCGGACGGATAGATAGATATATAAACTCTTTATTGTACACACCATTAAATTACAATCAATGGATATTCATTCAAAACTAGTGTAACAACTGGCGATCTTATCGCTAACAGCGATCTTCACGCAACCGTAGGATGGAAGAAAGGTGGATTAGCCGTACTTTCAACTTTTATAGCGATGCAAAGTTCACTCAGCGCTCGTTTTTATCTCGCTTTTTCTGTAATTAAGAGAGTGACACAAAAGTTGAAGCGATTATTAAAAATATCACAATTTCAAGTAGGCTTATTTGAACTTTTAACTCACACTCTTAATTACAGAAAAAGCACGATAAAAACGCTTATGGCGCTTAGTGCGCTGAGCGACATTCGCTCGCGCCATAAGCGCCATAATCGCTATAAGAAGTGAAAGTATGTTAAATATTCAATCTTTTGATGATATTTTTTTTATTACATTGTTTTCATTGACGTCTCATTAAGCATCAAGGATCAACGACAATCAGAAACGGCATAATACGTTATGAAATGGCATTAATGGCAAAATCCTCGAATGTCCTTTTCTGTCGTGAAACTGAAACCATTTGCGAAACAACGCGGGTCACGGATGTCGTGTAGGTAGATCGATTTCAACATTGGGATGTCGTGAATTGTCGCCGACCTTCGCGATTCAACGATGGAACCAATCATTTCAGAAATGGGAATTGATTTCTGTGTTCCAATGAGTTGCTTGAGGTAATCGACCTTCCACACAATCACATATTTTAAAGCGGTTTAATGGGTCAAATAAAATAAATAAAAATATATTTTCAGGAATAAGCTTTTACATACGCTTTGTACTAAAATAATTTAAATCAGTCAAATTTTAATTGCTTGTCAGCCATAAAAATCCCCCAATATAAAAAAAATATGTCTTTTTTAAGTTGGTAAATTATTTTTCGTTTATCCCAAAGAATTCAATATACCTACATATAAATCGTTGGTTTATTCTGTTTGTTTTTCAAATATCTACACATGAATAAGTCTTCCCCTTATCTGACTTTCTTGTGAAATTAATCCTCAGATATTTAATTAATAGTGGGGCATCGTCTTGTTTGAGTACCTCATTTATTTATTTATTTTTTGCGCTTTTAGGGTTTCGTACTAAGGGAGCCTATTCGTGAGTTTACGGTATTTGTATATCTGTCTGTCTGTCTGTCTTACACTTGAACGGTTTTATCAATATATTCTGTAGATATGCTTACCATTTCAGAATATTTCTACTATGTAGAAAATATATGAAATTACAAATATTCACAGATTTATAGCACATTTTGCTAATTAGTCCTGTTTTCTGTGTTCATCTGTTGCATGGGAGTACGGAAGCCTCGGTGTGCGAGAGAAACTCATACTTTGCCAGATTTATTTTAAATTGTAAATATCTGAAGTCGACGCATAAAATACATCCACTCAGATTAACCTAACACGGAACAAATACTGCGTTACGAAAAATTCTTTAACATATTTTGTCAACTTCTGGCATGTAATTACACTTGCGGAAAGAATACAGAGAACTAATGACGTTGGTTTAAGTTAAGTAACGATTTTCGAAGGCCCTTAATTTTAGCAAACATAGGAAAGCGTGATTTAACATTCATAAAAACTTAAATGACAATTAAAGCCAAAGCAACCTAGCTGGGAATCGAACCAGCGATCTCCTGATTGACACAAACACGCTATATTGAGCCAACTAGGCCGGCCTCTAAACTAAGAACTGGCGTGATCTACGGAGTTCAGGGTTCTTGTAGCAAGCCCAAAAGAACCGCCTGCCATTTGGACTAGAACCAATTCACGAGCATTTATATAATAATGAATATGGGTTTTGTATATGAAATAAGTTTGTTTGATCTATAACTGCCTTTGTTTCGTGTTATATTGGCGAGGGTAAAGTCGTAAAACGAATTACTGCCGATTGTTTTTAAGCTGCAAGTTTTGTGAGCTTTTCATTGACTAAACCTAGGCCAAAATGTCTTATGATTATGAACGATTAAATTAGCCGTGCAGATATTATAGTTTTCCTTATTTATAGCTTGTCTATTATTGTCGGGTTTATTTGTAAGGACTCCTTCGTAGGTGAAGGCCTTCATAGACATATTACGTTAATACTAAGTACTTTAATGTATTCTGTTTTATTACAAATAACAGCTTATTTTTAAATTTCTAAATATAAAATTCAATACGCACTCTTTTTAGAGTGCATATTTAAACCTCTGCGAACCTTTATAATTTCGCTGTCTGTCTGTCTGTCCGTATGTCACAGTGATTTTACTTAGAGACTATCAGGCCTACATACGAAATTTGGCATGTAAATGTGTTCTGTGAATGATTACAAAATGTCGTAGCAAAAAAAATAATTAAAAATAGGGGTGTCACTTCATATAATCAGGAAAAAAAAATTCAACCTCACTCGTGTGCGGTATCGTTGAATAGGTCTCATAATACATACTTACTATATGCTTAAATATATATATATACTATCATTAAACAAAGTGATCCTATAAGGATTCCGTTTTTTCCTTTCGAAGCACGGAACCCTGAAAAGGGAAAACGCAAAGACAACTAGCATTTTATAATGAACAGAAATGGAATTCTTTGCAGCCATCTTTGTTTCCTGTGACCTACAATCTTATAATTTTCAAGGCTAGAGTGAATAGATATCTTCTAGATCGACGAGCTCCATCCTCGGCCACACCGTCGCTTAACATCAGTCGAGTTGGAGGGCAATCGTAGATCTATCTTGCATATTTTTTTTTATTATTAATACATTTAAAGAACTGATGCACAAAATATTCTAAGCTGGCTAAGATGATAATAAAAGGGCAGTGGAATAAATGTATTCAAAAATTACTCTGGAAAACATAATTTTCAAATTTAAACCCCCAATATAAAGAACGGCTGAACAGATTTTCGTGAATCAAAGCTAAAGATACTCTCGATCGCATTAACTTGAAAACACTTCATAAACGAAAATTAAATCGAAATCGCTCGACCCGTTAGGAAGCTATGATACCACAGACAAATACACAGATACACGCGCCAAACTTATAACACCTCTCTTTTTGCGTCGGAGGTTAAAAATTATTACGTCCACTAATATTACTATTTGTTATAAAAACTAAAATACTAAACCGATTTTGATAAAATTTCTATGGAGCTACCTGGAAAGTATACCCTTTCAAACAAAAAAAGATTTTTTCAAATCTGTCCAGTGGTCTTCGAGTAATCAGGGAACATACATAAAAAAGATTCCGACGAATAGAGAACCTCCTCCTTTTTGGAAGTCGGTTAAAAATGGAGATTCAAATCAAATCGTTTTATCTCGGATTTCACGAAAGGATTTCATCTAATTGCAAAATCATATGCACTTACTTAAAATATATGAGTATGATTTCCAACGCATAAGCAGTCATTCAACAAGGTAATGCTGGCAGCATACTGGGTACACTGCCAACTGGCAAATGGATCTTCTTAAAACCTTTATCGGTCTGGGGTAATCTTTTTGTTATAAAATTAAAGTATGTAATTTTGTACGTCTGTTTGTTACTTTTATAGGATCAAACGGCTGCAAGATCATTATGAAATTTGGTAGAGATAGCTGAGAGCCTGCTGGCCTAGCATGGAAGGTAGAGGTAAACCATTTTTATCCACGTTGTTATGTCAGTTGTCAATGTCAGTTTTATTTCCTCTAAAAGGTGGTTAAAACGATGGAAAGACTATCTCTACGTCTATGTTACATGATAATCTTGCTACAGAACTGACTACCATAAGGTCCATAGGGTATATTATAATCCATCATCATCATCACCGTTTTTCATCTCTACGCGGGTAAATTCACTGCTAATATTATAATTTCATTGTAATTTTTGGATTATTATTTGACTTGTGCTCGGTGGTTTCACTAGGGCAGTGATCAAAACTGGTTATGACGAAATATACCTACTAAGTTATAACTTATGACGCATATGCAAAGATATTACAAACAGGTAAGCGCAGTACGTGCAAGACCTAATATTATTATTTCTTTGAAATAAATTAGGGCTTTGATTGAATCACTAGTTTACGTACACAAGTTTGTTGGGGAAACAAAAAAAAAACAAGAACTTAAATATTACCTACATGAATTGACCGTGATTTCCACATTTAGGCTAAGCCTATATCGCAGAAATCTGGTACTATTCCCGAAACTCAAATTACATTTCTAACAAAGACTAATAAATAATTATTATAGTTTAAAAAACTCAAACAATAGACATAAAAAAAACATACAGATCGAATTGATAACCTCCTTCTTTTTGGAAGTCGGTTACAATACATTATTTCGTTTTCTTTGTACCTTTTTTTCCAGTAATTCGGATTTAAACATCATACTACTAAACCGAATTTTTATAGAACCAATCTGAGTAGTAGGTAAGTAAGTATAATATTTCAAAAAAAATACAAACAATATGAGACAAAAGATATATATACAAATCGGTTTATAAATGATGGAGTTATGCGGTAACAAGTAAAAAAAATACCACCAAATTGAGAATCTATCCTTCTTTTTGAAGTCGTTTAAAAATGACGCTCTGGGCCCTGATTCCGTATGACCATCGGTTGCGTGTGAATTTGACGTGGGTGAGTTGACAATGAAAATTTACACTATATGTTTAAAATTCTAAAGTTTAATTTTCATTGTCACACACCCACATCAATTTCACGTAACGTGGCCGATGGTCATACGGAATCAGGGCCCAGATGCGCTATTTTATGTCATTATTAATTCCCTACAAAATGCATATAAATTCAGAATATAGGTAATTCGTATACACTGTGCTTTAACAAAGGGAGCAAACTTTGCAGTAAATTGCATGAAGGTCACCATGTGAGACAAACTTGACACTCCACAGGAAGTGCTGCCTAGGACAGCGTAAATTATTATAGCTGTTTATTATAAGCTATTAAGTAAAACAATAAATAATACTTAAGTGCTACCTAATGTTAGACAGATTAACTACCATAAGCCAGGTAATTCACGTTTCGACGGGTTTTACAATGTGACAATGTAGTCTACATTGTCACATTGATGATAAATCCACCCAACATCTTGATAAATCCAGCTATACATTATGTAGATATAGCTGGATTTATCAAGCGACACTCGGATACTTCAATTAGTTTGCCCTGCAGAACAATTCCTCTACGACTGACTGATCTTCTATTGTCAGAACACAGGAAGCTGAATTCTGTACCAAATCTGAAAATAATCAGTAAATGCTGATCTGATGGTTCTTGATCAGGTTGTTCCTGACCAGTCCGGACTGAATAAAAGTAATTTAAAAAATAAAACCGGACAAGTGCGAGTCAGATTCGCCTACCAAGGGTTCCGTACTAACAAGTAGATAAAAGGAGGAAATCATATATATATTTTTTTATATTTTCCTTCATAAGCCGAAAAATATACATCGCAAAAATATTTAAAAACCTGTTTTAGCTTATGCTAATGAAATTCTTTCATATGATACCCCACATGATACGGTTAATTCACTTTAAAATTTGGGCTCTCATTCCTTGCATAGAAACACAATTTTTTGTGATTAAATTAAAAATGTCCAGTTTTCGGATTTTTTCCTACTCTAACACAATGCTTCTTGCCAAATTTCAAAGTTCTAGATTAACGAGAAGGACCCCATAGGTTTTGATTCCCTTGTGAGTGTCGAAATGTACATTTTTACGACAAATTCGGCTGTAACTTTTTTTTACGAAACCTGAGAAATTTTATTTTTCTTTTTGCATCAAGATACTATGGATCTGCGTAAGTATATGGTTTTAATTTCAACTCGATACCTTTACGCGTTCCCGAGATAAAGGCCTTGACACCCGGACAGACGGACAGACAGACGGACAACAAAGTGATCCTATAAGGGTTACGTTTTTTCCTTTTGAGGTACGGAACCCTAAAAACGACTACAAAACTATCCATTGACCTGAAAAGAGAGAAAGAACAACAGCTGTTACATAATACCGTTTTTTTTATCGAAACTGAGCGTCTACGTATGTAGAGCTGTACGTACGTACCTCAACTATTTTTTGAGGTCAGTGCCAGGGTATCACCAACTTTAAACTTAATCTTCTTATGCAGGCACCGACCTTAAAAAAATTGTTGAGGCACCTATAGATCTACTTAGAGCAATTCAAGTCAAAAAAGAGTGAGATAAAATACTTTTACAGGCGAATAGAACACTTTTTTTCCCCTTGACTTAGCGAGGAAAAGCTTGGTTTACTTATTTTATAGCCTGGCTACATATATTAAAAGAAAAACAAACTACATAACCCGACTGCAAATGGTAGCCTATACAAGTATGAATGATACTCAGACGAATCTACCGACCAGGTGTTGTTAGTATGGAAATTAACGTGGTTTTTACACATTTTTAAATAAAAAACTACGGATCACTCACGTCTGTCCACCCACTTGGAAACCTTGCCTTCATGGAGCTCGGGAGGATGATCGTGAGTCTGGTGGTGATATGGTGAGTTCCGCTTGCTCGAACATTCCTGACACTCACGAGAGTTCTAGTGAAGAGGACACTTCAGCTGAACCGACGCAAGACGACCAGCTGCCCACCCTAACCCTTTTGCAACCGATGACATCACGTGCGGCACGACCGGCACGTCGCAGTGCAAGGCGCGTCACCGACCGAGAGTAACGTGTGTGCTGCTCCTTTGAAAAAGACCGCCGAATGCGGTTGAAACTATAGTCGGATATATCGGCTCAAAACAGACGTGAGTGTTTTTATTTAAAAACAGGTGTTGTTAGATTATTAGATTTGTTCAAAATCGATCAAACCGTCTACTGGAGTCCTTGAAGTTATGCAACTTTTAGCGGATTTATCAATAAGCAACAATCGTAAAAATCTTAGAAAACATTACGCGACTTTTGTTACTATTTTAGACTAGGAGATAAAAAGTAAAATAAATAGAAACATATATCACATAAATACCTTTTTCGTGGAAAAATACTCTCAATCTTGAGCAGTCGAGTAATAACGAGTTATAAATGTTAAATCGTGCTTTAAATCCAGCTTTTTATCTGTGTTCAGCAACATCTTCACGAGCAGAACTAATTGGCAACAGCCACAAGTCGTGTTCCACGAACAACTCACTTTTACTTTAATTCTTGCAGCTATAAAATTTTTGTACAAGTCGGATATACTTTTACAATGTATATAGAGCATGCACTGACATGCATTGCTTAGTGCAAGGCTGTGGTTCAGATGCTAATTGATAACTAACAGAGTGGAAAATTAATTCATAATTATAGTTTAAGAACCTGAAACAACTAACTTCATAAAGTAACGCAACCGACTTCTCATGGATAACATTGTCAGAACTGGACCAAAAGGGACCACACGGGAAGCACCAGCTTTCAAATAAAAAGAAGAATCATCAAAATTGGTTCACCCAGTCGAAAGTTATGAGGTAACACACATAAAAAAAACAGTCGAATTGAGAACCTCCTTTCCTTTTTTGAAGTCGGTTGAAAATACGCAATTTCATTTACTTGGATGACATATATTTTTTCCAGTTAGGTAAAATTTATATTGGACCTCCTCTATTGTATGCCATATTTCAAACAAAATATTAAAAAAAAAACACCAAAATAAATATCGCGTAACAATCATACAATAAAAAAGCAAACGAATAGAGAACCTCCTCCTTTTTGGAAGTCGGTTAAAAAGGTGGACAATTATATGATAATTACCAGCTGTACCCTGTGGTTTCAACCGTGTACTGTAGTGATGAAAAAGAGTGATGATGAGGATGTGCTATAGCACCTCCGTCTCTAAGTTCTCAACCATTTCTGTAACATTTTTTTTAACGATTTGTTCAACGTGATAAGGTAACAGACATACAGAGAGACAGAGTTACTTTCGCTTAAATAATAATAATAAGTATTGTTTAATTACAAAGTACCGATTAAGTAAGACTTATACATACAACTATAGCCATTTCTCTCGTACCAAACACCTAGACACGGTAATAATATTCTTATGGTGTTTGGTATTGAATATATTTTTCAGGAACTTGTCTAAAAATATACACTTTCAGATTTGAGTCCGAGTTCTTCCGATTAGACTGATAATTGTAGATTTCCAGTTTTAATCCTATAATGATTAAATAATGCCAAAATTGTGATAATCAGATGGGTAAGTAATCACCTCCTACATAATCATCCAGCCAGTAGGTAGGTACTTTGAGGCCGAATAGCAAAAATAGTGATTTTTACAACCTAATTGTGGTTAGGTTAGTACATACTTATAAAATAGTTATGACGTAATAACAATATAAAAATAACACAAAATGATGTTGGCGAATGTTATGTGGAAAAATATTACTCCTATTGTCGAGTACGTACAAAACAAAATACCTTTAATTCCTTACAAAATACGAGTTAGATTTTTGGTTTTTTAAAACAAAATTGCGCATTTTGAAGTCGGGTTTTCAGTTTTTACCCGATTGCTTAAGAGAGAGTGTTATATTTTGTCGAGTGTATGTATGTATGTTTCTATATGATCGACTGCAGCCTAAGCGGCTTGACCGATTTTGATGTGCGATGTTTCGTCAGATTCGTCTTCACCCCTGAGTGTCATGGGCTGTATTTTTTGTAAAACTATTAAATATCTTGCAAAAATAAAAAATGAGTTTTTTTCGTAACCTCCAACAAGCTTTTTCATAATAAAAGTCATTTTACTAGAATTATTCTAAGAAATGCGTTTTTATACCCTTTAACAGCGATTTTACGCATCATCATCATCTCAGCCATAAGAAGTCCACTGCTGGACATAGGCCTTCCCCATGGATTTCCAAAAAGACCGATTGGAAGCGGTTTGCATCCAGCGTCTTCCCGCCACTTGTATGAGGTCATCTGTCCATCTCGTGGCTGGTCTTCCTACGCTGCGCTTGCCGGTACGTGGTCTCCACTCGAGAACCTTTCGGCCCCATCGGCCATCGGCGATTTTACGCATACTTTTTCACAAAAAAAACCTAACTCAACAGCGTATCAAGCGAAACTAAATCGTAAGTTAGACTACTAAAACTGCTTTTCTGCAGTCCGATATTTTGTTTTTCGTTTAATACAGATACTTGTTTAAACTATATAAGTAATTATTAAAGTACTCGTTGAATGGAGAGTTTCGGACTAAATACAAATAACAAAGGAATATGTATTATTACTCGAGGTAGGGTGGAAGGCCATGAGCCTCCCTGTCACTGCGACCCTCGCGGATCTATTGTAACTTAAGGAATATGTATACTTTTTGTGATATCTTTTAGTATTATATATAGATTCTTTACATTGGCCTAAATGATTGTAATCTTTCAACCGGACGGTGCATCGATATTGGTTCTATAAATAAAGCAGAACCAGTCCGATGCATTCAGACTGTATTGGAATATCAGAATGACCCACTTGAAATTAATTAAATGATTAATTCAAAATTAAATTATCAGTATCGTTTCCTACCAGGCATTTGTGTCAAGCTATCTACAGCAACTGTATAGACATAGACATATGTATATTTATTCATGGAAGATACATAACATTAAATTAACATTCATCAGCCCTGTTTGTACAAACTGTCCCACTGCTGGGAACGGGCCATCTTCTCATTGTGAGAAGGGTTAGGCCATAGTCTGCCACGCTGGCCAAGTGCGGGTTGGCAGATTTCACACATTTTCAAGATCATTGAGAACTCTCAGACATGTAGGTTTCCTCACGATGTTTTCCTTCACCGTTTGAAGTTGCCGGCAATCAACAATACGCACATAACTTCGAAAAGACAGAGGTGCGTGCCGTGGGATTCGAACCCAGGACCTGCGGATTGCAAGTCAGACGGTCTCACCACTAGGCTGCCGGGAACTAACATTAAGTACAATTAACATTGTCATTATCGAAATTAACATTAAGTACAATTATTAGTATTATATTCATATTCATTTATTTCGTAATTCACAGTTACACGTCAAAAATTCAATACATATTTTACTTAAAAATAAAACAAGTATTATTACATTATATCAGACCACACTAGGTACTGGTACTAAAGTACCCACCTTGGTAGTAATTGTCGTAATATTAATATGACATATTGTCATAATGTGTAGTCAATGATATAAATACTAAAATACTTATAATGTCAATGTCAATGTGAGAACAGTTAATATAATAGTATAATTTGTATTATGTCATCATTAATCAATAATTATAATTTAAGTGATTTGATAATAATTGTAATTGGCCGTAAACCGTTTTTATTATAATAATAAATAAATAAATAAAATAAAAACAAAAGAAAGAAACCCCTACCAGGTGTACCAGGAGTATATACCTCACAGGACGATCAATACGAGTGTAGACGATATTACAGTTATACCTACAATATAAAACATTAAATGATGCACAGCCAAAGAATACTTTAACAGTACTGCACAGGTAGGAGTTATTTTTTAATTACGAAACTACGTGGTAGCCTTATAAATTCTTCAAGACAGTCTGTCCGTCTATCCTCACATTACATCTTTATGCAGAAAACTTTGGAATTAAAGAAACGAAATTTCGCAAGTAAAAAAAACTTCCTCCCAATGTGACACTCCTTCTATATAGGAAATATTTTGCTTCACTATTTCTTCTTGTGTGGGGTAAAACATTCAAGACGATATAGCTCAATGATCATTGACCTTTTTGAAAAAAAAATATTCCAAGTAGTCTATTTTTAGTCGACTGCGCAAGAATGAGCGGGATTTATGGTTATAATATAGGTATATTGTATGGGGGTATGTATTACCTTTTTATTTTTAAACGGGCAAGTGCCTTTATTAACTACAATAAAACAATATACAGACTCAACTAACCAAACTACTACACAAAAAACATATCGATTACCATACCATCATTGTATTACCTCATAAAGACAAGATAGCTAGACCGATTTTGATGAGTGAGATGTCGTTAGATAGCTCATATGTACATGCCAAGGGACCTCACTTGATAGCCAGTTCTCATTCCAGTCTACCATCTTCAATCATAGATCATTATCAATTAAGATCACAATACAAAAATAACCTAATATTACCAACGTCCAAATTAATAATGCATAGCTCTGGCCCTCATGTTATGGCCATTAAAATATATAATAAGTTGCCACAACAATTACAAGAAATTGAAAATGAACAGGAGTTTGCCCAGACCCTCAAAAATATATTAATTAATAAGTGTTACTATACCTTAGACGAGTTTCTTAATGATAAAAAAATTATCGAATAAACTGTTCCGCTCCGTACCAGTTGCTACACCCTACCAGGGTCATTGTATTACTAAAAACAAACATGTACTGTAACATCTCCATGTAACCTATAATGAATGCAATAAACTATTGACTATTGACTATTAAAGATCAGCTAAGCTGTGGTCAAATCTCCAGCCCACTAGACTGGTTTCAATCAACGAAATCAATTAAAACAATGTCCATGACAAAAATTCGTTAATTTATTATGAGAAGTGATTATTCTTGCAAAAGTGAAACTGCTCTGAATAGTAGAGAGATTGCAGTGAAAGTGGTTTTATGATAAAGGGTTGTACGAACCTGACTAACGGTGACACTTCCGTGCATTGAAGTCACGCCACTTCAACATACAGCTGATAGCTGTTTCTTGGACACAGATAACAGCTTATTTCGAAATATCTCGCGTATCTTACATACCTCTATACTTACGATATATTGGCATGATTTCATCATTAGTAAAACACATATTCAGCAAGTTAGTATGCGTGTACTATTTACTGATTTCCTGTTTAATGATTTCTGGGGTTTTCGTTTGTTACTCATTGAAATTAAACAACAATTATACAACAAGAGATCAATAAATTTGAATTTGAATTTTTAATGGATTTATTGTGTACTAGCTGTGCCCCGCTACTACTACTCTAAAGAATATTCCTTAGAGCAAGACCTACCACTATCCTACCACATCACGACTATTTTTGTGGTACACTTTACGAAAAAACTACCACACTTCTAACCTTATAATTTAACATAGTATTTTAAATGTATGTTTATATGTATTTTTATCCTTAAAATATAGTTTTATAAAATAATTATTAAGTAAAAAAAAAACACGCGAGACCTCATAAAGCTGCACTTTATGGTTAGTTTCAATAAATTATGCAGTTAGCTTTGTGCATTCTTTCTCGGAAAAACGTACAGGTAGACAACACCATACCGCATGAGCAACGTAAGCATAAGTTGCACTACGAAAGTCATTCTAAATTTACTTTAGTTTGTATATACTATTTACACACATTCCTTATTGATATTTCAACATGAATGAAGAATAAACACAAAGCTATTGAGCAGGGAACAATCAATAACAATTAACACTTATAGGAGGATAAGGAGCATTTATTGTGACATCATGAGTTAGATAATGTGTTATCATTGTCTGCAATATATTGCAGTCGTTACGCATTTTATTCGAAGACATTTACGAATGCAAGATTACGGAAAACTAGCTGTGCGTTGCGATTTCACGCGATTTAAGTAAGAAATGAAAATTTCGTGCATATTTTATTTATACTCACGTATAGTTAACTCGTATGTAGTATGATCAAGAACCAAACAAGAGAACTTAAAACAAAAGCTGTTTTAAACTTACAGAAATTGTGATGGGCAACTACGGAACCCTACTTTGCGCATGGCCTGACACACACTTGGCCAGTTATTTTAACTCGAATACCAATATTCTTTCAAACTCAGATTATCTCTATCTTTTCATTAACTATTGCTTGCACTGAATGCGATAATAATAATAATAAATATATAATAATAATAATATATTTATTTCCGGTTGTTCACATATTGCCAACGGCGAGTATTTGCACAGACATAACCAACTAGCCAGGATCATCCACCAGCAGCTTGCTCTTCAATACGGGCTTGTCGAGTCAGAGGTGCCGTACTATCAGTACGCGCCAGCGCCAGTTCTTGAAAATAGCCGTGCATTGCTCTACTGGGATCGTTCTATAATCACGGATAGGACTATTGTTGCCAATAAGCCTGATATCGTGATCGTAGATCGGTCTCAGCGTCGGGCAGTGCTCGTCGACATCACCATCCCACATGATGAGAAACTCGTGAAGGCCGAGAAGGACAAGCTCAGCAAGTACCTTGACTTGGCTCACGAGATAACCGCCATGTGGGATGTTGACTCGACGATCATTGTCCCGATAGTCGTTTCGGTGAACGGTGTCATAGCGAAGAGCCTCGACCAACATCTCAAGAGGCTCTCGCTCGATGGTTGGGTCAAGGGTCAGATACAGAAGGCAGTCATCCTGGACACGGCACGTATTGTCAGGAGGTTCCTCTCTCTGTAGCCCCTACCACCGGCAGCTTGAGCCCCGCCCCGCTGCCGGCGGCACCCTAGTTTTAAGTTTTTTACAATATTTATGTTTATTTTTTATAAGTTTATATTTGTGTTGTAAAAAATTTAAAATTAAGAATGTAAATAAATAAATGAGATAATAAATACATTTTATTGTACACCAAAAATCACAATTCACGGACACACGTTTAAACAAGTTTTAACTTATAATTAAAAGTATAAAGAGGAACACTAAACAGTACTTAAATAAAAATCTCGGTGGTACAAAGGCCTTATCGCCTTGAGCTATTTCTTCCAGGCAACCTTTTGATAGAAATTAAATGGAAGAAAAGGTTATGGAAGGTATGCGATGTTATTTGTTATGTCAATGTTATCACATTTCACAAGCAACTTATTGGTCATAAAGTCTCGGAAACCGTGACAGTTGCTGGTATCCCTTGCCGATTATATCGATCGGTAGAAGACAGCCCTTGCAGAGACAACAGTTAGCTATTTGTGAATATATTATGGATCGCGTATTATTGTTGCCAGATCGAGGTCTTCCCCTAAATTTGGGAAAATGTTGAGTTTGGAGAAAATTTGGAGCTTGATTTCTTTGGGAGATTTATTGATTAATAATTAATTAAAAGTAGAATGGGTTGCGTTGAGACCATCGTGGATCTCTTTTATGCCTTCCTATTGGTCTGTTTCAGGCTTGGTTATTTGGATAAATTTCATTAGAAATTTTAGGATATTTATAATGTCCCAAGGATAAAAACACGGCATCTATATGTAAAATGCCCTTGTTACAAGTTGTTGAATTGATTAATTATCGCATTTTATTGCATTGTCATCAAAACTAAAAAAACACGGAAAATTTCATAGTCCTGAATTTAGAAAAAAATATTCAAATTCTGTTTCCAAAATTTGTACTTAATGTGCTTTTAATATAAGTATATTAAGTTAATAAATATACAAAAAATAATTGGATTTGTTAGTACAAGTCGAAAACCAAAGAGAAAGTAAGGTAAAGTCGAATGAAAGTCCTTTCTTTTGGTCTAAGTCTCCTAGTACTTAAATAAGCAACAAGAATCATCACCATCATCATCATCTCAGCCATAAGAAGTCCACTGTTGAACATAGGCCTCCCCCATGGATTTCCAAAGAGACCGATTGGAAGCGGCTTGCATCCAGCGTCTTCCCGCCACTTGTATGAGGTCGTCTGTCCATCTCGTGGCTGGTCTTCCTACGCTGCGCTTGCCGGTACGTGGTTTCCACTCGAGAACCTAACAAGTATACATTTACAAAACCCAAACTCCCGAAGAAAACGGCTAAATTTGATGAAACCTATTATAGCTAGGACACACTCTCGATAAGGTCATCTTTCAAACAAACTAGATGAAAATCGGTCCATGCGTTTGAGAGCTACGGTGACACAGGCAGACACAGAAATAAACAGTTATACACGATAGCGGATGATGACGTCATGCTTCATATTCACCGTACAAACTCTATACAAACTTGTTTCGCAAAAGAGGGAAAGAGCATCTCTCCCCTAAAACTTTAAATGTTTATATCTCGAAAATTTATTGCCGATTGAAATATTTTTTTTTAGTATAAATAATACATTTATTATGTAATTAGTGTTTTAGTTAAGGTGTAATCAATAAAGAGTTTATCTATCTATCTAAATTTTAGTACATTATCAATTAAAACTATCATTCCTATAAAATATAATTTTATAGTTTAAAAAACTGAAACAACCGACTTCAAAGTACGTTATTTCGTTTACATGTAATATAAACTAATAGTAAGGATAATAATTAAACAAGGCGCTCAAGCGTTGAAGTAACTCTATTTTCTCCTTATACACATTGGATGAGGAGTAAGTAGGTTTTACTTTTCAAGCTCAATAAATCTCTCACGATTGTAAACTTTTTAAAGAGACCTCTCTTCACCCACTCGTTTCTTTTTCAAGAATGACATTTGTCACTGAATGTCAAATGCTTCGTCGTCGCAGATTAGAAAATGTGCAGATGTTTATACGAAAAACCTCAACATTTGACACTTTTGTAAAGAAAAACGTGTCAGTGGAACTCTGCGATTCTATAATCTGACGCACTCACTCAGGAATCCAATGAAAATATTTTTACTTTTAGAGATTTTTCAAAAAGTTATGTTTCGAAAATAATTATGGGACCAACTTGGGAGCTTTCTCTATATGCCAATTCACGAAACACAAAAATTGGTTCAAGAATGAGCGAGAAATTCGTGTACATACATTAAAAAAAATATACGGTACGAATTGATAACCTCGTCCACTTTCGAAGTCGGTTAAAAATTCATGCACATTCCCTATTGTGTACTGCATACTTCTCTTAAAAGAAGGTAGTTCAAATGTTAACAACTTTATCTAAAAGAACAATGGTTACTGTGACCGTGAAACCCCAAATCGTTCCTAATTTACGTGACCCACCGTACTACATTCGAACCCTGCGAGGCCTTCACTGTTTCATCGGCTATTAAATGAGAAACAGTGTGAAATCCGGCTAATTTCACACTGGATCACAACACAATCGACTTTAATGGCCATTCCCAACGCGTCCTCAGGACATGCTGGAAATGATAAACAATGACTGGTATTGTATTAAAATCGGGCTTTATCCAGGTCGTGTGACGTCCTATTATCTATAGTGAAAGTATTAGGCTTTGTTGGTAGCCATAAAATGTAGTCTGTCTCTTGTAGTCTGTATCTTGGAATTTTCAAGGCTAGAGTGAATAGATATCTTCTAGATCGACGAGCTCCATCCTCGGCCACACCGTCGCTTAACATCAGGCGAGTTGGTGGTCAATCGTAGATCTATCTTCTATAAAAAAAAAAAAAAAAGGTGTAAGTATAGAACAGATAAATTTCTTCCTAAGTTGGAAGCCCTTTGTTGTAAGGCTCTATCTACACGTATTAGTGTCTTTTATCAAAATCGATGCGGTACTTTGTTTTTTATAACAAAATAAATATTAAAATATCATCCGAGTACCTGTAGAAAAGTGAACAACACGTCGCGTATGTGCGTATATTACGTATTTCGAAGTCGATTTTTTTCAGTTTATAAACTATAATTATTGTTTAAAAATAAACTTACGCTTTTTTGTCACTCGCACTGATGTTGATGACCTTTGCATCGGTATCATTTTACACACCATTGAACATATCCAGCAGTAAATAGACATGTCAATGGATTATTAGGTTTCCTAACAAATGTTTCCTAGGTCATTGTACCATTTGATCCTTTATAAAAATGTAGGGCATGATCGAAGTCATTAGACAAACATATCTATCAATCATTAATATAAAATAACCGAAACGAAGATCGATTAGGCCATGTAATTCATTAATACTAAATTATTTTTCATTTTATTGTAAATATGTTCTCTACATAATTATATAATAATGTATTATGTATTATTATTTTCTTTTCGTATTCTTTTTGTAAGAATAAGGTTATGTATATTATAATGTATTAAGAACTGAAAAATCCGACTTCAAAATACGCAACTTATTTACTTGGATAATATTTTGTTATAAAAACCAATTTAGGCCCGATAGGACCGATTTAGATAAAAAAATATATGGGATCACCTCTGAAGTATGATTAACTAAACAAAAAATAATCAAAATCAATGTACAATTGGCGGAGTTATCGGTGAACAAACATACATTAAAAAAAAAAAACAAGCATACAGTCGAATTGATAACCTCCTTCTTTTTGGAAGTCGGTTAAAAATTCAACATTTGTAATAGTTGCAAGTGTAAGTTTTAAACCGACTTCCAAAAAGAAGGAGGTTCTCAATTCGACAGTATGTTTATGACCGATTTTGATCTATTTTTTTTTTATTTCAATTTCATCATTCAGTCGATTTTTTGTCGGGAGTTTTGAGTTTTCTAAACTTATAGTTGTTTCCTTTATTTTTTCGCTATCTCTTTTCCACTCACGTGTTGCACCTTTAAATCGCACATTTCACTCCCGCGCTTAGTGAGTCTGTTAATCTAGTGTAATTGTGGTGCCACCCCGCAGACAAATGACACACTTTCTCGTATGCCCACTGTGCCCTAATACCTGCACAATGAATGACCTGTGAGAGGCCAATACTGCTAAGAAGAATAGTGAGTCTGTTTGTCCGTAGAGAAAATAGTCCGATCTATCTTACGAACATACTGATAAATGAGCCAAAACCGCAAATCACATTAACGTAATGATCTCTGCTATCATTTGATCAGCAAAGTTTATTAGCGTGGCTATTGGCAAGAATAAAAGGTCAGGAAAGCTATTATGGTCGACTTGGAGCCTATTTTTATGAATGGAGTGGTCACGCGTCACTACAGACTCGTTACGGTTTAGTTTAGTTGGATTAATTCTATTGTTGTCTATGTAAATAAAAGTGAATTCTGTGGTATGCGCTCAACGCGCGCAGCTATCTCTCTCGCGCATCACAACAGTTTTAAACATATAAAATCATTGAGTAGGGACTTTTTTAGGATATATTCAAATTCAAATTCAAATTCAATGCTTTATTGCCACATTATGTACATGGTTTTGGATATAAACAAGTAATTGTATTGTTGTTATTACATAATGACCCTAGTTGGGTATTGCAATTTTATCAGAGCGGGATGATTTGTTCCATAAACAATTATGTCAATGAATGTAACAATATAAAATGCTGGTGGACTCAATCTATGATAAATGCCTTATCTTCAAAGTATTCGTTTATGTTGTAATAGGATTTCAAAACAAGTACATATGTTTTTTAAAGTAGGTACCTACTCGTGAATTCACAATAGTTTTCGATTTCTTTTAAATTGATTGGGAGTTTATTGAATATTTTTACAATATATTATTTTTTAGGATAATAATAATATGATATATGTAAGAGATTTTTGTGGAGTGGGATGTTTTGACGACAATTAGCTAAGTTGACGACGCTATCGGTACACACCAGCTACTTGTTGGCTAGAGGGGATGGGTATTTATTTATATAATTAACTAAAACGGTATTCACCAAGTACATTAGCTAATATATTATTTTATATACATTATATATTATTTTATAATTGACAACAATAAAGTTAATAAAATCAAAATTATATACAATTAATTATTAAAACGTAATATCCAATAATAATAATAATGTCAAAACAAAAATTAAAAACAGTATATTAGTAGTAGGGATATTAGAAAAGTGAGAAATTAATTTGTTTATTTTGATGTGAGAAATATTTTAAAACTTTGATATCTTATAAATTGGCTGAGGAGTAGGAAAATTTATGTTTTTTCACTACTGCGTCGCCAGTAGGTATAAGATATACCTGAATAAAAGTTTTTTTTTTAAATATTTTTCCTATCCAAATAATAAATTTAAAAAGGTTGTAATGCGCGAGAGTGCTGAGAGATAGCTGCATAGAGATAAATAAATAAATAATAAATAAATATTTGTGGACATTTCACACAACACCTAGCCATCTAGCCCAAACTAAGCAAAGCTTGTACTATGGAACTAGATGGCTGATAGAATACATATATACTTTTTTTTTTGTAAATATATACATATGATACATAGAAACACCCAGACACAGAACAAACATCCATGCTCATCACACAAATGTTTGCCCTGGGTGGGGATTGAACCCACGACCTTTCAGTTCAGCAGGTAGACGAAAACACACTACCAACTGAGCCACAAGGCCAGTCGAATATTGAACGAAGATAGCATTGAACATGTATCGTTTTTATGCTTTTTGCGAGTGAGGGACTTTCTTCAATATCAAATTTTCACACCATTGTTTTAAATTATTGCTGAGATGCAAGTTTGATCTGACATTTCTCCTTGTACTTCAGGAGTCCAGTAGTATATACATGCCTACATCTTTCATATTATAATGAAATTAATTGGCCTCGTGCGGTTATCTCATTCATACATATTAACATTTTTAAATATAAAATACCTTTTTGATCGAGTTACCTTAAACTCGAAATACCAGTGAAGACGTTATATCTAGACAAGGCATTTGCCCAAATAAAAGCCTAAATGAAGCATGAAATGCGAAAATTGCTAAGAAGCATTTCGCCTAAAGTAGATGCCTACAAATCAAAATGCCTAAATGATTATAGGTACGCTTACAAAGGTAAATGGCTGAGTGGTTAAATACTATACTAGTAGTTCTACGAACAGTAGACCTCGCAAGAGAGATTATTTGCAGCTCACCTTGGGTCATCTGTACATACCTCCATAAAGTTGGCTTAGGAGGCCGTATGTAACATTTTAGTCGATTTCGCAATTTTAAGTGATTTTACAGACGTTATTTCACGGTCAAAAAACAATTTTTTGCCATAAGTTTAAGCACCTTGAAAGATCAATTTAATTTTAATACACAATTAATGCACAAAATAGGATATGTTAAGATGCCCTTAATTAAAAAAACAATGGTATATTCTTATAAAAACAAATATTAATTTTAATGGACAAAACGTAAAATTAAGAAAATTATTCAGCGCTCAAATGCATCAAGCACATCCACGCGCCCGCACTGTTACACGCAATCTTAAGTTGGTTGTCATATCTCGACAGCCACTTGACCAATTCTGTTCATTTTTACTACAAGTTGTCATAACTGTGTACTTTACCTAACTATCAAATATCATTAAAATCGGTTGGTAATTAACGCCGCAATAAGCTTTCCCCCTTTTTATGGGAACCACCTCTCTAATCAAAAATCGCCGACGACATTTTTTTTTAATAATTCATAGAACCTATATACCAAGTTTCATCAAAATTTATTCAAAATTACGCCCTGTACGCGAGTACGAACATACAAACAAACTGTCAGACGAAATAAAATTTGGCCAGTTGATGCAGAGACGCTTCGCTCGCTCGGTCAAAAAGCAAATGCTGTTCCTCTTCCTTCCACCACTCTACAGTTCCTCCTCACTTGGGTTGGACAAAAACTGATATCTAAAACTAAATACTTACTACTTAATGGTTAAGTTAAGGTAAGGTGTATAGAGCCATTCTTATAATAATTATGAAAATCGTTCGCTAAAAAGTTCAAGGTTGAGAACTATCTCTTTGTAATCTAATTGATATAAATAAATTCGATACAAACAAAAAATAAAATCGGACAAGTGCGAGTCAGAATCACCCACCGAGGGTCCCGTACAAACTAGTAAATAAAAGGGGGAAATCATAATTGTTTTATATTTTCCTTCATAAAACGAAAAATATACAACGCAAAAATATTTAAAAACCTGTTTTAGCATATACTAATGAAGCTCTTTCATATGATACTCCACATGATACGGTTAATACGGTTACGGTTACGGTCTGTGGAACGAGTTGCCAGTGAATATCAAGCGAGCTCCCTCTATAAATGTTTTTAAAACCCTTGTAAAACCACACTATTTAAATGAGTGAATAGATTCTTTTCCTTTCTTTTTCATATAAATGTGTATGCATATAATATACAAAACAATATATATATATATATATAAGTTACAATATATATATAAGTTTTTCTATAGTATTTTCACTTTTGTATACGCAAGTTTTTATGTTTTAGTTTTAAAGGCTACTATCAGTGCCACCTATCCTACTCCGTACATGGTTGCCTGGAAGAAATCGCTTTAAGCAATAAGGCCGCCTATTGAAAGATTAGCCATAGTAATATTGTCTTTTTAATGTGTTTGTACAAAATGGTCTTTTAATAAAGAGTTATCTATCTATCTATCTTTTTCACTTTAAAATTTGACCTTTATTCCTTGCATAAAGACACTATATCATTGTGATTAAATTAAAACTGTCCAGTTTTCGGATTTTTCCTATAAGTGTACCTACTATAATATAGTACACATATAGGAAAAAATTTAATTAACTAAATTTCATAGTTCTCGGTCAACGGGTATTCCATAGTACTCCATAGGTTTTGATTCCCTTGTGAGTGTCGAAATTTGCGTTTTTTACGACATATTCGGCTGTAACTTATTTTTACCAAAACTGAGAAATTTGATTTTTGCAGCAAGAGACTGAATCTACGTATATGGTTTAAATTTTCACACGATACCTTCACGCGTTCCCGAGATACAGGTCTTGACACCCGGACGGACGGACAGACAGACGGACAACAAAGTGATCCTATATGGGTTCCGTTTTTTCCTTTTGAGGTACGGAACCCTAAAAATAGGGCTAATAATAGAGAGAAGGTTATTCTAGGTATATCTGTTTGCTACGATAATGAACTTACTTTTTACCCGACTACGCAAGAAGGGGGTTATGTTTTAACATTCTATTTACGTATGTTCATATGTTCTCTCGAATCTCTTGAAATAATGAGTCTTTCTCCTCGAACGGCAACCGTTCATCCATCAAGGAAATCTGTCCATAAATTTTCAATGAAAAATTTCTTTAAATTTAATAATAAGATTGACCACTAACTCATCCTGATGTTAAGGGGCCGTTGCGGTCAACTAAACAATATTATATTGTTCCTTCATCTTGCCCCTGATTACATTTTACTAAACAATATTTTTTAAGCTTTATCAAATTATGTTTTATATTTTAATGCGTTTCAAGGCTTCATCTCTGAAGCATGCCGAAAAAGTCTCCAAACAAAAAATTAATGCCTTGAGTCGAGTACAAGGCACGGCAAGGTGAGAAGACATCGCACTTTTCAAGGTGATCCAATGAAATATTAGGGCTTAGCTCCGTTTCTATTACGTAAGTGCAGATGGAAAGTTAATTCGGTTTCACACGATTTATTTCAAAATATATATAAACACTAATCATCATCATTATCAGTCTACTTGATTCCACTGCTGGACATATCCATCATCTCTTAAACGCAAATATTTAATCCCATGGTTTCTTGAAAGAGATCGCTATTAGCGAAAAGGCCGCCAATTGCTACACTAATATTATATTGCTCTCTGATTATTGTAATTGTATGATGTGTACAATAAAGAGTTTTTTTTAATGCAAAATATGATTGACCACCAACTCGCCTGATGTTAATCAGACGGAGTGACGGTGTGGCTGAGGATGGACATCATCGATCTAGAAGATATCTATTCACTCTAGCCTTAAAAATTTCAAGATTATAGGTAGGTGGAGTTTATTGTATACACCATACAATTATTAGGTATTTGGCTTTCCACCTCCAGTCCACTGCTAATCGTCTCGATACTCTTAGAGTACGTTTTTCCCCCCTTAGGTTCATTTTCGTAACTGTTTTTCATAACTAGCTACGAAAGAAGAATTTTCTTTCACTGTTTCGTATAACCTAGGGGTTCCCAAGCTGCGGCGCGGTGTCTTGGTGAGCAGAGGGATGCCGTGAGATGTTTCTGTTTCGTGTTCTTCAGAAACAAAAGTGACTGGTATCATATCATATCATAGCAGGCACAAAATAATCCAAATCGATCGCATTGCATGCGCTCACTAAATAGGTCATCACTCTTGGGAATTGACGAACCCGGACTCCTATTTAAAGTTTTGTGTCTACTCTCTAAGTGCATAAATCATTGTAGTCCACTCATCTAGCTAGGGAACCGACACAAGCTATGAGTGCGCCGCAAACCGAAAAAGTTTGAGAACCCCTAACCGCTGTAATCACTACGAAGCAAAACAAACTTTCAGTCTGAATACCAAAATCGAAATACCGTGAGTGAATACTTAACTATGGGATATATTTTGGCGGCCGACTTTAGGTTTTTAGACTGTATTATTAAAGGACTATAATAGATTTAGTTATATTCTATATAGAATATAACTACGGTACCTAATAATATCATTGTAGGTACCTATCGTAATAAGTCCATAAATAATTACCGCACTACGTTATTGATTAGAATTCACGGTCAAGCTATGGTCATGGCCTTTGATAAAGTATCAACGGGATGTAGCGTCAGTCCTCAAAAACGTCCGAGCTCAATGAGGTCTAATTTAACCCCTTACACGATTAAAATAATTTCGATTTTCTAAATAATTCCAACCGGCAAAATGAACTTCTCTGGACTTTCCAATTTAAATTAGACTTTAGCGCGGCGAAATAGAGTCTTTATATCAAAATCTAAGTTCGTCATTGTTGGTATATGAGTATCGGTCAACCCAGGACACTATATTCGTGAATTTTGTTTTAGACTTTACGTCCACGTGATGGAATGTCATTGTTAGGCTTTATCAAATTCCTGACATTTATTTGTGATATTTTATGCTAGACCACGTCAGAGTAGAAAGTTCCCTCAAAAGTAGCTGTTTACTCGTACCTACACGTTGACGTATTGATCATTCTGCATTGCCCCTTTAATAACAATGAACATGGAAACTCTTTCAGCTGCAGCAACTTATTTATGCAACCATTATATTGACTATTATATTGACATACACTAAATTGACTGGCCTTGTGGATTTGTTGGCAGTATGTCTGTTTGCTGAGTTGTAGGTCTCGGGTTCCCAAAATTCCAAATTGTGTAAAGTTGATTCTCGTACACATTTATCAGCTACAAGTATGTAACAAATGTACGACCCGCACGTGTACAGTTTGATTGATAATCGTAATAACAATGTTCCGGTAGTTATGTCACGGACACAAAGGAGCGCACTACTGCTCACCTCGACTATTACTGTTTTGTACGGTTCCATTCACGTGAATGAGACAATGCTACGTTCCTATAAATTGGAGAGGCAGGTATAGGACCGGCTAAAGGTTTTCACATACGGGACATGCGCTACAAATACAAAACGCCGCCACCGAGCTTACAGTTGTTTTCAAATATTTCATGAAATTATTAGCCGTTAACGATAAGTATTTTTTAACCCTCGACGCAAAAATGACGGGGTGTTATAAGTTTGACGTGTCTGTGTGTGTGTCTGTCTGTGGCATCGTAGCTCCTGAACGGATGAAACGATTTTGATTTTCTTTTTTTGTCGGGGGTTTTTGAGTTTTCTAAACTTATACTTGTTTATGTTTGCGACCAACACCTTGTTTTTGTTTTTTTTTTTCGGAATTACAACGAAATTGACAAATTCATAAAAAAAAAAACGTAATGGGATACTGTTTAGGGAAAAACTATTTATCATTTTTGTAAGGAAGAGTGCGTCATAACGTGATTTTGTGGCGCCACCTGTAACACATGCTTGAAGCACGCAATTACTCAAGTAGGACGTTATTCTCTATAACCATTGAAGCGTAGAAGACTCATCATAGAAAGTTCGACATTACAACTTAAGATTTAAAGTCTAATGTTCAATGACAATAACAAAGCGTTGCGCAGCCAATTTTTCAGCCAATTATCAAAGTTAATAACTTCCCTGGACCCCATTACAGTTTCCAAACACTGACTGTACCTATACTATACGTGATATGAAAGAGTTGTGCCGCACGATATTTATTTGCAGTCCAAAGCAAAAAAAAAACCGGACTCCGGCTCTTTACCGGAGCATTTTTAGAATAAATAAATAAATAAAATAAAAATAAAATAAAAAAGCCTTGATTTGATCCTGCTACATTACTTCTTAATTTACTATTTTAATACTATAACAGTATGATTAATTATAAGCAAGGTCCCCAGTTTGGGTAAAGGCCTCCTCCAATGATGACCACTTCTCTCTATCCTGTGCTATTTGCCACCACTTTGAACCAGCGACTTTTTTTATTTCGTCCTCCCAGCGTGTACAGGGCCTTCCTCTCTTTCTTTTTCCTTGAGGTCCTCCCCATATGGTGGTGCTGTAGGTCCATCTTTTATCTCTAAGCATTTTTTGAATAATCTTAGTAAAATCACTTATTTGCAACGAAAATGTGAAAATTTTAATTTTTGTAAAAGTGTAGACTAGCCTCAGGGAATAATAATAATTCTAACGACACCTCGTACATGAAAATCGGTCTAGCCGTCTTGGTCGTAGGAGGTAATATAGAAACATACTTACATATGAGTACATACATTTACACTCGATAAACATAACCCTCCTTGCGGAGTCGGGTAAAAATATGGGTATGTCGGGATCTGGAATAAATAATAACCCAGTAAGGTGAACGAGAAATTAAAATTACGAAAGTCGTCTTTTTAACAGATATCTAAAAGGAGCAGGTTTCAATTTGGTTGTAGTTACTTTTTTTTATTACCTCATAACTCTGTCATTCATGAATTTATTTGAAAAATATTTTCTATTTGAAAAGATATACTTTCATATAGATCCCATAGTTTCATCGAAATCGGTTCAGTTCAGTAGCTTCGGTTTTTGAAACGAAATACCTATAACTGGAAAAAAAATGTCGTCCAAGTAAACGAAATTGCGTATTTTTGACCACCAATAATATCTAGTTTATTAGATAATGCAGCACAACTCAATAAAGACAATGAGTAGCGAGCGGTTATTGCATAAGTATTTTCATTACTATTTGTTACATCAAAAAATAATTCCCATAGCCTTCCAATGTTCTGACGTAGGTCGTTATTTTTCATTAATTCTCCTTTATGACTTTTACGTGCCACTCGTGTGCTTCTAATTTTTTAACCGACTTCCAAAAAGGAGGAAGTTCTCAATTCGTTGAAATCTTTTTTATGTATGTTCCCCAATTACTCGAAGACACCTGGACCGATTTGAAAAATTATTTTTGTTTTGTTTGAAAGGGTTCCTTCCCAGGTGGTCCCATAGAAATGATATGAAAATCGGTTCAATATTTTGGTTTTTTTATAACAAAATAACTGGGAAAATATGTCATCCGAGTAAACAAATTACGTATTTTGAAGTCGGTTTTTCAAACGATTACTTGTTTATTTGTAAAAAAAAAACGTAGGTTCGTTTGATTCAGTGGCTCTATCAGATAACTCGAGTATTTCTTTTGTTTGCAGCTCTCGAGCCCACCAGAGGCGAGGACTTCGGATACGACGGAGCCATCGGTAGGTTACCTTAACATATAATAACATCTGAATCAAAATAAGTATCCATATAAAATACCTACCCTACTGAAGAAAAACACTTTTTGCAGTGTAGGTATAACTTACGATTTCATTACGCTTGATACGCTGTTTAGTATAAGTTTTTTTTGAGAAAATGTGCGTAAAATAGACAATAGACCATGTACTTTCTTGTGACAGAAAAAGGTAAACGGTTATGAATGCGCATTCCTTAGAATAATTCTACTAAAATCATTTAATACGAAAATCCTCGTAGGTTTCAAAAATGAGTAATTGTTAATTTTTGCGAAAGTTTTATTATTTATTGCAAAAAATATATAGCCTATGTCACTCAGGCAGTGAAGATGATCTAATGACACCTCGAACATCAAAATTGGTCAAGCCGTTTAGGCTGTAGGAGGTACTATAGAAACATACACAATACATACATACACAAATTTTAATTTTATTGACATTAGGTGTATCTTTTATTGCTTCTGCTTTGTCATATTTTTGGTTTGTGTTTTAATGTAATAATAAATAATAATTATTATAATTTTTTAATTTTTCGCATGTGCATGATGCTGTCTACCTGACATTTGTACGCCTAATCTGCACAACATGATTTTAAGCGACTAAATTTAGTGTAACATCTTTTATGCACTTGTTGTATAAAATTCTCGTGTCGTATGCAAATAAATTATCTTTATCCGGTTTGTGGCATCTTACTTATACAGTATATCATATTTTGTTTTTGTTGCTTAGTATATTTTTTTTGTATTGGAAATTTAATGCATTAAAACTCAAAATCCTTTGCTTCCAAACCTTTTGCTCCTTTGCGACGCCGTAGTCGGGTAAAAATTAGTTTTCATGACTTTGACGGGATATATCTCGCAAATGGTACGCTTGACAAAAATATGATGTACCAAACTTTACCTTTATTTTAAAATCCCTGTTCCCCCTCATCCCACATGTGTAAAAAACACATGATGGGATGAGGGAAAAAAATGTTCTTGACTTCGTGCCCCCTAGAGGGCGCCATATTCATTTTAAAGTGACGCTACATAGCCTATAACCAGGGGACAAACAAGACGCTTCCAACGACACATCATTTGTCAAATTATGATAAGTAGTTTAGAAGTTATGAGGGAACAGATGAACATACATAGAGCCATACGTACACATGTGTGTACATATGTAGTATATCACACTCGAAAAACACAACCCTCCTTGCGCAGTCGGTTAAAAATATGAAACTAGCGTTTTGATTTTTCAGGTCCGTCGTACTGGGGCGAGCGGTACCGGGAATGCACCGGCAAGCACCAGAGTCCCATCAACATCAACGTGCTGCGGGTGAAGCAAGTGACGCTGCCGGAGATAGTCTTCATCGGCTTCGACGACTCCATAGATGACGTACACGTTACTAACAACGGACATACTGGTACACACTGGTTATTTCTTTTACACTTTTTAGGGATTCGTAGTAACTATGAGGAATCCTTATAATTTCGCCATTTCCGTCTGTCTGTACGTATGTCACAGTCATTTTACGCAGAGACTATCAGTCACATAAACGAAATTGGGAAAAAAATATGTAGAAGTGTATTTACAACAACAAAAAGTATATAGGTATGTATTCTATCAGACATCTAGCTCCCATAGTACAAGCTTCACTTGGTTTGTGCCAGATAGTGTTGTATGAAATGTCTACATTGGTCAGTCCTCATGTACGTATAGTCATTCGTTACTTATCTCTTGTGAAAATCACAGCATTATAGTTAACAAAAGGCAAATACCACGGAGCCTGTGGACAATTAATTTAAAGACAAAAACACAACTGCGTATATGAGTAATGAAAAAACATATACCTATTACCTCAGCCAATTTAAAAGATATCAAAGAAAGACTTTTTATAAATATTTCTCCTATCAAAATAAACAAATGCATTTCTCACTTTTCTTATATCCATCCATACAAAATGATTTTTGTATGTTTGAAAATGTTGTGATGCGCGAGACCGACATCTGCACGCGTTGAGTTGAATCCTTAAAAAGAGGAGTAGTTTGCTACGAGGCCATTTCTTGGCCGATTTTGATAATATTTGGCTAAAACATTCGATACTAAGCACGACGTACAAAAGTCACCGACATAGTACAGCGGATTAGCAAGTTGAAGTGGCAGTGGGCAGGGCACATAGCATGTAGAACTGACGGCCGAGGGCCAAAAAGTTCTCGAATGGAGACCACGAATCGGCAAGCGCAGCGTTGGAACACCAGCCTCAAGGTGGACAGGAAGATATCATACAAGTGGCAGGAAGACGTTAGATGCAGGCCGCTTTCAACCGGTCTTTTTGGAAATCCATAGGAAAGGCCTTTGTCTAGCAATGGACTTCTTGTGGCTGAGATGATGATGATTCCAAAGTAAAGTCTGAACAACAATTTCGAATATCAGCAGTACACCTCGCTAGCATAGTTTTTACAAGTAATATTGCAAAAGCTTGTGCTCGCAAGATCTACTGTTCTTAAAACTGCTAGTTATATTTCTGCGTAAAAATCGTACTTACTTAACTAATATTTTGTTTAACAAAACCAGGAAAATGGGACGAAATAGGTCATAAATCTAAGGAAGTCTTAATTTAACGAGAAAATAATTAATTTACCTCAAACACAATTAGCGTTAATAAAAACTGGGTCCATTCATACTGCACGTATTATTTGAATTAGTTTTAGAACAATGTTCATATCATAGGCTTATTGAGACACGCATATTTAGACTTAAATAAGCGGGAATAAAGTTTAAAATTAAATACAAGGCACGTTCGCCCGTCCACGAGTTAACTTCATGGTTAAATTTTCCCATGAATGAGTGGCTATGTCACGTTATGAGCGTGATGCATACAAATACATTACGGTACAATAATACGGGTAATACATTCAGTCTATGTTATGCACGTTTGCACTTCCTTGATCAGTGAAGATAATGAGATATAGATAGGAGCCATACCAGGTTGTTAGTTGGGACTTGTCATTTTGGCCTACTGAACCTTTTGACCCACTGGACTTAGTGACCCTGAACGGATAGAACACTGAGTAGGCTGAGACAGATTTTTTAATTGCGCTCGATTGTCAACTCTTCTCATGTTAATCGACCGTTGCGGTCTACGATGGAGTACGCTTGTCTAGATCAGATTCACCCACGATCGAAAGACACCAGATTAAATCCGAGGAGACACACCTAGTGAGTGTATTTGTACACACCTTAGTGAAAGTGGAAATAAAGCATTTTTTTGGGTTTCTAGAACCTCTATCCAGCAATAAATCTAATGCGCGATCTAACAAGAGAGCGAGGTGCGTCACCGGCCGCGAGTGACGTTTGTGTTGCTCCTTTGAAGAAAACCGCCAAATGCGGTTGAAACTATAGTCGGATATTTCGATTCAAAATAGACGTGAGTGACCCGTAGTTTGTATTAAAAAATGCCTAATAGGTTAAAAAAACATATTTCCAGTGTTGATCGAAGTTCGTAACGAGCCCCACCCGAGGGTCCGAGGGGGACCTCTGGAAGGAGACTACGTGTTCAGTCAGATGCACTTCCACTGGGGAGATAACGACACGTTTGGCTCTGAAGATAAGATCAACCATAGAAGGTCAGTTTAGGAATGTTTTTTCCGCTTGCCGATGTTTTGTCCTCTTTTTAATAAAAATAGAGTAAATTAAGCTTATATTAAACTGCTGTATGTATACCCATAACCGCAAATAAAGAATTTTATTATTATTAAGGACCTGAGATATAGAGTTATTAGTTATACAATATTATTGCTTGATAAATTAAAATTGGCAAACACCTTTTTCTCACTCTGGTGTCCCCACACAGAAGTACCGCATCTCATATATGGTACCGCTTGTTCTATGGTGTCCTCACACTGAAGTACCCCATGTTATGTACTGCTTATGGAGACTTTAGACTTCAGCTCATAGAGAATCTTGTCACAATAATTTCATCATTACCAAGATTTGTCTAATAGTTTCACCTGCCATCGTCTTTACAAATATTTTTTAGAAGCTTTTATTTCTTTAAAGGGCTTTTGTTCCACTGATTACCAAAATCTTGATCCAAGATTCAATTTGGATAGAATAGGATAAACTAATTCAAGTAAATATACAATTAAGTATATATTTTTCGTTTCATTTCGTCAAACCGAAATACGTTTTCACGACCTTTGACAATTATGACGAAATTTAGATTATTTACTGAAACTGGACTGTGGTAAAAGCTTTTCCAAGCTTTCCTCGTAAAACGAATAAGCCTTTAAACCATTAGAATTTTGAACGTCATTATCATCTCAGCCATAAGAAGTCCACTACTGGACATAGGGCCACCCCATTGGATTTCCAAAAAGATCGGTTGGAAGCGGCTTGCATCTAGCGGCTTCCAGCCACTTGTATGAGGTCTTCTATCCACCTTGTGGTTGGTCTTCATAAGCTGCGCGCCGGTGCGAGGTCTCCATTCGAGAACTTTCGACCCGATCGGCCATCTATGTGGCTTGTGTACTAATTTTGACCGTAGTGTATTATAATTCCAGTTTCCCCATGGAGCTACACATGGTGTTTTACAAGGTGGAGTACGGAACAGTGGCGGATGCAGTGA
Organism: Lycia hirtaria; assembly: GCA_947563715.1. NCBI lineage: Eukaryota > Metazoa > Arthropoda > Insecta > Lepidoptera > Geometridae > Lycia > Lycia hirtaria. The sequence goes on from OX387379.1 coordinate 3,194,869, forward strand.
AACACCACGACGGGTTGACGGTGCTTGCCTTCTTTTACGAGGTAAAATTCTAAATTATTTAAAGAAGTAAAATAATTACAGGATAGGGAGGCCTTTGCCCAGCAGTGGGACGGAACAGGCTCTAAATAATAATAATAATAATAAAATAATTACAAAATGATTTGTAAATGATCGCTGCATTGTCTATTATTGTGCTGTGTGCATTGTTGATAGGATAACTTTCATTAGATAAGAGATCATTGGTCTAGGAACAATTTTGATTATAGAGGAATGGTGGGAGCCGTTAATAATAATAATATAGTTGTTATTATCAAGTAAATTGTTAACGGAAGCTTTAGTATACATTACATAATTTATTTTACTATCTACATTGAAAATTCATTAAAAAATAATCAACTGTGTACCAGCTACTTTTTTGTAGATTTTCACAAAAGTAAAACTTATGAACCCTATAAATGCGATCAAATTGGTCTAATAGCCTTGACATAGCCCCCATTTGCACTCAGCCCAACTACTGCTTCTGCCGCTACTCGCGCTGAGAGTAATATTTATCCTAGTATCTTACTTCTGCGGCAGTATCGACGTGAGTAACCTGTTTACATTCTCGCACTACCCTCTTCCTCCGCATTACCCTACCAGACTTGAGTGTAAACGGGGAGTATACCTAATATGAAATCGTGTTCTATCCTCGGCCACACCGTTGCTTATCATCAGGCGAGTTGGTGGTCAAACGTAGATCTATTTACTATAAAAAATTAATTGAAGTGTTTTGAACTGTTTATAAATTCAATGTTGTTACCAACATTCAAGTTGTCTCACTCGGTTCGCATTCAAAGCTTATTACTTCTATGACAACAGTTCGTTATCCCCCAGTTGGACCGTCACCAGCACCCCGCGTACGATGACATCACGTCCGCCCTGGGCAACGTGACGGAGCCGCACACGAGCGTGGTGATGAGCCACCCCTTCTCCTTCCTGAACATCCTACCCTACGACTTGACGAGGTATTTCACGTACCGCGGCTCTCTCACCACGCCGCCCTGCTCAGAAGTCGTCATCTGGCTCGACTTCGAACAACCGGTCAGGCTCACGCATGAACAGGTACTTATATACCCACTTAGTACAATCTCTAGATCTATATATACCTACATGGTACAATCTCTAGATCTATATATACATAGTACATAAGTATAAGTTTAGAAAACTCAAAAAAAAACGATTAAACCAATTTGAATGAAACATGGCTAAAACATAAATCTCGATGAAATCCTCTTTTAAATAAAAAGAAACTAGATCTGCCACAGACAGACACACAGATATACACGTCAATCTTACAACACCCCTCTTTGGGTCGGGGGTTAAAAAGATATTCCGGATTACTCACATTTATTTAAGAGTCGAAATCTCTAGTTTCAACCGCATACGGCGATCTTTTTCAATAGGAGCAGCGCATTTCAGCGCGAGATTTAGACTCAAAAATAATCGTGAGTAACCTGTAAATAAACTTTTAAGATGTATGACAACCGCCCAGGTCTACTAGACTTATACAAACATAGTACAAGATACGTTTTACATGTTCCCGGTATAACCCTTGGGGTATGCTATTCTGTACAAGCATTAAAATGACCTGGTTTGATCTAGAACAGACTCGAGTACCAGCCACAAGCTTTTCAGCCAATATACAATTTTGTACAATATAATACTGTGTAATAGCACTAATGGTACAAGTATTAATGTACAGCAAGCAAACAAGCATGCAAGCATCCTATCTTTACTCCACCTAGCCCCAAATTAAACAAAGCCTGTAATATGGAAACCAGCTTATACCCGTTATGGAAATAAATATTGATAAATTGGTTTACAATTCTCTTACAACGAAAAGAAGCGTGGGACAGCAACGTTTTTCTTTTGTATGAGAATTAGCGTAGTTACATTATTAATTAAAATTTAATTGAAATAGGTAACGCCATCTTCACGGTCGCAAAGATGAATTATTTCCAGCGAGTTTTTGCCAAAGTCGCTAATTATTGCGAATTCTGCACAAATTATCGCTATATCAACTTGGTAACAACATAAAAAAGGCTTCAGCGGAGTATCATTACATTATAATTAAAGAATAAAACAATGGGCTGGTCTTTAAATGATTGCCATAGGTACTCGATATGGTATGATTTTTCCCCTTGAATTGCTTATACAAGGTGTCATAAATAATATAGTTAAGGCTGGGGTCACTTCTGTTACACGTTCACAAAAACTTCTCTACAGATTTTGACGATACATAGATAGCTAATAATACTCGCGATGAAATCCTCTTTCAAACAAAAATAACTAGGTCAAAATCGGTCCATCCGTTTGAGAGCTATGTACAACAGACAGACACACACGTTAAACTTGTAACACCCCTCTTATTGGGTCTGGAGTTAAAAATATTTTTTGTCTGAGCTAAAACCGTACACTAAATTGACAGGATTAAGGTACCTACATTTTCTTACTACCGCGGTTAGAAGAGGTCGGCATGAGTTAAAGTCCAATTATTTAGTTAGTTTTAGTGAGCGTGTAACAAAATTAGCACCAATGACGATTCCACACTGAAATACTAGATAATTCATTTATTAATTGTTATAATTTAATTAAATATTTAAGTCAATAATAAAATAAAATGTGTACCAATGTCGGCGCGAAACATATACAAACACATAATGTAGTAAACAGGAATACGGGCTCCCAAGATACAGGCTTTGCCTAGTTTGGGGCCCTCGAAATCCTTTTGTAACTTGTAAGTTGTTTATGTAAATTGAAGACTTTGTAAATCATTATTTAACTCTTATGTAATAAATGAATTATTATTATATTATATTAGTAACTTCTCTACCGATCGTAATGAACACTTTTTACATTAGAGAAAGAAAGAAAGAAAAATAATGAAGAAATATTTTCGAATAAAATAATAAAGTACTGTGAATACGCATGTACCTCATACAGTTATTTGCACTAATGCCGTTTGCAGTTGATAGTCGATCGTGGATCTGCAACACCCTTTAATAATAAAGTAGGCATATAAATTATGTACACAATTAACCCCCCCCCCCTGTAGTTCCCTACTTTTTGATGCTTTAAATTAATTGTGGAGATGTTTTATATATGTGAGACGAGCAACGTGACTCCTACCATCACCGCTTGTAATAGTTCAATGCCACCCAGAAAACATCTGTGATTTGCTGGTTTTACCTTAAATTACGAAATAAAAATGTTTTATTTCCCTCCATATCATATCATATGCACGTTACTTCCTTAATAATTCCATCAAGGCCATGTCCAGTTGTTCCGGAGTAGGTATTTATAATATACAGAGAAAATGTTGTGTTGTATACTAATTTCATCCCGCAATTGTCACGTTTTCTTTAAATAATAATGAGAGTAGTTCTAATAAAATCGCTTGTTTATTACGAAAAGTTCTTTGGAGGTTACGAAAAAACTCATTTGATGACCCGCGATATGACAATATTAAAATGAATTAGATACACCCCGCGGTGTTACTCGATGTTTTACATAAATTATATCTAAGGATATATTTTTTTTTTATAAAAAATTAATCCAGGGTATTAGCTACCTCCATACCAAATTTCATCAAAATCGGTTCAGCCGTTTGAGCGTGAAGAAGTAACAAACACAAACTTTCGCCTCTCTAATATTAGTGTGGCATTCACATAATTCTGCTCATCAGTTTACAAATCTAGAATAATACTCTAAGCAAACGTGAATTTCCATTTCAGATTGAAGCATTCAGAGAGTTGCGATCAGCCAACGGCAAAATTACCCACAACTTCAGGCCGATCCAGCCGATAGGGGACCGAGTCGTCTTCTACAACATCGACAACAACTACTATGCGTACAACGAAGTAGACGACCCTGACGATAAGGACGATGACCATCCAGGGAAGAAGAAGAGAAACAGTGCTGACTTGTTACACTCGAGTGTATTTTGCATTTTGTTAAGTTATATGTTTACTATATCAAATAATATGTGAATATTTGTATGCATATACGCGTATATATCATAGATGGTACTGTAAAAGCTGTCATAGTTAACTAGCATTAGGTGAACTTTTGTTCTAGGTACGACTTTTGAATTACAGAAAATAATCAATCGTTCCTAGAATACTATCCGCAGTGGTCAGATATAAAGAAGTCACTTCAGAGTCTACAATTTTAGTCAAATATCTTAGCGACTCCTACGGCAAATAATATTAATAATTAATAAAAAACGCAAAATATCGCGACAATCATCACTCACTGTGATTATATAGGCACCTTTATTTTATTTTTCCTAGAAGCCATTTTTAAATATTCTGTAAGTATACCTTATTTAATTTTCGCTCCAATGATTTGGACATGGCGGCGCCTCCCCCTACACCGCGCGCGAAGTGTCGCTTTCCTCATTCAACGTATCCAGTTTTATAATTATTTGAATGACTTATTGAATGGCGTAATCATTAAATTGTATCCCCAATTTTGTTATATATACATACTAATTTTACATTTTATAGATATACGATTGATCACCAACTCGCCTGATGTTAAGTTACGGTGTAGCCGAGGATGGAGCTCGATGATCTAGAAAATATCTATTCAGTCTAGACTTGGAAAATTTCATTAGCTCTCAGGAAACAAAGAAGGCGGCAAAGAATTCCATTCCTGTGCATCAAGAACATGAACTGAAACCTTAGAGTATGGGATTTCGGAATTTCAATGAGGAATGGATAGAAATGTTCCGACTTTCTTCTATTCCTGTAATGGAATGGGGAAGGCGTAATTAGGTCGTAAAGCTCTCGAAGCACTTCTTGTAAGTACTACATCATACACAGCAACACCCAGGCATGACAAACATCTATGTTCATCACAGAAATATTTGTCCTGGGTGGGGATCGGACCCACGTTCTATAGCTGAGAAGGCAGGCATACTATCAACTAAGCTGTGAGGCCAGGCCACTTAAAAATGGATTTTATTATGAAAACTAACGTGGTTGTTACACATTTAAACAAACGGGTTATCAGTCTATTTTATTCTCCGACTATAGTTTCAACCGCACACGGCGGTCTTTTTTCAAAAATTAGGCTCAAAAATAGACGTCAGTAACCCGTTTGTTCAAATTAAAAACTGATTCATGTGAAAAATATAATCTTCTCAAGTGTATGTAGGTTGAAGTTATATATTCTCTATAGCTAAGAAAATTAAATGACACAAATATTTATTTAGTAAGTAAATTAAGTACTTGTAGGTATGTGTTAGTAAAGATAAATTTGTATAACAGACTGACGTAGAATATGAATGAAATAATAGAATTGGAGTATATTTTGAAATGCTTTGTATACCCTGTGATATTAAGATATAAATGTTAGTTTGATTTTACACGATTAAACTTCATAAGCATATTTAGAGAATTGTTTTACTATCCCACCTAAATATGTAGTATAACTTGACATTAATATACTGTTTTCTAAGGTTTTCGAGATTAATACTCATTGAAATTAAGAGTCCGTAGTTGGACCATCGTCCGTCTCGCTCACGCATACCGTTTTTGAATATATGAAATGAATGAACTTGTCGAAAAAATTGTCGTTTGTAAAACTACAAAACGACATCACAAAAATTCCACTTCAATTTAAATTTTTGTCGAATATTAATTTCAATTACAAAACATTTTTACAAACTATTAACGCAAACATGATTTTTATGTATAAAAATTGACTTTGAACAATCAAATCTACACAGTGTAAGTACAAACTTACACTGTGTAGATTTAGTGGCGAAGAAGTAAAAAATAAATTAAATTTATATATCTATTTTATAGTATTGATGAGTTTACTAATAAAATAATTTTGACAATATTGCTATCAAAATCCCGAACAGATAGATAAACTCTTTATTGTACTCACCTTAAAAGTAAATAAAGGAATACTTAGAACTAGGAACTTAGGAAACTTAAATAAACTAGTACAACAGCAGGCGGCCTTATCGCTAAAAGCGATCTCTTCCAGGCAACCTTGGACAGATAATCATAATAAGGCTCTGCGACCTTGTGGATTACGATTGTGGCGTTCCGTGTGCATGCATGGTGCGAGTAAGTAGTGCGAGTGAGACAACATACTCGAGCGAGCGATAAACCAATGGTAACACGGCTAGACTAACTTATATTATAGGTAGGTACTTTTAAGAGAAACGTGATCGTGCAAACTCCCGTATAAATAGCAGAAAACTGTTTTCTACTAAACCCTAAACATTAACCAATTTCAATGTTTTTTTTATCTGATTGGAATCATAAATTTGAATGTCTATACCTCTACGCTTTGCCTTTTTAAAACTTCTTTATAATTCCGAAATTTTAAAAAAAAGTTCTAATTTTGCAAAAGTAAACCGTAGAGGCCATTGATAGTTCTAACCATATTAAAAAAGAATTACTTATCGAAACCGGATTATAAATTAGGGGTAGAAAACAGTTATCTCCTGTTAAATATGAAAAATGCGTAATTTACTGCGACAGCGTTTTTCTTAATGGATCAGCAGTAAAAAGCTCAGAATTTCTTACCTAGTCCTTATATTGATAAAAATAATAATTTACAACATACGTCAGTCTACCTCGTTAGCTCTATTGTCTGTCATCGTTACTAGTGCTCCTATGTCGTCTTCATTCCCTTGCTTCAGCCTCTCCCAGATCAGTTCAGCAATAGCTTTTTGTGTCCGCCTTTCTAGTTTCTCGAGTTTCTTTGCAACGTCTCGTTTGAGGTCCCAGTCTGGTTTCCTCGGTGCTAAGCTTGAAATGTCCAAGTCCTGGAGTACTACCTGAAAAATGTAAGTAGTCATGGTCATTTATTTCGTAACTAGCTGCGCCCCGCGGTGTCACCCGCCTAGCCATAAAGACGTTTAACCGTGAAGAGGTAACAAACAGAGAGACAGACGACAGACACTTACTTTCTCTTTTATAATATCAGTTAGGATATTAGATTGTTGAGAGAACAAGTATCTATATTAAAAGAAAAATAAAATACTCACCTATAAGAGAGCGATTTTAGTAGTCTCAACTTACGATTTCGTTATGCCTGATACGCTGTCGAGTGTACGTATTTTGTGAAAAAGTATGCGGAAATTGGATGTAAAAGCGATTTCTGCACATTATTTAGATTAATTCTAATAAAATCACTTATTTTATACGAAAAGGTTCGTTGGAAATTACGAAAAATGAGCATTTGATTTATTTTTGCGAAAGTTGTGTTCTGTAAATAGGGCAACAAATTCTGTGGTTGTGTTAATACTTTTACAAAAAATATAGCCACCCAGTGAGCGAAGACGAATCTAACGACATCTCTTACATGCTTCACTAGAAATGTCAAAATAGAAAGTGATTATTGAATAATTTGACAGAATGAAAAGACGTTATTCCCTAGGGACGAAAAGTAGAGTTTTCATATCTGGGTACAGGCAACTTCAAAAGCTAATTTACATTAACTGATTGATGTCCCGATAATGGTTTCAGTTAACTGTCTTATAGGAAAGTGTCAAATGTTTAACGATTGGGTTAAGGTTCAAATAAAAAGGCTGTCAACCTAGAACGGTGTGCAATGTCTGAAGGTTCATAATAGTTTCCCTTACCAATAGTATCTGCCCTGACCATGTGACTTATCCTGTCCAAATTAATAAGTGGCCAAAGCCATGTTGAAATAAGCATAATTGTATCTCAACACTGCATTGGCCACTTCTATATCAAACAGGTATCTTTTAGATAAGAAGTTACCTGTTTATTTTAGATTTGAAGATACCCAAGTTATATATATTACTAATATTTGTACAATAATAGGTGTACATACTTTTTCTTTGCCAGCTTCGAGCAAATCTTTGACTTCCTCTTCCACAATTGCAGGTGTGGCATCTTCGAGCTTCGCTTCCTGCAAATTCTCATCTTGAGGTTTGTAACTTCGGAATTTAGGCCTGTAATTAATACAACACTTTTTTAGTGAATCACCAGGAAAAATATTAGGAGGTTACTTATAATTACTATGTGAACTAATTACTATTTATATGTGGCTCGACACGCACGTAGGAGCACTATAGATTGTTTAAAACTATCCATTTCAATGAGTTTATTTTATCTGTTAGGAATCATAAATGGCTAGGCTATTCTTGTACTTTATAAATGGACAGATGACCACATACAAGTGGCAGGAAGACGCTGTATGCAGGCCGCTACCAATCAGTTTTGTTGAAAATCCATGGCAGGGGACTTCTTATGATGATGAATAAAAAGAAATCATTTATCATTATTTAGTTTGCAGAATTTATGCTAGTCCTGTGGTGGAATAAGGTTGTTAATTGTTATGATTTTGCACACTTGCAGAAATAATTCTATAGTATATAGACAGACATGCTATTCCTTCCGTTGTTTAATTGCTTTTGTTATTTTGGAAGGAATGTGGAACCCAGCCCCGTTATAATACTAACCTAACCTAAAAGTCAAAACTATAAATGAAAAGAAGCACTTACTTTGGCAGTGGCACAACTTCATTGGCAGAAACTGACGAATTCTCAGGATTTTTACGTTTCAAATTTTTCAGCCTTTCTTTCCTCTTGAGAGCTTGTTCTTCTAAGCTGCCAACAGAATCTTTATTATCCATGATCACCATGCCTTGTGTAGCCTATCAGTTGTAGGTCACTAGTCAGTTAATATATAATAATTGTTTCACCTTCGACTTAAAACTATTTAGACCTTTAATTTAGAAAAAAATAAAATTTACAACAGAAAACTAAAAGAATCTGATTTGTTTACAACACAAAGCCACAGACTATTATGAGAGTTCACAAAGCGTACTTTGGTTCATATAGTAACTTATATAAACGGCTTTGGTTCTTCTTCTTCTTGTTTGTATTGGACCCGCAATAAAGCATTTGCCAGTGTCAAGGATTAGGATTTTTTCAAGTTTCTTGAATAAAACAAGTTGTAAATGTTCTAGTCACAATCTAAGTCACGTATTCAGTCAATTTATAAGTCGAGTCCTGCTTTAGTAAAGTGGTGGCAACTTTACTAGAAGCTTCTATGCAGTTTTGTCGGCAACGTAAAATGACACGTTCACTGCTTCATATCACTTGCCCACACTCATGTACTTGATCGACTTAATGAATAAAACACCACCATTTTTATCACATTAATATTCAAAATAACACAAGTTTAGGAAAATAAAAGAAAGCAACAACATGTTTCGATGACGTTCCCGCTAAAAAACTCCGTACTTTACTTTGGTTGGACATTGGACAGTTTGGCAGTGCTGCCAGCTGTACTGTCATCTATATAGCTAGATTTGACCCCAGTAGCTAAGGGAGGAAAAAAAAAACAATATAAAGTAATAAAAACCAGCCAAGTGCGAGTCAGACTCGCGCACTAAGGCTTCCGTCCGATCTATAAAAACGACAAAAAGATCATGTCTGATGTATTTCCATACATCAACACCATAAAATAAAATTAATATTTAAGTGTTCCCACACTTAAATATTAATTTTATTTTAATAATAATTATTTATTTTTAAAGTGATAATATAACTCATTATTCTGTGAATATTTCAAGCGTCTACCTGTTGCCGTTATTAATATCGAGCAAAAAATCACGTTTATTGTATTGTATTTACCCTTTAAATATTTATTTTATTCTGTTTTTCAGTATTTGTTGTTATAGCGGCAACAGAAATGCATCATCTGTGAAAATTTCAACTGTCTAACTATCACGGTTCATGAGATACAGCCTAGTGACAGACGGACGGACAGACAGACAGAGAGCGAAGTTTTAGTAATAAGGTCCCATTTTACCCTTTGGGTACGGAACCCTAAAAATTATGTATGTCTTACTAATAAATTTATATGGATTTATGGTTATTGTACTTTAGCGGGGTCAGGATAAATATTTTTGCGGAAACATGTGAAACGTAGAGGGAAAAAGCAATAGAGTAGTCACATTTATTTTTATTTCACTCCCTATTGAAACAGCGTAATATGATTATTAGCAAGCATGAAAGAGAAATATCTACATTTTTTGTCTTTACCAATGTAACCATTTTACCACGTTTGTGGTATTTTTCATGTTTTTTGACAGTATATTTCATTGAACGCGATGATTACGGCTAATGGTCATCATTAGCCGTAATCATTGCGCATAATGAAGAATATTCACACAACTTATTTTGCCTGCTTTCTAGGCTGTGTTTCTACTGGAATATAGGTAATAAAGTCACATCAGTATTCCTATCTCTTACCCAGTAACACGGGGAATTTATATCTAGGTTTATTTATCTATGTTATGAAAGCAATGTAAACGATTTGTTTTATTGTTCCAAGCTTGTATTTGAAATATTTGTTATGTAGTTGACAAAACTTTGTAGAAGCTTCCCATGAAGTCACCGCCACTTTACTTAGAAAAGACTAAAAGTTGATAAATTATTCATTTACATAGTCAGATTATGATTACCTAATATTTGTATAACTAAGTAACTAACGAACGATGTAAAAAATTGTCAAATGAAATTTTCATATCTATTTCAATAAAATTAATTAATAATAAATAAATTAATAAAACTTATTGTTTTTTTAACATTATCTGAAGGTTGACCGAAGACATGTAAATAAAAATCATGATTGTCGTGCCTGTGATGCAGAAGCACCAGTGAATCTCCAGATTCAAGTTACTTTGGCATCTGTCATAGCCATGTACGGAATGATTCTGCCTAGTACCTACTACTTATTTTAGTAGTCCCAGTACGTCAAGCGTCTGCTCTTCTTCTTCCTCTCCCACCTCCTACCCGTCTCCGGTCGGGTGGTGCTGCGCATAAGAAGAGTCTGCCCCGTGCGCAGCCAGCTCGCGCATGCGGACTTCGCCATCAATGTCATCAAAGTGTCACCAATGAAAATCATTCTTGTTTATTTAGTTTTAGTGTTGTTGTTTTGTGCTTATTTGGACCTTTTCTCGGTATTGTTCCTTTTTTTATTATTTGTTAGTGTATTTACTATAGTTTATTGTAATATGAGCAATTCTACGCCCATAACATGCCCCCACTGCCCGGGCTCAACGCGTTCTTTTGATGTGCCACTGGAAAATCTGGTACAGTGTTCTGAGTGTTCCCAAGTACGTTTTTTAAGGGGCAAAGAGGCTTAAAAATACATCAGGGTAAATGCCACAAAAATTCTACTATACCTCTTTCGGCACCTGTTTTAAGCTCAAGGCTTAATCTTACTATAAATTCTAGCCCCACTCAACCTTTCTGGAAAACTTTAGGTCATCACAAAATTAATACTCCAGTTATTAAAAGAATTCCTCGTGGTGCCCGCGTTTCTGTCACCTTGGCGTTGTCCCGGGCCATAAAGGCGGTAACAACAGGAAATTCGAAGCTTACTTGGGAACACTTACTGTACTTCCCGTATGCTGTACTTTATGTCAGACGAGATCCTTACAATAATAAATCTTTGACTTCTAGAGTGAAGGAGAACTTTGTAAGGTACAACACACTGGAAGAGCCTTTTTCTTTTTCGGATAATAATTCGGACTCGCATCAAAATTCAAACAAATTTAGACCTTGTACTGAGGCTGCTTCCTACAGACTTGTGGAAAGCAAACTAAGTGACGGGGATATAAAAGGTGCCGCCCGAATTCTATTTTCCAGTGACATTTTAGCACCGGCCACACCTGAAACCCTCTCTACTTTAGAGGGAAAGCATCCACCTCCAGCAGCTAATCTACATCTTCCTGATGCACCGTTGGAGTCTGATGTCGCCGTTGAAGTGTCTGCGCTGGACATATCAGCTGCTGTCATGTCTTTTTGGAATGGCTCTGCCGGAGGTTTGGATGCTCTCACGCCGCAGCATCTAAAAGATCTCTTAAGTGGCGGAAGCGGAGAAGCAGGCGAAGCCCTTTTAAGAGACCTGACGGCTTTAATTAACTTGATGCTTTCCGGGCAAGTCAATGGTGACATCATTGATATTCTGTACGGTGCAAATGCTTTAAAGAAAAAGGATGGCGGCATCAGGCCCATTGCAGTCGGAATGACCTATCGCCGACTCGCTGCCAAAACCTGCTGCAAAAAAATTGCACCACAGTTGGCAAGTCTTTTGCAACCAGTTCAGTTAGGTTTTGGCTCGCGAGGTGGCTGCGAAGCCGCCGTCCATTCAATTAGAACTTTTTTAACCAACAACTGTGGAGAAGTGCTGCTGAAAGTGGATGTGAAGAATGCTTTCAATTCCGTGGATAGAGGAGCCCTATTAACGCAAGTAAAAGACAAAATTCCAAATTTGTATAACTTTCTTTGGCAATGTTACGGTTCTTCAACCAAATTAACATATCATGGCAACGAAATTCTTTCAGCGGTTGGTTGTCAACAAGGCGATCCGCTCGGTCCAGCAATCTTTAGTCTCGCCATTTATCCCATCATCGAACGATTGCAATCCAAGCTTAATGTATGGTACTTAGATGATGGAACGTTGGGTGGTGACGTAAATACTGTATACAACGATCTACTGTTTTTAATAGAAGAATTCCGAGCGATTGGTCTTGAACTAAATTTTTCAAAATGTGAACTTTTTATTCCGGACGACAATCCCGCAAAAGATTTGGTATCACAAAAGTTTGATTTTTAATATAAATAATCATAAAAATAATTGACAAGTGTTCACTCCATTTACTGGGTTCTCCTATTCTTGACGAATCTTTCCCTTCTTTTTTTGAAGAAAAAATTCAAAATTTTTTACTCTGTTCGGAAAGCTTAAGCAAAATTAACACCCATATGGCCTTCACCTTAATTCGTTATTGTCTATTTGTCCCCAAATTTACATATATTTTGCGATGTTGTCAGCTCTGGAAACATACTGAACTTCTTCACAGACTAGACGGCATCGTGAAAAGTACTTTGGCTTCTATTTTAAATATAAATTTAGATGATCGAGAGTGGTTGCAGGCTTCACTTCCTGTGCGATTGGGAGGCCTCGGTATTAGGTCTATCTCAGGTGTCGCTCTTCCCGCGTTCCTGTCCTCAGTACACAGTACTCAAAATTTAATTCATAAAATTCTTGCGGCCTCTTTAGATAATATAGAAATAACTTTTTTCGGCGAGTCCAGGAATGTGTGGTTGTCAGCCTGCCCTAACACGGAGTTACCGAAATCCCTTTTCTCACAAAAGCTGTGGGACGGGCCGATCTGCGAGCAAGTACGGAATCAACTTCTTCATACGTGTTCAAGCTCCGTAGATCGTGCCCGTCTCTTAGCCGTTGCCAGGTGGGAATCGGGGTTGTGGCTGCAGGCTCTTCCATCGCCCAACACTGGCACTTTGTTGGACTCATCTACTTTCCGCATTGCTGCATCCCTCCGCTTGGGCGCCCCGTGCTGTGCTCCTCACTGCTGCCAGTGTGGCAGTGCCGTCGACCGGCTCGGTCACCACGGCCTTTCATGCGTTAGAAGTGCAGGTAGATTTCCACGCCATGCTAGCCTTAATGATATAATCCGTCGGGCTTTTGCCAGCGCCAACTGCGCAGCTATTTTAGAACCAAATGGTCTCGTACGTGACGATGGTAAAAGACCCGATGGAATGACTTTAATTCCATGGAAGATGGGGCGGCCTTTAGTGTGGGATGCAACATGTGTAGACACTCTTGCGCCGTCACATCTTCCTGGAACACAAAATAAGGCTGGTGCGGCGGCGGATTCCGCAGAAAATCTCAAAAGACGTAAATATAGTACCCTAGATAGTGGTTATATATTTGCGCCTTTTGGTCGAAACGTTAGGGCCGTGGGGAACGAGTGCACATAAAATTTTCAAAGAGTTATCGGAACGACTGGTCGAGGCAACACGTGATCAAAATGCTGGTCTCTATTTGGCTCAAAGGTTAAGCATTGCCATTCAACGTGGCAATGCTGCAGCATTTTGGGTACGTTGCCAACTGGTAGCGATCTCTTAGATTAAGTTTGTAAATATTATTATTATGTGGCATATATGTGTATATACAATAAATGATGTCATTTGTATAACTTATAATATCAATGAAAATCATATCTCAATACTTGACACTGGCAAATGCGCTAATCGCGCGGATCCAATGCAAAGGTAAGTAAACTAAGAAAGCTCTTTGGAGTTTTGGCGGGAACGTCTTAGTAACGTGTTGTTGCTTTGTTTTATTTTAGTAAACTTGTGTTATTTTGAACATTAATGCTATAAAAATGGTGGTGTTTTATTCATTAAGTGTTCGATAAAGTGCGTGAGTGTGGGCTAGTGAAATAAAGCAGTAAAACGTGTGATTTTACGTTGTCAGCAAAACTCCATAGAAGCTTCTAGTAAAGTCGCCACTACTTTACTGAAGCAGGACTCGACTTATAAATTGACTGTATACGTGACTTAGATTGTGACTAGGACATTTACAACTTGTTTTATTCAAGAAACTTGAAAAATCTTATTACTTGACACTGGCAAATGCTTTAATGCGGGTCCAATACAAAAAAAAGAAAAAAGAAAAGAAGAAAGCTCTGAAAATTATTTAGGCGCGAAAATGTTTAAAATGATTTTGCATACAATTTTATTTTTGAAATCCGAATTCGAGGTCTTTTTTCAGTTTCTAACTTTCTACTCTTTTAATTATTAAGGTAAGTATCAAAGAGAATATAACGTACTTGTAAGTATTTCTTAATTGTGGGAGTACACCGGAGAAAATTGTATTGAAACCGTTGTATCGGGCGCTCATAATAATGACAATTACCAATTTCTTCTGTAATTGAATTACTTATTAAAATAATTTCAGTTTTATTTTATTTATTTAGTAGTTACTGAGTCTAGCAGCAAACTGGGCCATAGGATTCGTCTGGCTGCTTACAAATAGCTTTAAAATATCATATATAAAAACCAACCGTCACTAAATAAGTAATGTTAGCTACAGTGACTTTCCATCACGTGGACGTAAAGTCTAAAACTAAATTCAAGAATATAGTGTCCTGGGTTGACCAATAGATACTCATATACCAACAATGACGAATAAAACATTTTGAGATGCCTGCGTCATTTCTCATTGATATTTTTGTAAAAAGTGGAATTTATGCCCATTTAATGATGGGTACAATGACCCTTCGGCTAAATAGAGGTCCTTGTAATAACCCTTTATAGTAAAATTTTATAAAACTAGTTTTTTTTATTTATGCAAGAAAGATCTGATTGACCACCAACTCGCCTGATGTTAAGCGACGGTGTGGCCGATAGTTACATGCCTTTAGGTTATTGCTTTTAGTTATAAGTATGCCAACGCTTGCTTATTATATAATCTTTGGAGGACTCTGCAAATGGTGAAAATAAATACACACATTGATTCTTAAAGGAATATATTTACAAACTTAGTTGCTATTTATTTTTCTAACATACATTCCTTACATTGATATTTCTATGTTAAATTATAAATAAGCAGGTACCAATTCTGACATGTTTTTTTTTATCGGCCAACGTCTTTATCTTGATATTTCTGCTACAAAAAAATGTTCCAAAAGCGCCTAATTTAAATTGTGATATTTTTGATAGTCGCGTCAACTTAAATGAGTCAGTAAGGAGTCTGTGCTCTTAATTGCAGAAAAAGCAAGATAAAAACGAGCGCGAGTCAACTTTGCATCGTTGTATGAGAGAACGAACCTGGACCCTGTGTTCTAAGCTACAAGAAAATCTATTCAGCCGTTTTTTTTTTGTATCGGGGATTTATGAATTGTAATGTTATAACGAGAGGATAATCTGCACTATATGATAAAAATAACCTATAAAGGCCTGAGTAAAGCATGCAACTAGGCATTTATGAACATACGTGATATAGTTATGCTAATTTCCGGCTCTTATTTTTACGTTTTCCCTCAATAAGCTAAAATTACAAATATAAAAAAAAATTGTCACTAGAAATTAAATCAAGGAAATCTGGGAAGAATACTTACTTAATATTATATTTTTAGTTACGTATGTAGGTAATGTGTATTATTTGTATATAAATACTTACATTGTTTGTTCTTTTTAACCGCCTTAAAAAAGGAGGAGGTTCTATGTTCGACTGTATGTATTAAATCACTGATTTCGCTGCTAATTATGAACTGATTTTATTAAACACGAAGTACGTACGCTAATATAATTATATTAATATGCTAATACTTCAGAGGAGGTCCCATAGATTTTTCATCAACTTTGCTTTTGTAGTTTAGCAACCGGCTACAATCGGTCTTTTTGGAAATCCATGGGGGAGGCCTATGTCCAGCAGTGGACTTCTTATGGCTGAGATGATGATGAACCGGCTACAATTACGGCCTTACTGAAAAAGTTACTTAACTTTAACCATTGTCTTAAATTTTCTGTTTCCTTTTCGCAAATGTTACACGTCAACAAGAAGTTGGCATAATATGTTAAGCATTGCTTAAAGTTAAGTAACGTTTTTCGGTAAAGCTCTAGTAAAATAGTTTAATGATTATACATATTGTTCGATTAAAGTCGGTTGTTTAAGTTTTTTAAGCTTACAAAATTAATTTATGTCGTATTAAAATAATATAACCTATATTCGGTACCTACTTATTTACTATACACATTTTTATAAAATTATAACGTGTGACAGTTAAACTTATTTTCTACTACTTATGGCAGTTCGTATTCATTAAGGTAGAATAAATATTACTTACCTATTATTTTTAAATCTACTTAAGGCTCGGATGCGACGTTGGACACGATTTGCGATGAATATTTGCCATAAACATTTGCTATCTTTGGCTGTTAATATTAATATGAATAAATTGTATGAAATATAGAACGATTACATTATTAGATATAGATATTTGTTATAGTCGTGCCCACAGACTGACATAAATATTTTCCATAGAAAAAAAGAATAGATCCTGGGGTTTCAAAAGCACCTGATTATGCGTTCAGTGATTCAATTTAGACATGGGTATATTAAAAGTTCGCATTTACCCAAAAAATAGGTATACTCTTCCATGCTAGGGAGAAAACAAATAATATAACATATCTATAAAATATTAAAATAATACTCTTCCATGCTAGGGTAAGAGAAAACAAATAAAATAACATATCTATATATCATAAAAAAAAACATGGAATGTACCAGCTGTTTCTCATTCCGGACATACTTTAAAAATCAGTTATGAGTTTTGGGGGAAATTTGCTTTTATGTAAGTGATAGGCTGGCCCCCTGACACAGGTCATTTTTTACATCTTGTAACCCTCGATTGACCTTCAAATGTGGTGTCAATAAACCTCAATATCTTTGATGATCAGCCTACGTAAGAGAAAATTTAAGTTATGAAAATATAGCGTGACTTATGTTTTACAGATATGTAATGTATTTTGGTACATTTCTATAGAAAATGAATTAATATTTTATAACCAATACAAATGGATATACTTAACAAAAATGCGTTTTCATTACATATTTACGCATATAGTTCTAAAGTTGAAGTAAATCTAAGTTGATCAGTGAACATGTAACCTACTTACTAAAAGTACTTACGTAAGTACTTTTGGGATTTTCGGGAGCTAGTTTGTTTCTGTTTTTGTATGGAAAATGTTTAATAATTTATTATTACTTTATAAAGACATGTCCATTAAACATCTCTAGTATTAATTCAGCAAAGAGCTTAGTACTGACTGTAGCCCAACAAACCATATTTCGTCGAGCACTCACCGGAGAATTTATTCAGTAAATATTTAATGTCCTTACAAAGTAATAATTTCCTTTAATATCAACGACGAACATTAGTTCTCCTGAACAAGTTTAAATATTTACTTCTACAGAACACTTATCTGGTGACAAGTAAACTATAGAGTTCATTTAAACTGCCTTCTGCTATCAAAGGGTAATCGATTATTGACGTTATTATTAAATGGGTTAATTCCATGGTTTAAAGATAAAACTTTAGTTACAATATTAAAGTCTTCATGGGCCTGACCCCGATTCAAAAAGTTCTGCGACAATAGTTGCTTCAGTTCAACATCAGCATTTATTATTTGATTTTGTCTGTTTGCTGAAAAAAATCTAGTACCCTGAACTGGAGAAAATCTGTTAAAATGTTGATTATTGAAATTTTGATTGTTAAAATTTTGATTATTAAAATGTTGGCTGTTGTAATTTTGACCATTAAAATGTTGGTTATTAAAATTTTGGGTATTGAAACTTTGGCCATTAAAGTTTTGGTTGTTCAGCCCGAAATTTCCGACGCCACTTTCGTGCCTGAACACTCGTGTTCCTTGTTTCTGAGATACCTGGTCCCCCACGGGTCTCACTTGATTAAAGTTCGTGGCTTGATGAAACGTTTGCTGAGACATTGGCTGTAAGAAAGTGGCGATGCTTTGTGGGAGGTGATTATCTTGCAGAGGGAACTGCTCAGGTGCCTGAGTGCGTAAATGGAGAAGAAAGTCTACCGCCTCACGGTTCGGCAGCTGTTGGCTTGTAATCACACTATTATGTTCTATCGGAACACTCGATTGAACCAATACTTGATTATTTTGTTGTCGAAGACCAACGCTTGGATTTAGAATATGATTTTGTTGAATAGACTTCTGGATCTGAAAGTTAGCTGGGTTTAAGGTTGGAGGCTTTTGATCAATCGATACTCTGTTATTTTGATTTTCAAAATTTATTTGCTGTCTTTGTACATCTTTTTGCTGCAACAAAAGTTGCTGCTTATGAAGTAATTCCTCCTGTTCTTTTTGCTGAACGAGTAATATACGAAGTTGTTCTTCGAGTATTCTTTGTTTTTCTTCCAGTTGTCTCTGTAATAACAACTGTTCAGCTATAAAATTATTATCAGAGATCTGACTTGTAGCAAAAGGATTCGCTGATGTTACGCCTCCGATAAGGGACGATAAAGGGCTAGCAGTAGATACTGGCCTTAGCGGAAGAGGTCCGTTGTTCTGTTGGTAAATAGGTATGACTCTTTTTGGTAGACCATTAGAGTCTTGATGGACGGTGAAGGCTGCGACTAGAGGAGCAGAGTACACTTGTACATCTTGTTTGTCTACTTCTTCAATGTTTTCTCCGTCGTCGTTGTGTGTCGGCTTCGGAGTCGTCGTCGTTGTCGTCGTGGTCGTCGTTGTTGTTGTTGTGGTAGGTCGTGGTTTGAACGTAGTTTTCTTTTCTATATTCTCTATGTTGCTTTTCGGTGTACTCTGTATGCTTCTTTGGTGAATGTTTCCTGTTGCTCTCGCTTGGAATATTTCGTTGTACGGTGACCGGGTGGGTTGCGCGGAAGACAATTGGTTTTCGACATTACCTACGGTCGTGCTGAGGATTGATATATTACTGTCAATAAGAGTAGGAGTGCTAGAGTTGCTGTCAAACGCAGACTGTCCATTGACTACAAATGAATGGATTTGTATGCCATCTTTGGTTGGCTCAGGTGATAGTGTTTCTGTGTTCTCTTCAGCTGTAGCTATAAAGTCGTTTGTGGTGTCAGAGCCTGTGGTGCCACCTTCTTCTAATTCGCTGAGAGCTTTCAGTAACGCTTTCCTGATGTATGGGTCGAGTCGTGCTGAAGGTTTTGTCTCGATACTGTTGAGAAGGTCACTGTTTACATCAGTGGTAGATTCTTGAGCTGCACCCAACGACAGCACAGCTAGTAGTATTAACGCCGGCACCTGTAATGAAAGAAAACGCATGTTAGTTAATTTATTTATCATATATTATGTTCCTTTCAGTATAGACGGGATTGTATATATAACCTACTATTTGTAGACTAGCGATGCCTGCTCGAATTTTGAAATAAAATTTAACCGAAGCTTTTTATTGACTTTAAAAATTTCTTTTTTTGCATGTGAATTCAATAGTTTAGACACTATGATTAAAACATGAGCCCGACCTCAATAAATATGAGTCAGTTTTGTGGTTGTTTGCACTTAGTGTGTTTCTATGTCCATTTTTTGGGTTCCTCTTCAGGACCTCGTCCGTCATCGTATGTATATATAATAAAAAATATCTTACGTAATAGTAATCAAGAAGCTCCGATGTTAGCTTTCCAGCTCGACCAGACCTGTTTCATGGTCCCATATTTATTTTAATACTGCTGGACGGATTTGACCGAAACTTGGCAAGTTTTTTTTTTATCAGCCCTGTTTGTACAAATTTGGCAAGATCACGCGGGTGAAACCGTGGAGCGCAGCTAGTTGTTAATAAAAATGAACACAAAAGTTTTGCAGTTATGCTGCTGCAACACTTGCGACTATTGCGAGGCAGTTGCACTTGCAACCTGCAGTTGCAGTAGTCGTACATCTCGGAATAGCACCTTAACATGTTATTATTTATTTACTCTTCCACGTTTCCACGTCTCGTAGTTTTAACCGATGTTCGTTGAGGTACATTGTCTCACGTGAAACAATGGTGTTACCGGTCGGTTACGCAACGACACCATCTCACTGCGACGAATGTGTATCACTGTTATTAGTCTCACTTTAATGGATATGGAGAAATGGGAACTCGGCTAACGACATTCCGTAACTCAGATTAAAAATTATGCTTTGAAAGGAAATGGCTTATCAAAGAAAACGCCGACATAAAAGTTTTAGAAACAATTTGCAGATGTAGAATCTTAGATAGCAAGACTCGGTATGCTCGTAAAAGCATTTTAGTATATATAGTTGATATAAAAAAAATTACACACAAATATGTCTCCTGTATGTGAGCATGCGCTAGATAACAACACAGATCCGACAATCATGAAATTTTAGCCTCTCTGGCTAAGATTTGAGGATGGCCAAATCTGTCAAGAATATTACGCGAGGCTAGGAATTCTAATAAGAATTAATAAATATCTGAATGTCAATAGAGAAGATAGTTGGCAAGTGCCACCTGCATGGGATCTGGTTATAAAATTAGCAATTAGATTAGTATTACTAATTTAA
The DNA here is from genome assembly GCA_947563715.1 of Lycia hirtaria. Lineage (NCBI taxonomy): Eukaryota > Metazoa > Arthropoda > Insecta > Lepidoptera > Geometridae > Lycia > Lycia hirtaria. The sequence continues at coordinate 3,215,804 of OX387379.1, forward strand.
TGACCGTCCCAGGTAGAATTTATATTCTCAATCCCGCCACAAAATTGCACAGACCTATCCACACCGTGAGCACCGTGCATGCATAGGGAAAGTTTTGCTTGAAATAATATTATCAGATATTCCTAAATCCATCATTTAGTACAAGCTTTCTTATGAAAAAGATAGATCACAAAATTATGTAAACTATAAGTGACTAGCTGTGGTTTACCCGTGTACTAAAAAAAAAAGTGTAATGATGAAATACGTTTCATCATCATCGCCATTTTTTATCACTTTAAGTTTATTTAGGTTACAACCTATGCCTAGGTTCTTAGTTATATCTATAGCAAATTTAATAATGATCGGTTCAGCAGTGTGCATAAGAACTTTGTCGCTTCGCGCCCACGTCGCCCTGTTCAGCAGTTTATTCGGGAAAATACTTATAATAAGCAGACAGACAGAGTTAATTTCGTTTTTATGATATTAGCTACGATGAATCGGTTAAAAGCCGTTTAAATTCTAGGAATAACAATCGCGAAAAACTAAAAAAACTAAATAGCAAGATTTTTCAGACATCACACATTTAGCTTTATGTAAATACTCAGATAAACCCAGTTGTACCGGGTCGTAGAAAGTCGACGGTTCCATATAAGGCTAACTTGAAGTTCAGAGGTCAGGTTAGTAGCGAAGGCTTCTTCCTAGTAGAGCTAGTAGGCGATTGAGTTAGAATATACCTTGAATATAATACACGTCATTATAGCCCGTGAAAGATAATGCCTAGGTATCGAATGCATAATAAGCGGTGATGTTGACCTTATCGCAAATTAGTGTCACTGCACTTATTCTATTTCAATCGTATAGTAATTTTATTGGTTAGGATATATTATATCATGCAGATGAGAATGTTGGAGTGTAACAAACCTGAGTCGGCGGATAATCGATCTACTATTTATAGAATATCATCGATATAATGAAATATGTTCAAAATATTTATTATGTAATAAACATACACAATAGAAAATGTTTTTATTGTGACAAAAACTTCACAAACAAAAAACTACACAGTACACAGTGTACACAGTCTTTGTAATATATCAAATCATCAATAATATCATTAAAACAATCATAAGGGCAAAACAATAATCATCATTATTGTCTTGCCCTTATCCCACTAGGTGGAGTCAGCGCTTCACTCTGTCATACGTCTATAAACTTGTTTGCAAAACGGTCTTAACAAATAATACGTGCCAAGTCATTCTTTTTGATTTTAGAATTGCTACGGAACCCTACCATATGCGAGTCTGGGCGTGATCTTCGTTACTTCTTGGGAGGGACATGTCTGAGTGTGCTTAATATCAGATGAGCTAAGATAAAACGCATATTAACCAGAAAAATAGCGCCTCCGGCAATGATTGCAAAAACCCGTCGGTCGTCAAGTTGTCTGTATCATCAGCACTTTCTCCGGTAAGTCACGGCCCGCGAGGCCCGTGTCACGGGAATGTCAAAAATGTCAAAATCAATACCGACAGTCAGCCGCACCCATGCGTGTGACATAATCCTGTGACCCACTAACGCGGATTCTTTACAACATGCATAATAATCAACTGAAAAAATATTGCGGCTTTGAGTATGTTAAGAGGCTATGTGAATGGCATTCGCTATCCCCGCTCACGCATTACCACATTTTTTAAACTGACTTAATTTACTTTTTAATTTTGTACGTAATCTCGATAACAAAATCACACAAAATTCCATTTTGACTTAGGTCTAAATCAATTCTAGTGAAAAAAATAAATCTGATTGACCCAACGACTGAGCTTAGCTCGACTGTTTTGTTTATAATTGTATATTTTTTTTCAGGATCACACGTAGTAGATGATCACCTTAAGAAGAAAAACCTTATCTAAATACAAAATCTGTCCAAATGTTAGATTTAGGCATTTGATTTGATGGGGCAGTGAGGCCAAAAGCTTAGTCAACAAGATTGTGTGACGGGTCCGAGAGAGGAGTAGTGACTTCCGCTTGAGCGTGATCCTACCGCGCAGGATTTCCATCGCCATTCAGCGGGACAATAGTTGACAATACCACAGAACTTATAATAATCGAATCATTATGGGCAACTTTGAGACACCATAGGCGTGTTATTTGGTTAATGGCATGCTGAAACTATTGATTGTTATTTTTAAAAAATGTGACAGACATTATTGAGATCGTGCAGAGAGTCAAGATAATATATAGAAAGAGTCGAGATTCCTACGTACAGATTTATCAAAGTACCTAAGCTCAGTCAATATATAAAAATTCAAAAGTGTAATCGTGAGCGGTATAATGAACTTATTCACATAGCCCCTTAACCGTACAGTTGAGTAGCGTCTTTATTGACATAAATAACACAGTAAACATAACTCAATAATATTGTATGTACAGTATAATTTAATACACCGAATTCCATTGTGCAAACGTTTGTAAACATAGTTGTTTGCGTTGCGCATCATTATTTTTTTATGTAATCAGAGTTCTTCTTAAACAAAGCATGCAATAAACAGAATTCGCGATGCCCACAGCCCACGTGAATTCGTACTTTTGCGAAACGCAAACCTCCTAAAATGTCTCGCACTCGCTTCCTAACACAGATTCGTTGGTTGGGTAAATTATGTAACGCCCTGGTAAAAAGTTCGTGGGTAAAAAGCCAGTCATGCCTTATAGAAACGAATGAGTCTGGAACAATTTGAAGACTCTCATCGAGTTTTCTTCTAATAATTACTGTGTAAAAGTGATTTATCACTAAGAAATACTTATGTCACGGATATGATGCTCTAACAGTGATGTCTTATATATGTAACACATAAGTGCAACTAAGTATTTTGCGTCGACACCCGGGTATTAGAGCAATGAATATTATTGCATGTACCTAGTAGAAGCCAACATACATCGGGTCAGGTTGCTGGATGTGCCTACTAGTCTCTGGGCTATTTTTAACTGACTTCCAAAAAGAAGGAGGTTCTCAATTCGACTGTATTTTTTATTGTATGTTTGTTACGCGATTATACCACCAATTATGAATTGTTTTTGACGATTCTTTTTCTATGTTTGATAGGTTAGGTCGTCCCATATAAATTTTATCAGAATCTGTTCAGTACTTTGGTTTTTATAACAAAATCATTGAAAAAATTTCGTCCAAGGTCAAATGTCAATTTGACATTTGGGTCCGGATGGTTCAGAATGCGACCCTAACTTTCTTAATGAGTCCTAGATGGTCATCTCGCAAGCTATTCCAGGTAGAGCTCAACAGAAGCACTGAGTGCTCACGTGTTCTTCTGGAGACTCAGGTAAAGGCTGATCGTTAGTCATTTGCTTAAAAGTAAGACGAGTAAATCGCTCAACTGAAGTTAAGCGCTTACATAATGGCATAGATAGTTATCACTTTATTAAAAACCACATGATAACAAAAAACAAAGATAACATTAAGTACTTAGCGCTAGGGTTTTAATTGGCGGCCTTATCGCTTAGAGCGATCTCTTCCAGGCAACCATGCAATAATTTCATATTCCTGGCATAATTCCAAATATAAAGGATTTCAATGTTTCGAAACCCTGATACTCGTCACTCCAAGTTATCCAAGTTATATACCCAATTTATACCTAAGTAATCTAAGTATATTCAAGTTATAAGTTATTAATCAGCACAATATCATATAACCAGGTCATGCACTCTAAACACAACCGGATATTTGCCATAAATGTCCCCATAGTCAACAAGAAAGGTGCAACTTTGTAAGTAACTAGATTCACACAAGTACCTACCTACTTAATTTACTTAAGTAGCCAAATACCTAAAGGTTCATAAAACTAAAGATTTCGTAATTCTAGAAAATCCGAGTTGCCTTGAGTGTGTCGAGCTTAGGCTTTCTTTTTATTTTACATAAATAGAAAATAGTTTCCGCGTTTATTTTTAAGCATCGTGATGTAATATTGACTTCATAGAAACTTGTATGGTGTCACTCAGATGTGAGACTGGTTATACCGCCGGTGTAGAGTAAACAAAGTAAATCTCTAAGTAGTTCCATCTAAGTTGTGGAGAAAACACAACAGTAGGATTCGTGGCTTCGTAGAAGTTGTGGGCTTAACCCGAGACCTCCCTTCGAGGCTTTGCGAACGATAAAATTAGCAAACTGTAAGCTACAAGTAAAATTTATCGGTTTGAACTAGAGAAAAACGTCTAGTTACTTTTTTTCAATATCTACTAGTTTATCGGTAAGTGATTTAACAGGATTTTCAAAGGAACTATTAATAATTAAATATTCATTCCAATTTACAAACCGTTTCTTCCTAATAAGTATAAAAAATCCGTTAGATACTTACCTCTCATACATATATTTAAACACATTTATAATAAAAATATTGTAGAAGATCCTTACAAACTCTCAAAATATTTGTAAGTCGTGAGTCAACTTTCTATGAATAATTATTATTATTTATTTATACATTTAATTTCAAGTGTAAGCAAACATCAATTTAACAAATTTTAACTGTACGTGTAAGATTATTAGTAGAGTCACACACTCACTGACAGTCACTGACCTCTATATGTAAATAAAAACCAGAGGAGACACACGTGTTTGATAAAACGATTTTAAATTTTGTTTTCGTAATCCTCGATGACCATAAATTTCTGTGGGAACGTCTAGAGACGCCAAATCCGGTTTTATTCGATACCATCTCCAGTTTTCTTCGTGACCTTTGAATGTCTTATCATTTCCGGATACGAAATACAGATATTTTTAGGTAAGTTTCACAAACGAATTTTAAGATGACTCTTGATCATTTCTTAATCGCTTGACATAAGACACGTTTGCATAAACAAAACTTTCAAGGTTTCGAGTTAATAAAATACAATAGAAAAAAATATTTTGCTAGTTTTCATAAACAATCCTAACTTTCAAGGTTTAAATTTTCAAGTTAATAATAGAAAAAAAAAACTTTGACTAATTGCATTCAAGTAACGAGGACACCTTCAATAGCACATTTGCTAGTTCCGCATATTTAAGATAGTACATCAACGCAAATTCAAAATGAATAACAAATATGAATACGCACAATGCTCGAAAATTACATAAGTGGCTATTGTCAACATGATTCGAAATACGCTTTCTATGGCCAAGATGAACACATCAAAGGATTCCGTACTCACGAACTTATCGATAGTCGTAGTACATACTAATTGACAAAGGTATATGTCATTCATCTTTTGAATGGTGAGCGAGCACGACATATAAATTGACGTTAATCATTTGTTACAACGTTGTGTAATACGAGCTTGTGTTTTTAATGGCTCACTTAACACCGCTTTGTGTGATGCTATGATAATCAATGGTTTAGGCTTGATTACGTTGTCTCCGATAGAACCGGGTAATTAAAGCAAATTGATAAATAGAGGTGGACTAATTTTCAGACCTTTATTCATCGCGTCACAAATAGGTAGTCTGATTGTTATTGTGTGTTTGGCTCAAGTGGGTTAGGTAGTTGTGCTTATTATACTATGTGTATTGTTTAGAAATAACAAAAACGCAGAAGAAAATAAATGTATCTATCTTAATTTATCTTTTAAGTATATCAAGGTAAGAAGTAAGTAAGTTGGTATAGACTGAGTCGCCAGCACGAGTGGAGACCACGCACCAGCAAGCGCGAAGGAATGCCGGCCACGAGATGGGACAAATAACCTCATCAAAGTGGCAGGAAGACGCAGGATGCAAGTCACTTCCAAAAAAGAGCGAGTCCACTGCTGGAGCAGTGAACTTCTTATGGCTGAAATAATGAGGGGCCAGCCCTAGTATCAGTGTTATTAAGTCGCCAAAGGCCTCTGACGATTGCTGTTTTCTTTTTAAGAACAAACTACCAAGATTTGCAACCTAAGATGTCATTTTACTCATTTTAGCGCTCAATATAGATAGATAAACTCTTTATTGTAGACTATTAAACAAAAAACAAAACAGAGAAACTTACACTAAACTAGTGTGACAACCGGCGGCCTTATCGCTAAAAGCGATCTCTTCCAGGCAACCGTGGTATGGAGATCAATTCATAGAAAAAGTAAAGCGGATGTGCAATAGCAGAGACACTGGATATAGCTATAATATAATCATACCAAAAAATCTAATAAAATTAAACACTAAATACTTAAATAAAAATAATAATAGACACTAATAAATATAATACAATAAATACAAATATTTCAAATATATTTAGAAAATCCGAAAAGTGCCTACATAAATAAGAAATAGTACCAAAGCAACTATTTTAGCGTAAGACCTTAGAGGTAAAATAAATTTACTTGATTTTTGAAAACAGCGACTGAGCACGTCTGACAGACACAGGTAATTCGTTCCACAGCTGAACTGCCTGGAATGCGAAAGAATTTCCATAAAAGGTTACGCGTTGTGTTGAGGGAGTTTTTAAAAGAAAGTTATTCTTTGATCTAAGGAGAAGGGAATGAGAAGAGGACCAGTATGTGAAATGTTCTTTAAGGTAGCTCGGGGTAGAAGGGTATATAGCTTTTTATCAAGGTGAGAAGTGCAATTCATTTATATATTTGCGCCCAACCATCCTACCTACCTGTACGCATATTGTGTGCGAAATTCTGGATAACATTGAATGAAGAGGTTAATGGCAATAGCCGACAAATATACCTACCTACTATTGACTCCTCTAACTAATATTATAAAAGTAGAAGTAACGTTATCTCTTCGCCTGTGTGTTACCTTTTCACTATCAAAGTTCAGATTCGATTTTGTGATATTTAGTAGACAGAAACAGAAAAGCAAACTATTTAAATCATTAGAGTAAATAACAAACGCCAAAGGTCCTAAATGGCTGCCTTGTGGCACCCCAGATGTAATCGTAACAGATTTAGATAGATGACCTTTCACTGCCACAAGTTAATTTCTATGACTTAACATGATTGTATCCAGACAGGCAGAATAACATGAATTCCAAATTTGGCTAGATTTTTACAAAGCACAACCCGATTCACTGTATCGAACGCTTTATAATTTTTTTATTACTTAAGTTTAAAAGATTTAAATAATTATATTAAGACGACGAGATCAGATGACGTGCACTTTTGAAGATCTGTAAATAAAAGGATATAGTTTTTATAGCTTTAGACAGTTTTCTAGCGTGAGTTTAAGACCTTGGCTCTGTATCTCATGCGTAAATAGCAACCTAACCGATGCTGACAATTTTATAACTGTAAGTACAAAGTATACCTCAACAAAAGCGTCACCTATCTCGATAATCGAGCGTATTTATCGATTACACGGCAACGTTTCGATTACTCTGTCGGCTGGATCAATTATTCGTAGGCGCCGTCTTTTTTCCTCGGCATTGTGCAACGAAATAACACGGTCAGGCACAATGTTATAATTATTATAAGATCAGTGACCGCCCCGAGCCGTCGCACCTCCGGCTATTATGTTATAATCTGTATTAGGATAATTATCTTCATTGCTATAACCATCCGAGATCATTTGTCATTACTCAACTACGATCTTGACTGATTCAATTTCGCCACTTGCTCGTGAGTTTACACGTATCAATTTTGTTTTGGACACGGTTGGTTTGGTTCTTATTCTCACGTGTGGCTTAAATTGAATTCTGATGTCAAAAACAATAAACAATTTGGACTTAGTAGGATATACGATTTTAGTGCGTGTTTTTAGGGTTCCGTACCCAAAGGGTAAAAACGGGACCCTATTACTGAGACTTCGCTGTCCGTCCGTCCGTCCGTCCGTCCGTCTGTCACCAGGCTGTACCTCATGAACCGTGATAGTTAGAGAGTTGAAATTTTCACAGATGATGTATTTCTGTTGCCGCTATAACAACAAATACTAAAAAATAGAATAAAATAAATATTTAAGGCACGTTTTTGCTCGATATTGATAAAGGCAACAGGTAGATGCTTGTAATATTCACAGAATATTGAGTTATATTATTCACTTTAAAAATAAATAAAATATAATTAATATTTAAGGGGGACTCCCATACAACAAACGTGATTTTTTGCCGTTTTTATAGATAATGGTATGGAACCCTTCGTGCGCGAGTCTGACTCGCACTTGGCCGGTTTTATTTTTTAACGTGGAAAGAGGAGTAATTTATTAGATATATATTTTATGTCTTCATTTAAACTCTGAACTCAGCTTTATTTGAATATCTTTGCCATTGATCTCGTTTTTATATTTTTAGGGTTTCGTAATCAACAAGGAACCCTTATATTATTGTACTTATTAGAAAACTGCAATTTGTTGCACTTACACATATTAATCACATTGGCAAGGTGATTAAATAAAATCTAAAAAAAAATATTTAGAGCCCATATCCTCTTTACGCCTTTAATATCTGCTCTTTTTAAAATTTGACATAAAAATATAGGTACGCACCTTTTTTCCATAATTGGCAAACTGTGGACAAGGCAATTTGTGAACTAGATACCGTTTGCTTCGTTTATGCAAAAATTATATCAATATCGTAGTTTTATTCGCAGGAACAATGACCCAGTATAAAATAATAGTAGCAACAATAGTTTGCATTGTGTCACTCTTTTCAGCGCAGCCAATCGCTTAGGAAAATAATAAGGAAACGCTTTCCATACACACGCTGCTGGTAGTTTATGATGAGCTATGAAACAAAATGTTTTGTAATAAACGTTGCTTTTCTAAACGTTTGTTCCCCAGCGGCTGCGGTTGCGGACGCAACAACGGATAACAACCCTAGACCACGGAATACTCTAATAGTATACTACATAACTAGTAACTACCCACCGCACGCCGGCACTCACTAGTTATTACAAAATAACTTCACGTTGTGGTACACCTGAAGGATTGAATTCTGTATCGTATCTGACCGCAAAATATAGGTTTTCCGAATTAAGATTGCTTATTCCGAAATTGCATAATGCATTATGTAACCCCTGTAATACTTCAATTGATTTTATTTTAAGTAGTAATAAGGTTACTTTGGAAATAAATATTTATTTATTATTATTTATTTTGATAGCCATAGGTCAGTAATTGCATTTGTGCAGTTACTGACCTATGGCTTTCCATGGCTTCCGTCAATAGGCACAGTCACGAAGTAAACCGTTTCCGTTGATAAATGTCATATAAACCTATAATCTCTTCTAGCGATAAGACCGCCCGTTGTTGCGCATGTTTTTGTTTTTAGCCCCCGACTAAATAAGAGAAGTGTTATAAGTTTGACGTGTGTATCTGTTTATTTGTATTCTATCTGTAGCATCATAGCTCTCAAACGGATGAACCGATTTTGATCTAGTTTTTTTTAATTTGAAAGAGCATTTAATCGAGATTTGACGTTTCATTAAAATCGGTTCAGTCGTTTTTTATGTTTTTTAGTTTTATAAGCATACTTATTATATATAATAAGGACGTACTTTAGTGAAAGCCGTGCGAAACATTCATCGAAAGCTTTGCTTAGTCAACATAAGTTTTTTCCTGGAATAACCAACGCGTGCCGAGTTGATTACTTATAATTATATGCAAACAATTGAATTACTAATATAGGTATTTGTCGGAGCTTTGTGGATTTAGATGCTGTTTAAGATATTTGTTTAAAGCTTATTGAAGTGAGATGAGATTTCTGCTCTGCGTCAACTGAAAATCCAGTCAAACCAGATCTTTGATTGGATTTCAGTACTTATATACAGGGGGATAGCGATGTAATATTGGCTTTTACTTTACAATTACTTCATTGTAAAACTATATATTTCGACCATAATTTAGTAAAAATACTTTTGTATGGCAATCGTACCACCTTAATATAAAAGTAGATACTTAGCCCGTGTGCAAGCTGACTAGCGCTTTATTGCGTCATAACAAGAGTCGCCCTTTATTTAAAATGTGTTTGCGGTGTAAGTCGTTTTCTGTCTGTCCTATTAGATATTCAGTGGCCAGAATGAAAAGTGGTTTATGTCACACATGATGTCTGGTCAGCGGGCAAACTTCGTGAGAAACATATTCATACATATATGCATGTATTTACATATTGCCCTCAGTCGTACCTATACTTAGTTATGTATAAATTTCTCCCGTGTAGTTGTTACTGGTATCTCACCGTCGGTTTGCATAATTTATGTTCCAACGTGAATATTAATAAGCGGTATCGCCGCAGCCTACAATTTTGTACGGAGCTATCGCGTTAAGTACCACCCGGAGGCAATAACAGATTTACGAAACTTTTATTGGTGAAAAAATGCTTTATTGAGTAATTTTTATAACCTAAGACTCTTACATAATGCCTAACCAAGATGAGGTGTGAATTTTCTTCCATTACTAAGTTGCAAGATGATAAGTCTAGTGTTTTACTAAATACTCATACGGTACGGTACGGTACGATACGGTACGGTATTATATTATATCACCCTGATCTTTTTTCTATTGGATGGCTTGAAACGCGAAAAAGCAAATTTTCTACATAAATTTATTGTAACCAGTACATGTATGAAATATTGTGTAATTGCAATCGATATCTTTAAACATCTACATTAGTAATCACAGACGAGGCGCTAACGAATATAATTAGATGATCAAAGTAACTTACCTGTAAGTGACCTTCGATCACAATTATATGAAGTTAGCGCCTCGTCTGTGTATAACCCACCCTTTATATGACGCGTATAAAACGGTGTCATACCCAAACCCAAAGATTGCAATTACGTGCTTTGAACTAACAATGACAGGAATATGGAGAGCGGCGTCGCGGCTGGAGTGCTGCGACCCAATTTTTTTAGGGACTCTGAACACTTGTGAGTTTTTTGGTACATCGCAGCGCGACTACATTAGTAATCACAGACGAGGCGCTAACTTCATATAATTGTGATCGAAGGTCACTTACAGGTAAGTTACTTTGATCATCTAATTATAACTGTCAAATGCATTTCAACGCAACGTAATCTAGATAGTAATTTTTAAAATTTAAAAACTCAGATATAAAAAAATGGTTGTCTGTAAAGTCGGTTTATGGACGATAATTTTACGTGATAACGATGCGTTACAAGCCAAACGCTTAGGCCGATCGTACTTCTCTATTTCTTGTTCCGTGCTCTCGCTTGCACGCTCGGCTCCGGCGGAACGTGACACTTTTTCGTACGTGCAGCCGGCGTTCTTCGATTTAGAAGACGTTATCACGTCAAAAAATAGTTGCACATTTTTTATTTAATCACGGCTTAATAGCACTGTCGATTTCAAAGTGAAATTTAAACAAAAAAATCGGTACGTCCATTTTGGAGCTACAAGCATTTCAATGATAAACACCAAAAAAAAAAAAAACTGAATAAAAAAAAATGAAAATAAGAAAGAAAGAAAGAAAATAAGTCAGCTGCTGTCAGAATGTCGGAATATCGCGGATGGCACCGATGTTACCAAATATACTCGTACAGACATATTACACGTCAAACCTTAACACCCCTTATTGCATCAGAAATTGCGTGAGATTTTAAAATGTAGCTGCATACTTCACTGCCCTAACTTTTCATTGCTTTCTTCACCCAAAACCCTCACAGAAAGGTGGTTTTACATATTGCAACATACGGAACATGTACTTAGTACGTGGGCAGATTTTATATGAAAGTGAGTGCCAAAGCATTGCAACTCTCTCCGTGACTCGAGTGCATGCTGCATCACCATAGATCCCTAGTTAGATACTTACGGCTATGGCAATAGACGCCGTGTCACGAAAATTGTATGCTAGACAAATAATAATATACTTATGCATGTTATAGACTAAGAGCTGGCCGTATGTTTACCCATCTCATTGGTTAACAAGATGTGACCTATGTAGGATGACGCACATTAGTAAGGTGTCTAAATTTACAGGGTTGCCTAGGCTAAGCCTGTAATGTTTTGTACAGTTAGAAAAAATGTGATCGGTTTTTGGGGTGTCCACCACCTCATCGGGTAACAAAATAATACATTCGAAAGTGCCTATGGTGAATTGTCAAAATCAGGTAGTCTCGCCTAAACCTGGAGCTTTCGTCGACCTAATTTTAGGGTGCCAAAAACTGTACCAATCACGTCATCGCGTTACAAGATGAGACTTATGGTATCATATGTATTTTGGCACTTCTCGATAGGCACTTTCGAATATACCTATATAGTATATACGATAGTGCCTAATTGTTACCTAATGAGATGGTACCACCCCAAAAAATGCTAACATTTTTGCTAACTGCCCGCTCTTAGTTTATTAGTACATGTTAACGTCGTTATTAAAACCTTATTTGAAGTATTTATTTCACCCGTAAAATTTCACTTTACTTGAAAATATGGAAATTGAAGGCGTTAAAGCCACATTTCCATCGTAATTCTACGTGTGGTAGTGTCTTTGACTACCATGAAATGCATTAGAAAAGAGAGAAAAAAATAATAATGGTTCAGTCCACCAATATGTATTTATTTATATATACAGTCACATCTAGCAACAAATCTTGTACTAGGTAGCTGATATAATACTTATATAAGTACCTTTTGTAACTGTACTTATGAAGATAGATAGAAACACCCAGACACAGTCAAAGCACATGTAATAATACCTATTACATACACTACAAACATCCATGCTTATTCTACAAATATTTGCTCGGGATCGAACAGCTTAGAAGGCAGACAACTACCAGCTGAGTTGTGAGACGTTGTCAATGGAAAACAGAATAACAATAGACAATGAACTTGAAAATTAAGACAACTTAAAACTGCAATAAGAGTTGGAAATTCAATAATTATTTTACAATTTTCTTCAACATAAATCAAAATTTTTGTAGGTATCTATTGCTCAAATACTCGGGAGCAATAGCTGACAAAGCTAGTATGAAAATCTGTGTCTACCGTTGTTTATTGGTCATTTCGCGTATTGATGTCGATTTCGGTAGCAATGTATGTACCTAATATGGTCAATGTGCATCTAACTGTAATAAATTACTATGAAAACTTCAGCATGGTGTTTATTTAATTGAATTTAACGTACATTTTCATCTAAAACACAACCATAAGGAGTTTAGTAATTAAATAAGTAGTTTAAATAACAAATAAGCAAGGAATAATGTACGGGAAATGTATATAGGGTGGGGTGCGGGAAAATTAATTTGCTGGTCATTGATTCTGAAGTTTGCTATTTATCATTTAATTTAATAACAAGTAGGTATAAGTTTAAATTACTCAAAAACCCCCGACAAAAAAAAACAGATAGAGATACACACGTCAAACATTTAAAACCTCTGATTTTGGATCGGGGGTTAAAAAAATCATTCAAGTAAAATGTGATGAACATGATGAAAATATTTTGCTCGCCACCTGAAATTAATTGTGTAGTATTTGAATGCTCTTTTTAAATCGTCTTAAATAGAAAATCAATGTTTATTCAACAGCTGAGTTTTAAAAAGTTTCCTATAACTTGTTTTTACTCCTACAACTTATAAAATGGACGCAAATATGTATATACACTACGATTAAAACTACCGGTTAAATAATAAGAGATGGTCATTGGTCACCGGTCAAGAGCCGCAAACATTATTGCGTGTTGTGTAACCACGCTCGCGAATACTTGGCTTACGAGCTTCAAATTGATATTAAAATGCTTGTACAAGTCGTCGGAGAAGATCAATTTGTAGTTTAGTCAAATTGGCGGCGATTTATGTGTGAGTAATGTGTGACTTCTATAGATACCCCAAGTGTATGTACCTAGCGTGTCTACAAGTACGATAAAAAATCGCAGTTGACGACCTAAGATTTATTAAGTTTCAGGTGATATATACTTCCGATTCGATATTTTGTCAACTAGTTACTAGCGTACAAGCGCGCGGATGCATTTGGTTGAATAGATTTCGCGCGGATGGAACATTCTATCACAAAATCGTTTGTGTGACGTCACAGTCGTTACCAAAAATGTGGCACGCAAGGTTTTCATATAAATGAAGTCGTATGCTTCATCTACTATGTCTGTGGCGAGTATACTTATATGAATATGATGTTATTCTGGCTCACTTATGGACTGTACTGATCTATTAACAACGCTAGTCTGTGTTTACTTACTTACCTACCTTAAAATTAACCTAAACAGGTAGCGGAATGTGAACTCGAAATTTCCAAAATAAATGCTCTTATTAGTTGTCTATTGTTATTTATATTTTGAAACAGGTCGTGTAAAAATGATTTAAAAAAAAACATTGTTTTAACTTTCCGTCTTATTTTTATATTAAGCCCATTTCAGCTAAAATGGTCTGTGTCAATTTTTGTTAGACGACAATGCCAAGCGCGAAAGCAGATAAGAACACTTTTCTAAAATTAGATTGGATATGTGTCCGAAATAGAAAGAAAACAACAAAATGCTCACACGGTGCTCAGCTCGCTCGCTCAGCGCGCCCAGAAGACCAACAGCGACAACTGAATGACAATGCTAATACGTAAATTAAACATTACGAAAACTACGCATTTACAACAGTAGACAGTCTCTCCGTAGTAGGTAGGTACGTTACGAGTACGAGATGTGGAGTGAAAGTTTACGTCACCGTGAAGACAAGACGCGACGCGCGGAATTTGCGCAAATTGCCTGTGCTCTTGTACTCCTATACATACAACTGGGGAAATTAACCGTTTTGTGGCCACTTTGAATATTCAGAAGGTGACTCAATGTGTTTGTGTTAGGTCTCGTAAAATGTAAATATATCAATGAGGTGCCGAGTGCATTTTTTTTTATATTATGAGGTTTAGAGACTTTTGGTCTGCAGGAGAAAGAGCCTAATCTTATTTTCAATGCTACCTGAGCACCGTGACGACTGGAGATATTCCAAAGGAATTTATCAGCCAAGTAAACGAATTGCGTATTTTGAAGTGGTTTTTCAGTTTTTTAAACTTTAATTATTATTCCTTTTGCACTTCGTTGTTCAGTTACTAATTTCAAGGTACAATAAAGAGTTTATTTATCTATCACTCTGCACTTTGATACTTAGCACCTGTGCAACTGACTTGCGCTTTATTGCATCGCGTTCTAAAAAAAAATTTTAAAAAAAATCAATGATTTTTCAATAATACCAATGGCCAATTGTACATTTTTTAAGCAATTTAAAGGATGAAGAATTATAGTTATTGTTACATTTAGTACACTCTACATAACTGTTGTAGCAGATGTATAGCTCACGCCTCACAGGTTTATTATAATGTTAAACATAACACCTAATTTACCTTCGTACCAAATTACATTGTATGCCTCTACATTGTGAACAAGCAAAATAATCTCTTTACACGATTCCTATGTGAAATTTCTCATAATCCACACACTGTCAATTTCGACATCTGCAAGATAATTAGGCTTTAATTAATTTAGAATCTTATTTAAGTAAGCATTGTTTACTGTTCTACAAATGAGTACTTAAACGTATCGCGTTACATTGTATTTTAATCGCTCACATAGCCTTAGCTTTATTTCTTTTGGTATGATCTTATTGTCTCTTAGCTAATTAACTGATTAGAATACGTGACCTTTCTTACATCCACTTGCTCATTCAATGTCAGCTTGGAGTTTTTACTATGGAGTCTGGTCTTCTTACAGCCCGACATTTTGTTTTTTTTTTCTTCGAAACATCGGCCAGTAATGCTACCAGTAAATTTAACAACAGACATGATATAGGTAAATGATTAAAAAATAAAATCGGACAAGTTCGAGTCAGACTCGCCCACCGAGGGTTCCGTACAAACTAAATAAAAGGGGAAAATCATATATTTTTTTATATTTTCCTTCATAAACCGAAAAATATACATCGTTAAAATATTTAACACATTCCTTGCTCACCACTCGGATCCGAGTGGAGCGGGGCTGTAGTAGCACGCCTCCCACTCGGATCCGAGCGAGCGTCCGGCGTTTGATGCAGTCAACGTCGCTTTGCGCGGCCATCCTGTTTTAGCTTAGGCTAATGAGGCTCTTTCATATGATAGTCCACATGATACGGTTAATTCACTTTAAAATTTGGGCCCTCATTCCTTGCATAGAGGCACAATTTTTTTGTGATTAAATTAATAATATCCAGTTTTCGGATTTTTTCCTATATGTGTACTCTAACACAATGCTTCTTGCCAAATTTCAGAGTTATAGGTCAGCGGGAAGTACCCCATAGGTTTTGATTCCTCTGTGAGTGTCGAAATGTGCGTTTTTTATGACATATTCGGCTGTTGTCCTTTTTTTTTTACGAAAACTGAGAAATGTTATTTTTCTGTCTGCATCAAGATGCTATAGATCTGCGTATATGGTTTTAATTTTAACTTGATACCTTCACGCGTTCCCGATATAAAGGTCTTGACACCCGGACGGTCGGACAGACGGACAACAAAGTGATCCTATAAGGGTTCCGTTTTTTCCTATTGAGGTACGGAACCCTAAAAATGATAAAAATTAAACTTCTCAGTTTTCATAAAAAAAGTTACAGGTCTGACTTGCATTTGTCCGGCTTTTTATAATATCTGTTATGATTTTATCTTGGTCTCTAAATCACAACTGAATCGTATTCTTCAATGCAAGGACACTTCATTGTAACCTTCAAGTATTTAAACCCACAATAACGCCGAACTAAAAAAAAAACGTAATCGACGGAGTGTTCTGTAAATCTGTACCATTACATACGAGTAGGTAGTTATTATTTAAGTAGTTGAGTAAGAGTAAATATTATTGTTAAATAATTAGATGTACGCCTACTGGAAACTTAACTACGCCTACTATTCAGTACAATATTGTAACTTCAAACAATAGGTGCATAACTGACTTTTACCCGACTGCGTAAGAAGGAGAGTTATCTTTTTCGAGTGTTTGTATTTATGTATGTATGTGAGTGTATGTATGATTCTATATGACAGCCTACAGCCTAAACGGCTTGACCGAAATGAGAACTTCCTCCTTTTTGGAAGTCGGTGAAAAATATCTATAAATCTAGACGAAATATAGATCTGAATACCTGAGTTTTGCGTAATAATACACTACTAAGTTCACTACAACCTAGCAAAACCTTGTTTGTACCAGATAAGAAGATGTATTGTATCACAGATGTCACTTCTATTCAACCCACGCATTTATAAATCTGCATGACACTATAGTCTTTAATGTAAAATCACGCCTAATACATGTCATCGTTTTGCACAATCATTTTCTATTGTTATCACTGAAATTGCGACGCCTTTGCAATAACCAAACACCATTTCTATCAACAATTGACAAAACAAATGTGACCTACACCTCCCATCCAAGCCATACGCGTGTGTCACAGATCAATCATTGATTTAGTAACAGCTGCACTCCTTTGTTACTTGTGTTTGAGTATTGAATCAGCGGTATTCAGAGCACACTCCACTTGATCTATGTACAACCTTACGAAACACCATAGCGCTCGTTCGATGGTTACCACAGAAAGGTCACGATTCATTACGTACCTGGTAACTTATTACTGATCGAAGCAAGGAAACAATGCTAGGCCTGCCTTCCACAAACATCATTTATCAAACACTCAATAGCGTTTGATTTCTTTTGTGTGATGTATTGATTCACATTGAGTTTAATAACTAATCAATTCTATGTTTGTACATCTTCACGATTTTCTCTTGCTTTCTATTGGTTCTGTTGTTTGACATTTAATTTTAATCTTTTTTGCAAAGGTATGTAATTTAAAGTGTCAAAATGTATCGTGTATAGTTAGAAAGTTAAATTAATTAATAAAAACTTTGTTCAATATTAGAAGTGAAAATTTAATATTTCGAATAAGCGAATCGTACTAGATTTCCGCGGCACAGGCTCGGCCTAGTGCGGAAATGAATATTTTTTTCATTTTTCATTTAGCACCTATTATATTATTTTACTATAATTATTTTAAAGCCGTATTTTTTTATATTTTTTTCATTATAGACTTTCAGCGAAGAAAAACACTTGTACCTGACTGCTAAAAGTGAGCAATGTTATTCGTTCAATTCAATTCAATTTATTACTGTTTAAAAATACATTTTCACTAGATAATCCTACTAACAACAAACAACAATTCAACTTATAATTATAACAAAATTAATGCACATAGGTGTCTCGTTGACCACTGTTCTAGGAGTCCCTGTGTTACAGCGGTCAACGATTCCAACCTCAGTCATTTCCTCAGTAACTTTATTTTACAATTATTAATAAGGCAATTTAATTAACATACATACATAGTCCAATAAGTTAGTTATATTAATATTTGAAGTTACAAAAAACTACATACAATTATCGTAATTCTAATGTTTTAAATTCGTTGACTATTAGTTCGAAATTCTGAATAAAGACAAAGTAACTTGATATGTTTGTGTAGTGTGGAGAGAGCGAATACCTATTAAGTAGATGTGAATTATCCGAGTGAGCGAAGCGAGCAAAGGTCCAAAGATCTTTCTTCTGTTCGGATGATTGTTAGTACTCGCGTACAGGTCGTACTTTTTAAGTAATCTTAACGAAATTTAGTATACAGGTTTAAAAAAATTATAGATGTTTTTCGTCGAGGATTTTTAACTAAAGGGGGTATTTTTCCCAAAAAGTGTTCAAAGTTTTTTAGGGCAGCATTCTGATTGTTTTTGATATTATTTATTAGAAAGTTTGATACTCCATTATAAAATATATTTATTTAATAATGTGAGCAAAATCGGTTGTCGTGACAAAAAGTTGTGAAATCTTGGTTAAAACGAGAAGTTTGCGATAATTTGTCGGCTAAATGTGACGTATCATATCTACGTATCGTATCATAGATCTACGATTGACCACCAACTCGCCTGATGTTAGGCGACGGTATAGCTGAAGATAGAGCTAATCGATCTGGATAATATCTATTTACTATATCCTTGAAAATTCCAAGATTTTAATATGTATCTCTCAGGAAACAGAGATGACGGAAAATAATTTCATTCCTGTGCTGAACACATCAAAAACGTTGACCGAAACATAATAGATCTCGCGATTTTGCAAAAGTTTGAGCCCGCGAGGTCTACTATTTGCAGAACTTATAGTTCAAACATCATGATTTGAAGTGAGTTATTACAGTTCAGTGTATTTGAGAAGCAAAATTCATTGTATTCACCAAATTCTATATAATTGTATACACGAACAATATCGAAATTATATAAAGCGCGAGATCGTGAGAACATGTATTAAAAGCGTCTATGCAAAACTTAGCGCTATGAACTATGATAACTCTATTCTTGCTTTCACTGTCTCACGGGTGAATGTATTATTTCGGTTCTCTTGAATCAAAATCTTTTAAGTTTCGAAAAGCCGGCAGAAGTGCATAAGTTACATCACAAGTAAGTATTTATCTTTGATTTATATCGCTATTTAAAAAGCTGATTTGTTCTTGGATCTTGAATATCATGTGACACTGTTACTTAAAAGTAAAACCAGAGTTATTATTGTACGGTAAACAAAAAGACCGTATGTAATGGATGTCATCTATGACATTTCTGGCGTTTCAGTGTCGTTCAAATTAAAGTCGGTCAGACTCTTTAAGCTATATGAGATAATATAGACAAAAAGAGAATAATTACTACCAGACAATCTGACTTGGATTGGATTCATGGGATAGTAAGCTTCTGTAGAATTAATATTTAAAGCTCTTTGAGAACTGATTGGAAAGTTCGGCGTCAATGTTTCGTAATCTGTTGGAACTTTTTGATAATGATTGGAACTATTATAGTACCTACGGTTTGTGGAACACGAAATATTTCGAACAGAACCTGATGACCATGATTCCAAAAGCAATGAGAATCTACGTAACACGAATGACTGTTAACAACAAATTAATTTAATATTTAACGGGTAATTTTATTTGGGTACGCTGCCAACTGGTAGTGGGTTTGAGGATTTAGGTTTGTACACTTTAGACCTTTATCGGTCTGGGGTAATCGCTTTGCTTTTTGTGTAGTAGTTTAGTTAGTTACGTATGTGTAGTTTGTATATTGCTTTGTTAATAAAGAAAAAAAATGTAAGAGACTTGACTCTTGTCTGTGGAGCAGTTTACTTAATGAGTAATTTCCATATTTCTCGGTCCTCTGCTAAGACTTTCATCTCCTTATTTGCCTGTTCTTTTATTTGATCGATAAACATTCTTCCCGTCCTTCTCCTCTACTCAATATTCCCCTTTATTTTGACAAAGAATCAAAACCCGAATATATCGACCAACAAGTGCAATATATAAGAGAATATAGTGTCCGTTCAATTGAAAAAATTTTCTTTATGTCACTGTCAAGGTTTGTAAATATGGGAAAGAAATTTAACAGTTAATTGCCTAAGACAATGAGGCCTTTAAGCCAAGAAGTCAAGTCAAATTTAATAGGACATTAAAGTTATTATTGTCATAACTGTCGTTGTTTCGATTATAAATTTATCGGGGAGTAAATAATTATTCATTGTTTATATGATCACGAGTGCGACATCCATGGGACTGAATAACTGATCAAGAATATGAACAAGTGAGCACTAAGTTATTTTAAACAAATACTCAAAAACATTTTTACTATTAATATTTCACGCCAAATTCCATTACAGCGCGCTGTCTGGAGGGAACACAATCTTCAAATGGAGAGCTGAACATGCATGTGACAACTAATGCAAGAAATAGTACACTATATGGCACGAATCAAATAACTTGTTATTTTGAATAATGCCCAAGCTTGTGGCAATTTCTTTCACTCAATTTGATATTCAAGTGCTACTGGGGGACATCAGCACAACTTTTTACATTGTTCCCGTTGTCCCCCAGTGGGTGACACGGAACTGGGGGACAACGGAAATAATCGGTCGAGCCGACCCCTCGTGTGAGCGGTGGGTTGTACGTAAATATTTTTCAAATAAGCATAAGGCCAAATGGTTTTTTGCGTTTTTGGCCTCTCGCTGATGTGGCCATTCGCGTAAATATATTTTTAAATAAGCAAATGGCCAAATGGTCTTTTGCGTTCTTGGCCATTTGCGTCGATCCCCAACAAATATGTCATTTTCGCGAGTTTCGCCTCTTACAGACCATTATAACAACAACACAACAATAAAGAGTTTATCTATCTATCTATCGTCTGTGATTGGAATAACGTAGCTTTATTATATCTTTACTTGGACGTTGGAACAGGAAACTTAACGTGTTTTGTTAGACACTTGCCAGACCGTTGCATAATAGTAAGTACGTATTTACTCAGATGTGTAAACGTATCTTAATTACCTACATGACAACTTTCTACTAATCTCAATTGTATGACTTTGGATTTGGTAATGCAGTCATTAAAATCTAAATATTACGTTATTTCCTGAAAACTCGTTATATCAATAGACAGATTGGTATCGAGTAGGTAATTGTGTAATTTATTTGGTTTGTCTTCGGTCTTATTTTGACTTTTAACCGACTTTGAAAACGAGTCTCAATTCGACTTTATGTTGTTTGTTTTGTATGTTTGTTACGCGACTATGTCGCCAATCATAAATTGATTTTGATATTATTTTTTTGGTTTGGTAGATCATACTTCAGAGGAAGTCCCATATAATTTTAATCAAAGTCAGTTCAGTACTTTAGTTTTTAAAACAAAAGAACTGAAAAAAATATGTCATTCAAGTAAACGAAATTGCGTACTTTGAAGTCGGTTATTTCAAGTTTTTTAAGGTATAATGATATTGTAATGTAAAGTTTAGTAGTAGCTTGACTTTTGCAGTCCACCTGGGGAGGTACTACCTTTATTAGTAATTAGAACGTTACAGTGTAATCAACTCATGATTACAATAAGCAATCTAATTTCAGTTTTTTAGTTTTTCAGTCAATTAAAGTAAATAAAAACAAATTATACCACACTTGTATTTCACTAAAACCTGAGGTTCCTTTCATAGAATGAATAAACAAAGTCATGAAGAAGTCCAGTGACAGCTCTGATTTTCGAAATTGCAAACTCTTATTAGTCTGTACCTAATTGTCCATTCATTATAAGACAGATATAATCTAGTAAAAATAAGATTTGTGACAACATAAAATACAACTAAGTATATTGTTATTTAAATGAATGTACTGGTGTTTTGAAATACATTTGACACAATTTCATAATTATATTATAAAAGCTAATTTTGTTACCTTTACACGCTCAAACGGCTGAACCGATCATTATGAAAATTAGTATAGAGTTAGCTTTGGACCTGGAGACGGACATAAGCTACTTATCATCGTCATAACCATCACCGGTTTTCATAACTACGCGAGTGAAACCGCGGAACGCAGCAAGTCTATACATCGGGGAATTTTTATTTTATTTTATTTTTTATTTTATTTATTTAACAAAATCTACAGCCCTTTAAAACATACATAAATAACTTAGATAAGGCTTAAGGCCAATAATAGATTTACATTTTATATTTAATCATATACAATTACAGTCGTAAAGTAAAGGAAGATACTTTTACATTAAATAGAAAAATAAGCCCTGCTTAAACTAAACGTGTGCGTGATGTGAGTGTATGATGGTGAATGTGTGAATGTGTGCATGTGTGTGTGTGTGTGTGTGAGGAGGTAGGGGAGGTAAGTATATGTAGGCACGTGTGACGTGTGTGTGAAGCGCATACATACATAATATATAAATTAGATATTGTCATTTAAAAATTTAACTATGTCCCCTTTAAATGAATCTTTTTTAGTGTGAAAAATGTCGGTTACATGATGAAATTTTGTATTGTAGGTTCTGAGTAGTCGATTAATAACTGAATTTTGTGCATAATTACTGCGAGAAAGTGTTGGTCTATGATGTTTAGCTATTTTCCTATCATAATTTCAAAGAATCCCCCTAGTTGCAAATACTGTGATCTGCTCCATACAAACGGATTTATTTTTACTAGACTAATAAGCCAGCTCACATATAGTCTGTCCATGTGACTAAAACTTTCTTAATTCTGTTAATTTTCTCAAGGTCTGATAATATATTCCTGATCACTAAATCATTAAAATGTCTGTCACACAGGTTCTACGTTACATAATCGGTGATCTATGATAAATTAAATCTTATTAGTATTTTAAAAGTTTCGTAATCACGATTAATTCATATTGTGACTAACTTTTAGTTATCTGTCATCTCGAAACGGATTATATAAAAAATATTTTATGCTAATATCTATAGAAAATCTATGAATATGTACGAAGGTGTGTATGAATATTAGTGGATATTTATATACTCCAATCTACTTTAGAGATAGTTTTTCGTAAGGTCATAAGGCCTTAGTTTCAAATTTCAAGCTATACATCTCTGTCTTTTTGAAGTTATATGCGTTTTATTAATTGCCGGCACATTCGAACGTCAAACGAAGACTTCGTAAAGACACCTGCACATTAAGTAATTGAGAATTCTTAACGTGACAAATTAGTGCACTCACTTATCCATTTTGGGTAGTGTGATGGACAAAAGACTAACTTTTCTCATAATTAAAATAGAGCCTAACTTTAACAGTGGGACAATTTATGCACCAAGTTTAAGTTTAGAAAACTCAAACTCCCGACAAAAAAAACGGCTGAACCGATTTTGATGAAACATAGCTAAAAACACTATCAAATAATTCACCTTTAAAACAAAAAAAAAAAAACATAATCGGTTCATCCGTTTGGGAGCTACGATCGATGCTACAGACACGTCAAACTTATCACACCTCGTCGTTTTTACGTCGGGGGTTAGAAAAGACAAAAAAACCTACTCATCGTCAATCTCAGTCATAACAAGTTCACCGTTGGACCTGGGTCTCTATTTAATTTCCAAAACAAAAAGTCTTTCAATAGGCATCTTTTTGACACTTGTATAAGGTTGTCTGTTTACTGCGCCAGCCAATGCGTGGTCTCCACTGGAGAACTTTTCGACCTCATCGGCTACCAGTTCTGCGTGATATGTGTTCTGCCCACTGCCACTTCAACTTACAAATCTACTGAGTTATGTCAGTATCTCTTGTACGTCTCCAGATCTCTACTTTTCTACTAAAAATATTTAATTCACCTTCATCATCTCAGCCACAAGAAATACACTGCTGGACATAGGCCTCCCCCATGGATTTCCAAAAAGACCGGTTGGAAGCGGCCTGCATCCAGCGTCTTCTTGCCACTTGTATGATATCTTCTGTCTACCTTGTGGCTGGTCTTCCTACGTTGCGCTTGCCAATTCGTGGCCTCCAATCGAGAAATTTTTGCCCACTGCCACTTTAACTTGCTAATTCGCTGTGATATGTTGGTGACTTTCGTAAAAACATTTAATTAATAGGCACAAAATAAATCACATCTCTATACGTATTACGCATATTACGAATACCGAATATAGGGTAATAGTACTTGTGTATGAAAGATGGCAATAAAAACAATGGACGTAACTATCATGGAAGTATTTTTAGTATCTGCTAATCTGATACAGACAAAACGAGTGCTTATTATGAATAATGCAACTAGTAGTAACATGTCTACAATGTTGCGACAAGGCGAAGCATGTTAGCAGAGATAAGAGTTATGAAACTGTCTTGAAATGCAGATTTAGTTGAATAGCGAGTGTCTAAATGTTGCTCATCCGCATATTTACAAGTCTAGACGTAACATACTCGGAACAGCTCAATTTCTCCGATAGACGTAAAAGTCGTAACACGTGCGCTTGCGTCGGTGACCGATGATGAATCCTTAATAACGTTCATTCTCTAAACGAATCATGTAAACGATCAGATCGCGTCATCGCCTCTCGGTTACGTCAACGGCGAAAGTTCATTGATATTTATTGTTTATTTGTGAAATATTTATTATATTCGGAATTTTCGAAGTGTTTTACACATTTAAGTATCTACAAATTTATTGACAGATCAAAAATAAATAAAGGCCGAAATGGTAAATGCTCTCAAGTACAGATTGGGATATGCGGGATCCGTAAGTCCCGTCACATGGGTAGAATTTTTGAACTGTTTAAATTTGTATATGAATTACGTATTATACTTAATTTTTTATTCTATTTTATACTCCATTAATTATCTTTTAAGTGTAAATTAATATTTACTCTATAAAATTACATTCATAAAAAATCATTATAAAAACTGAAAAATCAAACTTCAGTAAGTACTACTGGTTAGTAAACTACTAAAGCAAAGTTTATGAGACACCCTCTAAATTTTAGAGTGTCATCGCATAAAAAAATTTAGAATCTAACATACACTATAAAAATAATATCACAAGTATAAGTTTATAAAACACAAAAACCCCGACATGGCTGAATCAATTTTGATGAAACAGCAAAAAGCACTTTCCATAATAAACTCTTTCAAACAAAAAAAAAGATAAAAATTAAATAGGTTATTTGGCGTCAAGCGTAAGTTCATCCATAATTGATAAAAAAATTGAACACTTTCATAGCTAAAAAAAATATTTCGGCTAATAAAATAAGTTTATTTTTTTAAGTCCCACGATTTGTGAGTCAAAGATTTATTACAGTAATTAATTGTAAATGAACAGGCGGCGTGTCAACCGCATTGTCGGCGGTATTTCCGAATATTTATATCTACGGAACTACTTTGAATTTAAAGAATTTTCTCACGTGACAAATAGTGAGATGTGTACGTAACGTAACGAGGCCGCTTTGAATTATATTGAGGACAGAGCATTTGCATTTCACGAAATACGGCGGTAAATCTGCCGTGAAATAAGTATTCGGCTAGACCGAGTATTATATTAGTAGATGCCTAGTTCTTATATCTAATACCTTTAAACAAGCAATTCTTGTGTATATAGTATGTATATTGTTGTGTTGTAGTTAATAAAGGCTCCTATAATATATATATATATGATCTGAATCACGGAAACGGCTCCAACGATTTTAATAAAATTTGGTTTGTAGCTAGATTAGGGGACGATAAATCAATCTTGCTAGGTATCATTATTAGTGAACCCGGGTTTGCTCGTATTTTCAGTCATAAAACATCCGAGTGGAGCTCGGTCGCCCAGGTACTACACTCGCGGTTGTATATAACTTTGAGTGTTTCGGTTTATTTTACATAACAGTCGTTACGGTACATATTTGAACGTGGTTTGCAATAATTTTAATAATATATGCCAAGCCTCATGGCTCAGTGGTAGTACGTCTGCTTTCTGAGCTGTAGGTCGTGGGTTAGATCCCCACCCAAGGCACACATTTCTGCTGAGCATGGATGTTTGTTCTGTGTCTGGGTGTTCATATGTATCATATGTATCTATTTACAAAAAAATATGTATATATGTATTCTATTAGCCATTTGGAAAGCTTAGTTTGAGGCTAGAGGGTGTTGTGTAGAAATTTCCTCCAGTATATACAATATTTTACAATATAATTATAGTTTAAATAATTTCTAAATTTTATATCTAAAAAAACACGCTACAAATTATTGTGGTCAAAGTTCATTACAAGACTTTTCTAACAAATCCAAATACAGCTATAATACGATGTTCCATCATGAAGTTCTATTTCGTATCTTCCGGCTCCATCATCAGATCAGTTCGACAGTACCATATTATTGTATTATCATCAGAACTACATACAGCTGCCAATTTTCATGACGCTACGATCCTTGGAAGATGGTTAAATTAGTTACCTTATATTTCATTACATTCAGGTCGACCTAATAAAAGCGTGTTAAGAACTGAAAAAAACCGACTTCAAAATACGCAATTCGTTAATTTGGATTATAATTTTTCAGTTATTTTGTTATAAAAACCAGAGTACAGAACCAATTCTAATAAAATTTATATACGACCACTTCTGAAGTATTTATTACTTACCAAAAGTAATCATCAAAATTAGTTCACAATTGACGAAGTAATTGGTGAACAAACATATAAACATATAATCGAATTAAGAACCTTCTTATTTTTGGAAGTCTGTTAAAAACATTTTACAAATATGAATTTTGCTTTATTGATGTAGGGAAATGCATAACTGGTAGAGGTTTTTCTAGAGTTGCTAAGATAGAAGTAACTCTAGGCAAGACGTAAGCACACCACTTACATGTTATTAAATAGCGTTCGAAGATGATAAGCACCTAAACTGGAACTGAAATAATGTCTGGCTGTCAAATGATACCCAGAAAAATATTCTTTTGGTGATTGGTGACTATTGTCGAGTAGACTCGATAAATGACGGTGTGGCTTAAGATACACCTAGGTGAATAAGTAGTTCAATCCTAGAAATTATACTAGGGACCTTGGCTCAACATTATAAAAAAAAAAAGATACATTTAGGTACCTAAAGAAAAAAAATGTATTTCTAAAAAATGTTTTAGAGGAGTAAAAATTGGTTCTAAAGCTGTCCAAACACACTGTTAGTTTCATGGTGACAGATTTTTTACTCTGAGAGTAGTAACTAGATATCAGAGCACTAGAAATTACTCTACCATTATGCTAAGGTTTCTTGATACTGAGATGTTTCTTTGTAGAAAGTGAAGATCATGGTTAGAATATGAATCTGCACTCACTGACACCAATGCACAACAAATTGACGTCAGTCATAGATAGATAGATAGATAGAAAAACTTTTTATTGTACACCAATTGAATAAATACGAATATTACAGAACAACTTACAAAAACTAAGACACCTAGACATAGACATAGAGGTAGAAGGATAATTTCCTGTGCCCTTACCCATTACCTCCCATTATTAAATTGAAAATTCATTGCCAATTTAACGGCATATTCCAACAGCACCTCTTTAGGGAAAGTTTTCATTTCAAATTAGCAGCTTACTATCTTCGCCATCATTTGACAAATGAACAAGGCTGTGGTTGAATGTCTAGAAAAAATAATCTTTGCACTAAGAATATTTAGTTTCCTCATGGTAACATAGAAAGAAGCTTAACAGCAATCTATCTTATATCTAGAGGCAGTTAACGAACAAACATCAAGATTCTCTGATTAATAATGTCAGTGTCTTCCACCAGCATTGTTTGAATTTCGAACAATAACGAAGCGGTCACTGTGCGCGCGCGCAAAAGTTTGGTGAAAGGTTATAATGCGAACATTATTACGCTATCTAACGTAAGCTATGAATTATTATTCCATACAATAAGTCATATAACAGTTAAATGCGTCTGCCTAATTATATACTCGGAGGGTTTTTTATCTTTATCTTATAATACAACCATAAATTAACCCCGTGAAAATTTACTAACAAAATTAGATATCTTATTTAATTGTTTTCTTTTACGTCTGTTAGTAGACTTTCGCGTAATAATAGCTAATATATATGATGAGGTTTATTGACATCATAATTTAGCGATAATTTTGATAGCTACAAAATTTCACTTAATTATTTTTTTCATTTAAAAAAAAACAGGTGATAATTTTCAAAATTACGTTTAATTTCTTCAAGAATTTTCCTTGTCGTCAAACTTTTTCTAAATCTTTCGAGGAGGTTATAGAAACTTTATTCAAAAATGCTTTGCTTTTTCCGTGACAGCTATGAAAATATGATTGAAAATTTTCCGAATTTTCCATGTCCTTATTCAACTGTTTTAATATTTTTCCGGAATGCTATAAAAAATTATCGATGTATTTACGAATTTTTCCACACAAAAAATTCTTAAAAATCACAATTATTAAATTTTGTGTATTTATATAATTACAATATGATAACCATGATTATTAAGTTTAGTTTATTTATAATCACATATTTTCTTTTATATTTTGTTAATTACTAAAATATTGAAATGAATCACTGATACTCACTGCGCGCATCGTGTCGGCTCGATAGTCCGTGTCACTTCACTAGTTAAAACTCCAATATATCGATATCGATAAACTGTTGTTTTGTGCGCGTGCAATCGCGAGGAAGCTCCGGGCTGCACTGCCGACCGCGCATGCGTGAGAACCTTGCGCGCGCGCAGAACCTCGACCAGAGCGTGACACCCAAACAACCACCTTTGTGTGTGATATGACATCCGATCTTCTTGGGTAAGAATGTATAACATTATATTGTAATTTGATGTGTGACTGTGAACGATTTGGTATTTCCATGCAACACGAGGAAGAGAATTGCAATAATAACATAAGTTTTTTTTTTTACAAAAAAATAAAAATAAATTTTGCAAAAAATATATTTTTTAAATTCATTACGTTGTCAACCTGTATGCGAAAATCTTCGTTTTAATTAAGATTCCACAATTTTTAGCTCGACAACCTTTTGACTGATTTTTGTCATATTTCTTTTTTATGTAAAATTAAGCATTAAACGTTTTTAGCAATATTAGCACAACCGATGTATAGCTCTCAGAAAATTTCGCTTCTTTTTGGGGTTGATACCCCATTAACCAAAAACCCTAGACAATAAAAAATCTATAAAGTTATAAAACCTATATACCAAGTCTCTTAATGATTAAGTGATTCAATAAAATTAAATGATGGATTCCTCGACTGCGAGAAAAAAAACGCTCTTAGATTCATTACGTCACGTCTTTTCCTAAAACTACAAAGTTTCCAAATTTTCACGTCACAATTAAGTGTATCTCATATAATAAATAAGTTTTGTAAGTAAATACAAGCCGCTAACAATGCTAACCCGTACTACCGGCCCTTCTCTCTGCTTGTGACACATTCAAGCCTATGCTAATTCTCCTGAGATTGCTCAGTAAACGTTTCACGCCCTAATCCCTCACAAAGAGACGTGAAATGGAAACTTAAAGAGGACGTAACTGTCATTGCCCACAAGAACGTAACACTTGTAAGCGGTTTCTTAAGTAAACATTATCTAGTTAGAGGCTAGTAAAAGCGCGAAGATAACGAGTAAAGTGAATGAGCATTAATAAGCTACCATTCTGATAATACACAGTACATTATACAGTCATAATTAACTGTCCTGTTCTCATAAGCATCAAAAATCTGTCCAATTAATGTCAAATATAATATTGATGAATGGAGGATGAATTGAATAGAACATCAGCTTTTTATGGTTCTGTAGTAAATTACGAATCCTTACACCATGTCCGTCCGTCTATGAGCTAAGCCGTGGAAAGGCGTCGGTCTGTCCACGACTTAGCCTAAAGATTATTAGTACTATAAGTTGTAATTTGCAATGCGTATACATATTTATCATGACAATAAAATGGTAGAATATAATATTGAAATATTTTTTTTTTAGGATACCTCCCCTACTAGTAAGGTACTACACGTAGAAAAGGAATGATATTTTTTTTCTTGTGTACCCCATCTTATAGGGTATCGTTGGATAGGTATTTTATATAATATTGGATGTGTACGAAGAAAATTTTTCAAAATTTCTGTTTGCGAACTTATTAGGTTTAAATTAATATTTTTTATTAGAGTCAAGTGTCCCACGTGGTAGCTTTATCCTAAGTCCACATATTATAATAGTGAAGTGCAACTATGGAACCCTACTTTGTGCGGGCCTGACCCGTACTTTTTTTTTTTTTTTTTTTTTTTATATAGAATAGCTCTACGTTTGACCACCAGCACGCCTGATGGAAAGCGATACTGTGACCGAAGATGAAGCACGTAGACCTAGAAGATACTTATTCACTCTAGACTTGAAGACACCCGGGTTATAGTTTTCAGGAAATAAGGACAGCGGCAAGGCATTCCATTCCCGAGCGGTTCGCATTAGGAAGGTGGAAGCAAAACGCTTTGTTCGAGCTGATGGCAAATCCACCATGAAGGGATGGCATTGAAGCGTTTTCCGGCTTGTCCTGTTGTGGAAAGGGGAGGGAGGGATTAGGTCATGTAACTCGAGCGCACACTCACCAAAATGCAGCCTGTAAAATATTGCTAGACACGCCACCCTACGTCGATGTTCTAGACTTTGTAGCTTTGAGGAGGCCAATTTAATATTAATTTAAGGTCAATATAATAACGATATACTAAATTACATCATGATCAGTGAGCTATGGTATACTAAAAAAAAATGTTTATATAAAAGACTTCAACGCGCTCGAAATTTTATTTTCAACATGTTTGATGATTTTATTCAATTTGGATGTTTTAAATGGATTGTGATTTAGTTTCTTCTAGAAAACTGTGCTTCATCGTAGACCGCAAAATGGTCAAAGGCTACACAAAAGCCAACGTAAATCTACATCTACACTAAATCTACACTAAATCTACACTAAATCTACACTAATAATAAAAAAAAGTAAGTTACACTAATAATAATAATATTATAAATGCGAAAGTTTGTGAGTTTGTTTGTTACTAACTCTTTTACGCTCAAATGGCTTAACCGATTTAGGTGAAATTTGATATGGAAGTATTTTATACCTTCAAATAACACATAAGTTACTTTTTATCCCGAAAAATATAAGAGTTCTTGTGGGATACTCGAAATAGTTAAAATAATAATGGTAATTATAATCTACACTAATTATATTATAAATACGAAAGCTTGTGAGTTTGTTTGTTGCTCTTTCACTCTCAAACGGCTGAACCAATTAACATGAAATTTGGCATGGAGGTATCTTACACCCTGGAATAACACAGGCTACTTTATAACTTGAAAAATATAAGAGTTCCTGTGGAATACCCGAAATAGTTAAAATTATAATCAAAATAATAAACACTACATTTACATTAATATTATAAATGCGAAAGTTTCTTTTAGTTTGTATGCTACTATTTCACGTTCAAACGGCTGAAACTATTACAGTAAGTATATATCACAGTCACGGTACATATTATGGATACTTAAATTTATGTCTTAGTCACCGCGGGTGAAACCGCGGCGTGCAGCTAGTTAACGATAAAAAAATATCTAATGCTAATATTAGTAAAACTTCCAAGTATTATCATTAGATATTTTTTATTAACTGTGTGCTATGTCGTAGATCAAAACATTGTTTAACGTCATGCCAGTAGTGTGTCAAACACGGCCTATGATTCAATAAATATTATCAAACTATAATTGTAAATTTCAACTTCGCGTGTAATAATATTTTTTAACCGACTTCCAAAAAGAAGGAGGTTATCGATTCGGTCTGTATGTTTTTTTTTGTATATTTGTTCACTGATTACTCCGTCATTCGTGAACCAATTTTTGTGTTTCTTGAATTGACATATAGAGAAAGCTCCCATGTTGGTCCCAGTATCCCTGAGTGAAATGGGTCAGCTTAGATGCGTCAAATTATAGAATCGCAGAGTTCCACCGACACGTTTTTCTTTGCAAAAGTGTCAAATGTTAAGGATTATCGTATACTTCTTCTTTTTTGTATTGGACCCGCATTAAAGAATTTGCCAGTGTCAAGTATTAGGATTTTTTTCAAGTTTCTTGAATAAAACTAGTTGTAAATGTTCTAGTCACAATCTAAGTCACGTATACAGTCAATTTATAAGTCGAGGCTTGCTTCAGTAAAGTGGTGGCGACTTTACTAGAAGCCTCTATGAAGTTTTGTCGACAACGTAAAATGATACGTTTCACTGCTTCATTTCACTTGCCCACACTCATGTACTTGATCGAACACTTAATGAATAAAACACCACCATTTTTATCCCATTAATATTCAAAATAACACAATATTACGAAAATAAAACAAAGCAACAACATGTTTTGATGACGTTCCCACCAAAACTCGATTATCGTATAAACATCTGCACATTTTCTAATCTTCGAAGACGAAGCATTTGACATTCAATGACAAATCTCATTATTGACGAAAAAATAAATGAGCGGATGAAGAGAGGTTTCTTTAAAAAGTTTACAACCGTGAAGGATTTAGTGAAAGTAAAACCTTCTTATTCCTTATCCAAAGATAATTATAAGGTGGAAATAGAGTTACTTTGACATTACCCGACTGAGTATGATGATATGAACTTTATATATCTTAATCCTTTCTAATATTACAAGTAACGAAGTATTGAAGTCGGTTGTTTCAGTTGTTTTAAATATAAATTATATAATAAAACTTTATATTTGTTGCAGCATCAACGCCTATGTAATATGATAAATACGATACTTTTAAGGTGTGTACAATAAAGAGTTCATCTATCTATCTATCGTCTATCTGCCTGAATCTTCCCCTGTATAGATTTACCGATAAGCGCATTTTGGCTATACAGTGTTTTGTTCCGTTTACGTGCGTGACAGTTCCCGTCTGACAGAAAGTGACAAGTCCTTATTAAGTGAACAAGATTTCACATGCGTATATCTTTCACTTATACACACACGGACAAGACGGATAATGTGGGTGTCTTGAAATCGAATTCTTCAAGGATATAATTCTAATATTAGATAAAATCGGTTAATCGTTTATTAATTCACCCTCCCCATTTCACTACAGGACTATCAGAAATTCGGCACAGTACCAACCATCTCACTTAAATGGCAAAATCCGTATTGAGGGATTTTATTCCTCATTCCTTATGCGCGCAGCACAGGAATGGAATTCTTTTTTCTGTTTTCTGAGAATTATAGTTTTGGAATTTTCAAGGCTAGAGTGAATTTTCTAGACCGGCTAACTCCATCCTCGGCCACACCGTCGCTTAACATCAAGTTGGTGGTCAATCGTAATTCTATCTAATATAAAATATTTATAATTTAAAAAACTTAATCAAACGTCTTCAAAATTCACAATTTCATTTGAAAACCCAAACTACTAAACCGATTTTGGTGAAATTTCTACGAAACCAATCTGAAAGTATGTATATTTAAAAAAATCTCAGCTCGATTTATACATCATGCATGGAGTTATCCGGTAAATAACATACAGTCGAATTAAGAACCTCCTCCTATATTAAGTCGGTTAAAAATATACTTAAATAAATTAAATTATTGCTGTTTATGTTATTAGAAAGCTGGCTGTTATAGACAAACAAAACTGGCGTTACAATTAGGTCGTAGATTGTGGGTTCCGTTCCCACCCAAGACAATTATTATTTATGTGATGAGCCTGAATCTTTGTTGTGTTTTGGGCGTTTCTGTGTATCAATTAAGTTTACACTAAAAATAAGTCTCAAAGTATTATTTCAATACTAATAATCTGGTTCCCATAGTTACAATTAATAAACAATCTTTGCTTAGTTTGGGTCTAGGTGGAGTTGTGTAAAAATGTCCATCAATATTTATATATTTATTAGCTTTAAGCTTTCACGATTTGAATACATAATCATATGTGTGTAGCGAGATTTATGCGCGACAACATTATTATGTTATTTACCTCGCTATCTGATTGTTAGAGAAACGCGGGTAGTTTGAGGTAGGTAGATATACAACCTCTTTATATTACATACCATAAACTGACAAGTAAATATTATTATATTATGGGAAATGATGTCATAAAACTACTAACATTTAAACCTTTCCAACTCTTTTATTGGCCGTGGGGTACCGGCTCAGAATAGTTTCTCCCCCTCCCTTCCCATGGGTTCCGGTTCCGTAGCTGAACTAGGGAAATATTACCAGAAGTGGGCAGCGCCACCTTCTGCGGAAAACTCAATGTACTGCGCTCTTGGTGCTTAATGCTTGGTGCGCTCATCAACCCGCAGTCCCCCTATGTCCAGCAGAGAATTTCTTGTGGCTGAGATGATGATAATAATGATGTTTTTATTCACATTGCTTGCACTTGGCCGCTATCTCAGCTGATGTTAAGCCACTTTGCGGTCTACGATGGAGCACGTTTACGCAGAAAAATCGATTTACTCGCGAATTAAACACACCCAGATGATATTACCACCGAACTACCACCCATTTCTCGTTGAAATGCCGAAAATCCGTACTCAGCGATATCGATCCACATTCTTGTAGCGTAGTGCACAAGAATGGAATTCTTTGCCGCCATCTCTGTTTCCTGAGACCTACAATCTTGGAATTTTCAAGGCTAGAGTGAATAGATATCTTCTAGATCGACGAGCTCCATCCTCGGCCATTCTGTCGCTTAACATCAGGCGAGTTGGTGGTCAATCGTAGATCTATCTTCTATAAAAAAAAAATAACGTTGAAAACGCAACTCAGGGCGTGCGTAGTATTATTATATTATGTTTTGTGCAGCATTCCACGATTTAGTAATCAACCAATCAAATAATTAAAGCGTTTTGACGAGTTTTTAGAATATCTACCATGAAACGATGATGATTATTCGTGTTTCTAAGTGTATGATAGTAAAAAGTACTAGGAATAATTATAGTTTAAAAAACGGAAAGCCCGACTACAAAATACACAATACAATACATACTACGCGACTTGCTGTTCACTTTTCTACAGGCACTTGGATGATATTTATTTTACCTGTTAATTTATATGGGACACATTTATATGGGACCACCTCTATGTCTACCAAATACAAAAATAAATTATCAAAATCAATGCACAATTGGTTGAGTAATCAGTGAACATACATACAAAAATACATACAGAGCAAATCGATAACCTCCTTCATTTTGGAAGTCGGTTAAAAATTAGATGCGCACTCACACAAATGAATTCGATTAAAACCGACGAACTAAGAAGTTTGAATTTGTGGCTATTTGCGTTTTACGTCAAACTTGAGCAGTCGATGCAGCAAAGCAGATGCAATAGGTATGGAGTTGCATTGTGTTGGGGTCAAAGCGCAGCGACCGCACCGGTCTAACTTGCAGCTTTGTATGAACTTTCTTTTCCGTAAACTTTTTTTTAATTCTTATTTATTATTGGGACTTTTATTACTTAAACTTGACAATCCCATTGTATATTCTTAATCTATTGATCACTCAAGTTTCCGCAAACTTGTGCCCACAGCTGTCTGTAATTGATATACTTTAACACTGTAATATACGAGTACTAATAGTTATAGTGAGTAGTATATTTAGTGAACCCGGGTTTGCTCGTATTTTCAGTCATAAAAAATCCAAGTGGAGCTCGGTCGCCCAGGTACTAATATTATTAAAAGGAAAGCAATTCCATGTCTCTCTGGCTGTTTGTTTTCTTTTCACGACCGAAACCGAAACCGATTGTTATGGAATTTGGTACAGATATTTAAGAATCTGAAGACAGACATAGGCTAAATATTATCATCATCATCATCCTTGTTTTACATGACTGCGCGCCGAAACCGAAACCGATTGTTATGGAATTTGGTACAGATATCTGAGAATCTTCAGAGAGATAGGCTAAATATTATCATCATCATCATCATCATCATCCTTGTTTTTCATCGTTGCGCGGGAGAAACCGTATACACAGATAATAATATATCTGTAGATATTGTACTCTTAGAAGTTTGACGTTTATTAATAGAGACGTGTGAATTATCCAAACATTTTTATTATTCTGCAGCGTTGTGTAACGTATAAAAAATAACATTACGATATAACAATAAAAACGAAAACATACATTGTCACACAAAAATTAAAGAGAGAGTTTATTGACAAAGCTCATCACTTCGTAATAAAGTACCTACATATTACATAAAAATTATACGTATACTTATATTATTATTGTTCTTTTTTATTGGATATCAAAAGAGAATAAGTACTTACCTGTACTTGATCGCTTTGATAGGCATCCTCATCAAAATGTGGCTAAATTAACCGGATATCTCATATTCATAAAGACAGGCTTAAGGTAGCGTTTCGAAGGCCACCACCGTGGCCGTTGTGGAAATTTGTTTTTTAGCTTTTTGTAGTGGTACAACTGTTTTGCCCAGTCTGTCTAAGGAAATACCCTATGTAAATAGGGCCACGAATTCTGTGGGAAATACATACCATTACCAGTTCTTCAACTTTACACATTGCTATGTTCCAATATCAAGGGTAATAATTCCAATGACATTTCAGAGCACAATTCGATTTTATATCTAATATTCCAATGCATAAGCATTGCCATTTAACGTGGCAATGCAGGTAGCATGCTGGGTATGCTGGCCACTGATAGTGGGTTTGAGTAATAGGATTTTCTTTAGACCTTTATCGATCTGGGGCAATTGATTTGCTTTTTTGTAGTAGTTTAGTGAGTTAAGTATGTGTAGTTTGTATATAATTATGTTGTTGTAGTTAATAAAGGCACTTTCTCCATTAAAAAAATATCTTGAGTGACGAGCGCAATGCATTGTCATACAGGGGTTTAAAATATTGATCCAAATTTTTCGGTGACAATGGAGTGTTCTGGGTAAAAGAAAATCCTAACACGAAAAGAGCACCTTACCCATCTCATCACTTCTTAGTATCAATACATAAGATATATGTTTTTGTGTCGCATTGTCATGCGACAACAGAGTGCGTCAGTCGCATTAACCACAATCCTCACAACACTTGCTTTAGAAAAAATTGCTTTTGTGTTGTAAATAGAAATGTGATTAGTATATATTATAATGAAGATATAAGTTGCTAACACAGAGACGCAATGTTGAATAAAAATCAATCATCTCTCTGTAGGTGCCTTAATATCTTTTGATATTGAAGACAGGCGAGATTGATGCGACAGAGCGGTATTAACACGTGCTAAGTGACGGCGTGTTCACATGGAATTTGATTTGTTTCGCGACTAAAACAACTACGCTATTTAAA
The DNA here is from genome assembly GCA_947563715.1 of Lycia hirtaria. Classification (NCBI taxonomy): domain Eukaryota; kingdom Metazoa; phylum Arthropoda; class Insecta; order Lepidoptera; family Geometridae; genus Lycia; species Lycia hirtaria. Next base: position 3,253,309 of record OX387379.1, read on the forward strand.
ACAATACAATGAATATTTATCTTTAACCGACTTCAAAAAAGAGGATATTCTCAATTCGACTGTATATTTGTTGTATGTTCGTTACGCAATTACTTCGTCAATTATAAATTGATGATGATAATATTTTGTATGAAGTTTCCGGCATCCTAGTCGGGACCCGTCCGACTTGCGATGGCACGCACTTCTGTCTTTTAGAAGTTGTGCGTATTGTTGATTGCCGCCAACTTCAAACCGTGAAGGAAAACAGCGTGAGGAAACCTACATGTCTGAGAGTTCTCAATGATCTTGAAGATGTGTGAAGTCTGCCAACCCGCACTTGGCCAGCATGGTAGACAATGGCGTTACCCTTCTCACAATGAGAAGATGTCCTGCGCCCAATAGTGGGACAGTTTGTACAAAGAGGGCTGATTTTGATTGATATTTTGTATGGTAGACATTCCAAGGTGGCCCCATATACCAAAATTTTATCAAAATCGATTCGGTACTTTGGTTTCTAAAATAAAATAACTGGACAAAATATGTCATCCAAGTAAACGAAATCGCATATTAATATATAAAAATGCCTACCCTCCACCCCTCCCTTAACGCACGTTCAAGTAAAACATTACCTTCTCGCTAGGCAGCTAGGAGAGTGACTACTTTTTTTCTCAGGACATGAATCAGCATCATAAAAGTACACACATCGCACATTTCATAGTAACTCGTCAAACAGCAGTATAATGTTGCAGCCGCGCCCTCGGCTGCGACTGTGGCTGTTGTTTTACTGTTTTATCGTCATTTCGTCATGTTACGGTGCTTTCTCCGGACGCCGCGTCGCGTCGTTTACATACCTACCTACTTGTCTGTTTGATCTATGGATTTCACTGTACCACGTCGGAACCCACGCGCATCATCTCTTGAGACCAATTAGATAACAAATGAAGTAACGCCATAGTCCTTCCTTTCATGCTGGATTGAGAGAAAAAGAAAAACATAGAATGAACCATCGTTACAACCACCAACGTTATCAGTGTTATCACGCTCATTAGCGTGTCGTGCAGTGAGACGTTTTGCTTAGCAGAACATTTAAATAGCAAAACATCCCACATTGCAACATAATCAGTACAATCAGATAGTAATTTTAACATCTCTTTTAAGGTATCTTCCCTATGACTGTCTTTAATTGCGTTAACGTTAACAGGATTCGAAATTTCAATGTTAAAATTATGTTTAAAATTTAAATATCGGTCGGTATTTAATATCCGTCGGACTTAAGATTGTATTTCAACTTTAGCGAATAACAATCACGATATCCTAGTTACTAATATTAAGTTTTTTTAACCATTGATAGGCTTGCGCTTGACCGCCAGCTCGCATGATGCAGTGACGTAGCGGTCCACGATGGAGCGCGCTTGCCTTGAAGAAACCTATTCACTCGTGTTTTAAAGTCTATCGGCGGTAACCGACACAGGCAGTGAAGTATGAATTATTATCTGTTAAATGTCAAATAAAATTATATGAAACAAATGTAAAAATTATATAAAATTGTAAAATCTGTGTACAAACTAAGTTTCAGAATAATTAGTTATAAAATACGTCCTGTATACATAGACAAGTATCAACGAACGAACGGCCAGACATAGAAAGATTTGTTTCCAGTTGATCCAACAATAAAATTTGTTCGCTTCGTTCACTTAATCATGGTTAACTAATACGCGTTTAGTGAACGTTTTCACGAGAAAATAAAGTGAAGTGCAGTGTATGTACAATTTGTTTGTTAATAACGAAACTTTTTATTTGTAATTCACAATATACAGAGTATACAGACAGAAACAAATTTCGACAATTTGTTTAACACACCCAACGCATCTTACGAATAAAAACAACATAAAACAACATTGAGAAACCCTATATCACGGAAAGAATGAGAATAGACATGAAACAAGATAGCTCGTAATTAAATTAAGTAATAGGCATGGGCTTATCTTTAACTACGAAGTTTCATGTTACAGTTGCTTAAGGCCTAAATAATAAATGATCGCCATGACCGCTTTGAAATCGCTCATTACGCCGAGACAATGTTTTAATATCTTCGTCATCAGACTGAACGTGTGAACGTAAAAATAACATTTTATTAATGCGTAAGTTGATGTACAAACATCGTCTAATATAGGTGTTCTGGGTTTTGTATCTTATTTTTTCATGCACTTAGGAAACTTAAAAGTATCTTTGTAGGGTTGTAGACATGTTATTAGTAAAGGTGTTATCGAAAAACATATCTCGAATTTGGTCTAAGATCCCGCTATAGGACGACGGTGAAGGTCGTCCTATAGCGGGATCTTAGACCATCATGGTATTGTTACATTCAGACGGATTTGTGACGTCAGCACGACTTTTTCTTAAATAAATATCTACTGAACAGAATTCAAAAATATTGAAATTAGTTCTTTTAAAACACATTTTGTAGAGGAATTAACACTGGTAGTATTCATGTGTCATGCATAGAATTACAGAAGCCTCGGTTTGCGAGTAAAACTCGTACTTTACCCAATTTATTTTCATTTAAACAAATAATGTATGTTGTTATTTTCAACCTGCATAGCACAATACTCCGCCGAGTTCAAATTTAAATAAAAAAAACAATCTACTGTGAAGAAATACCAATTTATAATGCAGCAAATTGGTGTAATAAGCACCGTAGAGCGCGCCGACGGCGGCGGCGGCGCGGCATGACGCTCTACTCGTATACCTTTCGTTATTATCGTCCCTGCATCAAAAGAAATACTGTTAGCAGCATTAAAGTAATTTCTATTACCAAATTAGCTGTATACACGCATAGTACCGTAATAATTCGCGTAGGCAGATGGACACCCGGCGGGTGGTCACTCGAAGGAATGTGTTGAGCAATACGCACCTACCTATCTATCTTCTATCTACACATGGCAGTACCATAAATCCCACAAGAACCGGAAAGATAACAATTTAGACATTTAGGGAATTTCGGTTAATGAAAATAACAACAAAATGCTTTTAATCGTTTTATTTCTCACCCAACTGAAGGTTTTTTACAATCTCTTAATGTATTTCGTGTTTCTTGATTAAATGCGACAATCTGTGATTGTGAAATATTAATTTCGTACCTTGATTTTGTTATAAAACAATTGTTACCCTTTTAAAGAAATGATCGAATATATTTTTTGTTGTATTTACATTTTTTTGATTTTAAATGCTAAATGAATATTTTAACTGACCCTCAAATCTAATTTAACCGACCTCAAAACTAAGAGAGTCACAATTTGGCTGAATGTTCTCTGATAGCCTAGTTGGCTATGAACCGATATCTTTTTAACCGAGTAAACTAAGCAAACAAAGAACTTCTGCATCAACTGGCAAAATTTTCTTTCTTCTGTCCAGATGTTTGTTGGTACTGGTACTGATCGTATTTTTCAACTAATCTTGACGAAACTTGTATGGAATTTTTACAATATTATATTTTTGTGTCATGGCGAATTTTTTAATTCCCCATTTCTAGAGGAATCCCCTAGAAATGGGGAAGCTTGCTGTCTTCATTTACTGACTGATTATGATAATTTTTGAAGTACTCCATTCTAAAGAAAAACTTAAAAACATCAAATATTTACAGACGTGCGACATCTCTCGTCAGTCTATGGAACCTGTAAAGAGTCCGGCTGAGTAATTGCACGCTTGAAGCGTGTGTTACAGATGGCGCCACCAACGCTTGATTGGTTTAGGCAAAGAAGACCGTTCGAAACTTTTGACCATCCCAGGTGACGCCTTCGTGGCCAATATGGTAAAGGCTCCCAGGTACAGATCGGGACAAAGCGGATTCAACTTGTAAAAATTTTAAATATGTGCAAAATATGTCAATATGTAATGGAGACAAAAGATTGTAAAATCTTGGCTAAAAAGAGAAGTTTTCTACGACGTCAATAATTGTCAACCGATTTTGGTAATATTCAGCAAAAACATTGGACACTGAATTTTGAACAAGAATTTCTAATATCAGCTGTAGACTTCGCAAGCACAGACTTCTTTACAACAAGTAAATTTTCCACAAATTTGTGTTCGCGAGGTCTATCGTTTATTAGAAGGATGTATCTCAGAAGTGGTCCCATATATTTTTAGTAAATTTTCAATACCTCCAATTATATTATAATGCTCGAGAACCTAAGACTGGAAACTTTTTTTAACTATAACTATTATTAATTTATTATTACAATTTTAATGTAGGTACATTATAAGATCGTGAATTGGCACTAGCTACTTTGTACCTAATTATCTCAAAACAATCTTTTATGCAAGATTGAATCAATCTCCATTCACACACTACATTTTTTCACATCTAATCTATAAATTGAACTGTTGATTGGTCATAATTAACTGCTCAATTACATACAAATAGGTTTATTATGCGAGGAAGAAAGTTTTTCGAGTGTGCAGACCAGATAACTGGTCAATGGCACCGAATATTTTATAGTAGAAATATTTTAAATATAACCACAGAATATAGTCTATCCTTCTCACTTCCTGTGGCATGGTTCCTGTCACCCTTTTAAATGCTGTAAATCTTTATATTTCTTGTAATGTTAGCAACAATAGCGGAGTATTGACCAAAGATAGCTCTTATTTTCAAAACTACAATCTTGAATTGGTCACCAGTTCAATAGGTACATATTATTGTAGTCTACATGACTTAATGACATATAAGGGGCCATTGACTTTAAGGCGGCTATACACGAGAATTCGATTTTGGAACTAACGTGGTTGTTACACATCTTTAAAATATCTTACGTCACGTGACATTTCGTTAACTAATGCCAATCCCATACAATTACTTTTCTATTCTACTGGCGTTCACGAAATTAGAATACCACTAGTATAACTTCCTATATGGTAACCTATCTATAATCCGAAATACATTTGTTTGAATCTTACTTGCCCGAATCCGTTTACATAAAACTGCCTGATTCTAGATATTTTACTTGACACGAGTTTCTGTTTCCATAAGTTTGTTAGCCATCAGTTTCATTTGCCCGAACGGTTATTAGGTTAGGTTCGTTATGTTTATGTTTTATTATATTTAGAAACCTTATTTACAAAGGTTTGGTTAGCAGATAATATATCCATTATTAAGTTAGGATTGTTAGTTTTCTTCTTATTACACATAAACTTTCGTATTACAACGATTCGGTTATCAGACAAGTTGTCAAACAAGCTTTGAGGATTTTAATAGTGTCTTTTGAAAAAAAAAAACGTTTTCGAGTAAATGAAATTCGATATTTAACAATTCGGATTATAGATATGTGTCCTCCTATATGAATGGATCGTTCTTGAAATGCGCGAGCGGCTTGGCGTACAGCAGTTGCCCCAGGTTGCTCCTGGCGTAGCGGCCACGTTCCTGGGGCGCGCCGTGTCCAGGCCTACCCCACAGGGAGGCCCAGGTCTCGTGATGACGACGCGAGCTCTCCGCTGAAACCTGACGACTCTCCTGTAATTAAATGTTGCAATTTTTTTTCTGTTAACAGATTATGACGTTAACAGAACGACGTTTGACGTTACCTGCCTATATAGTTGCCTGTCTGTTAAGTTACTACTTGTAGTGTAGCCTGAAAGTGATACTGGTACGACAATAATAATACAATAATGATACGACATTTTTATTCATAACTTATAGAATAAGTTATGAATAAAAATGCTGTCGTCAAATTATTAAAGTTAATTCATTACTTATAGAATAAGTTATGAATAAAAATGCTGTCGTCAAATTATTAAAGTTAATTCATTACTTATAGAATAAGTTATGAATAAAAATGCTGTCGTCAAATTATTAAAGTTAATTCATTACTTATAGAATAAGTTATGAATAAAAATGCTGTCGTCAAATCTTTGGCGCCAGATTTTAAATAAACAGTACAGGAATATAAATTTCTGGAAGTTAACTATAAAGTGAAAAGTTTGATTGCACACAAAGTTACAACTATAGATCTTAATAAAAAAAGCCTGTGGGTTTGTTAAGGTAGAGCACTCCTGTAGAGTACTTTAGTTTTTTTTTATTGTACAACTTTTCAGTATTAAAAACCAGCTGCTTCATATAAAAAGTTTGATTGATATATTTTACTTCCTTTTAAGTCTTTTAAGCATTGTTCCAAAACCTAAAAAAAAAACGACAAAACAGCTGGACTAATAAATTTGATGAAATATATTTTATATTGAAAGTGTTATTTAAAATATATTTTAAATAACACTTTCAATCAAATTTTCTTTCAAACAAAAATTAGATCAAAATCGATTCATACGCTTAAGAGCTACGATGTCACAGACAAAATATACAGACACACACCATGTCCAACCTCTTTTTAGGTCGGGGGCTAAAACTATATTTGATGAAAATATAATATAATTATATTACTTTTCTTCTCTCTTCAAATACAGTTCAATACAGTTGGTGATTTTTTTGCGAAACTTCGAAAGTCGAAGAAAAAATTGGTCTTTATGCTGTACAGAACCCTTACCCGTGCCCTTCAGACGCGTCTAACTTAGTCTACTGATTAACCCTGTGTTTTAAATTACATTTTATCACAAGCACGGAAAAAGTGGCACAGTTATAAATCTTTAGTCCAAAACCTAATCATACCTACCATGTATGCCACTAACCCTAATAAAACGATTAATCTACAAAAAACTGGATTGTTAAGTAAGGCATTCATTATGTTCACAGCCGTAGGAACCACTTCACCAGTTTCCTCCGGATGTCTATAGAGACTAGATTTTACGAGTCTCACCACAGACATAGTAGATGAAGCATGCGACTTCATTTATATGAAAACCTTGCGTGCCACATTTTTGGTACCGACTGTGACGTCATACAAACGATTTTGTGATGGAATGTTCCATTGTGATGGAATGTTCCATCGGTGCGAAATCTGTTCAATGCAACTGCATGCGATCCAATGCAATGTACCTACTCTAGTAACTAGTTAACAAAATATCGAATCGGAAGTATATATCAACTGAAATTAAATAAATCCTAAGTCGTCAACTGTGATTTTTTATCGTACTTGTTGACACGCTAGGTACATACACTGGGAGCAGCTATAGAAGTCTACGAGTCTCACCTCCTTTTGCAGCGTCTTTGCCTTCATCTGATGCTTTAATATAGCTAAATGTTCCGCGTCGATCATCTCGCGCCATCTATAAATGAAAGCGATCGTTATGTTAATTTGTTATATCATCGCAGTTTTAGTTTCTATCAGAATTATTTACGACTTATTAATGAATCCGAAATTATGTAGAATATATAATGCTCTCCAGTTCTCGACTTATCTAATTGAATCTTTTATTGGAATAATTTAGTATACACTGTCCCACTGCTGGGCGTGGGCTTATTGTGAGAAGGGCCATTACTAACACGATAAAATTTTGTTGTTGGTAGTTAAACTGTTAATAACCGTACTACTGAGACTTGTAAAGTCTCAGTAGTACGGTCAGCCGCCATTAACCGTACTACTGGGAATTAAAAGTCTCAGTAGTACGGTCAACCGGACTGGCAACCGTACTACTGGGAATAAACGAAAACTTCAACGCATCTGTAGAGTGCGGTATAACGGGCTGTATATTATCTTAATGAAAAGATATATCTTTGTGGATTGGCTTCGAGATCATTATCATGACAGGTGGAGGTGAAGCAGGTATTCAGCTAATGAAATCTATAAATCTTTATGTCGTACCTAACTTGACCATGTGGTCCGTTTCGGACACGACTGTCCCTTTTTGTCCGACTGCGCAAGAAGGAAAGTTATGTTTCTTGAATGTTTAGACATATGTATGTGGGTGTGTATGTATTCATGTGTGCTTTGTGTTCTATGTTGTTTCCTATGGCTTAGTTGATTTTGTTTCGTATTAACTATCCAAGTGTCACGGTGTCTACGCATACTTTCTCACGAAAACGTATATATGTTACTGTAAAAGCCCGAATATTGGTAAATCTTAGGTTTTACCAGTAAATCTTAGGGTTTACCAACACGAGTCGGTAAATGTAAGAATATGTAAAAAAGAAACGATTTTATCGGGCTTTTACCATTAGAATTTAATACATGCTAGGTTTTACCAGTGACGGTTGGTAAATGTTAGTTTTGGAAATAAAAGTATTGTTCGAAATTAAAAAAAAAAAAAAAATCTTATATAAAATTGTAGCTATTTATTAATTTCTTCTGTGGCTACTTGGTGGCTGTACAGTAAAATAAATCAGAAAATTATAGATTCTATAGCTAGAAAAGAATTAGTTAAGTATTCTACTTTTTAAATACATTCAAAATTCAAATTAGTTTATTTCAGATTAATATACCCGTACAGAAAGAAATTCATTTTAACAAAAAAAAAACAAACACAAAGTACGTTGCTCTGGCATTCGATTGTATTTTCGTAATATAGTAAGAGTTGGATGATGGAACTAATGGAGAGACGATATCGGCAAGAGCTGGATGAGGTCAACGCAGGACCGGAAAGAATAATGTGATAAAGAAGAGACATAAAGAGGAATTGATGATGATGATGAGTATCATGACTACATACATCATCGCCACAATTTTGCCAGAATTTATATAAAAAAATCATGATATCAAAACAACATAATTATAAATCGATCTATTAGCAAATATTAAAAATATATACTACATAAGAAATTGTTATAGTACATAAGAACTCAATGTTGCACGCCCGCAATGGGTAAACTGTTGAAACCAATATTTTTTATGAACTCTGTACACAGTTATGAGCAATAAAGTATATTTGATTTGATTTGGAGGAGGCCTATGTCCAGCAGTGGACTTCTTATGGCTGAGATGATGATGATGATGATGATTTGATTTGATTTGAAGGCTTAAAAGCTTTATGACCTTGTAGCACGTGTTCCTAGTCTCTAAGACAAAACTGAGTAATTTTTTTTTTAGACACAATGTCCCGTTTTGTATAAAAAATAAAGTGGTGACATTAGCCATAGAGCACAGCGCGGTGACCGTCAAGATAGAAAGCAGTGATGCAATCACACTATGGCCGGAACGGCGATACTGGCTGCCATTAACCACCTCGGAATGGGTGTCGAGACGACCAGCTATCACTCTAAAATGCTCCAAATAATTGCCGACATCTAGTGAATCTATTTCGTCTCTCAGATTGTGGTACTCAGATCATTAAGTACACGATGTTTTACATGTATTTTATGATACAGTACTATATTTTATGTATTTTTTGACGTGACAACGTCAAATAAACCGAAAAACGACGGCTGCGCGCACGAAAAAGGATGACTCACGTCCCGTTACGCTCATTGTAACGTTTGCATTTCATCAATGTTTTGTTATGACGTTGTCACGTTAAACTATCGTCCGTAAACCGACTTTACACTCAGACAACCAATTTTTTATTTAGTACGACACAACACAAAAATTATCTATCGCATGAATTAATATATTAAGCAATTAGTTAAATAACAATAGAAAATTTAATTATTTGAAAAATGAAATAAACACAATGTTAATGTTTATTTCCATATCAAAGACTAAGAATTTCGCCCAAGAATGATAGTGTATACAAACTGGGGGGCAAATCAGGTAATCAAAACCGATCCGTAACTGAACCTTGTGCGAAGCATTTCCTGTCGGCTGCTATCTTTTTTTGATTTAGTAACGAGCGAAGGACGTGTGATGTTTCATCAAATGTGTCAATAGTATGACATAAAAGAAGACTGGATCTCAAAAAGTATGGCGGCCGACGGGAAACGGTTCACGTATGGTTCAGTTACGGAGCGGTCTTGATTAACTGAATTGCCCTGCTGTACATATTACTGATGCGACTTCCATATTGTGTCAACCTGTAATGCGTTTTAAAATAGTGAATACTATTACCTACTTACTCTATCAATGAAGTAAGCAACTTTAACCATGACGTAAGCAAGATTTTCTCTTATCCGCCAGTTTCATGGTGTACGCTTATATTTAAAATCTTAAGGCGCCTAGATGGGTGCCGCATCTGTCCAAATCGCTTTCTACACTTTTTTAATTGAATGCACAAGGAGTGTAATATGTTTTTATCTATGAAGTCTGCCACCTAATATTTAGACAGTGTGCATCTATTATCCCCCTTTGACCTAATCATACCCTATCCTTACCCTATTACCCTGAATTAACCTTTTCATATCAGATGAAATGTAATTACCTTTTTCATATGAGACCAGATCCGCGCCCTCTTCTGTTATTATTATTCCCAAAAAAAAACGAACAAACACCTTCATTCATCTTCTTACACATAAAATTTATCAAGCCATTCAGGCTATAAGAGGTGATCACAGATAATATAGAAACATATATATCCAGTTACTCACACAAAGAGACACACAAAAAAAAACGTCCTTGCGCAGTCGGATAAAAATTTCTGACATCGAACGTGGCAGCTGCAGCATTGACCCTAGCGCCTTAAGTAGGTGCAGCCGTAGCCGTAACTTGTATTTTACGTAGTTACAACATCTGTTGACATTTTACACGGATGCGTACAATGCGTACCCACTTGCGTATTCGCCGTTTGGACGTAACCTTTGTTAGCGCCTCCGGCAAAATGATTAAATGATTAAAAAGAAATTGTGCGTTCATACTGGGGTATTTATAAGTGTCACTAATGCTTAATAGTTTTCTGTTTTAGGGTCAAATCTCATGACCTCTCGGAATTAATATACCTATTCTTCTAAGGACCTTCGCGCATAATGTGATTGGTTAAAATTTTTAGACGCAAATGAAGTGTTTGTTAAAAATAAATATCTATTTTAAAATATTCTTAAAGTACAATGCAAGGAAGGTAAATTATAGGCGTGATAATTACTATAGTTTTATTGCATATGAAATTGTTTTGTTCTATCATTGTATATATACCTACTAGATACCTGAAATAAGTAGATTCATCAATATTTATGGAAACAGTGCCCTGGAAGTATTAGAATTAAATTCACAAAATGTGAGTTTCTTCTTCCAGAATCAGAGTAAAAATATGATACATTTGCCGACTTAATTCTTAATTTTGTTTAATTTTCATTATTATTCAATATCATTTTCTACTTCTTTTAATAACATCAAATACTTTTAATTAAGGGCATGTCTGCTGACATGACCTTGAATACATGACTTAATATTTAAGTCTAACCACTTTGCCTTTACTTTTTTAATGTTAGATAGATACAATTGACCACCAACTTGCCTGAGGTTAAGCGACGAAGTGGTCGAGGATGGAGCTCATCGATCTAGAAAATATATATTCACTCTAGCCTTGACTTTTTTCTTGCTTCACGAGAACGCAGCACCTATCCTATATCCTATTTAATGGTATATAAGGAATATACTCACTGGCAAGGTTGTTCCGGAGGCCTAGTCACATCACTGGAAGGCAGCGTGCGGGCCCCCACTCGCCTCCTGCGACCCAATAACGGAACCAACTCTACGCCGCCAGTACTGCGTAGTATCACCTCTTCTGGAGTCGGCTTCTTATCACCTCTCTTGAAAGAATCATCACGTTTGGGCAGCTTCTCATATAAATCTGGAGGATACATCAATTTCGCTTCCTCTTCCTTGTAAAATCTCCTATTTAATTTACCCTTAGGAGTTCGCCTTCCTTTCCCTCTCCCCTTTCCAGCACTGATTGGGTAACTAACCGGTGAGATTCTTTTTGGCGAGTCCACTTTCCGTATATAGTGTTCTTCTATTTCTCTTCTCATAACGGGACTGTGGCCGGGTCCGATGTCTGGTAGTTTATCAGGTGGGTCGGAAAAGTGGACGTTTTCTTTTTCATACATGTAGTTTTCGTAAAAATCATCGTCTCTCTTTACAGAAGGTAAAGCAAGCGAAGACCTTTTTAATCGCTGGCGGTCCCCGTGCATCTTCTCAAAAATTTCCTGGTCGGTCCAACCCTGGCAATTAATCATCATCTCATCATCATCAATGGCAATTATTATTGCTAAGCTTGTTTATTAATCTGGCAATTAATAAACAAGTTAAATTATTTATTCACAACGACATTACAAGTGAAAAGTACGAATAGGTCATTGATTTGTTATTGTATTCATAGCCTTACCATAGACTTTGCGAAATTCTGTCCAATATCTCGGGGATTCCTCCACGTTTTCCCACCAGGCCCCGGCTTTCCCCAAGGCTCCTCCATTTGATGCTGCAAATATTAAGCAAGGTGTAAAATCTTACAACTATTTTTTACTATAAAGTAATCAATTTACCATTTTCTGTTCGAACTCCAGGTTTCTTCTCATTTCTTCATGTAAAGCTTTCTGTTTCGTCTTGACAATGTCATCTGAAACGAAGACGATGAGATTATCGAACCCTCGTGTCGTAACAAACAAAACAGCCGTGACGAAGAGTTGTTTTTTCGGTTCGCATGATAAAATTTGAATTGAATTTGATAGTAGATTGTACCCATACATATGTATTATATAACGCAGGAGTCACATAATCGGCAGAGTTCAATGACCTTGCATACATTTTAGTTATTTATGATACAAGTGCGAAAAGTTTACTTGAATTAGTAGACTAATGAAGGGCTTCCCATCGTCACGAGTTTGTAATAATCAAAGTAAAAAAAAAGAATTATTAAAATCGGACTACTCTGTAAACTGCGTGTACTCTGTGTCTGTTCTGTTGGGAAGACGCTGGATGCAAGCCGCTTCCAATCGGTCTTTTTGGAAATCCATGGGGGAGGCCTATGTCCAGCAGTGGATTTCTTATGGCTGAGATGATGATGATGGTGATTACTCTGTAAAAAGCTATGCGTGGTCATACATATAAATAAATAAAAAAAAAAAAAAAAAAATTAAATAATAATAATAATTTTTAATTTATTTTAAATTTTTTTTATTTATAATTTTAAATTTTTTATTTTTTTATTTTTTTTATTTTTTTTATTAAAATTTGTAAATTTCTGTCTATGTCTACATTAAAAAAAACACAAAAAAAATACGCGTCAACTTGAAAACCTCCTCCGTTTTTCGTCGGTTAAAAACTGAAGCAACCGACTTCAAAATACACAATTTCGTTTACTTGGAGGTCATTTTTCCAGTTATTTTGTTATAGAAAAAAGGTTACTGGACTGATTTTGATTAAATTTATATGGGACCATCTCTGAACTATTTATTACCTACAAACAAAAAAGAGTCATCAAAATCAATGCATAATTGGCGGAGTAATCGCGTAACAAACTTACAAAAAAACATAGTCAAATAGAGGTTCTCAAGAACCTCCTTCTTTTTTGAAGTCGGTTAAAAATATTTTCACTCGTGAGTCAACAATTGTAAGAATAAAATATACGTACTTTTAATAAATTAAAAACGTAAGTTTATTTCGAGGTTAAAAGGTGTCGCACTTTTGCAACAATGTTTAAACTTATACGCATGTGTGTAATGTATGTATAAAGTAGGTATACACTGGAAAACTTGCAGCTTCAAGAAATAATGTCGTTTATTATTTTTTACCTTGACGCAAGAAGGAGGGTAACGTTTTCAAGTGTGTCCATGTTTGTATGCACCCGATACCTATGCATGTATGTATATGTGTATGTATGATTCTATATTACCTTCTACAGCCTAAGCGGCTTGACCGATTCCGATGAAATTTGGTATGGAAGTAGCTGACACCCTAGATTAGCACATATACTACTTTTTATCCCGAAAAATATTATTTCCTTTGATATAATTTATGTAAAATAGTGGGTAACACCGCAGGGCACAGCTAGTAACAATATAAGTCACGAAAAATAATTGATTCATTTAGTATAGAATATGGAATACGCTTCCCCAATATATACTCGGGAAGCATATTCCACAATCTTTACATAATGAATTAAATGCACCAAATTGGCCCCTGAACTGAGCCAAATGGATCTCATTCTCGTACCTAAGATCTTTTTATAGCATCTCTGCTGGTCGGGTGTTTGTCTGTACCGGATGTCATTGTCGACACTCTTGCGCAGGTTCTCAGCGTAGTAACACTGCGGGTCCTCACGAATCCGGAGCGGAGTTTGACGCAACCTGCGCCGGCGCAGAGGTGATGAACCCCAACAACGACCTTCGGGCGGTTGCACCCCCTGGCACAGTTCGAACAAAGAATACAAGTATAAGTTTGTGAAAACGCAAAAACAACGGACAAAAAAACGGCTGAATCGATCTTGATGAAACATAGCTAAGAACAATATCGAGAATATCCTCTTTCAAACAAAAAACTTGATCAAATTGGTCCATCCATTTTAGAGCTACGATGCCACAAACAGACACACAGATACACGAAAAAGCGTCTCCGTTTCATGGTGGACGGACATGCCAAAACCCCGAACTTTAATTCCACCTTCATCGTGCGGCCTGCTAGATTGTGGAATACGCTTCCTGAGTGGGTCTTTTCCGACAGATATAATCTGGGTGCCTTTAAATCGCGAGTGAATTGGTTTCTTCTAGGTAAGCGCGCTCCATCGTAGACCGCAACGTCGTTTAACATCAGGCGAGTTGGCGGTCAAGCGCAAACTTATTTCTACATAAAAATACGCACGTCAAACTTATAAAATCACTCTTTTTTATTCGGGGATTAAAAACATATGATTCTAATAATGAGAATATATTTTATCGTATCAATATCTTTATAGTTGGTATGATTTGTACTGTCTTTTTAGGTACTGAAATCTCAACATGAATTGGGTCAATCCATGTCGAGATTTCAGACCACTAAGCAACCAAGGTAACCACTTTAATTTTATTTATATGCGGTATAAAAGTACCCAAGTTGCGTTGCACCGGCCTCCGCTCAAAAAAAAAGTGTAAAAACAATTTTACGAATGGTCTTCACAAGAGATCTGCCAATTCATCGGTAATGCCAATTTTTCAAGCGATAAAATTTAACAAGTATCAATTATACGCGATCATCAAGAACCTGTTTGGTTCGTAACTTTAAACGCAAAAATTTTCGAGCAGACAAATTATGTAAAATCGATGATGAAAACACAAACAGAATCTGTGCCAACTCCTCGTATCATCGGCAGAACGGAGGCTGGCCATTCACACATTTTTTTATTATAATTCATTTTCGTTACATAACGCCGCCGGTGTGACCCGAGCTTAATGATACGTACTTTAAGCGACCCTTTACCTTATAAAGATTTATTGACGGGTACATGATACAAACCTACCTATTTTTTACACCGAACAATTAATAAAGTAGGTAAACGGGCTGCGCATTATGCAACGAAGGTTCCCTTTTTTACCACAATCTAAAAGCAATTTATATTTGCCAAAACTGGCTATAACTTTCCATTGTATAAGCCCGCCATATTTGCGTTGTACCCGTGAATCAAAGGTAATTTGTAGTCGTGCTTCGCTTTATAAAACGTTTAAGGGCACGCATACTGTGTACCTAAAGTACCTACTTTATCTGCGTGACCTTCATATTAGGTATTTATAGGCTCTTTAATTAATAAAATAAATAAATAAATATTTGTGGACATTTCACACAACACCATCTAGTCCAAACTATGCAAAGCTTGTACTATGGAACTAGATGGCTGATAGAATACATATATACTTTTTTTGTTGTAAATATATACATATGATATATAGAAACACCCAGACACAGAACAAACATCCATGTTCATCACACAAATGTTTGTCCTGGGAGGGGATCGAACCCACGACCTACGGCACAGCAGGCAGATATACTACCAACTGAGTCACAAGGCCAGTCAGTTAATTATATATTTAATCATAACCATTCTAATAAAGTATTTCGTCGGTATAATTCATCACTATCACTTTCAACCATTCACCATTCAACTATTCAGCATTTTCTCTTGCGCTTCTTCTCGCCTCTCTTCTTGTGTCTCTCTCGTCTCGATCCTGTGATACACTGAACAAGATTATCACGGCTCTATTATATCGGCTAAATGTCTCTAGCAATTAACTTCATCGTCGTCAAACCCAAAGACGTTACTCTAGGCTTCAATGTCCGTTCTTAGGCTTCCTTACTAAGCCTATTCGTGAGGCTACGGTGTCTGTCTGTCTGTCCTACATTTAAACGACTGTATCATTCAAACGGCAATAGATACAAGTCCCAAAATTGGCAAAATTATAGGATTCACTTTGATATAAATCAACAAATAATAATTAAACAACAAACACTAGATATTATCAGTTGTTTGTCATATCAAAAATAAAACAAATTAATTCACGTTGCCGTAAGACATAAACGGTCCCCTCATGTATTCGTCGATACATTTTTACTTTACTGTTTTCTGTATTCATATGTCGCAAGGAGTACGGAAGCCTCGGTGTACGACTGAAACTCGTACTTTGCCGGATTTATTATTGGTTGGTTCTCAAAATCGCGATGAAATTCACCAATTATAATAGTCATTGTGGTTTAGTATTGAAGTTCATTGTCAGAGTCAGTTACCCGATAACGCTGCAGGTGCACGCGGCATTTTTTATTGGTTATATGTGCGTAGATAATTTATATTTATATATTAATTTACTTTTATTACTAGGATACATTTTGCAAATATGAGTCACTTGCTTAATCTAGTTTCAGTTTAAAACTCATGTTACCTAAATACCTACTTCAGATAGAAGAGGCTTTATAGCACAGTGATTGACAATGAAATTGTTAACAAATGCCTACTGAAAAAAACTACTGAACTTGATTAATCAAGACAAAAGTTTAAACTTATATGGACCGGTAAACGCAGTGTAGGAAGACCAGCCACAAGGTGGACAGATGTTATCATACAAGTGGCAGGAAGACGCTGGATGCAGGCCGCTTCCAACCGGTCTTTTTGGAAATCCATTGGTGAGGCCTATGTCCAGCAGTGGATTTCTTGTGGCTGAGATGATGATGATGATATGGACACCACTGAGATTTTTCTAAAAAAATATAGGATTTGAACGTAATGTAACTTTTAGAATTTCTGTTGAAAATATGAATCTTAAATATTTATTTAGATATAAATACATTGTCAATAATCTAAAATCTAAAACTAAATTAGTCAAATAACCCGCCCCTAACTGTTCCTGGTGCAAAGGTACCCCACTCGCTGTGTTACCTCGGTAAATATGAATACAAAAACTCAAATATTGTAGTTCATAACAAAAGTATGTAATTACCCTTAGTTCATCCTCTGGGTAGATGCCCTTGGCTCGTATGTCGGTGAAGCGGATTCCGTGAGGGTTGGGTGCTCCGCCCCCAGCGCGGCCCCAAGGTTCATATGTGTCCAGGTTAAAACGGGCCTATAAGCAAATATATTTGTCTGAGTATAATCAAGTAATTCTAGCTAATTCTAAAAGCGAATATAAATAAATCTCTCTCTCTCTCTCTCTCTTTCTCTTTCTCTGTTTGTTTCCTTTTCATACACAAATAGCTGAACCGATTGTTATTAAAGTTGATACGGAGAAAGCTGTGAACCTGGAGACGGACACAGGTTATGTATATTTCATCATCATCAGCGTTTTTCATCACTACGCGGGTGAAACCGCGGGACGTATCTAGTAACAACGTAATTTATAATGTTGTGTCGCATTATTGCGATACTCAGTCTGTATTTTACAGGCTAAAAACAATAAAGGAGCGTTTAGACTGACAGCTATAAAATATTAGTAGATATTTAAGAACGAAAACAAATGAAGACGTGAAGAACGTACCTCACGAACAGTAAAACTGCCGATAGATCGATAGATTTAGTGAGTCAGTGAAATAACAATAAATAGTTGAGTAGTTTTGTTTTTTTTGCGAACTATTGAGATTCCAGAGGTTAGACAAGTGGCATTTTATTTTCGTGATCTTTTATGTTATAACAAAATTAAAAAAAAACAGATAAAAAAGGATCATCGAAATCGATTCTCCTATTTGAATGGGAGATCGAGCGACAACACTTCTTTTAAAAGGTAGACCTACAGAGGTTTTAATCAGTGAATAATTATGTAAAGTGTTACCGGTGCCTGATTCTCCAACTTCTGCCGTTGCCTGAGTTCGTTCCAGTCTCTGGCTAACTGCTCCCCCTCCAGCCTCGTCTTCTCGGCTTGCAGCTGGTGCCGGATGCGCCTGCGCGCCGAGCCTGAAGTCGGCCCGCTCAACCTCCTGGCATATTCATACAATATAGCATGTTTACCGCTTTGGGGCTTTATTGGTTGGTGGCTATAAGTTAAATAACTAAAACCCGACTACGTCCTTATGCTTTGTTATGTTTTCTTGTAAATTATTTTGAAAGTAATCAGATCTATTATGAAATTTATTTACATATTTGAATAACTGTTTCTAATTTGTTCATAAGATAATGATGCTAAACATAATGTGAGGTTCATTTTTAGGGTTCCGTACCCCTAGAAGCTACTTAGTCTCGAGCACCGCCGTAAAGTAGGTCGTGAAGCTCTTGCGCACATTCCCCGAAATGAATCCTGTAGAAAATAGACTTTCTACAGGATTCATTTCGGGGAATGTGCGCAAGAGCTTCACGACCTAATTCCACCCTCCCCATTTCACTACAGGACTAGCAGAAAGTCAGCGAATGACACCACCCATTTCTCGTTAAAATGCCAAAAATCTGTACCCAGCGTAATCGATCCACATTCCTGTTGCGTACTGCACAAGAATGGAATTCGTTGCCGCCATCTCTGTTTCCTGAGACCTACAATCTTGGTATTTTCAAGGCTAGAGTGAATAGATATCTTAGAAGATATCTATCTGTGGCCGAGGATGGAGCTCGTCGATCTAGAGATCGACGAGCTCCATCCTCGGCCACACCGTCGCTTAACATCAGGCGAGTTGGTGGTCAATCGTAGATCTATGTTCTATAAAAAAAAAGGAAAAAACGGAACCCTTATAGGATCACTTTGTTGTCTGTCAAGACGCAATGGAATCAAAACCTATACTTCCCGTTGACCTATAACTTTGAAATTTGGCAAGAAGCTTTGTCATATAGTGCACATAAAGGAAAAAATCCCAACGGAACGATACATTTTTAATTTAATCACATAAAATCAGCCGAGCCGAATATGTCGTAAAAAACGCATATTTCGACACTCGCAAGGGGATCAAAACCTATGGGGTACTTATCTTTGAAATTTAGCAAGAAGCATTGTCATATAGTACACATAAAGGAAAAATTCCGAAAACTGTACATTTTTTGTAAATAAGTACGTTCTTGAGATAAGTACATGGAAACACCCAGACTCAGAGCAAGCGTTGACAGACTAAAATTTGGCAGAAATTTGAACTCCATCTGAGCGTAGTGTTTTTTTTTATGTCTATGGCTGCGATGCCAATCAAGTTTTTTTTTAATTGTTTTTTTTCTGAATCCATGGTAATACTATTCTCATGAATCTGGTGTTCGCATATTTACTAAAAGTATTTAAAATAAACAATATATATCATATGTAATAAGCCTAGGTTAAACAAGTACCTTCTAAGTCTGCGTACTTCTTCTTCGATCTCAGCGTCGCTTTCCATCAGGTGGTGTCAAACGTAGACCTGATTCCATATAAAATACGAGTCGCGTGCAAGCGAGATCACTGCGGCACCTACTTGACGTCGTAAATAAAATTAACAGGCAATTTAAAGCCCATTAATTTCCTTCATCACGAGTGGACAAGAACACCCAGCTATTGCGGTCACGATCGACATGAACTCTTTTGCCATAACATTGCAACAACTGACCTTTTGTCGATTCTCCTAACACATAATTATTCTTTATCGAAAATCTCTAAATGAGAATGAAGTACTTCACTCATTTAGAAAGCACTTCACTGCTTTTAACCATGGCTTACCTACGCAATCGACTCGAGTGCAAAGCAAACATCTATACTAATAGTTTCACTTGTTCTAACAAAGATGTTCTTCACAAAAGCGGATAACAAATTCTTATTATTATGGACGTGGAGATGAAATATTTTAGTATGAAAGTGATCATAGCTGAGTTTCCGACTGAGACTGCGCGACTGTCGCTGACTACTGCCGCGAAACTGCCATTTCGTGAAATGTTTCGCGAAGTTGCAGGAGTCTGAAATGTTATCGTGCACGATTCTGTGCATGTTTTCATTGATAAACGATGTACACGAGCAAATGAATTTCACGTTTGTTTACCGCTTGAAAACGTACCTACCTATACAGTTAAACGTACCTACCTATACAGTTAAACGTACCTACCTATACAGTTAAACGTACCTACCTATACAGTTAAACGTACCTACCTATACAGTTAAGAGATACATAGATAATTATTTACCATGTTTCTTTTTGTTTTTAACAGACTTTTTTTTAAATGTTTTTTCACTGATTACTCAGCCAAGTGGTGCATTGATTTTGATGATTTTTTGATAGGTCAAACTTCAGAGGTGGTCCCATATAAATTTTATCAAAATCGATGCAGTACTTTGGTTTTTATAACAAAATAACTGGTAAAATGTCACCTAAGCGCCTGTAGAAAAGTGAACAGCAAATCGCGTATGTGCGTATATTGCGTATTTTAATTAAAGTCGTTTTTTTAAAAGTTTTTTTATACTATAATTATTATAATAAATGTAATCTAATTCAGAAAGGGTAGAAAATATTTACATATAAACTTGATTTATTTCGAATACTAATGTTATCTAATTATATAATTATTTTTTTTGATAAAATTTATATTTTTCATTAAACGTAAATGTAAATGTAATGTATACGTATCTAAATGTAAATGTATTTTAATTAATGTAATTTTATCTGAATTTTCATCTTCTTTGTGCGTTAAGCATTCAGCACTGAACCAACTAATTGGGTGTTCTTAAAGAGGTAGCTTGAACCTGCGGATGAGACAGCGGGACTCAATTACTTCTCGTCATGTAAAAATAACGCTGGTTCGATGGTATTATTCAAAAATTACGACTCTTGTCTACTGTGGTAGATATAATAAATATTTGATTTTGATGGTAATCTCGAAGATTTTTAAATAGAGAAGGAAAGGGACTTCCTTCCACTTTCTCTATTTTCAAGACTAGACGTGATTCATCCTCGGCCACACCACCGCTTTTTTATCAAAATGTTATCAAAATACATCATTCAATTACACGAATTGCGTATATTGAAGTTGATTTTTACAGTTTTTTAAACTAAGCCGACTAATACAAAAAACAAAGGAAACAGTTTATGGAAGTAGATAGCTAACCTACTACATACATCGTGCAATGAAAAGTTGGCAACGTGCAATGATACAGTTTTAGCAGTCTACTTTTAAGTCACAGGAATTATTGTTGCCAAATTCTAAATACATACAAATACAAGGAAAGATAATATTATGTTATTTAAATATTACTTACGTACTTTTTAGATTTTTTTTTTTGTTTTTCTAACAGGCCTATGCTATTTCAGTGAGTTTGTAACATCTTCATTGTTTGATCTGCATGATGTGATTTTTCTTGGACACTTTAAAACTTGAACGTCTGTTTTATTTCTACTTTAATATTTAGAACTTCGTTATATTCAAAACATTTTTACAACAACTATAACAAGATACAAATTTTACATATTATAAACAATTTAAAATATTATTTAGTATTATAAATGTACCTTTAAAATGTGCGGAAATAATCTGTCTTTAACGAGAACGCTTCATCGTAGACCGCAATAGCCATTAGACGGACAAGCTTAAGCCTATCTACGAAAAATAATCTAAAAGAACTTCTAGCTCAAGTGCTTAGCTAAGGACTAAGCACTTTAGCTAAAGCACCTGAGTATTTTGATAACACAGTGAAGTACGAGAAGATAATTAGGCAGACATAGGGCAATTATATATATTAAAAAAAAAAAAACAATTATACCCATTCATCTATGCAAAAGGAGAAATTGATATCTACCCCTAAGAATTATCGGTTGCTAACAAAAATTGTAAATGAGCAAGCTTCTACGGGTTTTTTTTTTAAATTTATTATAATAGGTAGGTACCACAGAAGACTTTAACAAAACTACAAAGTTAATACCTAACTTCGTTCTTAAAAACCTGAAATTCTGGCCATTAATAGTTGCAGTAATTTTAAAAAGAATCGTTTAAAAATCAGTTGGTAGAAAATAGATTCCTCCTGTTGTAATGCACAGGAATGGAATTATTTTGTCGCCATCTCCATTTCCTGAGAACTACAATCTTAGAATTTCTAAGGCTAGAGTTGATAGAAATCTAGATCAACGAGCGCTATCCTACGCCACACCGTCCTCGTCGCTTAACATCAGGCGAGTTGGTAATTAATCGTAGATCTATCTAAAAAAAATAAAACGTACTTATCTAAAAATAGGTAAATGCTGATTATAAGAAAAGCATAAGAAAATAAAGAAAATAGGTACTTACATATCTGTAAAATTGCTGTGTCGATTCACGAAGGAGCTTCAACCTTCTGTCACATTTTCTCCGAATATTTCTCTATTTTCACGCCCTTTTAAACGACATACCACTGTACACGTTAGTTTTTCATGAAAGTAAAATCTAATCTGTAACCCAATATTAGGTATTGAAGGCTGTTCTGCAAATCATGATTCGTTCCACTAAGTGTGCTTTACAAATAGAGTAAAGAAACAGCAGTAAAATAGGTCGTAGGTTTGTTTGACCGGCGCTTTAACGCCGAAAGTGCGGCTTCACAAAGAGCTTTTCAATTTCTTTGTGTACATGTACATTCACTTCCTTTCGATGTGAATAACCTATGATTGCAGTTAATAGGTAGGTACGCGTATCATACATAGATAGATCTCTATCGGCCTTACCGAAAAACGTTACTCAACTTTAACCATCGTCTTAAATTCTCTGTCTTCTTTCCGCAAATGTCATTACGTGTCAGCGAGAAGGTGACAAAATATGTTAAGCAATCAGAAGCGGACTAGCAGTCTTAGCCGCCCTAGGCCGAGTAAATCAATTATTTCGCGTCTCCTTTTCATCACTGATGATTTTATTATCAACGTGATGTAGGATGCTACTATACCTTTAATGCGCCTTGGGCCTTAGCCGTCTCTGCAAACATGTGCGCACACAAGCAGCTCAGTTGATACTGTTGATAGTTATTCTGCCTGCTAAGCTGGTTCGATCCCAACCCAGGATAAACATTGGTATGATGAGCATGGGTGTTTGTTCTGTGTCTGGTTTTCTAGGTCTGCGTGCTTCATGTTCGACCACATCATCGCTTTCCAACAGGCGAGTTGGTGGTCAAACGCGGACTTATTTGCAATAAAAAAAATGCCTTTACTTCGTCACCAAATAAAGGAACTTAAATGGAGGGGCCTAAAAAAAGTGAGATTATTCAAAATCGATCGGTCGTAAAGTCACTTATTTTGCGGATGCCATGACGCGATATCTCTTAAGCGTGCGTCGCGAAAATAACCGCATGAATATTAATAAAAATAATGCTCATTTTTGTTATTTTTGGCAGCAGCAGTAGAATCCTTCTACAGAACTCGGCTGAAGAAGTACCGCACCTTTGTCAGTTATTGAAGCGGCAAGTAGTATTTTTAACCGGCTTCCAAAAAGAAGGAGGTTATCAATTCGGTCTGTATTTTTTTTGTATGTTTGTTCACGGATTACTCAGCCGATTGTGCATTGATTTTAATGATTATTTTTGTATTTGGTAGGTCATACTTCAGAGGTGATCCATATAAATTTTATCAAAATCGATGCAGTACTCGGTTTTTCAAAACAAAATAACTGGTAAAATATCATCCAAGTGCCCGTAGATAAGTGAACAGCAACTCGCGTATGTATTGTAATGCATATTTTGATGTCAGTTTTTGTAACTATAGCATAGTTTATAACATGACCACAGAATACTTAATGATTTAGCTGAAAAACTTCGTACTACGCAATCCTGCCACTTGTATGAGGTCGTCTATCTGCACCTTGTCTGGTCATCCTACGCCACGCTTGGCGGTGCGTGGACTTGTGTATTTTACGCATTAATACTTACTTATAACTATTTAATTTCATTAGTACAACATTCGCCTCAACATTAGCGAAAAAGCCTATAACTGGAACTACTTAATTATACAAAACTCCAGCTCCAATTCCAGGCAAACTCTAATCTGATATCCAATTACTAACTACAATCAACTTGGATATCAAATTTCCAGTAGATACCACCAGTCAGCTATCACTTAAGATAGGTACTTCAGTACATGTATGTGGCGTGTCAGTGCTCCGTACATTTTTCATGTTTCCCAGGCAGTCCTGGCGCGATAGCGGTACCGGCCACCACATCGATCGTTAGACCTACAATACGGAGCCTTGTCTTGTACTCAAGGACGGACAACAGGACGATTAAAGGGGCAAATACCTGATCTGCAAATTTTAGTAATAAGCGCATGATTTATCTATCTATGTATTAATTTTGTTTCCATAGACTGTTGGGTATTAGGCCACCACACGAAATCTTTTGCGATCTTGTGCGGACATAATCTATTGCCAACCGACGTGCTATAGGTACAATGTAGGTAATCTGACCATCGGGCTGGTGGTATGCCTCGATGTCGTCGCTTATTTCTTTCGCACCTCCCGTGCACTTCGCTAACAATATATGACTTGGGTTTTTATCTAAGTGTTATCCATGACAAATTTTTAACTTAAAGCTCCTGTGTCACATAAGATGTTCAAAATACGCATGTTAGTCTCTGAGTGGGTTCATTTGCCTGTCTGAGTGTGTTTTCTACCTTTCCATTGCAAACACCTGCATCCTTAGTGGAATCATACCTAGATTTTATTGAAGAAACATACCAATACTAATATTATTGCAAAATAAAGACCCTAAATTATTATCTACGGTTAACGAAAAAACTATAAAGGCAGCAGAGCAAAAGCATTTCGTCCAGGTTTTTGGAAAATCCGCCATAAAACTGGGTCGCTTTTTCATACTTCTAACCATGATAGAAGAATGCACTTACCTATTGCGTTCTTTGGGCTCCGAGGCTTTTTTTCAATTTATACCGTTCAACTGCCACACACGAGTTGAAAATCTGTCTCCTACCACCTAACAGTATTTATGATCCAGCAGGTTTATTTGAGAATACCCTTACCAAACTAAGGTTCACCATCCTTAGACCACATCACTTTTCCAATAAGGTGTGGTAAAAATCTTAGCTCATCAGCCATAACAACACAATTTCAACCTATAAAGGGGTAAATCACCCATTTCTGCCTCACCAGATCCGCCCAGAGTTGCAGTTCATACTTGTACATATCTGATGGCACGCACGCAAGGATGGCACAGTTCCACAGTTCACAGAAATAGGTCACCTGTCGACCCGAGCGCCAAGCGGTAACTCGATGAGGCCAATAAAACTGATGGAAGGTCATGACTATTAAAACCACTAGTAAATACTGTATGGTGTACCTCCGTGGACGCGGAAGAAGCTTCAATCAGGGTTATAAGCACACGGCACTTCCAAGTAGCTTAAGCTTATTACATAGAATTATGACATTCTTTAGTAATATTTTTTATACGTACTTCATCTTCGCAATGTGAAAGGTAGGTAAGCTTCAGTCACCGTACTGACGGCGTTTAACGAGAATTTTGCATAGAAACTACGGGTCACTCACGTCTGTTTTGAGCCGAAATATCCGACTATAGTTTCAACCGCATTCGGCGGTCTATTTCGGCTTAAAACAGACGTGAGTGACCCGTAGTTTTTATTTAAAAATGTGTGATAGCCACGTTAATTTCCATAGTAAAATTTTGCATAGATAAGTTGCCTAGTAATTTCAGATCATATCTTCATACCGTTACAATCTAAGGATTTTGAAGGCTAGAGTGAATAGATTTGTTATATATAGACCCGCTCCATCCTCAACTGTCGCTAGCCAACATGCGAGTTGACAGTAAAATGTATTAAAAAAAGGAGGGATGACTTTGACAGAAGTTAGGATTAGGATATAATAAAATTGCCCCGCGGTTTCACCCGCGTATTGACGAAAAACAATGGTGATGGTGAATGATGATAACGTGTAGCCTATGTTCGTTTCCAAGTTCTCAGCTATCTCTGTGCCAAATTTCATAACAATCAGTCCAGCTGTTTGGTATTGAAAAGATAACATATAGACAGATACATTTTCACTTTTATATTATCAGTTAGGATTAGATTAGGATTTTGCACGATATATATTAACTAGACAATATGCCATTATATATTACTATACAATTCTTTGCTTTGGAAAGCTGTCCGACGCGAATTTACGGCGAAAACTTATGGTCTTAGAGAAAAAATATTGGAGGGTGAATCTCGTAAACTGTGGGTTAGGTACATAAGGCGATAGATTTTGAATTTAAAATTAAAATGGCTCACAAGCGAGACGGGCGAGGTAAGACAAAAAGGTACCATTCGTAGTGCAGATGTTGCGGATTTTTTAGTTGGCATGAGTTCCGGCCTGGTTCGTACTGCGCGTACGCAGTGGAAAAATATATAAAGTGCGATGAATCGCTGGTTCGTGCGCGTCGACCTTTTTGTTTTCAATATGATATCCGACGATAAGTGATGCACCAAGCACACAGCTTATATTGTTGTGTGCACAAAGGTTTAGTAATGAGGGAACGACGCTGAATACATATCCACCTGGACCATTAACTTGTTTCAAAATAACGTCATTCAACACACCGCTAGCCTATCGATGGCAAAGATGACGTCGATTTTCGAAGAAATGAATAACTAAAGATGGAGACATATCCTGGCCTCCTCGGTCACTAGATCTATCATCTTGTGACAGTTTCTTGTGGGGATAGGTACTTAAAATCTAAAGTATAATAAACTAGCCCTTGGACGATTCTGGGCTTACAAAAAAATTATACACCGCGAAGTTGCCACTATTACACCGGCATTCTGAGCTCGTTTCTTCTCAAAAAAAAAACCGCAAGGTTAAACTATAACTTTTACTAATAGAAACAGAAGATTCATTCATTCATTCATTTAGTTTTTTTATGATTTTTAAAATCGAAAATCTGCCACTGGACACTGGACTGGACTAGTATATCCACTATTTATTATTATTTTGCTTAAAAACAGCTAGTTTTCTCTATTTCTGTGCTATGCAACATAATACTCATAAATTTAAAGTGGTATCCTTAGCAATTCTAATAAGAAGACAAAACAATTTAACATGTCTGTCTATTTGCGGAGTATTAAGCATTTTCATATAAGGCACTAAATGTTATATTTGAAAACATTTGAAACTTCTGTTTTTGCATAGACCAGACACTGTGCGGAAATTGGTGCCTGATAACGGCGAGTCAAGATCACGCGCCGCTTTTCTAACGATAAAAATAAATACACGTGATATTTCACTACACTCTCCCCTTTGTAATGTTTCCCAAATCCCCACCCCTAATAAGCTTTCATCAATGGATGATCCCTGAGACTAACTCGGGCAAACGGGAAAATTAACAGGAATAAAATTATTAAAACAATATTTTTGTAACTATTATTTATATTAAAAATTATTCATGATTTAGCATTTTACAGAATAATATATTTACAAACATACGATCTAAGTACATGTCTACATACATATAAATAAAATTCATTGACTCCCATTTAGTTTCTAATGTACAAGACATACATCTCCACCGCCTATTTATTGTATACTGTCATGGCCGACGTAACCACCGAGAATATTCACTTTTGTCATACAAAATATACTTTTTCTTAACATATCTGCAACCTATTATAGCTAAACATTGTTTTATAATAACATTTATCTATCGTATATTAATTATTACGCAAGGACATATGTTTAATAATTTTGTGAACACAATAAGTAGATTTTAAAACTTTGAAGCTTTCCAAAACTTATGCATGACATGACAAATAATAAGTAAAATGCCTGTTTCTTTATACACCACTATTCATTTTTAAAGATAAATATTTTAAGCTGTTGCATTGTGAACAGTAGAATTTGAGTTTGACAGCAGTAGAATATGGTAAATGTATGGAATTGACATTAGCTAACGAAATGTCACGTGACGTATCGTCATATTTTCATTCATTTCAAAGCGTAAGCGTTTGTAGAAATAGAAACGTTTGCCACATGTCTAAGGGGGCTGCTTTTATTATTTAATTACTCCTGAAATCGCCCAACAAAATCAGCTGTTCATTTTGCCGAAAACGACTTCAAGATTGGCCCCATAGCAAAAGTTGGTCATATTAATAAGATACCTATTTTTTATATTATTTGGGAATACTAAACCAAAGAGATTGTTTAATCGCCACTTACTTAAGGATAATTTCGCTAATACATTACGCATTTTTCCATACAACGGGAGAAAACTGTTTTTTACCTATCTGATTTAAATGTTATTATTTCTTTATATAAAGTACATACTAGAACTACAAGTGGGTAGGCTTCTATGTTTTTCTTTTATCAACCGACTTTAATTTCGATGTTACAATGAAATTTGAAATAAAGCAAAACACAGAAGCGTAACTATTTACGATTCCAACCAGATAGATAACAGTCATCGAAATTGGAAAATGTTAAAATATAAATGCGCAGTAAACGTGTCTCTGAAACACGAAAAAGTGTTTAGGAGCAAATTTTACGTTTTATCTTGAATCTAAATTTATTGATCATTCCATTAACTGTTTAAAAATCTTTTTATGAAAGTACCTCGAAGATTGTGAGCCACGCAGAAAATATTAAAATCTACTTTATCGATGACAAAAAGACAAAAACTGAAACACCTATAATATCAAATTCGCGTGACAACATCAGTAGTTACGTCGGCCCTAAACTATTTATTACCTCATTAGTGACTAATATTTGTTAAATAACAAGAACTTTAAAGAGAAAAGTTTACAGAATACTGCGCTCTAAGTGTTCTCTCAGAGATTGTAGAACCTCTTATACACGACCTTCAGTGAAGCCGAAGTGTTTCTATAGTATTTACAAAATAATTGGCTAATATGTAACATGTTTGTGACCATTGGCTTTCAACAGTTGTCTGCCTAAGCCTTTATGTGCAATCTTTCCTTTATGCGTTATTCTTAGCGTTAAAAGCGACCGACGCGTATTATTTTATTTCGTACAAAACAATGACGACGCATTGATTTCACGTAAAAAGCCGTGGTAATAAAATTAATAAAAACATTTACTTAAAATAATTAATTTTCATAGTATTTGTATGACGTTTTCAGTTTTTTACGTGAACCGTTTTCGAATTTATATCAATTACTTTAAGTGCAGTATGTAGGTAGCATCGTTCGCATAAAAAACGTTACTATAATTATTTCTTTTTTGTACTTGCTTTTGTTAATTTTAATGGTGTGTCAATAAAAAAAAAATTCTCTCTATCTATAATTTTAGCGTATCAAAAATACGTGTCGCGTGTGTTCAACGCAAAAAATATCATATCTATGAGATGCAAAATGCAGAGAACAGAGTGCGGTTTCCGAACGCGTCTTACATAGCAAATATCGCATAAAGCAAATGAGCACTTTATTCTTTATCGCTAAATAAAATCATATTGCAGCCGAGCTTCGACTTTCTATAGCCACAGAGTACAAGGCTCCAGTAAAGTTGTGCCTCGGACAAAACTTACGATTTATAACTAAAAAGAGTATAATACACACACCTCTAGAATGTAACGTGAACACTAAAGGAATTGAGGTAATTGGTTTTGAAGACATTACACGGGTAACTTATCCAACGACTCTCAGTATTTACACATAAATGTAAGGCGCCGTTCGCATAAAGATTTCAATACATAGTAAGTCGTTGCAATATAGTAACGCCCTCGAACCTTTAGACATAGCGTTCATATAGCATCAGTATACATATACGCTGCGTTAGTGTGTGTGCGGGACGGAGCGAGCGGTTTATACTCACACATTCACGAACACGACTTAAACACAATAAAAGGTCGTGTGCAATCGTCATTTGCAATAACTACTAAGAAGTTACGTCCATTGTTTTTTAATCGTTTATAATCGTATTTAGCCCATTCCATAAACAATTTAACTAATTACATTGTCTATGATATTTCCGACCGAAAAACACCATAAATTTTGCTCACACAGACACACATATTTGAGCATTCGTCCTGTGTTTTTTTTTTTTTGCATCTCAGTATTTTTTTTACAGATGATGATGATGAAATCAAAATGTGAACGGGGCCTTAACAAAAGTAACCAATTAAGCAAGTATTCAATTTTGTGATGATAAGTTGATTGCGCGTCAAAACACAAGTACATTCTAATTCTACCTCTAAAAATAATTGCACGATACACGGGTAAAAGAATAGAGATAATAAAAAAAAAACATACAAAACAAACAACTTTCCTATATACAACTTTTCACCGTTCCACG
Source organism: Lycia hirtaria (assembly GCA_947563715.1). Classification (NCBI taxonomy): domain Eukaryota; kingdom Metazoa; phylum Arthropoda; class Insecta; order Lepidoptera; family Geometridae; genus Lycia; species Lycia hirtaria. Next base: position 3,283,675 of record OX387379.1, read on the forward strand.
TACAAATATCGTTTGATATGAGTCAAGCAGTACTCTTATTTTATGTACACCTGTATTTGGTAACAGAAAAGAAATTACACTCATTCATTTACACTCGTACGCCCGATAGCTCACGCTAGCGAAATATATTCATAGGAAACTACCTTAATATAAATCAGGTCACACAAGTGAAGGACGCAAAGATAAATATAATGTTAAACTATATGAATAATTATTATACATATTCCATAAATATATGAATTCGATATCAGTTCGACTGATTTCAATAAATACAACTATATGACAATATAGTGTACAATATTAGCAACGTGGGTAAATTTGACTGCGTATCAAACATTGTACTTAGCTTTTTTTCGATTCGGCTGTTAATTTTAATCCCAAAACATTAGAAGTCAAATTATGTACTAGATTAATTAAGTAGCGATATCTTTTGGGGGAAAAAATTTACAATGTTTGACACGGAGTCAAAGTTATCCACGTTGATAGTTACATTTTCTATTTATAGTATCTGGGCAGACGGTACGAGTAGTCGTGCCATGAATCCGATGACACGAACAATATATGGGCTCACGCACACACGCGCACTGCACACGCACACTTCAATAAGTCTCCGGCGCGTACCGGGCTCACGCACACTACATTAAATTAAAAAATACATTCCGACTGTAGAGACCCTTACAAAGAAGGAACCGATAAATTCCCGTGGTCTCGCACGAACCTTTACTTCAAAAAAGGCTATGGTGACGAGAGTGAAAGGATACATTTTCAAAGTACTCTTAGGAATACGTGTTAAACGCTACACTATCCGATAGAATCCAAAAACTACTTTGAAACATTCGTGGTCGAAATGTCGGAGAAACAGCGCGCCCTTCCAACGCTAGCTTGACCCGGAGGTTTATTTATTTGTATTGATACTTACAAGCTTCGTTACAGCCCTTCTTTATTTAGATTTCTATAATAGTAAAATAATTTGATAGTGTTCAACCTCTGTAAATAATACCGCGAATGTGCGGGACGATAAAAAAGTTAAGTGATTCAATTTAAAAGCTTAACCTTCTCGAATTATTGTCTATGGCTCACACTGACAATTGTGACGTAAAAACGGGATTAAAGAATTTGGTTTTAGTGATATAATAAGTAGAAGAAACAGTTGAATTTTTATAGATTTTTTAAAAATCTTTTCCGACATTTTAGGATATGTTTCTAAATTAAACCAGGTGCAAAAAAGCTAGCAAACGTCGAATACTAACAGGTATCGAGAGCTAAAACATTTTTTTTGAAATCTAACGCATGTTACGGTCTATAACAACACCTTACACCAATAAAGCTAACGCTATAATATATGAAAGCATTTCAGCTCCTAATAAAGCTAACACATATCGAGAACTACATCATTATTTTAACCCGAAGAAAACTAGCATTTCAAAGGCTGTAACAATATTTGTGCCCTCAAATAATCGAATACACCTACATCGAGGGCTGTAAGATACCTCCAAAAATGTCCTTTCGATGTCTACATAACCTAAAATAAGTCCTCCGAGAAAGCTAGCGTCAGGCACTAATGGACCTATAACACGAGACCGCCTAGGAAGTTACCTCTGTCGGGGGCTAGTCTACCTCCTACCTCGGTGGCGGGAGGTTATTTGATCCTATTGAGCACCAGGTCGGTGGTGATGACGAGGCCTTTCTGGTAGGGCGAGTCAGCCAAGTCTGCGGCAAGACGCGCCGCTTCCGCGCCGTGCTTGCGCGCGAGAAAGCGCGTTTGCTCGAGTCCGCGAGACTTGTGCACCAGTTCGAACGCCTTCTCGACGTCCCCTGCCTCTTGGAACCGCCTCATTATCATCGGATTTAGTTCTGGGTACTGAAATATAATAAACTGTCGTTGTAGGCACGGCCGTAGCAAGGTTTTAGTTTCGGACGGGGTTTTTGAAAATAAAACAACAAAAATTCAGTCACTGATCCAACCCTCAAAAAGGGGTTTGGTTCGCCGATATTTGGCCGCCCGAATATCGGCGAATTTAATAATTAGACCAATAATATAATATAACCGACACAATTTGCATTATTATTATACTAGTATTATTATTTGCATTATTTGTTGATAAACATTCTTAAACATCACAGATAAAATAAATTCTCATTTAAAAATGTCAACACGAGATTGCGAGAGCTGCGTTTGCGCAAGTGTGTGCACACATTCACTTTAGTAGATAAGTACAGACACCGCGGTAGAACTGGTTTCATACGTAAACTACTCAAATAACCTTATTATCTAAATACAAAATTGGATGTATAGTGAAATAAAAGAAACGTCATCAAACCAGTACTTGGGAAACTATCAAAAGACTAACCATTATAGGAATTTATCTATCTCCAACTGCAAGTCTCTTGCTCAGTCGTTTCACATTTTACTTGAGCAAGCACTTAATACCCACCTAACCATGCCTAGACATCAGCTGTCTTATTGCGTGATCGCGCACAACATTTGGTGAATTTGTATTGCTTGTAAATTTAATTCTAAATTTAATACTACGAGAACAATACTAGACAAACCTTATCTAGGTTTTTAGATGATTTTATAACAAATTGTATTACTTTATGTATAAATAAATAAATATAAAACAAAGGACGTAAAAAAATATTGATGCAGTGAAAAAAAACTAATATTGTTCTATATCTAACAGGTTTTGTCCTAAGTGATCAAGTGACAACAAAGTATCGCTAAATCGCTGTCTAAATAATATAATTATAATAAAGCTCTGCTCTTAGCGACGTTAAATTGGATAGTAGTGTTTGTATACTAGTTTAAATTGGATAGTAGTGTTTGTATACTAGTTTAAATTGGATAGTAGTATTTGTATACTAGTTTAAATTGGATAGTAGTGTTTGTATACTAGTTTAAATTGGATAGTAGTATTTGTATACTAGTTTAAATTGGATAGTAGTGTTTGTATACTAGTTTAAATTGGATAGTAGTATTTGTATACTAGTTTAAATTGGATAGTAGTGTTTGTATACTAGTTTAAATTGGATAGTAGTATTTGTATACTAGTTTAAATTGGATAGTAGTGTTTGTATACTAGTTTAAATTGGATAGTAGTATTTGTATACTAGTTTAAATTGGATAGTAGTGTTTGTATACTAGTTTAAATTGGATAGTAGTGTTTGTATACTAGTTAAATTGGATAATAGTGTTTGTATACTAGTTAAATTGGATAATAGTGTTTGTATACTAGTTAAATTGGATAGTAGTGTTTGTATACTAGTTTAAAAAATGTAAACTTAGACAAGAAATAATAATATATGTATGTTTATAAAAGGCACGGACCCTGGAGTCTGTGGAGCAAAATTTTTTCAAATAAAAAAAATGTGTAAATGTCTTCTTTGTGAAGCTTATATAGGTATCTTCACCAATGACAGATTCAAACAGAGGAAGACGTGTAGACGTGCTTACATAGCAACCAAAAAACTTGGACCTGACAATACAATCATAATAATTATGTCACCGCGTTAAAGCCTAACTTTGATTGAGAAGTCTAGAGATGTATATTTTGCCGCTTCGAATTATTTCTAAAATCTAAATTATTTTAATCGTGCAAGAGGTCTAATTAGACCTCATTGAGCTCGGACGTTTTTGTGAACTACGCTAAATCCCGTTGATAATTTATCAAAGACTTTACCGTTTTTATTTTTGTAGTTGATGTCCTATGTGTATGTATATTTAGAATGAGCGTACCTTCTCGCAGGCGAAGAGTACGGGTGCGGTGGCGAGGCCGAGCTTGAGGTCGGCGGCGGTGGGCTTGCCCATGGCCTGCGCAGACGACACGAAGTCCAGCAGGTCGTCGACCAGCTGGAACGAGAGACCCAGGTTGCGTCCGTACTGGAACGCGAGCTCGCACGTGTGTGCGTCCGCGCCGCTCAGCACGGCCACCTGCAAACAACACAATATACAGGTGGTCGTTTAAACAAGTATCTACATTAAAAGATAAACAAAATATCCGGCTGCAGAAAAGCAGTTTTTGCAGTCTAACTTACGGCTTTTTTATGCTTGATACGCTGTTGAGTCTACGTTTTATTGTGAGAAAGTATCAGTGAAATCACTGTAAAAGATTATATATGCGGTGTTTTTAGAATAATTCTAGTAAAATCACTTGTTTTTTAAGAAAAAGTATGTTGGAGATTACAACAAACATTTTTTTATTTTTTTTACGCGAGATGTATTTAGTATTGTTACGAAAAATATAGCCTTTCACACTCAGGAAGTGAAGACGAATCTAATGATAGCTCGCATATCAAAATCAGTCAAGTCGTTTAGGCTATAGGCGATCATATAGAAACGTACATACATACATACCCACATACATACACTCGAAAAACATAATCCTCTTTCTTACGCAGTCAGGTAAAAACTAAAAAACCGATTTCAAAATACGCAATTCGTTTACTTGGATGACATATTCTTTCTAGTTATTTTGTTATAAAAAACCAAAATACTGAACCGATTTTGATAAAACTTCTACGGGACTACCCGGGAAGTATACTCTTTCAAACAAAAATAATATCAAATCGGTTTATGTGTTTTCGAGTAATCGGGGAAAATACATTAAAAAAAAAAAAGATTCCGACGAATTCATCCTCTTTGGGAGTCAGTTAAAAAGGCTTGTTAAAAGTTACTTCACTCGATTCGTATTTTGAACTTATAACTTGTATGAGACTTTGTATACTGACCGCTTTGACTGAATTGGCGATGAGGGAGGCGGTTTTCCTGTAAGTCTTGGTGAGGTAGTGTGCGAACCGCTCGTTCTCTGTCTCCTTGCTGCCCAGCTGCATGAACTCGCCCTGCACCAGGTCCGTCACCACCTGGAGCGTGGGGAAGCGTGCACTCAATTATATATCTTATGTCTGTACACATTAAAAAAAAAATTTTCTCCGTTCAAAACATACCAACGGAGCGTAGGAGTGAAAAGTTCAATTTCAAGGCGGGTCACGCGGGTGGAAAAAAGATAGTGTTGGTTGTAACAATGAAAACCGTTTTTAATTTTAAGTAAATTTTGTTTTGTTTGATATTTCCTTAGTCAAATTTGGTTGCTATAATAATTTAATAAGTATCTGTGTACAATTTACAAATTTTTTCACTTGTCATTTTATCTTTCAAACACTAACGTCTTTGTTTATATCTAGAATTGCTTATCCACTTAGAATTGTAATGTTCGGTCTACAACAGATGCGATAAGTGAAATACGAGTTGGTGCTCAATCGTAGATCTATCTTTTATAAAAAAAAAAGTTCGCATAAACAAAAAAAAAATAGATCAAAATCGGTCCATCCGTTTGAGAGCTACGTTGCGACAGACAGACACACAGATATACAGATATCCACGTCAAACTTATAACACTTCTCTTTGTGTCGAGACTCTAGTCACTTCGACACTTCTGTCTCTAGGCACTTTTGTAAATAATTTATGAAACTAACAATAAACTAAATCTCCTTTAGACTTATTTAGATAAACTATAAAAAATAATATATGAGAGATCAATGTTTATAGGTACTCATATTTTTAAATTAAATTGACCAGAAACTTTATAAATTACTTATTTAAACCACTTGATATTGAATTTTTACACACTTTTACGCATAATCAGGTACCTGTCGCTAACAAAACCAAATGAATTCAGCTGTGTAAACTCAAAACGTCAAATCAAGGTAAGTGCGTTACGTTTCACGCACATTTTTATTGACTTATTTAAAAAAAATATCAATCCCAAAAATCCCGGGATTCATTAAATTTGATCCCGAAAATTTCGGGACTACAATATGACCGGGATCCCGGAATCCCGAGATCCGGGATCCCGACAGTTTAAAAAGCTAAAAAACACGTTTCAAATTATTGTATTGTCATCGGTCCTCGATAAGTCTACAAAGTTTGAATGAAATCTGACCGTTTCAAGTGGGTCAAAATCAAGCCCAAAGGAGTCGGTTACAAACAAACAAACAAACATGCATACAGGAGAAGCTAATAAAAGAGTGTTAAAAATGAAAATCAACAAAACAAAATGAACATAACATGCATCTACCATACAACGCGACCTAGACATGAACATAACAATTGCAGAACAATTACAATTGCATAATAATTGATATCTGGTATGTACTGAACGTTTTGACATTGCAGCCGAGGCCACTAGTGCAGGATAACTAACAAAACTAATATTCCGGCAAATTCGACCTCTTTAACAGAGTTCGCGTGTAAACGAACTGACAATAGGTACTTCATTATAGAAGTATTTATTTGTACGCTAAGACATGCAATTAGCCTTTACGAGACTAGGTTATTGTGACTACGCTGTGATTGCTTATAAATAACAATAATAAAATGTCAGTAGATATTTAATACAGCGCCATCTAGCACCAAACTAAGCACAACTTGTACTACAAGTATAAGAACTAAACTTAATACAGCGCCATCTAGCACCAAACTAAGCACAACTTGTACTATAAGAACTAAATCACTAATCGAATACTGTTTCTTCTGACTTCTAACTTATGCTGTCCCAATCCTAGGCAAAAGTCTCTCCCATCTCCTTCCACATAAAATAAATAGACTAGACAAAGAATTGTTACAATTATATTTTTTGGTGGAGATTAAAGCGCACAGATGTTTCTCTCGCGCATCACAACATTTTTAAACATATAAAATCATTAAGTAGGGATATTAGAAAGGTCTGCAGTCGCGTATATTGTTTTTCTTTTAATATAGATACTTGTTTAAAGTAGCTGTGATACAAAACGAGTAGCCGATGTAGAACGTGTTTTACAAGAGCAAATACGCCTAACCGCTTGATTTAATCGGTCGATTGCATTTCAAACAGGTAGGTATAGCTTAGCCAACGTAACGCGGTGTAGTCAACGAGATTTCATCTATAGAGAGGTTATACTCACTGAATATGAAATAAAAGCATGACAAATCTTAGTTCTCAGAACTTTCGAGGATATGACACATGTATCTTAGTTTAATATATCGTGGTGTTGCACAGGATGGCATTGTCACTGTTCACAAGTTACGACACAGCGTCTAACAGCGTTGCACGACGTGTCGCGTCTGAAGACAAGTCGGGCGATTACCTTACTTGTAGCTTGCCACGCAGAGCCGGGGAAACCTATCTATGTATAATACATCATTGGGTGTAGTGAGTGAAACAGTAGCAAACCTGTGGTCGCTCGTTACATGCAAATGTTGGCTGCGGTTTTATTACCTACTGACAAATCGTTTAGGGAACGGGGACGTGGCGATACTTAATTTACTACCCGACTGTACAAAAGGACGGTAAAACCTTTCAGGGGTACAATACTGGATAATTCTCTGCCAAGTCGAAATGACGTCCTGTATATAAGTCCAACGGGAGGTAACAACTTTTTAAGGTGAAGATCAACGCGGGCAGCTATCTTACTCGTGGATCACAATCTTTTTAAACATTTAAAATCATTGATTATTGACATTAGAAAGTGAGAAATGAATTTGTTTAATGAATTTGTATATAGGGGAAATAATAAAAAAAAAGTTTTATTTAGACATCACTTTATACTGGCGACGGAGTAGTAAAAAAAACTATTATTTTCTTACTCCTCAGCCAATTTAAAAGAAAACAAAGAAAAGCTTTTTTTTAATATTTCTCCTATCAAAATAAACAAATTCACTTTTTTAAACTATCACGGTCATTCATTAAAAGACTATTATTAACACTACACTACACTTATTGTTAATATCCCGTAAATAATAATATTCTTTTAAACAAATTCAATTCTCCCTTTCCTAATTTCCAATCCCTACTCAATGATTTTATATGTTTAAAAATGTTGTGATGCGCGAGAGAGATAGCTGCGCGCGTTGAGCGCATTCTTATTTGCATTTGGTTGAAGCAACTCGTTACCAAAATTCTAACCGCTACCACGGATAGCCTACTGGAAGTAATTTTTTAACCTATAGGTACTGATCCATTGCTGGGCAAGGGCATCCCCCAACTTTCTTACATGAGTCCCCGTCTAACGCTACCTGTTGCCATTGGTCATCGACTAAAAAAAGCTTATCTACTAAATAAGTTTTATGCTTTATATTAACCTAACATAATATTATTTTATTCAGATATTTAATTTTGATTTTAAGTATAAAGTATAATACTAATAAAGTTTTGAAACAATATAATATTTCAATTTTTGAAACGCAAAAATTTTATTTTCAATTATTTAAATACAAATTAATTTAAATACAATGTATTTTCATTAATAACAAAATAAAAATTTTGACGTAATAGTTTATCAATGCGTTTACCTTACTGGTTTTTATCGCGTATATTTGACATTATTTTACGACCAGAAGTTTCGAACATTTTGCAGTGTCCGTGGGAAGTGACAAGTGATACTCACCTGTGACCTCGGCCAAAAATATTATCTCTTATAAATATTATCTTATTTATTTTATTATCTTATCTTATAGATAAATCCGTTAAAAGTTGTTTAATTGCAATCGTAAAAATCAAAGAATCCATTATAATTTGAAGTGCGGTGACGATAAGTCCTGAACTAACATCCCGCTTCGGGTGTATTGTGCATTTCCCCTGGTTCGGTTGGATCCAGTAGACACTCGAACCAGTCGACTCAAGAAAGAAACCATTACGTAGTGTGTTTGTTTACCTGGCTAAGCACAAGTGTGACGTCATCGCTGCGCAGGCGCGCTATCATCATCGACGCCACGGCGAGGATGAAGTCGCCGGCCATCGCGACCTAGAACGCAATAAACATACACGGTTACTTATAGTAAATATAGAATAGGAGTAACATCAACGATTACTAAACTATATTGTTCACTCATTTCATCATCATCATCTCAGCCACAAGAAGTCCAGTGCTGGACATAATCCACCCCTATGGATTTCCATGACCGGACTTGTATGAATGAGGTCGTCTGTCCACCTTGTGGCTGGTGTTCCTACGCTGCGCTTGCCGGTGCGTGGTCTTCACTCTCCAGTCGAGAACTTTTCGGCTCCATCGGCCATCAGTTCTATGCTGCGTGCTATGTACTGCCACTTTAACTTCCTAATCCGCTTTGCTATGTCGGTGACTTTCGTAAATCTACGGATCTCTTAATTTCTCATAATCTTCCTATGAAGACATTCAAATTGTAAATTTAGGAAAAAAATTGCCGTTCGGGGAACATATATTGCGGTAGAAGTTTCAATTTAAAAAATAAACAAGCTTTGCGTATTCCAACACGATGTTTTGGCCATTTTAGAAAAACAACACTGATATTAGCGTATGAGTTCGTTTCTACTTGTTATGAAAGTCTGATATATTATTCTTTTTGTTTATTAATCCTAAAATAATTTGTGAAGATACCAATTTTATTTCGTCACATTGCAGTCATTAAACATAATGTCTGTTTATGTTTAATTATGGTGATGTATTTTGTAATCATTGTCATCTTAGCAATGTTAGTATATTGTATTATATTTTGTTAGCCTAAATAGATAAATATTTCTCTGCAAACTCCATCCACAAAAAAAAAAAACATATAGTCTGTGTTGAGAGTCTCCACATTATGCAGTCGGGTATTGTACACACACAAAGCTAAATACAATTTACTTACACAATATGTTTTTATATAAAAAAAAAACGTATTTAGTCCCGTCACTACACTACATACCTATGTATACTACGTACATTAAAATAAAAAAAATAAAAAATCACATTACTGCAGAGCTATTACATAAAACTCTATATCCGAATAACTTTAACTAAATTAGACGTTATATGGAAGTGTTCCATCCGCGATTACGTTTCTATTGCATTACATAATTATGTATAAGTATTTAAATAATATCTAATACATTTCTGAAGAGTAATTAATTATGGTGTAGAATATGTTCATTTTATATCCAATCGAAATTAATTTCATATTAATATTAATCGAATCAAGTAGAGTTTGTTCGAAAAGAGAACCGATGCGGCATCGAGGGCGCTGCTGTCCTTATTTAGGTCTACTAGCGACACAGTCGAGACGTTAGTTCCCATTTTTCCACGATAATTCTCTTTCCAAACAAACTCTGCGACGTAATATTTAAAAGGGAGAAATAGACCAATGTTCGGCATATATTTCATCGATATTTCAAGGTTAAGGTATGTTAGGCTCAGGAGACTCTTATATTAACCTACAGAGTGCATCTCATTCTATCGTATGCTCTCATCTCTTCTGTCGCGCGGCAAAGTAGGTATTGAAATGTCCGGTCGAGCCGGCACAAACTCCAAAATGAGCCTGAACTGTCTTGTACTAAGCTATAATGAGATCATTCTATTTAAACAATTCTTACTTTGGACACAACTTCAAATACAGGTATTCCATACAAATTTTCAGAGGTCAATAAACTTTCTCAAAGTAACAGCTGATTTTTTGTTTGCTGTCAGAGGTTGTCCTTTAACATATTTTGTTTATGTGAAATATAATACCTTCCTTTCGGCTTAGCACAGACTACTGAGATTATTTTCATTCACTTTTTCGCAAATTATTGCATTTATCAAGATAAAACATCGTAACTACTCAACCTGCGTACGGATTTACGCGCTTTTAATTTCGCGCATATTTTGCACCGACCTCAGATAAGGAGATTCTGAATTTAACTATTTTTTATTTGTGTAGTGCTCTTGTTGTGTATTTCAAACAGTAGAAATCCGATTTCGATGATTTTTTTTTTATCAGAAAAGTGTATGATTTCTAATAAAAAAAAAGAATCCAGAGATGTTCTTTTGAAGATTTATTATTGTCAGCATCATCTTACAAGTGCACTGCCGGACATAGGCCTGCAAACATTCTGCAAATTGTTGTGAGATCATCAACCTTGTCTACTCCTCCTAGGCTGAGCTTGCAAATAATTAATTTTACTTCAATAGTTTAGAAACCAGCTTTATTAGCTATAAAGCTGGTTTATTATATAGTTATTTTGTGTAGGAGCGTGCTGATTGAAATTATTTTCTTAACTATAAAATCGTGACTGGATGGTGTGCATTTATAATGTAATGAAATGTGTCATTAATAGAGTGGTGTATCGATGGCGCATTTCTCCGGCCGCGGCAGGAATGTCGAGAAAGTTGTGATGCGGCGTCCGCCCGCATACTAATGCTGGCGTGCGTTCCATGCCGGCCGTGCCGCTTCCGATTGCGCTAGTCGGGGAGAGAGAATCAAACGCCTTTTTCAATTTTTTTACTGGAGAGTGATTTAATTTTAAAAAATTAAAAAGAAAATCATAAATATTCTTAATCTAAACTTAAATTAGGGCCAAAATCAATATAATCATAAATTTTTCTATTTATTTATGAATGATGCAACCTAAGGGCAATATTTACTGAATTAGTCGTTATCACTTTGATTAGTAATTCATTTTCCAGAATTTGATATATATGTATATAATATATCTATAAATAATGTCACAGATGCACACATATCATAGCTAATTGATAGTATAGATTTCAGATATAAATGGAAACTACACTTATATTATTGTTTACGGGATATTTGGCGTGGTTTGAAGTATTTTTGAACTACCGATATTTCTTCACAATTGTATGCACCACATTCACAGGCAGATATAAATAAAAATAATAAGCGTAATGAATCACTTTCATATTTTAAAAAGTAAATGAGAACTAACAATAAAGCAAATACTTCATTTTATTGTATCTTTTATGGTAATAATAACAATCGATTATAGCTGCGGTTCTTGTTATTAACTATATAGTTAATAGTTATTTTATAGTAATTTAAAGTTAATAATTACTATTTAGTAATATATAGGTTGAAGTTTCCGGCAGCCTAGTCGGGAGAACGTCTGACTTGCGATCCGCAGGTCCTGGGTTCGAATCCCGCGGCACGCACCTCTGTCTTTTCGAAGTTATGTGCGTATTGTTAATTGCCGCCAACTTCAAACGGTGAAGGAAAACATCGTGAGGAAACCTACATGTCTGAGAGTTCTCAATGATCTTGAAGATGTGTGAAGTCTGCCAACCCGCACTTGGGCAGCGTGGCAGACTATGGCCTAACCCTTCTCACAATGAGAAGATGGCCCGTTCCCAGCAGTGGGACAGTTTGTACAAACAGGGCTGATAAAAATATATATATAGGTAATAATTAGAACCGCAGCTCTCGGACTAGACTCGGCACGGTAGTAGGCAGCGGGGCGCGCTGGGACCGCACCTCATTAGCTGGCTGGACACTAGTTAACCCACATTCAGTGACCGGATTTACGCACACAACGTAACCGATATAAGGTCACCGTGACGATCTTGGAAATTAGACAAAACGACCGGCGAACGGGCCAGAATATAATGTGATTTCTATACGTTTCGATAATTTATTCGGAGTGAACGAGGCGGTCGACCATGTCGGGGTTTCGAATATCCTTGGTTATTCGTCAATATTTGACTTACAAGTTAAATGGTAAAATTAGGAGCTCGTTTAAATTTAAAGAATTGAGTTCATAAAACCATTAATTTAGTAATAGAATTTATAATTTATACAGTTACTCATACTAAAAGTTACTAAAGAATACAGTTATGCGTTACTAAAAGTGCTGTTTTGAACTGTTGCTTTAATATATGTATTATTTATTTTCTTTTTTTTATGAGAATCATATCTACGTTTAGGTAATTTACATTTTGCATCTCGCCTGATGGTAAGCGACGCGACGTTGAGGCCAAGGGTAGAGCACGTTATCAAGAAACAGACAGGGAGTTCCACACTCTTGTACAGAACGCATCTACATAGAATGTGGGTCGAAATCGTGGTGTACCAATTTTCGGCATTTCATGTTGAATTAGTTCTTGGCTTACATATGTACATACAATCACGCCTATTTTCCGTTACGGCGCGGCGTAGGCAGATCATTAGAGAACATGACGCCGTATGTCACAGGGGTATTAGAGGCTTAGGAGGTATTGGATGTAATGTTCGCTCACTACAATATTACCAGATTAACATTATTATTTTTATTAATTTAAATGATATATTAACTTTTGTTTTTGAATAACTTTTTTAAACTTATATCATCTTTACTATGCTCATCTTTACTACGCCATAAATCATTTGGCCGCCAACAGAACGCGGTTGAGAAAGTGATCAGACGTCAGACGGTGAGACGGTGACATAATGCGAATTTCAATAAAATAGCATGTGTCAGGTATCCGCCCCGGGGTCCGGTTTTATTCGGTGACACAGAACTACTTCTTACTTGTTTCTGCAATTCGGTAATGAAGGACGACGCTCACGCATATTGACATTACCCCTTGGCCCATAAATCCCCTTATACAATGCCTTGTGAAGGGGATTTTTAGACGTTTTGTCCAAACCCACCTTAGCATATAAAGTGAGAGGAGGGGATTAATGGCCAAAAATCTAGAAATCCACTAATTAATAACTTAATAAACATATAGTGAGCCTTTCGAAGAATTCTTTATTTACAATTATAGCTTACAGTTGTTTTACCCGCAATTTCGAGAGGAAAAATGAATACTTAAATATAGTGAGTCTTTCGAAGAATTCTTTATTTACAATTATAACTTACAGTTGTTTTGCCCGCAATTTCGAGAGGAAAAATGAATACAATACTCTTCTCTATGTCAAGTTTTATAACGTTCAGCCCAGCCATATTCTCAGTAAAAGGTAGCAAACGAAGTAAAGTATCGAATTCATAACAGGTGTTACTAGGTGTCTTCAAATCGCGAGTAAATAGGTTTCTTTTAAGCAAGCGCGCTCCATCGTTGAACGTAACTGTCGCTTAACACCAGGTGAGTTGACGGTCAAGCACAAAACTATTTTCGAATAAAAAAAAACCTTATTGTGGACACTAGCTCAAATTGTTTTTCAGATCGCCATTTGCTTTAAACAAATTAATTTATGTTAATGAGAATGCCATTATTCCTGATATATCAATAACCATCAAAAATATAATTAAGTTTGTATTAAATACAGTTTTATATAATTAATGCTTTATTAATTGTAAAAGCAACGGGATCAAGCGGGAACACGCGGCGCGTGTACTTTACACTCCGTTGCGCAAATGGGCGCATGCATTAACACACTTTTCGTCCTTGGCTAAACAGAGTAAAAACGCATCCGTTACGCGCGGCGACCGCGCGTTCGCCGCACTGCAACACTGTGCGATGTAGTGCAGCTGAACTACTCTACACCGTTCTGTTTCAATGCAGCGAAATAACAAGCCACTGGCATATGGTGCAATATTAAAACCACTTTCGGACAACAAGAATAAAACAGTTTTTTTCTGTCTTGGCTAACTTCTCAAATTAGGTCATTCGACGTTACAAAACTGTATATCACTATAATTAGCGAGTATATTATATAAAACGTATATAAACATGTATGCAAACTATGATAAGAGTGAAAGGCTTTTTTTTACAAGAACGCGTCGAAAGTCCGTCCAACGTGAGCAACATGAATAATTTACCAGAAAAATCTCTACGATTTCACGCCGACTTAATTCCGAATGCGTATACTGTGGTTTCTATTCCGTACTTCATTTACACCTATACATTGTAATGAAGGTAACTATTTTAAATAACTATATATCCAATAAAATATAGCACAACTTAAAATTGACAGTAATTCAATATTACTAAAATATAACATAATTCTTCAAGGCGTTCTGGTGTCGATAACCCGCAGACAAGTAAACTTATTGTTATGATAATGGTTCAAAAGCGACGGTTACATCAAAAAACTTCCGCGGTGCCTTGACTTGAGACTGAATAAAGTATGTAAAGTACATCTTGATACTACCCACGTAAGGACCGGTCAAGGGTGGTCACGATGCAAATAAAGAGTATGCGGAAAAGACCAAAATAAATGTCATATGAAATATAGTAAAATGTAGAAGAGTCGAGCTACGAGACGGTAGAGGCCATCTGAGCGTATCGGCCAGTTGCGACACGATCGGAGATTTCGGGGGTCTAGTGGTAGTTGCACAAGACAGCCTTGGCAATGATGTTATGTGCAGGTGGCTGCGCCGGCGCACGGAAGGTGAATGTGGCGGGATGTGTGTCACAGCGGCGGCCTTGACTCCCCCCTCATCCCAACCCTGCTACCCGCTGCCGTCGCACAAACTGCATTAACTCCTTATCTTCAACCACCGTAAATCTAAATCTAGATTGAACATTTATAACTTAATCGGCCGAACAAATTAAGTACAACACGAGACTAGAGAATGCTATGAGCAAACAGGTTCTAAAAGAAAGTGGCCTCCGGAATTTCTATGAGTCACAACATTAAATTTGGTAGAGCTGCCGTCGTAGTAAGTAGTACTAGTTAATATGCACCGTTACGATAGGAAACTCAACCTTACAGGTAATTCGATGGATGCAACGTTATTGTACGTAACTAACAGTTTTAAAGCCCCAAAGCGGACATAGCAGCTGTCTCGCTCGCACGCATGGGAGTCTTTAATATGAGATATAAAATTATGAAACAAAAATTTACAAGCATTGCAAATGTCAGTTTAATGAAAACAGTATTATAAAATATTGATAGAAATTAAAAGTTGAATTAATTAATTAATTATACTCTGGATACCCAGAGAGTCATGGCGTGTTCCCAGTCGGAGTTACTTTGTTATATAGATATACTGTTACAACAAGAACAACCAAAGAAAAAGAAAAGACGACACAAAGTGTGGGTCAAAAACTGGCTGCAAGAGAGACAACGCTTATCCCACGTAAATTTAGTGGGAGAACTAATTGGTGAACCAAACGACTATCGAAATTATGAGGATGACCGAGGAACGATATGAACGTGAATCTGGCATTTTATCGCCACTGGATGTAACCGTGAGACAGGTGCGCTCGCTACAACAGTTTGAAAAAAACCGTTGGCTCGCAAGTTCGGCTGATCGACGATCGGGTATAATACCGAGGTCTTAGGATTTCAAGCATGCACGAAGAGTCAACGAGCCAAACCGCGCTATTTTAAAGCCGTGGTTTTGTAGGTGCTCCATTGGTTATACCTCTGGCTCGCCGGCTCGCTGGCGTACCAACGGTTTTACTCGCCAATGGATTACCCGCTTTAAAACTACAACAGATTTAGAAAAAGATAAATGAAGAACTGGTTCCTTAACATCAACACCTTATAAATAAACGTGTAATTGTGCAATTTTTCTCGTAAGGACGTTTATTTCGGTCAAAGTAACGTATAATTTAATAAATCACAATAGTATTCTTATGAGATGTATGATGTAAAATAATATTAGTTACATTGTTATCTTAAAAATATATCGCGGGCGAGAGAGACAGATGCAACACCTACCCTGACGCCTTAATACAAAGGTTATCATGCACGAGATTAATCGACGTGATCGATACTTGGAATTACTTGATCTGGGTATTTCGTATGTAGTGAGCGGAAGGTCCGATGGATTGCGAAACTGTCGAGTATATCTACTGGCGATTAGTGTCCGTCGAGTGGGCATCGTTTCAACACAACTGGCCTGGACAGAGGTGGCGCTCGCGCCGGTCAAAATCCGGTTTTACTAATAATGCTCGACAGTGTAGCCTCTGCTTCCAATGAATCAATTGCGTCGTGGACACGCGGTCACGCCATCCGCAGCAGATCGTCTGACTGGGGGAGGGGGGAGGGGGATCTTGGGAGATAAAAGCGTTAGAGACGATGATGACCAAATCAGTCTGAAGCAACTCAAGGTTTTAACAATACTCAGGCATTTTGGTAGAAAGATCAAAGAGGTACCAATATGGATTGTTAGTTAATTTTCTGTTTTTATGCACACCGGTGTGTTCAAAACTTTAATCACAAAGAAAAACAGAAGATAGATGGGAACCTAACCTACTGCCTATTGCTGCCTCTTTGATTCAGTGCCACAGTGTGATTCAGGGCGGTTCCAGGTTCAATTCCTGGTCAGGCAGATGTTTAAGTGACATATTATGCTCATGCAATGCTCAAGTTGTTGGAAAACTAGCATGGTACAAGCAAAATGCATAGCATTTCTCATAAAAATTGCGTCACGTCAAAAATTAATTACAAAATTAATATGGAATGCTTAAAAGTTACGTCACTTAGCAGCACTAATTGTCTGTCATTAAATTAAAACGTTTTAAACAGTCATTAAATTTAATTTAGTCGATCAAATCTACCAATAAATTAATCACATTACTAAGTCAATAGTTACAAACATACACAAAAACAAAGCCTATTTTCTCTTACGGGGTAGGCAAGGCATCAAAGACCATTAGACCATTTGACGGCAAATTTAACTGTGGTTAGAGGGAGATGGAGGGAGAGATGGAAGGGAGAGGATATTTGAGGTTAAAGATGTAAATACAAACCTTACAGCCTAAAATATGTCGATTTTTTACTAGTATTACTGACTGATACTAGTAAATATGATATTATACTAAGTCACTGATTTGGGGGAGGTTTGGGGAGATTAATATATCCTACGCCACTCCTACAATTAAGACCTCATCTGTTAAAAATGTTAAAATCCATCAAACTGCCTAAGCTGTAGAGTGCCAAAGAATTAAATCAAGAATAAGACAATTTCTCGTTAAAAGGACCAAAATCCGTATTAAAAGACTTCAGCGCACATTCTTGATGCGTATTGCATAAGAGTGGAACTTCCTGCCGCCTCTAATTCAATTATTTTTAACTACAATCTTGGAATTTTCAAGGTTAAAGTGAATCCGTAGTCCACACCGTGGACACATTTACAATTTAGGCAGTTGGAGACCAAACGTAAATATGTTTTGTATATAAAAAAAATTGGACAAGCTCGTAAAACATTACCCGCCAACAGCAGTCGAGATAAACGGTATCAACATTAGTACGTGGGCGACCGAGCTCCACTCGGATTTTTTATGACTGAAAATACGAGCAAACCCGGGTTCACTAAAAATTAAACCTAGCAAGATCGATTGATCATATCCTAATCTCTAGATTATATATAAAAAAGAATTGCTCGTTTAAAGGTATTAGATATATTATAAATACAGAGATGTTGTAACACACTCTCCAAACTCAATATCTGACAGGCGTCGTGCTCTTCACATCATCAAAACTCTAACGACAAAGCAAAGATCATCGATGACCTTGACATGACGCTCCAAGGCTGTTTGTTCAAGTGTGCGACGTATCGCCATTATAAATATGTTAATAAAACAATCTTACATAATGCTTTTCTTTGACGAAAATCTGTTTCACAATAGCTGTGTTCAGCTCGAGCCGCTCTATCTACATTTTGACTTCAACAAGTTAATTTACCACAACTAGCTGCATAATCCGGTTTTACCTGCGATCTAAAAATTATTTCTTAATGAATAGCCGATAATTGTGTTTTATTAGAAAGTATGACTTGGTCCCATAAAAATTAAGTATTTGTCGAAATATTTTTTAGTGCTAGCGTCATTTACATGAATAATTGTTTTTTATATTCGAGCCTGCTGTTAGAAGTCGATTTTTAATTTTTTACTATTTTTTCCATTAATTTAAGCAGCCGTTCATCAATATTTTAACGCAATCAATCAATCAACCAATATTGGTAATAAATGTTAATTTGATAAAACTCGGCGCGATTATTTCTTATTTCCCGAGGCATGTTTGTTGCATTACATCCACGAATAATAATTATTACAGCATGTTTTAATATATCTATTGCAAATCACGAGCGCACATAGCTGTAGCATTAGTGTAATTTACACGGATACGTCGCATTAGTGTGTGTGTCCAATGGCGGGAGAAGGCGTCACGCACACGTATACAAACTACTTGAACACAACCAAATGACGAAAGCCATCGTGATTTGCAGCAGCTATAACTTAATGTACACGTTGGAATTTCATTGAAACTACTATAGTAATAATCGAGTATAATTAACGTAGATATTGTACTATTCATAACTTGGAAAATATTTTAATAATAAGATATGATTATCCACTTGTCGTATTTCAATTCGAGTATCAAACTATTACTGAAAGTTGCCGCTTTAGCGTAAATAAAATTAAACCAAATTAAACGACGATTCTTTAAACTTTTATTGCTTAGACATAAATTTATGTATTCGCGCAAGTTGAGATGATAATTCGAGCCTAGCAGATGAGCAGGCTACCTAGGTTTTGCTTATTTATTATGTTTAATTAGATACGCTTTAGAGTAAAAACAACGTTTAGTGACTAGATATGTAAAGGCAATTCATTCGCTGGAAGGGGAAAGTCGAAAAAGAACAGAGTGGTATTTTTTAGGAGAACCTCATGTTTGGAAATGAAAAGTGGGATGTTTATGGTTCTTAGGTTTTCGTGATTATCGCATTGAAATAAAAAAAAGCTTTAAAAGGATTTATCGCGTATATAAGTTGACTAACCTATATACAGTAATTATGATGATGATTAATGTATGCAGGGTGTGTATGAAGGGGTCACGCGCGGTCCGCGCCCGTCGTCGCCTGCGTCGTTCGCGCCTGGTCGCGCGTTTGACCCACATCCCCCCGCCCTTCCCTTACCCCCCGCAGTACAGTTACCGAGACCAGTTTTTACCACGCTGTATATAAAGCATCCTATCCACTGAACACGAGAAGCAATACGATCAACTCAAAATAATCTGAGTTATCGTACCTGTCTAATTATGAATGAACGATGATCGAAGCCTTGACCAATGAGAGCTCTGATTTTCGGAATTATGTAAAATTGTTCATTCAATATAATACAAGTAGCCCAGACTATATATCTAATGCATAATAACCAACTGATCCTATGTTTATGTCATTCATCTGATTATGATGAAACTTAAGTAGTTGGTACGTTACTGTATAAAAATTAAAGGTTTATGCGGGTGAAATAGAGGGGATCAGCTATTATTCAAGTCAGGGTGCGCATTATAACATAAATTAAGCAAAAAAAATAATCATTAAAACACGTTAACTAATCAAATCTACTGTGTAGTAATATTATGTTAAGCGAAAAAAGTCAACAAAATGACGCACATTTAAATAGTAGGTATATTACAAGTATATTAGCTGTGGTAAAAACGGCGATGATCTTCAAATGTAACTTTTTTTATCGCGAATAAGTCCGCGTTTGACCACCAACTCGCTGGTCGATAAGCGACGATGTGGTCGAAGATAGAGCACGCAAATATCTATTCCTTCTAACCTTGAAAATACACATATTTCTCAGAGAACAAAAATATGTCTTTGGATATGGTCCAGGCTATTAGATATACAGATATAGACTGGCCTTGTGGCTCAGTTGGTAGTGTGTCTACGTCTACCTGCCGAACTGAAAGGTTGTGGGTTCGATCCCCACCCAGGGCAAACATTTGTGTGATGAGCATGGATGTTTGTTCTGTGTCTGGGTGTTTCTATGTATCATATGTATATATTTACAACAAAAAAAAGTATATATGTATTCTATCAGCCATCTAGTGCCATAGTACAAGCTTTGCTTAGTTTAGGCTAGATGGCGTTGTGTGAAATGTCCACAAATATATTTAAATAAATAAATATAAATATAAATAAATAAATTTATTTATATTTATTGATTTATACAGCGACAGTATTTATAACTTTTGCTTTTACAATATTAGTTACATTTATCGCATAATATCGCTCACAGTAAGACGCCACCTTAAACACACTCCCGTGACCTACCGTCACTCGACGAAAGTGTTGCCCGAATTTTGCTTTCCACGGAATATTCGGTCATTTGATGACGAGCCAATAGAAAGTAATAGTTAATCGGCTTTCCTTAATTCGCCGACACCGATCTGCGATTATATTTAAGCTTACAATACAAGCCAATAGGTATATATCCGTCTAATAGGTGATTAGCAAATATTAGACATCACGTGTTAAATATATTAATTTCAATTCACAAGGATGTTTGGATATGGACGTTTAACGAAGCCTCACATCGCTATGAGGTATTTCGATACTAGAAAGAACTTACTAGCTTAAAATCACGGCATCGATCTACATATTTTCGTAGTACGATATCGTAATACAAAAGACTTTAACGCGCGCACCATTTCCCTTTTACCGACTTCAAAAAGAAGGAGGTTGACAGTTCAGCTGTATTGTTTTATGTTAGTTACTCCGTTATTTATAAACGAATTTTCAAAATTATTTACCTACTGTACTACTTCCACAGTACTTTTTGTTATGATTATTCCAATTATTCAAAATAGGTAACAGTCTTTATAATTTACTGAGATCTCTTTTTTTTTATCTTTTATTAAGTACAATTTGAAATATTAAATTAAATATTTTAATAATAATTACTTAAAATTTAAACATTAATGTTTTACGTTAATATGTATTTAACTTTTAATTTTCTTTGTCGTCTATTGCCGGGCTCAGTTGACCACCGAATGGCATGCTTAGTCTTAATTATTTTAAATTTCACCCAGTCTTAATTCTGTCTTAAATTTTTCTGCGATCTAAGTTTGCCTGAAAATATATTATTGCATTTGTTTTTCTTTATGTATTGCATAGTGGTGCGTCATTAATTTTTTCCGTGTGTAAAATAAACAACTTCTTTATCTATAATAAAGAACAAATAAGATCGCTTGTAAAACAAACGATTGATTCAAATACTAAAACTTAACTACGCATTTATAAAATTGCATCCATTTCGGCAATACATTTTAATTTTAAACAATCGACGATTATAATAAAAAAAACTGTAAACACCTTTTTTTAATTTATTTATTTTTATTAATTAATTGGCACAGATCATTCACATATTACCTAGAAATGAGTACATACAGTTAAAAGTACCGAGTATTACAAAAACACTTCAAATATTTTCGGTTCATCAACTTACCGACTTTAGGTACTCGTATATTGTACCAGTTTCTCGGGAACAAATTCGACTTATCTAAAGAACACAAAACATTGTGTGAATTGAGACTTTCTATTCTATAGTCAATTATAAATTCATAATCCGTGAGAAGGTATTCTGTGGGAAACTACGGATATCTATCTACACACCTAGCTATTATTTTCAACCGACTTCCAAAAAAGACGAAGGTTTTCAATTCGGCTGTATTTTTTGTTTATATGTTTGTTCAGAGATTCCTCCGCCAATTATGAATTGTTTTTGGTGATTCTTTTTGATAGGTAATACCTCAGAGGTGGTCCCTGATAAATTTTATCAAAATCGGTTTAGTACGTTGGTTTTTATAACAAAATAACTGAAAAAATGTCATCCAAGTAAACGAATTGCGTATTTTGAAGTAGGTATTTTCAGTTTTTTTACTATAATTATGTCTTATCGGACCAACATTTAGATTTTAAACATAGCTTCGATTCATAAATACTAGTTATTTTATTATTAGTCCACGCTTCTATTTTAGAAGGCCTATTACAATACACGTAACTTAGACAACATTTCTCTGAATAGGCCAATTCCCAGATCCTAGCATTGGAATCTATTAAGAAACATGGCAAAAAGCTCATTAGCAACGAATTTGTTTGAGTTTGAACTAAACCCAAAAGCTTACAGCGTGTTTTATCTAAATTAATTTAGAATCAATAAACGCCCATGCACATGTGTTCCATATAACTAAAACAACACCAGATTTACAAATACATACAAGAAATGTATATAAACAAACCTGTGTATCATGTACAGAGATACACAGATACCGTCACGATACGTAGATAGAGATGTATACCGTCATGACAACTTGCTGAAATTCTTCGGAACGGAACCAGTTTAAATAGCCTATTTCATAACTTGTTAAAATAAAACGAGCATTGCAACAGAATGAGGTATTCGGTCGAAATGTCACGAATTTCGATCACGACTTTTTTTTATTAAAAAAAACGAGATCACCATAAAAAATATAATTATAGGAAACTCACCGGGGGATGAGGACGTAAAAATAGACTTCTAAGAAACAAAAGTATCACGAATTCGTCAGCTGAATATTGAGTAATCATTAACAAGTATTTTATGATTAAATGCGCCAACTTTTGATCACAATTCATCTTATGGACAGCGACGATGTAATCGAAGATAGTGACCGCTTACTCATGAGATGCCTTTTCACTCGTCTTGAAGATATCCAGGTTGTATTTATTAGGAATACCGGAGCTGGTAGTGCGTTCTACTCCTTAGCAATTATTTTTGAGGTGATTCGTTTTCCAGACAAAATAGTCTAGTAAAAATAAATCCATTTGTATGGAGCAGATCACAGTATTTGCAACTGGGGGGATTCTTTCAAATTATGATAGTGAAAATAACTAAAATTCATAGATCAACAATAATCCCCGATTTATAGACTAGCTGCGTTCCGCGGTTTCACTCGCGTAGTTATGAAAAACGGTGATGATTATGATGATGATAAGTAGCTTATGTCCGTCTCCAGGTCCAAAGCTATCTCTATACAAATTTTCATAACGATCGGTTCAGCCGTTTGAGCGTGTAAAGGTAACAAAATTAGCCTTTATAATATTATTATGAAATTGTGTCAAATGTATTTTTAAACACCAGTACATTCATTTAAATAACAATATACTTAGTTGTCTTTTATGTTGTCACAAATCTTATTTTTACTAGACTAAAAGTATTTTTGCCTATTGTGGTTGAAAGGAGTATAGTTTTACACGTTTTGGCGATAAATCACATTTATTGGAAAAAAAGTTGAGAATAATAGCAAAAATTTCAATTCAATATTTATCCACATTTTTCGATAATTTTTTTTTTAATAAATTTACTTTTAATCTCCTGTTTTCTTAAATAATACAAAAAATCAGACTGGGAATTATTTTAAAGGATCATTAAAACGGTTAACCTGGGATTTTAGGAACTAACTGATCTATGTAATTATGTTATTTAGAGGAAGGTCTAAATAATGTAATATTAGAATCTCTTTTTTCATATTGTGTAATAAATATAATGATTAGCTGCGTTCAGTGACCAATGATCGCACACACCTGCGCGCGCGCCGGTGAAAGCTACCACCACGACTCTCACGACTCCTTCGCTACCTTGATACTAAAGTGGGGAATGTCGCTCGTACTATCACGATAAGGGCGAGATTTCAATGATGCGCATGCGCACGGTCACGCTTCGGACCTTATTTGACCGACGTCAAAAAAGAAGATTCTCAATTCGGTTGTACCTTTTATGTTTGTTACTGTATAAATCCGTCATTTATAAATCAATTTAAAATTGTCCTTTTTTGTTTGAAAGTATATACTTTAAGATTAATCTCGCAGAAATTTCGTCAAAATCGGTACAATACTTTGGTTTTTAAAACAAAATAACTGAGAAAAAAAATGTCATCCAAGTAAACGAAATTACGCGTTTAGGAGTGGGTTGATTCAGGTTAATTATAAAAAAAAAAATAAGTTCAAAAACCCGACAACTGAAAAATCACACTCTAAAAAGTATGCAACAAGAACGTATTCTCATCTGAAATTATTATGTACAAACTATAAGATATGTATCGTGTATTAAATAAACAAATTACATGTAATAAATATTTTATTGTATTTCATACATATTCATCTCCTCTGGTTATC
The DNA here is from genome assembly GCA_947563715.1 of Lycia hirtaria. Taxonomy (NCBI): domain Eukaryota; kingdom Metazoa; phylum Arthropoda; class Insecta; order Lepidoptera; family Geometridae; genus Lycia; species Lycia hirtaria. Next base: position 3,308,259 of record OX387379.1, read on the forward strand.
CTCAAAACACCACCATGAATGCATGTTTTCGGCAATTATTTTTAAGATAGGCAAAGTGCTATTACTAATTATATAATATATACTAATCTAATTATTAATACAAAACGAAAACGGCCCATTCATCTTTCTAAGTATATTTTTGATCCCAAAATTTTGCAATTATATTAAAACCTTAAAAGTTATCCTCTACATTAAATCTTAATAAACATATTAACAATCTGTTATCATTGTTTTATCATGTGGTTATTTTTGCGGCATTGTATGCAGCTTCTCACAACCAAACAGAATATTTTTAATGATACAATCAAACATTAGTGCAGCTTAGTGGTGAGACCGTCTGACTTGCGATCCGCAGGTCCTGAGTTCGAATCCCACGGCACGCACCTCTGTCTTTTCGAAGTTATGTGCGTATTGTTGATTGCCGCCAACTTCAAACGGTGAAGGAAAACATCGTGAGGAAACCTACATGTCTGAGAGTTCTCAATGATCTTGAAGATGTGTGAAGTCTGCCAACCCGCACTTGGCCAGCGTGGCAGACTATGGCCTAACCCTTCTCACAATGAGAAGATGGCCCGTTCCCAGCAGTGGGACAGTTTGTACAAACAGGGCTGATAAAAAAAAAAAAAAAAAAAAACAAACAAACATTATAATTCAAGATTCTAAGTGTAGCTTAAGGAAAATATGTTTTCCAAAAAATAACTAGAAATTCAATTTGAACTAAATAAATTTATAAAAACTTATTTAGTTCAAAACGTATTTAGATTTAGTTTTAAAAGTTAACAAAAAAAGTTTTTATGTTCTATTTGCAGGTAAAATATGTTTATGATCATAGTTTACAGTTATGATCGAAATACTTGAATGCGCGAGCAAGACAAGTTTTTTTTGTATCTATAGCGTCTTAATGTATTTTACTGAATATATGTATGTATGTATGTTCAACTCTGTTAAAAATCGATTCTGCTTCGAACTTTATCGATACAAACTGACCTGACTACAAATACTTATATACTCAATCACACACTCACGCCGTGTCTTCACGCAGTTACGAAGAGTTTCAAGGAAATATTGAAATATTATTTTGACGTGACAACGTCTAATAAATCGAAGAACGCCGGCTGCACGCACGAAAAAGTATGACTCATTGTCCCGTTACGTTAGGCTCATTGTCCCGTTACATCATCATCATCATCATTCCATCAATGTTTTTTTATGACGTTGTCACGTTAAACTATCATCCGTAAACCGACTATACAGACAATTTTTTTTTTCAATTCAGTCTAACAATAAAATCAAATTAATTTATTTCTCGAGAGTGAATGGCAATAAATTGTAATAATTATGTGTAGTTAATTTAACAATTATGTGTGCGGGCCGGTAAAGCGTTGTGTAACAACTAATTTTGAATGCATGCCGATGACCGCCGAAACCAAGAGGTGCGGTGACGGACGTCGATGGAGTGTTGCGTCAACTGTCCACCGCACAACCATCAGGCGATCCGATAAACACCAAGACGTCGCATTTTGTGTTAAATTATTCAACTGTATTTATTTACTTCTCACGACATTTTTATGCACCATATATTAATTCTGTCAAGCGACTTGCTTACAATGCCAGTAGGTATCACAAGTTTTTCAAGAATGCTGAGCGCGTACGCTCCTCATTTAACTCACTATGCCATAGCGGCGGCAGACCAAACAATAAAGTACGCGACATATTCTGAACAATAGTCACAGAAACGATACGAATCTGCAATACGTCGCTGACGTACGCTCGACTTCGCTCACTATGTCGCACAATACAATTCTTCTATATCCAAATTCGCGCGTTTGAACGCGCGACAGCGAGCACGGTCGACGACCTGAACTGCGGATATCTCCATCATTCAAATATTTGTATTGCGCAACGTCCACTAATACTTAAAACATACCTTTACACTATATAATGGTGAATATTCAAATCAAATAGGTTATCGTAGAATTTGAGCACGTAACATAAAAAGTAAACGATGCCACATCCGTGCTCGGCAACATGATCTTAAATGAGGTAAAATGCAAACAGGCGCACCCTGTTACCATATACCATATTTGACGAACGTATGGACAAACATACGTACATACACGATACGCACAGACCGAACCAACAAAATCAACAATTAGCTGTTTGTATTACATAACTCAAATACAGGTTATCGGGTATATTGTACTCTATCTGTCTTATTAATAAACGTATTAGTATTAGAATAGTGACAAGATCCGGTAAATCATTTTGCGAATGAGTGTTCATCATAGGAAGATACCTAGTTAAGTAGATTGATATATTCAAAAGAAATAACTAACTCTCCAATTATATTATTACCGTCTGTTAATAAACATATGAAAAGCCCCTTTTGGACATATGTCATCTATCCACACCTGCGACCACGGACACTGCAAAGTTTTTGAAACGTTAGGACTGTTAGGAGTTATCACAGTCTTGATCGATTGCTAGGACGCTTGTGATGGTCCCTAGTCTTAAAATAATGTAAATGAAACGTGATAAATCCCTTAAAAGTTTATTAAACAAAGGTTATATATGACATTATGTATCTTTAATTACCATCAATAAGGAAAAATAAAATTATTTTTCAGGTAATTTAAATTACTTATGCGGGAAACGGATTGCGGTATAAATGGGTGAAGAATACCCCTACAGTACCTATATAAACAACTGCCACCGCTATATTTGCACAAAATAAAAAAACCGGACAAGTGCGAGTCAGACTCGCCCACCGAGAGTTCCGTACAAACTAGTAGATAAAAGGGGGGAAATGTATATATACTTTTTAATATTTTCCTCATAAGCCGCAAAATATACATCGTAAAAAAAATTATAAACCTGTTTTAGCTTGTGCTAATGAAGCTAATTCATAAGATGCCCCACATGATACGATTAAAGTCTTTAAAATTTGGACCTTCCTTCCTTGCTTGCTTAAAGATCCTATTTTTTTAGATTAAATTGAAAATGTACAGTTTTCGGATTTTTTCCCCTTATTTGTGCAATATAAAAATGCTTCTTGGCATATTTCACAGTTATAGGTCAACGGGAAGTACTCCATAAGTTTTGATTTCCTTGCGAGTGTCGAAATACGTATTTTTTGCGACATATTCCGCTGTAACTTTTTTTTATGAAAACTGAGAAGTTTGATTTTCTCTCTGCAGCAAGAGACTATGAATATGCGTATATGGTTTTAATTTTAACTCGATACCTTCACGCGTTCCCGAGATACAGGTCTTGACAGACGGACAGACGGACAACAAAGTGATCCTATAAGTTACGTTTTTCCCTTTTGAGGTACGGAACCCTAAAAATGCTTCAAAACAATTTAATTAACTGAAAAGAGGGAAATAACTTTTATATAAGACCGGAAAATTAAATGGGTATATTATATATTATATGGTATATTACCCTTACTTGGGTAAGACGTACCTAAGTAGGTACGTCTTACCCAAGTAAGGGTAGGGTTAATTATTATTTTTCCATTTTATTTAACTGATTCTTTATTTATTATTATTAAATTAATTAGATTGTTTTCAAGTCAATTAAAAAGTATACTATACGCATCATCATCCTAATATCAATAATACAATCATCATCATCATCATCCAGGCCGGTTTTCGGCTATGGCGATAGCTTCTGCAAGCAGAAGCAATCAGATGCGCGTGACATATTATAGTGCATAAGTGGGTGTGCTTACACAGATGCACTCTCACGTCCTACTCCTCTATATCCAGTGGAACGGAAGACCGCTACGACCGGCGAGGGACCGACAATAATACAATGTTTGTTCAATAGCATGGGTTTCTGCTTAAAATAACAGATACGCTGTCTCCATTGCAGAATACTTCTACTCCACTGGTTGTCAGATTTCCTATGGCCAGCCTATTGCCACTACAACTTGACTGACTCGGCTATGTATCACTTCCGTTCTTTGTCGGATAATATACTACAACAGTCACTAATCTAATCATAACAGACTCAATGCATTATTTAATTATAAACCGATAAAAATGGGTGTGTATTTGTCGATACTTGTTTTTTTAAATCGTAGATTAAGATAAACTTATCAGATTGCAGAATACGAAATCGTTTAAGATTTTAAACTGAAGAGCACACTATTTTACCTATGCGTAATAATATATCGACGGTTAAAAGGCAATAGGGTATAAGCGACATTTTAATCAAAATGTCAAATTTATGAGTTATGAACGCCATCGTACTTAAAATTTTGCGCTTTTTCATTTAGCATTCATAACTCGTTTTTGGCTAAAATGTCGCTTATACCCTATTACCTTTTGACCGTCGATATGTAGGTGCTATCAAAGTATCCGTTTCGAATTTTTGTGCATCAAAATGTTGATACATGACTGTATATTTGCTCGACAGCCCGAAAACAAGGGCAATGGTTAAGTTTTCCATAATCTCCTGCAAACATAACAGCTTCACCAATTTTGATGGATTAGGTATTGTTAGATGTAGACCACATCAGAGCTCATACATAACATACTGAAGTTATACGCGCATTTGATTTTTATTTTTCAATTGATCATCATCATCATCTCAGCCATAAGAAGTCCACTGCTGGACATAGGCCTCCCCCATGGATTTCCAAAAAGACCGATTGGCGCGCGGCTTGCATCCAGCGTCTTCCCGCCACTTGTATGGTCTTGTGCTTTTCAATTAATTATACTTATTCGATATTTGAATTCAAAATGTAAATATCATCGTATAAATCAAAAGAGGTACATTAAACATACATTAAAGTTACTGTAGATTCACAGAGCGTTCTCGAAGATCAGGGTACCGTCGACGTCGCCGGAACATGTAATAGCAGGACACGAGCGTTTTACTCGCGAAGGACGAACGAAAACGCAGAATGCCTACAAGTCGACTTAATAAGGCAATGAACGACGCACTGATGCAACACGTATCTAGGAACTGGCACTAACAAAACCAAACTACAAGACTCTTTGTCCTTTAAAATAATATAAATTCAAGACGTATATCTCCTTTGTTCGGATGTTAAATGTTAACTTTAATCATTATTTAGGTATTGATGATATGATTTTATGACTTGAATTTTTACCCGACTGTGTAAGAAGAAGGATTATGTTTTTCGAGTGTATGTATGTTTGTATGTTTCTATATGATCGCCAACAGCCTAAACGGCTTGACCTATTTAGATGTGCGAGGTGTAGTTAGATTCGTCTTCACTTCCAGAGTATCATAGGCTATATTTTTTGCAATAATAATAATAATATATTTCTCGCAAAAATATTTTTTTTTTTTTTTTTTTTCGATACCTCCAGAGAACTTTTTCGTAATATAGAAATAGTTTTACTAGATTTATTCTAAAGAATACGCTTTATAATCTTTTATAGCGATTTTACGCATACTTTCCCACAAAAAACGTACACTCAACAGCATATCAAGCGTAACGAAATCGTAAGTTAGACTGCAAAAGCTGCTTTTCTGCAATCGGGTATTTTGTTTTTCTTTTAACATAGATAGATACTTGTATTACACGGAATCATTTTAAGAAACTTACGTATTTCGATATATTTGCGATTGGTTGATAGGGAGCGCCGTGACGTCATCCTGAGAATTAGGCGAATAGATTGTGTGTGCAGAGCGTAAGGGTCCGTGTTTGACAGGAATCAGGCGAGTAGATTGTGTGTGCAGAGCGTAAGGGTCCGTGTTTGACAAGAATTAGGCGAGTAGATTGTGTGTGCAGAGCGTAACGGTCCGTGTTTGACAGGAATTAGGCGAGTAGATTGTGTGTGCAGAGCGTAAGGGTCCGTGTTTGACAGGAATTACTGCGATTTTTGTTGCTGGTAAAGCAAAATAACTATTAAAACACGCAAAGTATCGACGGATTGAAACCGAAAGTCTCTTCTAATATTAGCCGTCGCGTTGTGACAATGCTTACGAAAATTGCCTTGACCAAACTAATGGCCATAATAGATTTAACAAATGTATTCATTGAAAGAGGGAACTATTACACAATAATCGTGTTCCGAGCGTCATTCGACGCGTGAGATTGTGTTTACATACGAACTGAAGAATTTTAACAATGCCTTTTGTGAACATTTTGTAGAGTCACTGGTGTTTTATAATTCACTTACCTAGTTCAAATTAAACTAATATAGATTTACGAATAGAATATCTCATGTGAAGTAATATTAAGTCATCTAGAAAACATTTGAATGTTATAGAGTGAATAGATCTTCTGAATCGACGTGCTACATCCTCGGCCACACCGTCGCTTAACATCAGACGGGTTGGTGGTCAAACGTACATATTTTCACCACCTCCAACTCGCCTGATGATCTATTTCAAATAAAAATATATATATTGAAGTATTTAAATATGAAATATGTATTGCCGTACTGTACGACAGGCACACATCATACTTCAGTATACTTATACAAGACAGTGCGAACGAAGCGAGTGTCTGCGAGATTGCCTATGAAACCAACAACAGAAAGTTTTTACTACTTGTGTATGCCCGTCGTGTAGGTTGGTAGACGTCCAATCTTCGCGCTGAACAGTGCGCTATCTAATCTGTGGTATTCGGGCAAGGTCTTGTTTACAGAACCACTAAACTATTCTATCTATACACACATCCTGCCTCGTGCTAGCAAGGAAGTAAACTAAGATGGAGTCCGCTTGTCTAGACGGAAACCTGCTTACTTTACATTAGAAGAGAGCCAAGAGCAGCTCGTCACGCGTGCCAGCGGCGTATCGAAAATAAAACGGACCCGGTATCAGTATTATTTGAGTATTAGTTGCCGGTATTAGTTGAGTGATGAGGGCGGCGGGCACTTTCACCGAGCCCCGGCTTTCGGCCGGCGCTCGCCGCTCGCCGGGTATGTGAGACGCGTGTGACGGCGGCTGTGTTGCCGTCTCTATATCTATTAGTAGCTAAACTAAACCGAAAAAGTTGCTAGATTTGATTTTCATATTTACAAATCATGCTTGAAGTTGACGAAGGACACATAATCGACTCCCGATTTTAAGGTGATTTAAGATTGTAGTTATTTTTCTACATACCTGATTCCTATTTCCCATAGAAGCTTCATCGTATGTTTGTTACAATAAAATTGTTGAAATATTAAAATACATAAATACTTACTATTATCATATAAAATCAATTAAAATAGCATACGACGTGCATGCAAACAAATTAACGGTACATTTTAATTCATGGAATACTATGTATAAAACCTGTTTAGATATTTACTTGATTTGTTTCAGAATTCAAAAGTAAAAAGTTGCTAGTAATAGTAGCTAAACTTTTTAACTACCAAAATATTTGTTAAGTTACTATGGGGTCAAAAAGGTGCCAGATCTAGCTGCTAAGTTGTAAATTGGCAACAGTAGACGCAGTCGGAGCGCTCCGTCTCACGCCGCGTCGATAGCTCTCACTCATACGCGGAGGAAAGAAAGGAAAACATCACATTACGTTTACATCTCGATATCTACACACCTAGATAGATAGATGGCTAGTCTCCGGGTACGAACGCGCGGCGGCCGCTCTCGCTCCACTTCACACAACTAGGTACTTATCCTCTCTAAAGAATAGGCCAACAACCTGCTAGTATAATTTCTAAAACACATATCTAGGTCTCGTTTAACTCAAATTTTAATCATTACCGACTTTAAAAAGGAGGTTAACAAGTGGACTATTTTTTTGTTTTTTCCTTTATGTTTGTTACCGCATACCTTCGTCATTCATTTTTTTCAATTCCAATTTTTTTTCTCGAAATGTTATACTTTGAGATTCGATAGTAATGTCATCAAAATCGGCTCAGTAGTTTGGTTTTTAAAAGAAAATTGCGTATTTTGAAGTCGGTTTTTTAGTTTTTAAACTATAATTTAAATTCATCAAGAACTAATTAGCGGAAGTTGAAATATTTTGAAACCCACGACGCTCTATTAATATGGACGGAAATGAAATTGAAAGTGATATCTTTAGAAGACACACACATGCACACATTCACCATCATACACTCACATCACGCACACGTTTAGTTTACATAAGCAGGGCTTATTTTTCTATTTGATGTAAAAGTATCTTCCTTTACTTTACGACTGTAATTGCATAAGATTAAATATAATTACAGCAATATAATGATAATATTATTTCACCAACAAGGCCACCGAACACAGAACCAGCTTTCTATGGAACTTGAAATACGAAAATGAACTCCGCCATCGTAGCCTTAAGACGCCCAATATTTGTACAACAAATGGGTAAATAATTTGAACCGGCTTAAGGCTTTAAACTAATATTGCTAAAGTCAACACTAGGTGTTTCTATCCAACTGAGTAAAAGGAAGGTAATGTTTTTTAATACATTTTGAACAACAACCAACCAACCTAAAATATGCTTATTTATAGACATATTAAGCGCGGATTTGTCATTTACATATATAGATAAAAAAAACAATGCAAAGGCTGACCACATTTTTTTTCGAGTCGTGGCTAAAAAAATATTGATCAAGACAGATAGACAGATACACATAAACAGACGACAAACTTATAACAATCCTAATTTGCGTCAAGGTTAAAAAGCTGTAAAAAAATAATCATCAGAATCGGTCAGTGTTTCAAAATTATCATGTTTTCTCTCAACACTGACCTTGAAAAGACCTAGGTTATACTGCAAAAAAACAAGAAAGCCGGTTTTTTTTATTCCAAATTATGTCGTCCCAGAACTCAATTAAAATGAACTTATGAATTGAGAAGGAAATAAACTGTAGAAAGTTTATTAAAGCGGTGAAGCAACGAGTAAAGCCGCGTACGCACATACGAACAATTGTGTTGCGTTACATGACACGCGGCAACTTTGTTTACATGTGGGATGCAACAAACGAGGAAAGAACAGCGGACACCATTTTGTCATAAACAATAACAAAGTATGTATGTTCAGTTTGTGTTTGTTTTGATTATTATTATTTGATTTGATTTAATTTAATTCTTACTTACGTTTTAATTTAGAATGGCATTTTTTTATTTTTTTTGTCATGTGAGTATTATATCTTCAATAATGGATCTAAAACGTATAAAAATAAAATAATTTTGAATAAAAAAATAGACAAAACAGACTACTCTGACCTGATAAATAGTTTTATTAAAAATAGAACAAAAAAGTGTATTGCGGCCAAATTTGTATGTGCTGTACAATGTACATACATATTAGTTTTTCATTCACACGTGTACGTTCATTTTCTTAATTTACGCAAATCTTGGAATGTTCAAGCCTTGAATATGAATTGAATGATCTTTTAAATACGTCCTATCTTCGGATACACCATACCAACGGGCGTGTTAGTGTCAAATGTAGATCTACTTCATATAAAAAAAACGACAACGAAATATGACAAGAACATTTCATACGAATAAAATGTTCGTTTTCGATGTTCGCGTCAAAAAATCGCGTTCGTTGATGCGTACGCGGCACTTCGTGCGCGAGAGCACCAGTCAAGTGTAGTGCGGCTTCAATGAACCCCGCTCGCGGCTCAATGGTGTGAATCGTGATCTTAACCCAGATACCGCGACCGCACACTCCAACACACAATCACAATGGATCCGATGTGAAACGGAAACACTCTGATATTGTTTACTTTTGCTTTTATTTCTAACAAACCGCGTCACTTTTTGTCATTTCGCGGCGAGGGAATTGAGGTTTGTTTGATGCTGGAAGTTATATTTATATTCGTGTATAATATTTAGGACAGTTGCTATTTTAATTAGCTTAATTTTTTAACCGACTTCCAAAAAGAAGGAGCTTTTCAATTCGACTGTATGTTTTTTTTTTGTTTGTTCAGCGAGTAGGTACTCTGCCAATAATGTATTGTTTTTGACGATTCTTTTTTGTTTGGAAGGTAATACTTCAGAGGTGATCGCATATAAATTTTATCAGAATACTTTGCTACAATACTTTGGTTTTTATGACAAAATAACTGAAAAAATATCATATAAGTAAAAGAATGACGTATTTTAATGTCGGTTTTTTCAGTTTTTAAACTATAATAAAATTATATCAATGAAAGTTTTAAAAATCATCTACAATGAGACATGATACGTCCCTGTTTCCGAAACTACAATCTTTGATAGTTCAATTCATCGGAATGACCGGAAAAAAGTTCACGTAGTCCGATGGAACGAACCAACCGTACGAACCACGCGGCCACAGCCAATTGTACTTCGTCGCTGCATTCTTTGAGATTTTATATTCACCAGGTAGTCCACTCTTCAATGTGCTGGGCACCGAACACTTTTTTAGAGCTAAAACCTTTAAAAATACAAAATCTAATAGTTTTATACATATCCGGTGGCGAGTAGCGACATCTGCCGCTTGCGCCGGCCGTCCGTCAATTCTTCATTCGCTTTCAGTGTTCGGGCATCGACACATGCATTTTCAAAGTATTTTTATATTTTTATAAAGTATTTTACCTAATTATAAGTTTTTTGTACTACTTAAGTGTTATCAAAGTGCATTTGGTGTAGGTTTTAAATATAAGGAAGCGTTAAACGCAGGAAGAAAAGTACGGCGATTGAAACGCTGTTTTTTGGAAAATGTGAGTACTTGCTTATAAGCCATGTTAATACCACATTTGTCTATTATATGAATGTGCAAATATGTAGATTGACGAAAATAACAATTGGAATTGTTGCATTTAATTATGGTTCACCTACCCACATTTGTGAACATCAATCAAAGATGTTTAGTTTTCACATTGGGTTATTGAATTTAGTGACCTTTATTTTGCAAACTTTTGTCGCAAACTTCTGTTGCAAACTTTATTGATAATAGTATGTATGACTATTCGAGAAAAAGTAATTTTTACTTTCGATATTGATCTATTAAGAGTATTAAGAATACCTGCTTATTTTTTGACTCAAATAATCTTTTTCTTCGATGAAAAAGAGAATTTAAACTTTATATTTTTGTTACCTGCATGAGAACTTCAATGCAGTTATAAAATTTATTTAATTATTTTTAAATTTTGAGCTGTGATGCGATTACAGCCTGTTTTAATTTTGAGCTGTGATGCGATTACAGCCTGTTTTAATTTTGAGCCGTGATGCGATTACGGCCCGTTTTAATTTTGCCTGTAGTGAATATAGAGTTGTGATGCGATTACAACCATATAACAATAAAATATATTTTTAACTGTGACGCGATTACAGTACGCCTAGATATTTAAAGTACTACTAGTACTAGCTTTTTTGAGTGGTGACGCGACCACCATTGTTGTCGCCATCTTTCTCATCATTCCTCACAGATTGAGAAATTGAACGATAAATTTCGTCTAATCGAGGAATACAGCTTATCGCTTCGATACCACTAATCCTCACGATAAGGTGGTCTTATTATGAACTCCCATCGGCGATATGATGGTTCCACCCTCACAACCAAATTTAGAAATCGGTGTATCACCAGAAGTTCCGGCTTTGGCCGATGACATTTTAAAAGCCTTGAGAGGTTTCAAAGGCTAAAGTTAATAACTTTGCACCTAAGACTAGGGACGAGATCTCTGAACTTTGGGGCCAAATCATAACAAATTGCCTCAGCAAAGAGGCTGTACAAAAATTGGTAGAAAATATATTAATATTACTGAAGGCTCATAGAAATGGTTGATATACTATCGGAATCTACTAAAAGTAAAGATTTGCGTTTGGATAAAACGCAGAACTACCTTAGCTTGGGTATCGTGGCAGTTACAAACTTTATATGGAAAACGTTTAATGGCAAAAAGGAGAATATTACTAAATCAATAAAGCACTGCCAAAATATTTCTAGGAGAAGAAACCTGATAATGCCTGTATAAATATATATATATACTTATATTTTGGTACATACATATGTATACATATATATACCTTTGATAAAAGGGCTCGAGCGAGACGCAGACTCAGATGTGGTGAGCCCATGTCATTGTATCTAATCCAGAACCCAGCACACAAGCGTCCTTGTATAGGGACGGCTGATCACATCAAGGCTCAGAACATCAAGATTAACAATTATTAACATGTTCCCAAGAACTAAATAAGGTATTTCTTTATAGATGGGTACTGACAAACTAAACGACTTTTAGGTGCGTGGAAGTTAATTAAAAACGCCCCACTATACTTGAATACGTACTTAACAGGATATAAGATATCGTTTATTTACCCTGTTATGCAGAATTAAGAGCCGACATATTCTATTGAGTCCTAGCGTATTAAAAATAATATATATTTTTATAATATAATCTTTAAATATCCAAATTATTACAATCTGTAGTTATTATATAATTTCAGGCCAACTTATTTTATATATTTCTTAGTACAAATAAAGATTTAACGTTTTTTAATGTAATTTTAGATTTATAATGAAATCTTAAAGAATTATAAAAAAAAAAAAAAAAAAAAGATGTACAACCGCACGATTTTAAAATGGAAAACATTCGGCATAAAATCTAGTTTCGAAGAAGTACCTACTTTATAGGCATATATAAAGAGGCTTACCTTATTTTTTTCTTATTCACTCGTCCAGTTGGAAATATTTAAGGTTCTAATTCCAAGAACAAACCTATGAGTTCCAATGCCTACCTTTGTTCCACGCCTTTCGTGTTCACGAAGATCATGACAACCTGTAACAACTTAACTAAGAAATCAGGGCTATCAGCTGGCGATATATGTATTTTATAATACAGACAGCTATTATAAAGGGCTGTTCCACGCAAGATAAGGAACCGGTCACTCTATCCCAAAAGTTAGGTTTTTTTAATAAACCATGCCGGAAGCAATCTGCCAACTGAAAACGGTTTTTTGGGTTCCGAGATAAGTACTGTGGAAATGACCCTCCAATTACCAAACGCCAAGCATAAAGAAGATTTCCGAACTTTTCGAATAGATTTACCAAGGTTATCAGAAAGGTTCTATTCTCATTCGTGCTAAATGCTAAATTTTCAGGTCTGTAGACCTCAAGGTATCCAGTAATAGATTACGGCTGGGTTTATACAAAGCAATTCGACGAAATATCTCTTATTTCCTAGGACGACTTCGATACAGAATTGATACAGCTATGAGTTTAAGCCCTGCCTTAAAACCGAGCTTCGCCTGGGAGGAGAACAATATAATGAACTCCATTTCGTTTCGTAGTAATCGGTTCTTTCTCGGGGGCATATAACCAACAATGGCGAAATGTCTGATGGTTTAATGTCATGATGGGGTTCATCAGATATTGAAAATTATATTAATTTATTAGAATTACAAGCGGTATTCATAGGAATAAAATACTTTTGCATGTGAGTTGTCTTATATAGCTATTCTCTTGAGAATCGAATAATACGACGGCAATTCCCTTCATCATACGGAAGCGAACGGTTGATCGAAAGAGATCGCTCTTAGCGATAGGGTCCTCAGTTGTCACACTAGTTCGTGATTAATGTCTATTGATTGTACATTTTATGTTGGATACAATAAAGAGTTTATCTATCTAACAAGATATGTCAATGGTGTAATAAACGCCACCTACTTATTTGTGCATCATACATGAAATCCAAGGATAATGCACAAGACAAGGAATCAAGATGTATTAACGTAAATACTGAATGGAGTCTTTCACTTCATGCATTTCATGAAATTACACTGAAGTTAGAATATATACACAGATATTGACTTTTGCTTTCTGGCTGAATGTAAATAAAGATTTTTAATATGGACGGCATTACCTTGAATTGGAAAAAATACTTTTTTCTAATGATTTTCCCGTTTACACTTACATTAAAATGTTTGCGCAAGGTCCACCAAGCAAGGTTTGGATGACCAGGCGTCTGAAGTTAGTGTGGTTCCCTACTGGTCGAGCCAGCCGTCGTATCCTTTAATTCTCGAACTTCGCCCTCAGAACTAGTTATGGCTTAATAGTCTTACCAGGACGCAATATCCTCTGTGTAGAATCTTATCCTGCACATTGCATCTGTGACCTGCTGTTATCAGACGCTTATCAGGGATGCGTTTTCACGCCAGTCTCTCACAATAGAAAGATAGAATTTATCAATATAATATCATGGTACATTGAAACCTTGTGATGCGGCATGTTTAAATTTGTATAATTTTTTTGTCACGGCAATAAGATCGACGATTGTATCTCTATATCCAATTATATCCAATCCAGTAGCATTAAGCTTTATTTCGGAGCAATTTAAATTAGAAGCTAATTAGTCAACTTTAAGCACGCTTCGATTGAGCTGAAAAGCTCTATCACTTATATTGGGGTAAACAGTTTAGTTCAGATTCTAATGTAAGTACATAGTACATTACTAAGAGGTGTTTCCGAAACTGCCATGTTTCCCAAGATACTAATATACTTGGGCCACCAACGTTTTACTAGATTTCGTAAGTTAATTGTATCTCAACCTGGCATTACCATCGACAACTACAATGAAGAAACTTGTAGCTCTGCTTACTTTGTCAACTGCTCATCGTGTACAGATGTTGTCACTAATCACGCTATCGAATGTCAAAGAAATTATTCCAACATTAAAATATCTATAGGTGAATTAACCAAGAACTAGTCTCCCGGGAGGCATTGACCTCATCTATTCATTTCATTTTATCAGAATAAGAAGGAAATATGTTTGACCAAGTACCTTACAAGAAGTCAACCAAGTTATGTAGCGACAATACTAACACGGACAACTCAAATTTGACAACTAATACAACAATGATAATAATACAACAACGCAATCGCAGCTAAGATCAGCTTCTGGATCGAACAAGTGTTGCAACATAGTGGAATCGACACAGATCGGTACTCTGCTCATAATTCTCGGCAGGAGTTCAGAAATTCATTTCTACTGTCAGCCGGAGAGGCGCTTCCATTGACGTGATTAAAAAAGCTGCTGATTTGGCAAAAAAAAAAAATCTGTCGTATTCGTTTTTTTTTATAACAAACTAGTATTTCCTAATATTGATAGTATGTAATAACATTGATTCCGCAAATGCGATGATCCTGAAGATAGTCAAATAATTGATTATTAGTAAATTAAGACAAGTGTTCGTATAATAATCAGCTTAATTGTATTTAGTTTTGCCTTATCTATTGTATATTTACTCTTTAGAAAGTGATTTCTCTAAAGCTCTAAACATCTACCTGGTGAATATAAAATCTCAAAGAATGCAGCGACGAAGTACAATTGAAGGTTAAACAAACTCACCTGTAGTGTAGTTTGACCGTAATTGTACGAGTCGCTGCATTCGAAGAGATTTTCGGTCCCTCCCACCCTTGAGTTTTTTCCTACGGCAACTCTCCCTAGATAATATGGGTGAGAAAAACTTTAGTGAAATCACAATTATTATTAACTCTGAAAAGAATGAAGAATTGACGGACGGCCGGCGCAAGCGGCAGATGTCGCTACTCGCCACCGGATATGTATTAAACTATTAGATTTTGTATTTTTAAAGGTTTTAGCTCTAAAAAAGTGTTCGGTGCCCAGCACATTGAAGAGTGGACTACCTGGTGAATATAAAATCTCTTCGAATGCAGCGACTCGTACAATTACGGTCAAACTACACTACAGGTGAGTTTGTTTAACCTTCAAATATTCAAGGTTAGACCGAACAGACTTTTTCTAGTCGTACTCCTTCCACGGCAACACCGTCGTATACCATCAGCGTTTTTGTGGTTAAACGTCTAAGTACAAAATTGTTTGGATTTGAAACTTTGTTTTTCATTTTTAACTGACTTCAAAAAATTAGGAGGTTCTCAATTCGTCGGAATCGTTTTTTATAATTTTACAATAGACAATAGATTTTATTGCGGTTTCTCTTCTAAAACTTCTCAAACAATATTTTTATAATTAGATACCTAACATATAATATATGGTTTTTACGTATGCTCCCCGATTACTCGATAACACCTAGACCGATTTGAAAAACTAATAGGTAAATAAAAAACAAAATAATAACCAAAATAAATATTTGTTTGAAAGGGTATACTTTCCATATAAATTTTGTCAATATCTTTTTTTTAACTATCACAGTCATACATTAAAAGACTATTATTATTAACCGGATATTTACCGTGGTACGCGTTAATTTTAAATCCCCGTTAATAATAATAGTCTTTTTTTGGTCAATATCGGTTCAGTATTTTGGTTTTTATTACAAAATAAGTGAAAATATATGTCATCTAAGTAAACTTGAGTATTTTGAAGTCGATTTTTTAGTTTTTTTTATGATTCCTTGTGTAAAACAGCCAATCATGATTTTAAATCACTCGCTTATCTGTCAGTTGAAACTGTTAAGATTAATTTACATGTGACATGTGCCCATTGTATTCACGTACACGTCGGTCAGACGGTAGCATTCCTGACCGCACGTATTTGGAGATCTTCCATACAAATCTATACAATCGCATGTGCTGATCGTCATCGATTTGTAAATTGGTCAAGTGCGCATCATGCAAACATGTAAACGGGTTCCTAATTTACAGATCTATTTTACAATTACTTTTTTATGTTATTACATAAAAATAAGTTTGCGCTTGACCGCCAACTCGCCTGATGTTAAGCGACGTTGCGGTCTACGATCGAGCGCGCTTACCTAGAAGAAACCAATTCACTCGCGATTTAAAGACAACCAGATAATATCGGGAAAGGCCCACTTAGGAAGATTATTCCACAATCTAGCAGTCCGCACGATGAAAGTGGAATTAAAGAGTTTCGTTCGGGTTTTTTGAATATCCACCATGAAACTGACGCTTTTACGTGTTTCTGACTGTCCGAGAGTAAAAACATTATATTTATATGCGTTGTAGAAATACATACGCTATTATATGCGTATGTATTTCTAGCTGAGATGATGATGATGATCATTGTTTTAGTTGCCTTAAAAACTAAGACAGTTAAATTTAAAACATACTAACTAAATGATAATGATGTAGTTCTATGCCATAAAAATAGATATCACTAACCAGACCATAACTTGTATTCAATACAAAGGAAGCTAACTTGCCAGCCGGTTTTTTTATTTACTCGCGGTTATTTTCCATTTTCCGAAAAAGGATAAATTATACCATCGATAAAGAATTAATGTGGACATTATTGAGATATTTTCGTGACATTACGTAATACATTAAATAATTCCGTATTGACTAATCAAGAGCCCTAGTGCTCATATCATTTCGATCGCGTTGACATAAACTATGAATTGTATGAAATTGGAGCTACATCTGGTGGTACTCGCATTACAAAGTTTTTTTTTTTTTTTATATTTTGTGATAGTTGCTTAACATCAAGCGAGTTGATGGTCAATCGAGGATTTATCACACAAAAAAAAATCGCGAATCGCACTTGAACTCGATTGGTACAGGACCGAGGCAGACGGTATTATGAAAGAGTGCTCGCTATATTATAGAGAAAGCTGTGGTGTTGATTAGTTTGCACTTGACCGCCATCTCACCTGATGGTAAGTGACGTTGCGGTCTATGGAGCGCGCTTACGTACAGGAAATCGATTCACTCGTCAGAAAGCGAATCCCGCATTATAGCAGTATGAGCGATAAAAGTGGAACTAAAGCGTTTTGTTCGAGTTTTCGAAATATCCACCAAGTAATGACGTAGGTGTTGTGATTTCGTTCAAATCATAGTTTTAGTCAACGCGATCGATTGATAATAAAAATATTTTAAAAGCTGGCCATCCAATGATCCACTGATTAATAAGTCTAAATAATTATAGTTTAAAAAACTGAAACAACCGACTTCAAAATACGCAATTTCATTTACTAGGATGCCATATTTTTTTCAGGTATTTTGTTGTAAAAACCAAAGTACTGAACCGTTTATGATAAAATTTATATGGAACCACCTCTGAAGTTATGATCAACCAAACAAAAAAAGAATCATCAAAATGAATTTATAATTGGCGAAGTAATCACGTAACAAACATAGGTACAATTCAGAACCCCGCCTTTTTGGAAGTCGGTTAAAAATTGACACGCTTAGCAACCAGTGACGACAGTTGCGCCGTATTACACTTTCAATACGGCGCGTGATTGGACGACGCTCTACACATATTAATAGAGCTATTTGGACTATCCCGATATAGAGTCATGTGCCAAATGTTAAGAAACTATGGCTCTAATCTATACTGGCAACACCTATCTATCAATCTATCATAAAATAAATGTCTTCTTCAACTTTTGGATGTGAATATGAAAAACACTCACGAAAAAGAAATAATCAAGATACGGCTAAAAGGACTAAGTATCCCAGCCCATAAAACTTAAAAAAAAAACTATCATAAAACTCAAGTTAGCATTTGAATAGGCATATATAGTGACTTTTTTATTCAAAAAGGTAACAAAAAAAATCAATTTTCAAATCTCAATTCAACATTGAGATTACGTCTAAATACAAATTATTTCCAAATATTCTGTACTACTATCAATCTATCATAAAATAAATGTCTTCTTCAACTTTTGGATGTGAATATGAAAAACACTCACGAAAAAGAAATAATCAAGATACGGCTAAAAGGACTAAGTATCCCAGCCCATAAAACTTAAAAAAAAAACTATCATAAAACTCAAGTTAGCATTTGAATAGGCATATATAGTGACTTTTTTATTCAAAAAGGTAACAAAAAAAAACAATTTTCAAATCTCAATTCAACATTGAGATTACGTCTAAATACAAATTATTTCCAAATATTCTGTACTAATCCCATACAACCTTCATTTTGCAGAAAAATAATAGAGTATATCTCCTCTTTCTCTGTCAACAACTACAAAGTTGATAGTGTTAGTTTAAAGTTGTTTGTTTATTTCTAAAGTTAATTGACCATCAGAAGTTTGATTCATTTCGAATTATTGTAATTATTTTTTAATCGTTTAATCTTAGCCTATCTACGGTAAAAAAGCATGCTAGTACATTGTACATGCTTGTATTTCATTATATTCTCTGTTAAATAGGTAAAATATAATAAATTAAGGATCAGTCAATAAATCTATTGATAATATTACTTGAAACATGTACAATACATAAAATATGTAAATTAACAAGAACTAATCAATTAATTGAGCAGACTTCAAATTATAAATCAATCAAGCGTCATCGCAATTTATGTGCCAGTTTTAGCAATAGATTACGTTAACCTTGTACACCTGTACCTTCATAAATCTACCCTAAACTACAAGTGAATTTATTGTCCGTATGCACGATGCATATGCGCTATATTTCTTGACGACCACTCGACCAGCCACGAATCAAATGGTCCCTGCATAGATTACCGCCCGTCTCGGTCGGATTTAAATAATTTAGGTATCTTAACAGATGATACTTATGTATTCGCATCACGGCTGGAATTTCCTGATGAACGCTTTAATATTGCACCCATGGTTACATACAAATCGGTGACCTTCAAGCTAAATAGGTAAACGTTTGGGTGTTCAGACTACCACGAAGAGCTTTTCTATAATCTGTGGTAGAGATTAAAGCGCGCAGCTATCTTTCTCGCGCATCACAACATTTTTAATTATAAAAAATCATTGAGTACAGATATCAGAAAATTAAGAGGCCAATTTGTTTATTTAGATATATATATATTATTTTTTTATATACATTATAGATGTACGATTGACCACCAACTCGCCTGATGTTAAGTGACGTTGTGGCCGAGGATGAAGCTCGTCGATCTAGAAGATATCTATTCACTCTAGCCTTGAAAATTCCAAGATTGTAGGCCTCAGGAAACAGAGACGGCGGCAAAGAATTCCATTCTTGTGCAGTACGCAACCGGAATGTGGATCGATATCGCTGAGTACGGATTTTTGGCATTTCAACGAGAAATGGGTGGTAATTCGCCGACTTTCTGCTAGTCCTGTAGTGAAATGGGGAGGGTGGAATTAGGTCATGAAGCTCTTATAACGTTTATCTAAGAAATATTAAAAAAAAAAGTTTTAATGAGATATCATCTAAACTGGCAGCGGTATAATGAAAAAACATATTTTCCCTCTCTTCAGTCAATTTAAAACATATTGAAGAAAAACTTTTTTTTTATATTTTTCCTATCTAAATAAACAAATTGGCCTCTTACTTTTTTAATATCCCTACTCAATGATTTTATATGTTGAAAAAGGTTGTGATGCACGAGAGAGATGCGCGCGTTGAGCTTATCTTTAAATGTAGAACTATCTTGAAAAAACACGGGAACTAACATCTGGCAATATAACAAAACTACTACAACTACGGTATTATTTGGTCTCGACTGAACAAAATCATGAAATAAGGACAGCAGCGCCCTCAATGCCACATTAGTTCTCTAGCTTAGAACTAGAATTCTATCAAATTACATTAACACACTTTTGTCCAACAAAAACTTACGTGACTTAGAACTATAGACAGTAATAGAATCGCCCTTGTATAATACAATTTAAAATTAAACAGTTACGTTATAGGGTGACCTGTTTTTAATATTTACATAACTATAGAATATGAATGACCATATAAAAAACTAGAAGAATGGGTTAGTAATGTGATAGACCATCAGGTTTTAGATCCTATATTTAAATAAGTTTATTTTTAACCTACGTTTACAAAGACATAATATATATAATCTGTCTTGATGTATCGATTGACAGACAACTTACGCCATCTACCTTTTAATCAAATTTTGTTGTATAGAAAGGGTAACAAATAAACGGACGGTTTGCCTAATGGTAAGCAACCACCGTCGCCTATGCATAACTACTAGTGGCATAGCTGATGCTTTGCCCGGAGAGGTGTTTGTAGACACTCTCTGTTTATTAAACTAACATTTTTCTTCAACAAATGTGATTTACCATCGATAAAGACCGATAACAATTACTTCATTGTAAAACTATACTCTTTTCGAGCATAATTGATAAAAAATACTTTTGTAAAGAAATCGAGCCACCTCAGTTAGATGTGACTGACAAGCGTACAAACTGCATAAACAATTAACCAGATGGTAATTAATTAATTAATTCATCTTCGACATCTTCGCTTTCCAACCGGCGAGTTGGTGGTCAAACGCGGACTTATTCGTGTTAAAAAAAAAGTAATTAGTGGGAATTCTGTACATAAATGTATATCTTCTCTATTAATAAAACCTAGCTATTCAATATATTCATTAAGCATAGAATCACGTAGCACTAAGGGCAAGTTTCCTAGATACTCGTAAGATTCAGTCATCGATGTCATAAGCCGATCAGTATTATAAATAATTCTTGTTACGTATTCTACGCGAGCGCAATGATAACGTGTCGCTTTTACATCATGTTTCCACTATTAATGTAGACGTAAAGTTTTATGACAAATCAGGACGTACGTAGAAAATGAATGAGTTGAAATATGTACCGATATTTAATACGCGTATCAGTGAGGACATGTGGCGCGTAGGCGTAAATGTCGAATAATTTATAAGCTACGCGCATTCACGTAGCAATTTCGTAGCGAGCTACGAAAAGAAATCGGCTATTGTAAAAAATACACTGACATTTAAAAGATTTAGAGCCAAAAAGTTGTTAAACAGATGTTCTTGAATAAATTGCTAAGGATACTCAAAGTCACCTTTAAAAATAACATGATGGAAATCGGTTTGTATGTTTGAGAATTCTTAGATACCGTGGCAACCTTTCGGTACGAAACTCTAAAAAAAACTAAGAATTGAAATTTCAAATAAACTATTGCCATTATGTAACATAAAAGATATAGATAAATAGTTGATAGATAAATTACATTACATTTTATAAAATTACAGGTTTATACTTTTTATACTATTATATAGTCACTAAAAAATACTATACAAACTGCAGAAAAATTAATTTGACCAGAGGTTTCTTAGGTTTTACTTTGACTAAGGTTATGCCTACCGAACTTTTTTTTTTTTTTACCACAAACGATCGTGTATAAAATGTCAAAAATAACGATCTCATTCAGATAATATACATTACACGGATCTAATCTTACAATAAAATTATAAATTCTGAACAGAACTAAGCTGAATTTTATATACACATTTATTTTGGATGAGAATGCAGGGTTAGCTAAGTGACATAATTATAAATCCTAAATATCAATTATAAATCAGTATAAATATCAATATGGCGGACTTCCAAACATGGAAAACCAATATCTTTAAATACACCCCCGCGATACGGGTATCAAATGATAAGATTTGCTGTACAGAATACGAAAAGCTTGTTTTGATTTATTTTTTTTAAATTAATAATTATATTGTAACAATTCTTTTTCTTCACATGCAAAATAGGTTTGCGCTTGACCGCCAACTCATCAGATGTTAACCGATGTTGCGGTCTACGATAAGCGTTCTTACCTAGAAGAAGCAGACTCACTCGCGATTTAAGGACACGCAGATTGTAACCATCGGAGAAGATCCACACAGGAAACGTATTCCACAATTTAGCGATCCGTGCGATAAATGTAGAATTAAAACATTTATTATTAATTGTTACCTTTTTGTGGTTCCAGAGCACGTTGACTGATGGTTTCCCGCGCCGGAAGTCGCTCTGGTCGATGACGTCGTCGTGTATCAAGGAAGCCGAGTGGATCATCTCGCTGATCATCGCCACCTGCCTCTGTGACGGCAGCAGTGCACTGTACCACAAAAAATATATACAATCAATTAATGTGTACAAATACAAACCTCAGGGTACTAATAACTTTTGTCTTTAATTGCTTTATGGCGGTTACCTATCTATAATCTGAATTATAAAATACCGAATATCATTTGTACAAAAATGTTTTTTTTTTTTTCAAAAGACACTTTATCAAAATCCCGAAAGCTCATTTGATAACAGAATCTTGGTAATAATCAAGTTTATGTATTTAGTAAATAGAAACCTAACGTAATCATTGATATATCAGATAACCGAGCCTTTGTAAATAAGAAGGTTTGTGGACATAATATGTATAAGTTTAGAAAACTCAAAAACCCCCAACAAGAACAAACGGCTGAATCAATTTTGATGAAACATAGCTAAGAACACTCTCGATGAAATTCACTTTCAAACAAAAAAACTAAATCAAAATCGGTCGATTTGTTTGAGAGCTCCGATGCCATAGCCAGACACATAGATATGCAGATACATAGACATACAGATACACAGGTACTTACATACACAGATACACAAGTCAAACTTATAATAACTCCCTTTTTGGGTCGGCGGTTAAAAACGGAAACTTAGCGAACCTAATTTAATAAGTATTTGGACAAATGAAACTACAAAACATGGAATCAGAAAATTGTGTCAAATAAAACATCTGGAATCAGGCAGTTCTATGAAATGGACTCGGGCAAGTAAGTACTGCATACTGAACAGGGTTGCGAATCATATTTGTTGACGACGGAGGATTTAAAATCAATCATTCCATTTGCTTGTCAAAATTATAATACCACAGAAAAAAATGAAAACAAAATAAAAGAAACATTTTAAATTAAAAAACTTATTCAAAAATTATGGCCAGTGCTTGAATACTAAAAAAGGTGCGTTCCTTGAATACAAAAGAGGTGCGTTCCGCACAATATTATTAAATCAAATCATTTATTGCAGTTTGTAGGTACATACGGGTATTTATTACTATATAAACTTGCCTCTCCAGCAAGTATACAATATTAGACGTGGGCTCACCGATTGCTTTTATAAAATTACACTACACAAAAAAATCTATTATAGTTTTTTTTTTAAATACAATAATATATGAAGAAGTTAAAAACTGTATAACACTGTTTTAATCTCTCATTGCTATTTACTGTTGTTAAAAATTAACATATTTATACAAAACAATGTATATATTCCTAAACTTAGTTTCCCTTTTTTTTTATTTTGGTAACAAAAATAGTTAAAATTACGATACTTTTAAAACTGACACTTTTTCTTTTAATTGTGCAAAGAGAAATAATACTGTTCCACTAAACTTTATTTTAATTCTTTCACCCAAGTTTACTTTATTTCTTGTGCAAAAAGTTAACATAGTGATGTAGATGTTGTGCGAGAGATTCGAAGATTCGAGCGAAGTGGAGAAACAAAAGTAGAAAAGCTGACCCTACTATCATAAGGGATGAATAGCTGGGAAGAGAGAGACTAATATAGATGTTGTACACTTCATGTAAATTAGGTGAACAAGGTGTGGGTGAACATCGATGATCGCCACACAAACAGCAACGTTTTGTGGCTGCGGCGCTTAGCTTGTGTGCGATAAGCCTTAGGAGACAAGTTTGTATATTTCGCAAGAGAACTAATATGTTTGTGTATATTTTGAAACATCACCTTGAGAGGTCGAAGGTAGTCATCAAACGGTTGCTTTTCCTTTGTTAAACAATAGAAAACATTTATGTAAATTAATTCACTTTCTAGAACATACACTTTATGTACATACGAAATAATTGTTTCTATTTATTCTTAGTTTCCATCATTTACCTTAAGGGAATTTTAAGAATTTAGGCTAAACTTATTTCATCATTTTAATTTTACGAGTAATATCCAGTAGACAAAGAATAATAAAAAAAAAACGTTAAATTTTAGTTCAGCCAGAAATATGTTAATTAATAGTAATTTTAAAAGCCTTGACATCGCTAAAAATGAGAGAGAGAAAAGTATTTTTATAGTTAGGTACTGCAAACGTTAGATTATGAAAACTTTAGCCATATTATTTAGTTATTTCGTACCCTGAGGAAAATAATTGTTAGAATTGATCTACTACATACGTACGTATAAAAAAGACCAAGAATTTAAAAAAGAAATCAAATGAAATAATGCCTAAATGAGCAACATCTTGGTGCACGTCCTACGGTGCAATGGAACCACATGCGTGGTGGTGAAAAATGATAATGCTGATGATGAAACCTAGCTTTATCCTACTCCTACTGCAGGTTCTCAGCTATCTCTCTACCAAATTTCATAAAAATTAGTTCAACTAATTGACCGTGATAAAGTAACAAACACACATAATTACTTATATAAAATCAGTAGGAATTAGGTTCTACAACGTATGTCAAGTACCTACGTAATACTTTTTTTTTTTCGTGAATGTTAGTCTAAACTTGCAAATAGCATGCATATATTTAGATGCATGATTATTAAAACTGTTGTAGCAGCCCTTGGTTTAACTCACATGCAAGCTAATACATTCGCTTGGATTAGACCGGCCTTGGCCGGTCAAATGTCTATATGCAAAATTACATATCGTGTAAATAGGTATAGTTAGCAAATTATGGTTGCGCATGACTTTTGTTTGTGTTAAATGGTACCTATGTACGTGTGTGACACCCGCTCACTCCGACAGGAACACTCAACACTCACTACCTACCTGTGTATGTATATTAACGCTATACAAATATGAAATACTACATGTAAAGGCTCGCACGCGTTTGTGTACTGCAACTACTACATGAATGCACTTCGGATCACGTGTTACATTGCATCAAGGTTGATTAGCTATTTTTTAATAATAATCAACAGCTAATTGAGCCAGGTTGTTTGTGGCAGTTATCGTCCAGTATAGTAACCAGTTTTAGCTTTGGACTTTCTAAAAATTAAAATGTTGATTTCGTATAAATCTCATAGAATAAACAATGAATAAAAAAATTACTTCACAAACAACACACAATGATGCCACAACAAAGAATGAAATAATATTTTATATGACATCCCAGAAATCCACGGTAAGCCGACAACACTGGGACACCTGTACATCGACCACTTATATAAGTTTTGAAGTCCTAATTTTTCACGAGTTTCACTGATCACAAGTGATAAGTTAATGAAACTTTAATATGATGAGATTTGCATGAAGTAATGCGAACGACCCCTTCGAACTGATCATCTTCATCATCTCAGCCATATGAAGTCCACTGCTGGTTATGGGCCTCCCCCATTCCAAATAGACCTATTGGAAGCGACATCATCATCTCAGCCATATGAAGTTCACAGCTGGTCATGGGCCTCCCCCATAAATTTCCAAATAGACCGATTGGAAGCTAATTGCATCCAGCGTCTTCCCGCCACTTGTATGAGGTCATCTACACTGATACGCAGATAGATTGATAGATCACTCTTTATTAAAAGACCACATTGTACAAACATATTGAAAAATGACAATATTACTATAGCTAATCTTTCAATAGGCGGCCTTATCGCAGATCAAATTTATAAAGCTGCTGTTAAGTGATACATTTATCAGTGAACAGTATTTTATCTAATACCTTTAAACGAGCAATTCTTGTATACTTATAATAATATATTTATAATCTGAATCTCAGAAACGGCTCAAACAATTTTAATGAAATTTGGTTTATAGGTAGATTAGGGGACGATAAATCGATCATGCTAGGTTTCATTTTTAGTGATCCCGAGTTTGTTCGTATTTTCAGTCATAAAAAATCCGAGCAGAGCTCCTGTAAAAAGTACCTGGTACCAGGTACTTTTTTTTATTAAAAACATGAACTATTTACATACAATTTTAATTTAAATATTACTTATTTAAATAAGTCAATAAGCTTTAAACCGGATCTGCGATAATTCGTAACATAATACGACTGTCGCTACGTGAGAAAAACGACTTTTCCTCTTAGATGAAATCTCAATTAGTCAGCACAAGAAATACAAGATTTTAAATCAAAACAAGACGCACTAGATTTAAATATTTAAAATATTCTCAACGTGTAAGGTTGCGGTGTATCATACAAACACGTGAGTTCACTCACTAATAGGTCGTTCCTATTCATTTATTGAAATCTACCCACACGCATGTCTACGGGATTTACTGGGTTTTTATACACGGGTTTCCCTTAACGTTCCCGGATCTGAGAGATACATACTTAAAGCCACGCCTATTATCCCTTACGGGAAAGACAGAGAATCAACGGCATCGCATGGTTGCTTGGAAGAAATCGCTCTAAACGATAAGGCTGCCTATTGAAAGATTAGCCATAGTAATATTTTCACTTTAATATTTTGGTTGTGTACCTAATGTAGTATTTTAATAAAAAGTTATCAATCTATAACACCAACGCCTTTCAACCCCATATTTGATTGACAGTTGTTAGAGAGTTCAAAATGTTCAAAATGCTAGCTTACAGTGACCTAAGATAAACTTTATACCTACTTATATAGTAGTATACTTACTTATATTTTTATACTTTATTTGATAAGTTTTTTTTTTTTTTTTTTCATAATTGGCGGAGCAATCGCATAACAAACATACAAGAAATACAGTCGAATTAAGAACCTCCTTCTTTTTGGAAGTCGGTTAAGAAACATAAATTTCCCTCAAAATGCTGAACTTTCACAATATGCCCGGGATTTAAGAGATAGTTGTTTAAAACATAGTGTCATCTTCATAGATGTTTGAAATGATATTACTTATCTAACTTTCCTTGTCAGGAGAATGACCGGCACATACAGACTACTTGCTTGAGCTTGTTCTCTAAAACTTTCTACAAAGAAAGATCACAAAATGCAAGGTCATGCTCATAAAAGTATAAAAAGCACCTGGTGTGGTACTGGTACTGATAAAAAATCAGAAGAAATCACTAACCTCGATATTAAACCCCGTGGTTTAATATCGTGGTGGTTTTAACAATTTTGTTCATTTTAATTTACTTTCGCCATTTTAATACCAGCAAAATCCGCGCTACTACGAATCCGCAAGTCGAATTTTGTGACATTCGCATCATTCAGGTATTTAAAATATACCTACGTCAAATACATTTTCAGGGCTGACGATAAAGTACAAAGTACTTTCAGAAATTGCGGTACATCCCGAGAGCGCGCTGTAATCCAAGAAATGTTGCTAGCAAAACTATTTTTTCATTTTTACACAAAAAAAAACTTTATCCTCAAACTCAAAAATTCAACGACAATTACGATAACGAATGAAACAATCGATGACAACTTCTCGTCGTTCTGTTCAATTTCGTTCATACATTTACGAAGCGTAACAATATTCAGGAGAATGAATGTCCGAAAAGTGACACGTGGTGTTTGAAATTAGCGTGCCAATAAAATGTCATTTATACGAGAAAACCCTATCCAATCAAACAAGAAAATCCGAGGTCAGTGGCAGAAAATAACCAGTTTCCTCACGTGAAAATTAAAGGTTATGTTTACTTGACACAAATAAAGGTATGAACGAGTGACGATTGGTTTCCGCAAATAATATGCGAATTATCATAAAAGTAAATGTTTACATTTCTTGTATCCGTCCACGTGGTTAAACACGGGCACGTGAGACTGAACTAATTTATTTTATTTTACTACACTTAGCTAATATGAATGGAATCTCATATTTTATTCAGTCAAATGCTAGACAAGCGCGTCGCCTGTCTGACGGCGGCACCTATTTTAGTATAGAATAGCATCTACTAGTAACGCTATAAAATATTCATTCATACATCAAGATGTCTTGTCTGTATGGTAACATCTTATTTACCTATATATGTATATATAATCCGTACAAAGCGATATCGGTCCACGTTCTTGCTGCGTACCGCACAGGAATGGAATTCTTTACCACCATCTCTAGTTTCCTGAGATCTTGATTCAATCTTGGAATTTCTAAGGCTAGAGTGGATAGATATCTTATAGATCGACGAGCACCATCATCGGTCACACAGTCACTTAAACCAGGCGAGTTGGTGGTCAATAACAAGTAAAAACGCGGGGTGGTTATATATGTATTATTTGAAATAAATAAAAAATCAACGTTTTTATAAAATTTTGTGATGAGACAGGCAAATAGTTCACGTGATGTTAAGTGTCACGTTCAATACCACTCAGAACCGGGTTACAACAAATAATCTGCGTGGCAATGCACTGCGCTCAACACTCCGCGATAATATGCCCAAAAATTTCATTAAAAACATTGCTTTTTACTCTAGTCACAGTACTGGTTGCACACTACTGCTGAATGATTGAGTAATTGGCAAAACTTTATATTATTGGTAGTACTCCTCCATGCGAAATCTATGAAAAAATCCTTCCAATATTAAACTACAACAATTCGCGTGGAACCCCAACCGACACTCTTTAAATAACATATTTAAATTAACTAATGCAAATGTGCAAGCATGATGCCAACATCAACCAAAAAAATAACTAAGTAAAATACAACGCGCAATCATTCACAAAAGCAGCCAGTTTTTATCTAAATAAAACTTAGGTATGCACCAACAAGGTCGTTGACAAAATTAAGAAAAAAATTATTCGTCTATTCAAGGTCTAATAGTAGACATTGAACTATGGAGTCGCGCGGTCTGATATGAACGCAATCCAAACTATTGCCAATCGTTGGGTAACCGACTACACAAGTTATAGAGAGAGCGAAAGGCGGCATGCATGGAGGATCTAAACAGGTTTTTGAATACACAATGCGCGTGTGACGTCACTCACTTACAGGTTGATGAACGCAATTTAACACTGTGCATTCGATTGTGGCCTATACTCTTGCAATGAAGGCACTCGTATACAACCATTTGGACGAATTAAAATTGCTTATAATATTGAATGTGTAGTAAAATACATACAAAATGGGTCGGTAAAATCGTACAGCCTTTTTCGTGTAAATTTGCCTAAGCTACGGAATAAATAGCTAGTTACTAAAAAAAATTTACTACTTGTAAATATTTAGCTACTAAATTACTAACAATCAAACTATTTAAACCAAAATTATTATTTACAACAAAAAAAAGTATATATGTATTCTATCAGCTATCTAGTTCCATAGCCTTGCTTAATTTGGGCTAGGTGGCGTTGTGTGAAATGTCCACAAATATAAAAATATAATCTCAGACTATGTGTACTAAGTACCTATGATTTGAACCCTACTACAGTTCTGATAAAGCGTCATCACTTAAGACAACTTAAGCAGAAAAGCTGGAGTGGAGCCTTGCAGCTTGTATTAGCTGCTTATCTCAGCGACGCAAACGGCCTTTTGCGCTTGAATGGACATAGTGCGTAGCGCATTATTGTAGATAGTAAGTCCATTAATGCGTATGTTGTTCGCTAAATCCGTCGGCAAGTCGAACCAATATGAACATTTGAATTTAACGCGTAGTTTTGTTTTAGCTTTGATACCAATCACTTCACGCAACAGTGATTTATTTGTTCCAGTCTCCTCATATTCATTCGAGCTAGGACAACCACGAATTATATGGCGTTTAGCGCGAACTTTAGGCTCGTAATTCTGGGAGAAGCCTTAGCAACTAGACGATCTATAATGCAACCGGATAATGCCTGATTGTTCTACTATGATTTCATCATAAACATTCTTCTTAGTCGTCATCACTCTTGTCAGAGTGGTCATGGTAATCGTTTCGGGTGGTGGCTCGCTTCACAATACGTCATTCCTCACGCATTGACGCCTTTCTCGTGCATTTGTTCACGGGACCATTAAGTGCAGCCTTTATTTGGTCAGTCTAACGTAATGGCGATCTACCGCGTGGTCTTGTCCCATCCATCTTACCCTACACCACTAGGCTCTAGGCTATACAGATGTTCAAATAAAGTGAACATGTAAGCCTGAACAATGAAAGATAGACGCTGCCTGATGCCAAGTTCACGCAGAATGGTGTGACATCATAAATATAATAGTATATTAATAAATATTATATTCAGTTACCTGTTTTCTCCGTAGACGTGGTAGTTGACCGCCCGCGCCATGAGTATCGCTACCATGGGCCGCAACGCCTTGCCCTGTCCATCGAAGTAGTATGTCGCTATGGTGTTCAGTTCCGCCTGATTTGTGTTCTTCTGCAGCTCCTGCGGGCAGAGGGCTACAGTCGAGTTGGGGTCATGCTCTATTTACGCATATCATTATCAAATTATACATGGTAAGTAGTCATCATCATCATTTCGGACACAAAAAGTCTACTGCTGAACATAAGCACGGATTACCAAAAAGTTCTGTTGTGACCAGGTCTGCAACCACTGTCTTCCTGCAACTTGTATGAGGTCGTCAATCAACCTGTGATCGTCCTGCGTTACGCTTGCCGTTGAGTGTATGGGAAATAGTAATGAGAGATTACAAGGATATGAAAGTAACTTAGAAACTATATTCAATGTACCTCTATGGAGTTCATGAACCTACGTTATAACCTAATTTAAGAAGTCGACTTAAAAAAGAAGTAGACTTGAAATCCTGGAAAAAATCACCATGTACCATACATTTTGGCAAAGGTCGACAAACTTTTTAGGAACAGTCAATGTTTTCCACGACTTATGGATTGTTCTCATAGAAACAAGATGAATAAAATGACATATTAAAGTAAGTCAGACTCACTCTATGTGTCTCTTTCAAACGAAAAAAAACTAGATCAAAATCAGTCCATCCGTTTCAGAGCATCGTAGCTCTGAAACGGATGGACTGAGACATAGACAGAGACACACTTCAAACTTATAACACCTCTTTTTGGGTCGGGGCTTAAAAATTATGCTACATCGCAAATTCCGTAGCGTATGTGCGTATGGTGCTACGCAATACCGTAGACATTGCTACGACATATTGTATATGGAAATATAATAAGCTAAATACGAACCAAAAGCACATGTATATCTATTCCACTTCTTATTACTTCTTTATATTTTTTTTTTTTTTTCTATTAAAAAACCGACTTCAAACGCAATTTACTTAAACTTCACGATTGTTAACTTTTTAAAGAGACCTCTCTTCACTCACTCTTTTTTCTTTTGTCAAGAATGTGAACTGTCATTGAATGTCAAATGCTCGTCTTCGAAGGTTAGAAAATGTGCAAATGTTTATACGATAATCCTTAATACTTGACACTCTTGCAAAGAAAAACGTGTAGGTGGAACTCTGTGATTCTATAATCTGACGCACTTTCTCAGGAATACAATGAAAATATTTTCATTTTTAGAGATTATTCAAAAACGAATAAAGCGATGTTGGGATGTATGGGACCAACCTGGGCTTTCTCTATACACCAATTCAGGAAACACAAAAATTGGTTCTCGAATTACGGAGTAATTCGTGTACACACATAAAAAAATACGGTAAGAATTGATAACCTCCTCCTTTTTCGAAGTCGGTTAAAAACATACACTGATATATATCACATTCACTGACTTCTATACACGCAATGGTGGCTGTCAAATTAAGTTCACGTCTATTTGATTATCACAATTTTGACACATCCCTGTTTGTACAAACTGTCCCACTGCTGGGAACGGGCCATCTTCTCATTGTGAGAAGGGTTAGGCCATAGTCTGCCACTCTGGCCAAGTGCGGGTTGGCAGACTTCACACATCTTCAAGATCATTGAGAACTAAAGTATATGAGCAACAAAGTTTATTTGATTTGATTTGATTTGATTTAAACTTTCAGACATGACTTTAGGTTTCCTCACGATGTTTTCCTTCACCGTTTGAAGTTGGCTTCAATCAACAATACGCACATAACTTCGAAAAGACAGAGGTGCGTGCCGTGGGATTCGAACCCAGGACCTACGGATCGCAAGTCAGACCGTCTCACCACTAGGCTGCCGGAAACTTTCCATAGATGCGAGCATGAAAGTAACAACAGCGTCGCTTTCGTGAATTCCTGAATCGATATTCATCAATTCGCTCTATCAATGTTTGTCTCACAGATGTCGATTCATTGCTGCGGCAACCATTTAAAGTGTTCCTCAAATTAATTCACGGGACGCGCCGCAGAATTTAAAATTGTCTAGCCAATAGAATTTAAAATTGACTATCTGTCGTTCATACAAGGAAAAGGTGTCCAGTTTAAATGGGAAAAAATATTGACATCTTCGGTCCTATTCTACGCAAAGTTTAACAAAATACTTTCTACGTCAGCTATGACATAAATATCAACCTCTGTGACGTCACAGATAACCAACCTGCAATCACTTCATTACCAATCTAAAACTTTACAGTTTCTAATTTGTTTCCTCACGTACCTTGTTCCACAACCACCTGAAGGACTTTATGGTGATTTTCATAGTTTGTTTTCTTGTCGCAATCCGCTGCGTTTAAATGCAACTTTGACGTAAGTGTCCTCTTGGGATTGAACAATCAAAATTTCGGCATAGCGTTTACTTAAATTGTGAAACATCAGTTTTATTGTTCGAACAATGGACGTATGAGTAATATGTCAGATAATGCACCTATGTTTTCCTATTTAAGTAGTGAATGCTGGAAAAAATAGTCATGTACAGCCTCGGTCAAAAGTCCATGAGCAATCTCAAAACCCCGATTATTTAAAAATAAATGGTTTTTGTGACCTTATTCTTATTCGCACTTACATATTGTCATAAATGACGGGATGTGTTGTGCCGCGATGTACACATAAATATTTACGCCCACTATTAAACTGTTAGGTAATTATGGAAACGGTGATAATGGACTCTTGAGCCCTGATTATACCTTCGTTGTTTTCATTTTGCTCTTGATCTAAGTTTCCAGTGTGGACCTTTGCGATAGATATAATATCGGGGTCTTTAAATAACGAGTGAATCTGTTCTTCTCGATAAGGTAACTCCATTGCAGATCGCAATGTCACGTTACGGAGCATCAGATAAGTTGGCAACTAAGCGCAAGACAGAAAAACTAAGTTAACACATGTCAGTACAAACATTTAAAAGTTCACGGTTAGTTCTCGTTTCTAGCTGAGTGTGCTTACCATTTTCGATTAAATTGTCATTATAGCAAGTGAGTTATATTCTAAAGCTTTGCCCATCATTCTTAACCCGGCTTCAAGAGGTTCAAAAACAAGTACACATAAGTCGAGTGAGAGTGAGTGAGTGAGTGAGTGAGAGATTATTATTATATGATATTTCGAAAAATATTCATAACATTTTATGATAAATAGCTTTATTTTGTTTATACATGATAGGCTTGCGCTTGACCGCCAACTCATTTGATATTATTCGTCAATGGTATCAGCACTAAAACAAGAACAGAAACAAATTATCCGTGTTTAATGAATTTTAATTGAAAGTAGGTAAACTACCGGTAAAATTGATATTCACTGACTTAATCTTCACTAATTATAGTCTTTTAACTACCGTTATCAATACGAACAGCACTTTGGTAAAGTTATGATCGGCAACATGACGCCATCTTATTACATTGAATGCGGAGATGGCTCCTATTTACCCTTTTCAACTTTACGAACAAGTAACTTTAGACGAGGTTACCTTTTAAGGCGCGGTAGATGGTAACTCCTATCTCGATTGTGCATATTTTTGAAGATATAAAATTAATTGCCGAGTTGACTTTAAAAAACAAGTTTTTACTCACAAAAAAAAATTATACTTCCGATTGTACATATTTTCATGAATGTGATTATCAAGATGATATTTTTAGGGTAAATTTTTATGTTATAATTTTTATAATGCTCTAGTTTTTCGCATACTCAATTTTCAGTAAATATATTCGTTTTTTAATGTACATAGGTATGCGAGACCGAGTATTTCCTACTAACACCGCCTTAACTGAGAAGAACATGTCACGTGGGAGGTAAACAAATTAAACCATGTCGGGTCCATTTGACCCAAAACCCATAACTTCGAGTTAAAATAAGTAGTCTAATTATATCAGCAAAAATTATAATTAATCATGTTTTCAAACACGCATCATCAATACAATTATAATTTATCATGTTCTCAAACACGCATCATCAATACAATTATTTATTCTTTTTAGTAACTTTATATAAATCAGAATCTAATCTCATATTTTACTGATGTCATTTAGTCTTACGAAACAATAAATTAACAATTCAAATACCACATTTTGTAACTTTTAAATTATATTATATCTCCTTATGTTGCAATGTAAAGGAATAGGTCTAATAATTAAAAAATGACCTTACTTTAATCAATAATTATACATTTATTTTAATGTCGCTTAAACTGTTAATATTAGAATATTTGAATAGAAACGGTTAGTTATAAATTTCAATTGAAAACCAATCTAAGAAATACGATATATAGTCACGGATTGCGATCGATATCCATTTCAAAAATAAATTGTTATTAATTTAAATATCGCAGTCATAAATTATCTTATAGCTTAGTTTTTTATCATATAGATGTATTTAACTATCTACTTAGATGTTTAGGATCTAAATTATTGTTTCAGGAACACATTCCTTATTTGTTAAAAATTCTTCATAGCATTGAGCAACGTCACTGCAAAAAACAGGCGATATATCAAATGCTTCTACAAACTAATACGTGATGTCACCTGCCAGTCCTGACGGAAGATCAGCGCCGGTAGCTTATAACTAGCATCTTGCTGAACTGGGACCGGATTTTGACAAAAAATTGGTTGTCTGTGAAGTCGGTTTACGGCCGATAGTTTAACGTGACAACATCATAACAAAACATTGATGAAATGATGATGATGTAACGGGACAATGAGTCATACTTTTTCGTTCGTGCAGCCGGCGTTCATCAACTTATTAGACGTTGTCACGTCAAAAATCGCCTATGGTACTCAAGCTCGTTTGGCCGGGTATTTAGGCGTTTCGCACCGCGAATGGTTCGAACCGCGGTGTGCCCCTTATAATTTTGAATCAGAAAAAAATCCAAATGACACTTCAGATATAAAAATCTATTAAGTCGTTTATGCTATAAAATCACAAGGATTGACAAGGACACGCGAAGTAACCCTTCCTTTTATCTTAGCAATTCGATAAAAATTGCCATGAACCCTATTTTTTTTTTTGCGTGGACGCATCACGGTCGTATTACGAAACTGTAAATGCGGCATGTTGTCCAACACAAGGTATGCGGCGTATGTTTACTTACCCACCTATACCTAACTCGCATTGTTTGTTTTACTACCGCTAACTAACCACACGTAGTCAGCTCCAGGGATGTTACATGCATGTGAAAAAAATCTAATTTTAAATGTCTAGAAATATGAATGATAATTGAAAAATATACTCGTACAAATATTATTAGCATTCAGTGGTGCCGGTGGTAACTCTTGTCAACCGGGGGGAAAACCCGTGTCTTTTCACGCACACATTACTGAACTTATTTTTATGTCATTTGGCACAGAGATAGCTCCGGAGAAGGAGAAGGAGATAGCCGAAGAGAAGGCTCCGAAATTGTCTATTGGTCGTCAATAGAATTGTACTGCATTCCATGATTTATTCATCAACGAATTATTGTTAAAGTCTGAAGTAACGTGCCAATAAAACCGATTTACCATACACATGTAAACGACCGCTGAATACCGTGGAATAAAAACCTTGGCCGCGTCGTCGCTTGCGGAAGATTCGTGCGTGGATAGTCGATACATTTCCGAATGGCAATACTGACTGCCATTTCTTCTGTATTACATTTATTAGCTGTACATTTTATAAATATCGATTGACTGTAAAAACTGCTGCGTTCCACCGTATCGATACTTTAATGACAGATAAAAGTTTTAGTACGTTCGTTACCACTTGTTACATAGTGGTATTTTATGTTTATTGTGTATTTATACATACTACAAAGTTTACTGACTCATCATTATTATCATTAGTATCATCATCATTTTGTATGTACATTACGTATTTTTTATTAAAAAAAAAGCCGCAAACAGGCAGTTAGCTCGCCTGATGGTAAGAGATAACCGTCTCCGTTGCCAATGGACAGCTGCACCATCAGTGGCATTTCTGTTGCTTTGCTAAATATTAGTATTTTGTTACTCTCCCTAAACATGGTATGTTTTTAATGTTTTTTTAAGTACATAACTGATAATATAAATAACTAAACTAATGTTTCACTTTATATTTATTCATTAATAACTTCGAAGTTTAAACGTTAAAGAACACATTTATGAAGAAAAAAACTGACATGTAGAAATGACTTCTGATAGATGGAACTAGTGAAAGGAATGTTTTGCCAACCAAATTTTTTTTTATCAGCCCTGTTTGTACAAACTGTCCCACTGCTGGGAACGGGCCATCTTCTCATTGCCAACCACATTTAGTAGGATGATAAAAATCAACAATGACGAATTATTTCGGGTACAAAATACATTTTACAATGAATGCTACAAGTATATTTAAGTCATTATCATAGGTGATATCCAAGTAACCTTCACAGACCGTCGAGTGATGAACTAGGAGTTCCAAATACGTCTACGCGATTTATAAATAAAGGTGCACGGTAAACACTACGGTGGCAACATAATATAAATAGAATTTGTAAATAAATGGCTAGTTTTTCACACCCGCGAACAAGCGGGGTTTTTTATTTTCTTAACCGACGTATTGTAAAATTCCATTATCGGACTATTGTCAACGTAATTAACTGTTGAATTGGGTTTTCCAATGTCAGATACATTAAAGAGTTTCTTTAACACATACGCCAGGATAAATTAGTTTTTTTTTGTATGTTGAAATAGGTTCGCGCTTGACCGCCAACTCGCCTGATGTTAAGCGACGTTGCTTCAAACGTAGCTAGACAGTGTAACTATTATCAACTATTGCATTTGTATTATTTTTAATAAAACGTCAATCTCTATTTTTAGCCCCTACCCAAAAAGAGGTGTGTCATAAGTTTCACATGTTTATCTGTATATCTGTATGCTTGTCTGTGGCATCGTAGCTCTCAAATGGATGGAGCGAATTTGATCTAGTTTTTTTGTTTGTTTAAAAGAGGATTTGATCGGGAGATTCTCCTTAGTTATGTTTCCTCAAATGCGATACAGCCATTTTTTTATGTCGGGGGTTTTAAGATTTCTAAACTTTACGTTCTATAGGTTAACCATTTAAGGTTTAAATCACATACTTAAAAATAATTATCGAAATCGGTTCATATTTAGGGATAATAAAATCACATAAAAATAATCATCTAAATCAGGTAATATTTAGGGATAGAAAACCATTTTCTGATTTCGTTTTTGAAGAGCAGTAAATAAGCAGCCGGTTTGACTAGACGGCAAACGATAACCGCCTATAGATATATCTTGCAACCCAAACGTTGTCGCTAATATTGCATTGGCAAATTAATAACTACAATAACATAAGAAGAAAGCCATACACGTGTCTTGATATGTGCTACTAGGTACACGGCCATGGCATTGATATGGCCATGACATGATTATATTTTATTAGACTGTAGCAGGTAACATTGCATAATATTACTCAACTGGTCAATAGTCGGGTATTTTTAGAGAGTATCTAAATATATGTGCGTATTTTATCATATTCTTCTTAACAGGGCGTTAAATATTTTGATGCCTTGATTACGTATAAGTGCGCACCCTGAAAAATATATCTTGATGAATTATTAATGTATTTATTTGAACATTCTTTATAATAATTCTTATAAAAGCTCTTATTTGACCGAGATAACTAAAAAGGGTTTTTAATTATTTTATACGCGATTTTTGTTATTTATTTATTTAGGCACACAAAACAGAATACAATCGGTACATTAAAATTATAAATACGATAAAAACTATGAACTAGATTGTATTATAATTCCAAACAAAGTTTGCCTATGACACTGGATGAAATAAAGACAAATCTAACGACACTTCGCACATAAAAATCAAACTGTGTAGGCTGTAAACATGCAAAAAGCACACTCCATGAAAGACTGCAAAATCACTCTACATCAGACGGATAAGAAGCCAAGCGCAAGCCTATCAATGATAAATAATTATAGTTATAAAAAACTGAAAAAAAAACTACTTCAAAAAGCGCAATTCGTTTACTTGGATGATATTTTTTCAGTTATTTTGTTATAAAAATCAAAGTACAGAACCGATTTTGATAAAATGTATATGGGACCACCTCTGAAGTATTACATACCAAACAACAAAAGAATAATCAAAAACAATTTACAATTGGCGGAGTAATCGCTGAACAAACATAGAAAAAACATACAATCGAATTGAGAACCTCCTTCTTTTTGGAAGTCGATTAATAAATACAAACATACATATACATACACGAAATACTTTACCACCAGCTACTCGCGCAGTAAGGAAAATACCATTTCTGCAATAAGCATGTAGTCACAGCCAGCGCGTAAAACTGAGTACCTGA
Organism: Lycia hirtaria; assembly: GCA_947563715.1. NCBI lineage: Eukaryota > Metazoa > Arthropoda > Insecta > Lepidoptera > Geometridae > Lycia > Lycia hirtaria. Next base: position 3,347,350 of record OX387379.1, read on the forward strand.
TAGAGGCCAAGATCCGGCTTTTACCCAAGAGTGCGCGGGTGTCGCGATACATAGAATGTCGTATAACCAGACGACAGTGTGTTGTCACACGTACGTTTATGCGAAACGTAGGAAACAAGCATTTAGAAATGTGCAACCGACTGGTGCAGCATTCGTGCGGGGACCTAGTTTTAGACAAGTTTTCCCAACGGAAAGTAGGCGAGTTAGGCGCACAAACTTGGCGAAAACGATTTTCTGCAACCCACCAGATTTGTACATTGTAGAGGCATGCGAGGTAGGCGTATCTGTCTCGCATGGCGAGAAAAAAGGCATATTTTTTTATTTATTTTTTATTAATATGATTTATAATAAAATATAATTTTATTTATGCGAAATATTTCGAATGATTTTTACACAAAACTTAAAGATTTGTATTTGAGGAAAAAAACTGGTGTTCAATCTATTCATCACACGCAGTTGTCACACAAGCAATGACTGCTTCGAACGAATCCAAGAAGTCATTCGGTCATATAATAATTTATATAATACCATTTAAACAAAAGTATCATTCGTTTCGATATTTAAATCTTAGATTTGACGACTTAAATCTTTAAAAATGTCGCGACATGCAACAAAATGTTTCCTAATTCGAACCGCTCGGGAATGGAATGCCATGCCGCCGTGCTTGTTTCCTAAAAGCTATAACCCGAGTGTCTTCAAGCCTAGAGTGAATAAGTACCTTCTAGTTCTACGTACTTAATTTTCGGCCACAGTGTCTCTTTCTGTCAGGCGCGCTGGTGGTCAAACGTAGAGCTATTCTTTATATTAAAAAAAATGCACCACACCAGTAGTTCTATAAAGTACTTTATTATCTGCAATATTTGTAAATAGACCTTGCGTTTATCTACCGAGTTTACTTCTTATACTTAATGTATTTTATTCATTTTTTAATGTGTTACTATAAAGCTTTATTTATGTTATTTTGATGGGTTCATTCGTCGAGGTCCATATTATTATTTCTGTTAGAAGCTTACATAGTATTTTTAACAAAGTATTGAGGTCTGTCAATTATTATAGACCCTCCAAATATCGGTCATGGTCTTCAAAAGGGCATCGTTATTATGTTTTCTATAATTTTTTTATCAAACGAATGATGAATATGATGAATTGGCATTTTAAAGTAACACTTAGTCATAATAGAAACGTTATTTAAGTACTGCACCTATATTATCTTAACTAAGGCTCAAGGGCATCCCCCGAAATATGATTTAGCAACTGCCTAGATCGTAAATCTGCAAGTCATTTGACTTCAGAAGGTCTCTAGCATCACAAAATGCATTAATTAAAATTGACTGTAACATTTTCGTCTGGAGGTCAACAGAAAGCTTCTTGAAGACGTAACACAAATTAATATTCAAACAGTTATTAAAGTAATAAAAATGTGAGTGTATAGTTTTGATTTATAACTCTTTAAATTAGATAAGTTTTAATCTAAATCTGATATTCAACTGCGGAAGCAATACGAGTATACTTATTCAGTCTAACAATGTCTCCGACTGAGGTCGGAAGAATTATAAACAGACAAAAACATCGAAATTGGTTTATTGAATAGTTTTTTATTTTGAACAAGCGGGTTACTCACGTCTATTTTGAGACGAATTATCCGACTATAACCAGATTAACCCGTTTGTTCAAAATAAAAATAAAAGTGTAACAACCACGTTAGTTTTTTTTTTTTTGTTTAATTTTTATCTCCACAGACACCAGGGTCCGTGACCTTTGTCATAATTATAAACTATTGTTTACTACTATCGTTACGGGAAAATTATTTTAACCACGTTAGATTTCATAATAATATTGAAACGTTATTCGATTCAAAAATATTTATCCGACTGACAATATAAAGGATATTTTTCTCAGAATGCATATATGTATGTATGTATAACCATGTAGTACAATTATGTTTGCCTGTCTCTATAGCTATATGATAGTATGAGGTAGATACAGATCAGATACATTTTTTCATCATTGATAGTTTTGCGCTTGACTGCCACCGCCCACCTCCCTGATTTTGAGCAGCGTTAGACTTATTGATCCCTTGATTAAATATTGATCGAGAAAACCTTCGGGTACATCTCTGTCTAATATTACACCTATAACGCGAAGTAACGTTATCTTTTGTCTGTTGGTTGTTCACGATCCAAAACATCGTGATGATACATCGATAGTTAGATAGATAGATAGAGTATTATTGTAATTTAAATATATATCAAATGTACTTTCAATTTGTCAAAAGTATTTGTATTTTTTTGTGTAAATTCATGTAAATTCAATTAAATCATTTTATGTAAATGTGCTGTATAAATTCTTGCATGTAGTTTATACCTGTAATTGAAGTACCACTCAATATGTATCTCACTTTTGTACCTTATTTTTACTTGATTTGTCTTGGTGGTGGCTTTGTTGGTGTAACAATGAAATAAATAAATAGAGATACTAGAAAATAACATAAAGCTATATTTTATCATCATCACTACTCGTATGAAACGCGAGGCACAGCTAGTTTATAATCGTTTGAAAGGTTGTAAAGATGGTTGGCATAAGGATCTGTTAAAGACTATTGCATATAATTATCGCAGTCACGAATTACCCAACGTCGACCACCACACACCGTCCGCGCTAATACGACCTGACTTTGACACTATTCTATATCAATGGTCAACAGTTTACACTCACAGGCATACGGTAAACATCTCTCGATAGGGTACCGTAGGATCATTCACAGGAAAATACTACTATAATGAAAACTATACACACGTCACACTCTTAACGCCCCACGCCCCGCCCCTCTTTTTGGGTCGGGAGTTTAAAAAAATCCCGACTGCATAAGATCAATTTCTGCAGTGTAAGCTGTTGAGTTTACGTTTTTGGAAGAAAGTATAAGTTACTTACAACTTCACACTAACACGTAAGGGAGCTTCCACTTGAACCCCCATCGCAACAACCAAAGGAAGGTAACCCATCTATAATTCAAAATACATTTGTTTGAATCTTACTTGCCCGAATCCATTTCATAGAACTGTCTGATTTCAGATGTTTTACTCGAAGTTCAATTTAATTTGCCCGCACAGATATCAGGTTACATTAATTGGGTTTCAGTTTTATTATATCCAGAAACCTTCTTGTTTACACAGATTCAGTTATCAGATATATCTATTTTATTAGGTTAGATCCGTTAAATGTATTTTTATTATACACATAAAATTTCGTATTACAAAGATTCGGGTATTAGAAGAATTGTCAAATGAAATTTCTGGATTATGGCAGTCTCTTGAAAAAATAAATTTTATTTTAGGGCAAATGATATTCGGTATTTCACAATTCGGATAATAAATAGATTTATAACTACAAAGGAATCATTGAACACTATTAATTTGTGAATGGCACGATAACTCGAACTGATGCTCAAGTATTAATTACGTTAATTACCTACTACAGTACCTTTACGAAGTGAACACTGGAAGCGTACCCCAAGGCTTCTAACTCGAGCCTTGTCACGATTGTTAACTCAACCATGATGCTTGTAAATACAACCGATGATGTGTGATGAGTACATACGTGGCAGAATTATTAAATGTTATTCTTGGCGTAAATATCGAGCAAGCCGCGGTGAGCTTTAGAAAGAGATTATCGGAAATAGAAAGGTTATCTCTGTCGCACGAAGCGTGAAGTCAGACAAAAACAGAACTATGTTGGGGATCAATTTTGTAAACTACCCACTGTTATGGCGGGTCATCTTCTTATTGTAAGAAGGTTTTTTATTCCATAATAGGCTTACACTTGACCGCTAACTCGCCTGATGTTACGCAACAGTTGCGATCTACGGTGAAGCGCGCTTACCTAGAAGGAACCTTTTCACTCGCGATTTCAAGACACCCAGATTATACAATAATCAACAAAAATATAATCCCATTTAGAAAGCGTGTTCCTCATCGTGGTTGCATAGTAGTTCAACACGCTGTTAAAGCAGAGGTTAGAAAACTTCACGCATCTTCTAAAACGTAAAGATTTCTCAGTCATTTTGTTTCCTCAAAATGTTTTTCGTCGCTGTTCGAAGTTGGCGGTTGTTATATGCACAATTTCGAAAAAGACAGAGTTGCGTGCCTACAAATTGAACCCAGGACCAACGAATTGCAAGTCATACGGTGTTCTGATTAGGCCGCCAGAAACCTCGAATAGATTCAAATTTTCAAGCACTCTATAACTCAATGAAACTACATACTTCTATAGCTCTCTATGTTATACTGTTAATTACGAAGTACTACACATCTAAGCTCTGGTCCCTGTGCTGGCTCGGGACCTTTTTTTAAGGAGTAGAATAAGCTCGTTGGTTCTTTCTAAAAGCAGTTCGTAAAAGGCGACAAAAAGACTGTCGGGTAACACCCAGGGGGTAAACTCACCCCAGCATCCTAAATGCTCACTGGTTTTTTCTTAATCTATAGTTTTTCCAGTGTATTAATCTAAAACTAAACTCATTTTTTAACTTAAAAACTCTTAATTCTGTAAATTTTATTATATACCCACACTTGCTCGACTAAACTTTATTTAATCCATGGGGGAGGCCTATATCCAGCAGTGGACTTCTTATGGCTGAGATGATGATGATACATCTAAGATCTAACTCCGTAGCCAAAGACATTTTTGCCTCGTAGATCACGCTCTAGTAGGAGTAGAGGGAAAAATAGAAAATGGTTCCCATAAAAAATCAATTTCTATAACTCTCTGTGTTATACTTGGTATCATGAAACAGTCATACCTCTGACACGAAAAGAAACTGTTATACTTTGGATATACTCGTACGTATCAAATACGTTAGTTGACCGAGCGAGCGAAGCGTCTCTACATCAACTGGCCAAATTTTCTTTCGTCTATCAGTTTGTTTGTGAGATTGTGAGTTTGTTTGCATGTTCGTACTCGCGTACAGGGCGTAATTTTGAACCAATTTTGATGAAACTTGGCGTATAGGTTCTATGGATTATTAATTATTTTTTGTCATCGGCGATTTTTGATATGATAGGGGTGGTTCCCATAAAAAAGGGGAAGGTTCATTGCGGCGCTAATTACCAACCGATTTTAATGATATTTGGTAAGTAGAAAAAAAACGGTACTCAGCGATATCGATCCACATTCCTGTTGCGTACTGCACAATGATGGAATTCTTTGCCGCCATCTCTGTTTCCTGAGACCTACAATCTTGGAATTTTCAAGGCTAGAGTGAATAGATATCTTTTAGATCGACGAGCTCCATCCTCGGCCACACCGTCGCTTAACATCAGGCGAGTTGGTGGTCAATCGTAGATCTATTTTGTTTAAAAAAAAATTATAAAGTACACAATTATAACAACTTGTGGTAAAAATGAACAGAATAGTTTTTCTTCGTATTTACATCCAGTCGATAGACTAAACAATAGTAAGAAAGACTACAGAAAAAATACAAAAAGGGTTCCTCAAGTATTTCTTAACACGTAGTCAGTAATCCACGAGCCACGCCTCTACGAGCGTCCTACTAGACATGTATTTAGATATACTAATCTTAAGTATGAGCTCACATATCTACACAAAAAATTGAGTTGTCTAGCACCTAACACAATCCAAACATTCAACATTATATGGATGGATTGACTAAGTAAACAAGCATTATGTTCTTCAACAAATTAGTTCATAACATTATAATCTACGTTATAGTTTCCGGCAGCCTAGTGGTGAGACAGTCTGATTTGCAATCCGCAGGTCCTGGGTTCGAATCCCACGGCACGCACCTCTGTCTTTTCGAAGTTATGTGCGTATTGTTGATTGCCGCCAACTTCAAACGGTGAAGGAAAACATCGTGAGGAAACCTACATGTCTGAGAGTTCTCATGATCTTGAAAATGTGTGAAGTCTGCCAACCCGCACTTGGCCAGCGTGGCAGACTATGGCCTAACCCTTCTCACAATGAGAAGATGGCCCGTTCCCCGCAGTGGGACAGTTTGTACAAACTGTCCCACTGCGGGGAACGGGGCTAATAAAAAAAAATAAAAAAAATAAAAACTACGTTAAAGCTTAATATACCGAACTTGTAATCGTGTTACTTATTGAGATTGAATAATCACCAGGATAACAATCCACTTATGCCACATTTATCAAACCAGTCAAGTCGTTTTATTCGGTCGAAACATAGTGCTCACTAACATACGTCAAACACAGTACCCTAATTCGGAGCTCTAATTTATTTGGCTAACTGTTGAAGAGATTATTTTTTTCGGAGTTATTGATATTAAGGCTATGAGTAGGGTGGCGCCGCAGTCTCGCTCGCAAGTGGCACCCTTTTTAACTACTAGTCCATTTGTAATGGCTATCAAAGTATATAACAAACTTCCAGACTCAATAAAAAAATAAAGTAGATATAAACAATTTCTCAACCTATTACAAAAGTTCTTAATTGACAAAACAAACTTGACTGGCCTTGTGGCTCAGTTGGTAGTGTGTTTACGTCTACCTGCTGAACTGAAAGGTCGTGGGTTCAATCCCCACCCAGGGCAAACATTTGTGTGATGAGCATGGATGTTTGTTCTGTGTCTGGGTGTTTCTATGTATCTTAAGTATATATTTACAAAAAAAAAAACGTATATATGTATTCTATCAGCCATCTAGTTCCATAGTACAAGCTTTGCTTAGTTTGGGCTAGATGGTGTTGTGTGAAATGTCCACAAATATTTATTTATTTATTTATTTATTTATTTATACTATTCAATTAATGATTACATGACCGACAAAGATATATAACATTTACAAAAAACAAAAGAAACATTAAGAATAATATTAACATTTACTAAACATACATTTCTAACTATTTACATACTTTTGATTATAATTATTTAATTAACTGACTTTCCCTCTTCCATACATATTTGGCAATTGCCTATTAGCTGTGCCCGACGGGGTCCACAATGTAACTAAAATTAATATCGTACCTACCATCTAATCGAAACATGTGGAATGCTAATAAATAAATATGAATATGAATATGAAAATCCTAAATAATACTCAACCGATGGCATCCGACATGTCATCTCATCTAGTCAAACGTCCGGCCAACTTCTCCTCTTCTCCTTAAGGTGGTTAGATTTCCTTATAAAAGTTTTTTTTTTCAATTACTCAATACAATACGAAAACACTGTATTGACTCAATCTAAATCTATATATAATATTTGATTGTCATTTTTGCTATAAATCTCAACTTTTTCTACAACAGATGTGATTTCCCCGATAAGCCAATAAAGCCCGATATTAAAGCTAACCACAATTACTTCATTGTAAAACTATACTCTTATCGACAATAAAAAATACTTTTGTATGGAAATCGAACCATTTAAGCTTTAGTGACGCGTATGGACTTACTGTTCTGATATCCTCGTATATGCCGTTAAGATCGTCCTCTAGCAGGCGGTAGGGGTCGACGATCTGTGTGCCGTAGTCTGGCAGTGAGCCCGTGCTGGTACTCTGCAGGCTGGAGGCGAGCCGGCGGACCAGGCCCGCTGTGGACGCGCTCGACACGCACGGCCCGCATGTCGGCACTCTCTGAAACAATAACATTACAATACTGATTCACCGCGGAAAAATTTCGTGCGAGCCCCGTACAGTGATTACGTTAATATTGCGTTCTCTTAAGATAATGCGAACCTCATTTTGTAAATAACAAAATTGAAATTACTAATATATTAATAAAGAGGCATATAACTGCATGGTGGCCCCGTGGGATCGACAAAGACAGGTTCGCGTCCAAAACAAACTCGCCGTAACACTTGCGTCTTAACATACACTATCGGTGGCGGAGTAGAGTGGTGGGTAACCCTCTTTCCTAACATATGGTTTAAGAGGGCGATGACTAGCACATGCGTCATACTCGTGATCAGGTACTCGTACTGCTCGCGGATTCCTAGTCTGCTCATAGTATACAAACAACATAGTAATTTACTTAAGTAAATTAAAATAATCGGTAATCATCCCATAACAATTTGTAGTTAACAATTAGTTTGTCATTCTGACAAAGGTCACGGATCCCGGTGTCTGTGAAGCCAAAAATTAAATAAATAAATAAAAATACACTGTCGACTCTCGTGCATTGAGAGCGATCGTGTGTGATCAATCATCGATCTCGATCGATCTATCTAGAAGACTTTCAGTCATAACGCATTGTTACTATACACATTATAGGTAAGTAAGTACCTTTACACTTATCCTTTGGCTAACCTGGAAATGAAACTAAAAAAAAATTACTCTGTTACATATGTATTTGCCCACGAGTCTAGAGTATTAAGTCAGGTCATTGCACGGAACATCAAAATATAGCCTTGGCTCGCTATTTTTTATTTATTTATACAACATATTCAGAAAACGAAAATTGATTCTCACATAATAAGGTACCAAAATAAAAATAAAAACTGTTCAAGATTTTGACTTTGTTGTGAAGAAGAAAAGCTCATTTTTCCGTAAGGAATAAAAGTAACTTTATCATTATTCGTATTAACCATAATTGATTAAATAAATCATGAGCAAGGAGTTCAAACGAAAATATTGTATAAAAAAGTTCAACCGGTCGGAACTGCGACGGAACACTTTAGCCGTATTGTATGCATCGCATAAGCTTAAAAGCTCATGGAAAATTATGTTAGCAAATGCTGTGTACAACACGATAATTAACATTAAAGGATTAAGCCCATGATAAGGAAATAAATTACAGTTTAAAAAACTAAAAAAACACGCTCCAAATTATTGTATTGTCATAAACTTTATCGTGGTCAAAGTTCATTACAAGACTTTTCTAACAAATCCAAACACAGCTATGATACGATGTTCCATCATGAAGTTCTAGTTCATATCTTCCGGCTCCATCATCAGATCAGTTCGACAGTACCATATTATTGTATTGTCATCAGAACTACATACAGCTGCCAAATTTCATGACGCTACGATCCTCGGAAGATGGTTAAATTAGTTACCTTAGATTTCATTACATACAGGTCGACCTAATAAAAGCGTGTTAAAAACAACAACCACATCGATTTAATTCCAAAATTCGATTTGATATCCGAATTGGAATACCAACACTCACGATTTCTCAATCGACGATGCATATTGCAGAACTGGTATTTCAATTTAAAATCGTAAGGCCAAAACTAATGGATACTTTAAGGTATTGCTTTGTATGACTTTACAATAGTGAGTCAAATATAATAGTTTATCTCGACGTCTTAGCAACTGATGGCGATGACGAATCGAATACCATGTAAGAAATGGACTGGATACATAAGGTAGCAATGTGCCCATTGTAATATATTAGTCACTGTCAGGCTACGAAATAGCAGCGACAATCCGTGTCACCCGACATTATAGAGGCTTTATCAATGAAGCACGACGCTTTTTTTTCATTCATTGATAGGCTTGTATTTGACCGCCAGCTCGCCTGATTGCGGTCCACGATCGAGCACGCTTGCCTAAAAGAAACCTACACTACACACTCATGATTACACTCATGATTTGAAGACACAGACACCCAGCTGTCGATTATACCTATAGTCGTACACCCACTTGGGTGGTGTATTCCACAATTGAGAAATTCGTATAATACAAGTATAAGTTTAGAAAACTAAAAAACCCGAAACAAAAAAACGGCTGAAACGATTTTTATGAAACATAGCTATGAACAATGTCGATGAAATCCTCTTTCAAACAAAAAATACAGATCAAAATCTGTCCATCCGTTTGAGATCTACGATGCCACAAACACACACACATATACACACACGTCAAACTTATAACACCTTTCTTTTAAGGTCGGGGGTTGAAAAGTGGAACTAAGACGCTTCATTCGGATTTTTGGAACGTTCATCATGAAGTGATCTCGCTCTTCCGTGGTTCTAACCGTTATTTTTAGAGACGATTCAAAAAGTAATAAAGCAATATTTCTAAAATAATTATGGGACCAACTTGACAGCTTTCTCTATACTTAAGCCAATTCACGTAACACAAAAATTGGTTCACGAATGACGGATAAATTCGTGTACATATTCTAGATCGACGAGCTCCATCCTCGGCCACACCGTCGCTTAACATCAGGCGAGTTGGTGGTCAATCGTAGATCTATATTCTATAAAAAAAACCGGCAAAGTGCGAGTCAGAGTCGCCCACCGAGGGTTCCGTACAAACTAAATATAAGGGGAAATCATATTTTTTTTTTATATTTTCCTTCATAAACCGAAAAATATACATCGTAAAAATATTTAACACATTCCTTGCTCACCACTCGGATCCGAGTAGCGAATATAGTATAGTATAGTAGCGGCGCCTCCCACTCGGATCCGAGCGAGCGAACGTTTGATGCATTCCTTGCATAAAGACACTATTTTTTTGTGATTAAATAAAAAATTACCAGTTTTCGGTTTTTTTCCTATATGTGTACTCTAACACAATGCTTCTTGCCAAATTTCAGAGTTCTAGGTCAACGGGACCCCATAGGTTTTGATTCCTCTGTGAGTGTCGAAATGTGCGTTTTTTACGACATATTCGGCTGTAATTTTTTTTTACGAAAACTGAGAAATTTTATTTTTCTTTCTGCAGCAAGATACTATGAATCTGCGTATATGGTTTTAATTTCAACTCGATACCTTTACGCGTTCCCGAGATAAAGGTCTTAACACCCGGACGGACGGACAGACGGACAACAAAGTGATCCTATAAGGGTTCCGTTTTTTTCCTATTGAGGTACGGAACCCTAAAAAAAAGAAAAAAAAACATATATAAACAAAATATATACGCTACGAATTGAAAACTTTTTTGAAGTCGCTTAAAAATAGAAATGTTTGCCACTTGTCTAAGCCTGATGGAATGCGTCAACCACTTGACTGGCAATGAGTACTAAAGTATCACGGGTACCGGTAAAGGGAGCGGCGGGTGCCCTTAACTAGCGGCGTAGCGCGGCAGTGACCGCGATACGAGTTTCGCAAGGAGTTTATGCAACTGCAGGCGAGTGCAGCGGTGTGCCGATGGGCCCGGGCGTTGCGACACCGCACGTCCCAACGATACCTACCTGCTTGCCTGCACGTGCCACCACGACGACGCCTTCGAATATATTAAAGACACTTTCCATCTGATTAATGAGACTACAATACGATTGATTGATTTATATTGTGACAGGGAAATTGGGTTCAGAATGTCGGAACCTACAGTGCGCATATAAACAGGACGCCACCTTGCATGACGAGCAAGGTGGCGTGCAAGGTGCATGCCACCTCGTTGCCACTTCCACATCCACATGCCACATCCTCGCATGACGATATTACGAGCAACTTGCACAATAGAACCAAACCTGAAATCGCTAAAAAGTGTCATACGTTTCTTCTAAAGGTCAATGACCTTATTTGTATAGAAAAAATGAATTTTTCGGTTAACATTCAGAGGCAGTAATCAGTTGCGCATTCCACCGTCATCGTAATGCAATTTAATTATAGTCTATAGTTTTAGGATCCTAAAGAATATTACAAAAAAAGCAAATGTTTGTATCTCTGTTTGTTACCTTTTCACGAATAAGCGGCTGAACCGATGGTTATTAAATTTGGTACAGAGATAGCTGAGAATCTGGAGACAGGCATATGTTACATTTCATGATCATCATCATCACTATTTACCATCACTACGGGAGTAGAACCGCGAGGCACAGCTAATTATGGAATATGTGCAAAAGTGTATTTTTTCCCTGAAAATATTATTTTTAACCGACTTCCAAAAAGGAGGGGGTTCTCAATTCGACTATATGTTTTTTTTGTAAGTTTGTTTAGCGATAACTTCGCCGATTATGAATTGGTTTTGATTATTATTTTTTGTTTGGTAGGTATACTTCATACTTCAGAGCCGATCATTATCATTTAATCAAAATCGTTTCCGTACTCTGGTTTTTAAAACAAAATAATTAGAAAAATATGTATGTCATCCAAGTAAACGAATTGCGTATTTTGAAGTCAGATTTTTCAGTTTTTAAACTATAACTTATTAGACACAAAACCAAAATTCAGATGCACTACTCTCGTGTTAAATTAATTTTCTTTTTTGTGCGAATGTCAGTCTTTAAGTACATACCGCTTTATTCTTTGAATCTGCTTTCAATTATAGAATATTACGTATGGCGTACGTGAAGAGGCAATAATATCACATTAATTTCGTCATCCATCATTCATCATCAGGGAAAAAAAATATAATGCTTCCAATTACCAGACCTGATGATTTTTGTAGTATTTATAATGAAGTGTATTTTTATACAAGATGTTGAAGGTTGATAACTAAGCGCATTTACAACGGTTTTTGCTCCACAAGCGATTCAATGAGTCGTAACTGTTTTAATTTCGTTTTTTTTTTCTTTTTTTATATGAAATAGATCTACGATTGATTATCACCTCGCCTGATGATAAGCGACGAAACGACGAAACTAATGATGCGGTCGTCGATATAGATGATTATATTCACTCTATCCTTAACCCTCTACAAATCCTCAAAATTTGGCGATTTATTAGGGCGAGCAAACGAGTAATCGAACCCACGACCTACAGCTCAGCAGGCAAAGATAACTGAGCTACCAGGCCACGAAGCCAGTTTATAATAACATAAGTAAGTAAAAATCCAAAAATTCGTACTCAGCGATATCAATCCACATTCCTGTTGCGTACTGCACAAGAATGGAATTCGTTGCCGCCATCTCTGTTTCCTGAGACCTACAATCTTGGAATTTTCAAGGCTAAAGTGACTAGATATATTCTAGATCGACGATATTTCTTTTAACCTATACTGTCCCGTTCCTTGGCAAAGGTCTCCCCCATTTTTTTAGGAGACCTTTGCCCCCATTATTTAAATATAATTAAAAAATATAATATAAAGAGAGGAACCACTTCATTGTCAATATCAGTAGTATTTTTTTTAATATAGAAATAGGTTTGCGCTTGACAACCAACTCGCTTGATGTGTAGCGACGTTGCAGTCTACGATGGAGCGCAATTAGCGCAGTATTTTTCCACTTGCTACGACCCTGACGCTCGTCTTTCGCTTTTTTTCCTTTCATTAGCGATTTGATACTTGCTCGTCGGTGGCGAATACATTTAAACTGACCTTTCTTTCTAACGCCTTCAATTCGATCGCGGTACATTCGCTTACGTCGACCCTTGCCGACTTATCCATTCACATTCGCTATATAAATCTATTATATCATGTTTAAGTTTTATAATTAAGTTGTTTGAACACAAACCATTCGTCAATAACAACAAGTTCAATTGATATAAACATTAACCTACAATAGTTATTTGTATACAACTTTCAGGTAATAAAGGTAATTTTAACGAGAGATTTCTTAATCTAGGATCACAAAAAAATATTTATAATATGTAATTTTGATTATGAAGGAAAAACACTCCTATGGATACGTAAGTCTTGTGAATAGTAGCGATCTACTAAGATTTTCTTGATTGCAAGTGAAACAGTAACTCATGATTCGATATACATTTATTTGACATTATAATATCATTTGAAATAAAATACATTTAGTTTTCGGGGAAATAAGATTCGATATTCCGTAATTCGGATCACAAATAGATAAATCGTACATCTAGTACACACAAAAATTCGCCTGATTCAGTTTCTTCGCCGTTGCATGGAAAAATATAAACACGTAACGGCAGGTAGTAGTCTAGTAAAAATAAGATTTGTGACAACATAAAAGACAACTAAGAATATTGTTATTTATATGAATGTACTGGTGTTTTGAAATACATTTGACACAATTTCATTATGATATTATAAAGGCTAATTTTGTTACCTTTAAGCGCTCAAACGGCTGAACCGATCGTTATGAAAATGAGTATAGAGATAGCTTTGGACTTGGAGACGGACATAAACTACTTATCATCATCATAACCATCACCGTTTTTCATAACTACGCGAGTGAAACCGCGGAACGCAGCTAGCCTATAAATCGGGGATTATTGTTGATCTATGATTTTTAGCTATTTTCCTATCATAATTTGAAAGAATCCCCCCGGTTGCAAATACTGTGATGTGCTCCATACAAATGGATTTATTTTTACTAGACTATAGGTAAAGTATGTTACCCTTAATGCGAAGTGTCATGTGAACGCGGCACATAATGAGTTTTCCAATCGAGTTCACACGCGTCACGACTCACACTATCCAAAATAAAGGGAGGGTAGACAACCGTTACTAACGTCGAATAAAGGGATCTGCATAATTATATATATAGTATAGATATGCGCCTCGCGGTTTCGCCTGTGTAATGATGAAAAACGATGATGATGATGATGATGAAATATATATTATAGCGTATTACAGCGTAGGTACAGATTAAGCTGTAAGTTTAAGATTTGGTACAGATTAAGTTTACAGCTTAATCTGTACCAAATTTCATACCTATCGGTCGTGAAATGGTAACAAACAGAGAGAAAGACAGAGCTACTTTCATAATATTAGATAGGATTACTAGTAGCTCTACGAGTTATACGGACTTCGCTCGATTTATAGTATATCCATAATTAACATTTTACCACCGATTAAGATGAGATTCAGTTTAGGAAATCTCGCAAAATTTTGTAACTTTGCATATGACATACTTGCACATAAACGATCCGAATACTTTTAATATTCGGTTTCGTAATTTTGTATGTTATCTCGTATACAAAGAAATCAGTGTTAGTTTAAATGTATTTTAAAGTAGTAGAATTACTCAAACCACACAAAAGACATTGAATTGACAACCTAGTTGTTTTCGGTAACGTCGGAATTTTTCAACCTGAGTATTTCCCATGAACGGAAACCACAAAAGAATGCTAAAGGTCTTCCGGCCTCAAGCCGTGGAAGGGCAAAGGTCGGAAGATAAAGAATGAACCCAACAAAAACAACCTTCGAGGAGCGACCGGCTACGAAAGTCACTGAACATCTTTGAACTTTGTGACGCGAACAACTTTCACAGGTGCAGGTCGACACAACTTAGAAGTCACAACTAGGTAGGCCGACACAACTTAGAAGTCACAACTAGGTAGGCCGACACAACTTAGAAGTCGCGGGTGAAATTATTACACCCGATTATTTCCAAACTAAGGCCGGGGATTACTAAGCCAGCCTAATCTGTTGATTCTCTAAACTAAGTGCCTTACCGAAAAACGTTACTTAACTTTAAGCAATGCTTAATATATTTTGTCAACTTCTCGCTGACACGTAATGACACTTGCGGAAAGAAGACAGAGAATTTAAGACGATGGTTAAAGTTAAGTAACATTTTTCGATAAGGCTGTAAGTCACCGCGCTAATGAAGTGAGGCCCTAAGTGAACTTGTATTTTTAACCGTCTTCCGGAACCGAAAACTGAAACTAAATAAAATGACTAGAGACACGACAAATAATAAGCTGGGTTCTACAAACATGCTTACCTCATAGGTAACCAAGGACATCATTCTGAGAATATAGTTCACACGTCTCAAATATCCGAGAATGTTTATTCTTCAAGGAAATGTCGGCGCAATTTTATTGTCTTCAAACAATCAAGCTTAAACTCACATTAGTATTACAGCAAATGGAGTGTTTATTGAAAAATAACAGAACCAGAACGTTATATGACGTTATACAATAAGAGCTATAATCCTTCCTTTTTAGAAGTAGGTCATTTTATGGTTCCGCACATTAAATGGTGTGCGTGACCGTATTACTGAGCCTTTTCTGTCTGTCTATTTACTCTACCTTTAAAATTAGGACTAACGACGGTATCTGTAAATTGTCTATATTTTCATAGCACATGTGATACGCCCTGCTAACTCTTTTTACAGGAACCATCTTTTTTTTCGGGATAAAAATATCCTATCTATATTATGGTCTATACCATTTTCAAATTTAATTTCATTCACATTTCAATATTTATGAGTGAGATTACGGCGCCTTTATCAACTTCAAAATTTATATTAAGTGACAAAATAACAGACCTGATTATTTTTTCTAACTTAATTTTATACCTAAATTCGGTCATAAGTTTTTCAAGTATAATATAAGTTCGTTAATTCCAACTGGAAAGGCCTGACACTATAATTTTTATGCCCTGTCAGGTATGGAACCCTCGGTGTATCTACGTCAAACTCGTGGCCGGTTTTAGACTACCAGCTACAGAACTTCGGTAGGAAAACGTAGTAGATCAGACACGCGTCGGCGGCTCTCGATCTATGCCGATAACTAGTACGCTCACAACTAGCCTTGTGCTTGCATTCACTTACGAGTACTTCGTAATCAATAATCAAGTTAATAAATTGATCTCGATTAGATTTATAGGGGAAAAAAATGTTTTCGTTTCAATAATAATTATAAAACTAAAAAGTCGACTTCAAAACGCGCAATTTTATTTTAAAAACCAAACTACTGAATAGATTTTGATAAAATATTTTTTTTCAAATCGGTTTATAAATGACGGAGTTATGCGGTAACAAACATAAGAAATACAGTCGAATTCTTAACCTTCTTTTTGAAGTCGGTAAAAAGGAAACGGAAAAGTTACAAATACCACCGAAACTGGAAGAGGCAACTACTGTCAACAACAATACAATAATTCATCAGTCCAGTCATAACCATATGCAAAAGAGATAATGAACGCATCGCATTGTTTGCCCTTGTGATGCAACTGCAGCGTACAAAGTACGAGGAGCAGTCTTACGACCGGCCATCTTCACTCTGTCCACGTATCTCGTGCCTCAATTAACTGTCTAAGTACGTGTCAATGGTTGTTCATTCCTATATTAAGAGCGCGGCGGCGTATGTCTCGAATCGCTCGCTTTCTTTTGTTTTAATTGTTACGCGAGGACCGCGGTCGCACGCAATTTTACGTGTGCCAATGTTGTTCATCAATAATTATGTTTGTTACCCTTACCGCATAACACCGTTATTTATAAACCGATTTTTTTTTATTTTTTTTTTTGGCATGATAACGTCTTATAAATCGATGAACGCCGGCTGCACGCACGAAAAAGCATTACTCATTGTCACGTTCCGCCTGAGCCGAGCGTGCAAGCGAGTGTGCGAAACAAGCGATAGAGAGACATGATGTTATCACGTAAAATTATCGTCCGTAAACCGACTTTACAGACAACAATTGTTTTTTTTGTTTGAAACGATATTCTTTCAGATTGGTCCCGTAGAAATTTTATCAAAATCGATTCAGTACGGTTCGCAAACAAAATTGCGCATTTTGAATTCGATTTATCAGTTTTTAAGCTATAATTATTATACAATAATATTAGGTAAAAATATTATGTCTTCAAAATTCGGCACATATTGTTGTGGCATTGTCATCAATTCTGTAATAATTATGGCGCTTACCATCAAGCCTAACAGCTCAATGCTTAGATCAGCAATTCATACATAGACTGTAGTCTCAATTATTAATTGTATAGTTCAAATAGTCTTCAAATCTTAAGTAAGTAGTGATACTTAAGATTCAACGCAAAAATTTTGCAGATGAATTCCTTATACAATGAAGACCTAATAAAATCTGAAAAAAATATATTAAAGTTGGCAGTATTTATTTACACGCGTTAATTTAATAAATTTTTCAAAACAACAGTATTTATTTACACGCGTTAATTTAATAAATTTTTCAAAACAACAGCATTTATTTACACACGTTAATTTAATGAATTTTTCAAAACAAATAGTGTATTTTAACGTAACGAAAGCTTAAAACTCAATCTTAAAATTTACAACATCATTGCTGAATAATACAGAAAAATCAATAAAAATCCGACGAATCTCTTCGAGAAAAGATAGTCCCGGCGGTAACCGCTCGCTCACATGGCGGGGGCACGGCCGTGCCCCCAGATATTGCATTCGTGGAATAAAAGAGTTCAACGCGCGCCGAGTGCTACGCGAAACTTGCGTTTGCTTTTACACGTGTTTTATATTTTTCAAAAAATAGATTGATGACAAACAATTAGTTATCAATTTAAAAATAAAAACTTGTTTAGTTTAACCATTGTCCGTCTCGCTCGCGCATACAAACTCTTTTAAAATATAAAATGACTAAATCAACATATAAAAAAATCGTGTCACAAAACAATAGAAACCAATATCATAAGTTTTCAATGACACATTCATTTTGATCAAAGTTAATTTTCATACATAAAAATCATTTTTACGTTAATAATTTGTATAAAATCTTTTTTTATGTATGAAAATTGACTTAGATCAAAATATTTTTTTTGTCAAAAACTTGTGATATTGTTTCATTTATTTATTTAGTGTTTTGTGAGACGATTTTTGAATTAGTTCAATCTGTCATTTTATATCTTCAAAAATATTGATATGCGCGAGCGAGACGGACGATGGTCGAAATATAGACTCGAATGGATACATACTTACTATTCACAAGGAAGACACACTCCAAACTGTAATTCTATACGTCCAACACCAGGATGTACACGATATGTAAGGATAAAAAGCGCTAAACTTGAAAGCATACGCAATAAATTAAAACTTGCGGTTCTTTTATGCACGCATTGTTTAAATTAACTACAACGCAATTTGAATTCATATCATAGACAGAACGCAAACCGCTACTCGTGTTAATATGTCGGTCAAGATTAGACCAAAACAAATTGGCAACGAATTAAGGTGACCTTTCTAAAGCGAGCTAAGTTTCTGTCATTCACCTCTGGCGATTTTGCGTGGCCTCGCGTGATCGCGTGCCGAGAGTGCAGCACTCGAGAGGGCACGACAACGAGGCTCGCTAACATAAGATTAGATAAATAAATGGCACACTAGATATTATCCGAGATTGCACCTGATACGATATAGAAACCTCTCGATTTTTTTCACATCTGGTGAATTGTCGGTCAAATGCAAGCCTATTACTGATTCTCAATAAAAAAAAAAACGTGATACTACGTGAAAAACAGATGAATGCAACGTGACTTATTCTGTACATAAAGTACAGTAAACACAGTAAACAAAGTTTGTGCTATTGCTAAATATTGCTATTAGAGAGGCATACTAATAGTTTTGATATTTTGATTGGGTAAGTTAGAATTTACGATATAAAGTTAAAAGCTTTAATAATCCTGCAGTTGGTAAACTTTAATCAACAGTTTGCTGATACATGATAGCAGGTACATTCGTTCCGAAAATCAAGTCAAGGTTCTCGCGAAATAAGAGAACCGCTACGGTACACTCATGAACACAAACAAGTTTTCGATCAACTTATTTCAATTCATACTATTTATTCAATAGTTTAGCCTTAGTTGTTTAAATTCTAATTCTTTTTTAAATAAAAACTACGGGTCACTCACGTCTGTTTTGAGCCGAAATATCCGACTATAGTTTCAACCGCATTCGGCGGTCTTTTTCAAAGGAGCAGCACACACGTCACTCTCGGTCGGTGACGCGCCTAGCACTGCGACGTGCCGCTCGTGCCGCACGTGATGTCATCGGTTGCAAAAGGGTTAGGGCGGGAAGCTGGTCGTCTTGCGTCGGTTCAGCTGAAGTGTCCTCTTCACTAGAACTCTCGTGAGTGTCAGGAATGTTCCAGCAAGCGGAACTCACAATATCACCACCAGACTCACGATCATCCTCCCGAGCTCCATGAAGGCAAGGTTTCCAAGTGGGTGGTAAGTGCCACCGACCGAGAGTGACGTGTGTGCTGCTCCTTTGAAAAAGACCGCCGAATGCGGTTGAAACTATAGTCGGATATTTCGGCTCAAAACAGACGTGAGTGACCCGTAGTTTTTATTTAAAAATGTGTGAAAACCGTTAATTTCCATAGTAAAATTCTAATTCTAATTATTTATTATTCCAATAAGTAGGTACAACGAATAGCTGTAGCTCGAACTCCCAAACTGGGTGTAATTAAACAATACGGTTGTTTAATTACATCTTGGGCGTTAGTTCTTCCTGTAGTATGATGCTATTAACAGATACGAGTACATTACTACGTCAATTACATCAATGTATCATGTGCTAGTTCAAAATTACAATTTTAAAATTAAAAATATGCATTTTTATGTTTAAGAGTACTTAGTAGTGGCTCTGTTGGTAGTGTGTTTACGTCTACCTGCTGAATTGAAAGGTAGTGGGTTCGATCCCCACCCAGGGCAAACATTTGTGTGATGAGCATGGATATTTGTTCTATGTGTGTGGGTGTTTCTATGTATCATATGTATATATTTCCAAAAAAAAAAAAAAAAGTATTCTATCAGCCATCTAGTTCCATAGTACAAGCTCTGCTTAGTTTGGGCTAGATGGTGTTGTGTGAAATGTCCACAAATATTTATTTATTTATCCCAATATTAACATATTGGTATATAATTCTACAATTCAATATTACAAGTCAGTTATCAGATTAATGATTAATTATAACTATTTATGCATTTATCTTGCGCTAGCCCATCTCAAAACTTAAAGTTGAATTTAGAATTGCCTAGTTAGTGTTTGCTAATGAAGCTGAGTGTACAAAACAACCGCTTACTGCACTAAGAGGTGGCGAGTCTAATGATCGCCGGCGCAATTACCCGGCTCGGTCTGCGGAGCGCGAGCGCAGCGGTATGTAGGTCGAAGACGGGCCCGTCTGCTCACGAACACCTAGGTTATGAATCAAGGACGAGCGTGCGCACACCGCGCTTAGAAAACAAAATAGAGCTTTCAGAACTTGGGGGATACGTTGTACTAACATCAAAAAATGGTTTGGTAAGACTGGACAAGCTTTTTCCACACGAAATTCGAAACGCCACGAACTAATGTTCCGAGAAGATTTAAATAAAAAAAATCTTTTTTGCAGACTTCCAATGTTTTTTGATTACCTATCCAACGATACCCCACAAGATGGAATAGATGAGAAAAAAATAAGACTCCGCACTTTACATGTAGGGGAGGTACTTCAAAAAATAAAAATAATACAAGATTTTACGACGACGATTCTACGACTTTTTCGGCGTGATTAATTTGTATGTTTATGCCAAATTCCAGCTTTCTAGTACTAACAGTCTTTGAGCAAAGCCGCGGACAGATAGATAAATGAACATGGCGAAACTATAAGGGTTCCTTGTACAGTACGGAACCCTAAAACGGGACGGTTTTCAATTATAGGGAAAATCGCGCAACGTCGACTTGACTAAAATAAAATAAAATCTTAATTACACACAAATAGTATCTACTCAAAATCTATGCAGATGACGTAAAACGTATCCACCAGAAAAAAAACATAAAAGCACTTTTAAAAAATACTAGCAATCATTACAAAGAGGTAAACGACGTTTTTAACAACCGCGAATAATGTATAGTTTCAAAAACCAAAATAGATTATGTCTAGATTATTCGGGCCATGAATGAAGCGAGGAAAGCGAAAGCTTCACAGACAGCACATCACACTCACACAAAATTACATTTGCATACATTATAATATAAACACATGTAGTGAATAGACGAAAGTGGTGACTTCATATTACGCCGAAGTATACGAGTCTCTCATAATAACAGTCATTAGTATTTTCTCTATGTAAAAAACTTGGCAAGATGTACTAATACCTGGAATGCATGTAGAGTTTGGTCGTGCTATAGCGTACATAATAACTGCCGAAAGTTACCACGTATGTACATACATATCCAAGCAAACTCAACCTGCGAATCGAATCTATAAGTTCACATCGAAACGAATTCAATTTGCACATAGAATCATAAGTTCATATCTAAGCGAATTCAATCTGCGAATCGCATCTATAAATTCAATTATCTAAACGAATTCAATTTGCAAATAGAATCATAAGTTCATATCTAAGCGAATTCAATCTGCGAATCGCATCTATAAATTTAATTATCTAAACGAATTCAATTTTCAAATAGATTCATAAGTTCATAGCGAACTCAAGTTCGCTTAGATATAAACTTATAATTCGAAGTTTGAACTTCGGATCGAATGTTTAAGTTCATATCTAAGCGAATTCAAAATAAATTACGCTATATAACATGCAATTACCAAGGACAATTAACACCTAAACCTAAATATTTTAATTTAACACTAACATCTGCTTAGCCGGGAATCAAACCGTGACATTCTATTTCTATGGCGAAAGCACCACCGATTTTGATGTAAATAAAAATAGAAAAATTAATATTTGAATGAAATTAAACTTTTAAAAACTTTATGTAAAATATGATAATAAAATCTTCACATTTCCGTATGTCTCATTGTGTTAATTATGTTCGAGAAAGGCTGATGACTACATTTTTGTCCGAATACTTCCGTAAAATATCGGAAATAATTTCAAAAATGTACTATCAGCTTTCGTTAAGATATATATACCTACGTCTATATATTAATACGAAGGCTGTCGAATAAAGGATATAAAGGAACCTTTAGATTATGACCCTATAAAGAATGCGGATATCTACGACTACATACCATCGAGTATTATCATTTCTCTGAGGGAAGTACCTATGTTAAATGAGAAAAAGTTTAATGATAATTTGTGGTGTACGTTCTTTATCCTCAATGACGGGCGGAAGACGAAGGGATGTTTTACAAAGGTCAAGACATAAAGTCTGTCACGATATAAATACCTAAACATTTGCTACTTAACATTTCTTTCGCTGAAATGAAAATGAGCAATTTGTATGACAATTAATGAGCAATTACATTCTGGATTTATAAGCGTGCAAAAATGTAGTAAATAAATTAATAAAAGGCAAATCGAGGAAAATGGAGAAATTATAATAGGTGATTCTCGCGCTTACATGAAGTGACTATTTTATGTGCATTGTTTCCTTGTTGTATTTTTGCTGTTTAATGTTTTAATAATTTTATGGATTTCGTATTTTTATTTTGTGCTTAGTGTTGAGACGCAGTTTTGTTTTATTTTGCAGTTTATATTCACTAATGAATAAAAACTGCAAAATAAAAAAAAAACTTTTTCATGAATGCAATGACCATGCTCATGATAACTAAACAAATGAGCTCATACTTGATAATTCCATTAGGTATTATCCAAATTTGTACAGTCAAAAAAAATTCACGTTATCTAGCTCAATTTAAGCCCGCAATTCCCAATCAGTACTTGGGAGTCTTTATCAATTTGACCACGGGTGTGTCACATGGGATTTAGGAATTTTCTGAACTTTCGGCTTCCTTATCAAACTTCAGATGCTTCTGACAAGTAGGTATTTAATTTTATTTGTCAGTCTAGGGGATCTAGTGCCAACTTACTCACTCTATCGTCAGACGAGCTTTATAGTAACATACTGCATTGTGGTCGAAGTTAAATACGTACACCATATCTCATAGTGAACGGTCGAGTGTTCAATATCGTTCTAATGATTAGCCTTTCTCATTTTGACTAACAAAAAACATGAACTTAATTTAAAGCTTGTAAAAAGTTTACGGTTGGACTGATTGTGAAGAAATTTTGGCACAACTGCACAAGGGCGAGAGTGTATGATGATATTACGAGGACGGCCATTTTATTTTTATACTTCATCGGTTTGCGCTTGACCGCCAATTCGTTATCAAACAATGTTGCCATCCACAGCGTAGCGCGCTTACATAGAATAAACTAAATTACTCGCGATTGACATATTTTCGAAAAAAAATCTCTCGCCACCATAAACAGACCACTTCAATCTACTGCTGAACATCCATGGCCTCATGCATTCATTATACACTACTCAAACTCAGCTTTCCGCTTCCAGGCCACTTCTGCCTTATCTGCATAGTGTAAGACGCCCTGAGACACGATGGAGCGACGATATACTTACATAAGAAATTTTTAAAATATAAACATGTTTCTTTGGTTTATTTTTACGTACGATAAAATGATAATCGGTAACATTATCTACAAGATTACATTATTAAGGTCGATGGTATAATAACAGTTCCTATAAAGTAAGCGATGATGTACTGATGCCAGATTAAGAGTTTTCTCCCCAAATTCGGGGAGATTTGAGAAACGTGGGCGGAAATTTGGAAGGAATACATTCTTTCGGATATTTTTCAATAGAAAAAAATCTGTTTCTGAAAACGGGAGATTTTAACAGAGAAACTTTATTCGGGGATTTTATTACGAAATCTAATGTAATGTGGGGCAAGTTCTTGATAGGTGCTTGGAATTCAACATTTTGAAGGAATCGGAGGATTTCATTACTAAAACTATTTCCCAGAGTTATCATTTTTATGACAACCAACCCTAATTCTAGATAAGATTTGTGATAAAATACTTTTTAAAATATTTTTTATTTCCATTAAACCCGAATGTTGGTTGATTCTGAGGGGGACGATAATCGGACATCTGGCAACACTGTAATAATGATATTGATATCACGCTGTACATCTCTGAATCCTATACATAGATGCGTATGTGATAAGTGCGACCCTGGGCCTATCTGATGGACTCGCGGCGTCTAATTAAACATTACAACTGGTCATAAACATGGTAATTACGAGATGTTTAGTATATTGTTATCCAAGTATGTCAGGATGGATTTTTACGGCTAACCTATTTACCTAAAAAGCCACATCCTTCAATTTTTCACGATCGAGACATCCTTTCTTAGTTCTTGAGTTCTATTAGTCAATATATTTTCATCGTGTGTAAATGAGACAGACTTATAGAAATCCGTATCCGTGTCACGTTCTCGCACGTCAATTAGAATAGAGAAAATTTTGTCGCGGCGCGCATCTTAGGCCCAGAGTGGCAATCACTGAGGTATTTTCTATTTCCTATGAACTAAGGCTAGGGTGAATAGATCGACGCGCTCCATCGTCGACCACACCACACCGTCGCTCACGATCAGACGAAATGGCAGTCACACGTAGATCTATTTTTTGAATATATTTATATTAGTGATGCTTGACATAAATGATTTTAAAAACAAACATCTATATATTTATAGATGAGTATTGTATAAGTAATGTATGTTATTATCAATAATTTCAACAGCAAACGTAATGGCTTCAATCGTACAAACAAAGATTTGGCATTGGCTACCCGATTTCGCGGATATGTAACGCAATCAAACGATTTACACTAATGCACTGCACTCAGCAAAAATAATGACCCAGAATATTTGTCTGAAGCACACCTTTTCTAAGCAAAACACCAATAAGCCTGGGGTGGAAAAGAGATATCTCATTCATACATACATACATACATGCATACATACATACTCAGCATGCATACTCAGTAAAAGAGAAAGAGAGCGGCGACACATCTATCTATACATATAAAAAACCGGACAAGTGCGAGTCAGACTCGCCCACCCAGGGTTCCGTACAAACTAGTAGATAAAAGAGGGAAATCATATATTTATAAACCGAAAAATATACATTGTGAAAATATTTAAAAACATGTTTTAGCTTATGCTACTAAAGCTCTTTCATATGATACCCCACATGATACGATTAATTCACTTTAAAATTTGGACCTTTATTCCATGCATAGACACTATTTTTTTGTGATTAAATTAAAAATGCCCAGTTTTCGGATTTTTCCCTATATGTGTACTCTAACACAATGCTTATTGCCAAATTTCATTGTTATAGGTCAACGGGAAGTACCCCATAGGTTTTGATTCCCTTGTGAGTGTCGAAATGTGCGTTTTTTACGATATATTCGGCTGTAACTTTTTTTTTACGAAAACTTAGAAACTTTATTTTTCTTTCTGCAGCAAGATACTATGGATCTGCGTATATGGTTTTAATTTTAACTCGATACCTTCACGCGTTCCCGATATAAAGGTCTTGACACCCGGACGGTCGGACAGACGGACAACAAAGTGATCCTATAAGGGTTCAGTTTTTTCCTATTGAGGTACGGAAACCTAAAAACTAAAAAAATACTCTTAATCTTATCAAATTATTGTATTGTCATCGGTCCTCGATAAGTCTACAAAGTTTGAATGAAATCTGACCATTTGAAGTGGGTCAAAATTATGTTCAAAGTTTCCGTTACATACTAACATACGTATGAAGCTAATAAAAGCGTATTAAAAATTACTTCGATACAGAAGTCAAAGGCAGTGCATTCGATAGACGCTGAAACTATTTCACAGATTTGAAAGAAATTTGGAGGTATTATTATTTATACTATTTAAAAGGATGTAGCATACTTTTTATCTCAAAAATTAAGTTGTAAAATTATTAGTGAAGTTCCCTGGGAAAATAAACGAACATACAAAGTGAAATACGCGATAAATCCGTTAAAATTTGTTTCATTACAATACCAAGTGAAATTTGCTGAATCAGATAATATATTAGATCTAGATTTTTAGGTTCACGTCATATTTACACAATACACAAACGATGTATGTTGGGTGGGCCAACTAGTAAAATATACTATTATGACGTTTTATTTTAGCGTGATGCGATGAGTGAGTAGTCTTAATATTTCCAAGATTTAAATATCTACTTTACCGAAAAATACCGCTTCATCATCATCCACAGCCTTTTCTATCCCACTGCTGGGTATAGGCATCATGCCATCTGCCTCGATCCTGTGCCAATCGAGTCCAGGTTCGACCCGCGATTGACACAATATCATCCACCCATCTTGCAGCTGGACGACCTACGCTCCGCTTCCCTAATATTTATAAATACGGGAATTTGGCAAGTATAACACTAAATGAATGTAATATTGTCCAACTGTAGTACTGTGCACTTTTTGCAACAATCCTTATTAATGCATGACACTTGCGGTTTTTGCAATACTAAGGAGTATTGCAAAAACCGCAAGTGTCACGCTCTCAAAATCGCGAAAATATAATTACCACACAAATTAAATATAATGAGAGCTACTCTTTCATGTAAGTATGTACTTACTCTTAAGGGCTGTGTGAATGTGTGTGTCCTATACCGCACTACCACGCTTTTTTAAAGATATATATTGGATGAATGTACAAACTTACGACAGACCTACTACGGGTAGATTTGATTTAGAAGCAATTTTGACAAATATATTGCATACGGTCATTCATTTCATTTTCAGCCGTGATTGTAGCACTGTAAGGCAAAGGTCTCTGTCTCTCTCCTCTTTCTATTTCTCACAATCCAGAGCATCGCTGGTCAGCTTGTGCAGTGGACAGTCAAGCTCGTCTCGCCATCTGTTTTTGGGCCCGCCGAGTGGCAGTGTAGCATTTGGTACCCACAGCAGGCATACACAGCAGATGTGTCCGGCCCAACTACCGGCCTTTTGTCTGACATCGACGATCTTAGTTTTGGAGCGCAGTATTGTGAGTTCCTGACTCTTTCAATTAATTCTCTCCCAGTATACTGCGCTTTTCACCCTAGTCAAAGAGTGACTTTCATTGCACACGTATAACATACAAGTCCTTCTTTATTCAGACATACATAATTTCTTGCATAAAAATAAATTACAATGGAAAAATTATAAATTCTATTATAATGTATGAAATCTTATTTATACTATAGATTTAGATATATTCAATGAATTTATTATCTTCAATAATGTAACGCATGAACATGAGGTTTACTCTCATCTCTTATAACAGAGCAAAATAAGCTCGCGCCCTTTTTACCCGACTGCGCAGGAAGGTGGGTTATTATCTTGCTATTTAAGAAATTAAAAGAATGACACAAAAGATGAAATGATCCTTAGAATTGTGATATTTTTAATAATCGCATGAATTTATGTGACACGCTCTTAATAGCAGAAAAGGCAAGATAAAAACGAACTTGAGCCAACATTACATTATTATTAAGAGATGATAGAAAACCCCCTGGATAGAGAACTCCATTCGCATAGCCCCTTAAAACTAGTTTATGGTTGCGGTTTCGCTTAAGTAGAAGGATATTAAGATTAACATTTTTTAATAGAGCCATAGGATGCAAATTTTCTAAAATACTTTCTTAGTTCAAAGCAAAGCCTACACAACACGAAAAACATCAACCACTTTTATGGTCATTCGGGTAAAAACACTTACAATAGGAAGATGTGTAAATTGACACAATTTTGCAAATATTGGTTAAATAGTATTGACTCATTTAAACTTACGCTAATGTAACAAACATTTATTTGGAAACAACAATTAGTCATTCGAGACGATTATGAACTCATTAACGTGAAGCTTAAAGCAAATTGCGAATCACACCGATAGTTAATAGTTAGGAATTTAAAAAGGTTACATATTCTCGACTAAAGTATTTAATAATATTAATGTCTTCCATGACGTAAGCCTAATTCTTATACAATATTTTTATTGATAGATTCAAGAGTCCATTCAATTGAAAATGTGCCTTTGATGTCATTGACAAGCTTTAAATATGCGATCAAAATTTAACAACTACTAAAGGGAAGTAAATGAACTGTAAAATAAATGAAGCCTTTATTCCCAACATGGTTCTCTACATTATAACTTACAATATAATTTGTGTAATAAGATGTACTTAAAAAAACTAATAAATGTTATTTTGTTCTGTACTTTTTCTTTTTTGTGAAAATAAATGAACTGTAGGTTGTTAAATATGACTACAGCGCTCCTTCCACGAGACTGAAGAATTTGAACATGAGCATGAAGTTTTTTTTATTAGCATCAAAAACTTTCTTGTTAACAATAATTTACACATAATGCTATTACAGTCTGTCTGAAGTTATTTTACATCTGACATTTCTCATTTATTTTTTGTAAAACCATCCTCGGCCCCGGCCTTTGAGGCGGCCTGACTAGGCGGACTATATTCTACCGGGAACAGCTTTTAGTTTTACAAGAATAAAATAAGAAATGTCAGAGGCAAATAAACTGTGAACGGACTGTAAATAGCGCTCTCATTTTTCAAAAACTAAGGGTTCTGCTGGAGTTGGAATTGACATGTTAATATTTCTACCGAATATATTGTTATATCGCATACAGGGTAATCGTAATAAGTAGATAATTATTTATCTACAAGTATGGGTGGGTTTCCATGTCAGAAAATTTAATTTTTCTCGCGAATTTTGAGTGTCATGTCGTTTCAAAACAATTTACCCAGGAAAGCAACAAAAAAATCTAAATAACTGAAAACTCACTTTTATTCAATACCAATTTTAATTGTGTGACCTTGAAGGCTTCATATTTACGCGTAGGTAACGGATTATTCACTCATTGCAACACTAAAAGATATTGATATGCAAAAAAAGGATAAACAAAAAGTGTACACTTCGAAAATTACGACAGTGGCTGTCAAAATCCAGCTACGTATATACGTTGCTGGATTCCTACAGCCACTGTAGACTGTTTTTCTATATAGAAATGCTACTTCAATACGTACTCGACACAGAATAAGTAGAAATACTGCTTGAAAACATATCGATCGGTGACATAATCGTAAAGGATTTGTTAAAAACGATTAAAAAGCAAGGAGAAACCCCCTGAATCTCGTACAATTTGTTAAGCCATTCGTTATCAAAGGTTTTTAATTACAAATTCTACACAAGTATGTCACCCTACGAGACGTAATGAGGAAGCATTTTTGCATGATAACTGTTAAATAATTTGCCAATTGAATCAGTCTCGGACTGACACGGTGATGAAAAATAGTGATGTTTATCTCTACCGAATTTCAAAACAATCGAGTCAGCCACCTGATTGTAGAAAAGTAACAAACAGACAGAGAGTTATCTTCGCTTTTATAATATTTATTAGCATTCTGCAGCCTCTGCTCTGAATGATAATAATCCTACTAAAGTAGCATTTCTAAATAAGCAACCCGGCCAGTTTTTTTCCAACAACAGCTACCAGTGCATTTAAATATAAACCTGATCGAAAATAATGATCAGGAAATACCTTTTTCCTTTCCTTCTTTATTGAACATATGCAAAAAAAAACGCCGTTGTGCGTTATCAATTAATTTGCGAAAAGACTTGACGCCGAAACCACAGCAGTACCAGTTGCGCAAACTTCGCTAACGAACAGAGCATCTTTGTCTATCACTTGCCTAATGTATGTCCTTCCAAACCTTTTAAATTGCTCAACACATAATAAGTTTGTAATCTTATGAAACGTCTGCTTACTGCACATATGAAAACGTGGTCCCTTATCGTATTACTGTTCGGCAACAAAGCACCGAGTTACGAAGCAGATAAGACAATTGATTGCTTCGTAACTAAGCGCGTCAGGTTGTTGGTAACTATTGCTAATGTTCATTAGGTTGTCCTCACAAAGTACTGTTTTATAAGTCAGTGGCTGGCAGTTAACTTGGATCTGGCTATACAGATGATTTCATTGTTTGCAAAGATTGGCTGACATGTAGACATGGTTTGTCACTGACCTCTATCCAAGGATGTTGTCTGTCAAATTATGTTCTTGCCTAGTTCGATAATTAACGTTTTGGTGAAGTAGGCAGATACTGGTGTCCATGGAATGGAAATTAGTGATATCCGTGCCGACGTATCCGCGAAAACACATCCACATCTGTAACTTCCGTAGCCATATGAAACGAACCTCCAATTAGTTTCAAATTGGTATGATTTGTGTGTTACTGATATTTTCAAGGGGAAAGCTTTAGTTCTAAAATTCGAGGTCATTGATCTTAATAAGGCTGTTAGGTATCGTATGTACTGGACAAAATACGAGAATCACTTTTTTTAATGAAGAATAGGTCTCCCATTGCCTGATGGAAACTTACGCTGAGGCCGAATATGAAGTACAGACCTAGTAAGTACTTATATTCACACACTAGTTGCCACTTCTTTATGATCGGTAGCCTAGCCATTTGGTATGCTCGAATATAGCAAACACACCTAGCCTAGAATAAGATACAGCTCTCAAGCGAGGCTAGCGTAACAGATGTTTAACATCGCATACATGTATTCCAATACTTAATAAAATACAAGTAATTACTTAATAAATCATCAAGTCACGGCTAAGTTCATAATTATTATGTTGCCAAACGTTGATTGGCAGAGTGTTTTATTTAGTTTGATATTTACTATTAAACGTTATACATGTATAAATAGAAATGTATTATAATTGTTTCGATACAGAAGGATAATGAGAAGATGGCCCGCGCCCAGCAGTTTGTATAAAAAGGGCTGACAAAAAAAAAGCAGTAGAACAGATTTGAATGAAATTTAGTTTAGTGGTAGATTCTGGGATAACACTAGGTGCCATTTATACTGGAAAAAATATAGATTCCTCTAGCGGACAAAACCGCGGTGCACAGCTTTTAAATATATTCTTTACATACGCCAAAAAAGTACCTTTTAGGTGTGCACGTACTTGTCGGAAAAAAAAACGGACAAGTGCGAGACAGACTCGCCCACCGAGGGTTCCGTACAAACTAGTAGATAAAAGGGGGAAATCATATATATTTTTATATTTTCCTTCACAAACCGAAAAACATACATCGTAAAAATATTTAAATTCTGTTTTAGGTTATACTACTGAAGCTCATTCATATTATACCCCACATGATACGGTTAATTCACTTTAAAATTTGGACCTTAATTCCTTGCATAAAGACACTATGTTTTTGTGATTAAATTAAAAATGTCCAGTTTTCGGATGTTTCCTAGTTATGTGTACTCTAACATAATGCTTCTTGCCAAATTTCATTGTTCTAGGTCAACGGGAAGTACCCCATAGGTTTTGATTCCATTGTGAGTGTCGAAATGTGCGTTTTTTACGATATATTCTGTAACATTTTTTTACGAAAACTTAGAAACTTTAGTTTTCTTTCTGCAGCAAGATACTATGGATCTGCGTATATGGTTTTAATTTCAACTAGATACCTCCACGCGTTCTCGAGATAAAGGTCTTGACACCCGACGGACGGACAGACGGACAGACGGACAACAAAGTGATCCTATAAGGGTTCCGTTTTTTCCTATTGAGGTACAGTATAGGTTAAAAAACAAAGTGATCTATAGGATCACTTTGTTTTTTAACCTATATTGTCCCACTGCTGGGCAAAGTTCTCCCCCATTTCCCTCCACAAGTCACAGTCCTGCGCCATCTGCTTCCAATCTTTTTGGAAATTATTCAAACATACTTATTTATACAAAAATGCATGAACAAGATAGCGAGCTCTATAACACGATCGAGATGTGACGAAAACAAATAAACCAGATTGTTAGGACGAAATGCAGTGAATAACGCGGTCCGGCCATTTCGGCGCTCGACCAGCTCAAGGTTGACTCTTCGCGTGTCACAATCTTTACACTCGTACTCGTAAAGCTCGGCCGGGTGTTGCGCAATCTACGTTAAAATTTAGTAAAAATGCGGAGATGACCACAGTGAATAATTTTATGAGTTATTGCAAAAACGGATTTTGAATTCTTAACAAACTTTAACGGAGGCTCTTCATATCGGCTATATTTTGACTCTAATACGCAAGAACGAGACAATGTTGTAATTTATCAGAGTTCAAAAATAAAAGGTAATTTATTCGTCTGTATTTTTATCCGATTTATATTTTATATTTTTTGGAATAAAAAATGCAATTTTTCAATCTCTGACAAGTAAATTATTTTCAAGAATTAGGAATATTCATTTATGCAAATTGTACATAGACTGTAAGCATACCTTCTAGAGAAAATGTACTTGTATATTCAACTTCCTATCACTACAAATATTGCAATTATGGAGTCAAGTTTTTTGTTTTTATTTTAATATAGATATTTGTTTTATTGCATGTTTCGTGATATTGTCGTATGTTACAAACCAACTTATATGATTCTTTACTTTATTTTACTATAAAGGGGATAGGATATCTAAGAGGTAGTTAGTTCCATACACATAAATTTGCCTGATTCATTAGTTGATAACAGCTTTACAAATAGTTTGTTCAGAAGCATCCTGTTTAAAATAGTTTATTTTACGAGGTTTTAATAGATTTTTAGGCTTTAGATAACTAAGCTACAATTGTCACGAGTAAGATTCATTAATACATTGAAAAACTCGCATAGACGTTAGACGTTACCCTGTGCCTTTTGTATTATTATCACGTAATTTAGTATTGTAAATGTTGTAAGTCGAAAATAACATATGCTACATCGTATGCGTTGCCGCAAACTCTTATACAATGATGTCGACTGAGCAAATAGTTGTGTGTTCCGCATTTCTACTGAGCTTCATTTACGCAGGGCGTTGCGTATGGCACGATTCACTCGACCAATTCATCTACCTAAATAAACAACGTAACTGCATCGATGCAAAAACAATGCACGAGTGCTGCACAACTTCTGTATCATTGCCGCCGCTCTACGTTACGAAATCAAAAGATGCGCTCTTTACGACACGAATTGGGTTAAGGTAGCGCTGCCATCGATCTAGACAGATATAAACCTATTAAACCGTACATAATCTAACTTCAAGAGAAACGACAGCAGCGTGCAACACCGACATTGTCGACTGAAGCACGCAACGAAGAGGGTCAATGTGCGCCAAATGGACTAGAATAAGAAACGCTATAACGCTCCTTCGACAGGTGACTTGCCCAGTTTTCGCGCTATTAAAAATTCAACGAATCGTCGCACAACTTTCACTAACAGTGAGTTAGTGGGTACAATATTTATATTTGAGAATGTAATCGTAAAAGTTGAGTTACTTAGCAGTTTCCGGTCAGATTGTTAACAGAGGTATGGTTCTAATAAGAATCTTATTGAGTTCGAATTAACGCGGAATAGGATGAATCTACACCTATAAAAAGGCTGACAAACTAACAACAGAAATTGTACATGTTACAGCTGATCTTAGAGACATGATATTTGTAGGGTGCCTTCCTAACGAAGTGTAGTTATTAATAGGGTTAATCGATCGTAATCAAACCGTGTGATGCGGCTTCGAAATGTAATTCAACGCGATAGAAGGAGCAAAATGAAATATTAATGTGAAAAATAATTGTTGCCTAGAAAGTTGTGTACGAGTCTGTGAGATTGAGCATTGCATGCTCGCACGCTGCGCGAGAAAGCACGACGACGTCGCGCACCGGGCGGCGGCGGCGGCGGCGGCGGCGGCGGCGCTGCGGCGCGGGCGGAGCGCCAGGGTTGCCGCGTCGCGTGACCTTCACTACTAAACCTCCACTCAACTCCTACTCCAGTCCGCATCACCATCTTATACAACCTTCCAAACGATATGCTATACTGAACTTATTACTAACCAAAAGATATAACCAGCAAGTATCCATATCAAGCAAGACTATTACATCTGAGAATGAGGATTTAAGCCAACCCTAGATAATATTATTATTCACGAACGACAGATACCATAGTAGACGTAAAATACTCCATCATTTCATGGTAATTATACTCTGTGCATACTGAGATTAACTGTGACAACTGAAACAGTTG
Source organism: Lycia hirtaria (assembly GCA_947563715.1). Taxonomy (NCBI): domain Eukaryota; kingdom Metazoa; phylum Arthropoda; class Insecta; order Lepidoptera; family Geometridae; genus Lycia; species Lycia hirtaria. The sequence goes on from OX387379.1 coordinate 3,381,715, forward strand.
ACTTCAAAGCCTGAATGAAAACTGTTCTTTCTGTCATTTGGCTTTTCAACTTAGGATTGTATTTAGCCAATCAAATATCAATAGTGAAGGAATATAAATAGTAGCCAGTACATACAAAATGTTTAAAAAAAGTTGGTTTCATTTGATAGACCCAACTTTTTTAAATTATTGTAGGCAAGAATTTATTTCCAGATAATTTACCTAATTGGATTCCAGCCATACTAAATACATATTAAGTAATAATTAGCTAATTATACGGGTCTATAAAATGAGACCAAGATCTCTCGGTAATACTGTTGAAACAAACAACACATTGTTTGACGAAAGTAAAAGTTATGAATACCACTACTTGGGTGAAAATCACTGGACAAACCCAACATACCTGTGCCGCGCACGAAGCGACCCACTGCCCGCTTCGACTCGCGAAGATTTCACTTTTAACATTTCCAATCAATGACCCCACTATTGCTCATTATTTATTCAATCGATATACAAGTTATTCGGGTTTTAATTGATTATATATAATTTATAACGAATCCTTCATTATGTTTACTGACGACCTAATTCATAAATCCCTCCTTTTTTTAATGATTAGAACAGCTGACATAAGAGAGGTTAGCTGTCACGCTGTTATGTAAAACAGACAGGACCATAATGTATGAATTGTTACTTAAAGATTTTCGGCTGGGCTATGCGTTTTTTATAGTTTCTTTTAGAATTATTAATATACACTAAAATGTTTAGGACTAACCTGACAAGTATTTCCAAAAATCCGTAGTGGAGTCGGTCCGGGCGGTTTCAGTTTCACAAATACAGTTTGCTTCCGAACTTTATGTCCAAATTGACACAACAACTTATCTTGTACACGAGCACAGAGCCTACTCGAACTTAAACACGCCATAGCTACAACTGCTACGATACGCTTGAAGACATGAACTACATAACACACAAACCACACAGCCGTTCGCCTTTACCTCCCCACTTTTATTTAGACAGGTAGAGACAGCTGATTGTCAAAGATGTCAAAACCGATTGACATTAAAAGAATGCTGCCAGATGTAAAAAATATTTATTTTTTGAGAATTTCTACCTCTTCACATTCTACCAAAATAATCTACAAGAGTAATATTCTACAAGAGGGCCTACATAGATAAAAAAAAAACAATTAATAATCTGTACTGTAGCCAGCCAGCGCTTAGAATTTTAGATTGTAAGACATAGAGTAGGTAAGTCACAGACGCCTCAAAACACTCCAGAAAAGTGTGTAGGAGTAGGAATCTACCATGTAAACTATAACAAAGTGCAAAAAATAAAATGTCCACCTGAAACGTCAGTGTTCACTGGTGAGTGTCTTGGCATTGTTAAAGCTATCGAATATGTTATACTCTGTTATAAGCTCAAAAACAGTTTAATCATGAGTGACTCTATGAGCACCTTACAGGCCCATCTGAAATTCCCCTTTAATTCAAAATCTTCCTAGCCTCTTATTATTGAAGCCAGGAAAAAATTACATGTCTGCGTTCTTCTAAATATAGCAGTAAATTTTATTTGGATTCCTAGCCTTTGTGGTATTTTGGGAAATGAAAAGGCGGATAGATTTGCCAATGAGGGAGTGGAGTGTGGTGACCTATTTCCTTTTCAAAATTACCCTCATGATTTAGCTGCACTTCCTAGACTGCTTCTCTGGGATTCCTGGCGTGCAGTCTGGGAGGATAGCAGCAAGTATACAGGCAAACATTACGCAGGTGTTCAACCAGTGCTGCAGAATAAACCGTGGTTTAGCTTATTTAAAAAAGTCCACTTCGGTTTTGATTGGGATGCGCCTAGGTCATTCTAGCTATCCTGCTCACCTTGCGCGATTTAAAATTATAGATAGCCCACTATGTGAATGTGGTGATTATGCTGACTTGGACCACATTTTTTTTTTTACTGCCCTCTACAATATGGTCATGCTTCCCTCTACTCTGACTTAATTTCCCTTCATGTCCCATTACCTGTAAATATTAATTATCTTCTTAGTTGTTGTTCACCTGCTATTTATACAACCTTATCTTCTTATATCATCTCTAATAATATAAATCTGTAAACCTTTTAAAGATCTATATAATATATTATAACATTCTATATAATATATTATATTTATTTCTTTTTCTATATTACCTAACTCTCCTGATCCTATCTTATCCTAATAATAAAAATTTCACGTGTCTCGTTTCCCTAACTTTAGACTAAAACGTTAATATTTACGAAACTTGAAAATGGCAACTGCGCAAACCGCGCGAGTCCAAGCCCCGTGAAAAAGAAGATGAAGAAATTTTTTAGATTGTCTTTGATTTACATCCCAGGAAACTCTACTCCTAGATTCGATAAAAATAATCTTGATCGCTTAATGCATAATCTTCCACATCCATGCATTGTCGCAGGCGATTTCAACGCTTTACATACAAGTTGGGGTTGTTCTAGGTGTGATACACGCGGACGTGATATTATGGATATTATAGATCGTAATAACTTGGTACTCTTAAATGATGGTCAACCAACTACAGTGGGGTCTCATAACTGGAGGCCAAATGGCCTTGATTTATCCTTGGTTTCTTCTTCTATTGCTTTGTCTTGCGATTGGCTTGTTTGTTCTGATCCTCTTGGCAGCTATCATTTGCCAACTCTAATTAAATACAGACTTTCTTCAACTAGTCAACCTCGTCCTGCTTTCTCTAATATCCCTCTGCATGCAAACCTGAAATTGGTTGATTGGAATATATATGAAAAACAAGTAAATGACATGTTAGATGGTTTTGTTATTGATACATCTGATTTGATTTCAAGCTACAACAACTTTTGTGACTTAATAGTCTCTGCTGTCAATCATTCTGTTACGAAAACTACTTCTAAATCAGTCTCAAATATTAATAAAGGCTCTGGTCAATATCACTCATCTCAACAAAACAAAGTTCCTTTGATCTGGTGGAATGACACATGTACAAAAGCAGTAGACACTTGCAAACAAGCTTTTATCAGTTTTAAAACAAATCCTTGTCTTGACAACTACATCGCTTTCAAACGTACTCAAGCTTCGAAAAAAAGAATTTTGAAACAGGAACGTCGAAATAGTTGGGAGAACTTTTGTCATTCTATTAGCAGGCTTACTCCAATGAAACATGTATGGGCAAAAATGAAAAAATTCAGCAAAAAATTTACACCACAAAATGAGTTCTGTAATTGCGATTGGATTCCTCCATTTCTAAAAAAATTTACACCAGATACAGTTAGGAACTTGCCAAATATTACAGGACATGATATAAATTCATTTTTAACCGACACATTCTCCATCACTGAACTCAAAGCAGCATTAAAATCAAGAAAAGACACTGCAACTGGACTAGATTGGATATCGTATAAAATGATTAAATTTTTAAGTGTTAGTAACCTTCATTTGTTGTTAAATTTGCTCAACTTTCTTTGGCTACACAATATAATCCCAGATCAGTGGAAAACTGACTGCTTCATTCCGGTCTTGAAACCAAATAAACCCTCAGATCTTCCAGATTCATATCGCCCCATTACATTAAGTTCTTGTATGGGTAAAATATTTGAACAACTACTAAAACAACGCCTTGAACATTTTGTTGAAAGTAATAAAATATTACCTAGTAATCAATTTGGTTTTCGTCGAGGTTGCTCGGCAAGGGAAAGTTTAAGTAATTTTTCTTTAGATGTCAACAACTCTTTGTCTTGTAACGGTCTCACAGTCTGTGTCTTCTTTGATGTAATAGGTGCCTTCAATGGCATTAACTTGGATGTGCTTGCAAACATACTACTTGATCTCCAGATTCCTGAAAAATTGGTTAAATGGATTTTTAATTTTTTGAATGAAAGAAAAATATTTGTCAAACATGATAATCAGTTGTTTGGGCCAAGGTTTTCGTACAAAGGTGTTTCACAGGGTGGAATTTTAAGTCCATTGCTTTTTATTTTGTACATTTATAAATTAAATAATATACTGGGTTCACAAGTAAAAAATTTGCAGTTTGCTGACGATCTTGCAGTATATTGCTCAGGGCATAACCTGACTACAGTTGTAGAGACACTTAATAGTACTCTCCAAAGTCTTCAAGCCTATTATGAGAGTCTTGATCTAGATATAAGCACTGAAAAAAGTAAGGTTGTTGTATTTTCAAAAAAGCCAACTAATAATGCATCTGTACTTGTATACTATGGTGAAAAGCTGTTGCCAGTTGAAAATAGTATTCGATTTTTAGGAGTCATATTTCAAAACAACTTCAAATTTGATCAATACGTTGATTGCTTAGCAAACCGTGCCACAAAAGCTTGTAATATACTAAAAACATTGACAGGTACATATTGGGGTGCTGACCCTAAAATTCTACTAACACTCTATAAATCACTCGTAAGGAGTCATTTTGAGTATGCCTTTTTTTGCTATGCAGGTGTAATGAAGCTTGTTGATAAATTAGATAAAATTCAAAATAGGTGTTTACGTATCATTGTTGGTGCAATGCATTCCACTCCCATCATTTCAATGCAGGTGGAGTGCAGTGTACCATCACTGATGCTAAGATTTAAATATCTTACGTACAGGTTTATCTTGAAAATCTTGTCTTTGACAAATCATCTCCTTGTAGAAAAACTGAATCAGTCTCCGGCTACCATTGGTTCTTCTCCAAAATCTATGATTTTGCTCCAACATTTACCTGAAATAATGAAAATTAAAAATGAAAATAACCTGTATGAAAACTTACTATTGCCTTGTTATCAGGGTTGTTATTCTTCCAAATTTTTTGATCTCAAAGTTGTGATTGATAAATCTTTAAGGCATAAATCCGAAGTCTATTGTCTGTTAGAAAATTGGCCGGGATATAATCACGTATATACTGATGGTGCAAAAAATGCTAGCAATGTTTCTTCGGCTCTTTATGACATTCAGTGTAGAAGAGGGTACGGGTATAGACTCCCTAACTCAGCTAGTGTGTACACTGCTGAAAGCTACGGTATACTTAAAGCATTAGAATACATCCAAACTCAGAACGGCATAAATAAATGGTTGATAGTTTCAGATAGTATGAGTGTCCTCCAGGCTTTAGACAATCCAAATTTCAATTCTTCCACTAATTATATCATCCATGAAATTAGATCCAAATATCATGATTTATCAACATTGCATAATAAAGATATTGTATTCATCTGGACTCCAGGTCATATAGATGTGGTTGGTAATGAACAGGCCGATTTTCTTGCTAAATCCATAACAAACAATACTCACAGTATTCCTATTACAGCTATTTCAATACCTAGTTCAGATATTTTAGTCTCTGTTAAAAAACAATTGAGTGAAGAATTTCTTGAAACTTGGAAACAAATAACACAAATTAAAGGGAAGTGGTATATTGAGGTTAACAACCAATTATCAAGGCCTTGGTTCACCAAAGGGCCTCGCTACTGTGGAAGGAAATTCTATACTATAATTTGTCGTCTTAGGTTAGGTCATTGTCGCTTTAACGCTCATCTAAATAAAATCAAGATAATATCATCACCGACCTGCAACTATTGCAATCTGGCTGATCAAACACTGGAACATCTTTTCTTTGATTGTATTGAATTTTCCTTGGTCAGACTAGTTTTAGTAGATCGCCTCCTGAAGATATATAAAACTAATGAAGATATCCCGCGCTCTCTTCAGCAACTATTAAGTAATGAGAAATGTTTTAAACCTCTGTATGATTTTATAACAAATACAATCGGAGACATTTAATTTTATCTCCGAATCCTGTGAATATTAAAATATAACCTAAAAAAACTTGACTATGTCAATAGTCAAATAATTCATGACATACAGACATACCATTTTATGGACTTAAAACAAATGTATCGAGAGTAAAAATACTAATAATATTGATTTGACCAAAACCAATGATGAAAACACATGGAAAAACACAAAAGACTTGGCCACGATGGCCTAAATTATTGAAATAATGAAATTAAAAATAACATCAGACGATGGCTGTATGGGCTTGACACCCTTTGCCTTTCCCGAAAGGGAAAAAATTAACCAAAAAAAAAAATGTCTTTGATTTATAACCTCAATTTAATATTGGTTGAATATTGCGAAATAAATGATTTGCAGTTCCCCAGTGTATTAAAATAAATATTAAGTTATATAAAATGATTCCCCGCATCGCACATGTCCTTAAAATATTAAAACAAGTGGAAAAAAATGTATTTCACATGTTTGGCTATCCACCTAAAGGCAAGATTTTTAAACAATATTTTGTTTATAAATATTAGTCAAGTCAAATCAGTAAATTGGTGTTTACTGCAAAACCTACTACTAAACTCAGATACAAAATTAAAGGACTCTTTATAATTCCACAATTAGTTAAAAACCCATTAGAATTCTCTGTCTTTTTTCACATTAGTAAATAAATCCACCCAAATCTTCCTTTATACTTACAAATTACAGAATTAGCACTTTCCTACATCCATGAAAGAACGCCGTCAGTGCCAACCAAGAAATTTTCAATTAAAGACATTGTTGGAGATGGCATATTGCTCGCTGTACCTAAATTTAGACGGACCATTGAAAGACGATTAAAAAGGAAATATGGCACTCCTGAGTATGTCTGGAAGATGCTGGTACCCAAGACCAATATACTTGTGTGCCAAGAATGCGGTCATCACCATGAAAAAGGACGGCTTTGTGGTAAATATACCAATGTTATAAAAGTGAATGTAACTCTGTTTGTTACCTTTTCATGGCTAAACCAATTGTTATGAAATTTGGCACAGATATAGCTGAACACCTGGAGACAGGAATAAGTATTTTCCTATCATAACATGGGTGTAACTGTATAGGATGCAACTAGTCATCTATATTTAGCACTTATCTAAACAAAAATAACCTAATAGTATTGTGATGTTGTATGCTGTATGCTCTATTCTAATCTGGTTTATAGCTGCCAACAAATTAGGATTTTTACATTCTATTTAAATGTAATAATGTTGTCGCTTAGTTCATCATGCTCACTGCCATGTAAATTAAGTTTGTATATTGTTATAATTTGCTGAATGGTTTTTAAGAGAAAAAATTATTATATCTATTTGATACTCCGGACATATTGTTTCCCAACTTAAACGAAGCTGTATCCTTGTCTATTTACCTTTTCTTCATCATGACGTGTGATGAAAAATTGTCAACTGCAAACTGTCATACTTGCACAGCATTGTTATCTGAGCAACAAAATGTCACAAGTATGGCCTCAAATTAAGTGATATCAAGCTCTACCTACATAGGGTGTTATTTTTATGGACTATTAAGATGTTTTAAAAAGCCAATAAATTAATTTTTGGTGGACATTTTCACTCAGTGCCATCTAGCCTCAAACTATGGGAACCAGATAACTGATAGAATATCTTTTACTACAAAGATATGAATATATATGTATTTTAATTATAATCACATCAATAGAGTAGATAGTGTTTATCATTTAGCATTTTATTATTATTGACTTACATTTAATACTATGCATGTAGTGTATGTTAATTTAATATCTTTTAATTATGAAGATCCAAACTTAATAAACTAACATAGGTACTATTAGGTACTCTACATGTATAGTATTCAATATAAATCAAGACAACAACTTATTACGATAATGAAATGAGGATTATTAATCTTTATAAGTTTCTACTCTTTGAATAAATGTATCTTTATCTAGCATTAAATTGCAGTTGAATAGCAAAGAAAAAAAATATGTTTCATGGTTTTTATGTTTTTCAGAAAACTGTTACAAGAGAGTAGAAAAAGAAACAAAACTAATTAAAGAGAAAATCATGGAAAATTTGGGAACCAAACCCATTGATAAGGATGTTATTGTTTTGTATGAAGGAGAGAATCTACCTGAGAAGGTGAAAGTATATTCGCCTCACATAGATCATTATCATAAACTAACTGATATTATAAAAAGTGAAAGTAACTTGTCTGTCTCTCTGTATTTTTGTTATCATATTATCTAAACCAATTGTTATGAAATTTGATTCAGAGATTCTTTATGACCTGGAGAAGGACATAGGTTATATTTTGTCATCATCATCACCTTAATGAGCTGAACGGGTGACACCACGGCGCACGGGTGGCAGAGCTAGTAACCAATAAGAACACTCATTTAATTCCTGTAGCAATATTACTTGTTTACAGCATACTTGTCCATACCAAAGGAGAAAACTGATTATGAGCCCTAAACATTATTCAAAAATTGTATTATTTTTTCTTATTGGAATAGTATATTCAAAGTTAAATATACAGGCTTGGACAGCTCTAGTAAGTGACTGCGACCTTTGCAGATCTATTGTGAAATATAGGATCATAGAGCTAAGGTTCTATGTTTTACCTTTTTCACTATAACTTCAAAGTAAATGAAATTGAAAATCATACATTTAATTTTTAAGTTAAAAGCCAAAAATTTGATGAAGAAAACAAGAAGCTATAAGTTCTCTAAGTTTTCTTGTAATGTATAGAATGTACTGGCGAAAATTAGTCAATGATTCTCTTAAAACTCACTTGTTCATGAATCCACATGACCGACCATACATAACTCATATATAACGCAACCAAAACAGAAATTATGATATTTCGTTCAGGTAAGGGTCCGGAGACAGTTCCAGACGTGTTTTTGTTGGATTCACCGATAAAGGTTGTAAAACAATTCAGGTATCTGGGGCACATCTTGACTGAGACCTTATCGGACAACCTGGACATGGAGAGAGAGAGAAGGAGTCTGTCCATCAGATGTAACATGCTCGCGCGAAGATTCGCAAAATGTTCTGACGAAGTCAAAGTGACCTTGTTCAAAGCGTATTGCATGTGTTTATACACATGCCAGCTTTGGATAAGGTACACCAGATCAGCATACGGCACCATACGGGTGCAATATAATGACACATTTCGCATCCTTATGAAAAAGCCAAGATTTTGCAGCGCGTCGGCCATGTTCTCTGATGCACGGGTTCCTGATTTCTTTGCAGTTATTCGATCTCGTATTGCGTCCTTTTGGGACAGGATACGAAGATCGAATAATAGCATACTGCAGTGCCTGTCCAGCAATGTGTACTCTCCGATTTATAGGTCCTGGATTGCTGTCCACCAGAGCCAGAACCGGAAGTGATTTGTATACTAGTACAAGCTATTATATAATAGTTATAATTAGGATTATTTATTTTTTTGACTACATTTATTTATTTCATAATATGTTATGTATTATTGATACTATGGGTATGTAATGACCTGAAATAAACGTTTATTATTATTATTATATTATAACTTCTATCTAAGCTTTAGTAAACAATTTGTTAAAATTAATATTATTTATTTTAGCCAAAAGAGTTCTGGCAAGGCAGAAGAATTATTGAGATGAAGAAAGAAAGACCTCAATGGTTCAGTAAGAACCTACTTCAGAAATCAACACAAGGACCCTCTGAATCTACGGATATTAAACCTACAGATTTAGCATAGAATTACAACTTGTTCTGATAAGTTATAAGTGTTCAATGGTTTAAATTCTGAAGGCACCACTAAACTGATTACGTTTAAAAATAACCAAATAAATAAATAAAAAAAACACAATCTCAATTTCTTTTTCTAAATCAGAGATTTTAAGAATTTTAATTAGTTCACCTTCAGAATTGATACCATTGTGTGTATAGTTAAAATGAAACTAGTAAAAATATATAAATAGGATTTAAATTTTATTTCCTCGTATAATATTTCATCAGCAATATTAATTATATACTTACCTATTGTTTTACAAATTATGATTTGAGTTTCAACGAGTTTTTTACAAAGCTATTTCATTTCATAAAACAGCTGTACTCTTAGCAAAAAGAGTTTAAATAAAATACCTAGAGAGAAACCAACTAAATTATATTTTCAAAAGAATTTTCAAAATTATCAATATTTGACTCTATTTCTGTCTCTCCCACAAAATGGTTTTCAACATGCTTTTGGAACTCTGTGAACGCTATATCTTTTTGGAATCTCTGTCCACACATGGGGCATATTTTAACATTAGGTTCTTCTGTGGCTTCATTACTATTTTCAGGAATACTTTTCTTGTAAACTGAAGTATTGACTTCACTAAAGTTATTGTATGTGGTGGAATCAGCTGGGGTGGCCCAGTTGGCCAGGCTGTCACTTGTTTCTATCTCCTTGTGCTCGGATGATACAACTTTGGAATTATTTGCTATGCATGAGGGACACTTGTAGCCTTCTGTGAAAGTGAAGAAGATTTTTATAGATGACACAAAAATAAGTAATTAAGGTACCAGAGATCCAGTCATAATACAAATTGAACAGAAAATTCAATGGACTTGATTATTACCCTGCACATTGGAGGGTTATGTTTTTTGAATGTATGTATCTATATTACTGCCTACAACCTAGACTGATTGACCTGAACCTTGAACAGCCTTGACCGATTCATTGATACATCTTGACCGATTTAGATTTGACAGGTGTTAGATTTATCTTCACTTCCCGAGAGTCAAAGGCTAAATTTTATTCTCAAAAAAATAAAAAATACTGTTTCATAACCTATGAATATTTTTATTACAAATAAGTGAAAGAATTTTCTAGGCTAGCAGGAATAGATATCTTCTGAATTTGCTCTCTCAACCAAACTGTTGGTGGTTGGTTGATATTATAGCTATTTAGTATTAAAAAAACCATAACTAGGACATAAAATATATCTATAGGGCTATTCACAACTCGTCGGACTTGGAATCGGGTTGGAAACTATATCTCCATCTCTGTCATGTCAATGCAGAATAACAGAGATGGGATAGGATAGTTTTTCCACCCAATTCCAAATCTGAATAGTTAGGGTACAGATATTTAGACATAGAAATAGTTTTCTCTTTATATATGGAAGAAGCACCATTCACAGCATTGACATTTATGCTTACCTTTCTTAATGGTTTCTACTCTTGCCAGTATTATTTTCAAATCATTTTCTTGTTGTGCTAGTTCTTTCTTCATGTTCTTTAACTTTTCTGTCTGACTACGAATTTCTTTCAGTGAATCAGTGGCTGGTTCTTCAATATAAGTAAATCCAATTGAATCTACATTTAAAATATGGTAGTTGTCTGCATCTTCTTGAAGCTGAGTCATTTGCTCATATTGCTCTACTAGTTGAGACTTTTCCTGGATATAGCTATTGATTAATTTCAATGATATCTCTTCTAGACTTGACTCTGAAAACTTTTCTTCGTAGTTGGCACTGGTTCTAGGAGTACTGTGTATATATGTATTAGTGCGGACTAAAGGATTCTTACCTTCTTTATTTGATTGTTTATCTGGACCCTTAATGCTAGATATTTTATTCCAAAGTGTTTTGTTCTCACAAGAAACCATGAATATATGGTGCATGAGCTGTGACTTTTGTTTAGTGAGTTCAGCTATTTTTAATTGAAGTGTTGATTTTTCATCATCTTGAAGAGGAATGTAAGGTGGTGTTTGGGAAGTCTGCAGCTTCAAGCGCATATTGTCCGTTTCTAAAGTATTTATTCTCTTCTGTAACAGCAAGCATCTATCCCTCATCGCGTGGAGCGCTAATTCATGGACGCTTACATTGTTAAAGTCTCCGCCTTTGACTGTAGTTTGGAATGTGGAATCGGTATTGAAGCTTACTATAGATGAAGACTCCATTCTGAGAAAAATAATAAGTCTGCAACACTAACTACAACAATTTAGTTTCGATACGTGACAGCGTAACTGGAGCCCTAGTTACTTCAACACTAACACTTTGAATAGGTAGTTGCTTTGTCACGATATTAAACAAAATAATTTCGTCTTCGTCGATACATTAAATATTTATATTTTATATGAGGAAGAAAAAGCAAAACATGAAATTAAAAACCATCCAATATATTTATCCACCATCTATTGACATTGACATATACTATTATAATTAATTATTTTTAGATTTGAATCCAATTAAAGCATTTGCCATTGTTAAGGTCAAAATATATATTTGAGTACCTTAATATATAGGCTTTTTAATAGAGATGTTTTACCTGTAAATAAAACATTTATCAAACATACTTACCTATTCGAAACCCAATTAAATAAATAGGAGAGTAGCGTGCTTGACTAACATCCGAAATAGTCGTGCCGTGATTCGGGTCCGCTCGTTCATCTCCAGTTTTATCGTCCAATCAGAAGTAAATCCGCCCCTTCCATCCCCTCCACGTGTACCATCACCACAGGTAGTGCGCTGGGTGCAACTAGGATTCATTGGTTATCTCATATAATTAGGCCACCAGGCAGATATAGAAAGTATTGGGTTTCGAATAGGTAAGTATGTTTAATACATGTTTTATTTACAGGTAAAACATCTCTATTAAACAACTGTACCGTAATTCGAAACCCAATTAAATATATGAGAGACTTGTTTGTTATCGCCTGGTGGTGATGGTGACGTTACGCCAATGTGATATATTTAGTTTGACTGTATAGGTGTAATCAAAGACAACTAATATTTTGAAAGTGATGTATTAAAGTAACTACTAGTTAAGTAGTTGTAAGTACTCTTAGCAAGATCAAGTTATTATCAGGAACCGACTGTTATAGAATATTATTATTTTGTTATTACAATTGGTTGATGCCACTGCTAGACTGTAGCTACCAGGTATATTTGATTCAGTGTTTACTTCTTTTAAGCAGTATCAGCTATAGTGTATGTATGTATTTCACATAATTTTGCGATCTGATATTTTGAATACTTTGCAGCGTCTTTGGTAACAGTTTAGTAAATCCATTCATATTGAAGTTGTTTATTATTACAATAATTATGGTACAAAACATTAAGCTACAGCACTAGCTCCCAAACTGGGTGAAGTTAAACACTTCTAGGCATAAAAGCATCTTATATTATTTCCATTAAACACGGAGTAATTGTTGTGTGGGGTGGAACTGTGCAAGTTAATATGCGATTATTTATGATGATAGAAATTCTAGATTATGATGATATAATTCTGGCTGCGGTACAGTATAAAATTAAAATATGTAACCGCTATCATTTTAACCAGGATGGACTGCTTACAAGTTTATGCAGGACAGTAAAAAAATATTCAACTGAGACACGATAGGACTTTCGCATAGTCTGTCTCAATTCATATAAGGTATTAATACCTCTAAATGGCGGATATACGTCTTATTTTAAAACTTCAATATTATTCATATTAGTGTGACATGTCCACAAATATTTATTTATTAATTTATTTTTGTATTCATATTAATTACTATCGGCGGTGGGTGGCCGGCCATGGTAACAACTGGAACTTGTTTTCTCAATTTTCTAGTGGTTTACTAACGTTCGTAAAACCTGGATACAATTATCATCAAGCCAAAAAGGATGGAAAGAGAATAGGGAAGTCTTTGCCCAGCAGTGGGCTGGTACACACTAAATTCAGAGCATATCCTACCAATTTACAAATGCAGGTCTGCAATGTGATTGGTTTTTAGGTTCATAAGTTGGTTATTCGTAAGTTGCGATAGTTTGCAATTTTTTAATAAAGTCGATAAAGAAATTATCCACTATCAGTTCTTTTGTTGACTTCTGTCCATTTCTCAAGTAATTTATTTCTTAGTTGTGGAGATGAAAAACAGACTAAGTAAGATAAAAGGTGTCTGACTCTATGTTAAAGAGCATCGTAACAATTCACCTGAGAATTTATGTGCAATCCTGAAACCATTGCAGAATACAGGTTTGTTCGATGTGGACCTTAAAGTTTGATTTTTTCTTCGTTTCAGTTGAAGTTTGTAATTCAGATAGGTACTTTAAGAAGTTGTGCCGAATTCTGTACGCCATAAATGGCATATGCGAGTATTGCGATTGTGTCGTAAATGTTAAATAATAGATTGATCATGTGAGTATTGCACTGACATAAGATTTTTCAATGTCTTTCATTAACTGCAGTGTATTTAACTAGTCTATTGTGATAATAGGCAAGGGATGTACTTGCATAATCTAATGATATTGATCTTGCAAGTTCCCTTACGATTGCTTTTTTCTCCTTAGTACTAGTCGCTTCATTGTCATGTCTGTGTTAACAGTAATTGGTACACTTTGTATGGCCGAGGGCCAACTTTGTGCCCTTGTATGTTGTTGTATGTTGAGCGTTTTGGCGCGAGCACATATAGCATATTATAGCAATAAATACATGTGTATATTTAATTCAAACACTAGGGTTTGGAAGTTTATTTCTACTTGTGGGGCGACTTCATGTTTATACCGTCCAGTCTGATATGTATAGCACTGCCTTGGTGGAAGGCCCTTGATACAGAGTGCAAGGCACAGGTACAGGTGCTCAAGGCATTCTCTTTCGATAATGCGCTTAAATTCTCCTCCTTTAAATCCTAGAATTAAGAAAGTGTCCGGCCGAGTTGCAAGTAGCCAGGAAGTATATAGTCTTGATGTTTATGAAATTAATGTTGAATCGATTTTCGAACATATTTTATAATATCGTTATAAGCAAGCCACATAAATGCAGTGACGGCTTAATGCAGTTGGAAAAAGAGGGTAGGTTTGACACAACGTTAATTATGAACGCCCAGTGTTTTCATAAAATAAAAACTCGGTATACGGTGGCAGTTAACAAATGAATTTATGATGGCGATACATTTGTAGCCGTTCTGTAAATAGCAATTACAGCAAAACAATTAATCTCATCGCACTGTTCTTAAAATACTGGATTTACAAATGACAGCAGATGTGTGAATATCGTGAACGATTCATATTTGTCGTTGTAGAGTCGTAGGTGAGAATAAGTCTGGTCACTTGGCGGGACTGCATCGGCAAGTAAAAAAAAAGGTAAGGTCGAGCCCTAAGCTCTTTTCAATGAGTAATATTTCTAAGTAATAGAATGGAAGGCGGGGGCTTCCGATGATCGTAATATTTATTTCAAAGCCTGAAAATGTTTGGCAGAGCCTTTAGCATTTTCCGATAAGCTTTCTTTAAAGGTTGAAAAAATGGGGGCGGAGGCTTAGGTATTTTGCGATGAACATAATGCTTATTTCAAAAATTGAAAAAAGAAAGTAATCATAATTTTCTCAAGCATTTAGTGCTTATTTCGAAAAAGTGAAAGGAGGAGCCCCCTTAGCACTATTTTATGAGCGCAATACTTATATTAGATATTGAAAAGGTAGGGCGGAGCCCTTTGCATTTTTTGATAAGTGTAATACTACATTCAAGAGTTGAAAATGGAGGCGAGGCGCCTCGCATTCTTACAATGAGCTTAGTCATCGTTATAAGTTTGAAAATTTAGCCCTTAGCATTCTCTGATGAGTGTAATTCAAATTCAAATTCATTTATTTCAGGCTACTGATTGGCCCATAAAACTTATAACATGCCATAATAATATACTTTAAACATTAAAATTTCAAAATCACATAAGATATCCAAATTGCATCTAGAATGTCCAAAACAATAATATAATCTATGCACTCTAAAATAATCAAATAAATGTCAAATAAAATTCCAATAAAAATAATAAAAATAAAATAAAATAACAAAATACAATTATAGAGTAAAATACAATTAGGTCCTATTTATATTTAAGTCAGTATTTTCGTTTTGGCATCGGTACTGCAACATGCCTATTACAACAATGCTGGAGGAAAATACAATCCAGTCTGTTCGCTATCATTGCCAGGATAGCGTTAGAGCTGGCTCGCACCCTGCGCACCAGTGACAAACCTCGCTTACGCATAGTCGCATAAAAGCAATCTGTTCGCGCTTCGGCAAACATGCCCGAGGCGTTACAGAACCGAGGCAACCCCAACACTGCCCTGAACGCGTTATTGTATTGGACGCGGAGGGCACTGTAGCTTTTTTCTGTGTAATTAGCCCACAGGCTGCACGTGTAGAGGAATGTGCAGAAGGCTCTAAAAAGCGTTACCTTTAGCTCTTTTGAATAGCGTGCAAACCTGCGAGCTATCATGTTTGCTCGTACAGACAGGGCCCTCCGCTCCCGCTCAATGTCCGCATGGTCCTTGAGATCAGCAGTGACGATATGCCCCAGGTATTTAAACTGTTCAACCCTTTCAAGGGGCACGTCATTCAGTCTAACTAGAGGCACATTCTGGGGGCATCTCGCACTTCCGGTCTCAAAGACCATGTATTGACTTTTCGTCACATTATATTTTAAGCCGTGACCACACGCATACTCCTCATAGGTCCGCATAAGCTTCCGTAAGCTGCATACCGACGCACTCAGCAACACCATGTCGTCTGCGTAACTAAGGTTATTAACACATACACCATCAATATGACATCCGACATGTTGACTGCTGGGAGCGATGATGAGCCCGTTTATATGAAAATTAAACAGGGTAGGAGAAGATAATCCCCCCTGCCTTACACCACACTCCAGCCGATATGGGTCTGATATTGCTCCCACCCATCGAACACTATTGCTCTAATGCTCATACCAGTATTGGAGCATGCTGGTGAGCTCAAGTGGAAAATCAGTTCTGCTCGCTTGTCCCACAGCAGATCGTACGCGACCAAATCAAAAGCTTTGGATAGGTCGAGGAAGCATGAATAAATAGGAGTTTTACGGTCAGTATAGTATTTGACGGTGCTTTTAAGACACAGTATAGCACTTTCAGTGGATAGCCCAGGCCGAAACCCAAACTGATTATCGTGCAGTGATAAATGTTTATTTAACTGTGGATTAAGAAGACCGCCAAACACCTTCGCCATTACTGTAGCAAGCGATATGGGCCTGTAGTTACTTTTATCATTGAAATCACCGGTTTTGTTTTTCACTACAGGCACCACTACAGTTTTCATAAAATCCTCAGGCAAATATGAGTGGCTCACGCACAAGGAGAAAAACATAGCTAAGACCCTACAGATATGCGGTCCAGCGTGCTGCAGATGCTCAATGCTGAGTCCGCCATGGCCCGGAGACTTGCCTCTAGACATCCGCCTTATAGCATCGGATATATCTTTCGCGAGAAAAGTAGTTTCTACAATTTGACCATTTACGCCAGCATTGAGCACCCTAATAGCCGCCGGCCCTAATGGAGATTTTACAGTAAAATGGCTTTTAAACACATTAGCTATCTCCCTTGCGTCACTAACTCCGTCAACGCTCATAGGAACTCACAGAACCGGTCGTACATTCAACTTACTGGTTCCTTTCCAAAAGCCACGAAAATCCACCTTAACATGTTTTGCAACGAGAGCGTCCATTCTTATCTGGTCCTGATTATTCTGGCACCACTTTAGTCGAGATTTGAACGCTCTCCTGCTTTCACACATGTCTTTGAACACAGGGCCAGATTTAGGCTTACCACAGTGAAGCCATTCATTAAACTTACACCTAGCCGTCCTGTGAGCGTCACTTACATGTTTATTCCACCCTGTTATGCGTGATCCCCTCCTGCCTTTCTTTATGCTCCCCCGACTGCCGACTGCCGCGTCTCGAAGGACAGTTACAATGTCTGCGTATAACCTATCAAGGGTACGCATATGGCTCAAGTCATTACAAAAGCAGTCAGCACAGTTCACAGTACACTCGGTTGGAAAGTCGACTAATCTTAGATTTTTATGTCACTCTTGTGTATAAAACGATATCTGTTCCTCGCTTCGTTCACCCCATATAACACCTTCATTAATACAGATTCTAGGTGCGACTTTAGATGGTAGAACGTTTAAATTACATTTTACAATCAGAGGATAATGGTCTGACCACAGAGTATCATATTTCACATAAACATCTACTAGTAATAAATAAACAGCCACTAGCATTTTTCGTTTCTGCTCCTATCCCGATGGGATGAGGAAGAAACTACATAGTCTACCTTCAAATGTTTAAAAAATGTAGGATAAGGCGCCTGACATTTTTAATAAACGTATTCCTTATTTCGAGTACTGTAAGTAGTTTTAGTACAAGTTCTAAAATGTAAGATGAAGCCTTAATATTTTCTAATAATCAGAATATTTCCCAAAATTGCAAATGTAGGGCAGGGCCGCTAGCATTTTTCGTTTCTGCTCCTATCCCGATGGGATGAGGGAGAAACTACATAGTTTGTCACCTTATTTCTTGGTCCTATGTAAGATGAAGCCTTAGCATAATCAGAATCTCCCAAAATTGCAAATGTAGGGCAGGGCCGCTAGCATTGTTCGTTTCTGCTCCTATCCCAATGGGATGAGGGAGAAACTACATAGTTTGTCAGCATCTTTACTTATTTCTTGGTCCTATCCCGGTTAGATGAGGACGAATTTAGTTTTTTAATTGTCTTAAGTTATTTTGGTTCTTGTCCCCGTCGGATCAGGGCAGATTATATTTTATTAAAGCCTTCCTGATCATATACTGATGGGATATGCAGAAATTGCAATGTTTGTAACACGCAGATACATAATTTTGATGCGAAGCAAGGGTACAGCATTCTAGCTTAGTGTTGCTTTTACTTGTTTCGAATAAAGTCGCGTCAATTTGCTGTATATTGCGATAATCAGCTTTTCTTGTTTCACTCTTAATCGTACAAAAGTTGAACGCAATATAAAATGTTACTTTTAAAAAATGCCGAGATTCTTAAAACCAATGTTTAAAGTATATATTTAAGCATATATAATATTATATAAGGCATAATTGATTTGCTATAGAATAGTTGATAAAGCGAGAAGATAGCTCTGCCACTGTTCTTTAGGTCCTGTATGTGAATATTCCCAATTCGTGTTTGGGTTCGGGCTTTCGGGTAAAGAATTTGGTAATAAATGTATTGTAGTATATGTCACAGCGATAGCTGTTTTATAAGTACTATTTCAATGGCATATTAAGCCTTATTCCTGCAACAGCTAAATCTTCATTTCCTAACATCCGTAGTATCCCTCGTTGGAGCGGAACCCTATTAAATCTATTTAAAATACTGGAATAACTTTAAATTCAGTATGAATTTATAAAATAACGAACGGTAACACCGTTAAATGTGGTAAAGTAAATAATTGTTCAGGACTTACCAATTATCATCTTCTTACCGGTTAACACTATTTGGTACTTTGACACTTTTATAGCACGACGTGCCTTATAAAGTATGTAGAAGGTACTAACGACCGCTTTTGGATGAAAATCCAAACGCCAATGAATCCTAGTTGCATCCAGCGCACTACCTGTGGTGATGGTACACGTGGAGGGGATGGAAGGGGCCGGAAGGGGCGGAGTCACTTCTGATTGGACGAGAAAACCGGAGGTGAACGAGCGGACCCGAATCACGGTACGACTATTTCGAATGTTAGTCAAGTACGCTACTCTCCAATATATTTAATTGGGTTTCGAATTACGGTACAGTTGTTTAATGAGATATATATTATTTTGCGTAGATTTTCTTCTGAATAAAGTACCAATATTGACATCTCCTTTCTTCAAGTTTCTTGAATAAAAGTTGTGGTGACTTTACTAAAAGCTTCTATGGAGTTTTGCCGACATGTGAAAAGGCATGTTTCGGTGGATTATTTCACTTGCCCACAGTCAAACACTTGATCGTTGATAACTTGAAACGTTTACCGTCTTACTGCCATTTTACTGAAGCAATGCTTGAATTTGAAAATAGTATACTTGACTCAGATTCTGAAGAAGATTTATCATTACTTGTTTTATTCAAGAAAGATGCAGAAATGTTAAACTAGACCCCCTTCTAGGTCTATGAACTAGGCACTAGCAATTTGCTAGTAGCAAATGCTGTGTTTTTTTTTTTATCGTGTCATGTCATGCATTATTCATTGGGGTTTTAGCGGGAACGTCTTAGTAACATGTTGTTGCTTTGTTTTATTTTCCTAAACTTGTGTTATTTTGAACATTAAAGCTACACAAATGGTGGTGTTTTATTCATTAAGTGTTCGATCAAGTGCGTGAGTGTGGGTAAGTGAAATAAAGCAGTGAAACGTGTGATTTTACGTTGTCGACAAAACTCCATAGAAGCTTCTAGTAAAATCGCCATCATTTTACTGAGGCAAGACTTAAATTTGAAAATGACTGTTTACGTGACTTAGACTGTGAATAGAACACTAAACTTGTATTATTCAAGAAACATGAAAATATTTCAATACTTGACACTGGCAAATCACTAGTCGCGGGGTCCAATACAAAAAAAAAAGAAGAAGAATTATTAATTGTCAATGACATTTGATTTGAGAGTTTTGGCGGGAACGTCTAAGTAACGTGTTGTTGCTTTGTTTTATTTTCTTAAACTTGTGTTATTTTGAACATTAATGCTATAAAAATGGTGGTGTTTTATTCATTAAGTGTTTGATAAGGTGCGTGAGTGTGGGCAAGTGAAATAAAGCAGTAAAACGTGTGATTTTTCGTTGTCGGCAAAACTCCATAGAAGCTTCTAGTAAAGTCGCCACCACTTTACTGAAGCAGGACTCGACTTATAAATTGACTGTATACGTGACTTAGATTGTGACTAGAACATTTAAAACTTGTTTTATTCAAGAAACTTGAAAAAATCCTAATACTTGACACTGGCAAATGCTTTAATGCGGGTCCAATACAAAAAAGAAGAAGAAGACATTTGATTTCCGTCAGTGCCAGTGCTGCCGATTCAGGTATACACCCAGATTTTCGGGGTTTTATAAGGTAATGGTGAGCGCGAGGTTCGGTTTGGTCACAATCAATCAAACTGAATTCACTATTGACATGATATATGAATAATGATTTTATTATTCATTCATTCCAAATATGTGTAAAAAAATATGTTTTCTATACTAATATTCGTTCTTCATGAGCTTTTTCTATTGAAAAAAACATTTATTTAGTTACTAATATTCGCTTTGCTTGCATGTAGAAATTTAATACTACCAAAACAACATATTATAAACCAAAATTTGGTAAAGAAAAAAATAATGGTATTAAAATAATGGATATTTCGCAGTTTTTTCCTTTATATTTGACAAAATTAATGTCCACAGACTCTGGAATCCATGCCTTATATCATTTTTTTATCATTTATGCATCTAACCTACGTTTTTTTTTACTAATTACATTTTTTTATTACGCAAGAGGATTTTAGGGTTCGGACAAGTCAAAACTTTACAAGGTTTCTTCTACAGAAAAGAGAGCTTAGTATTACTGTGATTTGAATTTACTTTATACCAGTTTATCTAAATTGACGTGTCTTCTAGATATTCCATCAAATTGAATTCACTTGTATGTATGTTTGAATAATACATTCATTATTCATTCATTCTAAATATAGACGTAATAAACGTTCTTAAAAAGCAGCGGAATATGAACAAATATTTTATTCTCTCTCTCTTTACTAATATTTTCGATTTACTGTGACAAAAAAGCACAATGACCCGATACATTACTAACTGAGAATACAAGTAATTTAGTAGACTGAACACTAATTTTCTACATGACTGTATTAGACTTGAAAAATGTATGTGGAAGTTTACACGCTTTTTTTAACCAACTTATATAAATATAACATAAACAAATTTATATATAGTGTAAGATGGCTAATTATAGGGTTATTCTTAGTAGAAATTTCATCATTTTGGAGACTGAATCGCTCTAGTCCGTAGGGAGTGCACCCTTATACATTGAAATCTCACACGTGGTCTGATGCCAATCAGACGATAACTCACTGGCGGTAGGCTTCGGCCGTGGCTAATCACCACTCACCGGACAAAGTCATACTGTCAAGATATCTAGCCTTGTTCTGGACGGTGACGCTGTTTGAGGAAAAACAGGTCGGAATAGTTATTTCACTACTGTAACTGTAAAACATTCTGCTGCACATCGCAACGACACATTGGGTAACCTGCTGGCCGGTAACCGGACAGCTGGGGGCCTAAGTAATTCACCACTCATGAAAGGCTACCCTGCCAACTCGCGAAAAATTCCGGGATGCGCCATCGTGCCGGTAGACAACCAGATGAAAGGGCCTGATGGTCATCCCCGAGGGTTGGACGTCCCCGCAGTCTCCAGACGGATTCTCCACCGATGTGTTGGTGCGGCGTGTATCTACAGGTTGGCAGCATGGAGCCTCCTTTCACTGTTGTTTTTTTTTCAACAATTCTCTTGCCCCAAACATGAAACACAGGAAGAAGAAGGTTACCTTCATAATATTATTGGAATTACAACCATGTCGATAGCTCTCACCGTTTTCACGTATTAGTGATGGTGAGAATTGTAGCTAAAATCCTGTATAATCCTATCTATAACTACGTAAATTGTGTTGCGGCCAATTATGTGCCATTGATTGGTGGCCAATTACAGGTAATAAACGGCTAATAGTTGGCATTGTCAAAACTATTTTTTATTAATACCTATCTGAAAGATGATGATTCCAGTACACTATTCAGAAGTCATTCGGATTTTGAATCCGAATTTCCGAAGTTTTGAATACAGATAGATAGGAGGTTGAGCGACATGTTTCGAGCGCATAGTTTCGGGGAATCGAAAATTTTGGATTGGCAGGACTGGCCAGTGCCTCAGTATCAGTAAGCCTCACTGCCCTCACTGATGACGTTTGGCATATGTAGTTAGTGTATTCGGACAATTTTATTAATTTTCTACGATTCGAATTCAATGTTTTCTAATTATGTTGTGCTTATCGGATGTTTTATAAAGTTTGTTTTAATTTGTAATTTTTAAAGTTAAAAAGCCCGCCTGTTTTCTCCATGTGAAAAATATTTTGTGATTGGGATTCCAATGAGAACGAACTGTGTTTTCGACGTACTACAGCTACAAAACAAGGATTCTGATTCATCTGTTTCATTTCATCATTGAATCTATGATCTCCGTGTTATCAAGGATTGTAAGTTTAATTTCTTTATTTCTTGTTTTCTAAGGAAAGCTGTAAATCAGTACTACTTCAATCAAATCTTATTTCATAAATATTTTTGTCTAACAAAAAACCAACCCAAGGCTGATTACATACAAGGTGCTTATTTATTTGTTAAAATTAACCGAAAGTAAAAGGAGATAATCTTTATTTTTATACAGTTTGAACCGGATTTGTTGTAGGATTTATATGAATCTGGTGATATATATTTTGAGGCAGCTATTTTTCTGAAAAAGGTGGCTCCTTAACGCTTGTCATCATTTGCATTAGCTTTGCTTTGTTAGTAATGGTAAATGTAACCATTATTTACTTTTAAGTATTTTTCATAGGATTACTTACTAATATTTCATATTTTTTAAACTTAATGATTTGTTAAGTTATGCTTATTGAAGGTATTTATTATGCTTTTTGAATTAAAAGATAAACATAATGTTTACTTAATACATATGTCACTATTTTAATCAATAAAGAAAAATGGAAGGTCACATAGTATGTTTTAAAATGTGTGTTAATAATATGCTGTTAAAAATTAATTAAGAGACCTACATTGTTGACAGTTCAATTATGAAATTATCTGTAGTCCATCTTTAATTATCAAATATCTGCTTTAATGATACTCTTACATCAATATGTATACAATATAATCTGTGAACTATGCTTTGTTCACTTTATCTAAACAAAATTTAAATACTTTATGCTGGTAAAATCTTCACTTGAAAATGGCTGCATTGATTTTAGGTTAGGACGAATCGAGTTGAGACTTCATATTTTTTCATGGATAGGTCTTATCATGAGTAAGCTTTGTGTAAAATCTTTTCTGTCAAATCCAAATAGGTACTTTCTGAGTTTTTTTTAGTAATGATTGCTAAATTCTCATACAAAATCACGCAATTTTGACTAGTTTGAACATTTCATGTTCCGCATTATCCACGGTGTGCATTGTCTGTTGTGTAAAGAAACTTATTTTGTTTTCGATTTATGTTTTATTTTACCTCACTAAGCACCAAAGGTGAATCAAACAAGTATGTATTATATTAAAAGAAAAACAAAATACCCTATTGCAGAAACAGTTTTTAGTGTTTTTACAGTCTAATATCCAACTTCGTTACACTTGATATGCTTTTGAGTGTATGTTATTAGCAAAAAAGTGTGCATAAAACTCACTCACTGTAAAAGTTATAAATGTCCATTCTTCAGAATATTTTTTATAAAATCGGTTGTTTATTATGAAAAGTTTGCTTTTGTTTATGAAAGGTTATGAAAAACGTATTTTTTATTTTTGAGAAAGCTGAATTTTTATTACTACAAATAAAAGAAAAACAGAATACCCGACCGCAGAAAAGCAGTTTTTGCAGTCTAACTTACGATTTTGTTGTGCTTGAGATGATGTGCTATTGAGTGTACTGTAGAGTGAGTTTTATGTTTATTTCGCGAATTATGAATTGATTTTGATGTTTTTTTATTTGATAGGTCATAGAGACCAGAGGTGCTCCCATATAAATTTTATCAAAATCGGTTCAGTACTTTGGTATCTAAAACAAAATAACTAAAAAAAAATATGTCGCATTATACGACATTCCGTATATTCAAATTCGACTGTATCTTGTTTTTTTGTGTGTTTGGTATGTGATTACTCCGTCAAATATGCATTGTTTTTGATTCTTTTTTATTTGGTAGATAATACTTCAGAGGTTATCCCATATAAATTTTATAAAAATCAGTTCAGTACTTTGTTACATATAACAAAATAACTGTTTTTTTTTATCCAAGTACATAAATGAATTGAGTATTTTGAAGTTGGTTTTTTCAGTTTCTTAAACTATAATTATAATATAGATACTTGTTAAGTGAAAAGGCTAAATACGTTAACTCTATTGTTGGACATTGCTTTCAGTGTTTGTGTAATGGCCTAGGCATTGATTGAAACCTATTACAAACATAAGACAGAAGATAGACACGTAAACTTGGATATTATAATAGTCATATTGATATAACATTATGGATCACCATATTAGTCATCAGACTACTTCAACATATGGCTATCAGGTTTTCAAACAATTTTTGTTAAAAATATTTTTCAAACTATTTTAATTTTTAGTACACATGTGGTTGACTTTAGGTGTGTAGAGTTTTAAGAATTCATTATTCATTGCCATTCATAACAATAATGTTCTCAATATGTTCTTCCATGTGTTTAAATATACTTTAAAATACCAAATAACTATTTGTACATACTCATAATAGCCATGTTAAAAGCCCATACATACAGGACACGTCACAATCGTGTAAAATTCGAGCAAGAGCTAAAAATTCGATTTTTAGGGTTCAGTAGTAAATAAGGAACCTTTATAGTTTCGCCATGTCTGTCTGTCTGTCCGCGGCATTGCTCAAAAACTATTAGTACTAGAAAGCTGTTATTTTGACATGGATATATATTATTATTATGCCCAGAAAGTCGTAGAATATAACTTTGAAATTATTTTTATTAATCAATTGCCCTATCGTATAGGATCGGGGTATCTTTGGATAGGTAGGTAATCAAAAAACATTGGGGTGCTCGAAACCATTTTTCATTTTAGGGATTCGTTTGCGAAATATTAAGCTTTAAAGCGATAATAATTGTTGGAGTCAAGTGTGCCCCCCCCTCCTCGTCTACCGGCTAAACGGTTGACTTTGGAGATATGATGGAGATATTTGGAGATATCATGCTCATAGCATATATGATGAAATTAAAAGGAAAACTATCATGGCTTAGTAGTAGACTTTATAAGTAACAATAGTCGAGCAACACAACACAAAAAAATCCCTTAGACCAATAAGAAATGAAAATATTGTACAAATTTTATTTAAACTAACATTAAGTTAATTAATATGTTCATAGCCTCAAATAGAAGACTTCTGATTGTGAAGCATTTCAGCATTGTTATAGAGATTTCGTGCATACAGATTTTGTTGCAAGTACTTTCCGTTAATTTAAATGCCTATCTATGAAAATACTTATGAGTGAAGCAAGAACAGGATAGCGAAAGCGAGATAGCGAAAGCGAGATAGCGAACTTTTCCGAATAGGCCCATAGGTATGCTATTTTCTTGTGAAAAGTAATGGTATAAAGAAATACATTGTGTACTTTAGACTTTCGATTCTCATGAATGACCAAAAACGAGTATATTCCTTCCAGTACGCGACGGAAGTCAATTGGCAGATGGCATATTCGTTGACCTACTAATTCATTATGGTAACACATATGGATTAGGTTGTGTAGTCTGGTATGTCTATTTTATCTCTCCCGCGGATGAGCGCGCGTGGCAAATAGCTGCCTAATTCTAGATAGGATGTGCCTTTCGTTGCAAGTCAAGAGAGTTTTGTGCTATTTTATATGAATATTTATTCGACATGTAACTATATGACAAGAAAAACAAAATACCCGATTGCAGAAAAGCAGTTTTTGCATTCTAACTTACGATTTCGTTACGCTAGATACGCTGTTGAGTGTACGTTTTTGTGAGAAAGTATGCGTAAAATCGTTGTAAGAATGTAAATGCGCATTCTTTAGAATAATTCTAGTAAAATCACTTATTTACCTAATACATAATACAAAAAAGTTCATTAGAGGTCACGAAAAAACGCATTTTTTTTATCTTCGCGAGAGATGTATTATTATTACTATGACAACAAAATATAGCCTAAGACACTCAGGTTGTGAAGACGAATCTAACGACACCTCGCACATCAAAATCCGACCGATTGACCGAGCGACTTATGTAGAAACATACATACTCATACACTCATATACATACGGTAAAATTAGACTTGCCTTTGCTAGTAGAGCGCGCTTGCCTAAAAGGAACCTATTCCCTCTCGAAGACACCCAGATTCTATGTGTTCGAAAAGAGAAAGACCTATTCAAGAAGCGTATTCCACGTTTTGGCGGTACGCACAATAAAAGTGGAGCATAAGCGTTTCGTTTGAGTTTTTTGGAACTGAACACAATATTATCTACTGATATCACTGATCAAATTTCTAGCCTGTCAACTTAAAAAAAAAAACACTAAACTAGTTGCGTACCGCTGTTTTGCTCGTATTGACGATAAACATCGATGTTGTTCGGGGTGATAATGAAATGTAGCCTTTGTCCGTCTCAAGGTTTATCAATCTCTGTATACCAAATTTCATACCGATCAATACAGCTATTCGATCAGAAAATGGTAAAAATAGACAGAAACACTTTCACTTTTATATAAAAAAAAAACCGGACAAGTGCGGGTCAGACTCGCCCACCGAAGGTTCCGTACAAACTAGTAGATAAAAGGGGGAAATATATATTTTTTCTTCATAAATCTAAAAATACACATCGTAAAAATATTTAAAAACCTGTATTAGCTTGTGCTAATTAAGCTCTTTCATATGATACCCTACATGATACGGTTAAAGCACTTTAAAATTTGGACCCTCCTTCCTTGCTTAAAGACCCTATTTTTTTGTGATTAAATTAAAAATGTCCAGTTTTCGGTTTTTTTCCTATATTTGTACTACAACACAATGCTTCTTGCCAAATTTCATAGTTCTAGGTCAACGGTAAGTACCCCATAGGTTTGATTCCTTTGTGAGTGTCGAAATGTGCATTTTTTACGACATATTCGGCTGTAACTTTTTTACGACAACTGAGAAAATTTATTTTTCTTTCTGCAGTTTTAATTTCAATACGATACCTTCACGAGTTCCCGAGATAAAGGTCTTGACACCCGGACAGACGGACAGACAGACGGACAACAAAGTGACCCTATAAGGGTTCCGTTTTTTCCTTTTGAGGTACGGAACCCTAAAAACCGGTCAAGTGCGAGTCGGACTCGCGCACGTATATAAAAACCCCCTTAAATATTAATTTTAATTATTTATTTTTAAAGTGAATAATATAACTCAATATTCTGTGAATATTTCAAGCGTCTACCTGTTGCCGTTATCAATATCGAGCAAAATCGAGCAAAAAAATCACGTTTGTTGTATGGGAATAATAAATAATAATAAATATTTATTTCATTCTGTTTTTTAGTATTTGTTGTTATATCGGCAACAGAAATACACCATCTGTGAAAATTTCAACTGTCAAACTATCATGGTTCATGAGATACAGCCTGGTGAAGTGGTGACAGACGGACGGACAGACAGACAGCGGAGTCTTAGCAATAGGGTCCCGTTTTACCCTTTCGATACGGATAGACACATACGGACGGATAGACATATGATAGTCACATTGTCACAATGTTTGCGACCCATCTCCCAGCAAGAACGAATGCTTCGCGTGCCGTGTCTTAGCCACATACCTACATATGTTAAATAAATTATTGATGAATTAGTAATTAGGTATCGTTTTATTTCAATTTCTAATTTTTTTTAAACAATTCATGTATTCACAATTCCAAGAATGTCATTAGCTTACTGAGCTGATTCGACTGAATAAATAGAAAGCTAATGAAAACGCGCGAATATATTGTGTGTTTTATATATATTATGTTAGCTAGTTAGCAAAGTTATAAAACTGCTGTATTGATATTTCAATAATTGATACCTAAATACATAACAAAAAGAAATACGCGATCTACTTCCTTGTTTTGGGCTATCTATATTGAGAAACGATGTAATGAGAATATTATTTAAAAATACATATTAAAAAAACTCAAAAACTTATATATCTAGTGTGCTTCCGCTTCGAGGTCTTTAAGCGGTACTCTTGTCTACTTTGAAGTCTTCAAGCTGGTACTCTTCTGCTTCGGTGTCTTCTAGCTGGTACTCTTGACGGCTTCGACGTATTCTAGCTGGTACTTTTGTCTACATGTGTTTCACCTCTTCAAGAGGCATCTTCAGGACTTATTGACTGAAATTAAAAGGAGGGTTTTTATTTAATTTTCACCCCGTATATTTTTTATTTATTTATTATATGTATTATGATACAACATCATTACAGTTCATTACCAATGTGATGAAGTATCTGAGTATATATGTGTATACCTTTTAGAATTTTATTATATTTTAAAAAATATAGTAAGAATATACCCAAAACATAAGTAGTCAGGTTTCAAACAAGTTTTTTTTGCTTCTGACAGAATGTTCTACGTACATAATTTTACAGCCTATTGTATGGGCAATTCTACGATGGTATTTATAAAAAAGTTTCTGACTAATGCCGACGCGCTTCTTGTTTTCTTTTTCCACCTAATCAAACGGGGTGGCTCTGGCTAATTCCAGTAGCAACTGACCTTGAAGCATAAAACTAATGTCTGATATCACTTTTGCCTGGTCAAGCCCGACATACTTCGTCTTAAAGCGTAGGCGGTTATGACGTAGAATTCGCGCGTGTTCGATCGCGCTTACGGTAAATCGCTCTACTTTCACTCCTTGCACCAAAGCAGAGTATTATCCACGCTCCGATGTATGCTACACGTCGGTGTGGTGACCTGCTTTGTTGAACGTCAATTGTTTTAGTGTGTGCATCGCCGGCAACTCTGTGTTTTCACAATATTCGCAATTGTGGTACAAAGATCGCGCTATACGAGTATGTTATCATTCGGCACTAATTGATGGTATAATTGGCGTGGTATATTTTAGCAGGTATCGCGAAAGTGTCTGACTCATGGAGAGCGTTGTTTGTGTGCTATCCACGTATATGAAATAATATATATTTCCTTCATATTGACTAAAGTCAAAAAGTAGAAAACTCAGTTGGATAACCGTAATAAAAAGAATTGAAAAAAAAACCGGACAAGTGCGAGTCAGACTCTCCCACCGAGGGTTCCGTACAAACTAAATAAAAGGGGGAAATCATACATTTTTTATATATTTTAGTTCATAAACCGAAAAATATACATCGTAAAAATATTTAACACATTCCTTACTCACCATTCGGATCCGAGCAAGCGTCCCGTTCATTTTGTAGTAGTCAGTAAACCGCCGGCGTTTGAGGCAGTCACCGTTGTTTTACGCGGCCACTCTGTACTTTATCAAAATTCGCCTAAAAAGTTTTGGTTCCCAGCTGAAGTGAAAGGTCTGCAGGGGGCGAAGAATGTGTTAAAAACCTGTTTTATCTTATGCTAATGAGGCTCTTTCATATGATACCCCACATGATACGGTTAATTCACTTTAAAATTTGGGCCCTCATTCCTTGCATAGAGACACAATTTTTTTGTGGTTCAATTAAAAATGTCCAGTTTTCGGTTTTTTTCCTATATTGTGTTAGAGTACACATTCTAACACAATGCTTCTTGCCAAATTTCAGAGTTCTAGGTCAACGGGAAGTACCCCATAGGTTTTGATTCCTCTGTGAGTGTCGAAATGTGCGTTTTTACGACATATTTGGCTGTAACTTTTTTTTACGAAAACTGAGAAATTTTATTTTTCTTTCTGCAGCAAGATACTATGGATCTCCGTATATGGTTTAATGGTTAATTTCAACTCGATACCTTCACCGTTCCCGATATAAAGGTCTTGACACCCGGACGGACGGACAGACGGACAGACGGACAACAAAGTGATCCTATAAGGGTTCCGTTTTTTCCTATTGAGGTACGGAACCCTAAAAACGGTAATGATGATGATAAAATATATTATAGTCATTGCAAGGACGGACAGACGGACATGGCGAAACTATAAGAGTTCGTAGTTGACTACAGAACCATAATAATAATACAAAAAGGTCGTGTTAAATACGTAATTAGAATTTTTGGTTTCGACATTAATTATACTTTCTTATTATTAATAACCGACTTCCAAAAAGAACGAGGTTCTCAGTTCAATTTTATGTTTTTTTGTGTTTGTTTGTATCACTACTTATAAATTGTTTTTGATGATATTTTTTTGTTTAGTTTGTTTCAGAGGCGGACGTCCCTTATATATTTTATCAAAATCGGTTCAATACTTTGGTTTTTATAACAAAATAACTGGAAAATGTTATCCAAATAAACGTATTTTGAAGTCGATTTTTTTTCACTTTTTAAACTATAATTATTTTTAACTTAACATTTCCATATATGCTACATGATATAATCACGTTTCGTTTTCGTTGAAGTCGGCAGTAACAGTAGTTGTCAGAAGCTCAAGGAAACCTCGTTTCTCTCTATTTAGCACGTCCGTTCGCTTCTACGACTTTAGATAATATTGGTCATTTATAGGAAACCAGTTTATGCAGTTAACTTGTTGATAATGATACTAGTAAAGTAAAGTAAATGTTTATTTCCGAAATAGAATTACTATTGCTATGCATTATCAGTGGGCCCCAAACTCGGCTAAGCCGGTATCTTGGAAGCCCAGAGCAGATGTTCCTATTTTACAATTTTTACGCGCGCTAGGAAATTAATTTACTGATTAACAATGAAATGAAATGAATATACTATTAATGATAAAAATTAAAATACAATTTGATATTATACACTAGATAGATACAAAATAATATGTTCGAAATATAGATTATGAAAACAATACATACCTAATGATTAATTTAAACTATTTTGTTTACCGTTGGTTTGGTGAAATTCCGTGTGTTATATTGGGTGCATGGATGCATTGTGTGAGTGCGTGTGCGTGCGAGGGTGTGTCGAAGCTGTGTAATATATCTAGACTGTGAGTAGAGGGATGTGTGCGTATGTGAGGGTTGTGTGGTACTATGCTAGTTGACAATCCCAATAAAATGTGCTTAATGTAGTGACCATTCTTAGTCGGATATTTTGTTTTTAGGGTTCCGTAGTAAATAAGGAACCCTTATAGTTTTGGCATGTAGATCTGTCTGCCTCAAAGACTTAGTACTAGAAAGCTGTAATTTGCATGAATATACAATATTAATCACGCCGGAAAAGTAATGGAATAAATTTTGAAAAACAAAAATTTTTGGGGATACCTCCCATGCCTGTAAAGTGGGAATAACTTATTTTTTGTCATATACCGATTGTGTAGAGTATCGTTGCATAGGTAATCAAAAAATATTGGGGGTGTGCGAAAACCAATTTTCAATTTAGGGATCCGTTGGCGAAATATTAAGCTTTGAAGTGATAATTTTTGTCAGAGTCCAGTGTCGCCCCTTCTACCGGCTAAAACAGTTTACTATGTAGATATAAAAAATTCATGCTAGTAGCATATATGATGAAGTTAAAAGGAAAACTATCACGGCTAAGTAAAAAAAATGTACTTAGAGAAGTAAGAAATGAAAATTTTGTGCAAATTTCATTTCAACTAACATTTAAGTTAACTCGTATGCCCATCTGTGATGTCCATAGTATCAAACAAAAGGCTTTGTTTTAAGTTCACGTAAATTATGATCAACTACGGAACCCTACTTTGCGCGTGGCACGATTTCATTCCCCAAAAGGGGGAAAAAAAATTACCGAGAAGTCCACTGATGGATATAGGCCACCGACTCTCTTATGACGACCAGCCACGTGGACAGACAAATTTATATCATCATCATCATCTCATTGCCCTTGTACAGTACAAGGGCAAGAAGATGATATAAATTTGTCTGTCCACGTGGCTGGTCGTCCTAAGAGAGTCTGTGGCTTATATCCATCAGTGGACTTCTAGGTACTAATTTTCTTCACTAATGATGATATAACTTATACCACTAGGTGGCGTGCACAGCATGTTTCCTTCGGCCACTTCACTTCATCGGCTGACATCTCTACATTAATACTCCTGTCACACATATCTTTCACACAGTTCATCCACACTTTCTTAAGTCGCTCTCTCCCGGCCCTGCCATGGCCCGCTTACCATCATTTTTAGGGCCCTCTTGCAGACTTGGCTACCTTGCTCATAACAAAACAACTACACAGACAAATTTATGTATTAATTTAAAATCAAAATAACTTAGTGTGTGTAATATCAGGGATTTATGTTATGCCGTCATATAATTAAACATTTATCGGACTGGTGGTGGTGGTTAAACATCTATCGGATTAGTGTTTAGTGCGGTTTAGTTTAGGTACAATGTTCACAACTCTTCTCTGTATCTCCTTAATACAGAGTTGTTTTGTTTGTACTCTTTAAATGGGACAGTCCCTGATGATGAACATGATAACACACAATAACCACAAATATTCAGGAATATATTATAATTTATAAATAACTCATATATGTACTTATATTAGCGCCGATTAAGAATACAGACTCCCAGTACTTGTTCAGCTAAAGAGTGTTGTGGACGAAATTTTAATACAAGACAGTATTTTATTACTTTGAATGACCGTTGTAAGTTCTTGACGATACGTGAATTTTTCAAGGATAGAGAGTGAGAGAATATATTAGAGTGAGTAGATTTTTTGCATTTTCGGACACACCGTCGTTTACCATCTGGTGAGTTGGTGATGAAACTTATCCGACAGTGCAAGAAGGAGAGTTATTCAGATGTATACGTTTGTTTTTGTTTTTCTATATGATCCTCCTACAGCCTAAACGGCTGGACCGGTTTTGATGTACGAGGTTTATTTGCATTTGTCTTTACTTCCCGAGTGTTATAGGTTACATTGTTGTTGTAATAATAATAATAATATACCTAACACTCGCAAAAGTCAAAAGTGCACTTTTCAAAATTGCGTTTTTACAAGATAAGTGAAAACTTCTTTAGCGGCGTTGTGCATTTTTTGGATGGGTAAATAAAAGCTAGTAAAAATGTTAAACTCGCGTCAGATCGTCAGATTAAAATTGTTAATACGGAAATTCGTAAGACGGACGGATTATTTTAGTCAAAAACCTATTCTTACGTTCTGCATTAAAAGTTCATTATTGTATGTACAAGTTTGTCCTTCTAGCATGACGTCATTTCGTTGCGCCGAATGCTTATTTTCGACACATGCACGTAAGACTCGTTAGCTCAGTAGGTTAGAGCACCGATATAAATCTCAATTTGTCCATCGGAGGGCGGAGGTTCAAATCCTTCGCGAGTCAATCTTTTTGCTATTTTATTTTTTAGTTTTCACTTCTGCCGGCACTCCCGGAGTGCAACCCGTTGTTTTTTTTAACTTGCAATGTTTGTTACGTGTGTTGCGCACGAATCATAAAAGCTAAATTAGAATCACTTCCCGATGTCCGATTGGACTCAAATTTGGTGTATATATTTATCTTCAGTGCCAATACAATAATATGGTACCATGGAGCTGTTTTGATGATGGAACCGGAAGACGGCCATAGGAATTTGTTAACTAAACTTTCCTGATCAGAAAGTTTGTCTTATGTAGCAAAACGCCAACTTCAAAGAGGAGGAGGTTCTCAATTCGACTGTTTTTTTTTGTAAGTTTATTACACGATTACTTCGCCAATTGTGAATTGATTTTGACAATTCTTTTTTGTTTGATATTGGTCATGTTTCATATAAATTTTATCAAAATCGGTTCAGTACTTTTGTTTTTAAAACAAAATAACTGTAAAAATATGTCATCCAGACAAACGAAATTGCGTATTGTGAAATCAGTTGTTTCAGTTTTACATAATAAATAATAATTATATATTATTAGTTACGTAGCTTAAATTACTTGCCAGTCATTAAATACAAATACATATTTACGAGTGTTAGAAAATTGTGTAGAAATATTTCTTATGTATCTAGTCATTATGTAAATTGCTTGACATGCTGGGAAATCCGAAACATGAATTTAAATTATAATAGACGCTAAGGTAATTTGAAAACAATGATAAACTTTGTTTCGTTAAACTGAAAACATAACTATCTACTTAAGTTACTAAATCAAATTTTTCAAGTATTTCTTGCTTGCCCGACCCAAAAGATGAGTGTTAGTTTGACGTGTGTATGTGTGTATCTGTGTGTCTGTATGTGGCATCGTAGCTTTCAAACGGACGGTTTGAGAGAACTCCGATTTTGGTCTAGTTTTTGTTTTGTTTAAAAGAAGATTTCATTCAGACTGTTCTTAGTTGTGATTCATCAAAATCGGTTCTGCCGTTTTTTTTGTCGGGGATTTTTTGGGTTTTGTCCACTATGCTTTTACGTTTACTTACGGTATATAACCAGTAAAAATATTATTTAAAGAAAAAACAATACACTTGACGGTCCATGATGGAGCGCGCTAACTTTATCTGTCTTTATTTCCTGAATGTCATAGGCTATATTTTGCTCTGTCATATTACAGACATATCTATTGACTTCCCACACCAAACGTGTCAAGCCGTTTAGGCTACAGAAGTTATATGTTTACGTACATAAATACACCAGAAAACTAACACGCCATCGTGGGCAATTGGGTAAAAAAGAAAATACTTGTTAGAGAAAGCATAATTTGAAAATAGATAATCCAAAATACCTATTTTCATTGCACCATATCGAAAACGGGAAGTTCGTTTATGTGGTGAGGTGGAAGGGCGTTCACAAAGGGAGAAAAGTTCGGACAAATCAAGAGAATTAGCGTTCTGTTGCCATGGCCGTTTTGAATCAAATTCGTAATATAAAATATTGCAAATGTAGGACAGAATTAGTAAGTCTAGGTGCTCAGTCGAGCACTCAGTCTCATGAGATGCAATTAAAAAGCATGCAAGTATCAAGTGTGCTATGATTCGGACCGGTCTATTTGCGGCTGTGGTTGTAATACGAGGTAGCTTGTTCATTGACGCTATACACTAGGCGCAATCTGAATCATGTAGAGTTTTAGCTACGATAGAAATAAATATAAAATAAATATTTAAAAATAAATATTTGTGGACATTTCACACAACACCATCTAGCCCAAACTAAGCAAAGCTTGTACTATGGAACTAGATGGCTGATAGAATACATATATATACTTTTTTTTTTTTTTGTTGTAAATTATACATATGATACATAGAAACACCCAGACACAGAACAAACATCCATGCTCATCACACAAATGTTTGCCCTGGGTGGGGATCGAACCCACGACCTTTCAGTTCAGCAGGTAGACGTAAACACACTACCAACTGAGCCACAAGGCCGACCGATATGTTTCTCTTAAAGAAAAATAATGCTAGAGAAAGAAGAAAAGCAGTCATCTCCATTTTCAGTACTCCACTAATAAGTAAGTATAGTATTCTATACAAATGAAATGCTATGAATGACATGCTATGAATGACATGCTATGAATTTTAAATATTCGAAATAAATGAATTTGAGTTTGAACTAATCATCTCGGTCCTGTGCAGTCCTGGATTTCTCAATAGGCCGTATAGGCCGTGGCCTAGGGGCGGCATATTTCAGAGGATTTAAATTTTTATAAAAAATTTAATAGCCTACTGGCGGCAAAAGTGTAAATCCGCCACTGGTCGTGTGTCACTCTTGTCCAGATCACGCGTATTTACTTATTTAGTACGAACTTTGCAAACTGAATTTACTTTTTACTTATTTAGCTTGAATTTTTTCCGGTTCTAAGTATTTATAACTGTTTATTACATTACCAATTGCCATGGAAAGGGCGGTCTGCAGCATACAAAAAATGCGGTCGACTCTTGCTATAGACCGTAATGTCGCCTGCAGCTGCGATAGATAGATAACTTTTTATTAAGACCACATTGTACAGACATATTAAAAAAATACAATATTACTACTAATCTTTCAATAGGCGGCCTTATCGCTTAAAGCGATCTCTTTCAGGCAACCATGCACGGATTAGGATAGGATAGGCGATCTATGGCACCGACAACTGTATACATAAACTAATGTGACAGCTAATATAACTGTTGTAGGTATAATTATTTACCATCTTTAAACATACATACTAGGTAAAATAATGACTACTAGTCATCTGCTCGTTATCTTTGTCGCGAAACTTGACATTGCTCTATACTCAATGACGCATTCACGCTACTACGAACACATAAATGATACAAAGATTACCTAAGAGTATATAGGTCATTCAGTAAGAGAACAGATCACACGCAAAGATATGCCAATATGACGCTTGTATTTTAGACGCGGTTTTTGTTAAAATTAACTTGCTTGTACTGCAGATGTAGTAGAGAAATCATATTTATTGTAGGTCATTTCAAATGTACAGATTTCTGATTTTTTCCTTTATCTGTACTATATGACAATGCTTCTTGCCAAATTTCACAGTTATAGGTCAACGGGAAGTACCCCATAGGTTTTAATTCCCTTGCGAGTGTCGATATATGCGTTTTTTGTGTCATATTCGGCTGTAACTTTTTTTTATGAAAACTGAAAACTTTGATTTTTCTCTCTGCAGCATGAGGCTACGGATCTGCGTATATGGTTTTAATTTCAACTCGATATCTTCACGCGTTTCCGTGATACAGGTCTTGACAGACGGACAGACGGACAACAAAGTGATCCTATAAGTGTTCCGTTTTTTCCAATTGAGGTACGGAACCCTAAAAAAGATCACCCCATCACCTATAAAGCGCTTACGTCACTATTCCATGATTCGATCAGCTCGATGATACCATAATATTGCATTGTCACCGAACCTAAGAATCGGCTCAAAGCGCGCAGCTATCTCTCTCGCGCGTCACAACATTTTAAAACTTAAATAATTGGTTATTATTATAATATGAGAAAAGTAAGAAATAAATTTGATTATTTTGAAAGGAGTTTTTTTTTTAAATGATATCCGAGTTAGCACAGCGAATTAGTAAGTTAAAGTGGCAGTGGGCAGGACACAATAGCACGTAGAACTGGAGCCGAAAAGTTCTCGAGTGGAAACCACGAACCGGTGAGCGCGGCGTAGGAAGACTAGCCCCAAGGTGGACAGAAGATATCATACAAGTGGCGGGAAGACGCTGGTTGCAGGCCGTTTCCAACCGGTCTTTTTGGAAATCCATGGGGAAGGCCTATGTCCAGCATATGGATTTCTTGTGGCTGGGATGATGATGATGAATTGTCGAGGAGAGTGAATGAGGAGTAGGAAAATATATATTTTTTTCACTACTCCGTCGCTAGTATAAGTGATAGCCGAATAAAACTTTTTTTTTAAATATTTGTCCTATCTAAATAAACAAATACATTTCTCACTTTTCTAATATCCCTAACCACTGATTTTATCTTTGAAAATGTTGTTATACGCGAGAGAGATATGCAAATTTTGAACGGACAATATACATAAATGAATATTACAAGTTAAATAACAGCTTATAATAATTCCCTCATTACCCCACGTCATTTATATCTTGGTATTTGTATTATTATGCGATATAGATTATATTAATCCGGTCGAACAACTTGGGATGTTGCTCTTTTGTTGTTCAGGTAGGTAGATAGGTTACTCACATGTATGCTCACAAATTCAATATTCAGTTATGTATATTCGTAATGCACAATACCTAAAACCAACTATACTGAATGTCAGCGTAAAACTTTGGACTCGTCTGCGTTACCTACAATCGCGTTACTTACCTACTACCTATTGAACTATAAAGTATCTAATCTATATTCAAAGAAAAACAAAATATCCGACTGCATGAGAGCGATTTTCGTAATATCACATAAGCAATTACGATGCGGTTGATTTGGCATTGAGTGTAGGTTTTCACGAGAATGCGCAAAGTAACCCTAAAATGTATAATAATTCTTGTAAATTCCTATTGTTTGTCACGAAAAAGTGCATTGCAGGTCTTGAAAAAATTCAATTTTAATTTTTGGAAAGTTTTGTTATTATTATTACAAAAAAAATTAGCTTTGTAGGCTATGACACTTGGGAAGTTAAGACGAATCTAGCAACATCTCGCAAATCATAACGATCCATGCATTTAGGCTGTAGGTTGGTAGGAGGAAATAAACATAACCCTCCTGCTTGCGCAGTTGGGGAAAAATATTGCCTTACACAGCTAAATTGTTATTTTCTCTTCCACCTTACCTACTTACGTAAGACGAATTTACTTGTATTGAAATTCACGTTAATTACGTAAGAAAGTATGAACATTACCTAAAAATGAATTCTACCGCGTTCTACATTTTCGCACATGCGACTGTCGAAGTTTACGATGTTTTCGCACGTCTGGCATTTTGCCATGTACTTGTATATTCTTACCTAAATTGTTGTTTTTTATTTATTTTATTTATACAAAATAAACATGCATTGCTGCAGAAAATGCAACAGGAAAACGAGTGCTATGGAAGCTGTATTTATACTGTATTATATTTTTAAGTCTAAAGCCTTCTCTCGTCGCTTCCTTCAAATTCAATGGACTTCTCTACCATAACATAATATCGCGAAAGGTCTTTGACCGTCCGAATCCATACATTTGATATCAAAAAATGTTTTATAAGCGTCCTTTACTTTCAAACTATACCTATGTCAGAATATAAATACAGTATAGTTTATTGTTGTGTGAAATGTCCACAAATACCTATTTATTTATTTATTTATTTTATTTATTGGTTTTAGTCTTAGTCATGACACAAGGTAGTATACGCATCCAAGATACCGAGCTGGCTCGTAATGACATCAACCCCTTTATTATAGTACATAGGTACATTCTTCAATTGTTTATTTTATAAATAAATAGAAAATATGTAATTTTCATTGCAACAATATGTGTTACGAAGAAAGTCCATAGTCATATAATTTTATATTAAAATAGCGATGACGTCATAAAGGGTCACTTCGATATGTCGTACGGCTATGCGTATACGCTTATGTCATGGTCTTAGTCCTCATTAACGCGCCATCCAGTCTTCCGACAATTTCTTCTTTCCTGCTACGTCGATTGGACGCCATCAGGGAGGCCACCACAATCTTAATAGTAATCTTATTTCAATATTACTTTGACCTTTGTCTTGCTCTCTCAATTGTAGAAAGAGCGAGACAAAACTTAATGTAATATTGAAATAAGACTGCTTGAATGCTTGTGGTACGGCTCCAGATCAATTGGTATTCATTCAGTGTTATTTTCATTTACAGGTAAACCGTGCAACCATTCTCATAATCATCAAGCAAAAACCAATCCGGAAGTGTGATTGAATGTGTTGTGTCCCAATCACGAGACGACCGCATGTGTTATGGGTGCGTGGCGCGGAGTAGCGTGAACGTGGCTCACAAGAAGAGGCGGCAAGATGTGGTCCGAGGCGTGCACTTTATTGGTGCTGGTGGCTGCGGCGAGAGCGCTCTTGGAAGGGCCTAATGTATGCACGCGACAGGAGCCGTGAGTAACCATGCGTAAACATGAAATAACTTGTTAATTGTCTTCAATAAAAGTAACTAAAAAAAAATGGTTGTCTGTAAAGTCTGTTTACGGACGATAGTTTAACGTGACAACGTCATAACAAAACATTGATGGAATGATGATGATGTAACGGGACAATGAGCGTAACGGGACAATGAGTGTAACGGGACTATGAGTCATACTTTTTCGTGCGTGCAGCCGGCGTTCATCGATTTATTAGACGTTGTCACGTCAATGTCGGCTTCTAAACTGATAAGGAAGAAATAACAACTATTACATAATACCGACAAATTAAATCAAAACTGGGTGTCACCTGGGCAAAATCTGTTTCTTTTTATTCGTAAATAGGCTTGCTAGACTAGACGGTCAAGCCGTCAACTCACCTGTTACGGTCTACGATGGATATCTACTATATGGTATTTTTAAGGTCAGTGCCAGGCCCTAAACTATCATCAACTGAAAGGCGTATTATACTATCCGATTTCTCGTGCCCTGTCTATCGGATTCCTGTCTGGGAAGTATAGAGATCGGGACCCTGTCTCTTACTACACTACACCTTACGTGTCAACAGGGCACGATAAATAGGGTGGTATAATAGGCCTTTGAGTCCTAGACTGACACCGACCTCGAAAATATAGTTGAGTGAAGTTAAATATCAAGTTGATGGTAATATTAAAATTGTACGCCTACAGTTGTAATAATAGTAATAGTTGTTGTAATTGTACTATTAACAGTCCCTTGACGCTTTAACAATCATCGGTTTACGAAAGATGCTTGGTCGGTTTTTTAACCGATTTCCAAAAAAGAGGAAGTTCTCAATTAGTCGAAATCTTTTTTTTTAATGTATGTTCCCCGATTACTCGAAGACACATGGACCGACTTGCAAAATCCTTTTTTGTTGTTATTTTGTTTGTTTCCTTTTTTGTTTTGATGTAAAATTTATGAAAATCACTTTAGTACTTTGGTTTTTATAACAAAATATCTATTGAGATTTTTATTTTATTCAAACCAGGCGCCATAGTATTCCTTAGCTTATAAAACTTTAATCCCATCGATGTCGCTTTACCCATACATGACCAAGGGCTTGATTTAACAGACACGCTGTCTACGTTCCCGAATTGGAATAACCAGCAGACAGCACTTATGCGCAAAGCCATAGTGATTAGATTAAAATATTCATTATTCATTCGATTGTTTTTGGCCACATTGTTTTGCAAATCTGTTTTGAAATTAACTCATGATGCAAAGTGCGACAACTCGATATACGACTAGTAATCTAGTCGATGTTGTATGTGATTTGATTATTATAATTTGATTTTATAAATCATTGACGTTTAATCTTTTTTTTTTACATTATACTTTTTCACATTGACATTTAACTTTGTTATTTATATTGTCATTTAACAATTTACTTTTTATCTTTATTGGCATTCAGATATTTGTATGTTAGTAATGTCGAGTTCTTAAACATCTTGTGAACCTAGGACTTACAAATAAAGATATTTATGAATTAACATTATATGTGCTTTTCTTTACAATATACTTGTTAACGGAAACTCGTCTATTTATATGAGGTGGTAGTTTTTCCATGACAGTAAATTTTCTCCAACATAGATTTTTTTTCCAATCAGGACATATCTATCACGTTTCTATCAGTTTTCAGCTTATTACTTCATTATGTCAATAATATGTCCGGGCAGTATCTAATTTGACTACTAAAAAGTGTCGCATAATTTTAAAACATGCACGTTTTCGTGGTCTCTCATGTCAAATAAGTGTTTTTTTTTATTATTCTGAAAAATGGTTTGTACAAATAACGTACACTCCAATAACATTACAAAAATAGCTCTTTTGTTTTCTTTCAATATTGATACTCGTCTAATAATAGCAAGGATTAGTCAAAAATCCTCCGCGGTACAAATATAATAGGGAATATGTCAAAACCGTTCCGTCCACTTGAATCTATTGCATGGCTTCATTGATGGATCCTAGTTGACTTTTTCCTCCACTATCTAGTTTATTAGTTGCTATCCTGTAATAAATTAATTTCCTATTGATCAATTAAGCATGAATAGAAGTGAGTCACTTGTCACAATACATACATGCGTATATTATAATATATACGTCAATTAAATCACGCTTTTCCTGTTGAGGTAAACAAAGACTATTTTCCGTGTAGGTACTTGTTTCTAATTTTTTTCCTCTACTCAATCAAAATTAGTTGTCATTGACGTTTTCCAGATAAACGAAATATTATTTCGAGTCAAATATCAGCAGAGCGTTTTTTATTAAGGTCGAATTCAATACAAAAGATTTTTCCCTGTTTTATCGAAATGCCAATGAAGGCGTTATACTTTAACAAGGGATTCGCATAAATAGCTGTTTGCCCTAAACAAGAGATACCGATGAAGCAGTATGCTTGATATGCGAAATTGGCTATAAGTACTTCTGGCATACTGCTTCATCGGCATCTCTCGTCTAGGGCAAACAACTGTTCGGCCAAATCACTTGTTTAGGTATAACTCGGTTTAACTCTCGTAGTGTTGAAATATGGTGTTTATGGTGATAGTGAAATTTGATCTATGTCCATCTCCAGGTCACAAAACAAAGATAGTACAGAAGACAATCTACATACAAAGTGCGCTCGAGCAACGCACACATAGACACCGCTCACGGACACGATATCTCGGACCGACTGGGACGAGTGCGAGCGCGAGTGCCTTCCACTAGCTTACTATAAACTACAGTATACTATGTATAAACAATTGAAATAATCAATTAAAATTGAATTTGACTGGCCTTGTGGCTCAGTTGGTAGTGTGTTTACGTCTACCTGCTGAACTGAAAGGTCATGGGTTCAATCCCCAGGGCAAACATTTGTGTGATGAGCATGGATGTTTGTTCTGTGTCTGGGTGTTTCTTAAATCAAAAAAGAACAGGAAACGCTTCGCACAAGGTTCAGTTACGGATCGGTCTTGAATAACTGAATTGCCCCCCTGATTCTGTACCAAATTTCATAACAATCGGTTCGGCCGTTTAACCGTGAAAGGATAACAAATAGAGAGCCAGACAGAGTTACTTTCGCTTTTGTAATATTAGTTTTTACCCGAACGCGCGAGAAGGACGGTTATGTTTTTCGAGTGAATGTATGTGTATTTATGTGGGCAATGTATGTATGTATGTATATTTCTATATGACCAGCTACAGCCTTAACTGCTTGACCGATTTTGATGTGTGAGGTGTCGTTAGATTCGTTTTCACTCCCTAATTGTTATACCCTTGATATTTTTTTTAAATAATAATACAATTCTCGTAAAAATAAATAAATTACAGTTTAAAAAACTAAAAAAACACGCTACAAATTATTGTGGTCAAAGTTCATTACAAGACTTTTCTAACAAATCCAAACACAGCTATGATACGACGTTCCATCATGAAGTTCTAGTTCATATCTTCCGGCTCCATCATCAGATCAGTTCGACAGTACCATATTATTGTAAATTGTCATCAGAACTACATACAGCTACCAACTTTCATGACGCTACGATCCTTGGAAGATGGTTAAATTAGGTACCTTAGATTTTATTACATAGTTACATACAGGTCGACCTAATAAAAGCATGTTAAAAAATGCGCCTTTTCGTAACATCCAACGAACTTTTTCGTAAAAAATTAGTGATTTTACAAGACTTATTCTAAAGAATACCCAAATTATAACCTTTTACAGTGACTTCGTGCATACTTTCTCACAAAAAACGTACACTCAACAGCGTATCAAGCATAACAAAATAAGTTAGTGCAGAAAAGCTATTTCTGCAGTCGCATTTTGTTTTTATTTTAGTATGAATACTTGTTGCATATGTGCTCATGATACATAGGAACACCCAGACAAAACATACATCTATCTGACCTTGCTTGTTATTCATTGGAATTAAACGATTTTCCAGCCATAGCGTATTTTCATAATTTTATGAACTGATATTTTAATGAATGCGCAAGTTGGTAAGGGGCGACGAAGGCTAACCTATTACGACCAAATCGAATACGTTTTAGAGAAAGTTCAGATCAAAAGTAGTCGAAACCGACGAGCATGTATGAAATCGTCGATGAAAGTGGAAGAGGCGAATGACGTGTGCCAGGGTCGTAGCAAGTGGAGATATATAGTCTGCCTACCCCTATTGGGAAACGCCGTGATTTTATGTATGTATGACATTTTAAACAAATGTGGTCACAAGCGAGACCGCATTTGTAACTAGTACCCCTATAAAGTTATTCAGACTATGGGTATACTAAGTATACCAAGATATCACCACAAATATTACCTAGATATTTACATTTTCAAAGGGTTTTTTTTTTTATCAAAAAGAAGTTTTCTAAAATATTTCGTATACTTTAAAATTTGATACTGGTATCGTGGGGTGCATAAAAATAAATTGGTCTGCCATCTTTCTTTGGGAGCTCGGACATAGTAGATGAAGCATGCGACTTCATTTATATGAAAACATTTGCGTGCCACATTTTTGGTATCGACTGTGACGTCACACAAACGATTTT
This sequence comes from Lycia hirtaria, assembly GCA_947563715.1. NCBI lineage: Eukaryota > Metazoa > Arthropoda > Insecta > Lepidoptera > Geometridae > Lycia > Lycia hirtaria. The sequence continues at coordinate 3,426,263 of OX387379.1, forward strand.
GTGATGGAATGTTCCATCCGCGCGAAATCTATTCAATCCAATGCATCTGCGCGCTTGCACGCTGGTAACTAGTTGACAAAATATCGAATCGGAAGTACGACTAAATATCACCTGGAATTAAATAAATCTTGGTCGCCAGCTGTGATTTTTTATCTTACTGTTGACACGCTAGGTACACACTTGGGATACCCCAATCCTATAGAAGTCAATGTGTGGCAGTTAAATTTAGAATGATGTCATCCATACCTAAAAGTGTATGCAAAAATTTCAGCTCGATCGATCGGGATAACAGGTTTAAAATTTTATTGCGATGCATTTACCGAACATTTGTTTGTTATTAGAAGATAATAATTACAATGTGCAATAAATAAATATTCATTAGTCTGTCTGATTCAACAGACTTCCTATAGGCATTGAATATAATAATAAATAATGTTTTCTTTCCCTATAACACGATTGTCTACCTACAAACGGAGTTGTTCTTGATAATTCTCACCACAATAAAGTGGCCTCACCCGTCAGCCATCCCATTGTTCTTACCATCCGGTCGAGTCCATCCAGTCCAGATAAATGCATTTGTTTACTCGGAGCTGGGGTGGCTGATTGTCGTCGTTACTCATCAGGTCATTTAACTTTATCACTTTTCTCCCCTGTCGCGACGTTTTGCGTAATGCTCGTTTTAAAGGAGCACGTTACTGTCATTGTTTGGCTTCTCGGCGTTGAGCTAGAATACTTACGGAGTCTCAATCTCCTAGTAAAAACCAAAAAAATAAAAATTATATTACTTTTGGGGAAATTTACAGCTAGGTGTTATATTTTAGTTATTAAATATAAACAAAGATGGCCAATTAAAAATTTCCATGGATATTGAAAACGTACACGGAATAAGGTTACTATATCCACCACATTAAATTTTTAGTGCGTCATGTGTCATCTGAACCATCATAACGATTAGATCGACAAATTCATCAAAACTGGATGAGTATGTAGTACGATGGAACGTACTTAAATATAAATCTACATTGCATATACTTAATAATAACAACCATTCCTTTAGGCTTCCCCGTAATCTGCAAAAAAAATATACACTGAGTTGTGTGTGCAGACTTGACCGGATAATTTTTTATATTAATTGTGACTCTGTAAGTATGCTAGTTCAATGCTCCTCGGATATCCGTATGTGTGCTGTAACCGTAAACATACAAGTGCATACTTAGTTCTTTGTTTAGTAGACTAAGTAAGGCATAACGTGGCCTGCGGCTTATTGTTTTATTAGACACGTAGTGTTTTCTGTGTTCATAGTCTACTATTGTTTTTTGTGTAGTCTTGCCTCTCATTTTTTTTTCCATTATTTAGGTCTCAAAAGTTGTTGTCGTAAATTATTTCCGTTTCTCCAATATTAACTTTTTAAGCTTTTTTATTAGTTTACATAAATTTCATATCAGATTCCTAAAATCTAAAACAGTCTCCATTCTGCTGAATTGTGACAAATCGGCGTACCCGTTAAACATTTTGATAGACGTATATATATATATATATATATATATATATATATATATATATATGTATAGATTATTGTTTGATATCTATAGAACGGATAAGGGGTTTTTTATACATTGTTCAACTATGTATAAAAAACCCTTATACATATTATAATAGATGAGGTTATATTCATTTATTCTGAACGGAATACTTCATATATGTTACGGAATTACGTTATTGCATTACAATTTGAACTCTTTGCACAGAGTGCCGTGCAGTAGGTAAACTGGCAAATATGTGGTGTGTAAACTGGAAAGTTCACAAAGCATGGGGAATCCAAGCCACTAACCCTAACCACTGTAAGATAGTTCTACAATAATTATAGTTTAGAAAACTGAAACAACCGACTTCAAAATACATAATTTCGTTTATTTGAATGTATTTTTTTTCTAGTTATTTTGTGTTAAAAATCAAAGTACTGAACCGATTTTGATAAAATTTATATAGGGCTACCTCTGAAGTATGACCTACCAAATAAAAAATAATCATCAAAATCAATTCATAATTGGCGAAGTAATGGCGTAACAAAATACAAAGAAAAGATATAGCCGAATTGAGCACATCCTCTTTTTTGAAGTCGATTAAAAATTTTACTATGGAAATTAACGTGGTTTTCACACATTTTTAAATAAAAACTACGGGTCACTCACGTCTGTTTTGAGCCGAAATATCCGACTATAGTTTCAACCGCATTCGGCGGTCTTTTTCAAAGGAGCAGCACACACGTCACTCTCGGTCGGTGACGCGCCTAGCACTGCGACGTGCCGCTCGTGCCGCACGTGATGTCATCGGTTGCAAAAGGGTTTAAAAATTAAGCATACTATTCCGTCCAACCACACGTTTCAGATACACGACAATGATACGCGTGTCAGAACAAGAGGCGTATAAAACGAAGACGTACTCAAGGTACCAAATGGTAAATAAATCATCAAAATCAAGTAATCGGTTAACAAACATACAAAAACAACATAGGATACAGTCCAATTGAGAACCTCCTCCCTTTTGAAGTCGATTAAAAAACAAGCTTTTAAATGTTAATCAGTCCAACCACACATTTCAGATACACGACGACGATACGCGTGTCAGAGCAAGAGGCGTATCAAACGAAGACGTACTCATGGTGTGTAAGTTTCCCGCCTCGCTGCACCAGCTACAAAGTGAACTTCCGCACGGTGTTCAAGACGCAGAAGCTGCTCAAGTACCGCCCGGTGGAGGAGTGCTGCGCCGGGTACGCGCCTGACGCCAGGGGGGAGGTGTGCGTGCCTCTCTGCGTGGAGCCGTGCGTGCATGGGAAGTGCGTCGCACCCAATACGTGTGCGTGCGCGCACGGGTACGGCGGACCGCTCTGTGATATATGTAAGTACTAGCTGCGCCCCGCGGTGTCACCCGTGTAATGATGATAAGAATCTACGTGTCGAACGTAACGATTGGTTCAGCCGGAAGCACAGACATAGTAGATGAAGCATGTGACTTCATTTATATAAAAACCTTGCGTGCCACATTTTTGGTATCGACTATGACGTCACACAAACGGTTTTGTGATGGAATGTTCCAAATTGAATGCGCGAAATCTATTCAACCCAATGCATCCGCGCGCTTCTAGACTAGTAACTAGTTGACAAAATATCGAATGGGAAGTATATATCACCTGAAATTAAATAAATCTTAGGTCGTCAACTGTGATTTTTTATCGTACTTGTTGACACGCTAGGTACATACACTTGGGGTATCTCTAGAAGTCTATAGCCGGAGGACTGTCCCAGAATGTACTTGAGCTACTGTTTCCCCATTAGCAAATAAAACTTATCTGCTCGATACAAGTGCACGTTACTCGTATCGTGGACGGTTCTCAGAAGCGACTGATACCGAATTCGTCTCAAAGATTACCTATACAAATGAAGCTTTGGCTACGCACACAACCTTGCAACATTTTCGGTAGATACTTAATAGAGTCATCATAATCATCATCATGTCAGCCGTAAGAAGTCCACTGCTGGACATAGGCCTATGGATTTCCAAAAAGACCGACTGGAAGCAGCTTGCATCCAGCGTCTTTCCGCTTTTTGTATGAAGTCATCTGTACATCTCGTGGCTGGTCTTGCTACGCTGCGCTCGCCGGTGCGTGGTTTCCACTCGAGAATAAAAGTGGATTTTCAAAAACTCGAATGAAACGGCTTAGCACCACATCTATTGTGCGTACTGCCAAAATGTATTCGCTTTCTGAATGGATATAATCTGGGTGTCTTCAATTTGCGAGGGAATAGGTTTCTTCTAGGGAAGCGCGCTCTATCGTAGACCGCATCGTTCGATTAATATCAGGCAAGTTAGGAGTCGCTTGACCAAGCAAGCCTATTATTGAATTAAAAAAAAAATGGTAATTAAAATATGCATGGATATCGTTTTCTTACATTTTTGCATCTATTACTTATTAAAATTAAACAAATTTTAACGGATCCATCGTGTTTATTTTACATAATTTTAAGACCTGCCATCTGGAACACTGCAGTATCCAATTTATCACAACTAAGATGTGATGACAGCTGTCTTAGGTAAAATATTTTCAGTAAAACGTTCCCTATGCACGCTGAAGACGCTTCCGGTGTTAATAGGTCTTACAGACCCGCTTTAGGGTTGAGATATTATTAATGTAAAATGTAATAAATCCTTTTTTTTTATCAGCCCTGTTTGTACAAACTGTTCCACTGCTGGGCGCGGGCCATCTTTTCCTTGTGAGAAGAGTATGGCCATATTCTACCACGCTGCCAATAAATCCTGTAAAATGTATTTAATTTAAATGCATTGATGTTTTCTCGTTTTTTTTTTTTTTTTTTTTTTTTTTGTTTTCGGAATATGTAGTTCACTGTTTCGACTAAGTAATTGCTCGTATTTCCCAGAGGAGATAAAGGTGGCCAAGGTTCGCCTTAGACTGTTTATATAATTAAGGATCAAATGATTGTATGAAGTTATTACTAGCGAGAACTGTGAGTAACTGTGTAAACAGGATGTGAGAACACGCACAGAGCAACATCTGATGATTCCGTTGAAGCTGTTATCTTACACATGATAGGGCGCTTTCGTTTGTCGTTTTAAAGTTGGCATTTAATCTATCGAATACAGTTATATGTTTGTTAGCCACAGTGGTCGAAGGGGAAGCATGCAACTTCGAACATATTCACTTTGATGTTGACTGAAAAAATATATTTATTACGATGAGAAGTGAAACATTAATTAAGTATTGGTATATCGGGCTATGTCCGCGACTTTCGTTTGGCTACGAATCTCTTCGTTTCTGATAAGATCTCGTAGAGAGACCCCAGCATATAGACCTTGCCATAGCTTGTTGCATGGCTGAGCTTCCTTATAAGGCATTGTAGTGAACTAGCTGCGTTCCGCTGTGTCACCCGCGTAATGATGAACAACGGTGATGATGATGATGATGATAAAATATAGCCTATGTTCTTCTCCGAGTTCTAAAGAATCGCTGTGCTAAATTTCATAATTAGCCGTTTAGCCGCGAAGAGGAACATAAATTAGCACATATATATTCAGAGATCCTGGCCTTGTGGCTCAGTTGGTAGTGCGTTTGCGTCTACCTGCTGAACTGAAAGGTCGTGGGTTCGATCCCCACCCAGGGCAAACATTTGTGTGATGAGCATGGATGTTTGTTCTATGTCTGGGTGTTTCTATGTATCATATGTATATATTTACAAAAATAAAGTATATATCCCAAGTAGCAATCAAGGATAGTAGTCAAATCTAATCGGTCTAAACTATGTCTATAAGTTGAGTTTACAAAAATAAAAATGAATTAAATATTATTTCACTGAATCTATTTTATCTTCAAGGTAAAACACTTTTTTTGTAGGGCTATTTTAGTAAATATTGAATATTTTAATACAACGTTAAGTAATTATAAAACCATTTTGTCTGAAGTGTATCTTATAATAGATACGAAAATACATATTTTACTCTACTTTGATTATTTTAAGATCGACTTAACACTTACTTAAATATTATTTCACTGAATCTTTTTTATCTTCAAAGTAAAATACTTTTTTTGTAGGGCTATTTTAGTAAATTTTGAATATTTTAATACAAAGTTAAGTATTTACAAAACCATTTTGTCTGAAGTGTTTCTTATAATAGATACGAAAATACATATTTTACTCTACTTTGATTATTTTAAGATCGACTTAACACTTTATTGATTAATAAAGAATAGCCTGAGTCTTTATTAAGTAAACATGCTTTTGTAGATGCCAACTTCAGATTGAATTTAGTCACAACAACCAAATTGTCTCGGTCAATATAAAATTACGAATACTTAATTCAATTATTTCTACGCTAAATAAATTTTAAGTAAGAAAAGGTTAGAAGGACGATATATACGCAAAAGAACAATCAAATAAAAAACATAAGGTTTTATAGTGTTCCACAATTTACAAATAATGAATGGAAGTCGTAAAATACGCAAAATTAAAAGATCTGGAGGATTTCGTAGGCGCGTCCAAAAATATTAAAACTATTTTAAAATGTAATTTAAATGATAATATGAAAAGGTACGGAACACTAACTGCTATTTATTGCTAAGCAATTTAGGTGCTTAGACAGTTTGGCTACATTATAAAATAGAATAAAATAAAGAATAAGAATACATAGTTCCTTTTTCATCAATTTCTTATTAAAATTTTCGAGTGAAACAACGCTTCATACATCCGTACATTCAATAAATCCGCCGAAGAAAGACGGCGATGCGCTTACGACCCCGTCTGCCGGCTGTCCCGCGGCAATTTTACCGTGGAATAGGGGCGCATAGGCGATAGTGGCCGTTTTTGACGGGAAAAATCGGCCTTAGTGGCTCTTTTCGTCGTACAATATTTTAATGTGGCTCTTTGAAAAAAAAAAAGTATTTTTTAATCAAATAAAGGAAATTTTCAATTTCTGTGAATGTGAATAGATGCATTTGCATTGTAAGATCCTAAAAATGCAATAAAAACAAAAAACCCTAACGGCCACTGTGGCTCTTTTCCACGGATAGGGCGATATACTTTTAAGCTATTGCATAGCTTCTATCGCGGGCCTTGAGCGTGGAGACCGAATCCAGAAATTCCGTAACGAAAATAAACTAACACACCGCGCGTAAAGCTATTATGCAATAGCTTTACCGCGGCAGTCTCCGAGTGCCACACGTTTTTTTTTTTTTTTTGCTTCACTTTAGCACTTTCTACATTTCTATGGCCTCGTTATCAAGTGCTAAAATAAATTTTACTACTTTATCGGCGTAATTAAAATGTATCTTGAAAACACTTTCTATGGGAATAGAGTAATTACAAGGGAGGTACCCTTGTAATTCCTTTACACGTAAAGTAGGGATGATTTTTTCTCGTTTACCCCTTGGTGTTGGCTGTAATTGGATAGGTAATTCAAAAATATATTAAAATTCAATTTAGTATTCCATATTTGTCTTCGTCTCTTTTGCAAAATATTAGGCTTTAAAATGATAATTTTTGTTAGGGTCAAGTGTCTCTCCCCCTCTACCAGCTAAATGGTTTTTGTCGAATAGGTATGCTGAAAAAATCCAGCAATTAATTTCCCTAACGAAATTGTAAGGAAAATATCACAAGTAAGTAGGTTTTACAAGTTAACGAGTATAGAGTACAAAAATAGAAGACGAATACATGAGACACTGTGATGTTGATTTTAGTTTTATTATAAATGTCGGCGAAACATCAGATTCTGAATCAGATATTTCTGAAACGAGTGATTAACGATTTTCATTTCTTAATAAATTTCAATAAAATTCACGTATGTCTATAATTACCCCCTATTATAAAAATGGTAATTTTATCGTATATTAACTAATAATCACATAAAATATCCACACCTAAAAATAAAAATAAAATAACCCTTTCCTTGTAGTCGGGTAAAAAATATAAAATTGAAGTAGAGCATCTTTCACTTTGACTATGACGCTCTCTCCTGATTAGTCTATTCATTGTAGTGTGCGTGTGCACACATAGGTAATTAGTGTGCACCGATAACACTGACAGAAGCTTGCACACATATACTGTAAACGGTTAGGAGGAATAGTGGGGCGCGTCTTCGTGGATTGCATTATCTGTAATAACGAGTCTATCAACTTAGCTTAACTAGAATATTCTTAGTAAGTATCAAATAACCCTATTTTAAGTTCGCATAATATTGACATAGACATAAATTGTGATATGGAACTACGAAACTGTACATTGCGCTAGGCCCGACATGCACTTGACCGATTTTTTAAATTGATTTTAGTTAGTACATACCCGAAAACTAGTCTTCTAAAAACCAAACAAAAGAGAACTCAAGAAACATAAAGAAAACAATAGGTAAGTATATATGCAGTTCATAGAATGGGGTGAATCTATTTTAAATTTGATATTACTCACTATTTATCTTAGAACTTATATTTGATAATGAGGTCATTCAACACTCAAATGAATGTAGAATTTTTTGGCTTTATTTGATTTTTAAGAAATTATTTTATTAGTAAAAAAATGCAATTAAACTATTTTATTTTTTCCGTTCGCTTGTAGCTCAAAGTTTTTAAATGGCATTTCCCAGAAAATGAACATGAGTAAAATAAATCCAACCTAAATTACGTAAATGACCGTTTATGAAGATTTTCCGCTATCGAAATGAACGGAAGTCAATTTTACCCACATTCGGGTTTAACTTTGACAAGCCATTTAAACGCGATTTTCTTAAATATTTTCTATACTATTGGACTTGTTACTTCTTTACTTTAAAATTGACCACGAAAGAACGCGTTTAAATAAGTAAACTATTATTAGACTCATACATTAATACTATAATATCGTAAAAAATATGAAAAAGTGTGTGTAAAGTTACCCACGCTGACAGTAACTCTCTCACATTAAAATTTGCAACCCTCAGAAACTAGCGCCATTGCGGATTATCAATGCAAACAACATTTATCAATATAGCGAGAAAATTTATTGTATTTTTGTTTCAAATGTAATTGATTATTACTGTTCGAGAAATCTATACCGAAGTTTTATGTACGTTATATTATATCTTACACATATATTACGTTTGTTAGAAGTTACGAAAATAACATTTTTTTATGACTGACAGTTTTTTCACTTTTATAATGATAAACGGCATGTTAGGCATAGGTACTATTTCACTCAAAACGTAAAATTTTATTTCCATGTGGAGCTCAGTTATTTCCAAAAAAATGTTCTTTTTTATTGTTTAAGCTCATCCGTTCTTATGCCCGTAACAGTATACTTAAGTAATGATTTATTGATGATAAGATAGACAAGATAGTATTGGTTAAATGTAACTTAAGGAATCATAAATACAAAAAGAATTAACTCGTATTTCATTAGATCTATTTTAGACTAAGTTAAGGATAGTTTTCCTTAACTATAGGTACAATAATACAGAATTGATTTTACTTTACCTTAACTATTTCTATTTAAGGCAATGTTGATTAAACTTGTACTTCAGCTAGACAAATTACATTTAACGCCATTTTGTATCCTATTATGAAAATGGAAATATCATTATCATCATCAGCTATGATATCTTAATACCTCTAATTTCCTTATATTCACCTAGAATTCATTTTTAACAGTTTTTAATTGTAATAGTAAGCAACAATATAAACAAAATTCAATCATTGTGTGTCATACTACATAAAATTTCATATTTTCAATATTAATTATGGCGTTTTTTTATTTTTTTTCTTAATTATTTATGAGGCCCGTTATTTTTAGACAATTATCTTGTCATTTCCAACGAGAAACTAACATGCGTTTTATGTTTCTGGGTATACAAAAAGATGAATACGCATTTCTAGATGTACATAAATAGTTATCAAATTCGTCGCCATTATTTTCATAATCTATTTCACTAATACTCCATTATTTGTGTGAACATTTACTTCATAAAGTAAACTAAGACTAAATTATTTCTTATGTGAGATTTTTTAAATCTATTTTGGTACCCTAAGCTTGAATTAAAGATAACTTAAAAACTTCTTTAAAGCTTAAATTCAGTTTTAATTTAATCTACAAGATATCTTAAAGAATACTTGTAGAACATTTTAATACCTCTATTCTTAACTATAGCTTAACTTTATCTTCCAAAGTATTCTTAAGTCCCCCTTAACTTTGTCTGAAAACCTGTGCCCACTTTTACTAAACTATGTCTTGAGGCATATCTAGTAGATATCTTAAGGGCTTGAGCAAGAGAAGTTGAGACAATGCCCGTTTTGTCTTCAAGATATCTTGTATGACCAGTTTAGATAACCTTTTGCTACTTGGGATGTATTCTATCAGCCATCTAGTTCAATAGTACAAGCTTTGCTTAGTTTGGGCTAGATGGTGTTGTGTGAAATGTCCACAAATATTTATTATTATTATTAGATACAGACGACAGACAGTTACTTTCGCTTTTAGAATATTCATTAGGATAACCACGCTTCAATATCATAATAAATATCATCATTGGTAACGCACATTGCGGTCAAATTGAGTCAAACAGTTTCTTATGTTAGACGTAAAGATGTTTCTGAATTTCCTAAATGATGACCAGTCGAATTTGATTCGACGATTGATCTCTCGCAAATGTGGCAGGAAGTCGCTGGTTGTGTGCCACTTTCAATCTGTTTTTTTTTATCAATGAGGGACCGACTTATGTCCCTCAGTGGACGTGTTGTGACTGAGTTGATGATGATGATTTTGTAAATATCTATAAATATCTATACGTTTAAAATGATGGTATTGGACAAGTTTGAGGGTGCTTGAATTATTATGTATAGTGCCATAGTGCTACATAATGTTCTGCAATATGCGACTGCGTATTATCTTTTCATACTATTACTCTTAACGAATATATGTAAATTCGTACAGGAAACATTACATATTATATAAACACTTTTCTTATCAATGTTTTGAATATTATGTTTGTGATAGAATAAAAAATAACAATAATATTGGCGAAGAGGTCAAGACAGATAAACCTTTGTATGAATCATTACATTGGTATAAATTCTAGGCCCTTATTCCGTATGACCATGGGCCGCGTTACGTGAATTTGACGTGGTTGCGTCTACAACGAAAATTAGACTTTGGCTTCTTAAACTTAGTCTAATTTTCATTGTCAATGCACCACGTCACGTTTACGTAACGCGATCGATAGTCATACGGAATAAGGGACCTGAAGATACCGCTGACATAATTGAAATTCTTAAAATGGCTGAACTCAAAAATGAACGATTTTCTCATACACCTTTTTGATTTTAGTGATTTTAATTAATTTAGATGCCTTTAGATTGGAGGTTAGGGGTTATGTAACTGAGTCGTATGAATTCCGCGAATGAAAAGATTGAATAATTGCAATTTGTTGTTGTAAGTTGTAGGAGCAGTCCTGCAAGACATGCAATTGGGAAAAATCTTCCTTGTGAATTTTAGGTGTCCACAAAAATTTCCCGATCGCGACTGAAACCGTTGCATGCGGCTAGTACACTAATACTAGCCGCAAGTTACCTACATACCTACATTCTACCTACATACCTACATTAGTATGTATAGAATAAATTGTGTGATTCACTTTAGAGATACACGAGAGTATATTGTTTTTTTTTTTAAAGTGAAAACTTCTTTAGCGGCTTTGGGCATTTTTGGGACGGGTAAAAAATGTTAAACTCGCGTCAGATCGTCAGACGGACAGTCAGAAACCTATTCTAACGTTCTGCATTTAAAGTTCATTATTGTATGTACAAGCGCCGTACTTCTTCTTGAGGCTGAGATGATGATGACCAGTTTCAAACAAAGCTGCACCGACTCCGGGGTTCCATGCCGTTATAAAATAATACATACTTTTCTGAATTAAGTTTCCGTGCTTTTTTACCGACTTTAAAAACAAGGAGATTAACAATTCGGTTGTATTTTTTGTTCTTTTATGTTTGTTACCGCATAACTTCGCCATTTATAATCCGATTTCTAAATTTTTTTGTGTGAAAGGATATACTCTCAGAAACTCATAGAAATTTTATCAAAATTGGTTAGTAGTTTGTTTTTAAACTATTATTATTTAATATCCTCATTCAGTGATTTTATATGTTACAACATATTTTTTTTATAATGTTAATCATTGATAGGTCATAAAATTATGTAAAATATACGCGATAAAAAATACCGTTAAAATTTAATTTCTATATGCTAAAATGTTGTGATGCGCGAAAGAGACTGCGTGCTTTGAGCTCCACCTTAATATGGTATCGTTAAGTTGACATGTTCGGTTGTCGATTTCAGCGTGTCCCGATGGCAAGTGGGGTAGAAACTGCCAGAATGAGTGCCACTGCCTGAACGGAGGCACGTGCGAGCCGCTGAGCGGTGAGTGCGCTTGCGCAGCCGGGTGGCGCGGCGAGGCGTGCGAACGCGCATGTGCACCACCGCACTACGGCGATAACTGCGACGAGACCTGCCAGTGCGTGCACGGCACCTGCCACGCGGCCACCGGCGCCTGCGCCTGCCAATCGGGGTACACCGGCCCGCTGTGAGTGTCACTTATCAATAAACCTACGGACTGAGTTAATGCAAGACCGCTACGGTCGCTTAACGTCGGGCGAATTAGCGGTCTGCGAAGCTTATTTTCGAATAAAAAAATGCATTGAATCAGGTATAGGATGCCAATATTTCTACTTTATTATATTTGCAGGCAAAATTAATTGAAAGTATATGTATGTCATTAAACGCGATGATTACAGTCTGATATACATATTTTCAAATAACATAAAAGTCTTCTAAATCTTGCTTTGTTGGACCCAGGCTAAAGTAGGTTATCTAGGTGTTTTCGAACGGTTGCCAATGTTAAGCGACGGACGGACTGGTCAGTCTTTGGATCGGTGACCGTGAATGGCATTTCTTTCAGAGTTCTACCATGGGTCGGATGACACGTTAAATAGTAAGTCCCGGTTGTTTGTTCTTAAAAACAGCAATCGTCAAGCCAGGTCAGAGGCCAGGAGACTTGCCATGGCACTAGAGTGAACCCGTCCGGTCGCTTACCATCAGACCTATTCAGTCCCGGAGGTTCCTACACGCAGGGGACTTGTTAATTAGAGGTTATATGAGGTGTGTTGTGTCATCAGATGCGAGGAGCAGTGCCCGGACTCGCAGCCGTGCCCGCAGCCGTGCCGCTGTCAGAACGGTGGCCGCTGCGACCCGCTCACTGGACAGTGCACTTGCACCGCCGGCTGGACCGGCGAGGTCTGCGCCAACAAGTACGCACACTACACAATATATCATGACACAAGAAAACCTGACATAGTAATACAAATTGGACACCAGCTTGGTGTTGCCAATTTTAGCAACGTAACAAAAAAAAACAATAAAAGTAACTCGTTATTATTAGGCAAATAACATAAATTAGTCATCTTATTTTTTTTTGTAGTTTCCAAAAACTAAACTATTCAAGTTTTTTTTTTCAATAACTTGTCATTCATCTGATTTTGGATAAGATTTTAATGGAACGCGGACGTAGAAAACGTCAGTAAAATTCCCGAGGTTCTGAAACACCAGCTCTATTACTATGCCATGTATACTTATGTCATGCAAGATACTATTACAGGAACTGGGTACAGGAATTGGAAGGACATAAATATTAGGGAAGTTTGTTAATTCCCTCACACGTTACTGTATTGCTTTAGGCGCAAAACGTTACATTCGCATATCGCCACTCGTTCTCAAATGATCACTTACTCAGGTCGTCTTATTCTCAAATTGTCGCATTCACTATTTTCGTCATATTTTAAAAACGTCACATTCTGAAATCGTCGGTATGACGTTTTGAGAACACGACGTATCGCGAATTTGACATTTTGAGAATATGACGATTTGAGAAAGTAATCATTTGAGAAAGTTGCGTATTACTTAGTGAGATGCTCGCACGCGGAACCAGTCCAATAATCACTTGACACGTAGCCGTCGCGCTCTACAAAATTTGCGTCTAAATTAGATAAACCTGGCGTGTCACACCCATATATAATCGATATGCGGCTTTACAAACAGCCAGTACAGTCAGTATACGCACACTGTACTTACAGTCTCGACCCATTTCCTACACAGAGATCGAGACTTATTTGATAAATAAATAGAAATAATATTAAGTGGATGAAGGATGTTGTTGACTCCGATAGATGTCCGACGGGGAGGTGGGGCGAGCGGTGCGAGAACTCGTGCGAGTGCGGCAACGGGGCCGGCTGCCACCACGTCACCGGCCGCTGCCAGTGTGGACCCGGCTTTACGGGGGACAAGGTAACGCACACCTCCCACCCCAACCATACATACACAATACATATTTCTTCACACATTTCTAACCGTGGCTCTAAGATTGTTTATGAAGAGACGATTGCTTGAATCTTTTGCTTGGTAATAGCATATGTGCTAATAAAAACTCTCAAGCCTAATTACATCCTACCCTTCTAACCCTCTAAAACCCTGTCTCCTCCATCTAACCCTCTAATCACTGTCAAATGAGAAGTCAAACGCCCTTATTGGTCTCTGATGCTCTGCCTACCCCGTAAACGGTAAACAGGCGTGATTTTATTATGTATCTATAAAGTTATGTTTTTATTATGTAGTATGTATAAAGTTATGTTTTTTTTTTCACTTTGTTTCCTTACAAGAGTTAACCTAAAATGTTCCGTCACAGTCCGCAGTGCTTCGTCCTTATCGCAAAATATCTACCGATTGTAAAAATACCCTTTCTCACAATATCCCTTTCACAAAATCTACCTTTCACAAAGTGTCCATTTCGCACAATGTCACTTTTGCAAAATGTTATTTTCTCGCAATCTTACCCTAGAAATCCTCTGAAAGGGATCTTTCGTATTAGGCTTCTTTCGTAGACATTTTGCTAAAGGGACATTCTGCGATGGTGTCTTGCAAACAAATACAAATATGATTAAGATCTTAACTTGCCGTATGGAAAGCGACTATGACGTCTAACAATAAAGTATCATGGTTCTTTGAACTTTCTTAGACTGTTTCACTCTAGAACGACGTCTGCTTATAAGATATTTTCTTACAATTTGTAGTGTTTAGAAGTGTGCCCAGTAGGCACATACGGTGTGGACTGCGCCAAGAAGTGTTTGTGCCTGAACGGCGGCGAGTGTTCGTCTAAAGACGGGCACTGTACGTGTGCCCCCGGGTGGCGCGGGGACCGCTGCGAGCTGCGAGCCTGCCCCGAAGGCAAGTGGGGCAAGAACTGTGCGAGGGACTGCGAGTGTGACCCTGACACTACTGAGATGTAACTATATTATTTTATTGTTTGCTAGTTATCCTCTAGGGATTATATGTGCGTATGCGCAATATATTGCTGCGAACGCAACGAGTGCTTCAAGTTCTCCTAGCTATGAGGGTGTCTCCAAGTGGAAGTAGCACTACGCAACGGAATGCGATTGTGACCCTGACATTGCGGAATGTAATATGTATTGTTTATTACTCTTAGTGTGTATTACTTTAGAGACGGGCGTCGCTTATAGGTATTCTGGTGGGTGACACTACGAGTCGCGGACCTTCACCGACTGCAAGGAGTGATTCAAAGGATATTGCGGGACCGTTCACTGTCCGATTTTTTCATATTTTTGGAGAAACGATACTCCCACTTATTTGGATCTTAGAGAAATTGTTTTTAAGAAAGGGAAAAATGGGGGAAGTCATATATACGGAGAAACAATAAGTACTTAATGTGTTGCAGGTGCGACCCGTGGACGGGCGCGTGCGTCTGCCTGCCGGGCTGGACGGGCGAGTCGTGCGCGCGCCAGTGTGCGCTCCTCACCTACGGCAAGGGCTGCCGGCACACCTGCCGCTGCGAGAACAACGGACTCTGCTCGCCCATCAACGGTACGCAACACGCACCACACGATACACATACAAACACCACATACTTCTTTTCAGGATACCGTCGTTATCATGGGAAAGGATGAAACAGGATGAAACAACACAGTGTCAGTGTCATAAACTCGAGTCACATCGTCGTTGGTAACTTAATAGCCCAATTCGGGAACCGCATATGCGGATATACCGTTGGCAAACAAAACCTTGGTTGTAGGTCAGAGGCGCTAAATTGATAGAATTGGCTACGTTATGCCGACGGGTACGCTTTTGTGCCAGCATCTTCAGCCATGCATCATCATGGTGTTTAATACCGTCCGCAGTAACTTTCTTCCATTTGTGACTTTAAATTTGTAAACCATACATACTGTAACTTCCACCTTTTATTTGTCTTTTTTGAACGAGGGGAAATTCAAAAATATCCTGCTGCGTTGTATGTTGGGGATGCGGGGTTATGTGGGATAGTACCCACTAAACCCTCCCCTAGACAGCCTTAGTGCTAAACGGACGACTTCGGGTTCTAGTTTCTCCCAAGGCCTCCACCTCTCAGCCTGCTAAGCCTACGCTTTAGCCTACGCTTACACATCCACCTTTGGCCCGTTTGAGTCCCATTCCCTGTCAGGGTCTCATTCCCGACCAACGCTGGGCCCAGAAATCCCCCTTTTAGTAGGCTTTCACTGCAGGCTTCCAGGGTGGATGTTCCATTTGCCTAGAAGAAAGTTATTCATGTTTGTTTTTTATAATATTTAGAGTAATGTGAAATGTTTGTAGGTTCTTGCCTGTGCGCGCCGGGGTACCGTGGCTTGCGCTGCGAGGAGGAGTGCCCGGCGCCGCTGTACGGCGACGGCTGCAAGCACACCTGCGAGTGTCAGAACAACGCCACCTGCAGCCACGAGACCGGACAGTGCGACTGCAAGCCCGGGTATCTAGGCATTTACTATTTTATACACTTGTTTATCTCACTGTACCTCGCGATTTTGAGTCGTGATCACGTGTCGGCAAAATGTTCTCTAGGACGCCCTGAAATTCTTGATATTAGCTGAAAGTGGCATATAGAGAGATAAGTGGCCTTTAATCAGAGATGCCTGTCCTCCGATGGGCATCTCTATTTACTTGAAGTCAGGGTGAAATAACCTTGTATTTAGGGTTTTATTATGAATCTAATATTCCCCCTGCCCCTCACATCATCTGCTTCAAACTGGGCTACGATTCTTTTATAAAGATTTCTTACGATGAAATGCCAATTTTCTCACAACTCATATAATTTTTTAATTACTACTATTTTTTTAATTTTTTACAATTGAAAAGCACACCTACCCTGGAATCCTGTTCAATCTTGTCTTGTATCGCCTCTAGAGTTATCCTTTATCTTTCTCGCCCGTGATCAAAGGATGAACATTAAGATGAAATGCCTTCAATTCTTGGAAATATCCTCTTCAACTCTACACCAGTAATGGTGAAAACGATAATTTTTGTTATGCATCCGACATCCGTACTCTATACTTGCCAAATGCAACGACAATTAATCAAAAAAATCCCTTGCCAATGACCGGTCACAATGACATATGTTTGAGACACGATCATGTCAGGACAGAATTAATCACATTTGTGTTTGTACAGATACGACGGGTTGAAATGTGACCGGCCATGTGACGGCAAGAAGTTCGGCCTAAAATGCCTGCAAGAATGCCACTGTCAAAACAATGCGCCATGCAATCCTGTTAATGGTAAGTATCATTATTATCCTTTAACAAGCTTGAGGATATGGGCATGGAAGTATTCCACTTCAAAAGTACTATCTTCCCCCACCTCCCTCTTCGATTTGAGCTTTGATTAAGACTCATAAACAAAGTAGGGTAGTATAATGTGACCCCATAAACAAAGCAGTGTAGGTTAATTGACCCTATAAACAAATTAGTGTAGTATAATGTGGCCCCAAACAAAGCAGTGTTGTATATTGTGACCCCATAAACAATTTTTTTTTTTTTTTTTTTTTATCAGCCCTGTTTATACAAACTGTCCCACTGCTGGGCGCGGGCCATCTTCTCATTGTGAGAAGGGTTAGGCCATAGTCTGCCACGCTGGCCAAGTGCGGGTTGGCAGACGATAAACAAATTCGATAAACAAATTATTGTAGTGTAATATGACCCCATAAACAAGGTAGTGTTGTATAATGTGACCCCATAAACAAAGTAGTGTAGTATAATGTGACCCCCACGTGTGTCTCGGCAGGCGAGTGTATATGCGGGCCCGGGTACAAGGGCGCGCACTGCGAGCAGCGCTGCGAGCCGAACTACTTCGGCCAGAACTGTTCGTACAGGTGCAACTGTTCCGAGAACTCGGTCGGATGCGATCACGTCACCGGCAAGTGTCTCTGCAAAACCACCTGGAGAGGTTCGTTTATTGTTTATATTAAGAGTATGTAGTTCGACCGTCGTCCGTCTCGCTCGCGCGTACCTACATTAAAAAATTATGTAAAATGACTGAATGAACTCATAAAAATAACGTCGTTTAGGAAACTAGAAAACAACATTGCAAATTTTCGACAAAAATTACAATTTGATTCAAGTTGACTTTCATACATAAAAATATGTTTTATTAAAATATTTTTTATGTATAAAAATTTACTTGGAAATTTCGTTTCAGCTATACTTTATCTGTACTGTTACTTTATTGTATTTAAATAGTATTTATTCTACTGTACAGTTTTGTTGATGTATATATTTTTATTGTAAATTATTTGTTCAGGTCTAACGAGGCGAGGTATGTCGTAGGCGGTTATTTTGCTTTAAGATCATACATAATAGCTCTTTTATACAGCCCCCGATATAAATGAAGTCTATTTGTGTTTAACGTTATATTGTTATTATATTAACCCTAAATATTTACTGTAATCTGCACGTGTGAACATATATTTTATGATAATTTTACACTCTTACTGAAATTGCCAACAACCTGACCAATTTAAGTTGATGTCAATCCGCTGAGGTGTGGTACACGCATTTAAATTGGTCGAACAGACGAACTGCATCGTCTGAGGAGTTACATCCGTTTTATTTCCTTCCGAGTCGTTACTTACCGCTGTGCATACAAATATACATTTTATGGTATAAATACTTTATAATGTGCATTAGACCTTATTACTATTTTATTAATATCGAATCCGTCGGTCCTCACATACGAATAGTTATATTTGTGGCGTAAGCGAATGGACAGTGCTATCGTAGGCGACATGGGATATTGCGGGTAATAAAAGATAAATAAGTTAGTAAGTCACCTCAGTATCTTTCACAAACTAAGTTTGTGTCTTTAGGCGACAATCTTGAAGACTCAAGAGTTCGTTGTGCCTAGCACATAGCAGAAAAATCAAGAGTTTTTTCGGTTTCGTGGTACCTGCCGTATCAGTTGTGATACTAGACAAAATAAATATATAGCGAATTATATGTACACGTGGAACAGTGTCCTTAACTAACTTTGTTGGCACAGTGACCCAAAATGTCTTTTGGTCTCTGATGCGCCACCCTTCTGTATTTTACGTACGTTCATGCCAGGTATACACGTCCAACTCCATCATGGGCGTTAATGGGAATTGTATCTTTCATGCTCTTTAATTTAGTACTTTTACGTAAACGATTTATTGGGTTCACTATAGTCTTCAATAAACTTGCACGCTACTTTTCTTGCCGGGAGCGCGGTCGTTCTTTTGCCTGTGCCCATCAGAGTTACATTGAATTTTTTATTTTCTATATTGTAGGAGTGGAATGCGAGACGCAGTGCGCGGAGGGTCAGTACGGCGAGAACTGTTCGGAGCGGTGCCCTTGCAGCAACAATTCGTCGTGCGACGCGGAGACGGGGCGCTGCGTGTGCGCCGCCGGGTGGAGTGGACCGGAGTGTCGCACGCCGTGCGCGCGCGGCACTTACGGAGCCAACTGCAGCCAGCGCTGCCCCGCCTCGCCCGCCGGTCTGTATAATGTCCTTTTACCAGTAAATATATTATGTTGGCGCAGCGACCCAAAATGTGTCTGGGCCTCCGATACTAAGCGGCGCCATCCATACCTATCTTGTGTAAGTTCAAACCAGGCATGGATATCCAGTTCTTCTAGATCTTTCTCGACCTCATCTTTCGATCTGTACCTAGGATGGCCGACGGGTCTACGTCCTGTCGGCAAGCCCTTTTAACGGCGGGATCCCCATCCATTCTTTACAGGTGGCTGAGCCATCGGAGTCTATGCAACTTTATTTCACCAATTTATATTGGGCTCTGCCACCAAATCATTAAACTCTCACTAAATATATACTAGTCCAAGCATAATTATAATCTCCGCAGCACTTTTGTAACCATCTCCCGGCCGGTGAGTGTGAAAAAGAACGGAAAGAACAGATACATTTTATGTATCTGTATCTGTAAAATGTATCTGGTCTTTTTCTTCTCACAGCATAAGAAACATCATTTTTGACAGTCGTGTAAAAATACATGATATTTATTAATTATTTACAATTTCAAATGTTTAACTCGTGGTTGAGTTGAGTATGTGTCTGCATGTTGCAGGTAACACGACGTGCGACCCCGTGACTGGTAGATACACGTGCGAGAGCGGGTACACGGGGCCGGCGTGCGAGTACCCGTGTCCGATTGGTACTTACGGGCTCCAGTGTGCGAATTCGTGCGCGTGCAAGAACGGAGCAGACTGTCATCACGTCACTGGTCAGCTATTACACTACTCATTAAAACTTTTTATTGGCCTTCCGTTCTTATTCTATATTGAAAATTAATTATGAATTTAGCTGTTGATTTTCCTTAGGATTTCAATGTGGCGCTCCGTTCAATAATGTAGTTGGATCACATATGTTAAAATTGTTACATGTGTGCAGGAGAGTGCCAGTGCCTGCCGGGGTGGCGCGGTGCGGCGTGCGGGGATGCGTGCACCGCCGGGTGGTGGGGCGCGGGGTGTGCGCAGGCGTGCCGCTGCGCGCGCGGCGAATGCCGCACCGTCGACGGCTTCTGTCGTTGCCCGCCCGGGTACACCGGCGTCTACTGCACGCAGTGTGAGTATACCGCACTACTGGGGGATTACCACAATCCTAGAAGTAATATTATTTCAATATTACTTTGTCTTGCTCTCACAACTGTAGGAAGAACGAGACAAAAGTCGAAGTAATATTGAAATAAGACTTGAACGCTTGTGGTGCAGCCCCTGGCCTACAAGTTCACGGGTTTTTATAATAATGTCGATACTACGATACCGTCGGATAGTACAGAGTGAGCTTTGTATTGACTTTACAAAACATAGGCAAAAGGCACTACTAAAGTAATTAAAATTCTTAAAATAAATTAAAGAAAACGAACGAAACTTGTATGAGATATTTTTTTATCTATTAATTTAAGATTTTTTATAAATTTAGTGGTGTCTCAGAGTAGCCCTCAGTGTGATCAATTCTAAAGACACCACTAAACTTATTAAAATTCTTAAAATCTTCTAAATCCACAAAAGGAACGAAAATTGTATAAGGATTTCATTCGGTTTTAAATTTAGTTATTTAAAAAAAAATAGTTTAGTGGAGCCTTGAGAATTGCTCCCTATGACTCCTTTGTACTAACAGACAGTATTTATGCTATTGGTATGAATCAGCGTATCATTCGTAACAATAGTACCTATCATAAGAGTCCGGACTTACAGTTCTGAAGGCATGTGCAAGTGAATGTGTACCATGACATCGTTTTTATCAAAACGTTTGGGTCTGGCTGCAGAAAGACTCATGTATGCTAGTAATTAGTATGATATGAGTAGTACAAACCTGTACCCTTATTATGTAATGAAATAATGAAAAATTATACGAGTATGGCATGTAAAAGTAGTATTTTTACGAAATCATTTAATAGAATCGTGATTGCATGAAGTAGTTGCATTTATTAGAAAATAATACAGAAATGAATAATACGAGACTCGAAAACGCCAGAGCCATGATTCAACAATGCAACAATTTGGGATGTATTGTTTGAAAAAATGAATAATAATATTGCAATTGAATTTTCACTTCTATTATAATTGAAAAAGTACTGAAATCTAATTAATGTAAATTAGAAATCAGATTGTTAATCAATAGTTATTGTAACATGTTAACTATTGGCAGCGAAAACGCAATTTAAAATGTGAACTTTTAAATTGTTTTACTAGTGGTAATGAAAACAGTACGGGAGTTTCCGACAGCCTAGTCGGCAGACCGTCTGACTTGCGATCCGCAAGTCCTGGGTTCGAATCCCGCGGCATGCACCTCTGTCTTTTCGAAATTATGTGCGTTTTGTTGATTGACGTCAACTTCAAATGGTGAAGGAAACATCCTGAGGAAACCTACATGTCTGAGAGTTCTCAATGATCTTGATGATGTGTGAAGTCTGCCAACCCACACTTGGCCAGCCTTGGACTATGGCCTTACCTTTCTCACAATGAGAAGATGGCCCGCGTCCAGCATTGGGACAGTTTATACAAACAGGGCTGATTAAAAAAAAATAAAACAGTCTGGTATTTCATATATTAAACTAACCCCTAAATTCAATAACTTCTAATAGGCCCGTTACAGGCAAATGTTTCTCTATTAACTGTTGATTGCTCATGCGAAAATGAAACAAAATACTTATCAACTGTAATGTGTCTATTAGATGTTTATAAGTAATAAAGTAAGCTCTTAATAACTAAAATGCTAACGTTTCTGTGATCAGTTTGCCCGGAGGGTTACTACGGCGATCACTGCATGAAGGCATGCAATTGTTCATCGCAAGGCAACTGGGTGTGCGACCCCGTGCGGGGCTGCTCCTGCCACCGCGGCTTCATCGGCGAACACTGTAACATAAACGCCAGGGACGCTGTCGTCATCGATCCCGCGCAAGGTACGACAACCTCCGTAACTGTCCTGTCACTACTGAACTACATCCGCACGCTGGGTAAAGGAGTGCAACTTTTCAGGGCAACTGTAGGGTGTACGACAGTACACTTAACAATTGACATTATTTTTGAGCTTAAGACATTACACGCAACAATTGACATTATTTCTGGATGTCCAACATTACACGTAACAATTGACTATATTTTTAGGTCTACGATAGTACACATAACAATTGAAATTAATTATCTGTGTATCACAGTATTCGTAACTATTGGTATTTTTTCTGGTGTACGACATTATACATGTAACAGTTGACATTAGTTTTGGGTACACGGCAGTATACGTGATTGACATTATTTTTTAGATCTACGATAGTATACATAATAATACTCATTAAATAAGGGTGTACGATAGTATACGTAATAATTGTCATTGTTACTGGGTCTACAATATTACACTTAACAATTGACATTATTTTCACACGACTTATAATGGATATTATGTCATAACTACAGATCAAAATCAATAGGTTATTGACAAGTCGCTGTTGAGTTTTTATTGAGCATTAGTGAGTATAAAAGCGGTCTACTTGAAGCAAAAGAACCCTTGTCTTTTTTCTCTTGGAATGTAGAATGTGCCTCATCATGATTCTCCAGAAAATCCTACGTATTAATATTTGCTACAAAGTCTTAGATAAATCGATAACGATCAAGTAACTTGCATTTCGAACATTCTCCACTCGAGGTCTCTACTCGAGAACTTTTACTGAAGAATAGTTGCCCTTTCGGCCATCAGTCCTGCGTATTCTGCCTACTGCCACTTCAACTTGCTAATCAGCTGTACTATAAATAAATAAATAAATATTTGTGGACATTTCACACAACACCATCTAGCCCAAACTAAGCAAAGCTTGTACTATGGAACTAGATGGCTGATAGAATACATATATACTTTTTTTTTTGTAAATAATATACATATGATACATAGAAACACCCAGACACAAAACAAACATCCATGTTCATCACACAAATGTTTGCCTTGGGTGGGGATTGAACCCACGACCTTTCAGTTCAGCAGGTAGACGTAAACACACTACCAACTGAGCCACAAAGCCAGTCAAGACACAGTATATCGGAGACACAAGCGTGGATTATTATACCTCTTGTATGATTTCCAGTAGGCGGTTCGAACACGGGCCTCACGGTGGTGATGGTCATCCTGGCGCTGCTGTGCGCAGCGAGCGCCGTGCTCGTGCTGCTCTACTACCGCAAGCGCGTGAAGCACCTCAAGCGGGAGATCGCGCACGTGCACTACACCGCCGACCCGACCACGCAGCCAGGTCAGTACTGCACTCTTCATAACATATTATTATTTACTCTTCCGTGATGGACCGAGATAAAGGAAAAACAGAATGTACTAGCTGCTTCTCTTCCCAGGCATTCTGTAAAAGTCAGTTAAGGGACTTGAGGGTAATTGATGTTTATGTATGCGATGGGCTAACCCCCTGTCACTGCAAGCCAGTATTACATCCCACCCTCTTATCCCCTCTTCTCCCTTCCGCTTAACCCTCTAACCACGGTCAAATGTGGAGTCAAATACTTACCCCGTAAGGGAAAATAGGCGTGATTTGTATATAATAATAATGTAACTGTTTGTGTGTACAGATCAACATTTCGACAACCCGGTGTACTCGTACCAGGCGTCGCAGCGGAGCGACGACTCGACCACTCTGCTCAACAACGGCGCCATACTGAACAACCTCGGTGGCGCCAAACTCAACAACGCCACGCTGGAGAAGCTGCGCCGAGCCACCACCGCGTCGTCGGACAGTCAGTATTACTAGTACTTCTACGAACAGTACACTTCGTGTGCAGCGTTCTTGGCCGATTTTGCTCATATTTGAAGTTCTTGTTTAAAATGAAATACCCATATTTTTTATCAATATTATTAATTTCGGTCGTTAAATTGCGTCGCAGCAAACTTTCCTCCCGTTTTTGGGGAAATACCCCACTTAACAAATATTCCCGACGACATAAAAATCTATAAAAATGAGGAATCTGTATACCAAGTTTCGTCAAGATTAGTTGAAAAATACTACCTGTTATTATACGAGGTAAGGTGGGGGGAGGCCACAAGGCTCCCCGTCACTGCGACCCTTACGGATCTATTGTGAAATTAGACCTGTACGCGAGTACAAACATCCGGATAAAAGAATAAAATTCGTTCGCTTCGCTCACTCAGTCAATCATATCATTTACCGATTTCCTGTTTAGTAAAGCAACTCTGACCTCTCGCTTGTAGTTTATTGTGCATTCTTTTTTTTAATGAAAATTATAGATCACTGATGGCTATTTTGAGTCAAAATGTCCAACTATAGCTGCAACCGCATTCAAACGGTCTTTGTCAAAAAAGCAGCACTCCCGCTTGGCGACACTTTAGGGTTCGTGAGCGTGTAATTGATATCCATTCATTCAAGGTTCTTCCTAAAATAATCGTTATGCTAATGTGCATTTTCTGTGAAGTCGAGGACATGAGGGTTTGGGTCAAAAATCAGTTTGTACAGTGATTGCTTGCACTGCACTCGCCACGTAATGTCGTTGGACTTTTTTACTATTGGTATAAATTTTCATTTGTTCACTCAATAACAGTTATGTGTATTTCAATCTCACCATGTGTGAGAAGTATATTCAAGATGGAGACAAAATACCAATCCCATTAAATAATTTTCGATTAATTTTATAGAATAAGGTCTACTGCAAATGTGTAAATGGCAACGTATTGTTTCCATTACAGCATACGATCCGTTGTCGTCGTTGAAGAATAAAGACGCAGATGCGAACAACCCCAACTTGTACCAGTATGTGGACGACAACAAACTGGACCACGTCTACGACGAGATCAAACACAAGGAGGGATATGGTAAATACTACTTTCGTATTTACATTAATCATCATCATCTCAGCCACAAGAACTCCACTGCTGGACATAGGCCTCCCCTGCGGATTTCCAAAATGATTGGATACGGCTTGCAACCAGCGTCTTCCTGTCACTTGTATGAGGTCATCTGTCCATCTCGTGGCTGGTCTATCTACGCTTGCCGGTGCGTGGTCTCCACTCGAGAACTTTTCGGCCCCACTGGCCATCTGTTCTTCAAATCTTTACTAAACCTTTCAAATCTTGGCCATCTTTGGATGTTAGTCAGCATTTGATATTAACGATGATTTTATTCGCGGTAGAGTAAGAAAATGATGGTAAACAAAAATATTATAAAAAGTTACCGCCTTACTCATGAACGTCTGATAAGCTCATTTTAGCTAAAACATAATGGGGCTTACCGAAAACGTTACTTAACTTAACCAACGTCTTAAATTCTCTGTCTAATTTCCGCAAATGTCATTACGTGTTAGCGAGAATTTTACAAAATATTAAGCAACGCTTAAAGTTAAGTATCGTTTTTCGCTAAGGCCGTATATGTCAACTTCTGTCAGACCTTCAAAAATAGTAAAAGTCAAAAAAATACAGCTGATTGTTAAACTCATTCTTTTTGAAGTCGGTAAAAATTGTAAAATGCGTGACGTACTTCTTAAAGTATTTTTTAACACTTCCAGAACGCGAATACGACCACCTAAATTACACGCCTCCAGCGAACAAATGGAAGGCCCATTACCAAAGAATGGCGAACGGGTCCGTTCCGGCCGCGCAGTCGTCCACGTCACAGGACGACCCCGCCCCCTCTACCCCGCCCATCCCCCCGCTGCCCAAACTGAACGGAGCGCCTGTGCCACCTGTACGTGACGTCACCAAGGAACCAATAGACCTCCCAATACCACCTAAAAGAGAAGTGCCCTCTGTTCAAGATGAAACTCAGAACACTCCTTGAAGCTAGATCGGTAAGCCTGACTAAATGACAATCAAATATCATGCGTACATGTTGTGTTCACCAAAATTACCTTTAATATTTTAGAAAATTTATAGTAACGTGAAAGGAGAAACATATTTTGATATCGAAGTTTTTGGACATTAGAATAATTTGTGTAAAGTACGTAACGCGTTCTATTGTTAGTGATCTCCTCAGTGGCGTTTATTACTATGAAAGGTGTTACGAAAATTCGGTTCGATTCATAAGATGTATAATCGTTAGTTGCGAATTTTAATCACATAGCCTCTCAATCAAAGATACGACATATTTTAGTAGACAGATAGATAGATTCTTTATTTGCATACAACATGAGGAATTTTTATACAATATATGCACAAAAAGATGAAACAAATGTATATGTAGCTTAATCATGTTGTGCCAATTAGGCGTACAAAATGTCAGGGCATTCTGCTCAAGTATTTGATTAAAAATAGCGTTAAATGTCAGAAAATATAGACAAAATTTGTCGAATCTGTTTAAAAATTGTGGCTTAGAAATAACCACCAATGTACATGTGTGTATTATGCATAAATAAATAAATAAAATTGGTCGGTTTATATCCATGGGCTGTCATAATTATTACAAAAGTATATATAAAAATAATTTTGGAAGATATGCCGCGTGACGTCACACGAAACAAATAGACTTAGGTATATCCTCTGTGAATATTTTCAGCACATTATGCGACAAGGAGAATGCGTAGCAAAATCGAAGTAGGTATGCCAGCTTCAGTCGAATATCTATTTTTTCAACCAGCACTAAGACACTGCGTACCTACTGTATATATTTTTACTAATTCATAAGTAAATCACATTAATTAAACATTAATCATCGTAAATAACCTCTACAGGCCATTTACGACAAAGATCAGACATAAAAACTGTTATCTCATAGTAACTGTATTTAAGCACAAATACACATTCTCTGTTTCCTGAGAACTGTGAAATCTTGAAATTTTCAAGGCTAGAGTGAATAGATATCTTCTAGATCAACGAGCCATATCCTCGGCCACACCGTCGCTTAACATCAGACGAATTGGTGGTCAATCGTAAATCTATCTTGCGTAAAAAAAAAGTTCTCGAGAGTTCGATTCTCCACTGAGGAATGCACTGAATTTTCGTAACACCTTAAAAAATATTTATAATGATAGGTAAATTCTTATGAATTATTGATATTCATTAATAGAGTTGTTTTTAAGTTTCCATCGATAGCGTGTACTCATATTTAGTTACTATTATAATTACATCGATAAAAAGTTATGTGGAATCTAAGCAGAATAGATGCCGTAATTTTTAAGTATTGTTCCGAATGCTTAAGATGCGCGCCGCGACAAAATTTTCTCTACTCTATTAGTCGAGCGCAAAAGAGATAAGATTTATCCGTCTACTTATTACTCCGTAATCTTGTCACGTTCTAACACGATACAAATAGTACCTAGTGAAATTTTATCGCGGCGCGCATCTTACGCCTGCTTCTTCTTTTTTTCGTGTCAACGGTTCGTTTTTTTTTTTTACGCCTGCTAATCCTATCCGACGTTCTGACACACGATGAAATGACGATTGTTTAAGTAGTTAGTTGTAAAGTTGCAAATGGGGCTTAGAAGAGGTCTAAGTCTAATAATAGTAGACTACGTAATAATAGTAGACTACTTTAGAGATGATAATGTTGTAATGGAAATATATTAACCCATTCATATAAATCTCGGAATAATGGTCAAGTATGTCAAATGCGCACAACTTGTCTGGGCAAATTACCAATCTGTAAGTAGTCCTGAACTCATTTGAAAATGATTCCACACGGAAACTATATCTCTATCTCTGTCTTTCCCATACAAAATTGCCGAGGTGGAGATATCGTTTCCGAATGAGTTGTTAATACAGATAATACAGATTCACAACTTATCGGATACGGAATCGGGTCTGAAACGATATCTCCGTCTCTGTCATTTTTTATGGAAATGACAGTGATGGAGATATAGTTTTGATTTTGAGAAGTTGTGAATAGGGGCTTATTTTGTGATTCTGTTCAGAATCTGTCTACATCTTCATCTCTGTCATTCTGTATGTAGAATGACAGAGATAGGAGATATAGTTTCGAAACGGAATGCATTTCAGACAGATTGTGAATAGAGCCATAGATTCTACGATCTGTTTGTTAAGGGTGACACTTTTGTGAAGCAAAATACAACAGTGTAACACATAAATTTGGATGAAATGAAATAGTTTCTATTTTATGTGATTATATTGTTTTACATAACGCACCTACGCGGCGAAGGAGCTTATGATAATGCCCTTGAATTCTTTTAACATTTATCTCAACGTATTATTTTAAAACTAACGTTCCATCCCATTTCTCGCGTAAAATTATAATGAATTAAAAACGAAGTTTATGAACTACTAAGAATGCTCAAATGAATGTTTACGATGCATGATCATGTTTGAACTACGTCACATTTTATGATATGAAATTAAAAAGGTTGTTTATTGGACATATCTTTAAAATTGAGTCAAAATTTATACAATTTTACTATTATGTAAATAATTTTGGCACTCATTTTGAATCAATTTTTTCTTTTTATTATCTTTTTATACGATTCGGTAGAAATAGTATTATTATTTGTGTATAAGATCAATTTTGAATTATATTTACCTGTAATTAAATTTATATAATAGGACATATTGTAGGTAAAAAAACAAATAAAGCATTTTATGTGCATTATTGTGCAAATTATAATGTGGCATCGATTTTGCATTTACCTATTTCCTATTTTGATTGAATATATTGTAAAAATATCGCATTTTGTGTCTTGTCAAGGTAGACATCTCATTGAATTAATTATGTGGTAAAGTATAGAAAACCAAGTGTTCAAATATTGTGTAAAATGAAACGTGAATTGATATAATTAGGTAGATTTGTAAAAACAGTGGAAATCACTATTATTTTACAAGTGTTACAAAAAATGTGGTTGCACTTTTTATTTAAAAACAATAGAATTAATATCACTGACACTGATTTTATAAAATTATATTTACAAAGAGTTTTGTTTGTTGTCAGCGTGCCATTGCTTAGTAAAAGTACCAAAACGGTCCACTAGCATAGCTTAAAGTCGACGCATAGTTGTTTTTAAAACGGACGAAGGGGGCAATTCTAATGCCACCACTAAATGAATTAAAATTCTGTAATAACTAAATGTAAAAAAAAGAAATAGTATGAGAATTTCTTAAGAAGTTAGAGTTATTTTAAGAGTTTGAATTAGTTTAGTGGATCTTTTATTGCCCTCTCTCTCTACTCTTAATTAAAATTCGCATCCAATTTGCACATTGTTGTCTATGCACACAAGTTTTGTTGAAACTTTAAAAAATTTCAAAATTTGTTTATTATACATTTATGCGTACATTTAAATATTTTGATATCTTGCGATTTAATACAGCCGGTATTTGCCATTATGCGTATATTTAGTAAGCGATTATTATTATAATCTTCGTTGATTACAAAACGGGTGGAAGTACTGGCAACATTCCACTTTCCTGTTATTATTATTTACACAGATGTTTTATTTTATATCTTTATTTTATTTTTTGGTGTTAAATCATAGATGAAATTTTACCTATACATTTAATTTTATATCCATATTATTAAATGAAATCGTATTTATTATATAAGAAATCACTTTTTTTATGTACAGTATACGTACCTGTAAGATGAAGTACCTAGTTTTGTTTTTATTTTCACGCTTTTTTTGTACAAAAATGATCAGTATTGAAGCATCTTAGATGTCTGTAGCTATCTCGTTCTGCTCAAATCGTGCCAAATATCAATGGATAGGCAGCTGTGAAAACGACAGACGCAAATAAAGTGTATATCTTATGATGACATTGAGTCCGGGGTTTATTCATACTCTTACACCAGCTATTTATACACAATTACTAAATATTTCAATGTTATTTGATTAGTGGAGGTTAAATTTTATAGCGACTTTGAAGTAAATCATTGAAGTGTTTGATCAAAGAAGTTAAATTAACAAATTATTTTCACAGCTTATTCCTAGCTAATTCTTACGGCCTTACCGAAAAAACGTTACTTAACTTTAAGCAATGCTTAACATATTTTGTCAACTTCTCGCTTACACGTAATGACACTTACGGAAAGAAGACAGAAAATTTAAGACGATGGTTAAAGTTAAATAACGTTTTTCGGTAAGGCCTTTTGTGTTTAGTTGAGTTAATTCACTCTTTTAATATTTTAATAGATAAAATAACCCATCTATATACCTATGCAATTAATTAGTGCAGTAATTCTTTCAAATACAAGCTAAGTGCAAGTAAATGACAAAATTGTTAGTTTGTATCTCTTATGAAAAATTTGTCTGACAATAAAATGAACTCATGCTAAACTTTATGTATTTGAAAATCAAAATATGCTAAACTTTTAATTATATTAAAAATACATATTATGCTGTGGCCACATCTGCGGGGAATACCGTTGATTGTGGCGATGTACGTAGATGTAGAGACATTCGCAATAATTTGACAATGGTAATAACATTGTTGTTCGGCGTTGGCGCTAACTCGATGAAACTCGGGGGTTGATTATTTTTAGCACAACGAAGAACTTTAGCGTCAGAATTATTGACCTGAAACGGCCACGCTTGCGTCTGTCATTGTGATAATTAGCACGTTGCTTATCGCGATGAGACATTGTCATTTCCTGCAGATGTGGCTACAGCATTAGAATAGGCTTCTTTTTAATGTGCACACTTCACAAGTGTGTGTTTAGAGTAAGTTTAAAGTTTGTGATATATTGTAAGTTACTCGGAAAAATTTAATAAATGATCTTTATTACATTCATCGATTTTTACTTTCCCTGAATAATATTGCAGTGATATAAACGGTCTTATAAGTAATGTAGGTACATACAAATATTTGAACAAATGTCTCGAGAGACTCGTAAGTAGGTATTAAATGAGTACCTACGTAAGAATTCATTGAATATGGAGGCCAAAACTATATTTACGCCAATAATATGGCTATAGTTTGTCGCATTTATATACCGCCTATGGAACAAAGTAGAACAGTTTTTGTGTAATAAAATGATATCCGTGTTTATTTTTTATGTGTTAATAGCACAAGTGAGTAAATATTTATATAGTTAATTGTGTTAGTTTAATAAAACTTAGATTGTGATATTCTTCTTTGTTTGCAGTCGTCAGCTTCATTCTTCAATGAGTTCACAAAAGCGCTAGGCTCAGTTGAGTCGAAGGTGGGAAAACTTTTAACCGATGTAAAAGCTGATCTCAGAGATACGTATGATTGTGCCATAGATGCGGTCGAAGAAGTCATTTATGACAAGGATCAAATATCCAAATATTATGACAAATGTAAAGAAACGACGACGGAGAGTCACACCAATTCTGGTGTAACAAGTGGTGGTGGCGCACCTATCATTAGGATTTATGTAAAACCTGTCGCACCTGTAAGCCCTAATAATGATGTTACAATGAAATCCGGTGGCCGTGATCCTAAAGATATAGACAACAAATTAACTATTGTAGAAAGAGTTGTAAATAATGAATATTATCGCGTCGATAATATGAGTTCGCGTCTAGAACATGAATTTGATGGATTATCTAAAACTCTTGACGAAAAATTGAAAATCATTGAAAAAGAGAGAGAAGATCTTCAAAGAACCTTACTTGAAATAAAGAATTTACACTTAGAGGAAGAAATGCAGATAGAAAGAACAAAGGATGAAATTCGTAAGGTTTTTGATGAAATTATGAAGAAAATAAATAAATCTACTAAAGAAGCTGACCTCAGAAACGAAATTAATACTATTATGGGAGATATAGGAAAAAACACTAGCAAGTCTATTTTAGATGAAATTGAAAAATGGAAAGAAAAAGGAATTGAACAGTTAAAAGACTTACAGAAAGCAGAAACAACAATAATACAAAGCTCGACAGAACCGAACATGCCACGCACATTTAAAGAATTAGCTGCAAAATTTTCAATTAAGAACGCAGATACCAAAATTACAAATAATGTATCCAGTACTAGTAATCCCACTGTCAGTTCAACATTTATACAGTCTTCGACGATAGCTACAACATTGTCGACACCGCCATCAACACTTACCTCAACATTTTCAGAACCAATGGATCGTGCTTCTTCATTACTTCCAACAACTATTGCTACTACTGAACGATTAGCTCTCACTTCAGTGGTAGCTATAGCTCCTACAGAACCCTTAACCGGATCTGCAGTTGTAACTACGGTTTCGTCTGCAAAACTAGTGAATCTGAATTCAACTTCCGAAGAATCAGTGACAACTGTAAGTACGACCACTTCTAAAGAACCTTCGACCAAAGCTTCAACCATGAATGTAGCTTCTTCCATAGAACCAGTTAGTCAGCCGTCAACGGTAACTTCAGCTACTTCTACAGAACAAGTACCCTTAGCTTCAATAGTATCTACTACTAACCTTCCAAAACCCATAACTCTGACTTCAGTCCTAACTACAACTACTCTTGCAGAACCAATCACTCAACCTTCAACAGTTAGTACACTTGCCACTACAGAACCAGTTACCCAGCCTACAACAGTTAATACACTTGCCACTACAGAATCAGTTACCCAGCCTACAACAGTTAGTACACTTGCCACTACAGAACCAATCACTCAACTTTCAACAGTTAGTACTCTTGCCACTACAGAACCAATCACTCAACCTTCAACAGTTAGTGCACTTGCCACTACAGAACCAATCACTCAACCTTCAACTGTTAGTACACTTGGTACAACAGAACCAGTCACTCAATCTTTAATAGTTAGTACACTAACCACTACAGGACCAGTTACCCAGTCTACAACAGTTAGTACACTTGCCACTACAGAACCAATTACTCAACTTTCAACAGTTAGTACACTTGCCACTACAGAACCAATCACTCAACCTTCAACAGTTAGTGCACTTGCCACTACAGAACCAATCACTCAACCTTCAACAGTTAGTACACTTGGTACAACAGAACCAATCACTCAATCTTCAATAGTTAGTACACTTACCTCTACAGGACCAGTTACCCAGCCTAGAACAGTTAGTACACTTGCCACTACAGCACCAGTTACCCAGCCTACAACATTAAATATTAGCATTTCAACAGAAACAGTAGTCATTACAATCGCATCTACAGAGGCTGTGACTAAAGAACCAACAATTGCTTCTTCATTGCAAGTAACTGAGATTTCAACCACCGTTCCGTATTTAGTTGACACTTTACAACCAACAACTGCGGCCGTTATTACAACCACAGCAGAAGCTATAACTCGCCCTACACGTAAGAAGCACAAAAAGCGCAATAAAAAACAAAAACTAAAATTTAGACATACTACACCCAAACATATACCACCTATGCCACCATATGCCGCTATGTCCAATAACATTAACAATCATCATGCTAAGAACCCACTAGCCGCAGTAGCGGAAGCGCTTAAGATCTTTAGCAACAGCTTGAAAACAAAGCCAGTTTTGGATAAATTTTTCAATAACATGGACCGTGGTTCTGTCTCGACATCTCACAGATTTTAATGACTAAAATAGTGTAATGAACTAAATAATTAAAACATTTCATACGTGATATGTGATTCTGATTTTAATTCGTGCTTATGTTCCCTGAGATGGATTAGATGGAATTGCAAAAACAAGTTACACACCTCTGCTAGTAGTACTATTGCAGGCTTAGACAAGTGGTAAATGTTTCTATTTCTACAAACGCTTAATGCTTCGAAAAAATGTGATTATGTGAAATTTCATTAGCTAATGTCAATCTCATACATTTCTTTTCTATTCTACTGGCGTTCATGAAATTAGAATGCCATTTGTCTAACCTTAGTAGTAGTAGTTTATTAAGTACTATGGATACTTTCTAGGTTCTGAGAGCTTAGACGGAAATGTAGCAGAATCTTGATATGGTTTTTTTTCCATAAATATGTGTTAGGTAATTCGAATATTCATGTGTGAACATCGCGTCAGTTAAATCAATATGTTTGATCACGTGCGTGAGTGTGGTTAATTGTATGAAAATATTTTTATGATGTCGACATACATAATTTCATAGCTTCGTAATTTCATCATCATCTCAGTCACAAGAAGTCCACGGCTGGAGTTAGGTCTACCCTATGGATTTTCAAAAAACTTGGTTGGGTGCGGCTTACATCCAGTGGCTTCTTGAGTTGTATGAGGTAATGTATTCACCTTGTGGTGAACAGATGTAGTCTTCCTATGCTGAGACTTAGTCATGATCATCTCAGCCACAATAAGTCTATTACTGGACTTCCTTGTTTCTGAGATGAGATGATCATGATTTCCCCATGGATTTCAAAAAAGATTGGTTGAAAGCGGAACAACAAATATAACTTTAGAAAATTCAGAAAGACCCGACAAAAAAACGGCTGAACCGATTTTGATTAAACATAGCTCTCACAAAAGCAAATAACACTCTCAATGATATCTTCTTTCAAATAAAAAAAAAAATATTTAAATCGCTCCTGCCGTTTGAGAGATACGATGGCACAGACAGAGACACAGATACAGATAAACACGACACCTTATAACATAAACTTAAAACACTCCCCTTTTTGTTTGGGGGTTAAAAAGAAGCGACCTGAAAAACCGTCAGAAAACATGTTAGGGGATTATTGTATTAGATCCTCCATTCTAATAGGCTAGTTGACTAAATTTGAAAACTTGGTAAATTATATACTTTAATATCTATTTTATCCCAAAAACTCTATATTTTAAAGAAAAAGTATCTAAGTAATATTTACATTACCTATTTTGTATACAAAAAAAAAAACAATTTAGATTTCCCTTGAAAACGATGAATAGTGTCATGGCGTCTTGAATGACGTCACAGTCTGCGAAATCCATGCGAAATCAAACTGTTTACATCTGTGTCAAGTGTCAAAACAATACGGAGTAACCATAGTAACCTGCTCTGTTGTAGGAAAACGTTAACAACAAATTGCGTGGCGTGACCTAATACTTTCGGATTGGTGTTCGCTGTCACGTCACTTAATGCCTATAATTTTATTACTAATTTTTTTCGTATTTTTTATGAGAAATAGACTGTTTTTTTCTTATCTACGTCTCTTCATTTATAATTAGAAACTATAAACCAAGCAATTAGTAAATAAAAGCAATTTCTAAAAATAGCAAGCAATAGTGGAAACAAGCCTATTCGCCAAGAGACGTTGGGGAATTAAGACCAAATAATTAAACAATGACCTCTATGAATAACGGTTTTATTAACAATATAAATGGTTAATTACAAACTTATTACTCTACAATTGAGCTGCGCTACTCTACTGCGAGCAGTCCAATGTGCTTACTTATTACATACTCTATAGTTATTATATTAGGATATCTAGGCTATGCACCAATACATTTCCTAATCTTTGCCAATAACATTATCAAGTGCCGGTACCATACACTTAATTATCTCAACTCACATTATATTTACTTTCTTATCCAATTTACAATCTTTTTTTTTTATTAAATTTTGTACAAACATTTCGTTTATTTCTTTTATTATCAATTTTATATTTAGCAGATATAGTTGTTCTCAATTCCTGTTCAAAATTTGGTACGCATGTTGCCAATGCATGCTAAAACTATATTACTCGTATTTACAATTCGTTTCGATAATGTAACTTACGGTCGCTGTCAATATTCGATCTTAATCTATTTTCCTTTACTGAGACAATCAATCCGTACATTGAATATCTTATAGCTTGTCGATTGGTTATTGCAACATATTTTGTATGTAATATCTATTTCAGTAGAGCAAAAATAAATTAAGATACATACTTACAACATTGAAATCAGCCGTCGCATACTCATTTTAGTTACGGAATGAAATTATTTCTAGGAACACAACAAATGTTTAACAGTTTACTTTATTCAATTGTTGCAGTGTTTACATAATTTATAGCATAAAAAATATGAAATTAATGATAATACTCGTGTTAAAATCTGTAGAACTGTTTTTAAAATGAAATTACAAATGTTCAAAATACCCATTTGATAAAATTGAGCAATCGTCACTTAAATTAAATTGTTATATTGTACTTATTTATCATAAGGACATTGTTTTGTAATATTGTGTTTGTATAATACTCAGTACTAAATATAATAATTTCTTAAAACCTTCGGGAGTGTGTTGGGATCTTTTATTTGATCGCATAAATACCTGTTTACACTTATTGGGATATTTTAGTTGCAATAAGGTGTAGGTATGTTCAGTGCATTGAGATACTCATATTTCAAGCTCGAATGCTAAATTAATGCCTATTTGTTGTTTTCATGTTTTCAAAGTGTTTCGAACTCGAAAGTCCAAAGTTTTTTTTAACGCAAAGTCTAAAGTTTTTCGAACACAAAGTTCAAAGTTTTCCAAATGCAAACACTAAAATTTTACACACCGCACATAAATAGCGTTTGATGAGCTTTTAAAACTTTGTGCGGCAACGCACCGTCACTCCTAATTGCTGAGAATACCTACTCCTTATGACAGCTACTTATGCACTATAATCGGTCTCTACCGTTCTTAGAATTATGTTGTCTAGTAAAATCGTATAATTAGTTTATACATGTTCTATTCTACGACAAATTTTATTTACGTACATATACAAGTAGAAGTGAAGAGAAGTACTTATTAGAGTAATAACAGTAGACTTATTAATAGGTGATTATTTTATTTTCGATTCCATGTCTACTTAAGCGCTAGTATTAATGACTTCCACTAAATTAATGGTTTTCGTATTTTTTTACTTTATTAGACGACGTTAGTAGAGTAGCTATCTGTTACAGTTTTCCGGTATAACCCACGGCTGGGCGTATGCCTCTTCTCATTGTGAGAATGGTAAGGTTATTCACTTCGAGAATAATTCGGAACTTTGCCGGACTCTTCAGGATGTTTTTTTTTCAATGTTTGTACTCGTAGTTAGCGGCAATTAATGATACGCACATAATTTCGAAAAGCCAGTGGCGCATACCTTGATGTTCTAACCCAGAGTCTCACGATCTCCCTCTAGACTACCCCAGATTATGCAAAGGTAGTATATAGCCAAACCCAATTTTTGGATAAGCTATAGGACTAGACTAAACTGTTTCGTTTAATTTAAACTACTTTTAACGAATTTATTCTCATCTAATTATACCAGACGACGGAAACTAGTGTTCAAAACGCCTGATCTGATAGTCTAAACTACTCATCGGCCGATGTGAAACTCTAAATTAGCCATTCAAATCTCTATAACATATACTCTACGTAACATACATTTCGACATAATATTTTGTTGTGATATACATAATAAATGAAAGTAGTGTTATGCCTCGCTTGAGCCATGCGGATCGTAGTCTCTCTTCCACGTGGAAGAGTTAATAGTGAGCTTAATAGCGCCGTTCCTTCTCATTTTTCCTCTTTAGTTCGAGAGAGCGCGAGAAGCATATGAACCGTGAGCCCATCCTCACACGATAAATTCAAGCGCTTGCAGCTAAAATTGTCATAAGTCTTCCTTTGCGCTGGAAAAGGGCCATTACCTGCACGGCCATAACAATTATGGGAACGCGTTTTTAAGTTGCGGCTTAGTATAATGTTTACTTTTTATTTTGTTTATTAATTAAATAAATAAATAATAATATTTATAATAATACATTCTTAGAATTATTTAGGGCATATCTAATAAGTATCCGCTGTTTCATATCACATAATGAAACAATATTGTCACATTTTGAAGTGCTGGTAGCGATACATAGAGATGAATGTTGAAATCGGGGAAGATATGAGTAAGTATTAGGTAGTCTAAGTGCAAGAGTTATTTAGGAAGAAGTGCCTACCTTAGAGCTAGGATCCTAGAAGGTACAATGTCGTGGAATAGAACACGTCCGGGCGGGACGGGTGTGCGTTGTGAGTTGCAATGCAACGGCTCTGGACCTCAAGGGTGCTATTTGAACATCACTCGCTCGTCACTCGTTGGTACGATTTAGCGACAATTGTGACAAACTGTTAGTTTATTACTATGTATATTTGTAATAGACTAGCGATATGTCACAATTACTTGTCGACATAGCACAGCGGATAAGCAAGTTGAAGTGACAGTGGGCAGGGCACATAGCATGTAGAACTAACGGCCGATGGGGCCGAAAAGTTCTCGAATGGGGACCACGAACCGGCAAGCGCAGCGTAGGAAGACCGGAAGATACGGTGGACAGAGCCGGATGCAGGCCGCTTCCAACCGGTCTTTCTGGAAATCCATGGGGGAGGCCTATGTCCGGCAGTGGACTTCTTATGGCTGAGATTATGATGATGATGATGATGATGTCACAATTGTCGCTAAATCGTATCAGCGAGTGGCGAACGAGTGATAGTTCAAATAGCAGCCTTAAGGCCCTTGATCTTGGCATCTTGATATTGGCTCGTGAATATTCTGTATTTACTCGACTGCGTAAGAAGGAGGGTTATGTTTTTCGAGTGTATGTATGTATATTTCTTTGACACGCCCTAGAGCCTAAACGGCTTGACCGATTTTGATGTGAGTGGTGTCAATAGATTCGTCTTAGTTGTGAGAGTGACACTGGGTGCATCAAAATTAAAAAAAAAACATAAGTTAGGCTGCAAAAACCTCTTTTCTGCAGTTGGGTATTTTGTTTTTCTTTTAACATTGATACTTGTTAATCATTTAATCATTGTTCTATCGGTCTTAAAACGAAAGAAAATCATATGTTAGTTAATATTTTTATAATTTTTACCTGACTGCCAAAAGTGGATAAGTGTCTCTATGTTAGCAAGTTTGCGCTTGCTAATGTGATCGTTGAAAACTTTTACTATTATCCGATTTCGAGAATAATTTTTTATATGTTTGAAACAATAAATGGCTTAGACTTTTGTTTCGCTTTTTTTTTTACATTTTTATAAGTTGTAACGTAGTTTGAAAAAAAGTGCACTAGAACCAATTTAGAACGCTAGTCATTTATTACAATCAGTTTAATAAAATAATAATTAAAGTCTGATAATACTTAGGAAATGGGGAATATATATTGATTTATGGGAAAAAGTCTCCCCCGACTTTTGCCCAGCAATGGGACAGTATAGGTTAACGTAGTTTGAAAAAAAGTGCACTAGAACCAATTTAGAACGCTAGTCATTTATTACAATCAGTTTAATAAAATAATAATTAAAGTCTGATAATACTTAGGAAATGGGGAATATATGATTTATGGGAAAAAGTCTCCCCCGACTTTTGCCCAGCAATGGGACAGTATAGGTTAATAAAAAAAAATATTTAGAAGTTGATATCTGTATTTGTATGGACAAGTGTATTTTGTTTCTATCATCTCTATTAACAATACATCGGATTCTGATTTCAAATCTACATCTTCCTATCGATTATTCTGAGTGTACATGACAAAGAGGAAGATAGATAGATAAACTCTTTATTGTACACACCATAAAATTTACAATCAAAATAAATTAATCAAAAACTAGTGTAACAACTGGCGAGAACAACTGGAAGATTTAGATTCGGAATCAAATTTGAATCCGATGGAAGGTGAATAGGGGTGCAGAGCGGCAAAGGCTACATTTTCCTCTTGTGTGCATTTTCCAGTCTGTTTTTTGACATAATGTTAATTAATACTCTTTTGTTTCACGAGCGAATAGCAAACCTTGAATGGCCGTTGTTTACTTATTTTCGTACAAAATATGTCTGTTAATACGTCATCCACACTTATTATGTAATTGGCACATAACTCCAAGCCTCAACTGAACACACATCTGTTGTGTGAAACGTCAACTCAATGTTGTTGTTATTCCGAGTTTTATGTCGTCACATTACGACGCAAGTGTTACACTCTAATGCTACGGCCACACCTGCTGGAATAATACAACCTATAACTGGTTACGTTGAACTAGGTACTTTTTACGAAGTATGAATAAAATATTTATTAAACTACTTTCGTGTGGTTTATGAAAATGCGTTAAATTATCTCGTTAAATGTGCGTACAAAATATTTACTGTAATGTGTGACTGCAACTTAGTGTTGTCCGCAATAAATAAGCACTTAATAGAATAGTAAAAAACGAACGAAAGAAATTATCTCTTCCAGACAAACTAGTTACAATCTGAATAAATTGTCATGAAGAAGTCTTTGGACAAAGTCTTATATACAGCCACTTGTACTTATAATTTTTTTCTATCGAGTTAAAATAATAAATTGAATACTAGTATTGTTTTCAACACAGGCATTTGTGTAAAATATATCCTGCAGGCTATTATAAGTTTTTTGCGGCGGAACTTTTTTGAGAATCTTCTGCGGCTTCACAAAAATCATAGAAACTTCACTTTTCATCAGTACTTACATTATTTACCTATGCTTTTTTCTATATAACAGGAAAACTATTCTTTACCCTTAAATATATATAATAATAACCGAATTCGATGATTCTGTTTTAATCTGATTGAAATTATAAATGACTAAATTACTAACTTATTAATGACTAGAATGACTTGACTATTTTTTCAAATATCTTTATAACTTCGAAGTTATACAGATATTTGAAATAAAAGATAGATCCATATAACATTCCAATCATATTTAAAAAAAAAACATCGAACTCTGGTAAGTTTAGGGGTAGAAAACTGTTTTTCACTTTTGTACGTACAACTGTAAAACGTATAAACGTGGTAAAAATTCTCTATGGCGCAAGTGTAGCCGTAGCACAATAATGTGGAGAGACGTATATACGCAGTTCGTAAGCGCGGTTACGTAGGCGGTGGACATCGCACCAGGGACGAGGTGGCGTACTGGTTGAAATGCTTGTCGATTGGCACGCGGTCGTCGTAGAGCGTGGGCGCTTGCAGGATGATGCCGGCCGTGCCCACGAGCACCGCCAGCGTGAAGATCCATAGAAACAGCCGGTCTAATACCATCGCTACGTACTTCCAATCTTCTTTTACCTGTGATGGCAACTACATTGTTATTAGCCTGTCTTTTTGCAACTCTACACCAAAATCAATATGTACCTACGAATTATTTGTTTTAGATATTAAGGATAAGTTATTCGCTTTGACGATATCCAACGTAACATCTAAAATCATAACATATCCAATAATATCCTAGTAGCAACGACGTGTGGATATGGTACCTATGTAGATATGTATCTCTTTTGTTAACATAGATAGTTGTATTTGACTGACCTTAGTGGACTCCTCGAGCATCCTCGTGTGTTCTGCTATGAACCTGACACAGAAGCATGTCTTGTGCACCTCTGGCGGGCAGGCGGAGTGACTGAACCCAGGCGGCGGGTCAGGCACCGGGCTAAGGGTGTCGTCCTCCGCGACCAGCCCGCCGGCGCCGCCTTCGCTTGACCCGTGCACCAGGCAGCTGCCGCCGAACCTGTTGCTCTCGCCCATGCTGTTGATGTTCAAACTGTTCCAACACAGGTCACCGTCATCTGTCTATCTCTTTACCTGACTGCGTAAGGAGGGTTATGGTTTTTGAGTGTATGTATGTATGTATGTCGGTATGTATGTTTTTTAATGACCGCGATTAAATATTGTCATTAGGCTTGCACTGAATATGTCTGTCTTGTTTTTCTGTGTGTTTTTTTGTCTTTTTTGTGTTTAGTTTTTTTATTACGTACTTATTTTAATCTTGTCAAAATATAAGACCAGTTATGGCCAATCAAGTATATTCTATGTGCTTAGGAGCACGTAATATGACCCGATTACGTAAACCACATGGTTTGGTGTGATTTTGAAGAAATTAAATTAGGTACCTATCTTCCAAAAAGAAGGAGGTTCTCAATTCGACTTTATTTATTTTGTATGTTTGTTCAGCGATTACTTCGCCAATTATGAATTGATTGTGATACGTCCACGTTATAGGAATGTCATTAGGTGGTCATTAATTTTGTGATGTTTTTTTTTAGTAGGCCATACTTTAGGGGTAGTCCTATATAAATTATCATATTATCAAAATCGGTTCAGTACTTTGGTCGTTATAACAAAATAACTGGAAAAATATGTCATCCAAGTAAACGAATTGTAAACGAATTCAGTTTTTAAACTATGATTACCAATAGATATGGGATATAGTGAAATGTGTCTCACCCTGAGTTGACATATGTAGTGTGCGTAAGATCCTCCTTGCTGGGCGTGCGTGTGAGTGGCCTGGGCGGCGGCGCGGTGGACGAGGGCCAGGCCCCCGGCGTGGCGGGCGGGGGCCAGGCTCCCGGTGCGCAGCAGTCGTCGTCCGCCGCCGCCAGCCGGTACGGGTAGAGCGGGCGCGCCGTGCCGCCGCACCGCACTACCACGCCGCACGCGGTATACCGCGACCTAGTACATACAATACACCACCACTGTTGTATAAACATTTAGCCTAAGGCCAACCGAGATATTTCAAACCCTTTCTGATCGAGATACCTTAAACGCGAAATGCCAATGAAGGCGTTATACATAAACAAAATATTTGCCTAAACAGCTGTAGCAGAAGCAGTATGCCTGGAATGCGAAATTGACTAAAAAACTGTTTGTCTAAACTGGATGCATACAAAGTAGTAAGGCAAAATAACTTTTTAAGTATTCATTTTAATCTTTCAATAATATGGAAGATGGAAGGAAGGGATTTAATTAGTTCATGGAGCCAAAAGTTTGAGAAACCCTGGTTTAAAGGAAAGAAGAACAAAGTAAAATTTGGAACAATAACGAAACATGTAAAAATAGCCTCAATCGCAAAAAATATTGAATCCAATTTCATAAAATGGTCCCAATCATCAAATAACAACATACTGTCGTCCCCTGTATACACTGACCTATTTCTTGTGGCCAGGACCGATTGGTTATATAAATTCGCCTATACTCCTAACTAAATAAATGTACTTCTTGTGAAAAATAAACCGTAACAGCGCGACAGCGGCAATGCGAATTCAGTCACATGTTTGGCAAGTAAATAAAATTACATTTGCGACGGAAGTGGCAGTCGAGTAAAAATGCCATATGTATACATAAATAATTTAGCATTGCAACTTGTCTCTTCCCAACTCTATTCGAAGATGAACATGAAATAATATATTAAGCGTGCGTTGGGTGTGTTTCTTACCAAAGATCTTTTAGTATGAAAACCATATATCATTTTTGTAGCCGACAACGCTCGCTCTAGTACATAATGGGTAATAGTTTTATTGCCTATACTTACAATAGTGTTTTACCACGGATTTTGTTTACCTGTCATACGTAGCTGTTGTATTCTCTTTGTTTACCTGCTTGTAAGCGATATTATTTGTAAGTAATCGAGCTCATATTTAGCAAAAGATTATAGAAAAACCAATAAACCAAAAATAAAAGTATACAATTATCTAGTATAGCAATGCTTTTTTGGCTGATTTTATTCATAATCTGGTCGCCGACAGCCTAGCGCCTTCAGACTCTTATCAGCTAAAAGTACATGGGCTGAAGGGATCCCTGGATCAGCGACAGCTATAGAATAAGGAACGTATCAATATTGTGTGGTTTGTCGGCCTTGTGGCTCAGTTAGTAGTGTTTACGTCTACCTGCTGAACTGGAAGGTCGTGGGTTCGATCCCCACCCAGGGCAAACATTTGTGTGATGAGCATGGATGTTTGTTCTGTGTCTGGGTGTTTCTATGTATCATATGTATATATTTACAAAAAAAAGTATATATGTATTCTATCAGCCATCTAGTTCCATAGTACAAGCTTTGCTTAGTTTGGGCTAGATGGTGTTGTGTGAAATGTCCACAAATATTTATTTACTTATTTAAATATACTCGTACCATACATAAACCTACTAATCTTTTCAGATCAGCTTTGAATTGCAATCAAAA
Organism: Lycia hirtaria; assembly: GCA_947563715.1. Classification (NCBI taxonomy): domain Eukaryota; kingdom Metazoa; phylum Arthropoda; class Insecta; order Lepidoptera; family Geometridae; genus Lycia; species Lycia hirtaria. The sequence goes on from OX387379.1 coordinate 3,470,414, forward strand.
ATATCGTAGACTGGCTACGAGCTTTCGTAGCTTCGTAGCACTACCTACGAATTCAAGTAAACTACGAAATTAGAAGCTTTGGTGCATAAGAATAGAATTAAAAACATTTAAATATAAAATTTACTTAAAACTTAAAATATCTCAGCAATGGCTGAGAAATTTTAACTTTACAATTGTAAAGTTTACTGTTTTATTTTTATTTAAACAAAGGAACAAAATAATAATATAAAGCAAGTGACTTGCATGAACACTAAATTTTATCATCAAAAAAGTAGAAGGTTATTATGAGTTCTGCTGCTATTATACATATTAGATAATAAATAAGTATTTCGTACTAGGCCACATTTTGTTACTTTTTGCCGAAAGAAAAAGAGGAGAAGATTTTCGAAGTAGTTTCATTGCCTTAGAATATAACCTGGTGAAAATTGTCTTAGCACATGGCTATGGCTAACACATCCAATACAATTAGGTATATTTTTATTGATATTTTTTTTATCATTAGCGTGCATTTTTATTTTTATCATTAAAAAAAAATTGCGTGTTTAGGGGTAAAAAAAATAGGGGTGGCCCCTATTCTAGAAAATGTCAATACAAAAGTAAGTCAGACTAGTTTCATGCAATGCATATAGAAAACTGGGATGTTCAGCGGCACATTCCAATTTCACGCGAAATGGCGTCCGAAGCTCTGAGAGAGGAATCAGTCACAAATAACGAAGAGGGTGGGTCGTCACTCGGCGGCCGGACCCCCCGCGCGTCCATAAAGTCACATTTAGATTGATTCTGAGTCGGCTTGCCGTCTAATCTAGCCATGCGATCCATTTACGTAATGTCCGGATGGCTGTAACCGCAGTGGAGCGGCGTCGGCTATTATTACCACCAGTCGACTGGCTAATAGACATTCATTCGCTTACTGGAGTACAATACTGACTAGCTCGACCGGATCGTTCCTGGTGGTAACCAATTTCGGCGACGAAAATTTGCGGTCAGCTGTCGCTAAAATAGGCTTAATTTTAACTGCCAGTTGGCATTCAGTTGAGTATCAATAAGTCTATCATTTTAATACAATAATGCATTTGGTTGATTAGGTATTAGCTAAATAAATTAATTGTTAATTTATAAAAGCGAAAATAACTCTTCTTTTTTTTTTCACGACAAAATGTCTGAATTGATTATTACATTTGGTATAGAGATACCTAAGTGAGAATGTGGAGACGGGTTATAGGCTACCCCGTCTCCAGATTCTCACTTAGGTATCTCATTTTCATCATAATCACAGTTCATCACTTCGTGGTTCGTGGGTAAAACCGGGGGGCACAACTAATATCCAACATAAAAGAGAAATACCATCTAGGTAGTGACAGATTGATTGAATAAAAATCCATTGGAAACACGAGACTATAGTAGACAACTGTGACTTTATTTATATGAAAACCTTGCGTGCAGCATTTTTGGTATCGACTGTGATGTTACAGAAACGATTTAATGATGGAATGTTCCATCCGCGCGAAATCGATTCAACTCGATGCATCCGCGCGCTAGTTGAACTAGTTAACAAAGTAACAGTAATGTCAGTGATGTTGCAGTCGTCCATAGGCGACGGTTATCGCTTACCATCAGGCGAGCCGTCAGCCTTTTTACTTCACCTATTTTATAAAAAAAAAAACTAGTTGACAAAATATCGAATCGAAAGTATAATCACCTGAAATTAAGTAAATCTTAGGGTGTCAACTGTGTGTTTTTATCTTACTGGTGATACGCCGTACGAGAAGTCTATGATTGGGAATTTACGATGGCGGTGTTGATAAAAAGTTGATATGAAAGTGTTATAAAATTATGAAAGTCACACTATTTTGATGTTCGTCACGCTATATTGTCGAGTGGCATTCTGGGAGTTGAGTCTGTTCAGATGCACTTGTTTACTGTGTTGAAGGATTTTTGTTGAAGGGTACAGCACACGTGACCCATCCATTTCTATGTGAGCTATGTGGGCTATGTGGGGTCTATAATTCCGGTCATGGAATGCAGATGTTACGGATGCAGTCTTACCTTAAAACTCCAATAATACTACGCCCCTTTGCTCCATTGGAGATGCAAATGACACTTTTTTTTAATACGCTTTTTATACAATCCTAAATAGCGGCACAGAATACCCACCACCAAGCAGAAAGTGTTTGATGGTTTAAACTCGTGAAAGTCGTAACAAATGTGCGGTCGCATTAAAGGCAACCGGTGCCCGAACGCGGCACTTTGTAGCTTCGTACTTGTGTACCGAACTGTTCAAGTTGATGAGACGACCCAGATTATAAGTCGGGGTTAATTAGAGTTTAATTGTGAGGTCTGTGGAGTTAAAGAGAGAGGGATGAATGCGGTCTCACCTAGTGGTGTCGAATTTGTACTGCGGTCGCTTCATGAAGAGCAATCGCGGCAAGATGTGGATGAACACTCGTTTCACCCACGGCGCCATCCTGTGCGTTTGCGGCGATCGGAAGTGGACGTTCAGTACAACTACCGTCACGCATATGCTGAAACAATATATTATTGTAAAATATCTGCTATACTGTCTATATAAATAAGCATTTTGTTTAAATTTGTTTTATAACAGACCAACTGAGCTGAGGTTAGGTCAGTTGGTCTGTTGGTCATAAACGTCTACTCGCGCTGAAATCATCAAATACCAATCACGGTAATGCACAATGTTGCCCCGGTCTCATGTCGGATTCACATTTTCACCAAATCGTATCCCGAATGCCTCCAGGATTTAATCCTAAAACGATAGACTCGGTGCTTGGTTCCCCGGTTTAATCCTTCTAGTACCAGGAAACCAGTAAGGATTATAAAATAATAAATAAATCAGAAATAAAATTCTACAATAATGTCTCCCCCCCCCCCCCCCAATCTTTCCGCTTTGACTGTCAAATCCTCGAAATTTGGGGGAGGGGGGGGGGGGGACCAAATTTGTTTCATGTACTTTGGTACACGAATCAATTTCATAACACTCATTCGCTTCTCCGCACTGCCTATAATTACAGCAAACAGTGATACGTTGTGACAGATCCTTTATTTTTCCTTATTTTATCTTATTTAATTCACCTATTACAAAAACAGTAAACTCTTTATGTCAGCAAAAAGCGTGTTTTCCCCAGTGTAATATTTTGTTATCACGCCTTTCCTGCCTGCGAATTCCGGAGACTGTCTGTCTCTACCTAAGCCTGCAACATTCATGAACATAATTGTTATTCCCAGATCTTATATTACAACAATATGATTCGAAAAGGGAAATGGTAATAACAATTAAATTCTCTGTCGCTACCCTTGTACACCACAATTCTCACCCTTGTTTGCCTTACAAAATACGGTAATTGTGTCAAAATTATTAAATAACATCCATATTCATCGGGCTCCGAGCTCTTTAGCACGTAAACAACTTGTGAACTACGTGCTAACAAATAGAGCTACTTTCAAAATGGGGTGTTTTGGAGGGAACTAAAACAACTTGTTCAATTTTGTTTTAAAAAACCAAGTTCTGAACCGATTTTGTTGAAATTTCTATGAGAAAAAGTTAAAACCAAAACATATTTTTTCAAATTAGTTTATAAATGACGGAGATATATTACATATGTAACAAACATATAGTCGAATTAAGAACCTCTTACTTTTCGAAGTTGTTTCAAAATTGGTAATTTTTATTCAATTCTTTTTTGTTTACATGCACGAGTGTGGCCTTATGAAATAGAGTGGTGAAACGTGGCTTTCAGATTGTCGACAAAATTCCATAAAAGCTTTTAATACCGTCTCTATCACTTTACTAAGACATGATCACAGAATTCGAGGCCGATACAGGGCATTGAGCAGAATTTAAACATGACAATTATTTATGTACTTACTTGACTTAGACTGTGAATAAAACATAAAGAAATCGCAATACTTTACGCTGGCAAATATAGCGATTTCTTCATGTTATAAAAATTAAATACGAAGATATAAAAATACGTTCATTTCTTAGATTAGATTCTGAATGACTAATTATGTCGACCTTGCAGCAGCGGTGGGTACAGCTCTCTCCGGGAAGCAGAGGGGAACTCTTGCCCTAAATAAGCAGTTCCCTTGTTTACTCCTACGTACGTATAGGCAGCTTGGTTAATAACAGAATCAGGGTAACAATACAACGTCTTGCTCCTTAATGGTCTTATTACACCGTGGCATGTGTACCTTCGGTTTAATATGGAACATGGGTGTTAGATATATAGTAGACATTGACAGAGACTCGACGTTTTATCTTATAAACACAGAATAATATAATTTAATCATAGATATACTACGGAAACAGAGATCGAGTTGGCGTATCAGCGATAAGGACATACGATTTACAGATTAAGTAATAGTAACTTCCGTTTTACTAACAAATATTTGACGTTAACTTTCAACACAAGTTTAACTATCTATCAAAAACAAGCGTCATTAAGAACGTCCGAGCTCAGTGAGGGCTAATTAGACCCCTTACATGACTAAAATAATATAGATTTTCAAAATAATTTTCGAATTATTTTGCCAAAATAAACGTCTCTATACTTCGCAATCTCAATTAGGCTTTAGCGCAGCGACATATCAAAATCTTTCAGTTCATCATTGTTGGTATATGAGTACCTATCGGTCAACCCAGGATACATTTTGTTTAGGTTTTAGACTTTACGTCCAAGTATAGATGGAATTATAAGATGGTTGCAGCAGTTTTCCCCTTTTTTAACCGACTTCGAAAAAGGAGGAGGTTATCAATTCGTACCGTATATTTTTTTATGTATTTACACGAATTACTCCGTCATTCGAGAACCAATTTTTGTGTTTCCTGAATTGGTGTATAGAGAAAACGCCCAAGTTGGTCCCATAATTCTTTAGTAAACATCGTTTATTTGATGTTTTTTTTTTTTTAAGTTTGACGATAATGTGATTCATTTAATGTAATTGGTCTTCAACCGTATTAATTGAATTAAATAAATAAATAAAAATAAAATAAATAAATAAATAAATCGCTTTATTACTTTTTGAATAATCTCTAAAAATGAAAATATTTTCATTGTATTCCTGAGTAAGTGCGTCAGATTATAGAATCGCAGAGTTCCACCTGCACGTTTTTCTTTGCAAGAGTGTCAAATATTCGACTTTTGGCGTAACGTTAACGTTTGGCTTTTACTAATAACGTGTTGTTGCTTTGTTTTATTTTCCTAAACTTGTGTTATTTTGAACATTAATGCTATAAAAATGGCGGTGTTTTATACATTAAGTGTTCGATAAAGTGCGTGAGTGTGGGCAATTGAAATAGAGCAGTAAAACGTGTGATTTTTCGTTGTCGGTAAAACTCCATAGAAGCTTCTAGTAAAGTCGCCACCACTTTACTGAAGCAGGACTCGACTTATAAATTGACTGTATACGTGACTTAGATTGTGACTAGAACATTTACAACTTGTTTTATTCAAAAAACTTGAAAAAATCCTAATACTTGACACTGGCAAATGCTTTAATGCGGGTCCAATACAAAAAGAAGAAGAAGTGTCAAATATTAAGGATTATCGTTTAAACATCTGCACATTTTATAATCTTCGAATACGAGTATTTGACATTTAATGACATTTGTCATTGCATTCTTGACAAAAGAAAAAAAAAAGTGGGTGGAAAGAGGTCTCTTTAAAAAGTTTACAATCGTAAAGCATTTAGTAAGTTGCGTTTGAAGTCGGTTTTTTAATAAAAAAAATATTGTTTTATTCGATAACCATTGGCTAACTTGTCTGATGTTAAGAAACCGTGACCGTTGCGGTTTACGATGGAGCGCACTTACATAGAAGAAAATTATAGGTCGCACTTTGAAGACACCCAGATTATATTCGAATATATCATTCGATAAGTATCATCAAGTACATTAAAATAAAACCAAAATACCCGACTGCGGGAAAGAGTCTTTTGTAGTACCTATACATTGCGATTTCGTTACGCTTGGTATGCTGTTGACAGTACATTTATTGTGAAAAAGTATGCGTAAAATCGCTATAAAAGATTTTAAATGCGCATTCTTTAGAATAATTCTAGTAAAATCACTAATTTACTAGTAAAATTACTAGTCTATTATGTTAAAAAAGTTCGTTGGAGTTTTCGAAAAAACGCATTTACATATTTATTTTTGCGAGAAATGTATTAATAATTACAAAAAAAAAAGTCTATGACACTCAGGGGGTGAAGATGAATCTAACGACACCTTGCATATCAAAGTCGCTCAAGCCGTTTAGGCTGTAGGCTGTAGGTGTGTGTGTGTGTGTGTGTTAGTTAAGGCCGTTAATTTCTCTAAAATTGTTAATATAAAATAAAATATTTTTAATACATTTAAACTCGCATTTGGTTTTAACACGATTAAAATACACAAAAAGCCGCCCTTTAGTCAAAGTTTCCAGCCAAAAATCTTATTTGGAAAGCCAGCTTTAATTTATATGGAAATGCCTCGGAGTGTAACCGCTCCGACGTCGGTTCCATATTTAAATAATTACTTTTACTATTTCATGGTTTAAAGCCGGAATAAAAACTTTATCGGATTTTTCCTTTGGGATGAAACGTTAAGAGTTTTATTCCGCGATCAAAGCCTATCGCGTTTATTTGAGTTTATTGCTAGAGTAATAAACACCTCGGCTTTATTTCGCTGAAATGTTTAAGATTATATTTTATTCAAGCAAACGCTTGCTTGTTCGTAAAACGCGACAGGTAATTTGCCTGCTATAATATTTGGTAGTTTTGAATACATAGGTTATAATGTATTCGTACTACAATGAAACAGTATACGAACTACACATACTTAACTAACTAAACTATTACACAAAAAGTAAATAGATTACCCTAAGCCGATAAAGGACCAAAGACAGTACATTTGATCAAATCCACTACCCGTTGGCAGCGTATCCAGCATGCTAAAAATATTGCCACGTTGGACGGAAAATTAATTTTACTTGCTTAAGGTGCAACTGGAAACTGGGAAATTCAAATTTCAAACAGTTTTTTATTTGTATTTGTTGCTGGTCACTTACAATAGTTATGTTGTAAGTGTTTATAAAGTTTGCGATGATCTAAGATTACTAATTATATTATCATGTAAATCTACTGACCAATAATGCACTAAATTGCTTTTTGATATTTGCATATTGTAAAAGACAATGAACAAGAATATGTAGTAAAAATGGATATATATATTGGCAGTTGTAACTAATAAGGTGCATTATTGGTATAGGTACACAAATTATATATGACGTCGTAATGAAAAACAAAACTTACATTTCAAGGCACCACAAAATTAATTACAATTCCTAAAATTAAATTAAGAAAAGGAACAAAATTATTTTAAGGATTTTAATTAGTTTAGTGGTACCTTTTTTTTTTTTTTTTTTTTTTTTATTAACAAATTTATTCTCCACAGACTCCAGGGTCCGTGCCTTTTATGAACTAATATATGCATTTATAACTACTTACATATATTTTTTTTTTAAGTTATGCAAGAGGAAGACAAAATTTTAATTTACACTTAACTAACATGCATGCGTGTATACGCCGAGCAGTCCAGCTCCCGCAAGCAGCACCCGTTCACGAGTTGACGCATGTGCCAGCCATCGCTCTCCTCAACCATGTTTGAGGGAAGAGGGCGACCCGCCACACGACGCCGCCGCAAGAAGAAGCTTTTTAGTGAGCGTGAGTGCTCTGAGTATACACGCTTTCTTATTATTATTAAAATAACACAACGGGGACAAATAATACATACAAGAATTTACAAAATTAGGGACAGACAACTAAAGAATAAAAATAACCTAACACCTAACACTTTTTTTTTTTTTTTTTTTTATAACAAACAGCGAAACTTTCCATTCAGGGCCTCCACTACCGCCGTGTTGCGATCTTTGATAGCCATTTTGAGGTTGTAGTCTAAAATGGTCCTTGGCGTAGCTGCCATTGCCCGCCGCACAAAACGGCTGATGGCATCTCCTTCATCATCGGTGTAGTAAGTGAAGGTCCCGGTGTGCCTCGAGACTGCCACGACTGCATGCGAGACGCTGTCATGTAGCTGCAGTTTGCCTTTGGTCTTAATGACGATGACCGACTCGTACGTCAAACCTTGAGCTTCATGGATGGTGAGGATTCGTGACCCTGTACCTCCCCCGTAACCCTGGTTGCTAAGGGTTAACTTTTCTTCTTGAGTGTGGACCAAGAAAAGAGTTTTAGGGGCGGCTTTGGGTATTTGGGAACCCGTGAACCTTCTCTGCTCTAGTGACTGGATGTGGGCGACTGAGGAATATATTCCTGAATATATTTCTCTCAGCGCATATGCGACGTCCATTGGATTGCGATGCGTGCATAACAATTCCTGGCTGATGTTGGTTACCAGATGATAGTGGTACCTTGAGAATTGATCCAATTGTCGCAAACATTGTTCATTTACAATATTTTCCTGGAGCAAAAACTACTTGAAATTTGAATTTTCCGTGTGTGTATGCATGTATTGTATGTATTGTATGTGATATTAACATTTTGAGCGTGGCCGCGAGGAAGACACGTCATAAAGACGTCTCTTGTAGATGTAAAATACGTGTCGACAACAATATTATATCCAGGGGTTTAACCTTGATTACATTGAAGCGGCGAATACAATGAAAATTCAAGTCATATTACTTTTCGACTGTGTGTTAGTTGTAAAACTAGAACAGATTAACTTTTTATGAAACAAAATAACAGATTTTTTTTTTAATCTGTCATCTAAGTAAACGAAACTATGTATTTTGAAGTCGGTTGTTTCTAAAGACTTTTCATGTCTGTGGTTTTTTTTCAGTTTTTTATCCGTCTGCGTAAGAAGAAGGGTCATGTTTTTCAAATGTATGTATTAAAATTTCCGTAAGTACTCATTTATATATATTTTTTTAATATCGTGAGTTTTTTCCGGTTATTTAAATAATATAAGTGTATGTATGTTCGTATGTAAATGATAAGGGTGTACGTATGTATGTTTCTATAGTATCTCCTACAACCTCAATGGCTTGACCGATTTTGATATTAGGGTTGTCATTAGATTCGTCTTCACCTGATTGTCATAGGCAATTTTTTTTTTGTAATTGTAAAATAATATGACTCTCGCATAAAAAATGCGCTTTTTCGTAACCAACAAACTATTTCGTAATAAATAAGTGATTTTACTAGAATAAATATACTTGTCAAACTACTATGTTTATTATTCATGAACATCCATTAAATCCAATCGTTCGGTATAACAAAGTCTAGTGTGCCAAAACGTCTAGTATCACCCCTTATCTATGAACTTGGAATATCTTCGATAAAACTTCTTTTTATGTCAATAAAAAATGTTAAATAACCTTACTAAAATACAATACGTACTCAGCGGAAGTGAAGTCGAGCGTTAGAGTAATTTATCAAAGCTGAAGCATATACGAGGATGACAAGCCAAGAACGTGCTCGAGATGGTTAAGTATAAGTATTTTTTTGTTAAATAAATAAAATAAAATAAATAAGCCACTTGTGGCATATTTGTGGCGCTTACCTGATAGACACGAGGATCATGGCGAATATGAGGTACTTCCCCAGGAGGGGCACCACCAGCGACGTGGGGGGGATGATCTCCACCACCAGGAGGAAGAACACGTGGAGACTAATTAATATCGATATTGAGAGGGTCACCTGTTGAACAAATGCAATGAAAAATATTTATTCCAGATGTAAAACCATATCAATTAAATTAAATTAAATCAAATCAAATCAAATCGAATCATAAAATCAAGTAATTAAAATTAAAATAATTATACATAAGAAATGAAACAGACAAACAAATATAAGTCAATATGACGTTAACATTTTTTTTGTTCTACAGAATGGTACAGATAAAACATGTTTTGAATATTTAAAAATATCCGACATGATAAAACGGCTAAACCAATTGTGATGAAATGAGCGCGTTATTAACTCTCAATCAAATCCTTTTTCAAACAAATGAAACTAATTATTTCGTTATTGGTGGTTTAATTTAGTAAAAGAACTAAATCAAAATCATTATAATTATTCGTCTGAGAGCAATGATAAAACAGCACACAAATACACAAATATACATACATGTCAAACTTTTTCACTCTTAACCCCCGACACAAAAAGAGGGGTGTTATAAGTTTGATGTGTGTCTGAGGCATCTTAGCTCTCAAACGGATGGACCGACATTGATCTAGTTCTGTTTGTTTGAAAGAGGATTTCATCGAGAGTATTCTTAGTTATATTGCATCAAAATCGGTTCAGCCATTTTTTTACTCGTGGGGTTATGAGATTTCTAAACATAAGTTTAGAACAAACATAAAAAATAAACATGTATAAACATGTTTATTTTAAGACACTGAATTCCATAAACTCCTGGGCTGGATACAAGCAATTTGTAAACTAATCGTTTTTTTTCTATTTCAAGTAGGTTAAAATTATTATTAATAGCGATAACTTGCCGTTATGCAGCCTTTAGATACATACATACAATCACACTTTTTTCCCATTGGGGTAGGCAGAGACTATATCTTTCCACTTGCCATGATCCTAATACACTAAAAGTATTCTTTACACTAAAAGAAGAGCTCGTTGAAAAAGAAAATACGAATAAATGTTCTGTGATATTAACCTTTTCCCCACTATCAGAGGGCAGGTAGAACGTGAGCACAGTGAGGAAGGAGATGCCCATGCAGGGGATGATGATGTTGACCGTGTAGAAGAGAGTCTTCCGGCGCATCGTGATGTTGAACGTGATGTCCAGGTAGGGCTCGTCACAGCACGTGTAGAACTTCTCGTTCCTGTAAAAACAATGACATTAACTGATGCATACTCTCATCATCATCATCTCAGCCAAAAGAAGTTCCACATCTGGACGTAGTGTGAGACCAAGTCAAACGAAAGCCCATTCAATGTAAATAAGTACTTAAAAAAACATTTTAAACAGTTTTATTGAAAAGAAAGATAATGATGTAGGTAATGTATTTCCTGTAAGGTGTCTTCTAGGTGTCTTCAAATCGCGAGTGAATAGGTTTCTTCTAGGCAAGCGCGCTCCATCGTAGACCGTAACTATCACTTAACACCAGGTGAGATGACGGTCAAGCGCAAGTCTATTTTCAAATTTAAAAAAAGCCCTTTTATTTGATATCCGTATTAAGGGGTTGTGAAAAATATGAAATCCGCCATTTTGTGGCGGCGACAATATTGAAATTTAAAATCATATTTAATATATATTTCATTGTATTGTCATCTAAACTAATTGTGTGTAATAAATATCGGATCAATCAGTCAACGAAAAGGAGGTCAAATTTCGATTACAATTCAATTCAATTCAATTCATTTATTTCAATTAGGTACATACATTTTGGTACACTTTTGAATTACTAAATTTGACCCAAAAAACTTAAGCAACAAAAACAAACAGGATAAGCTAAATAAAACCCTTTAATAAGAAAAGTAGACATTTCCCGTTTTTAAGACCTATTCTTTTTTGGACACTCACTAAGAAAAATTGATGAATGTTTTCATCATCATCTCAGTCACAAGAAATCCACTCCTGAACATATGTAGGTCCTCCATAGATATCCAAATAGATCAATTAGAAATGGCCTGCAACCATTCGTTTTTCTGCCAATTGTATAAGACTGTCTATCCACTATGTGGCAGCTCTTCATTCGCAAACTTCTCAGCTTCATCAACCAGTTTCTACCTTATTACTACCTTAACTTGCTAATTGATTTGTATCAGAAATTAAATAAAATCAATAATTTACGAAGTGTCAATTTCTCGCGACAATTTTACAAAATGTGTGATTAAATTTATTATTGTTTGACAAAAAGTTTATACAAAACTCAACAATCAGACATTTGAACAAACTACATCGGAACTACTACATGAGTATGACTCACAATTTCTTATCGCTTAACTTTCCAGTGAGACAAAGTTGGCAATTTTGTACAAGTGCAATGACCGAAACATGTCAGTAACATACCCAAGTTTTCCAATTAACTTACAATACATATCTCGTTCTTGCAAAAAAAATGCACAAATAACCATGAAAACATTTTTATGCGTCGCTCATAAGAATCGACGTAATTTGCTTGAGTGGCTCGTAAAAGTATCGAGGGAATAGGAATATGAGTTTTACATCGTTCCAAGGGAAATCACCAGAGACGTAGAGACCGCTTAGATGTCCACTAGATATTACTATTCAAGGACAACCTGGACTGTAATCGCTGTAATCCCTCAGGATTAAAGAACAGCGATTACAGCGCCTGCTCACTATTTAGTTTAACAAGTAGGTTTAGAATAAATAATGTATTCCAGTTCGTTTCTATAAAAGTGCAGTCAAAGTATTTCATTGAGATGTATGTTTATTATTCATACACTAGGAAACATTACTGTCTTTCTAAAGTCGGTTAAAACTACTTCAACGCTGTACATTACTCAGTATTTTTACGAGCAGTATCCGAGATAGTATTCCGACGGTAAAATTCAGTACAATTTTATTCTTTTGCTTGTCAAATTGCATTACCATTAGGGGCGATCCGAGAAAACCAAGTATCATCTTTTGTAAGAATAATACTCGTAGCTGGTATACAAAGTACATTGTCAGAGTTGTAAATGGATTTTGTTGCGCTGCTTTACTGAATCGCTTTGGACGAGCTAAGTGCATCAAGAACAACATTTTCCGTTGTAAAAAGAACTTTTACAAAGGCAAAGTGAGCTAAAAGTTTGCCCGCTTCGGTAGCGCAAAGTTAAACAAGATTTTTTTTATGTTTAAATAACGAGGTTGTCGGCCGTCTTGGTCAATAAACTTTAATTAGTATCAAAATAAAGCTGTCCTTAGTTTCTATTGAGATCGGAAATGATAGAAAAAACAGATCCAAGTTTATATTCTTGAAAAAACAAACAACTAACACTATTTCTATTATGTAACGCTTTCAGGAAAATAGAGAACGAATCTAATAATAATTCTTTCAATAAGGTACTAAGAGCTTAGGTCACAAGGTAAATGATACCGTTACACCTAATGTAAGTCAGTATACTTTGAAATAATTATCCTTTTTCCAGCAGTCAGGTAAAAATCTAAAAATATATTAGTCTAAAGTTTAGAAACAGAAGCAACATATTAACAAACTTAAGAAAAAAAGGGGTTCGACTTAAATTTTTCCCTCCGAATTCCGTCGTCAACAAAGAACCCTAATAGTGTTCGTTCATTTGTTCGTCTTAAAACTGGTTATTTCCCTTTTTTAAACTATAATATAAATAAATATTTGTGGACATTTCCCACAACACCATCTAGCCTAAACTATGGAACTAGATGGCTGATAGAATACATATAATTTTTTTTTGTAAATATATACATAATATACATAGAAACACCCAGACACAGAACAAACATTCATGATCATCACACAAATGTTTGCCCTGGGTGGGGATCGAACCCACGACCTACAGCTCTGCAGGCTGTACCACCAACTGAGCCACAAGGCCAGTCAAAATAATTTGTTATAGTCTCCTAATATTTTTAACTATTTTTGGACGACGTATAATAAGTTATATACACTTGTAAGTACTGCTAATATAACACAAACGCCTACAAAAGGTTAGTGTGACCATAGACTATATTAAAACTCACAAAATTTAAGCCTCGCATAGTTCTAAAACAACTCTTAAAGTTCAACCGGAGAGTCAAGTGATTTTATCGCAGATTTGGCCGACATCTCGCTTCAAAGCTCATTAAGCCGTTAAAATTCATGATAAATGTATCAGACGGGACCCTTTACGGCGCTGGGTTTAGCGTTGCAAAGCGGATACACGTCGTAAAAGTGATGTTGGGCGTAGTAGGAGCGCCGCCCGGCTGGCCGCTCGGTGGCGGGCTGTAATGACACTCGGGCCTGAGAGGCTTCTGACTCGAGCACTGGGACCGCGGCTGTTTCTAAAACGATGACTGTGTTGTGTTTTATCTACGTATCCTTCAAATCAAAAAGAAAATCAATAACATGTTTTTTTTTAACCCCCAACCCTAAAAAAGGGGTGTTATAAGTAGTGATGTGCCGGATCGTCAAAAATGTATATTCGTGGACACGGATCCCGATACGGATATTTAGTGTCAAGATCCGTGGATACGGACACGGATATGGATCTTTATTTTCTCACTTAATTGGTGTCATTTTCTTATGTTTATAAAAGTAATGTCATAATTTTCTATGTGTAATATTGATCTCATAAGATAGTTGATTTAGTATCTTTGAGCTATATACTATTGGTATGGTAACTTACTAGAATATAATTATGTTTGCAATTAAAGGTGCCAAATATTTGATTTTAAGAAATAAAAAATATTCTAAATGTTTTTTTTAATTATTTTTTTTAATTATACTACTTAATCACATAATCTAAGTTATTATGCATATGCAGCATTTTATCCTGTCAATGAATGAATTTTAAAATTTGAAAATTAATAAAATATCCGCGAGGAAAGTGACGGATACGGATACGGTCACGGACCTTATTTCTCCCGCAGATATCCGCGGATACGGATATCTGGAACATCACTAGTTATAAGTTTGACGTGTATATCTGTGTATCTGTGAGTCAGTATGAAGCATCACAGCTCTCAAATGGATTTAATGATTTTGATATATTTTTTGTTGAAAGAGAAATTCATCGAGATTGTTCTTAGCTATGTTTCGTCAAAATCGGTAAAGCAAGCCGCTTAACCGATTTTGACGAAAGATACACATATATTTGTCGGTTTTTTTTTTAGTTTTCTAAACTTTGCTGGTCATCAAATGAGTTGGCAGCTAAGCGCAAGCCTTTTTTAACCTGTTAGATCCCACAGCTGGACAATAGTCTTCCCTCTTGAAAGGATTTCACTTTTCCGTGCGTATGCTTAAGTACATATTTATACGTTGGTCCGCAAAATATCTACCTATTTTCGCGCTACGTCTATATTTCCCAATTTATCTGTAATCTACGCCCATCTTTTATCCTATCTTTACCCCTATAATGTAGAAGACATGCGTTTGGGTAAAGAAGTTGTATGTGTTAGTGTGTTTGCTATATCTCCTTATGTCATGGCTGTGTTTCTCGGTTATTGCGTTTGAAACGAGATTTTATTGTTTATAGAGCAAAGTGGAAGGTCGACAGAAATATGACTATGAGTTTTTGAAAGCCAATTTAAAATAAGAGAAACTTTGTTACCCCCTCTTCCATACATAGAGGTAAAAATATAAATTTTTTTTCGTTATAATGAATTAATTTAAATATTTTTGATATAGTTCACGGCGTAAAAAAAAAACTTTTCATAAAAATGTATTTACTTTTTGTACGAATTAACTATGTATAATGTACTTTTCTATAAATATGAAGTTATCAGTATATTACTTTCCGAGATAAGCAATAAAGTAACTGAACTAAAGTTATTTACTTTCACGTTAAAAAACTGTTATTATCGTGTCTTCATTTCATCACTACAGAGTTTTATTAATGATACAACACTTAAACAGACATAAATGGGAAAAGATCACGTATCAGGGAGAAAAATATATGGTAGCCGCTAATAACGGCTATTTCATTTATTTTCCGTGCTCCGCCCTCGCCGGGAGTGAAACTAAATGCTACTGAATATATTTTTTGTTTAGTGCTGATCTCGCTTCTAAGACTGGCAATAAATTGTTATTAAATGCGAAACCGGGCGATTAGTATTCCAGGACCCTAAAGAAGCTCTCAGCTTTGTGCACGCGATGAAAGATAGCTATGCAAAGGAGGATATTAGGGAGCTTCGTCTTATCCCCTTCACGGATATGTGAAAAGCACCCTGG
Source organism: Lycia hirtaria (assembly GCA_947563715.1). Lineage (NCBI taxonomy): Eukaryota > Metazoa > Arthropoda > Insecta > Lepidoptera > Geometridae > Lycia > Lycia hirtaria. The sequence continues at coordinate 3,486,292 of OX387379.1, forward strand.
AAGCGATAAACATGAAACTTTATTATCAACCCAAGGGAAACTTAGGAAATAAGCGCTTCTGCCATCTGCGACGTTCCCTAATACCTCATTGAAAGTTTCGCAGTCAACGGACGATAAAGTAAAAATTAATTAAGATCTAAGTTTGTCTTCGTGCCTGACACGCGAACGCCTGGAAATGCGTGGAAGTTTCTTATCAAAGTAAACGTAAAAGTCAGTAAGCCGTAGGCGCGAGTCAATCGGCAAAGTAAATATTACAGTGTGCGTAATGAAAATATATGAGAGAGGCCTCAAGAGACTGCGATATCATTTAACCGGAAAGAAAGGCTTTGTGCGCGGCGGGTACTAATTCGTACGAAGCAGGCTTCAACCAGCTGCCTGGTGATTATTTTGTGCCTGAAATTTATGTTTTCATTACTCGGTGCGCCTTTGATAGGCAAGAACACAATGATTTACGGACGCGCCAATTAGCTGTCGGCCCTGGACTCGACGTTGAATGCCCGCACAGAAATAAAAGCGACTGGCGTTTTATGCCAGTATTTGCGTCTGGAAACCGTACTTTTCAGAGCCGGGTCAGTGAGGAGTCCTCACGAAGAGTATCAGTGACAGATGTGAAATATGGTCAGCTGTTTGCCTAATTTACTACTTGAGACAAGTCGAAAAACGCGGTTTCACTTGCGACCGAGAACTTGTTTTCTTGGCGAATCTCTATATTTTAAATAGAAGGCACCCTGAAAATGTTAAATCTTTAGGAACAGCTGTTTTGACTGTATTTTGTCAATGTCACAGGACAAATCCTTTTACAAGTATAAATAAAAAAATTAGGTAAGAGGCATTCGCACGTTTTAATTTACTTTAAAAATTCTAATATTTAAGAAGTAAGATACGAAGTTTCCATTTTAAAATGCCCTTCTATTATACGCTTTATGAGTCGAGATAAATTGAAATATCGTCTCATCGAGTATAGTTATCTGTGTCAGAAATTACATAGATATCCTACGATTTTTAATATAGCCTAAACCTAGCCAGCCTAAACTTTTCTTGTCCAAGACAAGTCAATTTATCAGCTAAGCGAAGTCTGCGACGGAAAATGTCCGCCTACCTAGAAGAAATCGACGCGACGCAGACTCCTTTGTGAAGCATATTCCACATTTAGCGGTAGGTTCAATAAGCGTTTTTACTGTATTTTAGCGTATATTCAACACAAAATATTGTTGCATTTTTAGCATCTACCATCCGATAGAAAAAGACAGTTAAGTATTATGTACATTCATCTAAATATAATCCGATAATGTAAGTACTTGTATTATACACATTCATTAAAAATGTTTCAATTTCAATTCTTTATTTGTCCGTAAATGTAATCCGATAAAAACTAATAACCAAGCGACTTGGTGTCGATTTTTATTTACAAAATTAAACATTTAGATAGATTTCAAAAATAATAATTGAGGATGAAGACGCTTTTGAAAACCTTAAGCGATGATATACCTAATTAATTTAAGGGCGGTCATCTAATTAATAATAACATTAATAATAAATTAAGAGAAATAAAGATTACATGACCTTCTTTTGACGGCCGTTACGGAAGTAAACGTGTTAGTAGTAAGTAAGTTCGTATAGACTGAGTGCCCCGCCCTAATGTCAGAGTCATTAAACCGCAGAAAGGCCTCTAACCTGGCTTGACGATTGCTGTTTTTAAGAACAAACAACCGGGACCTTCAATTTCACTACTAACGTGTCATCCGTGGGTCGGATGACACGTTGGTAGTAACATTAATTAAGGATATACAGATAGGCAAATTACGTATGAAGAGATTCAGAGAATATTGTAAATTGGGTAGGAGAGAGTTCGTGAGATTCTATTCAAAGCATCTTTGCGTAGGAAGGATAATTCAGCCCTGGTGTCTCATAAGCTCACTAATCTCGTTATTAACAGCAAGCAAATACGAGTTGTCGGAAGGATTAAAATAAAACCGGCAAAGTAAGAGTTTGACTCGCTCACTGAGGCTTCCGTACTGACATAAGTAGGTACTAGATAGATAGATAGATAAACTCTTTATTGTACACACGTTAAAAGTAATAACAAAGTACTTAAATAGACTAGTGCAACAACAGGCGGCCTTATCGCTAAAAGTGATCTCTTCCAGGCAACCATAACTACTACCATACTATTAAGGTATTCTGTGATAATGAACTCACCAACTCCTTCGGATGTGGAACAGTACTTAGATAACTAGTTTAGACGCGACAAAATTTATCAGTGATGCTAGTGGTAGTTTCTTGAAAATATTTTGTGACACGTATCTATATTAAAAGAAAAACAAGATATCCGACTGCAGAAAAACAGTTTTTGCAGTCTAACTTACGCTTGATACGCTGTTGAGTGTACGTTTTTTTAGAAACGATACGTAAAAACGCTGTAAACGATTATAGATGCGCATTATTTAGAATAATACTAGTAAAATCACATGTTTATTACGAAAAATTCACTGGACGTTACGGAAAAGACTTTTTTTTATTTTTACCATAGTCGTATTAATATTACAGTAAAATATTGCTTGTGACACTCAGCAAGTAAGGACAGATTTAACGACACCTCGCACATGAAAATCCATCAATGAAACCGTTTAAGCTGTAGGAGGTAATATAGAAACACATACAAACATACGTATATTCGAAAAACATAACCCTCCTCCTTACGCAGTCGGGTAAAAATTTTGAAATTGTTTACTTGCCTTACGGCGGGCACTTCTAAAATGTCCCATTCCACCGACATGTAGAACTCTGAGAGGTCGACCCCGACCGACACCACGTTGCTGCCGGCCTGCTCGTCCATGTGCCTCAAGTCCACCTGAACATACAAGCTCTTACAAAATACGCAATGTGACTCTGGCCATAAATATATAATATCTGCGTCAAAGGTTTTTGTTACGGTGATGCATAGGTATTACTTATTTGTTGAGTAACTGCTTTTGTTTATGACGTGTAATATCTTTACGTATGAATATTTATATTCATGATGTTTGTTTACATTACTAAATATATATTATATTTAAATAGTAAATACTAAAGTAGGTGCTTTGATATTTGTAACTATATCAATGATTCTTTTTTTATCTCTTCAGTGGGTATGGTTAGTCGAGAAAATGTAACAAACAGACATTAAGCAACTTTCACTTTTAGAATATTACACAGTTGACGCATTTTATTAAACCTACTAACTTAAATAGCATTTATAAAGTTTAGCAGACAAACTATGACACATAAACTAATATACTTCAAACACAACTTACCCTGCGGCACGTTTTAACGAAATAGTCATTGTTATAAACGATTACTTAATTATTATACGCTTTTAATGCAATTTTTAAACTACTTTTTTATAATCTGAGTGTAGAGTAAAATCTGTTCATTTTATTTCATCGTACGAAATTAAATTAATGGATACATTAATTTGATCGCTATTTTTCATGTTACAATGTCATTCGCAGATTTTACTCTAACACAGTGACATATTTTTATACTCAGTTATGTTAAATCTGTTTAGATACACATTTTTAGCTGAAATCGTTACAGATGATTGTTTTATATCGATACATGCACCCTGTCACACAATGTGTAGAACTCTAAGTATTACGAAGTGTAGCGTAAACTTTTCGCTGCAAATTCGCTCTACTGGTTAGTAGAGTACATTCAACTTATTGAAGTTCACAAATCGTCAGATATATCCTGCGAGCTGCCACTATAAATACCACAGAGTGTGTCAAGTGGGATGTACCTGAACAAATAAGATCCTTTTACGACACTTTATGGCAGTAACTTGAATGGAGACAACAACAATATGCCGAAACATGCGAAGAAATAACAACATCGAGTAACCATTAGTTTTACTTCACGTTTCGGACCCGAATATATGGGAGGATGACGCTCTCCGCACGATGATGTTACGGCATCGTCATAATGCACGCCCTGGGTCGACGTTCGAGTTCCGGTGAGGCGAGTAACTCGACATCCGAGGAAGGGCATGACGTTTGTAACGATCGGCCGAACGTCACATGCGGAGATGGAGAGCGCCGGCTCCGCCGCGCTTGTGTGTGTCGCGCGGATGCGGCGGCCGTCCGGCTTGCGCTTCGTTACAACACAGCTATTCGCAAGCCACACCGCTGGGAAGTAGGCTAGCAATTGAGGTCAGTGCTCAATGTTGGTGGAACATCGATTATATAACGGAAAACATATTGAAACGAGGCGCAAGCATCGTTCGAGTGTAATAACGACATGCATGGACCGGCTCGTCGACAGAATCGAGACACCGCGCCGCGCGGAGGCTAGATTCCGTAGGCAAACCGTTCCGTCTACTCTTACATCTAGCTCACAATTGTGCGCTGCGGACTCCGTGTCTGAGTTTGAGTGGAATCGCACGTCTCATATCGATCGAAATGAAAACAGGTATAAGACATCATGCAATGAACTGTAGCGACACCATTTATCAGCCAGAGGGAGTCGCTAATAGGGAAAGGTATAAAATATGCAACATGATGACTATAATGCTCGTCAGTGTCGATTTGAGCAACATGAGTGATATCTCAACATCATCGGTTCATTAGACGTGCTGTGCTTGACCTGTTCGCGTGTAAGTATACATAGGTATCGTGTGAAGCTGTGTCAGAGCCGTGCCGCAGGCGCGGCCACGGCCGCCGTGATCGGGAATGCAAGTGGAAGAGCAAGCCGGAGTCATGCGGTGAGTGTGTGTAACATCGACCCTAGGGGAGCATGCACAAGCGTCGTGTGGCCGTGTGTGTCGTGTGTGTGGCGCGAGCGGAGCCAGCTATGGGCGGGGAGGTGTGATGCTCTGGACCGCGCCTTCCAGCGCCCGGGCCTGCCAGGAGGCCCTCGCATATTATGTATCTCTGACGGTTATCTCGTTTAACGTAAAGGAAACTCGTGAGCGCGGAAGGGCGCATATGGAGCGGAATGTGTCGGAAAGGAACGGATCGAGTGAAGTCATTGCATCCCATATCACCTGGCAGTTAAAATTTTATACCTTTCCTGTCGAGCGAGGAAGGCCGAACGAGCTAAGTGGAACCGGCCGAGGATATCCGAGGAGCATTCGTGGTCACGCACGTCGACATACCGCTACGCCACATACTTTAAACATCACCATCGCAATAGAATATGTAAACTTGCAACATGTCAGAACTAAGGAGCGAGACGCGTGCGCAGAGCGCGGGCGGGGACGAGCGCGCTCCGCGCCGCGCCGGCCTCGATATAATCGATACGTAAAGGTGATAAACATACCACATAGACAGAAAAGTAATAAATTATACGACGAATTACGTTCGAGGCAACAAGCTATTGCATGGACAGATGGCGAGACGGCGGGCCCTACGCTACGGCCCGCGCCGGCGCCAAGCAGCGTACAGCGGGGCGTCACCTTGAAGCCGTCATACGTCCAGCTGCCTAACTTAAGCACACAGGTTTGCACGTCGTAAGGAAAGAACTCGACGTCGATCGAGCACGAGGACTTATAGACGGCGGGCGGCTGCCACACGACCATGCCGTTGTAGTACACCGTGGCCTTCGTCATCAGCGTCACCTCGTAGTTGCCGTCGGCGCTGCGGACAAACAGAGCGGTGAACGGGCGGGCGGACCGAGCCGCGGGAATATTACCTTGAATCCGTCGTACGTCCAGCTACCGAACTTAAGAACGCAAGTTTGCTCGTCGAAAGGAAAATATTCCACGTCTATTTCACAGGAAGACTTGTAAATCGCGGGTGGTTTCCATTCCACTAGCCCTTGGTGGTAGATGGTCGCCTTGGTCGCCAACGTTACCTCGAAGTTGCCGTCGGCACTGTAATGTTAACGCAAGTTTACAAGCCGCCCCGCGGCGCGCCCTGCGTGCGGCTCTGCGTCTCGCTACGGCTCGTGTACCCGTGTGTGTGTCGCTTACAGTGTAGTTACTCTTACTTGCTGCAACTGTCACATTGTTGTTTTACTGTCGCCTGCTACCAATGTCTACATTATACCAGTTTTTGGATTGTTACAACATTTCGATAAGGTGATCTCAAATAGGTTTTTTTATGTTGTCCTCCGCGAAGTTACTTCTCACATACGTACATTTACTTTCAATAAATTTGAAGGGCCCAAAAAGCTCTACCTCTACGCGTACTTTAGCATAATTTAGCAATTTATATTCCATTTTACGTCCTTTGTAAACATTGGAGTCACGCGTTCGTTTTTAACTCTATTTCATTTCACAGTCAGGAGCTGAAAGTGGAAATGCATCAGTTATATCAGTTATTAGTAAAAACTTGCGCGGAAAGGCTGACTGTATAGTCGAGCCTACGAGCTACTCTAAAATACTGCAATATACAATGTTACTCTGAGCCATACAACATAGAATACGACCAGCAAAACATACATGCGTGACGGTTATGAATCTGTATTATAGAACATTTTAATTATTCAGTTACGTAATAATAAGAACACATCAAAAAAACACGTTCAAAAGGATGTGAAAAATATGATGGTGAGTGAAGGTTTGTGAATTGTGAGTGAGGTAGAGTACAGGGCCGCACGCTGATTCAAAAGGGCGTCATTCAGGAGGGGTCCAGGTGAGGGGTATCAGCAAAAAGGTACATATTATGTAGTCGGCCCTTGTGAGCACAATTCCAAGGAAGGGATGGGAAATGAGTAACGATTGCTCTCCCGGCCATTTATCAAAGTCTGTCGCTTCAAGGTGGCGGCTACGAAAAAATGAATGCCACATACAAAATAAATCAGCAATTTATGTTTTTCCTCGTTTTATAAAAGCAAACAAATGTTGGATTTATTCGATATATTTCTCAAATACATCTATAACATCCCAGGTACTATTGAGGACTTCGTTGAAATCTTCTGAAACGTCGGCATACAATTTTCCTACTCTCTTGTGTAACGATTGAAACATATTTTTCATAGCTTGCATATAATCGTTCTCGCAGGTTCCCTAAAACATTTCGGCTTATTAGATAATGTTGTAGTTTTTCGTAGAAAATTTTAAAAAATTATACACAAAATCACTCTCACCAAGCGAAAGGTTAAAATCACAATCATAGTCCAGGATAACAATTTCATTTTAAGACACCGTCCTTATTTATGTTATTGTTGTGTTCTCAGCTCTGTTGTGTCTATACGAAGGTACCGAGTGGACTGGTTGGAAGCCCTCGATCGTAACGGTTGAAATATCTTTCCTATTTGTCACGCCGTCACGGATTAATGTATTTACACAATAAACATTGAATACAAAAGAGCCAGATATTGTCCCTACCGAAGCAATTGCGTACCGGTCCTGCATAAATTACTCCCGAAATAACTTGAAAATGTTTTCAGATCCTACAAACACGCTAGGCACTCCACTAAGGACTCGGGAAAAACTTTTCAACTTTGCCTTTTTATTTTACAAGCTATTTGTTAAATAATGTGAGAAATAAAAATTTTAAGTAACGTGAAAATCGTTGCCGGTTTTTTTATAAGGTAATTAATAAAGTTGCAAGTTCTTCAGAGTAAAAAAGTGAAAGGAATATCTTTGTGGGACCGCGTTATGAAGACGTCTCTTTGACAATGGCTGAGAGATTCAATAGGTTGAAAGAACCCTACAATATGCCTTTATTCATGGCAAGAATGGTATATTTTATGCGAGATGAAATTTTAAGCTTTTATATGTACCTACATTGTTCAAGTGTCGAGATGACGGTACCTACTCTTTTAGTTCTTCATTTATTTCATATGAATTTAAATAATTTGGTAAGACGAGAATTTAAGAAACGAACATTGAATTAAACAAAAGTAATTGTAGTACTACGATCACTGATATATTTTTTGTAAAAGCAGTAAACGTGTGGGATGTTGTGTCGGGTTGTGTGATTATAAAAAGGCTGAATTAAATTATGAGTAATTCATAAGTTCATTAAAGGAATTGAGTTTAAAAGACGGACAAAGCAGCAATGCACGTAATAAATGCAACAATATTAATTTTATTCATAAATAGATCTACAAATAGGTATTTAATCATTATATGTATAAGTATTGAGCTATAATTATTTTATCTTTACCTAAGTATCATTAATTAGGTCTAAAATATCTAAAACCTGTGCCTAAAACATTTCTAATACGTATATAAGAGGTTTTATTCGAGGTAGGGTGGAAGAAGGAGACGGGGAAGCTTGTAACGTAGCTTCTCCGTCACTGAGCGTATATCTATACTGTAATTCAATTTAAAAGATGTGTGAAAAGCTCGATTTCCACCAAAATACCACGCATATTTAACTACAATTACCAAACTACTACGCATGACCAAAATGCTGGTGCGTATCTGGACCAACGTATGAGCATTGCCATTCAACGTGGCAATGCGGCCAGCATGCTAAGTACGCCGCCAACTGTCGGGTTTGTTCGGTTTTTTAAGCTATAATTATCTTGTTTCCTGCCGTTTGGACAAACACTAACTCCACAGCCCTCTTAACGCGCACGTAAATGGATTTTGTAAGTAGCAGTCCCTCAATACATAATTGAGTCTATTACATAACAACTTATGGAATCCCGGGCCTTTATATCGATTTTATTATTACTCGGAACGGCTCTTAGAACGAAGATGAAAAATAAAGTAAAAAGGTATCGAACTTAATGGGCCGAAGAATTGAGTTCCGATAAAATTGGATGTTCCCACTGAAGTCGAAACGTTATTAACTGAATGTCTCAGTGATATATGTATTACATACTATACGTATATAGACGGTATATAAATACGTGTATACTAGTTCTACAAACATTAGACCTTAAACCGCAAACTTTATTAGACCGCAAACAAACTCCTTTGCACAAAAACCTCTTGACCTCTTGACTTCGTATTTCTTGTCTCAAATTTGAGAACCAAATATATATTCTAGATTTCATCAAATCGGTTGATAGCTCTGCAGCAATTTCCCCTTTTGGGAGAAATACCATCCAATCAATAATTGCCGACGACAAAAAAAAAATAGCAAGTGTATGTGTAGCATGTTTCGTCAAAATAGGTCCATAACTTACTGAGTACCAACATCTAAACAAATAAACCATCAAATGTCCAGACAGATGCTAAGTAGCAAATTTTGACAGATGATGCAGAGGTGTGCTCGCTTTGCTCACTCGGTCAATAACGACAATTTATTAGATCGAGGAAAGTTACATTTTTCGTATTCAGAATGAGTATTCTATGAAGTTCAAATAAAATTGTTTCGGTTTGTACTGATTGTACCTGGCTAATGTTGGTACCAATTAAAAAGCTATATTAAGCTAAAACAATAAAAATTAAAATATATCCGTTTCCAACGTAGAAAAAAGTATATTTTGTATATTTTACTTTATAGGTTTTCCACCTAAGACTAAGAATTTTTTCGTTGTATCCCAAATTTCCTCTATTATTATTATGTCTAACAAAATAAGCGAATCGCATATAAATTATGGTATCAAAATAACAAGCCAGTTACACCAGTTATAGTAAAAACTGTTTTCATTCATATTTAAACAGTAAGTACAACAAAAGAGATTAAATTAATTTCAACACAATAACAATATACGTAATACTAAAAAACTTTCGACCTTAGACATTTTAAACGCAATCTATTACACAGCAAACTACAAATATTACACAGCTAACAGAAATATGACACTTTTTCAAGAAATATTTGTATTTTGCTGTTTGTGATATGACAAAAAATACGCAAACTTGGAAGATGAAGATATTTTTGTTTGAAGCGGTATTATTTATCTATTTTTATATTGTCGGGACAAAACCAGACCCTTGTACGGCTTCTGTGGGGACGAAGCCAACATTGAAAGGCTCTTTCATTTGAAAATATATTAATTAAGTTAACCGGGTGAATAACTTGTGGTCGTAACTCCATAAGGGCGAGATTGTATCTTATTTCATTATTTTATTCCTTCCGTAATAATATTTTCTCTTAGAGCTCGTGGCGTAGCTTGGCTAGGTGTTATCGAACGATCACCAATGTTAAGTAGCGAACGGACCGGTCAGTCGTCGGATGGGTGATGTGAATTGCATTTTTTTCTGAGCTCTACCATGGGTCGAATGACACGTCGTTGTCAAGCCAGATCAGCTGGCCTAGCATGGAAGGTAGATAAAGTGTTTTTATCCACGTTGTTATGTCAGTTCTCGATGTCAGTACATACTTTATTTCCTCTGAAAGGTGGATAAAATGGGGGAAAGACTATTTGTCCACATTCCATGCTAACCCAGCAGAGCTAGACTTATCGGCGGCAACGCGTGCGGCTACCTCTTTTGTGCATCACAACATTTTTAAACATACAAAATAATTATTTAGAGATATTAGAAAAGTGAAAAATGAATTTGGTTATTTAGATAAGATAAATATTTTAGACTAAAGTTACTTCTCCTACTTACTTACATTACTTCTTCTCTGTCACTCGCCAGTATTAGTGATAACTTTTTTTAAAATATTTCTTATATCTAAATAAACAAATGTATAGTACGACATGTTCTATCATCGGCCACACCACCGTTTACCATCAGGCGAGGAGGTCCGAGATGGTCTAGCGTAGATCTATTTAATATATAAACCCTTATATTATGCCTATTCTATAGTGGTCTAAAAAAAGATAAGATAAAGGTTTATGGTAACGCGTGCAGTGCTGCTTTGTCTCATAGGTTTTAGATATAGTTTTAGTAGAATAGTTAGCAAGCAAGGGAAGCTGTCAACAAAGCTCACTTGTTGTAGAGCACGATGTCTGGTCTCCAGATGTGGTCGGAAGGCACGTGCAGCATGTGGACTCCGCCATACTCCTTGGGCTCCCAGCGGAGCTTGTAGTCATACCAGGACTGTTCCACCCACAGGTTTGTTGTCATAATCTGGTTCTTGAGATTCTGGAACAAAAAGTTTTCTCTTAGATATTTTTTAATACAAGTGACAAGACGAGCTTGCCTGATGTTATCTTAATAGGGGTCCGATACTCGGAAGCACTTCGAGACATTGGGCCCTTTTGTACAAATTTTGTACAAATTTGTGCCTGATGTTAAGGCAAAGAGTAGGGTGGCGCCGCTGTCTCACTCGCACGCGGCACCACTGAATAATAATATAATAATTGTATTTTACCAATATGTACACAAAATCACTCTACTAATAACTTATAAAAAATTTAAAGCCAAGGTAAGTTTTCCAAGCTTACAATTTTTTTTAGTAACTGCCAGAATGAAAAGTATTTTCGTTGCTCTTAAACTGTGATTTTTCACGTTACCTCGTTTAAGCTTTTAAAAACAACAATTTGGGTTAACTTCGAAAATTGGCTGTTTTCCACTCTCGTTCTCGCTAAAATATTTGAAAAAATTGTTAAAACGCTGAAAAATTCAGATGGATAACTTTTTGTGACTTTTAGGGATTCATAGTTCGAAAGGAAAATAAGGAACCCTTACAGGATAACTTCGCTGACCAATCTGTCTGTACGTCCTTAACCTACTTAGCATGCTGACAGTCTACCAGTCAGTATAATGGCAATGCTTAAATATTCTATGCTTTTGATATTAAAATATCAAAAACAAATTTATTTGAAGCTATAAAAATCTCCTAAATGAGGCAACATAAAACGAATCCTATACAACAACAAAAAATGTCTTTAAACACACAAGTAAACGCAAACAAATTCATACATGACTGGTTTCATTTTTACATTTCCTTGCATATTTTTGTCGTTTATATACGTTAGCAAAATATCTGTGCGGACACGTCTGAGACCAATGTCTAGCGTCGATTCTTGTCGAGACGTTGGGACCGTGGGGACGGTACCTCATCTCATAAAAAAAATTGAAACATCGCGGGCGCTTGGCTATATTAGCCAGAAACATTGAAACTATTGTACCTACAGGAAATAAGCATGAAAGTGTGGTTTAGCATACATCCATCTCATTCTTTTGTCCAACACTTATTCTGCTCAACGATCCTGCTTTTGCTGGAATTCGTGAATCGCCATGTCAACAGCTGGTCCGTCTATCCGCTAAATAAACTCCGCACCACACAGGTGTCTGACAAGCACCCGACCAGCTCAGAAAAAGTACTAAGTCCACAATTTTAGCCAGGGCTAACAGTGTGCATTTTTGACGTGACAACGTCTAATAAATCGATGAACGCCGGCTGCACGTACGAAAAAGTATGACTCATTGTCCCGTTACATCATCATCATCATTTCATCAATGTTTTGTTATGACGTTGTCACGTTAAACTATCGTTCGTAAACCGACTTTACAGACAACCATTTTTTTTTGTACAACAAGAGAAAACAATATTTCTTAGATAGTCGCGTAGGACAAGAAATTTTAGTCGTGAAAAGGAAACGGGAAGGTTTGTTTCAAATTCAACATCAGTGTGATATGATTTCAAGAAGGAGGTATGAACTATAAGTTTGTATAAAGTTACTCAGAAACTATTGTTTAAATAAGCAATACTCGTAATGAATATTCGAGAACGCAGAACGGTTAGAAATCTTTGAATATATCTAGTACTAAATTGTTCCTATCTTTGATAAACACCGTTTAGTACTAATACAAAGACAAAAGTGTCGTCAAAAGACTTATTCAAGTACACTATTAAACAAAGCAAATAAATTATAGGCAGATACCGTTTTGTATCGCGCTACTAATGATTCAATGTACATTAAGAAAGAAATGACTTATCTGTGTTCGATCTAAAGCTAGATAACTCGATGTACCTAGTTAATCTATTGTGATAGTTATGTTGGTTACCTACATAATCTGGGGGCACGGCAGTGGCCCCGGCCAAGTCGAGCGGCAAGGCCATTATCTATTTACCGAAATATGTAACATAAAAAAATCAGTAAAATTATATCAAGTTTTTGCTAGTTGATGCAGAAACCTTGTTCGCTTCGCTCACTCGGTCAATAAATAAATACCTAAAGCGTAATATTTTTTTATAAAAGTCCATCGAAAATTAATTACACTAATTGTACTTATTTTTCCTGTTTATGTTTTACCTACGTAATAGTAAGCAAGTATAAGCATTAATTGCAAGAGACGGGATGTTGTCAAGACGACTTTATTTGTTAAGGTATCCGAAAAATAACAACTTTCCCATCTTAATTTCCTTTTCTTTTGGCGCTCAAACTTTTCGAATTTCCTTTCATAGATAAAAGTAGGATTGGACGAGTATTTGCAGCGAGTTTGTCTCTGTATCAAAGTTTTATGGATGTGCCAAAAGTGGAAGCAACCACTTTAATCCATTAGATAGCAATATTTTAGGTTCGGGTGGTACGTTAGCTCGTGGAATCTAGTATATACTCATACTGAAAGGTCTAGTTTGTCTGTCTCATACACTGTAAGAAAACACTAAACCACAACAACACATACTAAGTAGATCTTAGAAAGCTTTGAGGAAGGTTTTTAATGTAATTTAAATAAAAGAATGTTATGATGGTATATATGAAAGCCTAATCCACATTTATATGGTATAGATTTTGGGAAGTACCTGTACCTCTTTTGTCTTATGTTTATAATTATCCTTCTTTAATAAATGAAAGGCAACAGGAAATATAAAAGAAAAGGAAAAATATTTATTTGCAGTGATAAACTTCTTTATGATACTGTCAATGTGGGTGACTTTGACTATGCGTCAAACATTGTACGTTGCCTTTTTAGAAGGTTTTCGATTATTTTCTCAAGAGATTAGTAGTTAAATCGATTGTAAATTAATTAATCAAGTAATTTGACTACTAATCTGTTGGGAAAAAAATCGAGAACCTTCAAATAAGGCTACGTACAATGTTTGACGCAGAGTCAAAGTTATTACTTACGTCGACTGTAAGCAGAATGTGTTTGCAAATTTTTTGACAAAGTGTCAGAGATAAAAATACATACACAAGAGCAAGAGTTCAGATTTTGATATGACTGGCTTTGTGGCTCAGTTGGTAGTATGTCTAGCTGCTAAGCTGTAGGTCGTGGGTCCGATCCCCACCCAGGGCAAACATTTGTGTGATGAGCATGGATGTTTGTTCTGTGTCTGGGTGTTTCTTATGTATAATATGTATATATTTACAAAAAAAAAAGTATATATTATGTATTCTATCAGCCATCTAGTTTTATAGTACAAGCTTTGCTTAGTTTGGTGTTGTGTGAAATGTCCACAAATATTTATTTATTTATCAGCATTTTGGTTATACAAAATAAACTTCCAAGTCCTAGGTAAATTAATAACTTAACTTGTCTCATCCATAAATCTATACCGCGGCCCTTTAACACCCTGTTGGATTTATACCTCATTTCGAAATGGCTGAAGAGAAACCACTATCTTTTGTATATCTACCTATAGATGTAGATATACAAAAGATAGTGGTTTGGATATTAATGCTCGTTCTATATTGTGTTCTATTTATTGCCATATACTAATGGTTTATAAAATAATTTCATTAAAATAACTGTGTATTGAATATAATATTGACAGTTTGTAACCGAACTTATTTACGAGTACAGGCCTAAACGGGGTATAAATCATTATCTTCCTACCCTAATCCCACGGACGTGGGGTCAGTACAGTATATTTTTGTATATAGTGTAGGTACCGGACTACGTAAGTAGGACGGTTTTGTTTTTCGAGTTTATGTATGTTTGTGTGGATATGTGTGTGTGGATATGTGTGTGTATAAAGAGGTGTGAGCCACCGCCGTCTTGTAACGGCGCTCCGCCGCCGCCGCCAATCATTTGAAATTTCGCGCCGAGAACAAATTGCGATTTTTGTCGACGAATAACGAAATTTTGCCGGTGCGCCGCCGCCGACTGATTTATAAGGCGCGCACCTCTAGTGTGTATGTGGGTATGTATGTATATTTCTATATGATCGCCTACAGCCCAAATGGCTTGACCGATTTTGAGGTACGAGATGTCGTTAGATTTGTCTTCACTCCCTGAGTCTCACAGGCTATTTTTTTTTGTAATAATAATAAAAATATTTCTCGCGAAAATAAAATAAAAAAGGTTTTTTCGTAACCTCTAATGAACAGTTACTCGTAATAAACAAGTGATTTTACTATAATTATTGTACAGAATGCGCATTTGTAATTTTTATAGCGATTTTACGCATACCTTCACAAAAAACATGCACTTGACAGCGTATCACACGTAATGAATTCATAAGATAGACTGCAAAAACTGCTTACAAAAAGTATATAGGTAAGTATTCTATCAGCCATCTAGTTCCCATTGCACAAGCTATGCTAGTTTGGGCTAGATGGTGTTGTGTGAAATGTCCACAAGTATTTATTATTTTATTAAAATGTTTATAAAAGCTGCATATTTGGTAACTTCAGTAGAAGCCTCGCAATAATGGCAATTCGTGGAAGTGGTAACGCGCACGCACGCACCCTCTCAGAGGGGCTGACTACAGATGTGTACTACACATGTATAATGTTTTCTTGCACACTACACAAATAACGACATATTTTACGGCTCTGGCTACTGTTAGAGAAAGCGGAATTGTTGACTGGGGACATTCTTTTGTCCGACCGAGTAATCGTATATCGCTCTAGTAATGTAATATTGTTTTTATAAAAACCGCATTATAGACGATTTGGTTTTTATCTATGGAGAGCTTATACTTATTAAATAAGCATGGTAAATCTCAGTTTTCAGCACTTTCGAGGATAAGACCATATTCTTAAGGTCTTTTAGTATCTTGGCCTTAGATATAGTGTTGCACTTTCTAAACACACAGGATGGCATTGTCACTGTTCACAAGTCACGACACGCGTATAACAGCTTTGCCCGACGTTTCGCGACTGAATACGAGTCGGACGATTACCTTACTTGAGGCTTGCCACGCAGAGCTGGGGAAAACCTATCTACGTACCTACCTATCTATCGCATCGAGAAAAAATTGTATGTGAAACCTTAGTTTTATTATAAAAGACCTAATCAACTACACCCAAACATGATGAGGTGGAGTTGAAAAAAAAATCATCGCTTATTTATACGTATATTTATATATTTTTTTAATTTGACTACGGCATTTTGTAGCGGTTCACAGAACACATCTACACATATATGCCAAATTCTGTATATGTAGGGCTGATAGTCTCTGAGTAATATGACTGTGACATACGGACAGACAGACAGAAGGACATGGATAAAATATAAGTGTTCCTCGTAGTTACTATGGAACATTAATAACCAGAAAAATCAATCAAGGTAAAAGAAATTAGTAGTTTTGTATCGAAGTATGTAGTTTATCGAGTTTTGAAATCGGTTGTTTCAGATTTTTAAGATAGAATATTGTTTAAAATAGAATGAATGAATAAAATTTAAGATAGAATGTGTTCAATGAAATTGAACCGTTAATAAGGGAAAAGCAGCAGTAGAAATTTGATTTCCTCTCCCCCGACCACTTTAGAGGGCATTGGGGTCACGCCAAGGGGACAAAACTGAATATACTCGTATTTCATATTTTGACTAAAATTCTGTATTGTCATGACCTACTCACCTACATAACTTCACAAAGGCAATGAATACTTTTAATATACATAGATACAGAAGACTTACTTCGTATACAAACACGTTTGATTCACGTCTTTTGTTACCACGCAATAAAGTTCATGTCAGCTTGTACACGCGCTAAGTGCCTACTTTTATATAGACCTACAGACACTTACAGAGTGCATCTTATTATATCGTATAGCTTTTATCTCTTCTGTCACGCGACGAAATACTGTAAGCTTAGACAAGTGGCAAACGTTTTTATTTCTACAAACGCTTACGCTTCGAAATGCTAAGAAACTGTGGCGTACCGTCACGTGACATTTCGTTTGCTAATGTCAATTAAATACTTTTACTTTTCTATTCTACTGGCGTACACGTAATTAGAATGCCACTTGTCTAACCCCTCTGAAGTGTATGGTCAACAACAATGACGCTACGTAAAACAGTTTTATAGTCAATGAGATTTTTGGATGTATAGAGAGGTTGTAATCACTGAATCTGAAGTAAAAGCACTTTCGAGGATAAGGCCACATCCTTAAGGCCTTTTAGTATCTTCTTAGCCTTATATATCTTGGTGTTGCACTTTCTAAACACACAGGAAGGCGTTGTCATTGTTCACAAGTCACGACACGCGTCTAACAGCGTTGCTCAACGAGTCGCGAGCGACTGAAGACGAGTCGGGCGATTACCTTACTTGAGCCACGCAGAGCTGGGAAATGCCTATCTTCGTATAATACATCATTGGCTATAGTCCATGGTACTAGGTAGATTTAACGTACCAACCATTTTTTTTATTTTTTTTCGGTATACCAAAGGTCCCAAAAATACAAACTTTTACGAAACTACATTCGACAAACACAGCATATACAAGGACATAGGGCACGAGGACGTTTGGGACCACCATATATTTATTTGGGTTCATTTCATCGCAAATAATCCTATCAAATACGCCTGCCTAAACATAAACTGACTTGGAGATAGTTCGCTGTCGCTTCATGGGGTAAAACGACCACCGACGCCCGAAATGAACCAACTTTTGTCGATCCGCGACCCCTCCCGGTAGCGGTGTTGACAGTTTCCGGTTTTCGATGGAACAGACGTAGATATTATGATAATTCCATAGCAAGCTTTTAGAATAGTTATAAGAAGACGATAAATAGCATTAGTTTCACAACTAAGATGTATGTTAACATGTTATAACAACTATGTTAACATCAGGCGAGTTGGTGGTCAAACGTAGATCTGTCAAATTTAAATTTGAAAAAAGTTAATAAAGGTACCTACTTGTCTATTAAAAAACCTGTTTAACCTTAACTCTGCAAAATATTTCAAAAACTAAAAAGTATTTCTTTGGTAGTACTATTTATTTAATATAATAAATGATTTATTATAGTTTAAAAAAGAAAAACATTTTTTGTGAAAATAATCAAGCGAACTAAGGTCAATCTAGCAAAAATTCCTTTTTTCTTTCCGTACATATACCTATTTGATAGTACAGATTGTATTTTTCATACAATGTTTACGAAACTTGCTACACAAGTGTTACAATTTTACTTATAGTTTCTTTTTTAGGGTTCCGTATACAAAGGGTAAATACGGGACCCTATTACTAAGACTTCGCTGTCTGTCTGTCCGTCCGTCCGTCCGTCCGTCCGTTCGTCCGTCTGTCCGTCTCTCATCAGGCCGTATCTCATGAACCGTGATAGTTAGACAGTTGAATTTTTTACAGATGATGTATTTCTGTTGCCGCTATAACAAAAAATACAAAAAATCAGAATACAATAAATATTTAAGGGGGCGCCCATACAACAAACGTGATTTTTTTGCTCGTTTTTGCTCGATATTGATAACGGCGACAGGTAGACGCCTGAAATATTCATAGAATATTGAATTATATTATTCACTTTAAAAATAAATAATAAAATTAATATTTAAGGGGGGCTCCCATACAACAAACATGATTTTTGCCGTTTTTATAGATAATGCTACGGAACCCTTCGTGCGAGAGTCCGACTCGCACTTAGCCGGTTTTTTATTTATTGTCAATTATTTTTGACTAATTTGCTGAGGCGACATTTACAGATCAATTTTGATAATATCTATTTGAAACTCAATTCTAAACAAAAGATTGAATATGAGTATAATCGATCATGAGGTTGTAGTAACATAAGGCTCGAATATTAATATCATCATGACGGCAGAAATATTCGATACTGTTCAAACAACTACTAATATTAAGGCTTACCAGCTGTATATTACAGCACAAATTAATTAAAAGTGTACTTGCAGAAGGCCTAGTAAAGAAATATCGATAAAGTTGTCCTCGCGAGGTCTACTGTTCACATAATTACAGAAAATAAATTTTATTTCGAATTTGTAAATTGCCTCGATTAGTCCGAGTTCCCGACTCGGCCAGAACGAAACGGCGTCGTCACTGTATATTTTATTTTCGCCGAGGCGAGCTATCAGGCTATCACCGACTGTGTATCCCCAAAGGATATTAGATCCCCCCACACGACCATGGCCGTAAGCCGGCTCGATAGCTGCCGACAACTTTGTCCTTATTTACTTTCTGCCAGATAAAAGTCCCTTTTAGAGATGCCTATATTCTGTAGATTAATTTGTTTGCAAGAGGAAAGTTTGTCTTGATTCGTAAATATGTTATTAGGTAGCACTGGACCGCGTTCTAGTGGAGAGCTCTCCATTAGGTCCTGTCGGTCTCTGTTTACACATATCCTTTGTTCTTTTAGCGATAAGGCCGCCTGGTTGTCGCACTAGTTTATTTAAGTCCTTTGTTATTACTTTTAAGGTGTGTACAATAAAAAGTTTATCTATCTATCTTTTATCCCGACTGCCTCAAAGTAAGGGTATTGTTTCTGGGGTATGTATAACTCTATGTAAATATGTAAATCATATTCACTTCACTTCACTAGTTAGTAAGCCACTGAGTGAGATGCGGCGTTCTCGGCGCAGTTGAATGTAACAAAGCAGCTATGAGTGGTGTCTGCTCTCATACGTAAGTACATACAGCTCAATGTTAATCTGTTGGGAAACATAAATCGCTGTGCCCCTACTATCGCTATACTATTTTAAAATTTCGTTACAACTCTAAAGTTAAAATATTAAAAGTTAGAAAAATCTCAAGTGTCACGGCACAGACATAATAAACTAGTTGCCAAGAAGCTACTTAGTCTCGAGTATCGACGTAAAGTAGCATGTCTGCGACTATATTCTGTCGATTTGGATTTGATCCTTTTCGTCGAGTGTACGCAAGAGCTTCACGACCTTATTCTATCCCTTCCACTACAGGACAAGCAGAAAATCAGCTCAATACAATGATGTAGGTATTAAACGAATCTCATTGGCTCACTACCGTCCATTTTGCATTGAAATCCATTTTGCATTGAAAACACAACGATTTCAGTCCACATTATGGATAGGTACTGTACAGAATTTAAGTAGAACTCTTTGTCCGTTTCCTAACACTACAATCTTGGAATTTTCAAGGGTACAGAATATAAACATCTTATAGATGCACACGTTCTCCACCTTTAGCCACACCGTTGTTTACCATCAGGTGATTATTGGGCAAACGTATATCTATCTCGAATAAAAACGTGTGCGTCTCGGGACGCCCGACAAAAGTAACAACAAACTAAAATCTAACCAGACAGACTGGCGCCGTAACGCGTTACGTAACGAAGCGGTTTACCCTCCCATAAGAAGTTATCACTTCAAAAGGCACAGTCAGTTACAGACGATGTTTCTTAACGTATACTTATACCTATACTTTGAAAAACTCCGTAGCTGATGCACAAAATAATATGATAGGTACGCGAAAAAAAAACAACAAAAGAAAAAAAAAACACCAAAAAGAAATGAGATCCCATCAAAAACATAACATGTACAAAAAGCCAAGTCTCGCAACGCAGCTATATAGCTATATGGCTAAGTCTTTCTAATTATTAAAGAAACAAAAATGTTTAATATCGTTACGGTTACTACAAAAGTTGTTAGCGTCACAATTTCTTACAAAATAGTTGGATAAATGCTCTCATAGATAATATTAGGTAAATTAATTAATCGACATGGTTTTACATTAGATCTCACAACTTTTTGTGATAGAAGAGCTGCGTTGCGAGACTTGGCTTTTTGTACATGTTATGTTTTTGATGGGATTGCTATATACTTAAGCTTACCTTTATTTATTCTACAGTAAACATCGTTCTAGACCACTTAGAGTTGGGACCGACGGTAAATACAAGAAAATAGCTTGAGACAAATTACGCCACCTTCAATCAAGTCCACAGAAAATGCTTTTAGGTACGTTATGTCTCTCCCAGTGTTTCTAATACTAAAATATATATATTAATAAAAGGGTTAATACTAGATGTTTATATATTATACACGTACACTCTGAAAAAAAAAACATGTTTCTTCGATGTAAACTTTTGTTGTGTAGAACTGAAGTAAGATACTGCAACTGGATATTAGTTTATTTTTTTCCGTACAATGCTTGTTTTCATTTCTCATTTTTAACTTTTTCCGTAAAATCTTTGATTCCATTCCTCATTATTAATCTTTCGATTCCTGAAGTGAAGTCTTCTTTACAGTCAAAGTCAAGTGGGATAAATAATCTACGAAGCATTTCTAGTCACGCAAGTTATGCCTAAAATGGTAATAACTTTACTACTTCACTGGAAGTGAAGTGATAAAACAGGTTTCATCATATTAATTATTTTTTATTATTTATATTAATTATTTCACTATCCCACACTCATGTATGTAAGCCAATACATCGAAATCCTAACTAATGATACAAAAGCGAGACAACGGACTGTTGTCTATTTGTCACCATTTCATGACCAAACAACTAAATTAATAATAATAATAAATATTTGGGGACATTTCACACAACACCATCTAGCCCAAACTAAGCAAAACTTGTAGGAAGGAATGAAACTTAAATGAATCTTACCATGGAACTAGATGGCTGATAGAATACATATATACTTTTTTGTTGTTGTAAATATATACATATAATATGATACATAGAAACACCCAGACACAAAACAAACATCCATGCTCATCACACAAATGTTTACCCTGGGTGGGGATCGAACCCACGACCTACAGCTTACTACCAACTGAGCCACAAGGCCAGTCAATTAATCATTATATAAATTTGGTACAGAGTTAGGTTAGTGGAAAACCTGGTGGCATATCTAGTGATAAATAAGAAACAGATGGGCAACAAAGTGATCACAAAAGGGTTTCCTTTTTCCTTTCGAAATATGAAACATTATACACATTAATGAAAACGAAACAAGAAGCCAACTTGATTTTCCTACGTACCCCCGTAACTTGACCGTTATGAAAGTTACATGAAGTATCCTGAAAAAATAAGAGCTGTCTTGATAGAATTAGCCGCCGTTTCTAATTTATCTTAAGTCCGTGACCTCCGTAGCCCATTTAATTAAGTTGGTGTTTACTGTAAAGCCCAAATTTGGTCACAAAGTTCGTCGAAATTCTTGTTTAAGTTAACGATAATCTTTAACATCAAGTTCGCAACATCTAAGTGCTGTTACTAAGACTAATAAATAAAATAACTGAGACTCCGAGAGTTGGGATGTTGTTGTAGAGCTGCTCCTAAGTTTGTGTTGGAGACGTCTTCCGATCGAAGTGCCTCGTGTCGTAATGGGTAGTTAGTCGACAGCGACACAAGTTTTGGGCTATGAAGCCACTTTCGCAAATTGTTTCAAATACGTTAGTAGCACAGTCACCTACTTTGAACAGGTGGTAAACGCGAGGTGAACGTCGATAAATGAACTAATGGCTTAATACTTACGAATGTATATACTTTGATATCCCGCTCACGTATTACTCCATTTTTATGGTTCCGTAACAAACAAGAACCTTCATAGTTTCGCCATGTCAGTCTGTCTGTCCGTCCGCAGCTTTGCTCAAAGACTATTAGTACTAGAAAGCTGTAATTTGGGATAAACATACATATTAATTACGCCGAGAAAGTCATAGAATAAAATCTTGAAATTTTTTGTGGATACCTCCCCTACATGTAAAGAAGGGATGAATAATTTTTTCTCATCTACCCCATCGACATCATCAAAAAACATTGCAGGTGGTCGAAAACTATTTTTCAACTTAGGGATCCGTTTACGAAATATTACTTTAATTTTCGCTCTTCAAATTCCGAGTGCATCCAAGGATTCTAGGGTTGACTATTGTTCGATATTTAAAGACTTATTCGGAGTGTGTTAAGGGAATCCAGTTCGTCCAAAACGTACACTTTCATCGCACACCAAGACGCATACAATCCTGTGTTGTGTGCAAGAAAAGAAGACACAATTTGGTTGGCCGGCCAATTTTAATCACCAAATACAGGCCTGCATACGTTGAGCTAACTCTACTTGTCAAATAAATTGCCCAAAGCGCTACGCGTAGAGGCAGCTTTACAGAAGTCAAAACCAAATCAGTTCTAACCCCACAGAGTATTAAATCTATGAATGCAGAACTTGTGGAATCCGTCTCGTATGACTAATTAACACAGAGACACAAACATAATCGAAATCAGAATTATTCATGAGGCGCATGAGGTACTTGAGTACAGCCGGTGTCATTATTATATAAAATATCAAATTTCTTCACGATCTTCATTTTGAACCGCTGTTTATGCTGCTGAATCGGACCTCTCTTTAGTTTTTCGTTTTTTAGTTTTTCGTTTTCTCTCTTTAGTTTTTCGTTTTTCGTTTTTCCTAGAAACCCAATAATAATATTATGGTAAGGCTAATAAGAGAGTAAGAGTCGTTTAAAGTTTAAGCCGACTTCAAATAAAGAGGGGGGTTTTAAGGTTTTAAGGGTAGATGGCGCGGCCGTCGAGTAAACATTACTCTTACGCGATTTTATTTGGATAAATATTTTAAGTGCTTATTCGACACTAATTCTTGTTGTAATAGTAATCTCGTTGCGTGATTTTTCTAATTAATGAGGATTTACTAAATAAAAATGAATTGCTTAGGAAAAATTCTACTAGCCCGGCTAAGAAAAAGGTGACACCAAAAAAGAAGTCTGTCAGACGACAGGGACATATTGACTTGACGCATAACGCTGACATAGAGGAAGTTACGGGAAAAAACGTAGAACTATTACCAAAAGTACGAGATAAAAGTAACGAAATACCGAAACCTGACCCAAAACAAAAGGCATCAGGACTGAAGTCAATACTTACACCTAAAATTTGTATTCTAAGCTGTGATAAACGTAATAAGTTACTATCAATTGCGGAGGACACGTGGGGCAGCGTTAAAAACTTCTGCCACTATCTTCAGCCTCATGGAAATATAAACTCACTCTTCACGGGTATAGAGTTAAAAGTAGCAGATTTTACAATGAAAGATGTTTGCATAGTAATAATAGGAGAAGACGATTTTAAAACGACAAACAACTATTTTGACTTGGTCGTTATGATTAGAGAGACTTTACAGAAAGTCAATAATACAAATATAGTAATATGTCTACCTACATACAAGTACGGACAAATGACGGAACTATATAATCGACGAGTAGAAAACTTCAACAATCTTTTATATCTCGACGCATTAACACATAACTACGCATATATATTTGACTCGAACAGGAAACTTAAATACGATCATACTATGTTCTCTAGGAATTCTGGTACAATCAACAAGCTTGGTATGCAGACAAATTTCAAGACATTAAAAAACTATTTCACTGGAATAGTAAAAAACAACGGAAATAATAATAATCAGGATGTTATCGAACCACTCAATAATAATATAAACAAATCCTCATTTTTTCGTGAATAATTACCTTCATATTCTACATCAAAATATTGCGGGTCTCATCAACAAGACAGACAGACTAGTAATTGCCCTGGATCAACTAGCAGAAAAGAGTATTATTTCAGATGTGTTGTGCATAACGGAGCATAATATAATGGCTGGTTTCGAGCAACATGTTTATGTTCCTAATTATACACTAGCTGCATCTTTCTGCAGAGACAGTACAAATAAAGGTGGTTCGTGTATCTTAGTGAGGAATGGACATGAATGGAGAGAGGTTCCGGAATTTAAAAAAAAATCACTGACCAGTGTATTTGAGTGTTGTGCCGTAGAATTGATTAGACATAAATTATTGATAATATGTTTATACAGAGTACCTAAAACATCAAATTTAAAAACTTTCTTATGTAAACTGGATAAAATATTGAGCATGACGAGTAACAAAAAATATGAACAAATCGTCATTGCTGGTGATTTTAACATTAATATATTAAAAGCATCTAATTTGACATCAGACTTCGAATCAATTCTAGGAAACCATAATTTTAAATTGGCGGTGAAACAACCGACTCGCTTTGCAAGCCAAACATGTATCGATAATATGGCATATAACTGTAAAAAGATTTGTAATACGGAAGTGCACGAATTAGATTTATCTGATCACAGTGCTTTAGTAATGAAGTTCCCAGTCCATAAAAACGCGCTACTTAAATTCTGGAGGAAAAAGCAGCGTGATTATTCTGTTGAAAATATTAATAAATTTAAAATGTGTCTTAGTAATGTTTTATTCCAAGAACTATACAGCTTTTCTGACGCAAATCTTGCATATGATTACTTTTTTTCAAACTTCAAACTATACTATAATTTGTGCTTTCCATATAAAACAGTTATTATTAGAGTTAATAAATCCATAAAGTGGTTATCACGTGGCATAAAAATTTGTAGCAAAAACAAAAGAAATTTACTTTGGAAATATAGACTGAATCCTACAAAAACTAATAAAAGTATCTTCCTTAATTACTCAAAACGTCTTAGAAAGATCATTGTTCTAACTAAACGGGCACAAAATAACTTTAAGATAAATTCATCTCATAACAAGTCAAAAACTGCATGGCAAATCATAAATAGTACCAAATTAAATTTACCTAAAGAAGCCATAACAAAAATTGAACAAGATAATGAAGATATAACGGATCCGATAGCTATAGCCAACGCATTTAATAATTTTTTCATAGATAAAATAAAACCGGTCCCTGAGTCAGGATATAAAGTGACAGCTAATATAAATCATAGCAAAGATTCTATGTTCATGGCACCAAGCACGCCACAAGAAATAAGCAAAATAATACAAAACCTTAAAAACACTAAAAGTGTTGGTGATGACGAAATCTCAACTTTCATAATAAAATCAGTAAGTGAGTATGTATGTACCCCTCTAAGCTATATTATTAATTTGTGTATATCCACAGGCACATTTCCGAGTTCTCTGAAAACTACCATTATTAAACCTTTATTTAAAAAAGACAATAAAGAGAAAATGGAATGCTATAGGCCCATTGCACTAATATCGATATTTTCAAAAATTTTCGAGAAGTATGTTTATAATGAGTTAAATGATTATTTAGAGAAAAATAATATTCTATGCAATGAACAAAAGGGTTTCAGAAAAAATAGAAGTATTAATATGGCCATATACGATTTCATTAAAAACGTCTTAATATGTATGGATAAAAGCACTCCGGTGTGCGCCATATTCTGTGATATGACGCAAGCGTTCGATTACGTAGATCACAGAATCTTAGCTAGTAAATTAGAAGCGTATGGAATACGTGGTAACGTTTTAGATTTGATAGAGTCTTACCTAGCAGATAGAATACAAATCACGGAAATCAGTCGAGTCAATCTTAACACGAAAGCAGAAGAAATATATAGATCGTATGAACGCAAAGTGGCGTACGGAGTTCCACAAGGTAGTGTCCTGGGACCACTTTCATTCATAGCATACATAAATGACTTGCCTAATGCTACATCTCAACCTATGACATTATTTGCAGATGATAGCACTATCACCGTAGCATGTAAAACACTTGACTCTTATGAAAACGATATTGTTAAATCTTTGACCTCAGTTATATCTTGGCTTGACAACAATAACTTAAAAATTAACCTAAATAAAACAAATATAATGCATTTTAGACAAAGAGAAACAAACAAAGGTAATATTAATGTAGCATACGACAATAACATTATAAATGAAGTAGAAAGCTCAAAATTTCTTGGATTATATATTGACCGAAAATTGAATTGGAAATCACAAATAGAGCACCTTTCGAAAAGAATAAGTAGCCAAACTTATGCCATCGCCAAACTAGCTCGTACTCTAAATATAGAATCTTTACTTAAAGTCTACTATGGGTTAGTTGAATCAATTTTGAGGTACGGGATTATTTTTTGGGGAAATTCAACAAATAAAATTATTATTTTTAAAAGGCAGAAACGCTGTATTCGTTCAATGTTTAAACTCAAAAAAAGAGATAGTTGTAAGCCCTATTTTTTAAAGTATAAAATTCTTACACTTCCGTGTTTATACATTTTAGAAACGGCCCTTTTTGTAAAAACAAACCGGGAGCGATTCCCCACACTATCTGATACTACTGTAAGAAATAGGCGCGACCAAGACAAACGGCGCGTACATGAAGGAAAGACAGCACTGATGCAAAATAGCATCGTATGTATGGGTCCTAAAATCTACAATAAGATTCCTAAGTCAATAAGAGACCAGAATAGTAATTTATTTAGAAAAAAGTTGAAGGCATTGTTATTGCAGAAGTGTTATTATTCTATCAATGATTTTTTAAATGACAAATTTTAATTTTATTTAACATTATGTGTATCTTTTATTGCTTCTGCTTTGTCATATTATAGATATTTTTGGTTTGTGTATTAATCTAATAACAAATAATAATTATTATTATTATATAATTTTTCGCATGTGCATGATGCTGTCTACCTGACATTTGTACGCCTAATCGGCACAACATGATTTTAAGCGACTAAATTTAGTGTAACATCTTTTATGCACTTGTTGTATAAAATTCTCGTGTTGTATGCAAATAAATTATCTTTATCTTTATCTTTATCTTTATCTTTAAATTCGGTTATATTTTTTGTTGCTTCATAACTCCACAACTTAAGAACCTACTTGAATCGAAATCGGATAATATTTAGGGTGGAAAATAGCTTTCTCCCGTTGTATGAAAAACGCGTAATTTACTGGAAAAAGATCGCGCGACAACGATTCTCTTAAGATTTCACACAATTTATATTTTAAAATAAATAAGTAGTTAAAAAACTTTTAATGTTAAGCGGTTTTATTGAAAAGAAAGATAATGTATTTCTACTAGAAAACCCCTTTTATTTGATACCCATATTGTGGGGGTTGTGAAAAAATATGAAATCCGCCATTTTGTGACGGCATCCATAATGATTTTAGAATGATACTCAATATATTTAATTGTATTGTCATCTAAGCTAAAGGTATGTACCAAATATCAGATCAATCTGTAAACAACGGGAAGGGAGTCAAATTTCGGTTACTAAATTTGACCCAAATAAAAATAAGCTAAATAAAACCGTTTAAAAAAACAGGGGTGGTCCGAATTTCGATCTGATATGTAGGTAAGTACTTATTCAGTATCTTTGTTTTCAAAGCGTTATCAAAACAAAAACTTCAATTTAAGATGCTACCGCAGTGATCCTTTATCTGATGGTATCTAGTTGCCTATAATATAGAGATATGATATGAACAGTAATAATTCTGCTAATAGACCCATAATCGCCTCTTGTATGTCGATTACACGGTAGGTTGGGAACAGTTAATAGTCAATGCAATTCACAAGCTCGTGTGTGCCTTTAGTAGTATTCGTGTACATACACATTGCGTTAGTGTGTGTGCCCGACGGAGCGAGGGGCCATCACTCACACTTACACAATGGCGACATACACACTAACATACGCTGCGCGCAGTGATGAGTTGCTACAAGTACTCCAATTGTCATTAATATTTACTGCCTATTATTATGTAGTTTACTTTTGGGATTCACAAATATATGAAAAGATAAAAAATGTTATATATATGTATATTGAGTTAAATTATCGTAATATTTATGTTTATCCGACTTTGGCAAAGCCAAAAGCAAGTATTCTGTTTTAGCAGTAATTTATGAGTTATTAAAAATAAATAAATATGGACTTTTGTGGCTGAGATAAGATAAGAGGGTGATAAGTAGCTACTGTTACAAATTTTTCAACTTTGACAAATTTGTAAAGTTTAAAATTATATTAAAGATAAACAAAATACCAGACTGCATGAGCGCGATTTTTCAGTCTAACTTACCATTGTGTTACACTTGATAGTTGAAACGCTGTTGAGTG
Organism: Lycia hirtaria; assembly: GCA_947563715.1. Classification (NCBI taxonomy): domain Eukaryota; kingdom Metazoa; phylum Arthropoda; class Insecta; order Lepidoptera; family Geometridae; genus Lycia; species Lycia hirtaria. The sequence continues at coordinate 3,515,074 of OX387379.1, forward strand.
CACGTTTTTGTGAGAAAATTTGCTACTATGCTAAAGCTACTATGTAATTTATTTAAGTGAACATTCTTTAGCGTATTTTTTGAAAAATACTTATTTGTTACGAAATTTTTTGTTGGAGGTTATGTAAAAATGCTGTTGTTTAGTTTCACGCGAGTTTAATTATTATTATTACAAAAAAGTATAGACTACGATACTAGGAGTGAAGTTGAATTCAACGACACCTCACATCAAAATCGGTCCAGCCGTTTAGGCTCTAGGGGGTAATATAGAAACATATATATGTACATACACATACATACCCACATACAAACATACATACTCGAAAAACATAACCCTCCTTCTAGCCCAGTTTGGTAATAAAAGTAACATTAGGTGCAGCAAAAGGGTTTTGTAAATACAAGGGTACACTGACCCGCGTCCGGTCCGCGGCCGTCGATGGCTTATGTAAATTCAAGAATAAGCCCATTACCTCGGAACGTGATCTAATCTTTGCTTGTCTTCATGTTTGCCTAGTAACCAAAGTTACATATTATGACTATTCGCCATACAATTGCGCTAATAGGTTTATTTTGTAACCTAAACGGCTTGACATATATTTTGTGCTACATTTGCTCCGTCTTTGTTCACCAGTACGCCCTTAAAGTTATACTATTTATCATCATCATCATCATCATCTGAGCCACGAGAAGTCCACTACTCATAGGTCTAAATGGACATCTAAAATGACCGGTTAGAAGCGGCCTGCATCCAGCGTTTTCCTGCTACTTGTATGAGGACTTCTGTCTACCTTGTTATAATATCATGGGAACGCCAAAATAAAGTTTGTGATCCCATATACACTCCCACCAAAAATTGTATCGAAAGTCCAAATTTAGAAAATGATCACCAAGTTTTAACAAACTATAATAGCAAAATCATGTCGCCCGGAAAGTAGGTTAGGTTAAGTTTGAACTGCGACAATACAGTCAATAACTGAATTAATAATAATGTTTCTATTAAAAACTCAACTTGGGAGCTTTCTCTATACACCAATTCAGGAAACACAAAAATTGGTTTTCGAATGACGGAGTAATTCGTGTACATAAATAAAAAAATATACGGTACAAATTGATTACTTCCTCCTTTTGCGAAGTCGGTTGAAAAGGGCATTAAATTTCAGTGATTATTTACTAATCTTGAAACTAAAAAAAAATTCGGGCGTCATTTTCACTATATTTGGGAATCAATTCGTCTCACTCACCTATGACCACGGACGTTGCAAAGTGATCGAAACGTCAGGTCAAATTATGTAAAATTTACGTGATAAATCCGTTAAAATTTGTTTCATATCAATCAATTAAAGATAAACCTAGTATTATATTCCTACAATTTTATAGCAATAAGCATCGCAATGTTATATTTACTAATAGGTACTTATACGAATATCTTAGAAATTTACAAATGTACCTAACACTTGTAATTTCAAAGTTACGATAAGCAATTTTTTTAATTGTTTTTTTCCTTATTTTATTCTATAAACTCTAATCGACTGATGTTAAGCGACTTTACGATCTACGATGAAACAAGTGTACCTAGAAGAAACCAATTCACTCAAAATTTAAATATACCAACGTTCTAACTATCCAAAAAGACAAAAATAAAGTGTATTACACGTACAGTACGACACAATCCAGAAGTTACATCGGCACAATATCGACGCTAGAAAGCAATTTTATCGTACCTCAAATACGATTGTTAATGAAATGAAATGAAATGAAAATTTTAATATAGGGTAGATGTAAGGTAGATGTCTATTCCAGATGTAAATCCATATCCATTAAATTATCAAATCATAAAAACAATAAAATAAAATAAAATAAAAATAATTATAAAGAAGAAAAAATAAATGTTTATAGTAGAGCAAAAAATTGAAACAGCAAATAAACATTGAAATTTTTCAATGTCGTATATAAATTAAAAACATAGTAGCAAAGCGTGACCTAGACCAGATATCGACGCATTTTTTTCTGATTCAAATGAGAATATAAAAAATGCATTTTTCTAGACACAACAAAATTGCTTTCCAGCGTCGATATGTACTCGACCGATAAATTTCTCGATATACTCTCGATAATGAGTATAAAAAATCCCGTCTTCATTCGAAAACAATCGAATCTACCAACTTCACAACGACTTCACAGTTGTGTCGCCCTGTACATAAAAATTTTAGCAAGTTGTTCTCTAAAAGTCACTTATGCTGGCCAAGTGTTAGTTTACCCATTCCGTGGCCGCTTGTTCAGATTAAGGTCGAAGCGGGCCGTCACTTTACCCCAGACCGGGTTAATCCCTTAATCAAGGTGACCCGTGACTACATTTTTGACAAATTGTCCGTGCGGGCCCCTACCCTAACCAGATAGTGAAAAGTTGTGTTCACGGAACTGTGAAAAATTGCGCTTCCACTGAAATGGATGGCAGGAAAACTTTAGTGCGAGTAAAATTAGTTTGAAAAATTACTGGATTTTGATGAAAGTTGTGCGGAACGGTACCCGGAATATTCCCCAGCTCTACGATTAGTCAGTGGCTTGGAGCATCGATAATAGCCAGTGCATAAGGCACGTTAGCCTCCTCAGACCCACTAACTGATATTGACATTATCTTTGACATTCCGTATAACATCGTATTATATGCCCCTTGTGCTGCAATGGCTAGTGATATGGTAAAGATGTATTAGATTTTTTTAAACCATAATTAAGTGTATACTATAGTAATTATGTGTATGGCGTTATAAAAAAAAATTTACTTATATGTTTCGGTTGAGTTGCACCAAACCTGATCATTGTTGACTACCTGTCAACACTATACGATTAAATTGTGCGTCTATAGAAAACTTTTTATTCTTAATTTATTAACTATGAAACTTTTAAAACTTTTTTTATAACATAAACAGAATTTATTTTTTAAATATTTCAATTTTGATAACAAAATTAAGCGCATGTTATCTAGTGTTGCTTATAAACTTCTGACCAGCTAGCATAGAAGATAGCTAAACCATTTTTATCCAAGTTGTTGTCAGTTGTCGATGTCAGTGCATACTTTATTTCCTCTGGAAGGTGGATAAAACGGTGGAAAGACTATTTGTCTACCTTCCATAATAACCCTACAGTAGCACTTACCTAAGTATTTTGTGCTATTACCACGATTACTGCAAATTGTTTAAAATAGCAGGACTTAAAATTATGTAAAATGTACAGTCTGACTAGGCAATCCCAACTTTACAAAAGATGGCAATCGTCGAATTGAATTCGGCTGGGCCCTGATCCCGTATAAGACGACCGCGTTACTTGAACGTGACGTGGGTGTGTTGCCAATGAAAATTAGACTTAAAGTTAATACGCTAAAGTCTGTTTTTCATCGTTTACGAACTCACGTCAGTTTTATGTAACGCGACCGATAGTCATACGGAATAAGGGTCCTCGTCTCTTCGTCTAATACGCCTCAGAAAAGGCGCAGTGTAGAAAGACCAGCCCCAAGATGGACAGACAACTTCATATATGTAAGTGACAGGAAGACGCTGCAAGCCACTTTAATAAAAAAAATTGGAAATCCATGGGGGTGACCTGTGTCTAGCAATTGACTTTTTTAGATGATGAATAATATTCCATAGTGTTAATATTACGATGTATAAATGACACGAGTAAAGAAACTAATGTTATCCGTTGTTAGAGACCAAGGTGCCGATAAGGTAGTCAATATTTGACACACCATCAAAGAGAAAGTAAATTGCTATATCACGTAACGGATGCGTCGTCATCTCGGCTTTAATACCAATAATCCGGTAAACTCGTTTAGGCGGCGTCATCGCTTAGAATATATGAGGGAATATCAGAGAATATCAGCGTATTGCTGACGGCTGCCAAGTGCTCACTCAAACGAAACCTAATTCACGCCGCAGATCTCCAATGGCATTACTGTATTGATAGCATCAGCTTGAATGTGAAATCAAACCTCTGATATCGACTAAACTATTATTTCAATGATGGAATTGTTTTGTATATTTTTGAAGTGAAAACTTCTTTAGCGGCGTTATGCACTTATGGTATGGGTAAAAAATGTTAAACTCGCGTCAGGACACATGACCTGATAGAAAATTCGTAAGACGGTGGCAGTGCACTTTTGGGATGGGTAAAAAATGTTAAACTCGCGTTAGGACACTTGACCTGATCGAAAATTCGTAAGACAAGTTTTCACTTCTGCCGGTGCTCCCGGAGTGCAACCCGTTGTTTTTAGGGTTCCGTACTTCAATAGGAAAAAACGGAACCCTTATAGGATCACTTTGTTGTCCGTCTGTCCGTTTGTCCATCCGTCGGGTGTCAAGACCTTTATCTCGGGGACGCGTGAAGGTATCGAGTTGAAATTAAAACCATATACGCAAATATATAGTATCTTCCTGCACAAAAAAAATAAGGTTTCTAAGTTTTCGTAAAAAAAAGTTACAGCCGAATATATCGTAAAAAACGCACATTTCGACACTCACAAGGGAATCAAAACCTATGGGGTACTTCCCGTTGACCTAGAACTATGAAATTTGGCAAGAAGCTTTGTGTAAGAGTATAGGAAAAAATCCGAAAACTGGATATTATTTTTAATTTAATCACGAAAAAATTGTGTCTTTACGCAAGGAATGAGGGTCCAAATTTTAAAGTTCTTTAACCGTACCAAGTGGGGTATCATATATTATGAAAGACCTTAATTAGTCTATGTTAAAACAGGTTTTTAAATATTTTTACGATGCATATTTTTCGGTATAAGAAGGAAAATATAAAAAAAAATGATTTCCCCCTTTTACTAGTTACTAGTTATTTATCTACTAGTTTGTACGGAACCCTCGGTGGGCGAGTCTGACTCGCACTTGTTTTTTTTTAATATTAAATAGATTTACGATTGACGACCAACTCACCTGATGCTAAGCAGTGGTGTGTGCAGTATCGATAAAAAAGGCAAAATAGCTTTTGTATCCGACTGTGTAAGAAGGAGGGTTATGTTTTCGAGTGTATATATGTTTGTATGTATGTACGTATATATATATATGTAGGAATGTATGTATGTTTCTAAATGATCGCCTACAGCCTAAACGGCTTGACTGATTTTGATGTGCGAGTTGTCGTTAGATTCGTCTTTATTTCTTGAGTGTCATAGGCTATATTTTTTTGTAACTAATATAATATATCTCTCGCAATAGTAAAAATGCGTTTTTTCGTAACCTCCCAGGAACTATTTCGTAATAAACAAGTAATTTTACAAGTAATATTCTAAAGAATGCGCATTTATAATCTTTTACAGCAATTTTACGCAAACTTTCTCACCAAAAACGTATAATCAACAGCGTATCAAGCGTAACGAAATCGTAAGTTAGACTGCAAAAACTGTTTTTCTGCAGTCATATTTTCTTTTTATTTTAACATAGATACTTGTTAAAATATTTATCTGTGTACAGTATTCTCCATGGACGCCGAAACTCTAGACCGATTTGAATGAACTTTTGGCAGGATTATTTTTTTATTTACATGTAGAAAGACCTAGCTTAATTTTATCCCAAAAATTTGGTGTTAAATATATTAAATATTAATGAAGTTTACTTGAAAACCAAACGGACTTGCCTAGTGAAGTTTGGTGAATTAGATTTTTGGGTTCACGTTCGAAGTACACCCTCGGGTGCAGCTAGTCTGTAATGCCTCAAGCAAACTTTACTTGACACCTTTGAAAAAAACTGGTAAAACAATACACGAAACCGCCAACACTGGGGCTCATAAACTCGACAAATGGCAAATGTGCAATCATGATGCCAACATAAAGCAAAAAAAAAAACACTGGAGCTCAAGATTTTATTTCGGACGTTTTTTAAGAAATCGTTTACTCGCAATCATTCACATTACTCACTAATGTAAAGAATGATCTCAGCCATTGGAATTATAATTATAAGAAATTCTACGAAAATATTGTTAATATTCACACACACACGCAACACCATCTCGCCCAAACTAAGGAATGTTTGTATTATGGAAACTAGATGGCAGATAGAATACATATATTGATATTGTTCGGAAGTAAGGCAAATTCGCATGTCGAGCGATTTCAAAATCGCACCCCTGGTAAGTTCGGGTTCGTCCAGCTTGCCCAGCAGTGGGACGTTACAGGCTAATAAGAATATTAATAACAACACTACAACTACAACTAGATGCGAATTTATCTTTAGTTTCGTTTACCATTTTATAAATCCGCGACCCAAAAATAAATATTAATAAATAAATATAGCAGGACATTTTCACACAACACCATCTAGCCCCAAACTATGCAAAGCTTGTACTACGGGAACCAGATGGATAGAAAACATATAACGCTGATACGCTGATACGCTGTTGAGTGTACGTGTTTTGTGAAAAAGTATGCGTAAAATCGCTGTAATAGATTATAAATGCGAATAATTTAGAATAATTCTAGTGAAATCACTTGTTTATTACAAAAAAGTTCGTTGGAGGTTATAAAAAAAGCGCATTTTTATTTTGGCTACATATCTATTATTATTATTACAAAGAAATTTAGCCTTTCGCTATTGTGTTACAATATTGTTATAACTAGTTTATTTCATGTTAAGTTAATTTATATTCGAAATGAAATAAAATATCTTAAACCGTAAAATATAGTCTATGACACTCAGAAAGTGAAGACGAATCTAACGACACCTTGCACTTTTTTTATTTATTTATATACACTAGAAAAACATAATCCTCCTTCTTAAGCAGTCGGGTAATTAAATTCTAACTAGTAAATAAGAACGTTGCCAAAGTTTATAGAGGCTAGGGTAACAAAACCACAAAATTAAACAACTCTAAATTGATATTTAACAACTTTTAATGAACCGCGTATTATTACAATAAATTCTGGAGGAGTTTTGTAAGATAACGAGTTTTAACGCCTTATATTACAGTGAAGAGTGTAGTGCATTGCTGCATAGATTATACTTATGTACGAAGAAGTTTCTCACCAAAGAGATTTTATCTATGGAGAGGTTATACTCATTGAATATGAAGTAAAATCAAGGTAAATCTCAGTTTTTTTTATTTATACAATTTATGTTTGCGCTTGACCGCCAACTCACCTGATGTTAAGCAATGTTGCGGTCTAGTTCTCAACACTTTCGAGGATAAGACCACATCCTTAAGGCCTTTTAGTATATTGGCCTTATATATTTTGGTGGTTAACTTTCTTAACACTCAGGATGGCGTTTTCACTGTTCACAAGTCACGACACACGTCTAACAGCGTTGGCCGACGTGTCGTGACTGAAGACGAATCGGGCGATTACCTTACTTGAGGCTTGCCACGCAGAGGCGGGGTTAACCTATCTACGTATGATACATCATTGTCTCTCACATTGTACAGAGGTCTTACAGATCTTTGTCAGGATTAAGATTTTTTAACTGCTTTAGGCACCCTTACAAAATGAAAAAAAAAACTAAAATCTAAAAGTTATCCGCTCTAATTATTTTGTTTTACTTGTATTTTATTAACTTATTAAAATTTCGTTAACTCTGGGTGCCACGACGCATTGAGTGAAATTGACTGGTAGCTATAGTTACCAATAGGCAAGAGATAATCGAGTCACATGTCGGTGGCACCTGCCGAGTATCTTGTATAGTATACAAGATACAGTGTATACTAAATACAGAAGATAAAAGACGTTAAACCTACGCGAACTTCATTCGTGGGTAGAATCCTCTTTGACCTAGTTTCGAGAATTCATTTCATTCTCTGTCTATAACGTTGTCTATTTTTTTCATAGCAGCCCTTCTTTTATACCCTAGCAATCAGAAATCTGATTGCTAGCTAAGCTAAAATCAATTTTATAATAAAGCATGTGTACTCCTACATCTCATGAGGGGAAGGTCGGGACGACTTACCAGGTTTAAAAACGGCGTTTCAACGGCTTGTATTACACAAGTATTGATATAACTTGGAAGTCTTGGAAGCACGTCTGGGAATGTTACCAATTTTGTCTGTCATCCCTCCTCCTACCCTGTATTATTAATACGGCAAGACAGCACAGATTGCCGATCAACCTACGTTTGGAGCCGGCTTCTGTGATGCGATCGATTAATTTGAATTGTGAAAATCTAAATTAAACAATTTTTTACGGATTTATCGATGCACTTCAACGATCGATCATCGATCGATCGATCATCAACACTTTTTCCTTCGTAGAAAACGCTTTAATTTATATTTTCCTAAATAATTTATATTTTTTCATTATAAAACCGGACAAGTGCGAGTCAGACTCACCCACCAAGGGTTCCGTACAAATTAGTAGATAAAAGGGGGTTAAATTTTAATTTTTTAAATATTTTCCTTCATAAACCGAAAAATATACATCGTAAAAATATTTAAAAACCTGTTTTAGCTTGTGCTAATAAAGCTCTTTTATATAATACGTCACATGATACGGTTAAAGCACTTTAAAATTTGGACCCTCCTGGCATAAAGACCCTATTTTTTGTGATTAAATAAAAAATGTATAGTTTTCGGATTTTTTCCTGTATACTTTAAGACAATGCTTCTTGCCAAATTTCACAGTTATAGGTCAACGGGAAGTACCCCTTAAGTTTTGATTCCATTGCGAGTGTGGAAATATGCGTTTTTTGCGACATATTCTGCTGTAACTTTTTTTAATGAAAACTGAGAAGTTTGATTTTCTCTCTGCAGCAAGAGACTATGGATTTGCATATATGGCTTATGACACCCAGACGGATGGGCAGACGGACAACAAAGTGATCCTATAAGGGTTCAGTTTTTTTCTTTTGAGGTACGGAACCCTAAAAAACGTTCATATATTAAAATTTAAAAGTCCAAATAAATTTTGATAAAACTTACATTGTTCCCTAAGCTAAAGATATTTTATTCAATAAAAAAAGTATTTTTGCAATACGACTTCTAATTTCCGCGTAATAAGTGGACAAACATACATACATAAATACATACGCTTATAATATTTGGCGCACATGCTTAGAAGCCCACATAGACTAACATATGTATTTATTCTCCTCTCTCCATTTTGTATGTAATTATTATTTTTAACGTTATTATTTGGTTATTTGACATGTTATATTATTTTAATTGATTTTATTGACATATCGACGGTTAAAAGGTAATAGAGTATAAGCGACATTGTAGTCGAAAGGTAATAGGGTATAAGCGACATTTTAGTAAAAAATTTGTTATGAATGCTAAATGAAAAAGCGGAAATTTTTAAGTAATATAGCATTCATAACTCATTTTTGACTAAAATGTCGCTTATACCCTATTACCTTTTAACCGTCTATATGTATACAATTATCTATATTTATTTAACAAGTTGTAATGTTATTGGTGTACAGCTGCTGTAAGCGTGGCAGTCATTTGTAAATATATAAATAAATAAATGTGAATATTGTGCATTTCTAACAATATTACATACATACATACATATCAAATAGATTTTTTATTTAAGTCAATTAAAAATACACTTGTCATACAGTTTCACTTGTGACAACGGACACTGCAAAGTGTCCGAAACAGCTCTTATAATTATCCAAATGCGATAAATCTAATAATTATTAATTATAATGTGTAAAATGTAATTTCAATGGTTAACAATGATGAAATCCTAATAAATCACTAACTTTATTTAACCCCATTTCGGTTTTCTAATTTCTCGAACGAAATATTTTTTTACAATTTTTACAAATCTCATAAAGAAAATTGAAGTCGGAGTCGCGGCAATCGCATTTTTTTTAATATCAGTTAAATGTATTATTTACCTAAATTTGTTGCGCATGAAATACGACAACGATCTGAATGGCTATTATTGAAAAACATAAATAAAGCTCCATAAACACGGTCGGTGTGTGCCACCCCTCACCTCTCACCCCCCTCCAGCCCCGCGATAAATTAAAAAATGTTCCTCGCGAGCCGGAATCAAAGTGCAAGTTTGTTACCATGTTATTTGCATTGAGAATAGCCTCGGCTGTGGCTTTGGTATTGAATAGGTACTAAACTTCCGGCCAATGTATGCACTGTGAATTGTTCATGAACTTGTGCTGTGAATGTTTTGTTTCATTATTGAGAGGAACGCTTACAATGGTTATCAATTCGGATATATATTATTCGAGTATCCCTATGTAAGTATTTTGAGTTTTGACTGACCTCGCAGATTAGTTGGTAGTATATCTGCCACCTTAGCCGTAGGTGGTGGGTTCGATCACCACCCAGGAGAAACATTGGTGTAATGAGCGTGGATGTTTGGTCATGAAAAAGTAACGAACAAACATACCGACACGGTTAATTTCGCTTTTCTAATCTTAGTTAGGATATTGATGCATAAGTATACTTTTATAGTTCTCGACACACAGGTTTAGATGTTGACTAAACTTTGAATATTCATCATCATCATCTCAGCCATAAGAAGTCCACTGCTGGATATAACTTTAAATATTAGCACCAAAAAAAATCACTTTCAGTACTACGTAATTACCGATAGATTTATGCGCCGTACTAAATGTAACTGAGTGAGCCAAGTTTACGCATTTTGGTTGCGGCCACAAACACATTTAGGACAAAGGGCTTAATTGTTAATGTACACCCGTTGGTAAAACTGTGGTGGAACGGCTCTCCGGAACAGTTTTCTGTTACGCTAGTTTTGTTAGATATTTTAATCAATATGCAATAACTTACCGATATGTAGGTATACAGTACTCTCAATGAATTGGACTATAGGTAATGGCATAGACACGACGGCACCAGTCCTAAAAAAAGGTCTGTATTGATAATAACCAAAAGAAAACCGATTTCTTTCACTCCAGTGATTTATGAAATCGGATTGTAAATACCGTAGTAGTATAGAGGAGACAGCGCGGCGCCTGAAAGAAAAACGACACGAGTACACCGCGTGAATACGACACATACGAGCATTCTCGCTCCCGACGGGGCTAGATCTGTGTAAAACTGAAGCGTCCTACAAAAACTGGGTCGCGGGCCGGAGGCGTTGATGCAATTCATATCTATTTAAATTCCAAATGCGGCGCGCAAGTGCAAGCAGATGCAGCACGCGCCGGGAGCCAGGCTGCCTCCTCGATGTGGGTCGCGTAGACCGGTGTCCGCTGCGAGGAGAGTAGGGGCGAGTAACTTACGACATCGATGAGTTGACTCAGTTTGAGCTTGATGCAGACGCGGAGCACGTCCGTGGTGTTGACGACGGGCCGCACCAGCTTGTTGTAGTTGGAGAGCAGGTCGTCGTAGAGCCGCTTGGCGTCGGGATTGCCCGCGGTGGCGGCGCGCAGCAGGCAGCAGGCCGCCAGCCACCACACGAGCGCGGCCATCAGCTCGCGAGCGCACGCATCGTTACGTAAGGCTGGCGAGGCGGGGCGACGAGCCCGGGCGCGGCGCGGCGCTGACTGCCGCCCGCGACGCCCTGCGCGCCCCCGCTGCCCGCCCGCCCTCTCAGCAGCGCTGCACGCCGACACCGCTATACTCTTTCCTATTGTTTTCTCGTGATCGCCGTAATTAACACTCGTCTCCGAAGTATTATGAAAGTAAAGCTTTCTATTAATAATTTTTTTGTACGCTTTCCAAGGCGTATTTAAATAATATGATTTGAGCGCGATGAAAACTTTTACATTTGGGGTTATTTCTCTACAAAAAATGTAAAATACTGAGATTTTTTTCACTTGGAACTCTAATAAATTACCGGTTGTTGTACGCAGGCCATTGGAATTTATAGAACGTCTGTATGTATAACTATTGAATAGTCAAAGGCATATATATACATAGATATATACTTAGTGCTTTGTCTGCCACACGAGACGTCGCGAATGTCCCAAATGACGGTGCAATGTAAATAAAAGTGCACGGGTGTGAAAGAGTGCGGGAGTGTGTGAAAGAAACTCCTGAATCCGTCCTAAGCCTATAAATATGCGAGTCGATATCTCATCGCATTCCCACGTCTCGCTGTAGAGCACAGTAGCCACATTGTGAGAAACTATCTGACCCCTAGCTTCGTTCACAAGAGCAAACTGAGGACGTTCAACTTATTACGGTCGATAGTGACATTACATGCTCAAAATGTTTGTTAGAACATTCTCTTATCATAAAGTTACTTTTATGTAAAATAATTAAGTTCTAGAAACGCAAGCCGAGTTCATAAAACGCCCAAGTCTCCTAGCTGTCTTCTAAATAAATTTGTAAATTAGTTTTCAGATGTTGAAAAGTGGTAGAACTAGGTACCTACAGAAGATAATGGAAAATTCTTTGTAGTTTTGGTCAAATCAATATAAAGAATTACATTAAGTAGATTATATTACGTAAGTATAGAATTTTGATTTTGTATCAAGATTGTATGTATGTTTCTATATGATCGCCTACAGCCTAAAATGCTTGACCGATTTTGATAATAAACAAGCGATTTTACGACAAGTATTCTAAATAATGCGCATTAATAATCTATTACAGCGATTTTACGCATACTTTCTTACAAAAAACGTACACTCAATATCGTGTCAGGCGTAACGAAATCATAAGTTAGACTGCAAAAACAGCTTTTCTGCAGTCGGTTATTTTGTTTTTCTTTTAACATTGTACTTAACTTGTTCAACACGTTTTGGGCGGTTCTTTAGAATAAAGAATTTCTTGAATTGAATTTCCTATATGCATAATATGTATAAATTCCTCGCTCCTACCACCACCACAGTAAGAAGACGGTGCTAAAAATAAATTCTCTTCCAATTTTCCTCCAAGAATTCGTTGGTAGGCATATTCTTTAAAAGATATTGAGAAAGATAGCGATCGTTTTAGTCCTATCAAAAAATATTCTCTCTTTATATATTTTCTGAATATAGGTAATATTCGCGCACACAGGATAGCAAAAGCAAACATTATTTTATGTTACAATTCATATTAAAAGCTGGCTTTTGTTTTGATAATAGTATTTTCGAACCGAGGTTTTTTGCTTTAAAATGTGAAAATGTGTACTTAAATCCTGGATACTGGCATTAATTAGCGTCAGAATAATTTGTGTCGCATTTAAACCATGTTCTAACATTCACTTTGTCGCGCGCTCTTCCTTAGAAATAGGAAAGAAATGTTTTCTCCCACTCATGTGTCATTTACATGTTAGTTCGTTCGTAACTCTCTGAAATAGTCTATATTCCAGACAACATATTCCAAAACGATAACTAAAGTAGGTAAACATTATATACGCAACATCTGAACACCCTCCTAATCTGTTGTATTTGTGGGTAGTAAAAAGGGTCGTCACTTTAGCCGACCTTCTGGTTTCGACGTCTCCCAGGCATAAATCAAAATTTACACGAGAAGCATCTCAGATTCATAGCCTCAGACAAACGCGCGGGGATATGGAACTTTTCTTGAAAGCTCCGTGCCTGATATATAAGTTTTAGGTTGTTTTCCCTACTGTATTGTACTGTTTATCCAACCACAAAAGGAACGTTCATCGGAAATTGGGAGCGTTTTATTATAGCAATAGGAGCTTTAGAGGTGACGTAACATTGCCAACGACCTTCGAACTGAAGTGGCAAGAGCAGCATCATGCATCTTATCGTCCACTATCTCTCTGCGTTAAGCCTGTCGTTATCATTGAAAGTATTCCGCTTAAGGCCCTCTCTAAATCTGTGGCCTTCTCAAACATTTTATGCTTACGTACCCATAAACTTGCTCTTAAAAGGGTACAGTGTGAAACTTCACAAGACATTCTTGCACGCTTTCGCCGAGATTTTTCTATATATAAGACATTTTAAGAATCTGCAAGGTGTGGATCGAAAATTTTGGAGTGAAGTGTTCGGTGGGGCTTGTATTTTACCTGCCTTGTATATTATGGATCTTTAACTATTGTAGAACGTCGAATCCTTTCCTTTGGCAGTGTACGTCGAAATTATCATAAAAGACCATAGTGTAGGAAAATTTCTCGTCATAATTTCTAAAACGATGGTAGGTATTTATATTTTTAATGAAACTGATTGACAAGACTAACAAGTCGTGGTTTATGCTTTATAATAATAAATACGGTGCAATCCAGAACTTCGAACTGTTCATAACCTTGTGTGACAATGCATTGCGCTCGTTATTCTCAAATATTTGATAAATCTCTTTAAGCCAAAACGCTGCTTAGACTACTTCTGTTTAATACAGAATACAGTTTTCCCATCGGACTCTGCAAAAATAGACACTCACCCCGCCCTAACTCTCATCGTTCTCTGGATTCCATATTCTAAAATAAAAATAAAAATCTTATGTTTGTTGTTGTACATTAAGCTTATAGACAACGTAAAACAAATATTAATACTAAACAATTACTTTATGTAATCATTCAAATAACTAAACAAACCTACATTAAAATAGGTCACAACATAGGGAGAGGCGATTTATCCTTCATTATGACCATTATATGGGAGAAGCCGCATAGTGTAAGATATATTACGTAAGACGTAGATGTGGCTACATCTATAAATGTATATACTTATACCGCATGCCGCTTGGATTTCGCATTGTCATTGCTTTGTGGCGTCTCTATTCTAATGGAAATGGGAAAGTTGAGGAGGGATTTGTAACGTAAACTCATCAAGTGAAACTTTAATTTTAGGCCGCCCTTGCGACTTGGCGCGCCTTTCACTCCCAGATGAGATTCATTCGAAGCGAAACTTAACTGTAACTTAATGGAAAGGAAGTTGAACCTTATATACTTTAATAATAAATTAAACATCGTATGTCTGAAGAAAATGTATGTTTAAGAAACACGTTAAATGCACCAGTCACTTCAGTCCGTAATCAATATCGAAGTAATCGGCAATGTTAGTTTGCAATGCAATAGTTTGGTATTTTATAGAATTCCTAAACGTTTCAGACAGTGTATTGGCAATACTGTACTTTGCACTTGGACTAGGCATTGTAAATAACAACGAATTTATAATCTGAAAGATAAAAAATAAAATATATAAAATATAATAGAAAAAATACAGTGCAAGAGCTTCATGACTTAATTCCACCTTTCCCATTCCACTACAGAACGTGTCATCCGTTTCTCGTTGAAATGTCCAAAATCTGTATAAAGCAATTTAGATCCACATTTTTATGGGTACTATACCTACAGGAGTGTAACTCCCTGCCGCCTTCTCTGTTTTCTGTTTCTTAGCATTTTCAAGGCTAAAGTGAATACCTAAATCTTCTAGATTTACTTGTTTCTAAAAAATATTGATGAAAAAATATATAAACTTGGCAGTATATTAATAAAATCTTATTCCTATTACCAGTTTATGTACCTAAATAATAAGTAATGGTAAATATATAACGGATTTCATTTTCTTTTTTTGGAAAATCTACGATATGCATGAATAAATCATGTACCTACACCTACAAGGTAATGTATAAAAGTTTTTTTGTAAATTGCCTAAAAAAGTCCGTCATTGGAAACACTGACTATTGTACAATTCCTGAGCATCGATGTTACATACATACATACAATCACGCCTATTTTTCCTTACGGGGTAGGCAGACCTCAGAAACACAACTCAAAAACATGAAAAAATGCAGAACTTGAAAGACCATGAAGCCGTATGCGATGCCACATTTGACCGTGGTCAGGGAGTTAGATTCCCATCTAACTCCCTGATCACGGTCAGGAAGAAGAAGGTATTGGATAAGTTTTGAAAGACTCGTACGATCTAATGTTCCATATTACAATTAAAGTTAACAACAAAAAAAGTCCACCCTCATTCTTTGAACCCTCTTTAAGCCCGTCTGAATTTCATATTCACACGTAATTAAATACGTTTACAATCGTAATCGCCCTTTACCGCGGCCAGTTAACATTTACCCGAGATCTTTGTATAATTCCCCACGTCCATAAAAAAGAGTGAGGCACAATATGCTGAGAATTTATAGTCAAAGTTAAATAAAGCTCAAAGGAAATTGTTGGTTTTATTTCCTCAAAATGCCGGTTTAGCTGTAACAGCGGCCGTTCTTGTTGGATATCTTTTCTCGAATTATTCAATTTGCCCTCACTCGACACCCGTTAAGGGTAATATCGTGTATCTTTTTATTTCACTGTGCGACTGTGTTCGGTAAATGGACTTTATTTTTAACCGACTTCCAAAAAGAAGGAGGTTCTCAATTCGACGGTATGTGTATTGGTATGTTTGATCAACGATTACTTCGTTTATTATGAATTGATTTTGATGATTCTTTTTTGTGTGTTTTGAGTGTATGTATGTATTTCTTTAATGAGCAAGTGCCTTTATTAACTACAACAAAACTATAAAATACTTTACTAACTAAACTACTACACAAAAAGTAAATTGATTATGTATGTTTCTTTATGAGCTCCTACAGCCTAAACGGCTTGACCCATTTTGATGTGCGAGGTGTCGTTAGATTCGACTTCACTCCCTGAGTGTCATAGGCTATATATTTTTGTAATAATGATAATACAACTCTCGTAAAAACGGAAAGAAAATATTCTCCTCCAACGAACTTTTTCGTAATAAAAGTGATTTCACTAGAATTATTCAAAAGAATGCTCATTTAACACCATTTACATCGACTTATCGCATATTTTCTCACAAAAAACCTGAACTCAACAGCGTATCAAGCGTAACGAAATCGTAAGTTAGACTGCAAAAATCGCTTTTCCGCAGTTGGGTATTTTGCTTTTCTTTTAATATAGAGACCTATCAGAGTTAATCCTTACTTTACCATCCCTGGCTTACCTTTGTTCGAAACTCAATTAGTCCAACTATTCGGCCGTGTTTGCTTACACAAATTAACTTATGAACGTTAACTAATCCGGCTTCGAACTAATCTTTCTTATTATATGTACATAATAACAGGATTCATTTAATCAAGTATTAAATTAACACTCTAATATTATTATTAAAGCGCCAGAGTGCCAAATCCTCCTTAGGGTTCCGTCATACGAATAATTATAGTTTAAAAAACTGAAAAAACCGACTTCAAAATACAACACATACGCGACTTGCTGTTCACTTTTCTACGGCACTTTGATGATATTTTACCAGTTATTTTGTTATAAAAACCAAAGTACTACATCGATTTTGATAAAACTTATAAGGGACCACCTTTGAAAAATGCCCCACTAAATACAAAAACAATCATCAAAATCAATCCACAATTGGCTTAGTAATCAGTGAACAAACATACCAAAAAAACATACAGACTAAATTGCTGATAACCTCCTTCTTGTTGGAAGTCCGTTAAAACCCATTATAAGTTCACAATGTCCATCTGTCTGTTTATTAGTCTGTATGTTAACGTATGTCTGTTAACTAAATTTGAATTTTTTTTTTAAATTTTACTTCACCATTTTGTAACGGTTTATTGAAAACATCTGCCTACGAAATTTCATGTATGAAGTATAGGTACTGTATAGTTTCATATATGCAGTATAGGTACTGTATAGTTTCATATATGCAGTATAGGTACTGTATAGTTTCATATATGCAGTACAGGTACTGTATAGTTTCATATATGCAGTATAGATACTGTATATTTTATATACAGTATTTATTTTGTATGGGGGAGGCCTATGTCCAACAGTGGACTTCTTATGGCTGAGATGATGATGATGATGATTTTCATATATGCAGTATAGGTACTGTATAGTTTCATATATGCAGTATAGGTACTGTTTAGTTTCTGCAGTCGGGTATTTTGTTTTTCTTTTAATACAGCTACTTCTGTTCAGTCGAGACCACAGAATACTACATACTTCAATACACTAGTTTCTCTTCTTTCCCATGATAGAACTATATCAATACATACTTTAGTAGGTATTAGTAAAGCTACAGACATGGTCCTAATTCCGTACCAAGCCGAAATTAAGAGAAAAATTAATCATGCTTTTATGATAGACATAAAGGGCGAACGACAGTAAAAATATCGTAAAATTATTATAAAATTGAAATAACCAGGGTTATTTCAATTGTGTAAATTTTAGCCAATTTTTTTTATGATCGGTTTTACTTATATGGATAATTAACTAATTGTCGCTAAGAAAAGTTGATTAAATGCGTTAATCTGGTAAAACTCGTTTCCACTAAAAAAAGAAACCAAGCTTGATCAATTTATCATCCTCGAATCTACCTACGTATGAAATTTAAATATGTTATATTAGATACATGTAGAAATATAGCTCCAGATTGCTGTTTCACGTGTTCCGCTTCATCCATCCATCCTCTTCTGATTACAGCTGCCTGTAATTACTTTAGTTTTAACGTACTTTGTTATGAACTCATGTTACAGTTCCAAAGTTACTAAGTATATTTTGATAATATTACACATACTAATACCACGTACGTACAATTCAAGAGTGACGAAACATACAAAGGTGGTTTTTAATATGTATCATAATTTTATATATAAACTTGTATTATAATATAGTACAGTATAGAGCAACAAGTAAGATCTATATAAAATAAAAATTAATAATATGTAATTATGTAAGTATATACATATATCTTTTTTAATTTTATATTTTTATAATCCTCTATTTTATCATAAGCCCTTGTTTTTTGTTTTCTGGAATAGATGTACTAGGTATCAACACATAGAATGATAATACAATAATTATTATTTATAAGTATCTATATTAAAAGAAAAACAAAGTACCCGATTGCAGAAAAGCAGTTTTTGCAGTCTAACGTACGATTTTGTTACACTTCTGAACTGAAAAAGTTCGTTGGAGGTTACGAAAAAACGCAATTTTTAAACGCTTTTATTCTACTTGCCCTGTTAGTATATGTGGGACAAATCTTGCAAATTAAATTAGAACCACTTCCTGTCATTAGATTAGGTTGAAATTTGATTTACTTACGTAACTTCGGTGACAATGCAATAATATGGTACCATGAAGCTGGTCTCAAGATGGTGTCGGAAGGTGGCTATCGGAACTCCTAAACTAAACGAGATAAAACCGTCGACTTTGGAATCGTTTGAATAGTCTTGACAAGCACTCTTGTGCTACATGACAGCCAGGGTCTCAAGATGGCGTCGGAAGGTGGCCATAGGAACTCCTAAACTAAACAAGATAAAACCGTCGAATTTGGACTCGTTTGAATAGTCTTGACAAGCACTCTTTTTTTTATTCTAGTAAATAAAGTATTAATTAAAAAAATAATTAAAAACAAGCTTTAATTTAAATGCTCTAAAACGAAGAAAATAAATTTTATATTGATATAAATAAAAGCTTGATAAACAAATAACCTCCTCCATTTTTGAAGTCATCATACAAACATAACCCTCCTTCTTACGCAGTCGGGTAAAAACTGAAACAACCGAATTGACAACCTCCTCCTCTAGACCTTTCTCAAGACGGTTAAAAAGGCATTCAGATTTCCCCATACCGATAAAGTTCTCACGCCGACGCGAAGGACGCGACATGGCATTTTTTTTTTTTTGTAATATCAGAGTATTAATTTTTTTTTGCAAGATGTGTAGATAAGATTTTGGAAATGACTTGAGCCAACTCCCTCGACTCAAAGTCACGACATCAAAAAACTTAAATATGGAATCACCATATTTGCGCTGCATATGTTGCTCCGCCGAATAAGCCACAGCGTAAGGGTACTCTGTATTTTGGGAAGAATAGCTATTTTCATTTAAATTATCTTGTCTACCCCTATTCTCGGCCTATGGTTGCCAGTGGCATATGTAAAGTTACTCACAATTAGTCGAACCCTCATCTCACAAACTAGTTAGAAAATTATACACTGCGGTTTGTATAATATCGGATATGAATTAACTTCGTACTAATCTAAGAAGTCGGCAGCTGAAAATACGTATTTTTCGGCACCGACTCTGGCGAAAATGAGTTTTCATAACAGCGGTTAGGGTGCGCGGCTGCCGGCAATAACTGACGTTGCATTTGAATCATACCCTTTGTAAAAGATGTTTTATTTAAAATTTATCCTACACATTGCGGCGGAATACGGCGTTTTACGTTTGAAGTGTATTCTTTAATTCTTTATGCGTTATGAATATTGATTGAATGTTTTTTTGATGTATTTTAGGGTCCTACTTCATAAAAAGTAAAGAGCATTCAAAATACAATCGTATTTTGAATCTTTGCTTTTTATGATGTTCCGAATGCAAAGTAGAGTATATCAACATATCTACTACCATCTACCATGTTCATGGTTATAAAACAATCTAAGCAACTATGATATTCATACAATTTATACTACAGAAATTTTCTTGGAAAATTTACACAACTAATTATTTAAAACCTTAATTATTTTGACACCTTTTTGGGTAATTAATCATATCTCAGAAATACCTTGATCCTTTGACGATTCGGTCAGGAATCAACGTTTAAAACACAGAAGTCCTTCTGTACTTCAGAGTGTGTCGCTTGCTTCGAAAGCTTGCTTGAAAAGTAAAGTCTGTTTCTATCTCTCTCGGAAAAAGAGTTTTAATAGCAAGGGTTTTAGTATGGGCTTTAGATTCGTCACCGGGACATCAGTGTAAAGTGTGAATTCCTTAATTTGTTCATAAAATCGCAAAATTTGTAAGTTATTTCCTCGTCCATCAACCTCCAAATGGGTTTGATCTCCAACTGTCGACCCCGACGTCAGATTAGAGAAAATACTTTTTTAAGCTGTCACAATCTCCTCCGTTGTTTTAAATAATGAGTTTACCGGGAGTCGCATCGTCATCCGTTTGAGAGCTTATCCTAATCCCGATAACGATCTCGAGTGAGCCGAAAAAATATTATTCTTATTTGTAAAGTTACCGCAGGCAGCAGTATTCGGGGAGAGTAGCTGGTTCGTAATCTGCGGTGAGGCAGGATGACGCGAGCGATTCATCGCTCATTTTTCACTTCTCTGCCGGCTCCCCTGGAAAGGGAAAATGTTTCGTTAAATTGCAGCGGCAGAGATGTTCTCATGTTTATTGTTATAACTATAAGCGAGGTATACTGCGGGTTAAGTCGTTGTTACAGCGTTTAGTGTTATTAGAGGTATTGGAGATGATGAGTGAACTTCCTTGGTCGTTTTGCTGAGAAGCTGTGGAGATTCAATCTCATTGTATTCAAGTTGCCGGCTTATCGGCAATGCTTTATGAGCATGACCTTGCTGAGTATGCTGCCAACCGGTACTGTGTTTTTAAGGGTAAGTTTATAATATTTATCTGTAGATCTGTATCGATCTTAGGTAGTCGTATTGCTTTTTGCGTAGTAAGTTTTAGGTATATGTATATAGTTTGTATAATATTTTTTGCTGTTGTTTGACACGCTCAGTCGTAGTACATTCAAAAAAATTCAGAAGCTAATTAATTTTTTATCAATATTTTTAATCCCCGACACAAAACGGGGGTTATAAGTTTGACGTGTTTATCTGTGTCTGTCTGCGGTCTCATAATCTGTTCAGACCTATTTGACGATGGTTTGTTTTTATTAAATTTACTTCTTAGAACAGCAGATTTTTGCAGATTCCGAAAAGTATGGTACCAAGCAATAGCGTACAAGCGTTACCGTATTTGTTTCTCGGATGTAGTGCTAAACCGCACCGGTATGTATACACTTTCAATAAAAACATTGAATTTAAACAAATTTTAACGGATTATTCCGTTATATAATATTTTACATAATGTTATCACTTAACTGTCTAAAACAAAGTCATAACGACGTCCACACGTGATCAAAATGCTAGTGCGTATTTGGTCAATTCTGGTCTAACGCATAATTGCCACATATAATGGCAATACTGTAGCATGCTGGGTACGCTGCCAACTAATAGTGGGTTTGAGCAACTGAATTGTCTTTAGACCTTTATCGGTCTGGGTTAATCTATTTTTACCCGACTGCGAAAGAAGGAGGGTTATGTTTTTCGAGTGTATGTATGTATTTATGTATATTTCTTTGGCACGCCCTAAAGCCTAAACAGCTTGTCGTATTTTTATGTGAGTGGTGTCAATAGATTCGTCTTAGTCGTGAGAGTGACACTGGGTACATAAAAAAAAAATTAAGGATTTTTGGCGGCAAAAAGTAATCTCAAAAAAAAAAAATGTTTTCAAAATACATCGAGTGTGGTATCAAAATAAAGATTTTTTTACGGTGATTACGAATATATATATATATATATAACTTATATGTTTTATTGGAGTTTGGAGTAGGAAATGCTAATAGATCACATCACACTTCACACTTATAAAATAAATGCGAAGTTTGTGTCAGTTTGTTACTTCTTCACGGTAAAATGGCTTGACGGGTTTGGCTGAAATTTGGCACACAGGTAGTTTATAATCTGGATTAACACATAAGATACTTTTTATCCCGGGATTCCCGCGCGAACGGGTAAAACAGGATTAAACCTATTTCCTACCTCAAAAAAATCACCGACAACTGTAACATTATAATTGTGTTTTAAGGTAAGGAGAGGGGAGAAGGAAGGGGGAGTTAGAGGAGGGAGGTGTTTCGAGTGTATGTATGTATGTATCTATATGATCGCCTAAAGCCTAAAAGGCTTGATCGATTTTGATGTAAGAGGTGTCGTTAGATTCGTTTTCACTTGCTGAGTGTCGTAGGCTATATTTTTTTGTAATAAAAATCATACATCATCATCATCATCAGCATCAGCCATAAGAAGTCCACTGTTGGACATAGGCCTCCCCCATGGATTTCCAAAAAGACCGATTGGAAGCGGCTTGCATCCAGCGTCTTCCCGCCACTTGTATGAGGTCGTCTGTCCATCTCGTGGCTGGTCTTCCTACGCTGCGCTTGCCGGTACGTGGTCTCCACTCGAGAACCTTTCGGCCCCATCGGCCATCAGTCACAAATCATACATCTCTCACAAATATAAAAGACTCAAGACTGAAGGCGAGTTGGTGGTCAATCGTAGATCTATCTTCTATATAAAAAAAAGTCTATAAAAAAACGCGTGTTTTTTGTAACTTCCAACGAACTTTTTCGTAATAAACAAGTGATTTTACTAGATTTTTTCTAAAGAATGCGCAATAATCTTTTACAGCGATTATACGCATACTTTCTCACAAAAACGTACACTCAACAGCGTATTAGGCGTAAAGAAATCGTAAGATAGGCTGCAAAAACCTCTTTTCTGCAGTCGGGTATTTTGTTTTTCTTTTAACATTGATACTTGTTTATTTGTGTAGTAGATTAGTTAAGTATAGTTGTTTAAGTGTAGTTTGTATATTTTTAGGGGTCAAAAGGAAAAAAACGGAACCCTTATAGGATCACTTTGTTGTCCGTCTGTCTGTCTGTCCGTCCGTCCGGGTGTCAAGACCTATATCTTGCAGGGAACGCGTGAAGGTATCGTGTTGAATTTAAACTATATACGCAGATCCATAGTCTCTTGCTGCAGAAAGAAAAATCAAATTTCTCAGTTTTCGTAAAAAAAGTAAAAGCCGAATATGTCGTAAAAACACGCACATTTCGACATTCACAAGGGAATCAAAACCTATGGGGTACTTCCCGTTGACCTAGAACTATGAAATTTGGCAAGAAGTATTGTGATATAGTACACTTAAAGGAAAAAATCCGAAAACGGGATATTTTTAATCCAATCATAAAAAAATAGTGTTTATGCAAGAAAAGAGGGTCCAAATTTTAAAGTTCTTTAACCGTATCATGTGGGGTATCATATGAAAGAACTTCATTAGCATAAGCTAAAACAGGTTTTTTAAATATTTTCACGATGTACATTTTTCGGTTTATGAAGAAAAATTAAAAAAAAGTTGATTTCCCCCTTTTATCTACTAGTTTGTACGGAACGCTCGGTGGACGAGTCTGACTCGCACTTGTCCGGTTTTTTTTGTTAGTTTGACTTTTTAATGGGCATTTGCTCATTAAAAATGTCATAACCGTTGACACCATAAGGTGGAAAACAACTCCTAACTTGATTATGTCAATTAGGGCTTTGCTTAGTCGGCAAAACCCGAAAAGGGAGCAATAAAGTGAACGCAATCTGCGAACGGATCTCGAGGGTGCTTCTGTTTTTGTGAAATCAATGCGGGAATGTCGAGCGGAGTGCACTGCCCCAGGCGTGACCATTCGCGACACTTCAACGCTTTTTACATTTTTAGACTATTTTCGGAACTCTTGTCTTCGTTTTGTGTTGTGTTTTTGCTTTGCTGCTTTCAATTTTTTTTTGTCACTAGAGTTACCTAATTTTAAGGAAAATATCAAGTTTTTGAGAGTTCTTCTTTTCTATTGATTTGTATTTTCTCTTTGTATCGTATACTTATATTTTTATATACTAATTGTGTTTAAGAGGATCAAAAAGCGTCTTATTTATCATACAATTAATATACCTATAAGTATTATCAAAGCCTATAGGTATGTTTTTTTTTATACAAGATAGATCTACGATTGACCACCAACTCGCCTGATGTTAAGCGATAGTGTGGCCGAGGATGGAGCTCGTCGATCTAGAAGATATCTATTCACTCTAGCCTTGAAAATTCCAAGATTGTATTAAAAAAAACAACAACAAAAAAAACTCTAGCCTTAAAAATTCCAAGATCTCAGGAAACAGAGATGGCGGCAAAGAATTCCATTCTTGCGCAGTATGCAACAGGAATGTGAATCTATATCGATGAGTATCGTATGTTGATCATAAAATCTAGTGCTACTTATGTAATTAAATGTATATAAATAATATCTTAGGTATGTAATAAAAATACATTTTATTTTAATTGGTTGTTAAAAATAATTGTGAAGTTTTTTTTTTACTACCAATTAATAAATGTATTGTCATGGCTTAGTAAAGAATACAATTAAATTGAGTCTTGAAAATTCACTGTTTAATAATTATTCTTCGTTATTTGTGTCTTTAAAGGCCTCTGTTTTAATATAATATTATGTATTCTTATCCGTGCATGGTTACGTGAAAGAGATCGCTCTAATCGATAAGGCCGCCATTAGGAACCTAGTAGTAAGTACTTATATTTGTAAGTACCTATTATACATTCTGTTTTTTCTTCAGTTTCCAACAGAAAGAGTAATCTATTTATCATAAAATCTGTTTATACGAAGTTTTATCCTGAGTGCCTGACTGACTGACAACTTATAGCCTAAAACTCTGATCCTAGAGACATGAAATTTGGCGATAAGACCCTTGTTTGAAATGTACGAAAATGATTTCTAAATCACGGGCAAAAGCGTGAGATATAAGTAAAAGTACTGTCTAAAAAGGAAGTCAAGGAAAAATAATCTTATACCTAAGTATGTGCAGCTGTTTTCATAGAATTAGGTACGAACATCATTTCCTATAGGTATGAATATCTAGCAAATATATGTAATAATAAATTATAGTTTGCAAAACTGAATCAACAGACTTCAAAATACTCAATTCGTTTACTTGGTGAAATATTTTTGCAGTTATTTTCTTATAAAAACCAAAGTACTAAATATATTTTGATATAATTTATATGGGACCACCTCTGAAGAGGGATACCACCTAAAAACCAAAACCAAAGTACTAAATCTATTTTAATAAAATGTATATGGGACTCACTTACCAAACAAAAATAATCATCAAAATCAATTCATAATTGACGGAGTAATTGCGTAACAAACATAAAAAAATATACAGTCGAAATGAGAACCTCCTTCTTTTTGGAAGTCAGTAAAAAAATACGTCGTCTAAGTAAACGAAACTGCGTATTTTGAAGTCGATTGTTTCAGTTTTTTAAACTATAAATGCTAAATTAAAAGTTTTCACACACGAATTTTCACGCTTAAAGTGTTGACTTCATTTATTCATCAAACTTTTACATTATGCAGAACACTTTCAGGCGCAATTTTCGCAGAGACGTTGCAAAAATTGAGTTTTTAACTTCATTTTCTGTTATAATGAAATTCGAATAATGACTGGGTGAAATAGATCATTATACTTCAAGGTTCGCGGAGCGCGATCGATCTCTCCCGCAGGCTGCTTCGCCTCCGAGAGACTCGCTAGGGCAGGAATTTATTTTTAATATTTTATTGAAGCTTTGATTGATTGAAGAGTGGATGTATGTCTTTAAATTTTGAGTAAATATTCTTTTATTATTTAAGCGCGCATTACATTTTGATGAGCGTGGAATCGTTTAAGGCTCAGGTCAGGAATCATTATCTCTCTAGACTATAATATGAATAATATATGCTCATTCATAATTATTACTATCGTACCTATATATTATTTATGTAAGTTAATGTATAAGCCCATATATATGTTTATACCTAGTCTTGCCATAAATATTGTCACGAAGAAAAAATATATTTTTTTATTGCAAATAATATTTATTACTTTTACAGTGTGTTAGTTTAATACATAAATATAAAACAATTTAAAATATAAAAGCTTATTCGAAGTGGTCTCCATTGGCTGCAATACAGTCCTTTAAACGTTGAGGCCAGTTATCAATAGAAGCACGCACTCTTTCCATGGGAAAATTCTTCACTGCCAATCGTATGGATTGTTTTAGGGACTCCAAATTATCATGGCGTTTAGAGCAAGCCATACTCTCTAAAACTAACCATAAATCATAATCCAGCGGATTAAGATCAGGACTAGACAACGGCCAGTCTTCAGCTCTGATGAAGTCCGAAACGTTCACTTCCAACCAAGACTGTGTGGACCGAGCTTTATGACCTGGCGTCGAGTCTTGTTGGAAGGACCATACTTCGTTATTGAACATGGTGTTGTTAAGGGGCTTATCTACCTTCTCAAGAATGGTATTTTGATACACTTGTGCCGATGTTTTGATACCTTTTTCACAAAAATATGGCTCAGTCACTCCTTCATAGCTAACACCCCACCAAACCATCACTGAAGTCGGATAATGCCCACGTTGCACTCTGTTGGGAATTCTAATTGGGAAGCTTCCTTAGAGCTTTGAGCATAAATACGGTCATTTTGTTTGTTAAAATGTTGCTCAATTGTAAAGATTTTCTCATCCGTAAACAAAATTTTTCTGTGACCTCCCTTTGCGTACCGCTTCAGTAGTTGTTTCGATTTTACCACCCTATTATTTTTTAAATTATCAGTTAAAAAATGTGACCAGTGCATCTCTTATAGGCTGCAAGTCCTAAGTCATCTTTTAAAATACGCGACATGGTTCTGGGTGCTATCTTCATCTCCCGAGATAAAATCTTTTGCTTTCGGACAGGATTTCTTCGAATTCTTTCCCTTACTGCTTTGACCACCTTTTTCGTACGAACACTACGTGGACGGCCAGATCTTTTTCTGTCACAAACAGAGGAGGTCTCATTGTACCTATTAATAGCCCGGTACACAAACATTTGACTAATACCAAGCGTATGGAGAGTTTTAAAAATTGCATTTGGCTCCAACTTTGTGTAATGCAATCACAGCGATTCGGTTCTCTTTATCACCCCACTCCATTTTAATATCGCAAAATATTGTACAATGTATTGGCGCCAAAATTAGAAAACTCAATGAACAATCGTATAAAAATGACAGATTCCAAATTCAAATGTAATATCTTTCTTATTTTTAACTGTAACAGTATTTATGGCCAGACTAAGTATACAGTACAGTACAGTATACAGTATCTGTGTACACAATATTTGTATTTAGTATATTTTTAGAAATATTTATGTATGCTTAGGTTTTTTCTATAGTATTTATACAAACACCACCGCCCAATCACTATATAATCTCTTACATCCTAAGATTGTCTGGAAGATATCGCTGTTAGCGATATCTTCCAGACAATCTTAGATTAGACCGCCCTTTGTGCCATTGTTTTATAAGTGTTAAATTTTGTTATTTTTCTTTTTGTCGTGTCAATAAAGTGTTATTGATTGATTGATTGATGCAGGCAAGACCCAAATGTATTGGCAGGCCGATCACGCCGATGATGAGCTGATGAGAGGGTAAGAAAAATTAGGGACGGTGAAGGGAAGAAGGCGATTTACTTGATATTTTGAGCTGAATCCTAAAGCGGTAGGTATGGTTCCCGCCCGGAGTTGAGCGGATCGAGGGGATTGCGCGCTGCCCTTTAGGTTTTTCTCTTTATTCACGAGAATGCACTAGGCGCACCTTTTTATATGATTCTACGAGATATTTCACGATTTATGCGCAAGAGATGCGATGCGCGGCAGAGCTTTCGATACACGCGAAACAAACAAGTGAAGTAAAATGGCGGCGCGCCATCTGTCAGCTGTCATCACAAACGTCCCGTTGTGGCGAAAACACCATTGATCGCTTGTTTAACAAGTTTAGGTTTAGGAACACTTTTTAAACTATCACGGTCATTCATTAAAGCACTATTATTACTAACGGGATATTTACCGTGGTTCACATTAATTTTGAGCTCCCGATATTTCGGCACAATTACATGCACCATGTTCATTTGCTGTTTTTACGGTTAAAGAACTTGTTGAGTGGGGAAGGGGGTTAGTGAAGTCTAATATAAATGTCAAGTCGTCAAAAAATATGTTATAAATAAACATAATTCACTAATACAAGAGCATTTTACTACTATATCACAAAGTATTCGACGGTACTGTCAAATATTTTCCGATAACGTAGCACATAAATGCATAATAGTCCTCTTTAAAATAAAAATAAAACTCCGTCTAAAACCCCCTACTAGCCAATTGAGAGGACTTTTTGCTAAGTTGACCGCCATGAACAAAGGAAATTGATTCTTGTACATGAAAAATTTTAGTTTTGTTTTGCATACATTTGTATTTGTATGTGAATCAAAATTGTTTCTTACGAAACATTTGTTATATTATTTTCAAACTTCCTTTTGTATAGATTTGTCGTAGGTGTAGTCAATTTATATCAATCAATCTGTCAGTTTGTATCTTCAAAATATGGTAAAGCGCGGGATAGCGAAATGTATTAGTATCTCAACCGTAAAGAGCGTATAGAATGTTTTATATAATTTGGAACGTTGTTTATAATATTTTTCTCCCAGATAAAGTTATTCTATCGTTTTGTGAACGTGAACCTCTGTGAACGTCATATTATCTACGTAGAGTGCGTATTATGTGTTTGTTATGTTAACCGCAGGGGTCGCTGGAAAAGGGATTAGACGTTTTGCCTTTGGGAATCGGACCGCACGTGTTCAGACAACCAACACAATGCAAGCCTACTATATTGTAAAATAAAACCGGCCATCTGCAAATTTGACTTCAAGTTTCCGTACCCCTACACTGTCCGAAAACTCTGACACCAGAGTTAGCTATTCCAATAGTAAGTTGAACAATAAGCATTTCAGAAATTTTAAGAGAATGGAGACAGACAATGCCAAATTGAAATTTTAGGTATAATTATCGTACAAACACTTTTTTGAAATTAGACACATATACATACGCACGAAAAACATATCCCTCCTTCGGGATGGGATATTGTCGAGTAAAAAATAGCTCCATTTACATTTACGTTATTTATTTGATATATAAAAAAAAAACAAGACAACGTAGTACACGTAACCACACTCTAATTAAATACGTGCGTGCTACGTCGTAGCCACTGCTACGTGCGTAGCGTCTGTTCTTTATTACGAAATTATTGTTTCTACGTATTATATTTCCGTATTTTACTTCACGGAAAGGCTTCATATTTCCTAAGAAACAGTATATTTAACAATTTTTTTAATTTTTTTAATTTTAATTTTATTACATTTAACGTTTATGGTCCCAACATTTCATTTATTCTCAGTAGCATTACGAAACTAAATTCCTTGCGACCTTTTTACTAAAGCTGGAGAAACTATTTACAACATAAGTAATTTCTTGGATCTGGGAAAAGACCTTTTCGGTCTAAACTAAATTGATCCACCCACGCTGTGCTGGCAAACAGCTACGTTAACGTTCTAAATGCCGAAATACAAAACAACAGGATCACGTTTCGACTTGTATTGTTGTAGCGTATGTTGCTTAATGGTGCTCTCACACTGCACGTTACAGAAGTTTAAAACAATAACGATTTAATTAGCAGCTAATGTTTTTTTTTATTTGATTATTTTGTTCCTAAACATTTTGTTGAAAAATACATAAGCATTGAATATTTCATTGCAAATAATTACGAACAAGTTATTAATTATTGCACAACATAAAAAATTTAGGCACCGCGTAATGTGAACGTACTACTATGTATAACAAGCCCGCTTGACAGACGGATCCAAATGGAACTAAATTCATTGATTTCTTGTACATTACAGTTTCTATTAATAAAAGTACTGACACATTATTGGTTTTGCACGTACATGATTAACTTTGAAAATAGTTCAGAGTACACTAGATTTTAGAGTGGATAACAGTGCAACAAACAAGGCTCGGTACTTTGACGGTACCCTAACTACATGCACTATCACAAATCGTAGTTTACTCGAAAGATATCGAATAAGTTTATACTTATTCGCTTTATAGCGATTTAAATAAAAGCTCTGCCGATTATTTTACCATTGAACGTTCACAAAAAAATGACATCGACTTCCCCGAACAGTTTCCTAAACACTTTCTACATTAGATTACAAATTTACAGACATTGAAATGAAACAAATTTTAACGGATTTATCGCGTATATTTTACAAACAAAAATAATAATAAAAATGTTAATCATAAGTAGATATGTAGATATATATTTTAAATTTGAACAATGTATACACCGGACGAGTTATAAATGTAACATTTATTTGAAATGTCTTTAAATTTGTAGATATACTTAGTGTGGAGAAACACTTCAAAAATATCGAATACTTTTTTTTATTCGATCATTAGGGGGCCAAATGGGCTTTGACAGCCCCGGCTGGTCCCTGCGACCTTACCAGATCTATTGTGACAGTATCGAATACTTATGATATTGGCAAAATTGTTGCAACACCGCAGAAACCATTGAAGAAGCTGGAGTTAAGCTCCAGCTTCTTCAATGGTTTCTGCGCAATATAAAATCTCACACCTTGAATGGAATTCTTGTAAGTACCTACGAATGTCTTCGGTTGTTATTTTATACGTTGTAAATAATTCATTACATCGGTATTTTCCCCGTCCAACTTTTTATTAGTAGTATGTTGAATTAGTATACTGTCATGTCTAGACTACTTTTATTAATAAGAACCAGACAAGCATTTTACCAAAGAAGATCATCATCACCATCATCATCATCTCAGCCACAAGAAGTCCACTGCTGGACATAAGCCTCCCCCATAGATTTCCAAAAGACCGGTTGGAAGCGGCCTGCATCCAGCGTCTTCCTGCCACATGTATGATATCTTCTGTCCACCTTGTGGCTGGTCTTACTACGCTGCGCTTGCCGGTTCGTGGTCTCCATTCGAGAACTTTTCGGCCCCATCGGCCGTCAGTTCTACGTGCTATGTGCCCTGCCCACTGCCAATTCAACATGCTAATCCGCTGTGCTATGTCGGTGACTTTTGTACGCCTACGGATTTCTTCGTAGAAGATATTCTATTACTTGCTCAAGTGCATAGTCTGTCTCTAAGTCCAACGGTACAGGAAGTCAAAAAGACTCAAAATCACGCAAAAATGACATAGTTTTTTGGATATTTCAAAACTCGATTAAAAACCTTTGCTCCACTTTTATTGTGCGTACCACCAGAATGTGGAAAACTCTTCCTGAATGGGTTTTCCGAATAGGTATAATCTGGGTGTCTTCAAAGCGCGAGTGAATAGATTCCTTCTAAGTGAGCGTGCTCCATTGTAGGTCGCAAAATTTGCATAACTCCAGCGTTAGCGGTCTAGCGTATGCTCATTTTTTGACTGACTACCGAAATGAAAGAGGTTCTCTATTCGACTGTATATTTTTTGACTGGCCTTGTGGCTCAGTTGGTAGTGTGTTTACGTCTACCTGCTGAACTGAAAGGTTGTGGGTTCGATCCCCACCCAGGGCAAACATTTGTGTGATGAGTATGGGTGTTTCTATGTATCTTAAGTATATATTTACAAAAAAAAAGTATATATGTATTCTATCAGCCATCTAGTTCCATAGTACAAGCTTTGCTTAGTTTGGGCTAGATGGTGTAATTAAAAAAAAAAACTACTAAAACTGGCTGTGGAGCAAAGAAAAATACATATCTTCATCGACGCGAATTCGTTTCAAAATCAGTCTTTTTTACTCGTGTATCGAAATTACTGTAATTTTTTAACTATCGTAATTTGAATTACTTTGTGATTTGAATAATTATAACAAATGGAATATCTTTGGAACTTCCTTCAATAATTTTGTCATGATTTAGCCCACAGTGAAGTTTCCGGCAGCCTAGTTGGGAGATTATCTGACTTTCAATTACCTGTGTTCGAATCCCAAAGGCACGCACCTCTGTCTTTCCAAAGTTCGTGAGTTATGAAATTACATATTAGAGAGTCCTTAATGTTCTTGAAAATTTACTACGACTATGATACTATGACTATGACTATACCTATGCATCTACAACCAATTAGTTGAACTCCTTCGCGTCTACACCGTCGTACTTTAGGGGTTCAACTTGCATTGGTACTGCATTTTTTTAAATTAGTATCATATATTAGTGCTTATTAATTAATACATCTGCTAACACCGTGAGCGACTGAATGTTTAATTATACAAGTAGTAATAACAAATAAAAATACAATAATAGGCGGTACTTAATTGATATTTTTATAAAAATAAAAGAAAACTGTCATCTAGTCTCACCTATGACCACGGCTGCTGCAATATGTTAGAAACGTCAGGTCTTAAAGCTACGTTGGCACATATACACGATAAATACATAAAAAATCGTTTAATTTAATAAGTAACACATGAAACCGTTATGTAAACTAGTCAGTCAGACAGTTATAAAAAGTAGAAGCAAGCTCTTTTGACTACGGCTAGTAATTTCATACACAATTCCTATAAAGATCGTCGGGTCAATATTCGTTGTCTCTAACGACGTACTAAGATCGCCTTAGGGCCAAGAATATTTTCATACAGTGTCTGTATCCAGGAGCAATTTCAGGGGCTTATCTTTCTTCTTTCACAGCGTTATTGGAAGGGCATTCTCTCGATTCAATATTCTTTCGTCGTTCACAAAAAAAAACCTAATTTCCGTTTCTTGATTCATGTAAGTACCTCTTAGTGGCGTTTTCAATAGAAATACAGAATGGATGTAGAAAGAACGGAAAGAGAAAAAACTAAATAAAATAAGTTTGATAAATAAAGTTCTTTTGAGTTAAGTATAGGACTAAGCAAGACTATTACATGGTGAAACATTATACAGGTGACCTGTATATATAAATAAATCATCATTATTTTAAAAAAATGCTATTCCGACAGATTAACTATCCAGCTCCAGCATTACGGCATTTTCTAGATATACATTGACTGAACGAACACTTAAGACGCCGTAGTGGCGCCGCTGTCTCGCTCGCACACAACATCTCTTTTTTTAATAAAATTATCTGGGGGCACGGCAGTGGCCCCGGCCAAGTCGAGCGGCAAGGCCACGCCTTACCATCCTTTTCTCGAAGCTATTCAGCGCACTTTCGACCCCCCTGTAACTTTGTTGTGGATAAAGCTAGAAGTTTGAAACTTTAGAAACAAAGAGAGTATAATGATGTTAAGTATATTTCCAAATTTCATTTAATTTGAACATGTGGTTTAAGAATTATTACAAGTCGAATTTCCTTGATTTTGTCACTGACACACTCACCTATACATCTATTCATCTACTCACTATACACCGATCATCAAAATTCTAAGATACTTCTAGCAGACATACGAGCTTGAAATTTTTAACACAATTAGTGTTTAGCCTACATAGCAAGGAAAAATTCAAACATACAACAATTTCAGACCCATTCTCGAGATATAATAACTGCATAAGTAACATTGTAATTTAATACATTTATATAGGATTACAAAGTTAACTTTGCGGTTTTTTTCCAGTTTTCGTCCGTTAAACCGCAAAATTGCGGTTGATAGATATGTATTTAGGTAAATATAGGAAAGTTTTGGTCAGTTGCTTCGTACATTCATCTATTTATATCAAGCACAACAAGTCCGCTCATGTGTAACTACTGTCTTTCTGCTCTAAGGCTTTATTATCAACGCATTAAGATTTGATTACTACTAACGCCCCCCAGGAGAGAAGTTTGTTTAATGGCGTAATAAAATTAATCTAAACGCAAACAACCCGCGACGAGCTTTCTCCCGATTTCAATATTGAGATAAATTTTGGATTTTCATTTAGATTTGTAGCCTATCTGTTGAGGGATAATATTTTGTAGGTGGATTATTGAAATATGCTTTACTCGCATTTTTATGAAATTGGACAAAAATAAAAGATATTTTCAAACCACGCCCTACAAGAGTGAACTAAAAGAAAAGTGGGTACCAATATAAATTCTGCACACCATCAAAAAATCATGCACAGCATCATACAATCATATACAGCATTTATAAGCATCAGCATTTATTTATCAGCATAGCGCAAGATATCACTCGTCTCCAACGCTCAATTTTAGGCCACGAAACAATGACTTACCATAACCTGGACGTAAAATCTAAAACAAAATTCACGAATATAGTGTTCTGGGTCGATTGATACTCATATACCAACAATGAAGAACTTAGATCTAATGTAAATAGGGCGAATTCTGTGTTTGATTGAGAAGTCTAGAGACGTCTATTTTGCCGCTTCGAATTATTTTGAAAATCGAAATTATTTTAATCGAATATGGGGTCTAATTAGATCTGAGGACTGGCGCTACATTCCGTTGATACTTTATCAAAGCCACGAAACGACTATTTATGTCAATTTGAGCATATCGAGTGTACAAATGTACAACAAAAGTCAACACTCACAAGTAGCAAGCTTAGTTAGTAATACTTAACAATATTAATAAATTAGTTTAAGATTATGTAAGTGCTAAATTATATTATTATACAAAAATATAGCCTATGGCACTCAGGGAGTGAAGACGAACATAACGACACCTCACACATCAACATCGGTCAAGCCATTTAGGCTATAGACGATCATAAATAAATATACATACATTCGAAAAACATAATCCTCCTTACACAGTCAGGCACTTTTTACTTTTTACCACACCTTATACTTACTTACTCGTAAAACTTATTAAAGTTTTTATATCTTTCCCTTTGTCATGCAGAAGCAGATTTAATGAAATCTAATATACAACCCCGTTTTAAGTAAAAATACATGTTGTACAAAGTAAATCACTTAGAGAGAAGTAAAGGTTGCGATATTGCGACCCCGCGGCGCAATTTAATAAGCCTGGACTTATGGAGCTAATAGGACGTATTAGACACGCCTGGCTTTGTACGCCCACGCTCCGACTCTGCTTGCTGCTTGAAATGGGTGAATCAAGATCTGTGGCGTAGTAAGTTGGATGAATATACCGTTCTACCGAAAAATACGAAGAGGTATCAGGTAGTAACAGAAGTATGGCAGTATGAACAATGGCTTTATACAAGGTAAACTCTTTTTTGTATTATTTTTTTTAGTTTGTAATTAAAACTACTGGATCACATCGCTTAGTCCGTCTGTCTTTATCCTATTATTATAAAAGCAAAAGTAAATCTGTGTCTCTGTCTGTTTGTAAACTTTTCGTCTAAACTGCTGAACCAATAATTATGAAATTTGACTCTGAGATTCTTCTCGGCCTGGAGAAGGACATAGGTCATATTTTATCAACATTATATAATGATACATAATATATAATGACGTTAACGCGAATCCGTGTGGATTCGCACAGTTGTCTATTATCTACATACAATGTAGGTATGGCTGTAAATAAACTTTTTATTAGGAACGCTTGGAGATATCAAGTTAAAATTAATACAAAAAACGTAAATTTTCAATGTTTCAGAGTTGTACAAAATCTGGCCGGAATCATAATGGTGTAAAAATTCGAAAATTGTTAATATGTTTTTGCAAATAAAAATTCACTATGTAAATGTGTTTTTAGCACATACGGCCTTACCGAAAAACGTTATTTAACTTTAAGCATTGCTTAAAATATTTTGTCAACTTCTCGCTGACACGTGACACTTGCGGAAAGAAGACAGATAATTTAAGACGATGCTTAAAGTTAAGTAGGTAACGTTTTTCGGTAAGGCCGTATATCTCACACACATTTAGAAATAGAGAATAAGTTTGAACGCATATTACAACTGCGAACGTCTTTTTCAAACACATACTTTTTACTAGAGTACTAGTACTTTGTTGTTCTCATGGTTGTGAACTTGAATTGGGGAAGCCTAATAAAATTATACAAATGAAACTCTTATGCCAACTTTATCCAATCTATCGTGATTATTACAGATACAGATTTTATTGGTGAATCATTACAATATGTCACACGTAAAAAAATTCTATACAATAGCAAAATTATAAAATGCTAATAGCAAAATTACGATAGAGTTAATTTCAAGCATGGTTTCGTATTATAGTAAAAAAATATAATTAAACAGTAAAAGCAATATTTTAGTGTGGCTTGATGGTCGAGGTACCTATCAAATTTGAACGAGAAGTGATCCAGCAAGTATCCAATAACTAACTCGGTTGGTGAGGATTCTCAGCACAATTCGATACATAAATAATGGATTCGACCTCGAACCCACCGAGACGAGCAGTTCTACATCTAATAAATTACTGTTGTAGTCTACCTTTCTTTATTGACAACTAGCTGCGCCCGTCGGTGTCACCCGCGTGACGATGAAAAATGCTGATGGTGATGAAAAATAAATATCCTATATCCGTCTCCAGGGGGGCAATTCAGTTATTCAAAACCGGTCCTTAATTGAACCTTGTACGAAACATGTCTATGTCTATGTCTATGTCTATGTCATGTTTCATCAAATGTGTCAATTGTATGACATAAAAGTGACTGAATCAAAAAAGCTATGGCGGCCGACGGGAAACGCTCCACATATGGTTCGGCTATAGAGCGGTCTTGAATAACAGAATTGGGCCCCAGGTGGTCAGGAATATCTGTCATCATCATCATCTCAGCCATAAGAAGTCCACTGCTGGACATAGGCCTCCCCCATGGATTTCCAAAAAGACCGATTGGAAGCGGCTTGTATCCAGCGTCTTCCCGCCACTTGTATGAGCAATATCTGTATCAATTCCATTATAAATGGTTCAGTCGTTTAGCTGTGAAAAGCTTACAAACAGACAGACGACAGCCAGTTACTTACTTTTGTTTCTATAATATTAGTTAGTTTTTTTTTTATACAAGATAGATCTACGATTGACACATGGCTTCCCCCATGGACTTCCAAAAAGACCGATTGGAAGCGGCAGACTCCAGACTCCAGTCTTCCCGCCACTTGTATGAGGTCATCTGTCCATCTCGTGGCTGGTCTTCCTACGCTGCGCTTGCCGGCACATTGTATTGCTTTATACAGCTCTTACTTGATCGTTATTTACTCATTGTAAATAGCCACATTTTGTACCCGTGCTTACTGAAAAAGACCAAAGGAAAAATTTGGGTCACCGATGGCCTCCATTTCTGCGTTTCAATACCTACTTAAAATTCTTCACATCGATGGGGTAAAGGGACAAGTATGCCTTTGCCTACACGTTGGTCCAAATGGTAAATTGTATTGTTAGATCGCATTTTTGAATTTTATTTGTGTGTGTATTAGGCAAAAAACATAAAGAAAACATGCCGTGTGCCGCATTTAACGACGAACGCTTTGTAATTTTTTTTCTAAACCTACATACGAGTACATATATTGGTTTACAAACTAGGATGTCCTAAACTAAAGCACAGAACATAATAGTAATAACTAAGGCGAAACAGTAACTACGAGTAAGTCCTTGCAATCTTTTTCTTAAACTAGCTATTCCCCTCGGTTTCACCCGCGTAATGATTAAAAACGATGATGATGGTGATGATGATGAACGGTGGTGATGATTAAATGTGTCCTATGTCCGTCTCCAGATTCACAGTTATCTGGGTACCAAATTTTACAACAATCGGTTCAGCCGTTTGGTCGTGAAAAGGTAATAAACAGAGAGACAGACAGATTTGCTTTTGCTTTTAACCGACTACCAAAAAGGAAGAGGTTCTCAATTCGACTGTATGTTTTTTGTTTGTTTGTTCAGCGATTACTTCGCCAATTATGACTTGATTTTGATTATCAAACAAAAAAGATAGGTACTTTCATACTTCAGAGGTGGTCCCATATATATTTTATCAAAATCGGTTTGATTTTTTTTGACCGACTTCCAAAAAAGGATTTTCTCGATTCGTCGTAATCTTTTTTTTTGTTTTTTTTTTGTTCCCCGATTATTCGAAGACCCCTGGACCGATTTGAAAAAACATGTTTTTGTTTGAAAGGGTATAATTTCCAGATGGTCCCAAAGAAAAAATTTCAAAATCGATTCAGTATTTTGGTTTTTATAACAAAATAACTAAAAAATATGTCATCCAAGTAAACGAATTGCGTATTTTGAAGTCTGTTTTTAGGTTTTTTTTAAAACGTTTACTTGTTCAACAAAATAACTGGAAATACATGTCATCTAAGTAAATACTTAAAAAGCGTCTTTTGAAGTCGACTTTTTAATTTTTTTAAACTATAATTATATAATATTATAGTTAGGACTTTTATTAAGGGCTAATATATCTAGATTAAAGTAAAATACAACGTAAAAACCACAGCATATATTAAGCTAAGGGTCAGTCAAATCGTGACCACGATTAATTTTCATTAACCTAAACATCGAGGTAAATTACATTAAATATTATGTTTTCATCGCGTGTAAGCCCCAAATTGTGCATATGAATAAGGGTTAACAAAAAAAAATTGCTGTTTTTTCTATATTTTCTGTATTTTTGCGTCTTTGTATCATATTAACCGACTTCCAAAAATAAGGAGGTTCTCAATTCGACTGTATGGTTTTTTCTTGATGTTTGTTACGCGATTACTCTGCCAATTTCGAATCGTTTTTGATGATTCTTTTGTTGTTTGGTAGATAAATACCTCAGAGGTGGTCCCTTATAAATTATTTCAAAATCGGTTCAGTACTTTAGTTTTCGTAATAAAATAAATGAGAAAATTTCATCTAAGTAAACGATGCGGATTTTGAATAAGTTTTTTTCAGTTTTTTAAATTATACATATGAAATAAAACAAGATGTATCTGAGATTTAACAACAAAAAAATCAAATTAAAAAAGTTGATTATAATGATGAGACTAGTAGATACTGTGCCCGTTATTAAAACAAAAATACAGAAACCCAGCAAGTAAATAGGTATTCTAAAACCCGACTACGTTCAATTCGTTTTTTATAAGAAATAGATCTATATTGTTTGACCAAAGCACGTCGATCTAGAAGAAATATATTCACTTTTGAAAATACAAGATTCTAGAGATATAGAGAACGTGCCAAGAAATTCCACTCCTATGCAGTAGGTACGCAACTAGAATAGATTATGGACCGAAATCGCAGGATTCGCAATACAGATTTAAAACTAAAATTACCATTTTATAAATTATTTCTCTATACTGATCCTCATAATCCGAAATAATATAGTAAAATTATAGTTTAAAAAACTGAAAAATCTACTTCAAATGCGCTATTTGTTTTAAAACCCAAACTAATGATTTGATTTTGATGAAATTTCCATGGGACCAATCTAAAAGTAGATCCTGTCAAACAAAAATATAGTTTTTCAAATCGGCTTATAAATGATGGAATTATGTGGCAATGACATAAAAATAAATCTTTTTGAAGTCGGTAAAAAGCAAAAGTAACTCTGTCTCTGTGATCTTTTCACGGTCAAACGGCTGGACCGATTGTTACGAAATTCTGTACAAAGATAGCTTTGAATCTGGAGCATAGGCTACATTTCATCATCATCTTCCCCGTTTTTCATTACTATGCAAGTGAAACCGCAGAACGAAGCTAGTAGGAATAAATAATAAATAAATAAGGAATAAATTTGCAATTCTTGTATACTTGGGTCAGTGATTCGTATCAACATCGGCTAATTAAAGCTAATTTTCTGACAGAAACGATCTATTATAATTCACAATTTGTAAAGTACCATAATGCCATTTCTATAATTGCGAGCAAGGATTCTCCAATATAACATCCGGTCGTAGAGAATACTCGCTTAATCATCCTATTATATTTTAAACCCCTATTAAATTTTAATACCTACTAAACCACCTGAACACACTAGGTATCCCATCTAGACCGGGCGAGGTTACAAAGGGACCCTTTTTCAGCAATTAATTATACTTGTTCCAAGTCATCATTACGCGAGGCCTTTGATTGTGTGCTAGTCGACGTCGAAGTTGAATCACATTTATTGAAGAATAAGTTAAGATTAATAGAAATATTTGTTTTTATTTTTTTTTAAACAAGCTCATATTAAATACTCTAAAATGAAGAAAATAAATTTTATATTGATATAAATAAAAGCTTGTCGTGAAAACACAAACATATTATTTTTTTCAAAAGAACAAATTAACTTTAATTCTAAGCAAATGATAAGAACGCGTCTAAGTCTTTTGTTGGAATTAAATATTACTTAGTAGGTAGGTACGATGTTGTTTGAAATCACGCGACAAGCTTTTTTATCAATATAAAATTTATTTTCTTCGTTTTGGAGCATTTAAATAAAAGCTTGTTTAAAAAAAAAAAAAAAATTTACTAAGACTAAAAAAGAGTGCTTGTCAAGACTATTCAAACGAGTCCAAACTCGACGGTTTTATCTTGTTTAGTTTAGGAGTTCCTATGGCCACCTTCCGTCGCCATCATGAGACCCTGGCTGTCGTGTAGCACAAGAGTGCTTGTCAAGACTATTCAAACGAGTCCAAACTCGACGGTTTTATCTTGTTTAGTTTAGGAGTTCCGATAGCCACCTTCCGACGCCATCTTGAGACCAGCTTCATGGTACCATATCACCACCACCACCATTGGTTTGGTGGCATTGTCACCGAAGTTACGTAAGTAAACCAAATTTCAACCTAATCTAACGACAGGAAGTGGTTCTAATTTACCTCGCAAGATTTGTCCCATACTAACATACTAACAGGGCAAGTAGAATAAAAGCTTTTAAAATGTCAATGTATACACAATTTTCGATAAAAAAGTATTTAAATAAAATTTGCTAACAATCTCGTGTTTTTATTTTGAACAAACAGGTTACTCACGTCTATTCTGAGCCGAATTCTCCGACTATAGAATCAACCGCATGCGGCGGTCTTTTTCAAAAGGAGCAGCGCAGTCATCACTCCCGCAGGACATCTATCTCTAGCAGCTATCTCTCTCGCGCATCACATCATATTTACGCATATAAAATCATTGGTTAGGGTTATTAGAAAAGTGGAAAATGAATTTGTTTATTTAGACAGGAGAAATATTTAAAAAAAGTTTTATTCGGATATTTCTTATTCTGCCGACGGAGTGATAAAAAACATATATTTTCCTACTCCTCGGCCAATTTAAAAAATAATTGTATAATATCAATGTTTCTTCTAAATAAACAAATTCATTTCTCACTTTTCTAATATCCCTATCCAATGATTTTATATGTTTAAAAATGTTGTGATGCGGGAGAGAGATAGATGCGCGCGTTGAACCCGGCCCTTCCATCGTTACACCAATCGTTAAGGTTAAAGAACAAATTGAGTAAAGTGGAACTCAATTTGTTCTTTAACCTTAACGTATTTAAGGCTGTTAGGGTTATGTATATTGAGATAGAAATTCAAAAAGAAAAAGAGATAATAAAGTATTAAAAGTTGTTTAAGTTTCGAAGACAATGTTTTCGCCGCAGGCGTCTTATAACAAAAAAAGGATGGTGTAAAATTTTGCTCCCCTTCTGCAAAAAGTCTTGTAATTGCATTTTGTTAAAGTATTGCTAGCAACAATAATTCTGTCAGTTTGTCTGTTTGTTACGTTTTTGCTTACGGCTTAACACATCTCCATAAAATTTTATTGGTAAATACTATCGGAAAAAAGATAAAATAACTTTTCTGTATCCGAAACGTCGTTTTCACCGAATAATCTGAAACCTAGACGCGCAATCCAAACTACTATGGTGTAAACTGTGACGCAACAGCCTATAGTGACTTGGATTGTGTTGGGACAAAATGCACTCAAGTAGCTTGTGTAATTTTGTATTTTTACCGACAAAGAGAAGGAGGTTATAAATTCGGATACTTTTTGACGTGATATCGTCTTATAAATCGATGAACGCTGACTGCACGCACGAAAAAGCATGACTCAATGTCACGTTCCGCCTGAGCCGAGCGTACAAGCGAGAGCGCGGAACAAGCGATAGAGAGGCACGATCGGTCTAAGCGTTCGCCTTGTGATCTATCATGTCATGACGTTATCACGTAAAATTATCGTCCGTAAACCGACTTTACAGACAACCATTTTTTTATGTTTGCGACTAATTAACTCTGTCATTTATGAACCGATTTGATTATTTTTTTATGTAAAAGGTTACTTCCAAGGTTAAAAGGTTAGGGTAAGGGTTACTTTTAGATGGGTTCCATAGAAAATTTATCAAAATCGATTCAGTATCTATAAGTATATAATTTTTCAACTATAATTAATTTAAAAATGTTTCGGTAGGCTTTCTTAAACTTATGAAGTCGCGGGTGTCAGTAGCTAGAAATCATAAATAGGTATGTATCCATTTTTCGTACATTTTGTACCTTTTTTTTTGTTTGTTTTTCGTACGTTTCGTTTTGGGTCATTTTTTGCGAAACACAAAATTATGTTGGGTTCTCTACAATGACGTGCTTATGGGTGAATATCGAGAAATTCCGCCGGCCTGACCGTTTACCGGAACATAGGTAAGTAGGCATAAGAAAATCCCACTTCGCATAATCTTCAATTTTGTTTCGGCAAAATAGAATCAGTCAGTCCATAAGGTAAGGTTATCTTTTTCTTCAAATTGAAACACACTATGGAAAAATTTGGTTATAGACATTCCGATACTATTAGAAGAATCTATGTTTTGAAGAAAAAAATGTACAATACATCATACATCATATTATATTCCAGCTATAATAAATAAAATAAGCAAGTAATTTAATAAAGCAGTGTCGCAATGCTGCAATCATTCTGGCCACTTTTAACCGACTTCCAAAAAGAAGAAAGTTCTCAATTCGACTGTATGTTTTTTGTATGTTTTTTATGCGATTACTCCGCCAATTACACTGGTCAACAAAAAGAAATTGTTTATTTCCTGTCTTTTTTCTTTTGTTTCTATCTCAAATTGACGCGCATTTTTTAAATATGATTTTTTTTTCTTTAACAGCTTTTATTATTGAGTTACAGCTAACTACCCTTATTTACTATTTTTATTTAGATTTGCGTTTTTTATTGGACACTGGAATATATTTTGTTGTTGTTTTCAATATGGCTTCGTCAAGAAAATGTTGTGTGCTTAATTCCGATTGTTTTTGCTATATTTGTGGTGAATATGTATTTGCAAAATATTGAAAACCTATATCGGACTTTGTAAAAACTGCGTATCATCAATACTTCAAATTAAAATTGTGTAATCAGGATAAGCTATGGGTTCCTCATATTGTATGCCAGAAATGTGTGGTATGTCTACGATTATGGTCCAGTGGAAAAAGAGATGCAGTGATGTTCGTAACACCCATGATTTGGCGAGAACCCCATAATATGATAATTATAATTCATAAACAATTCATAATTATGAATTGTTTGTTCAAATCTGAATTTTGAACAGGTAGTTTCATATAAATTTTCTCAAAATCGATTCAGTTCTTTGGTTTTTATAACAAAACGACTGAAAAAATTTTTTTATAATAATAATGTTTATTTCCACACACAAAGTAAGTACAAATTAACTTAGAAAATAAGGCTTAATAAATTTTAAACTGCTTACTAGCGATATGTACAGTACATATCGCTAGTAAGCTACAACTATGTAGTATGTACAACTATGTAGCGTATGTACGACAACTAAAGCTTAGCGGTGAACCCCAAACTAGGCATAGAGCCTGTATCTTGGGGTTCCAATATCATCCAAGTAAGCTAATTGCATAATTGAAGTCTGTTTTTTCATTTTTTTAACTGTAACGGTCTTAAGTAAACAGGGCCACTAATTCTGTGACTGTAACTATGCCATCAGCAGTGGGCTTTTAGAATAAGTTTTTTTTATATATTAGGTACATAAATTGTTTGATTTTGTTTAGTCTTAAGATGTATATATGGTAGAATTCTAGTGTAAAGTGTAATTCTAGTTTCTATGAAATAAATAATAGATAGTTATGTAAAAAACCGGCCAAGTGCGAGTCGGACTTGCGAACGAAGGGTTCCGTACCATTATCTAGAAAAACGGCAAAAAAATCATGTTTGTTGTATGGGAGCACCCCTTAAATATTAATTTTATTTTCATTTGATTATTTACTTTTAAAGTGTTTATATAACTCAATATTCTGTGAATATTTCAAGCGTCTGCCTGTTGCCATTATCAATTCCGAGCAAAAACGAGCAAAAAATCACGTTTGTTTTATGGGAGCACCCTTAAATATTTATTTTATTCTGTTTTTTAGTATTTGTTGTTATAGCGGCAACAGAAATACATAATCTGTGAAAATTTCAACTCTCTAACTATCAGACTCTAACTATCTATACGGTTCATGAGATACAGCCTGGTGACAGACGGACGGACGGACAGCGAAGTCTCAGGTCTCAGTAATAGGGTCCCGTTTTACCCTTTGGGTACGGAACCCTAAAAACTGAAACGACCATCTTCAAAATACGCAATTTCGTTTACTTGGATAACATATTTATTTCAGTTATTTTGTTTTAAAAACAAAACTATACCACCAATTTTAATAAAAT
The DNA here is from genome assembly GCA_947563715.1 of Lycia hirtaria. Taxonomy (NCBI): domain Eukaryota; kingdom Metazoa; phylum Arthropoda; class Insecta; order Lepidoptera; family Geometridae; genus Lycia; species Lycia hirtaria. Next base: position 3,559,941 of record OX387379.1, read on the forward strand.
TTCTATGAGATCTATCTGAAAGTATAACCCTTATAAACGATAGAGTTGTGACGTGACAAACATTAAACAAGTATCTATATTAAAAGAAAAACAAAATACCTGAATACAGAAAATCGGTTTTGCAGTTTATCATACAATTTTTACGTTGCGCTTGGTTTAGTATACGTTTTTCGTGAGAAAGTATCCGTAAATTAGCTGTAAAAGATTATAAATGCGTGCCTATTCTCTAAAATAATTCTAGTTAAATGACTTATTTATTACGGAAAAGTTCGTTGGAGGTTACGAAAAACGCAATTTTTATTTTTGCGATTGCTGTATTATGATTATTACAAAAAAAATACTATGACACATGAAGACCAATCTTACAACATCTCGGAATTACATAAAAATCGGTCAAGCCGTTTAAGCTGTAGGAGGTCATACAGAATCATACATACATACCTAAATATCTACTTACAGACATACACTCGAAAAACATAACCCTCCGTATTACACAGTCGGGTAAAATACAATCGACTGACCTAATTTTTTGAAGTCGCTTAAAAATGACATTAATATAACTAGCCAAAACTAGAGCAGCTATTGTGTGCAATGACTAGATGCAACTATTTACGAACATATCAGATGGCACCGTAACTCAAAACCGCAATATTTCGAACAAAGGCACTTCTATGTTCAGGTGTCGAGATAACTCTGAACGCAAATTAATAAATTAATTATTATACCATTAATCGAATACGCTTCCACCGCTCCGCAACGAAGGTTAAAAGATAATTATAATTCTATGCTCATCAATTAGTTATTAAATCCGCCGCAAGGAAGGTAATCATCCCGATAATATGATCAGACGTGCCTACACTCGATAATCTGGCTGATTCGCATAATGGGATCAAGTGGTTACCAATTTACCGCATATTATTGTTCGATGAATATCGGAAAATGTGTCTGTTATTTAGAACATGTCGATCGATAAAGTGAGCTTTGATTCAATGGAAATGAATTATTGGAGATTAGTCGATTGATTCTGTAAGCTATAAGTAAGTAAGTAAGTTCGTATAGACTTAGTGACCAGCCCTATTGTCAGAGTTATTAAGCCGCCGAAAGGCCTCTGACTTGGCTATAAGTGAACGCGCAAGTGAAGTGAACTTGCATTTATACTCGTCTTGTTGCTTTAATTCCACTTTCATCAATCGGACTGCTAGATTGTGGAATACGCTTCCTGCGTATATTCTCGATAGATATAAGTAATCTAGTTGTATTTAAACCGCAAGTGAATTGGTTTCTCTAGGTAAGCGCGCTCCATCGTGACCGCAACGTCGCTTAACATCAGGCGAGTTGGCAGTCAAGCGCAAACCTATTTATACATAAAAAAATCAGTAATTTTTTTTCTGGGGCTTATTACAAAATATCGAAAAGTATTTTTTTTGTATTTGATGTGTTTGTGCTTGACCGATTACTCACTTGATGTTAAACGAAGTTGCACTCCACGATGGAACTGGATAACGAATAACAACATCTCGTGATTGCGCATAACACGCAATCACTAGTTTTCAGAATTAGTCTGCAGCTTGCAATTAGTAAGTACTTGTAAGAACAACGTGTATTTCCGATAAACTTTAATAACTCCCGATTTGATATATCTAAATGATTATGCATGTGGCTTCATGAAAATGTTATTTGGTATCCTATTTAAATTAGCAAAAGATACTTACTTAATTACCTATGATACTTTTGTCTAATTAACTACATGATATTATGTCCTCGATAATTTTGTCCGATAATCAGTCATGATTTAGACGTCATTCAAAGTTATTGCTTAAGGTTGAGAGGTCATAAATAAATATTTAATTAATAAGTATATTGTTAGTGTGCAGTGCTGTCAGTTTGATTCTAGTGATAAAGTGATTGTGCTACATAAACTTTCAGATAGGTAAATAGAAAATAAAAGACAAGAACGGAACTGTGCGCTTGCATTTATTTGAAGTTTCTGAGATAGTGCAGTTAATCAGATCTGTGACAGTGACAGTGGCGAAATAACATTTAACAGCATAATCACTCGACACTGGCAACTGCACAAGTGTGCGAGGCCAAATACCTGTGATGAGGAGAAAAAAAAAGACTACGCTATCATTTGTACTGTGTACCACAGCAATTATTGACTATTCATTCATGATACATTTACCGTGAAAGTGTTTTTAAAAACAAACTCTAAATCAAAAATGGAATGGTACAATCGATGACAAATTACATTTGTTTCTATGTTTGGCCTTACCATCGCAATAATATTGAAACTACTTTCTTAGTTTACGTTGAGATAGATACCAACACTTGACTAACAGGAAAAAACATGTTTTCGCCCAAGTGGGAATAAAATATGCTCGCCGGATTGTAAAAGATATTTTCCCATACAAACGCGAGAAAATAGACGAGACAAGCATACATAATGGTACGTGTATTGTTTTAGACGGCATCACGCAATACCTAGCGCGATCATCGTCTCGTATTGTCTATCAATACATAGATATCACGATGTTGGCAACTGTTTCAAGTTTCTACATTCCCTTGTGAATTACTTATAATTGGGTTCGCGTCAAATCGTTTCTCAGTTAGCTCGTATATTAATTACCGAGGGTTCTGTTCCAAATAGAAGACAATTTCAATTATAAAGAGAACTTCTGGACGTGGTTCTCGTCAATCTGTCTCAATCAAGCGACCATTTTAATTTACGAGGAAACTTTTGGACGTGCTTTACATTATTCAGCCGAGCAGACAATAAATAGTGTCCAATTTAAGTCAAGAGGTACCAATCAACGTAATGAGTGACCCTATTAACCGTCAATGTCATACCGTCTTCGCTAAAAGCAACCCACTTTAATCTATTCCATAAATTCGAAACGTTCCCGAAGGAATAGCCGGCAAAGCATGAGCCTCACGCAAATAAGCCTCTAATATCGAATACCATCGCAGGAGACCACGCGAAGAACACGTCTACTTCATGAATCCATAAATCGTTTTAAGTAAATAATGTCAACATTTACATTCGCCGGAATTTCAATTCTGCTCGTCCTGGGCATTCTGAGCAACGCCAAAGACTTATTTCACATAGAGTTTAACTTAAAAAATGCTGACTTGAAGAGGGTTCACGAATTATGGAGGGACGAAGACGCGCTCGCGAGAAAACCATTAAGACGAGATGAGCGTTCCGTACACAAGAGCGATACTTATACGTTGTTCAGTTTCGAAACCGATGACTCTAGAAACAACAGTTTAGTAAACGTCAATAAGACCGTGGAACACGCTATATTGGTTGCCAAGTTCAAGCGATCGTGGCCTGTGGGGCTCTGGAAGGAACATGGATATTTCTCTGAAGACTATTTGGATTTAATTAACGAGCACTGGCTGCAGTTTGCGCCTCCGAACGAGACGTCGCAGAAGTTTCTGGGAACGCTGTATCTATTCTTCGCTACAGTGGGCTGCTGGGGCAATGTTATTGTTCTCATTATGTACATGAGGTAAGTACTTACTTAGATTTATTAAAAAATATTTTATAACATAATATATATTTTCAGGCACATTATAATTATAAACTTAACCGCCGAGTTTAAATTCAACTTAGTATTTTATCCTTTTAATTCTCTGGCCAGCACCAAAAGTGGTGTCAATCGGCCTAAATATCCTATCTTTTGTGCTCTGCTTCCCCGGTAAATAAAGTGGGCGAGATTTTGTGTATGTATGAATGCTTGTTTCAGCTCATTGACCACACGAAGACTTAATAGAACGAAATCATTCGAATTAGGGTAGTTTAAAAAGTTTCATACACTGTTCGAATATGGTTTTTATGAAATATTTGTATGTAGTTTCATATAACAATTTATTATAGTATATAGAAACAATCGATATTAAAGTATGCTATTTCATTAGCTTGGATAACATATTTTTTCCAGTTATTTTGTTATAAAAACCAAATTACAAAATTGATTTTGATGAAATTTCTATGAAATCAATCTAAAAGTAAGTATGTCAAATATGATCAAATAAAAACGAAATTCTAATGACAAAATTATAAACATAAAAAAAAAAACAGAATTGAGACTTAGCATTAGACATAGAATTAGACATAGCTATATATAAGACTAGATCGTAATTATTCATTTGGAATGCCTTTCGGCGTTCCTTAGGTAAATGAAAAAAAGCTGACGCTCATTAGATGCAAATTAGACGGGAGGGTCAACCTTATCAGTAAAAGTACGTGGACCGCCGACCGTACGTGTACTACTAACTTTACTGGTAGATAAACGCAGAATATCCGTAGCGAGCATATATCGCACATGTGTCCTAAATTAACTTCAATTTTAATATATTCAGCCCAAATTAATAAAATCAAATGTTATACCTGAAAATATTAATTTTGGGTAGTTTAATCCTTGAGGCATATTTACCCTAAAACTTTGGTATGCTTCTGGAATTGTACCTGACATCTTGAACAAAAGGTATTTTGTGGCAGTTATAGATCTTAGAACCTAGGGATAAAGTCACTGTGTAATCGGGTAAGAGAAAGCAGGCAAAATAAGTTGTGTGAATTTGTATGCTTCCATAAACGCGATGATTACGGCCATAGGTTATTAACTTATTATAATTCATATATTTTCAAAAAACATGAATATCTAATATAATGTCTACTACTTGTCACCAAGATTTGCACTACAACAAATAGGACAAACGGTTCCACCAATAAAGACAAAAATGACCTAAGTAGATAGACATAGATATATATATTTTTTCATGGAAGAGTACTGTGTCCGCTACAAACCAGTTCCAGCTCAGCATACTGCTGGCTGCGAATAGCCGGATCTGACCCCGTATTCTGAACCCATTCGGTTTCGGAATTGATTCGATATGTATATCTCCGTCTCTGGCATTTCCATAGATAATGACAGAGACGGAGATATACATTCCGAATCGATTCCGAAACCGAATGGGTTCAGAATAAAGGAGCTGGTCTTCCACTGGAACAGACGGTGATGAGTACATCTTTCTTTTTCACGCTTGCTACAATCCCATTACGCTGTTTCACTGGAGAGTGAATGAGAAAGAAATGTGACGTACTCTATTTATTGCTTTCTGTCTCTACGGTGACTGATCCCTTGCGAGCAGGGACCGGTACCGGTTTACAAAATGTCTAATGATACGAATGGTCCGATAAGCGGATGAGTCCGAAGTAATATGTTTCTAAGAAGCTTTAAGTAACATTTTGCTACAAATACAAAATACAAACAAAGGGATTCCTAAAGATTGTATCGTTCTGATCGCTTACAAAGATATGTATGATATACGTATGAAATAGTACGAGTATATATCTCTCCCTCTCTCGCACTGTTTCTTTCTATTTCTCTCGTGGGAGGTGTATCTGTGTGTTTGGGTGCGTGTGTATGTGGAAATACGTATTTATTTGTATTTTACCCGACTGCGCAAGAAGGCGAGGGTTATGTTTTCGATCATACATACAATAATTGTGTGTATATACGTATGTATGTTTCTATATTACCTCCTATAGCATAAACGGCTGAGTCGATTTTGATAAGCGAGGGGTCGTTAGATTCGTCTTCAATAATACAACTCTCGCAAAAATAAAAACAATGGGTTGCACTCCGGGAGTGCCGGCAGAAGTCAAAACTAAAAAATAAAATAGCAAAAAGACTGACTCGTAAAGGATTTGAACCTCCGCCCTCCGATGGACAAATTGAAATTTATATCGGTGCTCTAACCTATTGAGCTAACGAGTCTTACGTGCATGTGTCGAAAATAAGCATTCGGCGCAACGAAATGACGTCATGCTAGAAGGACAAACTTGTACATACTCGTACAATAATTAACTTTAAATGCAGAACGTTAAAATAGGTTACTGACTAAAATAATGACGTCATGTTAGAAGGACAAACTTGTACATACAATAATGAACTTTGAATGCAGAACGTTAGAATAGGTTTCTGACTGTCCGTTTTACGATCTGACGATTTGACACGAGTTTAACATTTTTTACCCATCCCAAAAATGCACAACGCCGCTAAAGAAGTTTTCACTTCAAAAATGTGCATTTTTGTAACTTCCAACGATTTTTTTCGTAACAAGCTAAATGATTTTAGAAATAAAGGAGCACAAAGTGCAATATTATATTATAATTAGAATTTACTTAATTCGAAGATAACGCTTTGCATAATTTACGTGTATTTACCGTTGTCTTTAACGTAAATCTAATTAATAGCTAGAGCGTGCTGGGAATGTGTCTGGCTCAGAAATATAATAAGATACAAGATTTATAATATTGTCTAGTTACGTCCCGCCAATTTTCTATAGTTCATTTCCAGTTTTTCCACGGTTTTTTGGGTATCCAAAATATAAATTCTCATGAATTATACTATTCTTTAATTAATTGTTTAGTCAATCAAACACACAAATATAGAGATTTTAGCGGTTTTTTTACAATTAGGTATTTATGTGTAAATTACACCTTAATCTGATGTGTATTTTAGTTTATTATTTACAAATAGCTGCACCCTGATGAGATGATGATGAAATATAGAGTATGTCTTTCTCAAGTGAGTCAGCTATTTACCAAATTTTATCATGATCAGTTTAGTCGTTTAGTTATGAAAATCTAACAGACAGGTCGAGTTTTAAACTAACTTTTAATATGAAAAAAGAAACATCAAAATTATATTTAGGGATAGAAAAATAACTGTTGTATGAAAAAATTTTGAAATTAAGAAAACACATTTTTGACATTGTACATTGACAATATCAAAATTTATTTTCTTAATATTGAACAGTGACGTCACTAGTCTAAGGAAAAACGTCAAGAAGTTTTTTTTAAATATTTAATTTAAATATTTTGTGCCTCAATCACGAGACGATATAAGTGAGTCGCTCGTCTGATTTTAAGTTCGCGCTTGCCCATAACAGTCCAATACTGCTCAAAAGTTTGGTGTAATTTAAAACCCTATATGGCAATGAACTGCGCTCGTCATTCTCATAAATTATTACTTTTCTGTGAACTACATCTTAGAATTTTGAAGGCTTAAGTCAATAGATATTGTCTTCTAGGTCGACCTGATCTGCTCAATCCTTCGCCACACCGTCGCTTACCAACATTATCCCATCGTGTGGGGTGTCGTTATATAGGTTAATAGTCAAAAATATTGCGGGTGTGCGAAAACAGATTTATCTCAATTTAGGAATTTTTATTCTAGTGTTAAGTCTGTTAATATTTTTTTTGAACATACATTTTGGCCTAAAAAAATATTTTCTTATAATTTTAATAACTACACGTTTAATTTTAATACCAGGCCATTTTGGTCTACAAAAATTATACTACCTACTTACCCAGTGACACAAAAAAAAACGTATCTATCGACATTTCCCATGCGTCATTAAAATCTCCACATGCGATTGTTTTCTAGAGCATCACAAAGGAACAAACATACACACATACATACTAACACAGACTGATAGGTACAATACCCTCCTTTGTCCTCCTTTTTTATCCAGTCGGATAACAAATACAAGGTATTATGTAAAAGTAAAATGTATTTTATCAAGAAATTAACAATGCTACCTACTGCTGTAGGACGAGACCCTGAAAAAACCTTTTACTCTGTATTACCGACGGAACTATTCCGTAGAGCTTGGATCTTTTTAGGCTTGTTACGTATGTGCCCAGGTCTGTTTTTTATAAATAAAAGAAACTCGCACAAACTAGCTGTGCTCAGCGATTTTACCTGCTATTTTACAGAAATTATTGATCCACATTCTTGTTGCGTACTGCACAATTCTTCTCCGCAATTCTTTTCCGCCATCTCTGTCTTCTGAGACCTACAATCTTGGAATTTTCAAGGCTAGATTGAAAAGACATCTTCTAGATTGACGAGCTCCATCCTCGGCCACCCGTCGCTTAACATCAGGCGAGTTGGTGGTCAATCGTAGATTTATATTGTATAAAAAAACATTTATTTCAAGATATAATTATAGTTTAATAACGGAACGGAACGGATTCCATTGTCAGAACTGGACCAAATTGAAATGGGACCACACGGGAAGCACCAGCTTTCAAATAAAAAAAGAATCATCAAAATCGGTTCACCCAGTCGAAAGTTATGAGGTAACAAACATTAAAAAAAGTACAGTCGAATTGATAACCTCCTTTTTTGAAGTCAGTTGCAAAGCAAAATCAATTCTAGCTATCTGTCAATGACATTAACACTTCACAAACTCAAACTCTAATAACACGTCTACTAAGTTTAGATCTAATTTCACACACTCGGAAACTTTGCTATAATATTGATTAAACTGATTTTATGACAATACGGAAGTTCCACAAAATTATCAAGATATGAAGTTAATGTCCTATGACGTCATCACTAATTAAAAAGTATAGGTACTTACATGATTTTTCTTTTTTGTTTACATGGTGAATGGAAGAATACATTTATTGTTGCCGCGTTTAATTTAAACGATTGCTGATTATTTTTGTATGCTTATTTATGTAATTATAAATTAAAATGTATTTATTTTATTTTTATTTTATTTATTTAAGTATACAAAACAGAATATAGCCTAACATAATATAAGATAACACGTGACAATCGATCAGAACCAGACTATAATCCAAAGCATGTATACATCATTTGAGCAAACACATTTTAGGTATTAAATTGAAACAAAGGGGAAAAAAGAGAAATAGAGGCTATGAATATTTTGTAACTTTACATAGGTGAATATGTGTAAACAAATCTAAATTTTATTCATTTTGCAATTGATTTTATTTTGCAATCTATTTTATGTATTAAAATTATCAAAATAAAATGATTATTAAAATTATCATGACGACAGCGTGTCAGCTCCATATCTCGAAGTACCATACTTATATTATACCTATATTATGCTTACATGCACAAAATATACATGACGCAAACTGTGAGCGAAATGTTTTGTTTTATACATTTTAAAGACTGCAATCTCTTAAGTGCAATCGTGAGAGTCAAGAAAATATTTAAATTCCTTTATAAAAGTCCCGCACGGGAAGTAGAAGCTCAAGTACTCACACACTTCAGGAATCACGGCTGTAACCTGGAGCCATAAATCAAAGCAAGCCAGAGGATGTGCTATATTCATTCGCGATTTATAACGTACTTCAAACGAGCAAATTAAATACCTATGAAAGATCTGGAGACTCGAAAAGAACGATCACAAGTGAAATATGATATTATTTCGCCGTTCTTTGCGCAATGTCATATTTACGTAACTTTTCAAGATGTTCTAGTAGGCGAGACGGTAGCACGGTGTCAGTTTTAAGATCATTGTGCGCGCTATGCCCATTTTTTGCAATATGTTACTCAATTTTGCAAATCTAAAGGAAAATAAAAAATATAATCTGACGATAGCATGTTGCCTACTTTAGCACTTCAAATTCACAACTTTACAGCGATGTAACTTACTGATAGGTACTCGTATTGATAATCTGACATGCGTCTAGTCTAATCCCATGTGTGTATTTTTCTCAGTTGTCGCGGCAATTATTTTTTTCGACATACACATATGGATTTTGAATTTAATCATTTCTTGGAATAGCCCCGTATTCTTTTTCCGTTTTCCCTTGATTTAGGCAAAATTTACTTTCATTGATGTTTTCTCTATAATATGTATAGGTACACAATTCAGTTCGAGTCGAGAGAGTAATAATAAATTAAATTGTTAATAATACAATCAGGTTCAGATAGATTTTATTTTAGTGCATAAATAGAAAATTTCAATTTAGAACTTGGCAGACGTAGACTGTTAATAAAACGAAAACAGGTAAATGTGGCTACAGTTTTAGTAAGTGACGTGCACACGTGTTATCCATCACATTATAAATAGAACTCTTATATTCACTAGAAGCTTGAGATATGTGTGCAATAAACCGTGTACAAAACTGCCGCATCCGACAGAAAGTGTCGTCTCTGTTCCCCACTCAACTATGAGTCGAGTAACATTTTGTCTCGGAAAGCTCCGAGCGCGGTCGTGTCTCATTACAGACCAGAAGGCGCGAAAACTTTTCACCAATGCGTTGTTAAAAATGACAAAAGTTGTCAAAATTATGACAATCATATTTTCGTCTCTAATATTATGCATCAACGTGGAACACTTTAAAAGTGAAAACAGTTTGATACAAAGTGATAATTCAAGTGTTAAGTTACCAGAAACAGTGTTACCGTTTAAATGTAAAGAAGAATTTTTATGGCATCGGCTGGATCTGAGGCTTTGGAAGCGGCGACGGAGGATGTCCAGTTATTTATCGGAAAAGCATAAAGAAAGGTCTATGTTGAATACAGTGGGAGAGTTGAAGTCATCACGAGTTGAAGATACTTCTACAGAGATGACGGAACGAGAGCTCCTCATAGAGAAATTCAAAGAGCGCTGGCCACTTGGTCTGTGGAGGAGATACGGTCTCTTTACCGACAACTATCTTCTATCCATAAACACTCACTGGCTGCACTTCCCTCCACCAGACCCTAGAGTTCAGTATGCTCTAGGCAGCATCTATCTCATCATGCTGAGCATCGGATGCTTCGGAAATATTTTGGTCCTCTTTATGTATTTTAGGTACGTAACCTTAATCGGATATTACTTTTCCAAACAATAGCGAAATCAAATTTACTCGCAAACAAATTTTAAACAAATCAGATTGAATTTCCGAAACTCGTACAAAACCTACGGAGAGCTTAAAGTTATTTGTGTTTGTAAAATGTACGAAATTAATATAAAATGCCAAATAACTAAACGGTTTGATAGCGGTTATTTTATTATTTCCTATTTTAATTACCTGATAAACTGATTTTATTTTATTATCAGAGTGCTTCATTTCTATTCATTTTTACTAACTTTTTTTACATATTTCATACATTGTTCTTATACCTTCATCGTTCTTATGACATCGATAGTCTGATGGGTGGGAAATTCACCTAGTAGTAACCAGTTTATAAAAAGTTTAAAGAAAACTTTTTAGTTTTAGTTTAGTTTTATATTTTTATATTTTTTTACCGTGTCGAGACACACGTATAGGGTTCCGTAGCTAGTTTAAAAAAATGGTTGGATTAAAGTTACATATTGACTGGCCTCGCAGCTCATTGATAGTATGTCTGCCTGCTAAGCCGTAGGTAGTGGGTTCGATCCCCACCCAGGGCAAACATTTGTATGATAAGCATGGATGTTTGTTCTGTGTCTGTTTCTATATGTATAATAAGTACCTATGTATTTAAAAAAAAGTATAAAGTATTCTATCAGCCATCCATTTCCATAGTATAATAAGCTTTGCTTAGTTTAGACTACAAAGTGTATGTGAGATATCCACCAATATTTTATTTTTAAATAAAGACGTTTTGATTAAAAATACATTTATAAAATTTTGTCGACAATTACAAAATTGAATTCTTTAAATTTATTAAAGTATAAACATATGTACCTAATACAAAATTTTGATGATTATTAAAAAAATCCCCTACCCAAAAAGAGGGGTGTTATACCTAAGTTTGACGTGTGTATCTATGTCTCTGACTGTGGCATCGCGTTTTTTTTTGTTTGAAAGAGGATTTCATCGAGATCATCGAGGCTGATAGTCTCTGAGTAATATGACTGTGACATACGGACAGACATACAGACGGACATGGCGAAATTATAAGGGTTCTTCGTAGTTACTACGGGACCCTAAAAAGTATGGCCTGTATTGAAACACCATTACAATACATAATTATAACATAACTTGTATTTACTATTACTCATAAATTGTATAAAATCACAGACATATTATAAAATATCGTTAATCAGTAAACTAGAATCACCAAACGCGCTACGTAAATCTAGGCCACCGAAAGATATTTTTGGCAAGATTTGACTTATTTACGAGAGTCCCATAATTCATTTACCTTCTAAAGATACCAATCAGGATGTCACGCCGTAGCGGCGTGACGTTCTTCAAACTTTATCGAGGGGGTTTATTGGAAAAGTGCAAACGGGTCGAACAGTTGCGAAAACATTAAAGGAAAACCTTCGGGGGAAAGTTTTCTGACGCCACCGCTTTCCTACATTTTTGGGACAGTCAAAATTGGCACCTTTACGTTCTATCATTTTGAACGTAGAAAAATGTTGTAGATGTGTGGATCTACAGCCGGTTCCACAGAAATTTGTTTTCGTGTCATTGACAGTTCAATAATTTCGTATATGGTTAGGGCGTAGGTATACTGAACTCTACATATAATAATAATAATAATAACGGTTTAATTGCGAAGAGCCTCGACCAACATCTCAAGAGGCTCTCGCTTGATAGTTGGATCAAGGGTCAGATACAAAAGGCAGTCATCCTAGACACGGCGCGCATTGTCAGGAGATTCCTCAGTTTGTAGCCCTTACCGTCGACAGCTTGAGCCTTGCCCCGCTGCCGGCGGGACACTAGTTTTAAGTTTTTTACAATATTTATGTTCTTTTTTTATGTTTATATTTGTATTGTAAAAAAATTTAAATTAAGAATCTAAATAAATAAATGTGTATAATAACGACATCTCAAGAGGCTCTCGCTTTTAACCAAAAGTAATAATTATTGTACTAAATTATTGTCTTATTTAAACACTAGCTAAACCCCGCGGTTTCACCCGCTTGGTAATAAAAAACGGTGACGCTGATGAAAAAATAAATAGCCTATGTCTGTGTCCAAGTGCTCAGCTACATCTGTATCCAAATTCATAACAATCGGTTCAGCTGTTTAGCTGTGAAAAGGAAATGGAAAAAAACAGACAGACGACAAACAGAGTTACTTTCCCTTGTTATAATATTGATTAGATCTGTAAACAAATGATTCTAGCGACATTAAAGCTACAATTGATTTTGCATAACTAGATAAATGCTTTGTCTACCGGGAAAAACGGGTTCGTACAATTTTCTATGGAATCTGGCACCCGCCGCTATTTTGACCTCAGGTTTTTTTTTACAAAAAAAATAAATAATTAATAATTAATTAATAAAATAATTGATAAAATTAATTATTAATATACAAAAAAAAATGTCATGGATTATTGTTTCCTATATATTCGTAGTAATAATATAAGAACAATAAAAATCATTCAAAATATAGTAAATATATACGTTTGTATTGGTATACATTACTATTCAAATAATAAATACAACAAAACAATATACAGATTCACATAACTAAACTACTACACAAAAACCATATCGATTACCCCAGACCGATAAAGGTCTAAAGACAATCCAAATGCTCAAACCAGTGGGCAGCGTACCCAGCATGCTGCCCATTGCCACGTTGAATGGCAATGATTATGCGTTGGGCCAGATACGCGCCAATTATAAATTGGCTGAGAAGTCGTAAAATATATGTTTTTTCACTACTCCGTCGCCAGTATACATAAGTGACATCTGAATATTTTTTTAAAATATTTCTTCTATCTAAATAAAGAAATTCATCTCTCACTTTTCTAATATCCCTAATCAACGCTTTTATATGTTTAAAAAGGTTGAGATGCGCGAGAGAGACAGATGCGCGCGTTGATCTCCACCAAAAAAAAACTGCAAAGATCACAGTTATTCGCCGGGATAATTTGACTCTTCGCTCTTTTCAGTATAAATAGAAAAAATGGTGTGGAAATTACCTATGAAAATGATTATGCAGTGTTACTTCACCTCGCACCTCCTTGTTCTAGAAATGTATAAAAACTTATCTTTGCATTTGTGGGAAAAGATGTTTGGAACAAGAAAATGTGTCAGACAGCGAGGCGTCATGGAAAGATATAGAATTATAGAGTTGTGGGCGTGGCGTGGCAATGAAATGTCGACAGAATTATGTTAATGTTATATTTATATTAAAAGGGATATTATAAAATGATGAAAAATACTTATAGCGACTAATGCTTTGCGAAGAAAATTGAGCGAATCGAATAGGTACAGATAGTACTGATATGGGCGAATAGAAATGGGTAGGAATTTGAACGTGATCTTTATTTTCGTCAGACTATTAGTAAACTTAGGATATTTTATTGCCCACTTTAAAGCGTCTGGCAGAAATACCGGATGGAAGTGTCTGGCAATATTCATATTATTATTACTATATCTAATGATATTGTGTACGACATACCTATATTTATGCATGTATACAATATGTGCATACTTAAAAATCAGCTGTCAGAATGTAAGGAAAGTTAACTATGTTTTTTACACCTTTACCGGCTAATATTTGACAAGCCTCATGGCTCAGTGGTAGTACGACTACCTCCTGAGCTGCAGGTCGTGGGTTCGATCCCCACCCAGGGCAAACATTTGTGTGATGAGCATGGATGTTTGTTCTGTGTCTGGGTGTTTCTATATCTGTATACAAGTACTACTCAGTACGACTCATTTTGTTCGTCGCAAAATAAGTACTGGTGGTCCTGGAGTTTTCGGGACATAAACGTTATCAGATTTCGATTATGTATTCTTTAAACTTTCGAGCGACTGAAAGGCGTAAAAAGTAGTCATGAAAAAAGTTTTTACAATTTTACATAAAATGAGAAATCTTTAATATAACAAAAAAACATAATTCCCAAAAACGTTCGCCCGTTTATCGGTTCGCTTGAGATAAACTAACGGTCCTGATGCGAAGGAGTTTGAAATTGTAAGTAAATTAAATTAAAATGCAAACATTTCAAAAATAGCTTTAACAATTTTGAAAAAAAAAAACTTACAATAATAATAATATTTATTAATAAACATCAAGCACTGCCCCGCTGCCGGGGGCACCCTAATTTTTTGGGTTTTTTCAAATAATTACTATGTAACCATTACATGAAATTTATGCAATTCATTTCATGTAAAAAAAAAACTAAATAATAACGTGAATCTATAATAATATAATAATGTCTTTATTGCGCATATGGGTACAGTAGGTGGGACATCAGGTAAAAAACATAGCTCTCCATATTCTGCCTTACCGGCGTGCAAATCTATTTCAAGCGGCTCTCAGTTGATGGTTCGTCAAGGGTTGGATATAGAAAGCAGTCATGGCATGTCATGGCAGCAGAATGCCTCGTATTTTCAGGAGGGTATATCAGGAGTCAGAGGAGACTAATCCTGTAGCCGCTACCGTCAGCAGCTCAGGCGCTGCCTCATCGCCGACGGCAATAACTATGTTTAAGTTTTTATAATAGTATTAATAGTTATACCTATTGTCTTATTATTGAAATATTGTAACACATTAGATTTAAGACTGATAAATTATATGTAAATAATAATTATAACTAAATGCAAAGTTTTGCTGCTGCAAAGTTTTGAGGGTCAAACCATATCTTATGTGAATTATAATAATTCACATAAGATATGGTTTGACCCTCAAGTAAATATGAATGTATTGGCAATTCATAGATCAAAATCTTCTAAACAGTTTAGGCCACAGAAATTAATATAGAAACATGAAAAATAAACACACCCGGAAAATATTGACCTTCTTAGGTGGTCCAGTATAAGCTATCTCCAAATAAAATAGTTACATCCAAATGAATCGGCCTCTGGACAAGAAATTCTATGTTTATTTGATGAGATTTGTGATGCGACAAACGCTAATCTCATCTCACTTGTCACTGTTATTATGAATGTAAAAGTTTGTGTGTGTGTGTAGTTTATACTTTTTCGCGAAGACGGTTCAATAGATTAGGATGAAATTTAGATTGGAGATAGCTTAATCCTTGGAATAAGAATTAGACTATTTTTTATCGCGAAAAATGCACTGTTTCTGTGAGATAGTGGGCTCTCTTTATGATAGTGGAGGGAGTTGCGGAGTGCAGCTAATGACATCACAACTAGCTTAATATAAAAATAAATCCGTTTTGCATGGAGCAGATCACAGTATTAGCAACTGGGGGATTCTTTGAAATTATGATAGGAAAATAACTAAAAATCATAGATCAACAATAATCCCCGATTTGTAGACTAGCTGCGTTCCGCGATTTCACTCGCGTAGTTATGAAAAACGGTGATGATTATGATGATGATAAGTAGCTTATGTCCGTCTCCAGGTCCAAAGCTATCTCTATACTAATTTTCATAACGATCGGTTCAGCCGTTTGAGCGTGTAAAGGTAACAAAATTAGCTTTTATAATATCATAATGAAATTGTGAAATTAATGAATGTACTGGTGTTTTGAAATACATTTGATGTATTTCAAAACACCAGTACATTCATTAAAATAACAATATAATTAGTTGTCTTTTATGTAGTCACAAATCTTATTTTTAGTAGACTATAGCTTCAATTTAGACATTGATGGTAGCATTGAAACAAGAAAACACTAAGTATCAATTGTTCATCCTTTCCTCCTCTCCATAAGAAAAGATAAAACCACGTCGTATACTCTTATCACTCGGAGCAATCACTTCTTAGCAATTGCATAAATAAATAAAGGGGAGCGGCGCCACAAACAACAAACAAGAATCATAATAAATATTAAGTGGTATAAAGCCAGCAGTTACAGCGCGTAAATAAAACAAACACCTGTTCGAACTATTAAAAGAGTTTTATCCTTTCCGCATTTGGAATGAGCTCTCTCAGTATACACACAGTTCTGGTGCAAAAACTATCGTTTATACAGATGTAAAGACAGTTCAAAAATTACACACCCACGACGGGACAACAACGACGGACAGGTATATATCTAAGTATGTAAAACGCTCAAAAGGTCGAGTAGGTAACTATCGTTTAACTCGTTGAAAAAATGCGGTTTTAGTGGGTCGTGCATTAACGTGATGTGTTAAGTCCAAAAACAGTTCACCAACAATCAAATAGATAGGTTTTCCCCAGCTCTGCGTGGCAAGCCTTAGGCCGCTAGCAGACGGCGTATTTTAAACGCACAGACGATGCGCATTTCAGGAACGCGCGTCGTTCAAATCTCGTTTGAAGCGCGTATAATGTGCGCGTGTATCTCGCTTGAATCTAAGGCTAAACTGGCTAGTAAAAAGCTTGGCATCATTAATAAGGTTAGGCGATACTTCTCACCGGGACAACTGCTTCATCTATATCAAGCACAGGTCCGATCGTGTACGGAGTACTGCTGCCACCTTTTGATGGATCAGCCAAGTATCAGCTGGAAGCTTTAGAATCAGTGGACCGACGAGCTTTGAGGTTAATCGGTGACGATAAACTAGCTGCCAAGAAGCTACTTAGTCTCGAGCACCTTCGTAAAGTAGCATATCTGTCTATTTTCTACAGGATTCATTTCGGAGAATGTGCGCAAGAGCTTCACGACCTAATTCCACCCTCCCCATTTCACTAGAGGACTAGCAGAAAGTCGGCGAATTACCACCCATTTCTCGATGAAATGCCAAAAATCCGTACTCAGCGATATCGATCCACATTCCTGTTGCGTACTGCACAAGAATGGAATTCGTTGCCGCCATCTCTGTTTCCAGAGACCTACAATCTTGGAATTTTCAAGGCTAGAGTGAATATATATCTTCTAGATCGACGAGCTCCATCCTCGGCCACACCGTCGCTTAACATCAGGCGAGTTGGTGGTCAATCGTAGATCTATCTTCTATAAAAAAAAAAAAAAAAACGTGCGTTAGCAGCGCGTCGTCTGCGCGCTTAAAATACGCCGTGTACTAGCGGCCTTAGGTAAGGTAATCGCTTGACTCGTGTTCAGTTGCGACACATCGGGCAACGCTGGTTCGACGCTTTGTGTCGTGGCTTGTGAACAGTGCCATCCTGTGTGTATATAAATTGCAACACCAAGTTATAAAGCCAAGCTATACTAAAAGGCCTTAACAATATGTCTTACTCGCAAATACTGCCATGATTTTACTTCTTATTCAATGAGCATAACATTACCTCTCTATAGATAGAATCTCATTGTTGCGCTTTGTTTCGCTAATTCGAAATATTTATATTTATTTCTTACTAGACATTGTACCTACTCTTCCATGCTAGACTGGGAGAAAAGAAAAACATAGGATGTACCAGCTGCTTCTCTTCTCGCGCATACTGTAAAAGTCAGTTATGGGACTTGTTATCTATGTTTATTGTATTTCTTTTCTGTATTTTCTATATTTTTAATCGACTTTCAAAAGGGAAGAAGTTTTTCATTCTACTGTATGTTTTTTTGTATGTTTGTTCAACGATTATTTCGTCAATAAATAACGAATTGATTTTTATGTTTTTTTTGTAGGTCATACTTCAGAGTTGGTCCCACACGAATTTTATCGAAATCGGTTCAGTACTTTGGTTTTATAGCAAAATAACAGGAAAAAATATGTCATCCACGTAAACGAATTGCGTATTTCGAAGTCGGTTTTCTCAGGTTAAAAAACTTACGGTCGAATTGAGAACCTCCTCCTTTTTGGAAGTCGGTTAAAAATATAAAGAAATCTTTGTTCATATATTTATGTATGTAGATGAAACACTCTCTCGGCGTGTCCTCTTATTCTAGTATTCTATTAGAAAAAAATTAATATGATCACATGAGAAACAAACGCAGGCCTATTTTTACCAACTTCAAAAAGAAGTTTAACAATTTGGCTGTGTTTTTTTCATTTCGTTTCTTTTTTATGTTAGTTACCGCATAACTCTGTTTACGAACCGAGTTAAATAAATATATTTATTTGAACGGATATACATTCAGATTGGTCCCATAGAAATTTCATGAAAATCGGTTCAGTAGATTGGTTTTTAGAAAAAAGAATCGTATTTTAAATTCGGTTTTTCAGTTTTTTTAACTACATAGAAATATTCAATACTACAATACTTGTGGCTGGGTTGATGATGATGACTACACATATAAACACATCAATAATACATATTCTAATCTGCCATTTTTGCCGTAGGCACATCGAGAATTAAATTCATAACTCTAATGAAATAGGTTACCAACAATCCTTTAAGCCTTTTATACCATAATGAGCTTTAATTAAGCTTTCGACAGTCATTTGAATTTATCGCAAGAAATTCGTGAACATTATACCCACTAGGGATTTGAATCATATGCCATCATTATCAACATCACATATGAAGCTGAGAATTCATAATGTAGGTTAGTACATAGTTGCTTTATTAACTAATACATGTAAATAAGTATTTTAAATATACTACACTTTACCAAAAATATTTACATTTTAACAGTTGGTTCTAAGAGAAAATAGCTCTCGCTCGCTAGTAATTCAATCTTTGAACACTAGATGGCGATCAAACAAATAATAAGGACAACAGTCACCAGCCCATACAGACAATAAATAAATTCGTTCAAATATATACGTACATATATGAACGCACTTATACGCACGTATAGGTACTTAACACTCATGATCAAAAACATCACCATCATCATCTCAGCCATAAGAAGTCCTCAGCTGGACATATGCTTCCCCCATGAATTTCTAGAAAGACCGGTTGGAAGCGGCTTGCTACCAGCGTCTTCCTGCCACTTGTATGATATCTTCTGTCCACCTTCAAAAACATATCCACAATCATTCAAAACACGTACTCACTCAGACTTCATCATCATCATTATCTCAGCCATAAGAAGTCCACTGCTGAACACAGGCTTTACAAGGACTTCCAAAAAGACTGACAGGAAGCGGCTTGCTTCCAGCGTCTTCCCGCCACTTGTATGAGGTAATCTGTCCATCTCGTGGCTGGTCTTCCTACGCTGCGCTTGCCGGTGTATGGTCTCCACTCGAGAACTTATCTGCTTCATCGACCATCAGTTCTACGTGCTATGTGCCCTGCCCACTGCCACTTCAACTTGCTAATCCGCTGACCTCAAAGACTTATTCACCCATAATCACATTAACATATTAATCCGTACTCAGCGATATCGATTCACATTCTTGATGCGTACTGCACAGGAATGGAATTCTTTGCCGCCACCTCTGTTTCCTGGGGCTTAAATCTTGGAATTTTCAAGGCTAAAGTGAATAGATATCTTCTAGACCGACGAGCTCCTTCCTCGGCCACACTGTTGCTTAACATTAGGCGAGTTGGTGGTCAATCGTAGATCTTACATAAAAAAACACAATCACATCACATAACATCACATTTACTCTAGATACATTCCAAACTGTGACAGTCATTATCCTGGAGATAACTCTCTTAGCTATATTACAGGTTTTGCTCACATACACAAAGTGCTGAACCTACGACCAAAATAAGATGAACTCTGAACTAGACTAAGACAGTCCAGTCGAAAAGTTCCTTAAACTAATTCACCCTTACCATCAGCCATTATCTGTACCTTTCTCTTTGTTCTCGAATCTCATTTACCTTAATAACCCGTTATACTATTAGCGATGTTCTAATACAAGAAGATAAGTAATATATATATATGCGATTTGATACTGTTTTTACCCGACTGCGTAAGAAAGAGGGTTGTGTTTATCGAGTGTATGTATGTTTGTATGAATGTAAGTATATATGTTGGTATGTATGTATGTTTCTATATGACAGCCTACAGCCTAAACAGCTTGACGGATTTTGATGTACGAGGTGTCGTTAGATTCGTCTTCACTTCCAAAGTGTTATAGGTTATTTTTTTTAAACTACGAACACACCTTTTTTGGATCTAAGATATAATGAGCTCCCAGTCCCAGTAAAAAATCGAATAAAAAAGAACAACTAGGTACTTCTCGTTATGATTTCCCCGAAATGTTCTCTATATTTTTTGTGAACGTATCAGACGACCCTAAAAAAGGTTATTTACTATAATTGGACATGAGACAAAGTATACCTCGTAAAATGGAATTTCCCTTGATGTAGACATACTTAGGTCTTCATGCCTACATGAAGCATCTCTTCCTAAGCATTTTGTATCAAAATGTGGAGGATCAAATTGTAAATCGAGCGTAGAAATTCCTTCCTGCATGAAAATTATACCCATATAACGTTGTATACATTAACTTTATTGGATACTATAGCTGCTTCCCGCGGTGTCACTCGCTTCCTATTGCAATCGTGCTCTTTTTTTGGCACAGAAAGTAGCACATATCTTTCAATCCAGGGTATAAGTTCCAAAAACCCGAGCTCAACGTGCGCAGTTCTCTTGCGCATCACTTTTTTATACATATAAAATCATTGGTTAGAAATATATAAAAAAAAACAGATATCACTTATACTGGCGACGAGTAGTGAAAAACACGTATATTTTTCCGCTTCGGCCGCGTACGTAACTATTGTTTAGTAACTAGTTACGTACGAAACATAATTATTCTTTGTACGAAACTGGACGTTTCGATAAAATATGTGTCCTTCTGTATTTGTAACCTCTTTGCTTCACTTGTATAGTATATACACAAGAACCTTCAGCCAATTTAAAAGAAAGAAATGAAAAACTTTAATAATTCTTCGATCTAAATAAACAAATTCATTTCTCACTTTTCTAATATACCTAACCAATGATTTTATATGTTTAAAATTTTGTGATGCGCTGCGCGCAGTGATCGCATCCTTAATTCCACTTTTATCGTGTGGACTGTTAAATTGTGACACATCATCCTGGGTGGATCTTTCCCGGTAGATATAGTCTGGGTGTCTTAAAATCGCGAGTAAATTGATTTCTTCTAGTAAGCTCGCTCCATCGTAGACCGCAACGTCGCTTAACATCAGTTGAATTGGCGGGCAAGCGCAAACCTATTACAGCATAAAAAAGTTATATTTATCTGTATGTTGTCTGTTTGTAACATCTCATGATTAAACGACTAAACCGATCGTTATGAAATTCACTCGCGATTTAAAGACACCCAGAAAGACCCACTCAGAAACCATATTCCACAATCTAGCAGTCCGCACGACGAAAGCCGAATTAAAGCGTTTCATTAGTTTTTTTTTTTTTTAACATACACTGATATTGAATGATGAACATACCTACTGATATATTTTGACATTATTACACTTCTTTATTTTGACGTAACTCTAATTATTGTAATTGAAGTAATTGACAATTTTGCTCTTTAGATTTTTCGTGATAAAAATGTATATCGTTTATATGTCAATAAATAATATGAATTTGAATAAAAGTTGTTTCTGTAGGTTATCGTGGG
This sequence comes from Lycia hirtaria, assembly GCA_947563715.1. Lineage (NCBI taxonomy): Eukaryota > Metazoa > Arthropoda > Insecta > Lepidoptera > Geometridae > Lycia > Lycia hirtaria. The sequence goes on from OX387379.1 coordinate 3,582,036, forward strand.
TAAACCCAAAAGGTAAAACTATTTTTCCTAACAGAAGTTGATTTACAATACATTGTAATCAAATACCTAAATTCGTAAAACGTAGGCACATAAACTTTGTCCTTCGATGTCGAGCAATTTGTCAAAGAAGGTATTGACTATTTCAACCCTTGCCCAACCTTCATCCACCTCGGCAGTTTCTTTTAAAGCCAATCCCATAAATGCTCAACCCCAGGATTTCTCTTGCGTAAACGTCTTAGTAAAAGATTAAACGTAGCAAGGAAAGGTTTGGAAAAAATTATATTATGAGTCTGTTGAGTTTGTTGCCGTCTTTGTGTGATTTTATAGGCAACACAAAGAGCTGTTTTTGAAGAGCAGTGGTTCGAACGTTTGAATTTCGAACTGCTGGATTTGGGTTTACATCTCAGCAACATGGTTGATAAATAAAATAGTGGTTTGAGATATTATATTTCACTTTTTAGCAGTTCGTATTTATAAAACTTAACTTTATCAGCTTAAACTTATAGCTATTTATGAATAGCTATAAGTATAAAAATATTCATGTATTGTTCCATTTCGGATAAAACTCTTTATTTACAGTTATGTTATTGTTGTTTGATAGGTACTTCAGTAGCCTTTTTTCATTTTTTCATTAATTTTATTTAATGTCAACAATCTTAGTCGTAGTCAAGTAAAACAAGTCACGGTCACGTTAAGTCAAAGTGTTGACTAAAAAATCACAAGCTTAGGAAAATTAAGCAGAGCGACGACATATTTATCTAACGTTCCAGCCAAAACTCCTTCTTTATTCTTAATTAATGTTATAGATATCGACCTGTTAAATAATAAAAGAAGACATTACTAATGAATAACGAAACGAAAGGGCTTCGATGTCCGATGCCATTACAGAAAGTAATCAACCTAAGATTTGTAGACATCACGAGGTAGTACAAATTACAACATACGTAATTCACGAGACCCCGAATCCTGTCTTAAGTTTCGGATTGTAATCAGCAACTGACATCCTGTAGTGTTAACAGAGATTGGCTTTGCTTTTGTAAGCCTACTTCGTTTAATTAAGGTTGGGCTCAAAGATCGCAGCTATCTCTCTCGCACATCACAATATTTTTTTACTTATAAAATCACTAAGTGGATATATTAGAATAGTGGGATACAGTTTTGTTTATTTAAGATAGGAATATTATAAATTTTATTTCTTCAATATCTTTGAATTTAGCTGAGGTTTTTCAATATTATGCTTTTTTAAGGTTCCGTACCCAAAGGGTAAATCGGGACCCTATTACTGAGACTCCGCTGTCTGTCCGCCCGTCCGTCCGTCCGTCTGTCACCAGGCTGTATCTCATGATCCGTGATAGTTAGACAGTTGAAATTTTCACTTATGATGTATTTCTGTTGCCGCTATAAAAACAAATACAAAAAAATAGAATAAAATAAATATTTAAGGGGGCTCCCATACAACAAACGTGATTTTTTTGCTTGTTTTTGCTCGATATTGATAACGGCAACAGATAGACGCTTGAAATGTTCACTGAATATTGAGTTATATTATTCACTTTGAAAATAAATAATTAAATTAAAATAAAATTAATATTTAAGAGGGGCTCCCAGACAACAAACGTGATTTTTGCCGTTTTTATAGATAATGGTACGGAAACCCTTCGTGCGCGAGTCCGACTCGCACTTGGCCGGTTTTATTTAAACTCCGTCGCCAATTTAAATGATATCGGATTTTTTTTAACATTTCTCGTATCTAAATAAACAAATCTGTCTCCCACTTTTTTAGCATTCCCATCCAGTGATATATTATCTGCCTTACCGAAAAACGTTACTTAACTTTAAGCGACGCTTAACATAGGTATTTTGTCAACTTCTGGCTGACACGTAATGACACTTGCGGAAAAAAGACAGAGAACTTAAGACGTTGGTTAAAGTTAAGTCATAGAGTTATCTATCTCTATGAGTTAAATAACGTTTTTCGGTAAGGTCCTATATCTATGTTTAAAACTGTTGTTAAGAGCGAAAGAGATAGTTGCGCGCTTTGAGTCCAACCTTAAGTTCTAGACTTGAGTGTGTGTACTCAGTTGGGTAGATTTGAGTGTCTTTGTTCTATTTGCCTTACGTATTGTCTGTTATTATTCACCAATTCTTACTAATTTATTTTTATTGTCTGAATATATTACGTAGTTTATTCAAATTATTTTGTTGCTCATTAGACTTATTGGTACCTACAATTATTTTATACAATATTTTTAAATATTTTGACGTGATAACGTCTTATGCTTTCCGGCAGCCTAGTCGGGAGACCATCTGACTTGCAATCCGCAGGTACTGGGTTGGAATCCCGCGGCACGCACCTCTGTCTTTTCGAAGCTATGTGCGTATTGTTGATTGCCGTCAACTTCAAACGGTGAAGGAAAACATCGTGAGGAAACCTACATGTCTGAGAGTTCTCAATGATCTTGAAGATGTGTGAAGTCTGCCAACCCGCATTTGGCCAGTGTGGGAGACTATGGCCTTAACCTTCTCACAATGAGAAGATGGCCCGCGCCCAGCAGTGGGACAGTTTGTACAAACAGGGTTGATACAAAACGTCTTATAAATCGATGAACGCCGGCTGCACGCACGAAAGAGCATGACTCATTGTCACGTTTCGCCTGAGCCGAGCGTGCAAGCGAGAGCGCGGAACAAGCGATAGAGAGGCACGATCGGCCTAAGCGTTCGGCTTGTGGCGTATCGTTATCACGTAAAATTATCGTCCGTTAACCGACTTTACAGACAACCATTTTTTTTCTAAAGTTTTTGTGGCCCGTTAAAATTGTTTAATTTCAATTAATGTTTTCATATGTCATAAATTCAGGAGCCCAATGTACTTACTGCACACTTTTTAGGGTTGCGTACCTGTTTGTTTGTCTGTTTGTTGGTTTGTTATCCGTCTGTCTGTCCGTCCGTCCGGGTGTCAAGACCTTTATCTCGGGAACGAGTGAAGGTATCCTATTGAAATTAAAACCATATACGCAGATCCATAGCGTCTTGCTGCAGAAAGAAAAATCAAATGTCTCAGTTTTCGTAAAAAAAAGATACAGTCGAATATGTCGTAAAAAATGCACAATTCGACACTCACAAGGGAATCAAAACCTATGGGGTACTTCCCGTTGACCTAGAACTATGAAATTTAGCAAGAAGCATTGTGTTAGAGTACACATATAAAAAAAAAACGAAAACTGTTTTTTTTTAAATTAAATCACAAATAAATAGTGTCTTTATGCAAGGAATAAGGGTCCAAATTTTAAAGTTCTGTAACCGTATCATATGAAAGAGCTTCATTAGCATAAGCTAAAACAGGTTTTTAAATATTTTTACGATGTATATTTTTCGGTTTATGAAGGAAAATATTAAAAAATATATGATTTCCGTCTTTTATCTACTTTTATCTACTAGTTTATACGGAACCCTCAGTAGGCGAGTATGACTCGCACTTGTCCGGTCTTATTTTATTTTGATAGCTTTACGCTTGACCGCCAACTCACCTGATGTTATGGGGCGATACGATCTACGAAGGAGACTGCTTATCTAGAAAAAACGGATTCAGTCGTGATTTAAAGAGACCCAGATTGATGATAACTCTCGTGAAAGATAGTTATTGAAATAGGTCAGACAAATAATGCAAAACGGTTAAAAATGCTAAAATGACTTTTTCATTCCCCCATCTCGGAAAGAGTATTTTTGCTCTTCGATAACTGAGTGCAAAAGCCCTTTTTATCCTCTAGAGGATAAAGTAAATTCAAATTTAGAACATCGTGTGCACTGAGTTTGTGAATTCAAAACATCATTAAACCTATTTACTTCTACCTCCATGGTGCCGAATTTATCATACAACCTTTTTTTAATTTGTTAAAAACTCAGACTCGGAAACTTCATGGTGTACTTTTTTTTTAATTTGCTTGCGCGCGCCATTTTCTGTTCACGACATATTGTTAAAATCTTAGGTTAAAAACAAGAAATTGGAAAACAAGTGAAAAACCGAAGAATTTTATTTGACGCCAACAGAATTGACTGAAACTGTTATTAATGCGCAAATGAGCTTTCTCCCACAACAATCACGCGAGAAGTAATTGAAACAGTACGATATGTTTAACACGTGGCGACTAGCTAAAGGAGCCAAAACTATCTCCGAAAACGTTTTGCTGGCATATTTTATTGAATTAACCGAGACCAAGAAATCAAGCACTCTATAGAGTACGTATTCAATGCTAAAAGCAACAATAAATATAAAAAAAGACATAGATACTTACCTACATATCGACACCTGTCCTAAATTAGTGGCATTTTTAAAAAGAGCCTCATCTGGTCATCAACCATTATACCTAAGTTCTATAATTTAAAGATTATTCTGTAATACTCACCTATTATAATGTAGTAGTTAATACCTAAACTGAAATAAAAGTATCTTCTGATTGTAAATGTTTTTTTTTTTGCATTTAGTCATTTCCTCACTGAGGTGGGATGAAAAGTTACGTGTTGCACTCGAGTGCAAAGATTTTTCACCTCGTGCTCTTTTGATTCCTTCGCTTGCTCGGTCATCAAAATTAAGCACGCGGTTAAAAAGCAACTTTGCACTCTTGTATAACAAATAAGTCCTAATAACTGTTATATATGTAATAAAATGTAAGTATTGAAACTTTGGCAAAATAATAATAATATTGCGTCTCTTCCGATATATATAATCTGGGTGTCTTCAAATCACGAGTGAATTGGTTTCTTCTAGGTAAGTGCGCTCTATCGTAGACCGCAACGTCGCTTAACATCAGGCGAGTTGTCGGTCAAGCGCAAACCTATTTCTACATAAAACAAATTTAACAGTTAAAACTTCCTAAAATAGCTTCAATCAATACTTCGTAGGCTTGCTCTTGTTTGCGGTTACTCGAGATGAATACCGCGGAAATTTTGACATTTATATATCTATTTATTTTTATACCAATCCATCGGCTAACATGTAATCGTTTAAAATACTATAAAAACCGACTTCAAATTACGCAATTCGTTTACTTGGATGTCATATTTTTCCAGTTATTGTGTTATAAAAACCAAAAAAAATGGTTGAATCCCAGGTGGAATGAGTTGAAAAAATCGGTTAAGAATTAAAATTCTTAACCTATTTTGACAAAATTTCTATGGGACCACCTGGGAAGTATACCCTTTCAAATGAAAAAAATATTTTTTCATATCGGTCCAGGCGTCTTCGAGTAATCAGGGAACATACACAAAAAAAAATTACAAATTATGAACCTCTTCCTTTTTGGAAGTCGGTTAAAAAACCACCATCGAACTGTCAACGAATATAGACTGCTAATATTTAAACTTTTTACCTGCATAAGAAACACTAGGAGCAAAAATATTAACCTTTTTCAAATTTCCTCCAAATTTAGAATTTATAAAACCTTCACTTCAATTACTGCATTAACTTATTATATTTAGTTGAAATTACGCATATAATTAACATAAACAATACTTATCCTGAAAGATTGAACATAATTACGAATATGTAATGTGACCGAAACATTTCTATTGCAGTCTTCCTTAAGATAAAATAATACTTCAAACAGGCAACAAAATAAATTCAATTTACGAAATAAACATGTAGAAAAACATACAAGGAAGTTAATAAACATGTTAAAGCTTCAAGTTATCTCATTACGCAGCAATAAATCTGACTTTGAGCGCGCCTCGGGGAAGTGAGAAACAAGCGAGGTGCTGACTTTCACAACTTTCTGCTATTTATTCTCGTATGACGGTATTTCTGCACATTTAGGTATTATAATTCAGCTAGGAATATGAGGTCAGCGCCTGGCCTCTTTCGAACTAATATATGTATATCGCGTCAGCATAAATATAAATATAACTTTTCAGCTCGAAGCTTTAGAGTCAGTGGACCGGCGAGCTGTGAGGTTAATCGGTGACGATAAACTAGCTGCCAAGAAGCTACTTAATTTTGTGCACCGCCGTAAAGTAGCATGTCTGTCTATTTTCTACAAGATTCATATCGGGGAATGTGCAAGAGCTTCACGACCTAATTCCACCCTCCCCATTTCACTACAGGACTAGCAGAAAGTCGGCGAATTACCACCCATTTCTCGTTGAAATGCCAAAAATCCGTACTCAGCGATATCGATCTACATTCCTGTTGCGTACTGCACAAGAATGGAATTCTTTCAAGGCTAGAGTGAATAGATATCTTCTAGATCGACGAGCTCCATCCTCGGCCACACCGTCGCTTAACATCAGGCTAGTTTATGGTCAATCGTAGATCTATCTTGCATAAAAAATTGCAATAAAACAACAATAAATACAATCACACATATGTACTCGTACCTAAGTAATTAAAAGGAGTACTTGGGCGTTTCGCACCGCAAGTGATTCAGTACAGTACTACGCTTTTGTCATTTTGCTATTTTAGACATTTTGCAATTTGTATTTTATACATTGTGCTTGTGAGGCATATACATATAGGTACTTACGTTGAAGTTTTGATCAAGACGATTAGTTGTTTCAGTTTCGCAAATAAACGATATTCGAATTTTGAAATTACTTTGGGTGATACAAATGAATTTTCCACATTGGATTATGGGCGTGACAAGTGCTCCTTCCTAACTGGAGAGGTGAAAATAAATATTTCTTGCTCACACTACTAGAGGTAGGTATAAGATACCTATAGGTAACTTCAGCCCAGAGTGCAGTAGGTAATTCTATTTCTAACAATATCAAGACGCAGTCGCAGATAAAATGTACAGTAAGCCCCATCTCTACACTAGTAACCGTTCTATAACCAAAATAACCGTCTTATAAATGCTGAATAAACGCATTTTAGTTAAACAGTGTTTTGTTCCGTTTTCTCGTGCGACATTTCCCATGTGACAGAAGTGATAAATGCTTAAAACCTTATTCACTAATAAGATTTTAACATGCGTAAGTAAGACGGTAATTGTATAGTTAAATATCAACCCGATGGTAAACTCTCAACAAACAACGATACGATAATTCGAGCACGTGGCTTAGGGGATCGAAAAAAGGAGAATTGTTTTTATTTTCATTTTGCTTTCGTAAATAAAATTACTCTTGTTTAGGTACGCGTCGTTAGTTCCTCGACGACCCTTCCAGTATTCTGTTTCGATATATTACAATGTATTTAGACATACAATTGTAGATATTGTCATAATTTATATGAAGGTTTATAGGATTTTTTTTCTATGTTCAAACAGAGAAAATAAATGGCCAAGACCGTGTCGAGACATGCATATGGTAGGATTCCATAATTATGCTGTAGTTTAAAAGAATGCTGCTTTGCGTTTTTTTTTTTTTTGTTTAGACTAGTGCTTTGCGAAAATTTCAATGACCTCAGTACTATAATGATTTAAGTGATTTATATATATCTATAACTCGAAATTTGTAATCACACAGTGTTAAAAACAATTTTTATTGATAGTATTTAATATCATCTACTATTATGGTTAATCATAAATTTCTAGATCCAGTAGTTTAGAAATGCAGGTGGACACTATTTTTAGGGTTCCGTACCTCAATAGGAAAAAACTGAACCCTTATAGGATCACTTTATTGTCCGTCTGTCCGTCCGTCGGGTGTCAAGACCTTTATCTCGGGAACGCGTGAAGGTTTCGAGTTGAAATTAAAACCATATACGCAGATCCATAGTAGCTTTATGCAGAAAGAAAAATAAAGTTTCTAAGTTTTCGTAAAAAAAAGTTACAGCCGAACATATCGTATAAAACGCACATTTCGACACTCACAAGGGAATCAAAACCTATGGGGTATTTCCCGTTGACCTAGAACAATGAAATTTGGCAAAAAGCATTGTGATAGAGTACACATATACCTAGGAAAAAATCCGAAAACTGGACATTTTTAATTTAATCACAAAAAATTGTGTCTTTATGCAAGGAATGACGGTCCAAATTTTAAAGTGAATTAACCATATCATGTGGGGTATCATATGAAAGAGCTTCAGTAGCATAAGCTAAAACAGGTTTTTAAATATTTTTATGATGTATATTTTTCGGTTTAGAAGGAAAATATAAAAAATAATATTATATTTCCCTTTTATCTACTAGTTTGTACGGAACCCTCGGTGGGCGAGTCTGACTCGTACTTGTCCGGTTCTTTCACCTTTGGCGGGTTATACCTCGTACACATCGCATCTGAGAAAAATAATGAAACCTTAGTCTTATTTTAAGAGACCTATTCAACAATACCCCACACAATGTGGTGGGGTTGAAAAAACATTTCATCCCTTCTTTATATGTGCCATTATTTTAAATTTTTTGAAAAAACATTTCATCCCTTCTTTATATGTATGGAGTGCCACTATTTAAAATTTTTATGAAAATTTGACTACATTATTTTGTAACAGTTCACAGAACACATCTACATGCCAACTTTTGTTTATGTAGGGCTGATAGTCTCTGAGTAAAATAACAGTGGCATACGGACAGATAGAAAGACAGTCGTCTGACTGTCATACTGCCATGTCAGACGGACATGGCGAAATTATAAGGGTTCCTCGTAGTTACTACAGAACCCTAAAAATTGTCAGCGTGAAATAGCGAAGCTGAAAGTGAAAGAGACAGCACTGCTGTGTCAGATCGCAATATCACGTTGTCTCTTTCTGCGGAGAGCTGAGTTTCAAAATAACACATCGGAGCAAAGAGACTTATTCAATGCAGAGCGTCACAATAACATGGTTTTACCTAAATCTACGGATACGGAGTCGCTATTTACGACAATAACAGCAGTTTTACAGTTCAGTTGCAGCCAACGTTTATGGAACTTCCTTCACAAAGATATTACTACACAACTTGTTTCAAATCACTAAACTTTTGTTTGATTTCCATAATATCATAATATGTATGCAAACCTAATAATGTAGAGATTGCCAACGACTCTGCCTGAACAAATATTATGTATATTATTACAAACCCTTCTGCTATTGTTTACATGAGTAAATATCTCATAGATGTTTCATAAAGTATGGGTAAAGTACATAGGTAAACAAACATATGTCGGATTCAGACCTACCTATGTGTACACATGACAAGTGGGCATTTAAGTATAAGGTACTGCTTTCCAAATAATTGTTATCGCAGAATTTCACGGTCCAAACAAATAAGATTTTATTTACCTATAAAGAGGTTATTGAATATGAAGTAAAAGCATGGCAAATATCAGTTCTTCAACACTTTCGAAGTTAAGACGGCATCCTTTACTTTTTTAAATGACACATAATTAATCACTTTAATTGGCTATTTTATATAATATCTTGAAAGACTTGGATAAAGTAATAAATCCAACAAAGTACGAGTTTCACTCGCATACCGAAGCTTCCGTACCTACTCCTATTCATGGCACACGAACACTTAAATTGGTGGTCAATCGTAGATCTATCAAATTCAAATTCAAATTATTTATTTCGCAAAACATGGGGTGTTTACAGGTGTGGTCTTGCGTATAAATTGTAACTTCACATATTTTCTACAGTAGGTAGGTATAGCATGAAATGTTGCCAAGAACTTTTGTTAGTTTGCATCTACAATACCTAGTATAGTTGCAAAGCTGAAATCCAGGCCACATGCGGCAACGGAATGAGAAGCGGAAGGGGAAGGGAGGAGAAGGGAATCGAACCGTATTTAGTACTCTGACTAACTAAGTATTACCTGATATTATGAATAATATCCGGATAAAGTGATTAATTTATTACATTATCTACACAATTTAGTAATTATATATAATGACCAGTCATTATGTATAATAACTAATTAATCACTATGACTGTAACATACATATATATAGCGTAGTCATAAAAAAATAAAAAAATAATTCAAAAAAAAAAATTATAGAAATCGTGTAACATTTAGGGGTAGAAAACAGTTTTCGCCTGTTGTATGAAAAACGCGTAATTTACAGGCAAAAGAGCGTGCAACAACCTTTCTGATACAATTAAGTTAATAATTTAAATTTCTACTGCTTCTACCTTATTAATTTATGTTCCAGTACCTAATTTCCGGCTTCTTATAACTAACCGGTTAAATCTTAGCCTTAACCGGTTTGTCACTCAGCTGAGCTTCTGAAAAAAGAGATTTGAAAATCTGTTTTAGAAAACAACTACATATTTTGAATTCCCTTCTACTTGATAATACCTGCGTTTCTCAATTAGATGTGTACTTATGTACGTACTTACCTAATTAGGTACCTAATTAATTGACAATAGTTAAAGTCTAATTAAAGTTAATTGCATAATTGTGTAGTAATTCTCTCACGATAAAAACAAAGGAAAATAAATGGAAACGAGCGCAAAGAGAACTGCTTTGAAACAAAGCCCTCAAAAAGGTCGAGATAGCAAACCGGTGTTAATTGTGTCCATGGAGAATCAATACCTTTGACAAGGGTCAGCACTATTGAAAACCTGGAGTTCCAAAGAAAATATCTTTGTAGCTTGCCTTTTCATAAAACTGTCTAGTCAGAGCTTTAGGAAGGTACTTTAATTTCCGCACCGAATTTTAGACAAGTCCTGTTCTGGTTTTGTGACAGGTCAAGCTGTCATCAGGTGATAATATAAATTTGTAGATAAGACGAACCCTTTTTCAAACGACTTCAAAAAAGGAAGAGGTTTTCAATTCGACTGTATTTTTTTATATTATTATGTTTTTTACCTCAGAACTTTCGACTGGGTGAACTGATTTTGATTATTCTTTTTTTATTTGAAAGCTGATGCATCCCGTGTGGTCCCATTTCAATTTGGTCCAGTTCTGACAATGGCATCCATGAGAAGTCGGTTGTTTCAGTTTTTTAAACTATAATTATGTAAAGTAACCTGTCTATGAACCGAAATATTTTTGCTCGAATCTTATTTGCCCGAAGTCGTTTAAAGAACTGTCTATTTAAAAAAAATACACCAGTGCCTAATTTGTATATTTGTCAGCCACAAATGTTATTTACCGTAATTATGTATTAGGTTAAGCTCGTTAGTTTTTTTTTAACCCTACCTTATTATTCAAAGGTTCGGTTTTCTTAGATGAGACTTTAAGATTTTGAAAAAAAAAACGTTTTCGATGAAACGATATTCGATATTTCATATTACGGATCATGGATAAATAAAATATAGCCTTACCATTAAAAGTCAACCGAGTACGAGTTGAACTCGTGCACCGATTGTCTCGTAAGACACTGCGGACACTCCAACTTTTACTTACTTATATGTCTGTACTTATATTCTCATCGATGATAACTTTAGTTTAACTTTATATCCGCCCATTTCATTAGAAATGATTAAGATAGACCTATTAATGGCTAATTTTATTAATTAAGTATTTTTGTTCCAAAAATGTAAATAAGCTGTTGGTCTTAAATAAAATAAAAAATAAATAAAAAAAAAAAACTCCGGTTAGGGTAGGATTTATTAACAGGTACAAAATAAGACAAAATCTTATCAAGCGAGTGAATTCGTTACTTTTATTGTCTAATCGAAGCAAGTACACTCACCTAGATTTGCAAGGTCATTCGATTTATAAAAACTTTTTATATTTTTGTAGCAGACGTTGTATTTCGGGGTCGAGTTGATTGTCGCCATCTTCTAGCTTTTTAATGAGACTTTTAATACGTGCCCTTATTTTGTCTATTTGTACCTCCGCAGTGTTAATGTCAAAGAATTTGTTCACTAATTTTTTTAGCATTGTACATTTGAATTCGCCAAGAGATGATTCGTCGCAATTTAAACTTTCCGCATATCTTTTAATTTCGGCTTCTAAAACAAAACATAATTAAAAACGTATTAGGTAATACAATTACAAGTTTAGTTGAAAGGTTTGTTTTCGCAAAACTAAAACAAAACTAAGCAAAAAAGAGACATTAAAAGTTAACTATCTAAAAGCTACTTTTGTCACGGGTTTCGTAGCATTTGCAAGCACCTTAATAAATTCATGTCCGTCTGTCTGTTCGTATATCACGGCCATTTTATCTAGGAATATTATTAACACTATATTTGAAACCGAAATTAATATAATTTTAACATTTTACATCACAATTTTGTATAGAATAGAGAAGACACATCTTCCATTCTATACAATTCTATACAAAATTGTAATGTAAAATGCTAAAATTAAAAATGATTAATGGAGTAAAAAAAATCATAGTCGCCTAAAAGGAGAAATCATAGATTGTTAATATCATGGCATACCTGCTTCATCTCTGTTAAACTCTAATAGAGATTGTGTCGTAGAACTTGGTCTGTCATTTCTATCTTTATTCACTTCAGATGAAATGGTTAACAATATGGTGTTATTTATTTTATCATCGCTCGACGCATCCACAACATCCTTATCTTGATTTTCTTTAAAAAGAATCACTTTTGATTCTTGCTTGATTTCCCCTATCACATGATTTCCAGTAACTTCGACAGTTTCATTGGTTTGTGCGCAAATCAAAACAACATTTGAAATTATGATCAAACAAATTAATCTCAACATTTTGATATAATTTAACCGTGCTCGAGTGACTTGTCTTATTATAACTGAACCGAAATTACATTTCCACGAGCTCAAAGCACAATTTATGAAGTCAGCTGTGCAAACAATTTGTCAGGATGTAATTATTTCATGCGTACTTCATACATGATTGCTGTAGCTACCTGTACAGAGCACATACACAGTAAGCATGGTTTCATTAAGTCGCTGTAGGTAAGTCTTCTGTCTGGATCACAATTTCAAACATCTTTATAGATATAATAAACAATTTATAATATACATATATGTGCATATGGATACAGTAGGTGGAACATTAACAAGTATCGAAGAAGAGCGAGTTTTGCAGTCTAACTTACGATTTTGTTACGCCTGATACGCAGTTGAGTGACTGTGTAAGTTTTTTGTGGGAAAGTATGCGCAAATGAATTTCTTTATTTATATATATTTGAACTATCATTCGTTTGCCACTCGCTGATACGTTTTAGCGACAATTGTGACAAATCGCTAGTCTATTACATAGAAATAAACTAACAAATTATTGTCACAATTGTCGCTAAATCGTATCAGCGAGTGGCGAATGAGTGATAGTTCGATAGCAGTCTTGAGGACTTGGAAATCGCACTTATTTATTACGAAAAAGTTCGTTGGAGGTTACGAAAAAGCGCATTTTTTTTTTTTTATTTGAGTTTTATTACACAGCTCTACAAAAAAAATTTTTTTTTTGTTGCCCTGGATATTTTTGCAAATTTTTATTTTTTCAAGTGCCCTTAAAAGTACTGAATGTGCTCTTGTTCTTTTTAATGAAATTATACATAACTTATATTTTATACAATTATCGGCTTGTTAGTAATAAAATATATTTTCCCAGTTATGATTAGGCTTCTAAAAAAAGTTCACAAAAGACGTTTTATGGAAATATAACATAGGTATGCTTTCGACATTTTCTTTCTATATATGATAGTTTCATGAATTGTGAGCATAAATATATCCAAAATCAATCTTATATCTAGGCCAACAAAACCACTGTAGACCTGTGTTATCATTGTTACAAAAAAGTTTAGCCTATTAGTCCAGTAAAAATAAAATTTTGACCTCATAAAATGCAATAATAGAAAATTGTTATTTATGTGATAGTCTTGGTGTTTGGAAATACATTTGTCACATAGTCGTAGTTATGAGATGTGAAGAACCTGAGAAATAGCATGAAAATACCTAAAGTTGTGCTTTTCAAGTTTATAGCTAAACAAAACATTCATATTGATTGATAATTATTGAGAATTATACTTAAGGATATACTTAATTTATAATCATCAGGGTAATTTAGTAGACACATAGAGAAAATGAGTTTTTTTCATTAATCATTTATTTGAATTCCCGCGCGCTACCGACCGCCGCGCAGCGGGGAGCTGTGCGCATGCGCGCAGCGATGCGATGGCGCTGGATCGGGTTATGCAATAAATTATGATTTCAAAGTACATTTTTGACCTACTGACAGAAAAAATATTTTGATTGTTAAGTTATCAAATTGTAGAATGAGAAAGAAAATCAACGAGATCAGTCTTATGTAGCCCTTTCTTAAATAAGTAACAGACAGAGACAGAATTACTTTCGCTTTTATAATAATTACTTAGGATGATTAGGATTAAGATAGGAAAAATACTATTTTTAGTTTCCGTTTAAATGAGATTTGCCAACAAGTATATATAATAAAATACAAAACAAAGTACCCGACTAAAAAATAAGGTTAAAAATTACAAAAAAAATTTACTAAAGAAAATAATAAAATTAAAAAAAAGAAAGAAAATTATTATTAAAGAAATTTCATACAAATTTTTAAACGTCTTTTGACCACCTTAATTCATCCCTGTCACTAAAATATAATACCATTGTTCATTTATATCTATTATGTAACCCAAATACCAAATTTCAGGCCCAAAATATCAAAACCCAGGAACTTTCATACATTGTTTACCCCCATTTCTACCCCTTTGTTCACCGATTACTCAGCCAATCGTTTCGATGCCAGCTGATTTCGATGATTCTTAGGATTCCGTACCTCAAAAGGAATAAAACGGAACCCCTATAGGATCACTTTGTTGTCCGTCTGTCCGTGTGAAGACCTTTATCTCGGGAATGCGTGAAGGTATCGAGTTCAAATTAAAACCATATACGCAAATCCATAGTATCTTGCTGCAGAAAGAAAAATAAAAAATTTCAGTTTTCGTAAAAAAAAGTTATAGCCGAATATGTCGTAAAAAACGCACATTTCGACACTCACAAGGGAATCAAAACCTATGGGGTACTTCCCGTTGACCTAGAACTATGAAATTTGGCGAGAAGCATTGTGTTAGAGTACAAATATAGGAAAAAATCCGGAAACCGGACATTTTTAATTTAATCACAAAAAAAATAGTGTCTCTATGCAAGGAATGCGAGCCCAAATTTTAAAGTGAAATAACCATATCATGTGGGGTATCATATGAAAGAGCTTCATTAGCATAAGCTAAAACAGGTTATTAAATATTTTTAAGATGTACATTTTTCGGTTTATGAAGGAAAATATAAAAAAATATATAAATTCCCCCTTTTATCTACTAGTTCGTACGGAACCCTCGGTGGACGAGTCTGACTCGTACTTGTCCGGTTATTTGTATTTGGTAGGACATACTTCAGAGATGGTCCCATATAAATTTTATCAAAATCTATGTACTTAGTACTGTAGTTTTTCTAACAAAATAACCGGTAAAATATCATCCAAGCGCCTGTAAAAAAGTGAACAGCCAGTTGCGTACATATGTATTGTATTGCATATTTTGAATTCGGTTTTTTCAGTTTTTTTAAACTATAATTATTATTATTAAAATGGTATAAAACTGATAATGTTAGACTAGAGTTTGATATTTAATTATTATTTTTCGATTTCCATCAAAGTGAACCCTATAATCTTGCCAATTTTGAGACTTGTATCTAAAAATACAACCGTTTAAGTGTAGGAAACATAGGCGGACAAACACTGTAGCCTCATAGGCTCCCGCACCCTTAGTACGGAACCCTAAATATGAAAATTTTGTGCAATTTTATTTAAACGAACATATACCTACTTATATATAGCTTAGCACGCAGTTGTTCTTTTATTTTTTACTGACTTCATAAAAGGAGGGGGTTATTAAATCTACTCATTATAGGTACTTGATATGTAACTACGCAACAATAAACGTGTGTTTGATAACTGCCTGTCTGTCCTACGAAAAATAGACAAATTCTCTTTCCAATATTTTCTGCTTATGAAATTAATAATATGGTATCGACGACTACGAGTATGTAATAAGCAGATAAAACAGTTAAAACTTATCCTTCTTGAGCTGTTGCGTAAAAATGTCTTTGTACCTACACGCGAAATTGAAATATAGGTACGCGAGTATGAGGTGGCCGGCCGGCCTCCCCTGCCTCGCGCACCGCCGCGCCGCCGCGACGGCCGGCCGCCCGCGCCGCTTCGCGCTGCGGTTTGTAAATACTTACTTATAGGTCTATATGTACTTGTGTATTCATCCGCGAGATTTTGAGTTTTTACTGAATTATTTAAAACCTTCAATAGATTTTTTGGAAATTCGTGTCATTTCTGATAAACAGAAATTAATGCTATCGAATCACTTAAAAAACAATATGTTATATTAAACCTACAATAGTTAAAATCAAATAAAACATCTTTTGTTGCTAATTACTAAGGAAATATGTATTATAAATCGGGGATTATTGTAGATCTATGATTTTTAGTTATTTTGCTATCATAATTTCAAAGAATCCCTCCTACTGCAAATATTGCGGTCTGCTCCATACAAACGGATTTATTTTTACTAGACTATATGGCACTCAGAGAGTAAAAACGAATCTCGCCTCGCATCTAAATCTGTCAAGCCGTTTAGACTGTAGGCGATCATTTAAAGATATACATGCATACAATCGGAAAAACATAACCCTTCTTCTTACGCAGTCACGTAAATCCAGAGATCTTCATATTTTTCCTTTTGGCCTACAAAATAAGTAGGTACTTCATAACTAGCTTTTTACCTCATATAGCTTGACAGACCTAGTCTTCAGGGCTGTTTACAACATGTCGGATTCGGAATGGAGTCGGAAACTATATATCCATCCATAAAATATTTACAAATTAATTGTCATTGCCTCCAGATGCCGTACGCTCCGTACTCCTGGCAACATCCTCGTGGCCAACTTGGCTCTCAGCGACTTCCTGATGCTCGCCAAGACGCCTGTCTTTGTCTTCAACTCCTACAATTTAGGACCCGCCTTAGGAAAAACAGGTATGTACCTGCCTTCTTATTGATATATTTCGAAACCTTTTTAAGAGCGCTCCTTCATAAACCGTAACTACATATAGCATCAAGTGCGAGTAAATTCAACAGTAAATACACCACATGTGTATGTACCTATATACACCCACCAAACCTCACAAACAATTGAGCTACATGTAGCTCAATGTCACAAACTTAAACATTTCTATTATTGGTTTGATAAATGTTCCTGCTGTATAGCGATGCAAAGTTCGCTCAGCGCTCGTTTTTATCTTGATTTTTTTGTAATTCAGAGTGTGAGACAAAAGTTCAAACGAGCCTGTTTTTTAAATTGTGATATTTTTAGTAATCGCTTCAACTTTTGTGTCACTCTCTTAATTGCAGAACAAGCAAGATAACAATAAGCGCTGAGCAAACTTTGCGTCGCTATAAAAGTTGAGAGTATGGCTGCAGATCTATTCATGTAAAACTCTAATGTTAGATTATCTACTTGAATTAAAATTACTGAAGACTATTTTAGGTGTGTACGCCTTGTACTGTATAGGAAAGCCCTGTGCGAACTAAATTCAAAAAAGGAAAAAAAACTAAATATAGTTCGTTTTTTGAATTTAGTTATTTTAAACATTTTAATTATCTAGTGTGGTGCCTTCAGAATAGCTCTTACTGTTCACAATTTTTACATGATACAGGATTAGGATAGACTTACGTTAGACTACTACGCCTCCCGGCGGCGGTTAGTAGCCAATCGTAGCACTTATGGACAAGGGGGATCACGTCGATTTAGAGAAAATTTATAAAGAATAATTATAAGTACCAATGTACATACATGCTTTTGGGTCTATATCTATAGTGAATTTGTTGTGACTACCTAAATTAATTTGTTACTTTAGCTAGTAATACTGATTTTACTTCGTTTTTTGTTTCAGGCTGTGTCATTTACGGATTCTTAGGCGGCTTAACGGGCACCACGTCGATAGCAACGTTGTCGGCCATCGCCCTGGACCGGTACTGGGCCGTGGTGAGACCTCTGGAACCCCTGCGGGCGCTCACGGCGATCCGGGCACGAATCATGGCTCTCAGCGCGTGGCTCTATGCCGGTGCCTTCTCAGCCATCCCTGCGTTCGACTTCGGCTACGGACACTACGTCCCAGAGGGATACCTCACCAGCTGCAGCTTCGACTACCTCACGGAAGAAACGCGCCCGAAGTACTTCATTTTCATCTTCTTCTGCGCCGCCTGGCTCGCACCGTTCTGCACCATTTCCTTCTGCTACATCAGCATCTTCCGAGTCGTCGTCTGCGGCAGGAACATCGCGACGGAAAACCAGGAGCAACGACTCTCGTCGAGACATCAGAAGGAGCGCACCAAGCGCAAAGCGGAAATCAAACTCGCCTTTCTAGTCATGGCTGTGATTGCACTATTCTTCGTCTCTTGGACACCCTACGCTGTAGTCGCTCTTCTAGGAGTTTTCGGCCAAAAAGAATACATAACACCGATAACGTCTATGATTCCCGCGTTATTCTGCAAGACGGCCGCTTGTATAAACCCTTTTATTTACATTATAACGCATCCAACATTCCGTAAAGAGTTTAAGAAGCTTACGTCTAGGAGTAAGAAAAAGCGCATGGAGGGGACTATAAAGACGATCGGGTACACGACAGATCCGAGAGGGCATAGGCAGAGTAAGACAAGTCTGAGTGATACCGATGTGGAAATCGTAGAGATGAGGGATATTCCGTATCAGGCGGATGGCGGCGTGTCGCGGACCCCTGCCGGGGGGAATATAAGGACCATATCATCACGGGTGGCCGAGCGCCAAGACTCGCAGACAAGCATGAGCATGAAGAGTGTGGAGGAAAACGCAGTCAGCCCCCCCTCCTGGTATTCCAAACCCCAGTTCGCTAAAAAGAAAAGCTTCCATCGACGCTCTACTCGGAGCGCAATGTCAGAGAGTACCGATCAGATTATTTAATTTTTATTTTGATAATATAAAAGTGTACTATCAATTATCAGATACCATGGGCGTAGCTATAGCTTTCTCATGGGGGGGTCCACGGGTACAAAAATTTATAAAAATATACTACTATTTGCCTCTTTATTTGCGCAGACTATACGCAGACGAGTACTAGTTTCTAAACTAGTTTACATAATTATAATTATAATCTTTATATAATTATAAGTAATAAACATTTAAATACACGAAAATTAAATTACGGACAAACGTATAACTGTAAATAAAGTGTAAAAGTAACGTCGGAACAATATTAATTCGTATTAAACTAGAGGTACCCTATGACTTCACCCGTTTTAACGTGCGCTCAGCATTTGCATGACTCAAGTAAACAAAAACATAGGTAGGTAATAAGCATACGCGAGCGAAGCGAGCGCGAACATTTTAGTAGTGTTTTTATAGTAATATGATTTATTTCTCGTATTAGTGAGCCCGCAATATTTCCATGACAAAATAGTACCTAAAAATGCGCGAGCGAAGCGAGCGCGAAATTTTTTAAGGTTTTTAAAATTAAATCTTGGAAACAATTTAATTCATTGACCGTGTTAGGAAGTGGCCCAGATGAACCAAACAAGTATAAAAGTGTTTAAAAAAATTAAATATCCGACTGGATGAGTAAGACTGACTTACGCTATCAAAAAATATAAATATAACCATTTGAATGCATTGATTTCAAATTTAAGAACGGCACTTTAAGAGTCTTGTTCGATCTTTTCGAAATTATTAACGCAAAAATATTTTTTTATGTAAAATTGGCTTGGATCGAATTGAATTTTTCATGGAATATTTGTGTTTTTTTTACGTAAGATAGATCTACGACTGATATCCAACTCGCCTTATATTTAGCTATGTTATTTTCTAGTTTTACAAACGAAGATATTTTTATAAGTTCATTCAGTCGTTTTATATCTTCAAAAATTTGGGCATGCGCGAGCGATCGCTTCGCTTTGGCGCGCGAAAAATATTAAAGCAAATTAAGTAAACTTTAAAAAAGAGCAAGGATTTTTCATAATTGCCAGGATATTTTGCGGGAGGGTAGGTTGAACCCCTAAGCCCTGACCCCTGCTTACGGCCTTGTTCACAACTTGTCGGATTCGGAATCGGCCTGGAAACTATATCTCCATCTCTCTCAATTTGTATAGATATGACAGAGATGGAGTTAGGGTTTCTTAAAAAGTATGTATATTAAAAAAAAACAAAATACCGATAGCAGAAAAGCAGTTTTTTGCAGTCTAACTTACGATTTCGATACTTTTAATACGCTGTTGAGTGTACGTTTTTTTGTGAGAAAGTATGCTTAAAATTGCTGTAAAAGATTATAAACGCGCATTCTTTAGAATAATTCTAAAAAAAACACTTGTTTATTACGAAATAGTGCGTTAGTGATTACGAAACCACGTTTTATTTTTATTTTTGGAAGAGATGTATTATGATTACAAAAAATATAGCCTACCTATGACACTTTGGAAACGAAGACGACTGTAATGACACATCGACCTCGCACATCAAAATCCGTCAAGCCGTTCAGGCTGTCATATTGAAACATACATGGGTATGTATTTATGTTACATACATACATACACTCGAAAAACATTACCCTCCTTCTTACGCAATCGGGTAAAAATATATAGTTTCCATTTGATATACGCGTTTGTAGTATGCGCGGGCGAAAGACGAACATGGGTCATACTGCATCTCTTTAGCTAAGCTGTGGTTATGCACACACACTCAGAATACTTTTTCTGTATTCTGAGCTCACACATTACCGCACATCAGGTTTTTATATATTTTTTGTAACATGCGTGCCATCCGCGATACCTATTCCGGAATTTTTAGAGCACTTTTTTTTTTCGTCCAATGCCATGGGGGGGGTCCGGACCCCCTGGACCCCCCCCCCCCCCCCCTTATATACGCCCATGTCAGATACCTATCTAAAATACTGATAGGTATGTACGTATAGTACGATTAATGTAAAGCACTAGGCCTACTCCGGCCATGCACAAGGCAATTAAGTCATTAGTAGGTATTATAATAACAAAACTTTACCAAAGAAATAATAGATACATATAAGTACCTAACACAAGTATTTGTGCAGCTGTAGATAAATAGGTAGGTATATCTTGTAATAATTAAAATGACATTAATATTATAATAAAATCATAATTTTAAAACTAAAATGTTTAGGTAATCGCGTAGATGTATCTTGAATATATTATATTTATAACTGTATGTGGGATTAGCTTAGCACCTAGATAAATTAAATGGGCAAACAAGACCCAGAAAAAAATCACTCATATCAAGTAAGTAGGTTATATTTATATTGATAGTAAGTTAACTTATTTATATTTAGTATGTAATTCTGTACACGAGAAAAACTCATTTAAATTATTGTACCTAACTATGTACTGTATCTATAGTCACATCAGTGAACAGCCATACAGGTAATTTCTTGAGATATTGATATCGACCAATATTTCAAGAAACTTTCGCTCAGTGGTTGTTTCACGAACTCACTTACGGGTAACACAAAAAGTAGTCAACCTAGTCACGTTGTGTGTAGTCTAGGCTCCTAAATTTCTATCTCCAAGTCTCCAACCACCAGTAACTTGAAGTCTGCCTCGCTGTTTAGTTTATAAGGTATTTTAGTAAACTAGTTTTTATTTTTATTGTAAGAACTTAGAAGATAAGAAAATAAAATTAAATGGATATTGGATTGGATTGAAGGTGAGAGAGAGAGAGAGAGAGAAAGTTAAGCTTCTGTCTGCTAAGACTAGGTAGGTAACTAAGGTTGGTAATACTATAACTTTTGCTTATTGGAAACGAATCTGAATTTCTAAATTAGCCTAGGATATAACACATAGTACGTAGTATGAACCCTAGTCCCTTAATTTGTGTTCTATATCTGTGTTATCATAAATACTAGGCAAGGTGTAACTTACAATGCTAGAGAATAAATACTTAGTTAGGGGTTTCAATAATACCAATGTTATTAAATATCAATGTTGCTTACATCGCATTATTTGTTATTATTTGAACCTATTTAGTTGGAGTTAGATACAAAAACCTAGCTATCTAAATTATCCTAACTAGTCCGAACTAATACCTACATTAAAAGCAAATTAAAGTAATTTTGGCAGTCTGTCTGTCCCTCGATCTGTTTGTTATATTTTCACTCACAAACGGCTAAATCGATTGTTATGAGAACATAGAGACGGATATAGGCTATTTCGAGTATGTAGGTTTTTTTTTATTCGACGATAGGCTTGCGCTTAACCGTTAACTCACCTGGTACCCTGTACTGTACTGGTACCTGGTGTAAGTACTAATAGTTTTTGAGCTAAGCCGCAAATGGACAGACTGGTATGGCGAAACCTTGGCGAAACTTTAAAGATTTCTTTTTTCCACAGAACCAATTTTTTTTATTGATAGTATACGTTTTTGCCTGTTTATACAAAGAACTATTATGCCACAAAATGGGAATTAACTAAAGATAGCGCCCCTTTTTTTCGAACAAAATAATGAATTAATAATAATGAATAAGGTAAGCTGCACCCTCAATACCACTTGGTCTCTATCCGAAGACTATGCATGAGCGTAGGCAAGCGAAATAGAGTACTTTTTATGAAAGAAGTTTCATGGCAAAACAGCTGAACTACTTGACTGTATTCGTCAGGTCGGTGCTGGTGCTGGTGGTGGGATTGTCTTTAGATCTCGGTCAGATCTGTCTAGTTTGATCTGTTAACTACGTGTAGTTTTTAGATTGGCTTGTTTTAGATAATAAAGACGCTTGCGCTGATTAAAAAAAAAACAAATACTTGATATACGCAAATGCAATTATCGGGCGGATTTAATGCAAATAAAAAAAAACAAACAATTACTTTCCGTCATGCTGGTAGCACTACACATACGTCAAAATTTATCCGTTTGACATTGACAGCGGTTATGTCACGGATTCACACAGTTTCGCGATGTTATTCATGGTTTCTAACCTAGCCGGATGTATATTTAGAAAGATTTCAAAGCAGAAATGCAAATTTATGAGGTTCTACTGTGATAAAAAAGCGTACAAAGTATTATTCTTCGGATCTGATAGTATAGCTCTCAGCAGTTTTAAGAAAGTGAACGAATTCAGGTTAGTATTCAATTGGTTACTTATACATTAATTACAAAATTTTAAGTTTCCAATTAAATACGAGAATTTTCCTCACAGAAAGACAGCAAAAGTTATTGATCGTCTGGATCTGGTCATCACTAACAATGGCAAGAATATAACTGACATTGAAAAGTATGCACAGGCAGAGAATATCAAAACAAAACTATGGCCTCTACAAGATTTACAAACAGCTGATTACGACTTGGGTTTAATCGTCGCATTTGGACACCTTATAAAAGATGATTTGCTAAATAAATTTCCATTGTAAGTATTATTAAAAAACGTGTTTTTAAAACATAATCGTCCTTATTGGGTACTTGAGCTAAAGGCAACCATTTTATAACTTACTTGCAGAGGAATGATAAATGTCCATCCCAGCCTTCTGCCACGATGGCGGGGAGCCGCACCCATCATCCATACATTGATGCATGGCGATGAAATCACAGGAGTTACACTTATGAAAATCAAAGCAAATGTCTTTGACATAGGTAAGTATATTTAATTTCCTTTTGACAACACTGCATAATTAAAAAGAAACTTATTTGTATGGCTTACAATTGACCACATCATGCTTGCTGTTAAATGAAAATGCTTTGGATAGACCACTATCCTAGACTACCCTTTGTTTTTGTCCAGAATTTATTTAATTATGTATTTAAACTTATTAAGCTGTGCTATGTTGCCATTTTTCTTTATTACAATTTAGAATAAAATTTAGTTACGAGCATTTTTGCTTTTGAAAAACCAGTATCAAGATGTGTAAAGAAAATATACATCACTCATTTTTGGTCAGTGCTGCTTAGATCACTTGTGCAAGATTTATAGAAAATATATTTGATGTTTTGTAAACTTGCAATAGAAGATAGGACTGACTGTACAGATCTGATAGGTGTGACAAGCCAGAAGTACTACATTGCCACAAATGTACTTGATGTTTATTTGTATATTACTTAAAATACTTTCTTGTTACTAGGTGAAATAATAAGCCAAAGAAAAGTACCAGTATCCAAAACCATCAGGTTACCAGAGCTAACTCAACAGCTCTCGGAGATTGGTGCAGACATGCTAGTTGAGTGCTTGAGTACTTTGCCTGCAAGCATAGCTAATGCCCAACCACAGAGTCAATATGGAGTCACTTATGGTATGTTTTTCTCTGACTTCTCTTATAGATTCTTATAAATATATATTTTAGATTAAAAACTCATTTCTGTATAGTTCTATTAGTTTTTTTTTCAGTTTTGTAAACTGTGTTGTATGTAACCTTTGTAAATAAATGTAAATGTATATACTAAAATTTATATTTAATTTTCAGCAAAGAAAATAAACAAAAATATTAGTGAGGTGCGGTGGACAGAGATGTCAGCAATAGAAGTTTACAATCTCCACAGAGCACTGAATGGAGTTTATCCACTAACAACAAAATTCAGAGACAATCAAATTAAATTATTTGATGCATTCATTGATAGTGATCTTCAATCTGACCTGGATGTACCTCCTGGCACATTACAATACTGTAATAAGACAAATTCAATACAAGTACTCTGCAAAGACAGGAAATATTTAAATTTTAAATCAATGAGAATAGTTGGGAAGAGAGAAATCACAGCTTTAGACTTTTATAATGGTTATATTAAAAATATGCCGATAGAGAAGAGAAAATGTATAGCTTTTAGGAACTAGTTAATTATAGAGTTGTAATATCTGTTATGTTGTTTTAATTGTAATTAATATAGTATAAGTATGGCAGTAATAAAATAATAGGTACAGTACACATACACAAATAAATATAGGCATATACATAATCTATGCACAATCTTAATGAGAATCGTTTAGTGTGTATACTTGTGCATTTATACATACAAAAGGAGAAAACTTCTATTTTTAGGTGTAAATATAATATTCCACATAATTTTTCAATGTATGATAAAAATCATGCTTTTTTTTACCTAATACCAGATTGCCAAAGGCTTCAGATTCTTTGGCACATCCTAATATGAGAGAATTACAATGAAGACAAAGTCAAAGATAATTTATGTATATTATAAATCGTCTTTGTTGGAGTGAAAGATTATATTAATATTCTCCAGAAAAAAAAAGTTTAATTACAAAATATATAAGTATGAGTCAGTGTCTTACAGTGAATATTGAGCATGGCTACAAATTGCAGTCGAGTATTGTTTTTTTTTATAAACTGTAAGTTCTTTTATTAACTACAACAAATCAATATACAAACTACACAACTAACTAAACTACTACTAAAGTCAAGTATTTTGGTATTCTATTTATTTTGATAAAAATTTCATCATAACTATTTTAAATAGCTCAAAACATGAGAATCATTGTAATCTGATAATATTTAGTGGTAAATAATTGTCTTCTACTCTATATGGACAAATGCGCAATATACTGATTATAATTGCACTTTACGATCCTTTTAATATTCGAAGATACTCATACATTACATAAAATATAAATACATACATTACATAAATAAAATACCAACATTAAAATCTACAAAACAAAAGAAAAACTTTGGTTCGTGGTGGGAATATTTCTAGCTAAACATCTAAATAATTAAACGCGCAGATACTCCTAGTCGACTCTTACCCTGAAACCAAAAATAATATTTTAGTAACTTGCCAAATTGCTTTTTAACTGAAACAATGACATACGAGACAACCACAATACATCAATAACACCTACACATGTAAAACTATTTAAAATATGTCATTTTTCATAGGCTTTCAATATTTTTATATAGTGATAGACTTGAATTTGACCGCCAACACCTAATTCATTTTCACCAGTACTTTAACTATACTGGAATGTTATAGCATTATGCCAATTTTGTTTATTGCTAAAAGAAATTAATAGGTATCACAAAAGAAAACTGATAAATGTCTGTTGCATACATACATTTTCCTTTGAGATTCTTCTTTCTTTACCTTTTCGATTTTCCTCATCCATCACTACACCTACTGATACATTATCGAATATAGTATGGCTGGACCATTATGGAACTAACAAGAAGGAAAAAGAGGAACATATATTGAGATCCCTTTCTCTTTTACCTATCAGATATCATTCGTTCGAATTCAATCATGTATAATATATGAACAAAAACAGAGATACTTTATATACTAGGATTTAAGATCACAATTTTTTGTTCAACCTGTTTTTTGCAAGGAATAAATGAATTATGAACAAATAAAACATTAAAAAGTGAAGTTGCAGCCACAGTCCATGCACAGTTATTTTGCATATATAATTTCTCATTTTATTTTTGTAAAACGTAATCCAGGCTTCGGCCTGCAGAGAAAACTATCCCACAGACATGTCTCTCAGGGCAGTTTTACGTTTTTCAAAAACAAAATAAATAAAAGTATTGGTGGACAGTTCACCAAAGATAATTATTTCACACATCTTCGAATCTTCAAGTCTAAGGCCTCATTTACGGAGACGCGGGACGTCGCGCGTCGCGTTGTGCGGCGCGGCCCGCATTGAATTCAAACGTATGGCGTTGTATGAGTGCGTTTACGGAGAAGCGATTTTACACATATTTGTTTGAAATGAAGCGTTTTTTGTGGCGGAGCCCGCGGCTGGCACCGCATCGTCGCACGCGGCGTGCACCGCCACGGCGCACGTAGCGTCAATTCTCGATGAAGCGATGCCCGCGGCGGAACCTAGTTAAACTAAAACTAGTCGGAGTCGGTATCGGTTTGAACCCCGCCCCGCGTGCGCCGCAGCGGTGCCCGCCTCGTGCTTCCCTACACGCGTAGGATTCGCCGCGGGCACAGCGGCGGGCACCGCCACGCGTCCCGTCTCGCGTCTCTATAAACAAGATCGAATATTGCTATATGTTTGTGTTTACGCGTGCGATGTAGCGTGCCGCTGCACGCGCCGCCGCTCCGTAAACAGAAAAAACGTCTGACGCGCCGCGAGACGCCACGCCACACGCGACGCGCGACGCCCCGCGTCTACGTAAATGAGGCCTAACTGTCTTACCGAAAAACGTTACTTTTTGCATTGCTTAACATATTTTGTCAACTTCTGGCTGACACGTAATGACACATGCGGAAAGAAGACACAGAAATTAAGACGTTGGTTAAAGTTAAGTAACGTTTTTCGGTAAGGCCCTAAGTGAATAGATATCTTCTAAATCGACGAGCTCCGTTCTCGGCCACACCGTCGCTTAACATTAGGCGAGTCGGTGGTCAATCGTAGATCTATATAACGTAAAAAACACCATCTAGCCCAAACTAAGCAAAGCTACAAAGCTTAAAATACTATGGGAACTAGTTAGCTGCTAGAATACATATATTATATAACAAACATCCATGTTTATCACACAAATCTTTGTTCTAGGTGGGGATAGAACCCATGACCTACGGCTTATCAGGCAGACATATTATCAACTGAACTGGGAGGCCAGTTAAATGAGAAATTTCAGAGGCAAAACTGAACAGATTATAAGTTATATTTTTAATATATATAAATTATAAGTTCCTATTGTGACACACAAATGAAATGCACATATAAAATAAATTTCCTAACGACCACAAATACTTATAAAGAGATAAACTTCCATATTTCAGAATATAAACTCAAGACAATTTTATTATGAAAACTAACGTGGTTGTTACACATTTTTATTTTGAACAAATGAGTTATCTTATCTTATCTTGTATAGTCACAGCGGGGGCCAACAAACTGGTCGGCGACACTTCGACCCATGAGGATCTTTTGTGTACACCCCTAGCGGAAAATGTACTCGATTAAATCGAATACGCCGTGCAAAGGAGTATGTCGATAGTCCTCCGGCCTAGGATAAGCTATTCCGAGGATGCTCATCCTTTTACCAGCAAGGACATCACAGTCACATAATAAGTGTGACATAGTTTCCACTTCATTCCCACAGGCTCTGCATCTGTCATCTAGACTTAGTCTGCATAGTTGTTTTGCTGTGGCGAAGTGCCCCGTCAGGGCGCCTGTAAGTGCTCTTGCCCGTCGTCTGCTCCCACGCAAAATAAACTTTGCAGTGGTAGCAGTGTTTTTGCCAATGAAGGCCTTGGAGTGATGGAGCCCTTCTGTGGTTATCCACTCATTCCAGTGTTTCTCAAATGAGTTACTCACGTCTATTTTTGAGTCGAATTCTCTGACTATAGTTTCAACCGCCAGACCAGACGAGATGTCCTTCGGAAGTGACGTCTGCGATGCTCCTTTTGAAAAAGACCGCCGTATGCGGTTGAAACTATAGTCGGAGAATTGGGCTCAAAAATAGACGTGAGTAACCAGTTTGTTCAAAATAAAAATAACTCAGACAAACCTCAAGAATATTTCATAGCAAAAACATCACGAGTGAATATTTTAACACAATAAAGTTGAGTAAGAGATAAAAAATATGGAATAAGCTGTGTCGATAGAAGTATCTGTCTAGCTAGATTGTGCATCTCAAGCATGGTACATGAAAATGTAATATATTCGTTTCATTTTGATGTAGGAACCTATTAAAATAATAGACATTTAATCCAAAAAACGCAATGTATTAGATTTGATATCCTAGTGTTGATTACAAAATATATACAAATACCTTAATATAAAAAACAGAAGCCTCTCTTACCATGATCTTTAGCAAATACAGCAATGCGATTTTCTAACTACTCGCACCCTGTAAAAATAAACATTTTGTATACCCTAACAGGCATGCATAAAATACCTATACCTTTTCAGAACCAATCAAGGCTTCTGTTTTTCTTAAAAGTCCCATGGGTTCATGCAATGATTGAATGACAACATATTATGGTTTAAAATTCATTTCTCTTATAAATGTCATGTACAAAAGCAAATGACGTATGTTCTTACTTACAATAAAAAATCAACAAGAGTTTATATTGAAACTATAGAATGTTTAATAGAGACTAGGTCAGAATGGCTAGAACGTGTAATTCTTTTTAATATGTTTCCTTCTTACAATATACTTAAGTCTTTTAACTAACTATTTCACTATAGCCTAATCACAGTCGCTGCTCGCGGAATAATACCAGAGATATATATACTCGTCCCTACAGTATCTATAAAAAAGATAGGTACTTGCGCCAAATATACTATATAACAATATAATATAAAGACTAATACAGCACGCAGCGGCAATTAATACACATCGGGTTTTCAAAAAAAAAAAAAGAGAGAGAGAGAGCCTGATATTGCATAATAGAGCTTCGTTTCTGTTAATTTTAACTTCGTGACAGGGATCTGGAAGTATCTGGATGATAACATTTATCTAAAGTTCTATACGTACTGCCCAATAATATAAAATATTCGTACAATGATACGTTGTCGATATTCGAATGTCATGCTCCGCACAAAGGAATGAAAGAATTTCAGAACAAAATTATATTGTAGAATCTTTCTAATATTGTTTAAAAATTTGCCGCTGTTTTATCTATTCAATCTATTTAATCGACAACGACATCTAGGACTTACAACACAATAAGATATATGTTTAACTTCAATATTTTACTACTACTTCATATTATACATAAATATTACGCGAGCAGCGGCTATTTAGGCTCTATTATGATTAAAAAAATCTTTAAAGTTACATACTTACCTAATTCAGTTCACTTATTATGCATTACATACATTATTGATATATAATTTAAAAAAAAATCACCTAACCTAACCATATCTAGCATTTCAAACGTCAAACAACTTTCTTGGATAGAGATGACATCTTTTTGCCATGTTTTACCAATAGCTTTCAAGACTGCAAATCTTACGGTTCATTATTTAAAAAAAAAACATAACAACAACATAAAAAAAGTAAAACAAAACAACAAAAGGGAAGATTGAAAAATTGCAGATAAACATAAAATATCAAGTGCTCAATGGACAATCACAGTAGCTTTTAGTTAGAATAAGATTTTGAATTACTAGCAACTATCAATTCATTACGAAACAAGCAATGTTTAATATCAAAATAAACATTTCAGAAAAGAAGATAACATATACCTAGAATAATTTATACATATGTCGCAGACTTTAAATAAAATCCCAGAAATATAAATAATCGGACTATGATACAACTACACTATTTTATTATACTATTATTTGTTTACAATTTTCATCAAATGAGCTGCTATATAGAGGTATAACGTATTTTTACGTTTATATAGTTTTCCGTCTCCCCTCCCCTTTTCTTCTACTGCCCCCCCCCCACCCCCCCCTTTTCTTCTACTGCCCCCCCCCCCCCCCCCCAAGAAAACCTGCGACACATGTGTAAATTCTACTACATTGTACTAACGTAGCTAAGTACATCAGCCATCATGGCTCTTAGAAACTGACATTCCCTATCTTACTGGTTACAAATCATGTAACCAAACCCTAACCTAACGATGCAAAAACTGAAACGATGCCTCTAGCAAGAGACTAATTTTATGGATGACATGATCGTAACTAAATGCACTGAAGTGGAGAGATACGCAATTCACTCCCACACAGGGTTTATCCCGTGATAGATTACAGTCTGATTTGAGCCAATATAAACTTTATATCAATGATATAAGATAACAATTGCGTATTTCTCTTCTAAACTAGAATCAATGACTATGAAGAGGTGCAAGGGCGAGATATGTGGTTAGAGCCGATGACGCGCGCAAGTCCTTCGTCCGGTCACAGGGAACATTTGGCCGTCGGCAAACTCCTAAAAATATTAGTGAAACACGTTACTACACTATTGAATTTAGTAATGAGAGTGAAATAGATTAGTGACATGAATCTGTACTGGAACTTAGAGAATACTTTAGCGCGCTTTTGTCCACACAAAAAAAGAAAACCGATTCCTACATTTAAACATTATCAGATTTCGATGATATTTTTTTATGTAACTGAAATTATGAAAGGCTAGTTAGTTCGTTTAATTTTCTCAAGTTTCATTATAACTTAGAAATTTTAAAAAACGGGTAGAAAACAGTTTCCCTCGATTTTTCTATTCAACTGTATGGAAAAATGCTCGATGTAGTGGAGGCGATTGCACGCTCAATTAATAATCATGCGGATTTATTTGGGCGCCACCAAAGAGACCATAAGTCCTAGTTAACCAGTTACGAAATTTTTCAATCAATTTTTGCGTCAAAACCGCAACCGGAGACCGACATAGACGCAGATCTGTACCCCTATTCACAACTTGTCAGATTCGGAATCGGGTCGGAAACTATATCTCCATCTTTATTTATTTATCTCCATCTTTCTGCAGCTTATGCACAGAAACCCGCGTCCATAAAATACCAGCATAATAATGCGTCGCATAAATACCAGCATTTTATGCATAAAAACTTGCGAATTGTACATAAAACCTGCATCTTATGCACAAAACCGCACACGTTATGCATATAAACCCGCGCCTTATGAAAAAGAACTCGCGCGTTATGCCTAAAAACTCGCGCCTTATGCATAAAAACCTGTGTAGGTACAAGGGTATTGTACCGCGCGTTTTATGTACATACTCGTATAAACCGAGATACTTCGGTACAATGTTCTAAAAAAATGGTCTTCCGTGCAACGTATGCGAATCGCCCTAGGTATACTTGTTGAATCGGTCGATAACGGATCATGATAAGATACTAAGTTATTTGTTATTGTTATTAATATTGACCATAGTAACAACCACCACCCAACCCATTTCCTGTGTCACTGACGGATTTAAATATTTTGACAAATTCAGATTATTCCAACTATGTATTGCACAAAATTATATGTCATACGAGATTTATACCGATGTTGGCACGGGGCCGTCCATTAATCATGATGATTTTAACAATCCAATGTGATGTTTTTAGCAACTTTAATAATCCCTGTAAATAAAGTGGTGAAGTGCTTTAACGTTTCGTCAAATGACATAAAGTTAACGATTATAAGTTATATGAAGCACGACAATTAATACTGTCGGTTAGTACCATCTCTGTCGATCGTATTGAATCGAAACGGACTTATATTAAAAATATTAGTTGGTTGATGTTGATCGAGTCTAACAAGAAATTTCCGAGAAAGTGAAAAATTTGCCTAATTTATAAAAAATATCAAAATCTGTTCAAAAGCAAATATAAGAATAGCAATCGCAGCAAAATTCATTATGACATATTTATTCATTAAAACTTTAAATCGTTTATAAAAAGAAGCATAATATTCATTATAAAACACACAAAAGTATATAAAAACACTTGTAAAAGTATGCCAAAACATGCATAGTATACAAAACAACATAGATTATCAAAAAGCGGCAAACAATCTTGTTAACAGTTAGTAGGCACAGTAAATTCCCTTCGAAACCTTTAGTAAATGCTAATATTCTTCGGAGCAAATCTGAAATATTACCATATTACGATGAAAACGATTATTAATAAAAGGAAACCCCAACCCAGTAAAAAAATAAATAAAAGGAAGAACAAAAAAAAAATACAACAATAAAAGTTGCAATCGTTTTCTATACAATATATTTAATTCATAAATTACGTTTCTATCAATCACATGACTGTAAATATTGTGTCTATTCGAATGTAAACGTGCGCTATTACCAATATAATATAAGTGTGTATATAACATGATTCTCTGTACATAAAACAACATTAAACTCTATAAATATTTTTGTACTTAGCGGCCTACATTATTTCACAACATCAATAAAATTATACTCTTACTATCTGAACAAGCACTTGAACAAGTTTCATATATATCGAAGCTACCACTATTATATTAACATGGCCACATCGGCGAAATTTGTTTGTTTTTATGACAGATAATACATCAACTACGATATAATATCGCTCACATTCGATATTATCCACGTGTGATATTACAACAACAGGTATCAGTTCAAATTTATAACAACTGCATGTGCAATGTTTTCTAAGGTATTAGCCATTGTTACTCGTTGAAATTAAACAGATTTTAACGGATTTATCGCGTATATTTTACATAGTTTTATAATCTGACGTTTCGAACACTGCAGCGTACGTGGTCACAGGTGAGACTAGATGACAGTTGGCAGTTGATCACCTGTGACCACTGCGACCACGGACGCTGCAGTGTTCGAAACAGGTCACAAAATTATGTAAATATATACGCTATAAATCCGATAAAATTTGTTTAATTTCAATAAAACGAAATAACTACATGCTCTATTCAACATGTTATATATATGTATGGATTCTATGATGGCTCCATTAGCTTGTTTTCGCATCTTTGGTTTTAACAGGTTTTTTTTATTTATTCTTTTAAGATGTTGCCTTTAAGCTAAATTTTCTCTCAGCTGTGTACCAACAAATTTTATAAAGCATGCCGCTTCTGTTTAATTTTTATATTTTAGTCTTATTTCGTCAATGCAATTACGCCAAAATATATGTCGGATGTTTAAAAAATATATAAACAGAGATGACTAATATGAGCAGAATTAAAATTTGTTCAAAACAATAAAATATAAAAACATTTTAATCTTTTACCAGAAAAAACGCGCTTTATACTTATAAGTTAGTTATTTAAAAGTACGTCATACTAAATCTATACAGCACTTCTTTTGTGAGAAAGGCATAGAACTTTAAAATTTTAGAAATGATTGGTCGATTTTAATTATTTCTTTGGTACCAATTTAAACATTTGGCAGAGTCCTTATTTATGTGAAACTAATATGATAATAAACAAATCAAATAAATTATTTGGCGTAAAATTTTATAAAATTTACCCCTTCAATACTATAATGGCAAGACAACACGGAGCATCCATTTACAAACTATTCTGATTCATGTTTATTCTATCTCCATGTGACATTGTTGTAACACTGCACCGATTGGAAAACAACAAACATCTGCTAAGAAAACAAAAGCAATCATAGAAACCACATTTTTACGTATATAAAAACCAATCTCTAAGTACTAGCACCCTGTAAAATAAACATACATATAGTGTTATATACAGTAAGTTAATTGGCGCTATTCTACGTAGCCACCAGAAGGAAGTGAATGCATAGCCTTCAAACGTATGAAGTAAAATTATATGTCTTGCTTATATTATCATTCACTCTCTGTAATAAGCATATGTAGAGAAAAGTAGCAATTGCACAGTTAATTTTTTTACAGAAATGGCAGCAAGCAAGCAGAAGGTTCGCCTGATGGTAAACAATAACCGTCGTCTATTAATAACTATAAAACTATTATTGTTGCAGACACCTTAAAAAAAGCTCGTTATTGAAGCACGGTGGGAAAATCTCCGGAGGAAAAACATTCCACATCTTAGTAGATCCGTGGAAGAAAAAAACAGAAGAGACCGAGTATATGTGATTTCTAGCTATGCAAAATGTAGGACTGAGATTTTTAATTTGTCCGTTTTCTACGACTTAGATACTTAGTTCGGATGCAGAGTTCATTTTTATTTTATTTTTTACGAAATATGTGCCTGAATTTATTTTGCCTTTACCTCCTGTTGTCTAATCTAATTAAGTTTTATGGCACATTTTGGAAAGTCACATTTTGATCAGGACATTTTTATAAGTTTTACATTTAATCAAAAACATCCAAACCAATTTTCCAAAAATAGAAATGCCAAGAAAAGTCTGACGACGTGTTACGTGCTAACTTGAGGCGTGCATTAACTTCCAAACGGGCTAAGATGCTCAAGGGTCTAATGTACTATGGTAAGCTAGCGAGGATGGAAGGTTCAGGAAGTCTTACATGTGCTCAGGATGACTGCGGATGCAGTCTATGAAGTCGGAGGGTTTCAGCTCGCCTCGACAGATGCGGTACACGGCTGTGAAAAGCGGGAATCTGGAACATAACACCAAGGAGTTTAAAACATCTACACAAACGAATATCTAATAACAAACATATTAATAACGCCAAAAAAGGCATAGAATAAAATCTTGATCAAAAAATATGTGATACCTCCCCTACGCATAAAATGGAGACGAATTATTTTTTCTTACCCCATCATGTGGGGTATCCGTTGGATATGTAATCAAATTTTTCAATTTAGGGATCCGTTTGCAAAATATTAAGCTTTGAAATGATACTTTTTGTTAGAGTCAAGTTTAACGTAACATAACGTTTTCCGGTAAGACATGATTGTTAGTTTCTCATTTTTGTTAGTTTTGTCTTTTTTTATTTCTGTTTTGGCACAACAGTATATGTCTATAAGCATCAAAATGATGTTCTGGCATTTTATGTATACTGTGATAAAAGTCTAGTCACCGATGTCATGAATATACCGTCATCACTGACCATACGAAAGATAGGCTGATTCATACAAGCAGTATGGACTGTCGGTTCGTATAGACTGAGTTTGTATCGACTTATTTCTATTCTGTTTGTTAATTTTCCTGTAGTATGTGTTGAATATAGAATAATCCCATCGAAAACTGTATAATCTACAAAAGGACAAGTCTCAGAACGGAGAGCGTTCTGAGACTTGACTCCACAGCAAAAAATGGTTGTCTGTAAAGTCGGTTTACGGATGATAATTTTACGTGATAACGATGCGTCACAAGCCGAACGCTTAGGCCGATCGTGCCTCTCTATCGCTTGTGCCGCGCTCTCGCTTGCATGCTCAGCTCAGGCGGAACGTGACACTTTTACGTGCGTGTCGACAGCCGGCGTTCATTGATTAATGATTTATAAGACGTTATAACGTCAAAATGCAATATCTCATGTCATGTGAAACTAAGTCGAGTTCACAGAATTCGAGGCCCTATTGCATAGGCAGACTTATTATTTTTAATATAGAAGCATAAAATAGAAGAAATAGCAATAATATAGAAGAAGATGATAACCATAGAATGGTATAGATTCAACACGATGTCTGGCCGACATGTCGAGTATATTCTAGGAATAAATAATTAAAAACCGTGTGAAATTTCACTACTAGTAAAATCTCTCCCAATCCTCATTACATAATTTTTTCAACCAAACTATTCCATTGACCTCTACTCAACATTCACGTGGAGATAAGCCAACGTATACTGACAGTTAATTTTAGTTCAGCCTTAGAATTATTTCGCACGAACCAAAACACATTACATTGTTTAATCGTATTAATTGCAATGCCACATGTCACTGCTCTAGAGCGAAATAGTATTTTTTTTTTGTAGTGAAAACTTCTTTAGACACGCTGAGCGCTTTAATTTGTGGGTATTGAATAAGCCTGAGCCGTTCCGGTCGGCTATGTAAAGCTCGTTCGTGTAAAATCGGCGCAACTCGAGGGAGCGAGAGAGAAATACTGCTATTTCGTATTATTAACGTTGCCTTAATGAAGTTTTCACTTCTATCGTGTGGTCTTAAGCACACCGTTTTTTTAAGAAACTCTACGTCTACGTGCAAAAAGCATATTTGCAACTAAGTATTTCTGATCCGCAGGTCCTGGATTCAAATCTCGCAGTACCCACCTCGTTTGACTTTTGAAAGTGTATTTTATTCATTTGCCTTCCTTCGATGCTGGACTGGGAGAAAAACTAAAACGGAATGAACCAAGGAAGCGGAATTGATTGATAACATATTGAGGACCCCCACCGATATATGTACTCTATTTTCAACAGGTTGTAGTTGGTACTGAAGTAAACTATTTCTAATCTCATTCTAACAATAAATAAAACCGTCATGTGCGAGTCAAACTCACCCACCTAGGGTTCCGTACAAAACTGGTAGATAAAGGTTTTTTTTTTAATTTTCCTTCATAAACCGCAAATTACACATCATAAAAATAATTAAAACCCTGTTTTAGCTTGTGCTAATGAAGCTCTTTCGTATGATACTCCACATGATACGGTTAATTCACTTTAAAATTTGGACCCTCATTCATTGCATAAAAACACATTGTTTTTGTGATTAAATTAAAAATGTCCAGTTTTCGGATTTTTTCCTATATGTGTAGTGTGTACTATAACACAATGCTTCTTGCCCCATAGGTTTTGATTCCCTTGTGAGTGTCGAAATCGAGATACATGTCTTGACACCCGGACGGACGGACGGACAGACAGACAGACGGACAGACGGACAACAAAGTGATCCTATAAGGGTTCCGTTTTTTCTTTTTGAGGTACGGAACCCTAAAAACATAGCCCGCTTTCTATGCAACCATATACAAAATGAGTAATGTTAGTTAGAGTAACGCGTTAATTTTATCGTTAATTTCAACTCTATAACATCACAGAGTATTATAGGTTTTATCGATAGCAAACATGGCCTTGGTATTAGCCATAATAAAATACCTGATTCTTATCGAAGTGTGCCCATTGTTAAAGTATATTTACGAGCTAAAATTAGTTTTATGATATTGGATATTGCATGTTTTCTCTGCGGTAACTATGTGTGATATTTAGCGTAGCGTGGTAAACAAATGAATGATGTAACTAAAATGTGATAATTAATATACGGTTCGCGGTCTTTAGTTACAGTCAACGTGGGTAACTTTGACTCTGCGTCAAACATTGTACGTAGCCTTTTTAGAAGGTTTTCGATTTTTTTGCCAACAGATTAGTAGTCAAATTACTTGATTAATTAATTTATAGTCGGTTTGACTATTAATCTCTTGAGAAAATAATCGAGAACCTTCCAAAACGGCCACATACAATGTTTGACACAGAGTCAAAGTTACCCACGTTGACAGTACAATATATATTTTTTAGGTTGGAACTTCTATTAGTTGTGGAACGTGAGACCAAATGAAGATTTCTGCGAGACATTGTCTTGTTATTACACTTGTTTTTGTTTTCTTAATTACACCAAATTAGATGCCTATCATGGATACAACTCTATAGTTGTTAGCAAAATGGTTTATAGTCAAAAATGGCAGAACGCTTCTGTCCCAATAGGATAGAAGCTTTAGAATAAAGTTATATAGATAAAACAAGTGCATATGGCTAGGTAAAGATTACATCGTAAAAAAGTTATTGTAAAGTCTGTTTACGGACTTTAATTTTACGTGATAACGATGCGTCACGAGACGAACGCTTTGGCCGATCGTGCCCTTCTATCGCTTGTACCGCGCTCTCGCTTGCACACACGGCTCAGGCGGAACGTGACAATGAGTCATGCTTTTTCGTGTGTGCAGCCGGCGTTCATCGATTTATAAGACGCTATCACGTCAATAATAATAGTTTCGCAAACAATCTGTATAATAAGAAAAACAAATGCAGTTCATGGTAAACGCCATAACTTGAGAAAGTATTTTTGTCAATGTTTGTAATAGTCTGAATCTTATTTTCTCGGAAACAAAAATTGGAAATGTTCGGAAAATTGGGGAAAACTGGACTGTTAACTATCACGGTTCATGAGTACAGCCTGGCGACAGACAGACAACGGAGTCTTAGTAATAGGGTCCCGTTTTATCCTTTGGGTACGGAACCCTAAAAACTGCAGCAACCGGCTTCAAAATACGCATTTTCGTTTGCTTAGATGACATCTTTCCAGTTATTTTGTTATAAAAACCAAATTACTGAACCGATTCTAATAAAACTTATAAGGGACCAACTCTGATGTATGATGTCCTACCAAGCAAAATCAAGGGATGATTATAATTGCTTCTTTTTCTTTTTTGAAGTCGGTTAATAATAAAGGTTACAGTAAGGCTATAAAAATTAATTGCTTTCTTCCTGGCTGAAGGTCAATAAACAAATCTACGTGATATGTCTGTTTATAAAGTAAACATGTCTATTAACATTGAAGCGAGATAACGTCAGTATTGCATTTGCTAAATGTGTACTGTGTACCCTGCACATTATCATTATTATAAGTTATGTAACATGATGTAGAATATGTATGTATGTCTCTATAGTAAATGAGATGACACAAACAAATATTAATGG
The DNA here is from genome assembly GCA_947563715.1 of Lycia hirtaria. Lineage (NCBI taxonomy): Eukaryota > Metazoa > Arthropoda > Insecta > Lepidoptera > Geometridae > Lycia > Lycia hirtaria. Next base: position 3,620,881 of record OX387379.1, read on the forward strand.
CCAAGTGCGGTACCAAGCGCAATGTACATCATAAGTTATGTGAACTTAAAACAGGGTGTGTTATTGAAGTGAAAACTTCTTTAGCGGCGTTGGACATTTTTGGGATGGGTATAAAATGTTAAACTCGCGTTAGGTGTCACGTGATCTGATCGAAAATTCGTAAGACGGACGGATTATAGCCAGAAACCTATTCTAACGTTCTGCATTTAAAATTCATTATTGTATATACGCTGTACACGAATCGTTAGCGTGTTTAAGAGTGTACAGCGCCATCTAGTACGTTGTTAAAGAACTAACTTTATTATATGAAGTGTTCGTACAATAAAGTTAGTTCAATAACGCTAACGCTTCGCGTAAAGCGATGACAGGGTTGTTTTTTTATGTTAATCGACTATTCTCGTTAACTTGTAAAGCTTACTTACCCGTGATAGTTTTCCTTTTAATTTCATCATATATGCTAGTAGCATAATTTTTTTCGTATCTCCAAACACTTGACTCTAACAATAATCACTTCAAAGCTTATTATTACGGATTTTAGCTCTCAGGTTCTTAATTTCAATGAAAAATGGATGGTAATGTGCCCATTTTCTGCTAGTCCTCTAGTGAGGGGAGGGTGGAATTGGGTCGTGAAGCTCTTGCGCACACTGCCCGAAATGAATCCTACATTATTATATAGGAATCATTTTCATTACACAGACTAGCTACTTTACGGCGGTACTCGAGACTGTTAGTCCCGAGTACCGCCGTAAAGTAGCTGTGTACAAATTGTACAGGCTGTACAAATTGTATGATGTTACTCACTTGTTCTCCATGTTCTTGTTGGCCAGCATATGGTTGACTTCCTCGGCCGTGATCGGTCCCTGCAGCTTCTGTCCATTGAGCATCTCGTCTTCTAACGCTTTGATCGCCTTGCCTGTCTTCACGAATGCTTCTGCCACTCGACGGTTCCTGCCGCCTGTCGTGATTTATATTTTTACTAATTTAACTTAATCCAGACAATTCTATGTATGTAAGTTTTTTTTTTTTACAATTAAATAATATTGAAAAGACATTAGACATTTAATTTTTTTATACTAAATAGATCTACGTTTGACCAGCCACTCGCCTGATGGCAGGCGACGGTGTGGCCGAAGATGGAGCACGTAGATGTAGAAGATATCTATTCACTCTAGCCTTGAAAATTCCTAGATTACAGTTCTCAGGAAACAGAGAAGGCGACCGGAAGTTCCACTCCTACGCAGCACGCATAAAAATTTGGACCTAAATAATTGTGTACCAATTTTGGGTATTTCAATGAGAAATGGATGGTAATGTGCCGAGTATCTGCTTGTCCTGTAATGGAATGGGTCGTGAAGCTCACACTCGCCGAAATGGATCCGATAGAATATTGACAGCCAATTCAATTGCCTCATTTCATTTTCAATTTAAATATTGACAGGATTTATTCAGTTATAAATAAATTTGCTAATAAGAATTTGTTGCGTTCACACTAGCTGTATAATAATACTAGCTGTGCCCCGCGGTTACACCCGCGTAGTGATGAATAACGGTGATGCAAATAATTAATTTAATAATGAATTAATTAATTTTTTGGCCTCTTCCAATCGGTCTTTCTGGAAATCCAATCCATGTCCAGCAGTGGACTTCTTATGGCTGAGATGATGATGATGAAATAGTTAATTATGGTTTAAAAAACGGAATAAACGACTTCAAACTATGAAATTCGTTTACTTGGATGACATTTATTTTCAGTTATTTTGTTATAAAAACCAAAATACTGAACCGATTTTGAAAAAAAAATATATGGAACCACCTCTGAGTTATTTACCTACCAAAAAAAGAATCATCAATAATTTTATAGTTTAAAAAACTGAAACAACCGACTTCAAAGTACGTTATTTCGTTTACTTGTAACTAAGGATATTAATTAAACAAGGCGCTCAAGCGTTGAAGTAACTCTATTTTCTCCTTATACACATTGGATAAGGAGTAAGTAGGTTTTACTTTTCAAGCTCAATAAATCCTTCACGATTGTAAACTTTTTAAAAGACCTCTATTCACCCGCTCGTTTTTTTTCAAGAATGACATTTGTCACTGAATCTCAAATGCTTCGTCTTCGCAGATTAGAAAATGTGCAGATGTTTATACGAAAAACCTCAACATTTTTGCAAAGAAAAACGTGTCAGTGGAACTCTGCAATTCTATAATCTGACGCACTCACTCAGGAATACAATGAAAATATTTTTACTTTTAGAGATTATTCAAAAAGTAATAAAGCAATGTTTCTAAAATAATTATGGGACCAACTTGGGAGCTTTCTCTATACATCAATTTAAGAAACATAAAAATTAGTTCACGAATGACAGAGTAATTCGTGTACATACATAAAAAAAATATACGGTACGAATTGATAACCTCCTCCTTTTTCGAAGTCGGTTAAAAACTATTCATAATTGGAGGAATAATCGCCTAACAAACATACAGTCGAATTGAGAACCTTCTTCTTTATGGAAATCGGTTAAAAACTTAACGCAATTCGTTTACATGGATGAAATTTTTTTTCTATAAAATACCAAACCTATTTTAATAAAAATTATATGGGTCCACTTCTAAAGTATGATTTATCGAACAAAAACAATCGAATCGACTTGGCGAAGTAATCGCTGAACAAACACAAAAAATAACATACAGTCAAATTGCGAACCTCCTTTTTGATAGTCGGTTAACAAAACGAGTTACTTCAGCTTTTATTTTGCTTATAACTTGCCTCTAACCAATCACACAAACAGGTTTCCTGACTAATGCTTACTAGCATGTAACCTTTGCCTTCAATATCTAAGTCCAATAAATGAGAACAAACAACAATTAACTAACTACAGTACAACAGTCAATTAATTAACTAACTACAGTACAACAGTCTTATCACTATTCATACAAGACGGACTGAGCGATATTTTAACAATAGGAATTTCCCAACTGATATACGAATACGTAAGACATTCCCCCCCCCCCCCCCCTTATATAAGAAAAAATAAGAATAGGCCTAACCCCCCCCCCGTGTAATATTTATTACGCAGGGAAAGAAGAATCTAAAGGAAAAAATGAATACACGTTTGGTTTGGTTTTCAAAGTATAATTTTAACTTTGCGCGTTTTTGTGATCTTACGTAAGAACTATCAAGACTCCCTCCCACTCCCTTGTAAGAAAAAATAAGACATGGTTGACCCCCCCTATACGTCTTACGTTATAAATGAATGGTCCCTATCGTGTGCTGTCTTTGCGTATTTTAAAATCGGTTGATTCAGTTTTTTAAATTACAATTATTTTCGTATTATATACGAATATTAACCACAGCACAAATTTATTTGATTGGTAGAGCTTCCTTATTTTATTGTAACTTAACCAGACCAATTTCACCCATAGCAATATAATTACATTGCAATGAATTGAAGTCCGTGTAATAAATTGCAAAAGACAAAAGTGATCACTAGAACTCGTTTCCTTATCTCGACAGTAGGTTATTTATATTAAAGGTAAGCCTGTAGCATTATACTCTACACTGCAATATACGATAACCTATGATAATTACTACCTAAGATATAAGTACATATTGGTTTTTGACTTGATTAATTTTATAAAAGATGCCGATAAACAAAACATGCTTGCAGTCCTGGATGAAAAAAAAATGAATGATTTCCAAAAATCTATTGGCCAAGATTTTTCTATTAATAACCTCATGTTTTCATAGGTTTCTTTCATATTAGCAGCATCGGCCAGAGATTACGCTTATCACCACATCACATAACATCTGAGGCCAATGGAAACAAAACTGCTACAGTTTATTAATGAGGGTAGGTGGCTAAAACAGTATTAGCTATCAGAGTTCTTGTGGCATGACTAGTGTTCACCAGTGTGTTAGAAACATTTGCCTTGACTATGTAATTATCCATAACTATTGTATATTATTAAACTAATCGGGCATGTAGACAAGACCTTAATGTCGTAATTATTATTTTTATTATCCGTCCTTATTATCCATCTTATAATATTAATTGACAAAAGAAACGGCATAACAGACTTGTATACAGTTGCCGTAAAATACGTAAAGAAGACAATTGAGTGGGAGGGTGAACGAAATAATTAGAAACTGAAAATAAAAGTTATTCACGCATAAGAGGATTTGTTATTCTACCCGAATCCGATGAGCTATTAAGTGTAATAATAGTGATTTAATGAATGACCGTGATAGTTTAAATAAGCCGTAACTGACCGTAACAGGTGGTGATCAGGTCGGCGACGCCGCACGACTCGAAGAAGGTGCTGAGCTTGCTCCCAGGATAGAAGACATCCACGAACTTGATCATCTCCATGAGGCCCAGCCGGATGACAGCCGCCTTCGTGTTGTCGCCGTAGCCCAGGCCGTCCACGAACCCGGCGCCCACCGCCACGATGTTCTAAATATGTATATAATAAATAAATAATTATAGTTTTTAAAAAAATACACAATACGCGACTTGCTGTTCACTTTTCTACAGGCACTTAAAATATATTTTACCAGTTAATTTGGTATAAAAACCAAAGTACTGAACCGATTTAGATAAAATTTATATGGGACTACCTCTGAAGACCTACCAAATACAAGAATCATTAAAATTAATGCAAATCACTGAACAAACATACAAAAAAACCAGTCGAATTGAGAACCTTCTTCTTTTTGGATGTCTGTTAATAAGCAAGTAGAGATCTACCATTCTAAAATTGAACGCCCCTCAAATTTAATAAGCGCACATGCAAATCTTGTGCACATGCACAATTCACACACATCCCACCAATCTCAATTGTCTCATTGGTTCTTTAGTTGCCGGCTAGACCGGAGTAAAAAAGGATTAGAATATGTATTTCCTCCCACACATTGAAATAATTTCTTTTGGTGGAGGGGCTTTCGGTTTTTGAATGGTTCTACTCTATTTATATTAAAAGAAAAACAAAATACCCGACTGCAGGAAAGCGGTTTTTGCAGTCTAACTTACATACGATTTCGTTACGCTGTAAAAAGGTGCATCCACCTTTTTTGTGAGAAGTTATGCGTAAAATCGCTATCAAAGATTATAAATGCGCATTTTTTAAGATAATCCTAGTAAAATCACTTTTTTATTACTAAAAAATTCGTTGGAGGTTACCAATACGCGCATTTTTTTTTAATTTTTGCAACATATGTTTTATTTCAACTTCCAATAAAACTACCATCCAGCAAAATATAAAATAATAATTAAAAGCTACATTACCGAACGATACAATTTATCTATGCATATGAAGTCGCGGACACTTATGAAGTTTCTTAATGTTTTCGTGAAATTAAACAAATTTTAACAGATTTATAGAAAAAAAACGCTAAAATTTGTTTCAATTTCAATGAGCAAATCATGAGGTCATTAAAGTCAAACAGAGACATTGTTAATTATCCAAGAGTTAAGTAGCTAGGACACGTTCCTGTTTATTTTCTAGTCGATTCTATACGACTACTACCAATGTATGCTAAATAAAGACATAAATGATTTTCCTGTATAATCAAAGTCCGTTAAGAAAGCTATTATTTAGTTTACATAATAGGTTAAAAGGTTAAGTAAGTTTATAATTTAATTCATAAATAAATTCAACTATAAATAACATTCTGCACTCAAGGTAGATTAGATAGTAAGAAACTGTATCGATCAATGTGCGAGACATATATTTACAAAGATGTTGACCTCCCTCACGATTATGACGAAATCTTTATGAAAGAGTATTGATACTAGTCCAACATTATACATATAATTAAATCTATGGACCCTTTATTAAACAATATTAAATATAATTTAAAAAAAATACTATGGAAAGTAACGTGGTTTTCACACATTTTTAAATAAAAACTATGGGTCACTCACGTCTGTTTTGAGCCGAAATATCCGACTATAGTTTCAACCGTGACGCGCCTTGCACTTGCCTTGCGGTTGCAAGGCGCGTCACCGACCGAGAGTGACGTGTGTGCTGCTCCTTTGAAAAATACCGCCGAATGCGGTTGAAACTATAGTCGGATATTTCGGCTCAAACAGACGTGAGTGACCCGTAGTTTTTATTTAAAAATGTTTAAAAAAACTGAAACAACCGACTTCAAAATACACAATTCGTTTACTTGGATGACATATTTACCCAGTTCATTTGTTATAAAAACCAAAGAACTGACCCGATTCTGATAAAATGTATATGGGATCACCTCTGAAGCAACAGACCTACCAAACAATAGAATCACCAAAATCAATTCATAATTGGCCAAGTAATCGCGTAACGAACATACAAAAATACATATATAGTCGAATTGAGGACCTCCTCCTTTTTGGAAGTCGGTTAAGAATAAAAAGAGCTGACTTTGAAAAGACAACACGATTATCTTTCTCTGAAGACAGAAATACTAGTGCAAGGCGTTGATTAAGCAATAAGCACAGTGTTTTTCTCTCATACATGCCTAACATTACTGAAATTTTTTATTGCCTACGATAAGGCCTCCATCGTCGCTATTTTAAATTTTACTATGGAAATTAACGTGGTTTTCACACATTTTTAAATAAAAACTACGGGTCACTCACGTCCGTTTTGAACCGAAATATCCGACTATAGTTTCAACTTTCAAGGAGCAGCACACACGTCACTCTCGGTCGGTGACGCGCCTTGCACCGACTGAGAGTGACGTGTGTGCTGCTCCTTTGAAAAAGACCGCCGAATGCGGTTGAAACTTTAGTCGGATATTTCGGATCAAAACAGACGTGAGTGACCCGTAGTTTTTATTTAAAAATCTATTTTAAATTAAAAAAATCGTAATATGTAATTTCTGAGGATAACAATAAAGAGTTGAAACTAACAACTACCGCATAGATACAATCGAATGCATCGCATCTCAAGGCCAATTGAGACCTAAAATTAATATGACGTCACGTCGAAATATTCCACCAGATATTATAGACTTTATCGATACTAGTACAAGTAGGTACTAACTTACAATACTAACAATAATTTACAAACCAAACATTCATCGTTCATCATTCTAAATCAACATAATATCATAATTAATTTCATTTGCTACGAGTATAATTAGCGCTCCTACTTCTGCGACTCAACGTGAAATAAGTAGTCAGAGCCGAAAGAATGTTTCCTTCTTTATAACCGACATATAAACAAGAAAGTATAACACTTTTTTTAAATTATCACGGTCATTCATTAAAACACGCGATTATTCATTTACGCGAACCACGGTAATAATAATAATAATTGTGTTTTAAGAAAGTATAAGTTTAGAAAACTCAATAAACTCCGACAAAAAAACGACTGAACCGATTTTGATGAAACACATCTAAGAACACTCTCAATAAAATCTTCTTTCAAACAAACAAAAAACTAGATCAAAATCGGTCCATCCGCTCAAGAGCTAGACTTCTTTATGACACCCCTCTTTTTGGTTCAGGAGTTTAAAATATTATAACAAAATATATCTTACTACGCTATACAAATTAAGACAAATTAATCTAACAACAAATCCCATATTAAAATTTGACAAGCCGTTAGAGTTACAGGATGTAATATTGAAACAAACATCATCACACATACATATTATACATCTGAAAAACATTACTCTTCTACTCAGGCCGTCAGGTAAAATGAGATGTTAACGATAGGCAAAAGAACTGCCTCTAAGATATACTCGATGTACATAAATCCTCACAATCACACAAGCAATCACATACTCTTTGAGAACGCATCATTTTGACCAATGAAATCCAATTTTTCCGTTACGCATTATTCATTCAAACGCATTACGCATTATTCGTCTGATCAAACTATTACTTGCGTAGACTTGCAATACTAGAGGTCTGCAAGGATTTCGCGATCAAGGAATTGTTTTGATCAATTGGAATTGTTTGATAACAATTTATCATAAATCAGCGTAATTAGTTGTCAATTATTGACGATTATAATGATTAGCATAATTAATGAGATTAATTAACTTCGATATTTGACGTTCATGACATTAAATTAAAGCCAGGTCTCCATTGTAAATTTGGATTTCTAAACAAAGTTGAATCAACGTATTTGTTAACAACGTTATGTGTTACAGAGTTGATCAATGCACTATTTCCATCAACTTTATCGATAATCATTTTAAAAAAAAGACCAAATGCTGTGGAACATAAGTTTACAGTGAATACGTGATTTAATTAACGAACAAACTTCTAAATTGTGAAATACGCTACCTGAGTGTGTTTTGCCGATAGATATAATCTGGGTGTCTTTAAATCATGATTGAACCGCTCCATCGTGGACCGAAACTCAACATCAGGCGAGCTGGTGTTATAGCATTAATAAAAATCATAAACGTTTTGTCGAATGTGTCAACTTACTACACTATTAATTGTATATAACCTGAGACCGTTTATGTAATTCTCGGTGACATATTTTTTTCTGTCTCTTTCTTTGTGAACTCCGTAATGGCTGCCGTGTCTTGTATCAAGTGTATAGAAAATATTAATTTTGTTCTTAATTTCAACTGTGCATTTTCTCTGAACAGATTTTACCTGGCGGTCAGGAGCAAGCCTATCAATGAATAAAAAAAAATATTAAGAGTCCGTAGTTCGAATATCGTTCATCTCGCTCGCGCATTCACACATTTTTGAAGACATAAAATGACAGAATGAACTTATAAAAAAAATGTCGTTTGTAAAACTAATAAAATATAACTAATGAAATATTCGACAAAAAATCAATTTGATCCAAGTTAATTTTCATACATAAAAATCATTTTTAGAAATTATTAACGCAAAAATGATTTTTATGTATGAAAATTGACTTGGATCAAATTCTTCAAAAACGTGATATGCGCGAACGAGACGGACGATGGTCGAACTACGGACTCTTAATCATCGTACCTTAAGCGCGCCGCAGATCTCGACAGCGTCTTCATCGTCGACGACGACAACTCGGAAGTACTCCGTCTGGATGATGTCGCGCAGCATCGGAGCGACCAGCACGTCGCGACAACCGATTGTCGTCTCGCAGAACTTCTCATCCGCTACCTACGACACACCAACACAATGGAATATCGTCCAATCAGAAATTGACATAGATAATCCAATTTTTTTACAAAAAAAACAAAAACTCTGTGACTGGTACAGCTATGATTACACCCACTAAAACACCACATCTGAGTCATGTCCTAATTAACTGACTTGCCGGGGAGTATGATACAAAGAGTGTAATTAAAAGTAAGCTCGGTTTCATTCAGCTTTTACAACAATTAGGGAGGTTCCTTAACCCGTTATCGATGGGTTCGATTCCCACCCAGGGCAAACATTTGTGTGATGAGCATAGATGTTTGTTCTGTGCATGGGTGTTTCTATATATTTACAAAAAAAAATATATTAATTAAGTATTCTATCAGCCGTCTAGTTCCATAGTACAAGCTTTGCTTAGTTTGGGCTAGATGGTGTTGTGTGAAATGTCCACAATTATTTATTTATTATTATAGTACCGCAACTCCAGTGTTAACAGATATTGTCTTATTGTTTTCATCAGTTTCAAAAACCTTGACCTTGCCCGTCTGTAGTTTGTGTATTCTCATTACACGAGTCATCCTCTCATGATGTGTTTTTCTTTCATTTCTTTTAAAATTTAATGCGTCGGTATGAACAAGATTTGTATTAGCAAAATAATATTAGCATATAACTCTGAGAGATTAATTACTGGTCCCATCTGACTTTGCAACTAAGGAAGGTTTTCACGGGTCTTAATTTTGATTATATGGTTGGGAATGGTTTGAAAAGGAAGGTACTGGATGACCGATGATAAAAGCAAGTTGTACTGATAAGCCTTAGCTTTTCCGATCATTGATAGACTTTTGACAACCTGGTGTAATTCCAAACTAGTGGAAAATAAAATGACGAAAGACAAAAGTCAAGGGTAAAATAAATATGAATGAGCTTTTTGAAACTATTTAAACCATTCCTTAGTAGTGGCAAATAAAAAAACAACATATCAGTCAAAGGCAAACGTTATGAAGAAAATGTTACTCACCTCGGACGCAATATTAGCTCCCATCAACACTGCGCAGGGGATCTTGAGACACCTCGTGATGATGTGAGATATAAGGTCGATGCCGCCGCCTTCCGCAATGTCGAAACCCTGAGCGAAACGAGCCCATGATAAGTTAAGCCATATGGGTAGAAAGCTGGTTATGACAACCAAGTTGGGAGACCTTATAACTTTCGATCCGAAAATCCAAGGTTCAAATCCCAAGGCGCTAGATGAGCGAAGATAACCTAACTTCATATGTGAATAAAAACATCGTTCAACATCAACCTATATATTATAGTGGCGCGTGGTCTCCACTCGATAACTTTTTGCGCCCACACCATAAGTTCTATATGCAATGTGCCCACTACCATTTCAACTTGCTAATCCGCTGTGATACGTCTTACGGATACAGTTATTGTATAATTATGTCGAGCCTAAATCGTTGAAAAGACATTTCATGAACCTTGCAATTAATGAAATAATCTGATTTTGCTCGTATAAAATAATCAATAAACGGTAGGTAGACTAGAACAAAAATCTTTTGAGAAATCGTGTGTCGATTACATACGAGTTATAGTTATGAAAAATGAATGGTTCCTGAATGAATGAACCTGCATATCGCAGTTCATTTCAAATACCTATTGCTCTTCGTTGTGTGTGTAGAGTGTAGATGTTACCTTGATCAAAGATAACGCGGTCGCCGTGGGTTTGATCTGGCCGAGCAGGGTGGAGCACAGGGTCCTGACAAACTGATGGGGCACTACGAAGATGAGGAGGTCAGCCTCTTTGGCGGCCTCCACCACGTCCGGTACTGCCACCTGGTGACAAAAGAATAGGAAGGTACCTGGATCAATATGCTATCTTTCCACGTTTAAGCTATCTTCCAAGTCTGGGTGATTCATCTTTGACGGCATATTCGATTTCCAATAGGCGGCGGCTTCGTGGTCAAACACAGACTTTTTATATAAAATACCGATGAGGCCGAGGATGAAGCACAACGATCAAAAAGATATATTATAGTTACTAATAATATGTTACCTATCTATAATCCGAATTGTGAAATACCGAATAAAATTTCCCCGAAACAGTTTTTTTTTCAAAAGACACTATCAAAATAAATAAGGTTTTGGGATATAATACAGAAACCAAACCTAACCTAATAACTGTTCGGGCAAATGAAACTGTTGGCTAACAAACTTGTGGAATCAGAAACTTGTGTCAAGTAAAACATCTGGAATCAGGCAGTTCTATGAAACAGATTCGGGCAAGTAAGATTCAAACAAATGAATTTCGGATTATAGATAGGTTACGCTAATAATATCTTCTTCACACTTAAAAAATCCATTATTATAGTTCTCAGAAAAAATAGAAGTTAGAAGGAAGTTCCACTCCTATGCAGTACGCATTAAAAATGTGGACCGAAATTCATGTACGGATTTTGAGTATATCAATAAGAAATTGATGGTAATGTGCAAACGATGCAATGGAATTTTCAAGGCTAGAGTGAATAGATATCTTCTAGATCGACGAGCTCCATCCTCGGCCACACCGTCGCTTAACATCAGGCGAGTTGGTCAATCGTAGATCTATAATGTATAAAAAAAAACGTAAAGCTCTTCAGCACACTCGCCTAAACTAAACCAATAGAATATTGCCAGAGATGCTACTTTGCACAAAATTATATATTATACACTTATTTATTTATATTTATGTATACTAATTATTAGTTTATATTTATTATTATTTTATTTATAGAAATATCGATCGATGTGGAAATATATCTTCCTTAAAAAGTAAATCTTAAACTAAAGCCAACGCAACAAAAGCAGATAAGTATTATGTATTTTAGAGATCGCGTTTTATCGATTACAGCTTAGTACATAGCTATAGATAAGTATAGATTGTGATTAGGTAAACGATTAGTTATTGATGTCATTTTGATACAACGCCAAGGTTTGCCAGATTATGATTCACCATTTTATAAGCATTTTGAGCGATTTTCGATAGACAGACCAGAAATACTTATCCCAAATTGTTCCCATAGAAGTTTCATAAAAATCGACTTTCTCCTATCTAAATAAACAAATGTATTTCTAACTTTTCTAATATCCCTACTCAATGATTTTGTATGTTTAAAAATGTAGTGATGCGCGAGAGAGATAGCTGCGCGCTTTAATCTCGACCTTAGTCGAAAATGACGAAATGATAAAATGTATGAAATACATCGCAACTGCGTATGCGTGTTTAACTTGAGACGCATTTAAGTAGTCCCGTGTGCAAAAGGACTAAAACATCCATATTGCCTCTAAGACTCAGGACCAACTTTTACTACGAAACTACTTCAGAAATCACAAAAAAAAATACAAGTGTTCCATACAAAATGTTTCACTGCAGATTAATAAAATGTATGAAAAAAACTGATATTTTTCTAGTAATTTCAAGTTGTACATGGTAAAAGTACATATGATAATAAGTGGAATAACTAGGAATAACCCTTAAGGTATGTTAAGGGCATACTGTAAAAGTCACTTAAGGGACTAGAGAGAAATTGGCGTTTATATAGGCGATGGGGTGACGTGACCCGTCACTGCAAGCCAACGTTACATCTTTACCTCCAATACCTTATAACCCTCTAAAACCCTCTCCCTCCCACCTAACCTTATAATCACACCCACAGTCAAAAGTGGCGTCAAATGGCTTCATGATATTTGATGCTCTGCCTACCCCGTAAAGGAAATAAGGCGTGATTTTATGTATGTATGTTCGTCGTTCAGTGTTACACCATGCACATACTAACAATTGAATATTAACATATTGTGTTTATTCAAATTCCTTCTCATTAACGACAAGATAAAAATGTTACGTTCCACCAACTATTTTCATCACATGTGTTAGTCATACCGGTTACAGCGCCATCTTTCAGACGTTACGTCACACGTATCCAACCTTGATTACGTGCGTGCTCTAATTACAATGACAACCGCTGATAACACATTATTGAAATGAAAGGAAAACAAACACCCGAATGCAAAATGTAGCCTGTGACGTTTGTGACGTAAACTCAAATGTAAAGAAAACTCACATAGCCCGCCTTAAATTACTTTTTTTTTTTTAAACAAAATATTTTTTTAAACCTCCAACGAATTTATACGTAATAAGTATGTGATTTTTAATCGATTTCCAAAAAGGAGGAGGTTCTCAATTTGTCAGAGTATTTTTTTACTAGAATTATTTCAAATTATGCGTATTTATAACCTTTCACAGTGACTTTGTCTATACTTTCTCACAAAAAACGTACACTCAAAAGCGTAACGAAATAGTAAGTTAGACTGCAAAAGCCGCTTTTCTGCAGTCGGGTATTTTGATTTTCTTTTAATATATATACATGTTTCTGTCATTGTTAGGCTAGCGCTAGACTCGTCTGCTGTAGGGAGACGTCGTCGCAGAGCGCAGCGTACGTTGGAGCGCACTTACTTAGAAGAAACTTATTTACTCACAATTTGATGACACCCAGTTTAAATCTATCGAGGAAACCCTATCAAGCAACATATTCTACAGATATATTCCACGATTGGTTAGTAAGTTTTTATCATACAAGGATGTTATTTATGCATATAGTAGTAAAGATCACAATGGTAGCGTAAAGCGTGAGTTTCACGGCCACCAGAGGCTATTAGCATTGCAGATTGGCAAGAGGTCGGGCGTTTTATTTTATTTATAGGACCATTGCCGCGATACCGGCTCTACTGTTAAGTATACTGTGATACAACTATCTATTCACATAATTATAGTTTATAAACTCGAACGAAACGCTTTGGTTCCACTTTCGTCGTGCGGAATGCTAGATTGTGGAATACACTTCCTGGGTGGGTCTTTTCCGATAGATATAATGTGGGTGTCTCAGGTAAGCGTGCTCCATCGTAGACCGCAATGTCACTTAACATCAGGCGAGTTGGCGGTCAAGCTCAAACCTATTTCTACATTAAATAAACCGAATAAAACGACTTCAACGCAATTCGTTTACTTGAATGACATTCTATTTATTATATCATATTTATACAGTTATTTTGTTATAAAATCGATAGTACTGAAAGTAAGTAGTTGTTTCTCATACTTATATAATTATAATGAGATATATTTGTTTAAACGTGTTCTCAGAATGTAATTTTAATGTACAATAAAGACATATTTATTTATTTATTTACTGAACCGATTTTGATAAAATTTATATGGAACCACCTCTGAAGCATGACCTACCAAACAAAAATGATCATCAAAATCAATTCATAATTGGATAATAATCGCTGAACAAACATACAAAAAAAAACATAAAGCCAAATTTAGAACCTTTGGAAGTTTTTGGAAGTTGGTTAAAAAGGTACATATTGAGCTCTACAATTTTTTATCGATATATCATAGAAACCCAATGAGAGAAGAAGGAGGCTAATCCAGACCAGACCAGATCTGTACCACACTCGTATACAACGTCGCCGAGGCGGTACTTGACACAGAAAAAAGTTGAAGCTATGATGGGTTCGACACTCCAGTCTGTAGTGGAGATGTTCATAAAAAGTTAGATTGTATAGACTGAGTGGCCAGCCGTAGTGTCAGAGTTATTAATCTATTGAAAGACCTCTAACCCGGCTTGAAAACCTCAAACATCAATTTAACAGCTATGGTCATAAGCTACATTTCTTCATCATCATAACCGTTTCTCATCACTATGTGGGTGAAACCGTGGCGTGCATTTTATTCATATATTTTATTATCTAAGTATAAAATTCTTAGCCAATGTTAATAGAGTAAATTTAGTTACCCAGCTTCTTACTTTATCAACAGAGCAAAATTTATTTATTTATTTATATACAGTGGAATCCGTTTATAATGACATCGAAGGGAAATGACAAATACGTCATACTAAGCGGACGTCATACAAAGCATTTTGAGAAAATAAACAACCTCCTGTATTTTAGGTAACTATTATTTATTTTAATTGATTTTTGATTCTCCATTTTCTAATCTGCATATTATTGCACCTTTTTCTTCAATCGTAAATGCTTTACGACGTTGAGACGAATTTTTTTTCACATATCACTAAGAAACGATGGGTGACCTTTAACTATCAATTACTCACTGAGATTCAAAAGAAAAGCAAACCACGTGCGGAACGTCGTCGAGCGTCAAATGACCTCCCGAACATTGCCGAAGGTGTAAAGAATCATGTCATTATAACGACATCATTTATTAAAAATGGGTCATAATAAGCGACATGTCACTGTAAGCGAAGTCATTATATCCGACTTTGTTATAAAGATTTTTTTATGAAAACCAAATTTCATTGTGTAATTACGTCATATTAGGCGGTTGGTCAATATAGGCGTAGTCATAATAAACGGATTCTACTGTATATATTTTTTATTTATGATTTTTATTTTAAAAAAATACTAGTAAAATCTTTATTGTGACAAAATTTTTAAAAGATTTTGCAAAAATCCGCATTTAAATCAAGAAGTTTCAAAAAGACACATAATATGGAGTTTAGCAAGTGCAACAGAGCATAAGTTTACAAAATTGCTGTATAAGTATGTGTAGTTTTATTTAGTATAAAAAAAACAGTAAAACATTTGCAAAATTAAATTATTAATAAAAAAAAAATTGGTTAAGTTGGTTAAACAAAGAAAAGAAAATAACATACAAAGCAAATAACAGTAGCGTATCAGCTGGCATTATATAAGTGGCAATGAACGGCAGACGGCATTGGCAATGATGTGACTACTGTTAGGAACCATGACTAAAATAGACAACACGTGCTACACACATGATACTAATTACAGCATAGTATTTTTTTGTAAAAGATTATTTAATCATTACTTAGGAGAATGGTTGACAAACTAGGCATTTGCCCATTATATCCCATTTCACATTAACATAGTATTTTATTATTACAAAAAAATAATATATATGTATTCAATCAGCCATCTAGTTTCCATAATACAAGCTTTGCTTAGTTTGGACTAAGATGGTGTTGTGTGAAATGTCCACCAATATTTATTTATTTTCTATTTGACTGGCCTTGTGGCTCAGTTGGTAGTGAGTTTGCGTCTACCTGCTGAACTGAAAGGTCGTGGGTTCGATCCCCACCCAGGGCAAACATTTGTGTGATGAGCATGGATGTTTGTTCTGTGTCTGGGTGTTTCTATGCATCATATGTATATATTTACAAAAAAAAAAAAGTATATATCAGCCATCTAGTTTCATAGTACAAGCTTTGCTTAGTTTGGGCTAGATGGTGTTGTGTGAAATGTCCACAAATATTTATTTATTTATGCTTTTATTATAAATACGAGTAGTTTTTTTTTTTATTTTTTTTTTTTTTTTATAGAAGATAGATCTACGATTGACCACCAACTCGCCTGATGTTAAGCGACGGTGTGGCCGAGGATGGAGCTCGTCGATCTAGAAGATATCTATTCACTCTAGCCTTGAAAATTCCAAGATTGTAGGTCTCAGGAAACAGAGATGGCGGCAACGAATTCCATTCTTGTGCAGTACGCAAGAGGAATGTGGATCGATATCGCTGATATTCATGGTCCACAAAATGGTATTATCAAAGCTGTTTGCATACTGATTAGATTTCTAATAAAACAATGTTAAAAAGGAGAAATATGTAATTCAAGATCTGCTACAATAGAATTAGTACTATATAGAACATAAACTTTTGATTTTATAATAAATGAAGCCTAAATGTCTTTTAAATAACCCTTTTCTTTTCTTTTGAATTTTATCTAAGGATATTTATTAAGTTTCCAAAGACTTTACTTCAGTCAAATTGAATAGGTAGATAATGATTTTTTTAGACTTTTTTACTATATAACAAATAACAATAAAATACCTAATCTTAATTTACAATAGTATAGAATATTTGTATCAAACACTGATAAAATATCAATTGAATAACATTGAAGATTCTACTTTAACCACATTTAGATTAAGACAGGCTTTGTAAAAATGTCTAGCATCTTTATTACAATTATCTATGATTATATCTCTTTTCAAAATTGGCTTATACTATTTAATGCTATATGAACATGTATATTTTGATTTTAGTGATTTGTTTGAGTCAGACTTTGTATTTAAGGCAGTTATTAAGTAATAGAAAATGTTAAAACTGTAATAAAACTGCATTTGTAATACAGTTATTTTATTCAGGTCCTATGTAGTTGTTTACCTTTTCTGTCAGATTTTAAATGAAGACGACCTTGTAAACATAATTATGTATACATTTTGTGTATCAAGTGCCTATCTATATGTAAATAATGCAAATTATACACTTTTTAAAATAACATATTACATTATAAATATAATAAACTATAATGTTAAAAATAATTATAATTTTATAATGGCTAAATATGTTATTATAAATTATATTGTTACTTTTTATGTTGAAAGATCATTGTGTAAGCATTAATAAAATAAACAAATTACTTACCACATTCTCCGGTAATTTGTGACCAGGTAAATATTTCACATTTTCGTGGGTTTCATTGATAATTTCTGTTAACTTCTTTCCTTCAATTATTTCTTCATAGACCCACATTGTGACCTTGTCCTCGAAGTTAGGCAGTCGTGCTGCATTTTTGCCCACAATTTTTGCAATTGCTGATCCCCTATAAATAAAGTAACGTAAATTTACCTCCAGAATCTAGCCTATCATTATTTTATCATTAAGGACTGTAAGAGGAGGAATACCGTATACATGTTATGTCATCGTATCATAACAAGAAGGTCATTCTGATTTTGCAAATACAAAACCACTACTAGGTTAAAGTTATCACGTGAAACCAGACTTCTCTTTAGATATATATTTAATAGAGATTTATAGGAAATTTTACCAGTTTCCTGATCCGATGATGCAAACATTATTTTTTAATATCTTCTTGCCTTCCTTATCTACTTCAAAGTCGAACTTTTTCTTGTCCATTATTTATTCTAAGATCTGCAATTCTAAAATTGAAGTATTGGTAACACGGCTGCCCAAGATAAATATGTTCAACCAATGACTATTGACAAAAAATTAACTACTGCCTCCTGCTGCTAAAGTCGATGTATAGCGTCTTACCTGTCAATCTGTCATGATTGACATGAACAGTGCTACCAGGTCTAATTTTGACTTTACCCTGTGTTCAGTCAACTTTTACCCTAGATTTGTAGTGTCATTGGAAAAATTACGCCAAAATATTAATTTTGTATAATGACTAAAAACCATTCACATTCCCCTATTTTTTTGTGATTAAATAAAAAAAAACAGTTTTTAGATTTTTTCTTTTATGTGTAACTAAATGACAACGCTTCTTACCAAACTTCACAGTTATAAGTCAACGGGAAGTATCCCATAAGTATTGATTCCCTTACGTGATTCGAAATATGCATTTTTACGACATATTCAGCTGTAACTTTTTTTAAATTAAAACTGAGAAGTTTGATTTGTCTCTCTCCAGCAAGAGACTATAGATATGCGTACAGGGCCGGATTATCTATTAGGCGTATTAGGCAACTGCCTAGGGGCCCCGCGCCGACTAGGGGCCCACGAGGGCCTAGTCGATGCGGGCCACACACAAGGCCGTAGGCAGAGGGGGGAGTTTGGTTTGAGCCATGTCAATACAATATAAAATTTGATAAAAAGTTTCGACAAATTTCGCACTCTCTTCGCTCGCGCCTGATTATTTCCTATTATTTTCAGCAGACTGTGTAAGAAGGAGGGTTATGATTTTCAAGTCTAAGTATGTACGTATATGGGTATGTTTCTATATGATCGCCTACAAGCCTAAACGGCTTGACCGATTCTGATGTGCGAGGTGTTGTTAGATTCGTTAGAACTTCAAGAAGCTTTTTCTTAATTAATAAGTAATTCCACTATTAAAATTAACTTAATAATGCGCATCTATAGTCTTTTACAGTGGTTTTGCGCATACTTTCACATAAAAACGTATGTTTGTAATTTTCTATAAAGTCAAATGTTTTTTTATTAGGAATAATAAATTTGCAATCAATGCATTCGAATGGTTATATTTATATTTTTTATTAACGTAAAAGTTGTTCTTATCCCTGTCGGGGATTTCATTTTTCTTTTAACACAAATACTTGTTTGGTTCATCTGGGCCACAAAAACTTAGGACACGCTAACAAGATCAATGAATCAAATTATTTCCAAAATAACTCTAACCTAATTATTATTACTATTAAAAACGTTACAAAAATTTACGCGCTCGCAAAAATAACCATCATTGTTTTTAAAGAGTTCTTATATTATGTCAATAAGTCTGTATTTGGATGTGACCTTGTAGGCTTATAAGTAGATTAATTTTAAGAAAAAAAAAGAAGAAATATTGCACGTCCGTTAGGATAAGCTGTTGGGTCTAAATTTAATATAATTTCCATATGATGTACACAGTTTCTGCAATAAACGATATCTTATCTTATCTTATCTTGGTGACCTCCCCCTCCCCCCCCCCCCCCGCATGGTCCAATGCTGAACCCCCCCGATATGAATTCCTGGGTACGGCCTTGGCCACACACATCTATAATCTATTCTATATGGTTTTAATTTAAACTCGATATCTTCACGCGTTCCCGAGATACATAAGTTCCCGAGTTCCTGAAAAATACTCTTTTAATTAAGTTTACCCTAAAGCTAGAGTAAAATACTCTAAGTTGGCAGCACTGAACATGAATACCATGACATTTGATTCAAAGTACTCAGAATCCAGAGCCATGTAAACAGTAAAAAAAAATGCCATGACATCATTGACATTTCAAAAACTAATGACATACCTCTTGACAGTGACAGTAAAAGAATGTGGCACTGACAGTTATTTTCATATATTTTTTTTAACAACGTGGTAAAGTCAGTTTGACCATTTTTTAATTGTCCTCACGATAAACCTCACTTCCTATGCTCACTTCTCCCTAGATCTAAATGTATTCAAATTCGTTCTCGTTCTTACCCACGGTTCACCCCTTGGGTTCACCTCCTGAGACTACTTGAGTGAATTCAAGTACACCAACAGCCCCCGTACGAACCCATTCGGTTTCGGAATCGATTCGATTTGTATATCTCCGTCTCTGTTATTCTCTATGGACATGACAGAGACGTAGATATACAAATTGAATCGATTCACATTTTCATTTTTGGCGATATTTAAATAGATAAATAACTATGAATATTATATATTGGCAAATGTACGTTATCCGATTTTTTTCTACTAGATATTGCGAAATAAGATGGTAGTAAGTGCTAGGGCCGGAAGAGGGCGACCTACAAAAGTGTGAAAGAGGATATGAATGTGTGTAAGGGGTGTGAATGTAGAAATAACGGCTGATTGAGTGAAGTGGCGAAAGGAACCACGCTGTGCCGACCCCACCTAGTGGGATAAGGGCAAGGAAATAATGAATGATGATTGCTATGGCTGTGAGCTATGTCACTCCATTGAAAATGCTCACCTCTCAGATAATACTGTAATGTAAATTAGTTTTGACAATCCCAGAAATTAGCCGATAATTAGCCGTAATTGACCAGCCGCAGATTAGCCGCATATTCACTGAATATTGACTGAGGATTTGTCACTTTCTGTCAGACATGAACTGTCGCGTACGAAAACACTGTTTAACTAAAATGCCCTTAGCGTTTAATTTAAGCCACATTTACGTAACGTATAGTGAGAATTTTATTTATAAGCTTAACCTGTATTAAGCTGTATTGTACGGAATTACGATGTGGCTAATTTCATTACATTGCTGGTCAATAATTACAGACAATCGTTGAATGGCAATAAATGCAATAATTAAGTACTTTTAAATCAATATCCTTAATCTATCGCATGCTAAAGCATGTTGGAACTTGGCATGGTTACTCTCAAGGCTGTAGGCAGGGGGTGAGGGTTTGGGGGTTCAACCCAAATCCTAGGCATTATCAAAAATCCTTCCAGGCTTCAATAATTTCATAAAATACTTCAAAAAGTTTCGCGCTCGCTTTGCTCGCGCATGATTGTTTCATATTGATCTTTATTTCTATTGATCATTAAAGTGTCGTGAACTTTCTAATACGAGCAAACAATTCACTAAAAATAGCCACTAAGCAAAAATTTTTGCGTGTCTCTTGTAGGTATGTTTGTAATTTTCAATAAAGTTATATGTTTATATATAGGAATATTAAATTAAATTGCAATCAATGAATTCAAATGGTTGTATTTAAAAATTTTGATAGCGTTAAAGTCGCTCTTTACCAGTCAGGTGTTTCCTTTTAACACACTTACTTGTTTGATTCATCTGGTCCACGAAAATTTAGGACTCGCTAACACGATCAATGAGTCAAATCACTTCCATGATTTAATATTAAAAACCTTTAAAAAAATCTTTTATTTTGACATGGAAGTACTTGGGTTCATTAATACGATAAATAAAGCATATTGCTATAAAAACACCACTAAAATTTTCGCGCTCACGCATTATTACTATTTTGACATAGAAGTACTTTCGAGTTCACAAATACGAAAATTTAGCATATTACACTATAAAATACTACAAAAAAAAATTAGCACTCGCTTCGCTCGCGTATTCATATTATGTTTTCATGGAAGTACTATGGATTCACTAATACGAGAAATAAAGCATATTGCTATAAAACACCACTAAAATTTTCGTTTCGTCTTGATTCTGATACTGATTTTGATTAAGAATTGGCAAATTTTTGATTTGATTTGATTCTTTATTTGCCATTTTCTATCATGTCTGTCATACAAAAAAATAAATGTGTTTTGTTGTATTTAGGATTGTCAAACTGATTTTCAGTAATAAATGGATGGAGTGACATAATAAGCACAGATAATCTTGGAATTTGAACGAAGCATTTTCGAGTTCATTCTATGTCTATGTTTTCGAATGAACTTAACACAAAGGTGTCTGTCTGATTTGAACATTCTCTATTGGTTTCATATTCATCTCGTTTTGGCAAAAGTTGATCTACTAAATCAGAAAGAGAAGTCGTATATTTATTCATGTATACCATCTTTAGTCGTATTATAAGATTACGTACTTGGGAAAGGGTGGGGGTTTGTAGAATTTTCTAGAACGGACGTTTTCGATCGAGTTTCGGCTTTTCCTCACATTCAGTGATTCGTTGCAATTCTGTGTCAGTCAGATCGTGAAAAACGTTATCAGCGATTACCTGTGTCCGTAGTTAATGTGCTCTATAATCAAGGAAAACCTTATTAATTGTGCGTGAAATAAGTGCCTCTAGCAAAGAAACGTTATAATTTGCGTGGTGTTGTGTAACTGACATTTTTTCTAATTTGTTGGTAAGTTCCATTCATTAAAAATGGTATCCTCAAAATCGCCTCACTCCCAACATAGAAATTCCTAGATCTGTCCTAACCTAGTAACCTAATAAATTTAAACCAAGCTTAGTAATTTTCACAATAAATGCCGTGAAAAAAACTCTTTTATTATGCAGTTGTATCTTTCTCTAAAGATATGACTTTATTGAAGAATTTATGACGATATCAATGAAAAACGCATTGTTTGCCACATTTCGCTTAACAATCTAGTTGGAATTAAGAAGTGGAATAGGCACTGGATTACTCAAAATCGCAGTTTTAATGACATGCTATTATTTACCAACACCTGACACTACGTACACATCGTGCCAAATGAAGACTAGAATTTTCTAGTCACGAAGTCAGTCGTCGTTGTTACAAATGGTATTTTTGGAATTTTTAATGTTTGGTTCTTGCATGTAATAAGTTGCGCGTATTTGTAAAATCTCGTTTTTGTTACCAGAACTGCCGTCAAAATGGTGAAAGAAACTACATTCTATGACATTTTGGGAGTGAAACCCAGCTGCACCACAGATGAACTGAAGAAAGCCTACAGAAAATTGGCTCTAAAGTATCATCCAGACAAAAATCCAAATGAAGGCGAGAGGTTTAAACAGATTTCACAGGCATACGAAGTGCTCTCAAACCCAGACAAGAGAAGAATTTATGATCAAGGTTTGTTTGCTATCTGTGTTTGTAACAAAGGGCAATTACATGTACACAGTAGTATAGTACATAACTGAAGAGTTATAATGTATGAATTACACATTTGTGTAACTGATTGGTAATTTACAAGTTTATCACATTGAGCTGTATGTACTTACATAAGAGAGCAGAAACCACTCTTAGCTACTTTGTTATATTCAACAGCAGCAAGAGCACCGCACCTCACTCAGTGGGTTATTAGTGAAGTGAGTGCTTTTGACGATTTGCTGGTGAGAAAATGCTATAGATGCAATTTTGCACTGCAAGTATTAATTGTATCCTATAATCTTAGATAAACTATGTAATTATTATTCCAGTGCTGTAACGCTATTTTGTTTACTTTACCAAAAAATGTGAGAATAATTTTGCTTCAGATAGCTCCTCTGGTACTTAAGTACATACAGCTCAATGGTTTATCATGCCTTTAGTAAATGGTAAAAAGAAATTATCATAGATATTACAATGTTATGGACAAGTGATATGACTGTACAACATGCAGCATCTACATAAAGAAACATGTCTATTTCAAAGTTGTATAGAAAAAACAAAGTACATTAGAACATGTGCTATAATATGAAAAATTGACTAAAAATCTTAATTATTTTGTCATTTTAAAATGCCTCTTACCTATAGATATTATGGTATCTTCCTGCCACATCCTGTTGAACCATACCGCTGTGTACGAATTTACTGCTAATGATAATGTAACACTTATTAATACATGGTTCAGGTGGTGAGCAAGCATTAAAAGAAGGTGGTGCGGGAGGCAGTGGTTTCTCCTCGCCTATGGATCTCTTCGACATGTTCTTTGGGGGTGGCTTCAGTGGAGGCCGTAGACGCGGCCGAGAACGAAAGGGCAAAGACGTAATTCACCAGCTCTCTGTCACACTTGAGGAACTTTACAAAGGAGCAGTCAGAAAACTAGCTCTACAGAAGAATGTTATCTGTGAGAAGTGTGAAGGTCGTGGTGGCAAGAAGGTTAGTAATCCTAAACTAATATTATAAAAGCGAAAGTAACTCTGTCATCTGTCTATTTGTTACCTCTTCACAGCTAAACTGCTGAACCAATTATTGTGAAATTAAATAAATTAACGTAAAATTAGCCTGGCCCAAGATTGTAGGTTTTCAAGCAGCAAAATCATTATTAAATGGTACTTAACTCTGTTGCCGGCAACTTTGTCTGCATTTGAAGCTATGTTTGAATTTATTGTCCTTAAATTCTGAAAGATAAGGATTCCTTTGGAGCTCCATCTTCGGCTGCACCTTCAATTAACGAGGCTAGGCGAGTTAGTGGTCAATTATAGATCTAACATAAATAAAAGATGGAGGAATGGCTATAAGAGTGAGAAGTTTTGCTTGTATAAGATAAAATTAAATATCACCAAGATCTACTGTTTGACCACTTTTCACTTAACATTCCATATATATCTAAAAAGATTACATGTTAATTTTCCAGGGTGCTGTACAGCCATGCCCCACTTGCCGTGGCACAGGTATGCAGGTGCAAATCCAGCAGATTGCTCCTGGTATGATCCAACAGATCCAGACCGTGTGCAGTGAGTGCCGTGGACAGCGGGAGATTATTGACCCTAAGGACCGATGCAAAGTTTGTCAGGTGAGAATTTGTTATTCATTATGTCTTTATTTATACTGCCAAAAGGAGGAGGTTCTCAATTGGACTATTTTTTTTTTATGAGATTTTTTATTTATTTTTGCATAAGAAGAAGGTTTATGTTTTTCGAGTGTAAGTATGTGTACACTGTGTGTACTGTGCACATGTATGTTAATATATGATCGCAACTTCCAACAAAAATACAAGTTATTTTACTAGTATTATTTTAAAGAATGCGCATGCGCATTTATAATTTTTTACGGCGTTTTTACGCATACTTTCTCACAAAAAACGTTCACTTAACAGAGTATCAAGCGTAACGAAATCGTAAATTAGACTGCAAATACTGCTTTTCTGCAGTAGGGTATTTTATGTTTCTTTTAATATAGATATTTGTTTGTATGTTTGTTATACATATGATTACTTCACCCATTATGAATTAATTTTGATGATTATTTTTTGTTTGATAGATCATACTTCAGAGGTGGTCCCATATAAACTATCAAAATCGGTTCAGTAATTTGGTTTTTAAAACAAAATAACTGGAAAATATGTTGTATATATGTCATCATCATCATTTCCTTGCCCTTATCCCACTAGGTGGGACGGCACAGCATGTTTCCTTTCGCCATTGCACTCTATCAGCCGTCATTTCTACATTTACAGCCCTTACACACTTAACCTCTTTCACACAATATGTATCATGTCTATGTAAATTAAATTCCAAAAACGAAGTGGGTTATTTCAGTTTTTTAAACTATGACTATTCTTCTTTCGTTATATAGCTATATTCGTTATTTACAAGTTTTTGGAGTTACATGTTTAATAGGCCTGGTCTAAATCGTTTTGGCGTTTAAGGACCAGTTCTTCGCAAAGTAGAGAGTTGAGTAAAATCAATATTGATCACAGTCAAGTGCTAGCCATCTCTTAGCAAAGTAGCAAATTTTTCAGCATTGTGAGAAGACGTTATACAACTTTATTTCGCTTGCACTCCAGTGAGCACATAATGAGGAAAATCCGCCATTACAATGTCAGAATAATGCTATGTTTAGAAAAATAAAACAAAATGACAACATATATTTATTGAAATTTTTATCAGTTGCACCTAAATATTATTCTACTTTAATCAACCAAAAACTGCTGGATGTTTTAAACTTGTGATAGTAAAAGTATGACAAAATTAAATACAATTTAATCTTATCAAAGTTAGTCTGATTAAACTTGTATGAAAATTAGCAATTCACTTAATTCACATTTTTATCATGGACAATAAAATTATTGGTTACTAGTTAGTAACCCTGTTTTAAACAAGTAAGTTTAGAAAACTTAAAAATCCCCGACGTAAACAACGGCTAGACCATAGACTTCTATAGATACCCATGTACCTAGCGTGTTAACAAGTACGATAAAAAATCGCAGTTGACGACCAAGATTTATTTAATTTCAGGTGATATATACTTCCGATTCTATACTTTGTCAACTAGTTACTAGCGTACAAGCGCGCGGATGGAACATTCCATAACAAAATCGTTTGTGTGACGTCACAGTCGATACCAGAAATGTGGCACGCAAGGTTATCATATAAACGAAGTCGCATGCTCCATCTACTATGTCTGTGGGCTAGACCGATTTTGATGAAACATAGAACACTCCTGGTCAAATTATCTTTCAAACAAGTTAAAATCGGTCCATCCATTTGAGAGGTATGATGCCACAATCACACAGATACACATGTCAAAATAACACTCCTTATTTTGGGTCGGCAGTTCAATATAATATAATGTACATACACCAGGAAGGAAGTAAGTAATGGTTTTTGCGATTATGGATTAATTCCAAATGCTTAGTTTTCATGTACCAGGACATGCATTTTTTTCATTTCACCATAAAGCTTTATAACTATCAACTAAAATTAGAGTATTAGTTTCTGCAGGCACTACATTCTCGTTTTAATTACAAATTGGTTATTATTATTACTAACTAACAACAAAACTCTTGGCTGTGAAACAATGATGCAATATGCATGTCAGTTACATAAAGATTTTACAGTTTATGAGTCACTTCATTCCAATTCAAAACAAAACTTCTTTTGGCACTCTTAAAGCAACATAAGTTTTATAAAAACTTCATGATTATACTTATTTTCATACATATATATGCCTGTTTTCCCTTGCGGGATAGGCAGAGCGTCAAATACCATGAGGCCTCTTAACGCCACATTTGACCTTGGTTAGAAGGGTTGGATGAAAGGGAGAGGGTATTAGAGGGTTAGAGGGGACACGAGGGTAAGATTGTAATATTGGTTTGGAATGACAGGGGGTTAACAAACTTCATGATTCATCTTATTTTCATGGTTATGTAAATTTAAATTGAAATAGAAGGCAAAGAACACATTTGAAATTATTTATAAGTTGTGACAGACAATCTTGTAGGAAGACTTCAAATCAATGATTACATGATTTCCATCCTTGAAGGTTATGTAGTAAAATTATGCTATATTCAATTAATTAAGATTAGCTTCTATTGAATAAATATCTGTCTGACTTAGCTTGCATAGGAAAAGATTCACATTGCCATTTCTGTTTCCTGAGACCTACAATCTTGGAATTTTCAAGGCTATAGAGTGAATAGATATCTTCTAGATCGACGAGCTCTATCCTCGGCCACACCGTCGCTTAACATCAGGCGAGTTGGTGATCAATCGTAGATCTATCTTCTATAAAAAATTAAAAAAAAGATATTGAATTATTTATTCATTGTTAAAACTCCAGAAACGACCTGAGCGCATTTTGTCCCAATCTGTAGTTACTGTTGCGTAAACTGTGACGCTACTGTATACCATATACAGTATATACGCCATAGTAGTCATAGGATTTTGTAACTTAATTTTTGATGTCAAAACATGTTGTTGATCCTGATAAACTCCCAATACAGAAAATATAAAGTATCTTAGGTTCTTCTTCAACATTCACAGTATCTGTTCAGATACTGTGAATGGCCAGTTGACTGGCCTTGTGGCTCAGTTGGTAGTGTGTTTGCGTCTACCTGCTGAACTGAAAGGTCGTGGGTTCAATCCCCACCCAGGGCAAACATTTGTGTGATAGCATGGATGTTTGTTCTGTGTCTGGGTGTTTCTATGTATCATATGTATATGTTTACAAAAAAAAAGTATATATGTATTCTATCAGCCATCTAGTTCCATAGTACAAGCTTTGCTTAGTTTGGGCTAGATGGTGTTGTGTAAAAAAAAAAAAAAAAAAAAAAAAGATATTTGAAAATTTACAAACTGATAGCGTTGATTTCACTTTTATATAATATCAGTTGAGGTATCAAAAAACTTCCAAAAAGAAGGAGGTTCGCAATTTGACTAAGTTTTTTTTTAATCTATCAATCAAATCATTTATTTTCAAGAATACAAGTACATTGAGTCTGTACGTTTATATGTTTGTTCAGCGATTACTCCGTCAATTATGAATTGTTTTTGATGGTTCTAGTTTTGTTTGGTAGGTAAATAACTCTGAGGTGGTCCCATATAAATGTTATCAAAATCGGGTCAGTAATTTAGTCAGGCTTTTATAACAAAATAACTGAAAAAATGTCGTTGAAGTAAACGAATTGCGTATTTTGAAGTCTGTTTTTTTTATTATAATTGTTATTATTTGAAAAGTTCAGGATATCATTCTATAATGAGTTAAAAATTAACTTCATTGCCAATTCTATTATTCATTGAAGTAACATTTAACCTTGTGAGTCAAGGTAGGGTCTTTTACATTATAATGCATGTTTGTTAAATTAGTTACGCTATCTGATTTTAGTCCAATCCAAGTTTTAGTTACAAGATATAATTTTTTTTTAATTATGGTGTATAACGAAAGGTCTAGGGGAAACTGTGATTCATTGATGCTATAGAAAAAGATTCGAGTTTCTAAGTTTATGTTACTATTTTCATTTACTCGCCGAGTTCCTAAAACGCAGTCTGCCAATTTCGCGTAAGGCCAAAATGTTATTTAAAATAAACGTTTGGACTAAGTATATTTTTATCTTTGTCGCAATAAATCCACATGATACTAATTCTAAAGAATGGGGCTTGACAATACAGACAGACTGACAAATAAATGACACTGTGTGTGATTCTGTTCTTTGTTACCCTAAAAACCTAAAATAAGCTTGATATGTTGGTCTTGAGTCGGCAGAAAAAACTGATGACATGTATATAATGGTAACAGGGACGCAAGACGGTTCGCGACCGGAAGATCTTGGAGGTTCACGTGGACAAGGGCATGACGGACGGCCAGAAGATCGTGTTTAGCGGCGAGGGAGACCAGGAGCCTGAACTGGAGGCCGGCGACCTCATCATCGTGCTCGACGAGAAGGAACACGATGTGAGTACTGTAAAGGTTTTTTTATTTTTTTTACGGGCAAGTGTTTAAGAGTCCGTAGTTCGACCATCGTCCGTCTCGCTTGCACATACCCACATTTTTGAAGATATAAAATGACTAAATGAACATATAAATTTTTTAGAAATTTTATTAACGCAAAAATTATTGCGCTAGCATTCTTTTTTCGCAGTGCCTCTTTTACAAACACTGCATCAGATGAAAAACAAGCTTTTCAATCACGCGTGAATCGTAATACAACGCGTCGACAAGAGCCTTCTTTAGCTTTGCGCATACTTTTTCACGAAAAACACAAGCTCATCATCGTATTACTTGTAAGAGTTGCGCTACAAAAATCGCTCTTATGCCATCAAGTATTTGGTTTTCATTTCAATATAGATGTTTATTTCAAAGCAAATACTGCAAAATTATTCATAAAACATGTTTGTGTTATAGTGAGGTATTATAACCCCGAATTAAATAAATTCACATACAATGATGTGAAGTGATGTATTAAGGCCATAAAGTCAAGCAAAAATAACGATATTTGATTTCCTCTTCACATTTTAATGACTAATTCGAACTCGCAATTCTTTGTTCTAATATCCATTATCGCAAGTAAACCGCTGTCTTCGTTATATTACGTAAGGCTCTTTTTTCCTGTGCGTCATTGTTCAAATGTATAGATAACTAGCCACATCTCGCGGTTTTACCACCGCTCGAGAATTCCTTTCTTAGTAGAAACCAAACGTCATGCCTTAGATCTAGCAGCTTAGGCTATATGTGGCCTTTCTTAGCACAGAAGACATTAATAGTATTACATACAGAACGAACACTCTCCGTCTCCCGCCAATCTCGGGTTAAGTTACCCGCTCTCTGTCGTACTCACGCTGTCGTTTGCTGGAGTTTGGCGGCACGGCGCATTCATTTGTTGTTGCGGGCTCGTATCCCAATAGGCATTATGCATGAATTTTATTTCATAGGCTTGATTGATTACATACTAAAATGTAATAAATATACTAAAGAAATAATTTCGATCGGTCAATAAACTTCCGAGATACACATTTAAACTTTTTGGGGGAGAGGTGCTCTGTCACTCTCTCTCTCGAAACAACAGCTTTTATTGAATTTGTACGACGGACATGATACTCGACGTCATCTAACGCGATCGTGTGTTCTCTGTCTAACATGAAATTAAAATACTTGTAACTTTCTTATTTCTAATATATTTTAATTTTGTTTTTGTGGAATGAATCTATATATAGTTGCTTATTATAACAAAAAAAAAGTATATTCCCTATTGACGTCACTGTAACTTCAATCAGACGACGACCATAACTTCATACACGTATGTGTATTATGCGTTTAAATAGACGGCAACTTGCGTACATAAGCACTGATTAGCGCGCCGTTGTATGGAGTGTCCGACGTGTGCTCATAGGTTAGGTATACAGCATCGTTCTGTACGTTTTTGTAGTATTTGATTATAAACGTGTAAATATCGAGACGTTCACTCAACAGATTTTGATTTAAGGAAAAGATGAACAGGTTTTTTACATCATTCACCAAGAGTGGATACTAATGTTTTGTTAGTTTATTTGAATCTTATTTGCCCGAATCAGTTTCATAGAACTGCCTGATTCCAGATGTTTTACTTGACACAAGTTTCTGATTCCATAAGTTTGTTTGCTAAAGTTTCATTTGCCCGAACAGTTATTAGATTAGGTTCCTAGGAACCTAATCCAATAACTTAAACCTTATTTGAAAAGGGTCTGTTATCAGATATATCAATTATAGGTTAGGTTCGTTGGGTTTCTTTTTATTATACACATAAACTTTCGTATTATAAAAATTCGGTTATCAGATGATTTGTCAAATGAGTTTTCGTGATTTTGATAAAGTCTCTTAAAAATCATTCGATTTCGGAGAAATGATGTTCGGCTTTTCGCAGTCCGGATTATAGATAGATAACCGATTGTCTCTTCATTGTCTTTGTAAAGTAAGAATCTTCTGGGTCAGAAACAAATTGTTCTTTCCCATTCTAGCTGTTCAAGCGTTCCGGGAATGATCTCATCCTGCAGCTGAACATCGAGCTGGTGGAGGCTCTGTGTGGCTTCCAGAAGGTGATCCGGACCCTGGACGACCGGGACATTGTCATCACTGTGCTGCCCGGAGAAGTTACCAAGCATTTAGATATCAAGAGTGTGTTGAATGAAGGTATGGATTATTTATTATTGCAAAGGAAAGCCCTGATGTGACAGCATTTGCCTTCATGATTCTGTTCATATTATTTGTATTTCTAAAATGTAGAAAGTCGGTACTCATTCATATTTGTTAGTTAACGTAAATACTATTATGGCCTTCTAAAAACACATTCAAGTCATAGAATTATCGTAGAATCTTCTACACCCCATTTTAATTCATCTTCTACGGTACTTATAATATGCCGAATTTCAACTTCGTAGCTTATGTATTTTTTAAATTTTGTGATTAGTCAGTGAGCGTTATTTCACTGTTAAATACGTAAATTTTCCCATGCAAACGTAATAATATAAAAAAAACGTTATCTTAAAAATATATTTTCATGCAAGAAAATATGCTTAATAACAAAATATGCTTAAAGACGTAATCGTAATTTAGGTTCACTTTACATTTCAGGTATGCCGATGTACAAAAATCCGTTCGAGAAAGGGCTGCTCATCATTCAGTTCGTAGTTAATTTCCCTAAACGCATTCCGCCTGAAGTCATTCCCGCCTTAGAAAACTGTCTCCCGCCTAGACCTAGAGTAAGTAGCCATTTATCTATATACAAACACATAATAAGACTAGGGCTTCCAATCCCGCAACCTATATTCAATCTCAATATTTGCGGGAGTCGGATTTTTCAATACCGCCGGATCCCGCGCCCGTAATCCCGTGGGACTGAGAAATGGTGCGGGATCTCGGAATACCGAGATATCGCTATTGCGGAATTGGAAGCCCTAAATAAGACTAACAAATCAGAATCGGCACATTAAATAATTATGGAAAAATTGGAAAGGGATTGTGTTATCAACACCGTTGTTTCATCATCATCTTAGTCATAAGAAGTCCACTGCTGGACATAGGCCCATGAATTTCCAGAAAGACCAATTGGAAGCGGCTTGCATCCAGCGTCTTCCCATCACATGTATAAGGTCATCTGTCCATCTCGTGACTGGACTTCCTATGCTGCTCTTGCTGGTGCAATTTTTTGCTTGACGGTTGAACGGTGAAGGAAAACATCGTGAGGAAACCTACATGTCTGAGAGTTCTCAATGATCTTGAAGATGTGTGAAGTCTGCCAACCCGCACTTGGCCAGCGTGGCCTAACCCTTCTCACAATGAGAAGATGGCCCGTTCCCAGCAGTGGGACAGTTTGTACAAACAGGGCTGATAAAAAAAAAAAATTGTGTCCTCAATGGACGTCGAAACTAATAAACAGATTTGAAATAAATTTGGAAGGATTATAAGTAATAATATGGAGAAGGATCTGACATACTTTTTATCCCTAAAATTAGGTTTAAAAATAGGTTTGCGCTTGATTACTAATAAAATAAATAAATATTTGTGGACATTTCACACAACACCATCTAGCACAAACTAAGCAAAGCTTGTACTATGGCACTAGATGGCTGATAGAATATATATATACTTTTTTTTTTTTTGTAAATATATACATATGATACATAGAAACACCCAGACCAGAACTAACATCCATGCTCATCACACAAATGTTTGTCCTGGGTGGGGATCGAACCCACGACCTACAGCCCAGCAGGCAGACATACTAGCAACTGAGCCATAAGGCCAATAGATTCACGAGCAATGCTCAATTTGAACGAGGTCGCGGGTGCAGCTAGTTTAATTTATAATGCGGTTAAATAATAGACCTGCGGTTTAATCGGCTAGCTGTCTGTGACAATGAACTTTATTGTCATCAAACCCAAATTAATCACTTGAGACTTTAATTTCCATTGTAATTGGTTGATTCCTTGAAATTGCGATGAAGCTCTCCTGTCGTCGTTGGTTTCTTTGTAGTCTTGTAATTGAATTTATTGTTAGTCAATAAGCTGATAAAGCTGCTGGTTTAGCTAGCGGCATTTAGGTTAACCTAACTTCACTTGGATATTATGACTAATGAATTTATTTGGTACATATTATTATTTATAATTTATTAAATAATATTGCAAATGACTAATCATTTTGTCATGCGTAATAATCTGTTATTATGTAATAAGGGAATATTAGTAATAATTTTATTATGGCTGATCCTTCTATATTCATATTTGAATTCTTACATCTATCTAATGGCAGTGTAAACTCTCTCGAAAAAGTATACTTCACAATTGCACATCGAGCGTTAACAGTTACCCCATGAAAATCACTCTTTTTCAGTGGTGTATTATGTTTTTCTTTTATAGTTGTTTAATGTAATGTTCTACCCTTCAATAGAATGTAGATCATTTCGACCGAGTGTACATACAAGATATGTGACTACGACAGCTCAGTCACAGGCAGCGACCGATAATATTCATATATTTTGTTCAATACTGCGCAAGAGTCGCATCGATACACAAAATGTATGAGTATTGTCTACCGCAGCCTATCGTTTTAGTCGTGAAACGGTCGCATAGTGTGCGTGGCCGCTTTGACGTCGTAAATCCCGAATATGGTAGATTGTACATGTACATGTATGGTGTATTTATTCCAGATCAATATTCCGGAACTGGCTGAAGAGTGCACTCTGATGGACCTGGATCCGGAGCAGGAGTCGCAGCGGCGGCGCGCCCACCACGGCCACGCCTACGACGAGGACGAGGACACCACGCCCGGCATGAACCGCGTGCAGTGCGCCACTAGTTAAATACTCCCGCCCTTTGGCAGAGCGTACTCGCCTCACCGCCGCGCCGGGAGGAAGAGATGCTTCCATCGTGCGCACCAATGTAACGCTCGAATTGTTGATACGATGACGTTTGATGCTGACTTATTTATGATTTTTTTCACTTATATTACGTAAGGTCGATGCCCACTGCAACGTGTCATACTATGCACATACTTTCACAGTATGGTTAAGGTACGATACGTTGTAGTGGGCACCGACCTTCACTTGTTAACGGCAATGTAACCGAAAAAGTGAGTGCCTGAGTGGTTCTTATTTCATACATTTGACAGTTTACGTGAACGCGATTGATTGATTAAAACAATGTAAAAACTCGCAGTTATATCCATAATTGTAGAGCTTATCATAGTGTTGGATCTGCTATAATAAAAGATTATACTTTTTTATGTAGATAACAAAAACACTGAAGACGGACTCTACCTAATAATGCATACTCCTACATGGCGACGTGTGTTATATTTAGGTTCTCAACGACTTTCAAAACTTTACAGAGGTCAGCGTTACAGAAATTCAATCCTGAATACAGCAACATTATGTACTTAGTTTGCGCCATATAACCTGAGACAAAATGAATGATCAAGGACGGACTGGTGTCTAATAACTAGAGCATAATTTAGTTTTAGGCTATTTGGCTCTGACTATGCCATAATATTTCTCGTTTCTCGATGACAGGTAGCCTTTATATAGTCGCGGTGCGCACGCTTGACTTCCTGTGAAATAAAGGTGGCCGGATCCACTTATGAAGGGTCTTAGTTCAAATGTATTTCTAGTGTATATTATAATACAATATCTCCAATTTTTGGGAACAGATTTTGAATGTTTCTTTTGTTTACTTTTACTTACTATTACTTTCCAGAGGTCTCATTTAAATCAGGGCTTGGTTATATTTGTACGGTCTAATATATTTTTCACCGTAATTACATCATTTTCATGATTTTTTTCTATTCTATAAATATTTTAGAATTTGGATAATCTGTTTAGAAATTGGTTTCATTTAACACTGTTCAGATTTTTACACTATTCTAAAGCGAATTAATTAATTGAAACAATTTCTAATACATATTGTTACTTTGGTTGTTGTCTTGACAATCGTTATTATCATTTAATTGCATAGTTATGTACAAATGTATTTATTTTCATTGATTCTCGAGCTCTGTTCCTTGGAAGTTATTAGTAGAATTTATAGTAGCTTTTAGTATATCATATTTGTATATGTGAGTTTGTCAATTTGTACTCCAAATCACACCATCTTCAAAATACAAGAAAAGCTTCTTTAAATACATTTCTGCTGTTCAGATGAATTGAAGTAATTTCGATATTAGCCGCTCCTATGTCAAGTCACCCAGTGAGATAATGTATTTATTTAAATGCTAATTAATTATAGTCACAGATAAAACAATGATCTATAAATTTAGTTAGCCTTCAGGGACCTTTCAGTTAATCAATATCGACCTGCGGTAGAATTATTTGTTATGTTATACCCTTTTTGCAAACTTTTCTTTGTCTACAAATTGGTTACAAGCAAAGAATGTGTCATGTTCCTTGAAACATTATTTGTTATTGTTTGCTTACAAAAGGAATCCAGACAGTAACATTTCTCGCTTTGCAGCAACTTTGTCGTGGTTCGCTTTTGATTGACTGAATTACCTTATTATTTATG
This sequence comes from Lycia hirtaria, assembly GCA_947563715.1. Taxonomy (NCBI): domain Eukaryota; kingdom Metazoa; phylum Arthropoda; class Insecta; order Lepidoptera; family Geometridae; genus Lycia; species Lycia hirtaria. The sequence continues at coordinate 3,656,624 of OX387379.1, forward strand.
GTCATTGGCTGTGTAACTGGTATACATACCTACATCAAATATTAGACCTCAATTTTGAATGTCAAATACTATGTTTTATGCTGCCAGTAGACACAGAAAATAAGTAATAGTTAAGGATGTAGTAGATGTCTTTCCAAACTGCCCTTCAAATTAACCGAATTTTATCTGTTTTGTTCTATTTGGCACCTGACATTTCATAGAAGTCGAATGACGACATTCAATTAAACTAGTTTAAATGTACTTATATCATGTATTATGTTGTTGCAATCTCAACCGTTTGCGTTTCAAGTTTCAAACTGTTCTTCATGGCTGTATTATATTTGGCTGTTAAATAAAATTTAACTATTCACTTTAATACATATTATTTTATTTATTTACACAGTAATCCTCAAAAGGACCTATTAGGCTCCACTGAGCTGGCTCTGTCCTAGTATGTATCATTATACGAGGGTGGGTCAATAAGTCCGTGACTTTTTTAGTTTCTCGCCTCTTAACTGAAAGGGCAACTGTGATCCTGTCAAAAGGCATTTGTTAGTCGACTCCTGCGAAAATTTGAACAAGCTGCGTCATTTGGTTTATGTTTAACAGCCATTTATAGCAGGCTACCGCGTGATTTAAAGAGAAAATGAAAAATATATATAATTTCGTGATCTCATTAAGCATTATTTTTTTCGGAAAAAATCCATGACCCAAACCAAGGCTAAGCTTGACAAATACTGCAGGAACTCTGCACTATCAATTTATATGGTAAAAAAGTGGTTTAATGAATTTCGTTGTGGCCATACAAGCACGGAAGATGCCGAACGTTCTGGTCGCCCAGTTGAGGTCTCTACAGCCGAAGCAATTGAAAAGAATCACGATATGGTGTTAGCCGATCAGAGATTGAAAGTGCGAGAGATTTTGGAAGCCATAGGCATCTCACATGACTCAGTAGTTTCAATTTTGAATGATCACTTGGGTGAGAAAGTTTTCCGCAAGATGGGTGCCGCATTTGCTCACAATCGACCACAAACGCAATCGTGTGACAACTTCGCAGGAGTGTTTGGCGTTGTTCAACCGCAATATGGACCAGTTTTTGCTCCGTTTCGTAACCGTGGACGAAACATGCATGGATCCAACACAACACACCAGAGACCAAACAGCAGTCAAATCCACAGAAGACTTATTCTGTCTTCTGTGACAAATCAGTGGGTTACTCGGGGTGAATCAGCGCCAAAGATAGGCAAGGTGGGTTTGTCAGCCAATAGTCATGGCGACGGTTTTTTGGGATGCACGCGGTATAATCCTCATTGACTACCTTCAAAAGGGTAAAACAATCAATGGCGAATATTATGATTTTGATTTGAATAAAAAGACGACCGCATTTGGCCAAGAAAAAACTTCTTCTGGACCAAGACAATACAAAGGTTTACACATGTGCAGTTTCCATGGTAAAAATCCATGAATTAAGCTATGAATTGCTCCCTAATCCACCCTATTCTCCAGATTTAGCCCCGAGTGACTATTTCCTATTTCCAAACATGAAAAAATGGCTCGGTGGAAAGAGATTTGACTCCAACAAGGAAATCATCTCAAAAAAAACAATACTGATTTTAATGACCTCGAGAAATCATAATTTTTGGAAGGGATAAAAATATTGGAGAAACGTTAGATAAAGTGCATAGAGCTCAAGGGAGACTTAGATGTTGAAAAATAAAATTAGTTTTTTATCCAAAAACCTGTTTCATCCAAAAAGTCATTGGCCCGCCCTCGTACTATAATAAACAATGGTATCTTAAGGCTCCTAAACTCTAGCAGGTAGGTCTGTCGAGATAGCATTGTAGCAAATTACTTTATGAAGTTATGACATATTTTAATATTATTTAGTGTTAGTACTTAGTTTAATATGTTTAACGAGTTTTAGTGGAAATGGCTCGATCCCTAAATGTTAAAGTCAATTATATGATCAATTACGATTGCGAGTTAAAAGGTTCATTCTAGGCAAGCGCGCTCCATCGTAGACCGTAACTGTCGCCACCAAGTGAGTTGATGGTACAGCGCAAACATATTTTCGAATAAAATAAAATGGCCATCAAGCGCAAGACATTGTCAAGTCAGGCAGTCAAGAAATAATGATCAAGTGCGTGTTTGGCAATGCGCAATATAGGGCTCCATAGTTACACATAATTTATGTGAACTTAAAACAAGGTCTCTTTGATAATATGAACATACGAGTTAACTTATGTTAGTTTAAATGAAACATTAATTTTAACTTATTTTTTTAAATCGATCGGATTTCACTTGTTAATTTGTAAAGCCTGTTTAGCCGTGATAGTTTTCCTTCTAATTTCATCAATATATGCTACTAGCATGAACTTTTTCATGTCTCTAGTCAACCATTTAGCTGGTAGGAGGCTGGTAGCTGGTAGGCATACTAACAAAAAATATCACTCAATGCTTAGTATTCCGCAAACGGATCCCTAAATTGAAAAATGATTTTCGCACACCCCATTGGTTTTGATTACCTATGCAATGATACCCCACACGATGCGGTAGATAAGAAAAATTATTCATCTCCCAGTTTATGGTAGGTACCTAAAAAAAAATTTTTTCAAGATTTTACTATGCTACTTTTTCGGTATAACTATAAATACACATAACCATGCGAAATTACAGCTTTACAGTACTATTAGTCTTTGAGGAAAACGGCGGACAGAGGGACATGGCGAAACTATAGGGGTTTCAACTTCAAATTAGAATTATAAGGGTTTCTTGTTTACTATGGAACCCTATTTTTTTTTAAGGAGACTTGAAAAGCCCTGTCGGAAAAATATAGCAACCTTTTCAAACAAATAAACAAGTAGCCTTAGTAATTCTGAAGATGGACATAGGTACTCCAACAGTCATGGGGGTTGAGCTTAATTGTCTGTTAAAGAAACTCTTAATTACTTAATTCTATGGAGATTGCAGTAGAAGTTAAGAGATTTTTGGTTACAATTACAGAATAGATAAATATCCTAGGTTACACTTACCTGATATACCAACTAAAAGCTGCTTACACCCCATTTTACATGATTACAAACTATTTATAAATAATACGAGTATCTTTCATAGAGGTTGTCCTTTCTAATTAAATAAATTAAATCTAATTTATTATTTTATTGATTATAATTTGCTGTATGTTAGTAATGAATAGTAATTAGATAATAAACACTCCAGTCTTATTCATCAATTTGTTTTATTAAACACAACAATTTTAAAATTATGAAGAACTTGTGGAACACAAATATTGTAAAAAACTAGTTGTATCCCACGGTTTTACCCATGGCTGAAAAATAATTTGTCACTAGAGGAGATGCCTATACTTCATAAGGTACTCTTCAAATTTCATGCATCTAGAACTTTTAGGCTATAATTATGTTTGTTATATCAGTCACTAGGACAGTCTTATACTAGTATAATGAATGAATAGATATAGAATTATATGCTACATCCTCGGCCACACCATTGCTTACCATAAGGCGAATTAGTGTTCAAACATAGGAATATTTATTACAATCAAAAATATAGATTATTATACTGGTAGTCATCCAGTTTCAGTCTCAAAATTGTTTTCTTTTTATTTCAAGTTTTTAATCAATAGCGAAAAAGGTTTATTGATTAAAAACTAACGAGGCCTAAGGTTTCAGAACTGGAAAACATGCAAAGATAATGCAACCAGGAAATGAGGTCACTGGGCCTCAACCTGCACATGCCCACTATCCATACATTTCTGCTAATGGCTCTGCCGATTGCAGTTAGTTATATATAAAAGTAACAGCTTACAGCAGCTAAAAGGCTTTTAGAAGCCAGCACAGAATAGAAGAAGCTGGAGGAAATTTATAAGACGTTAATACAATGTTTTTAAACAATTATCCTAAGATGGAACGATATAAAAAATACATGGTACTATATACATTACAACAGCTAGTGCATTGTTTTTCTTTTTCACCCAGTACAGCATGGAAGGGAAGCAAACTAAACTTGTATAGAAGTTGAAGAGTATATACCTTTTATTTTTTTAAGTACATAATTATACATACTGGTATGATTTGTTATTTTTATTTATCAGCCCTGTTTGTACAAACTGTCCCACTGCTGGGAATGGGCCATCTTCTAATTGTGAGAAGGGTTAGGCCATAGTCTGCCATGCTGGCCAAGTGCGGGTTGGCAGACTTCACACATCTTCAAGATTATTGAGAACTCTCAGACATGTAGGTTTTCTCACAATGTTTTCCTTCACCGTTTGAAGTTGGCGGCAATCAATAATACGCACATACTTCGAAAAGACAGAGGTGCATGCCGTGGGATTTGAACCCAGGACCTGCGGATCACAAGTCAGACGGTCTCTCGACTAGGCCGCCGGACTCTTCATGGTAAGATTAGTCATACAATTATTATAATTAGCTTAATATCCTTAGTAAAATAACAATTAAATGTGGACTCTTGTACAAAATGAGTTTTGTATCAAAATAATTAATAATTTTGATAGTGCTTCAAACGATACAATGCAGCATAGGATTTATTATTACCAATTCCTAAATACCCACCATATGGAGAGAAATTCATCACAGTTACTTCATGCAATGAAGAATTTTGTTTAGGGAAATTCATGAAAACATTGTATGATGGAATATGAACCATCTTTGCTGCATTTGGACAAGCATTTGAAGCTATAGCCAATATTTCTGATGTTGGGTTGAATTTTAGAGTTGTTATTTTAGTTCTTAAATTAGATATTGTCTTTAGTGGCATCGGGTCTCTAGTATTCAAATTGGCAGTTTCATAAATATTGACAATGCCCTCATTGGTACCTGTAGCTAACAACCTTCCACAGCGACTGGTTGCTATCTGTGATGCATTAACACAGGCATTGTCATAGAATTTCTGTACAGATCTGTATGTGGCCAGATCCCAAACTGTAATTTCTCCGCTCGTTCCAAATGAATACAGCTGTTTACTATCATGGCTAAATGTCATTGCAGATATGTTGGTATTGTGTTTTAAAGTTTTCAATAGCTCTCTGGATGCAGCAGACATTATAAAAGCCTCATCATAGCCATCAGATATGGCGATGTATTTACCATCAGGTGATAATTTAAAAATATTTGCCTTTTGTACAGCATTGGGAAATGGCACAATTGTTGGTTCAGCTTTAATAAGGTCATATACACAGAAGTTCTTATTTTTAAAAGCTGAAAGATATGCTTCATTGCCACCGGGTGCAAAATCTGCAGTTAAAATATGACACCTGCTCAATTTGAAGCTGTGAATTCTGTCATTAACATTATCACCAACTGCAAACAGTGACACTATTCCTGCTTGGCCTGCTATGAGAGCAACTGTTGATTTAGGGTGGAATTCTATACAATTTATTTTAGGACCTTCATTACCAGTTGTGTAGTTTATTTTCGACAATTTCTTAATATTCAAGAGGCCTGTTTTCAAACTGTGTACTTTTTTTTCTTTGTGTAAGTGACCAACTCTGCCCAGAATCTCATCATTACCAGTAATGTCTTGTTCATGCTTTGTTTTCTTGCTTATCTTTGCCCAGTTAGGTGTGCCCATAAGAGTTTCATATTTTTGTTTTAGCTTATCTGCATACAATTCCTTGCTTTTGATGTTTGGTATGATATTTGCTGTAAAACTAGTGTCATCTTCATCAACCCACACTGGCTTCTGATTGTCATCATCCAATATGTCATCATCTTGTGCTTTTAATTTTTTTACTAATGTATCAGACTTATTGAACAGAAGTTTTGAAAACCTGAAAATATAATTCAATTTATATAAAGTCTGTATTTTTTTATTTATGTATAATATTTCCAAGAATCAATAGAATTAATAAGTATTAAATTGACAAGTTTTCTTTTGTGTTTTAATCTGAATGAAAGCATTTTGAATGTTATAATAATAAAGGTTAACAAAGAAAGTGATAGTCTAAGGCGTCAGAACAAGTATCAATGTACTTCAATAGGTACCCTACTGAAGTATGCACTATTCAGCAATTACTTAATAATATGCAGATAATGCATTCATAAATATTTCATTAGATAGTGGATATCTAATTGTCGCTTAGTGCTGTTGTATGGACGCTTACCTGGAGTCTTCATTTTGTTGAGATGTCGTAGCTCGTCTCTTCATTGTTCCGTACGTTCTCTAGCATGTAATAAATCTACTTTATTATTAGGTTATGTTATTGTTTACACGTGGTTAACTTTTCATCGCATTGTTGTAATTAAAATTTTAAAACTGTAGTGACCCTTTTTTAACTAAATAAATTATTATTTGTTTTTTACTTTTCAAAGCACTTACCTATTTAGAAAATATCACGCCTAAAACTCTAAAAATTGTATAACAAATCAATCGTATGATCATAAATTAGATATATATAGTATAGATAATAGATTGTGTATGCTGTATGATTGGTTTCATTGGTTTGACCACAGACTAGTAAGAGAGTTGGTTTGACAATCACGTTTTCCGAAATTGGAAAAAAAAATCTGTTGAAAAGAGTTTGAGTATCTTTTTTAATACATTTGTAAATTGATACTGGCTGGTTTTTTCAAAGTATGTAAATTAAATTGATTCTATTTATGTCATGTCTTGTATCTTTTGTCTAGAGTGAAAAATATACTGTCTGTTGTGAAAAAGTTAAAATAACATCTTATTTACATGACTCCGTGTATTTCTTTATAATACCAGGCATACGCCTTAAATTTTCACTGTGGGCCCTTAGTTACAGTTTTGTAAGAGGGCTGTGAGGGATCTACAGCCTCCTACAAAATCTAAATAATTAAAGATTTTTTTTTTAAATAATAATTAAAGATTTTATTTTTAATAACTTTTTTATTGATGTTGGACAGTTGGACCCGCTTGGAGTATTTGTCAGTGTCAGTTAAAAGATTTCTATTTTTGAATTTAGCAAGTTAGCTATAAATGGTTATAGAGTCATAAAGTAACTTATATATACGGAGAATAAGATTTTTGCCGGAAACGTCATGGAAACATGTTGTTTTATTTTATTTTCCTAAACTTGTGTCACTTTGAACTTTAATCATATAAAAATGGTGTTTTATTCGTGAAGTGTTTGATCAAATGCGTGAGTGTGGACAAGTGAAATAAGCGGCGAAACTTGTGTTTTCACATTGTAGGGAAAATTACATAGAAGTTTCCAGTAAGGTCGTCACTACTTTACTCAAGCACGGTTCGAATTTAAAAATGACTTTATGACTTAGATTGTGTGACATTTTGTCGTGAAAACGTCTTATAAATCAATGAACGCCGGCTGCACGCACGAAAAAGCATGACTCATTGTTACGTTCCGCCTGAGCCGAGCGTGCAAGCGAGAGCGCGTAACAAGCGATAGAGAGGCAGCGTTCAGCGTTAAGCGTTCAGCTTGTGACGCATCTATCATGACGTTAACACGTAACATTATCGTCCGTAAACCGACTTTACAGACAACCATTTTTTAAGACTTGTTTTATTCCATAAACTTGAAGAAATATTAATTAATACTTGACACTGGCAAATACTCTAGCGGTTCTAAATTCAAATTAAAAAAATTATAACATCCTGGGAAGAGCATGGCGTCGCACGTCTAATGCATTTGTTCGAACTAAGCGTTTAATACTTTGTGTTTTTAAAGTTGATCTATAGATTAGCAATCGAATCACAATCAAGGTCTATCGTCAACATTTGTCTTGGTCAAATCCTAGTTATGCCTCAATAAAATAGTGGGATCTATAAAAGAAATTTCTATGGATAATTTCTATTAGTCGACATAACTTGAAACACCATGTTTCACCAAGGTAACCTATGAAATATAACATAAAACCATATGATTTTCCCACTTTTCTGGGCGTAGTTATGTAAAACAATACCAATTTTACATACCTAATAATAAAAAACTATTGGCTGGTGTATTTCGTTAGCGCCGACCTTCTGCTATTAAAACAATCCCCTTCACTTTCAATCCCAACCCAACCTCCTCTAATTAAAAAAATAAAATCAAAGACTTGTAAATAGGGCGCAAAGACTTACAAGACTCCTAATGCGTTACAAAATATTGTTCCAAAAACTTAACACCAAAATCAGGTGTTTGCTAATGACAGGTCACAAACGTCATTTAATCTTAAACGTCATCTCATCGCAATCACTTCTCAATTCTTACGGTGCCACGATGGAGAACTGTGTTATACAATCTTGTAAAAATTACAAACTTCTTTAAAAAACTATGGAAAACATTATCACCTTCCATCTCTAAGCAGCAAAAATATATTTCTAACAGAATAAAAAGCGAAATGAAACAAATTTTTACGTATTTGTAGCGTATGTTCGTGTCTCACCTATAACCACGGATGCTCCAGTGTTTGAAAAATCGGGTCTTAAATTATGTGAAATATACACGATGAAATTGTTGAAATTTATTTCATTTCAATAAATAACATTCGCGAATATTAGTATAAAAGCATATATGCATTTCATTTCATAAATTGATTTTATTATTTATACAAATTACTGCAAAGAATTAGAGATGGGTCGATGTAATATAAGTTATCGATAACAATTATTATTTTTACGGACTTCAAAACTAGATTATCAGCTAGCTTATATTTTTCTTATATGTTACCCGCATGATTTCGTCATTTAAATTGATTTAAAATTCCTTTCAAATCTCAAAATCGGTCAGTAGTTTGATTTTTAAAACAAAATTGCGAATTTTGAAGTCGGTTATTCTAGTTTTGTAAACTATAATAATTATGATATGTGAATCATCATCATCATCTCAGTCATAAGAAGTCCACTGCTGGACATAGGCCTCCCCCATGGATTTCTATAAAAGCCGATTGGAAGCGGCTTGCAACCAGCATCTTCCTGCCGCTTGTATAAATTCATCTGTCCATTTCGTGGCTGGTCTTCCTACGCTACACTTGCCGGGGCGTGGTGTCCACTCGAGAACTTTTCAGCCCCATTGGCCATCAGTTCTTCGTCCACTGCCACTTCAACTTGCTAATCAGCTGTGCTATGTCGGTGACCTTTGTACGTGAAACATGGTATTTGATTTTACGATAAATGTTTTTTTTATTCTCAAACTAACACAGCACCATGCTAACTATTCTGTTTAGATTTTCTAGTTGATGCTGTACAAGCAGAACATTGGGCAGATATAGTAAGGCGAAGTCAAAATGATCCTTGGTGGAAACCGAATTCTCGCTTAACAATTTTTTCAGTGAATTTCCACAATAAATGTAAATACATAACAAAAACAGGGCGCCAGCGTTTACAACATTGAGCAATACCTTCAAAGGTTATTTTGAATTATAAAATCATGACATTAATAGCATTTATTCAAATTTAAATTTATAGTCCCATAGAGAAGTTGGAATCACAGAATGTTCAAAATAATTTTCATTTAAAGTATTTAATATGGTCTACTATTATGGTTAATAATGAATTTTTAGGTCTTAGTTGAGAAATGTAGAGGGGGGGGGGGGGGATATCTCGCACATATCACATCTGAGACACGATAGGGTGGGGGTTAAAAAAATGATCCAGTCTTTATTGTATATATGAAAAAGCCACTCTCTATTTTTATTTTTTTTGAAAATTTTACTACGGCATTTTGTAGCGGCTCACAAATCACAATTATGTATAAAAATTTGTTTTTATAGGGTTAATAGTCTCCGAGTAAAATGACTGTGACATACGGACAGACAGACAGACGGACATGACGGAATTATAAGGGTTCCCCGTAGTTACTACGGAACCCTAATAAAGCGATGTTTCTTGAAACATTACAAAAAAAAATCAAAAGAAAAAATTGGTACCTATAATTACTTATCGATATCGATACTTTAATACCTATTGGTCTATCTCTGGCTTATTGTCATTAGGTTTTTTTTTTTATTTCAGTATTGCCAGTATATGTTTTCTCAATTTCCCTGTATCATTTGTATTTACCTATACTATATTGTTTGTAAATAGGTGTGAAAAATTATTTATTCAGTAGAATTTAATCAAATTAATTTGGTCCATTACTGGTGCTACGAATTAATCATTGACATACTTATCTAAGTATTGTGATAAATCCATTAGATTTCGAGAGGCAGTAATGTGTTAATGAATACGGAGGACAAAAAATAGTGCTACGTTAACCACAATGTAGGAACTCTGCTATAATAAAATAAACATTTGCTGTTTTATCCTATTTTCAAAAATGAAGTTCCGAATGAAATAGCTGGGCGTGGACCGTTGCACTCCAACAGAAAAAAACGTAATATATGTTTACCTGACTGTCAACTGATGCGAAAGCAAAAAGAACCTTCGTGATCTTAACCTACATTATGTACACATTTATCACGCACACACACACACACACACACACACACACACACACACAAACACGTATGTTTCGCCGTAGCATAAAAATATAGTCTTTCCAGTCACTCAATTACTTTGACTCTTATTCTTCTCAACAGATCGTGCAACTCAAAGTCCGTGTTAAGGCTTAAAGTTTACTAAAAATATGACATATCAGAGTCAAATTGAAATGAAATAAAGTTTATTGGAAAAAATAACTGCGAATGACTTCTACTGAGCTACTGAGTTATTTTTTTATGAATGAGGTATTAGTCGATTCATTGCCGTTATGACATCAGTTATATGACGTCACAATTTGTAAATTGCATGTATAAACTTATTTAATAAATGCTATCATCATGAACTGTATTTTTTATTTACAAAATAAAAATACATTAGATTCTTTTATAAAGTGATGAAAGTGATGAAAAGCCGCTGCCTGTTTCGCTCGCACGCGGCACCCATAGATATAAAATTATTTAAATTATTGATTTCAGATTTTCTTTCAGAGTCATAAGAACACTATTACAATGTATTAAGAGCAGCTGTTATTTTATATGTGATATTTTGACCGTGATAAACGTGTAACCGACAAAATTTTCACGTTTATACCTAAATTTCGGTCAAAATAACAAATAACAAATTTTATAGTTTAAAAAACTGAAACTGACTTCAAAGTTACTATTATTTCAGTTATAGGATTGTATGAATCTCCCATGGACCATTCTGACTTTAATCATGATTACCCGATCAAATCGGGAGATATCCTTTTCAAAGGCAACTTTGTAGATAAATTTGGCAAATGGACGTATATCTACGGTTAAAAATAAATTTATAAAAAAATGAAGTGTCAAATTGAAAAAATAAAATTGGCCCGAATTTAAAAGGCGGTTTGTATGGAGATTATCCTTCTGGGTCCTATGTAATAGGGCGAATTCTGTGATAGGGCGAATTCTGTGAATAAAATAATAAAAAACTACCTAATTGTGGAAAATAAAATACAGTGGGAATGTTCTTCAAACTCGCATTGTGGCCTTGTTGTGTACTTATATAACTTGCACTCTAAATGAATACAAATTCTATAATTTTCTATTAAATAACGTTGATTAAAATAAAATTCAAGTAAAATAACTTGAATTATGATCGATGTTGTGGAAGGGTGAAAGGCTTTTTATAATCCCGCTAAAATTCTGTTCCTAATTTTTTTTTCAACTATTTAACGGCTCTGGATTCCGAGTCCTTTGAGCCATGTTCGTTCCTGTGTTGTTATATTTACAGAAAGTGCCGTGTTCCCTGTAAATTGGACAAGTTAGATTGATTATTAATTTATAAAAAAAAAAAGATTTTTATATGAATTATTTTTAGGTCTACTTTACTTTTTTATTAGTTTTTATGTAGCCGACGCGTTCACATAAGATACCGAATGCTTTATCCACAAATAAAGTAACAATTAAAGTGAAAACGCGAATGAAGGAAGCGCGAATATGGAGCTTTTACTGTAATTATATTCTTATGACGACAAGAATAATTTTGATACTCAAAAAAATTGGAGTTAAAAAAACATTATTATTATGATTGACATGTTTTTAAATAAAAACTACGGGTCACTCACGTCTGTTTGGAGCCAAAATATCCGACTAAAATGTGTGAAAACCACGTTAGTTTCCATAGTATGATTGACATGCATACTAAAATTTGACCCCTGTTCTCTAGATATTTAAGTAGTACGATCTAAGATAATAAGTATACTTTGTTTTATATCGGATACTGATTTTCAAGCAACCGACTACACAATTTTACGCAAGGTGCTCTAGAAAGGTGATCAAACTGATCAAAGGTTATAATACTTGTTTCATTTATTTATTTGGCGAATCAAAGTCTGTTGGAACAAATTACCGTTCGTAATTTTGATGTGAAATATCTATTTGCACGCACTGTCCACAGAATTCGTGGCCTTATTTACTTACATAGGCACTGGCAGTAAAATCAACTCGTATGCGGTGACGTAAAATGGCATAATATCATTCTTTAGTGCCAAGATGTCCCCACAACATGGAGTAACAAATACATACCTACTAACAAACTTACACATTTTTTATTCATGTTAGGGTTGAACTTGACCACCAACTTATCTAATATGTATGTGGTGTTGCGATCAATGATGACGCGCTTACCTAGAAGAAACAATTTCACTCACTATTATAATCGTCACTTATCATCAGGCGAGTTGATAGTCAATCGTAGATTTATTTAACGTAAAAAAAATGATATTACACATTTTTTTTATAATATAATAAGTAACATTTATGACTAAACAGTAAATACCTTCATTCCATAATACTAATAACGCTAATAAAATACCTTAAAATACCACACAGGGAAATTATAAAATTTGATTCTGGAAACACTATTAGTTCGCTTTGCTTCGCTCAGTCTCGCTCTCGCTCGCTTTTCAGCTTTTCGCGATTTCATTTCATTCACTCTGTAAGCAAGCATCGCTAATTCATTTGATATTTGATGATTTTATTGTGAATAATTGTGGAATTGAAGCCCACGCATAAAATGGGTTTATATTTAGGGAGTGAAGTTAAACCTCACATAAAGAATTTCAATTAATGATACTTGGAAAAGAACTGTGATGGACACGACGACTTATTGAACATTGTCTACTAAATATGAAGGGAACGATTCTCATTCGGTGACCTTTTACCATCTTCTAAAGTGTGTCAATATGTGTTACAAGAAGCAAAGCAAAAAGTAACAATAAAAAATCTATCGCTACCTGTTTCTTTGTGAGATGTCATAAGTTTTACAATGGGGCCGTTAGGGGCTCCGCCATAAAGTTATTAGTCGGTAGTTTGCGTGGATCATAAAACCATTTACGATTAATGAGTTCAGTACATAAAAAGGCAACAGAGGACGATGGTGCAACCGCTCCGTCCGGAGAGGCCGGTGAGCTATGCCAGTAGGGTCGAGAGCTATGCCAGAGGCAGGTGTGTCGGGCCCGCCGGAGGATCGCGTCGCGGCGCGTTCGTCGAGCGAGCAGTGGGGCTCCGTGGAGTGTGATGTGTGTGCACGATGTCAGGCAAGCCCGCCAGTGTGGGCGCCGTGCGAGCGGGCGTGCCGGGCGCGCCGCGCCTGCTGGTGTACGTGGAGCCGCGGCAGCTAGAGCCGGGCGCCGCGCCGCCGCCGCCGCACGCGCCCCGCCACCCGCTGGCGCTTGCCCGCCCGCCGATCTACGCGCACGACCACAGGACTCTGCCCAATACCTTCTTCTATAAGCACCTTAATGAAAACGACAACAAACTCACCGTTTATGGATCTACTGAAAATATTGCTCAGAAATCAGACTTTTATCCTGCTTCCCAGCAGTTTGCAAAGGAGCTTGGACTGAAAATAGAAGACAGTGGGCCTGAAAGAGGTCTAGGAGCTAATATCAAGCAGGATAGTGTCGACTCGGTTGGAGGCGAGTTTTCTAGTGCTGAAGTATTTCAATTGAGAACTCCAGTAGAATCTGTGGAGCTAACGACATATCCAGCGAGATGCACAGATGCTCTCGTTGATAGTATGCCCATGCAACAAATTGCTGTTCGCCAAGGGCAGAACCAGTATAGTGAGAGTGTGACAGTGCATAGTGCAGACGTATCTAGTGAGAGAGAGTTAGTGGGGAAAAGCTATGTGAACTATCAGATTTTAGAACAGAGTGTATCACATCAGTCAATAGTGAATCAGAGTATAAGTATATTAAACCAGCAGGTAGGAGTGAGTCGGGGGATTGTGAGTGAGAGTGATTGTGGGAGCCCGACACAGCTGGTGAGAACTGCAGACGGGGTGGTGCTGGCAGTGGTGCCAGGGTCTGTAGTAGGGCACCCATCAGACTCAGTAGACTCAAGTCGGACTGCTTCCAGTGATTCTTCTCAGACAATAACCGTTCCCTTAGGTTGGAGAAGAATAGTCACTGGCACATCAGTTCTTTACATAAGGTAAGTCTTTTCAATCTAATCTGGGTAGACAATAGTTTATAGTGATCTTATCATCATCACACAGTGTTTTCTATCATAATACTAGGTATCACTTTGAAAATATTAATGAACTGTATCTCATCCTGTTATTTTTTTTTTGCATTTATTTATGTATCTGCATTTGTATTAAATTTCAAGTCAGGTTCAAAGTGGCCTGCAACCAGTGTCATCCACTCCTATGAAATTGTCTATCCACCATGTGACCTCTATTTTGCTTATTGATGCATGTTCTTTACTTGAGAACTTTCAGCCAGTTTCTCACTGCCATTTCAACTTGCAAATATGGATCTCAAACCTTTATATGCATACTTCATGTTAGATTAATCTTTACTTCCTGAGTATCATAGCCTATATTGAATGAAAGTTGCTTTTTTGTTATAGGTATTTTGTTTAATTTAACATAGATACTTGTTATCACCATGTTTATACTTCTGTAACGATAAATAAAATATGTAACACAATGATGCAATTTTTGTGGAATATCTTTTCCATTAATCTTTTCCATTAGAGATATGTGATTAATTAATTAATTATATTTATACTTATCTCATGTACATTACACCCTCCATTTAAAAACAACATTACTCACTCATTACAACCTCAAAATATGTTCTTTTGTGAATAGTATCTATATCAAAGTTAGTAAATATACATAAAGTTTGTGGCCTTGGGCAGTTTTGATGTTTTGACAGTATCAGGGCCTCAAGGCTGCTAAGTGAACATCACTCATTCGCTGCTTGCTCATACGATTCAAAGACAATTTTGATGAGTTGCTAGTCTATTACTATATAAATAGACTAATAATTTGTCAAAATTGTCTTTGAATCGTATCAGCGAGCTGCAAGCGAGTGATGTTCACTTAGTAGCCTTGAGGCCCTGATCATCATTATATGAACATGAGATGAGTGGTGGAGGAACCCTTTAGAATACCAACATTGTATTTTGTATCAAAGGCAGTTCTTAGCCTTTCATTAACAACTCTAAAATAAAATTTTCCTATTTGTGCTAAATGTTAAAAGACTATGATGTATATTCTTGAAAGTTAAACTGGACATTGTAATGCTCATACCAGACTTCATGAAGGCCAAAGAGAATGCTACTTAGTTGACTCACTTTTATGAAAATGAAGACTTTAATAGAAAATTAATAGACAATAAGATTAATAGAAAATAAGCTGCTAACTCTACAAAGTCTAACACTACAATCCTTATCTCTGGAAGCCTTAAATCTTGGCCAAAAAGCATGGCTTGGCCATTTCAGGGAACTATTACAATTACAGTACTCAATATCCAAGAGCAGAGACTTTAATTTCTCTTTTTTTTATTCTTTATAAGTCCATGTGCAACATGTTATGCGAGGGGGTTTTTAGCCGACAGCCACAAAACGGCCAAGTCATGCTGTTTGAACAAGATTTAAGGCTTCCAGAAATAAGGATTGTAGTGTTAGACTTAGTAGAGTTAGGGGCCATTCATTTATTACTTAAGACGATTTAGGGGGGGACGGGGGTCGACCATGTCATATCGTCGGACCATGTCCATGTCGGTTTATTCTTATTTTTTCTTATATAGGGGCAGGAGGGGGTCAAAAACTAGCAAATATAGTCTTACGTAATAAATCAGATCTCATCTAATAATTGTTTGGGCATATGAAACTTATAACTAGCTATGGAACTAGTATTAATGGAGTTTATTTTCATATAACTAAAGTTCAATTATTTCAGAAAATATTGTAATCAAATAACTTTTAGACAAAAAACAATATGACTAATACATTTATGCGACTGGAGAGTAGACCAAAGTAATATAGCCGAAATATAAATCTCTCAATACTTTATACCAACAAATAATATGGAAAAATATTATTATGGCAAAAACAAATATGCCAGACTCGTTATACCATAGTATATTAGGAATTAAAACAGCGAAGCAAAGGGATACTTTGTATCTCTTTAGGTCTCGAACCTATAGAGTATGGTGAAAGAGTATAATTACTTAGGCCAACTTATCTCAACAAAAATGATTTTAGAGTTGTATAAAATTTATTCAACTTTACAATCTTTAAGCACATTTATGAAAAAATAGGCACAGTTCTTAATCAGTCAAAAGTAGAAATGACTCCTTTGTTCCATAGGACTTGGCAAATATAGAACAAGGCAATTTTTAGGTTGTCAATTTGAGTCTATTGTGGTCTTATCTAGCACTGAATTCTTCACCCAGTAATAGAAATTGCTCCTTTACCCCACAAGATTTGCCAAACATTTTCCAGATTGACTATATGAGTCCATTGTGGTCCTGTCTAGCACTGAATTCTTTCAGCATTTTGTTGAATGATTCAGCAGCTAACACAAGGAGTTTTAGCAATCTTGAATATTGGTAATACTATGAGGCTATTTTAAATTCGAAGAAACTTCAGAACCATGAAGTTTTCTAAGGATTAGGGAATGTATGGATGTGGAATGCACAGTGGATGTGTGATGTTGTGGTAGTAGACTAGGGTCTGTCGCTTTTCTTCTGAATTAGAAAAAAGGAAGATCTGGTGCAAATCATTTACAGCATCCAAGATCATAAATATTGGTGGTGAACATTTTGACAACAGTGCCATCTAATCCTAAATTAAGCAAAGCTTGTATTAAGAGAACCAGTTTTATAGCTGGTAGACTATTATCCAAATTTTTTGTAATTGCATAATTGAGATCTATTAAAACAACCAGACATAAGGATATAGAACAAACATCTATGCTCATCACATAAATATTTGTACGCACGTACTGAATAATTTTAATCACCTATTAAATTTTGCATGACCACTGTAGTCTTTAATAGATGGGCATCAACAACCTATATTTAAGACCTAAAACCTATTAACAAGCAAAATAAAGAACTTGAATTTGATTTATATTTGGTAAGAATTCAACCCACAACCTCATCAACAACATCAGGCTAGAAGGCAAACCAATTATTGAGCTGTATGGCCAGATAAGTACCGCGCCTTAACATGGTTCAATGTCCTGAAATCCGTTGTAACCGACCCTAATAAAAAATGGCCGTGCTTTAATCTACGGAAACCCTTTTACTAAGGATAGGGTTGTAGAAGAAGATCAGGACTTCTTGCCAATAAGTCCGATATGATGAATCAGTTGCAGAGCAGCGCAGTGCTTGTTGACGTCACCATATCACGTGGTGAAAACCTCTTGAAGACGAGAAAGACAAGCTCGGCAAGTACCTTGACTTTACTTGCGAGACATGTTATGTGGGATTTTGACTCGACGATCGTTCTTCATATAGTTGTATCGGTGAATGGCCTTACATCGAAGAGCCTTGACCAACATTTTGAGGTAGATGGTACAAACAAAGGCAATCGAACCCAACGCGGCTACATCAGCCTCCTTAGACAAGTGGCAATGGTTTCTATTTCTACAAACGCTTAGGCTTTGGAATGTAAGAAAATATACGAGACATTCCCAGAGATTCCCATTTCGAGTTACTCAATCCCATACATTTACTTTTCTATTCTACATAGTAGCGTTCACGTAAATGGAAGCCACTTCTCTTACCTCCGCTAGAGCTTTTAAGTTTTATTATAATGCGACTGTTTTTGTCCTCTTTTAACGAAAAACAGAAATCAGAATTTAAAGAGTAACGCGATGAATCGATAAGCCCATTAGATTGTGCCAATAAATTGGCATTATTTCAACAATCAATGCTGAAGATAGTAAGCGCTAATGAAGAATCCCATGGAGAGGCTTCGCGACGAGCGCGGATCTTATGTTCAGGTTAAATCAATCCGCCGAGTGGACAAACCAGTCGGGCAGCTGTGCGGACGTATCTTACGGTACAAGTGATAAGAGAAGTGACATGGTCACGCGAGTATGGTTAACGGCAGATATGATTTTCTTCTAAATCCAGTTTTTTCCTACTTTTCACTAACCATCGTTTGCCCAGTATTAATATAATTATTAAAAGTATCTTTATTGATTAAACTGAATTTGAAAAAATACTGGCGTTCGCAGTAAGATGTTATAAGTTTTGAAGAAGGAAGACAAGTACGAGTAAGGACCTCATGTACCATCATCGTCACTATCAGCCCATTTTAGTCCACTGCTAGACATAGGCCTCTTCCATTGAACGTTGCGGTACCAATCTAAAAAACAAACAGGATGGTTCTGATAAGGATGAAAGCGAGGGGCTGCCTGTTGAATGGACAAATTCATAAACTGTCGTGTTGACATTTTATAACTGCTTAAAATGCCAGTTTTTTTGTTGAAAAACTAACCTACAAGCACTAACTTTCTGTGCGATAGACTGTACTTACGTCAGTTTCCTGCTCGTCTATCATCAAAGAAGTAAATAAAATTCTGTTAAAAACCCTCTGCAAATCTGTTCTGTGCAAATCCTGTTAAAACGTAGTATCACGAAACTGAAAATGTACGAATCGTTGAGAAATTAAAAATATTGCACCAAATTAATGTCGACCGCACACTTGTCTAAGCCTCAAAATTGACTGTAAAATTCTGAAAACAGTAAATATCATAGAACTTTGTTTTTCAATCAATTGTAAGCTTCTTGATTTTCAGTGCAGAGCAAAGATCTCTGCGCGACTGAGTGACTTACTCTAGATTTTAGCTATCTTCTGGAATGGCAATGTGCTATTGACTATTTGACAATACCCTTGCAGTTCCTGACGAATGCGTATGTGTACATTCGCATTATCTTGTAGGTCTTCGCCAACACAGATCTCAAACAACAAAACGCATAGGTAATCGTTAAACGTATTAAATGAGAATGACGATAATATCGCTAGCGCTTGCTACTTAAAATTGAATCAGAAGAAAACGTCTCTTACGTTCTTCGATGACCCAAGTCTTGCAATGTGACGTTGTGAAATGCGCGAGGAAAAGAAACTTTTGCTGTATTAAATTTGTGTTATACTAAAATATATAATTATTATTGCTCATTAAATCACCTTCACACTATATATAAATATATAGCAAAATATAAGTTATACTAGCTATGCTATAGGATTATAGCTACTTAGTAACAACTAGCTATAATAATACTTAGTTGATATTATTAGTAACTATAAGTACTCAACTGCTAGGACGACAGTAGGAGTTAATACATATAGAGACGATAATCAGTCATCTCGTTTTTGGGCAATCGGCTAAAAAGGTAGGACATTTTTTCACGACACTCTATATGTAAAAAATACGGAGCAAAGTCGTCGGTGTGCCAAAGTCCAGCTTAAGAAGTGACGGCATAATTTACGATTTGATAAATTGTTTTTGAAAGAATAGTAAGAAAGTGAGCGGTGGGCGTCGAGCCCGGAGATTCCATTGTAGGACGCCTGGGCTCATTACCCGGCCTCTTATCTGTCATTGGCAGCACAATGCCTTTACGAAACTGAACAATAATGTAACTTACACACCATGGTTGTAAAAGTTTGGGTAAACGCAGCCTCTGTATCACTTTGTTGTGCTTTATCTTTATTCACGTTTAACACAGATCGTGTTGAATTGGAATTATTGCTTGGCAGTTATTTATTGGAGAAATACACAAATAAATCTTGTTAACCGTTATATTTTTTTACATAAATCACTCGTTGCAGTATGGCCGTGTTTTCCTTCTTATTTGTCAAGTATGCCATCTCATTGCAGTCTTGTATTTTCTTCACGTTTTCCTTCATTTTTGTCAAGTTCGTCATCGCTTGCGAGGATTCGAAGGTGATAATACCAAACAGATGTTTAATTTTTAGAGGTCGTAAATCATGGTACGGATCAAGGAACAAAGTTCTCCGAAGCATCGTGAGGCACAGCTGACCGAAAAATAAAGGACTCTTCCGCTTATTGTCATCGGTAGGACCGGCTAACTGTTGCTTAACTGATTTACGACCACGAGGCATGGGGCCGAGATAAAGAACACAGTTTTTCGAAAGTGGCATTGTAAATACTTGGGATTTCTCTGGCCTCCTTTGTGCGATGGGTTGCACAATGTTCGTCCGTCTTCAATGCCCATACGGAGCGATTGTTTCGACGGATTCGATGGGCGTCGCCCGTCGCTTTGATCCGATTTATGATTCGTTCCGACTTTCATTTAACTAAGTTAACAATGGCATTTATGCATGGTTACGATTCTTCTACTCGCCACCCATAGCGTCTAATATTTCACAAGATGCGAGGATCGTGGTAGGTACAAGTACTTAGTTTAAAAATAATAATAATATCGGTATAAGTATAAATAGTAACTGAATATAATACGTATTTATTATATATTCACTTTGTGAGTGATAGATCTCACTTGCTAGTAATTTAATCGCTGGATTTACCCCCGATAGAGTTGAGATTCCTAGAAGTTTGCGTAATTTCCCACAGCTCTGCAAATCTGCCCTGTTAACTATATATATCTATACACTATCTACACACCACATGAATTGAAAAATTCTTTCCATTGATGGTTTCGGATATCATGTTATAGACAAATAGCTGCATCCCACGGTGTCATTCGAGTATTGAGGAAACACAGTGATGATGATGATGATGATAAAATATAGCCTATGTCCTTCTCCAGGTCCTTTGAATTTCTGTGCCCACAACGATCGGTTCACCCGTTTAGCCGTGAAGAGATAATAAACAGAGATACAGACGACAAAGTTAGTTTCGCTTTTATAATACATACATATTAGGTTTTTTTTAACACGTAAAAAAAATATACATAGTTTTACGAACTAGTATTTTTGTAATCTCACATTAAGTTTACTGTATCTATTTGATACTATAAAATGATTAAACTTTATCTAGGCAAGCGCGCAAGCGTGCCCCATCGTAGACCGCAACGTTCGCTCCGTAACGTCGTAATTAAGGAGAGCGGGTAAAAAGAAGCCTGTTAGTGGTTGGATTGATCTTGATGATAATGAGCAGGCGGCTGTGAGCACATACTCTGCTATGATATTTTAATACCTATTGATTTTACTTTGATAAAGTAATATCACTTTACTAGTTTCGGTGAGTCACCTTTAACCACTGAATAGTAATTACCGTCCATTGTGTCGATTATTTGGAATTTTAGTATCTTCCTATTTCTGAAAAATATATGAACCCGAGTTACGACTCCGAGGAGTCAATAAAACTTTACAATGTCCCTAATTTCAGATTTATGGCACCATTTGGTGATGAATGGCTATTGTGAAATACAATATATTGAGCCCTTGATAAAACAAAGCTAAGGGCTCCGGTAGAGTGTTTTAATGGTCCCTATGTCGACGCTGAATAAAAGTATTTTCTCTTTTGTTTTATTTGCATTTTAATTGCATATCCGATTTTAAACGCTGCGAATTTCGAATTTTATTTCTTCGCTTCTGATAAAATAGTTGTACAAAGTAGTTTTAGAATGGACAAATTGGACTGGTTTCGCTTATGAGCAGATTGAAATCTCAACAATAGTGAACCTTGTAAGTGTCTCGAAAATAAACATCCACAATGGCACCGATAGGCAAGATCGTACGCATTAACATCCACAGCAGCTTTGACGCGGAAATAATACGGATTACGTAAGCACAGTCGAACATTTTTTATTGCTCTATTAAATGAGGCACACCGTCCACGCTGGGTGGAGAACGTCTCGCCGACGAATAAAACGAATTTAACATCCATGATACAACCATTAGTCTACCCTATTCTTAATTGCGATGTTAAATCCGGACTGTTTGAACTACGTGACAAGTGGCCAATTATTCAAAGATTCGCAACGCCATTAAAATGAAATAAAAACATTGCTAATGATCGTTATAGCGGAGAGGTCGACGATTGTCATCTAGATATATACTGAATTAGAACGGCTCTGATACGGGACGAAACTATAAAGCGTCTGAACTGTCTTGTCACACGTGAGTCGGCAATTAATCTTTTGACACATTGTTATGCGTGGCAGTAAATAAACTCCATGTAGTTATGGTGGCGGTGTATGAAGTACAAACAAACAGCGACAGCGCAGGCAGTCCGCCGGCGCCGGATGCGCTCGGCGCGCTCACATGGGATCCAGGCGGCCAGTAGAAACGTGTCTTCTCAGCCGTTCCCACAGAAGCACACTCGTGGGGAATCGGCTCGAGGCTGTCGTGCGAACACAACAAAAACCCCTTTGAAATCCATCGCAAAAAGTGGCCGATGTTCTAAAGACTTGTATTCAAGTGAATTTATAGTTATATTTGTTTTCCGATATGCGGCGCTCCGCTCCGACTGGTATGTGGCAGGTGTTACTCGCGAACTCGAACTTGACTGGACAACGTTTTATTATTCACTCAACGTGATCTGTTACAGACTCGTATTGTTTTAACGCATTGATTATATTTAATGAGCTTCGTTCTTATTGTTTGTGTGGATAACCTTGAAATTGATAATTTTTTGTTTAGATTGTACGAGTTTTGAAAGTTGTTCTCGTTTGTTGATATTGGTTGGATTACAAATTGTTCGTTATTTTTGAATACATACATATAAAGTACGTGTCCTGCCACGCGTAATGTAGGGTTCCGTAGTTGCACATCATATTTCATGTAAAATTAAAAGAGAGTCTGTTTGATACTACGAACACACGAGTTAACGTAAATATAATATATGTTAAGTTAAGTATTTTAAATGAAATTTGCACAAAATTAATCGACTATTACTCGTTAACTTGTAAAGTCTACATAGATGTGATAGTTTTCCTTTTAATATCATCAATTTTTGTTTTATGCTGTTAGCATGATTTTTTTCATATCTCCAAAGTCAACCGTTTAGCCGGTAGAGGGGGACGACGCGCGACGGCGGCACACACTTGACTAACAAAAATTATCACTTCAAAGTTTAATATTTCGCACAAATTAATCCTTAAATTGAAAAAGTATGTTCATACACCCAAATGTTTTTTTTTATTACCTATTCAACGATACTCCACGCGATGGGACGAGACGAGAAAAAATAATTCATCTCCGCTTTACGTGTACGGGAGGTACACTAAAAACATTATTTTTTTAAATTTTATTCTAAGACTTTCTTGGCATAACTAATATGCATTTCAATGGCAAGTCACAGCTTTCTAGTACTATTAGTTTTTGAGCAAAGCTGCGGACAGTTCGATGTCCACCCAGGACAAATATTTTTGATAACTGATGAGAATGGATATTTGTTTTGTATCTGGGTGTTCCTATTTATCATAAGTATGTATTTACAAAAAAAAGTATTATATATATTATGTATTCTATCAGCCATCTAGTTCCCATAGTACAAACTTTGCTTAGTTCATTTACTTGTTTTTTTTTTTGCTTTAAGTAGTAGTTTAATAAACATCTCCATTTATCAATTGAAGTCGGTTTTATAGTTAGTTATATCTTATAGTTAAAATGGCATTTTAGTATATTGCATATATTTGATTTATGGATATAATTTGTGGATGATTCCTCGATCGGGCTTAGACCAGTTACTGGCCGCGATAGGTGGCGGTGGTCGCATGGCTCGCGCGCCGCTGCACCGACACTGCTCGCCCATTCACCTGCTTATGCTGTGGATATCACAGGATTAGTGAAATGTTTGTCAAACCTGTCTACTTGTTTTTAGAACGGACATTTTGAGAACTACGAATAGATCATCATCATCATTACAGCCATAGGAAGTCCACTGTTGGACATAGGCCTCCCCCAAGGATTTCCAAAAAGACCGATTGGAAGCGGCTTGCATCCTGCGTTTTCCCGCCACATTTATAAGGTCATCTGTCCATCTCGTGGCTGGTCTTCCATCGCTGTGCTTGCCGGTGCGTGGTCTCCATTAGGGAACTTTTCGGCCCCATCGGCCATCAGTTCTACGTGCTGTGTGCCCTGCTCACTGCCATTTCAATTTGCTTATCCGCTGTGCTATGTCGGTCACTTTTGTACATCTACGGATCTCTTCGTTTCTGATTCGATATCGTAGAGAGACTCCGAGCATAGCCCTTTCCATAGCTCGTTGCGTGACCTTGAGCTTCCTTAAAGGAAGTTTAAGTTTGACCACGTTTCACGAATAGTTTTAGAATTTAGAATATAAATGCATTTTTAACAGGGGTTTTTTAAATAGGGGTGTTTTAAGTTTGACGTGTGTATCTGCGTGTCTGTCTGTGGGATAGTACATCTCAAACGGATGGACCGACTTTGATCTATTTTTTTTTTGTTTGAAAGAGGATTCCATGAAATGAAATGAGTTTATTCCACTAAAAATAGAGTACAAGCAAGGTGGTAAAATCGTTTTAGGTCATGGAGATTGTTCATAGCTACGTTTGATCAAAATCGGTTCAGTCGTTTTTTCCAACGATACTCCACACGATGGAGTAGATGAAAAAATAATTCATCCCCACTTTACATGTAGGGGAGGTACCACAATATTTTTTTCAAGATATTATTCTATAACTTTTCGGCGTGATTAATATGTATTTAGTGGTTGTTCTTAAAATTAATTGTATTCGAAACCAACCTTGTAAGTATTAAGTGTCATCTCAGCCCCTCGTCTTTCCAACATTAAATAAATGCTTCGAATTATATCGAGCTTCCAATGTTATAGAATTTCAAACGGATTCCAGTTACGGCTCCAGTAGGTAATTTACGTTTTCACGAAATAATGTTTATTTGTGAAATATAAACCTTTAAACGTCGCAATTACTGATCCCACATTTTCTCTTCCAGCGCCATTGTGTCACAACGAATGCATTATTAGAAGATCTAAATATTAATTGGTTGGGTTCATTCGTTATTATTCAACTGCTCCGTGACCTTTGTCAACTTTACTAACTATTGTTAAAAAAATTGTTACGGGAAGACAAGATTTTTCTTTTTTTAACTTACCTAACTTTTTACTATACCTATTGTGTGTATACCATGAGCAGACCAGCGACCCGTAACTGTGATATTTATACAGGATGGTAATATTTTTCAAATACTTACGTACTTGTATTTTTTTTAGTGAATACGTACTGACGTTGTAGTATTTTTTAAGACTTAGAATTAGTAACAAAATGGAACAACTTAGAATCCGAGTTGTTCCATTTTGTGACTAATAGCACAGCTAATAGGTTGATAGGATGAAAAAAAAGTTATTATTGTTATATTTTTTTTCTTTCTGTGTTCAATTTTAACGTTCAATGTTAACATTGCTTGATGCAATTACGATTATTTTTTACATTTTCGTTCATTTGACTTGTAATTTATTTTTTGCAATAAATATGACTATGATTATGACGCGCCAGTAAAACAATGACGCTGGTCGCAATCCTTTTGCGAGTTTCGAGCTAAGAGAGTCCTTCCGACCCCGACCCATATCAACTTCATTCCCCTAACATGAATAAATAAAAGCTCAATTTGTAGCCCGCGCGCTTAACCGACGCATCGATAAAACGCTTCTGGTTTAAAATGAACTCCCTCGTTGCCCTTTCACGTGTTGTAAACGGAATATAGATAGAACATTTTGCAGATGTGCAAGAGGTCCTTCTAACTGGACGCTCCATCGACAGGTTATGTTAAACCAATACCTTGTGTAAACTGGACGCCCTTGTTTAGATTTTTATTTGATAGCTTTGATAATAAATAGTGCATTGAAAAGTGACTGATGTTTGAAGATAGCGTGGTATTCCGCTTGTTTCGAAATTTTTCGAAGGATTCACTTGAAGTGAATCCTTTCCAAAACATAGTATATAATCAAACAATATTTCAAATACAAAAAAAAAAAACATATTTATATACAATCTTCATCATACGTAGATGAAGTATTATCCTTTCGACCCTTTCACATTACATGTTTGCTTTAATACAGTCGTCGCCATTTTTTTATTGCCATAAATTCTCTACGACCACCAATTCGCCTGATGTTAAGCGACGGTGATCCTAACATTGTAACTAAATCTCATCATCGAAAGTCATAGATTTTATCGAATGCGTTTGCGTTGTAATGAGTAAAGGAAAGAAAGTCAACACTATTTTCTTCTATAGTTTAACCTCGGCTTAGCCAAGGCCACGTTTTGACATATGTCAGCTTTGTTTGTTGTGAAAATACAATAATATGTTTCATTCATGTCAGGGCCCCTTGGCTTTATAGGAGGGGCGCTCGGCGTAATATCCAATTACTGTGTTTACTCCACCAGGCTCATTTTGTAAAGGGATCGATGTTAACGCGGCCTGTCTGACTTAGTTTAGGGTACACAATTGGGGTACATTTTGTCTACACGCACTCCGAAATGTGTGCAACTTGACTAAATGATTAATGATTAAGTAAACTTCTTCCAATTTTGACATTATTCTTTTTAATTGATGATAGTTACATTATAGGCATTATACTAACATGTTTGAACAATTTGAACTGTTCATGTAATTTTTTTTAATTCAATAATAGGCTGGCACATGTCTCGCGCGACCGTAGCGCTATAAGATGAAGCGTGCTTGCCTAGCAGGCTAGGCTACATTCACTACATTCACTTGAGATTTGAAGACGTACAGATTTTATTTATTTATTCGGAAAGATCCATTCCGGAAGCGTATCCCACAAATTAGGGGTAGGCACGATAAATGTGGAGCTAAAGCGTTTCAATCGTTTTTTTGGGATATCTACCATGAAAAGATGGCACTTTGTCGTTATTCATTATTTATCTGAAATGAATTCAAGAGGTGTCATTCCTCCACTTGTCTACTTCCTCAAGTTGTCTTCTTTATTCACTAGTCTACTTCGCCCGTTTGCCTACTTCGTCAACTTCGATTTTGTCCTTTAAACAATATAGAAGAAACTTAAATTAAGATCTTAAATCTCAAGGCTCGTAAATTTAAGTAGGAAAAAGTGAAGAAAAGACAAATTACCTATAACAACATGTTCAATAACAGCTTAATGGGCTGCTTTAGGGCTTTAAAATTACACGCATTGGCCGGCTGCGGTTGAGCACCGCGGCAGCACTTAGTGAGTCAGCGAGGGAAACCCTTCCGTGACTCACATTTATCGCTGCTCACATCGTCTCACCCTGCCCCTGCCCGGTGGTATTGATAATGTTGGCGACGATTGCTGTTTGTACGACGCGACCGTAGCGTCACCACATATTGCATTAATATTAGTACCTGGATGTCCGAGCTTTGCTCGGTTATTTTTTAATAGCTTTTCTCACAAAAGAAGAAATTTGAAAAAAAAAGTGGAAAAAATAATATCATCTATCTGGAATCGAACCGAGGTCTTCTGATCGAATTGCCCGAGTGGTGAAATTTACCTTCGTTTTCTAATGATATTGTACCAGTTTTTCACATACCTGAAAACACGAATAAAATTACGTTTTCTAAAAATGAAACCTGGCTAGATCGATTCATCGTCCCCTAATCTACCTACAAACCGAATTTCATTAAAATCGTTGGAGCCGTTTCCGAAATTCCGGTTATATATATTATGTATTTATATATATATATATATACAAGAATTGCATTTAAAGTATTAGATTACATACCGTCACGTACGTGCAACTGCTGTGTTGTTTTTTTTTAAGTTGGCGCTAGTTTTGCTTGTTTTAAATTCTTAAGAATTTCATTACACGTGTATTTAATCTTAATTAAATTTATAGATATCAGGTTTACTCGGTTTAAAGTGGTATTATTCGAGGTCGTTGGGTTTTCACAATTATATTGTGACTACATACCTACCTACTAAATTCTATTCGGGCTTACCTATCGAAGCTGAGCACACTAGTTTTATAGTCTAGTAAAAATAAATCCGTTTGTATGGAGCACATCAGAGTATTTGCAACTGGGGGGGGATTCTTTGAAATTATGATAGGAAAATAGCTAAAAATCATAGATCAACAATAATCCCCGATTTATAGACTAGCTGCGTTCCGCGGTTTTACTCGCGTAGTTATGAAAAACGGTAATGGTTATGATGATGATAAGTAGCTTATGTCCGTCTCCAGGTCCAAAGCTATCTTTATACAAATTTTCATAACGGTCGGTTCAGCTGTTTGAGCGTGTAAAGGTAACAAAATTAGCTTTTTTTTTAATATCATTATGAAATTATGTCAAATGTATTTCAAAACACCAGTACATTCATTTAAATAACAATATCCTTAGTTGTCTTTTATGTTGTCACAAATCTTATTTTTACTAGACTATTAGCCGTTGGTTGTCGTGCAATGTTGCTATTAAAAAAACCGTTTAAATATATTTCTAGGAATATGCTTCCTGAGCGAGCGAATCTTACGCACTAGGAAAGAAGACATTTCTTTGATAGTGTCCTTTATCGTAGATCGCGACAGTCGCAATAGGTACTTGGTCAAGCGCAAATCTCAAAATCTTCGATAAAATTACCGCGTTGGTTATATTAATTTTTATTCAACTACTCATAAAGGAACATAATTTATTTCGGATATATGTATCTATTTTTAATATATACCCCCTAAATATCATAGGCTATATTTACATTTTGCGGTCGGGTATTTTGTTTTTATTCATTATCTAACTTTACTTCATTCATTGAATTTTTATTCCCATATCTTACATCATAATCAATATTGATGTCAATAATATTGAGTAGAACTATTTCTTCATTAAAATGAATTTTACCCACGGGTGACGAGTGTGAACTATCATAACTTCCATGTTGGTGTGTGTGTGTGTGTGTGTGTGTGAGTGTTTGGCGCCGTTTTTAGATGAACCTATTTTTAAGACGGCAAACGGTCGTTGTGTACCTAATTCTTACTGCGCTCAGTCCATAAATAGATAAACTACTCAATTTGAATTTTTATGGGTTGAGTTTTGTGAGCAGAAAATTGATTATTGACGTGTGTTCAAAGGGAACGGTTCACTGTTACGGGATAAAAAGTGTTGATCTTTGTAATAGGAATACAAATTTGTTTATTGGTAAAGATAAAGATAAAGATAATTTATTTGCATAATTTGGTAAATGTATTAAGGACGACTGGAATCATCGATCGATTTAACTTATTCAAAAATTATAGGTGAAAAGTTGGAAATCATGTGGGAAAAGCTGAAAGAGATCTTTTATGGGATTTTGTACGAATTGAAGAATCTCTTGCATTATGTTAGAGTGTTCACATGAGCGCATGAATTTTCAAGGCTAGAGTGAATAGATATCTTTTTGATTGACAAGCTCCATCCTTGGCCACACCATCGCTTAACATCAGGCGGGTTAATCGTAGATCTACGATATAAATGCGAATACTAGAGCTCTCAAACTGTCCCTCGTCTGCTACTATCTCATCTGATGTGATTTGACAACATATCAAGATATCTGATTAAAATTTAGTTATAGACCTTCACTTTCATATTACTAGTGTACTTTAAATATATACGGAATTAAAACGATGTGTTAGACTAATTTATTATTATTTATTTATTATTTATTAATTTATTTAGTTTATTTGTTTAGACTAATATTTTTAACACCACATTTTTTACACCTACGAGTTGTCAAAAATTAGGTGAGCAACGTGGCTAACCGAGTTAGCATAGTCGCTTTCAATACGCACGACACATTGTGGTCATGCAGATAAGTACTCTCGTCTCCATGTCCGCCGTGTCTGCGCCCGCTTATAGCGGCTATACACTCTTGTTGAGTACCTCTTGTCAAATGTCTCTAGCAAAGAATTCTCGGCGAGAGCACAACATGTACATTGTACACTCTCAATGTCACCAGTTGAACTCCAAACATTCGTCATGTTGGACTTGAAAACTGCTCTGCTTTTTGCCTTATTTATGTGTTTTAATTCGGATTCCGTAACAATGATTTTCTTTGATCATACTCCAAAACACCTAGCTCACATTCGTTACCTATACCAAATAGATACATGTTTTCACACAAACATAATTACCCAGAAACTGAATGGATGAGTGTGTAAATGCGCGTTCTCGTTTTCCTAGCGAGAGCTTGCGAGAACCCTTTTACTCTGCGCAAAATATTGACACGTAGCCGAGAGACGCCTAGACGACAACAGCGAGGGCAAGCGAAACAAGACGAGAGCATCATATAAGTGTACATTCTCGTCCTTGGCCTCTCTCGGGGTGTCTCGCTGAATGTGTATAGTCGGCATTATTAGTACGCGCACTCGTTCACTCTGTCTGGATCAGACCTTAGCAATACTTCCGTAGAATATTTTTCTGGAACCGACTGTGTCGCCGTCGTGTGTATTGCAGCATGGACGCTGGCGAGGAGCCAAATTATTTCGACTATTATTCGATTCGATACCGGCTAGCGATCACAAAGTTCGTTATACTGATATTTATGTACAGTAGGTACAAGGTATTACTTTTTTACTTATTCGTAATACAAAGAAAACTTGTATTAATGTATATTTCGTTTATTTTTGAAAACATCTTTTATTTTTTGTGTTGACAACTAAAATTAATTACAATAAAATACTAACTATTATTATACAAGCGAACGTAACTCTTTCTCTCTGTTTGTTACCTTTTCACGACTGAACGGCTGAACCGATCGTTTTGAGATTTTGTACAGAGATAGCTGAGAATCTGGAAATGGACATAAGATACTTTTCAGCATCATCAGTCACCGTTTTTCATCAATACGCAGGTAAACCCACGGGCCACAGCTATTCTTATCATACGAGTAAATCGCATAAACATTATATTATCATAATGCATAAACTTGTGTTTATGTCTATCGAAATTGATCTAAATCTATTTATTTTGTATATAATTGTAATGTAATGCGCCCGAGTTAGTCAACAAGGATAAATTCTTAGCAAAAGCTATTAGTCATAAGCGATATTTCAAGGATACAGAGACGGTCTGCATAAATTGTCTTAATATCGTTTATTTTCTTGGAAGTGTGACACGGAGCGGCTCAAATTGGCTTAGTAATAATCTCACCAGTGAATATTGTCTCTAACTAATCGGCAAACAAATGTCAAACGATGTACTTACGGGCTCAGATCCGAGTCCATTCTGAAATAACTTGGTTCAGATCAGACTAATAGAATTTACTAGTCTGATCAGTTAGAATTTGTTCTGTATACTTCTTTTTCTTCTTTGTATTGGACCCCGCGATTAGCGATTTGCCAGTGCTCGAGGTGGAAACTAGAGCTCAGCTACTTAAGACCTATGTATTTACTCATTTACCTAGTTTCACAGACAAAGAATTTGGTTGTTTTCTCAGGTTTTCGCGATTATTATTCAATTGCAACGTTTTGTACTTAGAATACTAATGAATTTTTTATAAAATGTATACTATTTTTTGTTTTATGAAAATTGATTTAGTATAGCACATTATTAAGTAGTATTTTGATCCTTGGCCATTGTATGCTTTGGATTTAACACACATAAGACAATTCACTCGGTTCATCTATTTTATCTTGTTTTATCCCTTATCATTTTGGGCTTTAGACATTATGCGACTAAACCATTTGATGTAACCAATGTTTGGACGGCAATGTGTATTGTAGGTCATACTTAGTTTTCCAAAAGCGGAAGTAATATCTGCGTTGTTATTTAATGCTTTGAAAAAGTTATTACTAGCTACGTAGTTATTACTAATTACAATTAATTTTATTTTAATTCAAGGTTTAGACGTTTTCGTCAGTATTTAACCAATTAACGACGTAAACCAACAATTTGAAAGCAATAAATAACCGGTAGTTAGCGATTTCAATATTCAAACTCGGCGTACGCAAGGTGCGAAAGGGTTCGCGTGTTAAATAATTGTTATCGCCAGCTGTCTACATAACTGAACGCTCCCCCAAACGTAACACGCGATTGCAAAAATGAATTTCCACGTACTGACAAGCTATTTGACCGCCAACACCCCGTGTAGTCACTGAAGCCGCAGTCTCCGTGTGCGGATAAAAAGAGGGTAAACAAAAATCTTTTTTGCGGTCGCGGTTTACCTTTACCGAGTGTACCAGACCGTGAACAATCGGCATGAATTATCATGTGGAGCGTTTATGAAAGAGCCTGTTTGTATAGCGAATAAAGGTGTAATAACGCAGCCGAGGAATGCTCCGCACTGTCTTCGTAAACGGATTGCGTTGTTTGCAAATTATTCTTAATAGCCCTTCGGGGTGTTTCGCATGGATATTATCTCGGTTTAAATGATACACTACTCGCAAATTGCAATTACGCTCGGCGAGAGACATGCAAATAAGTATTGTTATTTTTATTGACTTCCGGTCTGCATTTTGTTAATAAAATCGTGTTTTAGGCTCGATATGTCGTAAATCGTCCGGCTCGCTTTTATTTGTTATAAAATTGACATAAATATTATAAATCTTTTTTTATAAACATAGCCGACATTTTAAAATAATTATACATTATTATTATTATTTTCTTTAATTATCAAATCATGTATTGGAAACACGAGAAATTCATGACATAAAAATAAAAATTTATATTAAAATCAATTAAGAACAGATATTATAAACAGGTAGTATATATGTTGCTGCGCCCGACAGGGTCCATAAGATACATTTATTTAATTTACCAACATTGTATAACTGTGGAATAGCAATAAAATATCTGAATCTGAATCTGAGATCCTTCTAGAAAAAAGAGAAATTAAATTGTTTAGATAGGAGAAATATTAAACTACTGGCGACGGAATAGTGAAAAAAGAAATAATATTTTCCTACTCCTCAGCCAATTTAAAAGATAACAAAGATTTTTTTTTTAAATATATTTCGCCTATGTAAGAAAAAATATTTATTTCACACTTTTCTAATATCCCTAACCCATGATTTTATGTCTTTAAAAATGTTGTGATGCGCGAGATATCAAACTGCACACATGATTTTCCACCCATAAACAGTGAAACGGAAAGGACTTAGTGAACAATAACAGTCGAAAAAGACTCAAAATGAACTAGCTCATTTGCAGTTTAAGTAACGTCTAAAACCTATGTTTGTGTAACTAAACTGAGTTTATCCGGCTATTTCTCGCTCCTTACTCTTTCGTTGTGA
The DNA here is from genome assembly GCA_947563715.1 of Lycia hirtaria. Classification (NCBI taxonomy): domain Eukaryota; kingdom Metazoa; phylum Arthropoda; class Insecta; order Lepidoptera; family Geometridae; genus Lycia; species Lycia hirtaria. The sequence goes on from OX387379.1 coordinate 3,689,964, forward strand.
ATTCCGGGCTTTCTTGTACTATAAAGTATACTTACTGTGGTTGACTACTAGCTCGGTACACCGGACGATTTTGCATCGCTGGACTTCGAACAGATCTCTCTGTAAGTCCGAATCCTTTACACGAGTCACTGCCTTGCACCCCTCCTGTTGCAATGAGCACCGGTTAATTGCAGAATAGTTTACTTAAATTATTAAGTCTGCTGAACCTGTTTTGAATTCGTTCGTACATACACTATATAGAAATATTGCGCTTTTCATATACTACTATAGCGTCGTGTAAAGCGGGGAGTTACTACACCCGCTGTACGCTTTCCCGTCGCGGTTTCGCTCTAACATTAATTACAAATTTCGTGTTAAAATGGATGGATGGTGGGATGATATTTGTTACATTAAAAAAAACAATCTTTTGTTACATAGAGATCTTTTAATCAAAAATGCACGCCAAGTAGAAAAAGATAGTGCTTTCATAGTTCCGAAAGACAAAACGAGAGAAACTTTTGTAGACTTTGAAATCTGTGCAATTTTAGAGTAAAATATGTCTATTACTAATTTATGATCGTCTAAGTTATTTTAAATAGCGGGAATTTCCACTTTGACAATTCTGATAGAAGAATGAGGATTCCTCCCCCAACTAGGGACTTTTGATTCTCCGTGTTCTTCATTTTCAAATCATGTCAGCCACAAGAAGTCCAGCGCTGGACATAGGACCTCCCCTTATGGATTTATTGAAATACCTGTTGGAAGCAGCTTGCATTCAGCATTTTACGTCGTACGCTCTGTGCTTGCCGTACAGTCTCCATTCTAGAACTTGAACCAATCGGCCATCAGTTCAGCGCTATGTCATCTCATCCCATTGGCACTTGTTAATCCATTTGCTTGATTACCTGTTGTTTCATTAGTTTGTACAAGAACTTAAATAGTTTTGTATCTTTTTAACGTTAACTGATTTGACGTAACTATTCGTGAGGCTACGGTGTTTGTCTGCCTGTCTGTTCTACACGGCAGGATCTGTTGAATGGCAATAATACAAGTCTCATTGTAGGGTTATGTGACATAAACTTATGTATAAACTTAAAATAGTCTAAACATTAGTGTTAAAATCTCTTTGAATAAAGAAAGAAGGTCTGTAACATTTTACTTATTTGGACTTGATATTGTATGTGAACGCCTAGTAATTCAGGCTATTCCTAATGTAGATTTTATAATTTTTTTATACAAGTAAAATCTACGATTGACCACCAACTCGCCTGATGTTAAGCGACGGTGTGGTCGCGGATGGAGCTCGTCGATCTAGAAGATATCTATTCCCTCTAGCCTTGAAAATTCCAAGATTGTAGTTCTCAGGAAACAGAGATGTACGCAACATGAATGTGGATCGATATCGCTGAGTACGGATTTTTGGCATTTCATCGAGAAATGGGTGGTAATTCGCCGACTTTCTGCTAGTCCTGTAGTGAAATGGGGAGGGTGGAATTAGGTCGTGAAGCTCTTGCGCACATTCCCCGAATTCCCCGATTCATGTCTACGGTGTGATTTAGGCTACGGTGTCAGTCATGTCCATGTATTGTGTCATGCATAAGAATACGGAAACCTTGGTGTATGAGTAAAACTCGTACCTTGCCGGAATTATTCTGTATAAATAAGTTAATTTGTCTACTTATCGTTGCATCTAAACTCGTTGCTAGCATCTGGACAAGTTTAAATATACATCATTGTTTGTACACTTGTACAGCAGACATACGCGTTTATTTTTAACTTTGCCTAATTTGTAACATATGTGCCGTTTAGACACTTAAGACTGTCTATTCGTCGGACGTTAGATTAATCGTTTATGACTTTAGTTTGTTCAATGATGTAATTTAAAATGAAAAAAAAAAAGTATAATACTTTATTCTGTTACATAATATATGATATGATATATTATAATATCTTACATGGTTCGATTAGTTTCTTACAGTTCCTACACGATAAGTCCGGAATACAAAAGAAATACGGTAGTAAAATACGGAAATAAAGTAAAACTGTTTTATCTTGTAATGAGAAAAGAACGAATTCATCAATACTCATCTGTGTCCCGTCGCTTCACCCGATCACAAACGGTGATGATGATGATGAAATAAAGCCTATAACAGTCTCCAGGTTCTCGACTATCTCTGTACCAAATCTCATAGCGATAGGTTCAGCCGTTTGATCGTGAAAAGGCAAAAAAACATATACAGAGAAGAGTTACTTTCGCTTTTATAGTATTGTGGGTTTGTTAAGTATTATCTAACTATTTTTCATATGTAACTTTTACCTTATAGCAAGCTAATATTACATCTTACCCTCTAAGCCCCTCTAATCCTCTCTAATACCCTCTCCCATCCATTTAACCCTCTAATCACGTTCAAATATGGCGTCAAACGGTGTCATAGCTTTTGATGCTCTGTCTACCCCGTAAGCGAAAACAGTTGTGATTTTATGTTTTGTTACTTTTGTCTTCTCTGTTTGTAAAGGATTGCTATAGAATTACAAGTATCTATATTAAAACAAAAAAAAACAAGCAGAAAAGCGGTTTTTGCAGTCTAACTTACGATTTCGTTACGCTTGATACGCTGTTGAGTGCACGTTCTTTTTGTGAGAAAGTATGCGTAAAATTGTAAAAGGTTATAAATGCGCATTATTTAGAATAATTCTAGTATAATCACTTATTTATTATGAAAAAGTTTAGAAAAAGCGCATATACTATATATACGTACTTGCATACAAAATGTTAAAATTGTTGCGTTTTTGTTTCAGTCCGAGCGGTACTGCGCTGAGCACCTTACCGCAGCTGCGAGAATACCTTCAGACGGCCGGGACCTGTAAATGTGGCCTGCCCTGCCCGCTCAGGCCTGAGACGGCTTTCAGTTTTGATTCTAAGGTTGGTTGCTGTTGGTTATTCATTATCATTATTTTTTGCTTGGCGAAGGACGTCCCGCCACAATTTGGAGAAAATAACTCATACAATTGGCATGAAGAAACTGGTTGTAGGTTGTTCGAAACTTGTATTTTCGGATACCCGCGGTCTAGTTCAAGCCATAGTTCAAGTGAAGTTCTTGTAGCCGAGATGTTATTGAAGTTTTTTTTTATCACGTTAATTTTTTAGGCTAGCGGGAGCTAGCTTAATTTTGCGGGAGCCTATTCGTGAGGCTACGGCGTTGGTCTGTCTGTCCTACACTTAATTAAACGGCAGTATCTTTTGAACGATAACGGATACAAGTCTCAAAATTGGCATGATTGTAGGGTTGGTTTACTTTGATGTAAATCAACAAATACTAAAAACTGATAAACTCAAGTGTGAGACAAGCTTCCATAAATCATTTTTGAAATTATTGTACGAGAACTGCGAGATAAAACCTGATTGTTGGTTCAATAAAATAAAAAAAAAGTTAAATGACAACTGAACGTTCCGTTGACAGTTGGTGTCAAAACACATTTTGTCAAGTAATTAGCTCGGGTGTCAGTGTTCATGTTCATGAATTGTGTTATGCTTAGGATTACGGAAGCCTCCTTGTGCGAGTGAAATTCGTACTTTGCCGGATTTATTTAAGAACTTTGCTGATAAAAAGTTGAATTTTTTAAACTTTTGTACTTATTGTGTCTTTGCTCGAGTTTCCTTCGAAGTTTTCTCTCTATTCTTCGTAGGTAATGAAAAGTTTTCTTTATGGTTGGTTTATTATCTTTTTGTCAGTGTTAAAGTTCTTAAAAAAATTGAATTCATAATCACGTGATATTTACAAGGATTTGTAGAGAAAACATCTAAAATGTAGTCGATCAAGTGGTGGCGTGGGGATTAAACAAATGAAGTAGCTCGTTTAAAAATAATCAAAACATATTTGGAGTACAAATTATCAACATCATTGTGAAGGTAATATTAACGAACCATAATTTTATGGGTATCTATGATAACATCTTAGAAAGTAAGAGTTGTTATTAAATTGTTGAACGGTTTAGGCGCAGTATGCCCAATTCTTAAAATCTCATAGAAAAGCCTAGTTCTCATTATGGTAAATTCTAATAATGACTAATTCCACATATTCATAAATTTTCAAAATGGCCATATTAAAAATAACCAAATTGTGGCTTACGGTGAAATAAAGAAAAAATAGATGCGAATACTACAGAATGTGTTAAACATTATTCGTATTTCTTGTTTTTGTGGTGTTTTCTCACTTTTCTTATAACATTAAAGAGTCTGAGTTCGACTATCAACCCGCTTCTTTTAGGAATGACTAAAAGTTGTTGAAGCGCGCAATTTTTATATGTATATACTTTTACACATGCACACTTAACCATTTTATAATGCAATAGATGTAAGTGTCAAATCTCATTATTCATAATATGGCATATTCTGCCATTTTGGGAATTTGACATTCTGCGCCTAAACCTGTACGAATATTAGATTGTTTTTAAATTTTCACGAACACGAGTCTCTGATTTTCAATAGGAACATTACAAGGTAAATATGTACTACTTACCTCATAAATATTTCGTGGGCGCGGCCGTATTCCATGAAGCAATTCATCGCCATATGGAATGTTTGTAGGGTCGATCTACTTTTTTCTTGCGTGGATAAAGATTCAATCGTGTCCGATTCAAGAGCTGCCGTTAAACTTTTTACAGTCCGTCGACGCTCTGTTCGATTGCAAATGTGTCATTTATAACCATTTATGAAGGTTTATCTCGCTCAAAACTGCCACGAGAAACCATTGTCTAGATAATGTCGTCTAGATAGCTGGAATATTAAAATTTATTCATTCTCATTTGCATTGTGAAGATGGTGTAAGATTTTTATTAGACAAGAATAGGAATACTAATAACGATTTAAATTTAAATTAATTTCTGTTTTATAAACGAAATTCTACAATCATTAGTTTGGCAATTTGGTCACTAGCGCAATATACGAGATATTTCAAAGTAGATGTTAGCCGATAGATTTATTTGATAAATGTTGCAAAATGATGCATTTGACCGGTCGACTTTACACAGAAAGCTGGCCGAGACATTAATAAATTAGGTCAATTACCATCGGCATCGCTATCACCTTGGGGTATTGTACGGACGGACGATAAATGACAAGAAAAATAATAGAGGACTGTCTTCGTGTTTCAAAACACTAAATAAATCGTGTTATAAAAAATCACTGTGATAGATGACATTTTTAACATTATGGCATGTTACATAATGAAAAAATAAGACATAGAAAATATAGAGGGAAAAAATGTCATTAGAAACTAAATATAAATATAGAGTAAAAAATCAATTAGAAGGGCAAAATCTGGCAAAATATTTTGCTATGTTGAGCGACATGCATGACAAATTATTGAAAATATTTAAAGAGGCCCAGGTTTTGAAGCTTGAAAGAAGAAGAGGACCGAAAAGACCGAGAAGAGTATTTACAGACTTAATAAAAGAATTAGTAAATGTCATGTCTCTCGAGTACCTTCGCAGAAGACCGACAAACATGGAAATTACCGATAAGAACTATTCTATAACTGCTGAGTGATTTAATGTATAAACTATGTCGACATTCTTGTGTAATATGGTATAATGTGATTGCAGTGGTTATTTTTAATTTAAGCACACAATATATTGGCTTGGCACAAATTCCGATCAAATACTACCATTGATAATTTAGAATCGAATGTGACTGATCGAGCGAATCGACCACCAAGCGGCAGTAAGACGTAAATAAATAGTCAAGTTAAAATAAGATTCGTGACTACATACAAAAACAACTATTAAAAATTCTTATTTAAGTGAAAGTATAGGCGTAAAAATGGACAAATGACCTCATACAAGCGGTAGGAAGGTGCTGGATACAAGTCGCTTTCAATCGCTCTTTTTGGAAATCCATGGGGGAGAGGCCTTTGTCCAGCGGTGGATTTGTTATGGCTGAGATGATGATGATTATCATCGGTAGTTTTGAAATACCTTTTTGTCACAATTTCCTCCTAATCCTAAATCTTTTTCTATCTTCTTCTTCTACACTATAAAGAGGAAAGATTTGTATTTTTGTATGTTTGCAACGAATGAACTCAAAAACTACTGGACCGATTTCAATAATTATTTCACCATTAAAATGCTACATTATCCCTGAGTAACAGAGATATAAAAAAATAGATATCCTTATTAAAACTTCAATATAGCCCAAGGTGTAAAAAATTAGCCATAAAATGTCTTTCATCGCATACGCTGCTCAAAAATATTGATGATAGAACAAAAAAAATGTTCTATAATATTAAAGAACATACCAATTACCAATATCTACAAAAAAAAAAACGCGATAAAATATAAAATATCCTAGAGTTATAAAATATAGAGACAATTTAGAACTAAGAGATGGACATAGGCTATTATTATATTTCATTATCATCATTATCACCGTATTTCATTACTAACTGCTAAGCGAAACTAGTGTAGGTAAATGACTAAATCTATGACCTAAATCTAAATAGCCCTGTCAGGTACAGGACAGATGTGAAGCCCAGTGTCCATGTGTCAGCGTGGACAACAAGAAACCCATTATACAGGGTCTAGCTACATTATATTTATTCAGAGCGCACCACCATTGCGCATTGCTAAACAACTTACTCGCTATATGTATTACTTACTGCAGTATGCCCTACTTTGTTTAGTGCTCTTTATGCTATTTGGTTTGTTTGTATAACTCATAGTGTATTTGTGTTTGTTCACATTACAAATTGACTGTCAGACGAATGATCTAGTAAATTATATATGAATGTCTATAAATAATAGGCGTGCGCGTAATAAGTTGCCCAATACAATGAAAACAAGTATAAGTTTAGAAAACAAAAACACCCGAAAAAAATAAACGGCTGAACCGATTTTGTAGAAACATAGCTAAGAACACTCGATGAAATCCACTTTCAAACAAAAAAAAAAACTAGATCATAATCGATCCATCCGTTTGAGAGCTACGATGCGACAGACAGACGTTCAGACAGATAAACAGATACACACGTCAAACTTATAACACCCCTATTTTTGGGTCGGGGGTTAAAAAGAAGAATATGATGAAAAATAAACTCTTCCTAATAAGCTTCATGAATACGATTCGTGATTTTTATTAAAGAAAAATAATAATAAACGCATGTCATACATACATAAATAAGGGAAAAGATGACATTTTTTTTTTGTCTTCGGACGTTATTTTTGACATTGGTTTTATTGGTTGGAGTTTCCGTTTTGTATATGCATAGCGGACAGGGAAAAACAATACGTTCTTTGCACAGTTGGGTAAAAAGTAAGTGGAATAAAAAAAATGTGATACATTAGAATAGGAGTATTGTATAGAGTATTACAGTAGAAGTATTGTATCCATTTTGTATAGAGGAGTTATAGACAGACCGATCCAATAAAGGTGAGCAGTTGAGCACTCGCGCAGTTGTGTTGCGCGACAGACAAGTTAATTCTGTCAAAGCTTGCAGCGACCTCGCCTCGCCTTTGTGTGCACTTGAAATGTACAAATTGCACTGCGTTCCGTGGGGGGGTGGGGGGAGGTCGGTGCACTCGTCTCCCGTACCCACACTCCGGCAATCTCATCGATTCCTCTTTGTCCCGAGCATTCGTCTTGTGCTTGAGATGCGCTCGTACAGATCTCGATTTCATATTCGAGCGGACCGTTGGATTGAACCACTCCGATCTTTATGAGTTCATCTTTGGCTGATGAGATTTTGGAATTTGGAAATGGTGACAGGGTCTTCTACATTGTTTAGATTGTTTGGTGTATCATTTTACATTAAAATATTCATTATATATTTTCTTACATTTGTTTAACATGAAATAGATCTGGGATTGACCACGAACTCGTCTGATGGTAAGCGACGGTGTGGCCGAGGATGGAGTACGCGGTCTAGAAGATATCACTTCACTCTTAGCCTTCAAAATTCCGAGAATGTATCATTCGGGAAAAAGGGAAGGCGGCAGGTGTGCCAATCCTGTGTAGTTCTCATCAAGAACGTGGACCGGAACTGTTGAGTACGGATTTTTGGCATGTAATTTAATTGGAATTACTTTATAAAATCTTTTGCTGGATCTTTTGTAACTACATTATACAGTTGCAATTGTTCTTATTCTAAAATCCAATAATAGGAAAATGGTTGAGGATATCGACTGAGTTAGTTATATGTATGTAAGTAAGTACCTAGGTATAACATTTGAATAAGTTTCACACGTTATTTATACGTAGGTATTGACGAGATCGACATAAAAAAAATATGGAGTATAAATAGATAAGGACAATTTACTGTTGGATTTATAGTGTAAGCCAAACCTTAAATAGAATAAAAAGTTATGTCTCTACTGTCAATCAATGTCATCAATTAGATTGTTCTGGAGTTTTTGTAGGGAACGTCTTAGTAACATGTTGTTGCTTTGTTTTATTTTCCTAAACTTGTGTTATTTTGAACATTCATGCTATAAAAATGGTGGTGTTTTATTCATTAAGTGTTCGCTCAAGTGCATGAGTGTGGGCAAGTGAAATAAAGCAGTGAAACATGTGATTTTACGTTATCGGCAAAACTCCATAGAAGTTTCTAGTAAAGTCGCCATCACTTTACTGAGGCAAGACTTAAATTTGAAAATGACTGTTTACGTGACTTAGACTGTGACTAGAACACTATATAAATCGCTAAAATCGCTAATCGCGGGGTCCAATACAAAACAAACCGGACAAGTGGGAGTAAGACTCGCCCACCGAGGGTTCCGTACAAACTAAATAAAAGGGGGAAATCATATATTTTTTTATATTTTCCTTCATAAACCGAAAAATATACATAGTAAAAATATTTAACACATTCCTTGCTCACCACTCGGATCCGAGTGCTCGCTACTATTAGCGGCACCTCCCACTCGGATCCGAGCGAGCGAACGTTTGAGGCAGCCCTCATTCCTTGCATAGAGACACAATTTTTTTGTGATTAAATATAAAATGACAAGTTTTCGGATTTTTTCCTATATGTTTTTTACTCTAACATAATGCTTCTTGCCAAATTTCAGAGTTCTAGGTCAACGGGAAGCACCCCATAGGTTTTGATACCTCTGTGAGTGTCGAAATGAGCGAAATGTTTTTTACGACATATTCGGCTGTAACTTTTTTTTACGAAAACTGAGAAATTTTATTTTTCTTTCTGCAGCAAGATACTATAGATCTACGTATATGGTTTTAATTTCAACTCGATACTTTCACGCGTTCCCGAGATAAAGGTATTGACACCCGGACAGACGGACGGACAGACGGACAACAAAGTGATCCTATAAGGGTTCCGTTTTTTCCTATTGAGGTACGTTAGCATTTTTTCATCAATTGAGAAAAATATAATTCTTCTACATCACTGCAGTATTAAGTATATATCATTTTCTGTCCATTAACCATTACTTACCATAATTTAATCCCTTAGATATAATGTATTTATACATCTAATGCTGCAATTGACAACATTTGCCATTCTTGCAAGATTGATTAACGATTGAAATAGCGGCCTTGTTGCCCTGATTGCCTTCAAAACGCGAATGACTAGGTTTCTTCTAGGCAAGCGTAAACCGCAGCGGTCGCGCGCAAACCATGCAATTATGGAATAAAAAAATCTTGCTACAAAGTTTATCTGTATTGAATGGACTATCCATCGTCATTATCATGTTAGTTGTTACTCATCGCTGTAGCCGGTTTGTTGTTTTTTTGTTTTATATGTTGTGTTTAGTGGTTCAATGTTTTGTTTATTATGTTTTGAGTAGACAAAACTACTCAGCACATAATAAACAAAACATTACATGCGCTGTAAATAAACTGTTATTAAAGTCGCCGTGACTGCTACAGGTTCGGTTATCATCACAACAATATCTGAAACTGTTTTAGTATGTCGCCCCGAGGTTGTTTATTGTACCTGTAATTACTTGCCAAGGTTATACAGTATACAAAAATAACTCAGCCGAAGTTGTCATATGAATCTGTTGATTTCTCTAGATATAATATGTGATGAAGTTTTCCCGCAGCCTAGAGTGAAGTTCCCGGCAGCCTAGTCGGGAAACCGTCTCTTGACGTTTTTAGGGTTCCGTAGTCAACAAGGAACCTTTATTTCAATTTAATCACAAACAAATCGGGTCCTTAAGCAAGGAGGGTCCAAATTTTAAAGTGCTTTAACCGTATCGTGTGGGGTATCATATGAAAGAGCTTAATTACCACAAGCTGAAATAGGTTTTTTTAAATATTTTTACGCTGTATATTTAACGATATATGAAGGAAAATATAAAAAATATATATAATTTACCCTTTGATCTACTAGTTTATACGGAACCCTCGGTGGGCGAGTCTGACTCGCTCTTGTCCGGTTTTAATATTATCTGTGCTAGCTTGTTTTTATGATCTGTGATTGCTATATATTGCTAGATATATATGTAGGTCTCCCCACTATGTATTTCCAACAAGACCGGTTGGAAGCGTCTAGCTTCTAGCGTCTTCCATAATCCGTCATTCCGTCCATAAATTTCATATATAAAATACATTCCATGGTCAGTCGATTTCATATGTATGTGCCATGAAAAAGCTGGTTACAGGCAGCGCGAACATATCATTATGTATCATATACAGGATCTCGATCGAATCTGGCAAGCGCATTGTAGGAAGATCAACCACAAGGTGGACAGAAGATCTCGTGCAAGTAGCAGGAAGACGCTGGATGCAGGCCGCTTCCAACCGGTCTTGTTGGAAATACATATTGGTTGGTATGTGTCTATCAGTGGACTTCTTGTGGCCCAGATAATGATTTATATGTATGTCAATAGTCAATAGTCAATAGTCAATTAGTTCCGTTTAACACTCTCACAGTGTTCAAGTAAATTTCGCCTAGAGAGCAAAGACTTTCTATTCATAATGACGTGGTCGGTAAATGACAGTGATTGTTGCATTACGCTGTCAAAGTATGATCGGGTGTGTCAGTAGGGTGCGCCCACTCATCGCATTGTTCACTGGAACGTACTGGTCCGATTATCACGTAGCGATCTGGTCCCAATGCGTTCACCTTACACGACGGCTATTTGTTACGTTTGTTCGCTCTTAGCCACACTTGTTTCGAATCAGTACTGTCGTATAATTTTACAACGTCAACTCTAATATAAACATGCTTCGAAAGGCGATAGTAGCTTGTGGTATTTCGATTCACAGCAATTTTTTTTTGAAGTGAAAACTTCTTTAGGGGCGCTGAGTAGGTAATTTATTTGTTGGGTATTGAATGAGACTAAACCGTCGCGTTCGGCAATGTAACGCTCATTCGGGTAAAGTCGGCTCGAGTTTACTAAGGAACCGAGAGAGATATAGTTAACGCGTCCCTGCTCTACTGCTATTTCGAATTATTATACATCTAAGCTTTCATAGAGGTTACTTACATTTTAATTTCACATTGATACTTTTAATGTATTTGCATTCTTAATACATACCTGTTTTTATTATTTGTAAAATGAGATAGGACAGTTAGTCATGCGAGCGACGATATTTGATGAAATTTATATGGAACCAATATGAAAGTATATCCTTTCTCACAAAAAGTATTTTTTTAAATCAGTTTATAAATTATTGAGTTATGCGGTTACAGACATAAAATACAGCTGAATTGTTAACCTCCTTCTTGTTGAATACAGCAAACAGGAAAACAGAATGGCGGAGGGTAAGAATACATACCAGCTTCCATAGAAAAATGTTCAAACTCCTTTAGCTAAATCACTTTATCTCAAATTAACCAGTTTTTATAGTAATGTTTTTAAAGTGTTTTATACAAATACTGATTAAGCAGGAAAATAAGTGCGTTATCTGTGTTCGTTCCATTTCATAAAACTGTCTAATGTTTCAATCTACATGCGTGCGCGCACTTAAACATCTCAGCGACATTTCGTTTTAACTACTTCGTTATCTGGCGTGATTGTAGGACCTGTTAAATGCTCAAGATCATTAAGTTTTAATCTAACTTTTACTGTGTTCTTATTTGAGGCATTTAAACAAGTTGGTATCGTCAAGGTCGACGCTCAGTAGTTTTGATAGGTACCTACACGTACTCGGTACGTGGATATCCTTGAAGCAGCCGTGTTGTTTATACTTTATTTATGTGTATGTCGAGATCTTTTTTGCTATGACACAAGTAGCTTCGAGAATTTTTATCGCGATGTATAAATAAATATTCATGGTTATTAAATTATGTTGATTTATTTTACAATTAAATTAAATTCAATGGTTGATATTGCTTCTGAGATAAAATTATAATTCGAGGTTTCTTTCGTAAATTCGTTTTATTTGTTTACGTAAGTTTATAATAACGGTGTATATGAATAGGGCTGGCCGTCTCGCTTTTGCATTGCAATGAATTTAATTGTATTGTTGTTTGACTGGCCTTGTGGCTCAGTTGGTAGTGTGTTTACGTCTACCTGCTGAACTGAAAGGTCGTGGGTTCAATCCCCACCCAGGGCAAACATTTGTGTGATGAGCATGGATGTTTGTTCTGTGTCTGGGTGTTTCTATGTATCATATGTATATATTTACAAAAAAAAAAGTATTTATGTATTCTATCAGCCATCTAGTTCCATAGTACAAGCTTTGCTTATTTTGGGCTAGATGGTGTTGTGTGAAATGTCCACAAATATTTATTTATTTATTTATTTGTATACATTGCCTGCATGTACTTATGACAAATCTGTATTGTATATTCAGTTTGAAATATCAGGTTTTAAAATTATGTAAAACAGACCCAATGAATCTGTTAAAAGTTGTTTAGTTTCAAAGAATTTCAGGCGAATTATTTATTTAAATAGCAAAATGTGAGCGAGAAAACGGCTCTAATAGTGTGTTTAAAGACAACTTTAATAAGTCATTTTGATTTTTATGATATGAATCATTGTCCGTGTTCCAGTCCAAAAAGGAGAAGTAGATATTTTGTCCTGCGGCGTTATCTCTCGCTTGTCTAGATCGTGCGTCCCTGGCAAGATGTTGTAGTTTTACATGCCTAAATAGTATTATAAAAGCGAAAGTAGGTAACTCTGTCTGGTAACAAATAGACAGAGATACAGTCTCTGTTTCCTATTTGCAACAAACAATTAACCCATCCCATTTCACTATAGGACTAGCAGAAAGTCGGTGAATTACCACCCATTTCTCGTTGAAATGCCAAAAATCCGTACTCAGCGATATCGATCCACATTCCTGTTGCGTACTGCACAAGAATGGAATTCGTTGCCGCCATCTCTGTTTCCTGAGACCTACAATCTTGGAATTTTCAAGGCTAGAGTGAATAGATATCTTCTAGATCGACGAGCTCCATCCTCGGCCACACCGTCGCTTAACATCAGTCGAGTTGGTGGTCAATCGTAGATCTATCTTCTATAAAAAAAGAAAAAAAAAACAATTATTATGATATTTGGTACTGAGATACCTGAGGACATAGAGACGGACATATTAATTAATATCACAGAAAAAATAATTCATTAAAATTGTACTTAGTATATGTATATTATTATATTAAAAGTGAAAGTAAATCTTGTCTGTTTTTTATTTATTTTCAAGGCTAAACGGCTGATCCAATCGTTATAAAATTCTCGTCGTAGAGCTCGTCGATCTAGAAGATAGCTATTCACTCTAGCCTTGAAAATTCCAAGATTGTAGGTCTCAGGAAACAGAGATGGCGGCAACGAATTCCATTCTTGTGCAGTACGCAACAGGAATGTGGATCGATATCGCTGAGTACGGATTTTTGGCATTTCAACGAGAAATGGGTGGTAATTCGCCGACTTTCTGCTAGTCCTGTAGTGAAATGGGGAGGGTGGAATTAGGTCGTGAAGCTCTTGCGCACATTCCCCGAAATGAATCCTTATTCGTCTCATCACCGCTTGTCATTACTACGCGGGTGACACCGCACATCGCACAGTCTTCAATGCTGTGTATTTCATCATCATCATTATCACTGTTTTTCATCAATACGCGAGTGGAACCGCGAGGCATACCTAGTATATTCATGTATTGGTATTCTCAGTTTCCATATCGGGTGGTGTGGCGAGAACCGAGCCAGTGGCCTAGCTCCGGGCGCTGTGGCGCTGTGGCGCTGGCGCTCAGTGGCCGATACCATCGCGGCCACACTTCAGCTGTTGCCGGGACGTTTATAGGCCATTACCCGGCTATTTATGGCCTAGACGGTACTAGGCATAAATTCGCGATTTATTGCCATAAAATAAGAATAGAGACGACACGATTTTATAGGATAGATATGACTCGTTGGATTCAGTAGTGGAGAAAGCAGCAGTCCATAATTCAGACTGGTACTAGAGTTAGTAGCAAGTGTTTAGTTTAAAGACGAAACCAAAAAAAAAAAAACACTAAAATTCGCCGTATAACGCATTCGACGCATCGTGATCGGTGAACGACTTACATTGAATTGCGTGTTTCGCCTCACGGTGTTAATTTTGACGGACCACAGCATCAATCGCTCAAGAGCTCTTTTAGAGTTCGTCTTCATATCCGAAATGTCATAGGTTGTTTTTTAATAATATTAATGTGATAAATGGTTTTACAGGAATTATTCGAAAGAATGATCATTTAAAGAAATTGTAAAATCGCTTTGCACATACATTCTCGTGAAAACGTACACTCAATATCATATCAAACGTGACGGTTAACTACGAAAATTGCTCGTATGCAGTCTGATTTCAATTTTCTTTTTCTTTTTTTGTTTCCATTGTGTGTCGCTAAACTATAATAGCATAGTAAAACTCCAAAATATATAGTTCTCTACTTCGCTCTAGCTAATCCGCCTCTCATCACTTGTCAATACATTTTCATACACGTGACAAAATATCAAACAAATGTACTAATCCTTTATTGCTACTGCTTTGTAATTCAATGGCATGTGCCACGTCGAAAGGGTGGTCGTAAACGGAACTTCCAAACGTGTAATTGGCCCTTTCGGTAAGTGTGCTTGAGGAGGGTTAAGTATCCGAGCACACACGTGGGGTATTAAAGGCCCTGTTACTATTATTACGCTAGTCAAAACAGGAAATTCTCCTTTCTATTCAAATCGGCGAAATCGCTGTAGACATTTGAACTAGTGTTCCTGGTTAAATATGATATTATTAGTGTACGTGGAAGTAGGAGTGTTGTGTTCTTTTGTGGATTGTACCAAGTGCGGTATTTTTCAATCGACTTCAAAAAAGAGGAGGAGGTTCTTAATTCGGTTGTATTTTAAGCGACTTCTAAAAAGGGGGAGGTTCTCAATTCGTCGGAATCTTTTATATATGTTCCCCAATAAGTTAAAGATACATACTTTTACCGATTTGGAAAATTCTCTATTGTTTGAAAGGGACTTCCCAGGTGTTCCTATATAAATAAAATAAAACACTTCAGTAGTTTGATTTTTACAAGAAAATTGCGCATTTTGAAGTCGGTTTTTCAGTTTTTAAACTATAATTACTTGTAATGAAACCCAGAATAAAACTATAATTTCACTACAAACCATCGAAATAACATTGGCATATTCTATGTCCTATGATAAATAGTATACCATGCAAGCAATTATTAGTGAAAAAATCTGTTTCATCTGGTTTTGATAGAATATTGACATGGTAGCTGAATGAAATCAAGATTGATTATGCCTTCACGGATAGTTTTTAAGCCGTGTTGTAAGGTACAAGCCATGACATTTAAATGATACAGTCCCTTCGGGTCTCAGTTGAACGGTCCGCACTTATCGGAAAGTTCGCACCGGCACCGCGGAATCTCATTGTGCTGTACTCGTCGGCGAACAAAGAACGCGCGTCTTCCGCGTCGCAGCTTCGCAACCAGACAAGTGACATTTAAACGATCGTTGGAGGTCGTGCTCCTTGCTTGCGTTCTCTTGTTCAACGTCGATCTCAATCAAAACTTTCAAGTTATTGAAACGACCGCTAAATATTTATTGTTCTCGCGACGACGTCCCGCTTTTATCTCGACGCTGATCCGAAATGACATTTTAGAGTTTCGAGCATCAATTTTAAGTGAAATACTTGAGACACAGAATTCGTGGCCTAATTTACTTTGACTTGAGACAATTGACTGATTTCTAACCCTATATTATCCGATTTTGATGATTGGAGTGTATGTTTGTATGTATGTTTCTATAAGATCACCTGCAGCCTAATCGGCTTGACCGATTTTGATATGCGAGGTGCCGTTAGATTCGTCTTGACTCCTAAGTGTCATAAGGCTATATTTTTTGTAATAATAATAATACATATCTTGAAAAAATAAATCGTTTTTTCATAACCTCTAACGAACTATTTCGTAATAAACAAGTGATTTCATTAGAATTATTCTAAAGAATGCGTATTTTTAATCTTTTACAGCGATTATACGCGTCGAAAAAAAAACTACACTCAACAGAGTATCAAGTGTAACGAAACTAAGTTAGACTGTAAAAACTGCTTTTCTGCAGTCGGGTATTTTGTTTTTCTTTTAATATAAGTAGATACTTGTTTAAAATTTCGTTATAACTACAGATTAAAAAAAAATGTCATTGAAGTCAGATAATAATAATTTTAGAGTTATGTTTATTTAACGAGTGTCATAAATAAAAAAGGGGTATAAAATAGTTTCCTCCTATTGTAATAAAACGCGTTACTTAGGTACTGGAGAAGATTGTCGCGACAACTATGATCACAATTGGTGATGAATCCCCGCAGAGAAAGATAAACCAAATACGAGTGTTGCCGAGTTTATACTTTAAATAAACGAGTCGGTTTCTAAGCGCTGGCAACTTTCCCACAGAGTGAGGTGAAAGTGGCAACCGTGCAGGGCAGTACGCAACATTCCTAACCGATAGGGACTTTGTTCGATGTACAAATTAGAAATCTGTATAATGACGCCTTTAAGGCGCAGTGTTATGGTGTAGCTGTCTCGCTCATACGCGACAACTCTTTTCTGGATGTAAAATTATTGAAAATACTCTTAATTATCGACAATCTTTTGAGAATACTGTTATAATATATTAAATACAATTTTGACTTTTACGGAATTTTGTTTTTTTTTCTTTTGACAGAAATAAATGCCCAAACTTTCTGGTCGATATATGTATCTATCGTTCTTATCAAAAGTGAAAAGGACTCAACATATTTTTTTATAAATAACTCCTTTATTCATGGTGCTAACGTTCGCATGTGTATCAAAAGTATTTTTTATCTAGATAAAAGTGCGGTTGTCTCCTTCGCGCGCAGCGGCTGTGCCATCTGACTGCGCCTTAAGTCCAGATGCGGTCTGTACACATTTCTACACATCTTCTATATAAACATGGAGATGATTAATTAGTTCGTTAACCTAATTATTGTTTTTAAATCATAACGGGACCTCAGATATGCTATGCGATGAAATAGCAAATGTTTAAAACAATTAATAGAATTTTATGATGCGGTGGCATAATACATCTTGGTGAGTACGTACAGTTAAATGTATACATAATACATATATTATGTATATACATAGATAATGGTACTTTATGGTTTGGAGTACAGCGTAGGACAGCCAGCCATAAGGTGGACAGATGAGCTCACACAGGTGGCAGGTAGCGCGCAACCCGCTTTTGGAAATCCATGGGGATGACCTATCATAGGTACAGCAGTGGACTTGTAGCTGAGATGATGATGGTTAATGGGCTACCTATCTATAATCCGAATTGTGAAATACCGAATATAATTTCTACGAAAACAAAATTTATTTTCTCACAAGTCAGTATCAAAATCCCGAATGCTCATTTGACAACTCGTCTGATAACTGAATCTTTGTAATACGAAAGTTTATGTGTATAGTAAAAAGAAATCTAACGAACCTAACCTTAATAATTGAAATACATATCTGATAATCGAACCTTTGCAAATAAGAAGGTTTTTATATATTTTTATATATATCGCAATTTTGACACATGATATGTAAATCGATGCGTCTTCACACTCGGGGTATGTTTTTGTCACAAGTTATATTGTTGTTGTTTGTTCTTAAAAACAGCAATCGTCAAGTCAGGTCACGTCAGAGGCCTTTCGGTGGCTTAATAACTCTGACACTAGGGTTCACCTGTACAGTGATACTGAGTGCAGTATCACTATACAAACTTACAAGTTAAATGACACTAAATCTGATTAGGTTGTATATAAATACATATATAACATACTCGTAATTTCAGAATTAAATTCAAAACATACTACTAGAACATAAACAAACTGCTGCGTTTGAGAAAATTGTATCATAGAAAGATGAAAATCGGCAACATTGGAATACTTATTATTCTTTTCATGAGTTAATCATATTTTTCGTAATGTTTACGTAACGGAGAAATGGTATAATGCGTTCGGAGCACTTGCGTCGGCGCTCGCTAGTCCAGATACAATTTCACCACATTGTTGCTTAACCGTGTAGTGGTGAAACATTCCTAGCGCTCCATACAATGTTGCCAACTTAGACTCTATAGCTAGACAAGCTAACTTCCTATCTTCCATATTTGACGTCCCAACAATCAACGACTTACCATGTTGATATACGAGTATGTCAGTCAGAACTTTGAATTTTATAAGGTCATGTAAGGAGCCATTAAGATAGGGTACTTTGTATCGCGTTAATAGGACTTCTTTGTACTCATCATTAGTAACGACATTTACTATGGGTACAAATCAAAATTCACGACACATACTTTCTTGGGAAAACGAAAACTCAACTGAATATCAAACGTAGCGCAAGCGTAAGTTACTTTACCTATGCAGTCGGGTATTTTATTTTATTTTATTTTTTACATTCATGGAAAACCAACGGCACACAAATCATAATAGCAGAAAATAACGATTTCACAAATGCCTAGAACAGTTTTCACCTACGAGAACACACATGTACAGGTGCCTACATTTTTTTTTTAATGTAGAAATAGGTTCGCGCTTGACCGCCAACTCGCCTGATGTTAAGCGACGTTGCGGTTAATAACAATAACAAGTAGATTAGTTTTGTTTTTATGTCTTCTCGACAACCCAGCCAGCCTCTTTTTAGTACATTCATATTTAATTTTAGCAGAATCAAAGAAATTTTTCGAGATAATGTTTTTTTGGTGTTCTTTTAATACATAATACATACTTGTTTATAAGAGTGAGTTGGCAACACCGGCTCTACACCGGCAGTTATAATACCGGTCAGCTAATAGCGAACGTTGTGAGTCAACATGCGTGTACGCATATGGCACAATAAAATGTGTTTACCGGCAGCCGCAAGCGACACGGTCCGCCGCCCCTGCCTGGTGAGATACGGTCAGCTAGCACTGGCGGCTACTCCGGCTGTCTGCCATCTACAGGCCTTGTTTATTGACCATTGTGAGAGAGATCGGCTCCCGATGCGGAATGGAGCCGTATACAACAGGATTGTACGAGTTGACACCTCTTAAGAATAGCCCGCTCGACGTGTAAATTGTTTTCAGCTTGTTGTTGATTTTTAAACGGTTTTGCCTAGATGCTCTTTCTATGTCGATGATACTAAATTGATATATTTGGTCGCATTTTTATGATAATTTTTGTATTTTATGTAGGTGATGGGCTGACCCTCTACCACTGCAAGATAATATAACAACTTACCCTCTAATACTCTCCAACCCTCTAAAACCTTCTTTCTATCTAACCATCTAACCATGGTCAAATGTGGCGTCAAACGGCCTCATAGTCTTTGATGCTCTGTCTACCCCGTAAGGGAAAACAGGCGTGAGTTTATGTTTGTATGTAAAATAAAACTAATATATTCTGATGGTACGCGTTAATTTTGAGCTCTTGATATTTTGGCACAGTTACATGCACCATGTTCACGGGCGACTGAAGAATGCAGGTGGATGATACGGTTAAGAGCAGATATATCTGTCTACCCTCTTTCTTTGTCTTTTACTGCGAAGAGCGCTATCACTGGCACTCTAACTCGATTGATAGTCCCGACAAAACACACTCACAATATCACTGCATGTCTTCTTTTGGACACATTTTGGACGCGTATCTTTATTTCTAAGATTACCTAATACTGGATTCCATGCACTGGCTAGTTGAAAACCATCACCTCGATTGAAATTTGGGCATTTTGAGATTTCAATGGCTTCCTTCACCAGCCTAGGTATGTAGTGACGTTCAGTAGACACGATTTCCGGCTTGTGAAATTCTAAAAATTAACGCGTACCACAATAAATATCCCGTTAATAATAATAGTCTTTTAATATATTCAGATCTTTACGATATTCAAATTCTAATGCAGTAGGGACTTCCACCTAAAGTTAAGAGTCTGGTGATTTTCATTAATCTTTTATCAATAAGTCGTAATATAAAGCAGTTTACCTATAGATTTTTTTAGTTTCTATATTTTGTGGTTAAAACAAGCCTGTGTGAGCTGTTCTCTTCCCAGACATATTGTAAAAGTCAGAGGGATGCATTTACACGTTGTGAATGACATCATGCCATGCAAAAGTAATGTGAAAAGAATGAAGTTTGTTCCACCTTCCTTATTCCACTACAGGAAAACCAGAAAGTCGGCACATTACCATTCATTTCTCATTGAAAGGCCCAAAGTTACACAGCGATTTAGGTCCACATTTTTGATGCGTACTGCAAAGGAAAATCTCTGCCGTCTTCTCTGTTTCCCGAGAACTATAATTTTGGAATTTTCAAGGCTATAGACATATTGAACTTCTTAATTTGTATTTTTCTAGGCGTGACTAGTTTCACGCCTAGTAGGTACTAAAGAAATAAACGTCCTTATGCTTACAGTACTTCCTTACTTCTCTGTTTATAACTTCTCAAAACTTTGTTAAAAAATTCGCCGTTAAATCGCAACAGTGACATTATTATAATGAAACTTAGATACCACTGCGTTTACCTCATGAAAGTATCACGGTGGATCCCTCGCTTGCGGTGTATTATTATCCCCCTTCATGGACGAGCTATCGGGGTCAAGGCCGCCTATATTCAATAAATAAAGCTACGACTCACGACCCTCGCCACACCCATACAACCAGTTGAAAGCCGTAATTGTATCAATACAAGGATACACGTGTAGGTAAAGTTATGCTGCTATACTTGGAACGCAATTATCTCGGCATAAAGGACTCTTTTCAAGATAGCTCTACATCTACATACTAGCCGAGGGATTTGGCGGGGAACGCTATTTACTTTCATGGTTGTTTGACTCTCACGGACATTATAATTATTCGTAGCATGGGTAAGTAACAGCTGGAAGCATTGGGCATTCCACGGATGCTTTTAAAACAGAAGATGTCTCAAACGTTCTTAGTATTTCCTGATAGTTATTCATTGACAATCCTCAGATCTTGGCCATATAGAATCGTTATGTGACAAGAATATTACGCAAAGCTATTGAATCAAGAAATACCCGAATTTCAAAAGAGAATGTGGGTTAGCAGGTGCTACCTGCATGAGATCCGGTCATCTTAATAAAATCTCAACCCTGACATAGATCTGCAAGACCTGTCAACACCGTGATAGACTTCTGCGTGCAAAGGGAACGTTTTTCTCATAATAAATGGGCGATAAATATTCATAACAAAAGCGGAGACTCCTGTTCTAAGTTTACGCGTGACCGAGGACACTGCAGTGTTCGAAACATCAAAATAAACGTCATCATAAATCCGATAAAACGATTTCGCAGTTGGGGAGCAAATGCATTCTAATATAAAATACGTACGGTATGTAATTAAACAGAGCTACCGGTTGCGGACGCAGCAACTTTGCAAGAGAATGCACCGTTCCCACAATCAGGGGTAGGTAGGCAGCGTGGGCTCGCCTCGTCCCACCGGTGGCCGCTGCGGGCCCACGCTGGGTACAGGCAAATTTGGTGGCCGTAATGTCCTCGTTAATTAGTAGCGAGCTTCGGCGATACGCCGACAAATTACTCGACATTCAACTGTCGCACGCAAATAAACCAATCGGAATTGCTTCCCTGTTTGTTTTTGTGGTAATTCATTACATTTTGTTCCATAAATAACAATTAAAGGGATTGTTTTTGTTATATCTAAATAGATATATGTTGAGCAAATCACACCCTTTATTTGTCGTTATTTGATGTTATTATTTTAATGTTTTTTTACGAAGTTCTAACTATGTTAGCTAATAGACTTTTAAGGGTCGTAAAATTCAATAACAAAACACAAAACAGAGACTTTCCCTAATTATTATCTTCTGTGTTTTCTACTGCACACCTAATACTAGTTTCATTATTCTTATTTGTCTTGATTTCTTCGATCAATCAATTCTGAAATAAACCGATACTATCTCGTTATCTAAATTCATTGGTGTGTCGGATTATATACTTTGCCACTGTCATCATCATCATCATCATCTCAGCCATAAGAAGTCCACTGTTGGACATAGGCCTCCCCCATGGATTTCCAAAAAGACCGATTGGAAGCGGCTTGCATCCAGCGTCTTCCCGCCACTTGTATGAGGTCGTCTGTCCATCTCGTGGCTGGTCTTCCTACGCTGCGCTTGCCGGTACGTGGTCTCCACTCGAGAACCTTTCGGCCCCATCGGCCATCAGTTCTACGTGCTATGTGCCCTGCCCACTGCCACTTCAACTTGCTAATCCGCTGTGCTATATCGGTGACTTTTGTACGTCTACGTATCTCTTCATTTCTGATTCGATCTCGTAGAGAGACTCCGAGCATAGCCCTCTCCATAGCTCGTTGCGTGACCTTGAGCTTCTTTATAAGGCCCATAGTTAGGGACCACGTTTCAGTGCCGTATGTCATTACTGGTAACACACACTGGTTGTAAACTTTCGACTTGAGGGATTGGGGAATATTGGACGAGAAGACGCTTTTAAGTTTCCCGAACGCTGCCCAGCCGAGTCGGAGCTTTGCCACTGTCACATCATCAATATAATCAATCACATCGATATCCATACTTTTTTTTAAATACGAGTCAATATATTCCACATCACCTAGATTATGTTAACATTTGATAAGTAATAAAAATAATTATAATAAACAATAATCTTATTGTAGAGTTATTTTTATTGCAGAGCATTCAATGATACACTTCTATCATTTCCATTGTACTCCACTTGCTTGTCTTACACTGGTGGATAGTGACTAGGGATTGCAACCCGGTATGTTTCTCAACCCGGCCGGGCCCGGTAACATTCGTCGTCAACCCGGCCGGGTTGGCGGGTTGATGTGTTAGCGATGAAACCGTTAAAGTATTTTGTGAAATTTTCCAAATATAAGAATGGAAAAGGACAATGATTCAAGGTTACGAATTAATATTTATTTCAAACTAGCAAATCAACAATAATCAGTCTCACTCAAAGTCTCAAAATCTCTGATTTAATACAGAATTGATTACTTTTACTTATGGACGGAATAGTAACATTAGTATTAGTAATTATTAATTTTTATAAGTTTAAGCAAGCAGGCCTTTCTCTTTACTCATTATAGTGTCCATTTGAAACATAGTATTAGAATAAGAAACTAATAAAGCTTAAAGCACTAAACTTGTCATAACAACTTAGATTAGATAGATAGATAAACTTTGGTAGCTTTGGTATTTGGTAATATTTGGTATAAACAAAACAAATTCTTATTGGCGCGTCAGAATGGCAACGTGGCAGCTCGCAGCGGTTGTCATGCGAATTTTCTATGATTTCGCGCTCCCTCCCGCGCCGCGGTTTTCATACCTACCGGGCCCGGTGGGTGTCTTAAAAGGCACCGGCCGGGCCCGGGCCCGGTTTGCAATCTATAATAGTGACAGGTTTTTGATAAGCTTGTGCTGCTGTCCACTACTGGGGGACACCGCCACAACTTTCTACATTATTCTCGTGTCCGCTGCTGGTGGACAGCAGCACAAATTTTTCAAAAACGTGCCAATGTCCACCAGTGAGTCTGGGAGACAAGCAAGTGGGGGATAACGGGAATGATTGTGCTTATTCAGCCCGTTATTGTAGATTATTGACTTTTTTTTCGATATCATCCAACCGACGAGCTGAATGTCTGCCAGGTGCTTCGCATCTCGATTTTACCATTCTGTGACTGCTGTGGTCCACCTCAGCTTCAACATAAAGTATATTTTATAAATTTATTGTCTAAAAGCAACTGAAGCTAGCGCTGTCGTTGTTTTAATCCCCGACCAAAAAGATTATAAGATTGACGTGTGTATCTGTATATTTGTGTGTCTGTGTATCTGTCTGTGGCATTGGCATCGTAGCTCTCAAACGAATGGACCGATTTTGATCTAGTTTTTTTGTTTGATAGAGGATTTGTTTGAGAGTGTTCTTAGTTATGTTTCATTAAAATCGGTTCTGCTGTTTTATATGTCGTTTTTTTTTTCTAAACTTATTTATTAACCTGTAGTATCTTATCATATAGCTGGACAAAGGCTCTAGGCCTCTGATAATATCAGAAGAAGCCTTTGGTTTTGTCGACCAGCGTCTGTCAAAAATGTCAAGTTTATTGCGCCATCACTTACCCGCCGGTGCTACCTACCAAGTGGCCGTACAGGTGCAGGTCTCTATTTAGTGGTTTTAGTAGCGGAAAGCTCTTGTAATGCGTTATGCGACCGACATGGCCCGCACAGTTTCATTTCGTTCATAGATCAAACCACAACGCAGTTTCGTATTGCGGATGCGGTCAATTAATATAACGCCGAGGATACTACGCTCCATCGCTCTCTGGCAAACCTTGATCTTGGTTTTTTATACAAGGAACCTTATAGTTTGACCATGTCCGTCTGTCTGTCTCTCTGTCTGTCTGGATTTGCCCAAAGACTATTAGTACTAGAAATCTGTTATTTGGCATGGGGATACAATTAATCACGCCGAGAAATTCGTAGAAATGTGTAAAATGTGGGGAAGTGATGAGTTATTTTTTTCTCGGTTTGCGGGTTTGCGAACTGCGCAACTACAGAACCCTACTTTGCGTGTGCACGACACTCACTTGGCTATTTATTTCACTTAGTCCATACATTTAGGTAAGCTATAGTCCATACTATAGTATCTATAGACAAAACATTAATTAGTGCAGACGGAAGTGATGGTAGCGATGCGACAGCAGCAACATACCACCAGCCTAAAGGACTACCAGCCTCCTTTTGCTCTTGGATTAAAGACTTCTTGAGAGAACGATCGATTCGAGTGGTTGTTGATGGGTGCTCGTCCGATCAAATGGCAATAAACGCCGGCGTACCTCAAGGGTCTGTACTCTCCGCTACTCTCTTCCTGATGCATATTTATGACCTGCTGAAACCTGGTATCTTAGGGTATGCAGATGACAGCACAGTTGTGGAAAGATACACTTCTGGTCCAAGAGCCAAAAACGCGGAAATCGAGGCGTTGAGAGAAGATATGGTTGTGCGTTTGAATAAAGCTCTAAAAGCTGTGTCCGACTGGGGTGACGAAAATCTCGTCAAATTCAACGCCAACAAGACTCAAGCCTGCCTTTTCTCCGCCAAAAAGAGTGAGTTTCTTTTGTCTCCTACTTTCCAAAATGTATTCTTATCATTCACAGACCGTCTTGAACTGCTTGGACTCACGTTAACCCCAACAAAGATACTTGTTTTGACCGTAATAAACGACTAAATAACAGATATAAAAGTAAGAGCTATTGTTAATACATTGTAATAATTACAATATTGGTCTTTTCAAGGTCAGAGTGAATAGGTATCTTCTAAGTCTGCGTGCTTCATCTCCGACCACATCGTCGCTTTCCAACAGGTGAGTTGGTGGTCAAACGCGGACTTATTCGTGTTTAAAAAAAAAAAACTATGAAGCTAAAAAAAGAATATTTATTAACAGGAGTTTCAATAATATTATAAATAAAAAAGGTGCCGCATGCGAGCGAGACAGCGGCGCTACGCTACTCTTTGCCTTAATAACTTTTTAGTGATTTCAGATTACAGTGTTCTTCAAAATTTTTGTTACGCGCGAGTGAAACGAAAGAGTAGAGTTACTATCTACCGTTCCATTGTGATAGCTGGGCCTTATTTAACAACAATATTGTAGCCACGTATTGCTGTTAAAATATTTAAACGTTTAGCAACACCTCTACTAGAATAATAGTATTTATTTGTGCCAATCATCCGACAATGCGAAATGAACCGACTAGGCCGTGAGCGAGCGACAGTAGCTCATTAGAATTCAAATCGATAACATTTGAATGTCAAATGCGATGTACGACAACATGCAACCTATAAAGACGTCAATTTATAACACACTTGTTTGTTACCGAGAAACTGTTAATTGAATATTTATTAATTAATTGCTCCCAATACCGAGAATTATTGTGTCGCTTATTTATTGCAGTCTGTTTTATGAGAAATAAATATTAATTTGTGTTTACACTTGACCTCGCAAAACGCTCTTTATCGTCCAATAGCGACCGACCTTAACTGATGTACTTACATCTTTACATTTATGTTTTGTCTGTGTAGTAGTATGGAGATACAGAGGAATGATATGCCTACTTTGTTACAATTAACTTGTGGCTAATTAGGTGGAGTAGCACAAGCGCCGCAAATATGCTAATCAGGGTAGTTATTATTTGAGCCGTTTAGTGTCAAGACTGGATCCGAGGGGGCCGGGAGCGCATACGCTCCTGTATGATAAACAATACATTTATCGAAATAATTTGAAAAATGTATCTGAGCGCTTGATCGGTGCTAGACCGTAATGCTGGTGCATATCTTGTCCAATGCATAAGTATTAACATTCAACTGTACAATGCTGACAGCATGCTGGGTACTCTGTCAACTGTATCTGTATTGTGTCATGCATATGACTACGGATGCCTCGATATGCGAGTGAAACTCGTTCTTTGCCGCGTCTATTTTTACAAGGTTTAATTTGGTCTCAAATGTTCAAAAAGGTGTCTGTAATAAAATATTGCAAGTTAAATTTGACCCACTTTCCGGTTTCCAATGAGATAGATAGATAAACTCTTTATTTTACACACACTTAAAAGTAATGACAAAGTACTTAAATAGACTAGTGCAACAACAGGCGGCATTATCGCTAAAAGCGATCTCTTCCAGGCAACCATGCTGATTGAGCTGAAATGTTGCGTCTGTATGTATGTAAGTAAATTGGATGACAATGCAATGTTATTATATCATAGAACTGATCAGATGATGGAATCGGAATGTAGGGACTGGAACTTTACAGTGGTACCGGAATGTAGGGACTGGAACTTTACGGTGGTACCGGAATGTAGGGACAGGAACTTTACGGTGGTACCGGAATGTAGGGACTGGAACTGTACGGTGGTACCTAAATGCTTAGATTAACTCGGGCTCGTTAGCTTTGTTATCTTGGATACATGCTATAACACATTAGAACGAGGGTCTGAAGATGATCCTATTCAGTGCTTACCTTATGTTGGAGTACGGAAGCCTCGTGCGCGAGTTAAACTCGTACTTTACCGATTTTATTTATTTTAGTAATTATGTGTAGTATAATAAATATGTTGCGTTGTTATAATTAATAAAGTTATTAACTCTAAATAAAAAAAAAAACTCGATTATGAAATAAATTAATGTCATAAAAATGGCTCATGGAAATCGCCGTCCGTCGACAAAGTGAAACGAGTCCATCAGACACCGGCATATAATTTATCATGCCCATCCCTTAGGTCATAGCGTGACGTGCAGCCAGCGGTGGCAGTGTGAGCGTCCGCTATCTGGTACAAGGGCGGGTTCGGCCTTCTGTACGCCGCATGCACGTACTCACTTCGTTCTGGCTTGTTTATTCAACAGGCTGATGGTTGCTTACTATCGTAGAACATGATAAATGGACGCCAATCATTGTATCTGACAAGGACGATGTTATATTATGATGTCTTTATAGTATTTTATTGTTATATTTAAATTATTAACTGGGACGATGCTCGTAAGTGCCACGTAAATCAATTTCGTTCTGTCGCGGTCTTATAAAAGTGGTACGCACTATCAGATCGGTTGTGAATCTTTAGCTGTGACGTCACAGCGTACCGTTAAAGTACCAGGAGATCGATTTTTGAATTTAAAAAATCAATCGCGTACATATATAACTTTCTTTCGAAAAATAGAAATTCTCCGCTCGCAACCGTTCACATTACTCGCTATAGCGGGGAATGGTCGCAACCATTCGAATTTTAAATAAACCAACAAAAAATAAAACAAAACAAAAAAATATCAATATGTTGATATTGTTCTGAAGTCAGACAAATTCGCATGTGAATTCCTCGCGTGCTATTCAAAATTTTAGCGCCTGCTGTGTTCATCCCACTGCTCTCCACACGAAAAAATCTAGTTTACTAAGCAATTTTGAAAGTTTGTTATGTTCGCTCCGTACAGATCCCATCATGTGTTAGTATTAAAGTAAATGATTATTTATTTTTAATTGTATACAATATCATATACAGATGAAAAGAAGTTCGAGTTGTGCATGTGATATAGGCAAAGAACGTACAAATTGCAGAGCGTCGAGCTTTTTCTATTGAACCGTACTTTCACATAATTTTAAATCGTTCGACTATTAGCGTAGCCGTGCTAACGCATCGGTTACTTAGGAGTGCGACGACGGAGCGGCAATTTCCTCGTTTTGTACAAACATCGTGTATACGGGATGCATAAATGTATCAGTCAGTATGGAAACTCCAACAAAACGGACCAGTTTACACGGCATGGTGTATTTAACACCTTTATGTATTAGTTAGCTAATTGATTGTCGATTTCATAGTCAGACTATGAAATCGACACGCACGACACATTATGATAAATGATAAATAAATAAATAATAAATACAATAAACATTCGCGCGGTTAACTATGTTGTTACTGAAAAAAATAATGTGTTATCGAAGATCGTTGAAAATTTACTTGCATATAGTGCAGTTCAATCAAGTGTTCTTTGTAAAAATGTTGGTCTAAGTACAGAATCAGAATTCGGAGACAATTCCATCATTATAATGA
Source organism: Lycia hirtaria (assembly GCA_947563715.1). NCBI lineage: Eukaryota > Metazoa > Arthropoda > Insecta > Lepidoptera > Geometridae > Lycia > Lycia hirtaria. The sequence continues at coordinate 3,718,961 of OX387379.1, forward strand.
GGCGTGAGACGTTCGTGAACGTCTTCACGTTCTCTGAAACTATCCAGTGCCGAATTGGAAGATGCCAAGATGGAGAAACTTCTGGAATGGAAACGGCTCGGCATCAACATTAACGGCGAGTACATCACTCTCCTTCGTTTTTTCGATGACATAGTAGTCATGGCAGAATCGATCGAAAGAAATCAAAAGTACGTACCCGTAGACGTATGAAAGTCATCGACATAGTACAGCGGATTAGTAAGCTGAAGTCGCACTGGGCAGGACACATAACACATAGAACTGGGAGCAAGCCGTTTTCATCAGGTATTTTGAAAACCTATGAGGAAGGCCCAAGTCCAACAGAGTGGACTTCTTGTGGCTGAGATGATGATGATGAAGTATTTTAAATATCTATCTGTTTTGCGTGTCTTTACAAATGCTTGCCTTCTTGTTACGCTGACATTGGTTACCTATATTTACGCGACAGATGGAGTGACAGACAAATGCGAAACATAATTATATTGTAAACTCCTGCCACAGAATATCCTGATGCCTAGTTGATCATCAGCTTAATTCGCAGTGCAGATGATCAACACTATAAAAAAAGCAATAATTACGCACAGCTGAAATCGGCGACTGAGGTTAGCGTAAAATAGCGTTATTAGCTAGTTTAAGTTAGTTGATAGCAAGTTTACCATCAACTAGCAACTGATTGACTGTTGATTGGCAGTTTTTAATCAACGGCCAATCCGCTAACTGTTTGTGGCAACCTTTAGGAACTCCGACAAACTTCAATCAGTCAGCACCCTATAAGCCTTACTATCAGGACTGTACACTAGGACAGTCCTGAATCAGATAGTGCGTTGTACAAGCTTGTCGAATCTGTTTAGCTAGATAACTAATGTGCCATTGAGGGTGCTACTGTCCTTATTTCATTATCTTGTTCTGTTCAGAACACAATATCAGTATTATATACTTCGAGACGTTAATTCTCCTTATTTGCCACGATAGAACTATAATTTGATTAGATTGACAGGCCTCATGGCTCAGTGGTAGTACGACTGTCTTCTGAGCTGTAGGTCGTTGGTTCGATCCCCATCCAGGGCAAACATTTGTGTGATGAGCATGGATGTTTCTCCTGTGTCTGGGTGTTTCTACATAGAAACATCCAGAATCAGAATGATATATATCATAAGTATGTATTTACAAAAAACAAGTACATATATGTATATTATGTATTCTATCAGTCGCCTAGTTTCCATAGTACAAGCATTGCTTAGTCTACTGTCTAGATGGTGTTGTGTGAAATGTCCACTTTTTTTTTTAAGATAGATCTACGATTGACCATCAACTCGGCCGATGTTAAGCGACGACGGTGTGGCCGAGGATGGAGGATGGATTTATTTTACAACTAAACAAACAGACTCTACTCGTAGCAGCTGTGTCAGCGCCGTCAGCGGGCGAGCGCGGTGCAATTTGCGTGTGCAGCGGTGCACAGTTGGCGTCCACATTTAATGAATGGCTGACGTGTTCACAGATTGGGCACGACACTGTCGCACCCGACTCTCACCAGCACTCGGTTAGACCGCCTGCCGATGACCGTGACTCGTAAATGCGAACAATCGACCGATCCACGGCATACATGGAGTCAATAGACATCGTTTATTGATTAATGATTGCTCTATTACAATAGCACTCGACGTTACTCTTAGTCATCGCTTTTTGAAGTCGCTCAACTAGCTATAGGCTTAAAAATTATATGTTAAACGCGATTACGGGTTACGATGTACCTTTTGCAACACTTTTATTATATTTTATTTATATATATTTTGAAACTTTTTTATTCAATGACAACCTTGACCGCTAAAGTCTCCTGGTCGGTCGATGGAGCGCCCTCAATCAAGCTCTTTTGATACATAAACATGGCGTATTTAGCTAAAAAAATACAATGTGAAATTTGGTTATAAATACGCCATATAGGTTTTTCTGTGACTTTATACATATTGTTACGGGAAGTGGGTATAGGGATTGGAAGGAAACAACGATGTTATTCAAGCCCGTTTAATTCACTGACACGTGGTATCTTCTACAGAGCACTCACAGTCGATAACACGAACACCGACAATAATTACCGAATCGACGCGCTACAAACACACAGAGACCGTGTTCCGACCAACACACTACTACTAAACGTCTCTTCACTATACTGTTCACTTCAACACTTCACTTTCACTTGTAACTTTTTCTTCTTTCCTGTATGCTACTTGTATCTGAACTGCCCTGTCCGCGACTGAAGCTCCTTATATACCCCGCAGAACCTTCTAGAAGCTTTTATTTCGATAGTCATTTCGTTCGTCATTTGTTTCATTCCAGAATGTTCAATTTCGATCGTCTTTTCGCTCGTCTTTTGTTTTTATCATTTGTTTCGAACTTTCTAGAATGATGACGAGATTCTTTATTTAAATAGTCGTGGAGCATTTCCTTCTAGAAATTTCACCATCATCATCATCATCGTTACACTATTATAAGCGTAGAACACGAGGAGTGTAAGGAAAGGATACGTTGATCGATCAAAATCGTTTTGTAGTTTAGAAGATACGAGTAAATACTCTTTAAAAATCAGCCCTGAAGTCTCCGGCAGCCTAGTCGGGAGGCCGTCTGACCTGCTATCCGCAGGTCCTGGGTTCGAATCCTGCGGAACTCATACCTCTGTCTTTTCTAAATTTTGTAAGTATTGTTGATTGTCGCCAACTTCAAACGGCGAAGGAAACATCATGAGGAAACCTACATGTCTGAGAGTTCTCCATGTTCTTGCAGATGTGTGAAGTCTGCCAACCCGCACTTAGAGGAAACCGATTCACTTGCTGTTCAAAGACATCCAGATTATAATGATCGGTAAAGATCCACTGTAGCAGTTCGCACGATGGGAATGGAATTGTTTCGTTCTTTTATAGGATACCCGCCATGAAACTATGGCGCTTTTTCGTGTTTTCTTTTTCATATAGGACTGTTTTCTAACAGTCCTATAGGAAAAAGGGCACGGGAGATGTAGATCATACAGATCAGATGCACACTCACCGAAATGTTCCAAAATATGATGCATAGTTCTAACAAGGGATACTTAGTTGGATAAAAGATACACATACGATACACATCACATGTATTATGGACCGTCAACTTGTTTCATAAATCATGTTAGATTATATTTATAATAGTTAAGTGAAGTAGATCGTAACCGACGGTTTGTTGGCGTGCAACCAGGAAATGCAACGCTTGATGATTGGTCGTACCGGTAACACTGAAGTAGCGGCATTTAAATTGATACCAGTTGTACTTGGGTATGAAAATGAAATAGAAAACGCATAAAGTGATGTACAATATAAAGTAATAAAATAATTATTGCTTTATATTGTAAATAGTTTCACTGACTACTTCATGACACTGTATAATCATGGTAATTGATACTGTGGGGTCATGAATTTATTTACATAATGAACCACCTATTCGTGTTAGCAATGAATTGTGTTACAGTCTTGTCTATTACATGCTCATATTTTGCCTCGTTATTACTAATTATTACTTGAGTTGCGAAAATTTTACTATTTAAAAAAGTAACCCTTTGTTTTTGACAATTTTATTTAAAAAAAAAATATAAATAAATATTTCAGCTCAAAAAAGTAATATTTTTTATTTATAAATACTCTTTACCAAAAAAATCGCTTAGGTTCAAATAAGTTTTCAGTTATAATTATTACGAAAATTACGAAAATTTTACTATTTAAAAAAGTAATAGTTTTTTTTTTATAAATACTCTTTACCAAAAAAATCGCTTAGGTTCAAATAAGTTTTTAGTTATAAATGCATTCTATGTAGTATGTATTTCTATGTTTAACCCCCGACCCAAAAAGAAAGGTGTTATAAGTTTGCCATGAAATCGTCTTTGAAACAAAATAAAAAAATAGTATAAAATCGGTCCATCGGTTTGACAAATACAATGTCATTAACAGACACACAGCTAGCTATAATATACTATTGTGAGCATTTTTATCTATGTTTCATCAAAATTGGTTCAGCTGTTTTTTTTGTCGGGGGTTCGAATTTTATTAAACTATAAGTTAAAAAAAAAACAATGCTTGTTGTATTTTATTCCATATGTATTTGAATCTATAAGAATTAGTGTACTAAAATGAACGCTACGCAAAAGGTTAAATTAAATTTAAAGAAACAAGTTACATATTTGTATGTTACGTGCCAATGCCCACAAAGAGCATGCCTCTAAATGATCCGTACTATCGATAACTTTTAACTCATCATCATCATCATCTCAGCCATAAGAAGTCCACTGCTGGAGATAGGCCACCCCATGGACTTCCAAAAAGACCGATTGTAAGCGGCTTGCATCCTTCGTCTTCCTTGCGTCTTCCCGCTACTTATAACTAATTTAATTTAGTCTTGTACTATGGCCTTCACTATCCAGTTCCATGGGTCAAGAAATAATTATTAATGGAAGTGTTTTTTTCTGCAACGCAGGTGGCGAGCAAGCCGTACCAAGTGGCTGCAGGCGCCGAGCTGACCAAGCTTTGCAACCACAAGAGGAAACTGCTGGCAACGCTGCAATCGCGGGGGCAGTCGCCGGCGACGCCGCCCCCCATCACCGACCAGAAGAAAGGTGAATAATACGAAATCAACATCACATAATACCATAGAATACTTAACGAGGCATTATTGCAGAATGAGGAGAGAAAAAACTAACTTCCTATGTTGTTCCCTAGATGGCGCTTCTTTCGATTCAATTGTCAAGTCGAACAACTCGTGTTGATTGCGTTAGAAAACGTCTATTCCAATACGTTGTCAAGTGAATAAATCGAACGTATTATGTTAATATATATGATAAGAATAATTTGTTGAAGACAGAAGATTGCAGTAAAATATTTTTTTATCATGTATTAGTACAAAAAATGCATTTCCAAAATAACCGATTGGAAGCGGCTTGCATCATCGATAATTTTCATACATAAAGATATTTTTATAGAATCGTGAATTATTTTTTTACTAAATTAAGTGCTTGCTTTTTATATTAATCTACATACATATAGAGAAAAGGATCGCTATTCAAAATAAAATTTAATAATTAGTCTAATAGGAAATTAATCCGACAAACAGTAATTACTGTTTCGCCAGAAACCTTAAGAATTAGAAAAACAGAGCCATTTGCTACTTAGTTAATTTAGTTATTGTTGTTTTTCCTTCTCGGAATTGAATATTAGCAAAAGGAAAGAAGTCGAAACAAGTGGAAAGTTTTTTGTTTGAAGTTCGCAAAGGAAGACATAAAAGTTAAATTAAAGACTTTAACCCTTTAAGAACTAGTTGTCATGGCAAATTTCGTCAGTACTTACGCGTTTCTCCATACAACAAGAAAAAACTGCTTCCTACCCCTAAATATTTTTCGATTTATCTGCTATGGCTGTCTCTACGGTTTACTTTGGTCATAATTTAAACTTTTGATTTTTGAACTCTGATTATCGAAATTTGAAAAAAAAAAGTGGCCAAGATCGTGTCAAGACACGCATATAGTAGGTTCCGTAGCTAAAGAAAACTATTTAGCAAGTATTGTTTGTTTAGACTACTTTGCAAAAAGGACCTCTTAATTACTTAAATGTTTTACATAATTATCGGTAGTGCAAAACAATTCGTTGAGAGTATTTAATGTGTATTTATTGTGATCTACTACTATGGTTAATAATGAATTTCTAGGTCTAATACTTTAGAAATGCAGGGGGACACAGTTTTTTAAAAGCTTTTATTCTACTTGCCCTGTTAGTATGTTAGTATGGGAAAATCTTGCGAGTTAAATTAGAACCACTTCCTGTCGTTAGATTAGGTTGAAATTTGGTTTACTTACGTAACTTCGGTGACAATGCAATAATATGGTACCATGAAGCTGGTCTCAAGATGGCGTCGGAAGGTGGCTATCGGAATTCCTAAACTAAACGAGATAAAACCGTCGAGTTTGGACTCGTTTGTCAAGACTAGTCAGTCTTCACAAGCACTCTTTTTTTAGTGTAGTAAATAAAATATTAATTAAAAAAAATAAGTAAAAACAAGCTTTTATTTAAATGCTCGAAGAAAATAAATTTAATATTGATATAAATAAAAGCTTGTCGCGAGATTTCAAACAACATCTATCTATCTATCTACTAAGTAATATTTAATTCCAACAAAAGACTTAGACGCGTTCTTATCATTTGCTTAGAATTAAAGTTAGTTAGTTCTTTTGAAAAAAAAAAAAAAAAAAGTTTGTGTTCTCGCGACAATAAATTTTATTTTCTTCGTTTTAGAGCATTTAAAAAAAGCTTGTTTTTTTTTAATTAATATTTTATTTTACCTCTAGCGGGCGGAATGAAAAAAAATATATGGGCGTGATTGAAAAAAAAACATCCTTTCTTTATACTATGTATGGATGGAGCGACAACCCTAATTTTCATTTTTTTTGAAAAATTTACTAGTGTATTATATAGCGGTTTACAAATCACATTACAATTTCGTTTATGTCTGAGTAAAATGACTTTGGCATGTGAACAGACAAACAGACAGACTGATATGGCGAAGTTAAAGGGTCCCTCGTAGTTACTACGGAATCCTAAAAACAAGGTATAGCCAATTCATAAACGTCAAATCATAAAATAAATTACAGTTTACAAAACTAAAAAACACGCTACAAATTATTGTGGTCAAAGTTCATTACAAGACTTTTCTAACAAATCCAAACACAGCTATGATACGATGTTCCATCATGAAGTTCTAGTTCATATCTTCCGGCTCCATCATCAGATCAGTTCGACAGTACCATATTATTGTATTGTCATCAGAACTACATACAGCTGCCAATCTTCATGACGCTACGATCCTTGGAAGATGGTTAAATTAGTTACCTTAGATTTCATTACATAGTTAGTTACATACAGGTCGACCTAATAAAAGCGTGTTAAAAAAGAATAATCGAGATCCACTGTTTACGGATAGAAATCAGTTTTCTCGTTATTGTGTGGAAAAGTGCGCTACAACAAACCTCTTAATATGTATATCCCCAATAATACCAAAACAAATGTAGCTAGCTAATTCTTCAAAATTGATCTCCCAATCTCCGGCGAATGTATAAGAGCGTCCTCAAGGACGATAAATAAATTACTCGACGAAACTCAATCTCCAATTTGACGAGTAAACAGCTAGAAACGAGATGACAATAAACAAATTATTATTCATGTCATAAGGAAAGGGGGAGGTTCGTGAGAAGGAAAGAGATTTCTCCGGGAATGGCGGCGGGCAAACTGTCTTTAGTAGATAAAGTGTTTGATGTACCTTGATCCGGCGGCGCAAATAGAAACGGCTGGGATTTTATTACGCCTTCCACTGGATCGAGGTTTAACGTGAAAATTGTAATGTCCTCAGTGAAATTCTGAAATAGACTCCACACCACACTAGACTCCATCGTAGACCGCAACGCTCGCTTTCAACACCAGGCGAGTTGGCGGCAAGTTTATTTTTGAGTTAAAAAAATTTATTGATTCGGCTGTTCCCAAATAAAATAATCAAATGCCACTTTGCCGTAGGTCGTGGGTTCGATCTCCAACCAGGTGAAGGTTCATCAGTATTTTGGTGGGTAGAATACGAAATACAGCCATTCTTAATTCCATTAATTTATGATAAAAAAATAATGAAAGTGTTACAAACGCTAAAGAAAAAAATATTTTTTCCGAATAAGCTTCATCATCATCATCATCTCAGCCATAAGAAGTCCACTGTTGGACATAGGCCTCCTCCATGGATTTCCAAAAAGACCGATTGGAAGCGGCTTGCATCCAGCGTCTTCCCGCCACTTGTATGAGATCATCTGTCCATCTCATGGCTGGTCTCGTGGTCTGGTAAGCTTACATTAAAAAAATTGATTCTAATACTTTTTACTTTATTTTATTTTATTACCTGAAAAGGAAAAAACGGAACCCTTATAGGATCACATTGTTGTCCGTCTGTCCGTCAAGATCTTTTATTTCGGGAACGCGTGCAGGTGTCGAGTTAAAATTAAAACCATATACGCAGACCTGTAGTCCTTTTCAGCTGTGAAAAATTCAAACTCGATTATAGCAAAAGAAGTTACATCTGTATATGTCACAAAAACCGCATATTTCAACACTCACAAAGGAATCAGAATCTATAGGGGACTTCCCATTGACCTAATACTATGGGCAAGAAGCATTATCCTATAGTACACATAAAGGAAAAAATCCGAAAACTGTACATTTTTTATTTAATCAGAAAAAATACGGTCATTGTGCAAGGAATGAGAGTCCAAATTTTAAATTAAGGTAACCGAATCATGTGGGGTGTATCATATGAAAGAGCTTCATTAGCACAAGCTAAAACTGTTAATTATTTACTTTTACGGTGTGTAAGTTTCGGATTATAACCAAAAATTAAAAAAAAAAAAAATAATTTCCCCTTTTATCAATGACTAGCTTCGCCCGGTAGTTCTTTTATCTAGTTTGTACGGTCTTGAGTTGAGTTGTGTTAAGTCTTGAGTCTTACTCTCGCACTTGTCCGGTTATTGTATTATATAAGAAATTACTCAACAAAATAAAATTATCATTGTGATTTAATGCTATTCTTTAGTTTTTCTTATTCTTACTTGTTTTTCCGTAAGTTTATTGAGTAATTTTTATAACTTTAAAAATATTTACTATTAACGGCGCGTTAAGGATAGAAAATCATTTTATCCTCACTTAGAAAAATGCGCAACATAGATTTGTATGCTAAATTCCACTAGAATAGAAATACTTATCAACATTATGCAATCGGATTAGGTTTATATCCTTTTGTGCGCGCGGTCTCTGACGTAAAATGCAGATCCATAACTATTACGTAAGTAACTTACGTCTAACCGTAGCCGTTCGGCTTTGTTGTACGTTTTCAATTATTTACAAATGACTTACGTAGGTTAATGATTCTGCAGTTTTTGACAACAGATAAGTTTCTTTTTTAAACAACGAAGAAGCGCGTTCTAATAGAGGTTATCAAGCTTAACGGGAACCAGACCTGTGTTATGTTTTAAATCGGTGTATAAAGAATTTCGAATTTCGACTTGCTTAAAAAAAATTATAACTGTACGTAGAGCGCACATTAGTCCAGTCAAAATTTACATTCAAGTTAGCCAAAATTCGCATAGAGCTGAAAATTGGTATAGACGTTAAATAAACCATTACAAAATAATGAAATGTTAAAAATCCCCTTCGATCCTACTTCGGCTAAAAAATTTCGGCTTTAACTTTTTTTTACGAAAACTGAGAAATTTGATTTTTCTTTCTGCAGATTATGGATTTACGTATATGGTTTTAATTTCAACACGATACCTTCACGCGTTCCCGATATAGGTCTTGACACCTGAACTGTCTGTCCATCTGTCCATCTGTCCGTCCGTCCATCCGGACGAACGGACAGACGAACAGATGGACAGACGAACAGACGGACAACAAAGCGATCCTATAAGGGTTCCGTTTTTCCTTTTGAGGTACGGATAAAAATGGGATAAACCTGAATTTTTGACCTTTGACCTTGTTTTTTTTGCAGAAGTAGTAGTTTTTAGTAGTTTTCATTAGTAATGGTTTAAGGGAATATTTTACTTTATGCAAAGGGCATCGCAAATGATTACCACTTAAAATCAATAGAAGGTCTAAATTGATTGGGAAAGTGGCTATCAGAATGTTATTCATTAAAAGGTAGCCAGTTATCAAAGTAAGCCAGTTTCATTTACATAATCTGTTTACTCCGGATCTGTATATAGGTATAAGTCGATCATTGTTAGCTTTACTATCCCCCAGGAGCACTAAAGTGGAAAGCCAACGCGTATACGGCCCGAAATGGGTTTTAAATGCACAAAGGCTAGAGTTAAACGGGCACGGGTGTATCTCGCGGCGGGTTCATCGAGAGCATTATTATCCGATTAGCGCACGGGCGTTCCGAGCGCAATCTCGGGCCTCCTTCATCCAATTACACGAGTGTGAACCGAACGGGATTAGCCCTGGGAGCCGGAGCGGGCCGCGTCGCCGCGCGCGTTACCGCTCCGTGCCGTTCACTTGACACTAACTAGATTTCACTTGTCTGACCTCATTATTGTCTCCTGTTTTGTTAATGACGTCTCTGTCATGCCCTTCTAAAAATATGTATTCATTTGCCCGTCCTTTGTGTTATTTAGTTCAGATTGAATATAACATACTCGTTTTTATAAGTTTGATAAAAATAAAGCAATATCAAGATATCGGATACAATAATATCCGTTATCTTACTGTTGCTTTATTCTTATTTAAGATGTTACAATGCAATATGTTTTCTTCTGTAATTTAATAGAACATCCCCCATTCCTCGACCATGCATATAAAATAGCGAATGTACCCCCCCGTAAACAAATATTGTCGGAGCGTTCAAAGCAAGATAAGTTGCCACTATCTATTTCTGAGGGAGCAAAGCAACACTGGAAAGTGGTTGTTCGTAGAACTGAGTTGTTTCTTGTAACAAAGAGGGTAGAGCGGTCTCTTTGTCGTTAAGTGGCAGCTAGCGAGAGACGAGGCGGTGGGTGAGGGGGTGCATTTAGTGCGGCATGAATACCGGGTAACTGCACTTCGTCACTCGTCCGTCCGGGAGTAACAACCTGCATTACACCCCTTTGCAATCCTTGCCTGGCTCCCGCTTTTGCCCATCTGTGTTTTTGCAACATTCATTTCATTTCAACATTTTATTTGTTCTTCAAACACAAAAATAACCCAAAATAAGATAGAGCGACGATGTAGGCGTTGTCCAAGAAAAAAAAATGTCAAGTCCCAGTTTGGGCGCCACTTAACCTTTCCATACAGGAAATATAACCGCATTCGTTATTCCATTTTCGAATTGCTATTATAGCGTGATTAAGACATTAAGTATCATTAGAGCGCTCACAAAGTCATAGCCTTTATATACGGCTATTATATTCAATGCGGTCGTAGGAAAAATACACCGATATCCATTCAGATAAAGAGATAACGCTCATAAACAAGATTTAAGATCTGGAAGGCGATGTTAAATCGGGAAGTGCGTACGGCGAGCCGCAGAATTGCGTAATTACCGTAAAGGAAGTCGGCCGTTCGGAGCAAACAAAAACTGAGGCGAGTCGATCAGTGGCGGGAACAAAGGCGGGTGTAATTTGAAACAATCGGCGGTGGTGCAGAGCGGCCGGTGGCGGCGTGGGCGCGCGCCCCACGACTATTGATCTGACGAGCGCCACCCGCCTCCGAGAGGGCGGCCTCGCCCGGCCTGCTCGCCTCCTCGCCACCCGGCGAGCCGAGCCGAGCCGAGCAACCCGTATTTTAATTGCAAATCTGCCAGATAATGTGCAAATAGATAACGGCATTATACTCGGCTCGCTAACTAATTATGAAACGCTATCGAGACGCTCCCTGCGAGCTGCAGTTTTTAATCTCAATAAAACTTTTATAAAGATGTTAAAACGTCGATTTCTTAATTAATTTTCAAGGGCATAAATCGTTCCGTTGATGACTTAATTTCGAGTTTTAATTAGTTTAGAATTAATTTGGATCGGACACGGTTCTCGTAGGCAGACGGAGGCGGTGATTGTAATCTTTAGTATCGTTTTACATACAAATAGGCGGACGGCTTGCGCTCTCCTTTTCCCATTAGTAGTGGGCTCGCTTATTTCCCCATTTTCCTCGTCCGCAATCTCGGCATATAGGTAGGTTATCGTCCTTTGGTATTTTATGTTGATAGGGGTCTATTGTTATAATGGATGGTGTACATAAATGGCTATTGACGGTAATTATAAAATTATTATAATTATAGGTATGTTCAGCTTACTTTTTAATCGTAAGTTATCCTTTCTCAAAACATAGCCTATGTTTTGTCTATCCTATCCCTTTTAATAAACGCTGCATAAATGCTGAATGCTTTGTTTTGAAGACAAAGCATTCAGCATTTATTCAGCGTTGTTCAGCTCTTTACCCTTTACGTAAATAGATAAAAAAAATATATCTAGGCCATCTTAAGAATATTTTTGAAGATCTCGCGATTTAAGACCTACGTACCTTTATATTCTTTCAAATTATTAGGTCGTCTGGAGAGCGTACAAAGTCACCCGGTCGGTCCGGGTCTCCTGCACCTCAATGACGTTGCGTACATTTGTTTATTGTATCGCTAACTTCAATTACTTTTAGGGATGATTGGCCGAGTTGAGCGTCGAGCGTGTACTCTATAAACAACACAGATTAAAGCGATCTCCTTTACTATGTATTCTGTGGCCCGTTTACATTCTGCGTCATTGCAGCACAATTGATTTTTATTCGGATCTTGTAACGACAACGAATGAAATAAAAACACATTTGCAGATCTTAAAAGCTCTCGAACGGTTCTCTTGTAGGTATTCCTAAAGTTATGCTCGATCAGTTTTATATCTCAACTTTATGTTAATGTACCGTTTACGAGGCAGTTAAAAGGGCTCAACAAAGTAACGTTTGCCTTTTCAGCTGTGGGCACTGAAGTGGCAGTGCTAAAGAAAAAAATGAAGAAGCGGCCCGGCTTCCCGAACGTGAGCGTGTCCCAACTGATGGTGCAAAGGGAACGACCTCTCGCCGAGTTCAAGGTACGTTTGTGTGTGTTATTAAGTATTCATAGCCGTGATAAGAGCTGAACCGTTGCCAGCGAGCGGACGCGCTGCCTGCGCCTAAGGGCCTCCTTTTATTTGTTGTGCCCGCCGCGTTTGGCACGTTCAACGCTACACTGGGGTATTTGCGAGTGGAATGACGCTGACCGACAATCAATCAACTGCAATACCATGAATAGCTGATAATTATGCCAGTGGGATTGGTCGGCTTAACTTGTTTGTTGCGCAGGTTTTATTACACTGAATCTAATATTATTTTCTAGGTACTAACGAAATGCTGGATTTGAATTCACCTTGATTTGTATTGTCCATTGTCATTTATAGGCGATCGAAACAAGCGGTGTAACGACGATCCTTTAGTTTCAAATCATTTAGATACCTAAAATTCTATTTGCCTACTACGGTAGTCGTGTTGTACTCTGTATTAATGCCGACGTCGCCGCAATGCGTCAACAAGAGGCCATTAGTGGGGTTTTTATAACCGGTACTAAATTATTTAATGCGCCGTTGAGTAATGGCTTAATTTTCAAATTTCAGGAGTCGGAAAGCCGCGATATACCTCCTCGAGTCGGCGGCCCACTACCTACTTTCCCGCCGCATAATATGCCGCCGTCTCTCCAGCAAGATGATCTCAAACAAGACATACACGTACAAAGGAGCGCTCACTACCTCACCGTCAACAACGGCTGGATCACCCAACAAAACGAGGGACAGAAGCCGCATCAAAACATCACCGTCCCCGTGAACCAGCCGCCTCCCGTAGGCGTGCCGGTGCGCGGGGCCAACGGACAAATCATCGGCGTCAACACCTGCTACAAACATAACTACAGAGGCTCTCTACCGCCAGAACACGAACAAAAAGAAGAAAGAAAAGATGCTACTATACAAAACGCCCAGTCCGTCAAACAGATACAGAACAGCAACAAAGAAGAAGAGTCGCAAATATTCTGCGGCCTCAACCAACCGCTAACGCCAGAAGTCATGCAGAAGATAAACGAGCAACAACAAATATTCATTCAACAGAATCAGAAACAGATCGAAATGGCAATGAAGGGATATAGGAACCAGTTGACGGAGAACGCAAATCAGAGCAAGTCTCAAGGGCAAAGTCAATTCACGCCGCAAGGTCAGTTGGTGATACAGAACGGAGCCGTCGTAAAAACGAATCCGGCGAAAACGCCGCCCTGGCAAGTCAAGAGAAACGATAGCTGCAGCTCAAACAGCATGACTAGCCCGAATCCGAAGCTCCAAAAGCTAGAAAACGCTGACTACGAAGAGTCTAATGCGACGATGTCGGAAGACTCTTCGAGCTCGTTTAGCTCTTTCTCGAGCAACGAGCAAGGCGCGAATCAGGGCATGTGCTCGCGAGTGCCGCCGTTACCACAGCACTACAACATGCTCGGCCAGCAATGGCCGCCTCTCGACACCAACAAGAAAAAGGGCAAAGCGAACAAAGGAGGCAAGAAGAAAAACAGCACTGTAGATAATAAAATTATCTCCTTCGGCAGCAATGGTATGCGACTCATTGAAACGAAAGGCAGCGGTTCCGATGAAATGGCATCTAACAATGTTCCGTCTTTCATGGACGACCCGAGTGGATATCTAGCACAACAAACGGTCTTATTGAACAATACAATATCGCGGCAAGTCGGTATGAGTGCCACTTACGATGGGCAGTTTGACGGCTCCAATACTTCCAATTACGTTCTACAACATCAAAGACAGATGACCAAGCCGGGCGAGATCCCGAACGTTTACCGAAACAACCACGCGAATAGTTCCCCTTCGCCAAACACCACTCCCGACAGCAGCGTCCTCTCGGATAAAAGCGCGGAGACCATTCAATGCTGCAAGGGATGTAACGTGTCATCGAAAGGCAGCAGCCCAGAATATATCGAGAATCAGATGCGAATGAAGTACATGAAACACAATATGATGTACAAAATGGACTCCGAAAACAACCTTTCCAGTCCGAAACACGGTTTCGACGATAGTCCAGTCACGTCTTCCACTTTCATCGATAGGAATCAAGCTGGTAACGACAGTCGCAGTCCGATCCAGGCGGGGACGGTAAGCACCAGCAACGTGTCACAGGAAACGCTGCAGCCGCCGGAACCCTCGCCGACGTCGTCAAACAGTTCTAGAAGCACGGACACTCCGCACAGCGGCACTAACTCGCAGACACCCGGCGCCTACCTCAGCCCTGCATACACCAACACCTGTCGTGACTTCAACACCAACCCTTCCACTCCGGCCGCACTCTACCACTACAATTCTCCAGGACCACCGAACGCCTCTATATCCGGCACGCAAATGATGCACTTCATATCGAACCATAACGTGAACAAGAACCTGATGGAGGTGGACAACATATCGATGGTCGGGGTGAGGCCGTCCATGAAGCAGGAGACGTACAGGCCAGAGTTGAGACGGAAGGTCGAAAACTCGATGCCCGGGTACTGCCCTCCGCCGCACATGGGCGGCGGGCCCGCACACTCCTTGATCCAGGCGTGTTACATACAAACGTTCGTGACGACGATGGCGAGCGGATTTTCGGTGACGCGGGATACTGTCACTTCAGTACTGGCGGGAAAAGCTGGTACAGTGACCACTTCTATTAACGCGTCGCAAGCCAATATGTTCCGGTCGCCTCCTCCGCCAAGCGTCAACCTCGCCACCGCATACGCCATCCCGAATAACCAACCCGACCCGTTCTTGGACTCGGTCAATCTTCCAACGAGCTACCCCCTTCATATCGCCGGCACCACCGCACAGAATATGATATCGAAGTCGCCGCTCGAAATGGTGCAGAACGTGATCAACTCACCGTCCAAATCCGAGCCGAGTGTCGGTCCGACGCAACAGAGGAGGACGACCCCCGGACAGATATTAATATCTTCCACGGGACAGATTATAGTATCGAATGAGCAGATGCCTCCGCCGCCGCCCAAAGCGACCACCGCGAGTACGACTTCGCAACCGCAAACGCAAGGCCTCCAACAAGTGGTGAACCAACCGACTGTAGTCGTGAACACCCTGCCTGCACCCTTCGTGTTACAACCTCCGGTTATGGCCGTCGACGGGCAGGTCGTGCAACAGAACACTGTCCTACCGCAGATAGTGACGGGCGGCATCGTACCCGGACCTTCACCCGACACCTCGCGACAGATCGACATCAAGACCCAGAGCTACGTGCACGGAGTGGCCGTCCTGTCGCCGGAAAGCTTGAAGAAAAGGAGCAAGAAGAAGAAAAGCCAACCGGTGACGAATGTTCTGCAAATAACGGCGCCGCAACAGAACAATATAATGGTGCATTCCTCGCCGCAGCATAATACCAGCTCGCAGTTCTCGCCGCGCGGCTTTCAGCTCTCGCCCAACAATAACATGTCACCGACGTCCGTGCTACAAGCCCTCACGATAGTCCCCGGGAAATCGGGCACTTCAGCACATATCGTAATGAATGGACAAGGGAACGCCACCAACTTCGGATCGCAACAGATCATCGCCAACACTTCCCCCTCACAACAAATCAACCTCTTGCAACCCGTGAATCTGATAAACAACGCGAGCGGGGTCATGCCCAACTTCCCGGCGTTCCAGCAGTTCATAGTTCCGAACTTAAGCGGGATGGTGATGACGGCGGACGGCGCCATCATCCAGGACAACTCGACCGGCATGCCGATGCAGCTGCAACTGCAGACCGTGAACGGACAGAACGTGTTGACACCCGTCCAGAACCAAGGCGTGTTCACGGGGACTAACGGAGGGGTCGTACTACGAGCGCAGAACCAGCAGGGGAAGATAATCCAATCGCAGCACAGCCCCGGCGCTCAGTTCCTATCGCCCAACAGTCAGATGATGATGAACAGTCCCGGTTTCAACGGCCAACTAAGTCCTCTGCTCGCTAATTTGAGCCCGACCAGCGTCACTTTCAACGGACAACGGCCGAGCGTCCAAACTCAAGAATTCATCCAGACCAACCAGATGGGACCCGCTCTAATGGTGCCGGTGTCGCCGAAACGATCCGCGCTACCTAACACACGCAACTCGACCTTCGTACAGAACACGACGATAGTTCAACAGCAGACTACGTTGGTGTCCAACTCAGCGCCCGCGCCGACGCCGCGGCTCGGTTTACATCCGAACATACTGCTCGCGAATAAAACGCTCAAGAATTATGCGGATACGGAAGAGGATAAACCGGAAGAGCGATGCGAGGAGGGGTACGCGAAATTGGTGGGTTGCGTAGGAGGGGAGGAGTACGGGGTGCGTCACTCGGTATCGACGCAGACGCTGGCGGGCCGGAACAAGTCTCCATCGGTGTCGGGCAGCTCGCCTCCGGACACCACCACCCACTCGCCGCTCGGCGCGCTCGACTCGGAGCGGTACGCGCAACACAACTACGCGGATACGACCACCAAGTCGCCGGAACCACCGGACGCTAACTCATCGGTAAGTTTACACACACCTATGTATTAAATTTATTATGAATTTTATTTCATCTATAAAAATAGTCTGGATGGAGAACTATCGTGGCAAAAATGGAAACTATCTTTTCGATTGAACAAAATAAGGACAACTGCGCCATTGTTCTCGAACAAAATAATGAAATAAGCATAGTAACACCCTAAATGCCACACATAGTTGCCACGTTACTTTTCTATCTTAACAGATTCTATGTTATGTTCAGAATGACAGAATCGTATCTGATCCAATGGGTTGTGGTAACCGACGCTAGGAACAGTTTGTGATATTACTAAAACACTCGAAACTTTTCTTAACCCATGATGCAAAAAGATGTTATAAGTTTGATACGCATATCTATTTGTTGCACCGGTTTTCCTAAATTGATGAATCGACTTAATTTTTTGTCTTTATAAGATGATTCGATCGAGAGTGTTCTTAGCTATTGAAAATATTCTGTTTATTCAGCCGTTTTCGTGTCGAAGTTTTAATTCTTCTAGATGTATCGACAAACCATTAACTTCCCTTATGGTAACCGACGGTGTGGCCGAGTATGGAGCTTATGGCTGAAGAGGATGGATCTAGAAGTAGTCTATTATATTGCACTCTAAATTTGAAAGTTCCATTTTTTATGTAGGTAGTTCTGAGGAAACCGAGTAGACAGAGTATAGGCATGTTACGAATCAAAAGCGTTGACCTCGAATGTGCGAAAGTCAATTTTAAGATCTGTTTAGGGAACCCACCCCGTCGCGGAGCGCGGATTTATCTAGTTATTTTATTAATGACGGGGTTCGTACGGTTTTTTTCATTTCAATGAGAAATTGGCGTTAGTGTGATGACTTTCTGCATGCCCTATATTTAAGACGGTGTTGTCGCTCGATCTCCCATACAAATAGGAGAAAACTTTTTTTTTAACCCCTAAACATCCACCAATTTCGATTATTCTTTTTTATCTGATTTATATCATAAATGTCTACTGTTTACTTTTTTCTGATTTCTTTATAATGCCTAATTTAAAAAATGACAAGTTTCAATTTTGGAGAAAGCAAACCGTACAGACAGTTCCGGGGGTTGAACCATACCGTTAACGGTTCCGCGGCTCCAACCATATAAAAAAAGATTTATCGAAATCAGATAACATTTAAGTGTAGAAAACGAAATTTACTGTCAAAAGATCGCACGAAAAGGTTTATCTTAAGAGAAGTGTAGTCACTAGATCTCCCACATAAATAGGAGAAAACTGTTTTCTACCCGTAAACATTAACCGATTTCGATATTCTTTTTTATTTCATTTAAATCATTAATATCTACGCATCCACGGTTTGCTTTTATGAAATTTTGAAAATCAAAAAAAATAAAACTTGAAATTTTGGAAAAAGCAAACAATAGATAGTCAGCCATTAACGGTTCCAACCATTTAAAAAGGGTAGAAAAAAGTTGTTCTCCTATTATATGAAAAACTCGTAATTTACTGTGAAAAGATCGCGCGAAGTTTCTCTTAACGTGCCACGTGTCGTGTCAGTAAGTGTTTGTGTTGTGTGGTGTCAGGCGATGGTGCAGTGCGTGTCGAGCAGCGAGCCTGACATGGCGGAGGCGCGCGACCTCGGCTGGCACCCCGCTACCGCAGAGTTCGCCGCGGACGGCGACGCGCACGCGCGTACGCACACGCACACACACACGCACACGCATACGCACGTGCACAGTGAGTACGCAGTACGATTACTTACTTACATTGTGTTAGGACACGCAACGTAGCAGCAGCAACAAAGTGGACAGAAGACTGAAGCGGCTTGTATGAGACAAGTCGCAGGAAGATGCTAGCCCCTTCCGAGTTCCAACCAGTCTTTTTGAAAATCCATGGAGGATGCCTATGATAGATAAATAGATAAACTCATTATTATTACACACCATACAATTTACAATCAATAGATTAATAATTAATTTATATTGATTGTAAATTAATTATTATTCTTAATTATTAAGAACTTGTATAACGACTGGCTGCCTTATCGTTAATAGCGATCTCTTCCAGGCAACCTTAGGATGGAGAGGAACGAAAAGAAAGTAAAATGACGGGGCGTGCAGAAATAGAAAGGGGAGAAAATTCAACTATGTCTAGCAGTGGACTTCTTGTGGCTCAGATTATGATGATGAAGGCGATTTTTGTCCGACTGCCGTAGAAGGCGGAGAATAGGGCACGTTACACCATATTTTTCACCAGCAAGAAACTTTTTCACTTTAACGTTGTACATTCCAAAGTTGTGAACCTCAAGAATTTTAATTCAAATTCAAATTCAAAATATTTTATTTAAAGACTTCTTGGTCCAAAGTGTTAGTAACAAAATATAAGGGCTTAAAGCTACGGTTAGTACTTATCCTAATTACATTTACAAAAAATTTCAGCGAGTCACTCAATGCGTCATGTACTTGCGAGGCATTTCGGGCGGAAACATTGTCCGCATGAAATGCTTCAGTACAGGCGCATTGAGGTCTTCTGACACAACTTTAACTAACTTTAATGAATTTCCCAAAGTGCTGACATAAAAATTTCGTTAAATCTGTTTTTTTTTTAGTTTCATAGATATAATTTTTGTAGCAGTTAATTCAGTACTTTCTATTTAATAAAATAAAAATGACAATCGATTCTAAACATCATAGCGACAAGATCAAATGAAATTAATCGAAATGTTAAATTGCAACAATCAATTTTTCTAAACCCGGTGCATATAGTTCGAAACTGTGAAATCACGGATATATTAAAAGGGGATCATTCATACCTAAGTCGCTTACTTTAGGGCTCCTATCTTGTGTAACTCCGTACTCGGATCATGGCAAAGGGAGATGAGATTTCGTACATGCCATTTACATTGCACATGTACTTTTATTAGATTCATCATTCGGGTCCTTAACAAGCATCCATGTACGAACACTCGCCTCGCCGCGCAATTTGGTATAGAGATAACAAACCATTTACCCACGTGCTTCTGTGCTTCCAGATAACATGATAAACCACATGCCTATGATGCGTCAGAGGCACAACCCGGTCGAATCAACCGAAACACACTACCAAGCCATGAGCGTACCACAAACCCCAACAATACCCACAGAGTACTATGAACGTAACACATACAAACGGAAGAACGATTTCGGCGACGGTTCGACCTACAGATCGGACAAAATAATGCGCACAAACACATACAATATACACTCGAAGGATAATGAGTACGATTTGGGAGTGGGCTCGGATAAGCCGCAAGTGAGGCACTATCGCGCCTCTGGCTCGAATTCAGACGGCGCGTCGTTGCCGAAAGTGTTTGACAGACATAATTTAGGTTCTAGCGATGGTGAGTACTCGCTGTCTAATACAATGCTTGCAATCTGACCTTAACACAGCTCGCATCAATGAGGCGTTTTCTCTAAAAGTATCGACGAAAACGGCTCATTAAAGTATTGTAGGTGTTCAATTGAAACTTTAAACTATTCTAAGGAACTAATGTCAATGATTTCGCAGTTGACGTTGTTTTGCTATTGTTTTTATTCATTCTTTTTGTGGGAACGCTGTGACGTCAAAACGGGGACCACTTTTTGTGGGTAATGGTTCTCATAAAATTTTTACCCGATAATTTGAGTTTCTTGTTCAAGGAAACAAATATTTTGACGTGTTAAACATGATCCGTCTTACTTATAAACTCATAAAATCTTCATTCACTGAATAAGGACTTGTCACTATCTGTCAGACGGGAACTCTCACGCGCGAAAACGGAACAAAACACTGTTTAACTAAAATGCGCTTATTCGAGTTTATAAGTTACACGGGATATTGTAAAGTAAATGGCATCATATTACATTTTATATGAGTCTTAATCCATTATCCTAAACGGGAATATGTCAATTAAAAAACTAGTTTTTGAGGTTACAGTATTTCCCACTATAAAAATTTGAAAGTATTTAAAAATACATATGAATAAGCAAAAGGAAAAAAATATTAAAATCATTTTCGTGTAATAGTTTTCAGTTTCGAATGAAAGTTAATACCTACAAATTTCTTACATAATATTATATTGTTTAATTCCGGATCAGTTTGGCTTAATTTTTGCAAACGATGCTGATCTAATGATGTGCACTGTTATCCTAGTTATAACAAAAGTTGGCGTCTGTTGTGTTCTTAAACTGACTTTGTTTTCATCTTTTTAAAACAGCTGCGAAGACAATTTTAAAACTCATTATGGAATGTGTAACAAAACTGGCGCCAATGTCAATGTAATTGAAAAATATATGCCTACCTAGTAAATATTTTTAAATGTGGCAAAACTATGTAAAATATGAAGCAAATACTGCAATTCAAAATGTAGCTGTTCCTATTATGCCAGTTCAATATAACTTATTTACTCTTCTTATATGTCACTTGAAATGGATCAGCACATTACTGTTTAGGGCACTGAACTCACTACTTTCAATTTTACTGTCCTTATTTCCATGTACAAAGCTTCCGACCTAACTCACTATTTGATGCCCTGAGGTGGGTACTGCAGCTGTCTCGCTCGCACGTGACATATTTTTTACCAGATATAAACTATTGAATGTATTTTTGATAAAACGCAAAAGTCAAAGTCACGAAAACAGTATTAGCAAATATTCAGGACAATTGTTTATTTTTGATAATCATGCTAGATTTGTAAATAAACGCCCAATAATGAAATTTTGGTGTCTGGACGTTTTATTTTGATCAAAGACAGTATAAAAACTGTTCTGAATATTTTGTATTACCGTTTTTATCAGGCTAATGTTTGCATTATTATCAAAGTAGTTTCAATAATTTTATATAAAAAAAGGGTTTCGTGCGAGCGAGACAGCCGCAACACCCATCCCGAAGCCTTAATTCTGTCAAATAATATGTCTGCCATCGAAGAATCTGTCGCCAAGTATAACAAGGACCATCTCACGCTTCAGCCACAGCTAACAAAATTCCAAATTTATCATTATGTTGTATCTTGCATTGGTTGTTGGATTGAATCCGTGTCACGGCAGAACTCGTCGCGGGGGATGTATACAATGTTGCAATCTTTGTTCCTCGCCGATATCGTACTGGGCCAAATGGAAAATTATCTCTTAAGTCAAAAACAATCATGCTCGCTTCTTTATTATTTATTTGTCTACCTTTGCCTATTCCGATAGGGAAAAA
Source organism: Lycia hirtaria (assembly GCA_947563715.1). NCBI lineage: Eukaryota > Metazoa > Arthropoda > Insecta > Lepidoptera > Geometridae > Lycia > Lycia hirtaria. Next base: position 3,741,283 of record OX387379.1, read on the forward strand.
TTAACCAAACAAAAAAAATGTCTATGGTTTACGTTCAGTATTCTTAACATTTTTTTTGTTATGATCTTTCTTATAGTGGTTGTTTGTAATAGTAATGTAAATAAATATATTAAAATTTTCCATGTTGTTCCCTGTACGCGACTTAATAATGTATTTATCTTCTGCCTCGCTTGTTACTTACTGCTTTGTCGTGTTGTATACCTTTCCGGCGACAGGACGTGCAAAATTGTTTTTTTTTTTTATATTTATTACTGTGATATGACATCACGGCTACGTCATAATGATATGTATTGTGGTATATTTCAGCTTCAACATAATCGATACTATTGGTAATTGGTTTCTTTCGGTTGGGTTAATACAAGATACAGCTGTTTGTAAAAAAAAGGTGTTATGGAAAACTAAATATAAATATAATAACTGAAAAGTGATGATGTGGACAGTTCTCACTCCCCGGCTTTCTGTCGCTTTCCATTGCACCGTTCGAATGTAACAATAAAAATTGGCTCACAAATTGGATAAACCATTACTAACGCATCATTGTAAAGCCATCATCATCCATCTGCTCGTCGTAAGTAAAGCACTTAACTCATTTTACGATACTTTGTAAAATACTTCTTTGATGTTACAAAAAAGTACATTTAATTCATTTTTGTAAAGTCTCCTGTTTTTAGAGCTTATAATTTTGTAAATGAGAACGATAATTGATAACCAGTCCGTTATTATTAACCACATTATAAGAATCGAAAAGAACATCGGCAATATCCCAAGTAAAATGGGTATTTTTTTTCTGTCAGGTTTACAGATTCGATGTACTTTTTTTAAACTTCTCACTTATCTGCAATTATTAGCGTTTAAGCAATATAATTCCTTTAAAAAAATATATATATATTAAGCTCCACCCATATTGTGGTAACCACATTTTGATATATTCGTGTGTGGTAAGAATATTCATAGTGGTGATGGAATCGCGGTGGAGGCGTCACAGTTACATACGAGATACGTCCGCTCGCCCACCTCACGCAGTATACCGTCAGCCATTGCGGCCGCATTACACTCGCTATACGCTTATGTCGTCATGGGTTTGGATCACGTAATATTTACTAAAAAATAAAAGGGAAAAACCGATATATAGATGCGAAGAGTTCGGACGAGGGCGAGCCGAGTGTGGAGCGTGCCGGCAGTGAGAAGGTGTCAGACAAGGGTCGGCAGTTCGAGGTCGGGCAGGTGGTATGGGGCCCGGTGCGCGGGCACGAGTCGTGGCCGGGCGCGCTGACGGCGCGCACGGCGGACGGCCGCTGGCGCGTGCGCTGGTTCGGCGGCGAGCGGCCCCCGCCCCCCGCCGCGCTGCACCCCGCCAGGCTGCTCACGCTCTCCGAGGGGCTCGAGGCGCATCACGCCGCCCGCACCAGGCACCGGAAGTGAGTCACCACACGCCGCCACCGGACTCTACTACAATACGGTCTAGATAATCCGAACATCCTAAATGTATGTGGTTATAATCAAAATATCTTTGCAACGTTTGGATTGCAGTAAGTAGAGTTGCCAACACTATCATGTTGCGTTAAGATTGTGTTATTGACTGTTAAAAAATGCCGTGGCGAGGCCTTTTTTGTTTTCGTGGAAGTTGAAGCAACGCGGCGAACTAGAAATAGCTAATTGGCAGGGGTTGCATATAAAATTAATCACACGCAATACTGTGTGTCACTGAGAGTTACTGGCAACGGGCACAATGGGAAAGAGTTCGTTTAGAATATAGATACATTCGGATTATCGAGGCCCAACTGTAATATATCTGGCCTCGATTACACCCCAATAAAGACTACAGTGGTCTAATAATATATCTATTATTTAGCAAAAATCTATTGTGGGATGGTTGAAATTTGAATGTCTCAGCGATAAGTCTAACCGGCAATATACATTTTTTATTGTTTAAAATAATCATGAATAACATCACACTTTGAATGGTGATATATTGTAGAATGCTAAAAGTATGACGCATAAAACTGCTTAATAAAATCTAATTTACCTAAATGTAAAGGCGTTAATCGGAATTTGTCACTAGTAAAAATTGCCACGAACGGGCCGCTGATTGGGCAATATAAACTGTCAGTCAACCGCCAATCAGCTTTCCGTTCCTGACAAACTTGCTCGCAACGAGCTTCGATGAACGCCAGTCAATCACAAGGGAAGGGACCCTAACAATTAGTGAGAGATTGTTAGCTGGGGTTTAGTGTTGCTGTTGTTGAAAATTTGACTTGAAGGCTCTGTGTTTGTAGTCTAATTTTCATTGTTATGTGTTTCGCGTGACGTGCAAATAGTTATAGAGAATAATGTCCCTGGATCGTCTAGAATGTAAAATGTATCGAGTGTTAAGATCTATTGTCATTCTATATGATATTGAGATTCTATTGTCACATTGATCATTCTTTATCGCCACTCCAAGTACTTTTAGGTGTGATCGAGGCTTAATACAGAAACTGCAGTCTATAGTTTCAATTATATGACCAATAAATAAAATTATCGGTGTTATAATTGAATTTTCACTTAGTTATTTAACTTTAATCTCGAGTTAATGTTTTGTCTAGTTGTTAGATTAGGAATCGTAAAAAAGTATGTTTACTGTCGATATTTGGTATTTTAGGAAGTGTAGTATTAACCCAACCTAAAGAATATTTTTAAATTTTGTTCTAATTTTTCTCTTTAACTTTTAATCATAAAGTATAAATGATGTGAGCTGTAAGTGTCGTGTGTAGAGATGTACGTGTACATATTTTAACGTTTTTTTTGGTTGCTATAACAGGAGTAGAAAACTAAACACGCTTCTGGAAAACGCGATTCAAGAGGCAATGTCAGAATTGGATAAGAAGAGCGAGCGGAGCGAGGACGTGCCGGCAGAAGGCACGAGCGCCGAGCCAATCCCGCCGACACTGGTGGCAGATACGCCGCGACGCGCTAAGAAACAAGACAAAAAGGCTAAGGACAAACATAAAAAGAATCCGGTGAAAATAGCGCCGAATCCGAGTAAAGCAGGTGAAGGAGCGCGGCTGCGGAGCTCGCGATGACGTCACAGCGCCCTCGCCGCTTCACGACTTCTCGTATCGGCCCTCATTGTCTATGACTGTATCAACTCGAAAAGCAGATTCGTTTCTCTATGGACTCTGTGGAATTTACATGAAATGGTGTTGACATCTTCATATATGACTTTCTAAAGTCTAGGCTCCCTTACCTTTCTTATATTGTAAATAAGAACGAACAGCCAAATGAACAGCCAAAAATTGAGAGCTTGTGATTTCGAATTAATCTGTCATTGTTTTGTGGTTGGTTAGTCGTTGCTTTTATATTTTTGTTTATAATATACGAAAGGTGAGAAGTTCAGATTATACGTAGATTTCACTTTTATATTATTTCACTGTTATCTACTAAGCCACGAGCTATCGCTTACGTCGAAAGAGATCTAGAGCACTTCCGAGTTATGAGTTTACATGTTGAATAGGGCTCCTGGACCTTCCTTATTTTGGACAAATTATTTGAAGACAGAAAGTTTGTTGAGATGTTCCAATCTAAAATTGCGTATTAGCATTTCTAAATAGTGTCGTTTAAAACCAATATTTTGAGAACGTTTATTGTATGGGTACTTGACCGGTATGACAAAATAACCATAATCTGGGAGTGGATAAAAATGGAGATGCTCCATAAATCAATTTTAATACCCAAGCCTTTAAAAACAAAAATCAAGACTTGATATACTTGTTGCAAGTCTCGATTGTACGCGGCTATTGATTGTGTGCGTATCTTGTTTATGTATATGTGGGTGTCGTTCATTCGGGCACACACACTAACGCAATGTACACAAATACTACACGTTAAACGCGCTCTCGTGCATTGCTACAACTATAGTATATTTATCTTTAATATACATAAATAGTGATTATTCGATGATTGTTTTTCATATTAGACGGAATCTTCACAAAGGAAAGAAGTCGTTTTACAATTTTGTATTGGAAATTTTCATCTAATTTTATTGTAGGATCACAATCCGCCTCGTCGATGTAGGTAGTTGTAAAAACTGATTCTTGCATCTTTTCACATTATTTAAATACGGAACATCACAAATTCGCTTTATTATCAAGGTGGAGACTAGATGGTGTTCGGCGTGGTTCGTTGTGATTGGTTTGCAACGAATGGGCCGCCGATTGGCCCGTTGGTCGAAAGCTTTAATCAACAACCAATTAGCGGCCCGTTCGTTGCAAACTGCTCGGAACAAACTCCGACGAACGCCGATCTGATCGATCAACCCAGATCAACCTATATCATTATAATTGGTAAAAATAATGCGTCATTCTTTATAAATGTTTAAATGTATGTTTAGCGATAACAGAATAGTGGGTGTCGCGTATAGGAAGGTATGTAGTTAGAACAATTATGATGAGATTCAATGTATTAAATCAATATAAATGTGTAATGTATTTAATACCAGACAGTGATTATTTACCATTCCGTATTATTATAATTTGATCACTGTACATATTGAATTTTATTAATCTTGAATGTGTTCGAGTTAGATTCCTTTAAAATTATAGATTCAATATCCAGTAAATCTATACTTATAAGAATAAGTAACAGTATATCGTCGTGTAATCGGTTTAAATAAAATTAAAATTAGATCGATTTTTAAATTAGTTTCGAGTATCAATATCATACAAGACCAAACCTATACGTCTGTTGCTATACGCGCATGACTTATTTCTAAGTTAAGCAACTCTATGTTCCCAATTTGTGTGCATTCGATATTGAATACGTAGTTTTAAAGGAGTTCAGTTCATGTTGTGTCATTGGTACGAAATTATTCAGGGCGTCGCGTTGGTGGTTCCTATAATATTTGTACAAAATTCTAATGTTTTTGAACGGTATTCGATGTTTGGCGAGTTATAGCTATAGTAGATGTATATTTAGACGTAAGCGGCGCGTACGATTTTAAATCTCCGTCGTTGCACTTCTGTGTTAGAAATAAGTGACATTTATGTCGTCATAGTTTTCACAATATCATATGTATTAAGATTAAATAATAATAATAATAATTAAATAATCTAATACGGTGTCATCGATGTGTTGTACAATTCTAGTGAAACGTGTAAATTGATAAGAAATTATGCTATATAAATATTGTAAATCGTTTATTTCGTTTGTTAGAACATTTGATAAGTATAACATGATTTCTAGTCAAAATATTGAGCATATTATTATGGTAGGTTATTATAGAGGACGTAATTGACAATAACACTGGCCTGGGGGCGGCCGCGGCGACAGCCGGGGGCTTCTCTTGTCTATGGAATAAGTACACTATACTCTGTGTTTTTTTCGTCGTCAACGTTTTGTGTTTTGTGTCAACGATGTAAATAACGATGAGAATTTAAAGCGTTAACGTTGGCCAAATCGTTGACAACATGTTAGTCTTGATTACGAAAGTATGAATTGTGATTGGTCGACATGCCGCCATTGTTGTTTACTTCATTGCCCATGTAAGAAAACACAGAGTTTACATTATTATTTTCTACATTGCGCTATACTTGTTTGCGTTAATAATTTTATAATTTTGTTATGGTTATATTATAATTATAATTGATAGATAATGTGCAGATAATGAGAATGCGTATAAATACCTGCTCGTTAGATAGTTTTTTTATATTATAAACGATTATAGTTAATATGCTAACAACATCTTAAGGTGGTTCGATTTCCATACAAATGTAATTTTAGCAATCATGGTTGGATATAGTATAGATTTACAATGAAGTGATTACGGTTAGTTTATTTATTAATCTGAACTGTTTTCGTCAACAAATGTGATATGCCACCAATAAAGACCGATATTAAAGTTAATCACAATTTTTTCATTGTAAAAACTATAATCTTTTTCGAACATAATTGGTAAAATTACTTTTGTATGGAAATCGAACCAACATAAAAGTATTTTCTGTGTTGTGTGTGTGAACAAGCTTTTGTTCTACGACATTTTTCTACGAATTTTTGAGGCTATTACGCTTTACTTGCGTGTATTCTTAGTCGCCATATTGTATTTCTGATGACGTCATCTTTAACAAACTGAATTTAGAAGTGTATCGATGGCTACATCGTGTGTTCGGAATTATTTGAACTGATGGTGGGAATATTTTATAAAAATATGTGGCAAGACGAGCAAGACGCTCGTCTGATGTTAAGTGTCTCATTTTGGCTAGAGATTTTTCTGGAAGCATGGATATACAACTTTTATCTTGCTGGATCATTTAATTAAACATAAGTACATTCAAACAACAATACTATACTGGCTAAAGTTTAGTTATTTTATTTTATTTAATTTGTTCTAACATTGCCGCTGTTGTCTAAAAAGTGTCAGTATCACAAGAATTTTAATTTTTTAACGAAATGTATGAAATAGTTAAATCCCTATAAAGTTTAAAGTCGTAAAATGAAAGATTTTTACCCTTGACCCTTAACAGGTTGTTAGTGTACTACACATAATCCAATTAAACAGCTATAAATGAGTACTACATAGCAGCTATTACATATTGTACATTTTATACGAAATTTTATACAAATACTTACATTGAAACTTATAACGATAAAAGTATAATAAAGTTTACATAGGCCTACATTTTAAAGATAATAAATAGATGCGGGCATTCGAGATTCATTTTATCTTAAGGCGCCGGGGTAGGGTTGCAGCTATCTCATTCGCGCGCCAGTCCTTTTTGGATGTATTGAAAGTGTTTTTGATAAATATGCGAACGTCAGCTTTATGAAAACAGTATTACAAAATATTAAGAAAAAAAAATCTTTCGATCTAAATCATGTTCACCAGTTACTACTCTTTCCTAGGATTTGTTAGTTTATGTTTTTAGATCTCGGGGGGTTACGCTCATCTCTTATAGCGATGCAAAGTTGGCTCGCACTTGTTTTTATCTTGATTTTTCTGCAATTGAGAGTGTGAAACAAAAGCACAAATTTTAAATTGTGATATTTTTAATAATTACTTCAACTTTTGTGTCACTCTTTTAATTTCAGAAAAAAAAACAAGCTAAACCCGATGCGAGCTAACTTTCCATCGCTTTTAGAGATGTTTAACCCCCCAGTGCTCCAAACATGGAAACGTTCACGATTAAATATATATATATATATCGAAATATAATAACATTGTAATAGTGTTTTAAGTGGGGCTGAATATTTCTTCGTATATTTACCAAACGTAGGTACATTCAATAGTACCTATATATCGCGCGCGAGCGAGACGACTACGGCGGGTGCTCAGGCGCCTTAAATAAGTACATAACATCACTTAGATTATCACACTTCGTAGCTACGTAGCTATCTAAAGAAACTAACCTTGTCAATATTATTTTTTTAATTTATAAAATTAATGTTTTCACTATAAGTGTCGCTTATTGGATAAGTGTTTGATTTGTGGTAAATGGGAGATTATTTTGAATCATTTCTAAAATGCTTTGTTTCTCACAAGACATGTTCATATAATTAGATAATAAAATGTATCTTTTTTTTAAATCGTGTGTAGGTTCCTTGAGAACTGGGTTATTTGCTTCGACCATGTTCACGTAACGGGTTGCGGTTATCATTGAAGTTTAGACTTTAATTTTACTGGTCTAAAGTCTAATTTTCAATATTGAGACTTTAATATACGCCGAATTGGATCTTTCTTTGCCTCATAAGCATATTTGAAAATGTACATGTAATGTAATGTAAATTCCAGAATGTACTTAGAATATATGTGGTAAGACGAAGGTTTAAAAATAGTGCTACGTAAATCTCGTGAGTTGTTTTTATTTTACTATGTATTGTATTACATATTTAAAAATGCAATTATTAACAAAAAAATAAAAATATTTCAATGATGTTCGCAATATTATCCTTAATATTTCCTCTTACCACAGTATCCTACTGGAAATTAATATTTTCAAATATCTTGCTGAGCAAAAGAGAGGTCGGATTTGTCTTCTTTATCCTTTACGTGTCAATGATCGTATGATGCCCTAGGTTTGTTTTCAGCAGTTGTTGCTAGATTTACCTCGATGTTCGATATTCCTTGATCTTTGAATGTCTGGTTAATATGTATACCGTGGTATATCATGGGAGTATCGTAGATTACTGTTTTTATATTATCGTATTTTTAACCTTAGAGATTCCATTAAAATTTCCTAAATAGTAATTTTGACGCAACATGTCGATATAGTATTTAATGTTATAGATATTGTTATAGTTATATTGATAGGCAGATAGCACTCCCGCGAGATGGTATTATGTACATAATCGTACTGTAGTTATGTATAGTATTTTATTTCAATGAAATTAATGTTTTATAGACTAATATACAACATAAGATTATTTATTTGTTTTGCTGTGTACATATTTTTTTTCAATAAAATGTACCTGTTTTACTTTTTGTCTTTTGATTTTTAACCATGATTCATTCGTAAAAGGGTTTCATAATAAGCCCTCGTAGCTCAGCTGGTAGTATGTCTGTCTGCTAAGCCGTAAGTCGTGGGTTCGATCCCCACCCAGGACAAGCATTGTGTGATGAGCATGAATTTTTGTTCAGTGATTGGGTGTTGGTTCCTATGTATTTATAAAAAAAGTATATATATATTTCATCAGCCATCTAGGTAGTTCCCATAGTACAAACTTTGGTTACTTTGGGCTAGATAGAGTTATGTGAAATGTATACACGAATATTTATATATATTTTTTATTATATACTCTGTTCGTCACTACTGTATTAGATGCTAATATTTCTGGCTGGAAACTAAAACCAATAACTCATTCAACTTTGAACAATGTAATGTTTGCATACTATCTACTTGGTTGGCTTGCCGTTAACTGACTTGCAAAAGTATGGTACTTCTTCAGGTAGACTGCAAATAGTTTTATAAAGTGGTAAGGCTTGTAATACCCCGGTATTATTTAATTACAAAAATAAAATAAAAACGGACAAGTGCGAGTCAGACTTGCCCACCAAGGGTTCAGTACAAACTAGTTTGATAAATGGGGGAAATTATATATTTTTTTATATTTTCCTTCATAAACCGAAAAATATTTAAAAACCTGTTTTAGCTTGTGCTTGTGGCCACATGATACGGTTAAATCACTTAAAATTTTTGACCCTCCTTCTCTGCATTTGTGCCTGCATTTTTGACCCTCCTTCTCTGCATTCTCTGCCCTATTTGTGATTAAATAAAAAATGTAGTTTTCGGATTTTTTCCTTTATATGTAAGTACTATATGACAATGCTTCTTGCCAAATTTCACAGTTTTAGGTCAACGGGAAGTACCCCATAGGTTTTGATTCCATTGCGAGTGTCGAAAAATGTCGTATACCTTTTTTGCGACATATTCGGCTATATTTTTTTTTATGAAAACTGAGAAATTTGATTTTTTTTCTGCAGCAAGAGACTATGGGTATGCAATAATCTGCATTTATGGTTTTAATTTCAACACGATACCTTCACGCGTTTCCGAGATACATCCTTGACACCCGGATGGACGGACGGACGGACAGACGAACAATAAAGTGATCCTATAAGGGTTCAGTTTTTTCCTTTTGAGGTACGGAACCCTAAAAATAACGGTGCTTAATGTATTTACTTACTAAATATTGGTGGACATTTCACACAATTCTATCTAATCCAAACCGATCGATCACTAACGAATCCATGTTCATCGGAACTGCAGAGCAGTGTCTAGTCTCGTAGCTGTCTGCAAGAGAGTGACCGGCGATGCAATAGCGATGCGGCTTTACGACTGTTTTGTTGTTTGAAATTTCCTTTCTAGTTTATAGATAGATAGATAGATAAACTCTTTATTGTACACACCTTAGAAACTTACAGTCAAGATATTATATTTAAAATCTATAAAGGTATATAGTTTATATTGATTTCTTTTGAGTCCAAACTAAGCATAGCTTTTAGGAGTTTTAGGAATCTACTGTGGAACTAAGTAGCTGATAGAATACACATAATATACTTAGGTAAGTACTTTTTTCTTCCAAAATACATACTTATGATAAGTACATAGAAACAGCCAGACACAGAACAAACATCCATACGAGTCACACAAATTTTAGGGATCAAACCCACAACCTTAGAATTACCTAGAAGTTAGAACCTGCTTAGAAGGCAGACATGCAGACAACTGAGCTGCCAGGGGCAGTCAAAGGTTCTAAGTAACTACCTATTTATAGATAACAAATTGTAATGTGTTTGTTGTTCATATTGTACTGTGACTGTCTCCGCGTTCTAAATAGTACACTGGAGGAGCGACATAAATAAGTGAAGACCAAACTAAAGAGACCTCCTGTCTACCGAATATCGGAAGTGCATTATCTCGACGAGGTGTCCTAACAGAGTGGTCGTACTTATAGTAAACAAATTCCGGTTGGCAAGTTTAAACATTTCGTCGGCTGTAGCTCGGGAACTGCGCGCCCTATGGTCCGTGAAGATATTGCCTTCACGACTTATTGACGCATTGAAAGTTTCGTTGGCACGGAATCGTTTGTGAAAATGTATTGGCTTTTCCGTAAGTATTTACGTAATAAATAGCGACGCTTTGTTTCACGCAGGAAGTGCCCATAACATACGATGCAAGATGCAACTTGAATTGTAGACTTTTTAACTTTGCTACAGCAAAGTTTGAAAAATAACCATCCGCACAGATGAAAGAAAATTTTGACAGTTGACACAGACATCGGTAACTCGAATATTCAAGTTAAGCAACGTAGTTAGAGGATAATTGCATGTTGCTACAAAGCTAGAAAAACGTGTACATTTTGTTAAGTGTCACAGCTTATTTTAAAACAGAAATAGTTTTTCCATATTTTGGTGTTTGCACAACACCACGGCTTGGCGCGCTCTCTCATTCGCCCGATGGACAAACAAACAGGCCGAGATATTCTGGCAACTTGTCGCCGCTGGCAATATGTTCGGATTAAAAAATAATATCGCGCTTGTTTGCTTCCGGATACCGAAACAGGCATATTTTCGCTGGCATTTCGCTATTTATTCAGGTTCGTGGAAATATCGGCAGGGTTCACGCGTAAAATATTATATAGGTGCATGTATCTGGCCTATAAACCAACGTGAGTGACCCACAAAATTGTCTTTAATTTAGTGTTTGTGATTTGAAACAAAGTCTAGTTACTAAACGACTCTAATAAGCGTAACAAATAGGTTTTGTCTCGTCGAGATAATGACTGGCCTCGCGGCATGAATTTTCAAAAATACCGTTTGGAAACGATCGGCAACTAGTGACATTCGTCTTCGTTTTTCTTCATCATGGTGTACTTATTTAAATTAAAAATGTATACATACTGACATAATATGTATGAATACATATGATGTCAACAATGATATATTATTCCAGGTCTTCCTGTACGCAGAATATCGAATGACCATTAATCTGGTAGTTGGACGGGGGCAGGGCGCGCCACTCGCAAATGAATTCTCATTGAAATGAAGACATATGGAGTAAACATATTATGGTGACATTTTATTTTATTCGCCCACGGAAACCTGCCGGATACAGTTACATAAGGCGTCCGTTTTCAACTTAAACTACACCGGAGCCGCGAGACTAATTCTAAAGTTTTCCATCCTAACATTTTTCCGTCCACCTAATTGGGTTAAATGAAACGGGTGGTGCAGAAGAGAAGAGAAGAGCATACCTGCCTCGAAAGTTTGTGTTCGTAGCGAGAACTATTAGCAGGTAATGGTTCTCTAAGTAGGGCAATCTTTTTAATAAGCTAATGAAATTGTGTACGAATAAGAGTACCTAAATTAATGTACTTATAACTTAGATATGAGGATAAGGTGAAACAACTTCTTTTGAGTAGGTATTTACTTGTTGCGAATGCGAAAGCAGTAGAAATTAGCACTCAGTCTATAAGATCTTACCCATCTCCAGATTTGGGTGTTAAACAACTAGATTTTGGGCGCTACTAACGTCGTACGTGACGTCGACTCTCAACTTTGGTTCCTGTATTAAGTCTCGAGGCTCAACTGAGGCCAAAATCATTTTTAATAGAAATAAGGAATATAAAAACCTTGTCTACCCACTGAAGTTCTAAATTCTGTTTCGCAAATTAAGCACGCATTTTTCTATAAAGGGTCTCGAATACGAAGTAGGTATAAGAGGTCTTACCCACTTATTTTTTCGGGAACAACGCCGCCTACGCTACGCTACCCACCTATTTTGTTTGTTTAGCTTATTTTTATAGGTACCTATCGATATCTATCTTAAGTTAGAAAATGTATTTATATTTTCTAAACAAAAACTACGTATTTACGTAGATTTTTTTGGTAAATCTGATATGATAGAAAATTATTTATTTAAAATGTTATTCAGACTTCATTTGAACACATCCCCGTAGCTTTTGTTAAAGCTGTTTGGCATTGACGGGCATACTAAGTCGGAAAGGATTTGAAGATTTATTATGGAATTATCAACCGCAGCCTCTCTACAGGGTTGAGGATAAATCAGGTTATTGTTTTTAAAGGTCTGTTGTCATCACGGAACCATTACAGTTTCGTCATGTCTGTTGGTCTGTCCAACCGCGGCTTAACTAAAAGATTACTAGAAACTACTAGGTACTAGGTCAGGTTTCTAGTACTAGAGTACTAGAACCTCGAAAATATACATTTTAATCACGCCGACAAAGAAGTAAAGTAAAATCTTGAAATAGAACATTTTAGGATGCCTTCACCTTTAGTAAGCATGAATTGGGGATGATATTTTTGGTGTGGGGTTGGATAGGTACCTAATACAAAAATATTGCGATATTGTGCGGACATTCGAACTTCAAAAAGATGTCTAATATGACTGACCTCACAGCTCATTTGGTAGTATGTCTGCTTTCTAAGCTGTAGGTAATGTGTTCGATTAGGTTCCGTACCCAAGCTCAGGACAAATATTTGTATGATGACGTTTGTCGTCGCCGTCTGGGTATTTCAACAAAATTTTTAAGTACGTATTTGTAAAAAAATTATATAAATAACAGCGATATCGGTCCACCTTCTTGATGCGTCACTGCACAGAGATGGAATTCCTTGCCGCCATCTCTGATTCCTAAGAACTAAAATCTTGGCATTTTCAAGGCTAGAGTGAATAGATATCTTCTAGATCGACGAGCTCCATCTTCGGCATCACCGTCGCTTGACATCAGACGAGTTGGTGCCCAATTGTGGATCTATCTTGCGTAAAAAAATTATTATTATCACCTATCTGATTTCTAATGTACAAACTTACGCTCATCTTATAGAGTGATGAAAAGTTGTCTCGCGCTCGTATTTATCTTGATTTTTCTGCAATGTGGAGTGTGAGATAAAACTGATACTTTTAACATCACTTTAACTTTTGTGTTAATAGCAGAATAACCAAGAAACGGGCGCGAGCGAACTTTGCATCGCTATAAAAGTTGAGCGTAACCCCTCAGAGCTAGATGCCAATGTATGAATATGTCCACCAATATAATTACACCTACTTACGTACCCCACCACCTACGTTATTATTCGTGTATCCGACATTGACATCCTCAAATCTCATAAAACCGGAGCCCAGCGATTCAAAAGGACACATTTCTGTAGCAACATTTCCCTAATCACTCATCTATCTTTCATGAACAATCCTATGGGGCGATAGCGGAAGATGGGGGTTCGGTTTGAAGGGGAGGCAGGGCCCATTTGAAGTGGTTGCCAATGCGCTGTCATGTCACGTTATCCAGTGTGTTAGACCGGTAAGGGATGGCAAGTGCTTGCCGCAGACCGATTCCAGGATAAATGGAGGCGATGCTCGAACGGCCGTTTATAGGACAACTATTTACTGTAAAATATGGGGTTGCCTCGCGGCCGATCGATAGAGCCGACTCTGCGTGCCTACCGACCTACATTATCGGAAACGGACGGGAAATTAAAAAGAGAAAACTTTATTGTGCAGACGATATTTTTAACCGACTTCCAAAAAGAAGGAGGTTCTCAATTCAACTGTATGTTGTTTTTGTTTGTTCAGCGGTTACTCTGCCAATTATCAATTGGTTTGATGATTATTATGCTTATTGTTTGTTTGGTAGGTGAGAGGTGGTCTCATATAAATTTTATCAAAATCGGTTTAGTACTTTGGTTTTTATAATAATATAACTGAAAAAATGACATCCCAGTAAACGAAATGCGAATTTTGAAATCGGGGTTTTAACCGACTTCAAAGAAAGGAGGTTATCAATTCGACCTGTATGTTTGTAATATTGTCAAAACAGCACGGTTTTTCAGTTTTTTTAACTAAAAATGAGTGTGAAGGTTGACATGTATTGTTTCTGTGAAACAAAGTTCGATGTTCTTTTTCGAATCAAGCTTACATCATGAACTATACCAGGAATATCGTTTCAGATACTTGTGTGCTTTTGAACGCGACTCAAAAAACCTTTGTCTCAGATGTATAGGTAAATAGGTATGATAATGCATATCTATAAATCACAGAAAAACCTCTTACGTTTCACCTTTACTTGCATAATGTGTTTACTATTAATCATAAATAGGTCAATAACAAAGGTCACGGACCCTGGTGTCTGTGGAGATAAAAAAAAAGCCTTTACTTGCAAACCACCTATTTTGCAATGCGCCGTCACCTGATTCAGACCGATCATTTAATGACTGCAGTTCAAGAACATAGCTGGCAGTTCATAAGGCGCCCTGGCACACCAAAGCTTGTTTCTACGATTGACTTGCGACAGGTTCCTAACCTGCATTCATGCTGTTGATAGCTGCCACCACTGACAGCGTCTCGATGCTCTTGAATATTCGCACTTTATGATACACTTCCGCGCTTGAAACATTCCCGTTCCTCGTGAAATAAAATTTATAAATGATGTTCACGGTCGTCATTACTGCCAGAGTCGGTTGTTATATCAGGGACATTAGTCGGGGCCCCTAATGTGGTGTTGCGCCTGCTTGTGCCCCGGCGGCGGCGCGAGGCTGCTCTGTTTCTGAGATTTATCGTCGCGACTCCGCCCCGGACGCGACTCGCTACGTTCGCTCATTTTCAGGCAGTACAGCTGATGTTTTTGTAAGAAGGAGGGTTGTTTTAAACCAGTAAGTTTGTATGTAAGTTTACCTGTTCCCACATAATTTCGAAACTACTTATTACTATTTGCAATTGAGGTATTGTTAGAAACTAAAGATAATTTAAAACTATGTTATGTTAGAAGCGACTGTGATATATGTATATTACGCCACACTAAATTAAATATGCGTCATCTACAGAACATAGGTACTTATACAGTATTTTTTTTTAAGTTGCCGTATTAAGTATCATATGTTAGGATTCAATTAGCACATTACAAATATGTACATATAATTACGTAAATACACTATGCAATAAATAGGAATAATTTTATAATTTATCTATGTAAATACACTATGCAATATAATATATAATAGGAATAATTTTACAAGAAAAGTAGAGCATAAAAAGGACGTAGTTAAGACTTAGATTTTTAAGTATAGTTTGTTCTTTCCGTCTTCCTATCGAAATAAACCAACTATCGTCGATAATTGAGAAATGATTTGATAAAATGTAAGCGTATGAACAAGCAAATTCGAAGACGAAATTTTCTGAATACCCCGATACTGCTGCAGAGACGGGCGACCTACCCACTGAAAAAATAATGCCACCAAAGGGAAATGTTTCACGGTATCGTCTCTTTTAAACTTTTTTCGCGAGAATGTAGCCTATTTGAGAATTTAGAGTGCTCTGAGCGGCAGGTTTATGTCTACAAGCAGCCGTCTGACTTGAGGTCATGAAAAAGTCGTAAATGTTGCGTAGGTATCTAACCTACTGACTTGTACGAGAGGAATTTTCTGCTCGAGCGGCCGCGCGATCTGTGGAACATGCAAAATTTTACGATTCCTGCTTCAACTCCTCGCCTCTTGCCTTCTTATTCTGTTTTATGAGCACAGTTGTTAAAATTATAGACAATTACATCTGTGACAAGAAACATGTTAACTTTCACCTCTATATGCACTTTGTCAACCTCTTCAAACAAGTACCTAGATAGATCCTAACGAATTGGGTACCTAAGTAGATAAGTACTACCGGGAGCAATGACTTTCTATAACGTGGACGTAAAGTCTAAAATGAAATTCACGAATATAGTGCATTGGGTTGACCGATACTCATAGGTATACCAACAATGACGAACTTAAACATTTTGATATAAAAACTCTATGTCGCAGCGCTAAAGCCTAATTTGGACAGAGATGTTTATAGACGTCTATTTTACCACTTCGAATTATTTTCAAAATCGAAATTATTTTAATCGTGTAAAGGTTTTATTTAGAGCTCATTGAGCTTGGACGTTATTGAGAAATTAGGTGCACTTACTATAAGCATTTTTTACTATAATATGTTAAGATGAAAAAAGTAAGTGTTTCATTTAAGTGTTAAGTAATTGTAATTTTGTCTCGTGCCTTTTGAATCCATCGCTACGCTCGGAACCACTGTTAGGCAATCAACAGACGACAGTCAAATACATTTTTTCAGCAAAGTTTAAGTAATATAATTATAATTACTGAGCATCCAGGTTTTGACACAATGAGATACAAATCGGCTAGTACGGTGAAAACTAAAAGTTTTACCTTCAGAAAATACCTAAAGGCAAGCTTAGTGCTCCGGACACTACCTGTAAAATTTTGAAGAAAATAAACAAGTAGGTAGGGTAAACTTGCCTAACTCGTACTTGTTCCTAAAACGTACTCCATCAAGTTCTCGTAACGTGAAACTGCAGTGGCGACGCAAGTGCTACAAAATGGAACTACTAGGTCGTCTTGTTACGTCACCCAAGCAATAACATTACGCTGCTGTTCCAGTCAAAATTATTCAAAAAGTAAGTAATTTTGCTGTTTTCGAGTAATTTTTTTGATCAAATCTTAAGGTTTTCAATTTTGTTGATAGTCATTCATGTAAATTAGAAGTTTCTTGCTTAATTCTATACTTAGTTACGTTTTAAATTACAAGACGTATCGGCGTCAGTATGGCAGCCATTTGTTACGCGGCAAATTTAAAATCTTAGTTATCCTTGTGCTTAATTCGTACCCATCACTTTGTTTGATTTCGTACCGGTACGAATTGGGAATAACTGTTTATTTATTTATTTTTTATTTAAGGTTAACATGACCAAAGCGACAATTCAATACTTTCAATACAATAAGGACGAGGATCGTGTTGGGCACAAGATGTAGAGCCACCAGTTAGCCTCCATTGACAACATTGACATCATGTGTTTAGCCAATGGAAACCGTCAACAGATCGCATGATTCCAAAGTCAATCATACTCCTGCATCTTTGACCCCAGATAGAGAGGAGATTTCAAAGTCAGATTCTTCGTCAGCGTCACCATTGAAGAGTTTAGCTAATACTCTGCAAAATCACGGGGGTGAAGAAAATTTAAAGGTGAACAAGCATTCAAACAACAATGAAAGTTCAAAATTAGCAGGAATTCGGGCAGCTATACAAAGTTTTTCTCCATTGTGTAGTCTTCGTGAAACAAAAAGGGCCATAAAAAATAAAGCAACATCTCAATTACTTACAGAAAATCCGTATAAGAAAGAATTAAAAAATATGTCATTAGAGTTGAGAGAAAACAATGAGTCAGAAAAAAGCTGTAGTGTAGTAGAAATTTAGGTAGACAAAAAGTCGTCAAAAGGAAGAATTCAAAAGAGAAAAAAATTACGAAGAAAGCGAATAAAGAAAATGAAGAAGATAGCTGGTATTGTCCATTTTGTAAAGAGAATAAAAAAGACATGATACAGTGCACGCAGTACGAAACCTGGATCCACGAACTTTGTGCTGGAGTTGACAAAAATGCTCGTAACTTTTTTTGTGGCGATTGTAAAGAATTAGAAAATACAGTCAGATATGCGATCGATCATTAATATGATTGTTTTATATATGAGATGATTGCACAGGAGTCGAAAAATTTATTAGATTAGTTACACAATAATTTATTATTAATACTTGTGGGTATATATGTCAGTTGCTGTGATTATGAGACTGACTTTATTTATGGGATCTCAAGTTTGACATAGGGGTATGCGGGTACGATATAGGAATATACCGGTACGTTTTGAGAATAAATAGTCCTAAATCGTACCATTTCCACTTTTTTTTTAAACGTTTATTTCTCAGAAGCTATTGAAGTTAAAGTTTAAATTGTCATTTTTGTTGATTAGTAAATTAATAAAGATTCTTTAAATATCATAAGAATACTTTTTTCTTATTTATATTTCCAGATAATTGACATTTTCTCTTAGGGGGTACGAATAAGGCAAGTTTCCCCTACTTATTTATTTTCTTGTAAGAGCTTTGGCTTTGTTTACATAAAAGTTGGTATCCTATTAACCGCCTCTGAACTAAAATAGACCACCACATTACGATGGCGGTTTTACGAATTTCCCGAAGTTCAAAGAATCTTTAAATTGTTTAAAAGGCAAACTTAGTCCGTTTGGATAAGTATACCGAAAAGGAAACATGGCTAACCTAAAGGGATTATATTAATTACTATATGGGTATAAGGTAGGCAATACACTATCACTACCATTAACATATAAGACTTTTTAAGGGCAAACATATGATATGTGGCGAGAAATTTAAATTTCCTCAATTTAACAATCTATGATAAAATAAAAATTATTAATAATATCTTCCATGAAACGATGACGTTTTTTCGTGTTTCGAACTGTCCAATAGTAAAAAGTTCTCATCGAAATGAGTTCGATAAAAAACGCGAAGTACCTGTACCTAGTTAGATAAAGAGTAGGTATCTTAGTCCAATTCGACTTGCGATTCATTGCGTCGTAGCAAGATTCGTTATTATATATGTTCGCAGAGTGAGTCTTCTATATTATTCTATGTTATAGAAAACATCTATCTACATAATTATAGTTTAAAAACAAAAAAAAAACGACTTCAAAATATCCGATACAACGCGTTTATACGCGACTTGCAGTTCACTTTTCTACATACAATTGGATGATATTTTACCAGTTATTTTGTTATAAAAACCAAAGTAGTGCATCTATTCTGATAAAATTTGTATGGGACCACTTCTGAAGTATGATCTACCAAGTACAAAAATAATCATCAAAATCAATACGAGTCCAGATGCACAGCTGCATAAAATCCAGTCGAAATTAACTAGTCTCACGGGCGCCACAGCACTGGAAAACTCGATAATGTTCGTGGGTAAATTGAAAGCAGATCGGCTACTTAGATGTGGGGGCATCGACGGCATCGTTATTGCAAATTCGATTTCCATTCCATACCGCCGGCGAGTAAATAAAGGCTTACACTGCAACTTCACAGCGAGGTATGGTTAAAGCAGTATATGCAGTCAGTGCATGTTGATGCTGCGTTTCATGCCCCTATTCGCTGGCTCGGTGCCCGCTTTACGAGATATCGTCGCACCGAAATAATTAAGATACGTTTTAGGCTTACAAAGGCACGCTCGAGGTACTGAACTATTATTTCATAATCTTAGTAGCTCTTTATTGGCATTCTCTATGTTGCAAATGCAATAGAACATAAACAGATGGATCAGCCAAGTATCAGTTGGAAGCTTTTGAATCAGTGGACCGGCGAGCTGTGAGGTTAATCGGTGACGATAAACTAGCTGCCAAGAAGCTACTTATTCTCGAGCACCGCCGTAAAGTAGCATGTCTGTCTATTTTCTACAGGATTCATTTCGGGGAATGTGCGCAAGAGCTTCACGACCTAATTCCACCCTCCCCATTTCACTACAGGACTAGCAGAAAGTCGGCGAATTACCACCCATTTCTCGTTGAAATGCCAAAAATCCGTACTCAGCGATATCGATCCACATTCCTGTTGCGTACTGCACAAGAATGGAATTCGTTGCCGCCATCTCTGTTTCCTGAGACCTACAATCTTGGAATTTTCAAGGCTAGAGTGAATAGATATCTTCTAGATCGACGAGCTCCATCTTCGGCCACACCGTCGCTTAACATCAGGCGAGTTGGTGGTCAATCGTAGATCTATCTTCTATTAAATAAATAAAATAAAAATAAAACAGAAAGATTGCAAAGAAAACCTTTTTTGATCTTCGAGCACGAACTCAGACTCCGACATAATACACGAGTTATGGCGTGAATGTCAAGGAAACATGATATCGCTTTATTTTTTTTTTCTAAATTAGTGTTATTTTGAATGTTTGTTGTATTTAATTTGGTTGTATTATATTGTAGAAATCAAATTCAAAACTTTGTCTGTAAGTCGGTATTACGTGTAAGCTGAAAATTTTCAAGCATTTCAAACAGTAATATGATTTGTGCTATCCATAAGCTGTTGTTGTACCTACCTATGTGTTTGGATATTTTAAATGAGCTCCAATAAGTTTTAAGTAGTAATTTTTATTACTCTTAGTTTTACCATTATGTTCTTATTATGTATACATTCGTTCGTGTAGTTTTAAGTTTGTAAGTATTTAATTGAATGTGGCAATGTATATCGGTTGTCAGCGATGCCACTGGGTGCTGCCAACCGGTATTTGTTTTCGATATTTTAGATTTTTAGTCTGGGGTAGTTAGATAGTTTTTTTTTTGTGTGTGTAGTTGTAGGTAATAGGTAGGTATGGAAATTAACGTGGTTTTCACACATTTTTAAATAAAAACTACGGATCTGATACGGATATTGGATATTTCGGCTCAAAACAGACGTGAGTGACCCGTAGTTTTTATTTAAAAATAGGTAGGTAGTTAACATGTTTGTGGTAAATAAAAGCGCTTGCCTTTAAAATATAGCTACTAGTTTTGAATGTAGTTTCACTCACTATCCGTGAAGTATTAGGCAAAGCTTCAGCCTGGAACAATAAATCTGGCTATTGGCGGGCCGGCACTCGAGGCCCTGTATGCACACCACACGACATGGGGCTATTGCACAACGATCAATACTTGAACGGTAGGCTTATTTCAAACCGGACGCCGAACCAATAGTCCAGTAAAAATAAGATTTGTAACAACATAAAAGACCTAAGAATATTGTTATTTAAATTAAAGTACTGATGTTTTGAAACACATTTCATACTGATATTTCATAATAATATTATAAAATCGAAGTTTGTTACCTTTACACGATCAAACGGCTGAACAGATCGTTATGAAATTTAGTATAGAGATAGCTGTGGACCTGGAGATGGACATAAGCCACTTATCATCATCACAATCATCACTGTTTTTCATAACTATGTGGATGAAACCGCGGAACGCAGCTAGTTTATCGGGAAATATTGTGAATCTATGTTTTTTAGGTATTTTCCTGTTATAATTGCAAAGAATCCCTCAAAGTGCATTTAATATGGCCTTTTACTAGACTAAAACGGATTTCAAAGTTAAGTATTCTTTAAGACAACTAACTAGATGTGACATTGACATGTTACTTCCTATGTAAAATTTTGTATATATATCATTGGGATTTTTAACTTTGCTGATAAGATAGGTACTACCACAGAAGTAACAGGCTTAGTATGTAAGTCGTATCTAGCTCAGTGAAACAAGCCTTTTAAGACTGGGTAGGTGCGTTGCTCTACCCATTGCTACAAACGACAGGTAGTTAAGAAACATTTGGCACCAGGATTTTATCGCGAGTTTTCTTAGCTATGTTTCATCAAAATCGGTTTAGTCGTTTTCTTTCGTTGGGGGTTTTTGAGTTTTCTAAAGTTATACTTATCATCACTACGCGGGTGAAACTGCGGGGCGCTACTAGTATCTTTATAACTATTAAATAGACAGAGTCCTGCGACAATGTTCTACTTAACCATTGCAGTGAAACTAAATCAGAGAATGCACTTATTTATGAGCATGTTCATTTAGTTTCATGTATCGTAAGTAGACGGAGCGGGTATCCTGCGGCGCACCGTAACGACGCACCCGCAGTCCTCGACACACCATTGAACAGGCACCGGCGCTAATTACTGTTTGTGTGCTATATTATGTGCACTTGTGTCGGCAATTATCGCTTGTTGTTTTTTAGAAAACATTTACTTGGCTCGGACTACGGCTAGTATTAATTATAGTTAAAAAAATTGAAACAACTGATTTCAAAATACGTAATTTAGTTTAATTAGATAACATATTTTTTTCCAGTTATTATATTTCAAAAACCAAATTACCTTTACGACAAATGGACCCATACAAATTTAGATAGAGTCGGTTTAGTAGTTATTAAAACCAAATAACTGGGAAAAATGTGCTATATTAACGAAACAAATATTACGAAACAATACACAACAACAACATAACATAACATAGTTGTCGGAGCTCCGACAATGCAGTGGCTGCTGTGAGAGACTGGGACGCTAGTCCCCTTCATCGGACGTGGAGGGCGTACCACTTAAACGTACTGATTATTGTATATTTTTATCTACATTTATCAATTTAATTAAGTTAATTTGCAATTATTTATTTGAAATTTACGGCTAATTTAATTTTATTTAATGTTGTAATAATTTAATTCAATATAATTTATTTCTATTCGATAATTTAATTTAACTTTTATTTTAGTTTTTATTGTAATGTAATTTATATGGATGCATAATATCCGGAATAAAATTATTTCAATTCATTTCATTTCATTCATTTCAAATATTATTATTAATATATACTTAAACGAAATTGCGTATTTCAAGTCGGTTGTTTGAGTTTTGTTTAACTAAGTAAATACTTTTAAAAATAATCTTGTCGATGGAGAGTATAAAGAATCTTAGATTTTCTACCTATTACTTGTACTTCCAATGCTATCTTGACCAGCCGCTCTATTGCTTAGGTTTGAATTTTCTAATCTAATTACTAAAATAACCGCTCAGTAGGTAAGTACCTATTATGTATAAATCACAAGTTTCGTAAACTAGCCCTAAGGACACCTATACAAGAACTGTGGGGCCCAATTCAGTTATTCAAGACCGCTCCATAGCCGAATCTTATGTGAATTGTTTTCCGCCGGCCGCCATAGTTTTTTTTTGATTCAGTCACTTTTATGTCATACAATTGACACATTTGATGAAACCTATCACGTCCTTCGCTCGTTACTAAATCAAAAAAAGATAGCAGCCGACAGGAAATGCTTCACATAAGGTTCATTTACGGATCGGTTTTGAATAACTGAATTGTCCCCCTGGTTTCTGTGGTATTGTTATTATCTAATGAACACGAAGATGAAAACATAATGAAGATTGAAGTATACCCGACATGACCTCGACTTTAAGCCTAGGCCTTCTGTAGAGAATTACCTCCCGACATTAATCATTTCCTGCGACCTAGTTCAGGGCCGTCATCTAACGATATATCATCATAAATCACGCTAAACTCCGCTCTGGATATTCAGCGTCTCCCGCATGCCCCCCATTTGGCGGCCGATGTCCCGTGGTGTCCGTTATGTTAAATAGGGTTACCTATCTATAATCCGAATTATGAAATATCGAATACCATTTCCCCGAAACATATTTTTTTTAGACACTATCAAAATTCCGAAAGCTTATTTGACAACTCGTCTTATAACCGAATCTTTGTAAAACGAAATTTTCTGTGTACCTAAAAAATTACAGAAATCTATGAAACCTAAACAAATAATTGATATATTTGATAGACAAGTGGCTTTTAATTTCGTGAACGCCAGTAGAATAGAAAAGTAAATGTATAGGATTGACATTAGTTAACGAAATGTCACGTGACGGCGCGTCATATTTTCTTAGATTTCAAAACGTAAGCGTTTGTAGAAATAGAAACATGTGCATGTCTAAGGGGGCTTGAACTAGTTCTATGAAACGGTTTCGGGCAATTAAGATTCAAACAAATGTATTTCGGACACACTGATTTTCAGCACTGATGCAAAATAGCATCGTATGTATGGGTCCTAAAATCTACAATAAGATTCCTAAGTCAATAAGAGACCAGAATAGTAATTTATTTAGAAAAAAGTTGAAGGCATTGTTATTGCAGAAGTGTTATTATTCTATCAATGATTTTTTAAATGACAAATTTTAATTTTATTTGACATTATGTGTATCTTTTATTGCTTCTGCTTTGTCATATTTTATATATTTTTGGTTTGTGTATTAATCTAATAACAAATAATTATTATTATTATTTTATAATTTTTCGCATGTGCATGATGCTGTCTACCTGACATTTGTACGCCTAATCGGCACAACATGATTTTAAGCGACTAAATTTAGTGTAACATCTTTTATGCACTTGTTGTATAAAATTCTCGTGTTGTATGCAAATAAATTATCTTTATCTTTATCTTTATCTTTATCGGATCATAGATAGGTTACCGTTAAATAGACTAGACAATACTCAGTTTGCTTAGGCCGAGAACACTGCATGTATTGTGTGATAGCCCGCATCCCTAATGCGATTGAAGACCGCGATGTGCGAAATGATATTTCATGATCCACGAGGGTTGTCGAGCCGGAACCTTTCGTAACAAAGAAACTTTTATCCTATCAATTTGCCGTCCTAAATAAATTAAATTATGTAAAGATGGAGCAGTTCTACGAAATATGAATATACAGAAGCTTGGTGCGTTCGCCGACTTTTTATCGAAGAAAAATATACAAATATCAACAATGATTTTGTAGAAGCGTGAATGTGCTATATTTTAAAGGCAATGGGGCGGCCGTTTGGTTCGAATCATAATAAATTACGGCACATTTATCTTGCGGCACGTCGGTCCAATTAATTGGCCGTGTACGGACGAGCTTTATCGGCCAGTAGGCAAATAACCTGTATCAAACAAAACTGAACCGGGAAGTAGAAACTATTAATGCTCTGATTACACGGTTCCACATCTTTTGGGGGTCTTCAAATCGCGAGAGAATTATTTTCTTCTAACGATGCGCGTTTCATCGCAGACCGAGACAGTCGCTTAGCGTCAAATGAATTGGCGTGAAGCGCCTGACTGTAATTTATAAAACATTTATTACATTCATCAATACGAACAACTTTTGCTATAAACTTAAATCATACCTTAAATCAGAAAAATAAAATAAAGTACATTTGTCAAAGATTAATAAACTTTTTTACATCTCAACAGATTTTTTCGTTTATAGGTTTCGTCACATATTAAGAATCCTTCTTATTTTGTACCAAAATCCATAAAGTCACTTCATTTAAAATAAATAAATAACTTTAATGGCAGCCTAGTCGGGAGACCGTCCGACTTGCGATCCGCAGGTCCTGGGTTCTCTGGGTCACCTCTGTCTTTTCGAAGCTATGTGCGTATCGTTGATTGCCGCCAACTTCAAACGGTGAAGGAAAACATCGTGAGGAAACGTACATGTCTGAGAGTTCTCAATGATCTTGAAGATGTGTGAAGTCTGCCAACCCGCACTCGGCCAGCGTGGCAGACTATAGCCTAACCCTTCTCACAATGAGAAGATGGTCCGTTCCCAGCAGTGGGACAGTTTGTACAAACAGGGCTGATAAAAAAAAAACTTTAAAGTTATTTAATTTCAATGACTAGCATTCGCTAAAATCTAAGAAGTGTCTCCGTCGTTGAGTGTCACTCAAACAGCTTCACCGAAAACGTTACTAACTTTGATCAACGTCTCAAATTCTCTGTCTTCTTTCCGTTTCATTACGTGTCAGCAAGAAGTTGATAAAATATGTTGAGCATTGCTCAAATTAAAGTAACGTTTTTCGGTAAGACCCATAGAGAAAAGTAGGATTTCATGCACAAGTATTACAGAAAGGTAAGTTTATTTGGCAAATATAAAACGTAGCAATCACAGCAAGTCTTGTTACATATATCTCTATAGCCAAGAACGCACATTTCTAAGACTAAAATCTTGGTGCGTCACAACAGTGACTCAGCATCTTTTTTATGTAAGACTCCCCCAACTGGTGATTTAGCTCTGGTTTTTTTCGGCTGTTAAATATAAATCTAACTTATGGATGTTGAAAAATCATTCCTCGCGTCATAAATTGTAGCGTGCCGGCAGGGGTGGGCACCAGTGAAAAATTACATCGCCGTAATGGCTCTGTCGAAGCAGAGGGCGCTAATGTTGCAAGTTAGATGTGTCTTGTAGCGCATTTATCGGAAACGCCAGCAGTTACTGACAGTGAGCAAGCGTCACGTCACCGATATTGACAATAACAACCAAGTGCGTGTCGGACCACGCGCAGGTAGGTATGTAGGGTTTCGTAGTTGCCAGTCAGAATATGTTGACATAAAAGGGGGTTTTTAGTTTAAACTTATGAACATGATATTAAATTTATTATTTAGTTTAGTCCACAGTTTAAATGTCTTCTCCAAGTATATTTCATAAGTTTTCAACTATTTATTACTTGTTAACTTCTTGTTAAGATAGTTTCCTTTTAAGGTAGAGGTCAAAGTGTCTATCTCTCTCGCGCTTTACAACATTCTTAAACATAAAATCACTGAGTGGGGAATATTATAAAATGAGAGACAGATTTGTTTATTGATAAGAGAAATGTTTAAAAAAGTTTTTTTTTGATATCTTTTAACTTGGATGAGGAGTTAGAAATGTTTGCTTTTTTCCGTCGCCAATATATACATATTTATATAAATAAATGATATTCGATTTTTTTATCAATATATAAATAAATATTTCTGTCTCTCCCTTTTTTAGTATCCCTACTCAGTATAAAGATTTCTTTATAGACTACGCAATCCGAAAAAGTAGATGTTATCCGTTTCGATCTCGATAGATATCGCATCGAACCTCCAGGTACTTTAGAAAATTGAAGCAATAAACCGAAGTGTCGACGATGATAAATCTACGCAACTATTGTGCTGATTTAATACCTCGACAGCGGCGTTTTGCTAAGCCCGTTTCTAGCAACTTGCGAGGAATGACAGGCTCGGAAGCGCTTACGTGTGGGCGCGACGCAGTCCGTCGTTCCTTCACGCCGCCGGGGCCTACCCTCGAGCGAATTATAAGCCTACATCCCTTGAATACTAAGAGGGACGGATAAAAATTCACCCCTCAGGTAGTCAGGGCTAAGTCGACCGATAAGTTCGTCTCGCTGCCACGAGACGAGGATGAAATCTGGAAGAACGAATCAATCCCTCGCGTGGGATTGGGAGATCAGGCGTACAGGTAAACAAAATGCCATACGAGTTGGCTTTTCGTGTTGATCCGAGGCTAACAACGTGGAAATAAGGGAGTCAGTATGTAGGATTTAGTATTACAAAGCTGTTTGATTTGAGACGGGTATATTGGCGCGACTTTGTAATACCCTGAGAACTGAAATGTAATCATGTTATAGGTATACACATTATTTCTAGATGGTAGCCTAGGCAACCGACCACAGCTCATCTGATGTTATACTTAAGAGTCCGTTATAGGAAGTTTTTTGTGCTTATCCATATGGTATGGTCCAAGATGGTAAGCTGTTTTGTGCTTACCATAAGCTATTATAGCATAAGCATAAGCTATATAGCTTGCTATAAGGGACTCTTAAGTAGGTCTTAACAGAGTCAGGAAGGACTTCAACAGCGTGCGACGCCTGCGCTGCTCATTTTGCAGCAATCCGTAATTATACACCGGCAAGCGCAGCGTAGGAAGACTAGCCACAAGATGGACAGACGACTTCATACAGGTATATATACAGCAGGAATACGCTGAATGGAACCCGCTTTCATCAGGTCTATTTAGAAATCCATGGAGGAGGTCTGTCCAACAATGGACTTCTTGTGGCTCTGATGATGATGATCTGTAATCTGTAATTTTAATAAATCGTTTTTTTTTACTATGGATAATAACGTGTTTTTTTTTGTCTATAGTTTGCAGTGCGAGGCGCGTCCCCGACCGAGAGTGACGCTTGCGCTGCTCCTTTGACAAAGACCGCCCAATGCGGTTGAAACTATAGTCGGATTTTTCGACTCAAAAGAGACGTGAGCGACCCGTAGTTTTTATTTAAAAAAGCGGTTTCTTTTAGGTGAGCGCGCTCCATTCTGGCGCACAACGTCGCTAAACATACTTAAAGTGAGCTAGCCAAGCCCATAAAGTATCATTACCCTACTTGAAACTAATTTGTATTGATAGTTTCCAAAATAAATATTATCTCTGGAAATACTTTTACGACAAATTGAATTTATGGGACCCTCAAAAGAACCTGTCATAACTAGCCTACGAAAAATTTGCTATAAATCTTTCTTGACTTAGGTATTTCGATAACGTGGAACCTTATTCAGGTAAAGCGACATGTTTCGACTAACACAATCTCCGCAAACATTTTACGTAGGAGAAAACAAAATGCAAAATTTTAAGAGACAATTTACCTAGTAAAACCAACGTCGAAATAACTTTAAAAATATTTTCCGTCGACGCAAAGTTGGAAAGAACAAGAGCGCTACGCTTTTAGCGTCAACTTTTATTTGAAAAATGACTTAAGTGGGACACACACCTACTCGCGAATAAGAATAAAGATTTTAATCGCTCTCAGCGAAATGAGATTAATTAAAGTATAATTGGAAAAGAAAATGGTTTTTCGTGTCTTTATATATGAGTTTCTTTGTCGGTAAATATCATTTATTTAGATTTAGAGAGAAAATGGCTGATTAGGTATCTTTGACATTTGTAATTTTCTCATGGATGTTTTTGTATTTTAATTGGACATCAAGCGATTAAGAACTTTTAACCGACTTCAAAAAGGAGGAGGCTATAACTGCTGGACTTAGGCCTCTCCTTTATCACACCATTCTTTCCGGTCCTGGGTTGATCTCAACCAGCTCTTGCCGTCTGACATGACGATATCGTCTCTCTTTTTTGTATGCTGCATATTATATGTCTATTTTGTGACGCTGCATCCTTTATCAGTGCTTTACAGTATTAATCACTATCATACAGTACATAAATATTTAATTTTTGATTTTTTACGGATAAACAATTACTTAGCAGTGACGTTCACTCCAAATCTATTTAAATTTGTGGAGATTTTTTCGAGCGAAGGAGTAAGAAAAAATATTAATATATCAAATTCTTGATATTAAGGGAAGTGATATGTAAGTGTATTCATTGCATTTGGGAGTTTTACGTATATATATTTACACTTTTGTACCGAATTGTGTAGGGAGCGTAGCATAGTAACATGGGGCAACAGCGACAACCATGCGAGTCAATGCGCGCAGCTATCTCTCTCGTGCATCACGACCTTTTTCAACATATAAACTCTTTGAGTAGGGATATTAAAAAGTAAACGGCCAATTTGTTTATTTAGATAGGAAGTTTTTCTTCGATAATCTATTTACGAACGGCTGAGGAGAGGGAAAATATATGTTTTTTTCACTATTCCGTCGCGAGTATAAATTATATCTGATTAAACCTTTTTTATAAATGTTTCTTCTATTTAAATAAACAATTTGGCCTCTTACTTTTCTAATATCCCTACTCAATGATATTATAGGTATATGTTTAAATATGTTGTGATGCGCGTGAGAGAGAGCGGCGCGCTTTAATCTCCACTTTAAAAATAACAGCGACTTTTCCGGCCTTACCGAAAAACTTTACTTAACTTTAAGCATTGCCTAACATACATATTTTGTCAACTTCTCGTTCACACGTAATGTCACTTGCGGAAAGAAGACAGAGAATTTAAGACTGTTAATGTTACAGTATTTACAGTTAAAGTTAAGTAACGTTTTTCGGTAAGGCGTTTCATGTAGAAAATAACTCTCGCAAAAATTTAAGCTGTAATATTTATAGCAGATATATTTAGGTCAGAATTAGTAGTAAAATTCCCGGGAGCATTTATTCTCTTTAAATGGCGCACAGTTGAGGTACAAATTTACTGAAGAGTGCCGTAATGAGGTTTTGAGCATTCTCGATGCACTTGCACAAAACTAATTGGCTGGCGGAACTTCAGCGGAATAAAAATCTATTTGGAGCTCCGCTGCGCAGCGACTGTAGTGTTGTTCGATGGTGATACTATGAGCCATTCTGTGGACACTGACACGGAAATCGTTTTAATAGGACATTTTATCTCATTCAAAGACACGATATCCGTCTTTTACTTCAGATTGTTTTATACGGCATTATTTAAGACTAGATGCTCCCCGCGGTTTCATCCCAAATACGTCCAGTACGGCGTTCATCGGTCACACCGCACAGACAGACAGATAAAAATGTTGGGAATTGCCGTATCTATATATTATATTATTGTATAGATTATATTATTTATTATTATAATTATAATTCTACGTGTGAAAGAGGATTTGATCGAGTGTTCTTAGCTACGTTTTATGATCGATTTTATGTCGCGGAATTTTAAGTTTTCGAAGCTTATGCGTAGTTATAATAACTGTTGCCGCACGTCGATTGTGCTTGAGCCGCAATTGCCGCGACCCTGCAAACCCAGCTTAAAAAATGTTGTATAAAAGAACTCTAAATAAAAGATGTTTTACGCCATCGCACTTCAATAAGGACAAGAAAATAGATCGCACTCTGGATGCACCACTGCTGGACATAGGGCTCCCTCATGGATTTCCAAAAAGACCGATTGGAAGTCGCATGTATCCAGCGACTTCAGATCACTTGGATCAACACTTCAAAAATTAAATTCATAATTACACCACAAACACCACCGTACATAATTATGAATTGCAGATCTAATAACTCCAAAATTTTGTGTAGTTAAATACCCGTATCTTGAGAATTAGTTCTTTTTGTGACATTTTACTACAAGTACGGAGCTGGAACAACGGCGCAAAGTTGCTAGTTTATCGATATTTTTATTAGATGAGATTTATTTAAGTCAGCCTAGTGTGTATCGGATCTGCATGATGTTATGCCCCATAACTGTTTTTTCCAATGGAACGGTTAGAAATACGAGGAAACGTCATCGTTTCTTGTAGAAAAGCCAAAAATCCGAACGGAACGGTTTAGTTGCGTTTGTCTTTAAATTGCGAGAGAATCGGATTCTGCCAGGTAAACGCGCTCCATTGTGGATCACAATGTAAATACAATTAATATATTGTTGGACAAATAAATAAATTAAGTAATATATTTTATTATTATTTTTAACGAGTTAAATATGGACAGTTGGCTAAAATACAGAAAAATAAATTGAACACAATAATCTTAAGCTCTTTCCATTTGTTTTCGCATAGCTGGGTTGTAAAGCAATGACTCACTCTCAATACCATTTGCTTATAACAAATCGTCCGTGCGGGACGTAACGAAGCGAGCTCTTATCTGGATTACTATGTGTGTACGTAGATCGATAGTTCCGATGGAGGGCGCAGCACTACGGGTCAGGTACTCCCGGCACGTCCCCGAGTGAAGGATCTCTACAAGACTGCAGCGACCTATGAATGTGCACAGTTTACGGGAGCCGAGATCGTTTACTACTGTGAACTGTGTAGGTAAAGAATGTAAAATATGAAGGAAAAAATGTAAGAACAAACTTGGCTTGCATTAATTTATAAATGTAAGTCAGTATAGTTAAACTTATAGATTCGTACCTTCAACCACATCAGATGGTTTTAAAATCGAAAACCACGTAGAAATACTATTTTAAAAATATTGTTGTGAAAAACATGCATATCAAAGAGAATTTACTTTGTTCTGGGGAATGGGAGAATTTTACGTAGTTTAAAAATGTTAGACAAAAGATCTGATGAAAAACACTGTATAAAACACTTGGGAGTTATACAGATTTTAAACTCTGGTGAATAATGGTAATTACGGTCTAGCCACAAATGGTACTCTCGTTGACATTTATAATACCTATCACATAATTATAGTAATGTAACATGTATATATATATATATATTTAAATGAAAAACAAAACACCCGACTGCATTAAATAATGCATTGATTGCCAATTTATTTATTCCTAATTAAATTTAAACATATGACATAATATATAGTATATTATCGTAATCTCCTTTTAATTTCCTTCGTTTTGACAGAGGGTGTCAAAACGAAGGAAATTAAAAGGAGATTACTTATAGCTGGGTTGTAAAGCAATGACTCACTCTCAATACCATTTGCTTATAACAAATCGTCCGTGCGGGACGTAACGAAGCGAGCTCTTATCTGGATTACTATGTGTGTACGTAGATCGATAGTTCCGATGGAGGGCGCAGCACTACGGGTCAGGTACTCCCGGCACGTCCCCGAGTGAAGGATCTCTACAAGACTGCAGCGACCTATGAATGTGCACAGTTTACGGGAGCCGAGATCGTTTACTACTGTGAACTGTGTAGGTAAAGAATGTAAAATATGAAGGAAAAAATGTAAGAACAAACTTGGCTTGCATTAATTTATAAATGTAAGTCAGTATAGTTAAACTTATAGATTCGTACCTTCAACCACATCAGATGGTTTTAAAATCGAAAACCACGTAGAAATACTATTTTAAAAATATTGTTGTGAAAAACATGCATATCAAAGAGAATTTACTTTGTTCTGGGGAATGGGAGAATTTTACGTAGTTTAAAAATGTTAGACAAAAGATCTGATGAAAAACACTGTATAAAACACTTGGGAGTTATACAGATTTTAAACTCTGGTGAATAATGGTAATTACGGTCTAGCCACAAATGGTACTCTCGTTGACATTTATAATACCTATCACATAATTATAGTAATGTAACATGTATATATATATATATATTTAAATGAAAAACAAAACACCCGACTGCATTAAATAATGCATTGATTGCCAATTTATTTATTCCTAATTAAATTTAAACATATGACATAATATATAGTATATTATCGTAATCTCCTTTTAATTTCCTTCGTTTTGACACCCTCTTTTTTACCAACCTACAGAAATACAGAAATACATTAACGACTTACAAGTTAGCGCCGAAAATCCGCTGTTTTGATATTTTTTAAAACATCTACCTATATATAACGACATTCGGGTTTTTGAGACGAATCTAACGATACTTTAAGTCTTGAAATCCATTTATTTTCACAAGCCGTTTGGAAGATACGAGATAATAAAGAAATTTACAAAGAAATATAAATACAAGATACGCGTGAAAAACATAACCCTTCCTTAGCAGTCGGATAAAAGATATCAGAGTATAATAAAACGCTTTTCCTGTGTAACATGACACCGCATCTGTTAGCGAGCTAAGAATAAGATACGGAGCTAACTGTCAGGAAGATAAATAATGCCAGTCTGGAAATTAAAACTAAGCAGAATTGGATTTTATAAAAGAAAACGCCAAGCGAAAAAATACGATTCAAAACTAATTAAGAAAAATAAGAACCACGAAATAAATTAAAGTAAGATGAGTTATATTATAGACAGTTCAAAAATTACACACATCTGATGAAACTTGAAATTTGCTACGGGTGGCGCCACCAACGATTGATTGGTTTAGCAAAAGACTGTTCGAAACTTTCGACCATCCCACGTGACACTTACGTGGCCAAAATGGTAAAGGGTCTCAGGTAAGATCGGGATAGTGCGGGTTCAAGTCCCTTCGGGTATGTGTAATTTTTTAACTGTCTATAAATTTGAAGATGAGTTATGTTTATATGTATACGGGGTGAAATTTAATGCGTCAGCATCCTTTAAGGCTATTTATTCATGGAAAGCAAAATTGATGTAGTCAAAATGATTGATTTGAGTATTTATAATGATCCGGAGCCATATGATTTAAGTATTTATAATGGTCCGGAGCCATATGATTTAAGTATTTATAATGGTCCGGAGCCATATGATTTAAGTATTTATAATGGTCCGGAGCCATATGATTTAAGTATTTATAATGGTACGGAGCCATAATATGATTTCCACTTAGTTAATTGCTCCTGTGCAATATTCAAACAAAAATAAACATTAATTTTGTTCTAAGAAGCAATATATAAAAAACGTTTTTCAAAAGCACCTTTAGTCATTTTAAATTACAATTAAAGATACAAACTGATACTTTCATATATATATTTTTGTGAAGTAAAAAAAAATCGTGCTTCTAATTATGTACCTCAATATTAAAAAGGTATGAATATTAATTTCACTGCGCACATTTTAATACAGACGCGAAAAATTTTTTTTGTTATTGTGTTCATAAAGGTTCGGTTAACATCAACAAAACTAACTACATTTAAATTAAATTTTTCAGCCAATATTTTATCGTTTATTTGGAAAAAAACTATCCTGGAAAAAAGTGGAAACGAACGTTGCGATTGATCACAAGTTTTAGTTTAGAAAACTCAAAGCCCCCGATAAAAATATGGCTCAAACGATTTTGATGACACATACTTAAGAACACGCTCGATGAAATCCTCTTTTAAACAAAAACAAAAAAAAAAAACTAGATCAAAATCGGTCCGTCCACAAATACACAGGTACACACATCAAACTTATAGCCCTCCTTTTTGGGTTGTGGGTTAAAAATAATGAAATATGGACAGAAGCGTTCTCAACGCAACTTCTCTATCCGACTACGCAGTAGTATCAAAACCGTATTTATCATATCAGTTTCATTCCGTAAAGAGCTTCGCTGCGTATTGATTAATCGGCTGCGTATTGCTAAACTGAGTAGATTTTAATCAAAGGTCCGATAGCCGTCAATTACTATGTAAACACTGTCGTTCCCAGCTTAGTAAGTGCTT
The DNA here is from genome assembly GCA_947563715.1 of Lycia hirtaria. Taxonomy (NCBI): domain Eukaryota; kingdom Metazoa; phylum Arthropoda; class Insecta; order Lepidoptera; family Geometridae; genus Lycia; species Lycia hirtaria. The sequence goes on from OX387379.1 coordinate 3,775,948, forward strand.
TTCTTTACATTACATCAATCTAGCTTGTTAACTTTTTGGGAACAAACTTTTATTAGTATGTTTAAAAGTGCTCACAACGACTAAAATAATGAGCACAAATACTACGAGCTCACAATTTGAGAGCTACAATGTTTTCGGTTCCTCGTCAGAGCCTGACCATTGCGTGTATCTAAAGAAAAGTGTTTGTGATAACAAATAAACAAAACGACAAATTAATTGATGACAGAATGTTTTCAAACGGGTGGATGTTTTAGCAAAGAGGTACCACAATTATTATTTATTCATAATTTTATTCTACGAATTTTTTGGCATTATTATTATACAAAATTATAGCTCTCTATTACTTACAGTTTTTGAGCAAAGCCGCGGACGGATAGACAGACAGACGGACATGGCGACACTGTAAGGGTTCCTTTGTTTACTATGGAATCCTGGACGCATGTCGTGACTTGTGAACAGTGACAATCCCATCCTGTGTATTTAGAAAGTGCTACATCAAGATATATAAGACTACAACAAGATATATACTAAAAGGCCTTAAGATCTGGTCTTATCTTCGAAAGTGCTGAGAACTGAGACTTGCTATGCTTTTACTTTATACTCTATGAGTATAAACTCTATAGATAAAATATCATTGGTATGCCCAGGAAGAGAAGCAGCTGGCACATTCAAAGTTTTTCTCTTTCTCCCAATCCTCCATGGAACGTACATTTTACTGTCTATGGTTTAATTTAAATCATCTGAAAGTTTGTAACAAACATGTATGTATGTATACAGGTATTATGTATAATGTTGGTCGTATGATACTTTGTATATTGGTCCATGATTTTTAGTTCCTCACAAACTTCTGCATGATTAGACCACACGGCACGCTTCAGAACGTAGTTACATTATGTAAAAATCTTGTCGAGTGCGATTGAAGACCTTCTGCACAAAGTAAGCAAGGTATATTATCCCGTAGAACTGACACTGTCGGCGACCCTTTGACGTTCGTTTAATTAGGCTTGTCCATTAGTGTCGGTCGTACGCACAAATAAAACTGGCATTATGAATAGGGTTGCGGTCGATCTGTAATCCAGGGCCGCAGGCAGGGATATTGGAGTTGAGGATAAGCAATTTTAAACAAAAGTAATTATTTAGCTTTTATCTTTAATTAGCTAAGACTCTTTAGGAATCGACCTGGAATTTACGATATATTTATCATCATTTTGCAATTAATTGAGTGAAGTAGCGAGTAAGTTACCTCGATGCCACGTGAACAGACAGGTACTTCTTAAGTTTTATCAATTTAATAAGCATAAACTTGTTATGAACTTTTACTTGTTATAATCTTATACTTGCTGAATCAAAATGAACCTTAGTTTAGTGATAGGTACATATTATGCGATGAAATATTAATGTCGGGTTTCCTAATTTTTTTTTTTTTGTAAGTTCATCTATTTTTTTTGAAAAGGTAGGAAAGTGTGAACAAAATAGCGGGCTCTATTCGTATAGGCCCTTAATACACATTCTTGACTGAAGAAGCGGTGATCTAAATGTAAATATTGCGGATCAGAAAGATTATTCGCAGAATAATTAACATAAATACTATATTAACATTATTGTATTGCCCGGTTCCGGCCCTGTGTATTTCATTCTGTTAGTCAGTTAGTATTAACGAGATTGGATTCACAGGTCCCAGCATTTTTACTGAATAGAACGTAAATTCGTACAGAAATATAAATCTCCCACGCTAACTGAAATAAGGTCCGTGAATGACTGAACTTACACAGTAAAATAGCTTTAAATTTATTTGAAATACTGAAACTTTAGGTTTATTTCGCTTTGCACTATACCTAATTATATGTAATAAATGTATTTATTTATTTATCCTTTTCATTAAGTAGGTATATCTTACAAAAAGTACCTACTCGCATCTAGATATGTGCAGTTGAAACTATTTCTTATTTGTTTATTTGTCTGAGATTTTGAATCGAAATATAATTATGTAAGCGGCTAATGTTGATATTTAAAAATTAAAAAAAAAACAACTTACATTTAGGTTATTTTTAGGGTTCCGCACCTCAAAAGAAAAAAAAACGGAACACTTATAGAATTACTTTGTTCATAATTCATTTATTTCTTGCAAAATAGGTATACAGTGGTACAAGTGTTTCTAGATTCTAGATCAATAATAAAAAATGGACAATAAACAACATATTCGCTAATTATTTATTTACGTTCTTAGTTATTACAGAAACACTTAGTAAACGTTAATTTCTGGTAGTCTTTTAGTTGCAACGTAACGATTATCATCTAAAACAGTAACTTTATGGTCTTTAAAAAATATAATGACAAGAACAAAATGTCAAAGTCAAGTGAATTAAATGTCAATTATATACTAAGAATGTCAAACTGATATATAATGTCAATGAATACTAAAAAAATGTCAAGTAATATCCTATTGAATATTTAAAAAAAGTAACTACACGATAATACTATACTAATACTTATGGATAACAGTTTATAATAACACTAAATTAAGTTCATGTCCTTTGACTTATGTGATCTAAGATCTTTGTCTAATAGGAACTCGTAAATACCATAGTATACTTTATCCATTAATAATTTAGTTAATCTGTTTTAAAAGCGTGGATGTCACTCTCAACCACAGATCATAAAACAAGGGAGATATGGTGAGTAGGCGCGGCCCGTTGGAACGCATGCGGTGCAAAATGCACTTGATGGACGTTTCTGTATTCAGTCGGTCTGCACGTTGTCGTGTTCTAACATCTCCGTTTTAGTTGATTATTTTAACAAAATGCCTTGTTGTTCCGTAGTTGTTTGCAAAAACTCTAGTCGCAAAGTGAATTATGTCAAAGATGGAATCTCATTTCACACGTAAGTACTGTAATATTTATGTTTTTAGTTTAAATTTAATAAAATATTACAAATGCACAACCCAAGGAACTTTCCAATGCATAAATAAATGTCCATATTGCTATGCTTAAGTGATATGAAATACAAAGTGCAGTTACATTGCTTGCTTAAAATCAGGCAATCAAGGAATAGGCTATTCTTACGCTGCAATGGATAAGCATTCGAGTGATACTTTCACTAACATAGAGTATCATGGTGCGCATGCACGTAGCGTCCGTAAAATAGAGATGTACTGTGGATTTTGTGGTTGTCGATAATTTTAACGTTTCGTATTCAATCTTGTTGTTATTTGTGCGTGTATCTAATATATTAAAATATTATTATTTTGTTAAATAATCTCAGCTTTCCAAAGGATTCAATAACAAAAGAACAATAGATTAATGCTACAGGAAGAGGTCCAAACTGGTTCCCAACAAAAAATAGCACAATATGTTCATCTCACTTTGAGCTAAAGTGCTTCCAGCCATCAAAAACAGTGCATCGCCTTATTGAATGGTCGATTCCAACGTTAAAGTTGTATATGGTGTTAACCAATAATTCTAATCTGAAACCGTTGAAAGTAGGCGCTGAAAGTGAAATTAATACAGAAGATCACAATTTGGTAAGTTAAACTACTTATGTATTATACAGTGTAATTATAATTGTTATTTAAAATAAATAAATAATTAAAATTTTATTTTTAAAATTCATCTATAACTTGCTGAGCCTTACAATTTATGCTACTTATGTGACAATTGGTTTTTTAACTAAGGGCATCTAAACATATTATCATATTTTTTGTATTCATTTTAAAACCAGTTATTATAATAAGTCTTCTCAAAAAGAGAAAGCGGCGTAGCGTAGCTGTGGGATATTGTGGAGTTTTCGCACATTTTATTGTATTTAATACTTTTGTAGAACGCAAGCTTAAAATTAAGAAATCGGTCAAAATTTATAAACGGCCTCCTAAGCCAAATTTATGTAGGTTTTATATACAGATGACTCAAAGTGAGCTGCATATAAGTTTTCTCGCGAGGTCTACTGTTCGTAGAACTAGTCGTTTATTTAAGTTGCATAGGTTATTTTTATCTAGTAGTATTTGTATATTATTTAAGTTATTTAGGCTGTTTTAGTTTAGTTTTATTTAGGTTTATTCATACAATTAAATATTTAATACCTAAGTTTAAAAACTAAAAACAGAAGGTTGTGTATTCATAACAAAATAAGAAAAACGTTTAGAATTTTTTGACGCTAAAATATTATCCAAGGATGACTGGAAGTATAATATTGAGCTTTGCTTAACCTCAAGTGAAGCTGATTCAAGCACAAACTAATCACTAGTAAAAAATGCAAATTAATTTAGAAATATAGTTATTTAAAATAATGTATTAATTTTATTCGACAGTTGTTTATACCATGCATAATAATGATAAGCCAATTTTATCGAATTTTATCTATCGATCAGTAGTTTACTATTCTATTTCTATTTGTCTAAGTGTTTGTATTTTGAGCTCATAGCTACACGTCGATGCACCGCCTTGTTTTTGTATGTGTGCAATTACCACCAATTGTCTTGCAACAACATTTTTAGTGTGCGTGACAATCGGGGAGATGTTTGCTATACTTACAGTTTTTGTGTTTGTGTTAGTTAAATGGGTGGGGAAAGCACGGCGACACCGGGTTTCAAACATTATAGTGAACAAGGCATATCTCCCTTGTTTTATGATCTGTGCTCTCAACCCTTATTTCGCAAGGAATCTTATTGAAAATTAATGGTGTCATGCAGAAGACACTTGTGCGTAAATGTTTTGTTTTAGCGGTATGAAACCACAATTCACCCCTCCTTATTTCTGCCACAATCTACAATCATATCATCTGCTTAAACAAGTTTGGGTTGGTTTTGGCAAATACTGCAACCTCTAGTATGTGCATCGGCATAGTTAGTATTTTCAGGTCCTTAAAATGAATTTTACATGATTCCCTTTGTTTCAATACCAACATTGTTCGAAGGCACCGTTTTTGGGCTTTAAATTGGAATACCTTTTGCTTGTCAGTGGAATTACCCCAAAACATTAATCCATACCGTATGATTGACCCAGGTATGATTGACCATTGCATGGCAGGCCGTAATCTCCACGTATCACGTGGAGCATATAAGTATTTGTTTATGATGTGTAATTTTCGGATTATGACCAAAAATGTAATAAGTAAAGAAACTTGAAGACATCGAAACTATCAAGACTACCCTCTAGAAAAACACCAAAACTGACAAACGTGCTAGCTTGAAGACTTTGAAGTACATAAAAGTACCAGGTTGAAGACCTCGAAGAGGACACTAGATATATTAGTTAAATTTAAGTTTTTTTTTTATTTATTTTTTATATTTCATAATTAAACATCCTATTCTTAAGGCACCACTTAACTAAAATAAAATAATTAAATCAAAAAACGAACGAAATTTTCGCACAATTTCGTTTCTTTTTGAATTTAGTGATTTTATGTAATTTTAATTAGGTATTTTAGTGGTGCCTTCAGAATTGATCACTTTATGACTAGATAAACGAATGAAACAAATATTAATTATTATGCCCTAGGAAGTTGAGTAGGTGTTATTAGGTATTTATTTAGGTAAAATTTTAAGCCCAACCAAAAAAGCGGATGAGATAATATGAAATCTGGACAGAGATAACCTGGTGCTTCCATCATCACCATCAGTGTTTTTTCCCCTAGGCAGGTGAAACCGCCGGGCACAGATAGTATTTAAGTAGATTTCATGTACTTATATAAAAGCTATAAATTTAATAGACAATGTACGCCTATTTCATAAAATCCCCAAAGTTTCAGAGGATATAATAATTTAAGATTACATATTACGGTCCGAAATTGTCTACAAAAGTTGTAAGTAGTTAACTTAATATCCCAATTTTCTGTGCCATTGAATCTCGGGGGGACTTATTAGGGTCTTTCTTTTACCACCCACACTCTAAACCAGGGTCTATCATTGGTTAATTCACATTGCCACATCTTCGATTCAATCAATATAAAGATGATATAAAAAATAGTTTATATAACTATCTATATATATCATACCCAAAAGTGTAAAAAAAATATTTAAACATGATTTCATTAGGACTTTTCTTTTATTTTGTCACAAATCTTATTTGTATCGGACTATAAAAAATGTTTTCTATAACTTTTTTTTTGTCAGCCCTGTTTTGTACAAGTAGCAGTGCCACGTTTCCGGTAACTAGCTTCATGGTAGCTTTGCTAAGGGAAGACCTCGCGAGCAGACTTTCTGCAACTATTTCTTATATGTTGATCATAATATGATAGTATTATTTTACTGGGCATTTTTGGTACAATTTGGCGGAATCTAGAGTAAATTAGACAAATTTAAATTATGAGCAAAATTTGTCAAGATAATATCTTTAAATTTGTCTAATTTACTCTAGATTCCGCCAAATTGTACCAAAAATGGCCAGTAAAATAATACGACTTGTACGCGAGCACCAACATCCAAATAAACAAACATCCGCATAGATGAAAGCAACTTTTGCCAGTTGATGCAGAGTTAGCTTACTTCACACACTCGACAGTCGAAAAGTACTGGATTGGCAACGAAATGGCCAGTTGAAGTCTCCCGTTCGGTCGTACGTAAATATCTCGTGAACCTAAAAAACATGTAAAAACAAGTACTTACTTAAAAAACTTTTTAAGTTAAGCGGTTTTATTGAAAAGAACGATAATGATGTAGGTAATGCATTTACTGTATTTTACTAGAAAAGCCCTTTCATTTGATACCCATATTGTGGGGGTTGTGTTAAAATATGAAATCCACCATTTTGTGACGGCGGCCATCTTGGATTTAAGATAATACAGAATATACTAAATTGTATTGTCATCAGGACTAAAGGTATATACCAAAATAAAACCGTTAAATAAAACCGTTTAATAAGAAATGCATCTACATATATGAAAAGAAAAACAAAACAATACTGCAGTAAGCAGTTTTTGAAGTATAACTTATAATCGCTGTAAAAGGTTAAAAACGCGCATTTTTTAATATAATTCTAGTAAAAATCACATATTTATCACGAAAAAGTTCGTTAGAGGTTATGAAAAAGTGCATTTACATATTATATATATATTGACGGATTGACTGCCAACTCGACGCTTTTTAGTGTTTTAGACTGTCCGATAGTAAAAAGGCAAGGGGGAATTAGATCATGCAGATCAGATGCACTCTCACCGAATTGAAGCCAATAGGGTTTACAAAACAATATAGCTATATATAATAAATAACAATATAGCCTATAGACGATATAAATTAGATTAATACTATTATTATATTATTATGACAATATCAATGTAATGAATGGGATTAAATAAAAAAAAACTATAAGTATTTTAAATAAAAACTACGGGTCACTCACGTCTGTTTTGAGCCGAAATATCCGACTATAGTTTCAACCGCATTCGGCGGTCTTTTTCAAAGGAGCAGCACACACGTCACTCTCCGTCGGTGACGCGCCTTGCACAAAACAGACGTGAGTGACCCGTAGTTTTTATTTAAAAGTGTGTGAAAACCACGTTAATTTCCATAGTAAAACTATAAGTATATAAAACATTATTATTTAATTACGCTAAGACTATTACAATGTAGGCAGTTTCTAATGATTATTATAAAATAATACCTATTTAAGTATACAATTATACATACTATTAAAACAGTAAAGTTTACTTTTATTTTGAAATAAAACAAACATAGAAATAATATAAATTAATAACATTGCATTAATAACATTTAACTAAATCAATAAATAAAAAAAAACAATTTGCCGTTAAAAATTAAGATGAGGTATCTCCCCGCCCAAACGTGCCCATAAGTATATTATATTATAGCCTATATAACTCGGGCAGCGAAGATGAATCTAACGACACCTCGCATATCAAAATCGGTCAAACAAAATAGACACGATGAGAACAGCTGAAACGAGCCTAAATAAAGTGATACAATTAGTTATACAGAATATTAGGTATAGTGAACGTATCATATAAAAATATGATAGATAAAATTGAAAAAAAAAAAACGAGCAAGAAACGAAAACATTAAATCAACGTTTAACCTTAAAATATTTTCGGAGCAAAAGGTTTACTGATCAAGGAGACCTAACTGAAAGCGTTTTGATAAATTCTGTTTTAAATCCCAATAAATAAATTATTAAAACTTGCTCGAATATAAATAGGAGTTCTGAATTGACTACAGGGAGAATCACTGGGGACGTTTTGATTGCGAAATAAGGCAGGGGAAGACAAAGCCCCGGGGTAACGGCTTCGAACTAAATATACATGTACCTGCTTATAGTTCATTTAACTTCGAACTAAATATACATGTACCTGCTTATAGTTCATTTAACTTCGAACTAAATATACATGTACCTGCTTATAGTTCATTTAACTTCGAACTAAATATACATGTACCTGCTTATAGTTCATTTAACTTCGAACTAAATATACATGTACCTGCTTATAGTTCACTTAACTTAGAATTGAGACCATTTAGAATGTCGGAATGTTTGATGTACTGTGAGACAATAGCGTCTCAAAAACTGTCAAGTATTTTTAAATAAGGTTTTTTTGTTTTGTTGGTCTCTCTTTATAATTATGGACCCAATCTATTAATTATTTTTATATAATTTAATTAATATCATTTAATTGTGACATATTTTTATATAAATCTTTGTTTGTGTTTGTTATTTTAATTGAATTCTTTTGACTTATTTTTAATTGACTTAATTTATTAATTTTGACATTATTGTTATTTTGACACTTTGAATTGACATACTTATTTTGAAAATTATATCATTAGCATAATTCGTGTCTACGGTGCTAATTTGAATAATAAATAAATAAATAGAATATAGTCAGTTGGTATTTTGGAATTTTAACAAAGTTCCGTTTATATTTACGCCATTTTTGCGATGCGATAGTGAGCTTGGCGAAACTAATAAAATATATAAGCACAGACAAAAATCACGCCTTTTTATTTTACGGTATAAGAACATGAAACCGTTAGACGCCATATCCGGGTGAGATGCAAGGGAGAGGGTATTACAGGGTTAGAAAATAAGATAAACATAATGTTCGCTTGCAGTGACATGACTACACAGATTAGTATATTATGTTAATTAAAGTTAAGATATTTCACATAATAACATAGTTTCACTGTTTCAACTTAAGATTCAAAATTCAAACAATGTATGAGTGTAGCTTAAATATGTATCATTTACTTTTAATCTATTCTGTGACTCAGATTAGATAAAAACAAAAGCTTATTTGCTGAGGAGTATATAAATATTACTCATCAAACAGTTGTATATTAAATAATTATAGTTAAAAAAACTGAAGCAACCGACTTCTCATGGATGCCATTGTCAGAACTGGGACCACACGGGAAGCACCAGCTTTCAAATAAAAAAAAGAATCATCAAAATCGGTTCACCCAGTCGGAAGTTATGAGGTAACAAACATAAAAATACAGTCGAATTGATAACCTTCTCCTTTTCGGAAGTCGGTTGAAAAAAGTGAGCACCGAAATCGTATGATCCAAAATATTTATCTAACAGCATGGATAAATAGTCTGTATTAGTATAAGATTATATAAATAAGTCTAAATGTTATAATAATATTTGTTTTTGTATTGCAAACTACTTAAAAATGATGAAGGCTGCGAGATTACGCATATTTACGCATAATTTGTATTAATAATACCAAAACTATTTATTTATATATCTCAGGCAATCACTTTCCATCACGTGAACATAAAGTCTAAAATAAAATTCACGAATATAGTGTCCTGGGTCGACCGAGGTATGAGTATACCTATACATATGGTAACATACACACACACATATGGTAAACATATGGTATACCATATATACCATACCATACCATATGGTATGGTATGGTATGGTACATGTGGTATGTGTATTTATTTAGCAAATTATAATGTTATTACCTACTTATAAGTATATGTTCATGTAATGCTAGAGTGTCGCGCGCTTTGGTACAAACTGTAAGCGTGGCACTCATTTGTAAATAAATAAATAAATTCGAACAATGACGAACTTAAAGATTTTGATATAAAGACTCTATGTCACCGCACTAAAGCTTAATTTAGATTGAGAAGTCTAGACTAGTCTAGAGACGTCTATTTTGCCGCTTCGAATTATTAATATTCTGTAGGTATATAGTTTTTAAGATTTTGTAGAAACTAAATAAATCCAGAAAATTACGACTTTCACTCTCGCTTTTCACGCGGATTGTTCCGAATTCCCATGCAATAATAATAATTATAGTTAAAAAACTGTCTTCAAAATACGCAATTTGTTTATTTCGATCAATTAAATTATTAATAAAGACTTCGATGATATTTATTTTGTGATAATGAGAATAATTGTGATAAGATAAATGATGATAATGTGATGACAGTTATTTTGTTATAAAAACTAAAGTACTGAACCGATTTTGATAAAATGTATACAGGACTACCTCAGGTATTAATCTAACAAACTAAAAAAGAATCATTAAAAATAATTCATAAATGGCGGAGTAAACGCTGAACAAACATACAAAAAAAAATATACAGTAGAAATGGGAACCTCCTTCGTTTTGGAAGTCAGTTAAAAATAAAACTAACACCTTCACAACTAATCCTTATTAATTAGTTACTCAGCAACGTGCATCATATCAAATACAAATAATTTATTGATAACACCACAGTTACAGGTCAAATCTTATCAATATAGGTACATGTAATATGTACGTGAATTGTAAAATAAAATGTCAATTATCACTTGGTATGTATGCTTATAACTTCACGAATTTTATGTACAGTAGGAAAGACCTGAAATAATAGCCGTTTGAATAAAATATAAAGTTCAAATGAATTGGTATTGTAGTTGTTAATATACATAAAATCACGCCTATATTCCCTTTTTTATACAAGATATATCTACGATTGACTACCGACTCGCCTGATGTTAAGCGACGGTGTGGCCAAGGATGGAACTCCTCGATCTAGAAGATACACTCTAGTCTTAAAAATTCCAAGATTGTAGGTTTCAGAAAACGGAGATAGCGGCAAAGAATAACAAAAAAAGAATAATCCCTAACGGGGTCGGCACAGTATTAAAGACCATGAAATCATTGAACGGCACATTTGGCCTTAGAGGGTTAAATGGAACGAAGATGGTATTAGAGGCTTAGAGAAGATAACAAGGTAAGATGTAATATTAGCTTGCAGAGACAGAGGGTTAGCCCATTGCCTATAAACGCCAATTTACCTCAAGTCCTGACTATTACAATATGCTCGGGAAGAGAAGCAGGTACATTCTTTTTTCTTTTTCGCCCAGTCCAGCGTGTAAGAGAGATGAAAAAAAGAATTCTAAACGTGATAAACATTTATGTTAAGAAGAATATAAAGAGATTTTTTCACGATTTTTTTTGACTTCCCTTACTTTAGTAGCTTGAAAGTAAAAAAAAAAAAAATAGAAATGATTTTAAATTCAGAAAAACAGCTTTCGTCCAGGTGAAATACGTAATCACGTTAACGCCACAATAGGGAAGTTAGTGAGCGTCCCCGGTGGGATTCCACCGAATTAATAGTTTGGAATTGGCAAACAATAGAGAATCCAACGGAAATACTAAAATGTTTTTCGTGATAGCTTGATTTCCGGATAACAGCCCCGGGGGACTAGTAGAAACGTATCCGTGTTTTGCATGCCTAAATGTATTGAGATTTTTGTTTCGAAATGAGTACAAGAGGAAACATGGTTACATATGAATACCTTAACCACTAAAAATTACTACGAAGTGAAATAGTATCTTCATGATTCATGACCTTTGGGTTCTACTTTAAAAGTACAGATTACAAAATACCCTGCCGGAGTGGGCTTCACCGATAGATTTAAATCGGCTTGTCCTATAAGTGTGTAAATTGATTTCTTCTGTACAAACGCGCTCTCAGGTCGTAACGTTACTTCAAACATCAGACGCATTGTTGTTCAATCGCTATTATAGACTTATCATGAATGATAAAGATAATATATACAATAAATCCGCGTTGTGATTTAGAAAATGGAGCTTTCTTAAACACAACAAGGCGAGTTTGTAGTAAAGCTGTCGTCTTCCACGTGACGGAAGTTCAAAAGGTTCCAAAGGCGTAGCCGGCGCGACGGCGCGCTCGTATCCGTGCATCCGTGCACTTCTATTGTCCGTAACATGAGCCGTCTTCGGGCACTCGTAGCGCTACGGGCTACGATAGCTCTACGACGTGTTACGAGGAAGGAAACTAGCCATTGTAATTTATGTGTTTGTTCAAATTGTGCCTTTGGTCAAATATAATTCTCTTTTAGCTTTAGAAAAGTCTACAGATTCTCTTTTGCATAACAACAATAATATGCCTACATTGTATAACAACGAATAACAAATATATTGCAAGGGGTCATTATTGTAGATTGAGTACTGGACGAGTTTGTTTGACGAATCATGAAATAAAATTAACACAAATTTTAAATTAGGGTAATGAATCAGACTGAACACCAGCCTCCTGACTTTAAATAACAGAAAAGTGATTTATTTCAACAAAAAATATTTAAAAAAAAACAACCCGCTACGGAGCTAAATACGATACTTGAAAAATATGCCCTGTGTTGTTAATTTGTTACAGCGGGGACTAAAAAAAGAAAGTAATTAATTTCGAATCCAGTTTTTTCCTTCATTTTCGTTAAAATATGTATTTTTCAGCGGCGTTTTTACGAAGTTGGGAACACTCCGTAATCTACCTTTGCGGGGATTAACGTAAAATCGACGGCAGCGAAAAATATTCGTGGTCTGTATCGACGCGGCGCGGCGGTTAATTACTCTTGAATATTTATTGGTCGTTTGAATAAATCGCTCGCAGCGGATAAGCCTTTAACTTGTATTATATTCATTTTTCCTACCGCTAATTTTTGGGGTTCTCTTTGAACTGGCTTTCAACGTGAAATCAAATCAATTATCGCGGACTGATTGTGGCAACATATCTGATGTATTTATTTGTCAGATTGATTCATAAATCATCATCAATAGGTATTAAAAATATGATATTAAAAAGTTATACATATTAATATAAATCTATATGTTAAGAGAAACGTGGACTGTACACTTGTTTGTACAAAAGGATAAAAAAAATATTTGTACTCCACATAATTCGAATTTAAAGATTACTTTTGTCAAATTGGAATCACAAATGGATAGACTTCAATGTTTTGTTTTAGTACAATTTTATTATAACTTCGGAGTTAAAAACTTAATATATCGTTAATATTTGAAAAAAAAAGGAATACTTACATAAATGCTTGGCCATATCTTGTTGCAATCAGATTTAAAAAAAAAACATTAAAATCAGATAATCTTTAGGAGCTTGGAGAGAGCAAATAGTTTTTTCGTGTATAATGTAAAAAAATATGATCTTAGCGATCCTCAACAAGTTGATTAAATATTGTTTTAAAGTTCCGCGGTACATCACAGAACCTTAGACATTACGTTAATGGTCGTATATTTGATCAGCAAACATGACTGACAATCTGTAAATAATATCTTGAATACCTAGTTGGTGGGCTGTTCGATACACGAGCCGTTTTGGAAACCTACCTAGCCTAAATAAATTGGAGGAAAGGAGATGGATATTGACACAAACATACATTGATACGGATGTAGATTTTTGTCATTGCAAGAATCAGAATTTTATCTCAATATGGTTGTCTTTAGCCATGCATCATTGGCCTGTTAAAATCTACATATGACGATATTATGTAAGCCATTATAATAACCCAATAATATGGCTTCACTTTTCATTCCATAAAATGTAGTCTCATATGCTAACAGTCAATACATGTCAAGGTAAAATGTAGTCTCATGCTAACAGTCAATACATGTCAAGGTAAAATGTAGTCTCATGCTAACAGTCAATACATGTCAAGGTAAAATGTAGTCTCATGCTAACAGTCAATACATGTCAAGGTAAAATGTAGTCTCATGCTAACAGTCAATACAGGTCAAGGTAAAACGTAGTCTCATATGCTAACAGTGAATACATGTTAAGGAAATCGATTTCTGCTGAAAACTCGTGCCAAGTATCCTAACTGCAATATTTCAATAAGCGAATCACTTGAAAATACTTTCGTCAGCAGGTAAGGGTTTTACCCAAACGATCCAAACTCATATTATGATCCCGTCAAATTGTCGAACATCCGTTTATAGATCAGTCCATAAAACGTAATGATGTCGGAGCCAGCTGCTAGCAGAGAAACGCGAGCGCTGCTAAATAGCGCCTGTTTAGCGAACTGTGTGGGGAATTACCGGGAATTACTTTCCCAAAACCTCGGAAAAGTTCTACTATTAGGGAGCGCAAGTGTGATCCCTTTTGTGTTACTTTTATGAGTACGCCAGCAGTTGGCGGGACCTATGCAAATGTTATTGTAGTATGGAAACATCACTAGAATACGGACGTATTCGTCGGGATTCGTAAACACAGATATATATATTATATTTAGTTCTAAGGTGTAAACAACAAAGAGTTTATCTATCTATCTATCTATTTTTTTATTCGAAAATAGGCTTGCGGTTGACCGTCAACTCACCTGGTGTTAAGCGACAGTCACTTGGTGTTATCGATATTTCAATTGTTGAGGCGTACGTCGCTTACCGGTTTCTCATACAAGTTTATTGTGGTAGATAAATCTAAGTAACTTATATTTTTACACGGAAAGTGTGTGGTTGTCGTTATTATAATGCGTATTTTTCCGTACAATAGGAGAAAATTGTTTCCTAACCGTTACGATCATATAATTATAGTTTAAAAACTATAAAAAAAAACTACGCAATTTGTGGACTTGCATGACATTTTTTTCAGTTATTTTGATATAAAAATTAAAGTACTGAACCGATTTAGATAAAAATTATATTTTATTTTATTTTTATTCAAATGCTTACTGTGCTTACAGCAGAACCAAAGCGCACAGCAGTCAATAATATGAGATCACCTCTGAATTATGACCTACCAAATTAAAGAAGAATAATCTAAAACAATATTGGCGGAGTAATCACTGAATAAACATTTAAAAAAATACAGCCGAATCGAGAACCTCCTTCTTTTTGGAAGTTGAAATAAGGATAGCAGCGCTTGCCATGCCGCATTAGTTTTTTACCTGAGCAGACTACCTTGCTAGAGTCTGTTTTCTTATAATTATATAGCGCCAAAATAATGTTCATTTATGGTTGACAGGTTTTTATTGTTTGGTCCATGTCAAACACATATGTATGTACAAACGAGTTTGGAACGGGAAATAACTCCCAAATATATAAGTATTTAAATTTAGATCGATAGATAAACTCTTTATTGTACACACCTAAAAACTAATAACAAAGTTCTTAAATAGACAAGTGCAACAACAATCAACAACAACAACCTTATCGCTAAAAGCGATCTCTTCCAGGCTACCATGGTATGAAGAAAAATATAAAATATTACTAATAAATTTAGTGATTTTATTTAACGAAATAACATTTTGGAGGCCATTCAAAGTTGTACGCTTATTCAAAGTTTCTCACGCTGACTGTAGTTGTTATTGTAAAGTCGTTTCAGAGATTGTGGTCCCTAAAGACATCGTGCTGTAATCGCGTATGTATGAAGTGTTCCTCAAAGGAATATTTTTGAGTTAAACGAAAAGAAACTTTACATTCATGTTAGTTGTAATACGTGTAAAATCACATAATTTATATAAACAGTAATTTTAATAAAAAACAAATCGACTTCAAAATTGATAAGAAATAACTTATTAGTAGATAACTTATTACCGACAAATTAAATCATAACTGGGCGTCTACCTAGTGGGTAGGTACGTACCCCAACTATATTTGATTTAATTTGTCGGTATTACAAGTATGTATCAGTTGTTATTTCTTCCTTTTAAATTTTGAAGTCGATTTAATAACAAATTAAATCATAACTGGGCGTTTACATAAGTAGGTACGTACCCAACTATAGTTTTGAGGTCAACGAATTTAATTTGCCAAGGCGGAACACAATCGTTGTTTTTCATAATTATATGGGCTATCGTTTTTATGGGCTATCGTATTTAACCCCCCCTATGACAGACGACAAAAATACCAGGCCCCCAGTCCCCGGCAGCTCCGCTATTCCGGACTACGGTAGCGGTCCCGGTCACGGCGGAGCAAGGGGTGCTAAGAATCTCCGGAAGAGATCCGGCTACCACCCCCTGCATAAACGACGACTGGCCCTGGTAACACACAATATTCGCACGATGAGGACAGACGAGAAGCTAGCTGAGCTGGAAGAAGAAATGAGTAGGTTACATTGGGATATCCTGGGGTTATCGGAAGTCCGACGAGAGGGTGAGGACACGATAACCCTGAAATCCGGTAACCTACTATACTACCGGGAGGGCGACCAACAGTCCCAAGGTGGTGTCGGGTTTCTCGTCCACAAGTCCCTTGTTAACAACATTCTTGCCATCGACAGTGTATCGAGCAGGGTTGCGTACCTGATACTCAGAGTATCCAAGAGATATTCGTTGAAGGTCATCCAGGTATACGCACCGACCTCGGCACACTCGGATGATGAGGTGGAGGTGATGTATGAGGACATTAGTAGGGCCATACACACTTCTGAGACCTATTTTAATGTTGTTATGGGGGACTTCAATGCGAAGCTGGGCAGGAAATGCGAAAGTGAGTTGAGAGTGGGGCAATTTGGATATGGACAACGGAACCCCAGGGGACAGAGGTTGGCCGACTTTCTGGAGAAAGAGGGACTCTTCATGATGAACTCTTT
Organism: Lycia hirtaria; assembly: GCA_947563715.1. Lineage (NCBI taxonomy): Eukaryota > Metazoa > Arthropoda > Insecta > Lepidoptera > Geometridae > Lycia > Lycia hirtaria. The sequence continues at coordinate 3,792,743 of OX387379.1, forward strand.
CTTCCAGAAGCCACCTCATAGGAAATGGACCTGGTTGAGTCCCGATGGTTCTACGAGAAATGAGATAGACTTCATCCTGACCACCAAGAAACAAATATTCAATGATGTCTCTGTGATCAACATGGTTAAAACCGGAAGTGATCACCGAATGGTACGAGGCACTTTGAATATTAATGTTAAACTGGAGAGGTCCCGTATGATGAAGTCTACACTCCGACCCACTCGCGCCCATATCCAAAACCCCGAGAGCTTTCAGCTCGAACTATCAAATCGCTTCGAGTGCCTGGAGAGCTGCGCATCGGTGGATGAGATCAATAACAGGTTTGTGGAAACTGTCCGTACGGTGGGCGCGAAGTTTTATAAACCCCACCGTACAAATAGACCGCAAAAGCTCTCGAGCCATACCCTCGACCTCATGGCTGAACGACGCTCATTGCAACTGCAGTCTTCCGGTGACGCCGAGTCATATAGGCGGCTCAATAGACTCATATCAAAGTCTATGCGACACGACATCCGTACCTTTAATACTAATCGTATTAAAGAGACGATAGAGCGGAATAAAGGCTCCAAAGTGTTCGCAAGAGACATGTCTATTGGGCAGAGCCAGTTGACGAAGCTGAAGATGGAAGATGGCAGTATAGCGTCGACCAAAGCAGAAGTCTTGAGGGAAATCGAGAGGTTCTATGGACAGTTATACACATCGGTCGCAAAACCTGTTAGCAGTTTGGGCAAAGATCCAAGAGCCAAACTGACTCGACATTATACCGAAGATATCCCGGACATCAGCCTGTACGAGATTAGGATGGCCTTGAAACAGCTCAAGAACAACAAGGCACCGGGCGACGACGGAATTACATCAGAGCTACTGAAAGCGGGTGGAACACCGGTACTGAAAGTCCTTCAGAGGCTCTTCAATTCCGTCGTGCTTGAAGGTACAACGCCAGAAGCATGGAACAGAAGCGTGGTGGCGCTGTTCTTCAAAAAAGGAGACAACACTTTGCTGAAGAACTACAGACCCATCTCGCTTCTGAGCCATGTCTATAAGCTGTTTTCAAGGGTCATCACGAATCGTCTTGAACGCAGGTTTGATGACTTCCAGCCTCCCGAACAAGCCGGTTTCCGAAAAGGCTATAGTACCATAGACCACATCCATACGCTGCGGCAAGTGATACAGAAGACCGAAGAGTATAACTTGCCCCTTTGCTTAGCGTTTGTGGACTATGAGAAAGCCTTTGATTCGATCGAGACCTGGGCGGTGCTTGAGGCTCTCCAGCGATGCCGTATTGACTATCGGTATGTCGAAGTGCTGAAGTGCTTGTACAACAACGCCACCATGTCAGTCCGAGTACAAGACCAGAACTCAGAGGCAATTTCATTGAAAAGAGGCGTGAGGCAGGGAGACGTTGTCTCTCCGAAACTGTTTACCGCCGGTTTGGAAGATGCCTATAAGCTTCTGGAATGGAAAGGGCTCGGCATTAATATTAACGGCGAGTACATCACTCACCTTCGGTTTGCCGACGATATAGTAGTCATGGCAAAGTCGATGGAAGAGCTCAGTACGATGCTCGAAGACCTCAATAGAGTTTCCCAACGGGTGGGCCTCAAAATGAACATGGACAAAACGAAGGTTATGTCGAACGCCCATGTAGTGCCCACCCCAATATCTGTGGGGAACTTCACTCTTGAAGTTGTTGACGAATACGTCTACTTAGGACAGACGGTCCGATTAGGCAGGTCCAACTTTACGAGGGAGGTCAATCGTCGTATCCAACTCGGCTGGGCAGCGTTCGGGAAACTTAAAAGCGTCTTCTCGTCCAATATTCCCCAGTCCCTCAAGTCGAAAGTTTACAACCAGTGTGTGTTACCAGTGATGACATACGGCACTGAAACGTGGTCCCTAACTATGGGCCTTATAAGGAAGCTCAAGGTCACGCAACGAGCTATGGAGAGGGCTATGCTCGGAGTCTCTCTACGAGATCGAATCAGAAATGAAGAGATACGTAGACGTACAAAAGTCACCGATATAGCACAGCGGATTAGCAAGTTGAAGTGGCAGTGGGCAGGGCACATAGCACGCAGAACTGATGGCCGATGGGGCCGAAAGGTTCTCGAGTGGAGACCACGTACCGGCAAGCGCAGCGTAGGAAGACCAGCCACGAGATGGACAGACGACCTCATACAAGTGGCGGGAAGACGCTGGATGCAAGCCGCTTCCAATCGGTCTTTTTGGAAATCCATGGGGGAGGCCTATGTCCAACAGTGGACTTCTTATGGCTGAGATGATGATGGGCTATCGTTTGACCACAACTTGCAACGATGTGATCGAATATGGAGCACGCTTGTCCATGAGGTATCTCTGAACGGACTCTAATGCTCCAAACTTATCTGGTCCGGTGAGCACAAGTGGGACTAACGACGCCATGTTGAAATATTGTAAGACTAACAGCGACAGTCGTGACTGTCAGGGGCAAGATAAGTTTGTGGCACTATTTAAAGAACAAAATTGGAGGACAAATTTTGGCGGGAACGTCTTAGTAACATGTTGTTGCTTTGTTTTATTTTCCTTTATTTTCCGAAACTTGTGTTATTTTTAACATTAATGCTATAAAAATGGTGGTGTTTTGTCCATTAAGTGTTCGATCAAGTGCGTGAGTGTGGGCAAGTGAAATAAAGCAGTGAAACGGGTGATTTCAAAACTCCATAGAAGCTTCTAGTAAAGTCGCCATCACTTTACTGAGGCAAGACTTAAATTTGAAAATGACTGTTTACATGACTTAGACTGTGACTAGAATACTATATAACTTGTATTTTTCAAGAAACTCGAAAATATTTCAATACTTGACACTGGCAAATCGCTAATCGCGGGGTCCAAAAAAAATGTATATAAAGAACTATATTTACCAAACTTGACCATGACAGACAGGTGACACTTTCAATTGAATGGGATCATCAATTTATTTACTTTGACATCTAATCGTCAATGCTTTCGAATCTCGTTTGTTAATTGATGAGGGATGAAACGAAATCGATGTTGTTGATTTGGTAGACATTGTTTGCCAAAAAGGTGACGAGACACCGATTTTAAAATTCATCATCCATTAGGCAAATTGATCTCGCTTTCAGTCGGTAATTTAGGAACAGAAATGCTGTGTAAAGATTTGTTTTGCTAAAAGTGGCTCTTCTTTGTTAGGGTTAGCACTAAATTGTTTTAGAATTTAATCTGTAAGGTGGCCAATATTTGCTTTCAGCCAATTCCCCGGTCTGCCTCCAGAGACTGCAAAATGCAGCGAACGCTTGAATGCACCAAGATCATACTCTTACTAGACGACACAGAGTCTTTGACTAGATAAATATTTCAGATAGCGTTTTAGTTTAAGCTATTTAGATATCGCATATTTTACTAAGCGCGTTTAGGAAGCAGATTGATTTTACATTCAACAGTTTATAAAATGTTTCTGCACCTATGTCTAATATTATTTTTGATAATATCTGGGGCCACGGCCGTGCCCCCGCCATGTGAGCCAGTGGGTACAGCCGGGACTATATTTTCTCGAAGCGATTCGTTTATAGTTTGAAGAATTCAACATGCAACGGAACTCGAATCCTTACTTTCCCCTTCAATACTGGAGACGTCTCTTAGCAAGTCGGTCACAAATAATGATCGCAGAGTCAAAGAGCCTGAAGTTGAATTTTTCAACTGTCTATATTACATTACACATTTATTTGTTAAAATAAAACATAGTAAAGTAGTAGAAAATATTATTATGTAGTATAATACTTGCTAAGATATGCAATATTTGTATAAATTTCAGCAATGATAATATTTAGAAATATTTGCAAGTTTTTTAACTGCTCAAATATATAACTGTGTTCCGATTGAAGAGATTGCCCTTCAATCGGAACACAGTTATATTTAGCAAATTTAGTTGGAAATTTATCTGCAAATCAATATTTGCAGATAAATTTCCGGACATAAAAAATATTTAACGTGTAATATTTGAAGGTGTGAGCTAAGCGCATTGATTAAATGATTTTGAACTGTTGAAGCTTACATACATATCAGGATGGCAATGGACTGCAATGGGGAAGCGTGAGTGAGCCACTTGGTGTCAATAAATTGCATCCTATATTACACACACATTCTATCGAACCAGGCATAAAAATATTATAATTGTGTTCTCAGTTCACATAAATTATTCAACTGTCATGCAAATCTAGTATGAAGTTCTGTATTACATATAACCTTAATTGTGTCAGTTCTATATATTCAAAGCAGTCACGTTGACTCATAAGTAAAACTAATAAAGACTTAGGGCCTTACCCAAAAACGTTATTTAACTTTAACCAACGTCTTAAGTTCTCTGTCTACTTTAAGCAAGTGTCATTACGTGTCAGCCAGAAGTTGACAAAATGTGTTAAGCATTGCTTAAAGTTAAGTAACGTTTTTCGGTAAAGCAGTTAGGGTCTTACTCACTCACGTTACTCAAATTTGAGCAATATTCAACATATTTTGTCAACTTCTTGCTGACACATAATGTCAATTGCGAAAAGAAGACAGAGAATTTGAGACATTGATCAAAGTTATGTAACGTTTTTCGGTAAAACCGTTAGTAGGTACCTAAGTAAATAAATTCTCGTCAATTATATTTTATGAGGAATCAACTGTTTATTATTTAGTAAACAATTTTACGAGTTCCAATAATTTTGTCTAACGAATACAAAATAATAAATTATTATTTGTCAGCGAGTATCTGAACGTATGCGAGTGGGGCTGGGCGGAGCAGATAACTGGAGTATTGTGGAGGAACAGCAGAGGGTTGGTCGGCGGCGGCGCGCGGCGACGCGGGCCCGGTCTGCGGTCCCAATACTAATGAATCAACTTTGGCGTAGCTCTGGCGCTCTGCCCGCCGAATTCAACTTTTAATTGATTTGACATTATTCCGTTTGTGGATCCCGAACGATTGCGACGCGCCCCTTCAATTATAACCCATCCTCCGATGAAATGATCAAATGAAAATTAATTTCCGAGAGTTAAACAGAGTTATAAATATCTAGCGACAATGTCTGCGATTATATTACAATAAAAATGTTTTAATTTCATGAAATGACAGGTAATAATCGATTATGAAATAAACGCAACTACGAATTGGAATCCAAAATGTATTTTCGATGATACTGCATGTAAGCGAGGCAGCAATCTTGAGAGACGGCAGTGGGACTCGGCGTTCTACATATCGCCAGAGGAATGGCGAAGTTAGCTCGAGTCTCGTTCCGAACTTGCAAATGAAAAGTTAATGCGCAAGTTGGTGACAGGCGCGGCCGTCGGAGCGGTTCGACCTCCTGACGCCGCTGAAACGAATCTAAACTTTTATGTCACCGGAGCCTCGGCTCCCGCCTAAACTCTAAACAAGCGTCAGTTCGCTAATTACACTTGAAATTATATTTATAAATAACGGATCTCGTGCGCGACTTCAACCTTTCGCCCTTCGCCGAAAATTGTGATTCCGTACGACGCTATAACTCAAGATACACGTCCCAGAAAATCAGTCCATAAGTACTAGGGCTCCCGCGACGGTTTTATAGGAAAAGTAAAATAGTGTTATTTCTCTTTGTGACAATGAAGTAGAGTTTATTCTGTAGGCGTGGGGCGTTATTAAACGCGAGTAGAGTGATGTTTTTAATAGGTTCCAGTGAGCATGAACACAAAGGCGGGTTGGATGTGGATCGTACGCGGGTTTCTCGAACGATTAGCAACGCTTGTGGACTGATTTTGTTACGCTGAGTGAGCACTGTTAATCTTATAGGTATCTATAGAATCTTACCATAGGAGATATTTTATAATCTAGTTTTATTGCGCATAAATACGCATTTGACCACCAACGCGCTTGTTGGTAAGCGACGTGGTCGAAGATGAAGCACGCAAACCTGAAATATATATACATTCTTTATTGTCTTATCTTAAGGATTCGCTCAACGCGCGCAGCTATATCTCTCATGCATCACAACCTTTTTAACATATAAAATCATTGAATAGGGATATTAGAAAAGTGAGAGCTGAATTTATTTATTTAGACAAGAGAAATATTTAAAAATAAGTTTTTCTTCGATACCTTTTAAATTGTTTGAGGAATAAGAAAATATATGTTTTTTTTTCTAATTCCGTCGCCAGTATAATTATATCTAATTAAAACTTTTTTTTAAATGTTTCTCCTTTCTAAATAAACAAATTTAGTTCTTACTTTTCTAATATCCATATTCATATTCATATATTTATGATAAAATATTATTTATAAATATCCCTACTCAATGATTTCATATGTTTAAAAATGTTGTGATGCGCGAAGAGATAGCTGCGCGCTTTAATCTCGACCTTAATACTTTAATCCGACGGCCAAAGAAGGCGTAGGTAAGTACTTACCCATATGTTTCTTATATCCTTGTAGTATAAACGCTTTTATCGATTTTGATATGTGAGCCGACGTTAGATTTATTTTTACCTAAAGAGTACAAATTTAGATTTTGCTGACGGCGGTTATTTCATTTTTCCCTAGTGTACGTGACAAGAAACTTTAGATTTTAATAGTACAAAATGTTGTATGGTAAAGTATTGCGCTCGTCATACTGAGATGTTAATTAAGTAAGTACGTCAAAGCTCATTGTAACCAGAAATATGAGACTTTTGGAATTTTAAAATAGTTACTTATTGAAATATAAAAAATCAAAATAACGGATTTATAACATATATTTTGAAATTAAGAAATACCCGAACTTTAATAGATATGGTTGAGCCACCACCACCTACAGTGCCACCTACATGGGATTACGGTCATTAAATTAATAAAATCTCAGCCTCAACACAGATCTGCGATACCTATTGACACCACGACTTCAAAACAATACTACGCGATTTTAAAATAATAAGCGGTAATAGTTAATATTTTCATAACACAAAATGACAACTGTTATCTATAGTCTCACCTGTGACCACGGAGTCTCACCTGTGACCACGGAGTCTCACCTGTGACCACGGAGTCTCACCTGTGGCCACGGACGCTGTAGTGTTTGAAACGTCAGGTCATAAAATTATGTAAAATATACGCTATAAATATCTTAAAAATTGTTTAATTTCATTTCAATTAGTAACAATCGCGAAACCTTTAAATCATTAGTTACTGTTGAGGTTATTTTACAAAACTTGTTCAGATAGCTTCGCATAGACAAAACGTCTTGGCACAGAACGACCGACGCGTATCCACATTGAATTTGAACTCAAGGCCCGTTAATAAAATACATTAGCCTCATAATGCGCGGGTGCGGTGAGGAGCACTCGATTAAAAGGGCCCATATAATGATAATTATTTCGCAGAACCAAGCCGCAGACGTGACCTTATTACGCTATCGGTAAATGTTACCCACAGATGTACTCGCGGCGAGATTTATAAAATGTTAATGTTAAGCGAAGGTCTGAAAACTGTCTTTCTGTTTATGTTTTCACGGCTAAACATCTGCGCAGAATCACTATGATTAAAAAAAACAGACAAGTGCGAGTCAGACTCGCCCACCGAGGATTCCGTATAAACTAGTAGGTAAAAGGGTTTTTTTTTACATTTATCGCCTTAAACCGAAACTTACACATCGTAAAAATAATTAAAAACCTGTTTTAGCTTATGCTAATAAAGCTCTTTCATATGATACCCCAGATGATACGGTTAACTCTCTTTGAAATTTGGACACTCATTTCTTGCGTAAAGAGCCTATTTTTGTGATTAAATTAAAAATGAACAGTTTTCGGACATTTTCTTTCTATGTGTACTATATGATATTGCTTCTTGCTATATTTATTCATAGTTCTAGGTTAACGGGAAAGTACCCTATAGGTTTTAATTCCTTTGTGAGTGTCGAAATATGCGGTTTTTAGCGACATGAACGATTGTAACGTTTTTACGATAACTGAAAAGATCTGCGTAAATGGTTTGCGTAATTTCAACTCGATACCTCCACGCATTCCCGAAATAAAAAGTCTTGTCAGACGGACAACAAAGTGACAACAAACCTTTTGAGATACGGAACCCGAATAAGTACTTAGATAGTACTGGAGACATCGGAGAATTAAAATTGTAAGTATTTTATTATTATAAGGTAAGTTTTTCATTTTTTTTATCAAGGTCCTTTTTAACCACCGACCCAAAAAGAGGGCTGCTATAAGTTTAACGTGTGTATCTATCTGTGGTTCTTAAACAGATGGACAGATTTTGATCTAGTTTATTTTATTTGAAAGTGTGATATATAACAGTAAAGATAAAGATAAAGATAAAGATAATTTATTTGCATACAACACGAGAATTTTATACAACAAGTGCATAAAAGATGTTACACTAAATTTAGTCGCTTAAAATCATGTTGTGCCGATTAGGCGTACAAATGTCAGGTAGACAGCATCATGCACATGCGAAAAATTATAAAATAATAATTATTATTATTTGTTATTAGATTAATACACAAACCAAAAATATCTATAATATGACAAAGCAGAAGCAATAAAAGGTACACATAATGTCAAATAAAATTAAAATTTGTCATTTAAAAAATCATTGATAGAATAATAACACTTCTGCAATAACAATGCCTTCAACTTTTTTCTAAATAAATTACTATTCTGGTCTCTTATTGACTTAGGAATCGTATTGTAGATTTTAGGACCCATACATACGATGCTGTTTTGCATCAGTGCTGTCTTTCCTTCATGTACGCGCCGTTTGTCTTGGTCGCGCCTATTTCTTACAGTAGTATCAGATAGTGTGGGGAATCGCTCCCGGTTTGTTTTTACAAAAAGGGCCGTTTCTAAAATGTATAAACACGGAAGTGTAAGAATTTTATACTTTAAAAAATAGGGCTTACAACTATCTCTTTTTTTGAGTTTAAACATTGAACGAATACAGCGTTTCTGCCTTTTAAAAATAATAATTTTATTTGTTGAATTTCCCCAAAAAATAATCCCGTACCTCAAAATTGATTCAACTAACCCATAGTAGGCTTTAAGTAAAGATTCTATATTTAGAGTACGAGCTAGTTTGGCGATGGCATATGTTTGGCTACTTATTCTTTTCGAAAGGTGCTCTATTTGTGATTTCCAATTCAATTTTCGGTCAATATATAATCCAAGAAATTTTGAGCTTTCTACTTCATTTAAAATGTTATTGTCATATGCTACATTAATATTACCTTTGTTTGTTTCTCTTTGTCTAAAATGCATTATATTTGTTTTATTTAGGTTAATTTTTAAGTTATTGTTGTCAAGCCAAGATATAACTGAGGTCAAAGATTTAACAATATCGTTTTCATAAGAGTCAAGTGTTTTACATGCTACGGTGATAGTGCTATCATCTGCAAATAATGTCATAGGTTGAGATGTAGCATTAGGCAAGTCATTTATGTATGCTATGAATGAAAGTGGTCCCAGGACACTACCTTGTGGAACTCCGTACGCCACTTTGCGTTCATACGATCTATATATTTCTTCTGCTTTCGTGTTAAGATTGACTCGACTGATTTCCGTGATTTGTATTCTATCTGCTAGGTAAGACTCTATCAAATCTAAAACGTTGCCACGTATTCCATACGCTTCTAATTTACTAGCTAAGATTCTGTGATCTACGTAATCGAACGCCTGCGTCATATCACAGAATATGGCGCACACCGGAGTGCTTTTATCCATACATATTAAGACGTTTTTAATGAAATCGTATATGGCCATATTAATACTTTTATTTTTTCTGAAACCCTTTTGTTCATTGCATAGAATATTATTTTTCTCTAAATAATCATTTAACTCATTATAAACATACTTCTCGAAAATTTTTGAAAATATCGATATAAGTGCAATGGGCCTATAGCATTCCATTTTCTCTCTATTGTCTTTTTTAAATAAAGGTTTAATAATGGTCGTTTTCAGAGAACTCGGAAATGTGCCTGTGGATATACACAAATTAATAATATAGCTTAGAGGAGTACATACATACTCACTTACTGATTTTATTATGAAAGTTGAGATTTCGTCATCACCAACACTTTTAGTGTTTTTAAGGTTTTGTATTATTTTGCTTATTTCTTGTGGCGTGCTTGGTGCCATGAACATAGAATCTTTGATATGATTTATATTAGCAGTCACTTTATATCCTGACTCAGGGACCGGTTTTATTTTATCTATGAAAAAATTATTAAATGCGTTGGCTATAGCTATCGGATCCGTTATATCTTCATTATCTTGTTCAATTTTTGTTATGGCTTCTTTAGGTATATTTAATTTGGTACTATTTATGATTTGCCATGCAGTTTTTGACTTGTTATGAGATGAATTTATCTTAAAGTTATTTTGTGCAGTAATTGCATATTGTGTTGAAACCAAAGAAAAAAATCATGTTTGTGGTTGAAACCAGACAAAAATAATTCACTTTACCTACGAAGTCGGGGATAACAGCAGTAGGTATAGAATAGGTAAGATTTTACTTTGTCATCTCATGTAGTGCCTAGCGGAGAGAATAATAACGTGTAGGTTACTTTCCTACACATATCGATTTATATCAAAATAAATAATTATTATACATACACACCATACATTACTATTTACATATATAATATTTCCATATTTACTTATTTACAACAGTATTTACATTCTAAATAATAACACATTATCTAAATATTTATCAGTTGGTCGCTTTCGATAATTACCCCGTAACTATATTTTGCACGCATATTGTGAGTGCTACCGGGCGAGCGCGGCGGATGGAATATGAACTATACTTATAGTCAGATTCGTACCTCCGCGCGTCGCACGCGCATGTATTGTTTACGTTTCCAACCGATGTAAGATTTAACGTCGTGATTGAATATAGACAAGTTTACATCAATTCAGTGTATAACTCCCATCACCACAACCCAATTACCATAAACGTATGAAAAATAATTTATACATATTTTCTAAATAACAACTCTGATAGTGTAGTTAATTCTGTCAGAGTTGTTTTTTTGGAAAAATAAATTGTTTAGGCAACTAAACGTTTCCATTACATTAAGTTTAAAGTAGTTAGGTAATTTTCTGATAAACTCACTTAAGGCACAGAATACTTAATAGTATAGAACTAAAGCCTAGATCACATTACTTTAGTAATTTAGTCCAGTGTAGCCCCTCGATCGCACAAAGCTGAGTGTTCAGAGCCAGATAGAGATATTAAAAGTTGTATTTCAACGTTTGTATATTGTATGTCCGCAATGGGCGAAACTGTTGAGACATGTAAATATTCTAAGATCCTTTATTTCCGACACAGTTTGACAATAAATGATTTTGAATTTGAATTTGCTTAGGCCGCCTTAGGATGAGGACAAACGAACGAGCGCAATTTTGAGTTGTGAATTGTGTAAAATGTGTCGCAAAATTTTCACTGCATTCAAATTCATACAAAAGTCCGGTTTGTGCCACACGACGACGCAAAATAAGCCAATTGTAATGTAATCCAAAATAAACAACCGAAAAAACACTACTCACATCTAAAAAAAAGGCACTCTTTGGTACGACGCACGCTAGGGGTGAGAACCGCGTGCGAACTGCGAATAATGTTTCTCTTTTTACTTACCTACCTAACTAAATTACCAGCGCAATGCCAACTAAATTGATTTAAAACCTGATTGACACCGCGTTAGATATCTAGCTGATAATGTTGTACTAGCCCTTGTTCGAAAGAAAAAGAGTTGAAATAGATTATATGTAGTGTCTATTAATAAAAAAGTTTCAATAGAATAAAGAAAGTAATCTTCATTTCATAAGTTTGGAAGAGCGTCTATGCCAAAGATTTAATAAGGTACTTCTCAAGCAAATGATTAGGGTAGTGTAAACTAATCTTAGTTAAGACGGACCTTGAGAATCGCATTAGGTTCGTACCTAAATTAGTGAAGCAGCGAGTAAGTTAGCATGTACCACGTGAAGCAAGAATTGAAATATAATATAGAAAGTATCTCTCACTATGTTACATTTCATTGCTTGCTTAGCGCACTTTACAAAAGCTTTTGTGCTAAGGCAGAGTTATTCCCTACTATACTAGCTTAATGTGTACCAGGCTTAAGCTAAGTCGAAATTCAGCTCGGATATAACTGTGTATATAGTTCAAAGGAAAGTTGGTACATTCAGTGTTTTCACTTCCACTTTTCTATTTACTTTCCTATTAAACTTTGTTTCCGTAGATACGGGATGAGGTAGACTCGAGATTTATCTACGCGATACCGTTCTATTTGGTCGAGAGAAAATTCAATTTGGTTTTGTACCTGAGGGTGGTTCGTGCGAACCCTCGCATCCTTGCTTTAATGTCATGCTATTTTACGAAACGAAAACATTACGCGATATTTTACTGCAAATTTTTAAGATAACGTGGCTGGGATTTAGATAAAACCGTGTTAGCTCACCTACAGACAGAGCAGCCGCACTCTGCAGTTTAGATATAATGTCATAAACGAATACTATGAAAGTAGGAAAGAATGAAAGAAGACCATTATGAAAGTAAAAAAGTAAAATAAATAGTAGATAGGTCTAAAACAAGTCGTAGATACACCTAAAACAATCCGTAGATAGATCAAAGACGAACCGTAGATGAGTCTAAGCAAGTATCTTTGTTAAAAGAAAAACAAAATACCTGACTGCAGGAAAGCAGGTTTTGCAGTCTAACTTAAGATTTCGATATGCTGTTGATTATACGTTTTTTAAGAGAAAGTATGCGTAAAGTCGCAGTAAAAGATTATGCATCCGGATTCTTTAGAATAATTCAAATAAAACCTCTTGTGTATTACGAAAAAGTTCGTTGGAGGACTTGGAGGTTACGAAAAAATGCATTTTATATTTTTGTGAGAGATCTATTATTATTATTACAAAAATATAGCCTATGACATTTTGGAAGTGAAGACGAATCTAAAGACACCTCGCACATCAAAATCGGTCAGTCCGTTTAGGCTGTAGGCGATCATATAGAAACATACATACATACATACACTCGAAAACATAACCCTCCTTCTTACGCAGTCGGGTAACAAGGCCTAAATAGTTAATAGGCTTGTTTTAGTAGATAATGTATTTTAAAGTTTTCGCGATAGTGATAATCTGAGGCTTCGAACACTTTGCAGCGTCCGTGGTCACACAAGTGGTGAGACAAGATAAATAAATGCAATAAATGCTCCATCCATGGCCACACCGTCACTTATCATCAGGCGAGTTAGTGGTCAATTTTAAATTAATGAATAAAATCAGTTTTATTCATTAATTATTTTTAATTTATTTATTTATCTATTTCTTTTTTTTTTCAAAGTTATTTTATTACTATTTTATCAATATATTTATTCTCAATAGTTTTAAATAAACATTATAAATATACATATTGATGTATATTTTTATAATAAAGTTGGTGTATTGTTCATTACGTTTAGAAGTATTTTAAAGGTGGTGATTGTTTTTGAATTTTTAATATCTTTCGGCAGGATATTACAAAGCTTAGCACCTTGATATGTGATACTTTTGAGATCATCTTGTACGAGTTACTACGGGCAAAGATGTGTATTTTACTCGCCTTAGATTATGTCTGTTTCGATATGAAAATATACGCGATAAAACCGTTAAATAGATAAGCCGTAGATAAGTCTAAAACAAGCCGTAGGTAGATCTAAAACAAGCCGTTGCGAAGTAAGGTTTTTAGTTTTTGGCAATTGGTTGCGAATCTCAGTTGCCAATACGGCAGGGCGGCATAGATTGGTCTAAGCACGATTACGATCGCGGCGCTCTAACTTATCTTGCCAAACAATTTTTGGCAAGAATATATACATATAATCTTTTATATACTTAAGATACATGTATCTTAAGTATATAAAAGATAAATAAATGGTACCTAATTGTCGAATAATTAGGAAAATTATAATTGTTTGGAACGTACAAGCCTTTTCATTTGAAACATAGCTGTGCTACTTGGGTTGAGCAGTGATTGAACTAAAAAAAAAAAAGTTAGAAACCATTCACCAATTAATTGTCGATACTTATTTAAATTATTAGTTTTTTACTTGTAATGTAGAGATTTTTTACGGATGGCCCCACATAAATTTTACTGTTCATAAACCAGCTCAAAATGATATAATCATTTCAGTACATATTGTTAGGAGGTTCCCCCCAATCCCTCCCAATTGGTAGTTGTATCGTTAAATGATTACTGCATTACAATTCACTCCTACGTTTAATACCAGCCATTATATATTAGATTATGCAATTATAACAATATCACAGTGCGCCATCTTGACGAGACGCCGGTCGCGAGTGTATGCACTCGAGCGCAGCTAGGGATGCGCCCGTGCATAGAGATGGGACGCCGATTACTCGTCCCATCTCTTAATTTCAAGTTTAAAAAAAATACAATATAGATTTGGGCTTGACCGCCAACTCACCAGATGTGAAGCGATATTGAGGTCTACAATGAAGCGCGCTTATCTAGAAGAAACCGATTCACTCGCTATTTAAAGACACCCAGATTGTATCCATCGGGGAAAATCCACTCAGGAAGCGTATTCCAAAATTTTGCGGTCCGTACGATAAATGTGGAATTAAAACGTTTCGCTCAGCCTTTTAGAATATCCACCTTGAAACGATGACGGTTTTACGCAAATATTTTAGTTTTATAAACTATAATTACTTACATCTGTCCGTGTATAGATACACGTTCTACGATAGTTTAGTATCCAACGTGGAATACTCACATGCTATGGAATCTAAACTACCGACCTACGTAAGTTCATTGGCGGTGATTATCCGTTCGAAGCGGGATTAAATCAGGTCGCAACAGCGGGCAACACAACAGCAGCAATAGGTCAGCGCCGCGTGACGGCGGCGTCTGACCACACATTACTGGCAGCCTCAGCAAGCGCTTCCTAGCGTCCGTCATGCTCACTACTGAGAAACGCGCTACACGCATTGAACTAGATTATTTACAGAGTCACAATTAATCTAATACTGATGAAGCGCTCACTAACTTAATTTAACAGGACTAATGAATATATGCTGCATTTAGCGGCATTCTATACGCGGCATTTTAGGTTTAGTGAATGTGTAATGTTATCACTAAAAGTAAATTAAGATAACAATTATTATGAGAATGAGGCCATGTTTAATTTAAGCATGTGATATATTTTGTATGATAAGTATGAATGTCTACTCTGTGTCTGCGTAAAAGTAAGTATTAATTATCAGGTTTATGAGGTCTAGTTTCCATAGTAGGTACAAGCTTTGCTTAGTTTGAGTTAGATGGCGATGTGTGAAAATGTACACCAATATATATTTAATTCTATTATTGTCTACAATATAATAACAAGTAAAACACTAAGTAATAACAATAAAAAATGTACAAGTGGCAAGAGTCTGTTCAGAAGAACTAATGTATTGCGCGCGCTCGCTGCCCTCTGTCCAAGCAAACTCTACAAGTAATTGAGAAGTAATTACGTTTTTTTTTATTGACCACCAACTCGCCTGATGTTAAGCGATGGTGTGGCCGAGGATGGAGCTCGTCGATCTAGAAGATATCTATTCACTCTAGCCTTGAAAATTCCAAGATTGTAGGTCTCAGGCAACAGAGATGGCGGCAAAGAATTCTATTCTTGTGCACTACGCAACAAGAATGTGGATCGATATCGCTGAGTACGGATTTTCGGCATTTCAACGAGAAATGGGTGGTGATCGCCGATTTTCTACTAGTCCTGTAGTGAAATGGGCATGGTGGAATTAGGTCGTGAAGCTCTTGCGCACACTCCCCGAAATGAATCCTGTAGAAAATAGACAGACATGCTACTTTACGGCGGTGCTCGAGACTAAGTAGCTTCTTGGCAGCTAGTTTATCGTCACCGATTAACCACACAGCTCGCCGGTCCACTGATTCCAAAGCTTCCAGCTGTTACTGGGCTGATCCATCAAAAAGGTGGCAGCAGTACTCCATACACGATTGGACCTGTGCTTACCCAAATGCAAATGTTATAAAGTTATAATAGTGTTCTATGTCACAATCAGCTTTTTACTTACCGAGCATCGTGCTGCGTTCTAATCAGCTCGTGGACGCTTTGCAAGTAACGAAGAAGTTGGCGAACTGAGAAGCAAGCCCACACTTGTGACTCCGTATTTTTTTGGTTTACATACGTATTTGTGACTCTGAAGGTAGTAGGCATTCTATCGCATTGGCTACTCGCCATATTGTGGATACGGTACGAACGTCCGTCCCCCAATCCCTACTCGCATTAATATAATAATTTAATGAAACGGCTCCGGAACGTAAGAAAGAAAGAATATCGCCAGAAAGAAAAATCTCAGCATAAATCGTAGACATTCCGGGAAAATAATGTACAGCCCTTCCCTTCGCGAAGGTCCTTCTTAAAAATGGCAGTTATAAATTCATCTTCTGAATACGTAACGTGGCTCAGCTTCGACTCTTTGTATATTTAAGGCGTCCCTTAGCATTCCTTCGAATGTCGACAATGGAGAAAGAAAAACAGTTGACAAAAGCGATTTTGCTGTTTTCATTTACTTTCCATTATTCTTTAACTCGTTTGTCATTCTTTTCTCTCCGCTCGAGGCGCGTAAAGAAGAAGAATGACGGTTGTTTATATTTACGCAGCTAAGTGACTAGGGCAGGAATAAGGAACATTTGCGGAAATAACATTTACCGTCCTTGTTCGCAACTTACCTTACCTCCCACGCGTCAGATTCTTTACAGGTGCCTACAAATTCAACTGTATTCCGTAATCAAATTTCATTGTTTTACCCGCCAGCCCAATTAAGTAGATACATTTTTATCAGATTGTCCAAAAAGGAGAGTAGGTAATATTTTACCGGTGAAGATATGTATGTCTCTATAAGACCTGCCTCGCGAAAAATCATAGCCTAATCACCATATAGCCTAAGCAGTTCGACGAATATATTTTAAGAAATATATATTTTTTTTAGAGTTCCGTACAAGGGACCCTTATAGTTTCGCCATGTTCACCGTCCACTGCTTCATATTTTTTCTCTAAGTCCTTACTTTTAATTTTTTCTAAACTTTAGGATAACTTTCCAGGTAAAACCAAAATGGTTCTAATTTAAAGCCTACTTAGGCGTGATAATTTTTCTTTTAATTTCGTTAAGTTTTTTCACGTTATCCAACACCAACCATGGCTCGCAGAACACATGACAAAAATTATCACTTTAAAGTCTAATATTTCGCAAACGGATCCCTAAATTTTAAAGTGGTTTTCGCACACCCACAATATTTTGTATTACCTATTCAACCACATCCCTCACCATGGAATGACACGTTACTGATAGACAGGCCATTGATGTATTATAAATACGTACGTAAAAGGGTTCCGTTTTTTCCTTTTGAGATACGGAACCCTACAAAGTTTGTTTTCGCGAGGTTTACCTAGTTCTCATTATAACTAGTTTAATGAAGACAGAAGTAAAGTGTAACCAGTTTAAATAACAGCATATCCGACCATCAGTAATGTATGATAAACGAGCCATCTCGAGATTAGTGTCTTCTGCACACTAGCTACGGCTTCACTATCACTACCCATTTGCCTGAAATTAATCACTTAGTAAGACGAGCTCGCTCTCGCTGAGATATCGTTAATTTAACACTTAAAGCGTTTTTATTCGAGTGGATAATTGCAAGGGGCGGCAGTAAGGCCTAAGCCGCACTACGGTTTTTTCCCGCGAGCGGTAACCGCTATAAACCGCGAAACCGCTCGAGACGGTACTAAATCAATCGCGGGAAAAAACCGCAAGTGCGGCCGCTTGTATTCGTTTTCCTGTTTCATCACGCGGTTAAAAACCGCTGCGGCTTAACCGTAGTGCGGCCTTAGCCTAACGGGCACGCTCGGCTCCGTCCAAGATTGATGACGCGCTATGCTCAAACATTAAAACAGCTCGGTACATTTAAATAAGAAATACTCGACCGCCCGCGCGATTGCTCCACTCTACTATCGCTTGTATTTTTTTGCGATTTGGGGGAAATACTCTCCGATATTTACAGAAACGCGGCCCCACATCTCTGTGATATTTAAATAAGCATTTGGGTATCGGAGAAACCGAGATATTTTATTTATCAACTATATTGAAGGATATTGCCGACGTGTATACTAAACGTTCGGCTATTTGTGCCTCGAATTTGCCGAAATAGAACAGAATTACGAATATATTTAATGTAGTCGAATGAACAATTCCGCTCGGTTAGTCAGACATTAACGATGACTAGACAAAAAGTCTAAATAAGCGAGATACTTTGTTATCCATTGCGCCCGTACATTGACAAACAAGTGGGTATCCGTGAATAAATTATAATAATATTTTGTGGGGAACAATGCAGCGTATTTACATTCTACATAGGTACCATTAGTATTCATCGATAGGATACCTACTGCTTGTGGGGAATATAATTATACGTCCACTTTTTAATACCTATGTGATTTTTCATGACAATCTGATTTATATTTAATTAATACGATAATATCAATTCACAATGAGTCACCCACAATCTATGCAGAAGTCTCAGAATCAGCTTTATTTTATTCATAATAATTATACGCGATATGGTGGTATGTAGGTAGGTACTTTTGTAAGTTGTCAGTGACACATTTGTACCATAAAGTATTCGCGATTATTGCCCACTACCTTGTATATAATGCAAATACGCAGCGATGCACGTATCCTAACACATAATTTAAATGTTATTTCAGGTAGCATTCCCGCTACGGGCGAGGGTTGCTTGTTCACAATGTTAGAAAAACAACGATACGTTCGGGGGTGGGTCGAGGGCGCTAATCTGATGCTGAGTGAAAAGATTTAGTGCTCACCCCACGATATTAATCTTGAGGGTTGCCTATAGTTAAGTACATTTGTAATCTCTCGTGAATAACAGCGGTACAAATGGTTTCCGACCGAAATATATTTTATGCATAAACTTAATTAAATTTTGTTTAATTTGTTTTTATGCTACAAAATTCAGAATATAAAGAGTAGGTGGGAGAGCCTTGATTTAAAAAGAGTTTTTACAAAGACTGGGGTCTCGTATATTTACATTTATGATTTGCGTAAGCACTCCTTTTGTATTCGGTTAGTCTCGAAAAGGTTAACGTAAACATTTTTGTTAAGTATTAAATAACAAGTAAAATTATGAAAAGGAAATTACCTGATCAAAAAATATAGCCTACTAGCTGGGCCCCGCGGTTTCACTGCCGTAGTGATGAAAAACGGTGAAGGTGATGATAATAAAATATAGCCTATTTATGTCTTTGACTGTCTTTCTATATCATTCCTAAGGAGTCTCTGTGCCAAATTTCATAACTTTTCATTTCATCATTTCATTCGTTTAGGCGTGAACAAGTAACAAACAACCAGAGAGACAGACTGAGTTACTAGTTGTTTTGAAGGTCTTATGCTCAGTGGTGGTACGACTAAACTTCGAATTTTAAGTTATTTTTTTTATCTATTTTAGTATGACTTATATATCATTTACAATGCTATTTTAGATAGATATTGCATGATTCGATAATTTATTTAAAAAGTCGTTTATCAGTAATAATCGAAACTAATATCGACGATTAAAAGGTAATAGGGCGACATTTTAGTCAAAAATAAGTTAAGAATGCTAAATGAAAAAGCGGAAATTTTTAAGTAAGATAGCATTCATAACTCATTTTTGACTAAAATGTCGCTTACCCTATACCCTTTTATCTTATTATACCCTACTTATTCCCTTTTAACCGTCGTTATGGATATCACTAAAATCTTCAATTAAAAGCCTGCTACACTGTTGTATATCAGGCTCTCGACAGGGGTGTCCATATGCAGTTTCCGACCTACGATACGAGATACGTCTATTGTCCGTAACCAAATTTTGCATGACCTTTCGAGGACCTTTGTTAGCATTGTGCGTTTGCGACGGCGGCTAGTCACGGACCGCCGCGTCTTGTCGCCGACCGTGTAAACGCTTAGTTTAGTTAGCAATGTATGTGTACCTAGTTTGTATATTGTTTTGTTGTAGTTAGTAAAGGCCCTTGTCCGTAAAAAAAAACAACATTATCACTTTATAGAAACCGACTAAGTTGTTGTCTTTATTACTATTAAAAGCCGTAATTAGTTCAGCTGGATTGCTAGAAGTTATCTACTAATTAGGTTTGAACATCTCTTCAAGTGGAAGGTATTAGTCGCTAAAGCTAAGCATTTTAGAGGGATTCTGGGTAAGACGATTTGGTGGGAATGTGAGTATGGCATCTTATAAGACTACTATTTCGTCTTGGAATTTCTGCACAAGATTTGAGGACAGAGTGTGGTTTGCGACTGTGTAGACAAAAAACTCGACACAGTTTTCGACAGTGTAGCAGGCCTTTTAACACCTGACACTAACTGAATTTGACATAATTCATAGATCCCATCGTATTTGTCAACGACTCTTACCTACTTTTTAAAAAAAAAATGTTATCGATTAGAATTACTTAATTTTTTAAAATTTTGCTTCCCATCATTTATGGGTAAATAATTGTTATCTACCCGCTTTTGATAGACGAACAGTTGAAATTTCTGAGCAGGGATGTTGAAAAAATAATACATAACAGTAACCGCGATGTCGTTCGATTACTGACCCAGTTTAATCTTTGCATGTCAACTAAAAGAACGTTATAATCCGTAGCGGTCATCATAAAAGTGAGCAAGAGGAATACACAAGAGCTCCATTAACCAGAGGTAAAAAAAACAAGCTTCGGCTATTTCATTAGAAATCGATTAAGGTCTCGTGGACAGGGGAAATGGCAGTTTCTACCTCGATGCAATATACATTTTTTAACATAATAATTTCCTATTAGGTACTACGGTATAAAGCTTCAATAAAAGGAATAGTACCTATGTAGCTTCTATATACTTAGATAGACCGACATGAAATTCGAAATTCAAATTTAAAATATGTTGTTTCTAGTGGACTTCAAACTGCGATGTCTGTATCTTGGGGTTCAGTGCTCTGTTACAGGTAGATTGGCCGCGCGCACTACTTTCACATAATATTACCAGATGATAGGAGTTAAAATGATTAATTGCCAAATTAAAGTTTAGGATATTAATTTATGTTAGTTAATTAGCAATATTAAGATGTTATTATTTATATTTGCTTAATTAAGATTATTTTAAAAATTAATTACGTTGTTCAAATTATACTAATTTTTCTGCATTATTATTTATTGACTAATTATTAATTACCTCGTTAACGGTACGTACGGAGACGGTTGTGTGTGTGAGTGTACGTAGAGAATGAGACAGGGTGAGGTGACCATGTGGTGGTCAGACGTAGATCTATTTCGTACAATAATTATTATAGTTTAATATTTTATTATTAATGTAATGACATTGTATTAAAATTTTTGATTTGTTTTATAAACTGAAACAACCGTTCTAAATGTGCAATTTTGTTTTAAAAACCAAACTACTGAACCGATTTGGAAGAAATTTTATTATTTTCCATGGGACGAATCTGAAAGTATTTTTTTGTGTTTGTTTCGAATCAGTTACATTTATAATAACACGGAGTTATGCAGTAAAAAAATATTAATAAAACCAACCGAATGTAGAACCGCGTCCTTTTGAAAGTCGGTTAAAAAAGTATATTTTTTTTCCAATAATTTTTGTATGAGTTCTTACGTCATTTTATGGCCGTTCGCTCGCTCGATAAATTACTAGATAAGATAAATAAATCAGTTTGATTTCAAATAAGCTTTTAGTAGTTTGTGTACTTACGTTCGGTAATTACACTACTTATAACTACTAAGCATTTAGGTATTTACACTTGTTAAACATAATTATGTCAATGTTTAAAAAATTAACAACAAACAAAAAACTACCTACTAACTAAACTACTCGCGGCGCGTAAGTAGGTACTTACTAAGCTCGTGTAGACTGAGTGGCCAGCCCTAGTGTGAGAGTTATTAAGCCGCCGAAAGTCCTCTGACCTGCCGTGACGATTGCTGTTTTTAAGAACAAACAACCGGGACCTATAATTTAACGTATCATCCGACCCACGGTAGCGCTCAGAAAGAAATGCCACACACGGTTACCCATCCGAAGACTGACCGGTCCGCCCGTTGCTTGACATTGGTGATCAAACTACGCCACGAGCGCTACAGGCGCGTATATCTAATAAATAATAAAGGCTTGGTTTCGTATATCTCTTACATGTAAAGTAGGGAATGTTTTTATTTTAATCTACCCTGTGGTGTGGGGTGTCGGTGGATACTGCAAGTGTGCCAAAACCAATTTTCAATTAAATTTGTGTAGCAGTTTCCAAAACCTGCCAGATTTCGTTTATGTAGTACTATTAATATCTAAGTAAAATGAACAGTCAGACTCAGACTATTAGCACTACATACAAACAGACAGACATGTCGAATTTATAAGGATTCTGTAGTTAAATAGTAAACCTTAAAATGAATACTATTAGGTACACCTTGCTCTTCAAAACCGCATAGGTTTATGATAAGGAGGTAATGCAGATTTAAGACTAAGTAAGTTTATGCGGATTGTAACGAGGGATTCAAGCTCGCTCAATACAAAAACACCTTCATCCCCGAGGTGTCATCGGGTTCATCACATCTCCTGCGAGATAATAGAAAGATCCTTCGTTTATCCAATCGAAGCGTTTTGTTGCCACTCTTTTGGCGGAGGCACATTATGTCGCAGTGTGACATAATGAAATATTAAAGCCCTATGAATTATAAAAGACCCTCTTTACTTGACATAAAAATAAACGTTAATGAGCAGATAGCGTGAAAACAAAATTCATAGGAAATAAAAATTAGTAGCGTGCTGCGCTCCAAAACTCAGATCGCTGACGTTGGTCAAAAAACCGCCGAACTGAAGTGGAACTGGGCTGGACATCTCTGTCGCATGCATGATGCATGATGTGTGGTGATCTTGGCCACTGTGTGGGCCAAGATCACCACACAGTGGGTTCCGCAGGTCGTAAGACCACTCGGTAGGCCCAGGCGGAGATGGCGGGACGAACTGGACTCCTTTTGCAACAACTGGACACAAAAAGCTAAAGACCGTGAAGAGTGGAATGAGGATAGGGAGGCATTTGCCCAGCAGTGGGACATATCAGGCTAATAATAATAAATAGTGTTTTTGTTATAAGTCGGTATCAAATGAGCACAATGCTGGTATAAGCAACCAGGACCGATCTTCCGTTTTGTTACCGACTGGTGACGTCACGCATGCTGGCTCAACATTTATATCTACTTACAAAATTTTACTAAGTAACATTTAAAACATTTGGTGAAATATCCACCGGCTCGTCAAAACTCCCGAGTAGCGAATAGCGTATTAAAGATTTTATATTTCGCTTTTTGCAATATATCGTCCACTGCAATGTAATGAGAAAGAAAATACTCCGGATTCGCTGCGAGACTAGGTATCTATACGATATCTGGATCCTACATATTGGAATTCCTGTGTGGGATGGTAAACGTACAACGCAACTTTTTTATACAATTCTTCTATCAATTTAAGTGAAACGTCCACAAATATTTGGCCACGCATTACGTATTGTCTGTTAATGTAAAACAAATGTTTGCTTGTGATTTATTCAGATGACTCATCTTGTCTCAATTGATACGGTCTATGGGGGTTTGTTTGAAGGTATAGTTTTGAGTTGCCGTTTGAGAGAATATATTGGATATTTTTTAACCCCCGATCTAAATAACGGTGTTATGAAGTTTGACGTGTATCTTGCCTGCATCGTAGCTCTGAAAGGGATGGACTGATTTTGATTTAGTTTTTTAAGAGGATTTGATCGAGTGTCCTTAGCTATGTTTCATCAAAATCGGTCCAGCTGTTTTTTATGTCGGAGTTTTTAAATTTTCTGAACTTGTTTGAAAAATGAAATCCATGGGGGAGGCCTATGTTCAGCAGTGGACTTCTTATGGCTGAAATGATGATGATGATGAACTTGTTTGTATCCGAATGTGTAAGATGGATGGAGGATGCGGAAGATGGAAGATGGAGGATGGCAATATTTTAGGTATTTTTTTATGTACTTACTTATGTTATAGTACGGTATGTTTCTATTTTACCTCCTAGAGTCTAAACGGCTTGACCAATTTTGATGTGAAAGGTGTTATTGTATTCTTCTCTATTTTGGTATTTACCTACGTACACAAGTACGTACGTACGGGTACACAAGAAATTGAGTTATAAGGAATTATACCGTTATACAAACACTTGTAACTAATCTTGGCACGCAGTAAATTTAATTTCAAGATAACTTTATTCAATTTAGTTCCCTAAAATTATATTTGTTTGACAACAAAAAAACTAATTAGGGTGCGAGATGAGATAAAAAGCAAGATTCAAGAAATTACATTGTTTATTTGCGTAAATGGCTAATATTTATTCACAGATAAGTACTATGTAATTCTAACATTTCAGAAGTTTAAACGAACATATTTCGCATTCATTACAAAATAAAGAAAGAACAACTTAGTTTATCTTAACTCTAATTAAAATACAGACTATTACGTGCTGTAGTGTACCATGTTCATACAATCAAGTTACAATGTTTTACTTGGCAATAAATGCTAATATACACACAATGCTACAATAATAATGGTTATTTAGATTTTTGCGATTGTTCGCTTATCGATATTACACGTATAATGAACTAGCTGCAGTCGTGACTTCATTCGCGTGTTAACTTACAAATCTGATTCACCAACACACACCGTCGCTTAATATCAGGCGAGTTTGTGGTCAATCGTAGATCTAACATTAAAAAAAAACTTCACTTGATAAGTTAGGGTAACCTATCTATGATCAGAAATACATTTGTTTGAATTTTACATGCCCGAATTTCATAAGTTTGCTAGCCGTAAGTTTCTTTTGTTCAAATAATTTATTAGGATCGTTAGGTTTCTGCTTTATCTAATCCAGAAACTTCTCTGCCAACCCGCACTTGGCCAGCGTGGCAGACTATGGCCTAAGCCTTCTCACAATGAGAAGATGGCCCGCGCCCAGCAGTGGGACAGTTTGTATAAACAGGGCTGATAAAAAAAAAAAAAAAAAAACCAGAAACCTTAAATACCAGGGTTCTGTTATCAGATATATCAAGTATTAGGTTAGGTTTCTGTTTATACATATAAACCTTACTACAAAGGTTTGGTTATCAGAGAAGTTGTAAAATGAGCGTTAGGTATTTTGAAAAAAGAAACGTTTTCGGGTAAATGATATTCGATCTTTCATAATGTGGATCATAGATAATTAACCATAACTTCGTTTGATTTTCAAGTTCACTAAATTTTTTACATATAATGTTTGGGCAAAAAAATACACCAGATCAATAGTTCAATAGTTTCGACATCCATAGGACAAAATAGTTAAGCATTGCTGCTTTTGTTTATGTATCTATTTAATGTACAGATTTTGACCCGTTCCTATGTAGGTATAATTCCTATGTAGATAATTAAAAGTTGACTATTTAAACCTCACTTGTGTCCACGTCCACTGCTAAGTATTCGAGACGTCATAATTATCAGGTCGTAAAATTATGTAAAATATACATGATTAAAATTATCAATCATCCTTTCCTCATTTAAATTATTTTACATTCAAAACAAGGCACTTATGAACACAAGGTTTGCACTTTGCACAGTTTGGTGACGCACATAGGTACTTACATAACTCAAATAAAACAATTTGAAACAGCAAACTACGTAATAAAAATTAACTTTAAAAAAAAAAATGTGGGTAAGAGCTACGCGTTGAGCGATGCAAATGGTTTAACAATTATTATTGTTGATAAATCAAAAACAATCGATTTCAAAATACTAAAATAATTTCGTTTACAATAATTGGAAGTGTTTGTCTTTAAAAAAAAAAAAAAAAAACTGTTTTAATATTCTTTCAAACTAAAAATTAATTTTCGAAAACGGTTTTTAAATGACGGTGTTTATGAGGTAAAAACAATAAAATACAACCGAAACAAGAACCTTCTCCTTTTTTGAAGTTGGTTGAAAGTACACTTGGTTAACGCACTAAGTCAGTCAGAGTCATCGTCAATTACTGCTCTGCGTTTCTTGCCGTCTCGTTTCCTCGCCACTATTTGTCTCCCTTCACCTTCGCTGCTCTCTGCCAACAAACAATGCACAATCACTTGAATGGTAAGGTGTATTAAGTTTGTATTATATTATATAAGTATTTTGCCAAATATGGTCGAAAAAAGTACATGTTCGACCATACATATTTGGTAGAAGTTAAGAAAACTCAAATCACTTTTTTTTTCGAGGACAAAAAAATAACAAATTAGATAGATAGCTCATAGTAGTACCTATTCGATTCCTATGCGAGTGTCGAAATATGTGTTTTTTTGCAACATAAACAGCTGTAACTTTTTTACGATAACCGAGAAGTTTCATTTTTTTCACAGCTGCAAGAGACTACAGATCTGCCTATATGGTTTTAATTTCAATTCGATACCTGCACGCGTTCCCGAGATAGGTCTTGAAAGATGGACAACAAAGTGAGCCTATCCCATATAGGGTTCCGTACCTCTAAAGGAAAAAACGGGACCCATTCCCGTTTTTTCCTTTAGAGGTACGGAACCCTAATAAGCATAAATTATTATCAACACAATAATTAAAAAACCTACTTCGTGCTCGCGCATTAAAAGGCATTGTAAGCGCGTTTCGCGAAAAGAAACAGGACAAGACAAAGTGAGCTTATGAGTCATTCATCTCGATATTGAGAACCTTTGCTCTTCAGAGATAAAATAAGTAGGTACTTCATGGATCGCGGAAGAGAAGCCGCGATAACCTGCCGAGTGTTTGAGTCGACAAAATAAAATAACCGTTGAATACAAAAATATCGTCTAGAATTGTTTAATACAGTATTTTTGGTATTTCATTATGAAGGTATGATAATGGAACCCGTGCTTACATCTATAGTTTTGATCAAACTGACTATAACTATTGAATATGAAGACCCGTTACTCCATCAAAATACACAATTGCACATAACTTTGCGCGAATACTACATTATATAATATACTACAGTATAATAATATATACTATATATATTGTTAGAAGGGAAAGCCCATATCCCTCCCAACTTGTATTATGTATCGTTGATAATGCATCGTTACGTTATGTATCGTTACTGCGTGGCTATAGGTACACTTCTATGTTTAATACTGACAATTATAATAGACTAGCTGACCCGGCGTACTTCGTATCACCTATCAATGAGTGGACCCGATATTTTCTCAACGTTTAAACCTTCCCTGGACTACGACAAACATTTCAAAGCCAAAATCAGCTAAATCGGCCCAGCTATTCTCGAGTTTTAGCGAGACAAACGAACAGCAATTGATATATATATATATATATATATATATAGAAAATGCAAATAAAACAATATCACAGTGCGCCATCTTTACGAGACGCCGCCGATGCGATCGCGAGTCTATGCAGTATAGCGCCCGGCTAGTGATGCGCCGGTGCATAGAGATGGGACGCTCGTCGATTGATTCGTCCCAATCGGCTAACAATTTGTATAACAATATATATATATATATATATATAGACTAGGGTGGACGCGGTTATCTAGTACGCACGCGGCATATTTTTTTTAGATATAAAATTACTTTTGTTACAAATCTCTCTTTAGCTTACAATGTATTAACAATATGTTTGCCTTGGGTTCGATCCCCACCCAGGGCAAACATTTGTGTGATGAGCATGGATATTTGTTCTGTGTCTGGGTGTTTCTATGTATCATATGTATATATTTACAAAAAAAAAGTATATAATGTATTCTATCAGCCATCTAGCTCCATAGTACAAGCTTTGCTTAGTTTGGGCTAGATGGTGTTGTGTGAAATGTCCACAATTATTTATTTATTTATTAATAGCTGTTATTTTTGGTTTTGACCGAAATAAACGTGTCAGCGTGGATTTTTTTACGTTTACTTGTAATATATCTCCGCTTTATGTTTTTTCATGCATTCAAGAGTTTGACAAAAGGTTGAAATCTGAGAAACGTTACTAGGAGAACCTTCTCTCAGGTTAATGTTGTTTAAGGAGCGGACGGTAACCATAAATTATGTTTTTTGCATGGTTTTCTAAGAAATCTCCCTTACGTAAATAATAAACCCTTATAGGATCACTTTGTTGTCCGTCCGTCCGTCTGTCAAAACCTGTATCTCGGGAACGCGTGAAGGTATTTAAATTAAAATCATATATTATGTACGTATATACATAGTCTCTTGCTGAAGAGAAAAAATAAAACTGCTATTTTATTTAAAAAAAGTTACAGCATAATATGTCGCAAAAACGCATATTTCGACACTCGCAAGGGAATCAAAACCTATAGGGTACTTCCCGTTGACTTATAACTGAAATTTGGCAAGAAACATTGTCATATAGTACACATAAAGGAAAAAAAAATGGAAACTGTACATTTTTTATTAAATCACAAAAATAGGGTCTTTATGCAAGGAAGGAGGTTCCAAATTTTAAAGTGCTTTAACCGTATCATGTGGGGGATATGAAAGAGCTTCATTAGCACAAATTAAAACAAGTTTATAATAAGAGATGACCTACTAAGTCTCATGTAATATGTATACTGTTGGTGTTTCTAAAATAAATAAATAAACAGTTTTTAAATACTTTTACGATGTATATTTTTCGGTTTATGAAGGAAAATATTAAAAAATATATAATTTCCCCCTTTTATCTACTAGTTTGTACGGAACCCTCGGTGGGCTATTCTGTCTCGCACTTGTCCGGTTTTTTTTATATTTTTCAAGTGATGTGAAGTGATGTGTTACTATTATTTCAAAAATAAAATATAGCCTATGACACTCAGGAAGTGAAGACGAATCTAACGACACCTCGCACATCAAAGTTGCTGTCAAGCCGTATAGGCTGTAGGCTCTCATATAGAAACATACATACATACACTCGAAAAATATAACCCTCCTTCTTACGCAGTAGGGTAAAAAAGGAGCCACCCTACCCTTTGCCTTACAAACCGACAACAAAATACAAAACAATTTGTATTCACCGATGCTTGTCCGCTAGGATTGATTTTATGTTTAAGAAGGCAAGCCTGGGGCTATGCCAAACTGTTTGTCTACGCCAAATGTTTTGAAATTGAATTAATTCACCTATATAAATAGATGTAACTCCGGTTCTAGGCATAACAGTTTGAGCAAAACACGGAAACTGAGAACACGCAAAATAGGGACAAATAATATCAAGCCCAATCATGAACAACGCAGAGCTATTCGAGAAGAACAATTTCATTGCGAAACGCGACGCTATCAAATTTCTAGATGAGTATGGCAAAAAAATCCAATGGAAACCTCATGGGGACAGAGTCCTGGATATCGGGTGTGGGGGTGGAGGGGTCACTGATATTTTTAAAAGCAAGTACATGCCGCGGGAGTACAGCCGAGTGGTAGGCTGCGACATCAGTGAGAATATGATCAAGTTCGCGAATGAGCACTACGCCGATAGGAAGACGGAGTTCCACGTGCTCGACATACAGGGACTGGTGCCGGAAGCATTCAGGGGAAATTTCGATCACGTCGTGTCCTTCACTGCGTTGCACTGGGTCAAGAAACAAGAGTAAGTTTTTGTAATAATACTCCTTAATCAAATAAAAAGGTACAGAAACTTAATATTTCGCAAACAGATCCCTAAATTTAAAAATGGTTTTCATATACCTACATTATTTTAACCCCTGACCCAAAATAGAGGTGTTATCATTTTGACGTGCGTATCTGTGCATCTGTCTGTGGTGTCGCAGCTCTCAAACGGATAGGCCGATTTTGAACTAGTTTTTTTTTGTTTGAAAGAGGATTATACCGAGTGTTCTATGCTGTTTCATCAAAATCATTTCAACCGGTTTTTTTTTTGTCGGGGGTTTCTGAGTTTTCTAAACTTATACTTATTAAAAAACCTATCCAACGATACCCCATACGATGGGGTAGATGAGAAAAAGAAAAATATTCATTCTCACTTTACGTGCAAAAATAGGTACAAAAATATTTTTTCCATATTTTATTTTACCACTTTGTCGGCGTTGAAATGTACACATAACTGTACTAAATTACAGCTGTCTAGTACCAAGAGTCTTTGATGATTACAGCCTGAGTCGGAGAGACGAAATGATCTGGTGAATCTATAAGGGTTTCTTGTTAACTAAGGGACCCTACAAAATCAGCTAGTAGTATGCTGCATGGAAACACGTCAGCTAGTGCATTTAAATAAGCGACCGATGCTTCATTCTGCTCTTCGGAGCCGCAGATGACGGACAGGAGACCTTGTGTTAACTCTCTTAATATAACTATTATACGGGTTATCGTCCGGGAGGAATTTGGCTATGAAATCTGTTTTTATTTCCTAAGGAACCTGCTCAATAATGCAGGTGGTGTAAAAATCTCTAATTTATGTTTGCTGCAGAGCTGCATTAAGAAACATTTACGAGCTGCTGGCAGACAACGGAGATTGTTTGCTCCTGATCATGCCAAGCACGCAATTCTACGACGTGTACCGCATTCTATCGAAGAACACCAAGTGGACCAAGTGGCTTATTGACATTGACCGTTTCATATCGGTTTACCAGGACTCACAGGTAAGAACTTAATAACCCAACCAGCAACTGCATAATCACTATGGATATATTGTATTGACAATAGACAGTAGATTTTATTGTGGCAAAAACTTCTTATATAATGTTTACATAATCAGAAGAATCGAAGAAGACCGTCTTTTCGAAGTTATGTGCGTATTGTTGATTGCTGCCAACTTCAAACGGTGAAGGAAAACATCGTGAGGAAACCTACATGTCTGAGAGTTCTCAATGATCTTGAATATGTGTGAAGTTTGCTAACCCGGCCAGCGTGGAAGACTATGGCCTTACCCTTCTCACAATGAGAAGATAACCCGCACCCAGCAGTGGGACAGTTTGTATAAGCAGGGCTGAAAAAAATAATATCAGAAGAAATCATACAAGTGGCAGGAAGACGCTGGATGCAGGCCGCTTCCAACTGGTCTTTTTGGAAATCCACGGGAGAAGCCTATGTCCAGCAGTGGCTGAGATGATGATGATGATGAAGTATTAGCCACAAGCTGTTTCCAGCGGAGCATGGTATCGGTTGTTTCCAATCGGCGCTGGTCTTCCGCTTGGTCCGGCAAGTGACGTCACGCACTGCATAGTGCGCATCAAAGCTTATTAATTATTATTGATGAATTTGTGATTATTCTTACTGATGTTACAAAAGCGAGAGTAACTCTCTCTGTCTCTGTCTGTTTGTTACATTTTCGACTAAACCGATTGTTATGAAAATTGGTACTTAACTGTATTTGTAATTGGAGATCCTAAGACGGACGGGCTAATTTTCATCATCATCAACAGCATCTTTCATCACTACGCGGGGCGCAGCTATAGTAATAATAGGAAAAATAATCTAACCTCCAATATTTTTCACACCTTAAATATTTAAAGCTGTGGCTGATTGAAATTCTGTGATGTGATGATTATCATACTAATATTATAAAGGCGAAAGTTTGTGAATGTG
The DNA here is from genome assembly GCA_947563715.1 of Lycia hirtaria. NCBI lineage: Eukaryota > Metazoa > Arthropoda > Insecta > Lepidoptera > Geometridae > Lycia > Lycia hirtaria. The sequence continues at coordinate 3,824,401 of OX387379.1, forward strand.
TTTGTATGTTTTCAACTTCTTGACGCTCAAACGGCTAATCCAATTTTGATGAAATTTGGTATGGAGGTAGCTGACACCTTGGAGTGTTAATCCAGGGCGTCAGCCACCTCCATATCCTAGGCTACATTTTATCCCGAAAAAAAATATCTCTTTTGATATAATTTATGTAAAACAGCGAGCAACACTGCGGGGCGCAGCTAGTTATTAATATTGGTAACATTTATTACATTAATATACGTGCATACATTATATTGAAAAACTTTGCCTTCTTCTTAGTAGGATAAGTAGCAGTTTAATTATATACGTATAGACAAAAGGCGGAATAATTAATTATATTTTGTTTTTGTTTAATTCCAGGAACCTGAGAAAATTATCACAAATTTGCTAACAAAAATCGGTTTCAAGAACATAGAGGCGACATGCAAACCAAATGATTATGTTTTCGACGATGAAATAAAATTGAAAAGTAAGTATGTAGTAGTTACAAATACAAAATAGTTTATTGATCAAATATAAACAACTAAAACAATTTGAAAACCCTGACTGCTTCTAATTGTATAGATAGATTAATTACTTATGTTATCCATCCAATATGTCAGTCCAGGGGGAAGGGGGAGGGGGGGGGGGGGGGGGCATGGGGGTCATGGTGACCTCCCCCCTGGCGCCAAAGCTGGATCCGCCCTTGGTTATATCCCACTCTTTACTTGTACTTACTTCCCATTATAAAATACTTATGTAACAAATATCTATATTAAAAGAAAAACAAAATACCCGATTGCAGAAAAGCGGTATTTGTAGTTTAACTTACGATTTCGTTAAGCTTGATACGCTGTTGAGTGCACGTTTTTTGTGAGAAAGAATGCGTAAAATCGGTTGTAAAATGTTTTATAATTAAATTAAATTTAAATTAGAATTATTCTAGTATAATTACTTATAATATAACGAAAAAGTTCGTTGGAAGTTACGAAAAAGCGTATTGTTTTTATTTTTGCGAGAGTAGAATGCAGCGTCGCTTAACATCAGGGGAGTTGGCGTTTAAGCGCAAAAAACAACAACAACAACAACTAAAAACTACAAAACAACAACAAACAAAAAAAGTTTTATTAATATTTACAAAAAATATAACCAATGACACTCAGGGAGTGAAGAGGAATCTCATCAGGTAACGACATCTCACACATCAAAATCGGTCAAGCCTAAACCATTTAGGCAGTTACGCTTTGGTATTGTGTGATATGCCCACCAATAAATTACAACCCCCTATTACTATCCCCTTCTTACGCAATCGGGTAAATTTTTTTTTTCTCTATTTCAGATACGATTGCGTCTATCAATCCTTTCAATATCCCCGAAGAACAATTTGCAGACTATTTGGAAGATTTCACAGAAGTGATAAGAAATCTAAATCAAAAGAACATAGAAAATTACAACGCTGGCAAACGTTCCATCATTATCACATACACGTCTCTCTTAGTGTATGCCAGAAAATGAGTTGAAACAAGACAAAACAATGGGAATCTATAGCATAAGTCCTCTAGATTGTTTTTTTTAAATAAAACGTTTGAAATATCTGTCAAATATTTTTTTATCCCACTTATTAATTGACTATAGTTTCGTACGTGTTTTTGGAATATAACGATGTCGCTTTTTCGTGCTTCTTGCTGTCTGATAGAAAACTGGTCATGGGGGAATGAGATCATGCTTCAATTCAGTTCATTTATTTCTCAAATATAGGTAAACCAATGTACACTTATGAATGTCAAAAACAATAAGTTCAGAACCATATATGATAAAAAATAATATACAATGTCAAAAATAAAAATGTCAACAATAATATTACTTAAATTTATATGTCAAATAAAATTGAAATTAACATTGTAAAAATAAACAAATAGTTAACTAGTCAATTTAGTAGTGGTTTATAAATGACTGAATTATGAGGTAGCAAACAAAAGTTTTATTATTTAAAAAATGTAGCCTATGACACTTAGGGAGTGAAGACGAATCCAACGACACCTTGCACATCAAAATCGGTCAAGCCGTTTAGGCTGTAGGTGATCATATAGAAACATACATACATACTCACATACATACACTCGTAAAACATAACCCTCCTTTCTGCGCAGTCGGGTAATAAAAACATCTCAAACATAATTTGGCATCTTTAAAAAACTGCCAATAACAGCACATTTTACTTTCATGCTTTGCAATAATTTTAGATCTATTAGAAGTCTCAAAATAAATTCACCTATAAATTCTGCGAATTTTAATATACCTAGTCTGATCCAGCTCATTTGAATTTTGTTCCCTTAATGGATAATTAAAGATCACAAGATTGGCATTTTCGCGGTTATTTTAGGTAAAACCCATTTTTTTTTTTAATTTTCTATCAAGATATTTGCTAGACCTAAAAATTATTTAGCTTCGTAAATTTTAATTCTACAAGACTTCGCATAAATTTCAAAGAATTGCTTTCTAAAATTAAATACAGGGTTATTACGTTAACTTGTATTAAGTCAGAACGTGGTCATTGTGATCATTATGAAGTCTGTTATAACTACAAATTTGAATTAAGTTTTGTTATTACGTCATAAAAACATACAAGGTCTTGTATTGAAAGTATAACGGGATGGCTGCTCTTAAGGTCCTGTCAGTAGTATCTCCTGTCTTGCTCGCGCATACCAACATATCATTTCTCGTTGAAATGCCGAAAATCCGTACTCAGCGATATTGATCCACATTCTTGTTGCGTAGTGCACAAGAATGGAATTCTTTGCCGCTATTTCTGTTTCCTGAGACCTACAATCTTGGAATTTTCAAGGCTAGAGTGAATAGATATCTTCTAGATCGACGAGCTCCATCCTCGGCCACACCGTCGCTTAACATCAGGCGAGTTGGTGGTCAATCGTAGATCTATCTTTTATAAAAAAAAAAACATTTTGAAAGTATTAAATTACTATGATAACTTAGTAGTACCTAGCCGACCTCCGCTCGGATTTCTCGTTTATTCCCAGTAGTACGGTTGCCAGTCCGGTTGATCGTACTACTGAGACTTTTAATTCCCAGTAGTACGGTTAATGGCGGCTGACCGTACTGTTAAGACATCTACATTCTACAAGTCTCAGTAGTATCTTATGATGACTGAAAATATGGGTAAATCCGGGTTCACTAAATATGAAACTTAGCTAGATCGATTTATCGTCTCCGAATCTACCTACATGCAAAATTTCATCGTAATCATTGGAGCTGTTTCCGAGTTGTGGATCCTTATTATTTACATATATATTTATACTAGCTGTACCCGCGACTTCGTACGCGTAAGAAAACACATCCGCTGCGCTCGAACCTAACTGCTGACTCAATCTATTTGCGTCGAGTATGTGTTCAAACTTTTTTTTTATTTACTTCATTCCCTCCTCACTTATAGCATTTACACATTGCTCCTCTCCTTCTCCAACTTCGCTCCCACCGTACTTTTTTCTCGCTCCCATTCAACTCCCATTCCGCTCCCGCCTTGCCAAGATACCACTTACGTCCCGCACCCACCTAGATCCTTTGTTGGACGCCCATCTCAATCCATCCCTCGTTCCATTTCATTCCTGCCCCACTCTAATTCAGCTCCCAGGTCGCACCTGTGCCATTTCCACCTATGCTACTACTACTATATACTACTTGCCGCACTTAAAGCTTGCCTACAACTCGTTCCCGACCCACTCCTTCACGCTGGTATTTAGAACTTTATTATGGCCCCAGTCTGATCTCCCTCCAGCCTCGCTTCCGTCCTGATCAAGCTAAGATTTAAAAAATCTGCAATTCGCTTGAATTGCAAGTCTGTTTAGGAAAAAAAGTCATAAAAAATGTCAACCCCCTTTTTTATCACCTTAAGCCATGCCTGGCGCAAAATATTATAAGAGTCTTCGTTCATATTTATTTGTTGGCGTAAATATTAATTTTAATCTCAATCCCCGCTCCCCCCCATTAATACATCCCTGTTGTAAAAATATAATAACAGTATATTAGTTCCTGTCTATTAATTAATTAATCTAAATTTTATTATTTAACGTCTCTAACATGAAAACTGTAGGTATTTTATAGAATAAATCGAACCTAATTCGACAACCTTAATTCAGACCTGTCGTAAAATAATATAAAATGTTTGTGATTATTAATTTGAATACTCAAACACTAAATTTTACGCCCCTAGCATTAAAATCGTGTTACTTTCATGTAACATTTTAATCCTCTGTTGACCTCCTTAATTCATCCCTATCACATTATTTTAATTACAGTTGTAATTTATATTTATTTTTAAATCCTAATACTAAATTTCAAGATTCTAACATAAAAATTAAGGAAGTTTTATACAAACTTTCAACCTTCTTTTGACTACCTTCATTCATCCCTGTCACTGAAATATTATAACAGTATTTATTTAAATCTATTAGGTAACCCAAATACCAAATTTGATGCCTCAACTCAACTTAACATCAAAACTCAGGAACTTTCATACATTCGTTTACCCCCCAATTTTACCCCTTAATTCAGCCATTTCGCAAAATCCGTTCTTAGCTGACCTATTTACTCTATAAGTAACATACATGCCAAATTTCAGATTCGTAGCTTAAGTAGTTTTTGAGATTTAGTGATGGGCAACTCAATACTCGTAATGTTGAATGATGTAATTTAATGCTATATCCCAGGGGAACTATCAATTTTTTCGGGATATAAAGTATGCAAGATCCTTCTACATAGTATAAGTAATAATCCTGCCAAATTTCGTCCAAATCGGTCCAGTAGTTTCGGCGTCCATCGGACACAAGGTACAGACAGACAGACAGACAATAAAAATCAAAATTGCTGTTTTGGCTTCTGTGTCGATAGGAAGGTATCCTCCAATCAAAATATTTCAAAAATATTTAATGTACAGAATTTGACCCGTTACAGTCTTATTATATGTATAGAAGATAGGTATATGCTCGTTTAAATATTTCAGATAAACCACCTAAAATATTGTAAAAATAAGATACAATCTCTACTCACCACTTTCGTATCTCGGCATGTTGCTCAATATATCTTCGGTATCGGGCAAATCGTTCTGCTGGAGCGTTTTCTTTGCAAACGACAAGATGTCATCATCATCGTCGTTCTCCTCCCCTTCATCTATTTTCTGCATTTTATCTCTACTGTTTCCATCATCGGAGTCGTCGCTTCGACTGCGTTTATTGTTACGCGAACTGAAAGAGCTTCTGTTTGTTGCGCTTTTGGAAGAGCTTTTTGTATTAGTCGAAGTGATTTCGTTATTGTCGCGCATTTTACGCAAATTGTCGAACAAATCGTCGTCGTCGCTGGATTCTGCGTTCGATTTGTTTGTTTCGACGTTTGCTTCATGCTCCGCATCAGCTGCATTACCGGAGTTTGGGGGTAGTTCAGTTGCGTCGATAATAAGCTCTTTGTTGACGGCTTTCAATATAATTTCGCGTCGTTTTCGAATAGTATCAAAGTGCAGGCTGCTCGGAATTCGCCAGTATTTTTCCTGGAACAAAACGTTTTTAATAACGGATGTCTTACAAGGTGGTACAAAAATATTGTAGTTTATGTAATAAGGTTTGCTATTTAGATACTATACATACTAAAGAACAATGTAAATAATATAACAGTTGTTGTTCTACTAAATTAAATAGATTAACTATTTTCATCGGGATTTTGTTGGTTATGACACATAATTTAAGAATTTAAAGGTGCTTTTCTAAGATATGCTGCAGGCTGCATCTGCAGACTGCACGTCCAGTAGCTGTCTATCAGTCGTAGTGGTCGCTGCCGTGGCGCATGGAACTCATAGAATACAAGTCAGGTGCAGGCTAGATGCATACGCACTTTAGGCACACGTCGGACACAAACACATGTATACAACACAAATTAACACACAACATGTATGAAGTTATGGTCGGCGTCTAATAGCGCTCGCTCGTGACATCAATAGGTATTCGAACAAGCCCGCACCGCGTGTTTCGACTGAGAAATGAAAACGCCGTACCGACAAAGTCTGGCAAACGACAAGAAGAGCGCGGGGAGCGGGTGAGGAACCCGAGATTGGCGGGAGGCGGAGAGCGTCTGTTCTGTACAGAATACTATTAATGTCTTCTGCGCTTTAGGTGTAATGCTAATGTAACACAGATACAGAGAGACATACAAGAGTTATCTTCGCTTTAATAATTAGGATAGGATTGGGCGTCATAGTCTAGTGAAAATAAATCCGTTTATATGGAGCAGATCGCAGTATTTGCAACTGGGGGGATTCTTTGAAATTATGATAGGAAATTAACTAAAAATCATAGATCAACAATAATCCCCGATTTATAGACTAGCTGTGATCCGCGGTTTCACTCGCGTCGTTATGAAAAACGGTGATGATTATGATGATGATAAGTAGCTTATGTCCGTCTCCAGGTCCACAGCTATCTCTGTACTAATTTTCATAACGATCGGTTCACCCGTTTGAGCGTATAAAGGTGACAAATTTAGCTTTTATAATATCATTATGAAATTGTGTCAAATTTATGTTCGAGAAAAGATAGTCCCGGCCGTACCCGCTGGTTCACATGGCTCAAATTTATTTCAAAACACTAATACATTCATTTAAATAACAATATACTTAGTTGTCTTTTATGTTGTCATAAATCTTATTTTTACTAGACTATCAGCAATGCAGCCGCGACTGTGAGGCAGTCGTTGCTTTTACAGTCTGCAGCGTACCTCGGGATAGCACCTCAATAATAATGGTGATGACGTCATTCGCGATAAATCCAAATAGTGTGCCATTGCACTATGTCTAATTATACCATACTACCAATGTTTACATAGATTTGTATAAAAAAATTGTTTAATTGCAATTGTTTAACTACAGGACTAGCAGAAAGTCGGTGAATTACCACCCATTTCTCATTGAAATGCCAAAAATCCGTACTCAGTGATATCGATCCACATTCTTAATGCGTACGCCACAGGAATGGAACTCTTTGCTATCATCTCTGTTTCCTGAGACCTACAATCTTGAAATTTTCAAGGATAGAGTGAATAGATCTTGTAATCTTGTAGATCGCCGAGCTCCATCTTCGGCCGCACCGTCGCTTACCATCAGGCGATTGGTTATTGGTAGTCAATCGTAGATCTCTCTTGCATAAAAAAAAATTAACAATCGCAATAACCTTAGAAAACATTACGTAAGCATAATTATATTATAAGAATATGGACAGGTTCGCTATTTCTTATCATTCCGTCTTTTACAGAGTTAATATAAAATATAAGATTGTATTAAAATAGATTTAATAAGCAATAGTGTCCAGACGTTTAACATTTCTAATTTCGATAAAAGATATTCTACCGTGACAGCAAAATTAATTGAATAGTAGACTTACAACGTTTATTTTCAACCTAATAACTTTATTAAAATTGAATTGTAACTTGCAATTCCAATTTATAAGAGATATAAAATAAAAGCACCAATAACTGTAAAAAGGCTGAACGAATGAATAAACTTCAATAAAGTCTAATTGTGCTCGTTTTGTTTGTGCTGTAAATGTACAATTAAATCCCTTATATTCGGGCAATGATTTCGTTTAAATGCTCTTTAGGTACGTATTTGCAGCAAATTGACATCGAATGAGGGGTCGTTCTATAGTGGACTGAGTTTTTGCCAGTCATTTTAGTGCAACTCATCGTTTTATACTGGTTTTGTAAATTTTTTGTGAATTTTTGATATTTTTTTACATGAAATCTAGAGTAAATCGTGTAAACAAATGTATTGTCTAAACAAATAAAATAATTGTATAAAAAAAAAACTGAAAAACCGCATCAAAATGTGCAATTTTGTTTTAAAAACCAAAGTACCTACTGGACCGATTTTGATGACATTTCTATGGGACCAATCTAAAAGTATATCAAGTATCACAATACTAACCTGTTCATCAAAAGGCGGAACGACCCCCACCCCTTCTAGATTTTTCGTGAACAGTTCATTCTGCATCGCTTCTACGGAATCCTTGGATATTGTCACCAGTGGGGTTCCGTCGGCCGACGGATCGAAACCCTCCGCCTCTTGGTCTAACGCAACCTCTTCGAGGCATTCCGCCAACCAACGCAGAGGCTCAGACAAACCTGCACAAAAGGAATAGTTTAAAATTAATTAAATAGTAATAATGAAATGTAAATATAAATAGCCTTGATCATGTTAGGGATCAGCACGTCATGAAATAAAAAAAAAAAAACTGCACAAAAGAGGTAGTTTTAGTGGAAAAATAAACATTATAATCAACTCACAATGAGTTTGGGCTCATGACCACCAACTTGCCCGATGTTAAGCGACGGTGAGAAGGTGGCAAAAGAATTATATTCTTTAAGGTGGAGATTAATGCGCGCAGCTCTCTCGCGCATCACAACCTTTTTAAACATACAAAATCATTGATTTGGGATATTAGAGATAAAAGATAGGGATAAAGTGAGAAATGAATTTGTTTATATAGGAGAAATATTTTAAAAGTTTTATTCAGAAATCACTTATAATGGCAACGGAATAGTAAAAAAAACCTACTCAGCCAATTTCAAAGATACCTAGGAAAAACTTTTTTTTAATATTTGTAATAAAATAAATAACTTCTCACTTTTCTAATATCCCTACTCAATGATTTTATATGTTTAAAAAGTTGTGACTTGTGATGCGCGAGAGAGATAGCTGCGCGCGTTGATCGCATTCTTAATCGTAAATAAATCATTTTTATGTCACAGTCATTTGTGTTTTATCATTTACACATAAACGACACTTTATCAGGTTTTAATGGTGTAAAAAGTGTCTCATTGGATTGTAAACAGGTAAAAGAATTTTTAGTAAAACTTCTGGCTTTATGAGAAGATGTCACTAGCAGACTAAGGTAGAACAAGCGAACATCCGGTTCAAAATGTTCAATGTACGCTCGCTAGTTGGTGCGAAACGGTCTGTTGTTTACCGAGTCACGTATACAAATAGCAAATTCACTGGCTCATGGCTTATGGGCACAAGAAATGCAAATTCGGTCATACTAAACCAATTTTATCTATATTAATTGAATATGAAGTAAAAACATGGTAAATCTCAGTTTCGAGTTTTCTCAGCATTTTCGAGGTTAACCTGGAAAGTGCTGAGAACTGAGATATGCCTTAAGGATGTGGATCTTAAGGCCTTAGGCTAATATATCTTGGTGTTGCACTTTCTAAGCACACAGGATGGCATTGTCACTGTTCAGAAGTCACGACACGCGTCTAACCGCGTCGCCCGACGTGTCGCGACTGAAGATGGGTCGGGCGATGACCCTACTTGAGGCTTGCCACGCATAGCTGGGTAAAACGTATAATACATCATTGTACTAAACGGGTTTCTTATTTCCTTGGAAATACAAGGTTTGAGAGGTATAGGTACCTATACTTGAATTTTTAATTAGACGGAGTAAGCTGACAGACTGAAATGTCACTTTTCGAAATAATGATACCAACTCTCAAATCATAGTGATGGGATTTGAGTCACATATATTCGTAGTTAAAAAAAGGTTTGAACACGGAATTAAAATATCTAATTGAAAATTAATAAATACATCTTGAAACGTTTATGTCAGGGATTCGGTTTTATTGAGTCAGCAACAACCTTAAAATAGGAATGTGTTTTACTGGTTTTTCTGCATAAACTCAGGAATTAAGAAGTGATTCCATAACTGTATCACTACACTATACATTAATATAATATAATTATTATACTATAACTGTATCTCCGTATATAGTGTAATAATTATTTCCCAATAATAATATAATAATAATAAATCATTTATTCAAAAGTTTAGATATCCAAATACAAAAAGAAGGTCTATATTACAAAGGTAAACTTATTAAGCTAGCCTAAACTAGGTAATCCTGTGTTTAAGGCAATAATTAATTCCTAAAAAACATATATGAAGATCACGGTATATAATAGTTTAGTTTGAAATCTTTGATATCGATTACTAGTTAACAAATACACAATTTAGACAAAAAAATTAGATTTAGGAAGATTTCATTCTAGATCTTTCTAAATTTCAAATTTTTTGTCATTTTTTGATCACTTATATGAATTAGTTAATTTTAGTAGCTTTTTTTAGCACAGCACTATTTTCATATCATAAAAAAGTGGTAACATTCGATCTGTCAATTTACTCCGTTTAATTAAAAATCCAAGTATAAGTCTGAGATGAGTTGGTAGTCAAACACTGCCTTATTCGCGTTAAAAAAGTAAGTAAGTATATAAGAACCGAGTAAGCTCACCATTTTCAACAGCGTTGACCAACAACCTAGCTATTTGGCTGGCGCTAAGCTCGATCCTTTTCGGTTTTTCTTTTTTATTTTTAGGCTTCTCCTTAGGTGTCTTCTTAGCTGTCTTGATAGGCGACGCTGGCCTCGAACTGTCCTCTGAATCTGAATGATTTGAAGAATCTGAACCGCTTGCGCTGTCTGTAACAACAACAAAAATATTTATACAAAAAGTTCGCAATAAACTTAGAAATGGTAACTTTTTTCATAATATTTTTTTTTGTGTTAGATCTACGATTGACCACTAACTCGCTGGATGTTAAGCGACGGTGTGGCCGAGGATGGAGCTCGTCGATATAAAACATGTCTATTAACTCTAGCCTTGAAGATTCCAAGATTGTAGTTGGTAACAGAGATGGCGGCAAAGAATTCCATTCCTGTGCAGTACGCATCAAGAATGTGGACCGATATTGCTGAGAACGGAGTTTTGATATTTTTCTTCTTTAATTTTCAGAAAATTCTTAACACTAAAACATTTAGAACTAAAGTGCATTTAAGACTAAGTTTATTAACTACTAACTTATATTAATAATTACAACTACTTACTTAAGTGTCAAATATAGTTCCCCCTGCCCAAACGTACCCATTATACAGGCGGCTTAGATATACATATAAAGTAACGAGATTCAAATTCTATAAGTACACTGCTGACACAGGCCTCCCCCATTTCTATAAAGTCCAGTTGGAAGCGGCGTTTTTCTACGACCGGTATCAAGTCGACCAAATCAAAACTGAGCGGGTTTTCTTGCTTGTTTACAGACCCCCTAAATATGATATTAGGTAGCATAATCAATTGAAAAAATACCATCTGCAACCTTTCACATATCGTTGCTTAATATAGGTCCTCACAGGTCGACGAAATGTAATTAAAAAAAAAAAAAACACAATTAGGTACTTACATCAAAGTAAAGGATACGGAGACTCATTATGGCGTCCTTTTATTTAAGGTATCGAGACTATTAAGCGATTACGTTCGGTTGAGTTCATTTACGTTAATTGTTTGTCAACAACAGAGTTTTTTAATTTTATGCAATCTGATTATTTCGAATCAAGAATTCTTTTAGGGTTCCGTTGTACTAAGGAATCATTATAGCTACACCGTGTGCGTATTTTATTCAGAGACTACAAAGGACTACAGCGAAGAAATTCAGATATTACGTATGTATATAACTGCTAACTGCAAAACTATATTTTTTTAGAAGACTCAATAAAAAGAGAAAGAAAAAATTGACCAAGCGCACATACTATGCTTTCTCAGGACTGCAGCAGAAAGACAGGTTTCTTAGATAAATATAATGATGACGATCCTAGAACTATCGTTTATATAATTATTACAGTTATATTGCTTCTAGCGGTGCAAAATGTTTAAATTATCTCTAAAATCTGTAAATAACCGAGACTTCAATCAAAGAAAAATATATACTTATGCAAAAATACAAATATATGTAATTGTTTTAGTAAATCTATACTCTCCGCGAACGAAATCACGATCAAAAGCCATTAATTTGCCAGAATCGTTATTGTCAAGATTATTGACCATAATTTTTATGCATCAACGTAATCAACTACCTACATACATTATCTTTAATCTACATACATTATTATTTCATCAAAATTAAGGTTTAAGGGTCACAGCACACCATGTCAGCTCAGCACCGGTACATCGTTTACGTTATTGTGCGGTCAAATTAACGTTGTACATGAATCATATCTACTAGCTTCCAATATGTACGAAATTTGGAACAGGGGCAACTGCGTTTTTCATACACTAGTTTAAAATCGCCACATGCACATATACATAAACGGTAAGCTAGGGGAAATGGCGCCTAACCAGAAGATCTTAGCCTTTCTAACATGTCAATTCGATATATAGCTACTATTTCTTTTTGGAGCACGAGCGGACCAGCCATCTACCAGATGTTCGGAGAAATAACTACAATTTTCTATGCGGAATATGTAAGCAAATAAGAAAAATCCTGTCCATAACAAGGCACCGCTTGTCTTGAACGACACAACGACGCTGACTCAAAATTATCAGTTTTATTGCATGGAGTTACAATTATTTTCTGGTGGGCCAATTTCGCGGCGAGAATTGTGGTCATTTCCTAAGGCACAATACGAGTGGACAACAAACATAATTTAGTTTTTATAGGCATATCTTTACAACACATTGTGAATTTTTATTATACCAATATATAACACCAAAATTATGGCAAGCGATGGTACGTCCAAGGAGGAACGCTGATAGACTTCTAAATTATGACGCTGAGTACCTATGCATCACACTGTTAACTTAATAGTGCCCGACTTGACCTTTACCGGTGCTGATCCGGTGCTACGCTGGTAATGTGCGCAGTGCATTGAAATGTATACCTAAGATGTAATAAAATAAATCGAGTTTTGCACTTTTGTATTCTGACACGCAAGATGTATAATTACAAAATACGATGATTGGAACAAACTGCGTCATCAACATTGGTTTAAATGAAATATTACATCTAAGGAAATAACTGATACAAATAGTAGGTGATTTAATGTCAGGAAAAATTTCGTCAGATATAAAAGAATATGATATTGGTCCTTTATAGACTTTTACCCAATTGACCAACAAGGTAAGTAAATGTTTCCGAGTATATGTATGCATGTGTGCGTGTATGTGTATGTCAATATTGTCAAATTGTCTTGCAAGTTAAGTTTGACCACCAACTCGCCTGATGACATAGACATATACATAGTAGACATTACAGGCATTTGCAGCGATGTTTTCTTGATATTTTATATAGTCGTTTACCTTTATTCCACGAGTGACAAGGAAAAACAACAACTGCGTTACGTTTTACATAATTAATTTGATTGTTAAAAATATTTATTTCGATTAAAAAAGATATCACATATAAAGTTACGACACTATAGTTTCATCTTATAACATAAAATAACAAATAATGTCAGTCTAATAATTTATTTTATTATTAGGTTTTCCACTGTGTCACTAATCTTCAAATATAATATTAATTAGCTGTATGGCCCTTATTGTAATTAGTTATCTAAGGACGAAAAGTAACGCAGTGGTAAAAGAAGTAATATAGCGATAATTCGATCAAATTATTATGTACATTCTTTAAGTAAAATATAATAAAGATATGAGAGAACAATCATGAAATATCAAACATTTAAATAGCAAACATTTTCAAACAATAAAATAAAATAAAAACTTTTTAAACTATCACGGTCATTCATTAAAACACTATTATTATTAACGGGATATTTACCGGGTAAATATCCCGTTAATAATAATAGTATTAAAAAAAAACTGACATTCGGCTGTTTGAATTCCAGACAATTACAAAATTATTTCTCGATGGTTAAGGTTATGTAACGTTTTTCGATAAGGCCGTTTAGGTGTAAAAAGTTTTATTTAAGGTTCACTTTTCTATGATAACTGACGTGTATGTGTATATTTGTTTGGCAATGGAGACATTGCGAAATTACTTTTTTAATTATAAAGTATTGGAGTAAAACAATACTTCTTGGTATCTAAATAAACTTCAAACAACGACATATTACTCAAACATTAAAATGTAGTGATCTTGTGAAGAATTTTTGTTTATGTCATGCAACTCGCCTAGAATGACAGTCAATTTTTATATGAAAAACAACTACGTTACTTAGCAATACAACTGAGTTAGGATAATTTACAAATAGATATAGTAAGTATTTCACTTAAAATTGATCGTGTTTCTACAACGAGTTTCGTATTCGGTAGTTGCTGACTTTTTTATTTTCTAATTTACTTATTTTATCAACAAAATCACATTTGTTTGGAGGGGACCAACTATTGTACCAAAAAATAAAATTTTGGCTCAATTACACTTTTTATCGCATTAAAAAGTCTGTACTTATTTAATTTTCTTAAGATCATTTTGTGTATTTATGTAAGCAATCTTGTCAACGCGTTATTCACGAATAAAACAGTATAGATAAAGAATAAACTAAGGTATACGCAGAGTACTGCGGCTCTATATAAAAGGAAACAAATGCCGTAGCAGCCACTACAGTCAAGATTTAACTCGGAAACTGCGAACACTCAATATCAAAGGCCAGTAAAATACAACAGAACAAATATGAACAACGCAATATTATATGCAAAATGCAACTACATTCAAACACATGACGCTATAAAATGCCTAGAGGAGTACGGGGAGAAACTGCAATGGCAGCCGTCCGGTGCTAGAGTCCTCGACATTGGGTGCGGAGACGGCAGCGTTACAAATATTTTCAAAAGCAACTATATGCCGTCAGAGTACGCCAGAGTGGTAGGATGCGATATTAGCGAGAACATGATCAAGTTCGCAAATGAGCATCGCAAAGATAAAAAGACGGAATTCCACGTCCTCGACATTCAGGGAAAAGTGCCGGAAGCATTCCGTGAAAGTTTCGATCATGTTGTATCGTTCACTGCGCTGCACTGGGTCAAACAACAAGAGTAAGTCTTATGTTTATTGTACCTATAATATATTTTCAATTAAATAGAAGATGTTCACTTTATGCTCGTACATAAAAGAAAATCAAGTATATTCAAAATAAAAACTCCTTTATTACTCATAACCTGGGCGACCGAGCTCCACTTGGATTTAATATGAATGAAAATACGAGCAAACCCGGCTTCACAAAAAATGAAACCTAGCAAGATTGATTTACCTACCCCTAATCCCCTACCCTAATCTACCTACAAACCAAATTTCATTATTTATTTATTTATTTATTTATACAAAAACTATCAGAAACTTAAAGTAACTAAACCAAAACATTTCTGAAGCACTTTACACAGACTAAATTTAATTTATGAGTAAATACATAGCTCAGACAGCAGTTGTATACAATGTTGTATAAACATTTTATGATTAGTAAAAAATAAATCAATATCTGGTTGGCGGATAGTCAGAGCGTTGAGTAGTGTGAGTGCGTGGTGTTTCGGCGCGTGTCGCGCGGTCTCCGTGCGCGGGGCGACAAGCGTTAAAATCGTTGGAGCCGTTTCCGAGATTCAGATTATATATATACATATATACAAGAATTGCTCGTTTAAAGGTATTAGATTAGATATATTAGATGTATTTAATACTTAATTTAAACTTAAAACAATTAGAAGGTACTTAAGTTGTATTCTAATATAAATTTTCTAAAATCGTATTTCATTTATGCGGAATTTAAGTATGCATACAATTACACTATGGCATAAGTAGGTGAGAAAATAATGATCTGGAATTAAAATAACATTGTAAATAGCCTGTATTGTTACAACGCAAGTTATACCTACAATTATGTTACTTAAAAGTAGATGCGCATCGGTTGCAATTAATTTCATTTACAAACATTTTTAGCAAGAATAATAATTATTAGATAGGTATTCATACGGAACAGGAAAAAATAAATAACACTAAAATACACTTTTTTCTACGACATGAGGACTATTTATAGTGAGAAAGTAGCGGTAGATCTATAAATGTTATCTATGTACTTATCATGTGTATTGCTATATTTCACAAGATGCTTTGTTTTTTTTTGTTAGGGTTCCGTACCTCAAAAGAAAAAAGGGTTCCGACCCTTATAGGATCACTTTGATCACTTTGTTTGTCTGTCCGTCCGTCCGGGTGTCAAGACCTGTATCTCGGGAACGCATGAAGGTTTATGCAGGTTTTGAAATTAAAACCATATAAGCAGATCCATAGTCTCTTGCTGCAGAAAGAAAAATAAATTTCTCAGTTTTTGGAAAAAAAGTTACAGCCGAATATGTCGTAAAAAACGCACATTTCGACACTCACAAGGGAATCAAAACCTATGGGTACTTTCCGTTGATCTAGAACTATGAAATTTGGCAAAAAGCATTGTGTTATAGTACACATATAGGAAAAAATCCGAAAACTGGATTTTTTTAATTTAATCACAAAAAATTGGGTCTTTATGCAAGCAAGGAGGGTCCAAATTTTAAAGTGCTTTAACCGTATCATGTGTGGTATCATATGAAAGAGCTTAATTAGCAAAAACTAAAACAGGTTTTTAAATATTTTTACTATGTATATTTTTCGATTTATGAAGGAAAAAAAAACAAATTTCCTCCTTTTATCTACTAGTTTGTACGGAACCCTCGGTGGGCGAGTCTGACTCGCTCTTGTCCGGTTTTTATTTAATTGAAATTGATTTATTTTAGTAAGTATTACAATTTATGTAACGCAAGTAATAGAATAAAAGTTGCTAGTTATGTTATACAGAAGCAGGTTTTGTGAAACTAGTTAATTAAAAGTAAATAACCAATAACGCGTACAGACAGATCAGATTGGTAAAGATCAATCAGTAGATCAACACTGACGGCAATTGGCTATAGCGAACGAATCAGTTTTTTCTAGGTAAACGTGGTTTATCGTAGACTGCAACATCGTATAATGTCAAGTGAGATGGCGGTCATCTATCTTTATACCGACTGCAAAATAAAATTAGGCTGTATTTTTTTTATTGTTTGATCGCATAACTCCATCATTTCTAAGCCGAATTGAATTATTAATAACTGATAGATTTGCGCTTAACCGCTAACTCATCTGATTTTGTTGCGGTTTCCGTTAAAATGTCTGAAAACGATTGCAGGACTGCATTTAGAAACATTCACGAGTTGTTGGCAGACAAGGGGGACTGCTTGCTCCTATTTATGGGACACATGCCGGTATTCGAAGGGTATCGAGTAATGTCGCAGCACCCCAAGTGGAGGGAGTGGCTTCCAGACAGCGACCGTTCAGTGTCACCGTACCACGACTCGCAGGTAAACAATTCTTATTAGGCACTGGTAGTGTTACGAATAGTAGACATTGAGAGCACAAACTTTTTGCAAAAAGCTCGCGAAGTCTATTGCTCATTCTAAATTCGAAATTTTGTTCAGAATCGAGTATCCAATCATGATCATCTCAGCCATAAGAAGACCACTCCTGGACATAGACATTACTCATGGACTTCTATAAAGACCGATTGGCGCGCGGCTTGCATCCAGCATCTTCCCGCCACTTGTATGAGGTCACATGTCCATCTCGTGGGTGGTCTTCTTACGCTGCGCTTGCTTGAATATCGAATGGTTCTGCCAAATACTAACAAATTAGCTAAGAAATGGCTTTGTATTTGTAGTATACTTCTCCTTTTTTAACCGAGATTTTATAACCTTTTGTCTCGACAACCCCTTAACCGATTATTTTAATTTTTGTTTAGAATTGAGTACTTACCTAACGTTTCTAGCAAATAATATCAAAATTCGTCAGTAACTGGTGGTCAAACTTTTTGAGAAATATCCCTCTATAAAAAATCCCCGACGACATAAAAATATTTCTTTTTATTATCCTATACTGACCTACTGCTCGGTAAAGGTCTCCCCCATTTACCTCCACATGTCACGGCCCTACGCCACCTGCTGTCAATATTTTTGGAATTTGTCAAGATCGTCACGCCAGAGTTTCCTAGGTCTGCCTGGACAGCGTCGTCCATCTGGCATCCATTAAAATCTATGAAATTGTAAGACTTGTACGCTAAGTTTCATAAAGATTGGTTGAAAATATACGACCTGTATAAACATGCGGACCGAAGAAAGAAAATGTTGCTAGTTGATGCAGATAACGTTGTGCGATTCGCTCACTCAGTCAAAAAGTGCAAAAGAACTAAAGAACTTCTTTTGAAATCGGTATTAAGCATGAATTAAGGTCGAGATTAAAGCGCGCAGCTATCTCTCTCGCGCATCACAACCTTTTAAGCATATAAAGTCATTGAATAGGGATATTAGAAAAGTGAGAGCTAAATTAGTTTATTTAGAGAGGAGAAACATTTACAAAAACGTTTTAATCAGATATCTTTTATATTGGTGACGAAATTGGGTATGTAAAGTATTTTTTTGGTATTTTTTTTATATTTTTATATGATAGAATGGATCATTTAGAAAAACCAATTTCAATATTTTTTTATTCTGTTCAGTACTTATTTTTTAATATTTTTTTCGTAAAAAAAAATCGTCCGTAGGAAAGATGACGTCATCGTACCTACTGAATAAGATGTTATGATAGCCAACATGAACTAAAAAATACATATATACGTCAACTTGACAGTGACATGTACCTATATTCGTTTTTGTCTCTGACTGATACAAGAGATCATCGGTTTTTGACTTTTGTTGTGTTTTGAAAAAACAAATACGTTGTGTAAACATAAAGATAGAAAAAAAAGAATAATTAATATTGAGCTCGTTGTAATTAATTAATGTTTTCTAAGGTCTTCGCGATTGTGTTTGCGCATTGAAATGAAACAAATTCACAATATTATTCAGAAACTACAACTGTGAAATGTTTCGACTTTCGTGCCAAAAATCCTAATAAACTGTTCTTTTCAAGTAAAGGAAACCTTTAAAAGACTGGTGTGAACAAGTTAACGTAGACTAAGTTTCTGGGCGAAGCATTGATGCTGCAGTACAATGAACCAGAAAAAGGGAACCAGAATAAAATAAATAATGTATAAATGTAAATAAAATAATCTCTTATATAATTACAATGAAATTGGTATATAATTAAACACAATAAAATCATTTCAAAAAAGAAGATAAGTACTGTCAATCACTTTTATTTCATATCCTGGCATTGTTCATAAGTTTTAGCTCTTTAGCTCCTCGGATTTTTGCGATGTTGTTCTTGCCGCTAGTTGAGATGAACTCCAGAATGATAAGATTCTCAACCTTAGGTAAGTTAGCAGAGTCGGCACGTACAAAATTATCCATAATTTATCCAATCAGTAGGCAAACAGTTTCTTACAACAAAGCAGTGGTCAACGTAAATGCAGTATCAATCAAAACGGTAGGAAAGCAAGGTCGTCGTAAAGATAATGAACAGAATTAATTTAATACAAATGAATAGAGTAGCAGAGCACCAAACACACAAAATAATTCTTTTCTTTGTTTATTTATTTTGGTATGACAGTTGTCATAGAGATATTGTCTCTCTTGTCAATGCCAATGCTGTCAGTTTCATCTTTTTTTACTAACTAAACTACATTTTATTTTACTACATTTTAGAGGTCGACTGAAGGTCAAATATTTTTTATATTTTCGCAAAAATTTGCGCGATCTCATCATTTTATGTGCCCTAAATACAAAAATATGGTTTATAGACATATAATCTCGAAATGGTTTTGGAATTAGCATATGTTACATTTTTCTTTACATACCCAATTAGAAAAAAACATATATTTTCCTATTCCTCAGCCAATTTAAAAGATATCGAAGAAAAACTTGTTTTAAATATTTGTCCTGTCAAAATAAACAAATTTAGCTCTCACTTTTCTAATCTCCCTATTCAATGATTTTATATGTTTAAAAAGGTTGTGATGCGCGAGAGAGATAGTTGCGTTGTTCGCGCGTTGAGCGAATCCTTAAATTGAAATTCATTACATAAGTATAGAGCGGAATAGATGTATTAGATTGTTTTAAAATTTCAGGAACCTGAGAAAGAATTAACCAAATTGTTGGAAAAAATCGGATTCAAAAATATAGAAGTAACATGTAAACCAAATAAATTTGTTTTCGACGATGAAACAAAATTTAAAAGTAAGTATGTTCTAACAAAGCAAAATAAGATGAAAATAATCACAGTATCCAATAATGTGAGACAGAACATGATGAGATAGGTAGATATGTAATATCATATTTCTACAAACAACCGACTTTTTAATCGGCTCACTGTCGAACAAAATAATAACTGTAGCAAAATTGATAAATAAAATCATTTACAAGCTATAAATGGACATTTAGTAGTAGTAGTATTTGAGGATGTTGCTGTTCAATTTCTTTATTTTGTTCGAAGGTATATAGCAACGCAAACGAGACGTCAATTTCCATTTTAAGCCACGATATTTCTTATTTCAAACAGATCTCTAGATGGCTTTTTTACATGCCCTACGTTCAGCAGTCGACACATGTTAAATAGTCTGATGTTGATGTACAATACAAATATACAACGAAAAAGGTTATTAAGATTATTTTACCAGGTGTATGTACATCTGTATAGCATTTATTATTTCTTTATAATCTAAAATGTGCCTCATTCAAGTGGCCGGAAGACGATGGATGCAAGCCACTTCTAATCGGTCTGTTTGGACGTACATGGAGGAGGCATGTGTCTAGCAGTGGACTTCTTGTAGCTGAGATAATGACGGTGAATCTAACATTTTAACTGTAGATTAAATAGGTATCAACTGCATTTTTTCCTATTTCAGATACTATAGAATCTATCGATCCTTTTGATATTCCTAAAAAACAAGTTGAAGCATATTTGGAAGATTTCACAAAAGTGATAAGAAACATGAATCAAGAGAACACAGAAAGTAACAATTGCAACAAAAAATCCATCAGCCTCTCATACACGTCTCTTATAGTGTATGCCAGAAAATGAACAAGCTCATTTATGCGCGATGTTACCAGTTAGAAGTAACAAAATAGAAGCCTACTCTTACCTTGGAATAAAATACTTTCAAACACACTTATAGCAGGAATATCTTAATTCTTCGCCCTAAATGAAATAGCGCCTAAAATTTTCGTTACCTTAATTGACGAAAGTTGATTCTAATATATGTATCTATATATGACAGGCACTCTAGCTCACATGATGATGAGTGACGGTGTGTTATAAGATGGTAGCACACATGACCTAGAATGGAAATAAGCACTCAAGTTAGACCGCCGAAACACACCGTTAGTAACTTTACGATAGATTGAAAACTTATGGTTACTTACTAATGGTATGGTATGATAAGGTAACTAGTCGGACATTATCTCACCTTAAAACATACTATGGTTTCCTCACTATTATTTCATCTAAAGTGTAAGCTCATTGTTTATTTGAACTTATGCTTTCCAGTTTAAAAGTCCATTGCACAACCGATTGATGTATCTCAATCATCGTTTTAAAATTGTTGATTAGCCCAACGGTATAAAAATATAATTACATAGCTGTGATACTTATTCGAAAATAACATTTTACCTAATATGATATCTATTTTACGTAACTTTTAATATGAAAGTAGGTACAACAGTAAAAATTCACAGAAACACTTGTATATCAGTAGTTAGAAATAAGGGTTGTGTGCACACCTTGAGCATTCATGCTCACCATCGAAGGCTCCCTCTTGCGGCGACGTCGTGTGGCGGGTCGCCCTCTTCCCTAACATACTCGTATGGTTGAGGAGGGCGATGGCTGGCACATGATCATTCTCGTGATCGGGTGCTGCTTGCGAGTCGCAGGTTTGCTCGTGGTATGCACTCAACATAGTAATAAGTACTTAAATTAAAACAAAATAAATTTCCCGTAACGATAAGTAGTAAACAATAGTATGGAATTATGATAAAAGTCACGGACCCTGGTGTCTGAGGAGCTAATAAAATAAATTAAAAAAAAGTACAGTAACTCTGCTACAGTAACTGTCTCTTATTATCAGTTCACGACTAAACCGCCTGCTCAGGCCATTCGGCAATTTGGTACAAGTATAGGTTGAAACATACACGAGATGCTGACAGACAACGGGGACTGCTTGATTCTGATGATGGCAAACTTGCCAGTATAAGTATATTATCGCGCCACTCCAAGTGGAGTGAGTGGTTAACATACAGCGATGTTTCTGTGTCCCCCTACCATGATAAACCTCACAAATATGGTTTAAACCAAATCCAAATAGTATCAAAAGAAAAATATATATTTAAAATAATTATGAAATAAATCATTTTCAAAATTAAGTTAAATAGATAAAAATTCTGAGAGTCAGAAAAAGGCGCACCTGTAAGCATTTCTTTTATTATTTTTTTCTCATTGCAAGTAATACAACAAATTAGGCATATTTGCAGAAATGTCCATATAAAATGAATATACCTATTCAATTTTTAGATGATGCCTTTTTCAACTAATGGGACAGAATAAATAGTAATTTTGTACATCGCGACTAGTAAAATTTTGACACGATGAAATGAAATAATATATGAAAAATATGAATATTAGTTTATTTGAAAATAGGTGATTTCCTTCACAGGACCCTGTGAAGGAAATCACCATTTTGTTGGAAACAATATGATTCAAGAATAGGTATAGAAGTGGCATGCGAAAACAATGAATTTGTTTTCGACGATGAAATTAAATGGAAAATTAAGTTTGGGTTCTCTTTGCAAGGTGACTTTACCATACTTAATATACAATCAAATGTAAACAAGTATATTAAAAGGAAAACAAAATACTCGACTACAGAAAAGCAGTTTTTGTAGTCTTAACTTACGACTTCGTTACGCTTGATACGCTGATGAGTGTACGTTTTTGTGAGAAAGTATGCGTAAAAGATCGCTGTAAAAGATTATAAATGATAATAATTCTAGTAAAATCACTTGTTTATTACGAAAATAGTTCGTTGGAGGTTGGCACATATTTTGAAGTGATAACTTCTTATGGGAGGGTAAACCGCTTCGTTACGTAACGTGTTACGGCGCCAGTCTGTCTGGCTTCCCTTTCTCTCACGCATATAGTTAAAGTTATCACTTCTGTCGGCGGGCGTCCCGAGACGCACACGTTTTATTTTATTTTTGCGAGATGTATTATTATTATTAAAAAAAAAATAGCCTGTGACACTCAGGGAATGAATATGAATCTAACACTTCGAACATCAAAATCGGTGTCAAGCAATTGAGGCTGTAGGCGATCATATAGAAAGATACACATATGTATATCCACATACATACATACCTAAATATATATGTACCTATATACATACAAACACTCGAAAAACATAACCCTCCTTTTTACGCTGGCGGGTAAAAATAATATTGATTTCTGGAACTATTTAACTATCATGACAGATTTTCATGTGCTCTAGATTTGTTTCATCTCTAAAGTACTTATCTTAAGTATACATTTTCCAGTCGTTCAAGTTAGATTTTTTAAAGTCGGGTTTTTTTATATTTACCCGACTGTGTAAGGAGGGTTACGTTTTTCGAGTGTATGTATGTATGTATATATGTGGGTATGTATGTATGTGGGTATGTATGTATGTTTCTATTTGACAGCCTACAGCTTAAACGGCTTGACCGATTTTGATGTGCAAGGTGTCGTTAGATTCGTCTTCACTTCCGGAGTGTCATAGACTATTTTTGTTTTGTAATAATAGTAATAGATCAATTATCTAGATAATAGTTTTTTCGTAATCATCAACGAACTCTTTCATAATAAACATACTAGAATTATTTTAAATAATGCGCATTTATAATCTTTCGCAGTGATTTTACGCATACTTTCTCACAAAAACGTACACACATCAGCGTATCAAGCGTAACGAAATCGTAAGTTACACTGCAAAAACAGCTTTCCTGCTGTCGGGTATTTTGTTTTTCTTTTAATATACTTGTACTTGTTATACTGCAAAAAAACTGATAAACAATTTTCTTAATTTCAGATTCGCTAGAATCTACTGATCCTTTTGACATTCCCGAATAAGAAATAGAAGCCTATAAGGAAGATTTCACAAGAGTGATGAGAGATATAACTGAAAATAACCTATGAAGTAACAAAAGAAACATATCGTTCTCTCATACGCGAGTCTCATAGTGCATGCGAGAAAATAAAAACAAGCATCTTATTTCTCTATTTTTTTTAAATTAACCTGTAGGTACTCGTACTGTCCGGCTCCTGGGAAAGGTCTCCCCCACTTCCTTCGATAAATCGGGAAATATTTCACACATAAGAAAATATAAATCAATTTCAGCGTCAAAATAAAACGTTTGAAACATGTGTAGTTTATTGTAATGAATTATTTAGGGTTCCGTACCCAAAGGGTAAAAACGGGACCCTATTACTGAGACTCCGCTGTTTGTCCGACCGTCCGTCTGTCACCAGGCTATATCTTAAGAACCGTGATAGTTAGACAGTTGAAATTTTCACAGATGATGTATTTCTGTTGCCGCTATAACAACAAATACTAAAAAATAGAATAAAATAAATATTTAAGGGGGCTCCCATACATCAAACGTGATTTTTTGCTTGTTTTTGCTCGATATTGATAACGGCAACAGGTAGACTAAAACGGCGACAGGTAGACTTAAATATTTATTTTATTTTATTTAATTGTTTATTTTTAAAGCGAATAATAAAACTCAATATTCACTTAATTTAATTGTTTTTTTTTAAATAAACAATTAAATTAAATAAAAAACAAACGTAATTTTTTGCCGTTTTTATAGATAATGGTACGGAACCCTTCGTGCGCGAGTCCGACTCGCACTTGGCCGGTTTTATTTTTTATACATTATAGATCTACGATTGACCACCAACTCGCCTGATGTTAAAACGACGGTAATTATCGCCGTTTCGTATGTTTTCAGTTCAAGTGTTGGAAATAAAGACATAAACAAAAAAATATTAATTCGAGTGAAGAGCGCAACCAGTTTTTCGGTTTTGTGGGCCACTGTAATGTGCAATAACATTGGCAAAGGCTATATACCTCTTACACATCAGTCATAATATACGCTAGAAAATAAGTTTGCTTATCTATCATATTATAGGGTATTCAAGCTGAGTAGTAGGATAACACATACCTATAACATTTCTTTTAATAAACGAATTCTCAATTGTACTTGGTTTTTATTTTTGCGGTTTTGTGCTGGAAGTTTTCATTGAAACTATAGGTAAGATAGTGTTTTGTTTTTTGTATTTATGAGTCTATTCTAATGTATTAAATCATTTCGGTCCACAGTTTGATGGATGGTGCCTCTGTCTTATCAGAACATTAGAAACACTGATAACTATAAATGTCCTACAGATTACTTTAACACTGAAAAACTGACTTATGAAATTTGGCACACGTGCTTAGAAGCCTACAGATAGACTAATTTAGGTGAAAATTGTGCAATTCTAACAATATTACATACATACATATCAAATTGATAATCCCTTTTTTGATGTTGATAAAAATGTGGGTATACGCGAGCGATACGGGCGATGGTCGAACTACGGACATATGCAGATATGGCCACTACAGCTAACGTATGGCAGATACTCAGGATGGAGTTGATATCATTCAGTCTAGTATAAATCGCAACAAACTCTATTGCTGATATATGGTTATAGTTATATATATACTAGATTTATAGTTGAGCGAGCGAGCGAAGCGTCTCTGCATCAACTGGCCAAATTTTCTTTTGTCTGTCAGTTTGTTGGTGAGTTTGTTTGTATGTTCGTACTCGGGGTAATTTTGAACCAATGTTGATAAAACTTGGCGTATAGGATAGGTTACATGTTTTTTTTTATCGTCGGCGATTTTTGATAGGAGGGGTGGTTCTCATAAAAAGAAGGGAAGTTTATTGTGGCGCTAATTACCAACCGATTTTAATAATATTTGGTAAGTAGATAAGGTACACAATTATTACAACTTGTGGTAAAAACGAATAGAATTGGTCAAGTGGTTGTCGAGATATGACAATCGATTTGCGTGTAACAGTAAGGGCGCGTGGATGTGCTAAGCTAACTTTATGTAGGTATTATGTACAGATGACCCAAGGCGAGCTGCAAATAAGCTCTCTCGCGAGGTCTACTGTTCGTAGAACTACTAGTATCGTATATATTTCTAGGAGTTTCATATGAACTAATAATGGTGGTTTGGTTTGTGGCCTTGCTACTACCAATCTTACTACTAGTAGTAACACCGGTAATTGAATTACCCTTCTTACTACTTTAGTTGAAAGTTGTTAGAACAGCAATAAAAAATTGCCCGTGTTACTACCGTAAAACTAAAATAACAAAAACAAATTAAAATATGACAAATTTGTATTTTAAACTAAATTTCATTAGTTATTATATTTAAAGGTATTATGCTTATTAAAATACATTAGATTAGAATAGGACATTACATTAGAACAAAAAAAAAAACACAGTAACAAAAAAACAAAATATAACGTATTTCAAACAAAATCTAAGTGTTATGCTTCTGAAAATATACAATGGTTCATGTGACGTTCCAGGATCCTGATTGGCGTCTCGCCTTGTTTGTCTCGCTTTGGTTTGACAAGTAAGTGTGTTTATGTAGATTCGCTGTGCGAAAACAAATTAATGGTGTTTAGTTATTATTACGTTTTTAACTAGTTTATAGAACACTGTATGTATTCCAAATAAAAAAAAAATAAAAAATAAAAAAAAAAACAGACAAAGTATCGAGAATAAACAGTTTTCGTTATTAAAGTAAGATCGTCTTAGGCAGCTAATTTGTAACTGGCAAGTAACGTCATGTCATGTGTCGGAATCAACGTCATGTTGTCGAGTTCAGCGTAATCCTATCATGAATCTAACAATCGTCTTTATTTTTTAATCACATTGACGTATGACCACATTACGTGCAAGCAATGATTAGTAAAGTGGTAATGCCAACGAGGTTTTACATAATATTGATAACCACCGAGAGTGAACTTGTGCTAAATATCGTGAAATTGCCTTTTTACCCGATTGCATACGGAGGGTAATGTTTTTTGAGTATAGGTATGTATGTATGAATGTATGTGAGGGTGTATGTGTGTATGTTTCTATATGATCGCCTAAAGCCTAAACGGCTTGACCGATTTTGATATGCGAGGTGTCGTTTAAACCGTCTTCACTCCCTGAGTGTCAAACTATATTTTTTTGTAATAATAATACATATCTCGAAAAAAAAAAAAAACGCGTTGTTTCATAACCTCCAACGAACTTTTTCGTAATTAACAAGAATAAATTCTATTATAATCTTTTACCACGATTTTATGCATAATTTCTCACAAAAAACGTACACTCAACAACGTATCAAGCATAACGAAATCGTAAGTTTGACTGCAAAAACTGCTTTTCTGCAGTTTTCCTTTTAATATAGATACTTGTAACTATTATAAAAATGTTTTTACACCTCAATAATATTATTTTTATTTCATGTAAAGAGGGCCTAAAGTATGTCATTTAAGCCTTTAACTAGATTATTTACGTCCTACCTACTCAAATCTAGTATGTAGACCCTCAGAAAAAAAAACTAGTTCTAAATTTGAACTAATACCAAAAATAGAATTCGGCAAAGTTCGGCTTCCGTACTTTTTTTTATTTATTCATCTTTTTTTTTTTTTTTATTAACAAATTTATTCTCCACAGACTCCAGGGTCCGTGCCTTTTATGAACTAATATATGCATTTATAACTACTTACATTTTTTTTTTTAAGTTATGCAAGAGGAAGTCAAAATTTTAATTTACACTTAACTAACATGCATGCGTGTATACGCCGAGCAGTCCAGCTCCCGCAAGCAGCACCCGTTCACGAGTTGACGCATGTGCCAGCCATCGCTCTCCTCAACCATGTTTGAGGGAAGAGGGCGACCCGCCACACGACGCCGCCGCAAGAAGAAGCTTTTTAGTGAGCGTGAGTGCTCTGAGTATACACGCTTTCTTATTATTATTAAAATAACACAACGGGGACAAATAATACATACAAGAATTTACAAAATTAGGGACAGACAACTAAAGAATAAAAATAACCTAACACCTAACACTTTTTTTTTTTTTTTTTTTTTTATAACAAACAGCGAAACTTTCCATTCAGGGCCTCCACTACCGCCGTGTTGCGATCTTTGATAGCCATTTTGAGGTTGTAGTCTAAAATGGTCCTTGGTGTAGCTGCCATTGCCCGCCGCACAAAACGGCTGATGGCATCTCCTTTTATTCATCTTTACATGTTATAATATTAAGTTACATAAATATTGTGTCAAAAAACTATTGTTGGTTTGTCTTGACACTCAAATCCGCACTGCGTTAACAAAATATACGATATGTATTAAAAAACGTAATAAAATAAATAATATGCGTTACAAAACAACTATTGCATAATGATACGCTTATCTACCCAAAGCGGAATTTGAAAGGAAATAAAATAGTTGTCTACAGTCCTTCAGTGCGTCTACACGTGCAGTGGAGTTTCATTGTTTGCAACAAATTACTCCAACTATCGGAGCTACACTTAGCCAGTGTATCGATCGAGATCATTTTAGCCCGTAAACTGCGAACACAGAATTACCTACGTACCTATAGTGAATAAAATAAACACAATTATGATCAACCCAGAGCTATACGAAAAAAGCAACTACCTTCAGACACGTGACGCCATAAAATGCCTAGACGAGTACGGGAAGAAGCTACAATGGAAGGCGTCTGGTGACCGAGTCCTAGACATTGGGTGTGGAGACGGCCGCGTCACAAACATCTTTAAAAACAACTACATGCCGCCGGAGTACGGCAAAGTTGTAGGCTGCGATATTAGCGAGGACATGATCAAGTTTGCGAATGAGCACCACGCTGATAGAAAAACGGAGTTCCACGTCCTCGACATACAGGGAAAGGTCCCGGAAGCATTTCGGGGAAATTTCGATCACGTCGTCTCGTTCACTGCGCTGCACTGGGTCAAAAAACAAGAGTAAGTGTTTTGTTTTAACATCACAAATCTTTTAACAAATAAAACAACTAGCCAAGAACGTGTCGGTACCCATATTTTTTATTTATTTTTAAACAAGATAGATCTACGACTGACCACCAACTCGCCTGATGTTAAGCGACGGTGTGGCCGAGGATGGAGCTTATCGATATTGTTCTGTAGTCAATTCTACAGTAACAAAGAATTAAGAATATTGTAGTGATCGAATTTTCCAAGAAGACAAAATTTGAGCTAGTTTTAATGTATTAAGCTTTTAGTGCAATATAAGACTAGCGGAAAATTGCAACCCATTTCTCGTTGAAATGCCAAAAATCCGTACTCAGCGATATCGGCCCACATTCTTGTTGTGTACTACAGAGGAATGGAATTCTTTGCCGCCATCTCTGTTTCCTGAGAAGTACAATCTTAGAATTTCCAAGGCTAGAGTGAATAGATATCTTCTAGATCGACGAGCTCCATCCTCAGTCACAGCGTCGCTTAACATTAGGCAAGTTGGTCGTCATCGTGGATGTATCTTGAGTAAAAAAAATTATCTTAAGCGGTTGCGATTACAGGGTCTTCCAAATTATTACAATGAATAATTGAGTAAAAAAATATCTTAAGTGGTTGCGATTACAGGGTCTTCCAAATTATTACAATGAATAATTGAGTAAAAAAACATCTTAAGCGGTTGCGATTACAGGGTCTTCCAAATTATTACAATGAATAATTATAGATTTTGAGGTCTAATAGTTTAATTTAATAGTTTTCAATCTTCCCAGGCATACCTATTGTAAATTTCGTACGTCTTAACATCTAATAACAGTCAAATGTGGTGTCAAACAGCCTCATCGTTTTTGATACTCTGCCTTACCCCGTAAGCAGAATTAGGCGTGATTTTATGTACTTATATAACGTAATAGTTTAGAAACATAGACTCAAGTCATAGTTCAGACGTTTTTCTCCATTTGGTAGACATGGTTATGCAATATCCCGCATGTAGATAATTTCTCACACGACAGGTTGCACTTGTAAAAATTTCTTTCTTTTTAGAATGTGCATTGCATTTTTTCATAATATTACTGCGACATTTTGTAGCGTTTAACAGAAGACATAAAAGTTTTTAGTTTGCTTTATGAAGTACTACTAGTCCCTGACAAACGAACATGATAAATCCCGTTGTATGGTGTTATCGGATGTGCAGACGCAGATACAACGGGATTTATCAAAATAATTGTGTATATATTGGTGATATAAACTTTATCATTGGTGAATACGGTTAGGTTTCAAATTTATTTATTTTACAAACGACAATAAACTAATACAAACAAAATAAAATTACTGTAACTTCAGATATATGGCAAAACATTTTAAGTAATCAGGTTTGAACAAATAAAAATAAATCCGGCAAAGTAAGTTTCACTCGCACAACGAGGCTTCCGTACTACAATACATGAAACAATGGATGAACATAAACACTAACACCAGGGCTAATTACTCAACAAAATATGCTTTATGTCTAAAAATATTTCTAGCTTCGCATATTTTCTATACAATAAGAATATGTAATTTTTAGCCTATGTATTTTTTTTATCAGCTCTGTTTGTACAAATTGTTCCACTGCTGGGCGCGGGCTATCTTCTCATTGTGAGAAGGGTAAGGCCATAGTCTACCACGCTGGCCAAGTGCGGGTTGGCAGACTTAACACATCTTCAAGATCATTGAGAACTATCAGATATGTAGTTTTCCTCACGATCTTTTCCTTTACCGTTAGAAGTTGGCGGCAATCAACAATACGCACATAACTTCGAAAAGACAGAGGTGCGTGCCGTAGGATTCGAACCCAGGACCTGCGGATTGCAAGTCAGACGGTCTCCCGACTAGGCTGCCAGAAACTATGTAATTATTAAAGACCAATTTTCTAGAGATTTTAACACTACCGTTTACTCTTTTATGTCACATGACACGCAATGTCAACAAACGTACACCTATCATTTAACACTACCGTTTACTCTTTTATGTCACATGACACGCAATGTCAACAAACGTACACCTATCATTTTTCGTTTCTTTTTCTGTGGAATCAACAAGGTTTTATCTCGCACTATAATTTCCCATTGCTTAAAAATATATTAACACAAGTTTGTCTCGCTCGTGACCAGTTTTTAGTATTTGTAGATTAACATCAAAGTAAACCCTACAATTTTGCCAATTTTGGGACTTGTACTCGTATCTATTACCGTTCAAAAGATACAACCGTTTAAGAGTAGGACAGACAGACAGATAGACAGACACCGTAGCCTCACGAATAGGCTCCCGCACTCAGTACGGAAGTCTAATAAGTAGAAAAATTGCTTAGTTAAAGATTTTTGCCTTAAATTCCACACTAGGTATACCTACCATAGCGTATACGCTATGTCGCGAAATCTAATGCATTTCGTTCCTAAAAAAGTACAAAGTAGTGTTTTTTGTAATGAAGTCGGTTAAAAACTATAATTATTGTTAAAGGGCTGCATTCAGAAACATTCACGAGTTGCTGGCAGACAATGGCGATTGCTTACTTTTATTCTTTGGACACATGCCAGTAAGCGACGCATATCGCACACTGTCGCGACACTCCAAGTGGAGCAAGTGGCTCACAGACGTCGAGCGGTTCATATCGCCTTACCAGGACTCGACGGTGAGACTCTTTATTTTTTTTAAACAATCACATATTTTATTTTTCTATTATCATTCGTATATGAGAACTAGCCAAGTCAG
This sequence comes from Lycia hirtaria, assembly GCA_947563715.1. Classification (NCBI taxonomy): domain Eukaryota; kingdom Metazoa; phylum Arthropoda; class Insecta; order Lepidoptera; family Geometridae; genus Lycia; species Lycia hirtaria. The sequence goes on from OX387379.1 coordinate 3,856,034, forward strand.
ACCTTAGGTTTCAATATATTATCCTAAGTTATAAGAAGAAATGATATTTGAAGTTGTTATAAAATATTTTACGTTGATATAAATAAATTTCAGGACTGACCATTGAACTTGGCTCTCATTTCACATTTATGTTTTTGATGGGATTATTTTATTTTCTCGCAATCGTCGTGAAAAGTAGAGTGTAACACACGGCGCTAAAAACCCATTGTAACTCGGTTTCTATTTAATACCTCGTAAAAACCTACCTCGTTACAATGGGTCATTTTAGCCCCTTGTATAACAATTACTATTCCCCACGCCTGCATTTCCGCCTTATTGGGTCTGGCACTGGATGTGTACCCTTTCACAACAGTGCTATCGTCTGCATACCCAAAGATACCGGGTGATAGGACCGTTAATGTGTAACAGAAACAATGTTGTGGATAGTACTGTCCCTTGAGGAACTCCGGAATTAATGTCGGTCTCTCAGGAAGTCTGCGATCCAAGTACACAGAGAATCAGGTAGTTCATATTATTAGGCTTTCATGCCAGACCCTGTCGAAGGCCTTGACTATATGTACTTGTTATATTTCGTAACATTTTCAAAAATAATAAATAAGGTCCCCTTATTTATTATTAAAATTAATATATAAATAACATTGATAAATCTAAAATACTTCGCATTACCCACTGGCCCCACTGCCGATGAGCATTTGATGGGTAAAGCTATAATATTGGTTTATTATTTATTTACCAGGAACCTGTACAAGAAATCACCAATTTGTTGAGAAGAATAGGATTCAAGTACACTGAAGTAACATGCAAACCAAATGAATTTGTTTTCGATGAAACACAATGGAAGAGTGCGTATCAACTTGTTTAATAGTAATGGTTTTTTATAATAATAATAAAAATTATAATAGTTTAGTATTACTTAGCTTACTTAACATAGCTTAACACTTTATGTAACAGAACTTTGTATTTCAGATACTATGGAATCTATCGACCCTTTTGGTATTCCTAAAGAGGAAATTGAAGCATATTTGAAAGATCTCACAGAAGTGACGAGAAATTTGAACATGGAGTGCAATAGAGTTGAGAAAGGCTACTTCACTCTCTCATACACGTCAGTCATAATATACGCTAGAAAATGAGTAAGTTTGCTAACTCACATCATAAGGCGTTCAGAATGAGTAGTATGTTACTATATAAAACATTTATAGATTAATTTTTTTGCATAATAAACGAATTTCTAAATATACATTATAATTTTATTCTTCTGGTTTTATGCTCATTGAAACTTTAGGTAAGCAATTATAAGTACGATAGGTCTGTAAGAAACTATAGGTAGGGTTTAAACCCGACCCAAAATAAGGGGTGTTATAAGTTTGACGTGTGTATCTGTGTCTGTGGCTTCGTAACTTTCAAGTAAGATGAACCGATTTTGATCTAATTTTTATTGTTTGAAAAACGATTTATATCAAGTTTTCTTAGATATGTTTCATCAAAATCGGTTCAGCCGTTTTATATGTCGGTTTTTTTTAAGTTTTCTGCTTAGTAACTTACTTCTTTTTATTTATGAGTCGTCACCCCAAATAAACATTATTTGTTCAATATAGTTTAAGTTTCCTTAACTTAAACTATATTGAACCGTTTTCCCTGTTTCAAAGGGCTGAAATTTTTGATGTTTTAGAGATATAATGCGTAGATATATAGATCAATACGTTCTATCTACGGCCACACCGTCACCATCAGGCGAGTTGGTGGACAAAAGTAGATCTTTTTTGTGTACCTATTTTTTTTCTTCAGTATGTTGAATCAATCGGGACACTACACTTCCTACAAATATGAAGAACTATACATATCCTACAGTTTACCACATCCCTCATAAACCTGGCATTACAAAAACTATGAGATGACGTGCATAAGGCCGCCTTGGTCGCGAGCACCTCATTTTTTAACCGGCTTCAATAAAGGAGGTTATCAATTCGACCTGTATGCATGTAACTTTGTCAGAACTGCACAGTTTTTGTATATGTTAGTTAGTCTATACCAGCTTCTAAGTAGGTGTACCAAATTTCATAAGTGTATGTATGTGAACAAATACACAAATGTCCACGTATTAAACATAACGACGTGGACAATTACACAAATGTCTACGTATTAAACATAATTTAGAAGTCGTATTGCAAAAAAACTTATTGAATAAAGTATCTCTCAACTTTTTATTGAATAAAGTATCTCTCAACTTTTTATTGAATAAAGTATCTCCCAACTTAGGATTCACTGTAAGTTTAATTAAAATCGGTTCAGTAGTTTTCAAGATATGGACTTTTTTATTTTAAAACATGAGCGTTCCAACAACGCTATACAAACTACTGGGCGGATTTGAACGAAATTCGGTAGGTTTATCACTCATACTATGTCATCATCATCATCATCTCAGCCATAAGAAGTCCACTGCTGGACATAGGCCTCCCCCATGGATTTGCAAAAAGACCGATTGGAAGCGGCTTGCATCCAGCGTCTTCCCGCCACTTGTATGAGATCATCTGTCCGTCTCGTGGCTGGTCTTCCTACGCTGCGCTTGCCGGTACGTGGTCTCCACTCGAGAACCTTTCGGCCCCATCGGCCATCAGTTCTACGTGCTATGTGCCCTGCCCACTGCCACTTCAACTTGCTAATCCGCTGTGCTATATCGGTGACTTTTGTACGTCTACGTAACTCTTCATTTCTGATTCGATCTCGTAGAGAGACTCCGAGCATAGCCCTCTCCATAGCTCGTTGCGTGACCTTGAGCTTCCTTATAAAGCCCATAGTTAGGGACCACGTTTCAGTGCCGTATGTCATCACTGGTAACACACACTGGTTGTAAGCTTTCGACTTGAGGGACTGGAGAATATTGGACGAGAAGACGCTTTTAAGTTTCCCGAACGCTGCCCAGCCGAGTTGGATACGACGATTGACCTCCCTCGTAAAGTTGGACCTGCCTAATCGGACCGTTTGTCCTAGGTAGACGTATTCGTCAACCACTTCATGAGAGAAGTTCCCCAGAGATATTGGGGTGGGCACTACATGGGCGTTCGACATAACCTTCGTTTTGTCCATGTTCATTTTGAGGCCCACCCATTGGGAAACTCTATTGAGGTCTTCGAGCATCGCACTGAGCTCTTCCATCGACTTTGCCATGACTACTATATCGTCGGCAAACCGAAGGTGAGTGATGTACTCGCCGTTAATATTGATGCCGAGCCCTTTCCATTCCAGAAGCTTATAGGCATCTGCCAAACCGGCGGTAAACAGTTTCGGAGAGACAACGTCTCCCTGCCTCACGCCTCTCTTCAATGGAATTGCCTCTGAGTTCTGGTCTTGTACTCGGACTGACATGGTGGCGTTGTTGTACAAACACTTCAGCACTTCGACATACCGATAGTCAACATCATCGCTGGAGAGCCTCGAGCACCGCCCAGGTCTCGATCGAATCAAAGGCTTTCTCATAGTCCACAAACGCTAAGCAAAGGGGCAAGTTATACTCTTCGGTCTTCATACTATGTAATGTTTTATAATCGCCGCAAATTCGAATATTCCTATTTTTTTTAACACGGGTACGATAGTCGTCCCGTATTCCGAGGTTTCTACTTTAATAATAGTGCCTTCACTAAAGAGGCGCGCTAATTCCTTTTCTACAGGTTATTTTAAAGAAACCGGCAAATTCCGCGCTATGTGAAAAATAGGCTCATCGTCCTTCAATTTTAACGAAAAACGTTTTAATGCTTGAGGTGCGAACCGCCGCCGCCGCCGATCATTTGAAATTTCGCGCCGAGAACGAATTGCGTTTTTTTTAATAGTTTGGTTATTAATATCGCAGTCCATTTTTACATACCGTATGGACGATCCACAGTACTCAGATCGTTTTCAGAAATAGTCAGATGGAAAAGCGGAACACGGGAGTAAAAGCGGATTCATAGAGTAAAAGCACATATTTATCTTTGGCATCCATAGCTTGTGTGTCCACAAGAGACGTACGGGTCGCAACGAAAACATCTACCAACATCGTAAAATGTTAACAAAAGACAATTTAGTTGCAACATAAAAAGAGTAACTAAATAATTAAATAAACAAAGAAAGCGTTGCACCTTGTCGAAATGTGCCCATAATGCTGACGGCGTTCCATCTTTGGATGGCCAAGGACATGTGCTGAGTAATAAAGAAACTCTAACCCGAGCGTGGGTCACGGCTTTTTCCCTTGAGTCATCACTCCAACTCGCGCACGAATTGTATGGCTTCGGAGCACCACGGTCCGGCCATTTAACGGCAAACGGCACAAAATCGTACATCTACTCCAAGCAGGCGTATTTAAGGTGTTTACTTCTGGCCGCTGCCTCTGCTCCTGCACCAGCTGACTGCTGCGTGGCGACAAGATGGCAAGAAGCGAATGTACCTACACACGTCGCATCCCAAAGGAGGAGCGGCCTCTGCTATGGAATCAATGTGAGACCGTCAGGCCGCTTCGCTTACCGTCTGAACAGGCCAAACCAGGGGCTCCAAAACACAAGGCACATCAGCAGACACCAACGCTGTCCTAATTATATCGTTAATCTCATGATGCTTTGGTCTACTACAACCAGCGCATCGCGAGTAAGCCAAGCCGTGGTGGTCGTTAGAGTCGATATTCGCACCACAAATAGAAGTATGAGATTCGCAAACATTGCAATCGAGGCGGAGAGCCGAAGCCACTCTCAATAAGTCGTCGTCTAGCAGCGTGCCTATGTGTGGAGATGGCAAGGCATGCCACCAGCGCCGGACTCGGGAAGTGTGGCGGCGTTCACTCTAGCCAGCTCGGCCTCTTGGCACTCGCTTAATAGTTGCAACAGATCGTTTTTTGACAATTATGTCGACACAGCCTCTCTGTATCTTTAGATTCTGAAGCTGATCCGTATCTAGATACCGTTCTACAGCTTCACTATGCATTCTCATACCGCTCAGGTTACTCACATAGATTTGGCCTTGTGTAGGCCATGTTTAGGGTAAAGCCTAGTACTATGCATTTATACTATTAAAATAGCCTGTAAAAAATGTTTTTCGTAGCTGGTCTTGAAATTACAGCTAAAGATAGTATTACGCAGTATTTTTTTAACGTTGCATTTCAATTTCTATGCGAATATTAAAAAAAAAAAACGCCGCCGGCGTCGCGCCGCCGCTGACTTTTTTTTATCGCGGCGCGCACCTCTACTTAGTGCATGTTCCCAGACTGGGTACGAATACATCAGGGAATTCAGGCTTTAGAGCAGTGACCGCGCAATCGGTGTTATCAGTTGGTCCGTACGTCTCAATTTTATTAACCTGTAGTTCTGTTTTCTTAAATTTTAAATGACGTATCCACTGGCGGCCGAGTAGCGGTGGCCCGCCGCCGCCAGCAATAACAAACAGAGGGAGGTCGCGCGCTTCGCGCTTCTCCTCCGCGCCTTGATAACGCACGCACACACTGATATAACCGATAGGCAATATTTTGCTTCCATTATAAGCTTTTAACTTCAGATTACATTCTAATAATTTACAATCGCATTCATTTATAAGTAGTTAAAATTTTACTGCCCGTATCTATCTCTAAATCGAACGAGATGGTCTAAGATCCCGCTATAGGACGACCTTCACCGAGCTGGTTAATGGATGAAAAGTATTTTATATTAAATTAAATATGTCAATAAATATATTGCAAATGGGTTGTCTAAAAAATTTCAGTCCAGAATGATTAATTTTTTTTTATTTTTCACTGTTTTTTGTTAATAGACAAATTCCATACCAATCGACAGTATGAAGCCCATAGAATATGCAAACGTTAGGTTGACCATTTTTCAACAGCCGAGGCGCCATACTTGTTTTGATTAATAGATTGATCCTTGTAGGTACTTAAAAAAAAGGGCGGGGAAGTTGGCGATGGCTCGGCTAGTTGGTTAGATTCTAGTCTGTTCTGAGCGGCGGTGCAATGAGCACCTATTAATAGTCTAAGTCGAAAAAGTAAAGTGATGGCCTTGAGTCTTCTTGTCCACATTCTTTCTCAAGTGTCTAGAGCTTGTGAATGTGGAGTTAGAATCTTTGCAAATGCATGGAGTACCCGCTCGGGGTCCATGAAGGATGTAATATATGAAGAAAGAATAAATACGTGCAATTCTATGCTATGGACCTTTGATTTGCTACATCAGTAGTACTTAGCTTACTTAACATAGCTTAAGACTATGTGTAACAGAACTTTGTATATCTATATATATATAAAAGAAAGTCTCTACACCATTTATAACTCAAGAACGGCTGGACAAATTTTTATGATTTTTGTGTTTTTGGATTTGTCTTCGTCCGGAATAGGATAATAAGTATTAAAAATATGATATTCATCAATAAAAAAAAATATCAGTCAAAACATCAGTCTAGCCGTTCATATACACTAATATAAAGAGGAAAGATTTGTAACTCAAAAACTACTGAACCGATTTCAAAAATTCTTTCACCATTAGAATGCTACATTATTCTTGAGTAACATAGGTTATATTATTTAGTATTAGAAAAAATTAGGGATCCCTACTAAAACTTCAATAATGTAAAATAAGGTGTAAAAAATATTTGCCATTAGGTAGGAGCGGGGCGAGAAAGGGATGGGAGTTAGTTTTATTCAAATACATAAATCTACGTTTGACCACTGACTCGACATTAATAGATTGGGTCAGAAGTTTGGTTGAAGCAGGACGGCAGTGCGGCGAGATTGAGCTAGGAGCGAAACATGAGCAGGGCAGATGTGGTACTGGAGCATTAGGTTGGCGGGGGTGCATTGAGTGCGGGTAGGAGCGCGACATGAACGATTTTCTTACGCGTACGAAGTCGCGGCGGGCAGCTAGTATATATATATATATATATATATATATATATATATATATATATATATATATATATATATATATTAAACACTACTGTCTCACAACATACAAAAACTACATATGACATCGCTTTGAACGAAAAAAGACGAGATAAGGACACTAATACTGACATAATCTTGTTTACGAAACATTTCGTCAAGACAGTTTTGTTTTTTGGGCCCTTACTTACATAATAAACTTAATAGGATACTTAATATATTCTCACTTAATAAACATCAATGTAAAATGAAAATAAAGTCCTACCTTTTCTCCCTTAACTATACGGAAACAGAGAACTTACTAAAAATTGTGAGTTAATGGTACTGTGATACATACATAACTTACATGCAATATTTTTATTTTTGTTTTGATTTTAAAGAATTCCATGTAGAATAGACCTCAAATATATAAAAAAATTAAAACATTGTAATTAATCGGAAAAAATGCGGTTTTAAATTGACAGTTTAAATTTTCGCGCGCAAACAAACGGACTTATAGTTCAGATGACGTCACTCCTGTCTGTCACTAGTCGTACTTGTTCGCCGCTGGCTTTTATACGTATGGAGTTCATACTGAAAGAGTGATTAGAAGACTGCGTGAATTAGCTTTTCTAAAGCCACATGCCTGTGTTGATCATTTTCTAATTCCCCATGTAGACTATAGCATAATCATTTGTAGTGCGCTTGTCAATTTAAAATCACCTTTAATTAAAATTGAATAAAAAATAGTATTAACTAAGCATAGAATTTTATTTTATACATTTACAAAAAAGTTATAGAAAAAAATACAGCATCTTTCCAGAATTTCTTTGCAACATTCATAACAGACACAATGCTGTACTCATATGGCACATTATAAATATCTACTTCTTTTGATTTTTCAAAGTTTGGGTGTGCTATATTCCTTTCGCTAAAAAACATTTGAAGTTGTACTTGTGTCCAACATTTTGGTGTTATTTTATTGTCTTTCACATAGGAAGTATGGTAGCTTCCGTTGAAGGTACAATTCACCTCTACTATGTAATTTGCAGTAAGCCCGTCAGATGCTGCACCATAAATAGGATACTCGGCATTAGGAAGAAGTCCAGCTTCTTCAATTTTTTTTTCTTTACCTTCAGAATCTGCACAATCTTCACATTGGCAGGACTGAACCAAACTTTGCGTTTCATATATAATAGCTGTAACACAATAACCTTCCTTACGTACTTTATGCTCCGGAGTAACTAGACTTTTACTGTACATAATTCTCCATCTCTTTTAATTTGGACATAGCCTGGATGGATTGCGTTATCGCCGTAAGATTCTCTTGTTGAGCTGAAATAACTGCTATGTGTAGAAGCCGCTGAATAAAATACAAAGTTTAACAAATATGATTTATACATACCGTACTAATTTAGTCCCTTTCATTTCTACAAAACTCTGCACTTTCGAGAAAAAAAGTTATAACCATGTCAACACTAACTCTTGGTAAATTTCTGGAGTCTGCTTTGATAAGCCCAACTTCCATTTTAATTAAAAAAACGCAATTAATATTCCCTTTTACAACCGTAACCTCAATTAAGTTGTCATAACAGGAGTGACGTCACTAATGGTGATTGGTGTTTTGAAATACGTCTTGTTTCAAGTCATTTTTAATTCGAAATTATTGTTAAAAATCAACAATATGTAAAATAAAAACGTTGCAGTGGCCTTTCTTTTATATTTTTTTAACGTTTTAATCATACAATTTTCATAAATATTCTAATTGCATCTTCCCTATTATATTCACATAGAATCTTGATTACAACTATACTGACTAAATCAACTTTATTACCAATTTTAATTTAATTTAATGATTAATAAAATGTTCGCATGGCTTCCAACATGTAAACAACAAACAAAAGGTTCGCTGGCCATTATCAGCCTGCACAAGACATGCAAACAATGTCTTGGGCTGGCTGGATGACGAGTATAGGTACCTATAATGAATGGTCTGTTTGTAAATTATTTTATTATATTTTTTTATTATCTCTGTTGTTATTTGTATCGGTACGAATCTGATTTATTTATATTATATTATATATATTGGTCCGTGATATTAGTAGTTTGATAAATTCAGTGATCTTCATGTACTTAGATAAATCGATTTAATTTTGCATGCCAAAAGGTAGGATATGGCGATCTCGTGTTAATTTTATTACCACCTTTGTAACCCATATGCGCAAATAAATGAATTATTATCTCATTTATTTATTTACATTCTTATTTTTTTTTTTTACAACACAGATATAAACTTATAAAAAAGAAACATAAATATTGTAAAAAACTTAAAACTAGGGTGCCGCCGGCAGCGGGGCGGGGCTCAAGCTGCCGGTGGTAGGGGCTACAGAATTATTATTATTATTATTAAGATTATGTTATATTTTCTCAATAGTTTAGATGTAGATTTAGATTTACTTACATTGTTTTATATAGTTTATACACGCAGCGCAGGAAGACATTAGCACCCGAGACACAGAGTTTCTAGTTCGGGTGCTAACACTCTTTTAATTACAATATTGTAAAGTAAACAATATAACCTATTTCTATTTCAGATACTATAGAATCTCTCGACCCTTATGGTATTCCCAAAGAGGAAATTGAAGCATATTTGAAAGATCTCACAGAAGTGATGAGAAATTTGAACATGGAGTGCAATAGAGTTGAGAAAGGCTACTTCACTCTCTCATTCACGTCAGTAATATTATTATGCTAGAAAATGAGTAAGTTTGTTTAACTGTTACATAATACCGACAAATTAAATCAAAACTGGGCGTCTTCCTAAGTAGGTACGTACCCCAACTATATTTTTGAGGTCGGAACCAGGTCTAAAATATGACCGACTAAGTCCTAGACAGGCAGCGACCTCAAAAATATAGTTGAGGTTCGTACTTAGGTAGACGCCCAGTTTTGATTTAATTTGTCGGTATTATTGTAACAGTTACTTCCCCTCCCCTTCCCTTTCAGCAGGATTTATTATTATTATACATATAAATTTAAATTAACATAATATATTACTTTAGAACATTTTTTTTCTCTTATAATTAATTGTATAATATTGTAATTCAATTTAAGTTTGATTACTTAATTTAGAAATTATAGCCAATTGGTATTGTTTTTATATTTACATTGTACAATTTTATTTATATGTCAAATTGTTTTCTCATTTTGGAATCAGGTACAAAAGTTCAATTGCCTATACCACAGGCTCCTAGCCTAGTTTAGGTAACTGAATATAATATACATATTTGCCTATTAATAAGATGTAATTACACTACAAGATAATATACGTAAAATTGTTGGAAAGCAATAAATTTGGTTGGATTTGAGTTATTTCTTCGCTTCTATTGTAACACCTAATTTTTGGGACAAAAAGTATATCAAATCCTTTTACACAGTATAAACCTACCAAATTTCGTACAAATTCGCCCGATTTTGAGAAAACTTGGACTGATCCCTAATCTGGCAGATATTTTATTCATTAAAAAGTACGGAACCCTAAAAATACCAAACAAAAAATTCTATTTCTATTAATTTTTTTTTTTCTTTAGATTCTTACGTAATGGGCTCTAAGCTATTAAGGGGCCATTCATTTATTACGTAAGACTTTTTGCTAGTTTTTTACTATGTAAGAAAAAATAAGAATAGGTAAACCGACATGGACATGGTCCGACGATAAGACATAGTCGACCCCCTCCCCACCCCCCTAAATCGTCTTACGTAATAAATGAATGGCCCCTAAGAAGTTAGTACTAATTTGTACTGTTTATTATATTATTGTTGTTGTATTGACTGCCCTTGTGGCTCAGTTGGTAGTGTGTTTACGTCTCTACCTGCTGAACTGAAAGGTCGTGGGTTCGATGTTCGATCCCCACCCAGGTCAAACATTTGTGTGATGAGCATGGATGTTTGTTCTGTGTCTGGGTGTTTCTATGTATCATAAGTATATATTTACAACAAAAAAAAGTATATATGTATTCTATCAGCCATCTAGTTTCATAGTACAAGCTTTGCTTAGTTTGGGCTAGATGGTGTTGTGTGAAATGTCCACAAATATTTATTTATTTATTGTTTATTTTTAAGTTTTTTTTATATGGTGTAGTTACAATAAAGCAATATATTATTATTATTAAATATGCGCTGAACTGTTGTTAACTCGCGATGGTCACATACGCCTAAAATGTATGACGTGTTTTGGGGTTAGTTATATTAAATCATTTATACGTTCCGGAGATCTGGTTTTATTCAAAATCTATTTCCTGTCTTGGTACACCTTTGGACAAAACCAAAGTATTGAACCGATTTTGATAAAATTTATATGGGACCACCTCTGAGGTATTTATTACCTACCAAACAAAAAAGAATCATCAAGAGTAATCGCTGAACAAACATACAAAAAAAAACATACAGTACAGTCGAATTGAGAACCACCTTATTTTTGGAAGTCGGTTAAAAATGGAATTTTAAATAAATTTCAATTGCGTATTGTTTATACCTTTTGAGTGACGAGGTTGTCGACCACTGAGCCAGGTAGTTTAGTTACCAAGCGCGCTTCGCAACTAAACTACCTGGCTCAATATTTCGTGCGCCTTGTAATACCTTCTCTTGTGCGAGACCAATCGGGGTACCTTCACAACGTTTTTATACCCGAACTTTGAACGAAATAAAATAGTTGTAAACGATCCTTCAGTGCGTCTACACATACAGTGGAAATTCATTGTTCGCACCAATTTACTCCAAATATCGGAGCTACATAAAGCCAGTGTATCGATCGAGATCATTTTAGCTCGTAAACTGCGAACACGGAATTGCCTAAGTACCTATAGTGAAAAAAATAAACACAATTATGATCAACCCAGAGCTATACGAAAAAAGCAACTACCTTGAGACACGTGACGCCATAAAATGCCTAGACGAGTACGGGAAGAAGCTACAATGGAAGGCGTCTGGTGACCGAGTCCTAGACATTGGGTGTGGAGACGGCCGCGTCACAAACATCTTTAAAAACAACTACATGGCGCCGGAGTACAGCAAAGTTGTAGGCTGCGATATTAGCGAGAACATGATCAAGTTTGCGAATGAGCACCACGCTGATAGAAAAACGGAGTTCCACGTCCTCGACATACAGGGAAAAGTCCCGGAAGCATTTCGGGGAAATTTCGATCACGTCGTCTCGTTCACTGCGCTGCACTGGGTCAAAAAACAAGAGTAATTTTGTTTTAACATCACTAATATTTTACCAAATATAACAACTGGTTAAGAACGTGTCGGGACCCGTGTATGTTGTACTGCAGACAATGCCACAGTAACAAATAATTAAGAATACTGTAGTGATATTTTAGGTGATCTTGAATGTATTACACATTTATTACAATATCTTAAACGGTTGCGATTAAAGGTGTTCAAAAACTGAAAAAAATTACTTCAAAATACGCAATTCGTTTACTTGGGTGACATATTTTTTAGTTATTTTGTTATAAAAACCAAAATACTGAACCGATTTTAGTAAAATTCATATGGGACCACCTTTGAAGTCTTACCTATCAGAAAAAAAGGAGAATCATCTATTCGATTCATAATTAGCGAGGTAATCGGTGAACAAACATACAAAGAATAATTATAGTTTACAAAACTCGAAAAAAAAATACGACTTCAAAATACGCAATTCGTTTCATCTCAGCCATAAGAAGTCCACTGCTGGACATAGGCCTCCCCCATGGATTTCCAAAAAGACCGATTGGAAGCGGCTTGCATCCAGCGTCTTCCCGCCACTTGTATGAGGTCGTCTGTCCATCTCGTGGCTGGCTACGCTGCGCTTGCTGGTACGTGGTCTCCACTCGAGAACCTTTCGGCCCCATGGGCCATCAGTTCTACGTGCTATGTGCTCTGCCCACTGCCACTTCAACTTGCTAATCCGCTGTGCTATATCGGTGACTTTTGTACGTCTACGTATCTCTTCTTTTCTGATTCGATCTCGTAGAGAGACTCCGAGCATAGCCTTCTCCATAGCTCGTTGCGTGACCTTGAGCTTCCTTATAAGGCCCATAGTTAGGGACCACGTTTCAGTGCCGTATGTCATCAATTCGTTTACTTGGATGGCATTTTCCAGTTATTTTGTTATAAAAACCAAAGTACTGGACCGATTTTGATAAAATTTATACGGCACCACCCCTCGGTAGGCATGTCGGTAGGCATCACGGCAGGTATGGATGACTATGGATCTGCGTATATGGTTTTAATTTAAACTCGATACCTTCACGCGTTCCCGAGATAAAGGTCTTGACACCCGGACGGACGGACAGACGGAGAGACGGAGAGACGGACAGACAGACGGACAGACAGATGGACAGACGGACAACAAAGTGATCCTATAAGGGTTCCATTTTTTCCTTTTGAGGTACGGAAGCCTAAAAAGAATAAAAATAAAAAATATATAAATTTAAATTTCATCAAAATCGGTTCAATAGTTTGGTTTTTAAAACAGGATTGCGCATTCTGTAGTCTGTTTTTAAATTTAAATAATTATAGTTAAAAAAACTGAATAAACCGACTTCAAAATACGTAATCCGTTTAGTTGGATGACATTTTTCCAGTTATTTTATTATAAAAATCAAAGCACTGAATCGATTTTGATAAAAGTTATATGGGACCAGCTCTGAAGTATGACCAACCAAACAAAGTAAGAATCATAAAAATCAATACACAATTGGCGAAGAAACCGGTGAAAAAACATACAGAAAAAACTTACAGTCAACCTCCACGAGGAGGAGGTCCTCCTGACTTAAAGTCAGAGAACCTCCTTCTTTTTGGAAGTTGGTTAAAAACCTACAATTATTTTTATAGGGTTGCATTCAGAAACATTCACGAGTTGCTAGCAGATAACGGTGACTGCTTACTTCTTTTCTTTGGACACATGCCAGTAAGAGACGCGTATCGCACACTGTCGCGGCACTCCAAGTGGAGCAAGTGGCTCACAGACGTCGAGCGGTTCATATCGCCTTACCAGGACTCAAAGGTAAGAATCTTTTTTTTTTTATAATCAAATATTAAAGAAACATGGTTTAAAATTCAATGTTCGAGATCCTTCACGCGATATAGTGCCAGGGCCCTCTGGCGGACGATAGACGATTTTTATCTATCTATCTATGTATAATTGTATACTTAAGTCAACGAAATAAGGTAGTATAAATTACCACGCTCGGCGGCGGATGCCGCTGCATGCCAGCGTGTGTTGAGGGTCGTCCACGAATCACGTGATTTTTTGCAACTTTTAACCCTTCCCTCCCCTGGTGATAACCCCCCTATTCAAAATTACGGAAATTTTGTGGGACAAAGTACCTATCTTAAAAAAATTCGACGCGGCGGTCGGGGAAATAGTTTCCAGGCTAAGGCAAGTCAACGTCATGCGCCGCTAAGGAATCGCATATTCAACAAAAAAAAAAGATAAATATGTGATCTGACTATATCTACTTGTGATATTTTGTTACATTTTCACACCCCCTTCCCTTATTTATTATTAAAATTTATATAAAAATAACATTGATAAATCTAAAATACTTTGCATTATCCACTGCCGATGAGCACTCGATGGGTGAAGCTATAATATTGGTTTATTTTTTAATTACCAGGACCCTGTACAAGAAATCACCAATTTGCTTGGAAGAATAGGATTCAAGGACATTGAAGTAACATGCAAACCAAATGAATTTGTTTACGATGAAACACAATGGAAGAGTGAGTATGAACTTGTTGAATAGTAATGGTTTCTAATAATAATAATTAAAAAGATAATAATTCAAAAATTATAATAATTTAGTAATTTATTTAATTTCAATGTTATTTAATAGTAGTGGGTGAATAGTGGATTCACCAATAGTGGAGTAATAAAAACCAATACTTTGGGGAGGGTTAATGTCATAATTATTATAGTCTAAAAACCTGAACCGACTTCAAAATACCTAATTTTGTTTACTTGGATGACATATTTTTTCCAGTAAACTTGCTTTGAAAATCAAAGTAATGAACTGATTTTTGTGAAAAAATATAAAAGTCCTTTCAATTAATAACACAATTTAATAAATCGGTTCATAAATGACGGACTTCTAGAGGCAACAAGCATAAAATAAAACCGAATTGTTAACCCCTCATTTTTTAAAGTCGGTTAGTGTAAAAACTCTAATAAATGAAAATTCAAAAGGTTGCTTTACAATGAAGCTTGAGACACTCAGATCTTTATGTAACAGAACTTTGTATTTCAGATACTATGAAATCTATCGACCCTTTTGGTATTCCTAAAGAGGAAATTGAAGCATATTTGAAAGATCTCACAGAAGTGACGAGAAATTTGAACATGGAGTGCAATAGAGTTGAGAAAGGCTACTTCACTCTCTCATACACGTCAGTCATAATATACGCTAGAAAATGAGTAAGTTTGCTTAACTAAAGCATATTATAAGGCGTTCAGAATGAGTAGTAAAATATTACATACGTATCTATAACATTTAAAGATGACTTTTTTTTTGCATAATAAACGAATTTCTAATATAAATTTAGATTATAATTTTATTCTTCCGGTTTTAGGAAACTATACAGTTGTATTCTCTCAGATGGCATTTTCAGACCATTACCCGTACAAACGCTAACTTCAAATGTATCTTGACACATATCGCGAGTTCACAGTGTACAATGAAAAATCACACGTGACTGTGATATTATAAAGCAGATATAACCAACGTGCGGCCTCATTTTAGGAAATATAGTTGACCTAAACTATATTCCCAGTAATATAGTTTAGTTTAAAATTATGAGTTATTAATTGTAAAATAATTGTAACAGAATACAGTCTATTCTGTTTTGTGTACCAATAAACTAAATAAATAAATCAATACACTTTTATACAAATAATAACAAACAGGCATACGGCTCGCCTGATGGTAAGCGATAACCATCGGCTATGGACAACTGCAGGATCAGTGGCGACGCTGCTGCTTTGCTAGCTTGGAGAGGTGTTTGTAGACAAATTTAAAGCAATATGTATACAAGTATATGTATAGTGTATTGGAGTTTATGCGTTGTATACAGATAATGCAGTTAAACTTTAATATTTGTTAAAAAATATACAGTTAAAAAATTACACACATCCGATGGGACCGTATTATAGATAGGTCATTATTTGTAGCTACTCTCTTTATTTCAAAATAAAAATTACATATTATATTATCATCACATATTTTTTCTTGTCACACCCTATCCACAGGACACGTGATCTTAGAAAACGAAATGCGACCCGAATAAAGAAGAGCTTGACCACGGCAGAGCTGACTAGACCCTAGACACAAACAATTTGTCCTCCGTGTGATAGCGGGACTCACTTAGGGTTTATAAAAAAGTAACGTAATAAAGCGACGCATCCCGCCCGGGGTTATTTGCCTCCATAATAATAATTATGCAACAGAAAACTGAACACTGAAGCTTTTTATTACGTTAGATAGATCTACGACTGACCGCCAATTCGCCTGATGTTAAGCGACGGTGTGGCCGAGAATAAAGCTCACCGATTTAGAAGATATCTATCTATTCATTATTAGTTGGAATGGAAGGCATGTAGTTTTCAGAATAGTAACATTTCAGCACCTATCTCTCGACCTAGTCGACCTCTGAGGAGTAGCTTCTGTATATAAACAACGAACAACAATAACCAACGTATGTTCTCTAAGGGTTTTATTATTTGTTTTTATTACTCATATAACCGATAAATCCGTTAAAATTCGTTTCATTTTATCTTTTGTCCTGTTAGGTACCTACTTTGAAAATTTTAGGAAAAATAAATCCGGCAAAATACGAGTTTCATTCGCACATCGAGCCGTGCTGTCAGTGTCAACTTAAAAAAATCTTTTTGATTCAGACAAAACAAGCAGTTTTGTGTCGTCATTCTAAATGACGACACAGTCGACCTCTAAGGTCGACTGAATGTCAATTTTTTTTTTGTTTTTGTTCAAAGTAAAAAAAAACATGGTTTAAATACATAATTTCAAAATGGTTTTGGAATCATCATATGTTAATTTTTTTTACATACACAATTCGGCATTAACTTATAAGGAACACCGGCTTAAATAACTATTCTATCAGACGATAAGCCAATTTAACGCTTCCAGGCCATCCGATATGCAAGCAATGAAACTAGTAGATTCCGTATGAGCATGCTAAATAAGGCTGTCGTACCAGCCCCTGTCGGAAGTATTTTACACGCCAAGAGAAGCGATTCCCCATGTTTCTTTCACGTATCATTGGAAACGCGGCTTAAAGACATTGTAGCACGTTTACGTCTCTAAGAGACGTAAACATCACGTTATCTTTAGGTATCTAGGTAATAGGTTCTGCTAGGTCATAAACAATGGAACACAATGTATCTAAGAATGATTTGTATTCTACATTGTGTTAACTTAATTGGCATGATATAGACAACAGACTTAATTATACTTTATTGTATTTATTAAACCAGATATAATCCCATTGTATGCATATAATTAATATAAGGCTCTCAACAGCTAATCTCCCGTCCTGGTGGTGAATCCAGGCCTGACAAGAGGCCTAGATCTGCTAGCTCCCTGTCCCAGGAGAGGCCAGGGAAGACCGCAAAGATGGGAGAAGCCTCCCTGACATACGCGGAGAAAGCGAAAGCAATCCGAGTGGGTATTAAAGGTCCCAGCGGAGTATTATCCTCAGCCCAGTGCGGTGAGATTGAAGGAGAAATCCTTCGTCTTGTCGACTTAGAAGAGGAAGGCAAAGGTCCTGGCTTCCAAGGAAGCTTCCAAAGGGCCGGAGTCTATATTGTCCAGTGCGCGGATGAGTTTGCCAGAGATTGGCTCATTGCGCGAGCTGGACAATTGAAGCCATGGGAAGGTGCCAGCTTAACGGCTGTTAGGGAGGAGGAGCTGCCCAGGCCTCGGCTTGCGGTGGCATGGATCCCTGACGCCAAGCTCAACAAGGAGGCCATTCTGCGGAGGTTGAGAACTCAAAACAAGCAGATAGACCTCTCCCACTGGCGAGTAGTGGTTGCGAGACCGGAGAGCAAGGGACAAACTGTGACCTTCTCTCTGAACGAATCTTCTTGCGAAGCACTCGCCAGTCGGAACAATAGACTTTATCTGGGAATGACAGTTATACAGCTCAGGCTGAAAGGCCCAGTTAAAGTAGGCACCGATGTCCAGGAGGGGGAACGCCCTATGGGGACCACTTCGGCCACCCTGCACCGGGAAGACATGCCCAGTCCAGCAGACTCTGCTGTGGTCCCGGGACTTTTCCCCGTCGTGGAACATCCGATCGGAGGACTACCAACCCCGAAAGCAAATCAGACTCAGGTTATCAACGAGTCTGATGTCTTCCGCCAGGCAAGAAGCTGGGCGGAAGCTTCAAGCCGTGTCAGCCGGGCTTCTGGCTCAACTGGCACCATAGTCCCTGCATTTAGGGGGCGGGGGGCTGGGCCATGGCGAGGGGGCAGACGCAGAAATGCTTCTTCTCATAGATCACCGGCCCATGCCTCTACTGACAGGCAACGGAGGGGAAATCGTGGAGTCACGGGTGCCTCTGCGCGGGGGCCGGCACAGCTGCCGTCCCTCGCGCAGGAGCACTCCAGCAGGAAGGCTTCGCAAAATCCCCTCAATAGCCGTTAACCCCATCCTAACCTTTTCCTTCCGTCTACACCTTACACCAACCACCAACACCTAGTTTCTCCCCTATATTCCTTATCCCCTTTTCCAAATTCTTATCCCAACCCAACATTTATACCATGATCAAAGTCTTACAAGCAAACCTACGTCACTCAAAGGCGGCTACGGCCGCTTTGTGCCAACGATTCGAGAAGGAAGGACTGCACATAGCTTTGATTCAGGAACCGTGGGTCAACGGCAACACGGTCATGGGGCTTGGCGCTACAGGCAAGGTATGTTATCAAGCTGGTAGTAGCAAGCCCAGAGCATGCATATTCTTTAATAAAAATGTAAAATTCTTACCTATTCCTTTTCTGTGTACAGGAGACATTGTGGCTGCGTATATAGAACTGCCGGGATCAAGCGGAATCAGGCCAATTGTCTGCTCCGCCTATCTCCCTGGCGAGGAACAGGACCCGGCCAAACAACTGGTCCCTCTGGTAGAACATTGCGCCGGGCAAAACGCCCAGCTCATTGTCGGCTGCGACAGCAACTCTCACCACACCAGCTGGGGCAGTACCGATACCAATACCAGGGGTGAGCTACTCTTCGAGTTTCTAATGACTAATGACCTCCTTGTAACTAACTGTGGTAATCTTCCAACCTTTGTAAATAGCATGAGACAGGAGGTCTTGGACATTACTTTTTCATCAAGGCTTATTGGGCCTCGACTGACAAATTGGCACGTATCGAATGAGGTGTCGATGTCTGATCACAGACACATCAGGTTTGACGTGAACGCGAATCTAGCTGAACATGACAAATCTTACAGAGACCCAAGGAAGACAGACTGGGATAGGTATAGGTCCGAGCTGTCAGAGATCCTTAGGGACCGTAACAGAACCGTGAAAACGAAGGAGCAATTAGAGAGCGCGGTAGGGCAGTTAGAGACGGGCATCACTACGGCCTATCTCAACAACTGTCCTCTCAAAACGGTAAAGTCCAATAGGAATGTTCCATGGTGGAACAAAAACCTAGAGCGTCTCAGGAAGAACGCCCGTAGGCTTTTTAATCGGGCCATGAAGGACAAAACCTGGGACGCTTATAGGAACGCTTTGACTGCCTTTAATAAGGAGCTGAGAAAAGCGAAACGAAGCTCCTGGCGCAAATTCTGTGAAAAAATAGAAAACACTGCACAGGCCGCCAGGGTGCATAAGATCCTTGCAAGATCTCCAGACTCTTATCTGGGTCTTCTGAGGAAATCAGATGGCTCATTCACGAGTTCTGAGGAGGAAACCCTGGCTCTATTGGCCAAGGTTCACTTCCCAGATTCTGTTGTAGCGGGAGGGGAGCCATTCAGTTCATCATCTAAAGTTAGACCCGCAAATCTGGACTGGAAAATGGCTTCTCTAGTTTTCAGGCCCGATCGTGTTAGATGGGCGATAAATAGCTTCAAGCCCTATAAATCGCCGGGTCTGGATGGCATATTTCCTGCCTTGTTACAACAAGCGGGAGATGTCATCCTTCCCACGCTGCTAAAAATTTTCAGGACCAGTTTGGCTTGGGGATATATACCAGCGGCGTGGACTGAGGTTAGGGTCACCTTTATACCCAAGGGCGGAGATAGAGACAAATCCCTACCAAAGTCATATAGGCCTATTAGTCTAACTTCCTTCTTGCTTAAGACCATGGAGAAAGTCTTAAATCTACACATCAGGGAAAAGTACCTAGTTGAGAGACCCCTGCATGTAAATCAACATGCCTACCAAAGAGGCAAATCAACAGAATCAGCTCTCATGATTCTAGTTGATAAACTAGAAAAAGTACTAGAGGACAAAGAAATAGCCCTCTGTGCTTTTCTAGACATTGAGGGAGCGTTTGATAATACCTCCACCAATGTAATCATCAGCAGTATGCTTGAACGTGGCATTAGCAACACAATTACACAGTGGACTGAAGCAATGCTGCGTAATAGGACTGCATCAATGACCCTACTGGGGAAAACAATTCGAGTCCTACTCAGGAGGGGATGCCCGCAGGGCGGGGTATTGTCTCCTCTTGAGTGGTCGCTAGTCGTTGACAGTCTTATTAGAGAACTCAACGACGCAGGCTATGATACTCAGGGCTATGCGGATGACCTGGTGGTAATGGTAGTGGGAAAATGTCCCGACGTTATCTCCAGTCTCATGCAACAGGCTCTGAGAATCATAGAGAGCTGGTGCGCCAGGCATCAGCTATCAGTTAATGCTGATAAAACTGTAATAGTACCGTTCACTAGGAAGCGGAGGCTAAACTCTTTGAGGCCTCCGATTTTGCTGGGTAAAACGGTGAACTTTTCCAATGAAGTGAAATACCTAGGAGTAACTTTAGATAGTAAGCTCCTTTGGAATAAGCACATTGGGAATGTAATTAGAAAGGCTAAAATAGCCATGGGGGCCTGTAGAAGACTGGTGGGCTTGAACTGGGGCCCTAAACCCAAGACTGTCAAATGGCTTTACGAGACAGTAGTACGTCCAATATTGACGTATGGGTGTGCCATTTGGCAGAAAAAAGCTGTACTGTCTACCTGCATAGATGCCCTCAATAGTCTTCAGAGGCTGGCGTGCCTCTCAATTACAGGTGGCATTTCGTCGACGCCCACTCTTGCTATGGAAGCTATTCTCAACATACCCCCGCTACATGTGCAGGTGCAGATGGAGGGCAGAATGGCTATACAGAGAGCTAGAGTGGGCGAACGTGCGACATGGCGCTCTGCACTCATGAGGAACCTGCACGATAGCTTCATGAGTGAACCTATAGTGGCAATGCCAAGCGACAGTATGCTAAAGGCATACAACCTCTCTAGGAGGTTCCAGATAACAGTACCTCAAAGGAATGAGTGGGAAAATGGTGGTCCCGACACAGTCCTTCCTGGGGATATTGTTTGGTTCACTGATGGATCCAAAAAGGATGGGCAGGCTGGGGCCGGGTTCTGTGGTGGCACCCCCAAGATGGGAGCATACGCCCACTTGGGATGCCATGTTACTGTATTCCAGGCTGAGATCTTTGCTATCCTAGGCTGCGCATATAAATGCATAGAGAGAGCCTACTCAAAGAAAAACATCTACATATTCTCCGACAGCCAGGCAGCTCTAAAAGCCCTAGTTGCGGATGAAGTTAACTCCAAGCTGGTACAGGAGTGTGTGCAGGTGCTAAACTGCCTGGGTGAGACCAACAAGGTCACACTAGGCTGGGTACCTGGGCACTGTGGCATCCGAGGCAATGAAGCCGCGGATGAGTTAGCTAGATGTGGGTCTGGAGGTACCTTGGTGGGACCAGAGCCCGCCTGTGGCATATCTGACTGCACAATAAGGAGCAGCATTAGAACCTGGGGGATGAAGCAGTGCTTGGCACTGTGGAGTCAAAACCCGGGAATGACACACTCCAAAGCGCTTCTCACAGGGTTCAACAGGAAGTTCTCTAGAGAAGCGCTTCTTCTAAACAAGGGCCAACTTAGGGCCCTTGTTCGTACCGTGACTGGACATTGTAAAATGAACAAACACCTGCACAGAATGGGACTGGGTGAGAACCCTGAGTGCAGGTTCTGTCTTGAAGAGGATGAAACACCCATCCATGTCCTCTGTGAATGTGTGGCGCTCCACCACCAGAGGAGTCAGCTCCTGGGAGGACCTGTCTTCTATCCTGAGGACGTGAGGGCCTCCGCCCCAAGGTCCCTAGTGAGATTCATGTCACACCTGGGACTGGGTGAGGTGCTGTAAACCCAGGAGGGAAGTTACAATAGATCCGCAAGGGTCGCAGTGACGGGGAGGCTCTTGTGGACTCCCACCCTACCTCGAATAATAATAATAATAATGCATATAATTATTTTAATAATGTTAAGTAAAGAGACTTTAACATTGTATGGGACGTAATGTGTGATTTGGAAATGTGTCGCCTATGACATACAACACTACTTTATACCCTTATTGGCTAGTAAAAATAAGATTTGTGACAACATAAAAGACAACTAAGTATATTGTTTTTTAAATGAATGGTGTTTTGAAATACATTTGACACAATTTCATAATGATATTATAAAAGCTAATTTTGTTACCTTTACACGCTGAAACGGCTAAAGCGATCGTTATGAAAAATAGTATAGAGATAGCTTTGGACCTGGAGACGGACATAAGCTACTTATCATCATCATAATCATCACCGTTTTTCATAACTACGCGAGTGAAACCACGCAACACAGCTAGTTTATAAATCGGGGATTATTGTTGATTTATGATTTTTAGTTATTTTCCTATTATAATTTCAAAGAATCGCCCCAGTTGCAAATACTGTGATCTGCTCCATACGGATTTATTTTTACTAGACTATTATTGCATAATCTACTATTATCTATTCAAACCTAGACTAGAATGGTATACAGGACCGAGAAAAATGGCAAGATGAGAGAGAGGCCTGTACTCAGCAGTGGGATAGAGTAGGCTGTGGATGATGATGATATTTACTCACCAAAAACATCCTAACTTAGCGCGGTAATAAAATTTATCAGTAGTTTGTTTGAACTATTGGAAGAGCTTAGAAAAAGTGGACTCGTCTGGTCTAATGGCATGGGGGAAAGGGGACGGACAGTTTGATTGCCTTGACAAACTTTCGCCGTAAAATTGCCTTTATGGAATGGGCCCTTCTATATGCAATAAGAATCCTGACAATATTACCAGTTTTCGGGACGAGTTTTAAAAAGATATTAAAACTCTGGCCGACGGAATGGATAAATTTAACCAATTCTATTTTTCAGTTTAGTGGTAGACTACAGTCCATCATTCAGTAAAATAAATTTAACACAATTAATTAATTATATCGCATATTTCATCAGATTTTTCTTAGTTTGCCTCCTCGCTTGTGAGTGGGCTTGTCAGGTGTAAAAAAATCATGGTGTAGTCAGTGGAAATTCGTTGGTTGTGGCGAACGAGTGATAGTTCAAATTAGCAGCCTTGAGGCCCTGATCTTCAGCTTTGTATCGTCATTCCATCGTGTTTCGGGGCGCCCTACAGTACGTGTTGCCGTCATATTTCAATGTTGGAATGAAGCGGCATCCACACAACGGGATATTATAGCAGGTAGATTTTTAAGACTGCAGGTTTAACGGGGCATTTTTCCAGAATTGCCTCTTTTTAGATGCATTTTATACAGTCAATAAACAATTTACAAAGTTTAAAAAAATACATGTCACAGATACTTTTTTTTATTTCCGCGATTAAAAACACGATATGTTGTGCTTTGCTCGATCATATAAAAATCCGAAAGAAGGTCGATTTAGATATTTTTTTCCATTTTATGTTCTAATTAAAGAACAAAATGATATGAAATTTTTTATGTCGTAGAAGACAGTCATATTATACAGATATTTTCGCAAATTAATTTTTGACAGTAATCAGTGTTGATTTAATGTAGATTAAAACCACTAAAGCTGCTAGTATTTTTGCTCTGCTAAATGTGACTATATAAGAAAACAATTTAAACCTCATTATTAATTGCTGTGATAAACGCTGCTTATAACTAGGATCAACCCCCGTTAAGCTTAAATCTAAGCTCTACTTCCAATTTGTGTAAATACAATGTACACGTACAACTTAGCGTAGTCACGCTGTAAATCAAGGGATCGTGTCACAAAGAATAAAGCAAAGCGAACTTGTTTCGCAACTTACCGTTCGATTGATCGTCGGCCGCGCCGCTCTTGCCGGCCGCCGTCTGTCTCCGCTTCCGGCACTGCTTGCTGTCGGTAATGATGCCGAGCTCCACCAGCCGGTCGATGTAGCTCCGCTTCTGACGCTTCCGCAACATGCGAGGTATTATCGCGCCCATTGGATCTGAACACACGATTATATGTAAGCATTTTTTCCCAACTGCCGAAGGAGAGTAATGTTTTTCGAGCGTATGTATGTATATCTAAGTCATAGTGTTATAGTTAAGGTTAGACATATTTTAACAAACGAGCTGTCACGAGATTAATTTTTGGCCTTACCGAAAAACGTTACTTAATAATTCGGGCCATCCATTTGAGAGCTACGATACCGCAGACAGAAATAGATATACAGATACACACGTCAAACTTATGAGTCCCCTCTTTTGGGTCGGGGGTTAAGCTGTCACGAGGCGGCCTCGCGCCATCCAATCGCGGTCCGTGTACTAAGCTAGCCCAGTCGAAGTCGCATGGACAGCACGGTGACCGCAGGCCCCCTTTCTGCTGTACACTATTTCTACTTACGAATCTAAAATTGAATACAGTATTTTATTGTCACGATTGTGAAGCGAGGCAGAGCTTGCCTGGCGCGGAGTTGACAAGTGGACTACGATCTTTAGACTGTTGCCTAAGATGTGAATAATATTATTATAAATGAAAACCCTAATCATGTTAGAGAGGCAATCTAACGCTTGGTGAAGTGACTATTACTTAAGAACAAGGACTATTAAAAAATCTGAAAGTGTAACCCTCAATGTCACTATGGTTGACATTGATGGTTACATTTTCTGATATTTTTTTTCGTTATGTACCGTGCTCCGCATTTGTAGGTTGTACTTTCATTGTGCGTACCGCCAAAATGTGGAATGCGCTTCCTGAATATATATAATCTAAGTGTCTTCAAATCGCGAGTGAATAGGTTTCTTCTAGGCAAGCGCGCTCCATCGTAGACCGTAACTGTCGCTTAACACCAGTTGAGTTGACGGTCAAGCGCAAGCCTATCGTCGAATAAAAAAAAAAAAGGAAATAATCTCCCAGTTCACGGCGTTCGTTATACGTTATGTATTTAGCGTTTGACGCTTTAGAAAATTAATACAACACAAAAAAATCACATTATCCAAAGCAATTACAATGTCGGTTAAACATTACAAAACAATCGACGTTTAAACAACGAGACAAAGAGAGTGTACTCTCCAATTTTTTGCACAGAATCCGCCTTTCTACTTTGATGTAAAGCTTTTATGGATTTGTTTTTGCTGCAATGTACGTTTATCTCTCTGTAGCTGGTTCTGCCGGCTTCCGTATGATTATTGCCCCTCATTGGATCTAAAACGTATAACATCGATGATTGCGCACATAAGGAAAAGTCAACGCGTTCATTTGTGCCGTGGAGTTTACGTCTCTTTTTACGGCATTGTTTTTTGGCGTACGGTTTCTAACTCGAGGAATATGTCGATTTGGCTGTTTGTGTCGCTTTACGGGGATTATTGGATCTAAAATATATTAAATGTTGATGGTTCTCGAAATGAGTCAGCCAACGACACTTTTATTTTGTTTCCGACTACAGAGAACTTTCTAGGGCTTTTCCTCCGAAACCTCCTAGGGTTATGATTTTAACAGTCTTATGCATAACTACGTTTAATACGCGAATATTAATTACATTAACATAATATTATTTATATTAAACTATAATAACAATATTATTTCTAAAATAGTTTTATTTAGTTTTAACTTTAACGTTAACCGACTTCTAAAAAGAAGGAGGTTCTCAATTCGTATGTATGTTTTTTTTTGTATGTTAGTTCAGCGATTACTCCGTCAAGATGATTCTTTTTTTATTGTTATGTAATTATAATAATAGGTAATAAAAAAAATAATATGGGACTACCTCAGAGATAGTGAGACTCATATTTTAAATATTTATTTTAAATCGGTTTAATACTGAAATAATGTAATCCAAGTAAAGGAATTGCGTTTTTTTTTTCAGTTATAGTATTTTTATACTAACTCTTAGTATAAAATATTATAATTATTTAATGTTACGGTATATACAATTATGTAATATGTATACCTATTAACATATATATTTGTTTCCTTCAATATCCTAAATTTTGACAATATCGCTTAGCATCAGGCGAGTTGGTTGTCAATTGTAGATATATCTTAAAAAATATGGTGTAAATAGATACATTAAGCTGCACGTGTTTTTATAGGCTGTATAGAACGTAGTAGTAACCTAAAACGGTAGGTTTTATAAACACTTAAAAATTGTGATAAATACATACTTATTTAAAAAGCAAATATTAATTTTAAAAAATGTACAAATTATTCATTAAAAATAACTTTAGTAGTAACCTAAAACGGTAGGTTTTATAAACACTTAAAAAATGTGATAAATACATACTTATTTAAAAAGCAAATATTAATTTTAAAAAATGTACAAATTATTCATTAAAAATAACTTTAGTAGTAACCTAAAACGGTAGGTTTTATAAACACTAAAAAATTGTGATAAATACATACTTATTTAAAAAGCAAATATTAATTTAAAAAAATGTACAAATTATTCATTAAAAATAACTTCGAGAAGATATAATAGTTGCAGCTCAGCATAAGGACATAATTGGGTTATAATTTTTAGAGTTTTTAACCTGTATCTTGTTTAAAGCCAACGTTACAATAACTTCCGCCGCATAGTCACTTAATGCCAATGGGATTTAAAGCACATTACATTTGCTGATTGCATTTAGAAAGGAAAATACGACGTTTTTATATCGCTCCATTTTATTTCTATGCCTGTTATCTCGTCGACAATCGTGGCCACTTGCGACGCATTATTGCACGTATAGAATTTAAAGAGCATACTTCTCTTAATAATACAGCCCGGAGGAAATGAAATTTTAACTCTTTAGAATTAGCGCCATTTCAACTAAGTGCTATTTTCTTTTTAAAATAGGACAAAGGTATCCAACACAGACAGCCAAGACTTTCGTAATAATATTTGCTTTCACAACGAGGCAATAGCAATATATATATATATATATATATATCGCAGAGATGACTATGTAGGAAAGACTACACATATGGAAGAGACAAAGAGCCGCTTTTCCCTTCTTATATAAATTGATCGGAACCACAATTTATTTTACTGTTTACAAGATATTTGCCGTAGTTTGGTAGAATATAGCCAGAAATCGTTGAATACGGATTTTGGTTATTTCTGTGAGCAATTAATACAATACTACGTGTGTATTTTCTGTGCTTTGAAGTTATATCCATTCTCTCAAATATTCATCTTTGGTTCTCGCGACACAGGCTTAGCCTAGTCCGGGAATAATGTTTGTGTTTATTAAGATAAAATTCATTTTATTTTTTGAGTATGTTCAAGACCTGATTGTGACAAGGTGCATATCGGGAACACAAAAAAAAATTGACACCAGGCTTAAAAATCCAATTTATATTTTTCATGGAAATGCCCAAAACCCCTACCCATCGACCTCTGTACACATTCTTGATGTACTCATTTTCTGAAAACTAACTACAACTAACTACAATTTCGGAATTTTCAAAGCTATAATTTTACAGATATCATCTAGACTAGACCGAGGTGCTCCATCCTAGGTCACACCGTCGCTTACCATCATGCGAGTTAGAAGTTAAACGTAGATCTATTTCGTAGAAAAAAATCTGTAACCGTGATAGGATAGATACTGTAACCAATTTCATATTTGGAATGTTTCAACTGCGGAGTTCATCAATATTTTATTGATGAACACTTACAACATTATACCGATACATGTTCATGAATGTTCGAACGAAATATTTATCACGCAGCGGTTTGGAGCCCAACAGCATAATAAATACACCCTCCACAGTAAAACCAATATTTGAGTCATTAAAACGCCGTAAAACTCCCCCATAAGCACATTTATATCCAAATAATGACCTGCAAATACACTTATCCACAGCTTTGGATCCCTTGCACAGCAAGCGGATATCCTATATAGCCTTTACTCGTTACTCTGGTAATTAAAAATAATGATTAGAAGCAGCCGCCTTTAATTACTGCTATCAGCAACAAAATACTCCTCTTAAATTGTGCCAATTTATTCGGGTTACCTTTTATAAAGCTCGTAAAAAGTTCGAAAATATTGTTTCTGTATTGTTTTCTCAGCTACGTTTATTATGCGGATGACAAAGGGGAGTAACGCTCTCGAGCTGTGTAATGTGAAGATTGTGTTTTTCTTTGTGTACATTCGCAAACATGCTCAAGGGAGCGTCAGACAGATGTACACTTACGTATAAATTTTGTATAATAATGTTAATTAAAATTAACATATCAGGGGCAGTGAAACGGACACAGGTTCGAAGTTATAGACCTAATATTCAGGGATCAGTGAATTTCTATATTGGTAAGGATTTCAGTTCAGTGAATATCACAAGTTACGCAAATCTGAAATACAACTAACATCCAACCTTGAAACTAGTACTGTGCCTCTAGATTCGTATCGATTAGTTGTAATGTAACTTGACATTTAGGCACAATTAAGGTCGAGAAAGAAGTTTTATGTATAAAATCGAAATAAATAAATATTTAAAAAAAAAACATCGTTTTAAAACTTAACACCCTGTCAATACTTACTAGTATTGGCAGAACAAAATTAGTTTAAGCTACTTCAGTCCGAGAACGCGTTCATCGTAACCGATTAGAACATGTCCCGTCCTTTTGGTTTTGTTGTAATCGGGTAAACACTGCACAATGCGTTACTTTTTTATAGAGTCCGTGCCACCACTTAAGTCTTATAGACGCGGCGCTTCAATCGCATTCCGGTCATACATACTATTAAGGTTTTCTGTGTTTCGGCGGGCAATGGCGGGATTGTCAAATTTAGTTCCAAAATTTCACCACCAGACTTCAGCGGAGGCCCGAGTAAAAATACGCCCACCATTGAAATACGTACAAAATACAGATAAATAGAAAGAGAAAGCAAACAAGCGCAACACTTACCATTCGAGTCTCCAAAGGTCTCCCACAAGTCCTTCAACATTTGATCTTCCTCTTCGCTGAACTCCTTTGGCACCTTCTCTCTCGCTCTCTCCTTATTGGTCCGTTTGGTCGGCGCGCGGAATATAAGTCCCAGCTCTTTAAGTTTCTTTATGACAGAGCGCCGGGTGCGCGTCTGATCTATTAGGTTCTCCAGTATCCAGTCTATAACATCTGTTGGGAAACGGATTTGCATTTTTATGACGAGTTCGCAGCGTGTCTCCGGAATATGAAAGGCTTGAAACAAATGTAGGGTACTGTGACTGATCGTGTAATAGAATACTATGTGAAGATCAAACAGTGAGGGTGATACGTTCACGCTTGAGCTAAAAAATAAATCACAAGGGTTTTTAGCGGGAACGTGAGAAATAAACATAATTGCTATTTTATTTTCTTAAATTTTCATTACCGCTCCAGATCGTTTCAAGTTTCGTACCTTAACAGCCCATGCCTCACAAAATAGTTATTTGTATAAAATAACGCACGATAATAAATAATGAAAACGGTACTTTTCGACATTATTTAATATGCCAAAACGGGGACCAAAGTTAGATCTGGGAGGTTATACTAGTGGCATTTCAATTTAGTGAACGCCAGTAGAATAGAAAATAAAATATAATGTTATTTGTTTGCCATTATTTAGTTTTCTATTTGTGTGTATGTTTTTTATTCGCTGTATGTTTTTAGTTACAATACATTTATGTCTATTGACATTGACATTAGCTAACGAAATGTCACGTGACGGCACGTCACAGTTTCTTAGCAACGCAAACGTAAACGTTTAGTTGCGTAAACGTTTGTAGAAATAGAAACGTTTGCCACTTTTATCTAAGTCAACTGTTTTAAATCAGATGCCAGCCCCGGATCTAGGGCATTGCCACTTGCTCCACAAAGAGCCTAGAATACGAAAGCTTGGTTGACTCACCGTTAACTTTTAAGAAAAAGGCGCCACATAGATTAATATATTAGTCGCCACCGTCAAGTTTCTGCCCCGGTTCGAAAAAATCGTAGATCCGGACCTGACAGATGCTATCACTTTCTTAACGATATGTTAAGTAAAGATAGTGTCTGTTTTAAGCAAGGTCTAACTTTAGTTCGCAGTTTGGAATAACACCGAATACGTTTATCTTTCGCTCTGCCTTTGAGCAGACTACACTACTAAGGTAAGTTATAAAAAAATATTCATAACTTTACAATAAAACTCAAAAGTGTAACACAAACTAATAATTTAATTCTATTTCTATATCCAGTGAACGAAACTTCTCAACTTTTTTAGTCTCATTTTATAAAGAGCAAAAACGTGCCCGGCAATTCTAAGTGTGGAAGTGTCATCGAAATTGACACGTCATTATTGGAAACGCGAGCTTTTCTTTCTAATTCTGTTAAAATTGTGAAGCATTTGAAATCTCGAGGGATTTCAACTTTTTGGGCAGAAAAGATGAGTGCCATATTCTATTTATACCTAAATTACTTTTAATGAAGTTTATTTTTGTTGTTTCGCCGGAGTTAATAATTATGATATATTATTGTTACAATAATATTAATAAATCCTTCAGAAAACCATCCTCGGCTACACAGTTGCTTAAGATCAGGAGAGTTGATGGTAAATCGTAGATAGGTATATATATATTTTTTTTTCTCAGCCATTACTGTCCCACTGCAGGGCAAAGGCCTCTCTTCCCTCTTTATAGAAAGGTATATCTAAGATAAAAAAATATATTTATGGCGTTATGGCTCTTTAATATTACTTCTATATAAGTCGATAAGGAATGAGCAGTACCTAGTTATGTGTGAAAGTTATGGGGATTAAAGAGTATAAGTATGAATAGGTTTTTCTAGGCAAGCGCGCTCCACCGTAAACCGCAACATCAGGCGAATTAGCGGTCAATAGCGCAAGCCTCATTTAGAATTTAAAAAAAAAGACCCCCGATCAGACAAAGAGCACATTCTGATTTTTTGGGTACGGCATAAGACCTGTTTATTTTGAGTTTGCGAAATATAGATAGTCTGAGATAGTCAAAGAAAGAGGTCATGATATAAACCACTGAACCGATTTACAGAACAAACAAGAGTGGAAAGAGAGTAGGAAAGCTTTTAATCAGCAGAGGGACGGAATAGGCTTAAAATAATAATATAGTATAATATCTTAAATATCAACTATAATCTTGTCGGAAAATGAATAGGTAACGGTTTCTGTGTGACAGTTTTAATAGTTTATAAAAATCATAATTATAGTTTAAAAAACTAAAACAACCAAATACATAAAGGGCAATTTTGTTATGAGAACCAATTGCTGAACCGATTTTGGCGAAATTTCTATGGGACCAATCTGAAAGCATACCCTTTCAAACAATTTTTTTTTTCTTCCAAATACATATTTCAGTAAGTAAATGCAGGGGTTCAGTGGTAACAAATATAAAAAAGAAGTCGATTAAAAAAATGTTCCTTAGTAGTCGCATCATTTGAGAACAGGTGGGCAACCCGAAAAGATTTTTAGGGATTGGAAAAGTTGCCCGGACAATTAGAAAATTTGGTATAAGCTGAAAGTATATGGGAAATATATGGGAATTTTGTATATATACCTAAGATTTGAATTTCAATGGTACCTACCTACTTTTCAGGATTTGCTGGAGTAAATAGTTTGAAAATCTAGCTTTGAGTACAAGAAAGTACTTACTTCATTAATTAAATAATGAAGCCAATTCTGTTACATATTTACTAAAAACTAATTTGACGGAACTAAAATACATGTGATCTTTTTCAACCCACAGTAATAAAAGTACCTACTCAAACACTAGTTTCAATTCTAGACGGGGCGTGCCTAAATACATATATACATTAAAATAATCTCCTAATGGACTTATTATTATTCAGTAACATCGTAATATTTCTGACAAGTATATTTCTTGCTGAATATCCGGCAGAACTGCCGCCTACCACGTCTCTCACGTCAATTAAGGCGAAGAGAGAGAGAGAGAATAGAAAGTTCTTTAATTATTTACTAAAATTATTATTTTGAGATCTTGTTTCTAAAGATCAATTAAATAAGTAGTCTACTTGTTTCTGACGGAATTACTCGTCGGTAAATGTTTCGTTTGTGAAGATGGAGCCATATTAGCATAACGGGGGTCTTTAAGAGAGCGTTAATCCAGAGAAATATAATATATCTATAGACATAGAATTTATTATCACAAAAACATAGATTGTAGTAAAACGATATAAATAAGAACATCTTCAAGTAAGTAACAGTATCTGAGCTGGCGACGCATTGACAATTCCACAAGTACTTATTGCAGACTAGCTGTATCCCGCGGTTCCACCCGCATACCCGCGTCGCGTAGCCATAAAAACGGTGATGATGATTTCATACATTAATTTCTATATACATATGTATATGAAGATCTACATGTGTGTGTGCTAGACGGAATGAGCAGCGAGCAGCCTGTCGGTTCTAAGTTTTAGAGTATAAATCTCTGTACAATCTTGAAATGTTCAATGCTAAAGTGAATAGTTATCTTCTAGATCGACTAGCTCCATCCTCGGCCACACCGTCGCTTAACATCAGGCGAGTTGGTGGTCAATCGTAGATCTATCTTGTGTAAAAAAAACTAAATGACCGCGCAAGTGAAATGAGGCCCTAAGCGAACTTTGTATTTTTCGTGTTTATTACTCTAAATAATATCAAAATATCTGATCGAATTATAATGAAAATTCACTAAGGGCCTCATTTCACTTGCGCGGTTTATTATATTTAGCTTAAAATATCGACCGGCACCACTCACGACACAAACACGACACTCACACATCCAAAGGCCTCGCGGAGTCGTGACTTGCATTACCTATTTCGAGATCCTTACTCTAACAATGTTTTTCTTGCCAAGAATGCATTTTAACACCCCGAGCAGTAAATTAAGCCCGCAGCGGTAACTGCGGCCGGGGTCGTTAAGTGCGGCGAGAGACACATTATTATGCATATTAACTCCTTGAAATTTTAAACACACATTCTCTCGGCTGTTATTAAAGTGGTCAAATGAACCGTAGATACACGTACGTACGCTGAAACAAATGCGGGTTAATTGTTTACGCAGGCGATTAGATTTTTCATTGGTTACAATGAAAAATATTATTATCAACGCTTTGACATGTGACGCGCTTGCTAACGATGTATTTTTTGTAAATAGAAACCGAGTTACAATGGGTTTTTAGCGCCGTGTGTTACACTCTACTTTTCACTGCGATTGCGAGAAAATAAAATAATCCAATACAATAATTCAAAGTTTATTTTATTAAAATGAAATGTACAATTTATACAATTCTGGATATTTAACGATATGTTTGCAAAGGGAATGTAAATATATTCCAAAGAGATTATTCTACTTTTGAATAAAGACTGTTTCGTGTATGTAGGCTCTTTGGTAACAGATAAAAATTAAAAAAAAAAAAACTTTTTCCCCTAGAGCTTAAAATGCAATTTTTTCCCCGCTTTACTACGCTACAATGACGGACTTTTAGAGCAAGAGGAGTGAAAAATATATTTCAATCGGTCAATAAACTTCCCAGATATAAACATTTAAAATTTTAGGGGAGGGATAATCTGTTCCTCTCTCTCAAAACAACAGTTTGTATTGAATTTATACATCGAACTTGAACCATGACGTCATCATTCGCTATCGTGTACTCTCTGTCTAACATAAAATTAAAATACTTGTAACTTTTTTTATTTTTGAAGGTATTTTTATTTTGTTTTTGTGGAATGGATCTATTTGTGGTTAGCTTTTTTTATAACCAAATAAAAATAAATCATGCATATTCCTAATTCAGTATGAGATTTGGTAAACATGAAACTCCGAAGACAACGTAAACACATGATACCATGAATCTCGTCTGACGATAGAGCCAAATAATTGGCATTTCTATTTCCAGACAGCATATAATCGAGGCAAAAATCCAAATGTTTAGGTAACCTTTTATTGTAGTTAATAAAAGGTTAATTGTAAAGGAGTTTTTTTTTATAACTACTATGGGGTCATAAATTCCGCAGTAATTATGTAATCTAGCTCAAAGAATTGGGAATTATAAAGAATAAATTAATCTAAGTAGGAAATGCAGCGCGGGTAAAATTATTAATATCTTAAGCATTTCTAACTGTGATTGTCTCAGGCTTGGCAACGGAACAAGGCTCGTAGCCAAAATTGCTTTAGTTAGTTCAAGGCTTAGTTTTTTATTACTTCAGTAATGATTTGCACTGAAAGTACTTGAGTTATAAAGGGAATCATAGACATACATTTCTTTTTCTACGTTCA
This sequence comes from Lycia hirtaria, assembly GCA_947563715.1. Lineage (NCBI taxonomy): Eukaryota > Metazoa > Arthropoda > Insecta > Lepidoptera > Geometridae > Lycia > Lycia hirtaria. The sequence continues at coordinate 3,890,667 of OX387379.1, forward strand.
ATCGGATACAAGAAGCGTGCGAGTGAAAAGTCCAATTGAAAGGCGTATCACGCGAGTGGAAAAGAGATAGCGATAAAGACAAAATTGAAACCAGTTTTTGAAAGTTTTCGTATGAGTAAGGACTATTTTGTCATATATGTATTTTTTTTGCAATTATAGTTGGAAAGTTGGCAGCAATATCAATTAATAAAAAAAAAACTGCAGATTTAATATATTTGATTATATTTAATTTTATCACATTATATTATTGCCAATTATAGAAATTGAGAAGATTTTCTATTAATTTAATATATAATTTCTTTACAACTTACGAATTATTTTGTTGAAAAATTTAACCGTTCATTGTATTTCTTTTATATCACAATGTCTATGATCTAGACCTATTATTACTAAGTAAATATATACAATTCCCGCTGAAGAATATATTCGTTCGGGTTCTACTATAGAACCCGAACGAATATATTCTTCAGACCAATAATCATAGAGGTATTGTATTACAATACCTCTATGATTATTGGTCTGTCTTGTTACCTTGGTCTGTCTGTGGATTTTTTTGGTTTTCCATATACAAGTTCCGTAGCTCTTCTTCCTGTTCTTCGCTCCATGTGCCTTTACCTGGCTTATCCCTGTTTGTTAAAAAAAAAAAATATGAATAAACATATTTGAAAAAAAAAAAACACGAAAACAAAAATGTATTATATGAACCTCTGGATCATTAATAGTTACGGGCTTGATTTTCGCTTGGTCAGATATTTGAATGCTGTGCCATCAACCTGGCCAAGTATTTGTATTAGTGGTAAGTATGCATTTATCTTGATTCATCTGAACGACATAGTCGGCAACGACAGTTCCATAATAAAATATTTAAAAAAAAACCTGGCCGAACTTATTCTAGTTTGGGTATAATCAGACACTTCATACAACGGCGCGTTAATCAGTGACGTCTAGTTGACGTCTGTATATAACACGCACACATGTATGAAGTGATGGTTGTCGTCTGATTGTCGATCGCTCGTGACATCAATTGGAATTCGAACGCTTTAAGCCAGCAACATTTGTCTCTACTGACAAATGAATGCGCCGTACTGGCAAAGTCTGGCAAAAGACAGGACGAGCGCGGGGAGCAGGTGAGAAACCCGAGATTGGCGGCAGGTGGAGTATAATAATATATTTTTCTTAAATTTCTTGGTATAACGCTATAAGTACATGTCAGGGTTCAAAAGTCCATTAGAACCTTAAGATCTATAAACACCTAGCAGTATAATAATAGGCGTAGGTATATGGGTGTGCGTCGCGGCACAAAACATTCCGTCATATGACAGTGTGTAAGTACGAATCGACTCGATAGAATAAGGTCAAAAACCATTTTTTTTATACCGCGTTTTGAGACTGAATGGTATTTTAATCGTGACTGCATACGACGCGTCTGCTGGACCGGCCACTTCAGTACTTTGCCACGCGCCAGTAAAGATAGTTAAATGGTAACAAATTTAGAAAAGTCAAAAACCCCCGATATAAAAAAAAACGACTGAACCGACTTTAATGAAACAGCTAAGAATACTCTCAATCAAATTCTCTATCAAACAATAATAAAACTAGATCAAAATCAGTCCATACGAATGAGAGCTGCCCACAGATACACACGTCAAAGCACTCTGCAACTGTCAGTAGGTTAATATAAGAATACTTTACGCCTCTGGAAAATGAGTTTTATCAATCACTAGATGACCCGGCGTACTTCGTATCACCTAACAATGAGTGGACCCGATATTTTCTCAACGTTTAAGCCTTCTCTGGACTACGACAAACATTTCAAAACCAAAATCAGCTAAATCGGCCCAGCTGTTCTCGAGTTTTAGCGAGACAAACGAACAGCAATTGATTTTTATATATATAGAGATTAGTGTCTTATTTTTTATGACATCTCTAGCAGCAGGAATTACATAATGGAGATACAAGAGCGAAAAACTTACTTGTTATCTGTGTACAGATCGTATCCAAGTTCGATGTCAATTGCATCTTTCGAGTTAGTCCAGAACAGCAATTCGATGAAAACTTTCGGATTTTTCGACGCTATTTCCGTGAACTTTCTGAAAACGTACACACCAAACTTTTCGATCTCCTGCAACAGAAAAATTATAAATATGAATGTGGAAAGATTTCGATTTAACTTTTGGTTTATTAAAAAATTTTCGTTTTACACATTCTAAGCACACAGGATGGCATTGTCACTGTTCACAAGTCACAACACGCGTCTAGCAGCGTTACCCGATGTGTCGCGACTGAAGACGAGTCGGGCGATTACCTTATTTGAGGCTTGCACGTATATCCGGGGAAAACCTATCTACGTATAATAAATACATCATTGGATGAATGGCGATTTCGAGCCTTTGCAGCAGGAACACAGGCGGGTGTCACCCGAAAGATTTTACACAAAATATTCTTATTTAAAACAAATTCCGGCTCGATGTCTCGCAAATTGCGTACGCGAGCGAAACAAGTCGATACGATACGTATCTTTAATCTACAAAACGGCACGCCTTCCCTTACAAACACCGAAAAAAAACATTTCTATTACGTACAGATAGATATCAAATTTTGCGCAAGGTTAGTTTAGATTCCCGATACATTCGGAGGGCATCTAAAAACACCCCAAAGCGTCACGGCGATAAAATCTACCCTCGACTTCCCATCTATACGCGTGCAACGTATGAGCCGAGCATAAAAAACGTACGTTTCGGTGACACGCCTTATGAGGGAAATGGTTAGGTATGAGAACTTACTACGCAAGTATCTGTATCGAAGTTTACTGGAATGAAAAACGATACATTTCTGTGTGGATCCTATTTTGTTGGTTCGCAAGCCGGAGATTTAGAGTATCAATACGGCGTGTGTGACTCAAAAAACTTTCTGACGTGCTTACATTTTATTTACCAAAATATATTCCAGGAAAAGTCTGGATTCGAAGGAGGAAACTTGCTACAATGATGTGAATTAAGGGCGAGGTCACACGATGCTTTTCCGTGGCGGTAGCGACAACAAAGCATAAATAACGTGACCCTACCATAGCATATAACAAAATTAATGGTAAGACTGCGTGGTAGTATTTTCTTTTTATCAACTTTCTTATCTCTCACTGAAAAAAATATTAAAACAATTTTTTGCTAGGCAATGTTGGCGTAGATGCACAAGTGACCATATCGTTATAGATCTAGCCAAATAATCATTATTTGTCTTAAGCAGTTTTTTTTTCGAAAATATTTTAAGTTATAGAAGTAATGCTGTTCGAACACAATATTCAGAAGTAACCCGTAAATGTTAAAATTTTAATTAAAAAATCCATTGCACGTAGGTAGCAGAATACGGCATAAACGTAGTTAGTGGAACACAGTGTAGCCTATAATGTAGCACATAGCTCTGAACACGACTTTGTGCATATCTAATAGAATTTGGCGTAGTACATAGCTAGCCGAATTCGGCGTAGTACGTAGCTAGCCGAATTCGGCGTAGTACGTAGCTAGCCAAATTCGGCGTAGTACGTAGCTAGCCAAATTCGGCGTAGTACGTAGCTAGCCAAATTCGGCGTAGTACGTAGCTAGCCGAATTCGGCGTAGTACGTAGCTAGTAGAATTCGAAGTAGCACGTAGCTAGTATATTAGATACTAAGGATGGGCCCAAAGCGCGTAGCTATCTCTCACGCGCATCACAAAATTTTTAAACATATAAAATTATTGAGTACGGATATTAGAAGAGTGAGACATGAATTTGTTTATTTAGACGGAAGAAATATTTAAATAAGTTTTTCTTCGATATCTTTTACATTGGCTGACGAGTAAGAAAATATATGTTTTTCAACTACTCCGTCGTATAAATCATATCTGAATAAACCTTTTTTTAAATATTTCTCCTATCTAAATAAACAAATTCATGCCTCACTTTTCCAATATTTCTACTAAATGATTTTATATGTTTTAAATGGTCCAGCTTAAAATATTAATCATTTAAATAGAACATTTACTATAAATTACCTTGAACTGCGGTAACGGACTGTTGAATAGTCTCTGGAAAACCAGAAATAGCGACGCTTGGAACATCATGGTAGGCCGCTTGCAGTCCCACGCGATCCGATGCAGCATTTTCACGGTACAATGGTTTGTATGTGGGAGGTTCTTCTCGTAGTTCTCCAGTAGAGATGCGCATGCGTTCACTATACGCGGATGGCAAAACCTACGCGGAAAATACGGTATAGCTCACCTATACCACTATCGAATTTAGTCTGTTATTCGGAAGACAGAAAGGCATGAAAAATACTCCACTCGTAACAGACATGGTAACTTAATATACTTCGATATCATTCGTTATTTAAAAATAACACATGAAATGAAAAAGTATTTCGCGTATAAATAAAAAAACCTCAAGTTATAGTATTTTCACTTAACAGGGCTAAATCTGTCGATGTATTTTATACATTTGAATTATAATGTTGTGCAAGCTATCACCAATACTAAGATAATATGATTTAAACACCCTTTCCATACAATCAATACGACTCCAAATTCCGAAACACCCCGTGATCTTAATAAACTTTTTACATTTAATAGATTTTATCATTTCACGGTAGATGTGTGAAGAAATAATTTAAAACTAAATAATTACTAGGTACTCATATACCGATATTAAAAATCTAAGCTAGATAAAATAGATAGAATCATCGGGCGATCATTTATTACAATACTTACTCCATCACGGGTCTGTAAAGTTATGTAAAGCAACCGAAAAATTCAATGATCCCGCTGCCCTTTCGGGTCCAAATGGCGCGGCTAAATAAAATTAAAAATAATTTTAATCAGACATGCAAATCGTTTGTTTACCCGAACTCTGTATAACTCCACGCACAACAAGGAAGCGAAATTAAATTATCGTATTAAATTGTTTCCAGCCAGTGGCACAAAAGATTTAATCTTCGCCGAATAGAGTGAACATAACAGGCAATCACGCAAGTTAATAGGATCCGCTTCCTTGGTGCGATGCTCACCTTTGGGCGAAGTCTTGGAAATCGAACTCGGATTCTACTATTGAAGTTGTTTTTTCCTCCTCCTCTTCATCTGTAATATAATTACTTATATATTTCACTAAATGATGATGATGAAATACATGTCTTTAAAATTTTACGACTTTAATATCTAGTTCAATATCATTAAGCAGGCATCTCAGGTCGGGTGTTAAACAGGTTAGAATTGTAATTATTTCTTAGTTTTTAACAATTATTACTCTATCAAATTAAACAACTCACTTATCGTGTATATTTTACATAATTTTAAGAATTGATGTTTCGAACACTTCACTTGCCGTTGTTTAATTAGTTTAAAATATGTTACGGACCTATAAAAATGTTATACGAGTAATATCATAATTTATATCTATTAAATATACATAATATTATTTAACCATCTTCGAATAAAGAAAGAAGTTTTATATTTGACTATATTTCCCGGTCAATTGGGGACCGATTTTCGAAATTATTTTTTTGGCATTGGTATATTAGCTTCCATGTGGTCCCATAAAAATTAACTAATATTGATTCCGAAGTTTGGTAACTATCTTCAATTATATGATTATTTTATCCATGACTGTGCTGATTGAAGTAGGTTGTCTCAGTTTTCTAAAGTATAATACTTGTTATATTGATTGTTATTTAGTTATAACTTATCCGTCTTCTATAAACTTGCGATACTTACCATTTTCATCCTCATACTCTTCATTACCCTGCGTTTCATCTTCCTCGTTCGAAAGTTCTGCAAAATCAATATTTGTAACTTCAACTCGACAGTTCGGAATTTCATTTACTCTCCAAACGTAATTTCAACGAAACAAAATGTTATTAAATTTCAAAGTTTCTATGTAAAGTGGAGGGTGGCAGAGGTACCAGATGTCACGAGACCGACATCGGACTGGATACACTCAGTGTATTGAAAATTCATAAATGGTATTAACCAGATGTCCGTTCCCCGACGAAGTTTCGACATAAATTGATTTTAAAGTTATACCACACAGAATGGGCAAAACGCGACTATGATATCGATTTTATTGGCCTTGCTCAGTTGGTAGTAATTTATAAATAAAAACGTAATAAAAAAAACACAAAACACTAGAAACAAACATCACAAGTTTTCGATAATAAAAATTGAACCAAGTTAAGTTTCATACATAAAAATATTTTTTACAAAGAGAAGTGGCAAAACATGTTTTTATTTTATTTTATTTAAATTAACGGTTTAGAAAACTTTTTTTCACTGCTACAATACTTTCTTTAATCTCTAGCTTTTCTCGGTCGCTCGAACACAAACTTACCAGCTTCGACTCCCAGATCTGCGTTATAGACACTTTCCAGCATATTGAGTTCTTCGTCTTCCGGGATACCGCTCACACCGAATATACCTTCTTCAGGCCATACTTCCCTAATAAAACGGAAGGCATTCAATATGAATTGACTAAATATTTGTTTTCTTAAAAAATTGCTTATCATAATATATTTTTGGGTTGTAAGGAAACCAAACTAATTGTTATATTTTACACAGTAACACCAAGCATTGCACTTTTTTTGTATACCAGATCCGGTAGGTAGCCAAACAATATCGGATCCGCCGGACCGGATTGCAATCCCTACTACAATATAGTAATAGTGAATAAGAGTCATAATGTGTTAAAAAGATTATGTCCCGTCTTGAATAAAAAGCGCTCGGCGAAAATAGGGGAGGGGGAGGTATTTGTGTAGAGGGGCGGGAGTGGCTAACTGATTTAACCATAGGTACATCTAAAAAAAAATGGCGCTAATATCTTTGTCAAAAAAAAATACTGCTTCAGGTCAAGCTCAGTGCTTTTTATTAACGGCGAGGCCCGTAATAATGAATAAGTAAATTACCTATTACATTTTCTAAGACAAAGTCGTTCATATTTCATGATAAAATACGAATATACAATTAGCGAACCAGCAGTGTAACCCAAGTAGATGTTTTAAAGCAAATTGTTATTCAAGTAAGTTAATCTCATAATTGAGTTTAAAAGGTAACAGACCTCGCGGCTCGGAACATTCCCACGGCGTCTTCGAACTTGTGCTCCCGCATCGACTTCTGGATGGTTTTCATACAGCTCTCTCTGTGAAAGAACTTTCGAGTAAAACAAGGTTTTAAAGTTGATGTCGATATATTAACATGTTTTTTTTTTACGCAAGATAGATTTACGATTTACCACCAACTCGCCTGATGTTAAGCGACGGTGGCCGAGGATGGAGCTCGTCAATCTAGATATTTATTCACTCTAGCCTTGAAAATTCCAAGATTTGGAATGGGTAATTCGCCGATTTTCTGCTAGTCCTGTAGTGAAACGAGGAGGGTGGAATTGGGTTGTAATTATCGTCTTAGGGAGTTCAATGACAATTTTTTGTTCCAAATATATTGGGAACGTGACACTTTGGGTGAGTACCTATTACTTATCTGGTGGGATCCTAACTAATAATATTAAAATGAAAGTAACTCCCGTCTCTCGTTTGTCATTCCGTCTACTTGTTACCTTTTCACGGCTAAACAGCTGAACTATCGTAATGAAATTTGGTACAGTGATTCTTTAGGACCTGGAAAAGGATATAGGCTATATTTTATCATCATCATCATGATCACTGTTCTTCACCACTTCCGGATGACATCACGGGGTGCAGCTAATATACCTACATTACTTTCACAGTGCATGGAAATATGTGAAAAAAGAAACCAAAATGGCGACAGGCCGATATACCACGCAGGTTATATTCCGCTACAGATTAGTTTTTGTGATCGCATTAAGATTTCAGACGAAATTAAAATCAAATTCGAATGCCCGCTACGAAGTCAATCAAACTAGCAAAGCAGTAAAACTTTGTAGATTTGAAGAAATCTCAGGTCAGATAAAGTTCAGCGCGTAACGAGTTTCATGCGCACCCAACCACGGTTGAAGGGTGTTCAAAATAAAAATACTCACAATAAATAAGCTTTAGCAAAGTTATAATTGGCAGCCGCAAAGTTTAATTTATTATATTACTAGCTGCGTCCCGTGGCTTCAACCGCTATTTTTAACTCCCGACGCAAAAACGACGGGGTGTTACAAGTTTGTCATGTCTGTGTGTGTGTGTGTGTCTGTCTGTGGCATCGTAGCTCTTGAACGGATGAACCGATTTTGTTTTGTTTTTTTTGTTTGAAAGGTGAATTATTCGAGAGTGTTCTTAGCTATGTTTCATGTAAATCGGTTCAGCCGTTTTTTTGTCGGGGGTTTTTAAGTTTTCTAAACTTAAACTTGTTTAGTGTTAAAAATTTTCATTATTTCTTTTTGGAAATCGATGGGAATCTATGTTCAGCAGTGGACTACTTGTAGGTGTGATGATGATGGTGAAATATTTATCAGAAAAATGTTGTCTCTCATGAATTAGTAATAAATACACACAAACAAGCCTACCTACGAGATATCTACACACTAAATGAACAAAAGTCACTGACATAGCACAGCAGATAAGCAAGTTTAACTTGTAAATAGCAGGGCACATAGCATGCAGGGCTGATAATCGATGGAGCAGAGAAGTTCTCTAGTGGAGACTACATATCAGCGCATAGAGCATAGGAAGAACAGCAACAAGAACAGAAGACATCATACACGTGGCAGAAAGACGCTGGATACAAGCCACTTAAAACCGGTCTTTTGGTAATCCATGGAGGAGGCCTATGTTCAGCAGTGCACGTGTTATGAACGAGATGATGATGATACATAAGTACTAAATATTACTACTTTATAACAGCAATAAATTATGACACTGCGCATTCTTTCTCACAAAATGTTGCATACATTTCGTGAGAAAGAATGCTCAGTGTCATCATAGCAAGCGCAACATTTACCCTACTTTACCCTGATTTTAGGTCGTATGGAAAGAAAAAAAACATGGTTGTCTGTAAAGTCGGTTTACGGACGATAATTTTACGTGATAACGATGCGTCACAAGTCGAACGCTTAGGCCGATCGTGCCTGTCTATCGCTTGTTCCGCGCTCTCGCTTGCACGCTCGGCTCAGGCGGAACGTGACGCGGAATGAGTCATGCTTTTTCGTACGCAGCCGGCGTTCATCGATTTATAAGACGTTATCACGTCAAAAAAAGACGATTATAGATAAGATAGATTCATGTTCGTATTTGTAATCAAATTGCTAACTAAAGTTATTGGTGTCAGCGGGTACGTGCCATCATTTCCAAAGTCTGCATTAGTAAGTACTCGTCAGTCTAGACGTTCAATTTGAGATTACAACAATGTACACACGACTTACATTAGGCATAATGGAAGCCCGTATTCAAGTCATGATGAGTTTTTATCAGAAAATCTACTGACGAATTTATATTTATTCATTCGAGATATGAGAAATAGACGTGTGCTCACTAATGGGCTATAGAGAATCAGTTTTCAGCTATTTATTTTATACTTTTATTCGAAACTGTCAGCTATTTTACAAGCTAATTTAATTTTTTTAAGTATATTTAAGTTACAATGTTTATATGTATGTATGTGTGTTCGGCACGAATCTTGGAAGCTAAATTAAAACCGCTACCCGATGTCCGATTGGGTTCAAATTTGATGTACATAATATGAATCTTCGATGACACTATAATATGGTACCATGGAGCTATTCTGATGATGGAGCTGGAAGACTGCCATAGGAACTTGATAAACCCATCGAGTTTGGGCTCAATTGTTTCGTCTTAAAGAGTACTTTTGTAAAAGCTTGTTTTACTTTTTTAAAATATCAAATAATATGACCTAAATAACTAAAGATATAAATAAAATACATATTACAGATAAAAAACAGACCTCAGGTCACAGTCCCAAGGCAACGTTCCCAAAAGGCTGGCGACATTGCCTCGTTGGATAGCAATGCTAATCCGCTGACCGAGGTAATTACAATTAATTACCGTTTGTACAGTTCATTATTAAGAAATAATATTTTTGCGTAGGCGATCATATAGAAACATATATACATGATCACATACATACATGAAATATGTATTTATATACAAAGATACATATACTCGAAAAACATAACCCTCCTTCTTACACAGTCGGGTAAAAATTAAAATTGTATTGGTTAAGAAGTTAGGATCATCATTAATATTATTATTGTGTGTAAATATGGACTGAACCGGTCTGAAATATTATGATTGTAATTAATCGCCATGCCTGAAATCGTCAACATTATACACCCAAGTCAAAGGTACCTAAAACGTCAAGAATTAAAAACAACGATTTTTAAAGAGATTTTTCATAAAATAATACAGTCTCTACGATAACATAGTATCGTTCGGTAACAATGCGATTGATATATAGTTTACGAGGTCACGGGAAAAATTCCTGAAAAATATGACTCCCTAAAAATATGCGACCGTAAAAATGGGAAGCTGAGTTATATTGAAACTTCGACTCTATCGTGTATGAAATACACTGAACTCTCTCGTAGGCTATATACGGTTTTGGCTTCCAAGAAACGTCGATATGTTACGGAGTGGAAAATATTGGGAATAATTTAATATTATTACAATTTTCGTTAGCGTTCTATGTGTCAACGATATATGAGTGTGTACGTATGTGTGTGCGTGCGTACGTGTACGTATTCGCGTATGTGCTGGCGTGCGTGTTCGTATGTGCGTGTATACATATGCGTGCATACGTGCGTGCATACGTATAGGCGTGCGTGTGTGTGTGTGTGTATATGCAAGGGTGCGTGTTTGTAAATACAATACATTACTCACTTCTGTTGATCTATGGGCACGTCGGAGGCTGCATCGAAGGGCGGCGGGTGTTCCTCGACGCCAGTACTCAGAACTGCAGCGAGCTGCGCTCTCACTTCCTCCCACGGTGGAATCTCAGGCTGGCTAGGTTTCCGCTTTTGTGCAGGACGCTTTTGCTCTGTGCAGAAATATCGGTTTATCCTGATATTGCGGAGTGAATTCAAATAGAAGTTCCGAGGGTACAACTTAGATGTTTTAAAATTTAGATTTGAATACATTTTTTTCCTAGTAAATGTGCTCTACCCTAAATCGCACATTTACATAATACTAAATAATATGTAGTCAAACGCAACATTAATATAATAAAAATAATTATCAAAAATAAATCTTAATTGGCGGAGCAATCTCTGTACAAACACAGTCGAATTGAGAACTTCATTCTTTTTGGAATTTGGTTAAAAAAGCTTTCACTTTGTCAAGCTGCTAACGCACATAACCTAATCTAATGAGTTAGGAAAGCCTACCAAATTGAAAGTATAAGCCTATAGCTTACCTATGCCAAATATATATAATAAATATTCGCCAAAATCACTTGAGATTCTGTTTATTCCAGGCTTATAGGTGAGCTGAACTTACCATATTGAACCATACTGTCACATAGTATCAAATTATCAATGAGCTACGGTAAAATGCCTATCCTGTCAATACATTAAAGATAGCAATAAACATTACGTTAACGTTAAAAATTTCATTCGACTACGACTAAGATCACACAAGGGCAACATATCAAAAAGACAAGGTGGACAGAAGACCTCACATAAGTGGCAGGAAGTCGCTGGATGCAGGCCGCTTCCAACAGTTTTTTTTTGAAAATCCACACATAAACTGTCTAAACATTTGTAAATACTTCAAAATATTTTTTTTTTTTTTTTTATTAAATATATCGAATATAAAAAAAACTGTATATTAAAAGCATACGTACGTGTATACTGATTAAACATTAATTTCTATCAATCAAGTCTTAGCTCATTACAGAAGTTCCCTACTAATTGAACGACTAGTTAATAAAGGGCGTCACCCAATCAAAAACGAATGTCAAGTAATTTATTGCCCACGAGAGTTGTTATCTAAGCCAGAGGCCTCGCTATAACGAAATTACTGAACAAACTTACTCTTGGATTTAGACTTCTTGCGAACTTTCTTTTGTACGACCAGGCCGGTTCTCTTACAGTAATGTTCCAACATTTTCAAGAAAAGGTGTACTGTTTCCACTAAGTCTACCAAGTACGAGCTAAAACAAATAGATGGATGTTGCTTAGAATAATTAAATACGCCAACAAGTTAGAACTTCAGGGCAGGGAATCGTTCAAAAGTTATTTATTCTGTGATGTTTTGTTAAGTTCAATAAACTTTTGCAGCGATTTTTTTTTAATTTTCATTTCCATAAAAGTGGTGGCTGACACCAGCCTTGATTGGAGTTCGTATAAAACAAAGTTTATGACGATTAAGCGTTCTTGATTCCAAAAAAAGTGTCTATTATAACCAATAGTCGCTCATTCTGTTAAACTTAGGCGCACTGAACTCCAACGAATGCTGGTCAATCACTATTTATGAGTCACTTGTCCATAAAAATTAGAAAACTGATTTTTATCTCTAAATATTATATTTGATATCGATGATTATCTTTTGTTTGATTAGAATTATAACTGGCTAGACTACGTTCGCTTTATTCATTATAACTTCAAAGTTAAAACGTTGGAAATTTAAGAAAAAAATACAAAACTTTGCCATTTGTGGTTCCAACCAACATTCATAATTCACAATAATCATCGTTGAACAATATGTAGACAGAAAATAATTTCTGCCGTTTTAATAAACAATGCGAAAAGTAATAGAGAAAATTGCGGCATCGACGATTCTCTTAACAGCAAAAAGAACAATGAAAGTAAAGATCAAGTACAGAAATGTCAAAACATTTATGACATTACGATTACACATACATCATTTAAATTAAGTTCTACTGACATTAGGGTTTTGTTACTTACCGAGGCATTTTTGAGTCATCATAGCTGAGAAACGTACTAAGAATAAATTCCCTGTACTCCAACACGTAAAATATATTACTTTTCAACACCTTGGCGGATTCCTTCACAGTCGGATCTGTGCTTTTATCCATAGCCAGCAATGTATTCAGAAGTTCCTTGTAAGCCCTAAGCGCTAGATGCAACCGTCTAACCCAGGGTCCGAATTTCTTCTTCTCAACTTGCAGTGTATCAAAGTATTTCTCCATCTGTTGCTGTACATAGTGGAACATAGGCACCGACATAGTTTCACTAAAACGGAAATATAGTATCAAAGAAATTCGTAACATTTTGCCTCAACAGAGGCACTGAGAACTGAGAAGGGACTGGCTGTGTCAGGCATTTCATAACAGTCAATTTCAATAACATGGGCGTAACGAAATATCTTTCAACTAAGTAAGTGTATTGGATTGGATACCGTCTGGCTCCGTTTCGAATGTCTATGTAGAAAAGGTAAAGGCCGTATTAGATCCGTAAGCAGAAATTTTATCATTTGGACCCTCTGTCAGCGAAAGTAAGTAAATTTGCTAATTATCTCCTCTGTTTTGCTTATGAGAGGATCGTTATCTTTAGCCCTTATCCCTTGGGAAAAGGAAAATTGGTACAATTTTACATATTTTTCCAAACATTAAACTTTTTTACCCGGCTGTGTAAGAGAATCCTTTCGTACCTATGAAAGTATGATTGTACCTAAGCTAAGCGCTACATAGCATATACTGGTTTTAGCCAAAGCGGTTATCCCAAGTGTCCATAGATCCGTCTATATACCTATCCTCAGTGTTCCACAGGTCTAAGACACACGTCATAACAAAATTTTCTTTACTCTTTTTTGTCGAGTGAAAAAGAGACAGACCTTTATGTCTTCATAGCCCTGTCACGTTCACAAAAGACAAAAACGTTGGCTTGCGGTCGCTCAACTTCGGTTGGTCAACTTCGCGATCGGCTAACTTCGCGTAGAGGTTTTTTAATCGCGGCGCGCATAGGCCTTAGGTCTATATTTATAATAGAATAAGTAATTTACATGTTACATACAAAAAAAAAAAACTTGTGTATGCAAAGGAACATATTTTGTTTCCTTGGCCTACTTTACTTTTTCATTTTGCCCACGAAGATGAATAATAAACACATTTTATATTATATTAGAAACATTTGTAACATAAAAATCGGAGGAAAGTTAAAAAAATAAAGCGTAAAACACGGAAGCAGCTCGTGAAAATATTTAGGCCCACAAATACGTAACAAAATGTTGACAATTACCTGACCAATCCAACTTGGAAATTGTGTCCCCGATTGAATTCCATAAAGAATTTCACCGCCCACAAGTAATAGGACTCGTCGTTTTGTTGTGCCTTTGCCCTTACTAGCATATCCTTCACGTAATGCATTAGAGGATTGTAAGCACTGTTCAGAAAGTCGATACAGAACTCTTTTAGGAATAATCTGAAAAGTTAATATTAATTTGTATATTTTTTAACTGCTCAAGGCATGCTGGGTTAGCTTCAAATGATTTCACGCTATATTGTAATACCACGCTATTCGCTGTGGTATGTTCGAAATTTAGGTAAAATTGACCTAAATAGTAACAACATTGGGATCCACTAATTTTGTTTACCTAAGGATGGTGAGTGGTGACTCCCCAGCGTTCGTTGGACTTTGGCCATTTAGACCATCCGTTTGTGGGAAACTTTGTTCGCGACAAAATTCAACGAACGCCGTTGAGTCATAACTATAAGTAACAAATATTTATAATTCGCCACTAATCAAGATTACACATGCTTAGCTACCGTATACCGTAGCATATACCGTATATGGGTTACCTATCGATGATACGAAAGATATCAAATAATTATTTACTCGAAATATTTTTTTGTTTTCAAAACACACTTTATTACATTTCGAAGATCTTATTTAAAAAATGGCCAAGTGCGTGTCGTGCCACGTACAATATATGGTTCCGTAGTAACTTGGCATAATTTAAGTGAACTTAAAACAGGGTCTCTGTTTGATACTATGAACATATGAGTCATTTTTGAGTTGTCTATGTATTATTTTAAGTTAATCGACTATAACTCGATAACTTGTAAAGTCAACTTAGCCGTGATAGCTTTCCATTTAATTCATCATATATTCTACAGATTCTACTAGCCAGTTTTTTTTTCATATCTCCAAAGTTTACCGTTTAGCTGTGACCGTGTTAACCGTTTAGCTGTAATTATTATTTTATGATTATGATTATGATTATGATAAATTGAAAAATGGTTTTCGCACACCCCCAATGTTTTTATTAGCTATCCAACAATACTCCACACGATACGATAAATTAGAAAAAAACAATTCATCCGCACTTTACGTATAGTCCCCTACACGTAAAGTGGGAATGAATTGTTTTTTGGCATCCCAAAAAAGTTTTTATTCATAATTTTATTATTATTGGGCATTATTAATATGCATATCTATACCAAATTACAACTTTCTAGTGCTTATAGATTTTGAACAAAGCCGCGGACGGACAGACGGACATGGCAAAACTATAAGCGTTCCTTGTTTACTACGGAACCCTAAAAACTCGTCTGATATTAATCGAACATTTGTGCAAAATAAGACTTCTGGGATAAAAATAAAAAATAAGCCTAAAACCTTGAAAAAAAATGTTTTCGTGCAAATGAAACACGTCAAACGAAACATCTGGAAACCGAACAATACTATGAATCAGATTCGTGCAAATAAGATTCGAACAAAAACATGTCTATCTATGAGCCGAAACGTTTTAGCTCGAATTACATATGCATAAATCTGTTTCATTGCAAGGAAAGTATATTCGGGGTTTGTTACCAACTAAAATAAATTCGTGCGAATAAGATTCGAACAAAACATTTCCGCTCATAGATAGGTATCAATAATATAATGCCTGTTTCATGTACGCCTATTGCATACTAATAAATTCCCAAATTTCGGCTATCTCTGCCCATCAAAGGGTAAGAATGCCGACCTAAATTCTGTCTATCTACTCACCACTGAATATTCAAGACCATCCATTCCATTGAGAGTATAAAGGCCAGCCATGAAACAGTAATTAAAGGTCTTATTTTTTCTAGACGTAAATGTTAGGTTTGTAGATTTGCTTACTTTTCAAGGTCTGTGGCTAGACCTAATCTTGTTAAGTAGGAGTAGGGCAAGGAGCCAAACTATTTAATATTTACTTAAGAAGAAGTTACTTAAATAATTCGTCACTATTAATTACGAACACTTTGCTGTTTTAAATGATTATATAGGCGATAAATACGCTAGCTACGTTAAATTTGAAACTACGCTAAATTTGAAAACGCGTCTTAAAAATTTAGTGCTTCGTAGAGCCACCAAATAATTTAATTCGAGACGCCTGTTCAAGTATACCTACGCGACATCTTATAAATAAGTAATTACCGATGTTATAGCAGCTAGCAGCACTTGATGAGCAATCATCATACCCTCCTCCAGGTCTCGCGATTCTTGAGTGTTATCACAGAATATTTAGTAATACAGTGCAGCACAGTACGGGACAGAAGGCTTAATTTAAACATTTAAATAATAGCGACTTGCTGTGACGTAAAAGAGCAAATCACACAGTTGCTAAGTTGTTCTTTAGTTGATGGGAAGCCTTTGATAAGATTGGAGAGCGACTGGGTTATGTTTTATGGGGATTATAACTTAGTAAAACTCTCCAGTGGATTGGTCTGTGCGTAGCTTTTTGATCTCGATCTTTTTGTTGTCTTGATATCGTAATTTTTATACATTTCAGAACTTATAAAAAAAAATTATATGCTTAAGACAACACGACAGAAGTTTCTCAAACTTCATCAAGCGACGTTAACAATAAATAGCATTATTATTGACTTTTTCAAATTTTGTTGGCTCTAGGTGCCACGGCACTTTGAGTGAAATTCACTGGTAGCTCTAATTACTAGTGGTGCTCCAAGGGTTTATAGCAGTGAGGCATTGACTAAATCTCTCGCCAAAACTCTTTACCCGATCATTTGGGTAAGGAGACCATACCGTCATGCTAGGCTATTTAATGTATAATCTCAAAAATTTCAAAACGTGTTGATCCTGTACAAAATAAACCATAGCTGCGCGATAATGTTTATAGTGAAAGTCAGTTTTCAGCTATTTGGATGTATGTATACACTTGATTGCCTCCTTAATAGTAAATCAAGATAATTATTGTAAAAATCTGTAGTTCGACCATCGTCAGTCTTCCTCGCGCATACCAACATTTTTGAAGATGTAAAATGACTGAATGAACTTATAAAAAAAAAAACGTCGTTGAGGAAACTAAGAAATATTTGATCCAAGTTAATTTTCATACATAGAAATATTTTTTTAGAAATTATTAACGTAAAATTGATTTTTATGTACTAGTTTTCGTACTTGGATCAAATTGGATTTTTGTTGAAATTTTGTGATGTCATTTCCTAATTTCCAATACGACGGTTTTTTATAAGTTCATTCAGTCATTTTATATCTTCAAAAATGTTGATATGCGCGAGGGAGACGGACGATGGTCGAACTATAGACTCTTAAATAACAAACACATACCTCACAGCAAAGGCAGACCTCCTCTCCAACATACCACTTTCCACAGGTCTTCTGTTCTTTGGCTTCACTAGCTTAGACTTTTTTGCTCCATTAAAGTCTAAATTTGATATTTTATTCAGCGGCTTCAGGCAGATTATCTCATTATCTGATATGGATTTCATATTTTGGACTACATAAGTGCCGCCGAAGCGTGAATGCCTATAAGTTATTCAAGATCACATTACTGAGAGATCTCGTATTTTATTAAGTATTACTTTTATCTTGGTGCTTTGAAAGAATAATTCGAATATTTTAGTACACATAAAATATACTGATTTTTTTAAAACTGTTTTTTTTTTTTATAGAAGATAGATCTACGATTGACCACCAACTCGCCTGATGTTAAGTGACGGTGTGGCCGAGGATGGAGCTCGTCGATCTAGATATCTATTCACTCTAGCCTTGAAAATTCCAAGATTGCATTGCATTGATCGAAATTATGATCAATTAGGGTATGCAAAGCATTTTAAGGCAGTTTTAAGTAGTAACTTTATAGTTTTATTTGATAGTTTAAACTATTTGAACCACATTTCATTATTATTGAGATTAATGCAATTTTTGTCATCTTAAAAAAAGGCTGTATTTTTATTATTTTTTTTTTTGTGTGTTGGTACCATATAACATTTTTTTTTAAAGGATACCTATATTTACAAATTGGTCCCATACTAATTTCATCAAAATTGATTCAGTAGCTTGGTTATTAAAACAAAATGGTGCGTTTTGAAATTGGCTTTTCAGTTTTTTAAACTATAATTAATTACGTTTTTAAACATTTTTCAGACTTTTGTAGCGGAAAACGCTGTGACGTAACAAGCTATGCCTAATTATCCTTTTGACTTCTCCTTATAATTCCATTGATTTGATTGATCCGGAAAACAATTTACTTTGTCAGTTTTTAACATCACATTTTATCGCAAATAAAAACAACAACATATTTCTGTATAAGCATAGACTAATAGTTCTGTATTGTCTATGTCTTTATGGTATAAGTGCGATTTTTTATTTTATAAACTAGGTAAATGGGAAACAAAAGGACAAGGCGTAGCTTGTGACATCATAGCTTTCCACACCACAAAACTTTAAATAATAATCAAAAATATAATAAATTCGGCAAAGTCGAGTTTCACTCGCACACCGAGGCTTCTGTACTCCCATACATGACACAATACATGAACACTAACACCAGGGCTAATTACTCAACAAAATGTGCTTTATATCTAAGAATATTTGTATCTTCACATATTTTCTACAGTCGGAATAGGCTAAAATGTATATCTAGGAATAGATGTTCACATACAATATCAAGTTCAAATAAGTAAGTAAACAAACCTATTTTCTTTATCCAAAGAGATTTTAACACTACCGTTTATTGTATGTCACATCACATGACACCAACTGTCAAATGGTCACTTGTCAGTTTTCATTTTTATTTTTGTGGAATCAACAAGATTTTATCTTAAAAATCGCGCACAGTAATTTACCATTTTTTTTATTTACACAAGCTTATCTGGCTCTTGACCAGTTTTTATAGTATTTGTAGATTTACATCAGTTACAAAAAGATGCATATTGTTTCAATAAAGTAGTATCAGTATCAAATAAAAGCATAAAGAAAACCCCAATTATTAGTTTACATACCCCATTCAGCAAAGCAGTTTCTGAGAAATGAAAATTTGCTAAAAAATAATAAGTTAAGGCTCTGTGAGCAGTAGACTTTGCAAGCACTGCAGTAGGTGCAAACTGCATGTCTCACATAATTGCACACTTGAAGCAATTACGAGTGGTGCCAACAAGCCTTGATTGATTTAAGAAAAATACTGTTCAAATGTTTTGACAACTTCATGTGATACTTCGGTGGCCAAAATGGAAAAGGCTCTAAAGTACAGATTGGGATATGCGGGTTCAAGTTCCTCTAGCTGTTTGATTTTTTTTAACTGTCTATAAATTTGTAGTTAACTAACCTTGACACAGAATACTGCTTTATTTTATTATGTCTTTCTTTATTTTCAGATAGTCTTATTGTCAGTAACTCTTGTTCATCTCTTAGTTTCTCTTCAACACTCCTTTGTAGGGCAGCATCTGCTAAGGCAGTTGGGTTCTGTTCTCTCAACAAATGTGATATTATTTCGATGATGTGCATGAAATATTGCTTTTCATTTTCTGATGACATGTATATGATTATGTCTAAGATTCCAGACATATTTAAGCCCCAAAGAACCTAGAAACAACATTTTAAATCAATGGTGAACTGCAAATAGTAATTTTTGTATTTGCAAATGGGCTTGGTTGTGACTATTCACTCACCTGATGTTAAGCAACTTTTGTGTATGATAATAAAAAAGAGCTGCACAGAATAGGGCTACATGGAAGTATTTGGAGGAAGCCTATGCTGATCAGGCAGACTGAATCGAGATGATATTTTAAAAATGATGTTTATAACAAAAATCAGCAAATAAAGTCTATTTGTTAAATTACATTGATTGAATGATAATGTATTACCTGATCATGTACACTGGCATCATTATCTGGTCGCCGTTCTTTGTCCAAATCAGCTGGCACATGCAACACATTCCTGATTAGGATTAGTATCCTCTCTATAATGAGACTTGTGTCTTCATCTCTTTCTGACCAATCCTAAATAGGCCATAATTATAATGTTATTAATAAATAGACAATGTTGATAATGTTGTTTTTAATATTAGCATAAAATTGAACCAGTAACATGTTTATAGCAAAAAAGACCAGAACTTTTCACAGCTATCATCATAATATTATATATGAGAAAGTAACTCTACATTTTCACAATCAAATGGCTATACTGATCATTATGAAATTTGGTAAACAAAGCAGAGAATTTTAGATGGAAAAGGCTACATTTTATCATCATTATCGTTATTCATCACTACGAAGGTGGAACTGTATGGCACAGCAAGTAATTAACAAAGGGACATTTAAGGGAGAGTAACTTTTTTGTAACCTTTTCATGATAAAACACCTAAACCAATTGTCATAAAATTTGGAACATATATACCTACATACAGCGAGAATCTAGTTGGACATAAGAAACATTTCATCACTATTTTTCACCACTGTATGGGTGAAATTAGGGGGCAGTGCTAGTGTCATATTATATCATTTAAAATAATTTTTATACATTACAATATTATACTGTATATTATTGCTGTTTTGTACTTAGCAAAGCCTATTGTAGGCCTCTATTTTGTCAAGTATTAATGTTGTTGGTGTGAGCTACTAGGACTGATTTAAAAAAAAAAATTAAAGTATATAATTGAATGTTCAGACTAATTTCATAGGGTTAACCCAATAAACAATCTTGAAGAACAAAGGTAAACACATTAAGGGGTAAAAACTCAATATAACATTTCATCATAAATTCCACAATGAAATATTAGATTATGGTGGGAATAAACATAATGATTTAAGTATAACATGCTATCATAAGCTCTTTACTGAAAACATTTTTGTTATAATGAAATCCTACAAATTTTTGGTGTATAATAGCTACATTTAGCTGAGGTCACTTACAATTTCAAGAACTTTTGCCAGTTTCATTTTAAACACATTCCAAATCTCAACTTTTGAGAATGCCTCTTCCTTATAGGACTGCAGATGAGAAAGTATTTGCAAATAGTTATGTCTTGCAGTTCGTTCTACTGGCACTTCTCCACGGTACAACAACAACGCTGGATTTGTGAGGTTAACCAAAAGCCTTAAAAAAGAAAATCCAGTTTTTATTTTCATATACTAGTTGTTTTCATATCGTTGAGCTAAATTGAAGGCCTTACCTGAGAGTAACATCGAATAATTCATCATTTTCCCAATGATCTATCAACATCGGGATAAGGTCAGTTTGTAACACTTTTGTTTGGCCGAAGTGCCTTCGAATCTCATGTTCCTCTCCATCCCGACGT
The DNA here is from genome assembly GCA_947563715.1 of Lycia hirtaria. NCBI lineage: Eukaryota > Metazoa > Arthropoda > Insecta > Lepidoptera > Geometridae > Lycia > Lycia hirtaria. Next base: position 3,912,085 of record OX387379.1, read on the forward strand.
AGATATCGGATCAGATCTTTAACTGTATTTAGTGTAAATTCATCTATCAAGTATTTGCCGGCCTTTTTATCATAAGTTCCTAGCGCATTGCACGTCGCCGAAAGTTCAGCAGATAACAGTGAAGTCATTATTTTAAGGATACATGAAGTTAGGCACAAGATTGTTCACACTTTTAATAAATACGTATCTGATAAAACTTTGTTCAACTTTATGAAAATCGTTAAAATGAACTAAAAATTAATATTCATCAATATTTTGAAATGAAAACATTCAAGTATTTCAAGTCGATTATTTGACATTGACATTATTTTAATATTGCCAGTTACAATTTTGTAAAAGCAGCGGATGAGGAATTGATTATTTTAGAGAAAAAATATTTTTGTTAGTTATTTCGTTGCGATAGCTTTTTAATTAAATTACATGAAATGATTTAGTATTAACACAGCCTCAAAAGCAATTTGAACTAAAGACTCACGAAATAATATATATGTCTGGTACAGTGATAGCTTTATTTTTTGTTTCATGTTAACTTTGACTTTTATTAGAACGTTTTCTATCACAATCTTATAATACTCGCAATAAGTATCTTCAAATCTTCAACAAAAAAGTAACGAAAATTATTTAAATAACCAGTACCCTTATTCTAGTTCTAATCGGTTGTCGATTTGTCAATTTTGTCGGTAATGAGCCGGCTACCGAATAAAGCTCCATTCGACTCCAATGGGTATTCACGAATTCGAATTTATGCCCGTCGGTCCCATTTTTAGTATAGAAATCTCGAGAAACCAAAGACAATCACCACTCATCCTCAACTGGATCCGCCGGGATTCGGGTACACCGATTCACAAACTCGAATCCGAAGGAGTTTGACATATAAATTCGATGGCTAATTCGATATCGCTCCCGACAGGTTTATCCTGTCGGGAGTGATATCGAATACATTTTACTAATACATTTTAATAATATAAGAGCACTTTTTTCATATTTTCAATTACCATTTTCCATAATTTGACATAATATATTCACCTAATAGTCAAATGTACCGATTTTACGGGTTTTAAAATCCCCCTAATTATGATTTCCAAAGTTTCAAAATGTAATATTTTATAGTTGGAGAGCTTTGTCAGATTACACGCATGGCGCTCTAAATATATTAAATATTTTATACTTGTTACTAATAAATGGCAAATACATTGAATGCACGAGTACAGAGAGAAAATAGAAGAACTTTGAAATCACACACACACACATGCACACACACAACCAACAAGGTATTTTCGAAGCATGCTTCACTTATTGAAGCTACAAATTTACTAAAGAATTATATGCCATAATTAATATGATGGATCAAGTTATATGTATATTATGCAATAAATTACATATTTTGTCAGTCGCTGGTCATAATTAAGCATTTTTTTACTTCTATCACGAATCACCTATCTAAAAACATGAAACTGACTCTGAAAACTAGCTTGTCTATGTTATCCTATCGGTTACACGAGGTCATTACCGATTTGGTACCGACTGGTGCCATTCGAATTTGTGAATAGGGTTATCGAAGGTTATCCATTCGATTCGGTAGGTTTTTCGCGGGAACTTAAATAAAAATGTCACAGTTTTCTTTTATTATTATAAACTTGTGTTATTTCAAATAAAGATTTTGTAAAGAAGATGTTTTTTTAATCTATTAGTGTTCGTTTACGCGCACGAGTTTGAAATGAGAGTGATGAAACATACTTCTTCACGTTGTAACTTACAAAGTCCTTAACAGCTCCTAGTAAAGTAACCAAGTCATGACATGAACTTGATTCACTATCAACCGAGTATCTCGTCATAATCTAAGCCAAGTAACTTGAGATTGTGACTAAAACTTATATTATTTGTATTTTTCATGAAACTTTTAACATATTATTTTGGCAAATGAGCCAATCGTGGCCAATAAAAGAGTAAAAATCTAGACGGCTGCAACTATCAAATTTATAAACTTTTTTTAGTGACTTGATACCGCTAAGGATTTCGATTAACTATTTAAAAAAATCGATTAAAGTTCGATTCTTTTGCGTTTAAAAATTTTAATTTTCAAATATAAGTAAGAAAATCGTATTTTTTTACAGTTTAAATCAGGGATCAGTCAATAATGCGAGCTATTAAAGAAAGTCTATTATATTTTGCTGGGGTTGAAGTAGCACACATTTATATTTCTAACCGATTTCAAAAATAATGAGGTTCTTAATTCAACTGTATGTTTTTTTGTTGGCAATATTACAAATTCTAAGCCGACCTATCGACTCCAAAGATAAAGGAATTTGATGTTCTGTGATAGCTGTGATAGTTTGTAAAAAGTTGAATATATTTTTATTTGTTGTTACTAGGAGAGCATCCGGTGTCATTTCTCCTTCTCGCTTTCGACCTACACTGACTCCCGTATTCCTTTTTCCGGTGGACGTTCATTGTAATCCAAATCATATTAATTATCGTACATCATCCTAGCAAATACTAAGTTATATTATTCGAATTGTGTAACATTACGTCACTTTAGTGCTTGTTTAAAACAACTACCATACAGAGAGAGGAGCGTGGGAGAGAAGTGTGTGGTTCATGTTTGTCTTTACGTTGCTCATTTAGCAAACAAATGAATAAATTTTGGTTTGAATTTACTTATGAAATGAAATTTATTTGCAAGAATGTAGGTAAATAAGGCCTTAGAAAATAATTAAAATTTTCCATTACATTCGATCATTTCTCAAGTCCAAATATTTAATAGTGGATCAATATCATATAAATAATATTAAATTAGAATTGATAATAGTAGGTATACTATATATTATGTAAATTACATCAAACATGTATAACTCTGCTGTCTTAAAAGTAGGTACTACAGTAGTAAAAATACAATAACGTGACGAAAATTACACTTTCACGAAAATGACATGCAGCATGAGATAAATCTAAAAATCGGTTTTTCCAAGTCAAAAAAACAATTTCCGATTAATCGATTGATAATCGACATGTTATATGCCGCTTTCAGTCAATGGAACCGTTTGGGATGATCAGTTGATACCTTATGAAATGGAAATGTCAAAATTATTCGATATTCGAGAAACCTGAATCGCTAATTCCGCAAACCGTGTGAAATCCTTCGAGATCTCTCTCCATATCGAAGATCGCATCGAATCGAATGTAATCTGAATAAGGGTGCAGTACCCTTATTCTAGTTCTAATCGGTTGTCGATTTGTCAATTTTGTCGGTAATGAGCCGGCTACCGAATAAAGCTCCATTCGACTCCAATGGGTATTCACGAATTCCAATTTATGCCCGTCGGTCCCATTTTTAGTATAGAAATCTCGAGAAGCCAAAGACAATCACCACTCATCATCAACTGGATCCGCCGGGATTCGGGTAGACCGATTCACAAACTCGAATCCGAAGGAGTTTGACATATAAATTCGATGGCTAATTCGATATCGCTCCCGACAGGTTTATCCTGTCGGGAGTGATATCGAATACATTTTACTAATACATTTTAATAATATAAGAGCACTTTTTTGATATTTTCAATTACCATTTTCCATAATTTGACATAATATATTCACCTAATAGTCAAATGTACCGATTTTACGGGTTTTAAAATTCCCCTAATTATGATTTCCAAAGATTCAAAATGTAATATTTTATAGTTGGAGAGCTTTGTCAGATTACACGCATGGCGCTCTAAATATATTAAATATTTTATACTTGTTACTAATAAATGGCAAATACATTGAATGCACGAGTACAGAGAGAAAATAGAAGAACTTTGAAATCACACACACACATGCACACACGCAACCAACAAGGTATTTTCGAAGCATGCTTCACTTATTGAAGCTACAAATTTACTAAAGAATTATATGCCATAATTAATATGATGGATCAAGTTATATGTATATTATGCAATAAATTACATATTTTGTCAGTCGCTGGTCATAAATAAGCATTTTTTTACTTCTATCACGAATCACCTATCTAAAAACATGAAACTGACTCTGAAAACTAGCTTGTCTATGTTATCCTATCGGTCACACGAGGTCATTACCGATTTGGTACCGACTGGTGCCATTCGAATTTGTGAATAGGGTTATCGAAGGTTATCCATTCGATTCGGTAGGTTTTTCGCGGGAACTTAATTAAAAATGTCACAGTTTTCTTTTATTATTATAAACTTGTGTTATTTCAAATAAAGATTTTGTAAAGAAGATGTTTTTTTAATCTATTAGTGTTCGTTTACGCGCACGAGTTTGAAATGAGAGTGATGAAACATACTTCTTCACGTTGTAACTTACAAAGTCCTTAACAGCTCCTAGTAAAGTAAACAAGTCATGACATGAACTTGATTCACTATCAACCGAGTATCTCGTCATAATTTAAGCCAAGTAACTTGAGATTGTGACTAAAACTTATATTATTTGTATTTTTCATGAAACTTTTAACATATTATTTTGGCAAATGAGCCAATCGTGGCCAATAAAAGAATAAAAATCTAGACGGCTGCAACTGTCAAATTTATAAACTTTTTTTAGTGACTTGATACCGCTAAGGATTTCGATTCACTATTTAAAAAAATCGATTAAAGTTCGATTCTTTTGCGTTTAAAAATTTTAATTTTCAAATAAAAGTAAGAAAATCGTATTTTTTTACAGTTTAAATCAGGGATCGGTCAATAATGCGAGCTATTAAAGAAAGTCTATTATATTTTGCTGTGGTTGAAGTAGCACACATTTATATTTCTAACCGATTTCAAAAAGAATGAGGTTCTTAATTCAACTGTATGTTTTTTTGTTGGCAATATTAAAATTCTAAACCGACCTATCGACTCCATAGATAAAGGAATTTGATGTTCTGTGATAGCTGTGATAGTTTGTAAAAAGTTGAATATATTTTTATTTGTTGTTACTAGGAGAGCATCCGGTGTCATTCCTCCTTCTCGCTTTCGACCTACACTGACTCCCGTATTCCTTTTTCCGGTGGACGTTCATTGTAATCCAAATCATATTAATTATCGTACATCATCCTAGCAAATACTAAGTTATATTATTAGAATTGTGTAACATTGCGTCACTTTAGTGCTTGTTTAAAACAACTACCATACAGAGAGAGGAGCGTGGGAGAGAAGTGTGTGGTTCATGTTTGTCTTTACGTTGCTCATTTAGCAAACAAATGAATAAATTTTGGTTTGAATTTACTTATGAAATGAAATTTATTAGCAAGAATGTAGGTAAATAAGGCCTTAGAAATTAATTACAATTTTCCATTACATTCGATCATTTCTCAAGTGCAAATATTTAATAGTGGATCAATATCATATAAATAATATTAAATTAGAATTGATAATAGTAGGTATACTATATATTAAGTATGTAAATTACATCAAAAATGTATAACTCTGCTGTCTTAAAAGTAGGTACTACAGTAGTAAATATACAATAACGTGACGAAAATTACACTTTCACGAAAATGACATACAGCATGAGATAAATCTAAAAATCGGTTTTTCCAAGTCAAAAAAACAATTTCCGATTAATCGATTGATAATCGACATGTTACATGCCGCTTTCAATCAATGGAACCGTTTGGGATGATCAGCTGATACCTTATGGAATGGAAATGTCAAAATTATTCGATATTCGAGAAACCTGAATCGCTAATTCCGCAAACCGTGTGAAATCCTTCGAGATCTCTCTCCATATCGAAGATCGCATCGAATCGAATGTAATCTGAATAAGGGTGCAGTTCTTGGCAACAAAACGGCGTAGTTTTCCCATTTGTATGTCAATGTCATTGCTTTCACTGCTGTCACTTTCACAGTCAATAAAAGCCCGCGAATAATATTTAGTGCAGAAAGCGCACAAAATAAAAAATAAAATTGTATGGTGTTTTTGGCAGGAACTTGAGGAATATCGACACTGTTCTTTTTTCCTAAAATGGTGTCATTTCGAATTTAGTGACGTAAAATAGTGTTTTTAGGGTTCCGTAAGTATGTAAACGTTAACGAGTGGAAAAATATGAAATAGGTAATGTGGTAACTGACATGTAGTCTACAAAATTCTGGTCGTAAGATGTAATATTGGTTTGGAGTTACAAGGGGTCAGCCCATCTCCTGCATAAATGCCAATTTTCCTCAAGTCCCTTAACTGACTTTTAAGTACAAGCTGTTAATTTATTTTGTATGAACGTCATTACCAATGCTTCTCGAACTCGATCAAAAATAGATAAAATAGGGGTAAGGTTTAGAAGAGTCAAGGGAGGATCCAGGGGGGGGGGTGTCATGGGGGTCATGCCCCCCCCCCCCCCCCCCCCTGGGCTTGGTCTTTTGTATTTTTGAGCCTTGTCAGTACTGTGACAACATTAACAGCAAATTAGCATATGATTATCTAAAATTTGATAAAAAGTTTCAAAAATTTTCTTTACCCGACTGCGTATGAAGGAGGGTTATGTTTATCGAGTATATGTATATGTATGTATGTATGTATGTTTCTATATGATTGCCTACAAGCCTAAACGGCTTGACCGATTTTGATGTGCGAGGTGTCGTTAGATTTTTTAGAACTCCAATGAGCTTTTTCGTAATAAATAAGTGATTTCACTAGAATTATTCTAAAATTAAATGATGCGCATCTATAGTCTTTTACAGCGGTTTTGCGCATACTTTATCATAAAAATGTATGTTTGTAATTTTCTATAAAGTCATATGTTTAAATTTAATTAGGAATAATAAATTTGCAATCAATGCATTCAAATGGTTGTATTTATAATTTTTGATAACGTAAAAGTCGTTCTTATGCTGTAGGATATTTCATTTTTCTCTTAACACAGATAATTGTTTGGTTCTTCTGGGCTACAAAAACCTAGGACACGCTAACAAGATCAATGAATCAAATCACTTTCAAGATTTAATTTTAAAAACCTTCTAAATTTTCGCGCTCGCTTCGCTCGCGCCTTTTTCCTACATATTTTAAAATAGAAATACTGTGTTCTCACTAATACGAGAAATAAAGTATATTACTATAAAAACACTACAAAAAATTGATAAAAAGTAAAAAAAAAAATATTTCCTATTATTATTACCTGATTGCGTAAGGAGGCAAACCTAAACGGAAAGCTTATTTAAATTTTCGAGCTCGCTTCACTCGGGCATATTATTACCTATGTTTATTTGTTGATTTGTTGGGGCACACCAAACACTCATATATACCCATGGTCCATAGCTGACCCCTCCAATGAATTCCTGGCTACGGCTTTGGTAACCCCCCCTGGCGCCAAAGCTGGATCCGCCCTTGAGAAGAGTAGGTAAAGTTGTTACAATTCAGGAGTGCGTGCGAGCTTCCACTACTAGCTGTAGTTAGTGCTTTTACAGGTATTATAGTATACTTCAGACGGAGTTAGCAGCCGTAGACACAAATTCAATACAACTTAACAACTATAATTTATCTAAAAGTGGGTATATTATACCTAGTCTTGTTTAATTTCAGAAGACACGCGATCGGATGCGTATACCTATTATAATAATAATAATTAACTACCTAACTACTGCTGTACCGCGTACGAAGTTACGGCGAGTACCTATGCACTCTCCGTGATTTCGTACGCGACACAGTTGTAGTTTGTGGAGTCAAATTTTTCGGGGTTTCAATCTCTAAATAATAATACAATTTTGAACTCTAGTCGTTATTACTTGGCACGATATACGAACGATAATAAGAACTTTTTTTTTGTTTTTTTTTTTATAGAAGATAGATATACGATTGACCACCAACTCGCTTGATGTTAAGCGACGGTGTGGCCGACGAGCTCCATGCTCGTCGATCTAGAAGATATCTATTCACATAACTTAGACATAAATTACTTCAAATCATAGACATCAATTCACATAAAATTATATACTTACATAAAAATGAATTCATTAGAGTGATTTTCGTATGTCATCATCATCATCTCAGCCATAAGAAGTCCACTGCTGGACATAGGTCTCCCCCATTGATTCCCAAAAAGACCGATTGGAAGCGGCTTGCATCCAGCGTCTTCCCGCCACTTGTATGGGGTCATCTGCCCATCTCGTGGCTGGTCTTCCTACGCTGCGCTTGCCGGTGCTTGGTCTCCACTCGAGAAACTTTCGGCCCCATCGGCCATCAGTTCTACGTGCTATGTACCCTGCCCACTGCCACTTCAACTTGCTAATCCTCTGTCCTATATAGGTGACTTTTGTGATCTTCATTGCTTATTCGATCTCGTAGAGTGACACCGAGCATAGTCCTCTCCATAGCTCGTTGCGTGACCTTGAGCTTCCTTAAAAGGCCCATAGTTATCCCTAACTATGGGACCACGTTTCAGTGCCGTAAGTCATCACTAGTAACACACACTGGTCGTAAACTTTCGACTTGAGGGACTGATATTGGACAAGAAGACGCTTTTAAGTTTCCCTAACGCTGCCCAGTAGTTTGTTAGTTGATTTTCGTATGTAAACATAAATAATCCTCTTAGTGCGCTGTCGGATAAAAATATCGTAAACAATTTTCACAAAACAGGTAGCGCCATCTCTTGAGTTAATTAAGTTTAAAATGTTAGGTTGTTATTTTTGAATTCTGCTGCTTCCATAAACTGAGATATAATATATATATATATATATATGTAAGCTTTTAAAAGATATGAATAATAATAATCTGCAAAAACATAACCCTCCTTCTTACGGTCAGGTAAAAAACGCTATCTTGTGTAATATAATAAAACTATGTAAAAAAAAAATATGTATGTATGTGTAAATATTATTCACGTAGGTACCTACCTACCTATAACCTGCTTAGTTGTTAGTTAATATTAGAGCCAAATAAATAAAGTGCCAGTTTACTTGTTTACTAGAAAATGAAAGAAGGGCGGAAACACACCTTATTGTAGGGCCCGAGTACACAGTTGACCCATTAAAATTTCTTTTGTTAACGCTGCCAACTAGGTAGGTATACTTGGGGAAGTTTGTGAAGGCTTTCTTTCCTCTCACCAAAACGCTTTGTTTTAGAAGTTTGTTTATTCTTGTGACTCCGCGGGGAGTTCTAATGAATAAGTGTGCGATTAAAGGACAAAAAGGATTTATAAGACAAAGGTCACAGACGTTATAAAATTAGACGGCTCGAGCTGTGTACTTTTTTCATTAACATAGTGTCTTGGGTTTTGTGATTAGGTGAAGGACAGATAAAGTTGAGTTTAAATTTAGACTAGAGCTTCTAATCCTGCAGGCTAAGCCTGCAGGCTCTTGCGTGATCTTGGTAAAAAGTGAAGAAAAGGAGGGGTCCTTTTCTTCAAAATTATTTTTTTAATTTTCTTTAAAAGTGTTGATATAACTTAATCGAATAAAAAGAAGCTTCCGTGCTGGACTTTTCCTGGCCATAATGTAAAAGTCAGTAAAGGGATTTGATGAAAATTGGCGATTATGTCGGCGACCCACTGTCACTTCAAAACAATATTTTGTACTTCCATTTTTTTTTATTTGAAAATAGGTTTGCGCTTGACCGTCAACTCACGTGGTGTTAGGCGACAGCTACGGTCTACGATGGAGCGCGCTTGCCTAGAAAAACCTATTAACTCGATTTGAAGACACCTACATTATTATCAAAAAGACCACAAATGCACATTCTATAGAATAATTATAGGTACTAAAATCATTTGTTTATTACGAAAAAGTTGAAAAAACCCATTTTTTTTTTTCGAGAGATGTATGTATATTACTATTACAAAAAATATAGCCCTCAGGGAGTAAAGACGAATCGCACCTAGCACATCAAAATCGGTCAAGCCGCTTAAGCTGTAGGCGATCATATAGAAACATACATGCATACATGCACTCGGATAACATAACCCTCCTGCTTACGCAGTCAGGTAATAAGCGTGAATTTATATCGCCCTCGCCTATGTAATCAGCAAGAAAATTATTATTAGCATATCATCTCACCCCCCCCCCCCCCAACCTAATTCCACCCTCCCCATTTCACTACAGGACTAGTAGAAAGTCGGCGAATTACCACCCATTTCTCGTTGAAATGCCGAAAATCCGTACTCAGCGATATCGATCCACATTCTTGTTGCGTACAGCATAAGAATGGAATTCCTTGCCGCCATCTCTGTTTCCTGAGACCTACAATCTTGGAATTTTCAAGGCTAGAGTGAATAGATATCTTCTAGATCGACGAGCTCCATCCTCGGCCACACCGTCGCTTAAAATCAGGCGAGTTGGTGGCCAACCGTAGATCTTCTATAAAAAAAACCTGTGCATTAAAAGTAAGGAAGTTCGTATAGACTGAGTGGCCAGCCCTATTGTCAGAGTTATTAAGCCGCCGAATGGCATCTGACTTGGCTTGACGATTGCTGAACAACCGGGATCTACAATTTAACATGTCATCCGACCTACGGTAGCGCTCAGAAAGAAATGCCACTCACGGTCACCCATCCGAAGGTTGCTTAACATTGGTGATCGATCGGTTCAAGCTACGCCACGAGCGCTACATTAGCATTACTTAGCATGCTTAGTTATAGGTATACATTGAAATAATTAGTTGTAGGTAAATAAAATTCATTCCCTCTAGGATAAAATCGTTGTATGAAATAATCCTGGCTGTTGGTAGCCTGCCTGTACCCTTCAACAAATACTTTCTTTAACGGGACACTATGGGGATGAATGCGAAATATTTACTGATACGGATCTGATAGGTAAATAATGGCAAGAAAAAGATTAAGTACGTAGGTACTTAACACTAATGCAAGAAAAAGATTAAGTACCTACTACACTAAGTTAAAATAAAGTTAAAGAATAAATAAGATAACTAACTAAACTATGATAATAAGATAAGGAATTTTAAACTGGGTTTCATGAGAAACCCTGATTAAAATTGTACTTAATACAATGCTGTAGTGCTTATATTTTTGTCTACAACTGTATTGATCCTGAACATTTTTGTAGAGTTGGCATCAGGCCAGGATCCCGTATGTATTATTATGTCCTTTATATAGATTTGCGTGTCGTAAGCATATCTCGATATCGAAAACAAGAACTACTTAATACTTAAATTCGGTTTTAGTGTGTATTCGGATATTGGAAATTTGTATTGAACTGACTGGCGTACCTTCTTATGTAGTGAAGTGTAGAAAATGGGGTTGCAATTATTTATTATAATTATTAGTGGCGGGAAGACGCTGGATGCAAGCCGCTTCCAATCGATCTTTTTGGAAATCCATGGGGGAGGCCTATGTCCAGCAGTGGACTTCTTATGGCTGAGATGATGATGATGATGATTATAATGAAAGTAGACTATCTCGTTCGATATTTCTACTATTTGTAAGTATGCAATGACCTTCTCAAATACCATTGAAATTTTGTCATAATAATTTCAGCCGTTTCGTCATAAAAAGGTTACTAACAAAAAAAGAGACAGACATACATAGAGGCAGAGTCTATTCAGTCAGGGAAATTATCGTTTATACACTTATTTAATACTAATCAGTAGTCGTGCAAATATTATTTTATAGCAAATATTTACCTAATAGGTATCTCAAAATCTACGTGTACAAGGTCTTTTCACTCTTCTTGCTCAAAAAGTCCGTCATTGTAGCGTACTAGAGCGAGGAAAAAATTGCATATTTAGCTCTAGGGCAATATTTTTTTTTTTAATTTATCTGTTACCAAAGAGCCTCCATAAACGAAACAGTCATTATTCAAAAGTAGAATAATCTCTTTGGAGTATATTTACATTCTCTTTGCAAATATTTCGGTAAATATCCAGAATTGTACAAATTGTACATTTCATTTTTAATAAAATAAACTTTGAATTATTGATTGAATTATTTTATTTTCTCACAATCGTAGTGAAAAGTAGAGTGTAGGTAACACACGGCGCAAAGAAACCCATTGTAACTCGGTTTCTATGTACTTCCTCACTAAAGCTCGGGAGGAAAAATCTACCTCGTTACAATGGGTCTTTTTTGTATAACAATCTACTATTTCATACTAAGAATTCAGAAATCAACAAAAAAATACACTTGCGGCTTTCAAAGAAAAGTTGTTGTATTCTAACCCTTTATCTTTAACCCAGAATTTTATTTCGACGAATGTAAAAATATTTCGACCCTCGGCTATGCAAATAGGTTAGTCTTTGATCCTTTTAATTGATATTTTGTTTCGAGTTAATTTCCTGAATATAAAATAGATGATGTTTACATAGGCAAGTGGCCAGGCACGTGGCGTACCCTCGGTGAATAAATGTACGAGTATACCCTTCGATTATTTTTATTTTCTTCGTCAAATTTCATGTTGCTCTATTTTTAAATCCCAACCCAAAAAGAGGGTGTTACAAGTTTGACGTGTGTATCTGTCTATTTTGATATAGTAGTTCATTTTTTATTGTTCGAAAGAAGATTTTATCAATAGTGTTCTTAGCTATGTTTCATCAAAATCAATTTAGACGATTTTTGTCGGGGGTTTTTGAGTTTTCTAAACTTATATTTTGTATCCGCTTAATTTTAAGTGGTTTTTAGGTCAAAATTAAAGTTATTTTCTATAAAAATAGTTTTTATTATATATGGTATATTATGCAAAATGTGTTTTGTAGAACCCTAGGGTTCTGCGATACTTCTGTGGAGACTCTAACAAATTCATGGCTATAAAGACATCCCTTTGTTTGTCGGGGGTAACAAATCCACGATGCACCAATTGATCTATATTTGATTTAAAATCCCAACAGAATAAAATACCTATTAATTTGTAGGAATAAAGTAAAAATAAATTGCAATTCTGGTATTTGGCAACATACCAGAATTGAAATGTTCATCAAATAATTTTATATCATCATCAAAATATAAATCGTTTTATTTTCATGAGCACATCTCTTTAAATTGGCGGAAATAAAACTGAAAACTACGTTCAACTAAGTAAATAATACAGTCACAAAGTTGGCGTTACGTAAAATCCATTTGGTCCCCATTTTTCACCCCTAGTAGAATACTTTTTGCAGCAGCAGGACTTTTTGCGAGCACAATAAAGGGTTTACTTTCCTTTAACCGGGAGAGGATGGCTCTGAATGGTTCCGTACGCTTTGCTGGTACACGTTGACTACACGTCAGTACATAAACATTCCAGAATGCATTACATTGATAAGAACAATCTAGGTTAGTGATGCCAAATGTCAGACTCTCATTTCCACCAAATTTTACGCATTCTCACTAAGTTAAAGTTTTGAAGGATAAAAATTCACTTAAAAAAGAGGTCCCCAAAAGATTTACTCAAAATCAGAATTTTTTAACTATTTTCATTGTTTCTCCAGCAAAAACGCTCCCAAATTTGTCCCCACCACGACTTTATACAATTTTGAAATTGAAGGCGGCTCTTCCAATTTGGAGTCAATGATCTAGATTCCAGGTGTTGTGTTGTTGAGTTGATATTAAGTTTTTTCTAGGAGTTTTGATCTTGTGTAGTCATTTATATTCTACAATGCAATAGCAAAAGCACATTTTCATTTTCTTGAGATAGCCTTGGCACAAAAGGATATCTGTAGTTCCAATCGGACAATATCTCTCGTAATAGTAGAGGAGTAATTGTGCCTCTAACCAGGTGCTTCTCGGTTATTTTAAGGAATTCAGTTGGATTAATGTATAGAGGCTGGCGGGGGAAATACATAATACATTCAAAGCAAGAAACCTAGTTCTAGGAAAATTCTCTAATATTTCGCTGTCTGCCAGTATACTGCGCGTCTTCTGGGAGCAGCTACAATGAGCGCAGCATAATGAAACTGTACCCAAAGCGATTCTATCATTTATTACTCGCGGAGCCACTCCGGCTACCGACCCACCTATTATTATGTAATTTGAAATTGTTTGAAGGAGATTTATTATTCATTAAAATACCTATTGGCAGTAATCTGTTTGAGAATGATATAATGCAGCGGATGGGAGGTATTTGTATTGTCTGCAGGGGATGGGTGGACTGGACCCGGCCTACTCGTTCTATGCAAACTGGCAATTTGAAAATTAAGGGATTTCTTAATTCTATTGTAGGAATTCTCACAAAAAGTGAGAACACGCGGGAAGCATTTTGGGCACTCTGCCTGAAACTGGAGATTATTTGAATTATCCATATGCCTATAGATATTTTTAATATCTAATCTCCCTCAGTCTTACAAATATTTATTTTTTAGATTTACTTGATGTAATTTATTGTAGAAATAAATTAGAATTAAATATATTATGTGTAATACCAAAGTACTCAGTACTGAAGTTAAATATTTTGAAGTATTTTAATTGATTATGTTCATTGTTCAACAATTTTTTTTTGGCGGGATTCGAACCGTCAACAAAATAATCTATGTACCTAAATAGGGCGAATTCTGTGAAAATAATATATTTATTTATTGGGCTTATATATTTTTGTTATCTTATAACTCCATTATTTTTAAATCGGTTTAATAATTTAGGTTTTTGATGAAATTTTTGTGAATTTGAAAGTACTTCCTCTCAAAAAAAAAAGTACAAATCGGGTTAAAAACGACGGAGTCATGCAGTAATAAATAAAAAAACATTACATCCAAATTGATAACGTCCCCCTAATTTGAAGTCGGTTAAATATGACCGTTCTCTATAGAAAACAGCCTTTTTTTAAGTCTGCGATTGACCACCAACGCGCCTGTTGGAAAGCGACGATATGGTCGGAGATAATAATAGAGATATATAGATGTGATCAAAATAGGTACACAATATATCCGGCTTCCATTTTATTTCAGTTCTAATCCCACTCGTAAATAGAACTGTGAAATGAATCCAATATAACATCCGGATTTATCAAAAGCCCCCAAAGTTGAACGCTCCAAAAACCAGATCGCAATCCCAACAAATATCCGGTTGTTTTGTCAAGATGTAATAGCTCTGTATTTATGGCATCGGATATAGTGAGCAATAAAAGAAGTGGTCATCCGTCAGGCGCGCTCTCCAGTCGGCGGAATGTAATCAAGAGATTCGTCAAGGGAACATCCTCGCACGCATCGCTCACTGGGTGCCGAGGCAGCGCATGCCGCGCGGAAGAATGATCACATTTTTACATTTGATAGATAATATCGCTTTGTTGCGGTTGCGTCTTGTTCGCTTACTTAGAAACGCATTGTATTAGGTATAAAACAAGTACAAAATACGCCCTCCGCAAACGCAACTCCTGCTACAAAATAATAAAGCGCAATTAAACAGGCCTTAGTACCTATTCTTATTATTAATAATTAAATAGTTTCATAGTCCTTATCTCTACTAGCTCGCGGCAAAGTTCTGAAGAGTCCGGTCGAGCCGGCAGATCGCAGGTAGGTACTTAAAGCACTTTACTTAAACTGCAGAATGCGTCTGGCGTCTTATCTCTTAGATGGTATAGTCAACGTGGGTAACTTTGACTCTGCGTCAAACATTGTACGTAGCCTTATTAGAAGGTTCTCGATTTTTTCCCGTACAGATTATAGTAATCAAATTACTTGATTAATTAATTTACAGTCGTTTTGACTACTAATCTCATGAGAAAATAATCGAGAACCTTTTAAAAAGGCTACGTACAATGTTTGTGGCAGAGTCAAAGTTACCCATACGTTGGCAGTACAGTGATTCAATAAATACACCTAGGTAGGTAGTGCTGCTTACAAAATCACTTAGATCGCTCAGATCAAACTGACTCAGCCAAATCCAGCTTCATTTTCACATCGGAGTCAAATGCCAAAAATAATAGCCAAAAAGCGTAAAATACAAATTAAATAAATTATAATTAATAGCTATTATCATAGCGCTAATAACGCAACGACAACCATTAATCAGCATCATTTAGCATATTAAAAGTGTTAATTTAATTGGAAGAATATGCACATTTTCTTCCAAATTGTTTTATCACAAGCATCTCTGTCAAATTAACTATAGTTTCCATTTTATGACTAAAATCTCAGTATAGTAAGTTTACAAGTCTGTTCCAATTAGTTTCCAGACACAGCTTCAATGCCGAGGGTATCACTGCTTTACTGTAAAATAAACAAGAGAATAAAGTAAAATGTAAGCACCGTCTGCTCGTAAAAAGGATATTTTATATGAGTACGGTTCGTTGCGTCATTCCGGGTGGTGTGGACTCTCAGCTCCTGCTGCCGATGCCTTGCCGGCCATGCGAGACGTTAAACGCTGCTCATTTTTCCATAGTTGGAGGAAAATTGCTGTCGTATTTCCGGCTCACATGCCCTTAAGCCGGAGACAACGAGATTATCCGCGGGGAAATAAAATGGAGACACGGGAATCATCAATCTTCTCCCCGACAATCTCGTGGATGATACTAACTAAATCTGTAATTATGGAAAAAAAACCTATCGACAACCGTGATTTATATGTTCGCCTCTTTTTATCGGGTGGATTATGTAAGATGGATACTTAAATCTAAATTACTTCGGCCTATTTTTCACAAAGAACAACGTAAGAAGGCGCTTAGTAAGGTATTAAACTATTAAAACTTGAGTAAAGACCTAAGTAAATGTAGCTTAATTGAATTATCTTTCATTAAACTCAGTACTTAAATTATACTTACTAAATACTAAGTATAATTATTAGTACTAAGAATTACTAAATAGCTATTTATTTGTAGGTAAATACGATAAAACGAGTCATTACGTCCAATTTTAAGTAAGACGAGTGGCTATTTATTTTTCGAGTGGGGTTTGGAAAGTTTTCCACAAAAATATTGTAATGGTTGTAAGAAAGTAATAAAAGTAATTATAGAGGAATAAGTAAAAGTTGGCCGCACTCCCGCAGCCGTCGCAGTCGCTCTGGACTAGCAAAACTTGTGCCAATTATAGATGGAGTGGCCACACTCACTCATAAACGAAGACATTATAGAGAAATGTATTTGAAAGGTATGGCAATGTAGACTCTGATAGGTACTGAAATTTCTTAAATAATACGAGCTTCGTGAAAAAATAAATTAGGCTTAAGAAAGTTATTTGTTCTCAATTTGTGCCTTAAGTAACAGTAGTCCGGTTGTTTGTTCAGTTATCGGACTAATGAAACTTTTTAGCAGCAGTAGTCCGGTTGAAATGAAGAACAGAACTAATGCTACCTTGTAGCAAGAGTGTGAATAGTCCGCTGGGTACAAACCACCAAACTAGGAACTACTTTTTAGTAGCAATAGTTCGTTTGTTGATGTGGCTACCCCTGTCTAATCTATAGTAATTTCGGCTAGGATTTTATGGTTTCATTTTTAAAACTTCGTGCTTCTCCTAGATGTAATTACAAATTTGAAAATAGCAACTCATAGAAGTTTAGCCATTTGTAGTTCAGAAAATCGTAATAGTAGTTATAATTAACATACTCACTTTTTAATTTACTTACATTTAAAGCCATATTCAATTCAATTAGAAAAATAACGACGAACGCTTAACCAACCATGAACAAACTTTTTAATCCCTCAAGTCGTCAAAAGCCGGAGAAAAGTCCGTAATAAATACGCCAACCGGAGAGAACCGACGTTTGAATTTAATAGGCATTTCTAATCCCATTGAGGAGACAGTTCGCGAAACTAGGGGTGTGCGGCCACCCTGTTAATAGCGAAAGTACTTCGCTAAGGGGCGCCGCTAGGTCTTATCTCGCCGCTTCCGCCGACGTTGACTTACATTTAATTGTCCAAGTTTTATTGTAGCCACCCTAATAGCAATATTGGAGGCAAGGAACTGATACCGGAGCTCTGAATAACATTACAGATACTGAGTCTACGAGCTCTCCATGAACAGATGAGAATTGAGATAAGCGAGCATTTCGCTTACGGAGCGGGATCAGATCCGCTCTGCAGTTAGCGCCCGATAAGGAGACGTGCCAAATATCTTGCTCCACATGTGCACTGAGAAGAAAACTGGACTCACGCTTCCTTACAAAATCGGAACGAAAACTACAAAAATAAAATGTTTTTAACGAAGCTGCAAAGCATGGACCAGGAAACAAAATAGATGCAAGTACCGTGTAACCAAAGGGCGTGAGACAGCGTTTCTTATATTTTCGTAGAAAGTAGGCAATATAGGTTGAGTGTATGGGTTTCATTAAATACGATGATTAAGGCCAAATAATAGAATTATTATAAAAAATATGAAAATCTTCTAAGTTGTACTCAAACTGTCATCAAGCTGTCAAATGTCATTCACAAATAAAGATAAAAAATTTACATGTCTCTTTCACGCTAGATATCATCAAATTACGCTGTTGCACTGGGGAGTGAAAGAGAATAAAATGTGTTGTGCTCTATTCCTTTTTCTCTCTACGCTCCAAGTCTCTATTAACAAAGATTTCGAGTTCCGTATCAACCGTAAAGTTGCTTCCGTATTCCCCGCAACATAAAAATGTACCGCCATATTTTGTTGTTGATTAATTTTCTTGTAGCTCATCACATGGGGGTAATAGCCGGCAAGTTCGCAACGAGGCTATAAAGTTAAAAACGTTCATAGCAAGCAGCGGCCATTGGACCAGCATGGAACAGCAGCCGGGAGAACAATTCAATTTACTTTTATAGCCAGAGATGATCCCCTGTGTGGATCAGGTTGCTTGCAAGGATACGGGAACTAATCATCAAATCCGCGCCTTCATTCCCTATCCGAGATACTGTATTGATTACTTTTCAATCCCTGCTAGCGGATTACATCTACAAATATAGCTTTATTAGGATGTAGTACCCTCTATACCTATTCTTAGATGAACAGTACTTTTATGAACAACGTATAAGAGATACGAGTAGGTATAATGCAAAACTTCAGACAATTCGAGTTAAATATTGTTACAGATACATATTTGCTTGTGCCAACAAGTAAGGATAAAATAATGTTTTCAGGAATAAGCGGATCTGTATATTAGTGTACGTACCCATCTGTGTATTTATGTGTCCGTCTGTGACATCGTAGCTCTCAATTCTGTTGAATCTAGCCTGTTTTTTTGGTTTGAAAGAATATTTATTTATTTATTTATAAAGTTCACCTACACTGTGTACATCTATACATTGACAATAAAGATCATATAAAGAAAATATAGCTTAATGTCATTAACATCTGAAGAATAATACGTAATAATTAATATTTGATTAAAATTGATATTTGTTTGAGAGTGTTCTTAAAGTGGTATAGTGTTTTTTTATCTCGTGATTTTTAAGTCACATAACCTTGTTAGGTTTTGAATAACTATCATGGACAGTGAATCACGTTGGTCTTTAATTAGAAATATTTTACAGTAAATAATGATCAGTCCAAGAAAGGGTAAGTATTTACGTATTAGAGTTGTTGGTCAAGTAACCTACCTATCCGTTTGACCTAGAATCCTGTTTTCACCAAAAATCAGGTATCCGTACACGTGAGTTTAACTTATAGTACCTAAACCGGGATGACTTGGGTATAATTAGATGTAAATTTTTTAATGCTTGCGCTTAACTGCCAACTTTCTTGATGTCTACGTGCGTTTGCCTAGAAAATGCTTTTAAAATACACCTGGCTCACTTAGCGTATGCCACTATTTTGAAGTTCGTGTAATAAAAGTGGAAGAATAAGAAGAAGAATAAGAATATTTATTAACCTTGAATAACATACATGTTACAGGTAAGTCAGATTTACACATATTATGATAAATTAACTAAATTTTATGATAATAGCATAAATAAAATCATATAATCGATTTAATTTAAATTATGGTATCCAATAAATTTTAATTACACTTGCTTTAAGACTCCAACCGTTAAAACAAGAATAATCAAAAATATCAATACCTATCATTAAAAATATATTATCTAGTTAATTAAGTATATATACTAGTACAACTACAAATACCAAAATATTATTATATTTTTGTTACGCGTGACTGTGCTTGCTCTGTATTTGTAAAAAATGAGGATTTTGAAAGATCCATTTCCATATATTCACTTAATTTATAAAAAGGGTTATTTTCAAAGAAAGATTTTAATTTATGTTTAAACATACTATAATCAAGTTTGCTAATACAATTTGGCAGCTTATTATACAGTAATATTTTGATATGACGCCCTTGTTTTTCTGCTTTTACTAACCTAGTCTTTGGGATATACAACTTCTCTTTATTTCTTAAATTGTACGTATGCTTATCTTTATTCTGCTGTAAATCAGCTTCATGTATTTCTAGTAGGCTATTATATATGTAAAGTGATATCACCGTCATTATTTTGTTTTTTTTGAAATATTTTCGTGCAGAACTACGCTTTTTCAGACATTCAATTATCCTAATTGCTCTTTTTTGACATCTTAAAACTTTAATAACATTTATAGCATTTCCCCAAATTGTAACAGCATATCTAATCACAGAATGTATATATGCGTAATATACCGATATAAGAGTTGTTTTATCTACTAACGGCTTAAGTTTAAACAAAGCATAATTTCCACTAGCAATTTTCTTACATAATTTGTCAATGTGAGCTGTATGATTAATTGTGTTATCTATTGTATACCCCAGAAAAACATTCTCTTTACTGATAAAATTTTCAAAAACACCTAATCTCGTTTGATATTGCATTACGACGCTTTTATTAGAATTTAGAATTATACCATTACAATCAAACCATTCTTTAAGCAAGTCCAATGCCTTATTTGTTTTCAATTCTAGATTTTCAATATTTTTATCTTTAATTCCAACATGAGTATCATCTGCGAAAAGACATACATGCATCCATTCTGGCATAGCATTTGCGAGGTCATTTATATAGATTAAAAATAACAAAGGACCTAAAATTGAACCTTGTGGTATCCCCATTGACACATCTCCATCTAAAGAAGAGGATTCGTTAACACATACTGTTTGGCTACGTTTATTCAGGTAAGATTTCATCATGTTTAATTCAGTGCCACGAAAGCCATAGAATTTTAATTTTAATATTAGTATATCATGTCTCAAACAATCAAACGCCTTTGATAAGTCACAAAATATGCTTGAACATCTGTTTGAGCCGTCTAAAGATTCAAGAATAAAGTAAATTACGTCTCTAATAGCCATCTCAGTCGAACGACCTTTTCTAAAACCGAATTGAGCAACAGTGAATAGATTATTTTCTTCAAAAAATTGTACTGTTCTGGACTTGAGGGCAGTTTCTAGTATTTTAGATAAAGCAGGTAGTATACATATTGGTCTATAATTATTAAGATCTGATGAATCTCCTTTCTTGTAAAGAGGTATCACTCTCCCTGGTTTTAATACATCGGGAAATACACCATCAGCTAAGCAAGAGTTTATAATACTGTGTATTAATTCAAAGATGTTGTTATTATTTAAAATAATATTTCTCAAGGTCCTAGTGCTCATATCATAGATATCTAAAGTTGATTTTTGTTTTAAATTTGTGACAATAGTTCTTAATTCTTTATAATCCAATGGATAGAATATAATTGATGTTTGTGGTTTATTTGACTCATCTAGATACTTCAAGCAATTTTTAGCACTAATATCTAAGTTACTTGTCAATTTATGAGCAATTTTACGGAAAAAATCATTGAATAGATTTGCAATATCTTTGGCTTCCGTAACAGTCTCCCCTTTACAATTTTTTACTGAGTGGATTCTAGAACTTGAATTCTGTTTTTTATTACGACCTACTTGTTCATTTATAATATTCCATGTTTCTCTTATTTTATTTGTAGACTTATTTATTCTATGCCGATATTGTAACTTTTTTGCTGAAATCATAGCCTTTTTCAAAATTTTCTTATATTTCTTTATGAGAAGCAATCTTTGTTCACTAGGATCATGACCTTGTAGTATCTCTAATTTGGTTAAATTTTTCTTTGACGTTTCTATACCTAATGTAGTCCACTTATTGCGTTTTATTGATTCTTGTTTTAATACTTTTGGAAAAGCAATATTGTAATAGTGGTTTAAAGCATCTTGGAAAATCCTCATTTTTTCATTCGCGTCAGTAGTTGACATTATTTCTAATTTTAACTGATTATAATTTTTGTCAAATAGATAATTGAAGTAATTAAGATTATTCATTGAAAAGGTTCTTGCCAGATATTTTTTACGTTCTTTTACAAATTTAGTTTTCTTAAGATTGTGGAGTTCTATTTTAATTACATTGTGATCGGACAGTTTACACCCTAAGACGGAGCTTTTATGATCATCAAAATTTACAATAAAATTGTCTATACAAGTTGAACTGGTTATTTTCTTTTTTGTTGTTTGGGTTCGAGTTGGCTCTTTTAATACCCATTTACAATTGAAATTGCCAAGTGTTTGTCCGAATTTCTGAATATTTTTATCAACTTTTAAAACATTTAAATTGAAATCGCCAGCAATTACAATTTTCTTATTCTCCTTGCAAATTTTTTCTAAAAGTTTTTTTAAAATACTGAAAAACAGTGTAATATCATAATCGGGTCTGTATAATGAAATAATTACTATGTTACACGATTTCAATTCAATTGCTGACAATTCACAATTCATTTCAAAGGCGAGTTTATTTAAATCACTTCTTACTTTATAGTCTACATTATTTTTAACATATATTGCCGTTCCGCCATGTTCGAAAAATATCCTATTAAAACAAGTTGCAAGTTTGTAATTTTCAATATTCATAGCCTGTATCTGATGATTTTTACCCCACGTTTCAGTCAAGCACAGTACATCACAATTTTGCTCAGTTAGCAAATTCTCAATTTGTAAATATTTGTTATGTATACTTCTAACATTCGCATGGAGAATTATCGTTCCTGTATCTGCTCTTGTGCCGGCAAAAAATTTAAATTATGTAGTTGCTTAGATCTGATAAAATGCAGTGAAGAAGATCCTTGAAACCCATTCTTTATATTTGTTAATACATTATCCGCGATGAGTGTTTTCAAGTATTTATAGTTAAAAACCTTAAAATTTTTATATCCTGTATTTGGGTCCAAATATTTGACATTTTCGTTTACGTTAGCCATGTTGGCAATTTGTTCATTTATGTAGTAAATATCGTTGTCATGTTTACCATTATATCTTAGGCCAGTAATTATAATATTAAATTTTCTTTGTGGTTCTTTTATTAAATTGTTTAACATCTTTATATAGCTTTGTTTATTATTGTAGATAGATTTTTCATATTTAGTAATTAGTATTGCCATCATATCTTTTTCAGCTAGGCTTTGCGACATTGCGTCACAATTTTCTAAAATTTTCTGAAACCCTGCTTCTGGTTTACAATTGTTTAGTACTTGACACTCTGTTTCATCAATTATCTTTGAAGCTAATCCTTGGCCTATGCTGTCTGAGAAGAGTAACACCTTCTTTTCCTTAATAACAACTTCCTTGCTCGCTTGTTTCTTAATTTCTAACACCTGTTTATCTGCTATTTTTACTGTTTTCCGAATTTCGCTAATTGCAGATTTCCGAATCACTTTATGAAAATTATTATTATTAGCCGTCATTGCCGAAACTTGCTGTGTTTGAGTGCTTTTGTCTTTATTTCCCGCCTTAAAATCTTGTGAAGCATCCAGCTGTAATGATCGGCTTGGCTCAAAAACTTTAACACGTTTCTTCTCGGAACCGTCTCTTTTTGGTAAGGAACCACGTCTTTTTGGGGTGCACATTGCTTCCGTGAATAATTTTTTCCATTTATTAGTTAAGGACTCTTTTTCTATAATTAGTTTTTTTAATTCAGTATTTTCTAAATTTAAGTTATCTATCTCATTATTTGCTTTCTCTAATTCTAACTTCAAATGTGTAATTTCTTTTACTAATTCTTCTTGACCATTGTCTTGATATGTAGTCAAATCGGGTAGACTATGCAAGTCATCGTCGGAGCTAGTTAGTTCGTCTTCTTCAGATTTATGTAATGGAGTCACTGGGATTTGTTGAACCATTTCTCGTCTATGTGTCACGGGCGATTTGGGTGTATTTGTGTCGATGCTGATATCAGAGCTTGCGGCGACACTTGAGTTGACACTTGTGTCATCTACCTTTCTCTGGATGCTATAGCAAGCGTGACACTTCCAACTTTTCCTCTTTGATTTTTCCATTATATAAAATCTTGTACTAGAAACTTGAGCACAAGCTATATCATAATAATTCTTACAGGACGAGCAACAAAGTATTTGTCTAGTTTTTATAGTCTTTTTGCATTTGATACAGATTTTTTTTGAAGTGATATTTTCCATTTCGTATTAAAAAAGTTTAAAAGGATGAAAAATAATGGATAAAAAAATGAAAAAAAATGTAAAAGTTCACCGACCTTATTGAGGTTCGTACTCGGTACCTGTCGCTAGCTCGGTATAGACTTCGGTCGCTCCGACCGCTACGTCACTGCGCTTGTTGTAGCAGCGAGCGAAAAACTTATACCGTAGCTGTGCGACGATATTTTCTAACCAAGTAAAAGGCCGTTTCGTGGTGACTCATACACTTTGCTTAGCACTAGTACGATACACTCCACTGATTCGTTTATCACTAAAAATGAGGGTGGTTAGAGAAATTATTTAGTTCGTATGTTTTAATTATTTTATTTTGTTTTCAGTTTTTAACACTGTTCCCTCAAAATATTATTTATTTCATTACACTACACAGTTTTTAGTCTTCTAGTCAGTTTTTTCCAATGCACAAAGTAAAATACACCAATAATACTGTCACAATATTTTATGAAGAATTTAAAGTATTTTCGCTAATATTTCACCTTAGATAACACTATTACTATATTATTATATCTATATTTACACTTGTAATTGATTTAATAAGTAAAAAAGTTTCAATTTATATTTTTTTTAAATTTCTAAACACAGAGACGTATTGTTATCAACGACGGCGTGACCGCGACCAAACCGGAACCAAAGTGGTTTGTTCGGGTTTTTTGAAATATTCATCAGCAAACGATGTCACTTTTTAACTCTTTTAAATTAGCTTTAGCTTCATCTGTAAGTATACACACCTACCTTAGGAAATTTTTAAACGTTATTTTCACCAACTTCAAAACACCTTAATAAATTGAAACTTTGCGCGCTTTTATAGAACCGATGACAATACTTACTTGAAAAAAATATCGCACCTTTAGTATGATTTTCAATTAAAGCATGTTTTAAAAAAAAACTATTTATTGTTTTTCTAACCGTCTGATGGAAGAAAGGTCGGGATGGAATACAGTTGGTAAACCACCGAAAGACCAGCAACTTGACTGGCCTTGTGGTTCAGTTGGTAGTATATCTTCCTGCTGAGCTTGTAGATCGTGGGTGCGATCCCCACCGAGAGAAAACATTTGTGTGATAGTATATAAAGCGTTGGAATTATGAAAATATAAAGAAAAACATTGTTGGACAAACTGGAGAAAATTTTATTTTGTAGTGACATAGTCACAAGGAATACCAAGAAACAAATAGCTATTTATATTCAAATTTTAAATTAAAACATTACATAGAGTTTTCATTGAATAAACTGAGTTTAAAACTAATTATTGAAATGAGTTTAAAACTAACTATTGAATTGAGTTTTAAACTATTACAACAAAAAGTATATATATATATATATATATATATATATGTATTCTATCAGCCATCTAGTTCCATAGTACAAACTTTGCTTAGTTTGGGCTAGATGGTTGTGTGAAATGTCCACAAATATTTATTTATTTATTTTTATAACTTTGCGTCGCCAGTCTGATCCACGACTCGAAGAAGTAACGGTGTTCACTTGTGATGCATAAGTCACCTCTTTGAACGTATCTTTAAATTAAAACTGGGTGACACGACTAATTATATAATTTTAAATATTCACAAAAATATGTAATGATTTAATCTAATTCAAGTATCAAAATAAATCGTACAGCTTTTTCCTTCAATGAAATCACAGTAGGAAAAATGTACCAACTTGTTACAAGTGATTTGCTTTTAACAACAACAATCTTTTAAATCTAAGTATTTATATAAGGTAGGTTTCGTAAATGAAATAGCTGAAATAAATACGTTTTTCTTTTTTCCTCATCGAACCCATTTTCATCAATCTGTATTAGGATACAATGCTGGCCAAACTAGGTTATTTACGATTACGGCCCACAACCGAGCACAAAAGCCTGATAACTTATTGTCTAGTTAAAAGACCCTCCTCCAACAAGCCTTTCGAGAAAAAAAAAAACAACTTCGTTAAACTTTCTTCAAACGTATTTCGTGTAGGTAAGTAGCAAAGCCCGTTTGTTGTGTAGGTAAATCACAGACGTAGGAAGAAAACCAACAAACCGACGTAGTTTGAAAAATTGTTCTCGCAGGACCCGCGTTGCAGCCTTTTTCTTTCCCTCGTCTCGTCTCTCGTCTAAACTACAGTCCTTCAATTTACTTTGTACTCTAGAGAAATGTAATAAGTTAACCTACTTCTCTCACTACTTCCCCTTAGTTTGGGATGTGTCACGGAAAGCTACAACATTGTTGTTAGACAAACGGATCTAGAAAGCTGATGGTTTCTATTTTGGGCAGAAGTTAGTCTTGTCATTCGGCGGGGAAATGCGGCTAGCATTTGGTTGAAATATTGAGCATTTGAACTATCCATGTGCTACCTGTTAGATAAAGAATAATCTCTTATTAGTTTCAAGTAAATTTTAAGTTAATAATAATATTCATCATCATCATCATCATCTATAAGAAATCCACTGCTGGACAAAGGCCTCCCCCATGCATTTCCTAAAAGATCGAATAATACTATTACTTCAATTTTTTTTTATATGGGACGGTTATTTTTGGTTATGCATGACTGAGTGAGCGAAACAAACAAAGATCACTGCATCTACTGGCAAAATTTTCTTTCTCCTGTCCGGATGTTTGTTGGTACTATATACTGACCTATTTTGATAACATTTGCTTGAAACATTTGGTACCTACTAAATTTAAACAAACAAACATTTAAAATATTTTGATAAAATTTAGTCTAGGGGTTATGGATACGAGAGAATAGGGTTGTGAAATATCTGTTAAAAAGAGAAGAATTTTGCTACAAGGTCATTTGTTGGCCGATTTTGATACTATTTGGCTGAAATATTCTGAGCCTTACCGAAAAACGTTACTTAACTTTGACCAACGTCTTAAATTCTCTATCTTCTTTCAGCGTCAGCGTTCTTCGCTTCTGTCAGCGAGAATTTGACAAAATATGTTAAGCATTGCTTAAAGTTAAGTAACATTTTTCGGTATGACCGTTTATAAGTACGCAATTCTCAAGAAGAATTTCGAATATAATAGACTTTGCGAAAACAGGCTTTTTTGCAACAAATGTTGTTGCAAAAATTGTGTGTTTGCGAGTTCTACTGTTTGTGGAATTACTAGTATTATTTTATTATCTATAAGTTTGATAAACTTACTGATACATACTTGATATAGTATACTTACTTAAAATTGGCGTCACTTTACTTAGAAAATAGAAGATACCAAAAATGAGGTATTTTTTGTACATAACGTAGACTGATATAGGTAGGTACCTTTTTGATTATTTATTTTATATCCTTATATCTTATCCTTATAAGCTCAATTTTACCCAGAAATTTCCGCTACTTGTAGGAAAGTACTACACCCATCATTCTAAGATGTATTTTATATTAGATGTAGTTGATTTCTAGAAATATTTTTCTTCCACATATAACACAATAATGATTACATATTTTTTTCTGGGCAAGTGCCTGTATTAACTGCAACAAAACAATATACAATCCACACATTTATTTATTTATTTATTTTATTTATTTATTTATTACATTCATGCACTACCCTTACAGAATTATCCTATTGCGATAGTGCAC
The DNA here is from genome assembly GCA_947563715.1 of Lycia hirtaria. NCBI lineage: Eukaryota > Metazoa > Arthropoda > Insecta > Lepidoptera > Geometridae > Lycia > Lycia hirtaria. The sequence continues at coordinate 3,939,882 of OX387379.1, forward strand.
TACATAGTCTATATTATATTCTACCATATTACTAACAATTCATATTAAAAAAATCTCTATCTTAAAAACTACATACTTAATTACTACAGAAAAATCAAATCGATTATCTCAGACCGGTAAAGGTCTAAAGACAATCCAAATGCTTAAACCCACCAGTTGGCAGCGTACCCAGCATGTTGTCACATTGCCACTTTGAATGGCAATGCTTATGTTATGTGTTAGGCCAGATACGCACCAGCATTTTGGTCACGCGTCTCATCGATCAGGCGCTTAGATAATTTTTTGAAAATGAGATGAGTTCTTGGTCCCGATGGACTCAAAATAATGATTATAAACTGTTAAATATGTGGTCTTTGAAAATACTTTATTTGATTAAAATAGTTGCAAATGACAAGCCAGGTAACACCAGACCTAAATAAGTGCTTCTTTCGTCTAAATCCAGATGACCTGCCATGTGTTAGAGTGTAGGGCTAATGGAGATTCCATGTTCAGAATTCCATTTACTTTCCGGAAGCTGACAAAATGAACATGAACTACCTATATAATTTTGAGACGGTAGTAACTAGTCTCTTGTAAAATCATTGTAATGTTGTAAAAATGAGTTTTCATTAAGTGTGAAAAAAATCATCATCAATACCATCGGCCCACTTTAGTTCAAAATGTTGAAAAAAATCAACTAAAACTGTTTTTTATAGATCTACGTTTGAACACCAACTTGCCTGATGGTAATCGACAGTGTGGCCGAAGATGGAATACGTAAAACTAGAAGATAGAAGAGTACCTACATGTTTGTCCATACACCTTACCTAACTCTATATTTTGGCAACAAGTATAGAGTTGGTACAAGTTTGAGCTTATGATAAAGTAGCCAGTCTAGAAACATGCGGCTCACGAGATTTAGAATAGAGTCACGTACACAAGTCAAAGATTTCATCGACAGCCACCCAGATGTGCCTACAACGTATGTATGTGTTGTAGAGAAATGATTCTGGGGATTTGAATAAAATCTCTAAAAAGTATTCTAATTTATATAAGTAGTTATTTTTTAGATTCACTAAATTAATTCGGAGATTTCATTAAAACGCGTCCTATCATTAGAGAAATTACCTACAATTAATTTCTAGAATACTACCTACTCCTACAATTAATTAATTTATTTATCTTCTGAATGCCCTTTCTCTGCTTCTCTAATTTAATTTTTAGCTTCTCAGATTACGCCCTATGTTTGTTGACAACCAGTTGAACCAAAGTTGAACCAAAGAATGTAATAACTCCAACTCTTAATAAAATTCCAGCAAATTTTATTCCTTTCCATATGTAGCAGCTAAACGTAAGTATCCAGGATTTAAGCTAAGAATCCTTTTACCACCAACTAAGTTTCACCAGAAATATTACGGCAAAAGTGTTATCGCGTCCAAGGTTGCGGAGTGAACCATATTTCTTTAAGTATAATGTAAGAAAATATTCCTATCGTATTCCACTTCGGAGAAATCGGTCGCAGAAAGCCTCCGGTCTCTCAGACCCATGTAAATTTTATCGCTTCGGTAGAACAAAGCGGCTCCCAGTTGCCGTTTGTTATATTATTCACTTACTAAGCAACACGCGCAGTAACTATGTATTACAAGACGCTTTGCCATGACATCTGCCGGAGAAATGCTGCCAAATATGTATTATACTTCTTCTTTTTTGTATTGGACCCGCATTAAAGCATTTGCCAGTGTCAAGTATTAGGAATCTTTCAAGTTTCTTGAATAAAACAAGTTGTGAATGTTCTAGTCACAAAGTCACAATCTAATTCACGTATACAGTCAATTTATAAGTCGAGTCCTGCTTCAGTAAAGTGGTGGCGACTTAACTAGAAGCCACAGAATTCGCCCTATTACATAGGACCCAGAAGGATAATCTCCATACAAACCGCCTTTTAAATTCGGGCCAATTTTATTTTTTCAATTTGACACTTCATTTTTTTATAAATTTATTTTTAACCGTAGATACACGTCCATTTGCCAAATTTATCTACAAAGTTGCCTTTGAAAAGGATATCTCCCGATTTGATCGGGTAATCATGAATAAAGTCAGAATGGTCCATGGGAGATTCATACAATCATATAACTGAAATAATAGTAACTTTGAAGTCTGTTGTTTCAGTTTTTTTAAACTATTAAATTATATTTGTTATTTTGCCCGAAATTTAGGTATAAACGTGAAAATTTTGTTGGTTACACGTTTATAACGGTCAAAATATCACATATAAAATAACAGCTACTGTTAATACATTGTAATAGTGTTCTTATGACTCTGAAAGAAAATCTGAAATCAGTAATTTAAATAATTTTATATCTATGGGTGCCGCGTGCGAGCGAAACAGGCAGCGGCGCCACTTCACGTCACTATATAAAAGAATCTAATGTATTTTTATTTTGTAAATAAAAAATACAGTTCATGATGATAGTATTTATTAAATAAGTTTATACATGCAATTTACAAATTGTGACGTCATATAACTGATGTCACAACGGCAATGAATCGACTAATACCTCATTCATAAAAAAACTCAGTAGCTCAGTAGAAGTTATTCGCAGTTATTTTTTCCACTAAACTTCATTTCATTTCAATTTGACTCTGATATGTCATATTTTATTTTAGTAAACTTTAAGCCGGCCTTAACACGGACTTTGAGTTGCACGATCTGTTGAGAAGAATAAGAGTCAAAGTAATTGTGACTGGAAAGACTATACTTTTATGCTACGGCGAAACATACGTGTGTGTGTTCGTGTGTGTGTTGTGTGTGTGTGTGTGTGTTCGTGTGTGTGTGTGTGTGTGTGTGTGTTGTGTGTGTGTGTGTGTGTGTGTGTGTGTGTGTGCGCGTGATAAATGTGTACATAATGTAGGTTAAGATCACGAAGGTTCTTTTTGCTTTCGCATCAGTTGACAGTCAGGTAAACATATATTACGTTTTTTTTTTGTTGGAGTGCAACGGTCTACGCCCAGCTATTTCATTCGGAACTTTATTTTTGAAAATAGGATAAAACAGCAAATGTTTATTTTACTATAGCAGAGTTCCTACATTGTGGTTAACATAGCACTATTTTTTGTCCTCCGTATTCATTAACACATTACTGCCTCTCGAAATCTGATGGATTTATCACAATACTTAGATAAGTATGTCAATGGTTAATTCGTAGCACTAGTAATGGACCAAATTAATTTGATTAATTCTACTGAATAAATAAATTCACACCTATTTACAAACAATATGGTATAGGTAAATACAAATGATACAGGGAAATTGAGAAAACATATGCTGGCAATATTGAAATAAATTAAAAAAAACCTAATGACATTAAGCCAGAGATAGACCAAGAGGTATTAAAGTATCGATATCGATAAGTACCAATTTTTTCTTTTGATTTTTTTTTGTAATGTATCAAGAAACATCGTTTTATTAGGGTTCCGTAGTAACTACGGGGAACCCTTATAATTCCGTCTGTCTGTCTGTCCGTATGTCACAGTCATTTTACTCGGAGACTATTAACCCTAATTTTTAGGGTTCCGTACCCAAAGGGTAAAAACGGGACCCTATTACTAAGACTTCGCTGTCTGTCTGTCTGTCTCCAGGCTGTATCTCATAAACCGTGATAGCTAGAAAGCTGAAATTTTCACAAATGATGTATTTCCGTTGCCGCTATAACAACAAATACTAAAAATTAAAAAAAATATATTAAGGGGGGTCCCCATACAATAAACGTGTTTTTTTGGTAGTTTTTTGCTCAATATTAAAAACGGTAACAGGTAGACGCTTCAAATTTTCACAGAATATTTACTTGTATATTACCTTTCAAAATAAATAATTTAATAACAATAAAGTAAATATTAAAGGGGGGCTCCCATACAACAAACGTAATTTTTAAGCAATTTTTACTCGATCTTAATTAACAGGTAGAAACTTGAATATTTGTAAGTAAATATTTAGAAATATATTAACTATAAAAATAAATACCTAATCTAATACATAAAAACTCACAAAATGAAAATAATCCGTGCAACGGCCGCGCGGGTAGTGGGGGAGGTAACATCACGGAGCGAGCCACAGCCGCGCGTATTCGCGCGAGCGTCGACATGCTGCCCGGATGTGTATCGAAAACCTACCTATAAGTTTGCAATTTACTACTTGGAATTTCGTTGATTTCTCGTTATTTTATAAACAGAACTAAACTTTGTAGTATTATAGATGATAGTACGGAACCCTTCGTGCGCGAGTCCGACTCACACTTGGCCGATTATTATACATAATTGTGTTTTGTGAGCCGCTACAAAATGCCGTAGTAAAATTTTCAAAAAAAATTAAAAATAGAGATTGGGTTTTTCATATATACAATAAAGACTGGATCATTATTTTATCCCCCACCCTATCGTGTCTCGTGTCTCAGATGTGATATGTGCGAGATATAGCTCGCTAAAGTTAAAAAGTTGTGTCCCCCCCCCCCCCCCCCCCATAAATTTGAATAAATGTTATGATTTTATAATTCAAAGTAACCTTTGAAGGTATTGCTCAATGATGTAAACGCTGGCGCCCTGTTTTTTTTATGTATTTACATTTATTGTGGAAATTCAACAAATTGTTATGCGAGAATTCGGTTTCCACCAAGGATCATTTTGACTTCGCCTTACTATATCTACCCAATGTTCTGCTTGTACAGCATCAACTAGAAAATCTAAACAGAATAGTTAGCATGGTGCTGTGTTAGTTTGAGAATAAAAAAAAAACATTTATCGTAAAATCAAATACCATGTTTCACGTACAAAGGTCACCGACATAGCATAGATTAGCAAGTTGAAGTGGCAGTGAACGTAGAACTGATGGCCAATGGGGCTGAAAAGTTCTCGAGTGGACACAACGCCCCGGCACGCGTAGCGTAGGAAGACCAGCCACGAAATGGACAGATGAACTTATACAAGTGACAGGAAGATGCTGGATGCAAGCCGCTTCCAATCGGCTTTTATAGAAATCCATGGGGGAGGCCTATGTCCAGCAGTGGACTTCTTATGACTGAGATGATGATGATTCACATGTCATAATTATTATAGTTTACAAAACTAAAATAACCGACTTCAAAATTCGCAATTTTGTTTTAAAAACCAAACTGCTGACCGATTTTGAGATTTGAAAGGAATGTTAAATCAATTTAAATGACGAAATCATGCGGGTAACATATAAGAAAAATATAAGCTAACTGATAATCTCGTTTTTGAAGTCCGTAAAAATAATAATTGTTATCGATAACTTATATTACATCGACCCATCTCTAATTCTTTGCAGTAATTTGTATAAATAATAAAATCTATTTATGAAATGAAATGCATAGGTATATGCTTTTTATACTAATATTCGCGAATGTTATTTATTGAAATGAAATAAATTTCAACAATTTCATCACGTATATTTCACATAATTTAAGACCCGATTTTTCAAACACTGGAGCATCCGTGGTCATATGTGAGACACGAACATACGCTACAAATACGTAAAAATTTGTTTCATTTCGCATTTTATACTGTTAGAAATATATTTTTGCTACTTAGAGATGGAAGGTGATAATGTTTTCCATAGTTTTTTAAAGAAGTTTGTAATTTTTACAAGATTGTTTAACAAAGTTCACCATCTTGGCACCGTAAGAATTGAGAAGTGATTGCGATGAGATGACGTTTATGATTAAATGACGTTTGTGACCTGTCATTAGCAAACACCTGATTTTGGTGTTAAGTTTTTGGAACAATATTTTGTATCGCATTAGGAGTCTTGTAAGTCTTTGCTAGAAGCTTCTATGGAGTTTTGCCGACAACTTAAAATCACACGTTCACATTACTGCTTTATTTCACTTGCCCACACTCACGCACTTTATCGAACACTTAATGAATAAAACATCACCATTTTTATAGCATTAATATTCAAAATAACACAAGTTTAGAAAAATAATACAAAGCAACAACACGTTACTAAGACGTTCCCGCCAAAACACTCATAGTATACAATGTTACATTGGAGTTTTGGCGGGAACGTCTTATTAACGTGTTGTTGCTTTGTTTTATTTTCCTAAACTTGTGTTATTTTGAACATTAATGCTATAAAAATGGTGGTGTTTTATTCATTAAGTGTTCGATAAAGTGCGTGAGTGTGGGCAAGTGAAATAAAGCAGTAAAACGTGTGATTTTACGTTGTCGACAAAACTCCATAGAAGCTTCTAGTAAAGTCGCCACCACTTTACTGAAGCAGGACTCGACTTATAAATTGACTGTATACGTGACTTAGATTGTGACTAGAACATTTACAACTTGGTTTATTCAAGAAACTTGAAAAAATCCTAATACTTGACACTGGCAAATGCTTTAATGCGGGTCCAATACAAAAAAGAAGAAGAATGTTACATTGTACGGTGTGCGACCTCTTTTGTTTTGTTTGAAGTATTTATGAAAAGGTTTAAAAGTGTAGGTATATGCTAGCAAGGAGTAACTTACTATGTTATAAATATATATATATATATATATATATATATATATATATATATATATATATATATATATATATATATAAATGCAAATTACATACCTACCAGTTTAAAAGCATATGTTCACTTCTGTTCTAGCACGTTAGTAGGTACTATTGTTTATTCTCCGCGTCAAGTACTTACCCGATGTAGTCATCTGGCCGTAGCACTGTCTGCACCGCAACCACGCGTCACCCACACGGTATGACATATTCATACCATAGTTGGGTTCAAACAACGTTTTAGCTAAAATATTGTCATTCTAAGCAAACCGATCTGAAAAATACAAATAATTACTAAGGAAAAAAAAACCGGCCAAGTGCGAGTCGGACTCGCGCACGAAGGGTTCCGTACCATTATCTATAATAACGGAAAAAAATCACGTTTGGGATATATGGGAGCCCCCCTTAAATATTAATTTTATTTTAATTTAATTAATTATTTTTAAAGTAAATATTATAACTTAATTTTCAGTGAATATTTCAAGCGTCTACGTCAAGCGTCGTCTGTTGTCGTTATCAATATCGAGCAAAAACGAGCAAAAAAAATCACGTTTGTGGCTTGGGAGCCCCCTTAAATATTTATTTTATTCTGTTTTTTAGTATTTGTTGTTATAACAGCAACAGAAATACATCATCTGTGAAAAATTCAACTGTCTAACTATCACGGTTCATGAGAGCCTGGTGACAGACGGACGGACGGACAGACAGCGGAGTCTCAGTAATAGGGTCCCGTTTTTACCCTTTGGGTACGGAACCCTAAAAATGGTGTAAAATACCCGATTATAAGACTGAAGAATTAACACTTTATATTATATTGAGTTGAGTGTATATTTTCGCGAGAAAATATTAATTATTATAAACAAATTTAAACATGGTACTTAGCGAACTAAGAAATGCGTATCAATATTATAATAGTAATGATTAAGTCTAACGACTCAAAAATATATATATTATACACACGTAACCAGCTTAGTGGTTGGTATTGGATATAGAAAAAAATATGGTAGTAGCTTAAAATAACGAAAGTAAAAGAAAAACTATCACATCTTAGTGAGTTTTACAAGTTGACGAATAATTAGTCAGTCAGCTTAAAACAATGTACTTAGAAAGTAAAATTGGCAAAACGAGTGTCGTGCCATGCGCGCCAACTTAAGACAGGCAAACAGGGTCTCGTGTTTTTTTTATATTATGAACGTACTAATTTACATATGTTTAAATAACCATTTTTCAGTTGATCGACTCGTCAACTTGTAAAACCTACTTAGCCGTGATAATTTTCCTTTTAATTTCATCATATAAGCTACTAGCATGATTTTTTTCATATCTCCAATGCCAACCGTTTAGCCAGTAGAGGGACACACACACACACACACACATGAACACTTAACTCTAACAAAAATTATCACTTCAAAGCTTAATATTTCGCAAACGGATCCCTAAATTGATAAATGGCTTACGCACTTTCCAATGTTTTTATTACCTATTCAACGATACCTCACACGATGGGGTAGCTATGAAAAAAACGAATCATCCTCATTTTACTGTAGGAGGTACCTACTCCAAAAAAAAAGCAAAAGTTTTAGTCTAAGACTTTTTGGCATGATTAATATGCATGTCTGTACCAAATTACAGCCTTCTAGTACTTTGTCTGTCTTTGAGCAAAGCCGCAGACAGACAGACAAACAGACGAATTTGGTGAAACTTTAAGGGTTCCTTATTTACTACGTAACCCTAAAAATGAAAATTTTGAAAAAATGTAAACCGTTAACTTGAATGTTCATAGTATCAAAGAAGTCACGTTTTAAGCCATATATTGCAACGTGCAACTACGGAATTCTGCACTGCGCGTGACCCCGACACTCACTTGGCTGTTTTTTACAAATTTATAAGCATCATTAAAATAAAAAATCGTACATCCTTATCCAAACAATTCTTAATGCGAGTGTCGACATTGTATTTAACACTCGAAAAGACTGCATAGTATCAGAAGGAATAAATAAGACGTAATAAACAGCTACCAGCGGAGCCATTTGAATAGGCTTTATTTGATGAGGAGGCGGGCGTCACAGCAAATTGATTCAAAAGTATTTCATTATTTATTCGTCGTCCCCTTAAACTTTCTTTCGCTTCTTAATTTACCTTTTTTATAGAAATATTTTCGTAATAAACGCGAAACTGATAAATAAAAGACGACGCATTTCGGGTGCTTATAAAAAAGTTGCGAAGTCATCTACTCGTGCCAATATAGAAACGTAGAGAGAGAAACCAATAGAGTATGTCACATTTCTTTCTTTTTCACTCAGTGAAACAGAGTAATGTAATTATTACAAGCGTAAAAGAGAAAGATGTACTTACGCATTTTTAGTATTTATCCGTGTAACCGATTATCCCATAACTGTCACCAAGATTTATACAACAGTTTGTGGACAATATACTAAAGTCACATGTTTTTTTGAAAATATATTGCTTATAATAATATCTAGCCGAATCATCGTGCTTAATGAAACACATTCAACCAACCATTGTGCCGACTTTCTACAGAAATATAATAAAGGTATAATATATCGATATGCTTTTTGTGTAGTAGTTTAGTTAGTTGAGTTTGTATATAGTTTTGTTATAGTTAAAAAAGGCACTTGCCCGTTTAAAAAAAAAAGAAATATATATCAGTATCGCTGTCTCATACTCGGTTAGACGGTGCTTGTGTCCATTTTTTCCCCGGTCCCTGGCTGCGGGTCAGAATGCCCTGAATCCGTACCTATTTATGGTAATCGAGTTTGACGGGCGTGAGTAGCGGCCCGTCGCTGATGTAAGGGCTAGTTGCTTCTAGCGCTGGAGGTGCCACCACATAAATATTTCATAGCAATCGGAATTTATTATGGCCGGCCATTCCCCTCAGACATTTGGTTTACTAAATGTGCAATAAAGGTCTCGACTCGGTCAGGATTCTGCTTCTATTTTATCGCTTGCTGCGTCATTTTGTTTGCCAATAATACAATATTTGATGTGAGAATTATACAATAGGTAATCAGATAAGCAGACATTACTTATTTAATTTTATTTATGTTAGGTAATGCTTATTTATTGTTAGACTGTGTACTTCTATATAAAATAAATAATGTACTTAATTGAGCGGGCATTTACTGCCTACAACAGTATATAGCGTATTTATCTATATAAGAGAAAACATGTTTTCTAATTCAAAAGATAATATAAAACAAAAGACAAGCCCTAGCTATGCAAAACCTTTAATTTTATAATTATAATTATTAAAATTATTATATATAATTAAAATTATTTTTATTTCAGACTCAGACAGATCCATATTAAGCAAGAATTACGTTATAAATTGACTCAAATATATTTTAGTTTACTCTGTATGCATGTACAATAAAGTTATAGAATAACTTTATTGTACATCCATACAGAGTAAACTTCTATTCTATTAAATTGGATTTAGTAAATTACTTTTTGGTATAATCAGCTATATCAGTTATATTAACCATGAGATTCCTGCCAAGTGTTAGCAATATTCTTGAATCGATAAGGAAAATAAGACTTTTGTACTGGCAACACGAAAATACCCAAGATAAAATATCGGCCCGCTCGAGCGAGCAGTCAGTGTTTTTCCACGGTTGAAAAAGGGTAGTCGACATTCACTGCCGCGAAGTCGCAGTTGTTAGTTGCGTGAAAATTTAATTGTGAAGTGCTGCTAAAAGTCCGTATTTTAAGGTAATGCCAATCGTCTACAATGTATATTTTATTTGGGGAAATATCGATCACTTGTATAAATTTATTGAGCTACCTACATAATCGTTTTGCAGATTATTTAAATTATAGTTATGAAAACCTGATCATAAAGTTAATTTTAACCACAGAACCCATTGGCTAATACAAGTAATAGGTAGATCAAATTGATATCTCTTTAGAGTAGTTAAGTTAATAATAACCACTAATAGCCAATGTAAACTGGAAGCTTACATAAATAAACACGGGGTTTATGTCTCTATCAAGTTCTTACTGATACAAAGTCACGCCGGCCGACCAAGGGCCCTACTAACTGCGCTACGACTCGAGACTTTAATTAGTCATTGAAGTAGTGAAATCATTTCAGTTATAGAACATTTTTAAAGTCGCCAATTAAACGAACACTATTCACATGGGGTTTATTTTTCTTAAATTATTGATCTCATTGTAAAAACACTTTTCAATGCTTTTTAAAAAAATGTTTTTATGGATGCATCGACCTGTAGCACTCTGTTTTCTTTTTCAGAAGTAGCTGGTACATTCTATGTTTTCATTTTCTCCCAGTTCAGCATTGAAGGATTTTACACCGCATTGAGGACACTGTGCAGGCTAATTTACATCATCATCCAGTGCTGGATATAGGCCTCCCCTATTATTATTATTATTTCATCCTGATCCGTCTCGCTGCTGGGCAAAGGCCCACCTATCCTCTTTCCACTCTTCATGATCTAAAGCTATAGGTATGTGTTCAGGTATTGCAAAAGAAGTCCATTTCCGCATAAGCCTGCCGAGTAGTCTGACAACCTGCGGAACCCACTGCGTGGTATTCTTGGCCCACAGGTCATCTGGCATGCGACAGACATGTCCGGCCCAGAACCAGGCGTGGGGAGGGGTATGGGTTTCCAAAAAGCCCAGTAGCCACTCGGCCTGCAACCTGCGTCTTTCTGTTACTTGTATATGAGGTCTCCTGTTTACCGTCTGGACCTTGATAAAAAAAATATCGTATTTACGTTAATTACGGTGTGGCATTATAAACAACCAGTGTTCCTTAGTAGGCGCCCAGACGGAATGCTAGAAACCACTCCATTCACCCTTGTTTGTCTGTCAACACAAATATTGAAAATCCATTAGCAACCGCCGTTCGAGCGCAAAAAAGTCGATATTAAAAATAACAAAGAAATCGGAACGCAAAGTTTCCGGCGAGGGGAAGTTTCTGTATATATTTGAGTGCAGGGAAATTAAAATACGACATTTATTTTTATGTATACAGATCTGATGCCTACGGGGATATTGCGAACGTTAATTTAAATGTCGCTCAAGATCAAAGTTTGTAGTCTATAAATAAATAAAAAACAAACTTTGTAAAATAAGATTCGAGGTATTTTAATTTTAGAATTGTAAGATTACTTTTTCAGATTGACGTCGGGAATTTTGATCGTTATTTGCGACATAGAAATAATTTCTTGAATTTGATAAATGTAATTTTTTATTTTATTTTTAATAATTAGCTTGTTTCCCGTTGAATGTCGTCAAGTAAATCAGCGGATGCGTTTTAATTCCACAAAAATAAACTTAACATTACTGAATCAGAAAGATGAAAATTGAAAAAAAATACAGAAAATACAAAAATGGTAAAATAAATAGAAATTGCATTTAATAAATTAAAACAATAAATTATATTTGGTAATAATTTAGGAATTAGTACGGAAAGAGTATATTGGCCCTTTAATCTTTATAGTACGTCAGCATTCACCTCAAATCCCGGTAGAAATAGGTAGAATGCGTTTCGATCTCCTATTGACTAAATTACAAAGCATGCACTAATCAAATTACTGTATTGAAACTTGAATCCTAATCACAGGAATGGTTGAGCATTTGAAGCCATGGAATACGTGGAATTAACAGACATCTCAAATTACTTGCAATCCCAAGACGTCTCAAATTAAAATCCTAACAGTGGCCAAATTTAAAATTTAAATTTGGAATTGTGAACCTATTTTGAGTAACAAGTATTTTTTATTTTGAATAAAATTAATTAAATAAAATAAACCGATTTCAAAACTATCAATTTAAACTAAAATTGTATTCACAAAACGTCACTGGGTAAGTTTGTTTAATTTTCAAACACACTTCACTCATTGACTTTTATTTCTTGATTACTTTCATTGATTGACAAATTTACAAAACAGTGAAATTATCTACTTTCAGTTGAATTTGTATGGAAATATTCATTTTTCATATGCGTTAAACAAACCACTTTTAGCCCATCAAAGTTTATCCTGGATTAATATGTTTTTTTGTGCCGTAAAAGAAACAATTTCTGTAGAAGGCATGTGAAAGCTTGTGGTGACCTGTAGATAGATATAATCATATTGCATTCTGGCAACCCTGTTCAAGTTCCGTCCACTGTTGCTATTGATCCGTATAATTAGATTGTCCCCCGTTGTGCGCCTATCACTGGATATAACCGGATTGCAACTCGACATGCCCACGCGTCGTCTCTCCTGGGATGCAACTAATAATTTACTTATTCTATAGATGTACTACTAATTTAATACGACACCGTAACGATTCTTGGTGTCATTTTCAATTATGAGTTTGAAACTATGTTTTGCGTTAATAATTTCTAAAAATGATTATTATGTATGAAAATTAACTTTAATCAGATTGAAATATTTGTCGAATATTATTGTCTTGAAGATACCCAGATTTATTCTATCAACGTAGGCCCTGCCTCAAAGCGTGCGTCACAATATTTAACCGATAATTAAATAATGTGACGTGATACGCTACGCTACACTCGTGGGGTTAACTTGATTAGGTGTTTTCGAACGATCACCGATGTCAAGCAACGGACGGACCGGTCAGTCTTCGGATGGGTGACCGTGAGTGGCATTTCTTTCTGAAGGCTACCGTGGGTCAGATGCCACGTTAAGTTGTAGGTCCCGATTGTTTATTCTTAAAAAACAGCAATCGTCAAGTCAGGTCAGAGGCCTTTCGGCGGCTTAACAACTTTGACACTAGGGCTGGCCACTCAGTCTATACGAATTTACTTACTTACCGATAGTTTTGCAGGCCAGTTCACTTGTATAACGATGTCAATACATGCGAAAAATGCATTCTTAAAATAATAATAAGAACTCTTTGTATAATTATGTATTCTAGCAAATAAATGACATGATTTGTTTTTTTTTTGATTTGACGCAATGCTCGTGTAACGGGTCTGACTCCATTTCCTTTCAGCAATTACCTTCAACATCGCGATTCATCTACCTATTTGTAGTTATCTTTCGAAACGACCAAACGTCGACTCGATTTGTTGTGATTTCGATTGCTTTTTGGACATGAATATAGAGACATATTTTATATCCAAAAGGTACGTTTCAGTTTCATATTTTTATAGCTCTCATAAATTCACCTAATCATGTGATGAAGTGCAATGATGCCAAGTAATCATCTAGACTAGAATGGTAACTACATTTCAAAAGTTAGATTTCCAATTCGAGGAAAATGGCTAGTCAATGTGTAAGTAAATTATTATATAGGCATATTTAGGGTTCCGTACCTCAATATGAAAAACGGAAATCTTATAGGATCACTTTGTTGTTCGTCTGTCCGTCTGTCCGTCCGTCCGGGTGTCAAGACCTTTATCTCGGGAACGCGTGAAGGTATCGAGTTGAAATTAAAACAATATACGCAGATCTATAGTATCTGCAGAAAGAAAAATAAAGTTTCTAAGTTTTCGTAAAAAAAAGTTACAGCCGAACATATCGTAAAAAACGCACATTTCGACACTCACAAGGGAATCAAACCTATGGGGTACTTCTCGTTGACCTAGAACAATGAAATTTGGCACTAAGCATTGTGTTAGAGTACACATATAGGAAATAATCTGAAAACTGGTCATTTTTTTATCTAATCACAAAAAATTGTGTCTTTATGCAAGGAATGAAGGTCGAAATTTTAAAGTGAATTAACCGTATCATGTGGGGTATCATATGAAAGAGCTTCAGTAGAATAAGCTAAAACAGGTTTTTAAATATTTTTACGATCTATATTTTTCGGTTTATGAAGGAAAATAGAAAAAAATATATAATTTCCCCCTTATATCTACTAGTTTGTACGGAACCCTCGGTGGGTGAGTCTGACTCGCACTTGTCCGGTTTTTTTTTATTCGTAATTTTGAACTATTTTAGGAAACTAATTTCAATATTTATGTGATTGACTACTATTAAAGTCTTCTGTGTTTTGTCTAAAAATTCAACTTTAAACGAATAGTTCAAAGTTTCGATTTTTTTATTCGAAAATAGGCTTGCGCTTGACCGTCAACTCATCTGGTGTTAAGCGACAGTTTCGGTCTACGATGGAGCGCGCTTGCCTAGAAGAAACCTATTCACTCGTGATTTGAAGACACCTAGATTGTATCTATTCGGAAAGACCCATTCAGGAAGCGCATTCGACAATTTGGCGGTACGCACAATGAAAGTGGAGCCAAAGCGTTTCGTACGTGTTTTCGGAATATCAACCATGTAACGATGTCGCTTTTTCGTGTTTTTTCGTGAAATGCCTAACAATTTTCTTTACATACCCCATTGTTGCAGGCAGCAATCATTCATTCGTTATAAATTAATTCTTAAGTTCCATAACCTATGTTACAGCTGCCTCACGAAGTTTGCCTTCACCTAGTGCTAATAAATACAAACCATTATGTCAATATGTAGTCAAAATATTATTTGTTTCTTAACTTTTAAGATTTACTTTCCACTTATAAACATCAAATAGCTATAGAGACTTTGACAAACCGAAACGGTATGGTATTTGATAGTCACCTGACACCAGACGCCGTTTTCGATCTCTAAAATAAAACTTTTGATTGAGATCATATATCGAAACACCTTGAACACAAATGACAAAAGGGCATAACCGT
The DNA here is from genome assembly GCA_947563715.1 of Lycia hirtaria. Taxonomy (NCBI): domain Eukaryota; kingdom Metazoa; phylum Arthropoda; class Insecta; order Lepidoptera; family Geometridae; genus Lycia; species Lycia hirtaria. The sequence continues at coordinate 3,955,103 of OX387379.1, forward strand.
AATCTATGCTTTATAAACCTTGATATAACGTTTACATTTGAAAAATACACTAGAGAAAACGGTAAAAATAAGCTGGTTATACCGAACTTTCTTTTTGATGGATGCTCGCGGTCCTGATTCACGCTAGAATTCACTTTACCCAAAGTTTTTCTTCAACAGCACTCGTTTAACTTTGCCTATTGAATACAGTGTGTTAGAAATAAAGTGCTGTTAAAATAAGCTGATGATAGTACTTGAGAATAATAGCTATTTTTAGGGTACCTCAAAAGGAAAAAAAAACGGAATCCTTACAAGATAATTTGTTGTCAGTCTGTCCGTATGTCAAGAACTTCTATCTCGGGAACGAATGGAGGTATCGAGTTGAAATTAAAACTATAATACGCATATCTGTGGTCCCTTATGACTGTGAAAAAATCAAACATCTTAGTTATTGTAAGAAAGTTACAGCCGTATATGTCGCAGAAAACTGCATACCTAAGTATATCGCCACAAAAGGAATCATAACCTTCCCGTTGACCTATAGTTATAACTATGAAATTTGGCAAGAAGCATTGTCTTATAGTAACACATAGGAAAAGATTCGAAAACTGTACATTTTTAATTTAATCACAAAAACTAGGGTCTTTATGGAAGTAATGAAATTTTAAATGTCACTCATAATTTAAGAATAAATAATAACATAATATGTTATTATTTATTCTAACATATTAACATATAACATATTAAGTTATTATTTATTTTGTATACATGCTAAAAATGGTTTTTAATTATTTTTCGATGTGCAATTTTTGGATTATGACCAAAAATGCAAAAAAAATGATCCCTTTTATCAATGACTAACTTCGCCCGGTGGTTCTCTTATATATGGTTTGTACGGAACCCTTGGTGGGCAAGGCTGACAACATTTTTGGTAATTTTATTTTTTAGTATAAAGTTTACAAAAGTACCGATATAAATGTATCGAGAATGTCTCTAGTACTAAACGTCCGTCGAAACCACGTTAAAAAGAAAATACAGTGAAATCTAGAACCTCAATTATTGAAGTCTATTAAAAATACAAAGTATATCTCCGAGGTAAGATAAAGACCGCTATGATCTTATAATTACAGCTATTCAGATGATTTGCAGGGTTCATGCAGACTGATATGAAGCGAACTAATGAAGCATAAAACAGCGCTGGAGCGCGGTGTGGGATGTAATAGGTCCAATTAATGCATGCGTGGCGAACTGAGCTAACACATCATCCAAACGGTTTTTGGAGTGTAGCTTGCACCCTAATTTATCGTTAGTAATATTAGGAACAAATGAAATACTGATATTAATACTTATATTAATTATTATTAATTAAATACCTACTGTTATACATACTATATTATAGTATGCATGACAGTATTTAATACAATAGAATGCATTTACGAGTTCGCTTGTAATATTGTATATAATAAACGAGCAATTCTTGTATTTATGTATATAATCTGAATCTCGGAAACGGCTCCAACGATTTTAATGAAATTTGGTTTGTAGGTAGAATACGGGACGATAAATCGATCTTGCTGGGTTTAATTTTTAGTGAACCTGGGTTTGCTCGTATTTTCAGTCATAAAAAATCCGAGTGGAGCTCGGTCGCCCAGGTACTTTTTAATTATCCAAACAGTGGATAAACTAAAAAGTTTTATTATCCTATCTCTTTTTACAAGATTACTAGATTATTTGTAGCAAAGAAATTGAAGTAAAATAAAGTTGTAGTAAGTAGTTCGTAAGCAATAACTTACGTTAAATTTGTTATTAAAGTTGGCATATTCATTATCATGTATATCAACTTCGCTGTACATACAAGTTAAATCTTTTCATCGAAACCTTACATCCCTGTGTAAATTGTAAGAGAGTGTTTGTTTTTGTTTATAAGTAGGTAAGTATTTTACCCGATAAGTGTCTACTTGCAAAGAGCTACTGTAAGAAGAAAGTTTTGAAAAATAGTAAACGATTAGCAGTTTATGCATTTTTTGCGACATCTTCGGTTGTAACTTTTTTTTATGAAAAGTTTATGAGAAATTTGATTTTTCTGTTTGCAGCAAGAGACTATGGATCTACGTATATATACGTTTTAATTTTAACTTGGTACCTTTACGCGTTCCCGAGATACAGGTCTTGCCAGGCGGACAGACGGACAACAAAGTGATCCTATAGGGGTTCCATTTTTTCCTTTTGAGGTACGGAACCCTAAAAACTGAGATAAAAAAAAAGTAAGTATTTTTTGATTAGTTTTACAATTTACGAAAAAACTAGCCTATATAAAAGACTACACAATTTATAGAATAGGTACTATTCAATAAGCTAAAACTAAGCTGGAATTCAGTGCGTGATAAAAATTAGACTCGACGCGTAACAATTTCAAATAATGACCTTATGGTATTGAACTATATCTTAATATTTATAAAATTAGCGATCCGTTTTAAACCACTTTGGTTCTATCTTTAAATGCGTCTGTTAATTCGTAAACTGAGTGCCTAAAGATTGTATAATTAATAGGATTTCCTTAGTGATACCGCCCACCAACTAATTTACATTGGGGCCTTAACAATAACAGGGAATGAAGACATGCTTAATAAAGGAAATTAATCTAAAATGACTTTTCTTTTTCTCGACTCGTTTTTCGTAGATAAATTGATTTTGAGCGGCTTACCGAAAACTGGAGAGTGAGTTTTCTAAAGATAGTTTACTTGTTGTACCTTGTTATAACGTACTACATAGGTTCTGAGGTTCTCGTCTCACTACTGACAAGTCACGAGAAGCGAGTAAGCGAGTCTAGTAAAAATAAGATTTGTGGCAACATAAAATACAACTAAGAATATTGTTATTTAAATGAATGTACTGGTGTTTTGTGATACATTTGACTTAATTTCAAAATTATATTATAAAAGCATGTAAAGGTAACAAAGTTTTGTTACCTTTACACGCTCAAACGGCTGAACCGATCGTTATGAAATTTAGTATAGTAGTGTAGTGTGTTTTAGTGTAGTAGTGTGTAGCTTATTATTTCGTGTGTGTAGTTTAGCTGTGAACCTAGAGACGGACATACGCTACTAATCATCATCATCATAATCACCGTTTTTCATAACTATTCGGGTGAAACCGCGAAACGCAGCCAGTTTATAAATAGGAGATTATGGTGAATTTATGTTTTTTAGGTATTTTCCAATTATAATTTCAAAGATTCCTTCAAAGTGCATTTAATGTGATCAGCTCCATACAAACGGATTTATTTTTACTAGACTATAAATGTAGAAACTGAAACTGGTAGGCGAGTAACGAAAAGCGAAGCGACTCAGGCTTAGTAAGATAGATATTAGTATTGGAAAAAGTACTGCTGAGAAACAACCACAAACTTCCACGCTCCCATCACAGAAGCCCACTCAAAACAACTGCAGGTGTTTTGAGTGTGTCGAATCGAGTGTGTATTTTGTTAAGTACGTTCGTCGATTTACACCAATTTCTGAATATTTTTTTTTTTTTTTTTTACGTTGGGCTCTATGGTGGAAGTATTCATTCAAATTAATAGTAGAGAATCTGTCAATGTTCCAAATACACATTCATATTATGTGGCAGTGTAATGAGACATTAATGCCTTATTGACTAAATTACCAACTTAAGGCTCATTTCTTACGACATAATGAAGGACTATTATCGAGCAGGTGATATAAAAATCAACAAAAAAAAAACGATATAACACATTGAGATAGACACAGAACCTATTGAAACAAATTCTACTTTATCAAATTCTGTTTCAAGCAAAAATATACCTCTAAATCAATATCAATTCATTTGATTGGGAGCTACGATATCACAAACATACACACAGATACACACGTCAAACTTATAACACCCCTCGTTTTCCGTTGGGGGTTAATAACCGAATATCATCATCATCTCAGCCATAAGAAGACCACTGCTGGACATAGGCCTCCCCCATGGATTTCCAAAAAGACCGATTGGAAGCGGCTTGCATCCAGCGTCTTCCCGCCACTTGTATGAGGTCATCTGCCCATCTCGTGGCTGGTCTTCCTACGCTGCGCTTGCCGGTACGTGGTCTCAACTCGAGAACCTTTCGGCCCCATCGGCCATCGAACCGAATAACCGAAAATACACGTGCAAAAAACCAAAGTAGCTTTCAATACAAAATTTAAACGGGGCCCAAATAAAATTTGCAAGGGTATAGAACAGACAAAGAACGATGGTTATTGAATTTTCTTTATCCTCTAAATGTAATGAGATTTGCAGAGATGCGTACGCTTTGCCGCTAGAATCCGTCGGACGCCGTACAGAGATTTTACTTTGCTCTTTGGTCATTGTGAAATTAAATTTAGGTACAGGTGCAATTACGCGAAATAATAAAAGTGGCACCTGCATCAGAGAGTTTTCTTTTGCCATCGTTGAATAGAATCATCTACAGAGACAATCACTAATTGGAATGCGAGTGCTAAACTAGAAATTGGCGAATTTGTGGCAACACTGCTGAAGCCATCAAAATAAAGTTTAAGTTGAATGCGAGTGTCTATGAGAGTAAAGTTAATGGCATTAGTGACATGAAATTTTGTGGATCGTCTTCGATGCTGCTAGTTGACATGTGATATCCGGCATTTGTGAATACTTCAAATTAGTTTGTGTGGAACACGCACTGTGGTATTTCAAATTGTAGCGTAAAAAGCTTGTCTTGCAACTTCGAGGTCAGTGAGATACATACCTACACACAAAATAAATATATATTATGTATCAACATACGTAGCAATCTTAGGTTCTCGTGTGTAAAATTTTATATTTACATAATGTGTGTCCTGACATGACAAACGAACACAACATGACGTGCGTAACATGAGATACTTGTTATGTATCTCACTAAAATATTTAAAATAATCAGTCTTTGCTCTGACTACAAATGAAAAGTAAATTTCGTGTTGATAAGCAATTCCACTGAATTTATTGATTGCGTTATCGAAATCGAGTCGAGTTATATCCACATTTCAGCTTTACTGTAATTGAAATACATAAAACTGGAATCAATTCTCGTCAGCTCTGTAGTACGTTCGAAGTTTACGTGCGCACTTGCACAGCAGCGCACATACAAAGCACCAAGCAATGATGTATTATAGGTACATAGATAGATTTTTCTCAGCTCTAAGTGGCAAGCCACAAGTAAGGTAATCGCCCGACTCGTCTTCAGTCGCAACACGTCGGGCAACGCTGTTAGACGCGTGACGTGACTTGTGAACAGTGACAATGCCATTCTGTGTGTTTAGAAAGTGCAACACCGAAACATATAAGGCTGAGATACTAAAAGGCCTTACCTTATGGACCGTAGTCTTAACCTCGAAAGTGCTGAGAACTGAGATTTGACATGCTCTTACTTCATATTTAATGAGTATAACCTCTCTATACCTAAAATCTCATTGGCACCAAGCACTGTAACTGTGGTAGACAATAATAATATATTTGCGGTTGGCTCCCGGCGGCGACAGCGGTGGCATAAAACAACACCGATTGTCAGGCAAGCTTTCGTTTCCACAAGTTCCGCAACCTAATAGAATCAACATTGTGTCTGCTACTCGACACAATGGCTGTGTTATGAATACGTAACGAGACATTAGCCCGCATATGCTGGCACGTTTATTAGCTACACAAATATTATATCGCTAGTGAATTCAAACATAAACTGTAGTACACTTCCCCTAGAGTGTTACTACTTACAGCGCGTCGAGTTATTATAATAATAAATGGATAATAGGATATTAATAAATGGACAAGACCGTGTCGAGACACGCATGTGGTAGGGTTCCGTAGCAATTACGTTCTAATTTTATAATTAAAAAGAAAATTATTTAGTGTGTATTGTTCATTAAGACCACTTAGCAAAAGAGTCAATAACTTAAGTACCACGACTAAATATTTTACTTATTTAACGCTATATCACAGACTGACACATCTGACAGATGTGATTACAGACTTTACCAAAATAATTTTCAGTAAAAAAAAAATATAGTCTACTATTATGGCAAATTATAAATTTCTTCGCTTTGAAATTCAAAGTTATATCTCGCACGTAGGTACATACATATATACATTTGAGAAAAAAAATTATTAACTATATAAACATCAACAAATATACACGATAAGATGGGGTTGAAAAGATATCACCCTTTTTTTCGTGTATGGACTGAGGGCCATTCCTATTTTTAACCGACTTCTAAAAAGAACGAGGTTATCAATTCAGTCTGTATGTTTTTTTTTTGTATGTTTGTTCACCGATTACTCAGCTAATTGTGCATTGATTTTGATGATTATCTTTGTATTTGGTAGATTATACTTCAGAGGTGGTCCCATATAAATTTTATCAAAATAGATGCAGTAATTTGGTTTTTATAACAAAATAACTGGTAAAATATCATCCAAGTGCCTGTAGAAAAGTGAACAGAAAGTCGGGTATATGTGTTGTATTGCATATTTTTAAGTCGGTTTTTTCGGTTTCTTAAACTATAATTATTTACTTTTTAGAAAACTTTACTACTTTATACGGCACTTAACAAAGTACGGTATATTTATTGTAGCTGTTTACAGAACAAAGCTATCTGTCATTTTCATTTACGTCGAGCTAACATGCTAATAATCTCTGGGTAAAATGGCTGCGACATAACGGACAGACAGACACACAGACGGAAATGGCGAATTTATTAGGTTTCCTCGTATTTACTACGGAACCCTAAACATGTAAGGCGTGATTGATTTTACGAGGGAAAGTAACTGTAAATATCGAAGATTAAAAATGTATATTTCAGACTTTGTAGTCGGGTGACTACGAGTACAAAGTTTGTTTTTATTTATTTTTCGGCGCGCGTCTAAACTACTCATCAATGAGGTGTCATTACAGCACAAGAAGTTTACTCATGGGCATGGACCTTCCATATGAATTTAAAAAAATAGTGGCCAAGACCGTGTCGATATACGCATATTGGTATCGGTAGGGGTTTGTTGCTAATGTTATAACCTAAAAAGATCACTTTATTTGAATAAAATATTCTCATATATGTATTAGGTATAACGATAACTATAGTTTAAAAAACTGAAACAACCGACTTCAAAGTACGCTACTTCGTTACTTGTAATATTAGAAAGGATTAGGATACATAAAGTTCATATCATCATGCTCAGTTGGGTAATAATTAAACAAAACGCTTAATTAATCGTCGAAGTAACTCTATTTTCACCTTATAAACATTGGATGAGGAGTAAGAAGGTTTTACTTTTACTAAATCCTTCACGGTTGTAAACTTTTCACCCGCTCGTTTATTTTTTTGTCAAGAATGAGATTAATTGTCATTGAATGTCAAAGGCTTCGTCTTTGAAGATTAGAAAATGTGCAGATACGATAATCCTTAACATTTGACACTTTTGCAAAGAAAAACGTGTCAGTGGAACTCTGCGATTCTATAATCTGACGCATTTCACTCAGAAATACAATGTTTTTTTTTTCATTTTTAGATATTATTCAAAAAGTAATAAAGCAATGTCTATAAAATAATTATAGGACCAACTTAGGAGCTTTCTCTATATGTCCATTCAAGAAACACACAAATTGGTTCACGAATGACGGAGTAATCGGCGAACAAACATACAAAAAAAAACATACGGACCGAATTGATAACTTCCTTCTTTTTGGAAGTCGGTTAAAAACTGTCGACTGACGAGGTTGTTTTAAATCGATATTGTAATTAGGCGTACAGGTCGCCTTGATACAGGTGTGCCTAGTAAGGCAACCGGTAGATATAGCTGTTTTTAACCGACTTCCAAAAAGAAGGAGGTTACCAATTCGATCCGTATGTTTTTTTTGTATGTTTGTTCACCGATTACTCCGTTATTTGGAGTACTCGGACTACATAAAACGCAATTTCATTTACATGGATGAAATATTTTTCCAATTATTTATATTATTTTAAAACCAAACTACTGAACCGATTTTGATGAAATTAATCTGAAAATATATCCTTTATTTTCCATGGGATCAATCTGAAAATATATCCTTACAAATAAAAAAAAAACTTACCAAATCGGTTAAAATGACGGAGATATCAGGTATGAAACATAGACAAAAAATTCAACGGTATCGGCTTCCTCCTTTATTGAAGTTGCTAAAAAAAAAGAAAATTACTACCCTTCGCAGTCAGGTGAAAATGAAGTTATCTCACTATAAGGTTTCTGTGGCCTGAGGTTCCTCACCTGCCCGTGTCCTAATTTAACTGCTGTTAAAGGGATCGCTGCCTAAACCACTGTACACTCACAAATACAATTAAATTAATGCTAAGAGGCTTATTGTTCTGAATTTGATTATTTTAATGTTTAAGCGATAGAACTTGATGTGGGTATTTTGTTTAGTGTTTAATTTTACAAGCTTTTGATCACTTTCAACTCTCCCGTTGTCTGTCACGATTTGCAAGTTATACTCGTACTTGACCCACTTCCACATTTTCGATTGAGTTGAAATTTTACTTGCTTGTAAATCGGATGACAACACAATATTTTTGTACAATCAAAAAATGAAAAAAAATGTACTGTAATGTATGTATGTACCTACCTAGTCAGTCAAAGTTATTTATTGGTAAAATCAATTTACACGTCATACATAATTAAGAATCTTGTACACAATAGTACACACTAAAATAAATGATTATTGTACATACATTTATAATTAAAATATCAATGATAAAATATCAATGTGTTATAATATCAGAATTCAGAATGTCATAATTATTGTATCTGGTTTCATATTTAAATATGATAGTCCATGAATTAAAATGTCACAATTTATCATTATTATTCTGTGCTATCTCTGTCACTATCTACTATTTATGAACTCATCGTAGTCATAAAACGTTTGGTCAATAAGCCAGCGCTTTAGTCTGCTTTTAAAGCTACTTACACTCGGAACGGTTGTGACCTTATCCGGTAATGTCCTCCTAAATCTGTTATTAGGGTTCCGTACCTCAAAAGGAAAAAAACGGAACCCATATTGGATCACTTTGTTGTACGTCTGTCCGTCTGTCAAGACTTCCATCTCAGGAGCACGTAAGGGTATCGAGTTGAAATTAAAACCATATATGCAGATCTGTAGTTTCTTGCAGCTGTAAAAAATCAAACTTCTCGGTTATCGTAAAAAAAATGTTACACCCCTATACGGGCACACATATACATTGCGACATAATATATGTCGCATATTTCGACACTCACAAAGGAATCAAAACCCCGTACTTCCCGTTAACGTAGAACTATGAAATACGGTCAAAAAATACGGTCTTTATGCAAGGAGGATCCAAATTTTTTATTGAGTTAACCGTATCATGTGGGGTATCATAATTATGAAAAAACTTCATTAGCACAAGCTAAAACTGGGTTTTAATTATTTATACGATGTGTAAATTTCGGATTACGAACAAAAAGTTAAAAAAAAAACACTTATCAATGACTAACTTCGCCCGGTACTTTTTTTATATAGGTAGTTTGTATGGAATCCTCGGTGGGCGAGTCTGACTCGCACTTGTCCGGTTTTTTCGTTTTTAATTTTACCTTATATCCGTACTTTATCACAAGTTTTCCACTCCCACGGACTTAGAATAGGCGCCAAAAAAACCCAAACACAAACTACTCCAAGATTTATACCAATAGTAATACAGACAATAGTAAACAACAATAGGCAAGTAGAATTGAACGTCAAAGTGAATAAAATATGTACGAAATGCGGAGGGGGCCTTTTGTGACGACAAATTATACGGGTTTCTATTTACTAGGATGGATCTTATAAATAACGTACTTTATCCAATTCTCTCTGGTTCTACCTGAATGCGGCGGGGTGTATTGAATTGCGATATAGGTATGACAAATTGGGGCCAGTTTGGGAACTTTAAAACTAAAATGTAGGGGTTTTGGCGAATGCGATTTACTTGACAATGAAAGGATACAAGTGTGCATTTGTGAATACGCAGTTTTAGATTTGTAGTTAGATTTTCACTGGGCTAGACGTACTCAGTTAAGATGTGTCCGCAATTTAAAAGTATCTGTAGCCTTCGGGATGGTTGAAAAATGTTAAGCTCGCGTCAGATCGTCAGATCGTAAGACGGACAGTCAGAAACATGTTCTAACGTTCTGAATTTAAAGTTAATTATTGTATGTACAAGTTTGTCCTTCTAGCATGACGTCATTATTTTAGTCAGAAACCTATTCTAACGTTCTGCATTTAAAGTTCATTATTGTATGTACAAGTTTGTCCTTCTAGCATGACGTCATTTCGTTGCACCGAATGCTTATATTCGACACATGCACGTAAGACTCGTTAGCTTAATAGGTTAGAGCACCGATATAAATTTCAATTTGTCAATCGGAGGGCGGAGGTTCAAATCCTTCACTAGTCAGTCATTTTGCTATTTTATTTTTTAGTTTTCACTTCTGCCGGCACTCCCGGAGTGCAATGTCCCGGAGTGACATGTTACATGCAGTTAGGGAAAAGAAAGTCCAAAACAAATATTATGAGTACAGAAACCTTTACCTGTCGTCTTTGTTCAGGGAACCTAAATAACACTAAACGACAAAAAACACATTCATTAATTTATTAGAGTTTATAGAGCTTTTTATATTATGCGTTCTTCGTTTTTTTTTTTATCGTACAAATTTTATTAAAGGGAAACCACAACCAAAATTACGATCAACATTACGACGACAGCAAAAAAGAGACTGACAGTGGTAACCAAATGAATCGGAAAAAATGGCCATGGGAATGTGTCCAAAACGTGTTCCAATTTCACGAAATCACGGCTACGTAGTGGAATGTCTCCAATTCATATGCAAAGGCTTGGTTTACGGTCCCGGTCGGTATCAGTGGCGGAGACGGAATGTGTGGATAGGGCCTGTGCGGGCGAGGCTGTAACAAGGTATTTAAGCAGAACTTACGAGTGGCCCCCGCGCCAATGGCCGTTGTAAATAACGCTGTATCTGTGAAGCGCCGCCGCGCGCCTGCCAAATTGCTTGGCAGCCTCCTCAGACTTCCTCTTTGAATAATATTATAACGAATACAACAAAGCAAAAATAAAACTTATTACATTCCCGAATTGTATGGTTATTTGCACAAAGTTGTGTTGCACTCGATTCTCAAATGTACTAAGTAACTGCATGTTAATTATTTTTATGTGCAAATAGGTTTGAGCTTGACCGCCAACTCGCCTTATGTTAAGCGAAGTTGCGGTCTACGGAGAAATTACTTACCTATATTGTTTTTTTTTCCAAAAACTAGGGTATATTTTTCGGATGCTATATACACCCGCAAACATACATGTACGCATAATTAATCATTATTGTCATCAAACTGTTCTAGTCCAAAGCCCCCTCGTCAGCTTTCCGTTTTCAGCAGCTGTTCATTGTTTTTTTTTTTTAAATAGCACTGTTTTATGATAAAATCCCTCTTCGCGCATTGTTAGTTGAGAGATATTACTCTAAGCGATAAAGCTACTTAGCCGATAAGCCGCTATACCCTGTACCTATAGCTTAGTTACTGGTACGCACTTGAGCCTTTTTTATGATTTAAAATTAATTATACCTGTATAAAATACAGGTATAGTTAGTTTTTTTTATTATTATTTATATCTGTATAAAATACAGGTACCTATAATTAATTTTAAATCATAAAAAATCCACGACAGCGAAGAAAACTAATGAAGAATGCTTTCGAAAGATCATCTCTGAAAGAATATTTAACGTCAACCTCAGAAACCAACAAGATATCAGACAGGATATTAGAATTCGGTACTTATTTATTGTTTAATTAATTTTAGTAAAGTTATTCTAGGCAATAAATTTGAATATGGAATACCTACTTGAATATTGTTTAAAAGAAACAATGAATATTGTAACAACACAAATAAAGTACATATCTGATTGTATGCAAAACTATGATGTTAATTTAATTTTATAATATATCTATATATACAATATTCTACCAGCTACAAGATCATCTGTCCGATGACCTCATACAAGTGGCGGGCTAGTTTTGTTTTGTTTAATTTTTCGGCATAATGTCTCTCTCCTAAAATAGTAAATAGTACTTATAGTAGTTTCATCCTAAATAGTATTTAGATAGTAGTTTTTTCCTTTTCAGTTAATTAGATTGTTTTGAAGTCGATTTTTTTATTACATTTATGAGTTCTTATTATCTGCCTTTATAGATAGTAAATATTTTATTTTTATCATTCCTTAACTAAAGTAATAACAGGTTATTACAAAATTAATTAAGTACATAAATATATAACGGAGCGGTATATCTGAGTCGTAAAAGTGCACATTAAATGAATAGATTGAGACGCACTAGTTCTGGTCTCATAACGAACATATATTCATTTGCAGTGACTCTCAAAGTATGTATACCCGTCCTGTCCAGTCACATATCATCATTATTTTCTCAGCCACAAGAATCCCCATGTACTTGACCCAAACAGACCTGATGGAAGCGGCTTTCATCCAACGTCTTCCTGCCAATTGTAACATACAAGTTGTCTGTCTACCTTGTGGCTGGTCTTCCTACGCTGCGCGTGCAAGTTCGTGGTCTACGCTCGAGAACTTTTCGGCTCTATCGGCCATCAGTTCTATGTGCTATGTGCTTTGATCACTGCTACTTCAAGTTGCTAATCTGCTGTGCTATCTCGATGGATTTATAAGGTCGGTCACGGTTGATATATTTTTTAAAATGAAAAATTACTATAAATAGAAAACTGGCAAGGTCAATGGTGGCAGCTTCAGAAACACTACTTAGGTACAGAAGCACCAGTCTATTAATATTCACTTCTAGTTAAGGACTTTTCAAAACTACCCCACTCTCCCCTGCCTAGAGCACGTTCTCAGACGGAGCTCTGATTACTGGAAAACTTTTTAAGTAAGTTATATAATGAAAAGAAAACAAAATCCCCGACTGCAAAATATAGCCACACTTAACAAGTACTCAACACTCACTCTAAATTATCCCTTTATTTTATACGAACGCCATATTCAAATAATGGCCTAAGTCACTCCAACGTTTAAAGGAAACACCTACATCTACGAGTACATCTACACCTCATCTACTATTGAAATTCCTCAAACAGTTTAGGCTTTGTTGCCAAATCATGCAGATTCGATGCAGTCTCATCCAAATGTTTTACTTTCCGTAGGAAACTGATAGAACTGCGTTTTTTTTAATTAGGTATCTAATTAAACTGCTTTAATCGACATCCATGGGCGTATATAAGGGGGGGGGGGGGGGGGGGGTCCAGGGGGTCCGGACCCCCCCCCCCATGGCGTTGGCCGAAAAAAAAATTAAGTGCTGTCAAAATTCCGGAATAGGTATCGCACTCATGTTACAAAATATATATAAAAACCTGATGTGCGGTAATGTGTGAGCATTACTACAGCTTAGCTAAAGAGATGCAGTATGACCCATGTTCGTCTTTCGCCCGCACATACTACAAACGCGTATATCAAATGGAAACTATATATTTTTACCCGATTGCGTAAGAAGGAGGCTAATGTTTTTCGAGTGTATGTTTGTATGTAACATACATACATACAAACCCATGTATGTTTCTATATGACAGCCTGAACGCCTTGACAGATTTTGATGTGCGAGGTTGATGTGTCATTACAGTCGTCTTCGTTTCCAAAGTGTCATAAATAGGCTATATTTTTTGTAATCATAATACATCTCTTTCAAAAATAAAAATAAAACGTTTTTTCGTAATCACTAACGCACTATTTCGTAATAAACAAGTGTTTTTTTGAATTATTCTAAAGAATGCGCGTTTATAATCTTTTACAGCAATTTTACGCATACTTTCTCACAAAAAACGTACACTCAACAGCGTATTAAAAGTATCAAAATCGTAAGTTAGACTGCAAAAAACTTCTTTTCTGCTGTCGGTTATTTTTTTTTATATTCATACTTTTTAAGAAACCCTAACTCCGTCTCTGTCATATCTATACAAATTGAGAGAGATGGAGATATAGTTTCCAGGCCGATTCCGAATCCGACAAGTTGTGAACAAGGCCGTAAGCAGGGGGGGCTTAGGGGTTTGAACCCTACATCCTTGCTCTTTTTTAAAGTTTACTTAATTTGCTTCAATATTATTCGCGCGCCAAAGCGAAGCGATCGCTCGCGCATTCCCATATTTTTGAAGATATAAAACGACTGAATGAACTTATAAAAAGATCTTCCTTCGTAAAACTAGAAAATAATATCGCTAAATATCAGGCGAGTTGGAGATCAGTCGTAGATCTATCTTACGTAAAAAAAAACACAAATATTCCATGAAAAATTCAATTCGATCCAAGCCAATTTTACATAAAAAAATATTTTTGCGTTAATAATTTCGAAAAGATCGAACAAGACTCTTAAAGTGCCGTGCTTAAATTTGAAATCAATGCATTCAAATGGTTATATTTATATTTTTTGATAGCGTAAGTCAGTCTTACTCATCCAGTCGGATATTTCATTTTTTTAAACACTTTTATACTTGTTTGGTTCATCTGGGCCACTTTCTAACACGATCAATGAATTAAATTATTTCCAAGATTTAATTTTAAAAACCTTAAAAAATTTCGCGCTCGCTTCGCTCGCGCATTATTAGGTACTACTTTGTCATGGAAATACTGCGGGCTCACTAATACGACAAATAAATCATATTACTATAAAAACACTACTAAAATGTTCGCGCTCGCTTCGCTCGCGTATGCTTATTATCTATGTTTTTGTTTACTTAAGTCATGCAAATGCTGAGCGCTCGTTAAAACGGGTGAAGTCATAGGGTACCTCTAGTTTAATATGAATTAATATTGTTCCGACGTTACATTTACACTTTATTTACAGTTATATGTTTGCCCGTAATTTTATTTTCGTGTATTTAAATGTTTATAACTTATAATTATATAAAGATTATAATTTTGAAGGGGAAGTCGAATTGCCGTGCGGCAACCCCGATGGGGTGTGCCTATTGGGTTGAACTGGTTGACTATTTGGAGAGAATCTAACCGGTCTTCTACCAGACCTGGGGGTTCCTCGACCTCGCCGGCGAGGTCGGTGTGTCGTGTTTGTGTTCCTTTGGTAACCGACGCCTATACCAAAAACTGAGTATTTCCTGTTGCCTGGGGCTGTCGGATCGGGTGACCTCAACGCAGCAGCCGTGACTGCTGCGATGGGGTCATCCGGGTGCCCAAGATGTTTCTTGGGCGGCGCCGGAGGGGAGGAGGGTCAGTCGTGTCTGTTGAGTAGTTGGATACTTGAACTACAAGTGGGTTGGGATGATGGGGGGCCGCGTCAAAGTAACGGCGGGAAGAATAAAGAGGCAAATAGTAGTATATTTTTATAAATTTTTGTACCCGTGGACCCCCCCCATGAGAAAGCTATAGCTACGGCCATGTCGACATCCCAATTAATTTTTAGGGTTCCATACCTCAAAAGAAAAAAAACGGAACCCTTACTCCCCGTTGACCTAAACTATGAAATTTAGCAAGAAGCATTGTGATAGCAAGTACACATAAAGAAAATCCAAAAACCGGACATTTTAATTTAATCACAAAAAAATAGTGTCTTTATGCAAGGAATGAGGGTCCAAATTTTAAAGTGAATTAACCGTATCATGTGGGGTATCATATTATGAAAGAGCATATATAGTTAGCATAAGTTTAAACAGGTTTTTAAATATTTTTACGATATATTTTTCGGTATAAGAAGGATAATATAAAAAAAAAATATGATTTCCCCCTTTTATCTACTAGTTTGTACGGAACCCTCGGTGGGCGAGTCTGACTAGCACATGTCTGGTTTTATTTTATTATATATTCGGAATCAGCATTTTTTTCTGCGTCGTTCTGTAATTTTGAAAGTTGTTTGGCTCTTAGTTTTTGCATAGGTATTGTAGGTTACAACTGTTCCGTTTTTTACCGTTTACATAGTATGTAGATTGAGTAACTCGCCTTAAGTTGCGATGGTGTGGTCATGGATGGAGTTCGTTGATCTTGAAGATCTATTCACACTAGCCTTGAATGATTCCAAGATAGGTACAGCATTGTAGCTGTCAGAAAACAGAGGCGGCCAAGAATTACATTCCTGTGCGGTACACATCAATAACGTGGATCGAAATCGTAGGGTACGAATTATTGAAATATTTAAATTAATTAATTATTAAATTATTTTTGTTATTATTAAATATAATTATTAAATTATGTTTTGTCGGCCCTGTTTGTACAAACTGTCCCACTGCTGGGCGCGGGCCATCTTCTCATTATGAGAAGGGATATGATATTCTATTGAATTATTGATTTATGAGAAATTAGTAAGTAGATGTGTTTTTTTTGTGACTTTTTGCTAGCCCTGTGGTGGAATGGGGTAGGTGGAAAAAGGTCGTGAATATGCTAAATAGACTTAACCGCCTCGACGCTGCTCAAGACTAAGTAACTTCTGAGCAATATTCAGAACTCGGGTAAATACACATTTTTATTAGATTTTAAAGCTACTATTTTAGCACGATTCATTCGTTGATAACAGTGAATATCGTTTCAGAAGAATCTCCCGAAAACCTCCCCCCCCCCCTCCACCACTCCCTCCCCTCCGCAAGTCTGTCATCCTTTCTCACTCGATCTCATTACTAGAGCTCTGTGAACTACATACTAATTTGTGCAGAAAGAGAACTCACAACATTCTATTCGAGGTAGCTTACTACCCTACGCCTACATGGCGTACCGGCCATGAGCCTCTCCGTCATTGCGACCCTCTGCGACGACGTGGTTCTATTTATTGTAACTTTTACAGTATCGCCAAGCCCCAAGTACAGCGTTCAGAGAATTTCATTTGAGAACTTGTTTCCGTTCTAGACTAGACAAGTAATTATCATTTTCATTAAGTAAGTTCTTAAACGACCGTAAACGACCATCATGAAAAAATTATCACACTAAACATAATTTTCTGAATGGAGATAAAAAACGATATAAGCGGCCTCCCGTGAGAGCCATTCTCAATAATTTAACGAGCTCTTTATGCAACCTTCTCGCTACAAACACATGCAAAACATAGGGCGTTAAGAGAAAATTTATGTTGTGGTTCGAACGTGTCTGGTTTAATCCAAGGCGAGATTCCTGGAAGCCGCACAATCTAAGTAATCCGAGCCTGTTAGAACTTTAATTTCCATTATTCCTTCATGGCATTTCTCCAGCCTTTCTAATCCGCTCCCACGCGGAAACCATTCCCGTTGCCTTTGTAACTGGCTAACTTTGCCTTTTAAAAAGTTCAGAATGAAACTTAAGAAATCCTCCTCAAAACTATTATTTCAGGGGTCATTTTGAGAGGATCAAGAACAGCAATCTTTTGTTGCGACTTTAGACTTTTTTTAGTTTGAAGATATTTCGGTATTCTCAGATTTGTTATACGTAGGCTGATTTTTATTTATTTTTCTGCTGTAAATAGGGAATATGCATGATTTATTTTTGTTTAATCATATAAAGGCTAACCGTAAATAGATCCATCCCACAAAAACAAAATTAAAATACCTTCAAAAATAATAAAGTTACAAACATTTTTTAAATTCATGTTAGATAGAGAGCACACGTTAGCGAACGATGACGTCACAAACAACGATTCACCACTAATTGTTGTTTGCGAGAGAAGTACAGAGCATCCCTCCTTCCCCTAAAACTTTAAATATTTATATTTTGGAAGTTTATTAGCCGATTGAAATATTTTTTTGAATATGTATTAAATTTTAGTATGTTATCAATTAAAACTATTATTCATATGAAATAAAATTCATGTGTGTTGCCTATTATCGATTATAATAAGAACTATCTTAAAAAAATAGGAGAGTTACAATTGATTACACTTTTATGAAGGTTCAGAAGGTGAATAACCAATTTGAATAATTTCTTGAGGATTTCTATATATATGATACAATACTATATATTCACGTTACACACAGAGTATTTACACTTAGAGTGATACTTTCATTTAAAATTCCTGTCACAGCAGAAGCTTAAATATAAATCCGGCAAAGTACGAGTTTCACTAGCACATGAAGCTTCCTATGCATGACGCTTAATACATGAACATTAGCACTGACGCCAGGACTATTTACTCAACAATATGTGTTTTATATCAAAGAATATTTGTAACTCCACATATTTTCTACATTAGAAAAAGCCTGAAATAGCGTTTAGATATGAAGTTCACATAAGTAAGTGTTACGGGTGTCAGACCTACTATATTATACCTAAGAGATTTTAACTTCTTCACAATCATTTCTTTTTTTTCCGCTTGCTCTTGACTAATTTTTATTATTTGTAGATTTACATCAAAGTAAACCCAACAATCTTACCAATTTTGAGACTTGTATCTATTACCATTCAAAAGAAACAGCCGTTTAAGTTTAGGACAAACAGACTCTGTAGCCTCACGAATAAGCTTCCGCACCCTTTGTACGGAAGCGTAAAAACGTGTGCATGACCATGACGTAGTTACTTTTTTGCCTAATATGTGCTTGACATGCACATAAGCAAGGGCGTCGCCAAGGGGGGACAGAGGGGACAGCTGCCCCCCCTGTACCTGTATAAGTGCTCAAATGATATTAGTAAGTAAAATTGTTCCAAATGTTGCTTTGTTAAAAGGCTTGTTAAAAGTTGCTACACTGTTCTAGAGGTGACTCGCATTCTAAGCCTATTACTTCTAAGGCGTTATATATATTAAGTGAAACATCAGTCTAAAGATTTGCATGAAGCGGCAATCTGCTACATATAACTACAACGCTTGTCTGAATGATGAATTACAGTTATTACAGCTCCATCAGCAGCGAGAACGAGGCGTGTTGGGAGATCGTCGAGTAATCACAAACAAACGTCCCTTGTTCGACGATATTGCTTTGTCAATTGTTCTGGCGCGTTAAACGGTTCTCCTTGCGCGCGTTCTCGCATTAATCACGGAGTTGTTTCTCAGTAGACCAAGTGTTTACATCAATGGAATCTTATTTATCTATCTCTGTAATAATATTTAGATAACAAATATAATATATAATAGCGTTTCATCAGTTTTTAGTCAACAATTTCAATATCTTGAAAATAGGCGAACTGGAATTTTCTATACAAACGTGAAAACGTTTTTAAAATTGCTCCCATACTGGATGTCACGCCAGAGTTTGAGAAAAAATAGCAATGTAACGCAAACATGTAATTTTTCGTCATTCTGCTTCTATTATAAATGTTCATACTCATAATAATTTTGTAAGCAACACCCAATGAGGGTATTATGTCATGTCGCTTCATAGTAAAGAAGCATTTATAGTTGTAATACCTATATTGTAGGGTACTTCTCTACCACCCACATAATCGCTTAACATCAGGTGAGTTGGCGATGAAGCGCGAAAATACCATGTATTAAAAAAATAGTTGTCTGTATAGTCGGTTTACAGACGATAATTTTACGTGATAACGATACGTCACAAGCCGAACGCATAGCCGAATCGTGCCTCTCTATCGCTTGTTCCGCGCTCTCGCTTGCACGCTCGGCTCAGGCGGAACGTGACACTTTTTCGTGTGTGCAACCGGCGTTCATCGATTTATAAGACGTTATCACGTCAAAATATACTAACATTTTTTGAACGGTCTCTAATATCGAAGAAGAATACTACCTTGCATGGATTTGCTTGTTATACCTAGGTACCTAAAGGTTAACATGCAAATCTCATCTCATTAATCACAACGAACACAAAAATATATCCAGCGCAGCCATGAAAACCGCCGACTGGTATAATCCTAAATAAATCCGGATTAAATTTTAGGGAAATTTTGTTTTGGTTGTTCGACTCGTTATTTGTATGATTAGACCGAGCTCCAGCCTCTTGTTGGCTGCGGGCATCACTTTATACTCTCTCTCCTCGTTAAAAGAGATTTTACTGATCCTTCCGCCGGTCTATAAAGTCGATTTTAATTACTTAGATGTTTTGAGGAATAATAAAGGTAAACACTGGATTAAATGTACCATTTGGAGTTTTGGCCTGAACGCGAAAAATTCAAGTAATAATAATTTGTATTTTAGGTAAAATAAAATAGAAAAACATATATTTTCATGTCGTTTTTCTAAAACTACATAGAAAGTTATATGTTATTACAGTGACTAATAACCGAACGAGGTTATTATACTCAATACGAACCAGTCTTAGTAAGACTGGCTCTAAGACTAGACTGGTAAGACTGTAGTTTTCCCGAAATTTCGAGTTATGATCATAATCATAGCTCGAAATTTCGGGAAAAACAACTGTTCCGCTGAAATAATATGTTTTTAAGTTTTATTAGTAAGTATATTATTTTATTAATAATACAACATACACATTAAATGTTTGGAGCTGATTTATTTCTTTTTGTTTTGTTTTATTCTGTACGTTAGTAAAAATTCTTTTATCAACTTACCGTCTTACCTATAAACGCATGTTAAAATCTTATTCACTGAATAAGGAGTTGTCACTTTCTGTCAGACGGGAACGGTCGCGCACGAAAACGGGACAAAACACTGTTCAACTAAAATGCGCTTATTCAGCGTTTACAAGTAAGACGGCTAGTGCAGGTCATCGCAATAACTCTGTAGTTATCGCCATTTTACTAAGTCTGATTAGGACTCGAGCGTGACTTACCTATTTTAATTGACACTGAAGCCAATTCTGTTACATGCTCACAAAAACTTAAGATTAAATTGACATAAGTATTTAGAACTCATGTGAACTTCTTTTTACTAACGTGGTTAGAAAATATATACTGTGAATTTAGTTTGTTTCAGTGAGCATGCAACAGTGATTCCCATTGATTGTGATTAAGACATTTTTGACATTGTGTAAAGGAAAAAACTAAGAATAAACAATAACAGATATTTGTAAGCCCTAGTAACCAGTTGCCGCAAAACTTCACAATGCCTACATTCGACATAAACAGATTCAGTTATCAGACGAGTTGTCAAATAATCTTTCGAAATTTTGATAAAGTGTCTTTAAAAAAAAACTGGGAAATGATATTCGGTATTTCACAAGTCGGATTATAAATAGGTTACCATGGACAATAGTACTGTAAGTGAATAATGTTCATTTAAATACACACATGCATACTTTTTCACAAAAACATATACTAAACATCATAAATCATGTGTAACATAAGCGTAAGTTACACTACAACAGTCGCTCTTATGAAGAGTATTTTATAGATATATACATACTGTTATGCGGACCGCTCGAAACACATTACCTTCTTTTGGCGGTCGGATAGTTACAATATGTTTAGATCCGTTCAGTATACCAAAAGCCTTCTATTCCATAATAATAGTGGTAGGTAAACAGGTCTTTTTTTGTATATGCAAGTGCCCTTATTAACTACAACAAAACCCTAAACAAAGTACACATTCTTAAATAACTAAACTATTACACAATAATTATAGTTTAAAAAACTGAAGCAACCGACTTCTCATGGATGCCATTGTCAGAACTGGACCACACGGGATGCACCAGCTTTCAAATAAAAAAAGAATCGTCAAAATCGGTTCACCCAGTCGAAAGTTATCAGGTAAGAAACATAAAAACACACTCGAATTAAGAACCTCCTCCTTTTTTGAAGTCGGTTGAAAAGCATATCGATCACCTTAGATCGATGAAGGTCTAAAAAAATCCACCCACTAAAACCCACTACCAATAACTGGTAGTGGGTTTAAGCAAGTGGATTTATTGACAGCATACCCTTCATTGCCACGTAGAATATCAATGCTTATGCGTAGGACCAGTATGCACCAGCATTTTGGTCACGCATTACAATGTATTGACATCGTAATAGTCTCGTCAAAATCGTACTATAAAGTTACCCTCCTTAGTCTAGGATACTAAATGAAGTCTGTTTTAGTGCGGCTATAAAAAGATAGTTTCTGTACATAATTAAAAAGTTTTAATAAGAAACCTCAGCGTAAAACTTGTTAAGATTGCCACTTAACTTATTGAGTTGAATCGCTAGAATTGGTAAGAGACTAGTATTCAATAGAAACTAAATTCAAATTCAAATTTATTCATCTTGTGGGCCTAGGTTACATGGTAAGTTGGTATAATTTGATAGAATTTGTCCTCCAGGTCCTGCTTTCTATGAAAGCCAGTAAGAGTTCCATATTTGTTTATTTTAAGTGTTATTTTTTAAATATGTTGGTATGCGGTCCTTTGTTGTGTGTAACAAACAAAGATATTATAAGACAAGCTATGTGTTTGAAGTGAATCTTCAATAATGGCTTTTGTTTGACATAGTCCGAGTATGATAAATAAAAAATATATATGTGTAGTATACTACATATGTATATATATATATATATATATATATATATACATATATATATATATATATATATATATATATTGGTTTATAGATTGGTTTTTAAACGTAAAACTTAGATCTATTTTGAGCTGGGATTGAAAAACGATTCAAATTAAATTAATATTTAAAATATGAGATCATCTGCTACAAAAAAAAAAAGAAATCATGTAACCCAGAAAAAAGTTATGCTGTCAACCAAAAACAAACAAGTGTTGTAGTCACTCAAAAAAGAAAAGAAAAGAACAAATTTAAGCGGCTTTTTTTGTCGGGAATGTCATAGAAACATGTTGTTGCTCTGTTTTATTTTCGTAAGCTTGTGTTACTTTGAATATTAATGCGATAAAAATGGTGGTGTTTTATTCATTAAGTGTTCGATCAAATGTGGGCAAATGAAATAAAGCAGTGAAACGTGTCATTTTACGTTATCGGCAAAACTCCATAGAAGCTTCTAGTAAAGTCGCCAAAACTTTACTGAGAAAAGACTCAAATTTGAAAATGACTATTTACGTGACTTAGACTGTGACTAGAACATTATATAACTTGTATTATTCAAAATATTTCAATACTTGATACTGGCAATCGCTAATCGCGGTGTTCAACACAAAAAAGAAGAAGGAGAAAAGCGTCGACTTGAGTAGCCACCCGTTCGCCAACTAAACTATAATAATACGCTGTCTAGAAAGTTGGCACGGCTTGGTCGCGGTTAGAGCTCCTTAAAGTTAGCTCCACGCAAAATGGAACATTGCACGACGTTTTAAAAGAAATGTTTCAAGTTTTAATGGCGAGCACTGGATGTTTAATATTCAATCAGTGCGGGGTCGCATTGTGGCTCTTCCCGCCACTCCACGTTGAGTGGGGTAATAAAGTAATAAATAAACAAGTAGGCTGACGCCGGAGGCTGCGGCCCGCGTCCTGCGCCCTCCTGATCCGATGTCACACAGTTTATTAACACCACATACTGGTATTTATTGAACGATGCACTTACATTTGCAACTTAGCTCCTAATAAGTCTATTCGACATTATGCTAGTAACGAGATCAAATAGAAATAGAATTCGAACAGCCTGAATAGGTTCTTGGCTGAGCTTGGCTAATATTAATAAGTATTATTGAATTTTTCAATAGCAACGGAATTCTATTCTAATCTACGTTGATAATTTCAATTTTTACTTAGGGTATCCTTTTTTAAACCGACAGGGGGTTATTGTAGTTATAATTATAAGCAAATTTTACTAATATATTAACTCTAATATTTTGAAAAAACTCGGTAGTTCCATGCGTAGTCTTGGAGGTCAATAAATTATTTTTAAAAGACATCCATTATTCTTTTCGCAAGGAGTTATTTCCGTAATAAAAATTGTTTAATCCTCCTTTTAGCTTATAGATTATATTATCGTAATAAACCCTGTATAATAAAAGCTTAGAAGTATCGTATACAATTTTTGGTAACATCAAATTTATTTTGAAACTGTCCACCAGAACCACATGGTCTTTCATACAACTTTATTTTTTACTAGAACAAATAAAACATCTGTCTGTCATATAGCAAATTTTTGATACAATAACGTTGATTGTAAATTTTTGAGCCATGCAACCGAACCAATTAAAATGCACGAAAACCTGCAGCTTCTTTGTTTTCTGATACATTATAATCTGGGTTTCCTATAAATTAGCTCATAGACATCTATGAGCTAATTTATAGACATAGACATAAATTTACTGTAACAAAACATATAACAGAGAATAAAAGTTATACACACAAAATAGGTTATAATGTTTTTGTCACAATTCGGCCCCAACTCAGCATAATGCTAGTTGTAAACAACCAGTGCTGGTCTTCCGCTGACATCTGTAGGTATCTACAGGTGCCAGTGGAAGACCTGCGCTGGTGAGGTATTTAGTATAATTGTCGCTTGTCGCTGTCGATTGTAGAAAACAAAGAAATTTCATAACATTTTTTGCGATAAAAACAAGGGTGTATATTGCAGTCCGCCGTCGCTTTTGTATCAGGCCACACCACGCCTTGACCCCATTCCTAAGAAGACTAACGAGGCATTCGATGGAGGCTCTAATTATTTCGCTCGCGACCTGTCCCTGTAATTACACACGGTGCGAACGTGATTCTCATTCTAAATTACCAACACTAGTTTAACATCTTAGATATGCATATAGTGCATACATTTATATAAAAAATTAGTTTAACTACAAGTACTGAATTTCGATATAATTTTAATTACAATATCGTCATCTTCATCTCAGCCATAAGAAGCTTTCTGCTGGACATTAGGTCTCTTCTATGGACTTCTAAAAAGACCGATTGGAAGCGGCTTGCACCCAGCTTCTTCCTGCTATTCGCACGAGAAAAAAATTTCTAGTTGATGCAGATACCTTTGTTCGCTTCGCTCATTCTGTCAATTATTTTATAGTTCCTGGTTCCCACTGAATAAAAATGCTACGCTTTAATAAAACCGCAGATTCATACCTAACGCTATTTTAACCAGAGTATACAGAGAAGTTTGTATTATTCAATTAAAACAAGTATCAAATTCTTGGTGAGCACACACAACCCTCAGCGCGGCTATCTTGAGGAGTTAGCTGGGAAACTTCTCGAGGGAACTAGTCAGAAAATTAATCTTATCTCAATTTTCCCGTGTTTTCCTTCTTCACTGTGTTTAATTGTGCAAGTTTTAATTGCATGCAAACCGAATGCTGAAATCCGAGGTGGAGTCGCTCATCCCATGGATAGGTACTTGCAGGCACAATGTCCCTTTTAGTGGTAATCTGTTCGGTCAGGAAGTTTCGCCGAACTGCTGAAATTTAATAATTGGCAATAGAATAAATGCATGTTTTAATTTTTTGTTATGATGATTTTGCGAATATACTACATTCGTGTACATTTATAGATAGAACAATGTATAACAACAACAAACAATGAATACAGCAGTGTATTCATTGTTTGTTGTTGTTATACATTGTCTAGTAGTGAGATTGAGCAGTCTGAATACGCCACAACAATTAACCTAGATTAACCTAGACTTAGCCTAGCACATACTTCGTGCAACAATACTTTTTGCCGTAAATAAATAAAGGTATATAAACGGTTACATAAATTTGTTGCTAATTACTGTTACATTGTTGTTAATGACACCTCGCACATCAAAACCGGTCAAACGATTTGTCATTTAATTTGTTTGTTTATTATCTATATATGACTTTCTAGTCGAAATAAATTAAATTTTAATTTGGAAGCGATTTAGCAATTTTTCTTTATATGTACACAAATTCTTCACACACCTTCGACAAAAACTAGTACACAGCACAAAAACGACAACAATGGAAAAGTGAGGGGAGGCCTTTGCCCAGCAGTGGGAAACTTCAGGCTGAAATCAACAACATTATCACACATTCTAACCCATCCATTCACTCACAAGAAATGAGCTAAATTTAAAACTTTTATACGTAGTTAACGTTGCAACTTTATTTTCGGCCATACGAGCCTTTTCATTCAGGTAGTAAAACTTCTTGTTTGTTTTTAAAGGATTACCCCTTATTAATCCTCTAAAGCCATCCCTAAACTAATAACCGAGTAGCTGGATCCAACTCAATTAGAACATAATGAAACAACTTCATGGGTATCAATTGAAATAAAGCACTTTTTAGAATTCCGTAGTACAACAACGAATGCCAATAGTTTCATTCTATCTGTCTGTCTGTCTTGTCGTTTTATTCCTCTACAATCGTCACTGAATAGGTATTTTGAAATTAAGGTAAGATTTTGGACATCACTATTTTCTCAGTATGGCCCGTCAAAGTCCCAATAAACTGCCCCACTTCCTGTGTTTATAAAATAGGAAATATAGAAACTTATGACTTCTCATACAGAAAAGTTTATAGCAATGACACATAGAATGATGTCATTCTATGTGTCATTGCTATAAGCTTTTCTGTATGAGAAGTCATAAGTTTCATTAAAAAATCTGTTCAGAGGTGAAGCAAAAAATCTATCAAAATATGTCCATGACCACCACATATTTATTTTCTTTGATAAGCACATTAGCGTTCGAATGATGTTACAAGTGAGTAGATCTTGGAGGATATTTAGGATCTAGGAGATAATTAGATATATAAACTCTTTATTGTACTCTATTAAACAAAAACAATTTTACAGAGAACTTATAAAACTAGTGTGACAACCGGCGGCCTTAATTAATTTTTCCTCCAAGGAGTAGATGTATTTGTCACACAATTCTGGAAAGAAGAACACAATATAGTGCATACATATCGTGTGTAGTGACGGGCACAGTGACATTATAAGCCTTTAAATCTTTAAATTCTATGCTGGAAAGCTTTAATTATGGCCATTAATAATAATTATGTATCTATTACATTTCTGCTTTTTTTAAATTTTGCGGTAAATGTTTACCGCTAGCGTTCAAGATATTGTAAATCATAAGACTTTTACTTTTTTTTGGTACTATTTTTGACGTTTATTGACTCAAGAAAAGTTACCAGTTACCATCTAAGTACGTCTTGAAACGTTACTAACCTGTTACTTGTACCACGTACAAGTAGGCAAGTACTTAACTATATTTTTTTCTCTTTCATTATGTTCAGATATTAAAAAGGCGACATTTTACATTTTATTCGACGTAAAGGTGTCATTTACGACGTTTTTACGACTTAGATTCATACATCTTGTGTTTTATTGGAATTTTTGCTTATCTCATAATATCTTTATGAGTCGTTTTAAAATCTTTTTTATTTCCATTTTGTGTTTTATTACAGACTCCCTGCAAACTCTGCCGTTGAAGATAGCGCCTCAGGAAGGGAAACTTGCAATATGGAAATCATTTTCGTGATTTGTTCTCGGAGCGAGAGGAAATTGATTTGTTCGATCGAGTTTTTATAGTTTTTGCAGTTAACCTTCTGGCATTAATCACCCCTTTGACAAGTACGTAACGCGTAAAAACAACGTTAAAAGTTTTATTTTAATACTTATACTTTCAAAGTCTAATATTCAATGACAACCGTAAAGAGACATGCGACTAAATTAGAGACGAGATTGTAGATAGATAAAATAATTTAAATAGATAAAGTCTTTATTATTATACCCTTTATATTATTATATACCTACACCTTTGTTGTATGTAACATAAATAAAAAATGCATCTGACAAAGTAAGAGTTTCACTTGCACACCGAGGCTTCCGTACTTCTATACATGATACAAAACTTGAACATGAATACTGACAACAGCTAATTACTCAACGAAATGTGTTTTACATCTAAGAATATTTTTAACTTCATATATTTTATTTACAGTAGGAATAGCCTGAAATGTCAGGCGTTCATATACCAAGTTCAAATAAGTGTTACAGACCTATTTTCTTTAACCATAGAGATTTTAACACTTCTATTTACTCTATTTAACTTTATCACTTAACACCAACTGTCAACGAACGATCACTTGTCATTTTCCGTTTCTTTTTACCTGACTGCACATAATCCTCCTTGGGTTAGGTTTGGTTGGGTTGTGTTTTTCGAGTGTATGTATGTATAACTATATTTATGTGTGTATGTAGGTATGTATGTTTCCATATGACCGCCTACAGCCTAAACAGTTGATCGATTTTGATGCGTGATGTGTCGTTAGATTCGTTTTCACTTTCTGAGTGTCATAGTCTATATTTTTTTGTAATAATATTAATACATCTCTCGCAAAATTAAAAGATGTGTTTTTTCGTAACCTGATGATGATTAAACACCCAGACACAGAACAAACAACCATGCTCATCACACTAATGTTTTTCCTGGATGGAGATCGATCCCACGACCTTAAAGCACAGCAGACAGACATACTACCAACTGAGCCACAAGGCTAGTTTAGTATATAATTTTAGTTCATATAAATTTTGCAACTACAAAATCCTACTTAGGGCGTGCCACGACACTCACTTAGCCATTTATTTATTGCATTTCTACTGATTCTGTGGTACTTATATTTATCTAAGCACTAGGGTGGTACGCGGCTCAGAACAGTGTAGTCATGATTTTGTAAATACAGTGAAAATATGATTACGAGATTTCGTGTAAAATATCCTATAATCGGTAAGAATAGGTTTGCATCTAATTCGGTCTCAAGTCATAAGCGAATAACTCATCCCAAGCCATAACGTATCTAGAAGATTGAATCATAAACCCTGAGGTCGCATGGACAGACTGCAATATTTCTAAATTTTCAGATAAATACAAAGGTTACGAGTCTGTCGAATACTTTTCTCAATGTCAAAGCTGTATTTGGTTAATCTTGGTAAAATATTTTTTTATGTAAATTTGCCAAATTTTATTTTCACTTTCAACAAAAATGTTTCCAATATGACGTAAAATTTGATAAATTACATTAGATACTTAGTTGTGGCGAAAATGCTTTTCACAAAAGGTATTGTGACAATTTGACTATTCCATTACAGGCAAAGAAAACATTGGACGTTTTATTGAGTTATAAAAATTACATTTCTACGTCTATTTATGAACATATTTTTGAACTAAACTGGCAGAAGTGATTTGAATAAAATTTAACATTATGATAGTATGAAGAAAACTCCTTGTCTGAACTTTATGACGCTTTATTATTACTTATAACACTGCACTTATTTCACTGCACTGAGCGGTCTGACGCTAAGACCGCCTTTTTACTACCGAGTTACGCCGCGACTACTTTTTCGAAGGGCCGCTCGCGCTCGTCCGCCCGCGATATATCCCCTCCCCGGAATTACAACATCACGCCATCATCCGGGGTAGCGTTCATTCTGTTCGATCACCGTTCTCCAGAGTATATAAATTAAGAAAATAGCAGTGCTGCCACTCCGCAACACTGAAAACACCGCACACCACATACAACAAATATTCAAATCATGACACTCGGCCATCCGCTTTTGTGCAACGTCCCGATGCACAACAACTCTCTAAAAGCAAGTCTGATTAATCATATCGAACCCTTTGGACTCCTTAAAGATTTGCTGCAAAATAAAATAGTTAAACAGTAATTATTATGCTAATTTTATAAAACTACTTATGGCACACTAAACTTTGTAGTATACGTTGTCGTAACTAGTTATTATTGTAGATACAAGTAATCATGACACTCGGATTCGTTTTTAAATATGACAATTATTTTATGTTTATTCTAGCTGGTCTGGGAACCGGAGGCTTCCTATTCGTGTGTAAATGTACACTATGCAGATAAATCATTGTTGTACAAATATGTTATACGGATCGAGTATATATTCTGGTGTTTCCAGAGGTTTGGTATATAATTAAAAAAAATACATAAAAACTTATTCAATTCGCATTATTAATTTACTGTCGGTTACTCAATTACTTCCTCCTCTGGCTTAGTGATTGCGAACGGCAGCATCATTATATAAATGTCCCAATGTTGTTGTGGCCACTGAAGTATCATTCAAACCCTGTAGACTTGGACTTGTAGACTTTTTTTTTATGAAAAACTCTATAAATACTCCTTTTTGTTCTTCGTCCAAACATTAAAATGACCAACGACAAAGCTTGAATAAAATGAAAGCAAATTTCGTCCAAAAATAATTACACATAAATTCAAATATTTAGATCCAATTCAAACCAGCTCCAGTAATAATTTGGTGACACGAGTACGTTAATTTTGTAAGTGCTCTCATAGGAATCAACATTTTAAACTGTATTTCTGTCATTGTCCTGCCATTACCAAATAGCATTTTAAAATTGTGTAACGTATACTCCCCAAATCCGAGTAATAGAGAGAATAAGAGAACGGAAATAATTTTCCAAACCCCTTTTTTTTTCTTAGCAAGTCGCTACAACCGCATTAATTTCTGTCAAGCTTGTGGATGATCGGCAAAGCACATGAGCAAAATTTTGTCAGTTTAGAATGTCAGAAGTATTATTATTTTCTAATCACTAAATTTCATTATCATAGGGACAAATTAGTCACGATAAACTACAGGTAGCTGATCCATTGTCAGTCCTTCGCCAACCGTTATTTGACTGGCGTATACCTGTTGCTGTTTACCATTAAATTGATGTACTATCAAGTTGAATCACTTCACATCACAGATGCCCTGAGTTGACATCTGTCGGATTTTAATCTGTTGTTTGCCAAATTCTTCTTCTTAATCGTACACTCTAGTCAGAGTGGCCGTGGTTGCAATGGCGGTGGCTCCTCGCCGTGTCACCGTCACTCTCCAGGCCAGCTGCTCTTCTCGCGATGCTTCTCCATTTCTGCCGGTCGGTTGCATTGCGAGTACACTCTACTTCGGTGGACTGCGTAGCTTTTCTAATGAGGTCGGTCCAACGTGTTGGTGATCGTCCAGGACTTCACTTGCCTTCTACACGGCCATGCATATGCTGCGATAGGCTCTCCGTCGAGTGCTCTTTTCTTGAGATCTGCGCAAAGAACTTCAGTATTTGCAATTGCCCAGTCGACGATAATCTATCTCGTATATGAATCTCTTTGAGGATAGAGTTGTTGGTTGTTTGTCAAATACGTCATCACTATTTTGATGACACGTTAGCTAGAAAAAATACTGTACACATTACATACTAACAGTACTCAAACCGAGAATGTGGACATATTTATTTTCCCATCCAATATTTATAGTACTGATGTAACAGTAGAGCAGAAATTACTTGACTAGGTTTTAATAAACTTAATTGTAGGTAAAGACTGAGAATGTTTATACACAGAAGCATACTTAATTCCTTTTAGTGCACACCTGAACTAATACTAAAGCATCAAAAGAGAAGAAGCAGGTAATCACTTCCATAAATAAAATTAGTCTCAATATTTGTCTTACTAATTTCTGTTGTTTTTTTTTTTAAAGGTCTATATGATGTCGACTAGTCATATCATAACTGCTCTTGCACTGAGTACAAGCCAGTGGTGATTTTGATAGTTGCCGTTTTATTTCAACTAACAATCATATTTCGGAAACGTTACCAGTCCTATCAAATATTGCTTATTTTTAATGAAGATATTTTTTTATTTATCGATTAATTTTCGTATGCTGGATCCAATACTGTTATATGCTTACCAAAATTATACTAGATTTATCAAAATGTTCATATGCACGAACGATATTTAACGATATTGATCTAGAACCTAGAAATACTTGAACGCTTTGACAGCAAAAATAGAGGGCCAAATGTTATTACTATCATAAGACCACATGTTTGTATACCTATTTTGCAAGAAATAAATAAATTATGAATATTCGGTTTTTATATTTGACTAATTTTTGAACTCATAAACTGTACTTTTACAATAAAACCGCCACCAGTGCAATCTATTTTTGAGGCTACTTTGTTTGAAATATGAAACTGATCAATCAGTTCTCTCTTTGAATTATCTTTAGTTCGTGATAAGAAACTTTGGTCATCGCTTAAATTCAAAGTCAAATTATTTCTTGGGCTTGTAACAAAAGTGTTATATTAGAAAAGCCCTTTTCAAATTAGTATTTTTTGTTGTGTTTGTACTCCAAGCTTTTTCTGTTATAAAATACAATTTAACGTAGTTTTTATTAATTTAGATATAATATATTCAATTTATTTATGTCAATTTTATATCCAATAACATAATAAATAATAAAAGGATGTCGTCAAACTTATGTCAATATTCATAATAATGTTCAAAAGGCCAAAATAGAATAATAAAAAATATGCCAATCCACTTATGGAAGAAAGTAGAAAATATGATCCGCTGTTCCATTAGAACGAGAATTCAGTAAGATCTATTTTCATCAACTCATTCAAGGCATAAAATGGGTTTCTCTCAAAGAAACGTTTACTATCGACTAATAGTTTTGTAATATTATCGAGTGGTTCATTTAACATACAGATTTGTTTATATATATTTTACGATAATTGTCAACGCTCATTACTGCTTACGTCACTGTCCAGCGGACAATTCAACAAAGTGTAGACACTGCTCTGCAGTTGCGAAAAATAACGTGGGTGTTCAAAACATGACATCTAATTACGTTGGCACATACAGATCGCTGACATCTATATATATTTTTATAATAATCCTTAACCGAATAGTATTTTTCGGAAAATGTCTTAGGCTTACTCATTTATCAATTCATGAATCTTATTGATGGAGTAATTTCCATTCTCTCTATAATCTAATAATAATAACCATAATAATTGAGAATCTAATAATTGCAAACAGATTACTCATAAATTTATTCACTCTAACGCACTATACGCGTTTTATCAAAAGTAAGTGACTTAGTCGATTCTAATTAGTACGTTTCGGAAATTTCAAGCATAATGGCATTTGTCAAAACTCCTCGACACTTCGAGTTGCTATGCTCGTCAAGGTTACTTGCTGCGTGTCCGATCGGTTGATCTCTCATATATGATTTAAATTTTCTCTATGAAACTCGAAACTACATCAAAACTGGAATTATAACGTTATATCATCATTAAAAGTCAGGTGCTCAGGTTCTGGGAAAGTCCGATCAATGATTCTGCTATTCAACGCTTAACATAATCACATTAAAATGATCATTAATCGACTGGATTAATCAAATCCACTAAAATACAAGATCTGTGCACACTCTTGCACACCATATACATATTATACAAAATTTAGTTAATCAAGTTATTTTGGATTAAATACAGTTTGGAGCTTCTACTTTCCTTTGAATAGGCTTGACCTGCTGCAGTTTAAAACGTTCATGGCTGGAAGCTAAGTGTTCCGTGACCGGTTAAAATTATCATCCTGAAACCAAACCTTCATGGTTACAGCTAAAACATCATTGAATAATTGAACTTCAATCTTACAGCTCACTTACATGGTTGCAGCGAGAACATCATCAAATCTTCAAACTTCGACATCGTCAAATCTTCAAACTTCAAACATCATCAAAACTTCAAACTTCAAATATCGTCAAATCTTCACACTTCAAACATCGTCAAATCTTCAAACTTCAACCTTACAACGCGCCTATATGGCTGC
This sequence comes from Lycia hirtaria, assembly GCA_947563715.1. Taxonomy (NCBI): domain Eukaryota; kingdom Metazoa; phylum Arthropoda; class Insecta; order Lepidoptera; family Geometridae; genus Lycia; species Lycia hirtaria. The sequence goes on from OX387379.1 coordinate 3,988,540, forward strand.
GGCGAAATCATCATCAAATCTTCGAACTTTCCTTACGGCACACCTACATGGCCATACTTCTTTAGAATATTACCCTGCAGCTCACCTACACGGTTGCAGCGATAACATCATCAAATCTACGAACTTCAACTTTACGGCACACATACATGGCACTCTTTGGAACATTTTCCCTGCAGTTCACCTACATGACTGCAGCTAAAGAACTCGTAAACACTAAAAATCCTTGAATTTCAAACTTGCAGTAACACTAAGTGTAGTTGTTAACACTAAGAAATGCACTTTAATTTTCAGCACTGTCGATACTCTGATATCTTAGCGCGGCTTTAAATTCCGCCTCCATGATTACAAGGCGTCAACGAATAAATATTCGCGACAAGTTACCGGTACACAATGGTACTATTTCTGAGGTTATTACATTACATGCCTTCGAAATTCAATTAAGATTTTAAGTCAATCGAACTATGTTATCTCTGTATAATTCAACTTCATAAACAGACTTCTGTATTAAATATTTACGCAGTGATACTCTGGTAAATCCATCAATATTGTAGCTCTACTCATATAAAATTTCGTTTGACACACTTATGTGGTTCAAGATCTTACAATAGTTACGTCACAAAGTAGTTATAGTGTTGCAGGTGGAGATACAATACCAAAATTTCGCTTCATGGTATAGCATACTTACACGACTAAAGACAGTGCTACTAGTTGTAGTAGACTAGTTGTCGTACTAGAATATTTTACTTGCGGTACTTTATTAACCTTACAGAAAAACGAACACAGTACAACTCGCCCTAAATGGCCGTAACCGTAAATACAGGATTCCACCAGTGTGCGGCTCTGTACCGCACAGAGTGCAGCATAAATGTATTTCTTGGTGAACTCTTACGGGCAGCACCAGCAAACTGTGCGCGCACTCTATTGGACAAACCGTGAACTTTTGTCGCGTACTCCTTGGTCTCGCGGTGTACCCGCGACGACGCACTCGCACACATGTTTACACACTAAACTGAAAGTAAAGCACATTTCCGAGGTATAAATGTTCGTGTACAAATGTACCGTACAGCACGCATACTAAAGTTACGCACAACTGAGGTGGTGGACACAGGCAATCTACTATTGTGATCAAGTTCGCGCACTGCAAAAGGTCTGCACCAAATTTTTATCAACAAGTGTTCTGAATCTGAACACAATTTTAGTGGAGCCCAACCTTAACAGCTAGATAATAAGCTGTTAAGTTTACCATAATATTTTATTTGCATTACTGTTAGCAATATTCTAGAAAAACTACATTTAGAAGCTCGCTTAATTGGCTGTATTGATGTAGCCCAGTTACCGAATTAAAATATTTTATTCGCAGCACTTTACTAGTCTTCTAGAAAAATAACACACTGCTGATCGCTGACACGGCCACAGACCGATATGCCATAGCCATTGTACTATTAAAAACACTACTCTCACCATCACACCAAAAAAATATTACCTCGCTATGGTTCCTCTGAATGGCTGCAGCATAATCAAATACAAAAAGTAAAAATGGTTCTCAAACAAGAAAAACATATTTTCGTATACTTGTCTCTCGGGATGTTAACGAAATAATTACTATACTAATGACTTACTTACAACAGACTTCATTTCGTTTAAATTACGATAAAATTATCGGGGAGTAGCCCCAACCACACTATCAAAATTTCATTAGGTTATAATAAAATCGTCGGATTATAATCTTTAATCGCTGTGCTACAATAAAATAATCTGGGAGTAACCCAGATCACATCTCATTGCAGTATCTTAACAGATTCTGTCTACCCGTATTAAGAATATCCCGTTATAATTATTTTAACAACCTGTTTCAACACTTTTAAGAACCATTTTCTCCAATTCGATATGCGTGACAAATTTTTAACATCAATATTCAATAATCGGAGGGTAAAATATAATCTCGTAGGTGACTCACGATTTTACCGGGCTCGGCTCGCAGGTTGATTGCCACTTCTGATATATGAAGAAAACTCCTTGTCTGAACTTTATGACGCTTTATTATTACTTATAACACTGCACTTATTTCACTGCACTGAGCGGTCTGACGCTAAGACCGCCTTTTTACTACCGAGTTACGCCGCGACTACTTTTTCGAAGGGCCGCTCGCGCTCGTCCGCCCGCGATATATCCCCTCCCCGGAATTACAACATCACGCCATCATCCGGGGTAGCGTTCATTCTGTTCGATCACCGTTCTCCAGAGTATATAAATTAAGAAAATAGCAGTGCTGCCACTCCGCAACACTGAAAACACCGCACACCACATACAACAAATATTCAAATCATGACAATAGTTAATATTCGCCCTGGATTAATACATAATCTACTTATATATGTACCTACCTAGACCTACTCGACAATAAACCATACTAGGAGATGGAGTTGAGAAAAAAACATGCTATCTTTACAGATAAATAATTTAATAGTTGCAGAATTTTGTAGTAAAACACAGAACACATCTATCTGCCAAATTTCGTTTACGTATTCCTTCTGAGTAAAATGGATGTGATATATGGACAGACAGACGGACATGGCAAATTTAAAAGAGTCCTTTGCAGCAACGGAACCCTAAAACGAATATAAACACGACAAAAAACGAGTCCGCAGAACGTTATTTCACGATAAGACTCTTGAAAAATCATTTAAAAGGTTCAGTAGAAATGCGGTAGTTATAAGGAGCGATGCGCCGCAAGAGGGAGTGGTGAGACGCAATAATGCTTGAAATGGTGCCCGGGATTCTTTCTTTACCGACCAAGTGTATTAAGAAATACCCGCGACGACGGCGTGCGACTATTTTATTTTCATTATCGACTGGAAACTAAATAGGCAGTTTGTTTTAATGAAACTAGCTCCGGACTATCAATAAACTTCAATAATAGCTAAGTATCTGCTTTTAGTTGAAGCGAATTCTTGTTTTTTCTAAGAAACTCGTTGAAACCACAATTATCGATGTAGATTGCGCATTTTTTTGAGAGAACTGGTTGGTTGTATTTGGTTACCACCAAATAAACAAGTATACCTATAAGAAAAACAAAATACTCGACTGCAGAAAAACGGTTTTGTAGTTTAATACGATTTTGTTACGCTGTTGAGTTACGTTTTTGTGAGAAAGTATGCCTTAAATAGCTGTAAAAATAGGTTATAAATGCACATTCCAATAATTACGCAACTTGAAAAAGTCAAAACATAGAAGCCATTTATGATTCTAATCAAAATTAGGGGTAAAAAAAACAATCAATATAACATCATTTTAATATACTTTCAGCATACAAAGTAGAAGCTAAGTGAAATTCAGTATTTACTTACTATTCTGTAAAAGAAAATCTGATTTGATTTCATGCGAATTTTTATGAAACTAGGTTTTGTTTCTGTGTCAAATAATTCGTATTCTGGCTGTGTACAAGCTGGCATAGACGAAATTCAATAGCGTTCACCTATTCACCGTGTTTGCACAGAACCTAACAAGCCTCGACCGAGGCAGACACGTATTAAGTATCTACCGTCGAAATACAGAGAGGGAATGATTCGCACCGCTCGTCTGCGCAGTAATGGGATGATCGTTCGTTGAAAAGGCGTCGATTTCTGATTTAATTTGGGTGAGCGATAACATTTGCGCTAGCTCGCGCTGCGAGGGATAGATAACTGGCTTTCAGTTCAGTTCCCGGTTCGCTCAGGCGAGGCAAGCGAGCGTCAGTACGCACGCTCGTCGTCAGTGCGTACAGACTCCCCTTTGTCCCATAAATTCATGATCGCAGCCATTTTGTCACAATGCCGCCGAGTCGTGATCAAGCTTGCTCGTAATTAAAGTGTAGAGGGAAATCGAGAACTGACAGTTTGAGTGTTCGTTCTAATTTGGATGGGAATATTAAATTCGCAGAAATTGACGTTTGTATTATTATAAAATTAGGATTTCAAAAGATTAGTTCAATTAAAAGGTACACTTTGCATTTCAATTAATGGGAATGAAACTGTTGGAATGAAACTGTTTTTTAATCTGTAATATAGATCTTGACGAAATTTGGGAAAGAAACAAGAGCGTACCATATGACGAATAATCCTTGTTTTATGCGCAGATTTTAAATAAGCTAAGGCCTGACAGTAGTGTTTGATACAGACAGTATCCTAACGTTACCATGATATGAACTATTATTTTGAAGTGTGTATCTATGTGTCTGTCTGTGGCATCATCCCAAATAAACGAGCTGACTTTGATCTAGTTAGTTTTTTTTTTGTTTGAAAAAAAATTTGACCAAAAATGTTCTTACATATTTTAAAATAAAATCTGTTCAGTTTTTTTGAAGTGAAAACTTCTTTAGCGGCTTTGTGCATTTTTTGGATGGGTAAAAAATGTTAAACTCGCGACAGATTGTCAGATTAAAAATCGTAATATGAAAATTCGTAAGACGGACGGATTATTTTAGTCAGAAACCTATTCTAACGTTCTGCATTTAAAGTTCATTATTATAAGTACAAGTTTGTCCTTCTAGCATGACGTCATTTCGTTGCGCCGAATGCTTATTTTCGACACATGCACGTAAGACTCGTTAGCTCAGTAGGTTAGAGCACCGATATAAATTTCAATTTGTCCATCGGAGGGCGGAGGTTCAAATCCTTCACGAGTCTTTTTGCTATTTTATTTTTTAGTTTTCACTTCTGCCGGCACTCCCGGAGTGCAACCCGTTGTTTTTTTTTTTTGTATCGACGTATTTGAATTGTCTAAGCTTACTCGCAATATAAAGGAACAGAATGGATGCGGATGAGAATTATCACAAATATGAGTGCAATACTTACCGATGATATTCCAAAAATACGGATAAATCCACAAGTTTGTTTAAACTACTCAGAGAAACATAAAGAAATAGATATTGATATAAAAGATTATCTTTCCTTCTTTTTAGAGGTAAAAGGTAAAACCTGGCCAACAAACAACTTGTGTTAAAATTAAGTTAAGCAAGTTGACAAGGCAAAGCTAGGGCGAGGGTGTTACAATGCCAATGAAAGAGTCTGTGATATTTTGTTGCCTCATTGCCCTTCGCTTCAATGACCGGAAATACCAGATAAGTCCCGGACAACACCACCACAAATATTCCATTGTCTATTTCCATAGTTTTCCGCAAATCCTGTCTAGGAAAGTAAATCCAATTCTCTTGATTTTGTTTTCATATAAATTTAATTCGCATGAATATTTAGTCTATAATTTAATATAACTATATCTATAATTTTAGACCAAAGATTACTAATATGGTGGAAGATTTTAAACATATACAAATAGTTTTAAATTTTAATGTACCTATGTATCAAGAATAGTTTCACTGATTTTTGTGTAAGTACTTGCGACGCGATGTTATATTCTTTTTAGGTGTTGTAATATTTTTTTAAACAACCGTTTTTGTATTTCACCTGCGAGTTAGATGGCGTTCGTTTTGTCTTTACCTTCCAAATACTATAACCTAGTTTATATTTTCCCTGATGGACATTATGTTTTTCATTAATAAATGCTTACGCTATCTATTTTTATTGCTATACGCAGTTACCTGATAATTATGGTTTATGCATGTGTAAGTTTAGAAAACTCAAAAACCTCCGATAAAAAAAACGTCTGAACCGATTTTAATGAAACATGAAATCACACTTTCGATGAAATAATTTTTCAAACAAAAAGAAAACTAACTCAAAGTTAGTCCATCCCTTCGAGAGCTACGATGCCACAAACAGACACACAGATATACAGATATAAACGTCAAACTTATAATATCCTATTTTTTGGGTTGGAGGTTAAAAACGGAAGCAACCGACTTCAACACACAGTTTCGTTTACTTGTAAGACATATTTTTTCAGTTATTTTGTTTTAAAACCCAAAGTACTGAACCAATTTTAACCCAATTCATATGGGACTACCTCTGAAGTATGAACTGACAAACAAAAAATAATCATCAAAATCAATTCATACAGGGCGATGTAATCGCGTAACAGACATACAAAAAATACAGTCGAATTGAGAACCTCCTTCTTTTTAAAGTCGGTTAAGAAATAAAAATATTTAATCGGAGCATTACGCAGGTAAAGGGGTGAAGAAAGAAAAACTAACTCATTTGTTAACTCCCAATTTGGAGGGTCGTCGAACCCAATAAATTTGACGGGTGAAGCGTTAAAGGGGTGCAAATCTCTTTGCAAATGACAGGTCGCGTGACCCTAACGCCGGATGAATACGAATCCCACCGGCCCCGCTCCTGTGATCAATAATTGCATCCGAATCAGGGCGAACTCACCGTTCACAATACAACTTATAAAATGAAAACTAAAACCTTTTTTTATACAAGTTAGATCTACGATTGACCACCAACTCGCCTGATGTTAAGCGACGGTGTGACCGAGGATGAAGCTCGTCGGTCTAGCAGATATCTATTCAATCTAGCCTTGAAAACCTGACCTGACTATCACTTGATGATTGACGTCTTTTCTTGAAAAACAAAACAATAAAAGCGCTTATAGTAATTTGTTTTCGTTAGTACCTAAAAATGTATGTACAAAAGTAACTTTTTGCTCCCTAATATTTTAGGCACGAAGAAATCAATCGATTTCTTTACAAATAGTCATTTATACGGAAAAATACAATTTTTCAAGGTCATAATGGATAAATACATTATTTTAAGTATGCGTGCGCCATCTTCGCCCACATCGTCGTCTTAAAACTCTAAAATAATACATATTTTGAATGAGCTCATTCAACAATTTTATTTAATGTGAAATACGAAATATATATAAAATTAATCGTTCTTTGGCTTAATTTAGTCGTTAGTGTAAAAACTCTCTTTACATTTCAATTAACCCTATCGAATTGCTTAGTTTACAGCTCCGATGATTCTAATAAAAGAAACCTTTAGTTACGATCAAAATATGTCAAATTATTCAGCGTCTATTAAATTACACTAGACTAGTTGACTTAATAGAGCATTGTCAGTATCTGTAACTAAATTACAAGCAAATATCTCGGGACGTGTTGATTGTCTGCTGATACGGAATATTCACGCCGAGCCATTTAGATAAGGGTAAATAGAAATCTGAATCTATTTTCATATTGAGCGGGCTTAAGATGGCGATACTGTTGTTTAGTTAATGTTAGCATTTGTCTGTTTTATTTGTAACAATTTAGGTTTCAAAAGATTGATTCAAATACATAATTTATACTTATATATTTTACAAATATATTTTTACTTTTGAGTGGATTAAGAACGCAAAGATATCATTGAATAAAAAAGTTTTTTTATTCATGAAATAGAATAAATTAAATAGAACGTCTGGTGAAACACACATTAAGAGGCGCTAAGCGAGCTATGGCTAAGCGAGCTATGGATAGTGCTATGTTGTGCGTATCTAGAAAGTCATCTAATGATGCTGAGATCCATGTTTGACCAACTCACATAATGGATGGAAGGTGGAAAAATATTGAGATAAACAATAAGATTGACATAAACATTTTAGAATGATTTAAGTGATTTATCTCAAGTTGCTCTTGCAGAGATGAGTCGCTTAAATGAATGATGTTTTCAATCATCGAAAGATCAAACACGTTGATATTCGAATCCGTCTCTTCCAGCAGAAAACTCCATCTTTTAACCGACTGAGCCATCATCATTTATATCAAGCTTGCTTGAGATAAGGGTAAGAAGCTGTTGATGATGACGTATTTCTAAAACCTTTCAACTTATTTGATTTGCAGGCATTCAGAACCCAACATGCTCCTTCAATTAAATAGACGTGAACGTACTAGATACTAGAAGATGTCGGTCTAGATTTTACTGCGTAGACTTAACTAAGTATATTCGTAAGTGCTACGGGTCTACGCGACGCGTGTGGCAAGGTGGGGCATGTTTGGTAAGAATATTCGGCTGATTAGTATTCTGTACTTACACCGTTCTTAGGCCAATAAATAAATTTTATTTTATTTAGCTCTTAAAAATTGAGCCTATGTGTAAAATGACATTACTTCGTCGAGCGGAAAGCCATGAAAATGCGTTATGATCTTTTTTCCCAGATTTCAGGCCACATATTGTGCATCTTTTACAAGACATAACTGTTGAAAATAACGTTATTATAATTACCGTTGCTTGAATTACTGTTAAATTAAATGTTTATAAATATTTTTCTCGGAATAAGTGACAATTATTATTAAAAATTAATATTTTTGGCGGGAAAGTAAATCTTTTGACGTTCCCCCCAAAAACCTTAAATCCAAATCATCAATTCTGATTTGTCACTTTGATCCTTCCATCTGTTGTTGGAAGAATGGACTTTAGAGACAGCAGCCACAAAAGATTTAAAAAAAAATTAAGTCTGTGTCAAACAGTGGAAATGTCAATTTTGGACTAAACTCCATACAGTTAGATGGCAATATATTCAAACTGAGTTTAAAAAACTGGTTGATTAGTAAGGCCTTTTATAATAACAATGAATATTTTGATGGAGATGTAAATGAATAAATAGGTATGCAAGTTATGTAGTGTGTATGTATATCTCTTAGGTAAATACTTCTCGGTTCGATTTTAATTTGTAAGTAGGATTAGAAAGATCTCATAGTATGTATTAGAATTATATTTATTGTTAAAAAGTAGTGTCTATAATATTAATGTCAAAATTTCATAAAGGTTCAAGGTAAAGGTCAAATGTTCGTAAAGGACAAAACTGTTCTTCTTCTTTTTTGTATTGGACCCGCATTAAAGCATTTGCCAGTGTCAAGTATTAGGATTTTTTCAAGTTTCTTGAATAAAACAAGTTGTAAATGTTTTAGTCACAATCTAAGTCACGTATACAGTCAATTTATAAGTCGAGTCCTGCTTAAGTAAAGTGGTGGCGACTTTACTAGAAGCTTCTATGGAGTTTTGCCGACAACGTAAAATCACACGTTTCACTGCTTTATTTGGCTTGCCCACACTCACACACTTGATCGAACACTTAATGAATAAAACACCACCATTTTTATAGCATTAATGTTCAAAATAACACAAGTTTAGGAAAATAAAACAAAGCAACAACACGTTACTAAGACGTTCCCGCCAAAACTCTCGACAAAACTGTTGCTATTTATTAATTATTATAACATCATTGTACACGGTTTTTACAATAAATATTTTCTGATTTCTGATTTTACTTAAAAACGAAATCAAATAGTCTACTCAAGTAAAAAGTTCCTAACTGCGTTCTGCAGTTGAGTTATAAGCAGATTATTCCTATAATGTTATTGAAAAATAGTCGTTAGTATGAGTGTGCGAGGCGCGCCTCACTCGTGCAGTGGAAAGGGCGACAAGTTTGGCGCATGGAATGGAATGGAATGGAATGGAACTCTTCGCATGAAGTTAATTGGATTTTTCCGTTTGACACGAAGCGTACGTGTGCCGTGTGAATAATAAATACCACACCACCTATTAGGTGTTTGAATTCTCCATTTGGGATTCTTTCACGTATGATCTTGCTATATTTATACGCCTGTCGAAATAGAATAATGTTTTTGAGTATATTTATTTATGTACCTATGTTTAATTTGACGGATTTAAACGTAAGAAGTGAAATCAAATTAGTCTCTTCTAGATCGAGAAACTGATAAATTCCATCCTCGGCCACACTGTCGCTCAATATCGGGCGAATTGGTCAATCATATAAAAAAAATCAAGTAAGCGTAGAAAATCCAAAAACGTGAAAAATAGTTGAACAACTTTCATTCACTACCACCCCTCGTTTTGCGTCGGGGGTTAAAATGGAGCCGAAATGAAAACTTACTTCTAGGAAGTTGGTTTATAGTCTAGTAAAAATAAGATTTGTGACAACATAAAAGACAACCAAGAATATTGTTGTTTATAGGAATGTACTGGTGTTTTGAAATACATTTGACACAATTTCAAAATTTTAATATAAAATCAAACTTTGTTACCTTTACACGCTCAAACGGCTGAACTGATCGTTATGAAATTTAATATAGAAATAACTGTGAACCTGGACACGGACATACGTTACTTATCACTTTAAATAAATAATTAAATATATTTATTAACTTTGAAATTTGAAATTGAATCTCGGGTTGAGTCAAGCCGATTATCTTATTTTCAAATTGTTGACATTTAAAGTATTAATTTATTTTTGACATTTTATTTAATATTTTGAACTTTGACATATAATTTTACATGACATTTATTAATAATTAATATTCATAAACAGGACATTAATTGTATATCTTACTTTTTCGCAGTTGTTACTCATTGAAATTAAACCACCTCACCTCAGTCTCATCCTTGACCACGGACGCTGGAAAGTGTTCGAAACGCCAGCTCTTTAGATTTATACATTTGCACTATTAATCAGTTAAAATTTGTTTAATTTCAATGACATTTTTATTATTATTGTATTAATAATATTGTTGCAAGTAGTTAAAAAACGCCAATCTTGGAACAATTTTATTAGTTGTTTTGTTTTCTGACTATTTAATTTAAGAGAACATACCTTGTAAAACGACTTGCCTAGTATAGCGATTTTGTTATAAGGCCAATAAACAATTTGAATTTGAATTTATCATCATCATGATCATCACCATTTTTCATAACTATGCGGGTGAAACCGCGGAACGCAGCTAGTATAAAAATCAGGGATTATTGTAAATTTATGTTTGTTAGGTATTTTCCTATTATAATTTAAAAGAATCCCTCAAGTTGCATTTAATGTGATCAGCTCCATACAAACGGATTTATTTTTACTAGACTATTAACAAAATAGTAATAAAATCGTTTATTTTTGTTCAAACAGTTTATTATCTCCTCATTGTGCGCTGGCTGCGCTCGAACGTTAAATACATTTTCCTTCACTAACCAATCAGGGGTCAATTACCCTGCAATTTCCATTAGTTCCAGTCGGCAGTCCATGCTGCTGTCAATCCTGGTAATCTCTGCGGACAAGCCTGGGTCCCACCTCTGAATTATTAACGAATCTTAGTCTAGAAACTTATCACGGAAAATCCGGGCTTGATTGGATATCAGCGGGCGTTGATTGGATACCTATTTCAAACTTAGCACTTAGATCGACCTTTGCCCAACCAAAATATTTGTTTTCGAAATAATGTAGACGCTAACGGAAATAAGTGTAACCAAGGAAATTTATTCAGTTTCTAAGAATTTCATATAATACCAGTTAGACTTAGGAAGTATATTAATTATCTTTTTTATAGTTTTTTTTTATTTTTTTTATAGAAGATAGATCTACTATTGACCTCCATCTCGCCTGATGTTAAGCGACGGTGTGGCCGAGGATGGAGCTCGTCGATCTAGAATATATCTATTCACTCTAGCCTTGAAAATTCCAAGATTGTAGGTCTCAGGAAACAGAGATGGCGGCAACGAATTCCATTCTTGTGCAGTACGCAACAGGAATGTGGATCGATATCGCTGAGTACGGATTTGTACATATCCTAGTATATATTTCGTATATTTATATAAAATAATACGAAAAGTAAGACTGGACTGGATTTCCGCGTTGTTATACCTAACAAACTTAAAACAGGTCTGTCCCGTGTGCTTGGACATGATTTTCACATTTCCGATTGACGTTTAGGAAATGTGTAGATATCCTAGGAAATGTGCGTGATAACATTTATAATGTCCATTTCCTATCCATATCAGGGAATGTACCTATAGATATCCTAGAGATTCTAAAAGAATGACGTATTGTAACATATTATACATTTGTATTTTAAGTTGACGTTGTATTTTTACGGGCGGATAACGAATAACGAAATCATGGAATTTATATTACAAGAACTTTCAGCCATTTCCACAGGTGGAATCAATAGTAAAATTGCTTCATCTACATCAAATATAGTTAAAATAGTTGCTGCCGTCTTTTTGATGGATCAGCCAAATACCAGCTGGAAGCTTTATAGCCGGTTGATAGTAGCGCAGAGAGGTTAATCAGTGACGATAAACTAATTGCCAAGAAGCTGCGTAGGCTCGAGCATCGTCGTGAAATAACATGAATATTTTGATTAAAATGTTTATTTTAAAATGAAATTTAAATTGTAAAAAAAAAAAAAAAAAAAAATATTCTACGACTTTTATTTGGGCGAGTAGCACGTAGTGCAAGAGCACAGGCGTTTTTGTAACAAGTACCTGTTAATGCAAGAAGTTTGTGATCGCGAGGTCACAAACTTCTTGCATTCAGGTATTATAAATAAGTAATAATAAAATATACAATATACACTTATTACTCTTCTAATTGTAATAATTTATGTTCGGATTCGTATTAGGTAAGTAGGCAATAAGAATTAATGAAACTCCATACCGTCGGCTTAAAACAAGAAGTTGGGAACTGTAAAAGGTTACTTGGTAGGTACACCAAAGTATACTAATACCTACTTGTTTCGAAGTGAAATATTTTACAGAATCCCAAAACAAATATATCTGCCTTAATCCTGACCTTGTGGGTAATAATATGGGTATAGATAGATATATAGACTACAGATTATTTTTTCTCCAAACTTACCTATTACGTGTATTAGTATATATTTTTTATTGTATAAAACATATTTTAAGCATATAAAACATCTTATTAATTTTATAATAATCCCTATATTCAAATTCAAATTCATTTATTTCGAGTTATACTCGTAGAAATCACATACTAATAATAATTAATCAGATAATATAATGAATAAAGAGTCATAATTAAGAAATAAATAAGGTGATAAAAATAGAGTAAAATGTCAGTGAAAGTCATAAAATTAAAATTAAAATTATACAGCAATTAAAAAAATATACAATAATTATAAAATAACAATAAATATATTAATCATTTTATTTGGCACATTGACGCCATGGCAGCACATGTGTCTTTAAAAAAAAACTGAGGAATGGATGGACGAGAGGAGGCGATGGACCCATCGCTCCTCCCCGCCACTCTTTATCTATCACTCTTTCATAATATCTTTTTCTTCAAGGAAAAAAAATACAGTTCACAATATAAATTTAAAAGATCCTTATAATTAAAATTATAATTTCGATATTACAACTAAACACTAAAAATTCAAACAAAATTATAAATTCGATCTCAAAATTAATTCCCATAGTATGAATTCCAGTCACTCAATGGATTTCTGCCAAACTAGAGGCGTTAATTTACCGAACCTTTAAGGCCGCGGTTACCCGCAAAAGCAGCGAAAACAGCTTTTTGAAAATTTACAAAAAATACTTGTACTATCAGTTCAAGCTCAAATTTCTAGTATTTAAAATATTGGTCTGTTGGCTAGGATTCTCCTAGTACAAAAACACGATTGCTGAAAAAAGTCTCGATAGCTTTTTTTTTGTGAAAAATATGCCATTTTATTTCTTTTTTAAATTGATTTCCAAGTTATTTAAAGCCACCAACACCAAAGTTACCATGTTAAGTAGTTTTTTTTAGCGTTTACTAGTATACATTTTTGATACGTTTAGTGCACTATTTTATAGTAATTTATTTTATAATAGTTTTGCTTGCTAGCAGCCATCCCGCGGCGCGCGGCGCTGCAGCGTCGTACGTACTTCTGTGCTACGTACATGAAAACACTGCGCTCAAGAAGTGTTAAGTTAGCGTAAAATACCTCTAAAGTTCTGGGGAAGCCTCGCTTTAATCACTTTTTTTTGAGGTATTTACTGAAATAATCGTATATGGACGTTCATTCCACATAACTTTCATATAACTAAAAAGGATCGTCTAAAATTCACACTGATTTCTCATACCAATTTTAGTAGGTTTTTTCACCAGATTACTGACGTTTTAGTTCCAATCTCTATTAAGAAAAATTCTTGATACGAGTATGTACTTACCAAATATCAACAAAAATGTGAGGGCATATTTTTATGGCCAACACGGTAACTAGAGCGCCGGCGATGCCCAGACGTCCTTCACCCTTTTCACACCGCAAAATTACAGCTTTCTTATAACATAATAATTTTCTTGAAGTACGAGTAAAACTGGAAAGTATGAGTTTGACTCACACACCGTGCCTTCTCTAGTTCCACACAAGGCACACACATTGACACCAGAGCTAACAGTTATGTATATAAGTTTAGAAAACACAAAAACCCTGACATAAAAAACGACTGAACTTGATGACTGATTTTGATGACATATATTTGTTGTTATTTTTGTACAAAATGTTTATATTTTAATTTTATTTTATTCATTGTTGATAAATCCGCAGCAATTACGACATAATCTTTTTTTTAACCGACTTCCAAAAAAAAGAGGTTCTCAATTCGATTGTATGTTGTTTTTTTGTACGTTTGTTCAACGATTGCTTCGCCAATTAAAAATTGATTCTGATGATTAATTTTCGTCTGGTAGGTCATACTTCAGAGGTTTCACATACATTTTATCTAAATCAGCTTTACTTTGTTTTTTATAACATAATAACTGAAAAAATATATCATTCAAGTAAAAGAATTGCGTAATTTGATATCGGTTCTTTTCAGTAACAGGTACAATTGACCGAGCGAGCGACGCACCTCGGCATCAGCTGGCCAATATTTTTTTTCATCTGTCTGTTTGTGAATTTGTTTGTATGTTCGTACTCGCGTACAGGGCGTAATTTTGAAGCAATTTAGATGAAACTTGGCGTATAGGTTCTATGGATTATTTTAATTTTTTCGTCGTCGGCGATTTTTGATAGGAGGGATGGTCCCATAAAAGGGGGGGGGGGAGGAGTTTATTGCGGCGCTAATTACCAACCGATTATAATGATATTTGGTAGGTAGATTAAGTAAAGAATTGATTAAGTAGATACACAATTATTCCAACTTGACGTAAAACTTTACTTGAATTGGTCAATTGGTTAAGTGGTTGTTGAGATATGACAACCAACTTGAGATTGCGTGTAACAGTGAGGGCGCGTGGTTGTGCTTGATGTATTTTAGCGCTGAATATTTTTTTGATTTTACGTTTTCTCCAGTTATAAAATTATTTGATGATCGAGCGAGCGAAGCGTCTCTGCATCAATTGGCCAAATTTTCTTTCGTTTTTAATACGGCTTCTTAGACCAACTTTAGGTAGGTATTATGTACAGATGACCCAAGGCTAGCTGCAAATAAGCTCTTTCGCGAGGTCTACTGTTCGTAGAACTACTAGTTATTTTCTCTAAGTTTCAACATCCTCTCTATTAAAAAAACGGATAGTCAGACGAAAAAAGCATAGGCTTAGTAATAGGTCCTCTCTTTTAAAGTACGTAATTCTAAAAACTAAAGAAATACTTTAGACAACTTGTTTAAAAATCAGGCTGAGCTATTGGTAAAGGATTTGAGAGCAGGTTTAATTATCCAGTCTAAGAAAGTTATCTTTACTGCATGTGTACCTATTTTATTTATTCTCCCTGAAGTTCTCCTGTTTTATCTTTCTTTTCATGAGTGTAATTATATTATATTTTACGAGACGTAGCTGTTGCTACTTAAGGTACTTTTTCTTACGTTAAGTTATACAATTTCCGGGAAGATGTAACTACTTACCTCAACTCGAATAAAACTTGTGTGGGTGCGATGGTTATTTCATTTTTAAATATGCTGAGAAGTAGGTGCTTACTTGCACGTGAAAATAATTGCGTTTTTTTTTTGTTGTTTTGGTAAATATAGGTTTGGCTAAATCAATGTCTATCTATTCTAATCAGATATAATGGCAAAACACCTACAACGTAAGCTTCAAAAATTTCAATAAGTCAGTACTCAATTTGGTCAAAAAGCCCACCCCAAATTGTCATCATCATTTCAGCTACAAGAAGTCCACTGTTGGACATAGACTTCCACATGGATTTCCAAAAAAAATATGATGGAAGCGGCTTCCATCCAACGTCTTCCTTTCGCCTGTGTGAAGTCGTTTGTCCACCTCGTGACAACTACGCACATATTTTACTATAATATGTGCAATAAGCTCCTCCCATCTCTAATCCGAAATACATTTGTTTGGATCTCACTTGCCCGAATCAGTTTTGCCCGAACTGTCTGATTCCAGATGTTTTTTACTTGACACAAGTTTCTGATTCTTTATTTTTGTCAGCCAACAGTTTCATTTGCCCGAACAGTTACTAGGTTAAGTTCGTTAGGTTTCCGTTTTACTATATCCAGAAACCTCATTATTATACAAATATTTAATTATCAAATGTTTAAGTATCAGATATTACAATTATTAGTTCGCTAGATTCGCTAGGTTCGATTTTTCGTTTTACAAAGATTCGGTTAACAGACGAGTTGTCAAATGAGCGTTCGGGATTTTAATAAACTGCCATTTGAAGAAAAAGAAATACATTTCGTTTTCGGAGAAATTATATTCGGTATTTCGCGATTCAGATTATAGGTAGGTAGATTATATACAATATTATTATCTGAATAAAAATGTAATATGTGAATTTTTAAAGAATACATTTCTCGTTCTAAACTCAATATTTTAAAGATTGTTATGAATACATAACATTACATAACATTTTACACTACATAACATTTACAGAATACACTACATAGCATTTTCATTTCATTTTTTCTAAAATATATTCTCATAACCTATACTAGCCACTCAAACATGTCAATAAACGTCACAAAAAAAGAAATTTTGAATTCAAAACAGGCTTAGCGCCGCGAGTGCGTGGGAATTGCGACAATCAGTGAAGCAACACACACTCGCAAGTTCATTACGGCGAGGAGTCGCGGGCAACTTCCCCGGCTTATAATAAACAGAGACACGGAAAATTATTCACTAACTTTGCCTTGAGCATAAAATTTATGGTACGTTTACCACGAAATTTCACAACAATGAACGAGTCGCTTGGGTTTTGAGCTAACTTCATTCGCGTCAGTGGATCGGATAAGCGATAACTAACTGAAATTACTATTTATCATCAACGCACTGTGCGTCAAGTATGCTGTTTCAGTTGTAAATCAATCTTGCGTAAATGTTGAATGTGGATAACATATATACATATCTATAAATAGAATTTAATCTAAATATTTACACAATATAAATAGAATCATATTCATTCGGTTTTTTTTTTTTCGAAACAAGTCGTTTCTATCATTTTAGTGTACTTTCAGCGGAGCAATTAAGCATACAACTTTTTCAAAATTAGTTTTAGAGGAAATATATCTATGTTTTGCAAGATAAGTATATGTTTTAAAAGCCAAAGTACTAAACTGATTTCGATAAATATTTATATGTAAAATCATGAAAATCAATTCAAAATTGGCGAAGTAATTGTGTATCAAACAAAACAAAAAAACATACAGATGAATTTAGAACCTTTTTGGAAGTTGGTTAATAAAAGGCGAGATTTATTTACCTACAACTAAACAACAGCAGCACTTGATTTGTTTCGCCACTATATTTATACTACTTTTTACAGTGTCTCTAATTGAAAACAAAAATCACAAAAGAGAAAACTCTACAACTATTGTTTGAATTTAGTTTTCTTTACCTTTTATGTGTCTGACAAAAGCTTTAAATTTAGTATAGAAAAATAAAATGAAACTTAGATAATTATTTTACAAAGTTCCATTATTTTCAAAGGTTCCATTGCTTTAAATAACAAA
Source organism: Lycia hirtaria (assembly GCA_947563715.1). NCBI lineage: Eukaryota > Metazoa > Arthropoda > Insecta > Lepidoptera > Geometridae > Lycia > Lycia hirtaria. The sequence goes on from OX387379.1 coordinate 4,006,161, forward strand.
TAAGATATAGTTCTTTAAAGATTATTTTTGTTTTAAATAATATTTTCTTTAAGTATTGTTTTTTACGCTAGCCATGAGTGTGACATACCTGCCGTTTGAATGGTCGCTCGTTTTAGACTCATTTAAATATAAGTACCTACTTTAATAACATATATGACAATAGAATATAAATAAGTACTCTCACTTTGTTTTGACTTTCCCAATATATTACATGCATTTTTTTTTCTCTCTAAAACCTTATTGAAATTACTAAAAAAAATATCCAATCAGTTTTTCTCAAGGCACTGACTAGCGAATAATATTTGATTAGAGAATAACGATTACAAAATCCTTTGGAAGATAAAGCATTTCAATATCATCACATATTAAAATTTAACATCGTTCAGGTGGATTGTACATGTGACAGGACAATTAGAATGAGCGTGATTATTCTTTCAGGCATCATCTATTCAAAATCATGTCCATTCTCCGCTATCAATTGTTCGATGTAAAACCGATAGACCCGATCTGTGCCCATAACCGCCTATATGCTGGCATAACCGCCTATATGCTGGCATAACCACCTATATTGGAGTATTACAGTATCATCGCCCGGGGACGGTCATAAATTAGCTTTTATCTGAGCCGGTGGCTCATTAGTGTGGCATGTTGCACCCTATCTCGATGCAACGCTGCCCGAAGCCGCGCCACTCCACTCCCGAATGTTTATGCTGTATTCACAGCTTTTCATTATAATTTTATTACCTAAAAGGACACTTTATAAAACACTTTTAAAATAAAATGGTACTAAAAGTTGCGATGTTCTTTATTATTTGTAAATATTGACAAGCCACCCAAGATCGAAAAATACTTAACCGATAAAAAAAATAAGTGGTAATGTTGGTTTATAGATATTTAATTCTTATGATTGTTTATTCACCGATTTCTCCGTGAATTAGTTGTGGACTGATTTTCAAAATTCTCTTTGCTTTGTGTTCAATGTAGCTTCGCTCTTGTTAAATAAAGCTTCTACTACATGCTGGCAGCATGGTCTACTTGACCAACTGGTAGAAGGCTTAAGCGTGTGGATTATATTTTGATCTTCATCGGTCTGATATTCCAACTGATTTTTCAGTGTTCTGTATCATAAAAGGGAATAAAACGGAACTCGCAAAGAATCACTTGTTGTCCGTCTGTCCATCTATCAAAACCTTCTATCTCGGGAACGCGTAGAGGTATCGAGTTTAAATTAAAACCTTATACGTAGATCTCGAGTCCTTCCAGTTATGAAAAAAATCGAAGTTTTCAGCTATCGTAAAAAAAGTTACAGCCATTTAAGTTGCAAAATAACCGCATATTTCGACACTCACAATGGAATCAAAACCTACAGGGCAATATTCGTTGACCTAGAACTATGAAATTTGGCAAAAAGCATTGTCTTATAGTACCTACACATAAAGGAAAAAACCCGAAAACTATATTTTGAATTTGATTACGAAAAATAAGGGTCTTTATGCAATGAATGTTGGTCCAAATTTTAAAGTCAGCTAACCGTATTTTTGGAATAAAAAAGCTATATTCATTGAAAATCCGTACAGCACAAGAATGGAATTCTTTGCGGCCTCTCTGTTTCCTGAGACCTACAATCTTGGAATTTTCAAGGCTAGAGTGAATAGATATCTTTTAGATCGATGAGCTCCAATCCTCGGCCACACCGTCGCTTAACACCAGGCGAGTTGGTGGTCAATCGTAGATCTATAATGTATAAAAAAATAAAAAACTTCAACACTCAATTTCCGAACTACTTATCATACTTACTAATTTGCACGGAACCCTCGGCGGGCGTGTCTAATTCGCACTTGTCCGATTTTTATGTAGTAGTTTAGATAGTTATAGGCTTATAGGTGTGTATTTTGTGTAGGTACCTATGCTTTGGTTAAGAATATGCATATTTGTTTTAATTTTTCACAGTAGTTTATTTTTAAAAACTTGGTACTATCCAAGAAATTCATAATTTAAAAAACGGAATTAGAGTATTAACTTGTAACAAAATAATCCAAAAATAAAAATATTTTAATACATTTGTTGTCTAATTATGGTGATCTAAATGCCCTTTGTAGTTCGGCATTTTCAAACGAAATTCCGCTGGCAAATTGAAACAGTATCTGGTTCAATCAGATTGATTGGACGCTTCTATAGATATTAAACAAAACAAAGCGTCTGTTAATTGATATTAGAAATTGTCGATAAATTGAAGTTAAAAGGTTTGCTGGAGTTTTTATGGGTTGTTACAACAATTATACCTAACATAGGTATTTTAGTAAAACACCAATTATTAATAATTGAAGTGGTGTAGAGACGAGAGCTTTGTTTTTAGTATAATAAGTCAATTAAGTTTTACTAATTACTAGGTTTCAATTTAATAATTGGTTTGGTAGGCGTACCTAAATATTACAAGCTTTTATTTTTGTCGTACTTGTGGTATTTATACTGGTAATTTTCAATAAAATCAAGTGTTATCTTCCCCTACCAGCTAAATGGTGTTGGATATAAGAAAAAAAATAATGGCAGTATCTTAAATAACGAAATTAAATATAAACATGTCACAGCTATGTAAACTTAACAAGTTACCGAGTAATAAATCAACGTAAAAAAATAATCTGAGAGTTCGAATCAGACTCGCTCATCGAGGGTTCCGTACAAACTAGTAAATAAAAGGGGAAAATTATATATTTTTTTTATATTTTCCTTCATAAACCGAAAAATATACACTGTAAAAATATTTAAAAACCTATTTTAGCTTGTGCTAATGAAGCTCTTTCATATGATACCCCACTCGATACGATTAAAGCACTTCAAAATTTGGACCATTCTTCCTTGCATAAAGGCCCTATTTTTGTGATTAAATTAAAAATATACAGTTTTCGGATTTTGAAATATTTTGTACTAAATAAGAGATATTTATATAATCAGATTACTTTATATATACATGCATATATGTTATAACAAGCTCGATTGATTAGAATCGTTCGTTTATATTTTGAGAGCGTGCGAGTCGAAGAGACGCACTAATTATGCTAATATTTGTGTTCTGACAATATAAATGTGGTTAGGTAACCTGTTTAGGGAATCGCCTGAGTCTTGAGGGCTCCCTAACCAAACTAAGCAGAGTCTGAGCAGAATAATGATCAGTTGCGAACAAGTCAAATATTCTATGAAGACGTGAATATAGACCTAGCCTGTTTCTGCTATTTGAATACTTATATTTGGTTTTGAATTCACTGAATAGATGATGAAATCTCGCCGTAGAGGTTTCATTTTATATTGGTACTGATAATTACTTTGTATTACTCAAGCAATTCATCAATTATTTCTTATTGCTCAAGCAAGCAGTTCAGTTTTCTACAAAATTATATTTGAACTAATTAGATGGATTATTTGTTGGAATACCTAAAATGGATATTTCGTCAAAATTGTATGGTTATGGGTAGGAAAACCGCTTTTTACGATTGCATAGTACCACAAGGGGTCTTTTAGTCACAGAGTCAAACCAACTTTATATTCGCTTTAGAAATATTAATAAGGAACTAACAAAATTACAATATTAATTCCTAAGTGCCCGCGGCACGCACCTCTGTCTTTTCGAAGTTATGTGCGTATTATTGATTGCCGCCAACTTCAAACGGTGAAGGAAAACATCGTGAGGAAACCCACATGTCTGAGAGTTCTCAATGATCTTGAAGATGTGTGAAGTCTGCCAACCCGTACTTAACCACCCTGGCAGACTATGGCCTTACCCTTCTCACAATGAGAAGATGGCCCGCGCCCAGCAGTAAGACAGTTTGTACTAACAAAGCTGCCTACAAAAAAAAACTTGTAAAAAAACTACCTACAAATCAAATTTCATTAAAATCGTTGGAGCTGTTTCCGAAATTCAGATTATATATATATATGTATATATATATATATATATATATATATATATATATATATATATATATATACAAGAATTGCTCGTTTAAAGGTTTTAGATAATAAATAAGGTTCAGCTAATAATAGGACGTCCAAATGAAGGCTGATTAGGAGCAATTAGTATAACATTATAGGTCCAGAAAGTTTGCACTCATTATCGAGACAAAACATTTACCTACGACAGCGAAGCGGACTACAAGGTAGGATAAAATAATACACAAAATATACTAATTATTATATTTTATTAATAATTACCAAATTACACCCTGTTTTATTACAAGCATTATTCAATAATATAACAGTTACACTGAATAATAACACACAAATGTTAACGTATGAAAATTAAACTCTATTGAAATGTGCTAATTAAGTCCTCGCATTTGACGGACAATCAACATTCTTCTAACGTTACCTTATTTTTCGAATTGTGATAAGTTTGTAGTGTAAAAGTAATGCGGAAGGAATCAATAAAAAAGATAAACCCGAGTCATAATCATAATCCTTCTTTTGTCTTCGCCATAGTCGAGCATCATCATAAATATACCTTTCGCTAATAACTTTTTCATGTTACTAACATTTGTGTAGGTATTAAATAAGGAAAAAATAAACTTCCTTATGTAACACAAACTAACAAAATAAAGACCGTTGTCACATGTCACAATATTTTTTCCAATATCCGAGTTCCCCATTAGTCCAACATCGTGAAGGTACATAATGAATAAGGCATGTCGTTCACATTCCATTCAGCTCACGCATGATTTGCTAAAACTTCTGCGTTGGGGTGCTAATTACCTAACTTTTTGTTTGCCACATCAACCATAATCCCCTCAACTTCTTGCTGTAATGTGACTCGTGTACAATAGCTTCGTGATAAAATAATATGTTACGCTGTAAAATTAATTAGACAAACGTTTTCGTGGTTAGCTGCAAATTCATTTGTCACTTAGGTGTTGCTAAGCAATTAAATGTATTTAATATTTTTCTCCATCACGTGGTTGCCTGAAAGAGCTTTTAGCGATAAGGCCGCTTATTGTTGCACTAGTCTATTTAAGTCCTTTGTTATTTCTTTTAAGGTGTGTACAATAAAGAGTTCATCTATCTATCTAAATGTGGCACCCGAGTGAAGACGCGAATCCTCAACAATTTTAATAAAATATGTTTTACAATCTGTTCTATGCGTTGTTGCCTCTACCGAATTCCATAGCAAGAAGAAGGAGTTACTTTACTACCGACAATGCCTTAAAAATGTTTAGAATTTGACACAACTTTTAATAGATTCTATTAAATGACGTTGTCCATTCCATTGTGCTATATCTGTATTCTTCTATATTTTCATCAATTTAGAATCGGCATCAATATGTATATTTTTCTATTAGATAAGTGATACATAAAATTTAAGTATCTTATTTACTGTTCTTTTTAATCAAATTCAGTTGTATGAATATTTTGTTAGGGCGCCTACTGCTAAATCGGGTTTTCATTTATTTTTAATAGAAAATTAAACCTGTTATGGAAAATTTGCTCTAGACAGAGACTTCTTATTAAATACTCTCAGACTACCCATGAGCTGCAGTATTAACAAATGATTAACAAAGCTTCAAAACGAAGTACAATTTCCAGGTTTAGTATCTCAAAACGACCATACCTCCATTCAATTCTTCAACATTCCTTGTCAATCTGTTGAACTCCGCAATGCAGCGTAGCGGTTGAATTATTTATCAACATCCTTTGTGAACTAAGCCGACTATTTTGGACGCGACACCCGTGTGCCTGCCGTCTGTTTTATTGTCTCACTAAACAATTCAACGAGGGTGTCTGAGATTGACATAATTTAATCACGTCTTGTACCAAAATCAACCCTAATTGAGTTCACACGTTCCCAACCGCGCGCCATTTATCATTTAGTTAGTTCTACAAATAACTACGCTACGCCGTGCTACGTCGCTACGTTGCTACGGCACTACAATGCTACAATCGACGATCACATACTCTACCAATGTACTTGTCATAATGTATGATTGGCCCTGTATTAAATATTTTTCCGTGTTTGCAGTGAAATGGAACACAAATAACGGAAATGCAGAATGTTTTCAAATGAACTTATATGCTGTACGGCGCATAACCCACCTCAGTATTGTGGAAATGTTATTGGGAACACTACCGGGCCGCTGTTTCTGTACAAATATCTGTTTTTACTATATTTGAATCGGAAAAAGATCTGTTTTTTAAAATTCTTTCGTGTTAAATGATTGTCTCACTTCACCATCTTTCTAGGTACACTTCTTTCTTAATTAAGATCAGAGAACGAGATCAAATCTCTACAAATCTAAAGATCTAATAATTAATTATTAAAAATAAGTATTTTACTTAATTGTTTCAAACTATGTCGGTTTATGTATTTATAAAAGTATTTTTATGACAAACATAATATTATTAGTAAGAAATCACAAATATCTACAATAACTTCAAGAACTAAATATTATTAAAGAAAATTAAGCAGAAGCTCGGTAAATTTAGAAACAATATCCAAGCAACTTCGTTTTTAGGAAAGTTCCAAGTTAGCGAGGGTCACAAGACACAGCCCACGCATCTTGTATAGGATAACGAGGATAGAAAAGATATTAAATAAATAGGTGTAGAAGACGACAGCGCCTCCATCGGATCATCGCTGTAACGAGAACAAGGATGTCTTTATGAAATTATGTTTTGCCCCCGCGTTGAGAGGCTGACGTTGACAAATGACACGAGGGTTGTTTTTCACTGTCAGATCGAAGCGACATGTTTTCCCCTGACTGTGAAGTGTGGAATCAGTAAAGTGAAATAAATGCGCGAAAAAACACCGCGTCCCGGAATTAGAGACTGGCTCTGCTCCGCCCGAAAATACAAACAATACTCGAATAAAAGTGGGACACAAGAAATTTTAAGTTATTGATGTGACATTTTTTTAAGTGGGATTATTGGACCTTTATACAACATATACAGATACAAAAATAATTCACATAATTGCTAAAAATGTACGATATTTTAACATGTGATGCAAATGAATCAAATATGAGTCAAAATGAATTGTCGGTTGATTTTTATTAATCAGTCAATTAATAGAATCACTGGATTAAATCAAGTTATTTATTTTTTAAACTATCACGGTCATTCATTAAAACACTATTATCCCGATAACACGCGTTATCGGGAGCTCAAAATTAACGCGAACCACGGTAAATATCCCGTTAATAATAATAGTGTTTTAAGTTATTTCTTGCAACAAACACCGACGATTGCGTCATAAAAGTATACTTATGCAAACTTTATGCACACTTATGCATATTTGTTTGACAATGAGTCTTACCGTGATAAACGGTAAACTATCTATAATTCGAAATACATTTGTTTGAATCTCTACTTGCCTAAATCCGTTTTATAGAATTACTTGATTTTAGATGTTTAACTTAATATGATTACTGATTCCATATGCTTATTACCTACCTACCTACCTGTATAAAGTTGTTTACTGCATATAAACTGAACAGTCGGCCACTGTTCACGCGACGGTGGCATGACTCCACTAATGTACCTATTTGGTGTTACTATATTTAAATACTATATTTATTTTGGTGTTAATTTTATTGTATATTAATGTTTATTTGAGTAATTAAATAAATAATAATTAGCCATCATTTTAATTTATCCGAACAGTTAATTGGTTAGGTTCGGTTTTTATTTCATTATCGAGATTCGGTTATCATAATATAATCATGGACATATCAATAATTAGATTGGGTTCGTTAGTTTTATTTTTATTAAATACATACATTTTCGTATCACAAAGATTCGGTTATCAGACGAAGTGTCAAATGAGCTTTCGGGATTTTGATAAGAGTCATTGATAAAATAAATTTTGTTTTCGGGAAAATGATATTCGATATTTCATAATTCGGGTTATAGATAGGTAAGCGTCAAATTTGTACGTCTTTATAAAAACTTTAGTTAGATTAGATATTATCCCCCGCTAGATGAACAAAGAATAGCATTGGCAAATAACATGATGAATTCGTTATTAAAATTATAATTTCATTGATTAAAAATCGCGAAACTCTGAAACATCATAATTTTTCTATTAAAAAACAGACTTCAAACGCAACTTACTAAATCCTTCACAATTGTAAACTTTTTAAAGAAACCTCTTCACTCGCTCTTTTTTTCTTTTGTCAAGAATGGGATTTGTCATTGAATGTCTAATGCTCGTCGTCGAAGATTAGAAATTGTTGATGTTTATACGATAATCCTTAATATTTGACACTCTTGCAAAGAAAAACGTGTAGGTGGAACTCTGCGATTCTATAATCTGATGCACTCACTCAGGAATACAATGAAAATATTTTAATTTTTAGAGATTATTCAAAAAGTAATAAAGCAATGTTTATAAAATAATTATGGGGCCAACTTGGGAGCTTTCTCTACACACCAATTCAGGAAACACAAAAATTGGTTCTCGAATGACGGAGTAATTCGTGTACATACATAAAAATATATACTTAGTCTGGCCATAAATACTGTTACAGTTAAAAATAAGAAAGATATTACATTTGAATTTGGAATCTGTCATTTTTATACGATTGTTCATTGAGTTTCTAATTTTGGCGCCAATACATTGTACAATATTTTGCGATATTAAAATGGAGTGGGGTGATAAAGAGAACCGAATCGCTGTGATTGCATTACACAAAGTTGGTATGGAGCCAAATGCAATTTTTAAAACTCTCCATACGCTTGGTATTAGTCAAATGTTTGTGTACCGGGCTATTAATAGATACAATGAGACCTCCTCTGTTTGTGACAGAAAAAGATCTGGCCGTCCACGTAGTGTTCGTACGAAAAAGGTGGTCAAAGCAGTAAGGGAAAGAATTCGAAGAAATCCTGTCCGAAAGCAAAAGATTTTATCTCGGGAGATGAAGATAGCATCCAGAACCATGTCGCGTATTTTAAAAGATGACTTAGGACTTGCAGCCTATAAGAGACGCACTGGTCATTTTTTAACTGATAATTTAAAAAAGAATAGGGTGGTAAAATCGAAACAACTACTGAAGCGGTACGCAAAGGGAGGTCACAGAAAAATTTTGTTTACGGATGAGAAAATCTTTACAATTGAGCAACATTTTAACAAACAAAATGACCGTATTTATGCTCAAAGCTCTAAGGAAGCTTCCCAATTAGTCGACAGAGTGCAACGTGGGCATTATCCGACTTCAGTGATGGTTTGGTGGGGTGTTAGCTATGAAGGAGTGACTGAGCCATATTTTTGTGAAAAAGGTATCAAAACATCGGCACAAGTGTAGCAAAATACCATTCTTGAGAAGGTAGTTAAGCCCCTTAACAACACCATGTTCAATAACCAAGTATGGTCCTTCCAACAAGACTCGGCGCCAGGTCATAAAGCTCGGTCCACGCAGTCTTGGTTGGAAGTGAACGTTTCGGACTTCATCAGAGCTGAAGACTGGCCGTCGTCTAGTCCTGATCTTAATCCGCTGGATTATGATTTATGGTCAGTTTTAGAGAGTATGGCTTGCTCTAAACGCCATGATAATTTGGAGTCCCTAAAACAATCCATACGATTGGCAGTGAAGAATTTTCCCATGGAAAGAGTGCGTGCTTCTATTGATAACTGGCCTCAACGTTTAAAGGACTGTATTGCAGCCAATGGAGACCACTTCGAATAAGCTTTTATATTTTAAATTGTTTTATATTTATGTATTAAACTAACACACTGTAAAAGTAATAAATATTATTTGCAATAAAAAAATAATTTTTTTCTTCGTGACAATATTTTTGGCAAGACTAGGTATACGGTACGAATTGATAACCTCCTCCTTTTTCGAAGTCAGTTAAAAATGAAAATTACATTTACGTCACATCTTTTCCCTGACAGGGTTCTTAACTAATTAATTTCTTTGAAAGTTTCGATCCAGCCCGTGAACTGATTGATAAAGTCAATGGTAAAGGTTTCCTTCCAATCTATCTAAGCCGATGGCAGCGACAGATATCACGCCGCGCCTGCACCCTCTTGCAAAAACTAAATTGAATATTCCTCTTCAATCTACCCTCCGCACTCGAGAGCTTAGTTAAAACCTGAAATTGGCCTTTTGCCTTTAACATGGCAACATCTTTACAGTCCCTATTACCTTTAATTCGAATAATTATGTTTTTTTTTCTCCCAAGACGCACTCCCTGAAGAATAAACTTGAAAATGAGAGCTATCTTCACAGCCCCTAGAAATTGGATTAAGTTTCGTGATCTACCCTCTTCTAACGTTCCGTACATTATTCGTTGAAATATGCGAAATACGGGGGAAGAAAGTACTAGTGTTACAAGCGTAAATATAATAGTGACATCTTAGAAGACCTATTTACTTATTTACCTATTTACTGTTCTTGGCATGCATATATTTACCGTACGTTACAAACGTACCTAATACGGTAAATATTAGGATAACCTAAAAAATATTGTTTTAGGCACAAGCTTTGTTTTTTCTCATAGTGAAAATAGCATAAGCTCGACTATCTTTTTTACCCGACTGCGCAAGAAGATAGATAGATAGATAAACTCTTTATTGTACACACGATAAAATTTACAATAAAAAAAATAATTAAAAACTAGTGTAACAACTGGCGGCCTTATCGCTAATAGCGATCTCTTCCAGGCAACCTTAAGAAGAAGGATTATGTTTTTTGAAATTAAATGAAAAGAGTTTATTCCACTAAAAATAGAGTACAAGCAAGGTGGTAGAACCGTCTTTGGTCCAGTCTATTTTCGAAACCCTAAAACGAAAACACCTCTCACTTTTCTAGCTACGACTAGCTATAAATTGTACCAGGCCACCACTGAATGTCAGGTATAATTTATTTTGAGGCAGATTTATTTTAATTGAATACTGGCCTGTAAGGATTGACCTAGACAATATCTAAAACTGCTCAGGCTATATTTTTGCACATTCTATTTTCAAAGTGTAGCTATAAATCTTTGTTGAAAAGCCTTGTTTTCTCTTTTCAATCAATTTTCTATACTATCAAAGTAGAAAATAGGAATTTTGGGAACAGCTGATGTTAGATTCGTGAAAAATAGCTCGAAATTCAATAAGGCTGTCATTGTAAATCGCCCCTATTCTAGGTAACAAAGAATGATATGGGTAAGTAATGAAATATTGAATTAATATAGGGCTTTTAGTCATTCAGTCCAATAACCTTGAAGGCGCGAGAGCTAAGCTCATTTAGAATGTTTTTAGGCCTAGGCCTGTGCCTTTAGTATTCAGTGGTGTATTAATATATATATTTTGTGAAGAAAGTTTTACTTTGGAAATCTTATGGAAATAAAATAAAAATTACATGATGATTTAATAAGATAATTATTTATATTTTAATATTATTATAATGTTATATTATAACTTAATAATATATTATAATTTTTATTAGTTATACATACATCCACGATGCAAAAATAATCTTTGAAAATTTCAGCATAACCGGCCTTGTAAAATTTTGTTTTGAACAGGATACAGACAAGATTGTTTCAAAACATTTTATTTACGTTGTTACGGTTCATTGATGTTTTGATTTGTAATATGTTTGAGACTTCGATGGCAATTAAATAACATGACCTTTGAAGCTGAAAGTTACTAGGCAAAAGAACATCCTACTGGTCGTAAGTAAATCCGCCAACGTTTATTTGTTTATTTGTTACAAATAACATACCATAGTGATTCGTTAGGTGACGGCGGTAAAAGAGATCTGATAAGGAAGCTAAAATATGACATTGTAACTCTCATGTGGCAAATGGTTGACCCGTCGAGTTAAGTCTCATTTTTTTTTATTTGTCTAGTTTGAATAGCCTAATAAAAGATTGCATTTAATTTTCTTAGCATACCATTATTTTCATAATTACTTGAGAATGTATAGTATAAGCACGGCAAGTCGAAGCAATGTGCCGCGATGACAAAATTCAAGCAGTAGTGTAGTATGTAGCCTACATTGTTGCGTAAACGATGTAAATTATTACTCGCATCATATCATTTTAGTAAGAAAGTACTATACTATTGTTCTAAATGAGATTTAACTTAACGACATACTATTCAGAGCAATCACATATGCCCCATGAAGGTGTCAATTGATAACAACTTGTATAAGTGTGAGATTATCGTTTTATGAGGTTTGGGGCTCTACGATATATGTGCGTGTAAGTTAGCTAATATCGTTAAGGCCATTCTAAGTTATCTCCGGTGATCGTATTCCAGTCGTTTAATCCCGGGATCCCGACGAGGGTTGCCAGATGGCCAGGACTCACCAGGATAGACCCGGAATAAAATCACATGCGCCGGATGCCAGAATTTCCAAAAAAACTGAATTTTTAGTCTTCTGTTCAACTTTTTTGTCTTCTAGGTAGTTGTTGGTCAATCATAGATCTATTACGTGTAAAAAGAAACTTATAGACGAAGGAATGGAATGGAAGGAACCTGAGGAAGGAAGAAACTTTTATTTAGTAATAAGCTTATAAGTATTTGCAGCAATACAGTTATAATTCCTAATTCATCACGATGCTAGGCGGAGCGAGGCAATAAATTTAATGTAATTATAACTTAAGGTGGCAAAGTATTTTTACCAAATGTGGTAAAAAAGAGTATAGTTTTACAATTAAGTAACTGTGATTAGCTTTAATATCGATCTTTATTGGTGGAAAATAACATTTGTTTAAGAAAACAGGAGATAAATAACAATTTTTATTTAAAAAAAAACTCGAAAATTATGGATAATTATTTAATTAAAAAAAAATATATATATATATATATATATATTTAATTAACGTTTTTGATATTAATCTTACTAATTTACTTTTTCTTCAAATATATTAAACTTAGTTATAATTATTAATTAATAACCCTAGCTACAATTATTTCATTCTAAAATTATACTATGTATTTTTGACCATATTTATTTGATCAAAGTACTTTTGTATGGAAATCGCATTTTCGTTGTTTTTAGGGTTTCGTACCTCAAAGTAAAAAAACGGAACCCTTTAGGATCACTTTGTTGTCCGTCTGTCTGTCTGTCTGTATGTCTGTCCGTCTGTCCGTCCGTCCGGGTGTCAAGACTTTTATCTCGGGAACACGTGAAGGTGTCGAGTTGAAATTAAAATCATATACGCAGATCTATAGTATGTTGCTGCAGAAAGAAAAATAAAGTTTCTAAGTTTTCGTAAAAAAAAATTACAGCCGAATATATCGTAAAAACGCACATTTCCACACTCACAAGGGAATCAAAACCTATGGGGTACTTCCCGTTGACCTAGAACAATGAAATTTGGCTAGAAGTATACAAGCATTTGAAAGATGTTAGAGTAGGAAAAACATATAGGAAAAAAGCCTTTAAATTTTTTTTAATTTAATCACAAAAAAAGTGTCTTTATGCAAGGATTGAAGGTCCAAATTTTAAACTGAATTAACCGTATCATGTGGGGTATCATATGAAAGAACTTCATTAGCATAAGCTAAAACAGGTTTTTAAATATTTTTACGATGTATATTTTTCGGTTTATGAAGGATAATATAAAAAATATATGATTTCCCCTTTTTATCTACTCGGTGGGCGAGTCTGTCTCGCACTTGACCGGTTTTTTTTTGTCCCGTAATGCCGCTAAATCTGGCAACCCTACTTCCTATACCATCGTACCGCTGAGGATTAGCCGTGTCTCTGGGAAGCTACCTACCGCGTTTACAGCATATAGCAACACCTACTATGACGCGAGAAAGAAAGTTCTCTACTAAAAGTTTTGAGCACGAAAATCGCAGACTATTCGTTTTTTAAATATTAAAATTAAGAAGATAATAACATTTATTACAAGAGTCATCTTACGGGTCTAAATCGGTTTTACCTACTTTTTTTCTGCCTCTCAAAGTTCCGTCTATTTTCAAAGTATTCAAAGCAAGACAATAAGGAAAATTATGACTAATAAACTTTGATATTTTGAACTTACAAATTTTTCCTGTTAGCCATTTCAATTTTAGACCTTCAAATACGTAGCCATTACGTAGAAGTTAGATTTAGTCAATCACACGACTGAGTCGGTGTCTGTATGAGACAGGCTTTTGGGTTTCTTGTGTGTCCTAATCCTATACCTACACGACGGAGGATTTCTAGAAAGGTAAAAACACTTATTTCTACAAATACAATGCTTGTACACAATATATCTAGAATTTGCTCATTTTATCCGTAGAACGCTCATTTCAAGATAGGCGAAAGTTTTCCTATGTCCTACTCGTATTTTAATCCTGTTTAGATAAATTTGGTGATACAATAGAAAATATTAGAGAAACTGATTATTTTAATATAAAAAAAAACTCATTTATAGATATGATGGATCAGTCGATGGAGCGATGGAGCGATCGTTGTCTGATGATGCGGTTTCGAACCTTAACAACAAGTTTGAGAAATCACATAGTGGCAATTACTTTAAAGTGTCTGGCTGGGTAGCTATACCACCCCCAATTCAAAAAATCACCAGATACCTGAAGCTTTGTTCCGGCAATCTCGCTTAACAGAGAGTTTCCATTAATAGCTGTACTTGTCGTCATGGACCACATGGTCACTTAATAATAGATGATGTATGGATATATGATAGGCTTCAACTATCAATTACACCATTACGAATCAATATTGCTTTTACTAAACATGAGGTTATATGTCCGGTTATACTTAAAATAATGTAGTGTATTTCTGAGTCTTGCTGCTTAGCTAGACAAAAAAATAATGTAGTGTATTGCACAGTCTGGCTGCATAGCTGGAAACGTAATGGGGAATATATTTAGACGTGTGCGTCCCCATTACGTTTCCAGCCAATGTTAAATAGGGTTTAATTGTGTGTAGCAATGCAAGCGGGCGTCATAAGGGCAGGGTTGAAGCCGGTACGTGTGAGTTAGCCCGCTAATATCGCATTAAGCGGTGTAAGTTATCTGCGGCCCGCCCGGCGGCACCCGGCGCCCTGTGCCGGCGCTCGCCGTCCGCCGACTAATCCCAGGATCTCGGACACAATCCCGCTGCCCGGGATTACTTGTCTCTGCGACGTCCACTAGCACATTTTCACGACGGTACACGTATTTTCAGTGTAAAGCTTAGATATTTTAAACCTCGGATTTATTATCGACTCTCGATTATTGACAGTAAAAAAAGAACAATAAATGAAAATACATTACAAAAACCAATTTATTACATAATAATTATAGTAAAAAAAAAACTGAATATGCTGACTTCAAAATACGCAATTTCTTTTCTTGGATGACATTTTTTCAGTTATTTTGCTATAAAAACAATTCACTGAACCGATTTTGATAAAATTTATATGCGACCACCTCTGAAGTATTACCTACCAAATGAAAAATAATCACCAAAAACAATTAATTATTGACGGAGTAATCGCTGAACAAACATACAAAAAAAACACAGACGAATTAAGTACAATTTAGTACAGCACAGTAATTAGTATATATTAAGTACAATTAAGTACAGCACAGTACTTTCCTTATTATTAACAATATATTTTCCAGTTATTTTGTTATAAAAACAAGCTTTCCTTATTCTTCTCAGTAAACTTTTTCGATTTACTGTTGTATTTTATAAAATTATGACTCATGAACGCACTATTTACACTATTAAGTATCATCACATAAATCTTGTAATCTAGTTCCACAAACCTTAACCGCATAATGCGTTATACATAAAATAGTAATAAATAATAAAAACTCCTTACATAAAACTTAACCATATTAGTAACAATACACAAAAACACAAAAAATATTTCTCCAAAACCAATGAAAATAAAATCTATTTTTAACGAATTTATCACGAAATTTTAAAAATCGCGTTAAAATTTGTTAAATTTCAATGAATAACAATCGCGAATTCTTATGAAACTTATTCCTTAAAATTTTTATCAATATAAATAATATACAGACAAAATCAATGTCAGTAATCATATAAAATAACAAATCATAAACATAAGTAAAAACGCAGGTGTTATGTAAGCATTAGGCGTTAAGTAAAACTCTATTTATAGTTTTATAAAAGGAAAAAAAAACCTTCCAGACAACAAACACTGCAGTTGCCGCTCGTACTGTTTATGGTCGCAGTTCGAACTTAATCTAACCTAGTATTGAGATAACTTCACTCTGGAAATGCATTTTTGCATGCATTTTAAATAAACTACTCCTCAAATTTCAATAATTGCGCAAATAATATAAGGCTTTCAAATAATCTTCAAAGCACAACAATGTGAATCATTCTCAGTTTACCTCGAAATCGACATAAAAGAGACTAGATTTAAGCCACAAGGAAGTTTTTCACCGAGTCCCCGATCCCTGAGGCCGTACGATTCATAACTGTCGGCAGCTTACAAGCGATTTACAAAATGTGATAAACGAGTACCAACGTCTTCCGTCTAATCTGCTGATATAAATGAACTCATAGCTGGCACTGCGTCCCGCCACAAAAACTGAGATTGCCTTTAAACGCCGGTTAAGTACTATCTATACACATAGTACATACCTTTAGCTCATAGGAATTTGCTGAGAGATATATCGTTATCTTCATCTAAAGCTTTATCGTTCTAGCTGGGATGTATCATTACTTTAGCAACCTGATTTATTTCAAAATTACGTAATATTGTAGAGCATTATACTGGCCTTCTACGAATGCCACTCATGGTAGTTGTGAACCAATAGGATTCACAATGACAATCAACCATAGATTGATACATACTTATAGAGGATCTTTGATTTACATTCGCCTCTATCCTTTTCTAATCACCACCACATATTCCTTTTTTTTTGTGGTATTTTAGTGAATTAATGAATTCTAAGACTCAAAATCCATTTAATTTTAGTATATTCTATATCCCCAGTCTCAAGAAATATTTTAAGAAATGTTCCTTTTGTCCGTGATCATTGTAAAAGCGTCAAGAGGCAAGCAACAATGAGAGGCTACGATACGCGTGCTTAGACCCTAATTCCATTCCATCCAAGTTGAGGCAGTGAGCAGACATCTGGCTGCTATTTCCTGTCACATTATCACTTCCGCCCGGGAGATGGATGGAGCAAATGTATTTGGTGTTACTTAAACAACATCTCCGGGCCCTGATGTTATGGATTACATTTTGCAGTCGGCTTGGATAATAAATGCTATACTACATTTCGGCCCCAAAGAGGAATAGGTAATTGTATCGTGACAAGTAGAATCAGATTTATTTAATCAATTCGTCATGATCTATAGTTTTCCGACCACTACATTGTAACTTTGTCAAATTGACTTAATATTCTAATTTTTTCCTCGTTCAATCTGAGGTTGTTCAAGATAAAACTGAACTCCTAGGCATGAGTGCTAAGTCTTCGACCAAATCATTACATCCCATCAGGTGGGATTGCGGCTAAAAGCAAGCTTAGCTTGTTGTAATCAATCTGTGACTGCGCTGAAGGTGTGGCCAGGTTATTTATGTTTGTACCCACAAAAATCTCCTGTGTAACCAATTTTAATGCTTGGCTGAGCTCTCTAGAGTCTAATTGAATATACTGCAACACAGATCTGCCCGCGACAGTTTCCGTATTGCCCACAGCCTTCTCAGTTTACAACCTTTGTCCAAGATCGTCCATGTCAGTCTCGTGACGTAAGGTCAAAACCACTACAACTTCAGAACTTCCCTATTAGAATAATCAGACGTCTCTTTGTCCTTTTCGTAATAATGGTTTGTTCTTATCTGTTATGAGATACCAGTACATGGCGGAAGTTTTTAACCCAGCTGACAATAGTCATATATGTCTGACAACTTTTCTACGCTTCTCGTGACTTTTTATCCAAGAACTAATTTAGCAAAAAAGGCCAAGTTTAGTTCGAACTGCTTAAATCTTACGGGTAAAAGTATCGAGTAGGCAAACAAGGAAACATTACAAGTGTTTGTATAGTTGTATACCTGTGGAAGGTCTTTTAATTAAACTGGTTTGGTGATTTACGCAGCGGCCGGAGAGCTATCGATTTATCGGCTCTATCTTAAATGTGGCTATGGTTTTACTAAAAGATTAAGTAAATGCTTGGTTTAATTTATTTATATTTCGGAAATTTTACGGATTAAATAATTTAATTGGTATATTTACAAAAAGCGCAGCTTTGTGAGGGCTCGCGAGGTTTCTTTTACCTAGTAATTATTTTACTAAACTGTATTTTAATGATAGATAATAAAAAATCTAATCATGAGATTAGAGTGCTGTGTTAAATTCCAAATTTAGAGGTATGATAGCTTTTTCGTAAATTGTACCACAAAAAGTACTGGATGTGGGATAGTGGTGGGGCTCCTCTCGCTCGCCCTAATTATCACCCAGTACCGATGTAAAGTGATAGATTCTTCATAATTATAATGCTATTATTTTTATTATCTTACTAGCTGTGCCCCGCGGTGTTACTCGCTGTTTTACATATATTAGATCAAATATATTATTTTTTGGGATAAAAAGTAGCCAATACGTTAATACATGCAGTGCGTCAGCTATCTCCATACCAAATTTCATCAAAATCGGTTTAGCTGTTTGAGCGTAAATAAAAGCTTTTATAATATTAGTGTGATGTTTATAAAGGTATCGCAATGTTGGCTTGACTGAGTTTGAAAAGAATGTGCTTGACTCGAGATGTTATTTAAACATAACCGACATTTTAAAATAATTATACATTATTGTTATTATTTTCTTTAATTATCAAATCATTTATTGGAAACACGAGAAATTCATGACATAAAAATAAAAATTGATATTAAAATCAATTAAGAACAGATATTATAAACAGGTAGTCCTCCTCTCTCCTATATGTTGCTGCGCCCGACAGGGTCCATAAGATACATTTATTTAATTTACCAACATTGTAATACTGTGGAATAGAATTAAAATATCTGAATCTGAATCTGAATCTAAACTACTATGCAGTAATCTAATTTGAAGTGGAGGCGATAAGACGTCTGCCGTCCCGCTTAGGGTGTACTTATTCTGCATTTCCCCCTGCCAGCCTATTGAAAACAACCGAGTTCCTTAAAATAACGGAGCACAGTCTTGGGTCGCTGGCATAGCTGTTCCACGTGTATTGTATATGTATTATTTATACTATTTTATATTCTTACTATGTAGACGTAGCAATGCTCTTTTACCAGAGTCAAAAGTTAAAAAAATTATGTCAAAAGTTAATGTGAGTTGACGGTCAACTCACATTAACTTTTGATATTATTCTTTATTTTTTTAACTTTTGTCATTATTTTCGAATAAAAAAATGCATTATGTGACAGTCAGTACAGCCACGGACAAAAATCGATACGATACTCGTAAATGCGTACCTATGCCTAGTCGAGCGAGTCCTAGCGCGTCAATGCCTAGTCATACGCTGAGATCGTTAGAGCAGTGCAGTAAAAGCATATTTGAGTCACTGGCCACACGTAGAAATTGTTAGAAAAGTACATTTGACTAAGTAGTCACGCGCTAAGATTATTAGAGCGGTTCGCAAAATGCACATTTGAGTCAGTCGTTACGCCCAGAGCTCGTTCGAGCGACGCGTTAAATATGATTTCCAATCTCACCACTCAATTTCACGAGATTCATCAAGATTCATCAACAGCCACAAGAGCGTTCTATAAGCCATCAATTTACAAATCCTCTCGCCTTATTGAAAAGGAGGATGACTTTTTAGATATCTTTAATAAAATTCGTCGCCGGCAGCGCCCGCGGGGCTGTAGCCAATATTTAGCGTCCCCGTCGGAAAACCGATTGGCACGATAACCGTAATTCTGACCAAGTTCACAGCGCCTCTACTTTTTGCCGCCTCCGTTTAATATTCAAGGCCCGAAGCACATAATTCGCGACGTTGATCACGGAGAGAGGCGTCGGTGTCTCGTTATCTCTTTTTCTATTCGTCACAGAATACATATTAAATTGACATTAAAGGGGGACTTTGTAACGTTTCAGATGAAAATATGCTAATTTATAAGAAGCTCTCTGTTTATTGCGTTTCTATATCGACGGAGCTCGCTTACGTCCAAAGTGGCGAGGTATAAAATTGTTATGCGATGGGCGGAGACGTGTGCTCGTAAAAAGAAAAATATTGAACAGTATCTGTTCTGTTCGTTTATCTCTGTGCAAGTTTTAATTTTGACATATTAACAAATAGTTTTCTGTCATACTAATATCAGCCACTGCATAAACATTAATATTTAAAAACATATAAATCCGGCAGTGTAGGAGTTTCAGTTGCACTACCGTACTCCCATCCAACATGAACACAGACACCAGGACTAACTAGCAAAATGCGCTTTATATATATTATTTCTATATTGTTTTAACTACTTTAACACTAACTTATTTGAACTTTATATTCTATGTGAACGCCTACAGTAAAGATAGAGAATATTACGTGAAGTAAATTTTTAAAAAGTAATTTTTTGTGAAGTTACAAACTTTCATAATATGAAAGTTTGTAACTTCACAAAAACATTACTTTAAAAAAAAGTTTCATGTTTTATCGAGATCGACGCATATTATCACTCTCATTAAATCAAAAGAGATCCGTTTAATATATTTAAAGTTTATGTCAAATGACACCAAACGTCAACGGAATATTTGCTTGTCATTTTTAGTTTATTTTTGTGGGATCAACAAAAAGGTTTTATTTAGCAGTTTTTACACAAAAAAAATCCATTATTTTTTTAAATTGTATACGTAAGTTTGTCTCGCATTTGACCTAGTTTATTATGTTTTGATTTATGAGTCACTATGACAAATATTATGTGAAAGTTTCAAATTCCTGCCTACGTATATTACAGTTCATAGTGATCTATTAGCAAATATCTTATCGACAATAAAAAAAGATCATTATAATAGACACAAGAACATCATCATCATAATACATACCTATAAGAAGCCCACTAAATAAAAAAGTTATTATAGATTAAAAATATATAAATACATTGGTTAAGTTAGGGAGAAATAAATATTGAATTGATTTATTTATGATGTTGTCTCGCATTTCTAACAGAAAAATTATGTGCAATTTCATACACAAAATTGTACCATTTATTATGATTGTGAATATCTGTTGCATTCGCAACCCATGCCGGAAGCAACGACATCTGATCGAAATCCATAGATTCTCAATGAGCCGTTACAAATTTTTGAAACAAATTCCTAACGCTTCTTTTTACGATCCATATTCGAGACAAAAGAGCACGGTAGTGTGAAATTGAAATTTTTGATATATAAAGCGGCGGGAAACGTATATTTATCTGTGCGGCGCAAATTCGCGGCGCGAGTGAGTTACGCCTTATTTGGCAGACGAATGTACTTGACTCGATGTGGAGTGATACCACCCTCTCTGCAACCCTTCGCGAGAGCACTCGTACTCGGTAAATCGAAATTCGTTACACAAAAACCGAGATACATTTTTCCCATCGCTTATAGAGCGCCTCTCCCCCTTTTAGTGACATGCTTTGATGATTTTTCGCCTTTTTGCGCCGCGGTTTAGTTCTCCTATTTCAGTTTCTTTTGTAAGCGACTGTGGCGCTTTTGCGAGACCTACAATGAAACTTATTTATGTGACCCTCCTTTTATTCTCGAGATCTGTTCGTGTACCTATGTTTGTATTTAAAGACCTATTCGTTGAATATAAAGAGCCTTTTTATCCCAATGTAACGAGTATGTTATTAAGCCAATGCTTTTATTTATTTTTTATACAGCAAGGATATTGAATTACACGGTAACCTACGGCGCCGATTAACCTCATAAGATGGAATGAAACACGAGGAAGCCGAAATATTTCCTTTAGTTATAATTCAAGGCGAGTAGTGAGCGGACGTGCTCTGTTGTTTTTAATTATGTCAATATTTGTGCGCTGAAGACGGGATAAGAACGAAAAACTTTGTTATTTACTTATCTGCAATTAGGAAGAGTTATTAACTGATTGCTAATTGAATCACTATAATACTTATTGGAAATGGTAAGATGTATTAGTTAGGAGATTTACCATTGCTGATGTTGATTGTTTCCATCGTTACCTGGAAGAGATCGGTTTTAGCGATAAGGCCACGCAAGGTTTAAGCGTTGTTATACTAGTATTATTTTATTTCCTTCTGTACTTTTTTGTTAATTCAAGGTGTGTCAATAAAGAGTTTATCTATTTAACTGATATTTGATAAATGAATGAGTAATAATAATTACAAATTAAAATAAACATAATGTAGTTTAAAATTCAGGCAATATTATCGTTCAACTAACAGAACTCGGCAAACATTGATCTACCAAACTCATGATCTCATCAGCTTGGCATTCATCTTAAATAAAGGAAAATGATCTTAAATTAATACAAGAATCACATTGAAAAAAAAATTGCGTGTTTTTTTTTTCATTAACTATCACCTAAATAATTAAAATAAGACCAGCCCACGGACTACTATTATTATTCACATACATGAATACCTACGGATTCATTTAATTTCACTAACTATGCATGGATATACCGTTGATTTAGCAAAGGGTATCTTATATTTTTTTTATTGAAAGAACAAAACAATCAACGTAAATTTAGTACCAAATTATTTTTAAAACAGTTCTTTAAAATTAATTGTCACAGTTGTTTACTATTTCACAATACTGAGAGAGAGAGAGAGAGAGAGAGAGAGAGAGAATAGAATTTATTCTACATTCCCAACTTCACTATAATTCACTGAGGCTTAGAATACTTTTAACAAAGTAATAGTGAAAAAATAGCTTCAATTATTTTATGAAATGGAAATTATAAATGGACAAAATAAAGGAAGCGGCGCAAGCTCGAAGAATGTAATTAAAACAGCAATAAAAGATCGCGTTATACGCCGTTTAGCCGCGCCCGCCGCCGCAGTTGTGCTCCGCGTAAAGGTTCTGCTTTTTAAACTTGGCATTCAACTGCGTGGATTAAAAACGAAAATATAAAACGTTCTGCCTTAATTTCATCTGTCTGCGCCGAAACAATAGGAACGGCGGAGGATTTTAACGTTTCGCACGGACACCTATTACACTTTTTGTAGGGTAAATCTGCGCGCCTCGTATTGCTCGTTTTGTGGCCCGCATTTATTCACTTCGGGCGATTCCCACGATCAGTTGTAAAATCTGACATAACTGGAGATCGGAAGCGAAACATAAACGTGAAGGGAACTAAGAGCTCAATAAACTTGAAGGATACTAAAAGCCTCAGTATCTTCCGATACTGACGTAAGTAAATTTCGTGGCGTGGCTTGCGTAACAGACTGCGAAATGCAAATGAGTGAACAGTTGTGGGTACTAGAGCAAACGTTCCTAGAGCTGGGACGACGCGCCGCGTCAGCACTCCGCGACTAATCTTTTAACATAATACTGGTTCCGTATTTACCCAGACTATGTCTGGTTACATGCTGTATAGAGAATTGCATTGAATCGAGCTGAGGGAAACGCATTGTGCCAGGGAAAGCACAACGTTTATACAATAGGCTATCTGTTATAGCGTTTGGTTTGTCGGAATCAGAATCAGAAAATATTTATTGTACAATAGTGTTATAATAATTAAACTGTCTTTTTATTTTACATTTGTACACATGTGTCTGGTAAAACTTTACTTACAGTTTGCATATTTTTTGCATATTTTTGTGCTGTAGACCACTCATGTTTGAAACAAACAAATAATTTTATCTTTTACAACAAATGTTGCAAATAAGTTTATACTCGCAAGGTAACCGTTCACAGAACTGCTATAATATATGTTATAGTTTATTTGTCGTAATGTGAAATTGTACTCTAAAAATCTCAGTCCAGCACTGGCATAATTTTATAATGCATCAAGTATCTATATTCAAAGAAAAAAAACGACATAACCGACTGCAGAAAAGAGGTAACTTACGAATTCGTTACGCTTGATACGTTGTTGGATATTGTTGTTAGTGAGAAGTATGCATAAAATTGCTGTAAAATATTACAAATGCGTATTCTATATTACTAATTCTAGCAAAATCACTTATATATTACGAAAAAGTTCGTTGAAATGGGGCATTTTTTATTTTTGAGAGAATCATATTATTATTACAAAAAATATAGCCTATGACACTCAGGAAGTGAAGACAAATCTAACGACACCTCACATATCAAAATAGTTTTTTTTATGTAGTACCAGGTTTGCGCTTGACCTCCAACTCGCCTGATGTTAAGCGACGTTGCAGTCTACGATGGAGTGCGCTTACCTATAAGAAATCAATAACTTCACTCGGTCTAGCCGTTTAGGCTGTAGAAACTCATATAGAAACATACAAATACATACATATATTACGTACATACACTCGAAAATTCCTCCTTCTAACGCAGTCGGGTACAAAGCGGTATTACTCATAGGAGTCATAGGTAACATTATTACAAATTGAGCTCCATCCTCGGCCACACCGTCGCTTAACATCAGGCGAGTTGGTGGTCAATCGTAGATCTATAGTGTATAAAAAAAAACTATCATTTATATTTTAAACGATATTACGTGATATACTTGTATACAACGTATACAAGTATAACACGTAATTTATCCTGACAAAGGTCCAAGTAATAAACTAGACTAATAGACCGGTAGGTAGGTACACAGGACAATTTATTGGCGGAGTTGGCAATGAACAGGAAAACTTTTTCCGGTCGAACAAAATCCGCCGCAACATCATTTCCCGGCGGGACGACGATAACGACCCTACTTGTGCCTTTTACCTGTGTTTTCAATTATTCATACATTAAATTTCACCTACGCCTCTTCGCTACTGAGGATTAACACCGCTTTCACATTAGGCGAATCAGCAGCAGAGCAATCAAGCAGATGCCTTCACATTTTTATATTTGTAGTGATTTTTGGCAGTTCCCAATATTCCGCAAGCCCGGATCGAACTGACGCTCAATTTTTTAAACGCTCGATAGTTACCGCATACGAATATCACTTTATTTTGAATCATATTTAAGAATTTTTTCAGTCGCTATCATTCACATCACTCTCTAATCCAGCAATGTTCTCATCCATTCGACTTTTAACTCTATCAACAAAACAATCTATCAAAATTTCGTTGACATTGTTCGGAATCTAATTCCTTTCGAGTGATTCAAAACTCGAATGCCTAATCTTTTCTCTGACCATCCCATAAAATAACATTAACATATCGTATGATATCACATTTCGTGCAGGCAATGGTTAGTAAAATGTCGGACGATTTAGTAAACTTGGCAGAATATTTTTAGTCGCATTAGACCTCACAGCGTGTTCGCAAGTCAATATTGCTCTACTGTAAAGCGAACGTAGTTGTTTTTAATATTACGGAGCTCATTAAAGAAACAATATTAGCGCGTTCCGATGTCAACCAGCTCGGATGGGATGGCGGCCAATCGCAAGCTTATATTATGTCCTGTTTTATAAGGTCACCAGTCGTGACGACCGCGTTGTCGCAGCTGGTAAGTCCTTTAATGTGAAAGCGCTCCATAATGAACCTTTGATTACAGCCAATGTTCGATCACTCGCTGTGCTGCTTCCATAAAAGTTTCTATGCGACGCAGATTGCTTTCGAAAATTTTAACCCGATATAATCAGCAAGGAACAACAATTTGTGAAGTTAATTAAGCCAACAAAGCGTATTCGTTCGATAATGATCTCCAGTATTGTTCTAAGAATAGGAACGGATGCGGCTCTCGACAAGTTCTTATCGCAAAGGCTGAGTTATCCGCGACGGGGCGCCCGTTTAACTTGTTCGCCGCCGTAATCATCTACTATTAACCCACACATAACCAGCTTAACTAA
The DNA here is from genome assembly GCA_947563715.1 of Lycia hirtaria. Taxonomy (NCBI): domain Eukaryota; kingdom Metazoa; phylum Arthropoda; class Insecta; order Lepidoptera; family Geometridae; genus Lycia; species Lycia hirtaria. The sequence goes on from OX387379.1 coordinate 4,031,981, forward strand.
TATCTCACGATAGGTAATGATAAGGGATTACGGCTGATGGAGTACGGCTCTCCTATTACGTTTATGTGGATTGAACTGCGGTGTTTGTATGACGTTTATAATTTTGCGGGCGGCGTTGGTCTTTGATCGTGATGTCGCGCTGTCATCTGCCATCAGGGGATATGTCATATTTATTGAGATGCATAATGTTGTATTAGCGAAATTATAGTCGGAGGTATTTCGTATGCTTTGATATCAGATTTTTCATTATTGTTAATATGAGTATAGTAAAAAAGTATAGAGATTCGATGACGGAAATTTGTTTTCATCATTCACTATTATTTATTCTACGATAATATATTAATAAAACCCCATTTGATAGAATCAGTTGTATTATAAACTTTAAAAAAAGGACACACTATTATTTATGTATAGTGATATTTTCGGCGATTATAAAGAGGCCCCATAAAAATTTACATTAATTTTACTTCAGTAGTTTTTAAGTAGCTCGATCCTATCTACATATATGTAGAAAAAACTTTGGATTGACCGCCAACTCACATGACATGTGGAATGTCCTTCCTCGGAAGGTTTTCCCACTGAGCTTCAACAAAGAGCGTTTTAAAAAGGGTGTCTACAAGCACCTTTCCGGGTTAGCAAAGCAACAGTAATGTCTGTGATGTTGCAGTTGTCCATAGGCGACGGTTATCTCTTATCATCAGGCGAGCCGTCTGCCTTTTTGCTTAACCTATTTTATAAAAAAAAAAAAACTCGCGATCCACGATCCACGATGGAATGGGGTGCGCTTACCTAGTAGAAACCTATACACTAACACCTAGACTACCTACCTGTAGGCAGGTACACACTCAGAAAGCTGGTGCCATATTTTAGCAGTACTTAGATGCGATGAAAATTGGAAATTGTAATTAAACTATTCGTGTTTTTGAAATATCCACCATGAATCTACGATTATTTCGTGTGTGTGTGTGTGTGTGTGTGGTATGTGTGAGTTTTCCCAATAATATTTTTTTTTAAATTCGACTACGTGTGTAATTTATTTATATATGTAGGTACTTATGTATATGTTTTTCTCTTTCTATATATATATTATCGTGTAGAACTGACGAAAATCCTTTGGCTATTATAAGTTAAACTCTGGAAAGTACGAGCGCCCATTATACACAGAATTCAAAACATTTTAGAACTTATACAAGCAGTTGGGTTTTGATAACTTTTCTATAGAAGTACTTAGCGGACTGCGGACGATAGCTTTTGTGTTAGACCTACTGAATCTTTGAAATGAGGTCTCTCTAATTTTGCGTCGAAACTTGTGAGGTTTCCGCTTGACGAAGGCCGGCTCCTTGTTAGAACAAAGTTATTTAATAACCGATGTGGGCATGTAACGCTAATTACAAACTAGGAGCGTCTCGGGAGATGGATAGAAGCAGAGTGAGTACTCGCAGAATGTTTCCTAAACAGGTCACTGGTACTGGCAAGCGTGTTTAAGAGAAGTGTTTTTTTTTTATATGCAGGGCAGGCTAAGGCCATTTGGCCATACTGCCTTGTCTTATGTATGCTATCTCAATTATAAATTAAGATACACTTCTCTTAGCGCTAGTCTAGTAGTCTAGTCGCGGGTCTTTTGACAGTACCTAAATATCGTGATTTTGCATATGACAGCTGGCCTAGCATGGAAGATAGATAAACCGTTTTTATCCACGTTGTTATGTCAGTTGTCAATGTCAGTACAGTATTTCCTCTGAATGGTGGATAAAAATTTATTTTACTTTTGATACTGAAAATCTTATTATTGTAATTATAACATGTTGTGTATGCATTTAAGGAATATAGTTTAGGTCCAAATTATGAATTGTACATTGTAAAAATTGGAATGACTGATGTATTCTGTTTCGTGTACCAATAAACTAAATAAAAACGGTGGAAATACTGCTTGGCTACGTTCCATGTTAATACAGCAGGAGAAGACTACCCTTACATGGTATTCAATTTTGATTTAGATTTTTTATAAGATGGAAATCATTAATGGCCATGCCTATACGGTTTCCTTTTTCCAAAATGTTAAATGTTGTAAGCGTTAAACAAGTAATACAAATACTTTCATACATCAAAGCAGTCATCAGCATCTTATCAGCAGTCTCTGAATGGCGCTCCTGTTTTTTAGAACTCAACTTTGCATTGACTAAAAATAAAGCTTAACTTTTTTACCAGATTTTTAATGAAAAGAGTGAATTATAGCACTTAAATGCTAGACATAAATATAACTAATATCTTTAACAAAAATACAAACAATACGAACCACAATTTTATTAAATACAGTTAAGGCTAATTTAACACGAAGCATACACGAAGAATATTTTTGCTATTGATTGCTATTTGCCCTGAGTGGGGATCGAACCCACGACCTACGGCTTAGCAGGCAGACCAACTGAGCCGCGAGGCGAGGCCAATCAGAAACTGTAAAAAATGTAGCAAAGAAACGATAAAAAATCCGTAAAAGTCTAATCCTGAAATATGTTAAATTTGTTACTTATGGCGTCATTTTCTAAGCAAGTTTTAATTTTGATCAAGTACTAGTTTTGAGTTATTCCATTTATATTAACTTAGTGAAAACAACTATAATGACCAAACCTATATCTGAAAAAAATAAATTTATTCAATCAGAAATTCATTTAGGTGAGTGGACCTAAATAAATCTAAAAGTACTAAATTGAATTTACTTCATCCATTATTTTTCTTTAGTGTTAAATTTAAGTTAAAATTTGTAATAATAATAAATAAAGTTTGTGTGTTTTTGTACTCCCAAAGAGTACAAAAACCTCTACAAACCATCCATAATAACACAGAGGGCACTCGGTTTTGCGGCCTCTGAATACAGCGGTGCACAATAACCCCGATCGGAGAGCCGATAATGAGGACCCGCGTGCGTGCGTCTTTGTGAGCACCCTGTAGATACCGCGCCCGCCCCGCACCCGTCCCGCGCATGTCCCGCGCCGCCGGCCGTCCTCCCCGCGAGCCGCTCGCTCCGCTCGAAGATCAGATAGCTGGAATTACACTCAACAATTAACACGATCGTATCTAGTTTCTGACAAAAAAAAATATCACCTGTTTGTAATTTTTCGGCCAGTCGTTTTCAGTGAGAATAATAAACGAAGAATCGGCCTTTTTCCCCCCGAATGCGTAAATAAATAAATCCGGCCAAGTGCGAGTCGGACTCGCGCATGAATGGTTCCATACATTATCTATAAAAACGGCAAAAAAACACGTTTGTTGTATGGGAGCCCACGTTTCACGTTTGTTTTTTGTTGTATTTATTTTTAAAGTGAATAATATAACACAATATTCTGTGAATATTTCAAGCGTTTACCTGTTGCCGTGTTGTAAAGGAGCCCCCTTAATTTTTTTTTTTTTTTTTTTTTTTTTTTTTAAATTGGACATTTCACACAACACCATCTAGCCCAAACTAAGCAAAGCTTGTACTATGGAACTAGATGGCTGATAGAATACATATATACTTTTTTTTTGTAAATATATACATATGATACATAGAAACACCCAGACACAGAACAAACATCCATGCTCATCACACAAATGTTTGCCCTGGGTGGGGATTGAACCCACGACCTTTCAGTTCAGCAGGTAGACGTAAACACACTACCAACTGAGCCACAAGGCCAGTCAATATTTATTTTATTCTGTTTTTTAGTATTTGATTAGTGTTATAGCGGCTACAGAAATACATAAACTGTGAAAATGTCAACTCTCTAACTATCACGGTTCATGAGATACAGCCTGGTGACAGACGGACGGACAGACAGCGAAGTTTTAGTAATAGGGTCCTGTTTTTACCCTTTGGGTACAGAACGCTAAAAAGAAAGATTATGTTTTTGTTGTATGTAGTTTGTATTTAAGTAAGTATTTTATTTATTTAATTAACTAAAACGGTATTCACCAATTACATTAGCTAATGTACATTACATACATATAATAATAATAGTCGGCAGCGGAGGACGTTCTCGCCGCGCTGGTCTTTATGGCGGCGGTGACGTTGTAGGCTCGCTTTCCATCCTTGACACGCTGCCACTGGAGTTGCGAGGGGTCAGGAACTCCTCGCTCTCGTATGTACTTATATATATATAAGTATATGTAGATAAAGACAAAAATAAAAATAGAAAACAATAAAATAGGGATAAAATATTTTCAACCAACTTCAAAAAAGAAGGAGGTTCTCAATTCGACTGTATTTATATATATATTTTTATTTGTTACCTCAGAACTTTCGACTGGGTGAACCGATTTTGATGATTCTTTTTTTATTTTTTATTTAAAAGCTGGTGCTTCCCGTTGTGCAACATTTCGCGCGTCAAATGTTGCCTAGTGAGGTGCCACTACATTTCTGGCGACATATTATATTGTTATACGTTCTGATTGAGGCAGCTACTTATATTTGGCTACGAACGAATAGTTCATAGATTCAGCGTCGACAGAGATCTTATTACCCGTCTGTCAGTAGAGCGCTAGCTCGAGTGCGTATCGAGGCGCCGCGGTAGTCTCTGATTCCGGCTGCCAATAATACGCACGTGACCCGCATTTCAAGCTCATGGACATCCGAACAGGCGGACGTCCGTGCGGGCGACGCCCTCTCACGATCTTATTCAAGAATACGTCCCAAGACCGCCATCCCGACACGACACCAATCACCCTATATTCTCTCCGCAACATCTCTAAATTGTTGTTTCTAGTATTTCAAAACACTATTGAATATATACTTAGTAGCTGAGCCCCGCGGTTTCACCCGTTTGGGTTAGTTAGGCTGGATGGTGACGTGTGAGATGTCCACCAATATTTATTTTATTTTTAAATAATAAATAAATACATATTAGTGGACATTTCCCACAACACCATCTAGCCCAAACTAAGCAAAGCTTGTGCTATGGAAACTCGATGGTTGATAGAATACATATACTTATACCTTTTTTTGTAAATATAAACTAAATGATACATAGAAAAACACCCAGACACAAAACCATTTGTGTGATGATCCATACTCATCACACAAATGTTTGCCCTGGGTGGAAAGTGAGAAATTACACGAAAAATTCAATTAATACCAGGCGTCTACCTAGTTGGTACGTACACCAATTATTTTTTGAGGTGTCTGTATAGGACTTAGTTGATAGCTTAAGGCCTGACACCGACCTCAAAAAATATATGGTGTACGTACCTACCTACTTAGGTAGATGCCCATTTTGATTTAATTATTCGTGTTATTTCTCCTTTTTCAGTTAATTAAATTGTTTTGAAGTCGGTTTTTTTATTTATTTACAGCCTAGTCGTTCGACTGAAACCTCGTATTATCTATTTATATTATTTCTAAAAAACAAAACGATAAGTAATCCCCACTTTATTTTATTATTACAAAATATGAAAGTGAATTATATCACTTTATTACAATACTAACTTTAATTTATTACAAAATAATAAAGAGATCAAATTACCTATTTGTATTTGTATCTAACTTCATCAAAAGCTACGAATCTCCGTAGCATCTCTACGAACAGCTACGAAGTTCTAAAACGCAAAATATTAAACATTTTATTCCATAACGTGAAGGATCTCATTCGTAGAAAAGCCAGAAATAATGAGCTAAGAATATTTGACGGTCGAAATTGTATTACAAAGTGAAAAATACTTATAACCTCCTTATTTACTGTCGCCGCAGGATTCTAGGGATTACGTCGAGCGGAAAAAACGAGAAACTTCCTTTTTCCGCGAAATGGCGTTTTGTGCTTATTTGTATCGTCTCAAAGCCTTCGTTTCAGATGGCTGTCATAAACAGTTATTAATCATCGTGTCACCCGTACAACTTCAAAGAGCCGCTTAATCAACTGCGAATGGTTGGAGCCGTGTGCTATAACTCTTCTCGCTCGTTTCGACATTCTTGCCTGACGTACGCCTTATCTACTTTCATCCTTTTTAACCAGATACGGAGCAACTTCTAAAACTCGAGTTATAAGTTGTGTAACTCATCGGTTGGACGTCAATACCTTCGAATATTTCAACGAGCCATCTTTTAAAAGTTTCCCCTCGGAGCCATGTTTCCATAATGCATCCGATGCACAAAACTTGCCAATAACTTACACAATGAGTGAGTTAAGCGCACGGATTTCGAAAACTTCTAGTCTGCTTTTACCTAAGTAACTGGAAATGCGGCAAACTTCAGATTATGTGCTGTGTAAGTTTAATTAAATAGATATTTGTTAATTAATTTCTTCCGACATTTTATTAGTTTTCTAATACAAGATACATTAAAATAAAACGATTAACCAAGATGTGCGGCATACATGACTGAGGATAAACAAATCGTTACATCTTAACTAGCAAAATATTATACGCTCATGATGACAATACTAGAATGATATTAAATATCCTAATTTTACTAATATTATTATAAATCCGAAAGTATGCGCATGTAGTGCGTATGTTTATAACTATTTTACGCTTAACCGGCTTAACAGATTTACATAAAATTTGGTATACAGGTAACTTATACCTAGTAATAAAACCAATATCAAATAATAAAACATAGACTTTCAAGATAATATACCAAGGCCTCTATCTGAACTTAATATTACATAAGTTAACGCAGTAATTAACGGAAGTAAAAATAAAAACCGTAATCTAAGCAAAATCCAGATTTAAAACCTTTTTACAAATAGGCTTGCGTTCAGATTCCGCTCAGCCAATTTGCTGAGATATACTAAAAAAAATAGAAGAGCTACGTGAATGCCAACATAAAAGTATTTTTGGCGATATACGTATTCTTTTCTAAAGAAATACATTTAACAAAGAAGATTTTCTTAAAGGAAATCACTGTTAGGCGAATCTGTTAGTAACATGTCTAGGAGAGGTCAGGAAGTGAGATAAGATGGGAGATAGTCCAGCTGCCGGCTTCTAACTTTGCCTGCGACTTATCTCACCATTTTTCTACTTCGCATTTTTATTGGTATAGGTGCAGTAGCTTATTACATTATATACGTCGGCGGATTCACATACATAGTGATGAAGAATATTATATTTATTATATTGATGACAAAATATATCAAAAGAATAACTAAATCACCGACCGCACATAGTACTAGTAAAGTCTTCTGTGCTGATATATTTTACTTGATGAGTGTACGTTTTCACGAGAAAGTAAACACTTTATATCGAAAATGTACAGCAAATCACAACTGGTAAAAAAGTAACTTATAACACTTGGGATTAAAAATAAATCTATCAACACCTCGCACATCAAAATCGGCCAAGCTGTTTAGGCTGTATAGAAACATACATACGGTGAAGAAATTCACACTTGGCCAGTTTTTAGTATTTGTTAATTTACATCTAAATAAACGATATAATCTTGCCAATTTTGACATTTGTATCTATTACCGTTAAAAAGATACAGCCTTTTAAGTGTAGGACAGCCAGGCAGACATAAAGACAGACACCATAGCCTCACGAATAGGGTCCCGCATCCTTAGTATGTAAGCTTAAAAATTCATATTATTAGACGCGTTGCCAGAGTAGAAGATACGCGCTTAATTTGCCTTGAATTGGTATTTACATCTAATAATAAAGCTATTACATTTCCAGCGAGCTATTCAATACGAAACCCTCTTGTATTGGGCGAATTCTTTGAGAAAACGTCAGTAGGCAAGCACAAAAATAAGTTCCACTCTAAGCAAACTTCTTACCGCAGCTAATAAGAGGAAATTGCTTAACCAAAAGCTATATCAGAGCCACTCGGCTTGCTAATAGAACTGGGCTTTTATTTTCGTTACACGTCCCTAGAAATGAAATCGCCGACGTAACTACGAGCATCAGTTGCGTGTGGGAACGGCCGGCGAAAGCTGTATCGAAAGTTATCAGAGCATCGGGTCGGTGAATATCGTAACAATGTTGGGTAAATAAAGGCATATTGTGGGCGATGATGGCACGGCTGGCTGCCTGTTGTACCGTCCCTTGAAGAAACCAATGAGGATTACCGCGTCACTGCCAAACATGCGACGTTTCAGCTTATATGTGCCGGAAACCTTTATTTTTCTGATTCAGAAGACCTTACATTTTAATTTACGTTCACTTCAATTAGCCTAGGTCACAAATTTTTTGTTGCTTAGTGAGCTATGGAGAGAACTGTGCTTGGGTATCTCTGAGTGTCAAAACTAAGTAATTCATTAGCAATGATTTTCCATCACGTGGACGTAAAGTCTAAAACAAAATTCACGAATACTTATATAGTGTCCTGGATTAACCGAAAATCATATACCAACAATGACGAATTTAAAAATGTTGATTTAGAGACTCTATGTGGCGGACACATAATTATTGTATAAGTACTGTATTTTTTGTTTTTGATGCTTAATATTTACTTGATGTTATGTGTCTTCCATAAATAAATATATGTCTATGTCGCCGTGCTAAAGCCTCGCGCGGGCGCCTAAAAGCCGCGCGGGCAGTAGTTATGTCAGATACACAAGAGCAGTGTAGGTTTACGGCGCACGGTCACGGGACGCGCATTTTGTGTATTGTAGGGGGATTTTTTAGTTTTCTAAATGGTAAGCGACGACGTGGCCGAGGATGGAGCACGTCGATCTAGAAGATATCTATTCATTCATTCTAGCCTTAAAGAGTCCAATAGTGTAAAAAAAAAAAAAATTGCCTAATTAATTTTAATTATTAGATCGTAAGATTGGATAATTATTGCGTCAATGAAATTTCTGTAATTTATAGATAGAATACTTACATAAAACAAAATACGTAGACATGCAGTAGGAATGCAGTAAATTAACGTAAGAACCACACGCAAGCCGTAAAGTTAATCCGCTCTCTCTCGGCTGAAACATTCAAGCATCATTATGTTTTCCCGGAACATTAGCGAGATAGCACCCACCCGTAATGTTGGCCGTAACTGAGATATGAACCTCCCTGATCTGGATTCCCAGTACCGATATAACTTATGTACAGTACGAAGAATCGGATCAAAGTACTGCGATTCGAATATTTATCTGATCACTGAGAATCACATTTAATATTGTAGATACAATTGCTTAAGTTTGTGAAGATGGTGCCAGTTACAGAATCAAGTAAAAGTTAACAATGTAATTTAACTTAACCGTGTCTTAGCAACAGTCAAAATAGGACATTACTATTATTTTACTCCGGTTTTCAACACAGGTCTCCTTCAATGTTTGGTGTAAGCGACAAATAACAAAACCTGCGCACATAACTATGCAAAGACAGGGGTGCGTGCCTTGGGATTTGAATCTAAGAGCTATGGATCACAATTTATCGGGTCTCCCAACTAGGTTGCCATAATTTCATACGCATCTAGTATTTTATATAAAAATTGATCCTAAACGGTGGTTTGCAGAATCGTCGAGTATTTTTCATACAATACAATACAAAAATACTTTATTGACACCATAGTTAAAATAACATTAGGTGCATGATTAGGGCGTTAGAAAGGTACAAAAGGCGAACCCAAACATTAATACTTATTTACCCAATCTCAAAGAATTATATTATTATATCACATATAAGTTATCAAGCTGCGACCCGCGGTTTCATCCACGGTGATGATGATAAAGTATATATATATATGTATATATATATATATATATATATATATACATAGACATAGACATAAATTTATTGTAACATTATTTTATAGTTAAAAAAACTGAAACAACCGACTTCAAAGTACGCTACTTCGTTACTTGTAATATTAGAAATGATTAGGATATATAAAGTTCATATCATCATGCTCAGTCGGCTAATAATTAAACAAAACGTTCAATCGTCAGGGTAACTCTATTTCCACCTTATACACATTGGATGAGGAGTAAGAAGGTTTTACTTTTACTAAGTCCTACACGGTTGTAAACTTTTTAAGGAAACCCCTCTTCACCCGCTCGTTTATTTTTTTGTCAAGAGTGAGATATGTCATTGAATGTCAAATGCTCCGTCTTCGAAGATTAGAAAATATGCAGATGTTTGAACGATAATCCTTAACATTTGATACTTTCGCAAAGAAAAACGTGTAACAACGTGTGTGAACTCTGCGATTCTATAATCTAACGCTCTTCACTCAGGAATACAATGAAAATTTTCATTTTTAGATATTATTTAAAAAGTAATAAAGCAATGACTATAAAATAATTATGGGACCAACTTGGGAGCATTCTCTATATGTCAATTTAAGAAACACAAAAATCGGTTCACGAATGACGGAGTAATCGGTGAACAAACATACAAAAAATAAATAAAAAAAACACGGATCGAATTGATAACCTCCTTCTTTTTGGAAGTCGGTTAAAAAACATACAACACAAAACAAAAATAAAAATTTAATTCACGCTTTGAGTCGCCGTCGTTGTTCTGGCAGGTTCCCGCGGCACCATGCCCTAAACGATATAATCCGCAGAGCATTTATCTCCGCCAACATCCCCTGTGTGCTCGAGCCACCAGGTCTCAGCAGAAGTGAAGGTAAGAGACCGGACGGTATGACCCTAGTGCCATGGAAAAAAGGCAAGTGACTGGCGTGGGATGCTACTTGCGTGAGCACTGTCGCGGCCTCGCACTTAGGTCTTACCGTCCGCTCTGCAGCAGCAGCGGCGGAAGATGCTGCCAGCAAAAAGTGGCAAAAATATTCAGCAATGGTGCCACAATATTTCTTTGTGCCCATTGCTGTGGAAACAATGGGCTGTTTCGGTTCCGAGGCCAAAGCGTTGGTGGCAGAATTGGGGCGCAGAATTGCTGAAAGGAGTGGAGATACTCGCTCCGGTTGGTTTCTGGTACAAAGAATTTCCGTGGCAATTCAGCGTGGGAACTAGAGATTGCAAACCGGGCCCAGTTAACGGACCCGAAATCATATCAATCGAGCGCGAAATCATAGAAAATTCGCATGACAACCGCTGCGAGCTGCCACGTTGCCGTTCTGACGCGCCAATAAGAATTTGTTTTGTTTATACCAAATATTACCAAAGCTACCATAGTTTATCGATCTATCTAATCTAAGTTGTTATGACAAGTTTATTAAGCTTTATTAGTTTCTTATTCTAATACTATGTTTCAAATGGACACTATAACGAGTAAAGAGAAAGACCTGCTTGCTTAAACTTATAAACATTAATAATTACTAATACTAATGTTAAAAGTAATAAATTCTGTATTAAATCTGAGATTTTGAGACTTTGAGTGAGACTGAATATTGTTGCTTTGCTAGTTTGAAATAAATATTAATGCGTAACATTGAATCATTGTCTTTTTCTATTCTTATATAGCAAATTTTCATAAAATACTTTAACGGTTTCATCGCTAACACATCAACCCGCCAACCAACCCGGGTTGACGGGTTGTTTACTTTACGTAGTTAAAATTACGTAGACCATATTAAAAACTTTAAATAAAATTCATATACAATATAGATAAAATGTTTTTGTCACAATCCGGTCCCAGCACAGCATAATGCCTATAACCTAAGTTCGTCTCCAAGTTCTCAACCATATTTGTACCAAATTCTTAACAACCGTCTTCGCCATTAAAAGGTAAAAGACAAACAAAGTTACTTTCGCTGTTATTTAATTAGTTATTTTATAATTGTTATATTATTGGTTAGATTCTACACAAACCCTTCACACCAAATCGAAACAAAATAGAACAATCGACGCATTCATTTCAAACTTATACATAACCGTAGTTAACACAGAGAGAACCAAATAGAGAACAATAATAAAGGCCAGTAATAAAATATACAGTGTCACAGAGATAAATGCAGGAATCAGAGTACTATTAACATCGTTTTGCGGATGAATGCGGACAGTAATTGGCGTGTCGGCGTTGTGGACAGCGAATTTATGGCCCACTCTCAAGCTGAAGCGGCTATGCCACCTCTGACATCTGTCAAACACATACAATACACAAGAAAAACCGGACGACCGAAGCGGAATAAATCGACGTCCACGTCATATTAGCTAATTATCTATCGGCTGATAAATTAAAACAGGTATTGTGTTATGAAGTAATTGATTAAGCGAGAAGAGTTTCGGCCGGAAGCAACAGATTTATATAGATTTATATGTATAAGTCCCGCAAAGTTTGTTCGTACAACCACTAAATCTGTTGTTTCAAATCTATCAGACAATATTTATTCATGGAGTCCATTCATTGTGAAAGACTTTTCGAAAGACACTATTGATCTATACCTAGGTACCTTTTATATAAAGAAAAATGTGTGTTACACTAACAATAATTATAATAAAAAAATCTGAAAAAAAACAACTTGAAAATACGCAATTCGTTTACTTAGATTATATTTTTTTCAGGTATTTTGATATAAAACCTAAGTACTGAACCGATTTTGATAAAATTTTATGTGTGACCACCATTTAAAAACTGAATCATCAAAAACAATTCATAATTGGTGGAGTAGTTGCCGAACAAACATACAAAAAAGAAATAGTCGAATTGATAACCTCCTTCTTTTTGAGAGTCGGTTAAAAATAAGATATCTAGGCTGTCATCTACTCTTGTTAATGATCATGAATACAAAGTGTTTTAACGATCAGGACAATATTCACGATGAATCCGTTAGGTTGTTTATTTTCAATCTCATCAAACAACAACAAATAATATAGTAAGACGAAATTCTAAAAAATAGGTTAAAATTTGCTCTCAGTTTTATTTCTCTGAAACTAAGGGTTTCTAAAAGATTGAAAGAGAGACAGAGCTATATTGCTATAGACATAGCGTTTTTTGCTATTTTTGATAAGTTAGCTGTTTTACATACATACGTACAGCTTACTCATATATACTCGAACCCATACGCGAAAAATAGAATTTTCTGTACTATGTATAAACAAAGTGACCCTATAAGAGTTCCGTTTTTTACTTTTGAAGTACGGAACCCTAAAAACAATAAAGAATTTGGTATTTGTAGTTTCTAATACTTCTTATAACTGTTCAGGTGTGGTTAAAGGTAATTGGTATGCGAGCTTACCCTAGTATGGGAATTTGCTTTGCAGCTTTCACGAGATCATGAGATCAATAGTGCGACTGCAATGGCATGCAATCTAGCATGCAGTGGGTATTCATGTATAGCCTCTATGATCCTGCTGACGAGCCTCTTCACACATCGCCATGATATAACGCCTTTTGCTCTTGTAGCTGCAAGATGTAGTAAGAAATAAATAACAAGAAAATAATCTCTAATAAGAAAAACATAATTCTCCTTCTTAGGCAGTCTACCGACAACAAATGGAAAATAGTTTGTCTATCTGTACTAGTCTGAACCGAGAAAGGACAAGGATGAATTTGTGACCAATGGAAGCTCTGGTTTTGTACGTGTCACAAGTCCTTGTTCATTTGTTTTGAGTCACATTACGCAGCCTACATTCCCTGGGGTTATACGAAGAAATAAAAGTAATTAAAAAAAACGACTTCAAAACAATCCATTTAACTTAAAAGTGAGAAATAACTGTTATGTGATATCGTAAAATTTAATCGAAACTGAGTGTCTACATATGTAGGTACGTACACCAACTATTTTTTGAGGTCGGTATCTGTCTAGGACTTGGTAAGTGAGCATTTAGAGCCTAGTACCGACCTTAAAAAAATATTGGTGTAATACGTACCTACATAAGTAGACACCCAGTATTTTTTTATTTTTTTTTGACAATATTACACACTTAAGTATCAAATTAATAACGTCCTTTTTTGAAGTCGATTAAAAATGGGATAGGAGGGAAAGGGAGTGTGAACAGTACAAGGAAAACTAGAACGTTATATAGCATAGTATGAAAAGGGCTTACATTATGTATGCACCTCGAGTGACACGCTCGATTCTGTCAATTATAATTGTGATCCAGCTAAGCTTGCGCACGATAAAGCGACGTTTACCTCTCAATTGGCAAAGCCGTATCGCGTCGCGCGTAAGTAACTGGAGACACACACGCATATACGTACTAGCACAGAGCGTTAGATTACAACAAACTGTTATCTAAATAAGCGTCGGTTAAGCGACGGTGTGGCTGAGGATGGAGCTTGTTGTAGATCTAAAAGGTATCTATTCAGCCTTGAAAATTCCAAGATTCTCAGAAAACAGAGATGCCAGAAAAGTATTCCACTCCTGTGCAGTACGCATCAAGAACGTAGACCGATATCGCTGAATACGGATTTTTGGCATTTAAACGACGAATTTCAAAAGAAATTTCAATGAGATTGAATCAAAAAGTCAGAAAGATATAACAATCCTCAGCTCGAAAAAAAATATTCAAACCTAAATTTGGTGCTCATATTATGTATAATAACTTAATAGACATAGATTTAAGGTAAATAAAAAAATATGTAGAATAATAAATAAATATTGGTGAATTTTTGCACACAGCACAATCCCGCCTCAAAGTAAGCAAAGCTTATACTATGGGATCTAGGTAAATGATAGAATACTTATATATTTTTTTTTTGTAACTACATAGTTATGGTACATATAAACACCCAGCCGAACAAACATGTTAGGGATCGAACCCACGCCCAAAAACACATTAATTTCAATGTTACAAATTAATATAACATTTTTGTATTATAGTGTCTTTTAGATTATTATTATTTAATCTTTTATGTACTATATATTTATTTTTATTTTATTTTTAAGTTGTAAATATTTATAACTTATTGTATATTACTTGATGTGTAAATAAAAAGATGTCGATTTTAATGTATTTTTTTTGTAATTCACTGTGTTCAACAAAGTAAATACCTAACGCACCTCTAAGCAGCGTGAGCTTAGCAGCTGCGTACACACGTAGTCATAGCTCGGAGCGCACACCCGGGAAATGTTTCCACTAAAGCACAATAACGTACTTGCGAGGAGCCGTAAGCGGATTATGAGAGGTTCCGAAGTAGGCTGCTTTGAAACTCGCAAGAAAAGCAATATCCATTATCTTGGTAGGGCTTTGTGTGCTGGCCGCTGCGCATTGTTGAGCGCTTGCAGCGGCCGCGCGGGTTATTGTTTGCACAGGGAGGTTTCGGACAGCTTACCTCCGATTTGAGAATTAAAACTCATGGTTTTCAGCGATGTTTAGGGTGGATGGGTTTTAATAATAGAATTCTAATAAAAATAAGATTACAGGAAAGTTTGCATTTTGAAGTAGCTCGAAAAAAATGTACTTAAGGTGATACGATACGTATTTGGTGAGAAATTCAAATTTCGAACAGTTGTTTTTTTTTTTTGTCATTATAGCCAATTCAGGTATTTAGGTACAGTAGTGGATCATAAATACTTTTGTCGACAATCTAAGATTATCAAGTCTTTTTTATATTTTCCTTCATAAACCGAAAAATATACGTCGTAAAAATATTTAAAAACCTGTTTCAGCTTATGCTACTGAAGTTCTTTCATATGATACCCCACATGATACGGTTAATTCACTTTAAAATTTGGACCTTCATTCCTTGCATAAAGACACTATTTTTGTGATTAAATTAAAAATGTCCAGTTTTCGGATTACACAATGCTTTTTGCCAAATTTCATTGTTATAGGTCAACGGGAAGTACCCCATAGGTTTTGATTCCCTAGTGAGTGTCGAAATGTGCGTTTTTTACGATATATTCGGCTGTAACTTTTTTTACGAAAACTTAGAAACTTTATTTTTCTTTCTGCAGGAAGACGCTACGGATCTGCGTATATGGTTGTAATTTCAACTCGATACCTTCTCGCGTTCCCGAGATAAAGGTCTTGACACCCGACGGACGGACAGACGGACAACAAAGTGATCCTATAAGGGTTCCGTTTTTTCCTATTGAGGTACGGAACCCTAAAAAAATATTGATCAGTCTCGTCTTCAGGCAGCGATACCCATCGGGGCTACAAACAAGAGCGTCTATGAGCATCGTTCCTCTACTCGACTAATGTAAACTATAACCCATTCCTTAGTATTATTTACTGGCGCAAACAAACACACCTGCATGCCGAGTTGGCAGCGATCCGGGTCACAAACACCGCCCGCCTAACTATCTACTACTCCTAAATAAATACCTGCTAAGTGCAATTTACATATTCCGTGGAAACATCTTGTGTTTGCCGTGTAAATAAAATACTTATTACTTAATGTTTGGTGTAAAATCATACATATATACATACACCTATTCTCCCTAACGGGAGAGACAGAACTACAACATTGAGGCCGCATAACGCCACATTTGAAGGAGGTTAGAAGAACACAAGAAATACGAAATGGTTTGCAGTGACAGGAGGTAAGCCCGTCCTACACAAACGCCAATTTCCCTCAAATCCTTTAACTGACTTTACAGACAACTTGACGTGTAAATTGATTTTACCGTAGAGTAAGTATCGCTATACAACGAGGTAATGGGGCCAGCATCCTGGGAACAATTCCCGCTGCTAACGGTCTTTTAGAGTAGTTTTATTTTTATGTTTAGTTAGTTGAGTTTGCATATTGTTTTGTTGTAGTAAATTCTGGTTTTACCAATAAATGACTTTGACAGTACGCCAGAAAAAAACCAGCTGATACATTCTATAATTTCCAATCAGTTCAATTCAATTTAGATGTAACATATCGTTTCCAAAAATGACAATGAATGTACGAACAAAGTAATGTTTAACTATATAATATGCCACTTATCATGTTATCTGTAATAGTAATTTGTAAATTTGATAAAGGTCCACGAACCTCGATGTCTTTGGAGCGGTACCTTTTAAACTGGTAGCGTTGCCTCGCTGGATGGCCATGAAAATTTGCTGTACCAAATATCATCCAGACCAGGGTCACGGCCCTTCTCCCGTAGACGGCAGCTCAGGTCCTGCACCAACATCCGTGATTAGAATATAAACGATTTAATATTAATGTTTTTTTCTTTGATACTTTGTGTTCGTTATACTATTTGTGTTCTACATAGTTTAGTTTGCTTCATTATAATTTATGAACTATGAAGTTCAGTTCGTACGGGTAATATCGCTTCTAGAGTGCTCGCGAACAAACTAAACTTTGCTTTTAATCGGTATAAGTACTTTGGCTTAAACTAGCTTGGACCAAGCATTTGATGCAAATACTGCTAAAACTTTATAACACAGAAATATTTGCATTCCTCGTGTGGAGTACGATAAACTTATATTAAACATTTTAGGAAGTTACATTTTATTGTGAGTGAGTTTATGCACATAGGCATTAATTTTTATATCATTTATAATAATGCTGGACTGTCATAATACGTAACAAAACCCTTCTTATTAAACAATGTATTTGGATAATTTTGACCTATTTAATTTATTTATTTACAGAAAGAACATGTAAGAAAAAACTATACTAAGAACTATGACTATACCTAGTAGAGGTATAGTCATAGTTCTTAGTATAGTTTTTTCTATCTACACTTTAACACTACAATAAAACATTTTTTTTTTTTTTTTAATTTAATTTTATTCTCCACAGACACCAGGGTCCGTGACCTTTGTCATAATTACAAACTATTGTTTACTAATTGTCGTTACGGGAAAATGATTTTATTTTAATTTAAGTACTTATTACTATGTTGCGTGCATACCACGAGCAAACCAGCGACCCGCAAGCAGCACCCGATCACGAGTATGACGCATGTGCCAGCCATCGCCCTCCTCAACCATATGTTAGGGAAGAGGGCGACCCGCCACACGACGCCGCCGCAAGAAGGAGCCTTCGATGGTGAGCATGAATGCTCAAGGTGTGCACACAACTCACAATAAAACAATTTTAAAATATATATACAGAAAACAAATAAAAAAAAAATTTAATTAAACAATTATATTACAAGAAAGCGAAAAAAATAAAAAAGACTACCATTACAAATAAAAAACTTGCAAATACCATATAATCTTATTGAATACGAGTAACATTTCTAAAATACTTTCATCCTTCTTTACATTTTGAACTTCTTTCGTCCAGCCTTTAAAAAAAATCTATCGTCTTTGGGAACTAGTTTTATTTTCATTATTTTCTTTTTGGAAACTGGTTGCAAATCTCAGTTGCCAATACAACCGGGAGGTTGTAGTGAAGTCACATCCATTTCGTCATCTTATTTTAGGCCTGCAAAGAGTAATACAAAAAGTAAAAACTAATAGTTGGTGCCCACATACTGATATTTTTGCCTTGGTCTTTGGGGTTGTAGCAAATATGCTCTGGCCATTTTCATTTTAAGCTGGGCTGTATGACTTTATGTAGACATGTTGACTGTAGATTGGATTTTTTGTCCAGTTCTTATACGTATAACTAGTTGGAACAACCCGTGGTTTTTTGTCTGACATCAATTTGGTTAAAGTAAATATAAATATATATAATAATATATATATAATTAAATATATTACATCAATGTTACATAACCTGACTTTTTTATTGTCCTAATATCTTACCACGTTATAAATGAGGGTAGAAAATTTGATTACATAAAATTAGGTCGACTGTAAGAGGGTCTAATTTCAACCTCGTCGCTTTTTACAAGCCTCGGCAAAAATATCCCATGTAATTCGCGCCCCAGTAAGAACAATCTTCGCATAATGAAATATCAACAGGCTCACTATATTCTGCAGGACGTGTTTTCATTGGTCATTTTATTTAATAAAGCTGAGAGTAGATATTCGAATACGTTAAACGCTTGTATTTCGTGTGCTTAAATTAAAATACACATCAGTTAAATTCACTGTTAAATCTGTTTGAAACTTACATGATGTTAAGCGCACGACTAAACAAACAAAGTGAATATATTTAGATGCTCATTCAGAATAAAATGATATATACTTTTAAAAATCCCCGATACCCAAATTTTTTTAAGGACATTTTTGTGAGAAAGAAGTATTTTTTTATTTTCTTTCTTCTTCATTCGTTTTATTCTAACTTCGTACAAAATTCTCAAATATCGGATTTTTTCATCAGAATTTAATCTCTGATACATATTCGACCTAAACAATACGGGTTACTTTCGTATATAGGAATGGTTTTTCCTATGGTCAATACAAATGTGTCTTAAAGAACTATCTGAGAAAATTTCTTAACAATGGAACAAACCTTCTGCCTCCAGATTGACAAAAAAATAACAATATGTAAATTATTAATTATTTTGTTTTATGATCGATGACATTAACAAAAACACATTTTTTTTATAACTATAAAGTAATAACTATAAGTTAATAGTTTTTATATCCGTTATACAGTATTTTACTATACACAAAAATCCTTTATACTATGAAATTTTGGCATAAAGCTACAAGATTAAATCTTGTCTTTGATAAAACCTTCCTTTGATTTAGTAAACTACTCGAAACTTCATTTATAGTATTCACTGACCTCTTAACGGGAAGTTATGTCGATTCTATGTAGCGTTTATCATTGCAATTAATTATGAGGCTTAATTTTTATTTCATACGGTCGCATTTAGCAGAGCAAAGATATGGCACTTACGATGCGGGCGAGGTTCCGCGCGAACAAATTTAGTGGTTTTATTTCTTTATTGAATCAACATCGGTTATTATCAATAAAATATCCCCGTAAATATCTTTATAATATATCTGTTTTCTGGTACATACAATTTTCATAACATTTTGATCTTTAATTGTAACATGGGTGGATAATAACTTCTAAATCGACATTGTTCCAGATTTTTAGATGATCAAGTAAATATAATAATTATACTTATATAGTGTTTTGAACCGCGGAACTAAAAAGAAGACGTATCAGTAACATTTTTCATTAATGTTGTATTTAAATTTTAATATTGTATTTTAGCTATTTAAATTTAATTGAAAAAGAGACATTCTGAGATAGATCCATTAGAGCATGCCAAAAATCAGATATATACATATAATAGACCAATAACATATAAAAATATAACAAAAATACATCTCATTCTACCTCCTCTCCTTCGTCCATTACTAACACTATATTTCACTAGAAACTTTAACTAAACCTTTTTAATTTTACACGTAATTACATAGGTATGATATACGTTAACCTACCTAAAACCTACACACTATTACAGCGACCCTAGTAAGCCTTTCCGAAACCACACCTAGTCGTTTTTCATGAAGTTCATACGTCGCTAATCCGTATATATCACGTAGCACGAGGACTGTTTCCATGTTTATTGTCAAACAGGATTAAAAGGATAAAGCACATTAGGCTTTCTAGAACATTAACTCCACCGCGGTGTAAATATACGGCACACGCTACGTCCTAATGTTTCATTGTCGTCGCTCCGTCCTCTTCTTGGATAACCTCACATTTGTTTGCTCTCTACTCACTTCACGTCTTATTTTTCAGTTCAAAAACCACCAAAGGTCTTGGGACTGGTATAGAAATGCGTAACTTCTTCGTGACCTCTTATACAAAATTAGCGAAATGAAGTTAGCCAACTGAATCTTACATTTGTAGGTATTTATATCCAGAAGCCATACCTTTCTTTTCGGATGTCACCTAAAGTAATCTCATACGAATGCTCCATGTAGAGAAATTTGAATATTTAATAATCAAAATATGAACTGTTTTTAAAAATAAAATGCGGAAATTGCTTAAATGTCGACAAATTCGCCTAATATCGTTTACCGCTTTCTTCATTAGCGATACGTACAGAGAGCCCGAATGAGTGTAACGTCTAATTGAAATGTACGTTGACTTTGTGAAGGAAATTTAATTAAAAGTAGATGTTTTAACTCGTTCACGATGTTGTACAAATAATAATGTAAAGTGGTATTAAGGTACTCACACACTTACCCCCTATTACAAAACGTAACTATTCACTCCACTCGACTCGACTTAACCACAAATATGCATGAAAATTGTGCTGGTATCTTTAATAGTTAAAATTACTTCGTGTTAACATTTCGGCATTGTTGTTACCATTTCGAGTGCTACTTGAAGGACACTTGAAAAACCTAGGTGGAAGGTTTTATCAAGCTACTTTCTAATATATGATTAATACGGACGTTAACCTATACCTACTATGGCAATACCAGTGAGGTGATCGTGATTTCATTTGTGCAAAAAAAAATGTCTCACTGACGTCCCGCTATTTTCCCATTCCCGAATTCATTACTTACGATGTTTTTGGTCATTGTTTGAACCTATTAGTAATTAACAACATACACATAACTTCGAAAAAACAAAAGTGAAACATTATTCAATTAAGCTGCCGTAGCTTGCATTATGACATAAAGGATATTTTCATATTACAGGATAACGTGTGGGTGCCTTTACAATATAATAGCGGTAGACGATATCGCCTCGCCTGTAAGAATTTTATTAAAATCATAAATCGCACGTCAAATGCACCCGTTCACGCCAAGACTGGATAACAGATGTACAAATGTACATATTTTATGTAAATCACTTTCATTTTAAAATGAAGCAAACGTGAATCAGTGTAACGACTGAACGTGACTGAGAATGAACTGTTTACGCCGTTTTTATGAAGTAGGTCTGATTTAAATTTAATAACATTCTTTTCAAGTGCGACACGTAGGCGTTGGTACTTTGGATTCATGCTTGTAATCTTTTTAATAGTCTTAGGATTCAATTAGAGCGCATTCGTTTATTCAGGAGCAGAAAACTTGTAATTTTTACCTTTTTTTCTGACCTGAACTAACTTTCACCCATTAAAAAGTATTTTGTATATTATCCATAAGTTTCTCTTTTTAAACGGTTTTATTTAGATTGCACTTTTTATTGTTATTTTCAGTCAAATTTAGTCATCGAAATTTTACCCCCTTCCTGTTGATAGATTAACCTGGTTTAAGTAATATTTAGTTTCCATGACAATACAATGAAATATATTCAGTAGCATTCAAAATTCAAGATGGCTGCCGTCACAAAACGGCGGATTACATCTTTTTTCACAAACCCAATATGGGTATCAAATGAAAGAGCTTCAAAAGTAAAATACACTAACTATGAAATATTCAAACGTTGTTACTTTTCAATTCGCTAATAATAAGTAACGAATAAAAAACTAAAAATGTTTTTTTTTTTGCTTTTATTACATTCTCTTTCTTGCCAATAAAACCGTTTCACTTAAAAAGATTTTTTTAGAAATTTGATTTGTTATCTTGCCTGCGCGAATAACAATAGAAGAAAACCGGTATCTATCACTATAGAATATGATTGTCTTCTGTTTGTAATCGCGCACTTGTTGTTTATCATAATTTTCCATAGGTCATGTATTTTATATGGAAGTGTTGCGACAGCTCCAAGGCCAAATAAAATACCGGCTAAAATACTGGCCAAATAATAATAAAAAAAAAAAACCTACAGAAAATATTATTTAGTAAACTCTCAATCGTATCACAAAAGTTATTCGAAAGTACGTACGGTAGTTTAAGTACGTCGTAGGTCTACACCAAACACCTACGACGTAGTAGAGCCGTAGCACCCTCGTAGCACCGTAGAATATGCTCATACGCGAGTAGCAATAAAACGGAATACTCTGATTTCCTAAACATACAAAACAGCTTAGAAGTGTACGTGTTGAGATAATGGAACCGGCGCGCATAATGTGGGTCGAGTTTGACGAGCGGCCGAGACATTACGATCGCGGGCGAGCTTACAAGAGCCCTTGTTAATTGAACCAAAATGCAGGAGGAAGTTTGTTGGAGCGTTTAAGATCGGTAACAGAGTTGTGTCCCGCATTCCCATCTGGGTTGGGGTCAGACCGCTCATAATCTGTCTTAATGCCAACGCTGCCGTGGCTACTTTTCAGGGTTCAATCGATTTAGCCGCAGTGTATGCTGTTAAAAATGTTTTAAATACATTGATGAGAATGACAACCGTTTTTATGGTAATTAATACACAACAGGGCCATTTGCATGTGAGATTTAAAGCCGCGTCAAGCCTCGTTGGAGTGCTGGGACCTATTAACAGACCACTTTGCATGTTTTGAAATATATATTATATATTTTTAAATCTTCATTTTGACAGATTGGAATAATAACTGTGACTCTTCTAAGAAATAGACCTCGCTCGTTAGTATTCCAGATCAGTTAGTATGATCATTACATGGCGACGACAAGAGCCCATAAAATTCGGACAATAAAAGACTCACCTACATGGACCAATAGCAAATTTTTCAGTAAAACAAATTATATTTAGTTATATTTATCATATGTATGTTACTTTTGAAAAAAGAAACTGTGGGCAAAACTATATACTTATAATGTTTTTATTTAAGTACAGCTTAAAATGTATTTCTTATTCACCAACAATAATAATTCTAACTCTACTCTAGATAAAACTACTCTTAACCCTGTTAAATTAAAACAACTTTTGACAATAAAAACAGACAGTTCCGACGGCAACAACATAACACACTAATTTATTCTCCATTGGTAAGAACGCCTACACTTTGTATTAGTTAGAAGCTAACAAACGCTTAATGAAACATATTACATACATTTATACCTATAAGAACACAACGTAGGCGTCAACCTTGTTCCAGACTGTGAATGAGAGATTCTGTGAGTACATTTTAACTCTGACGATAATTATTTATCTGAGACATACATGTAGTTTATTTAAGAGTTATAATTAATTATGTCACGTGATAGTCAGGGGGTCATTTTCCTTTTAATAATCTAATATTAATAACAAGGAAACCAATTCTCTCTGTCTTGGTTTCTTCTTACAATTAAACTACTGAACGGTATAGAAAAAGCTATACCCGTGAAGACAACACACACACACGAAGATACACACACATATATATATATATAATATATATATATATATATATATATATATATATATATATATATATATATATATATATAATTATACATAAATTAATACACATTGTTATTAAATCATCTAAAAACCTAGATAAGGTTTGTCTAGATGATCTGTTCTCGTAATATTACATTTACTTACAATATTATTTACAAACAACACAACTTGACTAAATTTTGTGCGCGATAACGCAATAAGACAGCTTATGTAGGCATGTAAGGTAGGTAGGGTACTAAGCGCCCATTTTCAGGAACTGTAGGTATATAAAGAAATACTTAGGTAGACAACCAGTTATGATTTAATTTTATGGTATTATGTAACAGATTTTGTTATTTCTTCAGTTCATCGAACAGTTGTGTCGACTTAATTTTTTAAAATTATTTTTATATCTGTATTTGATACGCCCTTGATGCATAAAGCTACTCGTACTTGTATTAAAAAACAATTAAGAGTTTAAAAAACAAAGAAAATTAAGAGTTGTAAAGTAAACACCCAATGAACGCAGAAATAACTAACAAGGCTACGTTTTTTAGCTTCTAATTTCTTGAACTAGAACACATTTATCGTTCTACAGAGAAAATATTATTTACTTGCGTTAGACGATTGTAATCTACGGGCTTAACTGCTTGGTTTGGTGTACAACCAAGTTCGCCCACGCTCCCTATTCTGTTAGAATACGTATTAATTTACTCAAACAAAAACATTGCCCGTCCTCAAGGTCTGGCTGGCATCAAGTGAACAACAAGAAACATAAGAAGCAGCTTTGGTTGGTTTAGCTCATATTAATTCTCTCGATAAGTTCCAGCCTAGTCGTGTAGAGAGGCTTAGTAACTGTAGCTTGGGTCACAACAGTAAGGCAAAGTGGAACTCAAGGGCCTGCCAATGTGAGATGGTGGACCACGAAATAGCCACATTATCTGTCTCTAAATAATCAATAAATAAAAATAATATTCATAAAAACCCATACAGTTGAAAGCAATAAATGCAGAAAAATCCCACAATGAAAAACCGTGACTGAGAGAAAAATAAAATAACATTATACAATAGAAATTCAAAATGCCAATCGAAAGAAATCATAACCAAGCTTATTATGGTACAATATTTCGTATCCAAGACTATGTTGAGTCATACTCGTACATATGGTAGGGTTGTTTTGTATCCAATGCTATAAACAAATACAAATGAAAGATCGTTAAAGACCTTTGTGTTTCAACGTCTTAAATGTTTTATATATTTGTCTATATAATATAGTGCTAGTTTTCAATGTTATTATTGTATTTTTATAATAAAAACTGAGGGGGCAAACAGGCTTTACCAGCCCCAGCGAGTCACTGTGATATATGCAGATCTATTGTGACAACTCCGTGTTACAGCATCTCCCCATATCCTATGCGGTTCGTATATATTATTGTAAGTACGTTATACGTACATGTACTTACAATAGCGAATGTAACGTCCCTGTTTCAATAAAACGCCAACAGACATTTTGTGAACGTGAACTCTCACGTTAGCAGAAACGCGACTTCAATTTGCTTTATTTGCTAATTAGTAAAGTTCTGCCTTTGACTAGACGTAGCGAGAGAAGTCGCGGCGGCGCGGGCACGAGAGAGTGTGGGGAAAGTGAGGCTTCGGTATAATTATGATCGTTAGTGGAGTGCGCTGCCATCAACCGCCTGGAAATACATCACTGTCACGTGGTAATTGCGAAAAAGTTATTAACGTTCGACACTACTTTGAATCGGAGTGATTATGAAATCAATCACGAGCGAGATCGTGTCGATTGTCATTATGTGCATAGTGGTGCACTGTTGAGTGATTTACGGCTTGGAAATGATGTTTATTATTTGTTGTTTATTGCACGGCTTTTTTAAATAGAAACTACGGGTCACTCACGTCTGTTTTGAGCCGAAATATCCGACTATAGTTTCAACCGCATTCGGCGGTCTTTTTCAAAGGAGCAGCACACACGTCACTCTCGGTCTGTGACGCGCCTTGCACTCCTTGCACGGCATTTATTATTTTTGTTGAACACAAAAAATACAATCTTGGAATTTTCAAGGCTAGAATTATATCTTTTGTGAATAGCTATCTTCTAGATCGACGAGCTCCATCCTCTGCCACATCATCGCATCAGGCGAGTTGGTGGTCAATCGTAGATCTATCTTGCATAAAAAAATGAACACCTAAGAAATTACTATATATATTTACCCCAAATCGTAAAATAAATTGTTATTATTATTATTCGAGGTAGGGTGGGAGGCCATGAGCCTCCCTGTCACTGCGACCCTCGTGGATCTATTGTAAAATAAATTGTAGAACCACCACCAAAGATATACGATATTATTTAAAGCGATATGAAATGCAAAAATATTTATAAATCGGTCCATAATTTATGGAAAAACCTTTGAACATGCTTAGAAATATAGATACATAGAGGCGAAGATAGTGCCCCTGCATTTTGAAGTCGGTTAAAAATTATATATTTTTTTAGAGTACTCCTAAACGGATAATGAATACATTTACAGCAATTTATAGTTGCAAATAGTCATTTCTGACCCGGCTATCAATTACCGAACATTACATCAACCATTAAATTCGAAGCCCTATTTCATCAGGCCTTTGCCAGCAATATTTGCCTCCCAGCGACATATAAAAATACATGACACATAACAAACATGAAATAATGCAGCGCGTCGCAGTCTGGAAGTTAATACTGACAATGTTGCTGGACACCATATTGTATTTTTTTATCAGCCCTGTTTGTACAAACTGTCACACTGCTGGGCACGGACCATCTTCTCATTATGAGAAGGGTAAGGCCATAGTCTGCCACGCTGGCCAAGTGCGGGTTGGCAGACTTCACACATCTTCAAGATCATTGAGACCTCTCAGACATGTAGGTTTCCTCACGATGTTTTCCTTCACCGTTTGAAGTTGGCGGCATTATTATTATATTATTATTAACTGGATATTTACCGTGGTTCGCTTTAATTCCCGTTAATAATAATAATATTGTTTATTGAATGACCATGATAGTTTAAAAAAAGTGTAATTCTGATCTGACAATATTACAAACATACAGGTCAAATTGATTCTTCTTTTTTTTTGAACTCGTTTAAATAGACTTCAAATTAACAGTTTTAACTTTACCTGCGTGAGATCAGTAAACTATTCAGTAATTTAAATACCCACCGCCGTCATAATACGTATTGGGAACAAAGATAACGTCAACATCTAGTTGGATGAGGATCCAGGGATCGGGGGGATTACCCGTCCCTTCCCGGGCACGACGCCGGGAATTTTCAATTATCACTACCTACTCATCTTCGATAATAAGGAGACTATGATTTAAAGCTCACGCACATGAACGTCGTCTCTATTAATTAACTTGAACATGATTACAATATCAGATGGCTGATAATGAGTAGGAAGGGTAAATTGACTAGCGATCTTGTTCATATCATATGCTAATGAGAATTCTATTCGCATTAGAATAGAGTAGAAATTGTAATGCATATTGAATGTAGAAATGTAAATAAGAAATGTCAGGATTTGTTGTGTAAAATTGTTCGTCATTGACAGGAATATGTTTTTTTTTATATTTGAACAATATACAAGTATATATTTACGTTTATAAGATATTAATGCGGGCGTTCGCGGCAGAAATTAAATTCTTAGAGACATTAGGACAAACAAATGTCATCTGTAACTGAGGTTAAGATATACCTACTTATGGAAGTATGATGATAACGTGTTAAAATACTACAATATCTGGTCTGATGATGGAACCGGTATGATAGTACCTAATAGAGCTTATTGATCAAATACTACAGCAAATTTTTATAACTATCCGAAAAAGACTACTACTACGAAAGGTACTAATAAAGAAGTCATAAATGGGCAAAGGTTTTTCTAAACGGTCGATAATCGAGCCTTTGCATTTATTTTCAATTAATTAATCTTTACTAATTTAATATTAATTAATCAAAAAGTATTTTTTTGACGTGACAACGTCTAATAAATCGATGAACGCCGGCTGCATGCACGAAAAAGTATGACTCATTGTCCCGTTACGTTACGCTCCTTGTCCCGTTATGCGCGCGCGCGCTTGCGGTGGCTGAGGAAGCGGGCGGGTGTACGCCGCGCCCGACCGTCCGCGTCGCTTTAATTATTTATCATTCCTCAGAGCTCGCGCGCGGACGTATGTTGTCACGTTAAACTATCGTCCGTAAGCCGACTTTACAGACAACACTTTTTTTTTGTATTGTTAAAAGCTTCCAATATTTTTGCCAAATTCAATACATAAAATACACCTTCCGGTAAAAAAAATATTGTAGTGTATTGTTGTAAATTTTTGTCTATTTAAAATTCCAAGTAATTAAAGAACATAAAGAACATAAATAAGATGCCGATTAACATGTTTGCCATTCAGTAAATGAGTAAGTATATTTCAATTTCACTCGCTATACCTATTACCTGGTTGATCGCGCCCCGTCTGAGCCGCCATTTTGTTCGAGTGCTCATTAAAGTAATGTTTCGACTGTCGATGGTGGTAATTAATGCGATTCGTTATAGGGGTCGTAACGAGGCTCAATAATGAGGGGATTAAGCCCCCACTTCTCCTGTATTCAAGAGCGTGACCGACCTTAACATGAGTGCGCTTAGGTTGCAGGTTTGAAATAAAGAAACGGTAGAATTTTTATTTTAATTTTATATTTCGACGACGAATATTGGTTAACATATTAAAACAGCTTTGTGTGTCTTTGTGTCTGTTGAAAATGATAAAAAATTGTGCTAGACGTGTTGAAAGGTAATCTACCTCACATAGATGAGGTAGCAAGAATTTCAGCTTGAAAATAGCAGGAACTCTTCAAAATTTAAATAAAACTCGCCGATTATCTATGATCACACAAACAGTATTTAGCCTCAGAAGGCTATTATAAATCTAACGACACCTCGCTCATCAAACTCAATGGAGCCATTTACACTATAGGACATAGATTTTTTTAATTTAATTAGGTATTTTACAAAAAAATTATAGGTTGTTAGTGTCTTTAAAGTTGCGTCTAGTAAGTCAATAAATTTTAATGCCCCTATAATAAAATACCTTAATTCGGTCACCGTATAGGTGACACAACATACAGAGTAATAATCTGTCGTTCATGATTACACTCATGGACCGCTCTGTATTCCGTTAAATATTCAATATCTACTCAGAACCGTGTTTACGTTTGGATTCCTGAAAATTTTTGGAAACTAAATATTTTTGAATCGTTGTTTCTTGCCTGTTCACTTTTCTTAAACAAACTTTTAAAAAGTGATGGCTATTTTTAGAACTATCACCATCTTAGTTCACATCTCATGTGCCAAAAACTCAACAAACTGATAGTTTCTCAGTTCCGTATAGTTTTTCCTCTCCATTCAAGAGAATCTCATCCTGTCCATCCCATAGACTCAACTGTCACTCATTCTCCTGACAGCCTCCAATTGTCCATTTTTTATCCTTTGAGTTTTAAACTGTGATGATCCGAAAAGTATACTTTTTTATATAATAATCATACTTAGTTAAAATAAAAAAACAACAAATGAAAACCCGACTTCAAAATGAACATTAAAATTGTGCATTTTAAAATCTGGAAGTATGTATAATAATTTTTGGAAACGGTTTATAAGTGACGAAGTTATGCAATAGCAAGCATAAAAATTACAGCTGAATTGTTGACCTCCTTCTTTTTAAAGTCGGTAAAAAGTGTGAACGTATGACGTGTATAAATATGCCATATGAAGTTATACTACAACCGTCTTAAACTACAGTATACTATAGTTGTAGTCAAATGGCTAGCCTGTCTCTTATTGAGTTTTGTATAAACATACGCGGAAGCACGCCGTAATGACGTTGAATTGGGGCAGACGTAACTTCATTGTTAACCGAAATTGTTTATGGATAACCGTATTCCCTTTCGATGAGGGCACACATGATGGTAAATCTTATAAAGAAGGGCCTTTCCTCTCGAGAAGGCAATTTAATATCTGTACAAGGCAAATGTAATGTAATAACTTCGTAAATATGGAGGAACAATAGAAGGTAAATTAGTTTTTGGGGAGCTAAAACTCAATTGTCAGAAAGGATTGGTCCGCCTCATCTGCGATACGAGGATTTATTTATTCGGGAAAGTTTGGATGGCGTCCGTTTGTCTTGTTTGTGTCAGTTGGGGTATTTTGTTATTCAAGGCGCGGAGACACCGGCCACGGTCCGGTTACATTCGTCTTGAATTTTTCAAAGTCCGAGCTGAATTCTTCGCTGCCTCGCCTGTACGGGACGTTATTTTGCATTTCAAGTCGATTTAGACTAACAGATTTGGAATCAGTACGTTGAATGTATACATGTGAAAATGTCCTTCAATAAAATAATAATACGTTATTTACTTTGAAATTTTCTGTCGAATCTCTGTATTGTTATTTATATCTGCTCTCACAGAACTCTGGGGGAAGATCTGGTCTAGTGGTAAGATTTCGATGAATGCTGAAACGTTCCCGATACGCTAGAAAATTCTAGCAAGGAACAGCTTCCCGCAAAGCTGTACCTACAGAACAAACCGATACTGATCACCTCGCCACCACTCTTGCAACTAGCTCTGTCATATGCGGTACATCCAGCAGCTCGCAGTACAAGGCACAACTCCAGTGAATAATAGCGTGTAGCGTTATTTGAACAAGTAATCGTTTTAAAAAAAAAACATAAAAACTACTTCAAAATACGCAATTCGTTTACTTGGATGATATATTTTTCCAGTTATTTTGTTATAAAACTACTGAATATACTGAACCGATTTTGATAAAAAAATCTATGGAACTACCTGGGAAATATACCCTTTCAAACAAATCATTTTTCAAATTCAAATCGGTTCAGGTGTCTTCGTGTAATCGGGGAACATGCATAAAAAGTAAAAGATTTCTACGAATTGAGAACCTCCTTATTGGAAGTAGATCAAAAAGACCACCGAATGCGATTCAAACTACAATCAGATATTTCGCCTCAAAATAAAAGTGAGTGACCTGAACTTTTAATATAAAAATGTGTTATATCCACGTTTATTTCCATAATCGATCTTAGTTAAACAATGTAAAGCCAATTCTCAAATCGCCAAATAAAATCAGCTCCATAAAAAAGTTAATTACCATTTGAGAACAATGTAAGAAACTACTGAAACTTTTTTTTATAATTTCAGTATTGGTCCCAGAGTAAGTGCGGCTTATAATATTGATTACTAGTAAAAGTAAGTTGAAGTATAACCATTGTTTATTTTTACCCGTAGGTATATGCGTTGCCCCATTCCCGCCAACTAATGAGTAAGCATCTTAAGGATTCGCTCAACGCGAGCAACTATCTCCCTCGTACATCACAACCTTTTTAAACATATAAAATCATTGAATTGGTATATTAAATAATAAAACCGGCTAAGTGCGAGTCGGACTCGCGCACGAAGAGCTCCGTATCATTATCTATAAAAACGGCAAAAAAATCACGTTTGTTGTATGGGAGCCTCCCTTAAATATTAATTTTATTTTAATTTAATTACTTATTTTAAAGCGAATAATATAACTCAATATTCAGTGAATATTTCAAGCGTCTACCTGTTTCCGTTATCAATATCGAGCAAAAACGACCAAAAAAAATAATCACGTTTGTTGTATGAGAGCCCCCTTAAATATTTATTTTATTATGTTTTTTAATATTTACTATTATAGCAGCAACAGAAATACATCATCTGTGAAAATTTCAACTGTCTAACTAACACGGTTCATGAGATACAGCCTGATGACAGACGGACGGACAGACAGCGGAGTCTCAGTAATAGGGTCCCGTTTTTACCCTTTGGGTACGGAACCCTAAAAGTGTGAGGTGAATTTATTTATTTAAACAGGAGAAATATTTAAAAACAAGTTTTTCTATATCTTTTAAATTGGCTGAGGAATTAGAAAATAAGTATTTGTTTTTTCTAATTACTTCGCCAGTATAAATGATAACTGATTAAAACTATTTTATAGCTTCTCCTATCTAAATAAACAAATTCGCCTCTTCTAATACCCCTACTCAATCAATAACACTTTATTGACACCACAAAAGTAATAAAAAACACTCATAAAACAATGGCACAGAGGGCGGTCTTATCGCTAACAGAGATTTCTTCCAGACAACCTTAGAATGTATGAAATTATATGGTGACTGGGCGATTGATATACTCAATGATTTTATATGCTTAAAAATGTTGCGATGCGCGAGGGAAATATGTAGTTGCGCGCTTTAATCTCGACCTTAAACACGACCGACGTTAATTGTCATCATAAAATCATTACGCAACCATTCACGTACATTGATCCCGTCCCAGTAACATTGTTCAAAACACAATCTCCAGTTTCGATTACTTTGTAAAGTACAGACTCATTCAATTAGTTGACAATAGGTATATATCGAGCGGCGAGCGGACCACTAAAGCTCATATAACCTGGGATGTGAGATTATGACCCCAACTAATTTCAAGTTTCTAAACTTCATTATCCGCACCGTTGGAGATCCAAACTGATGATAAAATTATAATAAAGACTTGTTACCTGCATAGAAGCGATGTTACTGAGACGTAATTTCACAGTTTGAGATTTTACTCTAACATATTTGCCGAATTTTTTAATAGAATACTAACCTGCCTTGTTCAATATCTTATTGAAATATCGATTATTGTTGTCAAACTCAGCCTCAAAATAATATCGATTATTTTGAGGTTGAGTTTGATATACCTATTTATACAAAACATAGTCTAGTCTATTCTAGTTAGTACTCACAACAGCTACCTCAAAATTCGTAGTAAACTTAAAATCACAAATAACAATCAAAACAATCAATTTACACTTAAAATAGGCTTTGTCCTGAGTGACTGACTGACTATCTAATTGATAAACAAACTGCTTGTCTTAAAAATATCATACGAACAACTTCTAAGTACAAGTATCTACATATTTAAAAGAAAAACAAAATACTTATCAGGTAGGCGCGATTTTCTTATAATAATAGGTATGCGCTTGCGTCACACTTGATATGACTATACGTTTTCGTGAGTAATTATGTGCAAAGCCTGAATTTAAATATGTATTTCTTTAGTAGAAATCTTTCGAAAAATCACTTATTTGATACAAAAATAGCTTAGAATATTATGAAAAAGTACATTTTTAAATGTTTACTACTGAGTATTTAATAGAACAGTTATACTATTTATACCTAACGAGCGGAGTGCGCCAGATCTAGCAACACAGAGCCGACAGACGGAGGCAACACACAAACCAACAACCGATATTGGTAGAGCAAACGACGCAGCCCTAATGGCCCTTTCTAATTGAACAGTACAGCGTTTAATTACGAACATACGCCGCTCTCGGACGATCTTTCAAACTAAACACATACAGAGACTTCGCCGAACAACATTCAACTCGCGACGACTTCAGCATTCAAACGGCTCAAGTTGAATAGATTTAACTATACCGATATAAACACTCGGTCGAGTGAAGGTCGAAGATTGAGCTCATAAAAGGCGAACTACAGAAATATATTTTGTTATTTCGATTTATACGTATTTACTTCGACGATTCTATTTAAGTTGAAGTGAATTTATCAGATTGAAAACGCACATGAGCAGGCAGCGAGTCTTAAATTAAAATTCAATATTCTAACCGTATTATTTTTTTCAACTTCGATAAATGCAGAGATTGTTGAAATGTTTTTATTTTAGAAAATAAAAAGGTGCTATAAAATAAGGTTAATAAGGTTTTTTTTAGTGGCTGTCTCACAGAAGGGCAAAGACCGCTACATTATTTTGTATTTGCTATTTATTATTTCGATATTTTTTACTTTGGGTAAATAAAATGCATGAATAGTGCTAATATGAAAACTGTAACAACAGGTTAGCTGCTTTATGTGATAGATGAAGAGACAAAATTATTTACAATACACGACAATGACGATGACAGTAGCTTTTTGGTTACGGAGCCCTTATAAAATAACTGCATGCTACTTTTAGTTATAGAAAAATAAAATTCTTGTAGAAAGAGCGGCGCGGCGCGGCGTGTACTTCCCACGCACAGTAATCGCATATAGCTTATAATAAAGTAAAAGCGACATGTATTGCTTCCGAAGCCCCGTAATAGCGGCAATAGGGATGTACTGCCCCACTATAGGACTGCGAGTATGGGCTCGCTGGGCACGCCACGACATTTCGTTTTATTTGCACTAGTGTCGGCTTCGAGAGCCACTAGACCGTAACGGAGCGTTCCACATCCTGCCTCTGCTATTTTCAGAATTATTATTTTCAAATATTCACTCATTTAAGCCGTTAAAAGTTTCTGTAATTGTAATGTTGGTGATTGTTCGGTTATATGAAACTGTTTGTATAATTATGTCAAGCGTTGCCTACAAAGACTACATCGCAGTGTTCTAACCCAATTGTCGAAGAAGGGGAGTTATGTTTTAGGAATTTAGGGTATGTACGGGTGTGGCACGCGTGTCGGAAATGTACTATTGTGCCTGAGGGGCACCTATTCAAATAGCGCTGTGTTCACCTATCAGGAAAGTTTCGAATAAAAAGATACTGTTCTGATTAATCAATTATTATTTTATCAATTTCCACATTATTTCAAATCCTACCTAACTGAGTGGCGGGCGTGGGGCAACTGGCGTCTGGCGGAGGCTGAACCAAAACCGCCGAATCGGCATAATCGCTACGCCAGTGGCCGCTACAGAGTATATTTATACGCACTTTGCTCCTCAAAATAAAGAAGAGTAGCGTTTTAAAGTGTCAGAGGCCCAGACACAAATTTCTTGACACTTTGACATCTTTGTTTAATTAGTTAATAAATGCTCATCTTTGTTAGCGGATTCCGAAAAAAAAACAAAGATTATCGGTACGTTTCTCGCTACTAAATTATTTTGTCTTTTATAACCTCTTGTAACTTAAGATTTAGCTGATTTGATATGAGGTGTCGCACCGGATACCTAAATATGAACATTTGATGCGCTTATGTGTACCCAGCTTTCTTTTGTTACATATTTATGAGAAAATCGCCATCTATCAAAGTGGTTTGGTAACGGTGCGAAGTAAAGAACTGTCGACCTAACAAGACTCATCACAGACATAAAACAAAAATAACGATGCGATACATGGCGCTTGTTATCTTCCCTTTGGTATAAAGTATCTCAAAGTCCCGGTATATTTTAGAAACACTCGCTTTCACGATGTGTTTGCGAAGTACAACTTGGATATAACCAAGCCAGACGCACTCCGCAGCTTTTCGGCATAACCTCCTTTTTACCCGACTGCGTGACGCAAACAGAATAATGTGTTTATCCACTTTTGTATGCAGGGCCGGATTTGGAGGTGAGGTCCTGGGGCAACGAAGGTGTGGACACCCCTAATTATTTCATTAGCTCATAAAAACGTAAAAGTTGCTGACCCGTCGAAGTTTTTTTTATTTTATCTATATTGTCTTATGAAGGCCCCGGGGCAGTAGTTCCGCCTGCCCTGTCCTAAATCCGGCCCTGTACGTTAGTATGTTTTGTGGTGCTCTAGAGGTCAGACCAAACGCGTGGGTAGGTTTTGATGAATGATATATCGTTAGATTCTACTTCTTGTCACAGGTATATTAAAATTAGAAATAAAAGAATTTAACAGAGTAGGTTGGCCGTTGACGGATACATCATTATCGTAAAAAATCAAATAAGTTCAGGATTAGGTTCTCCCGTTTCTTCTTCTCGCGACAAACAAAATGAATGTCCTTCCTCGGAAGTTTTTCACGCCGAGCTTCAACAAAGAGCGTTTTAAAAAGAATGTCTACAATCACCTTTGTGGGCTAGCAAAGCAACTCAAGATTTAAAACTGACTACATTATATTAAGACCTTAGAGTCATATAGAAGTATCTTACAGTAGTAGTTACGGGAAGGCTTAGCTGGACTGGACATAAGTATTGGTATTATCCAGTGTTATCCTTCTATTCAAGAGAATATCTTTATTTTGAACAGCCCGAGTAGGCATGACTAAATCCATATATGTTATTGGAAACTGGGATTACAGCATGTTTTATTTCTTTCATATAAATACACCGGCTATTCTGGTTTTACGATATTCCAGTCAGTCCTTTTTTCCATTTTTTTCCATAGCTAAAATTAAAAAAATATTGTAGATAAGTTACCCTGATTTCTATTAGATCAGTACTTTCAATTTAACTGAAGTTACCGTTTTGTAACTGAATTTAATTTGAAAGTACTCTACTATACACTACTATTTTACTAAATGTCATCGCTACATACCCAACCAAATCGAGCGAGTAGGAGAGTATTTGCCCACCAGTGAGATTCTGCAGGCAAAAAAACAACAACATATCCATTTAGGTTTAGGCGTAAAATTTCATTGATCGTTTCATCTTGTTTGCTGAAACGCTCCTAAATAAATAATTTAGACATATTTGTTTGTTATTAGCAAAATAAAATAAAAGCGAAAACCAAAGTCAGAATTATGTCGTATAACATTATTATATTTCATTCGAAATCAATCTATTTAAGTCGCATGGTTCTTGAAAATTCTAACCAAACTTATATAAATATTGCTAATTTTAATAATAGACGTTTAAAACATTATTATTTTCATTTATTTATTTATACAAAAACTTTCAGAAACTTACAGTAATTTATTTGAAGCAGTTATTTAAATATAATACGATAGCCGAAACCGTGTCATCTTAGTTGTTTATGTCGTAAGTAAAACAAAATACATGTATAAATTAAAATAATAGCTACATATAGCAGCCGGATAATTTGTTTTCTTTTAATAATATTACCTACTTACTTATTATGAAGTTATCTTTTTTATTATGATATTATCTATCATATCAGCTCTGATTGTCAAACAAATGTGAACTCGAGTCGATTTCCAAGTAGCCCCGTGTGCAGAAGGCCTAAGACATTTGCCATCTAAGATGATAAGTAAGCAATGGGTGCGGTAAAAATTCGAGGCCCTAATCCATAGTGGGGTGCGGTAAGGAAACACAAAAACTTCGCTGTGTTCCGCTGCGTCAGCTGACAATGAACGGGGCACAATAACCAATCAAAATCACAAAGTTAGAGAAAATGCGTCCAAATTTACATAATTCCACAATCCTCGGCAACAATCACAAAGCGAGCCAACAAAGTTGGTAATATGAGCCGCCGCAGTTACGCACTTATTCTTCTTGGGGCGAACTTACAATGTTATCCAAAGTTACCATTCACCCTTTGCTTGTTCTCCACCACACTAGCTTGTTTTCAATTCACATTTAATTACTTTTACGTCGCGAATGAAGTTACCTCAACTTTTTACTGTAAGTTTCTTTTTTTGCTTAGCTTAGCTTGAATCGGTGAATGTAGTACGAGACGTAATATTTCTTTGTTTAAGCTTCCGTACCTATCCAAAAGTAGAGTAGTATTACTGTATGTACTAAGCCTACAATGTGCACTCTCTGTATGTTTGTGCGATTTGTCCCATTCATACGACTGTATTAGGAAGTTAAAATATGTGGTATTATATCTCATCATCATCAGCCTACTTTAGTCCAATGCTGGACATATGCTTCTCCCATTGATCCCCATTCGCACGATCCTAAACTTTCTTCGCTCCGCCGTAACCATGAGAGCCGCCTTGGCCATGAATAGCACGCCGACCGGGAACAAGAGGCCGTTTTCTGTTTTGAATTTTCATGGGAGGGTTTGCCCATAGTCAAATGATGGACTAACCCGTATGGGTTGGCAACTGCAGGGTCGTAGCTTCTTGCACTAGTGACGCATCTGCCCGACACTTCCTATAATTTAGATACGCCCTTATTTGTAATGGTATAACCATTACAAATAAGGGCGTATCTGCCATCGATATACATATGATCCAAAATATTTTTCTTCGGATCTTACTTCGCTGAATCAGTTTCATAGAACTACCTGATTTGAGATATTTTACTATCTTCTATTTTACTATCTGACTTTTGTAATGTAGAGATATGGAGAAGACTGTGCACGGAATTTCTCTGCGAGATCAAATTTGAAATGGAGTAATCCGTAGACGTATGAAAGTACATTTATTATACTAAAGTTACCGACATATAATATAACTAATGGCAGATTAAGCCAAACAGTTCTCGGATGGAGATTATGCACCGGCAAGCGCATCGTAAGAAGACCAGGTACAAAGTGAACATAGACCACCTCATACACACAAGAAGACGCTGGATGCAAGCCGATTATTTCACCCAGTTCAAAATTAGTTCAGCTGTTTAATTTATGCTGAGGTTTTATAAGTTTGGAAAATTTATAAGCCCTCTTACAATTTGCAACAGGTAAAATTTGTTGCAAGTTGTTCCTTATTCATTTAATTAAGTACGAATACGCATAAACAAAATGACGGAGCAAGTATGAAAACAAAACAAAATACTAAAATCTGTTATAAAGTTTACAAACTAATAAATTACTTATTCAACATCTGAGAAGTGTTTTGCACTCCAATATAAGAATGTGTAATTCGACTATCGTGTCTCGCTCGTACATACAACCATTTTTAACCGACTTCGAAAAAGAAGGAGGTTATCAATTCGTACCGGGTCCTATGTAAATAGGGCGAATTCTGTGTCGTACCGTATATTTTTAATTTTTTTTATGTATGTACACGAATTTTTCCGTCAATCAATTTTTATGTTTCTTAAATTGATGTATAGATAAACCTCCCAAGTTGGTCCCATAATTATTTTAGAAACATTGCTTTATTACTTTTTGAATAATCTCTAAAAGTAAAAATATTTTCATTGTATTCCTGAGTGAGTGCACCAGATTATAGAATCGCAGAGTTCCACTGACACGTTTTTCTTTGCAAAAGTGTCAAATGTTGAGGTTATTCGTATAAACACCTGCACATTTTCTAATCTGCGACGACGAAGCATTTGACATTCAGTGACAAATGTCATTCTTGAAAGAAAAAACGAGCGGGTGAATTTTAAAAAGTTTACAATCGTGAGGGATATTGAGCTTGAAAAGTAAAACCTACTCACTCCTCACCCAATGTGTATAAGGAGAAAATAGAGTTTCTTCAACGCTTGAGCGCCTTGCATA
Source organism: Lycia hirtaria (assembly GCA_947563715.1). Lineage (NCBI taxonomy): Eukaryota > Metazoa > Arthropoda > Insecta > Lepidoptera > Geometridae > Lycia > Lycia hirtaria. Next base: position 4,070,953 of record OX387379.1, read on the forward strand.
ATATTACAATTAAACGAAATAACGTACTTTGAAGTCGGTTGTTTCAGTTTTTTTAACTATAAAATTATTGAAGATATAAAAAGACTGAATGAACTCAAATAAATAATATACTAGAAATCAAAATCACAAATTTTCGACAACAAATTAATTTTGATCCAAGTTAACTTGTATACATAAAAATCATTTTTACTTTAACATTTTGTAAAAATATTTTTTATGTATGAAAATAAAAATTACAGGCATTACGCATAGCACGTAGAACTGATGGCCGATGGGGCCGAAAGGTTCTCGAGTGGAGACTGCGTACCGGCAAGTGCAGCGTACGAAGACCAGCCACGAGATGGACAGATGATCTCAAACAAGTGTCGGGAAGACGCTGGATGCAAGCCGCTTCCAACCGGTCTTTTTGGAAATCCATGGGAGAGGCCTATGTCCAGCAGTGGACTTCTTATGGCTGAGACGATGATGATGATGAAAATTAACTAGATCAAAATGGTTTTTTTTGTCGAAAATTTTAGTTGTTGCATTCTAATGCGGACTTTCATAAATGTTTTTTTTTTATCAGTAATTTTATATCTTCAAAAATATTGGTTTGTGCGAGCGAGACCAACGATAGTCGAACTACAGACTCTTAAGGCGCACATTTTTCCAACTTATGAAAACGCTAATATCATGGAACAGAGCTGTAAAACTAGTGGACACTTTACAGTAGAGAAGCGCCGTCTCTACGAATAAATGTAAAATTAAATTTGAGAAAAAGCAGGAGAATCTTAGTTAAGAGCGGAAAGCTAATAAGAGGAAAAAGATAAAGTTGCAGATGAAGTTTTTCGTAGTCAAGGATATTTTCCTTACGGAAACATTGCGGGCGGAGTCGGATTCCGCTGGTTTATTTTATCCGCGACTACAGTAATGAATTTACTCTTTATTTACAGCCAATTATCTTGTCTCATGTTTTCCAACTCGGTTATACAGGGTTATTACCTGACCTGTCTGAAATGAGGTCATTATTCCAACCAATAATCATGTTTTTCCCCGGCTGAGTAAGAAGGCGTAGTTTTATTTTTTCAAGTGCTTATATGTATGTATATGGGTATATACGAGTGTGAATGTGTTTATATGATCGCCTACAGCCTAAACGACTGACTGACGAGCCGATTTTAATGTACCAGGTGTCGTTTTATTTTTGTATTTGTCTTGACTCCATGAGATCATAAGCTATAGTTTTGTAATGAAAACAATAAATATATTAAAATAAAATAAATAAATAATACATAAATATATAAAAAATGCGCAAAAATAAAAAGTGCGTTTTTTCGTAACCTACGACGAACTTTTTCGTAATAAACAAATGATTTTTTTTAATTTTCAAGATAAAGTATCGAATGTTAAATATGTAACTAAAATGTAAAGTAATTTTTAACCGCCTTCCAAAAAGCAGAAGGTTATCAATTCGGTCTGTATGTTTATTTTTGTATGTTCACCGATTACTCCGTCATTCGTGAACCAATTTTTATGTTTGTTGAATTGACGTTTAGAGAAAGCTCCCATGTTGGTCCCATATTTATTTTATAGACATTGCTTTATTACATTTTGAATAATTTCTAAGAACGTAAAAAAAATATTGTATTCCTGAGTGAAGTGCGTCAGATTATAGAATTGCAGAGTTCCACCGACACGTTTTTCTTTGCAAAAGTGTCAAATGTTCATAATTATCGTATAAAAATCTGCAGATTTTCTAATCTTCGAAGACGAAATATTTGACATTCAATGACAAATCTCATTCTTGACAGGGTTCAATTATCCCGGAAAATATACTTAGACAGTTTTTAAAACCATATTCTATAATAAATATAAAATAACACCGTATATCTACGTAAGTGAAGTTTTGTTGATTTATAAACTGAACGGAATCATTCATTTAGCGCCTTTCTATAATTTAAATTTCCTCCAATCACCTGCAGAGCAACTTATGTATATTAGTAAGATATACGCGATACGTAAGGGAAATCAGACTTACCTTTGGTTGAACTTTTAGAAACAGATAACTCCACCGCCAAGATAAAAGATCCCAAAGAGCTCCTAAAGGCTTGGAAGCTTTGTGACTCGGGGACTTTAAAACGTAGGAAGGAAGGAACCTGTCTCTGAAATGTTCAAGATCAAAAGTAATTTAATCGGCTTTGAATCAACAAGTTTGTTCATTTCAAAGTAAAGATTTATAGGTATTTCATTCATGCATAAGCAGGAATATAACTCCGGATAATTCAAAATTACTAATCTGTGTGACGAATATGTAGTGCGTACTCAACCAAAATATATCAGAAGTCTTCTGAATAAAAGATCTCTTTTCAGAGGTCTGGAAGTAAGTTATTTACAAAAAAAAGAATAAAGGTAAAAAAGTAGGAAGGTAGTACAAAAAAGGAAAAGGAAAAATAAAGTTAAAGTATCAATCAAAATAAATGTTACACAAATTTATATGTTCTTTTCTTGTAGCATCAATATAGTGTTTTTGTATTATTTCTAATTTTTCATTATTGGTGAGAGACAATTAACTGCAATTGCTTATTCCTACTTGTTATTTACCTCTGAATCCAATAAGTACTAATTTTTGAAATAAATAATTCGCCTCATTGAAAGTCAGTTCTAGTTTACAACGTAAACACTTAAATAATCAAGTTTTAAACCAGAAGTATAAAAAAACCGGACAAGAGCAAGTCAGACTCGCCCACCGAGGGTTCCGTACAAACTAGTAGATAAAAGGGGGAATTTATATTTTTTTTTAATATTTTCCTTCATAAATCGAAAAATATTCATCGCAAAAATATTTAACAACCTGTTTTAGCTTGTGCTAATTAAGCTCTTTCTTAAGATACCCACATGATACGGTTAATTCACTTTAAAATTTCGACCCTCATTCCTTCAATAAAGACACTATTTTTTTGTGATTAAATTAAAAGCGTCCGGTTTTCGGATTTTTTCCTATATGTGTACTCTAACACAATGCTTCTTGCCAAATTTCAGAGTTCTAGGTCAACGGGAAGTACCCCATAGGTTTTGACTCCTCTGTGAGTGTCGAAATGTGCGTTTTTAGGTCATTTTCGGCTGTAACTGTTTTTAACGAAATCTGAGAAACTTGATTTTTCTTTCTTCAGCAAGATACTATGGATCTACGTATATGGTTTTAATTTCAACACGGTACCTTTACGCGTTCCCGAGATAAAGGTCTTGACACCCGGACAGACGGACAGACAGACAGACAGACGGACAGACGGACAGACGGACAACAAAGTGATCCTATAAGGGTTCCGTTTTTTTCTTTTGAGGTACGGAAACCTAATTAACCCTAAAATATTTACTAGTTAAAAATAATCCGAATAAAGTCATAGTTAAGTGAAACTATCAGCTGACCATAAATAGTCAGTATAAGAGCATTTTTAAATTGGAAAACTTTTGAAAAAAAAAAAGGGCGGGGAAGTTGGCGATCGCTCGGCTAGTTGGTTAGATTCTAGTCTGTTTTGAGCGGCGATGCGACGAGCACCTATTAATAGTCTAAGTCGAAAAAGTAAAGTGATGGCCTTGAGTTTTCTTTTCCACATTCTTTCTCAAGTGTCTAGGGCTTGTGAATGTGGAGTTAGAATCTTTGCAAAGGCATGGAGTACCCTGTCGGGGTCCATGAAGGATGTAATATATGAAGAAAGAATAAATACGTGCAATTCTATGCTATGGACCTTTAATTTGCTACATCACTAGAAGTATAAAAAAAATTAACCCTAAAATATTTATTAGTTAAAAATGATCCGAATAAAGTCATAGTAAAGTGAAACTATCAGCTGACCATAAATAGTAAGTATAAGAGCATTTTTAAATTGGAAAACTTTTAGCTGGAGATAAGACCCGTCAGTAAGCTCTATAAATCAGCCAGTGGGTGGACACGGAACCCCACTTATCTGAAACCATATAGGTTCATCATATATTATATAAACTATTATTAAAACTTTAATGATAAAATGATAAATTAATGATAAATTCGTTTATTGAGATAAAAACGGAAAAAGACCAATTACAATTATCTCACAATATTCAAAAATTATTCTTAAACAATGTCTTATACAAATGTCTGAGGATTACAAAATATTCATTATATAAATACAATATCATTTAAAATGTCAATACAAAAATGTCAAATGGGCAATACGTCTAGCATGTCATTAAGAATGCTTATATTTATATTTTCTGTGTCTGGGTGTTTCTATGTATCATATGTATATATTTACAAAAATTTAGGTATTCTATCAGCCATCTAGATCCATAGTACAAGCTTTGCTTAGCTTGGGCTAGATGGTGTTGTGTGAAATGTCCACAAATATTTATTTATTTATTTTATTATATTTAATCATATAAAATAATTAATGTATTCAAAATTTTATATCCATATTCACAATTCATAAATCCTAATGTTATTTATTAAGTTTATTAATCAAGCTGTTAACGTGTCCTCCACTAACAGTACACTGAAGGGTATGCACTTATGCAGTAGGTACCTACCTACGATACAAGTTTTACTTAGTGTAGGCGCTTCACGTCACTATCATGTTCCACAAGCTACGTTTTATTAAAATATTTATATTTCTGAACAATTTGATATGTACTTGTGATTATGTAATAAATATTGATTGATTGATTGATATTAATGCGATTTAAAAAAAACTGTTTCAATAGCACACGTCTATAATAATAATACAAAAATCCACTTTGTAACCTATCTATAACCCAAAATACATTTGTTCGAATCTTACTTGCCCGAATCCGTTTCTTAGAACTGCTTGATTCCAAACTTTTTACTTGACACGAGTTTCTGATTATAAGTTTGATAGCCTTCAGTTTAATTTGCCCGAACAGTTATTGGGTTATGTTTGTTGGGTGTCTGTTTTATTATATGTTTTGTCTGTTTTTCTTTCGCACGCCCCGTCTAATTTCTTTCCGAATTTCACTCCATTCCATGGTTGCCCGGAAGAGATCGCATTTAGCGATTGTTGTTGTGATTGTTGTACACTAGTGTACATTTATTTCCTTTTGTACTTGTTTTTGTTAATTTTAATAGTGTGTCAATAAAGAGTATCTATCTACCTATCTATATCCAGAAACCTTATTTAGAATGATTTGGTTATTAGATACATTAATTATTAGGTTAGGTTCGTTGGATGTTTGTTATAATAAACAAACATCAAACGAACCTAACATAATACAGAAACTTTCGTGTTACAGAGACTTGGTCATCAGGTGAGTTTTCAAATGAGTTTTCGGGATTTTGATAAAGTGTCTTAATACATATTATATTTCGTTTTTGGGGAAATAATATTCGATATTTCAAAATTCGGATTATAAACCGGTAACCATACAAAAAACATTAATTCAAGACAAAATGAAACGGATGGAGCTTTTGAGACCGATAAATCACACTTGATAGATCCATTATCCATTACTTAGTTTTCGAAACTTTTCAAAATTCCAGCTAATGCCACAATATTTATGTTCGTTTGATTTATTGGAAGTTTTTTTTTTCAGTTGGATTTTAACTTTTAAAATTTAATATTAATATTGTAGACGGCTAAAAATACGTACGTCCAGCGGTGTCTATAATTACAACATTTCGTGTTCCAATTCCAGGGATACTACTACAAGTACTAATTTAACAACGGACGCAATCACACGGGACGTCATAATATTCGAACCATGTTATCTCTAAGAGTATTTCTAGCCAAGCTAATAATACACATTATTGTAACACACACAAAACACGCACATGTGTGCGTGTTATATACAGACATCAACTTGTGTATCTGTTACTGATTAGCGCGCCGTTGAATATAGAGTGTCCCACGTGTGCCTATACCTAACTATATAAACTACTGCACATATTTGGTTCTTTGGTAGATCATAAAAATACATATATATATATAATTCTAATTAATAAATACTTTTCTCTACGTACATTCTCATCTTCAGGGAAAAAAAACATAACATGTGATATAAATATTCAATTTCTTGCTCCATTTATTAGGGTTCCACTTCCATAGTAACAACAATGAACTCTTATAAATTTGCCGTGTCCTCTCTCTGTCTTTATTCTTATTCAATAACATACACGACAGAATGCAATAAGATAAAAGTACCTACACATTTCAAAAACATGTAAATAAACTGTATCGGACCCTAAAATTATGTCACAGCTATTTTACTCACAGACAATATAAATGAAAATTGTCAGGTAGACAGAGGTCAGGTAGTATTCTTTTTTTATACAAGATAGATCTCCGATTGACCACCAACTCAGCTGATGTTAAGCGACGGTGTGGCCGAGGATGGAGCTCGTCGATCTATAAGATATCTATTCACGCTAGCCTTGAAAATTCCAAGATCAGGAAACAGAGATGGCGGCAAAGGAAACAGAGACTCCATTCCTGTGCAGTACGCATCAAGAATGTGGATCGATATCGCTGTGTACGGATTTTTGGCATTGCAACGAGAATTAGGTGGTAATTCGCCGACTTTCTTCATCATATCTAATCATAATCTTATATGGCTAGGCTTGTATTTTGTTTGTTCTCTTGTTCAATCTTCGTTAACTCTGGCTGCCACGACGCATTGAGTGAAATTGTCTGTAGCTATAGCTACCACACTGTGAGCAAGGGGGTAGTAGACCATATTAAAAATTTCAATTATAATAATTTTGAAACTCTGTGATAACAACTTTTCGAGATATTTCGATATATATGTAACTAAGTTTACTATGTTTTATGTAAATAAATATATTTTTCATTTTCATTTTTTATTTATGTAATGCACCTAAATTGTTGTGATATACAGGTAATTGACTTTTTCAAAATAGTCATAACAAGCAATACTCACCAAATGATTGTTTTTCGATTTTCTACGGACCCCAACCGTATGCGTCTCTCGAGACGGTCTTAGCTACTTATTTATTTGTATTCGCTATATAGTATTGAGTCAAATATGAGACAAAATTCTCGGAACCTTTCTAGATCTCTCCATACGGATGGAAATTTAATTTGCAAATCTTTAAGAATATTCGATTTGTCGAGGATCTCCTCACATTCTGCTAAAATACCTACGTTGCTCCTTACTTTTAGTCTTTTGAACCCGATTGAATTCGGGTATCGAATAAATATACCTCGAAGAGATACAAAAATGTCTTTTGCGATCACATCAATTACCTACTTGACATCTAATATGCAGTGTTGCCATTTTTGTACGAAGTTATTGTATTATCTTTGTGTTTGTATTACAAACAGCGTGCTATAATAGGTTTCTGTAACATTTTCATATAACTACTAGCCACATCATGCGGTTTCACCCGTTCTTAGGATTCTGTAGTAAAAAAGGAACCCATAAAGGTTATTTAAATTAATATAAATTACTCATATGTTCAAGATTTAAGATTTATTTATTTGCCAGAACATACATACAAAGTGATATAGACATCTTAACATATAATTGGAACTTCGGATGTTCTTGCCCACTCATGGCGTACAAATGTAAAAATCATAGAAGTAATAATAAATGTCACAAAAATATAACAATAATACATAAATGTCAAAATTACCTACAAAATAATCGATACGAAATAATTTTCGTAGTATCAAACAAGAGACCCTATCTTAAGGTCACATATATTATGATATTAAACTACGGAACTTTGCGCGTGGCACGACACGCACTTGTCCATTTTTATTAAATTTCTGTAATCAACAAAGAACCCTTACATTTTCGCCATGTCCGTCTATCTGTCTGTTCGTTGCTTTGCTCATAGACACCTAGTATTAGTAATTTGTAAGTATATTAATTTGTATTTATCTTCTATATATATATAAATCAATTGCTGTTCGTTTGTCTCGCTAAAACTCGAGAACGGCTGGGCCGATTTAGCTAATTTTGGTTTCGAAATGTTTGCCGTAGTCCAGGGAAGGTTTAAACGTTGAGAAAATATCGGGTCCACTCATTGATAGGTGATACGAAGTACGCCGGGTCATCTAGTATTGTATATTATTACTAGCTTTTATTTAACTTGGCCTGTTAGTATGTATGGGACAAATCTTGCGAGTTGAATTAGAACCACTTCCTGTCATTAGATTAGGTTGAAATTTGGTTTACTTACGTAAATTCGGTGACAATGCAATAATATGGTACCATGAAGCTGGTCTCAAGATAGCGTCAGAAGGTGGCCATAGGAACTTCTAAACTAAACAAGATAAAACCGTCGAGTTTGGACTCGTTTGAATAGTCTTGACAAGCACTCTTGTGTTACGTGATATCCAGGGTCTCAAGATGGCGTCGGAAGGTGGCCATAGGAACTCCTAAGCTAAACAAGATAAAACTGTCGAGTTTGGACTCGTTTGAATAGTCTTGACAAGCACTCTTGTGTTACGTGATATCCAGGGTCTCGAGATGGCGTCGGAAGGTGGACATAGGAACTCCTAAACTAAACGAGATAAAACCGTCGAGTTTGGACTCGTTTGAATAGTCTTGACAAGCACTCTTTTTAGTCTAGTAAATAAAATATTAATAACTATTTTTTTAAACAAGCTTTTATTTAAATGCTCTACAAGGAAGAAAATAAATACGAAGTACGCCAGGTCATCTAGTATTGTATATTATTTTTTATAAATACTGGTGAAACCGCAGTATACCTGACCTCAAATAAAAGCAAAGAAATCGATTATGAAGTTGTAGTGGTTGCCATGTCTATAAGTACTAAAATACCTACTTTATACCAAATAATCTAAGTTACTTGGGATACGACACAAAAGTAATGTCACATGTAGATTACACTTATATGAAATTTACTTACAAATAGCTGTCTACCAATAGAATGAAACGAAAAACTTTTCCAGCCGATTGCCTATATTTTGTAGTTTCAAAACCTATTCCCAAAGTAAGTTTAATAAAAGTTGCTCAGTTAGAAACGGTAAATTGTAGTTGGATAACTTTCCCGCATCGGGAGATAACATTGTCTTCTGCGACTTTTAATGTTTTGGTTACGAAGCTCCATCGATCGCAGCGAAAGGAGGTCAGAGAATCTAAATAAGAATATAGAAAAATGTATTTCTTTCGGTCTCTGTTATTGTTTCGCATCACAATCCATAAATCATTACAGAATAACGAAATATCTTTGACTTTTAGCCGGGAAGTCTTTTCATCGCACCAGTAAGGTCACGATACAACGATATATGTAAATTTTTCAGATATACAATCACAACTCCAGCGTTCTCTCGTATCTACCTACCTACCTACCTACATGTTTTTCACGTAGTTTTACGACCAAACGAATGACGAATGTAGGTTTTGATATACTATTTCTCGCCAGAGGCTTGAATTCCGCTTTATGCCACCCGACGTAAAGCTAGCAGAGTTTTAGAGGCATTTTTATCGGTATTTTTCAAATTTCTTTTATTTCTTCCCCTGTGTGTTTTTCTTGTCTATAACGAGTGAATATACGTGGTTTAATAGTAAACGACAGAGTGCTATTCTTTAAGTCATTGTATTATTCATATCGGCCTTGTTTGCATAAACAGTCCGACTTCAGGGCGCAAGCCATCTTTTTATTGGAAGGATAAGGTTACCACGCCGGCCAAGTGGAGGTTGGAAAACTAGGTAGTACGCTCCATCGTGGACTACAACGTCGCATAGCATCAGATGAGTTGAAAGTCAAATCAAATTTATCACCGAATTAATATACTTATATACGTATAAAACAGCAGATTATATCGCAATCTCAGGACTGATCTCATAGTAAAAGTTGTTCCTAATGATAAGTACAATGACCCCCTAAAGTACCACCGTCGTTCAGTGTTACACCCCGTATAATTGGAACAAGTTTCCTCGCAGCAGGAATAAGACTGCCTAATACGAAACCGTGGCCAAGTTTCACTCGTTTCTCCCTAATTACTTTTATTGCCTCTTTCCCCATCCATTCATAAGATAGCCAACCTCTCATTTAAATTTTATATTTGTGTAGTTTTTTTTTCTTTCAATTAATGGTCAAACGGAGCTCTCATTATTAAAAAAGCGATTGTAAATTATAATTTATGGAGATAAAATAACTGTTCAGCCCATCTACTGCGTCGAATAAGGTTTTTTAATTTTCGTATAATGACTGCTTTTACATTTCATAACTTTCTGGAAATAATAATCAATTCTGCATTATTTTATGAGTTAATACAAACAAAAGTAAAAATCCCTCAAACAATACAAGTAATACATAAATGATGATGCATGATGATGATGATGATGATTAATTACATGGCCTCGCAGCTCAAGTTGGTAGTATGTCAGCCTTCTAAGCTATAGGTTGGGAGTTCAATCCCCACTCAGGGCAAAATTTATGTGATTATGGGTGTTTGTTCTAAATCTGGGTGTTTCTGTGTATCATTAGCATGTGTTAACAAAAAAAGTACATAAATAATTATTCTGTCCGCCATTTATATTAATAGATAGTACAATCTTTGCTTAGTTCAGGTGTATTCCATGTCATTACTCTAAGCTAACTTCAATTTTGACTGAAAAAAATAACATTGTTTGAAAGAAAATAAACCAGGCACTAAAAATAAATTATATTATCTGAAACAAAAAAATAATTAAATTACGTAAATTAGTAAACAAAATTTTCAACGAATTTTGTATGACGAATTACCTAAAAGCATCGCATTTTCTGAAACAGTTATCTAATCTATCTTAAAGTTAAGAAGAATCTAAACCAGTCAGTTTTCGGATGGGTGACCGTGAGTAGCATTTCTTTCTGAGCGCTACCGTGGGTCGGATGACACGTTAAATTGTAGGTCCCGGTTGTTTGTTTGTAAAAAAACAGCTAATCGTGAAGCCAGATCAAAGGCCTAAAGGCTTAATAACTCTGACACTAGGGCTGGCCACTCAATCTATACGAACTTACTTACCGCAATTGTTATGTAAACAGACTCTAATGCATGTTTTATTTTATTTTTAGATTAGTTTTATTGCCATAACCACTGACCTCGAAAAATGTTACATCCATAATTAATATGTATTCTATCTACGAAACGAATTCGAAGAAACATACCTCAAACAAAACAGACATTATGCAAAACATGTCAGTCTCAGTGGGTACGCGGAATTCGCTGGAAGCTGACCCCGGATAAAGGCGTCAAATTACCGACGTCAAATTCCTGCGTCACCTGAGCAGGGGACGGCTGCTGTCGCCATTTTTATCCCATTCGGAGTTAATATTCCGTGGAAGTCCGCTGGGAAACCGTGTAACGGACACCCGCTGCCAACGAGCCATGTGGAAAAAAATCACATTCAGTTTTACTCGTTGGGATGCGCTTTCATTCAGTCGACTCAAATTACTGAAAAATAATTGTGTTACACAAACTGTGCCGGTGATTTTTTGAAGCAGAAACTTCTTTAGGCACGCTGAGCTCTTTATTTTGTAGGTACCTTGAATGAGACTGATCCGTGTTCATCACACTAGACTATGAAACGCTCGTTCGGATAAAGTCGACTGATATAGTCATTTGTAAAACTAGAAACCAACATCACAAATATTCAACATTAATTTCAATTTAATCCAAGTTAATTTTCATGCATCAAAATCGTTTTTAGAAATTATCAACGTAAAAATGATTTTTATGTATGAAAATTAATTGAAATTTCGTCGAATATTTGTGATATTGTTTTCTGGTTTTGCAAACGATTATTTTTTTGCAAGTTCATTCATATCTTCAAAAATGAGGGTATGCGCGAGCGAGACGGACGATGGTCGAACTACGAACTCTTAATTAAATATTCACTTCTGTCTTGTGGTGTCACACACATTTTTTTCGAACCCATGAGTTCTACGTGGAATGTGCCCCTGCCCACTGCCACTTCAACTTGCTAATCAACGGATTAGCTGTTAATACTGTCGATGACTTTCGTGCGTATACTAATCTCTTCATATCTGATACTATCTCGCAGAAAGACCCCGAGCATAGCCCTCTCCATAGCTCGGTGCGCGATTTTAAACTTCCTTATAAAGCCCATAGTAAGTGACCACGTTTCAGTGGCATATCTACTTTGCCACGTTTGTCACTCATTCATTCATAACAAAACCTTTGATAGATATAGATATGTGTATATCCACTAATACTAATCTATTATTTCCAAGCCTCATCCGAATCCGTGCCACTTAGTAACTCTAGGTAGATGGTAATTTTCTTTGTTACCTTCCCCGTATCAATTCAAATAAGATCACTTCTCCTTTCATTGCTTTTCCTCGGCTCAGGCGATTTTTAAGGAACAGGGCTGGTGAGGGATTATTGAATTATTCTTATCTGCTATAAAATATAATAGAGTATCAGAGACAAAGGCAGAAATAATGATATTATTCCATTTTGTTAACAATTGATTTAACATGGAAATTATTTTGATAATGGTTATATTTTTAACCAACTCCAAAAAGGTGGTTCTTGATTCGGATTTTTCGGAGTAATTTTTTTTTATATTCCATAATGGGTTTGCCCTTGACCGCTAACTCGCACGACACCGGTACACCATACCTGTACCGGATATTAACCGGTTACAAAACGATGACGATGATTATTTTTATTAGGAAGGAAGTATTTTACAGACGGCTTAAAAATCATTAATTTCGGTACAGTAAAATTACTGGCAAGGCTATTTATTACAAAGTTTCAATATTTTGTTTTATCGTTTCAATTCAGCTCCAGCTAAATGAATATTTTCGTAATCTCATATATTTATTATTTTATAGATAGCTAAGCTTACACCTGATTTCGACTACTACTGTATGCTATTTTGCAAAATGTATTGTTTTGTTACGGTACGTGGTAGAATATAAAAAAATATTTATTACATGTAATTTGTTTATTTACACACGATACATATTGAATTTTTTAATTATCGAAGCTTGTACAATTTCATAATGTGTATAATTTCAATTTCATAATGTGTATAATGTTTGTATAATTTCAGACAAGAATCCTTTTTTGTTTTATAATTTTTAGAGTTTTTTTTTGTTTTTGTTTTATAGATTTTCCAGTAGTCGGGTTTTTGAACTTATTTTTATTCTGTTTCGAACATATAAACATACATACTTACATTCATACATACCGATAAACAAACACACAAACTCCCTTTTGCTTCTTTCTACGCCGTCGGGTAAAAAAATGACTTTGACAGGATATATCTCGCAAACGGTACGTTTGACAAAAATATGATGTACAAACCCTACATTCATTTTAAAATCCCTGTCCAATGATACTACACATGATGTGGTGGGTACCACACACATAACACACAGGGCGGGGTGGTTTTTTTTAAATTCTAAGCTTCGTGTTCCCTATTGAGCGCCATATTATTTCATTTAATGTGACGTCACATAGCCTATAACTAGCGGACAAACAAGACGCTTCTAACTCATTTATCAAATTATAATTATTGATAAGTAGCTTAGAAGTTATGAAGGAATACAGGTATGAACATACATAGATACATATCTACATACGGGTCAAAAAACATAACCCTCACTTATGCTGCGCCGTAGTCGGGTAAAAATACAACCGAATTGATAACGCCCTCTTTTTTGAAAGTCGGGTAAGACAAACGAAATTGATTTTTCAATTTTTATACCATAATAACGACAACGACGTTCGTTCACAAAAAATTATGTAAAAAGGCCCCAAGTTTGGGTACAATACAATCGAATACAGATTCAATAGTGAATGAATTCAGAGGCAGCTATTGTGCTTACCGTGCACCGACTGCATTCAACGGTCCACTGTCCAATATACTTGGCGATCACGTGATTTACTTTTATTGCACTATGGACTCAAAAAGAGTCAATTTAAAATGTCGCGCAGTTTTATTTAGCTATTGTAACTGTGGCTGACTGAAAAAATATATTGGTAAGGGTCTCTGTATCAATTGGTAAAATTTTCTTTCGTCTGTTTGCTTGTTTCTCTGTGTTTGGAGACACTCGCGTAACATCGTATTTTTCAACCAATGTTCACAAAATTTGCTAACAGTATTTACAATTGTATAGGTTTTTTGTCGTCGGGGATTTTTAATTAAGGGGATATAATAATAAATACATTATAAATATTTATAATGTATTATAAATACATTAATTACTTTTATTTTATTTGTTTTTTGTATATATTAAAATTGTTATTCATGTAGTCTTAAAGTGTATAAATTATAGGTATAGTTATAGTTCTTAGTATAGTTATTTTCTTACATGTCGTTTCTGTAAATAAATCTTATAATATTATAAATATTGGCTTTACCTTTCCCTTCAAGATAGATATAAGATTGATCACCAACTCGCCTGATGATAAGCGACAGTATGGCTGAGGATGGAGCTAATCGATTTAGAAGATATCTATACACTCTAGCCTTAAAAAATCCAAGATTGTAGTTATCAGGGAGATGGCGGCAAAGAATTCCATTTATGTGCTGTTCGCATCATTTGATACATATAAGACACCTAGACACAGAACAAACATCCATTCTCAGGGGGATCGAACTCACGGCCAGTTCAGAAGGCAGACGTACTGCCACTGAGCCACGAGGCCTGTCATTTTGAATACAAATACAAAAAAAAAACAATTGAATACAAAATGACGACAGTTATTCGAGCGCATCATATAGTTATTATTACTTACTATTACCCAACGCATCTATAATTAGTATTGCGTACCTACATTTCATAATACCAGCAATGAATACTGAAATACTGATTGTAATTCCACCTGACTGAAATAGCGTAACATTAGGTGTCCGAGTCGGTCTATTGTATCGACAGAGGATTGCGCTGCATTTGTATACCAATAAGCATCAATTTGTTTAGCCCCAGCCGCGCAAATAGCCCTACGATCTGAATAGCCATCGCATCGCCCCAATGAATATTTGAACTCCGCACTACATTCGGACATTTTTTAAACGCTCGTGGCGTTTATATCTGGCAATTTAATGGCATAAAAGAGAAGCTCAAACGTTTTGTGTATTTTGGAGGCTGTATTTTATCGTTTAGTTAATTGTGCGCCGAGTTTTGCTGTGGTATTTGTGTTTATTAACTAGAATCCAGTTTCCCTGCATTGATCTGTTAGAATATAACTAGTTTTTTGTATGAGTCAACTTAGAGTGTACCTATTATATTCTTAACAGGTTTCAAAGGTTACGGAGCTGTCGATAGTAATATTTGTATCTTGGTCGCACACTATGTTATAGTTTTATAGGTATATGATAATTAAACAGGCTTAAAAAAATTGGTTAAAACTTGTTTATATTTTTTTTTTTTAGAAAAAAAATTAATTTCTTTGACGAACAAAAATTACACAGTACTACATGTACATGAAAATACGGAATCGAAAATAAGGAGTATCACAAGGTATATTATGAATGTATAAGAACTTGTTTAAATCAAAATACCTTTTTTGACAACATTTAAATACTTTTCTCTAGCTTTTTTGCATTTTTTTATTTTATTTTTAAGCATAAATACAAAAATGTTCATAAGCGCAAGCAAAACAGAGAATTTACTATTGTACCTTAAACCGTAACAATGCTCAAAGCACGTAGCTATCTTTCTCGCACAACACAACATTTTCAAACATATAAAATAACAGAGTTCAAATCAAATATTTAAAAAAAAAGTTTTATTCAGATATAATTTATATTAGAGACAGAGTTTAAAAAAAAGCATGTAATTTGGAACTCCGCGGCCAAATTAAAAGATATTGAAGGAAAACTATTTTAAATCATTTATCCTATCTAAATAAACAAAACTGTCTCACACTTTTGCAACATCGCCACTCGGTCATTTTACATGTTTAAAAAATTTGGTGATAGAGATAGCAGCGCACTTTGAGAACAACCCTAAATACCTAGGTACCTAGGTAGGTGTACTAGGTGTACCTAGGTACACTCGTCTCATGCCTGACGCTAGTTTGAAAGTCGTTCAGTGAGCATACGCGCGAAGAATACGAACGAAAATAACGAAGTTCCTACCACTAAACCAAAATCCATCTGATTCTATTCTTCACGTAACAATATTTTGCACTCTATGCGGCAAATTCGAGCACAAAGCAATCAGTGCACACGTGTGGAGCAGCGAGAGATCCTAATCAGACGGTTGTCAGGGCTCGCTCCAAACGTGACATGTCCCCGTGTCCGTTGTCCGCTTTCAAAAGATACCACTCGAACTTAGACTCTAAGCCCCACGTCTTAAGTATTACAAAATCTTTCGCTATAATACAAATGTTGTTCGTATAGTGTGCCAACCTTTACTCTACAATAAAGCAGAGTGGCCGACTCACTGCCTTTGACACAATACAATGAATAAAAGCTCTTAAGAAATACTATTTATCTAGCTCAACGATGTTTAAAAAGTGAGAGTATTCTTTAACTTTGTACTTAACTAAGTAAAAACCTTAAAAAACAGTCATAAATATGGTATGTTTATAAATCCTAATACTGAAACATATTTTTATTCATATACATGCTAATATTCTAAAAACCAAATTAACTCTGTGTCTATCGCTCATTCAAGCATTTATTCAAGCTTTTGATGAAGGAAAACATACTAAGGGAACCAAAATACGACATCAGGGTGCTTTCTAGTGCTCTTATGGCTAGCTACCAGCCTAGACTTGATATTCAATTTCCAAACGCGGTTCAATAGCCTCACTTTTACCGACTTCAATAAAAGGAGTTTAACTATTCGGCTGTATTTTTTGTTCTTTTTTTTCCAATTCAGCCTATAAAAACAATATCATTTCTTTGCATCTTTACTGCGCCGCGTCGCCGCATTTTATGGCATTTTAAGTCTTAAGTCTTTTTAAGTTCTTGTCGAGCCTTTTAAAAGTGTAGGAGCATTTTGCAGCTCAATAATGCGAGTACATTGAACGTTGAAAGTGGCATTGCGACGCGACGAGTGCACTTGAGCCCTGCTCGTAGGTCGTGGGTCCGATCCCACCAAGGCAATAATTTGTGTGATGAGTATGGATGTTTGTTCTATGTCTGGGTGTTTCTATGTATACATATATTTACAAAAAAAAAGTCTATAAATGTATTCTATCAGCCATCTAGTTCCATAGTTTGCTTAGTTTGGGCTAGATGGTGTTGTGTGAAATGTCCACAAATAATTTAAAAAAAAACTCTCAATATTCCAATTATCTTATATTTGTAGTAGTTTTAAAATTAAGATTTCGTCACTACATGTAACCCATCCCACATCAACCCTGGTGGAAAGATGCTGCCCTTATTTGAATTATTTTATTTTATTATTACCATTTAATTTATTTATTACATTACTTTTGAAGAATGTTCAATTATTACAAAAACACTGAAATAATTATGAATTCCTAAATTAAAAACATCATCATATTTTTCTCAGCAAACCCATAATATTAAGTGGGTAGTTACAAAATAATTGATCCGTTATTTTCGGGAGCCCGCACTCCTGAATATAGAACGTTGTCAATGTGTTGCAAGATTGGACCCACACACTAACAAGGCAATTTAAATTAAGGCTTATGATAAACTTATTGGCCTCATAGTTCAACGGTCGATAACATTTTTTTTAAAGTACGCATTTTAGATTTTTATATTTTGAATTACTTATATATGCACAGTAATGAGATTAACTTTCAATAAATAAAAATATAATTTAAAATCAAATAATTTAGATTACTGTCTAAATTTTTCTTATAATTTAGCATACTGTATTTTTAAGAGATATCTAATCATAACACTTTTGAAATACACATCTACCTGAAATATAGAAGGGTTAATCTACAACCAAAAAGTATTTTCATAAAAGCAATAAAGTAAAACAAAAGTTATCCGTTACCGAATTCCACTTCGAATGCAAAATTAATTTATTCACAGCACAAATGCCTTATCAAGTTCCATGGGATCCAAAGACTCGAGTCCCACAGAGTCCAATGCGTTCACAAATCCATGCGGTCTTGGATAAGCTGATTAGCAAGTTAAAAGGATACGCCGCCGTAACGAATTCGGGAGAATTAGAACGATCTCATTATCCAGTTGCCGTTGAAGGAACGCTTTGATAATATGCGAGAAAACGTAACGTATTTACCTATTTATTGAGCTAGAACATTTACAGTCACAGTTTCTAAGTAAATATAACAAACAAATATGTATAGTGAAAGAAAAACAAAATACGCGACTGCAGGAAAGCGTTTTTGCAGTGTAAATTACGATTTCGTTACGCATGATAAGCTGTTGACTGAACGTTATTTGTGAGAAAGTATATGTAAAATCGTTGTAAAAGCTTATAAATGCGCATCTTTTTAATTATTCTTGTTAAATCATTTATTTACAACGAAAAGTTCAATGGAGGTTATGAAAAGTACATTTTTTTATGAGAGTGGTAGTGCTTATTAGGAGGTAATATAGAAACATACATTCGTTTATCCATACACTTGTACATACGTACATACATACACTCAAAAAACATAACCCTACTTCTTACGTAGTAGGGTAAAGAGTGAGCGAGCGTTGTTTTATACGTTTACGCGAATTGTATAGTGTGATAGTAGTCATTGATACATTTACTTGAATTTAGACGTTATATACAACGGTATTGTATGGCGTTGTAGTCTTCTAGTGGCTGTTTTGCAACTAACCAAAACGTCAGTGTGCAGACTTTTGAAATATTAATAATTATACTCAATGAAAATGAACCGAAGGAGGCGAGTGCAGGCAGTATTTTGTGGTAGTTGTGCCCTTTTATTAACTATTTTATACATCATCTTCTCAGCCTCAAGAAGTCCACTGGAATAGGTATCTCCCACGGACTTGAAAGCAGCCTGCAAAAACTGCCTTTCTGCCACTACCATGAGGTCGTCTGGTCGTTCTCAGCTGCCATTGCCAATACACGTATATATATTTTACATAATTTTATGATCTGACGTTTCGAACACTTTGTTCCATTTGAAAATTTGTTATATATTTGTTATATTTGTCATATCAATGAATAACAATCACTAAAACCTGAAAAAACATTAGCTTAGTTTGTTTACTCTTGACACGGACTTTTTTTTAATGATTGTGACTCTATAGTTATATTAGCTCAAAGTATACCACATACCTTTCTACTGTTTGGATACGTGATCAGTATAATTACGTGTGTACCTACATCAATCTTCATTAGGATGGGTCACAGGTGTTGTACACACTCTTTTGGAGCTGTTTTAAAGAATCATGTGGAGGTAACATAATATTACGTAGGAGCAATAATTGTTAAACGATTTTGGTCACGTTTGTATGTCGTATACCTAATTACAACAACGTAAAAAAATCCCTCCTATGCATATACGTACTGCAGGTTCAACTGTATTGCAGCACTTGCGATAGTGTCTTTAGAACCAAGGTTGACCTAGCGAGCCACATCAGGGCTCATGCTAGGAAACCATAGTCTGGGGTCGATGTCACCGAAATCGATGAGGAGGACTATATTATACAACTACGTCATACCTCATACTAGTCTTCTTTAATTATCTGATATCATCACATAAAATACACAACATTTTTTTTTTTTTTTTTTTTAATCGGACAAGGGCAGAACTTACTTTTATTCTTTGCACGTCAATTTTGAGCTTGTGGGTTGCTGTATTTTTACTATTTATTTGATTATAATTTTGAGGTTTCAATTTAAACGTAACATGCAATTTTTTTCTTTCATGGTATTCAATTATACTATTAAAAAATCTTCATGGCTTAATATCCTCTAACGAAACCGTACATATTTTTGTTGTCATCAAAAATATGTACGTTTTCGTCAAGAAAGTGAAAAAAGTGCTCTGCTCTGTAGAAACACAATGTAAAATAAAAATAAAATATTTATTACTAAGTAAAGGACGCTATTCTTTTCTTATAATATGTATGTATATTTTATGCAAAGAAAATAATACAAAATATCTGTAGATAACTTTATTTCATGTAAATTCTCAAACAAATAAAATATAAGAAAAATGTTCGATAAATTATGATACTCGTACTTATCTATTTTATCGTGCAAATTTATTCATTGGTTTTCTTAATCGTTAAGGAATCGATTTCTTCTAGGAAAACGCGCTTCATCGTCGACCTTGTGTATACATAGCTAAGTAGCTATACAAATAGCTATGCATAGATGTGGTCTGTCCATCTGATCATCTGAGGAAATTTTGAAATAAAACTGAGTGACGAGACCTCTCGACGAAATATATAAATAAATAAATGTCCACCAATATTTATATTTAACTACAATGGGAAAAACAACTAAATATTACGAGACAAGAAAGAAAAACACAAAAAGAAAGTAGCAATAGGAAAACATTAAAATAAACAAATACATTAAAAATACATTTTTTGATACAACTGTAGTTGTAACCATAGATAACCATAACCATAGATATCATGAGATCACATAAAAAATAAATTGGTTCACCATCTGTGGGAGGTTGTCATATTGGATTTAGAATGATGTCACCTAACCATGCATTGTCATTTAAGCTTTACGTGTATAAAAAATACAGCACAAATGGCAAGATTTCAATAAAAACTACGGGGCATGCGCCTCGCACTGCCCGACCGACATCACCGACCGAGAGTGACGTTTGCGCTGCTCTTTTGAAAAAAACCGCCGAATATGGTTGAAACTATAGTCGGATTTTTCGGCTCAAAACAGACGTGAATGACCCTAGTTTTTATTTAAAATTTAAGTTTATATAAAATTTTAGTGATAACCACGTTAGTTTCCATTGTAAAATGGCAAGATTTGGCCCAAAATATATTAAATAACATGGCAAGTTAAAGAAAATCCCGTAAAATACAGTGTTGCTATTAGTTCAACTCATAATATAAGTACATCGCAGTGCATAATTAATCTATAGTGGTAATAATTTAACACAATAAAAAGTCGGATAAAACTCCCCCATTAAAGATACTTTACTACGGCGTAAGTCCGCTAACTCAATTTTCTCTGTGATATTACTTACAGGTTCGTATATTCTTTATAACTAGTATTCGAAAAATTTGTAGCACTCGCTACTAGCAAGTGGCGAGAACATTAACCAACTTGATTGAAAATATGAAAATTGTTGGCTTTAACGTAATGAATATTTATTTAAACTACTATTTCCCGCGACTTCGAGCGCGTATAAAAAGTCACGCTCCTGTCCCGTTCGCATTTTGGTAGATCTACTTTAAACTTAAATTTTTATGTAATGTAATCCATTTTATTAGCGTGTGTAAGCTGATAAAGCATCCAGGCGGCTCATTTTTATCTTAAAAATAACTCATAATTATATGTATTACCTATATATGAACTTTGAATGATATTTGCCAGGTTTTATTTTGAAAAACTTATATTATAGCTTCCCTGCCTACTAATCTGTAGATCGTGGCTTCGATTCCCATCCAGGACAAACATTTTTGTGATGAGCATGGGCGTTCGCTCTGTGTCTGAGTATTTCTATGAATCAGAAGTATGTATTACAAAAAAAAATATAATATGTATTTTATCATTTATCTAATTCCCATAGTACAAGATTTGCTTAGTTTGGGCTAGATGGTATGATGGTGTGAAATGTCCACCAACATTTATTCATACAGACGACTTTTGGAATCGGTCCTGTACTTCTAGATTATAACTTTAGGAAGTCACGATTGCTCGTGACCTCTGAGTATGTTCGAGTCGTGAGATCATTCCGTTTAAAACACACACATTCCACATCAATATGGGTATTACAGGTACAACAATACTTCATGGAAAAGGTTGGACGTGTTTTTGAATTTCATATCTTGATAAACTATATATAATTATATTGACAAACATTCTTACAGACTCTCTCTTTACCTATTTGTAAAATAATATAGTTAGTACTTTAGACGTTTATTTTACAAATAAAATGTACAACCCTTTGTACCAGCTAATACTTTCAGCTCGTTCATAATGAACTAAAATAAATTACAAAACAGTTACGTTGCAACGATATCCGACAAAACCAGATACGTCTCGTTTAATTAAACTCAGTGAAGTCATTTATTTTTACCTTTTTTTTTGCAATTACAAATGGCAACATTGTGTATACTCGATTATTTCATCTATAAAATGGTGCTATCTGGTGATTCGTTTCATTATATTGCCATGTTATTATCGTACACAATAACAAAGGCCGTTGAAAACAGATAAAAACGAAAGATAGGTTATTCCGAGCGGCGGTGTGCTACACACCTAAGCGTAGAGGGCGACGGCGGCACATGCTGATATTGTAAAACGCAACAAGGGTGTAATTTGGCAACGCGTGGTGATGTTATCGCCAGCATTTTCCTACAGATATCCCCGTTATTTAATGCCGCTTTTTGGCTCCACTCCTCGTACAATGGAACAATTGCTTTTATATTTTTGTTTTTGCGTTAAATGAGTTTCTAACTTTGACTATTGCAAGCAATTACAGTGGAATTTTTAAATTTTAGAAAAGAAAGCAATATTTTTAAAATAAAACTAATCAATATTTTTAACGATTCGTTAACGATTTTCAGCTTGTTTCCACTTCCTGCTCAGGATATGTCTCCTCTCGTTCATCCGTTCATGTCACACTTTCCGGTCTGTTGATCAAGCTGTTGGTGAACTTGGTTAAACTTCTTGATAGCATATAGTAAATGTGTCAAATAAGGGTGATTTCTGTCTTTTTCAGATGCAACAGTGGGTGTGGATTCTTCGATTCTCTTATTTCTGCACAGACATAGTAGACGACGCATGCGACTTCATTTATATTGAATCCTTGTGTGCCATATTTTTGGTATCGACTGTGACGTCACACAAATGTTTTAGTGATGACGATTTCAGCGCGGATGGAATACCGCGTTGAAATTGATTCAACTCACTGCATCCGCGCGCGCGCACGCTAGTAACTAGTTAACAAAATATCGAATCGAAACTATGTATCTCCTGAAATTAAATAAATCTTAGGATGACGTCCTAAGATTTATTTAATTTCAGGTGATTTATATAATTTCAGTGTGTGTTTTTATCTTCCAGCTGACACGCTAGGTACGTAGGTACATACACTTGAGGTATCTTTAAAAGTCTATGCTGCTCCGCATGTACCTAGTGTGATCCGCATTCGCCCCAGTACGAGTATCCGCATAAAATCTATTATGTGCAGCTGTGAGTCAATGAACTCTTATTCATTTGTTTTGCATCAGCATTTTTCATTTAGTGCACACGGTAACGAGGTTTCTAATGAGGGAGCTGAAAATGGACATTGAAATGACAAATAGACTGCACCGAATTTGGGTACATCACCGCTTAAAAAAAAATTATGTGAATTATTTTTTTAGACGGTAATGCACTCACTCAAACTCGCCAAGGGGATATTTTTATGATTATCAAAAGATAGTAGTATCCTATTTTTTTCTACATGATTCTTTACTTATATTATACTTGTACAACGCCAATAAATAATGAACCATCAAAACTTTCTAACTAAAGATGAAAATTTTTCAAGAATATTTCAACTCACTCTCATTTAAAATACTTGTAAAGAAACTTTCGAACGAGAAAATCTGGAAGTTATTCGTTAAATATTTAAGTATTTTCGTATAAACTCTTTCACCTGGCGTCTACTTAAAATTCCGAGGTGACGGTGAGCAGACAAAGCAAACTTGGGCAAGTTGTTGGCGTCCTGGGAACAGCGGCTTCGCGTTTGACACCTCGCCACTTCACAACAATCACCTGCTGAACTTTTACACAGTACCTGACACATTGCTTCGACTTACAACTACGATATATTTTAAACATCAAAGCGAATTTTCCCCTAAAATTTTCTTATGAAAATGAAATAAAAAAAATACGCGCCTATTTTTTTATATAGCTTTGATTAATTAAGCAATTAATTTTAATCATCTTCCAAAATGGAGATTAAATTTTTTTTCTTTTTTTTGTGTATATTTTCAACGATATCTTCGCCGTTGCTTGGTGAATCGATTTTGATGTCTTTTGATCTTTTTTAAGTTAAAGTAAGCGTCACTCGCGTGTATTTTAACCAAAGTATAATTCTCCGACTGTAGTTTCAACGATGCATAAGCCAATACAATGAAACGGTGTGACGTAATAGAAAATTGGTCACAGAAAAATATCAAATATATTTTGCTATCTTGTTTATCTTCACTTTATTTACTTGTTTGTAGTATTTCTAAAATAAATAGACACATAATTGAAGTTTATACTCTATATACTGCCTTTTTTTAATCCCTGATGCAAACAGAGAAGTGTTATAAGTTTAAGGTGTTTATTTCTGACATCGTATGTGAATCGATCCTATGTCAGGTATTGTTTTTTTTTAAATTATAGATAGCCTTTTGGGTCACAGGACATTATGATCCCGAACGACTTAATCTGGAATGTTAATGTGTGTATTTTAAGAAAAAAAATCATCTGTTTTTTTTTTGTATTCAATTCAATTTCAAAATATCTTTATTTACAGAAATAATTTTTACTGGAGTTTGTACTAACTAGTGTGTGTTATTTCCTAGTTGTACATTGTCTTTGAAATAAGCTTATTTACCAAGTTTAAATAAAGAACTTCAATTTAAGGCGTAATTTTTTTTAGTGACGAAAACGTTTTTGTTTTTAACAAATTTATAGCAAGTAAGTTTTTTTTTTTGTATTGAGACATTTTAAAATTATGTACTTTTACCAAAGTTCATAATCAAAACTTATCTACACATGCCCGTATCTTTATCGTAATAGCACAGCGTAATAATATGTAACGTCATAGGTCTTGTACTCGTACACCATCTGTTATAAAACTTTTAATTGATGAACTAGGAGCTAGTTGGTCTGCTCGCTGCACTACATGCCGTAGGTAATGAATAGCCAGCGTCGAACGTGTTCGGGGCTTACGACCAAAACTGTTCTTAGGGAAGTTGAACTAAGGAGAATATTTCAAATAAGAAAACACATTTTTATTAGCAAATCAAAGACTTTTATATAACTAACTGAATATACTTTATTCAATCTTGTGATGTTTACCTTAAGACTTCTACTATTCAAAAACAACACAACCTGAAAACAATGCGGTTGAAATGAAGTACTGGTGATAACTTCTGATAATACTGATATAAGACAGTGCAATGCACAGGAATCCCATCCTCAAAGAGATAGATATAGGCCAAAACAGAAATAGATAAATAAAGAAAATAAATAGATAGATAAGAAAATAGAGATAGATAAAAACGGGTCTATAAAAACTTAATTATTATAAATTCTAAATAACAAATCTCAAGGACTATTCACAGATAATTATGAAACCAATCTAAAACGACAAATAAAATCCCTTGAACAAATACAATACGAGCGGTTTCCAGTTCCCTTGGGAAGGGGCAGTTTGTCCACCAATGAAGCTGACTGACCCTCTAATTGGATTAGTTCACGAAACTTCGCCGCGGATTCTTCTTTTGCTTCGAGTTACAACTGAAAATGAATTATGTAAGTTAATAGAGACTCAATACATTCTGGTTTTTAGGTTATTCATTCACAATACTAATACATACCTAGTGATCTTTATTTATGTTAAAGTGTTGGTATTGGTCTGTGATTTAAATAATGCATGGCTTAACAAAAAAATGTTTACTTTAAGAAAAAGGACCTAATATTCGCATTTTCAATGTTAAATTTTTTGCATGCCGTTAGGCGAAGTATGTCGTTCTCACTTATTATTTTATCCAGCTAGTGTATACTGTATACCCATATTTGCAATAAAGTCATTATGAATTATGATAATGACATAAAGATATTGATAACATCTTAGCCAACAACTAAAAGATCTGTCTCAGACTCATTAATACCGTCAACTTTGAAAAAATACCAAATTATTGAACTGCAATGATCGTTTGAAGGTCAGGAGGGTTACGCTCATCTCGAATAGCGATGCAAAGGCACACAGGGTTTTGAGCTGTTGATGTCTAAAATTTTGAGTAGCATTGGATTGGTATGGACAAACGTGTAGCTTAACATCTTAACAGGTGAGCTATTTGCTCGTATCATTCTTTATAGTTACAGTACGTGGGCGACCAAGCTCCACTCGGATTTTTATGACTGAAAATACGAGCAAACCCGGGTTCACTATAAATGAAACCTAGCAAGATCGATTTATCGTCCCCTAATCTACCTACAAACCAAATTTCATTAAAATCGTTGGAGCCGTTTCCGAGATTCAGATTATATATATAGGTATATATATCTTTAACAACAATAAATAAAATCTAAATCTGAATCTGATATATATACAAGAATTGCTCGTTTAAAGGTATTAGATAAAAGA
Source organism: Lycia hirtaria (assembly GCA_947563715.1). Lineage (NCBI taxonomy): Eukaryota > Metazoa > Arthropoda > Insecta > Lepidoptera > Geometridae > Lycia > Lycia hirtaria. The sequence goes on from OX387379.1 coordinate 4,097,340, forward strand.
ATTAACATACATGCATACATTGAAGTTCCCGGCAGCTTAGTGGTGAGACCGTCTGACTTGCGATCCGCAGGTCTTGAGTTCGAATCCCACGGCACGCAGCTCTGTCTTTTCGAAGTTATGTGCGTATTGTTGATTGCCGCCAACTTCAAACGGTGAAGGAAAACATCGTGAGGAAACCTACATATCTGAGAGTTCTCAATGATCTTGAAGATGTGTGAAGTCTGCCAACCCGCACTTGGCCAGCGTGGCAGACTATGGCCTAACCCTTCTCACAATGAGAAGATGGCCCGTTCCCAGCAGTGGGACAGTTTGTACAAACAGGGCTGATAAAAAAAAAACCATGCATACATTGCAAGTTAAATAAAAGCTTTTAAAAATGAACCGACTTTTATAATCGATTTAGGGATTATTAAACTGCTACTCACGGCTTACCTGGAGTATAAAAATCCTTTCTTATTGGTTATTTACATATCCTTATATGTAAATAACCAATAAGAAAGGATTTTCACCTTCCAAATTTCATGTCTCTAGTACCAACGGCTTAGGCCTTACAACGTCCTGAATCAGTCACTGAGAACAAAGATGTACGCATAGATCTACGCATGTATAGATAAAATAAACTTGCCATTACTGAAACTCTCGGTGCTTACGTATTGAGAATAAAAGCCTAAATAATCCTTTAAATGCTAGTTAAACAGCCATCCAAAAGCAGGAACTGACAATAAAATTATTCACACAACACTTTTAACGAGCCTAAAAGGTGTGAACCTACATAAAACTAAAAGTAGGCCATACTACCTTCCGAAAACAATAAGGAAGCCGCTTACATCCCGTAAGCGTTTGGATTCATTGGGCCTTCGAATATTTTCATATGAAAACATTTTGTCATGCAAAAATGTCGCCACAAATCTTGCAAAATGTATTCAAAACGTTATCTGGTAGAAGTTACGGAATTCGGACAAAGACATCACCAAGTTCTGTCAATTGAGATAAAGGGATGTAAAATTACGAGAACAGTTATGTCGGCAGTAAACCAACTTCGCGTAGTATAAACTTCAGCTAACGAGATAGGCGAGAGGTCGTGTGACATCACATTTGCGAAGATAGCTTGATCGATTTGCTTTTATACGTGGTGGAATAGTGAGCGAGATATACTTTAGCTGTCAATGTACTCATTATAAGCAACTTTTGTTACAAATATTAGTTTACGAAATTCAAAAACGCCCAACAAAAAAAAACAGCTAAGCTGATTTTGATGAAATATAGCTAAGAACATTCGATTACATCGAATGTTCCTTTTTCCTTTTTCCTTTTTTATTTGTTTTTGTGTTTCCTTTTTCCTTATTTATTTGTTTATTTCCTTTTTCAAACAAAAAAACTAGATCAAAATTGGTCCATCCGTTTAGAGCTAAGATGACACAGACAGATACACCCCTCTTTTTGGGTCGGAGGTTAAAAATATTTGCTGAAATAATTTTATGGATAAAAACTAGCTACGCCCAGATTCCGCTGGCCGACAATTTTCTGCAGAAATTGTTCGATTCGGAATTAATTGAACTTAAACTAGGCTTAAACTTTCTTATACGGGACACTATGTCCTAGAAAGTAAACATGAATTGTATAGGTTATATTTCTTTGAAAGATAATGATTAAGGATATCACGTTCGCGAGTCACAGCTAGTTTATAAATATTATCTAAAAATATATCAGATAGTTCTAGCAGCTAGACATCATCATGGATTTTTACTCAATGTCGCAGTATTTCGTAGTATTTCGTAGCACTTCGTAGCAAGCCCGTAACCGTAGTCTCGTAGATCATTGCTCGTACACTGCTCTGCCAGACGACGCTAAAATGGCTTTACCGATAAATACTTAATATTATCAATTCTGGTGAATTGAACTTTTCTTGGATTTTCTTTACGTTCGTTCTTATTTATAGTAGAATCATTAAGTGTACATTTGTAAAATTATAAATCTAATTTCTGATTTTGATAAACCCGATAAACTTATTCTACTAAATATTATTCAGTATTAAAAAATATTTTTTTACACGTTTGAAGTTATGAATAGCTTATCATTTTTAGTTGTATCAAATTTACTAAAACTTTCAAGTTAAATTTAATAAATGCAGACAAGCTTTATAGAGTTGTTTAAATATTTGTTTTACTTATTTTTTTGCTTCAAAACACAGCATAATGTATTTTGATCAATGAAAAAATATCCCAAACAACGTCTGTTTAGAACCTTTTCTTATTTTTATATTCTAATTAAAGATCAAAATGATTTGAAAATTAGATGTAGGTACTAAAAGACTTTAATAATACAAATATATTTCCTTGGACAGTTTATTACAATAAATGTCCAATATAAAACTAAAACTACTATATCTGCTTTCGTGATTGGCATTCACAATTCACGACACGCGTCTAACAACGTTGCCTGACGTGTCGCGACTTAGAACGAGTCGGGTAATTACCTTACTTGAGGCTTGCCACATAGAGCCGGGGAAAACCTATATACGTATAATACACATTACGTTATATACATAATACGTATATACATTATTTCATCATAACCACCATATTATTGCTGAGCTAAATGTGACCGTATGTAATACAGATTAAGCCTCATGATCAAATGCGGTGACACACGCTGTTTAGGAATAGCATAACTTACCATTGACAATCCTCACAAATAATTTAGTTTAAATATCTGCCTTGAACTTTACAAGATTATGTCAATAGACAAGAAAAGTTATTTAACCTGATTGGTCAAGTAACTTTTCTTGTCTCCATCATTTAACAATTTGGTGAGTATCCGAACAAATGATGAGTTAGTAACAAAAGAAATCTTAGTGATTTATTAACCCAATTACGGAAGATAGGACCGCTACGCTATTGTCTGATCAAAACACAATTTGGCGAATCATAAATAACAGGAACAATAGTCAATAAAATTAGATAGCTATGGCTTAGAAATTGGCTGCGAAAATAAATAAGGTTTCTGGGAGGGAATATGAGATTCCATTTCGTTTGGTTGAACTTATAATACTTACGTTTATTCAGAGAAAAGTATTCGGTAACTTATCTCGCTCCTCCTCATACTTCTTTATACATACTTAAAGAGGTTAACGTCTATTTAATATGAGTATTATGTCAAAATAATAAGTAGATTGCTATCATTGACCTTGATTATTTTTTAGGGCTAGACAGGTTTTATCCATACAGATTATAGTTTATTGGCTTACTTAATTAGGGGCCATATACAATCGTCCCGAAAGACCTAAATGACATGTATGATGTATAATTATAATACCTTATTAGCTTTTGACAATCATTATCTTATTATAGTGCATTAATAATTAATTTCTAAACTAACTAAAATTATTATTGTTATAATTGCAAAATTAAATGTTATTAACTGCTTGTATGCTTTCAAAGCAGGATCTGGCAGAATACTCAATTGTTAATACCAACTTACCCTTGTACCCAGGCCCACAAGCTAAATAAATTTTGAATTTTTGAATTTTGAAAACTAATTTAACTTACATTTGAAGTGAATTCTGAGATTGTTACATATATTGAATGGAGGATTCACAAAATAAATAACACTTTTTTTGTAATTTTATGAACACTAACAATTACATGCAGTACAGTAAAAATTATATCGCTGAATACTAATACTAATAATGCTGTTCTCGTTTTTAACTCCCCTCATATCCTCACAGAATTTTGTTTCGTCAATCTGATCTCGGATTTTAGATTTCCGATTATTCGTATAGAAACTCCTGCTTAGAATTGACTACCAAATGACTCTACTAAAATTATTAAAATTGGTCGGTAAATGGCACCGCAGTAAACATTCGCTTTTTTTAAGGAAATACTCTCCAATCGGTCTTTATGGAAGCCCATGGGAGAGATCTATGTCCAGCAGTGGACTCATTATGACTGAGATGATGATGATGATTACACTCAAATCAAGAATCGCTGACAAAAAAATGAAATTGTAGCACTTGTATACTGAGTTTTTCCTTGATTAATTAAAAAATACGACTTATAAACATTGACTAGCTTTGCAGCTCAGTTGGTAGTATGTCTACCTGATGAACTGAAGGTCGTGGGTTCAATCCCCACTCGGGGCAAACATTTGTGTGATGAGGATGGATGTTTGTTCTGTGTCTGGGTGTTTCTATGTATAAAAGTATGTATTTAAAAAAAAGTATATATTTATGTAGTGTACACTTTTTTTTTTTTTTTTTTTTTTTATGTATATAAATATAGTATTTGCATTTAGAAATATGGATTGAGCCTTGAGCATTCATGCTCACCATCGAAGGCTCCTTCTTGCGGCGGCGTCGTGTGGCGGGTCGCCCTCTTCCCTAACATATGGTTGAGGAGGGCGATGGCTGGCACATGCGGCATACTCGTGATCGGGTGCTGTTTCCTGGCCGCTGATTTGCTCGCGGTATACACAGTAATAAGTTAAATAGTAATGAGTTACTTAAGTAAATTAAAATAAAACAATATTCCCGTAGTGATATGTGGTAAACAATACTTTGAAATTCTGACAAAGGTTACGGACCCTGGTGTCTGCGGACCTAAAAATTATTAAAAAAAATATATTAAAGACTCTTAGAGGCATCGCTCACTAGTATTCAAATTTAACATTTTCACAGAACATTTGAGTGGTACAAAACTTCAGTAGTTCCAGTGACTTAAAATATTTTAACGTCTAACCGCAGTGCGCGAGGTTAGCAGCCAGAATACAAAGTGAATTTTAGAAGCGGTTAAAACGCACACAAATTAATAATGAAGTCTACACACATGATAAACTTTCTGCACGAGCAGAATGTGTTTTTTTTGTTTGAATTTTAGTTTTAACTTTATAAAATGCGACTGAAAATACGAATTCATTGAGGCGAGTAATATTTTTAGCAACAGTTTTTTTTTTTCGCATGGTCGCTTGTAGTATCCGCGTGTAGGTATATTAACACGTAAAGATAATATTGTATGAAAATATATGTATATAAATATATAAAATATAAATAGATTTGGTTATAGCAATGGAAAAGAAACGCAAAAATGAATTAACTTAATGAATTGTGCTTCTTATCTTATCTTAACTAGGGGGTCCGACTTGTCGGACGCACTTTGAGCCATTGGGCTCTTTTGTACTAAAATGAATTGCGTTTTTTTTTTACTGCTTTATAAATTTAGTAATCTTGCTTATGAAAGTTAAAGTAGATATAAAATTTCGAACGCAACACAACGGCAATTTGATTACCGTGGCACATGGCAAAAGCCCGGTTCGTAGCTTTTATATCCACTTACATTGGCTATTTTTAATCCCGGATAAATTAATCTACTTATACGGTTATTGTAGAATAATTTGAAAAATATGAACCTGATTAACTCTCTTCATTAGCAATAATGCATTGTATACATTGTATTTTTGATACACTGCATCTTTACTCACAAAATATTACAACAGTAATTAATTGTATAGGTTTAGATTTTTTTTCTTTTGTTTTATTACTTTACTGTGCCACACGGAGTATAAAATATGCGGCAATTGGTAACCCTATGTAAGATGAAAGTGTATGAAAGCTGGTCGAAAGTGACGTTACGACTTGTACTGGTTAATTCCGTCGTGCGAACTTCGCTTGCGTGATTCAGGCTTAGAAGCGTACAGATCGATACGCTGTATGTAACGTGCGAGTGAGACCGCTACAACCCTGTACTTCATGGAGAGAATATATAAATACACATACATTAGTACAATAATTAAATAAACACAGACCGTTGAAACCGTAATCACTCCTTTTTGCACAGTCAGCTAAAAATATGCTTGAAACCGTGATTTTACTGCGTCGCAGTGTAGGAAGCGGATGAAAGCGCTGCTGGGTAATGAATAATTTAGCTTTCCTAGAACACGAAATGAACAGTCGGCATCTAGCGGTCCACTTGAAACATCTCTGCCGGCCCCGTCCTTTGCCGGACGAATAAATAAAAAATAACCACTCCACGGGAAAACTACTTTTAAAAGGTAGCTTTCGCTAAAATTACAGAATCGTTTTCAAATAAAAAAAAATATTATACATTTGCTGTTACGCGTAAATTTGTATGCGTAGAAAATTACACGACCGAGTCGCTTTTGCCCCACTCTTGTAATGATTCCACCCAGTCTGTCTTTTGTTTTTTTTATGCAACAAAATGATCATCATTTCATCATTTTAATAATCAAATCACTCGCCTTATAACTGTCAAATCAAATCAAATCTGTTTATTTATAAGAATATTGTCTTAAGATGGTGTACAATGTTGTGTCTCAAATATTCCTACCTAAGATAATAACCTATTGATAATTACCTAAGGTGTAGCATCAGATTTTATTTTTTATCTAGGGATCAAATTATTTTCTCTAAGTCAATTTTTAAAACACATATAAATATACAGTCATTTAATTTTGTCTCCTAAAAAATCATCCACATCATAATAACATTTGTCCATAACATTCCAGTGATATCCCGAACTCTTAATATCAATAGTTTAAGACCCTGAAAGGCACACTGTGCTCATCACTCTGAATATTCGATGTAAAATCTATAAATCTGAAGTAAAACCTATAACTAATAAGGATATAGACTGATCAATTTACACAGACGTTCACACTATGTGTGAATACAAGTTTGTTACGCCATCAACATACACGTAGTCTGCTCGGTAGCGTCGCCCACCCAGCTCAACGCAGCGCTGGACATGTTGCACACGTACGGTGATAAACAGATATACATAATTTATTGATAATAATTTGTCTAATTAAACGTTGTCAACTGGTAGTGGGTTTGAGCATTTGGATTGTCTTTAGACCTTTATCGGTCTGGGGTAATCGATTTGCTTTTTATATAGTAGTTTAGTTAGTTAAATATTTGTGTAGTTTGTATATTGTTTTGTTGTAGTTAATAAAGGCGTTTGCCCTTTTTTTTAAATAAATAAATTATACGTTTATATATTTTAGGTTAGGTTGTCTGGAAGAGATCGCTTTTAGCGATGACCGCCTTTTGTGCCATTTTCTTATGTGTTTATTGTCTTATTACTCTATGTGGTGTCAATAAAGTGTTATTGATTGATTAAGTAATTAATTATTTTGATTATTGACTTTTACTATTGGTGTACATATTGTACATGCGAAATTTATCCCTTCGTTAGTGTAGTAGGATTAAAATAAGTAGGCGTATATATATATATATATATATTTTGTATTGATAAATTTCGCATGTACATCAATAGTAAACGTCAATCAGAATAATTAATTAGTTAAAATTAATTAAAATAGCTCATAATATAATTACTAAGAAATATTTTATATATTTGACGTTCATCTCTCCATCTCGTGCTGGTCTTCCTACGCTGCGCTTGCCGGTTTAATGCATTGTTAACAAATATTATAAAATCGAAACTCTGTTGGTTCGTCCGTCCATTGCGTCAGTTCATTCAAGGATCGGCCTAGGCATTCAACAAAGGTCCGGCCCGGTCAGTTATTTGACTGAAAGGCGGATCCATTTCGTAGCAACAGATTTTACACTACAAAATTATAATGAGCAGACACTTCCGTTTCACTCCCGTAAAACAGGAATTAAATTAAAATAGATTACATTAGCACCTTTAAAATGAATTTATAAGATAAAATATATCAAAAACGCTCAGCGAAGTAAGCACTTGCACTTGAGTCCATTAAGCGCAAAGTAACATCTTCCACTTTTCAGCTTAAAAATTTATCTCTTAATATTCCCAGCTAAGAAATATAGCCGAGAGTAGGGTTCAGTAGGAAATACTAGTGGAGTGAAACTAGGTGTTACCCGGACTAAAGTAAGGTCGTCACAGCCGGCCCGTATGAATTATTCAGGATAGTTGAATGCAGAGTCGGTCGGCGACTGACCACACCCTCCTTACAATGGGGCTGCTGTTAATTACCAGTTAATTCTTCTTTCATTGTGACTGTCAGAGATTAAACTTTACGTGTCTTTGTTAGAATAGCTCATTTAAATATATTTTTTTTAAACTGGGCATAACGAGATTTGAGGTGCAAAAACGGGTGTGTAGTACGCGTTTTTTTTTTCTAACTATAAAAATGTACTTTTGTTACATATTACTTATTTAATTGACTTATTTAAACAAACTATTTATACTATTTTATTAAATAAGTTAAAATTAAATTTATTAAAGTTTTTGATAAATTAACTCGTGTAAAGAATATTTCAAAGTTATTAAAACCATATTTTAATAATTGTTAACGGGATATTTACCACGGTTCTTATTTATTTTAAATACAACAAACAACAACAACAATAACAATGATTGCAATATATTAAATAACCGTGATATTTTAAAAAGTGTTTTATTTAAAGCTATTTTTAACCCCCGACGCAAAAACGACGTAGTGTTATAACTTTGACGTGTCTGTGTGTATGAACCGATGAACCGATTGTGTTTTTTGTTTTGTTTGAAATGTGAATTAGTCGGGAGTGTTCTTAGCTATGTTTCATCGAAATCGGTTCAGCCGTTTTTTTTTTGTCGGGGGTTTTTTATTATCATAAACTTAAACTTGTCTTAAACTATGATAAATATATAGATAAACGTCGAAAAGTGGTAACTTTCACGTTTGGACGTTTATTATACCCAGTCAAAATTCTTATATGAATAAAGTGTAAACTGAAGCGTAGGAAGATTAGCCGGAAGTTAGACAGACGACCTCATACAAGTGGCAGTAACGCTAGATGCAAACCACAGCCATCAAATCTTTTTGGGAATCCGTGGAGGCCTTTGACCAACAGTGGACTTCTTGTGGCTGAGATGATAACGTTTTTTTATATAAAAAGTGTGTTAATTAAAATTTTTAATGTCACCTAGATTACAAAAAATAACAAAATCCCCAAAAGAAATGTCGAAATCTGTAAGAAGCAATTCAGTGAGAATAATTACCGAGGGTCTCGGTTGAAGGAGTTCTTCTTGCTTAGTGGTAGGTATTTCACTAGCTTTGTTTGTGAAGTGGTTTTTCCTTAAGAAAATCTTGGAGACCACAATTTTCTCGAGCATGTTACGCATTTTTCATACAAGAGAAGACTTCTAGCTCTAATTATTATCCAATTACGATGATCATTTTCTTTTAATCGTAAATAAGGCTCTTGCTTATTTTACATTTTTAACAATTTTACTAGAAAGTTATTACGAAATCTAAAAAAAATGCAAAATATACTTGCCTGAATGCTTGGAACTTTGGGATTTCAATTATATCATCTGTTACATCTCTACCAATTTTCTGGCTGGTACTTCATACGTCAATATGTAGATAGATAGATAGATAGATAAACTCTTTATTGAAAACTCTTTTTTTTTTAATTCTTTATTTTTTTTATTTTTTTCCTCTCTCTTTATTTATGTAATTTTACATTTTGCCTAATTTTATCACAATTACGAAGTATATCTTACGTGCATCGTATTGTAATGTTGTGTTTTACAAATCAAATGGAAATTATTACTAACAAAGAATTTGCTGTAACAGCGTCTTCCGCTATGATAATACCATCAGTTGTAAATTTGATATCAGTTGCTTTAAATACTTTAAAGTTTCAGAGAAAAGTATAAAGTAAATATATATGAAATAAAATTTTTCGTAACTAAATAAAAAAAACTAAAATAATTTTCTAAATATTTATTATAAGCTTTTATTTATCCATCCCCCAATATATAAAGAGTTTTATCGGTCTTCCACATTACAAGCTTCGCTTAGTTTGACAGACTAGCCGATGCGGTGTGAAAATGTCTACCAATATTTATTTACAAACATATCTTACATACTTCAACAGGCCTTATGGCTCAGTGGTAGTACGACTGCCTCCTGAGCTATAAGGTCGTGGGTTCGATCCCCACCCAGGGCAAATTGCATTAGCATTAGCATGGATATTTGTTCAGTGTCTGGGTGTTTCTATGTATCATAAGTATTTCTTTAATAAAAAAGGATATATGTATTCTATCAGTCATCTAGTTTCCATAGTACAGCTTTGCTTAGTTTGGGCTAGATGGTGTTGTGTGAAATGGCAACCAATACTTTGAACTTCTCTTTGTTTCTGATATACCTAAATAGAAGAGAGGTACCAGTAACCTATACCTAATACAAAAAAAACTTACCAGAAATATCACAATAACCATAAATAGGCGTAGTTTCTATTGAGTGAGATCTACATCAGTAGGGCAGCATCCAAGTTTGAAGAACAAAAGAATGAATTGCACAGCGGGCTCGAATGAATAATTCAACGACGGCCGCTTCCAGATACGCCGTCAGATCCACGATAAGACTGAGCTGTTCCAACTTTAAGTACTGGAAGTTACTCCATTTTACGCGTGATATATTTAACTTCCCATGAAGCGAATGGAAGCAATGAAGGAAGGAACACGTCGTAAGGAAACCGGTAAGGCATAAACAGAGAGTATAACTGGGCTTCGGTATGTTGCTCCATCCAAATTTGAATTTGAAATTCGAATCTGCGCCTTATCGACTGACTCTGATGATAAACTTCATTGCCAGACCATAGAAATTCAATGACTATTCGCAAAGTGACGATTTTTTGTTTCATGATAATGAAATTCACAGTTAGTAAATAAAACCACTGTTCATGGCGACCAGACGCAGTCCACGCACGTAGTTGGGCTTCCCATGTATGGAGACCAAGTCCTTAAAGTGCTAAGTATTTAATAATTATTTGACCACGGAATTTTATAGGTCCAAGTGGTGACTGTGCGGCGACCGCATAGCATGTTTGGTAGGTCAAACTTCAGACGTGGTCCCATATAAATTTTATCGAAATCGGTTCAGTACTTTAGTTTTATAACAAAATAACTGGAAAACATATCATCCAAGTAAATGAAAAATTGCGTATTTCGAAGTCGCTTGTTTCAGTTTTTTAAACCATAGACACAGCCACAGCGCTACGTCGACGCAACGCCGACGCAACGCACCGTGTGGACCGGCTCTGAAACAGGCTTACAAAATATGACTAAAATGACTTAAAAAATATTCTTTGTTATTTTACAAGAAAATAGAAAATTTTAAATGAACTACGTTGGCGCTAATTAAGCAGGACTGCAGCCTGCACCATTTAAGAGGATTGTTAATCGTGCATTTGTACCTTAATTTAAAAAAAAAAATCTACCTTAAAACATTTCGGATTTCGGGTTTCGATGATTCTTTTTTATAACAGTAATCATGAATAGCCGTACGTATTTTTTTAAAGTATCATTATAAACTTACCTATACATACTTTGGACAAAACTAATATAGTTCTAAAATAATTCTAATTACAGAAATCGAATAATGTTTACAAGTTAAAAATAATTAAAAATGCACTTAATCCCGTATAAGCCCGTATAATAAACTGCTTTTTTGCTGAAGTTTTGATTTCTTTTTAAATTAAATTGCTCGAAAGAATGCAACTGTCTATATAGTATGGCTGGCCAAATAGACATTACTAGCTGGGAAAGACACGGCTATCATATTTTTTAAATAGCATTTTAGAGTGGTTATCAAATCCACAAACTCCCATGTTGTATTAATATTATTTGACGCTTTTTATATATATACATATATATAGAATAGCTCTACGTTTGACCAGAACGCCTGATGGAAAGCAATGCTATGGCCGAAGATGAAGTACGTAGACCTACAAGATACTTATTGACTCTATATAGACTCTAGCTTTCATCTAAATAATCTCAGAATCACGCGTAGTTGTGGTACTGAGAACACGTGGTTGTTGTGGTGTTTCTTGAGAACTACAACCTTAGAATTTTCAAGGCTAAAGCGAATAGATATCTTCATCGACAAGATCCATCCTCAGCCACACCGTCGCTTAACATCAGGCGAATCTGTGGTCAATCGTAGATCTATTTTACGTAAAAAAAATTATATAAAGTAGAATAGAATAGAATATATTTTATTGTCATACAGTCACAGTCCTAACAATTTTAAATAAATCGTTAAGTAGCATTGGTACCATAAAATTTTACTATTTCCTTTACTATATCTTGCATAAAAAATATACATATATATTGGTGACAATTAATACAACAAGTGACAATGTTGCAGCCGTGCTCGAACCGAGCGGTCTTGCGCGTGACGATGGTAAAAGGCCTGACGGGATGACGCTTGTGCCATGGAAGTTCGGACGGCCCCTTGTGTAGGACGCCACGAGCGTTGATACTTTGGCACCGTCTCATCTTCCTGAGACACGGAGTAGGGCTGGCGCTGCGGCTAATTCGGCGGAGCAGCACAAGCGGCGTAAATATGTTAATCTCGGTAGAGGTTACATATTTGAGCCGTTTGGTGTCGAAACTTTGGGTCCGTGGGGACCGGGAGCTCATCTCATTTTCAAAAATTTATCTGAGCGCCTGATCGATGCGACGCGTGACCAAAATGCTGGCGCGTATCTGGCCCAACGCATGAGCATTGCCATTCAACGTGGCAATGCGGTCAGCATGCTGGGTACGCTGTCAACTGGTAGTGGGTTTGAGCATTTGGATTATCTTTAGACCTTTATCGGTCTGGGGTGATGGATGTGCTTTTTGTGTAGTAGTTTAGTTAGTTGAGTCTGTATATTGTTGTGTAGTAGTTAATAAAGGCGCTTGCCAATAAAAAAAAAAATAAGTGACAATTAATAAAGAATTAAAGAATTGCGCGTAAAATATGTCTCTTAACAAGTTCTTGCTTTGCGATGTAACTTCATAAATCATAATTGTAGTAGACAAAGGTTGTTAATCCCGGCAAGCTTTAATTACGAACCCCTTTAATCCCGTGCTCCAATAAAAGCATTTAATTAAAATTGTTACAGTAAATACATTTACGTGGGTATCGGTCCCAACAGGAAGCCTTGTAACGGGGAATTTATTAAACAAATCAAGTGGCTCATTGATTTTCATAGTATTAGACGAAATTATTAGCAAGCACTTAATTTATTAATTATAATAACCCATTGTTAAATGTTTATCTGAGTTCTTATTAACCGAATTCAATAAACGATTTAAAAAAAGGCAGTTCTCGATTCGGTAATATTTTTTGTTGTGTATGTGATAACATAGCATACACGTTATTTATAAAGCGATTTAGAAAACATTTTTTTTTTGTTAAGATAAATATAATGTTCGAATTGGTTCTATAGAGATTTCATCGAAATCGGTTTAGTAGTTTGGTTTTTAAAACAAAATTGCGCATTTTAAGTCGATTCATACAGTTTTTTAAACTAACACAATTTATTGCCATTAGTTTTTTTTTCTTCATTGTAAACAGGCGGACACAATGCAATGTAGTTTCTCCGAAACAATTCACGGCTAGACTGAAAGATTCCTACAAGCTTCTGGAATGGAAAGGGCTAGGCATTATCAGTCACCTTCGGTTTGCTGACGATATAGAAGTCATAGGAGAATCTATGGAAGACGATGCTCGAAGACCCTCAAAAGGTGATGAACTAATGGACAAAAAGAAGGTTATGATAGTACCCCAGTATTTGTGAGGTAGGTGCTAAAAAACTGAAATAAACAAATTCAATGCGCAATTAACTTTTAAAATCAAACTATAAAACCGATTATGATGAAATTTCTATGGGACTAACCTGAAAGTACCTATATTTTTTCAAATAAAAAAATGCCAATTGGTTTACAAAAGATGACGTTATGCGGTAACAAATAACATTTTGAAGTTCGCTAAAAATAATGTTACTCTCAATTTAATTTAAAATCCGCTACAGTTTGTATTTCTTTGTAAACGAGTAGTGCGCGGAAATGTCCGCCGTACAAAATTCGATACTGCCGCTAAAAATGATGAAGTTAAAGAGATAAACAAATGAATCTCATACATTATATCATCATCATCATGTAGCTGGGATAGGTGTTCTCGAACGATCGCCAATATTAAGCAACGGACAAAACTGTCAGTCTTCGGATGGGTGACGGTGAGTGGCATATCTTTCTAAGCGCTACCGTGGGTCGGATGACAAGCTAAATTGTAGGTCCCGGTTGTTTATTTAAAAAAAATGCAATCGTCAAGCCAGGTCAGAGACCTTTCGGCGGCTTAATTACTCTGACACTAGGACTGGCCACTCAGTCTATACGAACTTACTTTTATCGTCGTCATATTTAACTCTAGTATCACAGTTATCGGGCATGCCCACGCCACTGATTTCAATTACAACTTTATTTAAAATTCATCACTGTTTATTGTTTCTTATTTATTTGAACTCAAATTCAAATCACTGTTTGTTAAGAATATTATTAAGAATAAGAAACAATAACCAGTGTTGAATTTTAAATAAAGTTGTAATTGAAATCAGTGGCGTGGGCATGCCCGATAACTGTGATAGCTGTAGGGGAGAACCCCAATATCAATATTGAAGCGAGACACAGACGCCGCTCCGAGCCTGTTTGTCTTGCCTTGCACCATGACTCAAAATAGCCGTGGGGCTGTTTACATTTCGCTACACAATCTGTAATAACCTTGTTAACAGTTTCACGGTTTCTCCCCTGCCATCTCCTTTGACCGCACTTCTAAGTTTCTGAATCGTTTGACAAACACGTATTGCTAGTTGAATGCACGTTGCTTGGGCACACCACAGTAGACAGGAACTTACTTATGTAGACCTACTTATAGGTCAGCAGAGTAAATGGGTGTGCATGTATTGACGTATATAGTGTGTGTGTGTGTGTACTGACTGCCACTTTTTTACCCAACTGCGTAAGGAGGGTTATGTTTTTCGTGTGTATGTAAGTGTACATACATGTGTGTATGCATGTGATTATGTATGTTCCTATATTACCTCCTACAGCCTAAATGGCTTGACCGATTTTGATGGTAGAAATGTCAATAGATTTGTTTTTGCTTCCCAAGTGTAACCTATATTTTTGTAATAATAATACGTAAAAAAACGTTACAACATACAAAAGCAATTATTTATAGGGCGAAACTAGTTGAAACTAGGTAAGAGTACTAGAACATGCGGTGGGTGTGGCTTTGTATTATCCAAATGACAAATTAACTAGTTGATATGGTTTTATTTTTAATTAGTTTGTGCTAATTAGAAATTAATTGAAAATATTTTTCAGAAAGGGTAACAAAATAACTTCAAATTAAATAGATATACTATGTTACGTAGTCTAGAAATCTGAAAAAAACTTTCGCTGTCTTCAATCTATAGGTATCAAAAATAAAATTATGTTCGACGTGCTCCATCGTCGACTACCATGAAGCGAGTTGGTAGTCAGTAAAATAAAGGTCTATTTTATATTTAAATTAAATAGCGCACGTTAAATATCAATTCACTGAACTTTATGAGTCACAATAATTATAGTTTAAATATAAAATATGCCAGATCCTTTTACATAGTGATAAACCTACCGAATTTCGGTCAAATCCGCCCAGTAGTTTATATAGCGACGTTGTAACGTTCATATTGTAAAATTAAAAAAGTCCGTATCTTTAAAACTACTAAACCGATTCTGATAAAACTTACAGTGACTCCTAAACTGAGAGATACTTTATGCAATAAAAAAAAAATTGCATTACGACTTCTAGTTTTTGCATATATTACGTGTACAAACATACAAATATACAGACATACAAACATACTTACACTTATAAAATTTGGCACACATGTTTAGAAGCGGGTATAACATATACTAAAACTGTGCAGTTCTGAAAATATTACATACATACAGGTCGAATTAATAACCTCCTTTTTTTGAAGTCGGTTAAAAACTGAAAAAAACGACTTCAAAATACGCAATTCGTTTACTTATATGATATTTTTCAGTTATAAAAACAAAAGCACTGAATCGATATAGATAAAATTTATATGAGACCACCTCAAGACCTACCTACCTCAAGTATGATATATCAAACAAAAAAAGAATCATCAAATCAATTCATAATTTGCAAATCAAATACAAAAAAGACAGTTCAATCGAGAACCTCCTCCTTTTTGGAAATCGGTTAAAAAAAGTATGCGCAAAAATGCAAATTTTTAAAATCGAATTTATAGAAAATGTTGTTTCAGTACGACGACGCACCGTTTTATTACAACATGAAGTACCTACGTGGTCATATACCCAGCGAAATGAATAACTGAACTTATAAGACTATTTTAAGATTTTCATTGCATGTTTCAGCAGTAAATGTTTAACTACATACTTTTTTACTACATACTTATAAATTTAATAAAAATTGAGTACCTTTTTTATAAGTATAAGTTTACATAACCCAAAAACCCCCGACAAAAATAACGGAAAACACACCCGATGAAATCTTCTTTAAAAAAAACTAGATTAAAATCGGTCCATTCGTTTCAGAGCTACTATGGCACAGATACACAGGTCAAACTTATATACCCCTCTCTTTGGGTCGCAGGTTAATAAAACAAAGTATACACTACATCACTACTTCAACCCCTAAGAAAAACAATTGGATTACCTCAAATTATAGACATAACAAATCAACTCAAACCCACTACTAGCCGGCAACATACCCATCGTACTTTAAGCATTGCATTGGATTAAATAATAACCACTAAGTAGTTGCTAGTCTAGCATATAGAGTATTGACCATGTGCTATTTTCTTCTTCATGTGCTTCTTTATAATAAAAATATATTTTTAAAGGTAGTTAAAAAATTGATGTTTATTGTTTTTTATGTTAATATTGAGCCCCGGTATTATTATCGATTATTTATTAAAAAATATGTTATTATACTGTGAATAGTAAAAAGTACTAGTAGTTTTCGAACAGCAGACCTCGCGTACACAAACTTATATTTTGACAGCCTCTTGTCCTATTTTGCTGTCAAATATTTCTTACGCCATACTTCATCAAGATTAGTAGAAAAACAGCTCTTTTACGCGAGCACCAACTTCCAAATAAACAAACAAAAAACATTAGCTTCGCTAGGTTTCGTCGGATAAAATTAACAATCGCAGTGACTATAACTAACATGAACATACATACCAATAAATGTGATCTACTCAACAAAAACAAAATCAACTCTATATCTACATATATTAAGTAAAAAGGTAAAGCCAGAGCACAGTAAAGGCCAGCCACAGCATTATTGATCTGGTAGAGAAAATGCAGTCTCATCGGGATCAGAGAGTGAATCGCTTAAAGATTGCTTGAATCGGCCTTCACTCACATTATAAACCCACTCCAGCTTTCCAAGGATAATAAGATCCTCAGAGGTATTACCTAACAATACGTATACAAGGTATACAAGGGGGGGGGGGAAGTTAATATTATGGAGGATAAAAAAATTATGAATTGTAGATACAGTAAAGAGCATGAAGCTTTACACTTGTATCGCGAGCGCTATAGAGGCACTTTGCCTCTATAGCGATTGTAATAAGAATGGTTCCAGCTTTAATGTGTAAAGATTCACGAGCTCGTTTTCATTTTTTTTATCTCTAGGGGGGGGGGGGGGGGGCAGCTGCCCCTCCTGCTCCCCCTTGGCGACGCCCTTGTACGTAGAGATGATAAAAATCTCTCAAACTCGAAGCATACATTAAACTCTCACTCGGAGCGTTCGCTTTAATATTTTGAAGGAATTAATAAAGTAACAAATTGTAAAAATGTATTGTTCGGGACAAACCCAATTCGAGCACCGTGTAGGCGAAGCGAAGGCGGCCCCTTATTTTCCCTGTCAATACAAATATTGAAAAATCATTACCTACGTTCACTTCTTTTCTTTTCAAGTGAACACGATTTTTGTTCAGATAAGTCGTAAAGAAAATTATTTTCGCTTCAGTCGACACATTTTTATTTTCACTCGCAACATACGGACGAAGTTCTGACACCTCGAATAAATTTCCTTTTCAGAATTACATGCCATTAGAATAAAGTTTGCGTGTGTACAAATAATAAGAAAAACAGACAATTGACAGTATACGGATATTTTTTGTAGTAGATCTATAGATAGCTAGGCATATGACCACATGTCTCGTGATGCGGTGAAGTTATAGCCCAAGATGTTAAGTTGACCTGAACTAAGCTGCTGCTGTTGTTATCTGAGAATGAGAATTACCTTAAATACAGTCTTAACTTATTTTTTTATTATGACAATGATTGACACACATCTGTAATATACTAATATAATTTTATGTAATTTAAGTATTAAAATATAATTATTTTACGACCTATGTAATCATTCATCTTTAAGTACGAGTATGTATATTGTTTGCTTATTAGTGTTTATTTATTTTCTTAGTATTACTATTGTTTTCTTTGCTGCAGCCCGTCATACATTTCGCTCTATTTCCATCTCCACCACAAGCTTGTCTGGAAGAGATCGATTTAGCGATAAGTCCGCCTGTTGTTTCACTAGTATGTAAGTTTTTATTTATAAATTAATGTATTAGCCAAGGCGTAAACAATACAGATTTATCTAGGTATCTAACTATAGGGTGACGTGCTAAGCTAAAACTGGAGAAATTAAAATGCTTTACTCCGTGCTTATTTTTCCATAATAAAGATTCAAGTCCGCACTTTCCGGTACAGAAGTCCATAAACATAAGCTACATACTTCATAAGCTACATTTTCACAATCAAATGGATGAACTGATAGTTATAAAATTTTATAGAATATAGCTGAGAACCTGAGGACGAATACTTAAAGGCTAAATTTCATAAAATTACGAAATTTAGCCTTTAAGTATTCGTCCATGAATTATTTTATCGGTATCATGTTGCGGTTTCCAAATACCTAATTTGGTTATTTTCGCGATTGGTACTCATTAAAATTAAACAAACTTTTTAGCTCGTATATTTACATAATTTTATGATTAAGATGAGATTAGGTAACAGATGTATTTCTTTGTTATGAAAGCATCAAATATCTAACGGTCCTTGTGTGCTTATTTCATGCACAACGTAGAAGTTGCCTAACAGTTGTGAAACAGGCTTCGCAGATCTGTGCTGGAGCTGAGATTTTATTGATTTCATCGCAGGTCCCATGAAAATGGCACCTCCCAACCATGTTCTCTATTGAATATACGCGATAAATCAGTTAAAAGTAGTTTAATTTCAATCATTATCATAGTTTTCATCGCTCCTCGGGTGAATCCGTGTCGCATTAGTCCCACATCTAGTAATATTATGTATAAATAATGAGAAAGAAAAAATGGCTTTTATTATTGACATTTCACACAGCACCATCTAGCGCAAACTAAGCAAAGCTAATGCATGGATTGGAGTTTTGTTGTTTCAGGTAATAATAAAATAAAAATTCGTTCTATTATTTATTAAATCTTTGGCTATCTGTTTGTACACCATAGACTACAATTCACGTAAAAACATATCTCTACACATCGTCGTGTTCAAAATGTTATATATCATAGTTACAACCTTAGTTTTCAGAATAATGAGTGAAATGTATCAAATCTATTACAAAACATTAAATACAACCCGTGAAATCAGAAGGCGTACGGTACGTGGAAGCATTTCATCTATATTTTATTAAATAAGTACGAAAAGTTTATCCTACAATTCAACTGTTAGGAAGTTTAATATTTACGCAACAAAAAGTTAAGTAAACATTCGTGAAAAAATTATGAAAAGGTCTACGGCAACAAACCCTTTGTTTCCTTCACAGAATTAGAAATTAGTGAACATTCCGAAATAAAAAATCCAAGTAAGTAAATATTTACGGTGATTTACCAAGCTGCTCGTTAATATTTTAACAACATTATAATTTAGCAACTCCTTAGGTAAGTATACAAAATTAATTAGGAAAAAATATGGTATCATAGAGACCTCGATACGTCGATAAAACAGTGTAAATTTTGGCACTTCACAGATCGATTTATGCATATTTAACATTACTATAAAGAGTTTACAGGGAAGACGTGATCTGTTTTGGCGCAAAACATTTATCGGCTATAATATACGCTCACTCGCATTCCACCGAATGCTGTCATTCAACCTCTAACATCAAATTTGTGCCAAATCGGAATTTGATCGAAAATTATTCGACATTTCAGAGTTCACAAACTAACCACATAAAGCTAGCAAACATACCGTGCCTACCTAGTTGAAATCGCGTCAATACTAGCAGTAGATACTTAATATAAATTACACGTAGGTATATAATCAGTAAATTAATTAAATTAGATCACAATTCTACTTACATACTTCTTTTACACAAAAATATCTATGATTCTATCGCATTTGACATTATTAACGGAATAGTTAGGTACATATTTACAGTAGGTACAACGTTGCTCGCTGTCCATCATCCTATTTGTACTTATTTCATAGAAAAATATGTACGTTCAATTATTCATATCACAAAACACTGTCAGGGGCGCGCGCAGCCGACCGCTTCGGACTGAAACAAAGAGCAATCATTGCATGGCCGTTACCTTCACCATTCGCATTCACCTATCACTATTTACACTATTGTAATAAAGAAAATAAACCCGTCAACGTATGAGTTTCACTCGCACATCGAGGCTTCCGTACTCATGACACAACACACGAGCATGAACACTGATACCAGGGCTAATTGCTCAACAAAATGTGCTTTATAACTAAAAATATTTGTAACTACACATATTTTCTATAGTAGAAATGGTCTGAAATCCTAGGAGTCCACAAAGTTTAAATATGTAAGTAATACAGATCTATTTTCATTCTAACCCAAGAGATTTTAACACTACCCTTTACTATATTTTGTGTCACATGGCACCAATTGTCATCGAAACGTTCACTTGTAATTTTTCGTTTTTTTTTTTTGTGGAATCAACAAGGTTTTTTACGCAAGATAGATCTACAATTAACCACCAACTCGTCTGTTGATAAGCGATGATGCAGCCGAAGGTGAAGTTCGTTGATCTAGAAGTTATCTATTCATTCTAGCCTTGAAAATTCCAAGATTGTAGTTCTCAGAAAACAAAGATGGCGGCAAAGATTGTATCCATAATAATTTCCCATTTTTTCAAAAAATATTTGCGCTAGTTTGTCTCGCGCTTGATCAGTTTTTAATATTTGTAAATTTACATCAATATAAACCCTACAATCTTGCCAATATTGAGACTTGCATCTATCATTGTTCAAAAGATACAGCCATTTATGTGCACGACAGGCAGAGAGACAAACAGACACCGTAACCTCACAATTATAACCCTAAAACAAAGACATTCATAAAAATGTGACATTTGTACATTCTATTTGTATCTGTATTAACATATGCTACATCATTATGCCATTTTCACCTAAAGTTTAATTATTATCAAACTCAATTACACATCTTAAGTATTAGAATAAAGCCGAGCGTTAAACTTTAATTGGTTTCCATTTATCGTCGGTTTATTAGCATCAAATTGAAAGATTCGGTCAAAAGCCTCAATAAGCGCAGAATCAATAAATTAATCAACGTAAAATAGAATATTGAAGATACTCACACGTTTGCTACGTCAAGAGAGAGTCGTACTCGAAGGGTGTCGGGTCGGCTGCCCGCAGATGTCACCACAGCACCCCGCCCGATATATTGGACACCTCTATTTGGTCTTCCGTGGGTGTCGCCGGCACCTGCACTCGCCTGCGATACCTCAGGCGAAAACTAGCCCAGAGGATCAGAGACATCAGTATCAGCGCCGATATGGCGGCTGTGCCCACGTATGGAGCATACCTCGTCTCGGTAGACTGGTACGGTGAATATTCACTCCTATCATTGGTACCAGTCACATTAGCGGCTTCGCTCAATACTGTTGCAGTTAAAACTTTTTCTTTCAGTTCATCCATATTAACTCTGCTGGTATTCACTTTGCTCATAATATTTACAGGTGTATTTAAACGTTTTCCAGATTTATTTTTTCGGGTGTCAGCGGTATTTCCAGTTAATTCTTTTCTTGAATCACGCGACTGCAAAGATACAGCCTCTAAATCCATAAATTTCTGATCGATACTGAATTGATCGTTTTGTATTTTGTTTTGATCTAAAATTCGTGCCGAATCCTTTACTTTTGACCCGATCGTTTCATTAAAGTAATCATTTACGGGTATCCTATTTACATTTCTTGAAATGAATAAATTTTGTTCATTTGTTAGTTTCAGCATGGTATTATTATCAGTTTTGCTTCCCTGGGTATCATTCAGATTTTTGTAGTCGTGTTTAATTTTGTTGTAGCTTCGCTTATAACTTTTGTCTGTTTTATTATTCAGGTATCCATAATATCTTAGTAATTTGTTTATCATTTCGGTACTGTACAAGTTAACTGGCGGCAGACTTTCGCTAATAGTAAATGTTTCAGGAAACGTGCAGTTATACTTCGTTATTTCCGCCTTAACCTCCGATGTCGAATAATAACAAGTCTCGTCGCTCGACAAACTATTATTAAAATTCATCCAATCCTTTAACCATAGCTCAGCACTGCAGTTTATTTTATTTCCGTGCAAACGTAACGTTTTCAGTTGACCTAAATAAAATAGAAGGTCGTTCCGGAGTTCAGTCAGATTGTTCATTCGCAAGTCTAAATACTGCAAGTGCGAGAAAGCTGCCAAAGCCGCCGAGTCGGCTAAAAGTTGTCGCGCTAATCCGGGGCTCGCCTGGAGGTGAAGCATCTGAACGCTTTCTGGCGACGACATCGGAAACGAACCCTCTTGCTCGGGAACAGATAGATTTATGTAACACAATCTCAAATCTTGCAAAGATAAAGGCCCGTCAAATGTGCTCGAAGATAACATCTGTATTGGATTGCTTGACAAATCTAACATTTCCAACGATAATAAGTCATCAAAAACGTGATCTTGAATGTACATTATATCATTATTTTGGAGCATCAAAATACGTAGGTTGGGTAAACCCTTAAAATCTGGAATGGACAGGTTCTTAATCAAGTTGTCATTGATTGATAAATACTTCAACTCGTCCGGTAAAGATTTCGGGGCGGATGTCAGAAAATTTTTATTCAAATTCAAGAATAGCAGCATTTCCAATCTTCCCAAGGAGTCTTCCTCGACGTTGACAACTTTATTATCGGAAAAGTCGAGAGATTGTAACAGCGGGTAGCTGTCGAGGTCTCCGCATCTAACCGCCGATATTTTGTTACCAACTAAAGAAAGGAAGCGAACGGAGTGCGTAAATGCTTCGGGCACTTGATAGAGGCCAGTCCTTGAGGCGTCTATCTGCTGCAACCTTCGTCCCGTGCCCACTAACAACTGCGTGTCCAGTTGAGTTATCCCTAAGTGAGGATTATCGGTGAGCAGCAATCTCGCTAAGTTCGGTAATAGTTGCAAAGCCCCCGGAGCCAGTTTTCTTAAGTTGTTGTGCGATACGTCTAAGTGCTGTAATAGCCAATTATTAAAATAATGTTCGTGAATGAACTCTATTTTATTTCGGCTTAAATTTAAATGTTGTAGATTTTTCAGCGGTGTAAAAACGTTCGCCAGTATCGCCAAGTTGTTTTCCGATAGGTCTAACGTTTCTAATTTCGACAATCCATCAAAACTTTCCTCAAATATGTCGACGATTTCATTTTTGCTTAAAATGAGTTTTCTGAGGTTGGCAAAGTCGTCGAACAGTCCTTTCGTGATATATTGCAACTTGTTCGAAGATAAATCGATTTCTCTCAGATGTTGGCTCTTGACTTTGATTTTTATTTGCACAATATTGTTATTTCTCATACAAAGCGAAAAAGTGTCTAATAAAGGCATGTAAAACTCTATAACGCTCGTATTGCAACTCGTATTGTAGTTAACGGTAACATCAGCGTAAGTTTTATTTACATACTTCTGCGACCAAGTGGAGGACGTCACGTCTTCTCCACAGCAGACTGGAACGAGACGGTGAGCGTTCGCGGCTTCTCTGAAAGAAATGTTGAACGAACACTGATGGTACACCACAATATCGTTACTCGTCGCACACACTTCCGGACACGTCGAGGTTAAGCGTGTAACTTGACACGCTAACACAATAACAACAATCGAGCACTGATAAAAAAGAAAAGCCATTTCTGCAAGTTTTTTTTCTTAAAGCGTTCTATTCTTCAAGCCGGGTTTAGCACTAGATGCGGTCGAATTAATAAGTGCATAGCGCTCCAGTTCACAACGTCACTGTAGTATTTGCGTGTTCCACGTGAATGCATGTTGTGGTAGTGAGTGGCTCCGGGAGTCAGGTCGGCGGCGGCCCAGCCGGTGTAGCGAGAGTCATGGTGGCTCGGAGCGCGGTGTCGAGTCGCTGTCGGCACGTGAGCTCGCACGCGAGTGACAGAGCAGTGGACGGCGCGCAGTCGACCGGCGGCTCGGCGGCGCCAGCGGGTCTGCCGCGCCGCGAGACGAGCGACGCGAGGCCGCGTGCCCGGCGCCGGCGCTCTACCGACTACACATCTCTGACATCCTCATTTTTATATAGTCAACTGACTTCCACACCGCCACTATTTATGTCATACTTGGCGCTCCCTAATACGTTATTTTGAGGACGCGAGTAGGTACTCGTATTTGTAAGCGTGCGTTATATTTTTCGGCGGCTCCACTCGGCAGAGATTGCTCCCCGGTGGGCGCTCTCGGTGGTACGGCATGATTTAAACGTTTAGTTATTACTTCGGAACAGTTTAGGAGTTTATTTTATGCGAATATGCTAAATGGCGAATATAGTGTTGTGTTGCCATAACAATATGTGGTTGTTGGGAAAATTCAATATTCTAGAAAATAACTACAAATTTTGTTTTAAAATATTTTATAGTATTATTGGTAATTGGTTAAAGTAACACTACATTCGAACATATTACATAACTTAATTACCAATGTTTTATACAGGGTTATTACGGTGACCTGTATTAAATCGAAAGGAGGTCGCATTGTATTTATTATTACACCATACGTTTTGTAAGGGGGTCAACAAACTATTTCTAAAAACAGCTGGTAATAAATGAGCACTGAAAACACTCTCATTTCGTTTCTACTTTGTACATGAGTGTCCATTTTTAGGGTTTCGTAGTACAAAAATATATTTTTTGTAGTAACTAAGAGGAACCCTTATAATTTCGCCATGTCCGTCTGTCTGTCCGTCCGTATGTCACAGTAATTTTACTCAGAGTCTGTCAACCATACATAAACGAAATTTGGCATATATATGTATTCTGTAAACCGCTACAAAATGTCGTAGACAAACTAAAAACAAATTGGGGTGGTCTCCATACATATAAAGATGGGATGGAAAAAAAATTAACCCCACCCCATCTTGTCTCTTGAAATAAAATTAAGATTCTATAAATATATTATTTTTTCTGAGATACGATGTGTGAGAGAAATAGCCCACCAAAGGTGAAAAAAATTGTGTGTGCATTCAAATTGTGTGTGGATTCTTAAACTACTTATCTTGTACCTAAATTATACCTACTATAAATTCGTGATTAACCGTAGTAGTATACTATATTAAATACTTTCAATGAAAATTATTTTGAACATTATATGATTAAATTTTTTCGAGTTATTTAAAATTTCGAAACATTTAAGTAATTATAATACTGAGGTCAATGACATTTTCGCAAAGTAATCTAAAAAAATACTCACCAAGTAGTTTTCTTTAAATTACAGCATTAGCTACAGAACCCTTCTATACGTGTGTTTCGACACGGTCTTGGCCACTTATTAGACTGAAAAATCTCTACAGGTCACTGTAATAACCTTACGCACTACATTATGTAAACAACGTTTGGAATACTACATATAACCCATCTATGTGAAAATGTTTAAAATATGTGTAAAATGAATTTAATAAATAAATAAATGTGAGAAACAACTGTCATAATAACACCATAATACTCTCCGTTCCGTTATTTTCTCTAACATATTACAACATATTGACAGGCTGACATGTACTTACACATAAATAAACATTAACGCGATATCCTGTTCGACACTTCCTTAAAAAAACAGAGATTTGAGGAAGGTTATTTCTTTTTCTTTTTTGAGGAAAATGAAAGCGTGCCATCCTTTCTTATTGTTGGTCTATTGCACAAAAGCAATTCGAGTATGAAAAAGGGTAGGTCTCTCGCCTGTTCCTTTTATTCAACCCTTTAGATATAAACGCTGTTTAGTTATAGGAACCTACTAAACTATGTAGAAAACCTTTACTGGATCTTTTGGATAGTATTTTCAAGAATCCTTATCAAGACAGATTTAGGTACGGGTCTTTTGGTAATTTAATCCTTAATTGGAATTACTTTGAATTTCTTTGAGCAAAGGCTAACCAATCAGACCTGTTTGTATAAACAGATCTTCTGCTGGGAACTAGCCGTCTTCTCTTTGTTAGAATAGAATAGAATATAATTTATTGCTTATAACTGTGTACAGAGTTCTTAAAAAATATCAGTTTCAACAGTTTTACCCATTTGCGGGCGTGCAACATTAAGTTCTTATTATTATATTATACTAATTACTAAATGGAAGTTAATACACTAAGTAAGGAAGTTATACTATTAACATATGAAAATCTTTGGTTAGTTAATTTCAAAATATTTTTATGTAAGTAAAATGTATGTCCGTACGTACTTCACTACGTTGGTTAAGTGTAAATAAGAAGATAAGATAAGATAAAAATAAAGATATTTCAGGTAAAATCTAAGAGAAAATTTAAAAGAAAACTTCATCTACCTTCGACATCGCTACGAACTCTCACTCATGCGAGTTTTCTCGCTAAGTTTGTTTTGTTATTTGTATTGGACCCGCGCGATTAGCGTATTTGCCAGTGTCAAGCATTGGCGTTTGTTCAAGCTTCATAAATAAGCGTATTATGAGCCCAGTCATAATCTAAGTCAAGAAGTTTTGTCGAGAATATGAAAGATACGTTTTACATATTTTTTTCATTTGCACACAACATCTAATAAGACTGTAACGGGTCAAAATCTGTACATTATAATATATTTGAAAATTTTTGATTGGAGGATGCATTACTATCGATACAGAAGCCAAAACAGCAATTTTTAGAATTTATGTCTGTCTGTCTGTCTGTATGGAGTGTCTGATGGACGCCAAAACTACTGGACGGATTTGGACGAAATTTGGCAGGATTATTGCTTATACTATGTAGATGGATCTGATAACAACATAATCGATCTCCATGCGGGTGGAACCGCGGGGCGCAGCTAGTCTAACAATCAGAAAGTAAAAAACGATTTTATATAATTTATTCAAATTTAATAAAAATAAAGCGGAGCGATGTATTTCTTGCGTTTCTGCCAAAACTCGCTGTTTAAACTTCGAAAAAACAAAGATGTTCCCTATTATTTTAATCTTCAGGACCACAGGATCGGAAGTCAAACGATATTCCAATTAGACAACCTAACCTAACCTGGTGTATAACGCCTAGAATCGTAAAAACATTAAAGAGGTGTAAGAATTTTAATATCTATCATATTCGTAACAATCAAATGGCACTGTAACAATCAAATGGCACTGTAACAATGGTTCAAAAATTCACATGATCGTTGTTATTATATTGAAACATAAATTCCCTACAAACTTTGTAATATTTTTATGCTAAATTTACTAAAGACATTATCCCGAAAGTCAAGTGCGTTCATACATAATATATTTTCATAACGGAGCGTAAGACATATATCTTCTGTATATTAGGTTATTGCATCCAGAACATTCTCCATCCATTCTGCGAGCACCTTGCCCGAATACATTTATTAAAGTGACCCTCAGCTTAGAGACCGCAAGATAAATCATAGTCAGGAAACGGCGGGTATTCGCGGTAAACCGAATAAAAAGGAAAAAAGCCCACACACAAGTACCTAATCATATATGTTCGTCAAGGTCACTCAACAGTGCAACAACTTGCTAGAGTTGCCGAAACCGTGTCATATAATCTCAACCTCAAACACTCTACTGGGATGTTTCTACTGGATATTGAGAAAGCATTTGACACGGTTTGGCACCAGGCTTTACTTCATAAGCTTATTTCGATAGGAATACCTCTTTCTCTTGTAAAAATGACAAAATCTTACTTATCTAATCGTAGTTTTCGAGTCCACATCAAAAATTTCTTTTCTTCGCTTATGCCAGTCCCTGCAGGTGTACCTCAGGGTTCGATTTTAGGACCATATCTTTTTGTAGACTATCTTAACGATATACCAGTTCAGACGCGCACACAAATAGCTTGCTTCGCGGACGATACAGCTTCGTTCACATCCTCTCCTGATACCGATGAAATTATAAGTAGACTTCAACTCTCCATTGATCAACTCCTTGAGTATTTCAATCGATGGAAGCTTAAGATTAATAGCTCCAAAACTGAAGCAATTATTTTTACTAGAAAGCGTACGCTTCCACGTCGAACTTTAAAAATTGATGGTTATGCCATCCCTTGGAGTCGGTCGGTTAAGTATCTTGGTGCTATTCTCGATAACAAGCTCAACTGGACTACAAATACCTCTAAACTTTGCATTAAAGGTATACAAGCCGTTAATGCTCTAAGTCCCATCTTAAACAAACGCTCTAACTTGAGTAGTAATACGAAATTACGAATTTACCGTACCTTGATTAGACCATGTATCACTTACGCTTGTCCCGTGTGGAGCAGCACGTGCCGTACAAATCTGAATAAGCTACAGGTCATACAAAACAAAGCCCTTAAGCTTGCATACAACACTCCCTTTCGCACAAATATTCAAAAGTTACACCTCCAGGTAGGTCTACCGAGGATTGACGTGTATATTTACAAACTTTCCGAAAAGTTCTACATACACTCAAATCCAAGGAGCAATAATAAATTAATCAAACAATTATGTAAAACTCGCAAAAAAAACTTACCGTTTATCGATAATTACAACCGCTACAAATTACCTCATCACTTGTTCCTTGAGCGCGATGACTAAGCTGAATCACTCGCATGCATGTGCGCTGCCCGCTGCCGCCCGGCGTGCGCGCCGAACTCACCCTTATTACCCCTGGGTATGACAGGTGAGGTCGGCGTGCGGGACTGGCGGAGGCGATCCGCGCGTGCTTGTGTGGGTGTAATATACATTAGCAATACAGGTTCCCGTTGCTTACTGTGACTACCGCTGCTGGCTGAGCGAATGTATTTTCGTTTGCCAAATATTTATAATCTACCCTACCGACAACAATTGTTCACCTCGTTAATTTTTGTTCAAATATTCGGCAACAAATATAAAACTGTGTCTAAAGTTTATATATGTATAATTCGTCAAAACTATTTTTATAATTAATGGATAATTCTAACTAAATTCTATTGTAAAATTCTTAATTTTGTAATGTTTTAAATGAGCTCTAAGCTCGTAAACAGTTATGTATGGTTTCTGCGGTTCATTTACTAGGATATACTTACACTAGTAACTGTACATATGTAAATTGTATTATTTGAATAAAGAAATTTTGAAATTGAAATTGAAATTGAATCATATATGTACACGTACATACGTGCGAGAGGATATAGCCACCTGCGACGGAGGCCTTCAAGAGTACGTGAGAACTCTTTCACGAACTGGTTCGACGGCCCACGCCTCACTTTTTGAATATGATTACTATGGAAAAGGTACGAAAATTTTTACACTGTATTTATTCTTTTGTTGTCCATCTCTAGCTTTTGAATATAAATAAGATTTAATCTGAAGAATCCTATATAATACCAGACATTAGACTGTAACTGTATAAGTGTTTAACTTGATAACAGAAAAAAAAAAAAGTTTTATATTTCTTGTACCCTCTAGGATTTATAATGTACACTAGAGACGTGCGATGTTTAGTAAGTTATGTTTAACAATAAAGATATTTTGAAATTGAATTGAAATTGAGTGCTAAATCTTTTGAATGCATCATCATACTAACGTCATGGTAATATAATATTATAATTGCTTTTTCCCGCTTTTTGCGGAGTTCCCGGCAGCCTAGTGGTGAGACCGTCTGACTTGCGATCCGCAGGTCCTGGGTTCGAATCCCACGGCACGCACCTCTGTCTTTTCTAAGTTATGTGCGTATTGTTGATTGCCGCCAACTTCAAACGGTGAAGGAAAACATCGTGAGGAAACCTACATGTCTGAGAGTTCTCAATGATCTTGAAGATGTGTGAAGTCTGCCAACCCGCACTTGGCCAGCGTGGCAGACTATGGCCTAACCCTTCTCACAATGAGAAGATGGCCCGTTCCCAGCAGTGGGACAGTTTGTACAAACAGGGCTGATAAAAAAAAAAGAAAAAAAAAAAAAAAATGCTTTTTCATCGATAGCGTCAATGTGATTAGTGGAAGTTTTATTATTGGAGACTGACTTTGAGACATGTAATAAAAATTAATACCACTGCAAGAATAACATACTCGT
This sequence comes from Lycia hirtaria, assembly GCA_947563715.1. Lineage (NCBI taxonomy): Eukaryota > Metazoa > Arthropoda > Insecta > Lepidoptera > Geometridae > Lycia > Lycia hirtaria. The sequence continues at coordinate 4,127,699 of OX387379.1, forward strand.
TGTTGATAACAATATAGTGAATAGCACATATACTAGCTAACCTAAAGTTGGTTTTAGCTTAGTTGAAGTTTCTGGCAACCTAGTTTATGAGACCATCTCACTTGCGCTCCGCAGCATTTTGAACCCTTTAGGATTCAATTCACAGACATCATTTTTTCGCTACGTTCAAATACCAAAGCACGTGTCTGTGTCTTCTAGAGTTATGTGCGTATTGTTAATTGCTAATCAAAGTATTTAGCTTTTCGGAAGTTAAGTGCGTATTGTTATTTGCTTGCCAAAGCATGCAGCTATGTCTTTTTGAAGTTATGTATAACATATATGTTATGTAGTATATGTATTGTTAATTTCTGTTCAAAGCATGCACTTACGTTTTATTCGTCGTTGTGTGCGTATTGTAAATTAGTGTAAAGTCTGCCAACCCGCAATCGGCAAACGAGATGATTAGTCAGACTTTGGTCTAACCCTTCTCACAACTAGAATATATGCCGTGCCTAGCAAAGGAACAAATTACAAAAACAGGTCTAATCAGAAATAAAAAATAAATACAATTTATAGCAATAAGAAATGCCCAAAATAATGCATCAAACAAGCAAAAACTATAAAACTCTCAGACAAAGTAAATTGCTCATTTACCGACATTAGATAGAAGTGATTAAGTAACAAAATAAATGTAGAACAGGACGAAGCATTGGGCCATTAGCGACGGGCAATAGTAAATATACCGGGAACTAAAAGTGCGCCTTCCGTGGAACAAAATCGCTGTCATTAGGGTAACGAGGGCTGGTCGCTGACGCAGCGGGAGTGTCCGACCTAACTCTTTAGATTGCAGACCTAATGAACCATCCCCTCGGCAAGCCTCGCCCGGTGCTGATTGCTGTAACCTGCCTTCCCCTTCCTATTAAAGCTAATTATTTGTAGCTAACTCTGTGCAAACTTTTACAGATTCTAAATCTTTGGTCATATTAAAATCCGTAAGTAAATCAGTTTACGCATTGTTAATCGTCGTGTCCAGCTGAAGGGTGAATCGAGATCGTAATAAGGGTCGTGGCGTAAAACTTTATTACTCGGCCGGCGTCGGGCGTCGGACCGTGAGCCGGGATGCGAAATGGTTCTCATACTCATTAACCTCGCCGCGGCCGCCTTACTTTATATCAATGTCGGATACACAGATACACTCCACCATTTGTTCACATTTCACCAAAGGCTTCATCAAGAGGGAAAGGTTACTGGTGCGTTTTTATATATGCTTGTTTCGGTAACATTGCGAGAAATGACGCCAAAATTCTGCGGATCATTTGTTGTATTTAGAAAAAAATACTCTATCATTTTAATTAGGTACATTATATCTTTATAAGTATGAAATTAATTCTAGAATAAACAGGATTATGACATTGACCTGTACTATGGATATCTATCGGTTCTGATACATTTGGTATTAAAAAAGTATGCTTATTAGCATGCGTAAGAAAGATATACTAGAAATGTGCTTGCTTATTTCTAGCAATGCTTTGACACATACCTATGCTACTAACACAGAATTCGCCCTATTACATTTTGGCTACTAAGTAGCAATTGCTCAATAATGGCATGCTTTTGTGCTAATAATGAGCATGTGTATCAGTACCTTAATACCTTTAAACGAGCAATTTTTGTATATATGTATGTATATAATCTGGATCTCGGAAACGGCTCCAACGATTTTCATGAAATTTAGTATGTAGGGGATTCCGAAGGCGATAAATCGATCTAGCTAGGTTTCATTTTTAGAAAACGTAGTTTTATTCGTGTTTTCAGGCAATGAAAAATTGCTACAATAATCATTAGAATACGAAGGTAAATTTCACCACTGTGTACAAGGATTTAATAGCTCAGGCGGGACACCGTAAGATGTCGACCAGGAGACCCCGGTTCGAGTCCAGATAGATGATTTTTCACATATTTTTTCAAGTTCCTTCTTTTGTGAAAAAACTAAGTATTATAAAAAAACCGAGCATGGCTCGGGCATCCAGGTGCTAACTCATTATTGGCGAAAAATCAGCTATTCCATAGAAATAGTTTGTCAATGTAATTAAACCCACGGCATGTGTTGATAAGCACATGTCGTGGTTTTAATTTAGATGTGACGGTGCAAAGGTGTCAACGCAAATGGCGTCCCATACTAAGGGCCGCCTTATCTTCCACGGAATCAAAGTCATTCCCAAGTTAGGTTTCACATAAAATTACCGAATGAACTTATAAAAAAAATACCTACTCACCGACCATCGTCCGATCGACAATCCGATCCGACGATGGTCGGAGTACGGACTCTTAGGCGCGTCGCTCACTGGTAAGTCGAGGCGCGGTCGCGGCGGCGTCGCGGCACAGTCGGGCGTGGTGTTTATGTTAGAGTCGAGGCACGGGCGGCTATGCTTCCTTCACACATTACAGTGTAAACACGTCTACGCACGAAAAAAATAACAAAATAACAAAATGGCGGTGGAGTCGCGGCGCGGTCGCGCACTGCACCCCTGCCGCGACCGCGCCTCGACTCCACGTCGCCAGCGATGCGACTCTAGTAGGTATGTGGGCGCACTGCCATTTGAACCTGAAGGAAATGTAGAAACGGCGCTCCGCTTGTGCGCCCGTACCTCGACGCCGCCGCCTCGACTTCAGCTCGTGTGGACGACGCGCCTTAATCAACAGTTTTTTTCTATTTTTTTTAATCAACAGTTCAGATACTCTATGCTTCTGCAAAATAGAAATTCCAAATCGAATCGTCTTAGTCTCTAAACAACGAAACAAACGTACGTGATCCATCAGGCATGCGATTTGGCTTAAAAAAAATTGTTTTCCGTGAAAAGCAAACATCTTTAGTAAATTATAAAGATGTCTACGTAATCTAAACATATTTAAGTATGTCTGAACCGGTGTACTATTATATCCCTCACGCGTATATTACGACACGTGTTTAATAACTAAGCATTAGTGCTCGTCTCACGACGGCCTTTGTCTTTATTTCACGGCTCTAGCTCTTAAGAGCTAATAGCACGACGGCAAATAGCCTATATTTCAGCCGAAATAGGTGCCCACTTTACTAAATCTTCCGAGGACTTTGAAGTATAGCTGCCTGCAGGTAAATAGCTCTCTGGGCACGTTTAAAGGCTTGCTTTATTTTTTGGTTTGGGTTGAGTCAGGAGACAATTTTATCTTTGTTTGATTTATAGTTTTCAATTTTTAACCGACTTCCAAGAAGAAGGAGGTTCTCAATTCTGTATGTTTCTTTTTGTGTGTTTGTTCACCGATTATTCCGGCAATTCTGAATTGATTTTAATGATTGTTGGTGGTCCTATATAAATTTTATCAAAATCGGTTTAGTACTTTAGATTTTACAATAAAATAACTGGAAAAATACCATCCAAGTAATCAATTTGTGTATTTTGAAATCTTGAATATTTATTATTATTTTTTTATTTTGAATTTTGTATTTTGAAGTCTTTTTTTTTAGTTTTTTAAACTATAATTATTTTAAAATTAATTCTCTTTTGACTGTGTGCAGAGATCTCTGCACCAAGTAGAAAAATGTTCTTTCTTCTGTCCGGATTATTGTTGATACTCGAGTTCTTATTTGTTCAATCAATCTTTAAGATAAGATAAGATCTTGAAGATACGGCGATAAGGTCGCCGTTGTACTTTCGATTAAGTATATATATATTTAAGTTACTCTGTATGGATGTACAATAAAGTTATTCTATTCTATTCTTTACGAAACTTGGTATACAGATTTTACCATATTGTTTTCGTATAACATATGATATAGTGTTGAGATTGTAGTGAGGACTCTTTGTATGTTTCCCTCTGGAAGTGTCACGTATTACTTTGCCAGTTGTTCAGGTGAGTTCCAAACGAGTAGATAACACCAAACAACACAATATAACTATGTTTCAAGATTTGATTGCAAGAACAATTTTGATGAACTAATGGCAGATGGGGCAGAAAAGTTGTGGAGTGGAGACCACGCATCGGCACGCGTAGTATAGGGAGACCCGCCACGAGATACACAGATGACCTCATGCCAGAGGCAGGAAGACGCTGGATGCAAGCCGCTTCCAATCGGTCTTTCTGGAAATCCATGGGGAAGGCCTATGTTTATCAGTAGATTTCTTATAGCTGAGATGATGATGATGAACAATGTTTTTAGACAAATTTTCGGGCATAACAAAATTAACATCAATTAAGTATATCAGAGTGACGAGTGCTGTGCATTTCTACACAAGTTTCTGAACTATTTCAAAGTTTTGAGAATCATTAGGTTGCTGAGATCAGGCAAGCGACTTACAATACTCACTCAGTTTCATAAAAAAAGGTTTATACCTACTGTGGGAGTCAAGTAGGTACATTAAACTTAAAATATTTTCGTCAATTTAAGACCGGTCCAATTAACAAATATCAATGTTAAAAAAAAACGACTGCAGAAAAAAGGTTTTTTAGCCTATCTTATGATATTTTTTTTAATTTTGATGTACCCAGTGTCACTCTCACAACTAAGACGAATCTATTGACATCACTCACATCAAAATCGGTCAAGCCGTTTAGGCTCTAGGGCGTGTCAAAGAAATATACATACATACATAATACACTCGAAAAGCATAACCCTCCTTCTTACGCAGTCGGGTAAAAAACGAAGACAGCGCTCGAATATTGTGGCTTAAAACCTAAGAACTGTCTTTTTTACTATTAAATTATCTACAGTTTTAATTTTAAAATTAAAACTGTAGATAATTTAATAATAAAAAAGGCGTAAAAAATTAATAGACCTTTGTAAAGAACTGCCTAAAATTCGCGTATTAGAAACTTTAAAATCTGTCACACAGACTGGAGAAAAGCGTCCGAGCTTCATTACATAAATGTTAGGTTGACTAAATATCCTGCCATCTTGATAGAAATTGATCCTTATTCACGCATGCGGGTCACGTGTCGGTGGGTTCATGTTTCACCTTCCACGATGACCGTCTGCCAAATTGTCACGACATTACCAACGTCTAGATTTTTTGTAATTAACTGAACGAGAGAAGCGAGAGTTTCTAATTGACAAATTGAATTTGATATACTTGTCAACGTTATAATAATATTAAATATATTTATTGTAATATATAATTATTATTTGGAAATCCATGGGGGAGGCCTATGTCCAGCAGAGGACTTCTTATGGCTGAGATGATGATGATGATATTTATTGCAGACACAAGATCCATAGCAGTCATAAAGTTTATTCATAAATTAAAACAAAATACAATACAATAAAAATTCAATTAAAAATAAATAAATAATAATATTAAAAAACATCGCTTCATCTTATTTTATTATTATATAAATTCATTACAATACATACCTAGATAACAATTTTAACCCAGCATCGATACGTTTCAGTCTGCAGCAGCCTATCAGCTAGACTTCGGACTATTTTATTATACATGGAAACCATATATCAGAAATCAGAAATCAGAAAAATTTTATTGCAACACTGTGTACATAAGTTCTTAAAAATAAAATGTTTCAACAGCGTACCCATAGCGGGCGTGCAATATAATTACCTAGAGATAATGCTGTATTGTAGAGTTACAATCAGGGAGAGTACTACTAGGTGAATTAAGACTATATAAGTATATAACCAAGTAACTATTAAATACAAACTAAAATAACATTTTATCGAATATCAAAATATTCTTTCAAACTGTAAAATACATTTACTATAAGCCAGGATTTTAATTTAACTTTAAACTGCAATACATTTAATGATTTAAATTCAGTAGGCAAGTTGTTGTATATTTTAATGGCAGTATAAAATGTACTATTGTAAAACATAGCATTGTTAACTTGGCAAATGCGTATATTGAATTTTTGCTTAGAGCGTATATTATCGTATATTATCTATTCTATGGAAACCAATGGGTTGGTGGATGTTTAAGCTTCGAGCGACATCTAGCGCATATTGAACTATTCGATCATAACGCTTGCCTTTGTTACGTACATTAATAAAAAAAATACAAAACATCCGATTGAAAAATGTAAAATCATCCCTCTAATTTTTTGAGGACAATAAAGGAATAAGTTTCGTAGAGGTATGAAAATGTCTTCTATCGCAATTGGTTTCGTACAAGGATTAAAAAATTTCGGTCGAAATTGGTTACAGAGCTCCGGTTTCGTAGACGGTCGTATTAAGCCACTTGGATATGGACGGACGAAAAGTGAAGTCTCGCTCGCCCAGCACTTCTAGCCCTACTAGTCTAGTAAAAATAAGATTTGTGACAACATAAGAGACAACTAAGTATATTGTTATTTAAATGAATGTACTGGTGTTTTGAAATAGATTTGACACAATTTCATAATGATATTATAAAACCTAATTTTGTTACTTTTACACGCTCAAACAGCTGAACCGATCGTTATGAAAATTAGTATAAATAAATAATAAATAAAAAAAATAGTATATAGATAGCTTTGGACCTGGAGACCGACATAAGCTATTTATCATCATCATAATCATCACCATTTTTCATAACTACGCGAGTGAATCCGCGGAACGCAGATAGTCTATAAATCGGGGATTATTGTTGATCTATGATTTTTAGCTATTTTCCTATCATAATTTCAAAGAATCCCCCCAGTTGCAAATACTGTGATGTGCTCCATACAAACGGATTTATTTTTACTAGACTATACGGCTTACCTGTGGTATCTACTCGAGCGTAATTAGAAACCGCTTTTTCTCGCCAATTATAAATTACATAAGATTTCATTGTAGCATTATAATTTTTTTAATCTGCTGAGTTCTACATAATGATGTCAGTCAGTGTGTTTATTTCTGGTGCTCAAAGTTGAGCGCCATTGGACTTTTTTGTCTCCATAATCAATTGCACAAAGAAGAGGTGACTCGGTCACTTTCTATTTATAAGATTTAATTAATCACACGGCTGCCTCCGAAATGCACGCAACACCCTGAAATATGAGGGCTTGTTCGCCCACGCCTTCTACACTCCCCCCCGTCGCACCCCCTCCCCGCGAGATGTAATGTTTTATATTCTGTCGCTGTATTGACAGCAGTGACTTATCGGCCGACAGATTGGTCGCTACCATAATACAATACTCTTTGGTACTGTAGTAGGTACGCTTACAGATATAATAGATGACTGCATGAGATTGAAATTATTACGTTGCTGGTTAGTTGGTAATCATTTATAAATCTTTCGCTTTCTCAAACCAGCGCCCTCATCCACCACCACCCCAACACTGCATCTTTTCCTCTAACCTTCTATTACTCTTTCAGTCTTTGTCTTCCATCTAACACTCAACTATAGTCAAATTTGGCGTCAAACGGCTTCATGATCTTTTATGCTTATATATTATTTATATGTATGTATGTAATATCAACTGACGGCGCTGGCGGCGGCGGCTGGTGGCGGGAAGACGCTGGATGCAAGCCGGTTCCAATCGGTCTTTTTGGAAATCCATGGAGGAGGCCTATGTCCAGCAGTAGACTTCTTATGGCTGAGATGATGATGATGATGATGAATATCAACTTGTGTGGTTCTCCGACTAGATGACAATTTTATTCGGGATCTGCCAAATATGTGGAAGATGTGTGATAAAGTCAAAATTATCTAAATAATAGTTTAGCTCCTAGCCTAAACAAGGTGTTCTGTACTATTCTAATACAAACCGACTGTCTGTACCATATTTTTGTTCCTTTAATAAGTGCTATAATAAAATATGTTTATCTTTAATAATGTTACTGAAAAATATAAAGTGTTTCGATATAATAACCCAGATATATCTGAATAAGAGTTATAAAATAGACACTAATAAAGTAAATAAAAACCAAAATCTAATTATGAGGGTAGGAAACGTTAAAGTGTTCAGCCTATTTTGTCGGTGATCAGACATTTTCCTTGTTTAGTCTTGTACATTGATTTCAAGAGATTCGTACCCTTTTTAACGAAGCCCTTGTGTCCGGTCTCCTTCCTTTTCCGGGAAAAGGAATATTTTTAAGGAACGGCGTTCTTGGTTCTTACAGGCCAATCCGAGGGATCTTATTTTTATCTTATTGGGTTGTAGCGTGCACATTATTTGTATTCTAAATGAGTCCATAAATTTATGTCCCAACCAGTTTCCTCACCTTATTTATATGAAATAATCTCTGTGCTAAATTTCATAACGATTGATGCAGCCGCTTAAATAGACTTGAAAATGTAACAGACATAGAAACAGGTAGGGCTACTTACGCTTTTATAAAATTAGTAACTATAAGAAGATAAAGATAATAGAGATAATAAAAAATAAAGATAAAGTAACTATAAAGATATAATGTTTTATTGAAACAACCCACTTAATAATTATAGTTTTAAAAAGTGAAAAAACTGACTTCAAAATAAGCAATTTGTTTACTTGATGTTACGTCCATAGAGGATGTCCTGGTGTCAATGTCTAACGGTGATTAGTATACGCGACATGCTGTTAATTTTTGTACAGGCACTTGGATGATAGTTTACCAGTTTTTTTTTTATCAGCCCTGTTTGTACAAACTGTCCCACTGCTGGGAACGGGCCATCTTCTCATTGTGAGAAGGGTTGCATAGTAGTATTTACCAGTTATTTTGTTATGAATACAAACCAAAGTACTAGTACAAATCGATTTTGATAAAATTTATATGCGACCGCCTCTGAAGTATGACTTACCAAATACAGAAAGAATCATCAAAATTAATGCACAATTTGCGGTGTAATCGGTGAACAAACATACAAAAAAAAATACAGACGAATTGATAACCTCCTTCTTTTTTGAAGACGGTAAAAAATACGCAACATCGTTAACTTGGATGACATATTTTTCCAGTTATTTTGTTATATAAGCCTGACTGCTTGACCAATTTTGATAAAATTTGTATGGAACCTGAATCACAAACGTATTTTGTCTAGACACGCTTCTTCCTCTTTTTTAGGGTTCCGTACCCAAAAGGTAAAAACGGGACCCTATTACTAAGACTTCGCTGTCTGTCTGTCTGTCTGTCTGTCTCCAGGCTGTATCTCATAAACCGTGATAGCTAGAAAGCTGAAATTATCACAAATGATGTATTTCCGTTGCCGCTATAACAACAAATACCTACTAAAAATTAAAAAAAAAATATTAAGGGGGTCCCCATACAATAAACGTGTTTTTTTTGTATTTTTCCCAAGCTCGTTATTATTTTTTTGTGTAACTGAATGACAAGAGTGACTCGTCCGTTTATTCCCAATAGTATCTACAGTTCAATTGATTGAACTAGTGAGACATTTAATTCCCACTAATTCTAGTAATCTAATCTAATCTAGTAGTAAATTCTAGTATGTAATTATAGAAATCTAGGATATCTTCTGATGGTAAGCTACACGCTTGCTCATAACTTGGCCATAACAGTCCAAAGCCACCATAATCTTTGGACTTGAATAGTTCAAAGCCCTGTGCGGTAATGCACTACGCTCGTCACTAATACATATTTGCTGGTAAAACTCATCATGCCTAGAAATTTCTCACAAATATTTCCCTTCAACACGGAACACATGAAAAGTTGCACATTACTATTTGACGCCTGAATACATACATGCATACAATCACGCCGTTTTCCCATTAGGGTATGCCATCTATCGGCAATTTTCAATTTATTAAAGCCCTCCTTGACAAAGGCGGTGACTATGTCTAATTTTTTTTTAATGTTGTAAGTTGCGTTTTAAGCGCAACTTATATACAATCAAGCGCTAAGGTTTGCGCTTGACCGCCAACTCGCATGTAGTGGTGACTATGTCTAATTTTTTTATGTTGAAATAGGTTTGCGCTTGACCGCCAACTCGCCTGATTGCGGTCTACGATGGAGCGCGCTTACCTAGAAAAAACCAATTCACTCACGATTTAAAGACACCCAGATTATATAAAATTCCCCAAAGTTTAAAATTATTATCGACGAAAACAAACTAGATACCCAGCACGGCTTCATTACAGCGAAAGGCCGGCCAACTATCGCCCCGACACTATTAAAGGTCGTAAAACCGCCGCCACAATTTCTCTCTTTTTATATTTTTATAGCGCTCCCGGTGCCACCTACATCATAAAAAATGAAATATTTTGTCTCCGAGCGGATGCTTTTTCCCTTTACGAGATTGATCCAAAATCTTATAGAGATACCGATGCTATCGAAACTTCAGCTGGGCAAAGATTTGGGATGTTTTAGATTTAAGTTCCTTTGTACTCAAAATTGTATAAGAATTTTATCGTTGAACGGAAATCAAACAAGTTTCCGCAGCCGAACTCTCAATTTTATAGCGATGCAAAGTCCGGTCAGCGCTTTTTTTGTTATCTTGCTCGTTCTGCAATTAAGAGAGTGACACAAAAGTTGAAGCGATTACTAAAAATATCACAATTTAAAGTAGGCTTATTTGAACTTTTGGATCATACTCTTAATTACAGAAAAAAACAAGATGAAAACGAGCGCTGAGCTAACTTTGCATCGCTATAAAAGGTCAGAGTAAAAATCCAAAAGCCAACTACGTCGTTACGCTCTGCATTTTTCTTAAAAAAAGGATTTATTAAGTGATCAAATTACCTACTGCGCAAGAAGGGGAGTTATGTTTTTGGAAATAGATTTGTAATGTATGTACGTTACCTCGAGCGGCTTGACCAATTTTTGACCAATTTTATTGTGCGAGATGTCGTTAGATTCGTCTTTACTTTCCGAGTATCATAGTCAACATTTTTTTTATAAATAAGGGGTTCAACTATCACAAAAAATGTGCTTTTCAATAGCCTCCAACGAACTTTTTCGGAAGAAATAGTTAATCGATGACGATAAACTAGCTGCCAAGAAGCTACTTAGTCTCGAGCACCGCCGTAAAGTAGCATATCTGTCTATTTTCTACAGGATTCATTTCGGGGAATGTGCGCAAGAGTTTCAAGATCTAATTCCACCCTCCCCATTTTACTACAGGACTACCAGAAAGTCGGCGAATTACCACCCATTTCTCATTGAAATGCAAAAAATCCGTACTCAGCGATATCGATTCACATTCCTGTTGCGTACTGCGCAAGAATGGAATTCTTTGCCGCCATATCTGTTTCCTGAGACCTACAATTTTGGAATTTTCAAGGCTAGAGTGAATAGATATCTTCTAGATCGACGAGCTCCATCCTCGGCCACACCATCGCTTAACATCAGGCGAGTTGGTGGTCAATCGTAGATCTATCTTGTATAAAAAAAAACTGATTTTAGAATAATCATCTTAAATAATGCGTACTATAAAAGTATGCTCAAAACTTACACATACATTCATTCAATCTTACATTTGGACCAATTTTGAGTTTTTATATTTTAAAGAGGATTTGATCAAGAGTGTTCTTTACTAGGTTTCATCATGATTGGTTCAGTCATTTTTGTGCGCCGGGCGTTTTAAGTTTACTAAACTTTTGTGTTTACGCACTAGTATGAACGGGATTCATATAAGTACTTAAGTACGAAAAAACAAAAAAAAATACAGTCGAATTGAGAACCTCCTCCTTTTTTTGAAGTCGGTTAAAAACTGTAGTTTTAGAATGTGCGAAATAGAAAGAAGGCATATTTTACGAATTACGATAAGGTCAAAGGTAAAAAAAAACCAATGGTGCGAGAACAGATAGCTTTACCCGTAGCTCCCGTTACCCGTGCCCTTTGAAATCATTGCTTGACTTTGCATAAAAGGAAACCTAAACGATATCATTTTTTGCTTTTATCATTATCTATAATTTCGTGAGCCACGTGTAGGAATAGACGGGATAGGGTTATGTTGTTATTCTAAACAAGCTATAGCTATATAGCTAAGCCCGCCACTTCGCTCGTGACTCTAAAAATCTGATTAGTGTGTTGTAATCTGTTGTGTAGGTTCATTTGATTTTCAAATAAACTTTACTATTAATTTAACATCTACTTTTTGCATAAATAAATAAGCCAAATCTTTCTACTTAATATATGTAATAATCGTGCCAAGTTTTATTCAAATCTGTCTAATAGTTCGTCCATCGAGCACACCATCTAGACTTACAGACAGACAAAAAAAAAAATGCTGCTTTGGCTTCTGTGCCGATAGTAGTGCTTCCTCCCATGAACAAGTAGTTTTACGAACAATATACCTCGCAAGCACAAACATTTTGTCTGCTCATATTCTACTTATTATGGAAATCGGCCAACAAATGACCTCAAATTCTCTTTTTAACCCCCCACCAAAAAAGAGGGTGTTATAAGTTTGACGTGTGTATCTGTATACCTATCTGTTTGGTATCTGTATACCTATCTGTGTATCTGTCTGTAGCATCTTTGATCCAAAACGTATGTACCGATTTGCCCTAATAGGATGCCCTAATGTTTTTTATTTGAAAGAAGATATTGTCAAGAGTGGTCTTAGGAATATTTCATTAAAATCGGTTGAGCCGTTTTGTTTTCTTCGGGGGTTTTTGAGTTTTCTAAATTGTTTTTGTTTTGATCTACGACACTATTACAACGAATGCTACAGCTGTTGACTCCAATCAATTAGCTTGTTTCAAAACCGACTTCAAAAAGAAGGAGGTTAACAAATCGGCTGTTTTTTTTTGTTTGATACCGCATAACTTCGTCATTTATAAACCAATTTGAAAAAAAAATTTTTTTGAAAGGGTTCATTTTGTATTGATGGATCTCTCAGATTGGTTCTATTGAAATTTCATCAAAATCGGTTCATTAGTTTGGTTTTTAAAACAAAATTACGCATTTTGAAGTCTGTTCTTCAGTTTTTTTTAAACTATTATTATCTTGCTACACAGAACTTGCGCAGAGCAGAATGATTTCTTAGGTTTTCGTGATTGTTAATATTTTTTCATATTTATAATTACGTAGAGCAAAATAGTACCTACTTATGACAGACCAACAAAATTGTATGTTTTTGTGTACTACTGACTAGATTACTGTACTAATGTAATGTGAAGAAATAAGTACATGTATAACCTTAGCCATATCAACAAATCTCGCTCCGGGACCTCTTAGTAGAACAAACAATCCCAAATTCATATCCAAGCCACGGCGCGGCGACGTGGCGACGTACAGTCGTCTCCAACTTTTGCCAATAAATATAATAATACTAGCTGTTACTTATGACTTCGTACGCATAGGTGATTGTTGAGGACCTTGAGACACACATAGGCACATCATCATCATGGGTCACCATCACCATCGTTTTTCATCACTACGAGGGTGGAACCGCGGTGCCCAGTTAGCCAAAAATAATACCAACTTAGTATTTACTCATACACAGAAAAAAATACATGGGAAATTATGGGAAACTATCACCCGAGAAATTTTTGGAAATCCATGGAGGAGGCCTATGTCCAGCAGTGGACTTCTTATGGCTGAGATGATGATGATGATAACCCGAGCGTATTGTCCCAACGATTTTATCAGATACAGACAATAACTTTACGTAGATAGGTTTTTTCTGCGTGGCAAGACTCTAGTAAGGTAATCGCCCGACTCGTCATCAGTCGCGACACATCGGGCAACACTGTTAAACGCCTGTCACTTGACTTGACCTGTGACTTCTGAACGGAGACAATACCATCCTGTGTGTTTAAAAACTGCAACACCAAGATATATAAGGCCTAGATACTAAATGGTCTTATACTCTAAAGTGTTCAGATATGCCATGATTTTACTTCATATGCAATGAGTATAAGCTCTCTATAGATAAAATAAATATAAAAACAAAAATATTAATATTGGTACACATGTCTCCGTCATCTAGATAAATATTATGACGTAATGCTGTCCTTCTCTCTTTCATTAGAACTACCTAGTTAACTGTGTCCAAATTTGTAACTGTTATTTTATTTTACACTTACTTTGTAACACTGTGAAACGTTAAACTAATAAATAAATAAAATAATATTTCCCTAACGGATCCCTAAATTGAAAAATGATTTTCGCACACCCCCAATGTTTTTTGATTATAAATACAACGATACCCCACACGATAGGGTAGACGAGATAATTTTCTGCGTGATTAATATGTATGCTTATACCAAATTATAGTTTTCTAGTACTAATAGTCTTTGAGCAAAGCCGCGAACAAGCAGACAGACGGACAGACATCGTGAAACTATAAGTGATCTCCGTTTAATATGGAACCCTATAAACGGAATCCGATGGAATCACTTCAAGTTGAAACTGATATCAGAAACATAAAACAATATGTTTGTTCTGTATCGCATCAAGTTGAAGTAAATGTGCTATTAATTTAAACAGACATAAAATGAACGATAATAAATTTCACGCTCATTTAATATATACTTAAGCGTTATCACTCACATTACAATGCATTATTCATGTGTGCGTGCATGTGCAGAATATAATTATATCCAAGTATTAACCACATTGGCAAATGTAGAAGTATGATGCCAAAATCAAGGGGGAAAAAAAAGTATTAACCACAATGAATAAAAAGCAAACGTTATTAATCGCATTATGTAAGTAAGTACCTAAAATCTTTTTTCAACTCATTAAATTTATGTAATATAACAAATATCTATGTAACGTCAGTTATTGGTTAGCGCATATTTTGCGATCTGCTGCACTGATTTGGGGATTATAAAGCTTTTTTTATAGTTAAACACACCAACTGTATTAAGGAATAATTACTGTTTAAAAAACTTAAACAACCAACTTTAAAACACGTCACTAACTTAACTTACTTTAACTTTTGACTTTAAGTCACGTCACGTTACTTGGACGTCATATTTTTTCAAGTTATTTTATTATATAAACCAAAGTACTGAACCGATTTTGATAAAATTTATATGTGACCACCTCTGAAGTATTGCCTACCAAACTAAAATATAATCATAAAAATCACTTCATAATTGGCGGAGTAATCGCGTAACAAACATACAAAAAAACATACAGAAGATTTGAGAACCTCCTTCTATTTGGAAATCGGATAAAAATGGCCAATAACGAATTTATTTCGTATTCCAAAGTTTCTATTATATCGTTGTCTTAGATCGTTGAAAATATTTTATACCACAGAACAAAAATAACGCTTCCAACCGGTCTTTCTGGAAATCCATGGTGGAGGCTTATGTCCAGCAGTGGACTTGTGGCTGATGATAATGAACAAAAATGTTTTCCACACGTAGATTTATATTCTATGATTCTTCCCCACACGATTGGTACTATGAATGGCAAACTTACAATTTTTTACTTTTTAACATTAATTTTGAATTTCGTTTCATTTCAAATTCATTCATTGGAAATTCTTTTGAGTATATCATAAGTCATTTGTGATTCTATTTAAACAAATGACTGAATATAAAACGTTTCAGTATTTCAGTTACGCGTAACATCGATCTCAGACGCAGGAAAAAAAACTTAATTCCACATGATCCATCCACACTGTCACACTAATATTATAAAAGCGAAAGTTAGTGAGTGTGTTTGTTTGTTTGTTACTTCTTCACGCTCAAACGGCTAAGCCGATTTTGATGAAATTGGTATGGAAGTAGTTGACGCTCTGGATTAACACATAGGCTACTTTTTATCCAGACAAATTATCTCGATAAAATTTTGTAAAGCAGTGGGTTACATTACAGCACAAGACGCAAGCTAGTAAATAAATAAAGCTAGTAATATCATTATACTTATTTATAATTTTCATAGGCATTAAAGCAGTTGCGTTAATAGACCTCGACATAGAAAACATTTTTAACAAAACAGCAGAAGATATATTCAATGAAAAAATCGGCGATGTCGTCAAACGAAGAAATGGTCTAAACACCAATCGAGATATGTACATTGAAAAACTTTTACTAGCGAGAAAAGCTTTGGGTGTAAACAAAACAGTATTCGATTTTCCCGATGTTAGTACAACTGAAAAAAGCGCAATGAAATTAGCAACACCCACAAAAAACAAGCCTACGCCTCCGACGGTTACTATGGACGAAATCAAATTGAAAATGAAAAAGGCCGAAATAAACAATTTATTAATGGGCGGTCGTACTAACATACCGAATTTCATAAACGGCGATGACGATCCAAGCCAGCTGACAAAATACTTTGATTTGAATATAACCATTCCACATTCACGAAAAGTATACTACCATACTGTATATGGCGGTGATGATCCGTTACGACTGCACCAAGAAAAAGTGAGACTCTCATACATCATGATACAATTCATCTACATGACCAGAAGACAGATGAGCTATATGTCTGCGTTAAGGAACAAATACAAAGATGTGTTGAGATACCAGATCGGATATTTGTTCGGATTGCGACGCATGGTCAAAGCACAACAGATGATCTTGTATAAGACTTTAAATACTTACGTTCAGACTTTTGATAACGCGCAAATTTCTCTACAGTTTTACTATAGGGTATGTTTTCTTTTTAACATATTTCGTCTATATTGTGAGCTTTGTACCCCAGCTGCACATAATAATAAGAAGTAATTAAGCCTTCCCAATGTGGGGAACGGTGGTATCAATATATGTACCTACTTCATACATTTCGTTAAGAAATAACTAGAACTGTGATGAAAATAAAACGACGATAAAGAAGGTAATACTTAATGGCAGTTTTATCGAAGTTAGTTATATTACCAATTATGGAGGTTGTTATTATACTCTAAGTGTATCAGTTAAAGCGCCACTTGCGCAATTATTTCAAATACTTGTGATGCCGCTTTCTTGGGCTTGTTTGAAAAAAAAGCTGTTCCCTTGGACTCGCACCGTAAGAAAGGGGTACGTACCTCGGCCTTCTTCCTCCTGGTCTCCGATAGGATCCTTGTTGGTGGTGGGAGCAAAGGCCACGGTGCACCGTGCACACTTTGCACCGTGGTGGTTAGTTGGTGGCAAGTCCACAATATGTAGGTACACAAATAGTTTTAGAATTTCTGTTTCACTGGGTCACAGGGGGTGTCCTTTGTATTGTGACAGCTTGACCCGAATAAAAAGGGGAAATTGTTATTATTTTTGTTCTTAGATGAATTATAGCCGGCGTCGCGCGCGCTCATGAAATCGTAATGGCGGCGCGGGGTTCTCACCGCAGCGGCGGCGCGGCGATCCATTACGGTTCGAAGTGACAACGCGAAGGCGCGCTTTATTGTATGAATGAGAAGGAAGGAAGGAAAGGAGATGACGGTGCAAGTCTTAACAACTTGCATAAATATATTTTATAGAATGACTTGTCACTTAATTACACAAAAAATTACTACCAAAGAACACATTTAAATCAACAAAATACCTTCAAACCACACATTATTACTGTTATATCGGCAAACATAAAAAAACGGCAAACATAAGAAAAAGTCTGTACTACCATTCTGCAAAAACCGCTTCTCTGCACAGCAGATAGGTATTTTGTTTTCCTTTTAATATACGTACTTATTTCCAGATTGTGATGTTCGCAGTAGACATTGATGACTTAAATCGATACATAATGAAGCTGAACTACAAACAGAATTTAGCAATGAACCCGTATTATTACATGGACTCACTTGAATATGTCGGAGCGAGCAAGAAACCAAATTAGCCTAATTGAGAGACAACAGTTTTTAAATTAAAACAAACAAATTTTATTTTTGTTTTAATGGAAACACGACAAATATCAACTGGTCCGTACAAAATAATTGGCCAAGTGCGTGTCGGGCCACGCACAGGATAAGGTTCCGTAGTTACACTTCATTAATAATTTATGCGGACTTAGAATAAAACTAATTGTTTGATACTATGAATATATTGGATAGATCTTGAAATTGTTTAAAGCAATCTGTCTCTCCTAATACATTTTATAACTTGTCTACAAACTCTTTAACTTGTTGGCACTTCTTACAAAACTTTTTTTTCAAGATTTATTTGTACCTCTTCTTTGGTGGGTACCAAAGGGTTTCTTCTTCTTTGGTAATATAACCCATACTAAATTACAACTTTCTAGTACTAAAAAGAAAAGAAAAGTATGTCCGTCCGCGGCTTTTCTCAAAGAATAGACGGACAGATATGGCGAAATTATAAGGGTTCGTAATTGACTATTTTTTCATATAATCTCAAAACAAAATTAACATAATTATGTATAGAACAAATAATTTATTTCGTTATTTTTCAGAGGTTTTAGAAAAAATATTACTTTTAGGCTTTCTTACGTCTACGCTGTCTGTCCGACCCATAAGAGTTTATTATTGTCATTTGTATGTATATTTTTATTAGCTAATGTAAGTGGCAAATACCGTTTTAGTTAATTATAAATAAATAGATAATTTTGTTTTTGTGACGTGCCATAGTTTTTAAGTTTTATCAATAAATTACTTTGACTTTCAATAAATAGATAAAATAAATAAATAACCCTTGCCGCGTGCCGTCCCGGCAGCATCCTCGAGACGGAGTCTACAGTTCGGTGGCACATCTGCCACGCCGCCGTTCATTTGAAGCCAGACCGAGTACGGAATACTCCACTCCATCGGAGCGCAGCTGTAAAACGAATTCATAATTGGCGTGTCCTATAAAGATTCCAATTCCAATACTCAATCTCTCAGTGTGATTAGCCACTAAATTGGACAACGCAGCAAATGACGAACATAGCGTCATATAAAACTGAAATGATGATGATGATGAATGAAAAAATCACAGACGCAAATATTAAAGAGAAAGTAAGTGCAGTAAATAAATTGTCAGTCCCGCTGACAATTTATTTATTGCACATACTTTCTCAAGGAAATTTTCATATCATAAAGTATCAATACACGAGACCAACCGCAAATCGTTTTTATGTGGCACGGGATAAGCTTACCTACGCTCGAAAGTAAAAACCTAAAATAACGTCACTTGACTGTATTTTCTATTTTATCGCGACCATATATATGGCTAGGCTAACCAAAGGAATTACTTTCCCTCTAATATAAAAGCCAAAAAGTGTTCACACTTGTTTAAATGAATGTAGTTTTTAATTTTCTCATTGTTATTTTATAAAACAGTAAATTTCTCAATAACATACTAATATATCTGGTGTCTATTGTTATTAAGATGAAGTATTCAATATATATTATAGAGAAATGGTTGACCCTCGCAAATTCCTGGCCTTTCCCGTTATACTCTCTCAAATGCCAATCATATTGCAAAAATATAGCGGATCGTTTAATTATATGAGGAGACAGTAAACTAAGTAGTAAATTAAGTTTTTTTCCCTTTATGTTGACATTGTGCGGCACATTTTGCATCAAATTTCAAACAAAACATTTTAGTTCCACTTTATCCAGCGGCCTGCTAAATTTACGAATACGTTGACTTGGATCAGTAGGTACCGATCTTTTGGCCGAGCGCAACTGCGAGCGACATAGATTAGATACGTTCACTCAGTTTGTTTAAAAATAAATGGCCAAGCCCGTGCCGAGACACGCATATAGTAGGGTTCTGTAGCCAATGCTATAATTTGAAAGAAAACTACTTGGCGACTATTTTTGTTTGGACTACTTTGCAAAAATATCAATGACATGTACTATACCTACTATGACTTAAGTGTTTTTCATATTTATCGCTATATAATAATCATAATCATACTTTATTGATAACAATTATTGTTACAAGTCATTACATTATTGCAAAATAATGATTGTATGACAGGTACAATATCTGTCAGGAATTAGTTACAGATATGTAACCAATATTATTTAAAAAAACATTTTTTTAGCAATATTGTAACTAATAGAATGTCAAGGTAGTATATAAATATCAAATCGGTCAAAAGGTTTACAAATTGAACCAGAATTACGTATGTAAATTTGTCCCTTCTTTAATTATTACGTATAGAGTGTCACCCTATTTTTTTTTTTAAATTTGTAGTATCAGTACTTTTATTGTTTACGAAACACTTCTACATGCCAAATTTCCTTTATGTATGGTTGATAGTCTCTGAGTAAAGTGACTGTGACATACGAACAGACAGACGGACATGACGAAATTATAAGAGTTCCTCGTAGTTACTGCGGAACTATAAAAAACAAACGAACTCATTGCATCATAGTAACATATTTAGAACGCTAGCTCGGTAGTAGGTATATTTTACGTATATTTTATTACCCGACTGCGTAAGAAGAAGGGTTATGTTTTTCGAGTGTATTTATGTATGTATATTTCTTTGGCACGCCCTAGAGCCTAAACGGCTTGACCGATTTTGATGTGAGTGGTGTCAATAGATTTGTCTTAGTCGTGAGAGTGACACTGGGTACATAGAAATTAAAAAAAAACAAAATTAAGGATATTTGGCGGATAAAAGTAATCTCAAAAAAAAATATGTTTTCAAAATACATCGAGTGTGGTATCAAAATAAAGAATATTTAACGGTGATTATAAATATATATATATATATAACTTATATCTTTTACGCATACTTTCTCACAAGAAACTTATATTCAACAGCGCATCAAGCGTAACAAAATCGTAAGTTAGACTGCCAAAACTGCTTTTCTGCAGTCGGGTGTTTTGTTTTTCTTTTAATATAGTCGGAGACTTGTTTCCAAATACAAAATTAGAAGCAACAAGCGAGCCCATATTCGTACTTTATTTAATTTTCTACCCCCAATGTGGGTGTTAAAATTCAATAAGAGAGTCGGAAGTAGGACGAAATATTCATTATCGATGCTCCGTCTGACGAATTTGTTATCAGATAGCTAATATTCCGATGGAGGGAGCCCCCCCCCCCCCCCCCCCCCTACACGGGCTTTCACTTTACGACCCCTGAATGAGGACCGTCGGATTAACAACATACCAGAATCTCCATACAGAAATGTATATGTAGAAAATATTATTCGACAAATCATGTATTCCAATAATGATGACATACATACAGTCCGTGACCATAGGATAAAATCAGTTACATTCGTTTATTAGAAAAAACGGGCTAAATGATGTTCTTTCTAACGAAAAAGCCGATAGAGACCAAAGATATATTACACGTAAATGGGTTTTATAAAAAGTGCGTATTAAAAATAAAATGTACCGTTTGGAACATACCTTTCATAGAGAGTTTTGTACCTAGTGCCATCAATCGGCACAATAAAAAAAAAAAACTCGTATTGTACATTGCTATTTACGTATTGTATATGTGGTATGGGGTAGATGTGTCTTCAAAACACAATGAATAGGTTTCTTCTAGTCAAGTGCGCTTCATCGTGGACCGCAGCGTGTCGTTCAACATCAGGCGATCGGGCAATCAAGCGCAAGGCTCTCAATCAAACAAAACCATAGATATTCGTATTAATTTGTATTTATAAGAGAAAACGATGACTGCAAGCGACCAGATCAACCCTGGATCTAATTAGTGGAACATGTTAGATATAGTCCTTGGCCAACGAGTCAGGCTGAGCGATTAATTGCTGGCAAGACGTTAGAGTGCGATTGGCAGCTCGAGACGTGCCTCGCCTCGCACTGATGCTCCTAATTAATATCGCCTATCGCTGTCTTTCCTCTGTGCCATCTGACCTAGTCATGTAAGGGTAAATCTTGAAGATCACGACGCTTGCCGTATTGGGTTTATTTAACTGTTGTCGTGCGATTTCTCATCCACAACCTCCTTTTCACAAATGCCAGATTTCCTATACATCCTAAGGTTGCCTGGAATAAATCGCTCTATGCGATAAGGTCGCTTTTGTACTTTCAATTACGTTTATTATCTACATATAAGTTACTCTATTCTATAAAGTTATTCTATTCTATTTTATTCTAAATAGGAGAAAACTGGTTCCTAACCCTAAACATTAAGCGATTTCGATAATTATTTTTTATTTGATTAAAATCGTAAACGATTATGCCTCTACGATTTACTTTTTGCTAATTTCATTATAGTTCCGAAGTTCAAAAATTAAAAGAGTAAACTTAGAAAAAAACAAACCGTATAAGCATAGACATTTATGGTTCCAACAATATAAAAAAATAATCATCAAAATCAAACAATATTTAGGGGTAGAAAACAGGTTTCTCCTGTTGTATGAAAAATGTGTAATTTTAATATGGAAACTAACGTGGTTTAACACATTTTTAAACAAAAACTACAGATCACTCACGTCTGTTTTGACTCGACTCAAAACATACTTGAGTGACCCGTAGTATTAATTTGAAAACGCGTAATTTGCTGACAAACTTTCGTACGACAACGATGCACTTAACTCACTTCAAACAAGTAATTACAGTGAAACCTCTATCACTGGGATCTCAAGAGGTTCTGAATAGACTTAGGAGTTTATATTATTTAGAGACGCTTTTTCATGTCGCGACAAGCGGGGCGTAAGAAGACCAGCCACAAGGTGGATAGAAGACCTCACTAAATAAATAAATAAATAAAAAATAAATATTTGGGAACATTTTACACATCATCTAGCCCAAACTAAGCAAAGCTTGTACCATAGAACTAGATGGCTAATAGAATACATTTTTTTATTTTTTTTGGAAATTTATACATATATGATACACAGAAACACCCACACAGAACAACCATCCATGCTTATCGAGATGTTTGCCCTGGGTGGGGATCGAACCCACGACCTACAGCTCAGGTAGACATACTACCAACTGAGCCACAAGGCCAGTCTGGAAGATGATGGTCTTTTTAGTAATTCATGGAGGAGGGAGTATGAGTCCTATGTCCAGCAGAGGACTTTTGTGGCTGAAATTATAATGATGATGACAGGTTTTTTAATTTACAGAGTTTCGAAATGACATTGTCTTATTTATAGAGTTCCGCTAAAATAAATCCATAAGCTTTATTTTTCTTACTTAGACCCAAAGACAGAGGTACTCCTCACTTAATGTAATCTAAATAGGGCGAATTCTGTTCTCAAATTATAGGAGAGCGTAGAGCACTGACAAATAAAATTCTATGGCATAGAGCGTGATGATGATGTTCATAAACATCAAACACACAGCATTTCCAAATAAAAAATAGTAATAAATTGAAGTTCTTACTGTAATAATTTATAAAAAGGACAAAGGACACGAAAGAAAGACCCCGGTGTCTGTGGAACGCCAAATTAATGCTAAAAAACAACAAACAACAAACAACGATATGGGGTACTGAAAATAAAAAACAAATAGTTCGGTGGAAATATATATTGTGATATACAAGAGTAGACTTCACTAGAAAAATCAGATTATCAAAAGCATAACGAAGGTCTATATTAGGTATATAGACAGCAGGCCTTTTATTGTCCCTTCTTTTTTGGGGGCACGCTAGTTCACGAAAGTTTTAAGTCAAGATAGATTCGATTTTGTATTTGGATAATTTTGACCTATTAAAAAAATAGTAGTTTTTGTAAAGGTTACCAAAATTGTTTTTTTATTATTATTTTAAAATTCATTCAATTTTTCAGTTTTTAAATTTCCTTTGGGGGCACTGCGTGCACCCACGTGCCCCCACAAAAAAAACCCTGCCTAACATTAAGTAATGGGTGTACCGATTATGATTATACCTATAACTACCTACCTTACCCTACTTACCTTACCTACCTTATTTTGTGGTATGTTTTTTGTCACTATACATTTCTGTCTATGTCTATAATTATCTAACGTCTTCAGAACAACAGTAGCGAGACGCAAACGGAACCGATCGGAAATAAAGAAACAGGGTGGAGGGGAGACGTAGACGTAGCACCTATATAGCCAATAATACAGAGGGTGCGAGCGGGAAACCGGATGTGGTTTGATAGAATTAATTATTACCGAGCCAATATTCCAATAGAACTGACGCCGTTGCCGCCGTCGCCGAGGTGATGCCACTTCCGAGGCAGCGGAAATTTATTTCAAACGACATTTCAAAATGCAAACCAGCATTTTGTACTATTACTTATTCTGTGCTAATAGAACCTCGCCAGCAAAAATTATAATTTCCTCTGCTCCGTCTTCGTAGAATACCCTTATCTTAATATGACCTTTACCTGACTACCGAAGGAGGATGTTTATTGAGCATACAACGTATGTCTATTTATGTAGTATGCTCTATCGCAAAACCGTTTGACATATTTCAAAATATGTACCTATGTGGTATAGTTTGCAGGTTTTTTTTGTACTATGCTTATACCAAAAAACGAAATGAACACAAGTACTGTTTAACCTATTTATTTTTTATTCTATCATTAGGGGGCCAAATGGGCTCTGGCAGCCCCTGCTGGTCAATGCGACCTTTCCAGATCTATTGTGACACCGTTTAACCTATGTCTATCTTCAGGTTTCCATCCAGGTGTCTATCCAGGACGCTTAACAATTAATTTTAAATTTAAATGAATGGTGTACTGCTTTATTCGTATTAAACTAATTAGGAAAAATAGTTCAGAAACACTATTTTTTCTAATTAGTTTAATATGATTTCAATACGTAACATTCTTCACATCATTTGTTAACCTATTTCGTGTAAAAATATAAAATGATATGATGATGTAAAATTACTGTAAAAACTTTTATATTTGTTTCTATTATATTTTTAAGTTATTTTAAGATAATATAAAGTATGCCATAACATGAAAATGCAATTCTAGTTAAGTTAGTTGCCTGTGTACCGCCATAAAAAGTGGAATAAAATCGATTGCGAAAATGTTCACACAACAAAATAATGTTTTTTTAACGTCTTATTTATTATTCCTTATTTTGAGTTTGTCCATGAGTGCTTTACCTACATACAGCCCAGAAAGGTACATTATATTGTAGATGGATTTTTAATAATAACAATAACTTATTTTATGACACAGTAAAATGATACTGAAAGTGAGGACTACTTTTTACCCGACTGAAATATTCTAGATCCTGGGTGATACACTAAATAGCAAGCGCTAACACTGGCCTAGACATGTTCTAGCATGATGTTCGGTGACACCGTTTGGCTGCCTTATCGGCTAACTATAATGTCAATGGAAAGTCGTCATGACTATTATCAGACCATTGACAGCCAATGAGAATTCGTGAATTTCATCGAATTAACCAATCAAAATGGTTATTGAAACCCAGTGTGACGAATGACCTTGATCATGGTCGTGAAGACAATGTCCAGTATCATACAAGTTAGCCGATCAGGCAGCAGGTCACGGGGTCGAGATAGTTGCTCCACTGCTGTAAGACCGTTTTGCCACACATCGCTACGTCACATTGAGTGGTCATCAAGAGTAGCGGAATTCAAGGCACGGGTACTAAGTCAATTAATCCAAATCCAAAAATCTCTTCACTCTACATCTAGAAATTTCCAACATTACTCTTCCATTCAGGGCTCTTATTCCGTATGACCATAGGCCGCGTTACGTGCACGTGACGATTTGACAATTAAAATTAGCCATTAAGTTTAAGAACCCAAAGTCTAATTTTCATTTTAGACGATCCCACGTCAAATTCACGTAACGCGGCCTATGGTCATACGGAATATAATATAATAATGTTTTGACAATGAAAATTAGCCTTTAAGTTTAAGAAGCCAAAGTCTAATTTTCATTGTAGACGAACCCAAGTCAATTTGACGTCGATGGTCATCACGGAATAAGGGCCGCGAACTCAGTATTGCTGTTCTACACGTTAGACAGATGTTAACTATTGCTTGGCGTTGTATAACTTGCAGAATTGTATTGAAAATATAAATGTAAAGCCTTTATGTTGTTCAGATTAGCGGCGGGCACAGGAGTAGCATCGATAACATACGAAGCTTTCATCAACATGTTTATATCTTGTGTTCATACAAAATTACCTAGCCAACAGTAAGTGCTTTCGCATTCATCATCATCATTTCAGAAACAAGACGCTCACTGGACGAAGGCGTCCCATGTTTATTTCAAAAAGACCGGTTGCGCACGACCTGCATCCAGTGTCTTCCTGACATTTATAATGAGAGAGTCTGTGCCATTGTTACCTTGTGGCTGATTGTCCTAAAAGACCTTTTTCACTACCCGATTTCTCGTGCCCTGTCACCAAGGATAGAGTCGTATAGTAAGAGAGAGGGCCCCAATATCTCTAGTTCCCTGACAAACACTCGATAGATAGGACCTGACAAATCGGGTAGTGTCAATAGCCTTTTAGCCTATGTTTGCCGATATGCCTTTTGTTATAAGAATAATTCAGAGGTTGTCCTATAAAAAGTTCGTCAACTTTGATTTGGTACTTTTTTACTTCTCACTTTAATTTCATAAATGCATAACTCGCATGTACATAGTTTCAAACAAGACATATTGTTATGTACAAATACGGAACCCTACCCTGCGCGTGGCCTGACACGCACTTGGCCTGCATTCCTATAAGAAACACCGAATTCACTCTGCCATAAGCCTCATGACTGAACATTCTCTTACATTTTACCGTTGATTGGTTTACACTAGACCGCCATATTCCTCGAAGAAACTTAGTAAAGATACTCGGGTTACATAAATCCATTCAAGTAGCGTATTTTCAATTCCACAGATTCAAAATTGACAACATAAAAGGTTTCATCAACTATCCCTCAAGAACTACGGTGGGAAGCTCTCCAAAAGTGACGAGTAACAGAAAGTTTTTCGCCAACGTCGTTTCTACCAGGGTCTTCAAAGAAATGCTGGAGAAAGATCTGGAAGAAATAAAAACGAACTACATTAAGAAAATGAAATATTGCAACACTGTGGTCATGAATCAAGAAGTAATCAAAGATTTCTATGACAGAGAAGTGGATCAAACGAAAATGTAGAAAATATTCTATAATAGTATTCTATAGTAGTATATTAAATACTGATATTAAAATCGTTTTGCAGCTTTAAAGATTCCTGTTACTTTAAGTCCTAAGTTCATACAACTCTTAAAAAGAAGATTCGGCGAGAACTTGATAAAACACATGTCGGCGTTGTCTCTTCATTTCCTGAACTTGTATTTTTTTAAGTTAATAGCTAAATAAAACCGCTAAACGAGTTTGATTCGTACGCCAAGGTACTTTCGATAGTATCAAAGATAAATACTGACACCAGGGCTCTGCGAATCCATCTTCATATCAACATTTTATCTATTATATATGTTTATAGCTTCCCTTTTATTTCTTACTTAGGCAAATTTTTGATAGGCGTTAAAATCTATTAAATAAATAAATAAAAACATTACTACGATCTTGAGTTGCCAGTTGAGTGACCAGTTTTCATAATTTGTTGTTGTATCTTACCGATTTTGAGACTTTTATCTATTACCGTTTAAATAAAGCCAACGTACAAAAACGTTGGAAAAAAACACGTTTGTTAAATGAGGACCCCTGTACATTTTTTTTATTATTCGTACACTCTCTTCAGATCATTATTATCATTAGCTAATGATAATGAAAACCACGGTTATCCTCTGAACACCACTATGGATATGTATGAAATACAATAAAATATTTATTACATGTAAAGTGTTTATTTAATTACTCTATACATATCGAATACAACAAGACTAAAGCCTGCCTTTTCTCCGCCAAAAAGAGTGAGTTTCTTATGTCTCCTACTTTCCAAAATGTATTCTTATCATTGACAGACCATCTTGAACTGCTTGGACTCACGTTAACCCCAACACTGAACTTTAAGGGCTACCTTGAATCTAAGGCTAAACTGGCTAGTAAAAAGCTTGGCATCATTAATAAGGTTATGCGATACTTCTCACCGGGACAACTTCATCTGTATCAAGCACAGGTCCGATCGTGTATGGAGTACTGCTGCCACCTTTTTGATGGATCAGCCAAGTATCAGATGGAAGCTTTAGAATTAGTGGACCGGCGAGCTGTGAGGTTAATCAGTGACGATAAACTAGCTGCCGAGAAGCTACTTAGTCTCGAGCACCGCCGTAAAGTAGCATGTCTGTCTATTTTCTACAGGATTCATTTCGGGGAATGTGCGCAATAGCTTCACGACCTAATTCCACCCTCCCCATTTCACTATAGGACTAGCAGAAAGTCGGCGAATTACCACCCATTTCTCGTTGAAATGCCAAAAATCCGTACTCAGCGATATTGATCCACATTCCTGATGCGTACTGCACAAGAATGGAATTCGTTGCCGCCATCTCTGTTTCCTGAGAGCTACAATCTTGGAATTTTCAAGGCTAGAGTCAATAGATATCTTCTAGATCGACGAGCTCCATCCTCGGCCACACCGTCGCTTAACATCAGGCGACTTGGTGGTCAATCGTAGATCTATAATATAAAAAAAATATATATAGGGTGTTAATAACAATTTTAAATCAAAATTATTTTCTTTCTTCAGAGCGTGATTTTTCATTAGTCGGTTTTTAATTTTTAACCTTATTTTTTATTTAAAGTATTTTGGGGTTTTTGCAGAGCCACAACACATTTTTTTGACAAATTATGATAAGTATTCCTGATAAGCATTCCTGTTGCGTACTGCACAAGAATGAAATTCTTTGCCGCCATCTCTGTTTCCTGAGACCTACAATCTTGGAATTTTCAAGGCTAGAGTGAATAGATATCTTCTAGATCGACGAGCTTCATCCTCGGCCACACCGTCGCTTAACATCAGGCGAGTTAGTGGTCAATCATAGATCTATCTTGTATAAAAAAAAGTAGTTTAAAAATTATGAGGGAACAGATGAACATATCAGTCCTGGATTTGTCTGGCTGTATAGGCCGCGGCCTAGGGACGGCAGCGTCCCAGGGGCGGCAGATTTCAGAGGACGCCTTCTCGATTTCAGAGGATATAAGTCAAACAAGTTCACTAGTTTTCTCATGATTTTTTATACTAATACGTTAAATCCCTATAAAAACTCAATCCTACACTCATAAAATTTTTAATCCGGCACTGGGATATAGGTCTCATCCTGGTAGTCAATGAGGTGGACTTTTTGCAGTGCGCTCCCGTACTATACGTAATTAATATGATTTTGAACTAGGGTATCGATTTTCAAGATCAGTAGGGGCGGCAAAAATTTAATAGCCTACTGGCGGCAAAAGTGTAAATCCGGCACTAGAACATATACACATACCGGTCAAAAATATAACCTTCTCTTTTGCTTTGCCGTAGTCAGGTAAAAAAAAACCGAACAAGTGCGAGTCAAACTCGCCCACCGAGGGTTCCGTACAAACTAGTAGATAAAAGGGGGAAATCATATATTTTTTTATATTTTCTTTCATAAACCGAAAAATATACATCGTAAAAATATTTGATAACCTGTTTTAGCTTATGCTAATGAAGCTCTTTCATATGATACCCCACATGATACGGTTAAAGAACTTTAAAATTTGGACCCTCATTTCTCATAAAGACACATTTTTTTGTGATAAAATTAAAAATGTCCAGTTTTCGGATTTTTTTCTACATGTGTACTCTAACACAATGCTTCATGCCAAATTTCATAATTCTAGGTCAACGGGAAGTACCCCATAGGTTTTGATTCCTTTGTGAGTGTCGAAATGTGCGTTTTTTACGACATATTCGGCTGTAACTTTTTTTTATGAAAACTGAGAAATTTTATTTTTCTTTCTGCAGCAAGATACTATGGATCTGCGTATATGGTTTTAATTTCAACATGATACCTTTAACCGTTCCCGAGATAAAGGTCTTGACACCCTGACAGACGGACAGACGGACAACAAAGTGATCCTATAAGGGTTCCGTTTTTTTTCTATTGAGGTACGGAACCCTAAAAAATGGTTACCTGTAAAGTCGGTTTACGGACGATAATTTTACATGATAACGTCATAATAGATGCGTCACAAGCCGAACGCTTAGGCCGATCGTGCCTCTCTATCGCTTGTTCCGCACTCTCGCTTTCACGCTCGGCTCAGGCAGAACATGACAATGAGTCATCCTTTTTCGTGCGTGCAGCCGGCGTTCATCTATTTATAAAACGTTATCACATCAATAAATGTGACGGTGAGTGAGTGACGAATACGGCGCGTCGATATCGAGTATCGGTCGACCGGCGATGTGAAATCATCAAACAGTAACACGCTTTCAGTGGTGAAACACTCGCGTTTGTGGACGCACCAGTGATAATATTCAGTATTAACGTAAAACCTCTGAATCACTTGAGACTAAACTGTGACTATAAATGTAATTGACATCCCGCCTACTCTGGAATAGTGTTTTATGAATCAATATTTTACTAAGGCCTTAAGTTTCGATTATGCATTTTCAGAAAGGGACAGATTGATAAGGTATGTAAATAGAAAAATATGTTGCAAATTGCTGATATGATTTAGTTATTTAGCGCTTACACATTCAAATTGCAAGTAGTTAATTACAAGTAGTTACTACTTGTAATACTACTTGTAATTAATTTACTAGAGTAGTACGCCACGAATGTGTTTTTTTTTTGTTCTTATAGCCAAGTCTTGTATTTAATTATTTTAGGTGGTTATAATGTTTGCAACCATCTAATATTACTTCTTTTATCTTATATGACACTATATTTACCAATAATATCTTCAAATAAAAGTAAGTATGTCTTAAAAACTGTACGTAGGTACTACAATTTTATCTAAATAAGTACTCATTTGAAATCATTAATTAATAATTATAGCTAATTTAATTTTATAGTGTTGACTTGTAATTGAATAATTATCAATAAAATATGTCTATGTCTATGTCTAATACCTACATCGTGTTACTTATGTATTAACCTAGAATTCCATTTTTACTAATTCAAGCTACTTCTTGGGATATGTATCTAAGCAACTAGGAGTATTATTGATAATGCATGTAAGTTTAGAAAACATTAAAACCCCCGATAGGTAAGTATAAGAAACGGCTGAAACATAGCTAACAGCACTCTCTATCAAATCCTCTTTCGAACAAAAAACCTAGGTCCTTTTTCGAACAAAATCTTTAAATTGCGAGTGAATAGGTTTCTTTTAGGCAAGCGCGCTCCATCGTAGACCGTAACTGTCGCTTAATACCAGGTGAGTTGACGGTCAAGCGCAAGCCTATTTTCGAATAAAAAAAAAAAAAAAGTAGATCAAAATCGGTCCATCCGTTAAAAAGCTACGATGCCACAAATTGACACACACATACTGTGCTTCATGAGGCGTCAAGCATAGGTTTTTTGGGGATTCTATCCGGAGTTTGTAGTAACAATAAAGCAACCAACATCAACAACATAGCGCAAGTCTGAGCTAACATTGACTTCGGTTGTGAAACCAATAACCATCGTAGGCGCGCGTAGGATAAGGTAGTTTTCACCAGTTGTGACAACAATAAGCTGAAGATCGGTGTTAGCTAATATTAGAAGTTAATTTGTAGGTACAGTTCATAATGGTAAACATCAATTTATGTTTTTGTCTATAAATCTTACTATGGTGATTTGGAAATTATGAAAGCGTTATGAGTGATTAATAAAAAACCGGACAAGTGCGAGTTAGACTCGCCCACCGAGGGTTCCGTACAAAATAGTAGATAAAAGGGGGAAATCTTATTTTTTTATATGTTCCTTCTTATACCGAAAAATATACATCGTAAAAATATTTAAAATCCTGTTTTAACTTATGCTAATTAAGCTGTTTCAATTATGATACCCCACATGATACCGTTAAAGAATTTTAAAATTTAGACCCTCATTCCTTGCGTAAAGACACTATTTTTTGTGATTTAGTTAAAATGTCCAGTTTTCGGATTTTTTCCTATATGTGTACTCTAACACAATGCTTCTTGCCAAGTTTCATAGTTCTAGGTCAACGGGAAGTACCCCACAGGTTTTGATTCCCTTGTGAGTGTCGAAATGTGCGTTTTTTACGACATATTCGGTTGTAACTTTTTTTTACGAAAAGTGAGAAATTTTATTTTTCTTTCTGCAGCAAGATACTATAGATCTGCGTATATGGTTTTAATTTCAACACGATACCTTCACCGTTCCTGAGATAAAAGGTCTTGACACCCGGACGGACGGACAGACAGACAGACAGATGGACAGACGGACAACAAAGTTATCCTATAAGGGTTCCGTTTTTTTCTTTTGAGGTACGAAACCCTAAACATGAAATGTGGATTTTCAGAACATGACCACAATCCCCGAGGAGTCAAAGTGTATGGTAGTGTGTAAAGATGGCCCCGTGCGTGGATACATCGAG
Source organism: Lycia hirtaria (assembly GCA_947563715.1). Taxonomy (NCBI): domain Eukaryota; kingdom Metazoa; phylum Arthropoda; class Insecta; order Lepidoptera; family Geometridae; genus Lycia; species Lycia hirtaria. The sequence continues at coordinate 4,159,776 of OX387379.1, forward strand.
CAGACTGAGAAGAGCACTTGTTACAAGTTCAAGAGCATCCCGTACGCGACTCCGCCGCTGGGACGGTTGAGATTCTTGGTAACTATTATATTCGTTTTTAAATTGAATTTATATTTTTAACCGACTGAAAAATATGGAATTATCAATTCAGTTGTATTTTTTTATGTTTATAACCTCACAACTCTGCCATTTATCAGCCGATTTGTATCAAAATTGATTGAATGATTTAGTTTTTAAAACAAAAACGCTTGAAAATATATGTTAAAATTATGTTATCTAAGTAAACGAAATTGCGTATTTTGAAATCGGTTGTTTCAAATACTTAAACTCTAATAATTATTAATGAAGAGAGAACGTTTTTGGATTATTTTAACATCTACGAGCATCTATATGTAGTGGGGCAGAATTAAAAAAAAACCGGACAAGTGCGAGTCAGACTCCGTACAAACTAGTAGATAAAAGGGGGAAATCATTTTTTTTTTTATATTTTCCTTCATAAACCGAAAAATGTACATCGTAAAAATATGTAAAAACCTGAAGTTTTAGCTTGTGCTAATTAAGCTCTTTCATATGATACCCCACATGATACGGTTACAGCGCTTTAAAATTTGGACCCTCCTTCCTTGTTTAAAGACCCTATTTTTTGTGATAAAATTAAAAATGACCAGTTTTCGGATTTTTTGCTATATGTCTACTCTAAAACAATTATTCTTGCCGAATTTCATTGTTCTAGGTCAACTGGAAGTACCCCATAGGTTTTGATTCCCTTGTGAGTGTCGAAATGTGCGTTTTTACGATATATTCGGCTGTAACTTTTTTTACGAAAACTTAGAAACATTAGTTTTCTTTCTGCAACAAGATACTATGGATCTGCGTAGGTTTTAATTGCAACTCGATACCTTCACGCATTCCCGAGATAAAGGTCTTGACACCCGACGGACGGACAGACGGACAGACGGTCAACAAAGTGATCCTATAAGGGTTCCGTTTTTTCCTTTTGAGGTACGGAACCCTAAAAATATTGATATACACCAGAGTATCCTCAATATATCAGAAGAAGACAAGTAAAAAGAAATTGGCGTCAGATACTACAGAAATAATCAGCATTTATCTTCTACGACAATCAGGACTAATTTAATCAAAACAATTATAATACTAGAAAATTTATTGAATCAGGCGTTACTTTGCGGAAATTCATATTCAAATACTTAAATCTAACTTATATATCTAGTGTGTTTCCGCTTCTTCAAGCTGGTACTCTTATGTTTCGGTGTCTTCTAGCTGGTACTCTTGACGGTTTCGATGTCTTCAAGCTGGTACTCTCAAGCCGTCAAGAGTACCAGCTAGAAGACACCGAAGCAGAAGAGTACCAGCTTGAAGACTTCGAAGTAGGCAAGAGTACCAGTTTGCAGACCTCGAAGCGGAAACACACTAGATATATAAGGTATTTGAATTATATTACTGACTGTTTAGAATTAGAATTTAAAAATGAACGAGGATTTGCTTTATTTCAGCCACCTACGCCATTTAAGGCGTGGACTGAAGTTAAGGACTGCACGAAAGCCGCACCTTCTCCCTTTCATTTTGATACCAAGGAACCGGGATATGAATTTTATTTACGGGTGGGTTCTGAAGATTGCCTATATATTGAGATTTCTACACCCAGCTTACAACCTGACAAACCTTTACCTGTCATGTTCTGGATCGGATGTTATGCATATGCATATACCATGGACTTTCTTCAAGAGGCAACTTTACTTACTGCTGAAAATGTCATACTTGTGCGATGCGGATTTCGTTTAGGCCCTTTTGGATTCCTTTCTATAAATGAATTTACGGCACCTGGCAACTGCGGATTGAAAGATATTGTGATGGCCCTGCAGTGGGTACAGAGGAACATCAGCTGTTTCGGAGGAGACCCGAACAACGTCACAATATTCGGCAGCAGCACAGGAGGAGCTATCGTGCATCTGATGATGCTCTCACCGATGGCAGCTGGACTGTTCCATAAAGCCATCATTCAAAGCGCGAGTGCTCTCAACAACTGGTCACTGAGCAAGAACCCTTCACAACCTGTCATAGAACTAGGAGAAATGTTGGGTATAAATAATAATAAACAGAAATCTGAGATTGTTGAAGAATTAAGGAACAAACCGGCAGATGTCATTATGGAATGTTTCAAAAATATGATTGCAAAAACCGAAATCAATGAATCAAAAGACATTATTGATGCTATATTCAAACCCTGTATTGAAATAGAGTTTGAAGGCCAATCATCATTCTTACCGCGAAGCCCAATATCTCTTCTAAAAACTGGAAATTTTAACAAGGTACCATTTATCATTGGAAGCAATAATATAGAAGCTGCAGTTTTGCAATATACTAAATCAGACTTTTACGATTATTTTGAGAAATACAATCAAAATAAAGATCTTCTGGTGCCTAGATTCTTATCATGGGAGCCAATTTTATGCAGAACCATAGCAGATGAACTTTTAAAATTTTATTTGGGAGGTGATACGCAACTTAGACAAGACACAAAAACACAATACATACAATATATCACTGATTATTATTTCTTGTACTATGTGAACTGCACTCTTAGATTGCACATACAATATGCACCGGAATGCCCAGTATACTATTATATCCTAAACTATGCTGGAGAATGGACCGTTCCACCGGAGCTTAATTTCGTGAATTCTTCGGGTCACGGCGCTGAAATTCCGTACTTATTTGAGATCAAGTTCCCTGAACAGCCAGTCTGCAAAGGAAGTAGAGATTCGGTGATTACTAGAGCCAGAATAGTAAAGATGTGGACAAATTTTGCCAAATATGGGTTGGTATTTATTGACATTGCTAAACCCTATTGCCTTGCCTATTACTATAAAAAATATTTAACATTGAAATAAATGTATAATTTCAGGAACCCTACCCCGGATGAGGAGGATCCGTTGCTACAAATCAAGTGGGAGCCGGTGGAGAACCAGGATAAACTGAACTACCTCAGCATCGGCGCGGAACTGACAAAGGGAATGAACCCCTTCAAAGAGAGGATGTCGTTTTGGGACGACCTGCACAAAAAACACATATCCCTTAGAGCTTTTGCATATCTCAATGATATAGGCGTTTCTTGCTAAAGTCAAACATTATAGCAAAATTTGTATCTAGATATTTATATTAAGTTTAAATTAAATTATTATAAATTATCTATATCAAATGTTATGTGATTTCTAATAGTGAAGTTTATCAATATATAAAAGAAAACCAATCGTAAACCTTTAACATAATAAATCTTGACTTCAGAAACATAGAGTCAGATGTCTCTCTCAAAAATCGGACATTATAATTAAACGACATTTTATCAAAATGAAGATATATTCAAATTCAAATTCAAAATAATTTTATTTCCTTAATAACTATTATAGCTTAATGTAGTTACCATTGGACCTCAAACTCGGCAATGCCTGTATCTTGAGGGCCAGTGCTGTGTTACCGAGAAGGATTGCCGCGCGCGTTACATTCACAATATTTATAATATATATATTTAAATAATAATGAAGTCATACTTATTAGTCTTATTACTAAATAGCGAAAGTATGCAAAACTGACAATAAATATTACATCTAGGTAAAATGAACGCAATTGGAGCCAATGTTGAGTGTAGTTAACCGATGGTAGCTAAAATATTATTACCTGTAATGACCTGTATATTATCTGATATTGGTATCTCGCGCGATAATGTAGAAAATAACTAAATAAACAAATATTTATATGGCCAGCGTGTAAACAACATTTTCTTTAAGCGTAACCGTTCAACGAAACGCAAAGATTAACACGTAATCAGATTTAAAGCACTCACTTCACAAATACTGATAAAAATAAATACCAGAATTATGACTGTACCACGCTGATAGGTATTGTTAAGAGCCAACGATACACATCCGGCGGGAAATTCAAATTTCAATCAATTTTTGTGGCCTTGTACCCAGCTCGGTTAAGAGAACTGTTAACATGGTGTTTGGTTAGATGATGTATATAAATTTTGAACGTGTACTCAAATATACGACTAAAACACCACGGACTAAGTTTTTTTTAAACTCCAAATCTCTTCAGTTGTTCATCACCCTCTTAACGACTTGTTTGGCTCCTATATTGGGTACAAAGACTCAACTAGCTGCCTATATGATGTGTTTTCTCTTGAAGGTGCGATGGTATTTCACACCAGGACTATAATTACTCACATATTGTACCAAACATAAGTTCGGTTGTGGTTGTTTTTTTTTTACATTTTTGAGATGGATCGGTCAAGTGCCAGTTCAAGGCATTCAAATAAAACAAAGTGGCAATAAGCTAACAATAAATAATTATCTTGCTTGTACTAGAAAGCTTGAGACATCGATATTTTCCTAATTTATAATTTTTACTAAGACTACATACGGTTTATGAACCTAAATAACTATTAGTGTGAGAATTTATGTATATTTTTTTACTACTTCATGTAGCCTAAGAGTTTTCTAAATTTAATTAATTGATTTCTTAATTATTAGATCTAGAAACATGTGATTAACCATATCAAAAAAATGAAAATTATTTGGATCATTCTGAAATTAAAATTTTCTAGATATAACGACAAATATTTAAAACACTTAAGTAGTTATAGTACAGAGGTTTAGACCTTCTTGCAATGTAGTCTAATCAAACAATACTCGCTAAATAGTTTTTTTACAGCATTAGCTAAGGAACTCTACCATATTCGATATGCTCTACCATATACCTACCACATTAAAAACACTACCAAATTAAATTGAGAACCTCCTCCTTTTCTGAATTCAGTTAATTAGATTACACATAATTCAGTATGCTTATCATTAGATTTTTATTATTTATATATTTATTTTTATTAGGTTTTTTCGTACAAGTAGATATGAAATTGTATTAAAATCTAACCAAATATTAGAGTCAAAGCACTAACATACATAGTTGCTGCTGTCAAATTATGTTCGTGCATATTTGATTAACACTGTCACCAGTTGTAGAATGTTTGTAGTATTAATGAGTACCTAGTATGTACTAAGTACTTGACGTTTCAAGGATATGGAGTCGTACCGCGGCGCAGCCGTTTCGAAGAGTCGACACTTGTAACATAAGGGGCAGACATTGTAGGTCCTTAAAAGTACATAATAATAGGACACTCGCTTCAAATTGAGGTGTCAATTGTCACATGTACGAGAAAAATCTGTGCAGTCGTAAGAAAAAAGTTTGCAAAAAAGTTCCGTGAGTCAAGGTCGAGTCAAGTTCGCCGTTATATGTATTTATAGATATACTTACTAGTTGTGCCTAGTGTAGTGGTTTAACCTACGCAGTGATAAAAAAAACGGTGATGAAATGCATAATGTCCATCGTCAGGTTCACAGGTATTTCTGTACCAAATTTCATTGAGATCGATAAATGTCGAACTCCCTTGATCGTGAAAAGGAGGGATAGACTGAAAGAGAAGTAAAATATGAAGTAATCAAAGAACAATCGTTCAATATAGATTATTGAAACTCCATTGGCAACTCAGTAATTTCTTATTTGCCTACTCTACCTAGAAACCTAATAAATAGGATGGCCAATATGTAAAGGCGTCACCGGACGGCGCGGCGGGTCTACAAACAGTCATGTACGCTATTAGACTGTTAACGTACGCGTTCCAATACCAAATGTTGCAAATTAAATTCAATAATATATTATGTGATTGTGAGGCAAGTGTAACACTGCCTCACAATCACCGTTTGGAAATACGCTATTTTGATATACAACCTGTCTAATAAGGTAAGTAATTTAATATAGCAAAACCAAACAGCTTATACTAGCTTACGTACTTTTGTGCTACGTCATGAAAACACCGCGCTCAAGAAGTGCGGGCTGAGGTAGCGTAAATTACCTAAAGTTATGGGGACGCCTCACCTTAAATAAATATTTAATTATGTCGTTCCTAATTACCAGATATCGTTCCGATTTCCCCCTTGGACTGATCTCAATTACCCCATATGGGTTCGGGTAATTACAGTGTTTTTTATATTCTTTCAAATATTTAGTATAAAGTATTGTTTACATCACTATACTAATACACTAATTAACAAGAGAGAGCTTACACGAGCGAAACGTTGCTATTCCAGGCAACCTTGTGATGGAGATTCCAAACGACAGAAATTATTGACGGGGCGCGGGGTGTGCAACAAAGAAAGAAAAAGAAAGAAAGAGAAAAATAATATAAATAAATAAATACCTAATAATAATTAGACAATAAATAAAACTTTCAACTCGAAAAGGTGAAATCAGTGTTTAAAGTAATTATCATTGAAAGTTTTTAGATCATATCAAAAACTTTCAATGTTAATTACTAGTAAGGGGTAGGTTCCTGGTAGTTACAACGGAACCCGAAAAATATGAAATATAACCCACCATTAAAATATAACCTATTCACTTGTGTTTTGAAAGCACCCAAGCTAGAGGCTATCTATAAAACCCACTCCGGGAGTGTATTCCATTATTAGAAGGTCATTAAAATTGGCTGCTATCAGTATAACTCAGTAGATACTGTGATATACGTAATATGTGAATGTACTGGACCCAAAATTCTTCGTTCGAATTTTTGGAAAACCCAACATAAAACGATGTCGCGCTTTCGTGTTTCTAACCAACTGATAGAAGAATGGGCAATATAGCCCTGCACTATATTGCCCATTCTTCTATCATGTTTCTTCGATGCACACTAACCACTACCTAAAAAAAATTATTCTATTGAAAACCGACAGACTAGCAACTCTGAAATGATCTATATAAGCAAAGTTTACAAGAGAAAAAAAAATGAATTTGAGAGTTTTTTCGATGTACGACACTAAAAATTGATTAGATATTCAATGCTAACTATATACTAACTTTTCGTTATTGACTTTACACATATGACCGCCTCTATTTGCAGATTTTGTCAATAATAAATCTGATACTAAATTTATCAGACTGGATATACCTATAGGCACAGAATACATTTATAGTATTTGGATAGTCTTTAGACCTTTATCGATATGGGGTAATCGATATGCTTTTTGTGTAGTAGTTTAGTTAGTTGAGTCTGTGTATTGTTTTGTTGTAGTTAATAAAGGCACTTGCCCGTAAAAAAAGAAAAAGAAAAAAAAATTGTATGTTATAATTAGTATTACGCAACACCACGTAAACTTTTTTTGTAAAATAAAGTTAAGGTGGTATCGCGTAATGTAACCTAAAAGCATTCACGAAAACCTTACAAGGGTTTCTTATTGTAGGTATGTCTGGTATGTATGGTCTATGGGCCTCGAAAATTACCTTTTATTTTCAGAAAATGGCCACAATCCCCGAGGAGTCAAAGTGTATCGTGGAGTGTAAAGATGGTCCCGTGCGTGGATACATCGAGCAGACTGAGAAGAACACTCGGTACAAGTTCAAGAGCATCCCGTACGCGACTCCGCCGCTGGGACGGTTGAGATTTATGGTAACTATCTATATTATATTTTACTACTTAATCAACCGACTTCAAAAAAGGAGGAGGTTCTCAATTCGACTGTATTTTTTAATGTTTGTTACCTCAGAACTTCGACTGGGTGAACCGACTTTGATGATTATTTTTTTATTTGAAAGCACCAGCTTTCAAATAAAAAAATAATCATCAAATATTAACTGAAATTATTATTTTAAGTTTTTAAGGTTATTCATGTAAGTTATTAAATGACATCTGAATCTTAAACCTGTTTTAATTTAATTCAACCAATTATTCTACTGCTAAGAAAAGTTATTTGTGTATACTATACAGTACTATACACCTATGTCGCAGTGTACTGCCGTACTGCCGTACTGTCTATTAACCGTTCAATTAACAGCTGAGCCTTTTTGTTAAGCGGCACCAATAATCTAGCTTCCTGAATGATATTCAGTCATTCGATCAAACATGTAGGCAAGTGACCGATAACGTTTAACTACATGCCTAGTCACTTACATTTAGCTTAATTTCTACCACCCTACTCACATGCTATCAATATCGGTACGTCATAACAAAGCTTATGTGACCATGAGTTCTGTACAGCGAAGGACCGCCTGGGATTATTACTGGATGAGGAATAGGATCTTGTAACGAAGTGGGCACCAAACAAAACTTATTAGCGTTGAAAAATTAAAGATAAATCAATTAACACAGTAAAAGTACTTAGTAGTTATAAAAATGGCGTCTACAAGTACCTTTCCGGGCTAGCGCCACTGATGTTACAGTTGTCCATAGGCGATGGTTATTTATCGCTTACTATCAGGCCAGTCGTCTGCCTTTTGCTGCTCTTTTTATTATAAACAAGTAAAATAGAATTAAAATAATTATTTAGTGAATAAATTTATAAGTGTTGTTCAAAGATATAGAAAAACCAGTAGTTTTCCAAGTTTCTAATGTACACTCGGCATTTATATCAAATTTCCTACGTAGTAGGTAGTACTTAAGGCCATCCATAAAGTATTACCTACTTTTGAAACGAAATGTTTTTCCAACACCATGGATATCCTATTGTAATAATGGCATAAACATTAACCAGCCATTTCATTAAATGTTGTATACACACTATGGCTGTATATAATTCAGGAAGCTAGTTGAACGGCGACTTTTAATATTTAAAGGGTCGGCTGTTAATTGAACGGCTAATGAAGCTAGTTCTTCGATGCACACTAACCACTACCTAAAAAAAATTATTCAATTGAAAACCGCCAGACCAGCAACTCTGAAATGATCTATATAAGCAAAGTTAACAAGAGATAAAAAAATGAATTTGAGAGTTTTTTCGATGTACGACACTAAGGAAGCTAGTTGAACGGCACCTTTTAGTATTTAAAGGGTCGGCTGTTAATTGAACGGCTAATGAAGCTAGTTCGCTGCGGTATATGTATTCTGATTTGCCGTGAAGAAAGCGAGACAAAAGTCACAAAATCCCAAGTTGGCTCACCGCGACTTTCGTCTCACTGTAATATTTGACGACAAACGGCCAAACTCACACAAACACGCCGATGTTCAAAGTGTACAATGTGTATTTAGCCTTAGATAGCGCCTTACATACACATATTACGTACATCACAGTATCTACTGAGTTATACTGATAGCAGCCAGTTGTCATGACCGCTCGTGAACGATTTTACCTTACATTAAAAAGTAAAGTCTAAAGTGTTTTTCTAAGGTTTCGATTACGCCTTAGATACTATTTTCATGTACAAACAGTCTACTAAGAACTTTACATTATATTGAAACTGAAAATATAAGGGATACGTGTTAATTAGTGACGTGTTCTATGAGTATAGTAATAATTCTGACATTGACATACTGATGTGGCGCCTTCATCTTTTTTGTACCTATAAAAGGTAAATATCGATTTTATTTCTCATATCATACTCGGAAAGTAAAGTATAAAGTACTCCTCGTCCCCACAGTAATGTCAAAACAGGATATTTATTTCGACGATACGATAAACGATTTTTCCCGGCTGTCAAATAAAAAAAACCATCCTGTTTTGACATTTCTTCTTTTTTGTATTGGACGCCGCTATTAGCGATTTGGCAGTATCAAGTATTGAAATATTTTCATGTTTCCTGAATAATACAAGTTATATAGTGTTCTAATGTAATTATTTCTATTCTATTTATCTATCTATTTAATTTTACTATCTATTTTAATTTCAACACGATACCTTCACGAGTTCCTCGAATTGCAGACCTCCTGCTTTTTGGAAGTGGGTTAAAAAGGCAGGAAAGCGGCAATTCGATCTTCAGTTGTTTTATCGAGTTCTATTTACTTATTTACAAAATAATAAGTCACACATAATATCGTCGTTGCAACTTTAAAATCTCCTATGTGTAATATTCTTATAATCACACGGGTGTTTGTGGATTCGATAACCACTTTAAAATAAAATTTAATACGTAATATAAAAAATATTATATTAGTGAAAATATCACGTAAGAGATTTTATATTTTGTGAGATGCAACGTCGATATGGTCCTTGGCACTGAAACGTGGTCACTTACTATGAGCCTTATAAGGAAGCTCAAAGTTACGCAACGAGCTATGGAGAGGGCTATGCTCGGAGTCTCTCTGCGAGTTCTATCAGAAACGAAGAGATCCGTAGACTTACAAAAGTCACCGACTTAGCACAGCGAATTGGCAAGTTGAAGTGGCAGTGGACAGGACACATATCCCGTAGGACTGACGGCCGATGGGGCCGAAAAGTTCTCGAGAAAGAGTTCTTGAGGCTGGGATGATGATGAATACAAGTATAAGATATTTGTATATGACTTTTTGTCTATACTTAGCTGTGATAGTTTTCCTTTTTACATCGTTATACATGCACCATGAACTTTTTGACATACCCAACTCAACACCAACCATTTAGCTAGCAGGTGGTCCCTTGATTCTAACAAAAATTACACAAGTCAATAAAAAAAACTTTTTTGTGTCTGTTATTTAATGACTGGTTTCTGATTTTTTACAGCGAAAAATAACCAAGAACTTGATTTATAAATAAAAAGTTTGCTTTTGTACTTTATACGCTGATTAATAAAAATATACGATTTTTGCCAAATGCTTAGGGACTACCACTATTTATAAGCAAGAGAGAGGGGTACGGGGGGATATCGGGTATGGACCGGGAAGCGGCAACGCAGTTATATAGTGGGCGCAGTGCGCACGCATTTTTTAGAAAAACTAAGTGTTTTGTTTGTCTGAGAGTATAAATATTCTTCAAAAATGTGTAAAAATTACGTGGACTCTTATGTCTGTCCCTGAAACTACATATGTGACATCCTCACTTAGATCAATTTAAAGACAACTTGGGAGCATTTTCAGAGGAGCAAGGGGAGCGCTTTCATCGAGATGTGATGGATTTCGAGCAACGATATCAAGGACAATACAATGAAAACATGATGGGAGATTACATTTGGGGGTTGATTCGGGAAAGTTCTTCTAAAAGAAATACTAAAAATATTCATTATTAACAGTTAATAATTATTTTCTTGTATATATAAATTTGTTTTAACTGTCTCTAGTGTATAAAAGTGAAGTAAATAAATTATTGTTCTCTTTTTATATATAACTGAAGGAGATAAAAGCTAGTGATTTTCTTTAAAATTTGAAATTTCATTCATATAGCTACAAAAGCAAACTTTATGAGATAAAAATATTATTTATTTTATTAATTGGGTATAGGAAACCAAAATCGGGTACACAGAACCAAATTCGTGTTGACTTGTGTTATCATTTTAAAGCTTAAAGCTTTTATTTTTGTAAATGAAAATTTAAAAATAGCCTTTGAACACCCTAATATTTTTAGGTTTCGTATTCAACGATATCCCACACGATGGGATATGTGAGAAAAAATAATTCACTTTACGTGTAAAGGAGGTACCCCAAAAAAATATGTATGCTCAGCTCATACCGAATTATAGCATTCTAGTACTTAAGTCTTTGAAATAAACTGCAGACAGACAGACGAACATTGCAAAACTATAAGAGTTCCTATTTGATTTCGGAACCCTAAAAACGGTCGTTCTTTTGATATGTGTAGGTTTTTGGAGTGATTTTGTTTTTATTTTCATTTTCATTGCGAATGAAATGAACAAGTATAATGATGGAAACTACAAATTATTATTATTATTATTATTTGAATTTATTTCGTATCTGTACCTAAAGGTTTACGACAATATACATTTCTGTCTATGTTTATGTCTAAAATATTTCTTTTCGAGAAAACTTTTATTCCAAACTGCCAATTAATTTGTCAATTTTTATTTTTAATTTAATGTGTTATACTAATGTGTTACTATCTTTTGTATGTTTTTGTCACAATAAAATACATGTCTATGTCTATAATTTTTTTTTGGGTACAAAGTAATAAAGAGGGTAGGTACCAGCATAGTTTCTATTGCTATAGCAACTAAGTTTTCAATTACGTTTTATTGATAAAATTTAATGCAAAATACAAAAGATAGTATTAAGACACGTGTTACTTTGGAAAGACAAATAGTATTGTAATCAATGTTATAACATGTCTGAAGCTAGTATCTAAATGTTTCAGGTATGGAGGCAATGGAGGAAGATAACGAATATAACCCTACTGGGGAGACGAAGGGAAAGAAAATTCAAAATGGAGAGTTCATGGATGTGACCCTAAGAGGTGGGTCACAGGTGGAAACCTTATATGAATTGGCAAGGTTAAGAAACGGAAGCGAGCTTGACAACTTGGAAAAAGATGATTCTGACAAAGACGAGCATGAACTATACTTGTGGCCAAGAAATGCGCGAGATAATTTAAAGAAAATTCAAACTGAAGGTCAACGGTCAACGTGCTCGAATACATGGAAGCAACACTATTCAACGTCAACGAACGATGAAGATAACCCACATTTATCGAATATATTTGATGGTACTAGGAAAAGAAGATACATCAGGAGTCCATCATCGGAATCTGAAGTTGAATTGTCGTCTGTGAAAAAAGTAAGATTTTGAGTTAATGGATTCATTTTTATCTATTATGGTGAAGTTTACGACATCGGAAAAGCCTAAAAGTTATTTTATCTCGTGTCTTCTTGAATCCATCGCTACGCTCAGGATTCTACACTAGAACCACTAGGATTACACTAGGTGTTGAATCCATCGCTACGCTCAGGATTCTACACTAGAACCACTAGAACCATTAGGATTCTACACTAGAACCGCTAGGATTCTAGGTTCGAACCACTCGCTGCGCTCGTGGTTCGAACCTAGAATCCTTCGCTTGCTCTGGATTCAACTGTCAGACACTTGACGCTAAAATACAACTTTCCAGCCTAGTACAATAAATAACTATTAATACAAGCGTGGTTCCAGAGTTTCTATCTCTGTCGAAAAATCAAACTATTCTGATTTGGACCACGAAAAAGAGTGCAGTTCGTTTACTACTCTTTACTGAAATTAAGCAGGGTTGCAAAAACATACACATTACATTACAGTTACATGATCAGAATGGAAAAGAAAATTATTAGATTACTTCACGTTTTGGGAGGATTCTGGGATTCTGCAGAAATCCTAACTGAAATCTTAGATAAGAAAATAAAATATGACAAGTCATTATAGCATTATTACTATGCAAGGCCGTAGGCGGGGGTGGAAATATCAATTCCTGGCTACGGGCTTGTTACTACGCATGCAAATCACCGGAAAACAGGTGGTTATAGTTGATCTACAGACAGACACTTAAAAAAGCAGACAGGTACTCAAATATTTTAAGCCTGTTAGCATTATGGCAAGTAGAGAAAATCAGAATACGTCGGCATAGCGGAAAGGGAGATTTGAACACAACATAAATCGCGCAAATAATTAGTATAAAATTACTCCCACGAGCAGGTGCTACCATTTTGATGTAGTTGGTCACCTTGTTTCTAGATGCAACAAAATAAATTGACGTCTTTAAGAAAGTGGTATAACCATACGCTTAAAAAAATAATGAGAAATCGATGTAATGATTTGGTGTGAATGCAATCAATTGTGAATTTACCGGCAAGTTCTGAGGATTTAGCAGCACCCTAACCTGACACATTTGTTAGATTTTAATGTTTCATGACTTTCAGGAAATGGTCACAATCCCCGAGGAGTCAAAGTGTATCGTGGAGTGTAAAGATGGTCCCGTGTGTGGATACATCGAGCAGACTGAGAAGGGCACTTGTTACAAGTTCAAGAGCATCCCGTACGCGACTCCGCCGCTGGGACGGTTGAGATTTATGGTAACTATAACTAATAGGTACTCGTATCGATTATTTTTATTAGGGTATGAGAACAACAGGATGCTATGACTCAGACACTGTTGTCTGTCTGCAGCAGAGACAGTAAAAACTTAGCAAGTTTTTTTTTTATAGAAGATAGATCTACGATTGACCACCAACTCTTCTGATGTTAAGCGACGGTGTGGCCGAACACACCTAACTAGCACTGTGGGCTAACTTAATAAGTTGCGCTACTTGCGTACAGATTTCGCGTATACTAATCTTGAAGGAACTTATACAGTTTTTACAACTTTGTAGGTTTTTTGTCGCCGGCGATTTGTGATAAGTGGGATATTACTCCCAAAAAATAGGGGAATTTTGCTAGGACGCCATTTCACTGACCAATTACGATAATATTTGCTAGAAACGTTTGGTGGTATACTTACATAAAATTTTCAAATATAAGTAAAATCGATTATAATGTTGTGGAGACAAATTGTCATGAGGTCTCAGTTAAAAAGAGAAATTTCCTACGACCACAGAATTCGAAGCTCTATTACATAGTAAAGGGTCGCAAACAAAAAAGGTTAGGAAACGCTTTAATTCCACTTTCATCGTGCGGACTGCTAGATTGTGGAATACGCTTCCTGAGTGGATCTTTCCCGATGTATATATTCTGGGTGTCTTTACATCGCGAGTGAATTGGTTTTTTTAGGCAAGCGCGCTCCATCGTAGACCTCAACGTCGCTTAACATCAGACAAGTTAGCGGTCAAGCGCAAACTTATTACTACAAAAAAAAAACCTTACAATAAAATGGTAGAATAAAATATTTTAAATGAAAGAATATTTTTTGAGGTACATTATGTGAGATAAAAAGTACATAAAGATTTACACATAAAGTAAGATCATAATATCCTACAGACAAGCACACTCATACTTACATACATCCAAAAACTAATCTTATTATGTATTTCAATCTGTTTTATTCCAGCCACCAACGCCATTCAAATCATGGACTGAGATCAAGGATTGCACGAAAGATGCACCGTCACCACTTCAACTTGAATTTATTAATATTAAAAATGAAGGTATCAATTTGTTCAAAACAAGAGGTTCTGAAGATTGTCTATTTATTGAGATTTCTACACCCAGCTTACAACCGGACAAACCTTTGCCTGTCATGTTTTGGATAGAGTCTTACGCTTTTGTTTTTGCTTTGGACTTTATTCACGAAACAACTTTACTTACCGCTGAAAATGTCATATACGTTAGATGCGGGTTTCGTATGGGCCCTTTTGGATTCCTTTCTATAAATGACATCACGGCACCTGGCAACTGCGGGTTGAAAGACATTGTGATGGCCCTGCAGTGGGTCCAGAGGAACATCAGCTGTTTCGGAGGAGACCCGAACAACGTCACGATATTTGGCAGCAGCGCAGGAGGAGCCATCGTGCATCTGATGATGCTCTCACCGATGGCAGCTGGACTGTTCCATAAAGCCATCATTCAAAGCGCGAGTGCTCTCAACAACTGGTCACTGACCAAGAACCCTTCACAACGTGTTATTGATTTAGGAAAAATATTGGGCATAAAGAATACTAGACAAAAAACTGAGATTGTTGAGCAATTAAGGTACACACCAGCGGAAGATATTATAGAAGGTTTAAAAAGTATGATAGAAAAATTCGAACCTTTTGAACCGAAAAACATCTTCGATTGCATTTTTAAACCTTGTATTGAAATAGAATACGAAGGCCAGCCATCATTCTTAACGAAAAGCCCAATTTCTCTTCTGAAATCAGGAAATTTTAACAAGGTTCCATTAATCATTGGAAGCAATAATATGGAAGCCGCAATTTTACAACATATGCAAAAAGATTTTTATGATAGATTTGAGGAATACAACCAAAATAAGGATCTGCTAGTTCCTAGGTTCTTATCAGGGGACCCAAATTTATGTAGAACAATAGGTGACCAACTTTTAAAATTTTATTTGGGAGGTGATGGACAACTCAGACAGGACACTAAAACACAATACCTACAGTTGATCACCGATTATTATTTTACATACTATGTGAACAAAACTCTTAGATTACATAAACAAATTGCGCCGGAATATCCTATTTATTACTATGTACTGGAGTATGGGGGTGAATGGGATGTACCACCGGCATTTAATTTTCTAAATTCGTCGGGTCACGCCGCTGAAATTCCCTTTCTATTTGGAATTAAATTACCCGAACAGCCAATCTGTAAAGGAAGTGAAGTTTCAGTAATTACTAGAGCTAGAATAGTGAAGATGTGGACTAATTTTGCTAAATACGGGTTGGTATTTTTTGGATATAATTAAAAACTTAATATACTTCTATTAAAAAATGAGTGTTGGACGACCAGCCACAAGGTGGACGACCTCATACAAATTGCCACTTGTACCACACTGTTGTAGCTTGCTGTCACGTGCTTGGTTGGATGAAGCCAACCTATCTTTTTGGAAATCCATGGCGGAGGCCTATACCAAACAGTGAACTTCTTGTCGCTGAGATGATGATGCTGATGAAGATCTATTAAAAACAATAAGTATTGAAGTAGTTTTGTAATTTCAGGAACCCTACCCCGAATGAGGAGGATCCGTTGCTGCAAATCAAGTGGGAGCCGGTGGAGAGCCAGGATAAACTGAACTACCTCAACATCGATGCGGAACTGACGAAGGGAACGAACCCCTTTAAAGAGAGGATGTTGTTTTGGGACGACCTGCACAAAGAACACGAATTTCTCAGAACTTTAGTTTACTTTAATGATTTAGGCATTCCTTAGTAGTAGTCTCAAACATAATAGCAAAATTTTTCTTTTAACAAATAATGAAATACAAATAATACTTAGACATACAACTATTTTATTATTACCAGAAGCATACAGTAGCTTTCTTTTCATGTGTTGCCTGCGCAAAATCCTGGACACCACATGGAAAAACAAGATCACAAACGAAGAAATTCTAGAAAGAGCCCAGTTGCCTAGTTTCACTGCGCTGTTAAAACAGCATCGTCTGCGTTGGCTGGGTCATGTGCATCGCATGGACTCTTCTCGTCTTCCTAGGCAAATCATATTTGGTAAGGTAGCAATAGCAAAAAGGAGTGTTGGTCGGCCTATACTTCGATTCAAGGACTGCATCAAGCGTGATCTAGCTTCATTCAACATCGAGCACGGCGAATGGGAGAATATCGCAGAGAACAGGATCCAGTGGAGAAATCGTATTCGAGAAGGTTTACAAACGTATGACAGGGCTTGGTTTGATGACCTTGCTGTATAAAAAGCGAGAAGGTCGCTGTAAAAAGGTGCAAGGTTTTGTGTTGCTTGCGTGCCGTCTTCCGTCGCACGCAACTCACAACACAATGCCTGCTCACGGTGTGAACGATTATGCCGTTCTGGTATCGGGTTATTTAGTCACCAGAAAAGGTGCCACCTCCCCCAAGACACTACTTAAATCGTCTGCAATAGACGTAAAGGTCATATGATTATGATGATGACAGTAGCATATAAACTTTAACACAAACATTTTAACCAAAAATAGTTCTTCAACATGTCTTTTATTACTGTTATCTACATAATATAATTTTATTATCTGTGCCCCGCGATTCCACCCGCACTATAATGACGATGATAAAATAGCCTATGTCCGTCCCCAAATTCTCAGCTATCTCTGTACTAAATTTCATAATGTGTTCAGCCGTTTGGTCCTGAAAAGGTAACAATCAGAGAAACAGACAAACAGAGTTACTTTCGCCAGGAACAGGATAATAGAAAAGTAAGGTTTCATATGGGTAGGATACATAATATACATTGATTGTAGTCCATGCACAGAAATTTTTTGCATTGCAGAACCCAAAACAGGATGCAGAAGACCGTATAATAAAAGATACTCTTTGGAGAATACATTGGCAGTGCGGCTATTTTTGCTTTGCGAATGTTTCATCTCAGCCATAAGAAGTCCACTGTTGGACATAGGCCTCCCCCATGGATTTCCAAAAAGACCGATTGGAAGCGGCTTGCATCCAGCGTCTTCCCGCCACTTGTATGAGGTCGTCTGTCCATCTCGTGGCTGGTCTTCCTACGCTGCGCTTGCCGGTACGTGGTCTCCACTCGAGAACCTTTCGGCCCCATCGGCCATCAGTTCTGCGTGCTATGTGCCCTGCCCACTGCCACTTCAACTTGCTAATCCGCTGTGCTATATCGGTGACTTTTGTACGTCTACGTATCTCTTCATTTCTGATTCGATCTCGTAGAGAGACTCCGAGCATAGCCCTCTCCATAGCTCGTTGCGTGACCTTGAGCTTCCTTATAAGGCCCATAGTTAGGGACCACGTTTCAGTGCCGTATGTCATCACTGGTAACACACACTGGTTGTAAACTTTCGACTTGAGGGACTGGGGAATATTGGACGAGAAGACGCTTTTAAGTTTCCCGAACGCTGCCCAGCCGAGTTGGATACGACGATTGACCTCCCTCGTAAAGTTGGACCTGCCTAATCGGACCGTGGCTTGGAAGCGAGATGGCTCAGAAGCGAGATGGGTCTGTAGTTCTTCAGCAAAGTGTTGTCTCCTTTTTTGAAGAACAGCGCCACCACGCTTCTGTTCCATGCTTCTGGCGTTGTACCTTCAAGCACGACGGAATTGAAGAGCCTCTGAAGGACTTTCAGTACCGGTGTTCCACCCGCTTTCAGTAGCTCTGATGTAATTCCGTCGTCGCCCGGTGCCTTGTTGTTCTTGAGCTGTTTCAAGGCCATCCTAATCTCGTACAAGCTGATGTCCGGGATATCTTCGGTATAATGTCGAGTCAGTTTGGCTCTTGGATCTTTGCCCAAACTGCTAACAGGTTTTGCGACCGATGTGTATAACTGTCCATAGAACCTCTCGATTTCCCTCAAGACTTCTGCTTTGGTCGACGCTATACTGCCATCTTCCATCTTCAGCTTCGTCAACTGGCTCTGCCCAATAGACATGTCTCTTGCGAACACTTTGGAGCCTTTATTCCGCTCTATCGTCTCTTTAATACGATTAGTATTAAAGGTACGGATGTCGTGTCGCATAGACTTTGATATGAGTCTATTGAGCCGCCTATATGACTCGGCGTCACCGGAAGACTGCAGTTGCAATGAGCGTCGTTCAGCCATGAGGTCGAGGGTATGGCTCGAGAGCTTTTGCGGTCTATTTGTACGGTGGGGTTTATAAAAAAATTGCGAATGTTTGGGTCAAATGATCAATTGGATATCATTTAAAATTCCTAGGTAGTATGAATAAATAAATATCAAACAAGTGTTTAATTCATAATTAAAATCGAACATCTATATCTATACTTATTATGACGAAGCCGCGATTGACAATGAAGAATTTAATAGTGGGTAAATTATAAGACGTGTTTATGTCACGGGCGATATATTGAATCCCCAGTATTCCCACGTATAACGTAGGATTTTAGGGTTAACTCATGTGCGTAGCGCCCTCGCTACAACAAAGTGCTCAGTTTGGTTAAAAAAATGTAGATTCAAAACCATTTCCTTCTATTATCTCTCAATAGGTGTAAAAAGTAGAGTATATACATAAATAAATAAATAAATGGGATAAACGTGTTTTTATCTTGGGTAAGCTCGAATGCTTAGTTACACTTTGGATTCTAGATTCTAGTTCGGGTGGACTAAAACCCGCTTGTATGCGCTTGCCGGGTCGTGGTCTCCACTCGAGAACTTTTCAGCCCCATCGCCCATCAGTTCTACGTGCTATGTGCCCTGCCCACTGCCATTTCAACTTACTAATCTGCTGTGCTATAATATGTCGGTGACTTTCATACGCCTACTTCAGTTCTGATTCGATTTCGCACAGAGACTCCAAGCATAGCCTTCTCCATTGCTCGTAGCGTGACTTTCAGCTTCCTTATAAGGCCCATAGTGAGTGACCACGTTTCAGTACTATATCTATCTATGTCAACACTGGAATTTTCGACTTGAAGTACTAAGTGAGGTATATTGGACTGAGACTGAGGTTTTATTTTAAACATATAAAATCACTGAATGGGGTTATTATAAAAATGAGAGTCAGATTTGTTTATTTAAATAGGAGAAATGTTTTAAAGAAATTATCAATTTATATTGGCGACGGAGTTTCGAAAACATATATTCTGGAACTCCTCAGCCAAGTTAAAAGATATCGAAGAAAATCTTTTATTTTTGTTTTTATCTAAACAAACAAATCTGACCCTCACTTTTCTTATATACCCTCAGTAATTTTTTATGTTTAAAAATATTGTGATGCGCGAGTGAGATAGCTGCACGCTTTGATTTACGAGCTGCTAGTCGGCGAGTTTAAAAACTAGCGAGTGAGCGAGTAGCGAGTGTCGATGACACAATCAAAAGCAGATTGTAAAAAAGCTCAATGACACGGAGCGAGTCTACAAGCTGCTCGCGAACTCGCTGGCTTGTAGCTTGTAAACTAGCCCAGTGTCATCGAGGCTTAGACTGGTATCTCGTGCAAACAAGCAAATAAAGTGTAACAGCCAGTATTAGAACGATAAATACCAAACCGAAAAGATAAGAAGCCTACAGTCGTACACGCTGCCTGACTCCAAACGCTTGCTTGTGTTTCAAACAGAGATAAATTAAAGTGAAGCATTAATAAAAAATCTAATATCACCCAATTCACACATAAATTACGCGCCAGTAGCAGCATCTCGTTATGAATCAAGAATATTTTCCTATAGCATCGTTCATAATTATACAATGTTATAAACGAACAATCTACTAAGGTACCTACGTAGTACAAGAAATTATGCAAAAACTTGATTTGTGAAAACTTGATGAACTAGAAAGTAGTGCAGTCGGGAGTTGGAATGGCAGAAAGATGATTAATAGTTGCAATTTTATCTGTATCTGGCATAGCAGTAACAGAAGAAAAATGTTGATTCAGAGCGTTAATATCAATGTTATTCGGAGCAGAAAGTTGACGTGATTTGCCAATCCCCATTGACTTGAGAAATTTCCTGACTTTGGCTGGTTTTTCATTATCTACTGATGTGTGGATATGGCGACGCATAGCATCCCTACACATCTTATTGAAGCGGTTTCAGGCCTGAACGTATTTGTCGTGATTGATATCAGTGGGACGCATTTTATACCTTCTTTTAGCAGCTGATTTCTTATGCATTAGACATTTTATCTCATCGGTGAGCCAAGGTGCAGGAAGATGCTTTATTTTGATAGCACGTAATGGAGCGTGAAAGCAGTGAGCAGTTGCAGATGCAGTTATATTTTTTATAATTAAATGAGATTAAATGAGAATCTAACGAAATGTTGTACAATTAACATCAAAATAATCCTACCTATTGATTAACATGCGAATATTTAAAATTTGAATTTATTACGAGTTCTTAAGAGTCTTCTGTTTTTCAGAAAATGGCCTCAATTCCCGAGGAGTCAAAGTGTATCGTGGAGTGTAAAGATGGTCCCGTGCGTGGATACATCGAGCAGACTGAGAAGGGCACTTGTTACAAGTTCAAGAGTATCCCGTACGCGACTCCGCCGCTGGGACGGTTGAGATTTATGGTAACTATTATTTCGCGTTCGGTATACCTTAAACGCAGTATGTCTAAAACGCATTATGTCAAGCGAGAGGTAGGTAAGTATACTGAATCTAAGCGAATACCTCTTGATTGTTTCCTATTCACGAATCGAAATACAGAAGAATTCGTTTAATTCGTTTTCGCTTATGATAAGTGACTGCTTTTAGTTCAAATTTTGTATTCATACACATTACTGTGAATGTAAAGCCGATTAGAACGTCTCCGGTTAGAGCAAGAGACTCCTTTCTTTTCCTTCATTTTTGTCCTTAGAATTTAAGCCCAGGGCCCATGGATCGAGTCAGACGGTATCCCAACTAGGTTGCCAGAATTTAGAAGAATATTTACAAAACGATAATTCAAATATGTCTTTTTAGCTGTAGTTATCATACGGTGAACAAAAATGCGAGTTTTGCCCTTGTTATTCTATACCTATCTAGTTGATAACGACGACTATCTAGTTATCAATCCCATAACAGATACAGGGGAGTCCTCGGTTACTCAGGAAGCCGGTATTGGTGAGGGGCCTGTGTAAGTCCTTGCCAGTTTGTCCTTTGTGATTACGTTTATTCTATTTAAATGATATGTTTATGCATATTCAATTCAGTTTATACTTAACTAGTAAGTTTCTACAAATAGTTATTTTAACCGACTTCAAAAAAAGGAGGAGGTAATTAATTCGTAGCGTATATTTCTTTACAACACACTTCACAGTGAAATCCGGATATTATCCGTAGTTCGTCCGACTAGCTCACGCGTCTGTGTCGGGCATACCCAAATTTTTTACCCAACTGCGTTAGAAGAAGGATTATGTTTTTCGAGTGTAGGTATGTATGTATGTATGTGGGTATGTATGTATGTTTCTATATGACAGCCTAAACGGCTTAACCGATTTTGATGTGCGAAGTGTCGTTAGATTCGTCTTCACTTCCCGAGTGTCATAGACTATATTTTTGTGTAATAATAATAATACATCTCTCCCAAAAGGAAAAATGCTTTTTTCGTACCTCCAACAAACTATTTCGTAATAAACAAGTGATTTTACTAGAAGTATTCTAAAGAATGCGCATTTATAATCTTTTACAGCGATTTTACGCATGAGAAAGTATTTTCTCATAAAAAACGTACACTCAACAGTGTAAGCTCAACTCCAAGCGTAAGAAAATCGTAAATTTATCTATTTATGTATAGGAAAATGAACAGCTTTATAACATATGATTAGAATTATAACATAAAGCTAATTTATAGATAGACTGCAAAAGCTGCTTTTTTACAGTCGGGTATTTTGATTTTCTTTTTATATACATAGATACTTGTTGAAGTTATAAAATGACTGAATGAACTCATAAAAAATCATCATTTGTAAAACTATATATTCGACAAAAATTTCAATTAGAATTAAGTTAATTTTCATACATAAAAAAACATTTTTGCGTTAATAATTTCTAAAATTGATTTTTAGGGTTCCGTACCTCAATAGCAAAAAACGGAACCCTTATAGGATCACTTTGTTGTCCGTCTGTCCGTCTGTCCGTCCGTCCGGGTGTCAAGACCTTTATCTCGGAAACGCGTGAAGGTATCTAGTTGAAATTAAAACCATATACGCAGATCCATAGTATCTTGCTGCAGAAAGAAAATAGTTATTTGTTATGCAAGGCTGCAAAGTTGGTTTTTGGGGCGAGTACTTGTATTGAAACCTGAGCAAGCGAAGGATTCTAGGATCGCTTCGAGGAACACTCGCTTCGCTCGTGGTTCAAATATAGAATCCTGAGCGTAGCGAGGGTTTCAAAAGTACGAGATGCAAAATAACTTTGCTGCCGAGTGAAACACAAAATTTTTCACCTCACTACAGCGAGGAAAACGCTAGTCCAGTGCTGCCACCTGTGGCTGGACAGTGCGATTATTCAAAGAAATGAGGTTGGCGCACTGACATGAAATAAGTATTTAATGCATTTTCAGTGGACTTGAACCTTTCTATTCCATACCTTTCTATACCAGAAAGGTATGGAATAGAAAGGTTCGAATTTTAAAAACTCTTTCCACGCTAGCGGACAAAATGCACTTTTCCACTCAGATTTATAATGACAAACAGAATCTTTCCGAGCTTGTGAGGTGAAAATAAAATTTCTGTTTTCGTAAAAAAAAAACAGCCGAATATGTCGTAAAAAACGCACATTTCGACACTCACAGAGGAATCAAAACCTATGGGGTACTTTCCGTTGACCTAGAACTCTGAAATTTGGCAAGAATCATTGTGATATAGTACACATATAGGAAAAAATCCGAAAACTGGTAATTATTTATTTAATCACAAAAAAATAGTGTCTATGTAAGGAATGAGGGCCCAAATTTTAAAGTGAATTAACCGTATCATGTGGGGTATCATATGAAAGAGCCTCATTAGCATAAGCTAAAACAGGTTTTCAACACATTCTTCGCCCCCTGCAGACTCTTCACTTCAGCTGGGAACCAAAACATTTTAGGCGAATTTTGAATAAGTACAGAGTGGCCGCGCAAAGCAACGTTGACTGCCTCAAACGCCGGCGGTTTACTGACTACTACAAAATGAACGGGACGCTCGCTCGGATCCGAGTGGGAGGCGCCGCTACTATAACCCCACTCTACTCGGATCCGAGTGGTGAGCAAGGAATGTGTAAAATATTTTTACGATATACACAATATCCACAATAGTTCATAATTTATAACTATTGTTTTGAAGAACGATTTGTTTTATTACAGCCACCAACACCATTTAAAGCATGGACTGAGATTAAAGACTGTACAAAAGATTCACCCTTACCGCTTTTATTCGAAAGCGATGAATGTGACTTCGATAATTGTACCCTAAGGGGTTCTGAAGATTGCCTATATATTGAGATTTCTACACCCAGCTTACAACCTGACAAACCTTTACCTGTCATGTTCTGGATCGGATGTTACGTATATTCATACACTATGGACTCAATACAAGAGACAACTTTACTTACTGCTGAAAATGTAATTTTTGTGCGATGCGGATTTCGTTTAGGTCCTTTTGGATTCCTTTCTATAAATGACTTCATGGCACCTGGCAACTGCGGGTTGAAAGACATTGTGATGGCCCTGCAGTGGGTCCAGAGGAACATCAGCTGTTTCGGAGGAGACCCGAACAACGTCACGATATTCGGCAGCAGCGCAGGAGGAGCCATCGTGCATCTAATGATGCTCTCGCCGATGGCAGCTGGATTGTTCCATAAAGCCATCATTCAAAGTGCGAGTGCTCTCAATCACTGGTCACTGAGCAAGAACCCCATCAAACCTGTTATTGATCTAGGAGAAATATTAGGCATTAAAAAAACTACCCAAAAAACTGAGATAGTTGAGCAATTAAGATACACACCAGCTGAAGTTATTATGGAAGGTTTAAAAAATATGATAAAAAAATCAGATATTGCAGAACCGAAAGACGTGTTCGAGGCCATATTTAAGCCCTGTATTGAAGTCGAATTCGAAGGCCAGCCTTCATTTTTAACGAGAAGCCCAGTATCACTTCTAAAAACGGGAAATTTTAACAAGGTCCCATTAATCATCGGAAGCAATAATATAGAAGCCGCAATATTACAATATACTATAAAAGATTTTTACGGTAGCTTTGAGAAATATAACAAACACAAGGATCTGCTAGTCCCTGAATTCTTGTCAGCGGAGCCAAATTTATGTAAAACTATAGGAGACCAACTTTTAAAATTTTATTTGGACGGTGATGAGCAACTCAGAAAAGACACTAAAACACAATATCTCCAATTGATTACAGATTATTACTTCCTATACTATATGAATAAAACTCTTAGATTACACAAACAGTATGCGCCAGAATGTGCCGTTTACTACTATATACTGAATTATGCGGGAGAATGGACCGTGCCGCCGGGATATACTTTTTTAAATTCGTCAGGTCACGCTGCCGAAATTCCCTTTATATTTGAGATCAAATTACCCGATCAGCCAATCTGCAAAGGAAGTAGAGATTCAGTGACTACTAGAGCTAGGGTAGTAAAGATGTGGACTAATTTTGCTAAATATGGGTACGTAGTTTCGGACGCTACTAAATGTTATATTATTATTAAATTCGATGAACATTGAATAAATCGTGTAATTTCAGGAACCCTACCCCGGATGAGGAGGATCCGTTGCTGCAAATCAAGTGGGAGCCGGTGGAGAGCCAGGATAAACTGAACTACCTCAGCATCGGCGCGGAACTGACGAAGGGAATGAACCCTTTCAAAGAGAGGATGTCGTTTTGGGATGACCTGCACAAGGAACACGTATTTCTTAGGACTTTAGTATATTTCACTGATTTAGGCGTTTATTAGTAATATCTGATTCTGTGTATTTTAGGAAACATTTAATTAATAATGAAAATCGAATAAGTATTGTTTTTTTATATAGCCAGCTGTCCTACTGCTAGGCAAAGGTCTGTTAACTAATTCTACGTTTTTAGGGTTCCGTAGTAAACAAGGACCTTTATAGTATCGCCATGTCTGTCTGTTCGTCTGACCGCGGCTCTGCTCAAAGACAATTAGTACTAAAAAGCTGTAATTTGGCATACTTTAGCATTCTACGTCTTATTCCGCATGATTTAAATGAATGTTACATTTTAATCATGCGGAACAAGTCGTACAAAACTAGATAAAAGAACTAGCGGACAAAGCTAGTCATTGACAAAAGGGGGAAATTATATATATTTTTTTCATTTTTGGTCATAATCCAAAAATTACACATAGTAAAAATAATTAAAAACAAATTTTATCTTGCACTAATAAAGCTCTTTCATATGATACCACACATGATATGGTTAATGAACTTTAAAATTTGGACCCTCCTTCCATGCATAAAGAGCCTATTTTTTGTGATTAAATTAAATATGTACAGTTTTCGGATTTTTTTCTTTCAAGTTCTAGATCAACAGGAAGTTCCAGGTTTCGATTACTTGTGAGTGTCGAAATATACGGTTTTTTACGACATATAAAGCTGTAACTTTTGTAACAAGAAGTTTGATTTTTTCACAGATGCAAAGAACTACAGATCTGGGTATATGGTTTTAATTTCAACGCGATACCTCCACGCGTTCCCGAGATAAAAGGTCGTGACGTGACAGACGGACGACAAAGTGACCCTATAAGGGTTCCGTTTTTCCTTTTGAGGTACGGAACCCTAAATAAATATCGCACTAAACTCCATTATTTCACGAATATTAAAATATATCACAGGTTGTTATAATTACAGATAACGGTGTTTGCGTCTACAAAATATAAAACTGAAAAAAACCGACTTCAATATACGCAATTCGTTTACTTGTAGGGTAAAACCGGGATAGATGCCGGGATAGATAGGGGTATAGTTGCCCCGATTGTAAAAACAATAGTTTCGCGGATGAATCGCAAATACGAATATATTTATCTATTGAAGTGTTTTCCTATCACTAAGATTACCGTGTCGCAATGTTTATTTACGATTGCATGGGAAGGCAAGGTACGATCAAATTTTTTGCAGAGTAGATGTCCTGTTTCTCGGTGAGTCATCTATCCTAAATGTAATTTATACAGGTTGGGCTATCCCTTATATAGGATAGATGCCCCAAAATGTAGAGGTCCGCAAAAATCGCTAATACTTTGCAAATATCAAAGATAATGTTATTAACTATTCATACATTTGTAGATAAAAACTAAATTACCTGCTAGTTTCACAAATAAAATATTTTGCTTTTTGTACTGAAAGATGTCATGAGTGATTTCAAAAAGTGGGGCATCTATCCCGGTTTTTCCTATAACATTTTTCAGTTATTTTGTTATAAAAACCAAAGTACTGAACTGATTGTGATATGTACACCTATATACCTATGAGGTATATACGCGATTACCAAAAACCAAACATCTTGACAGATGAATTTGGCTATTTGATGCAAAAACCTTTCTTACTCCGCTACGTCAATAAAATAAATAACTACATCAAACTCCGATTTTAACTAGTATTGGTATCGAGATAAATTAGAAGATAAATACGCAAACAAGACGGAATGGTCAGTGTAATCGATACGAAACGATATCATGCCTTCAGTAATACACGCTCTGAGATTCCGAGCGCTTGTGTTTCGAACAGATATAAAATAACGCCGTGCATTAAAAAAATTATCACACAATTCACAAATAATTGCTGCGGGGTTGCGGGGTACGCTAGCAACAATTGACATTGACTGCTCACAAATAGTTCTAATTGCGGCATGAATCAAGAATATTTTCCTATGGATTCGGTCACGATTACCCATTGGTATAAACGAATGATCTATTAAGGTACGTAGTACGAATGTCGATAATGAAAAAAAAACTCGTTTCATTATGTGTTAACATCATATACATAGTCCGTCTTACTTATAAATAAGCGCATTTTAGTTAAATAGTGTTTTGTTCCGTTCTCGCGCGTGACAGTTCCCGTCTGACAGAAAGTGACAAGTCATTATTCAGTGAATAATATTTATAATCTTCTTTATACGTTTATAAGTAATAATACGGACGGTTGTTTTTGATAGTACAATATTCAATGACCGTGATTAGACACCGTCGTCAGTGACGTTTTTACTTTTAACAGGTAAATACTCATCATACATTATTACTGCTCTTACGTACTTATATTTACGTAGTTAAGATTTATTTGTATGTAATTACATATCGTCGTTAATATTGCATATACGTTTCGTCAGATTAAACACAGACAAACATAGAGATAAAAAAATATTGCCGTGAGTTGGTATGAAGATATTTCTTCTAATCTATCCAGCCAGCCAGCAGTATGCTGAGTGAGCTGGAACCGATTTGTGGCGGAACAGTTATTTTTATTATTATTTTTGTTATTTTTTATGTATTTTTGGTGTTTATTTATTTATTTTAGAAACACCAACAGTATACATTAGACTTAGTAGGTAATCTCTAATATTATTATAAGTTCTGATATGCATACCCTTAACAGGTGTCTACATCATTATTTGTTGATAAAACTAAAACTAAGTATATTAATTTAAAACGAAAACCTATAAGATAATAGAACAGTGTTGTGTTGTGTTGTGTCTTCCACAAATAAATATATGTTTATGTCTATATCTAATCTAATTTAGGAATATTTGTGTAACGGCATGTGCTACCTACGACATACATGATAAAGTAATATTAATTATGAATCTTCAATTAAAAAATTAGGCAATATCAACAAGGATTTTGTCGTTCATACTTAAATTTAAAAGCATTGTTGTTACAGCAATTTTCGCCAGTAACAAAATTGTGTTTCTTCGTACAACAGGAGAAAACTTTTATACATTTAAACTTTTATGCCCCTAAATGTGATTCGAAAACGATCATTATTTTTTTTATAGGATTATAACCAATAACCATTAATAACTATGCCTCTAATGCCTTTATGCTTTCATTTTATTTTTATAAACTTTACTAAAAATTAATTTGAACAAGTATCTATTTTTAAAAGATAAATCCGGTACGAGTTTCACTCGCACACCGAGGCTTCTGTACTTCTATTCAACATATGAACACAGAAAACAGAACTAATTACCAAAATGTACTATAAATCTATTATTATTTGTAATTTCACATACGAGTATTTTCTATATAGAAGAAATTTTCTGAAATGTCTAAAGATAATAAGTGAGAAATAACACGCAAAAATCAAAATTGGGCGTCTACCTAAGTAGGTACGTAAACCAACTATTTTTGAGATCGTTGAATATAGAACTTAATTGGTGATACTTTAGGGCCTGACACCGACCTCAAAAATAGTTGGATTACGTACCTACTTAGGTAAACGCAGTTTTGATTTTTTCGTGTTATTTCTCACTTTTCAGTTAATTAGATTGTATTGAAGTCGGTTTAATTTTTTTAAATTACTACTTATTACTATGTTTTTAATATAGCCTATGACACTCAGGGAGTGAGAAGGAATCTAGCGACACCTTGAACATTAAAATCGGTCAAGCCGTTGAGGCTGTAGATCATATAGAGACATAGATACATACATTCATACATACATACACTAGAAAAACATTTTTGTGCAGCCGTGTCAAAAAGCAAACCGTAGAGGTACCTATAGCCATTTATGCTGAGATGCTCTGCCTACCCCGTATAAAGGGTAATAAGGCGCGATTTTATGTAATGTAATGTAATTTTATGTAATTATTTATGTTATATTTATGAGCAGGTTAAGTCTTGTTACCCTAACCTAGGTGTCTAATAGGTAACCTATTTATGATTCGGCTAACATTTAAATCTGAATTGTCCGAATCAATTTTAGAACTGTCTGTCTCCATATGTTTTGCTTAAGATAGAATCAGAATTCTGTTTTATTATAATCAGAAACAGACGTAAACATATGTTACATATATAAACATACTTGAAAATTGCAAGATTAAACAATTTTACATCAATCGTCTACTTTAATTATATAGTTCGAGGCGTAGCTGCCAGGCAGACTCATTATTAGACTTTGAACCTCACAATGAAGCCTTTAAATATTCGTTGGTCTGCTAGTCTCATAATGTTCTAGAAAAAACACATTTTCAAAATCTATTTTTATAGTTCCGTAGTATGTTAGGAGCCCTTATAGTTTCGCAACGTCCGTCTGTCTGTTTGTCCGCAGCTTTGCTCTAAGACTATTAGTACTAGAAAGCTGTAATTTGGCATGGATATGCACATTAGTTATGCCAAGAAAGTCGTAAAATAAAATCTAGAAACAAAAAAATGGGGTTCCTCCCCAAAAATATTATCGTCCCTTTACATGTTAAAGGGATGATAATATTTTTTTACCTACTCTGTCGTGTCGGGTATCGTGGTATAGGTACTTAATCAAAAACAACAGAGGTGTGCGAAAACCAGTTTTTAATTTAGGAATGCGAAGTAATAAGCTTTGAAGTGATAATTTTTTAAAGTGTGTGTCTAATGACTAAGCGGTTGACTCTGGAGATATGATAAATTCATGCTATTATCACATAATATGATGAAATTAAAATTCTAGCTTTACAAGTTAAAAAGTAAATTTACTTACGACTTAATTTACTTAAGTACTTTTTTAAAGTTGATTAACGAGTTAATCAACTTAGAATATACGATAATAAAATGTACTAACTTAGAGAAGTAAGAAATAAAAATTTTGTGCAAATTCATTCAACTACCAACCAACAAAGTTCACTCGTAAGTTCACAGTATCAAACAGAACACTCAGTTTTAAGTTCACATTACATAATTATGATGTGCAACTACGAAACTACTTTGCGCGTGACACGACACGCACTTGGCCGCTTATTTAATTTTAAGTAAAGAATCTACATAGGTACTATATTTTGACAAAATCTTTTAATATTTATGACTTCTCGATGTGTTGATTTTCAGAAAATGGCCACAATCGCCGAGGAGTCAAAGTGTATCGTGGAGTGTAAAGATGGCCCCGTGCGTGGATACATCGAGCAGACTGAGAAGGGCACTTGTTACAAGTTCAAGAGCATCCCGTACGCGACTCCGCCGCTGGGACGGTTGAGATTTATGGTAACTATTATTTCGCGTGTATTTTTAATTTAAATCGCGTTATTTTTTTTATTGAGTGACAATAAAGTAGCGAAACTAAGTGACCACCCGTTTCTTTTTTTAATGTAGTAATAAAATTGCGCTTGTCCGCCAACTCGCCTGATGTAAAGCGACGTTGCGGTCTACGATGGAGCGCGCTTACCTAGAAACCAATTCACTCGCGATTTAAAGACACCCAGATTATATCTATCGGAAAAGACGCACTCAGGAAGTGTATTCCACAATCTTGCAGTCCGCACGATGGAAGTGGAACTAAAGCGTTTCGTTCGGGTTTTTGGAATATCCACCATGAAACGGCGTCACCGTTTCATGGTGGATATTCCAAAAACCCGTACTTTATCGTATCTTATAAAGTACTTAGTACTTACTATACTATAGGTAGGCACTTATCTAGTTATCTGTTAAGACGATAAAGGGACGATAACGAGATATTCGTCGTTATCAACTAAATAAAGACTTAGAGCAATCTCAAATTGTTGTTTACCGTGTGATAACAACAGTTACATAGACAAATTGGAATTAATATTCTGAACCTTGCAATTGCAAATTGAAATTTATTTAGGTAGGTACAAGAAAATATCCATAAAATATTAACCAAATTAATCTGGGGTATCACATGAGAAAACTGCTACGACTGCGTTCATTCAAAGTTTGCATTTTTAGGACCTTATTTTAGGTTTTTTTTGACGTGATAACGTCTTAAAAATCGATGAACGCCGGCTGCACGCACGAAAAATCATGACTCATTGTCACGTTCCGCCTGAGCCGAGCGTGCAAGCGAGAGCGCGGAACAAGCGATAGAGAGGCACGATCGGCCTAAGCGTTCGGCTTGTGACACATCTATCATGACGTTATCACGTAAAATTTTCTTCCGTAAACCTACTTTACAGACAACCATTTTTATTTATTTATTTATACATAAAGTAATACAATTTGCTATAAAATCATCTCGTGGGCTAGCAAAACGCGGACCACTGGTTGGGAATCACTGCTCTAAGCAATAAAGTAAACAAACGCTTTTAAATCAAAAAATACTAAAACTTATAACTTAAAGTGGAACATTTTCGACACAAAAAAATTAAACCTTTAAATACTACTAGATAAAGCATATCTACTTATATCAGCTCCCTGAATGTCAAACGTATGAAATTATACAATGTGTCCGGCCTAATTTTAAACAAACCGAGTGGGTGTGTGGAGTGAAAGTATGCGTAAAATTGCTGTAAAACATTATAAATGTGCATTATTCCGAATAATTCTTGTAAACCCACTTGTTTATTAGGAAAAAGTTCGTTGGAGGGTACGAAAAAACGCAATTTTTTTTTTGTGAGAGATGTATTATTATTATTACAAATATTTATAGTTTAAAAAACTAAAAACAGAGTTCAAAATACGCAATACAATACATATATACACAACTTGCTGTTCACTTTTCTACAGACACTTTGTTGATATTTTACCAGTTATATTATCATAAAAACAAAAGTAGGTACTAGGTGCATCGATTTTGATAAAATTGATATGGGGCCACCTCTGAAGTATGACCTACCTAATACAAAAATAATCATCAAAATCAATGTACAATTGGCTGAGTAATCGGTGAACAACACACACAAATAAAAACAAAAAGACCGAATATATAACCTCCTTCTTTTTGGAAGTGGGTTAAAAATATAGCTTATCTTATGACACTCTGGAAGTGAACACGAATCTAATGATACCTCGCACATCAAAGTCAGTCAACCCGTTTAGGCTGTAGGCGATCATATAGAAACATACATACATACCCACATACATACAAACATACATACACTCGAAAATCATAAACCTTCTTACGCATTCGGGCAAAAAATTACTTAACCAAAAAACCTAATACTAATAAATAATAATCGGCCAAATAAAGAAATGGCGGGATATCGTAAAGTGCCCAGGCTGATCTCGATCGGCCCAATTCAACGATTGGCCTTCGACATAATAATAAATAGTGTTCAAAACGTCAGGTCATAAAATTATGTAAAATGTACGCGATAAATCCGTTAAAATTTGTTTCATTTAAATGGGGCATAATCGTGGAAACCTTAGAAAACATTGTATTGTATACTTTTATAAATGTAATTATTTTTTTGTACAAATAAACGAAAAAAAAAATGAAAGAGTAACCTACCTATGATCTGAAATGCATTTGTTTGAATCTTACTTGCCCGAATCCTTCTCATAGAACTGTGTGATTCCAGATGTTTTACTTTACACGAGTTTCTGACTCTTATTTAAGATTCGTTAGCTTGCTGTGTCTATTATTATACCCAAAAACCATTTTATTTACATATGGACGGTTATCATATATATTAATAGGTTAAATTCGTTAGGTTTCTGTTTATTAAACATATAAACTTTCTGATTACAAAGATTCGGTTATCACAAGAATTATCGAATGAGCAATCATAGTCGGTATCTCATAATTCGAATCATGGATAGGTAACCATCGATACACTAACACGACCATCTCTGTTTCCTGAGACCTACAATCTTGGAATTTTCAAGGCTAGAGTGAATAGATATCTTCTAGATCGACGAGCTCCATCCTCGGCCACATCATCGCTTAACATCAGGCGAGTTGGTGGTCAATCGTAGATCTATAGTTTATAAAAAAAAAAACAAAAAAAAACTACAAAACACTGATAGTTAAGCATGTTTTGTATCACTTATCAGTTTTACGACCAGATTCAAACGAATTGTTCATAATTATACAGACATAAGTAACATTCTGTTTTATTACAGCCACCAACGCCGTTTAAACCATGGACTGAGATCAAAGACTGTACAAGAGATGCACCTTTGCCACTTTGTTTTGAATCTGATGAAATGAATTTCGATAATTGTACCCTAATGGGTTCTGAAGATTGCCTATATATTGAGATTTCTACACCCAGCTTACAACCTTACAAACCTTTACCTGTGATGTTCTGGATCGGATGTTACGTATATGCATTAAATATAGACTCGATACAAGAGACAACTTTACTTACTGCTGAAAATGTAATTTTTGTGCGATGCGGATTTCGCTTAGGCCCTTTTGGATTCCTTTCTATAAATGACTTCACGGCACCTGGCAACTGCGGATTGAAAGACATTGTGATGGCCCTGCAGTGGGTACAGAGGAACATCAGCTGTTTCGGAGGAGACCCGAACAACGTCACAATATTCGGCAGCAGCGCAGGAGGAGCCATCGTGCATCTGATGATGCTCTCGCCGATGGCAGCTGGACTGTTCCATAAAGCCATCATTCAAAGCGCGAGTGCTCTCAACCACTGGTCACTGGCCAAGAACCCATCCCAACCTGTTATTGAACTAGGAAAATTATTAAGCATAGAGAAAATTAACCAAAAAACTGAGATTGTAGAAGAATTAAGGAATATACCCGCGGAAGTTATTATGCAAGGTTTTAAAAAAATGTTTAAAAAATCCGATAATTCAGAGCCGAAAGATGTGCTCGATGCCATATTCAAGCCCTGTATTGAAGTCGAATTCGAAGGCCAACCATCATTTTTAACGAAAAGCCCAGTATCTCTTCTGAAAACGGGAAATTTTAACAAGGTCCCATTTATCATTGGAAGCAATAATATAGAAGCCGCAATATTACAATATGCTATAAAAGATTTCTACAGCAGCTTTGATAAATACAATCAAAATAAGGATATGTTAGTCCCTGGATTCTTGTCAGGGGAGCAAAATTTTACTAAAACTATAGGAGACCAACTTTTAAAATTTTATTTGGGTGGTGACGTACAACTCAGACAGGACACTAAAACACAATACCTACAGTTGATCACAGATTACTATTTCTTATACTATGTGAACAAAACACTTAGATTACATAAACAGTATACACCAGAATGTGCAGTTTACTACTACATACTGAATTATGCGGGGGAATGGACCGTGCCACCGAGATATACTTTTTTTAATACGTCGGGTCATGGCGCTGAACTACCCTTTATATTTGAGATCAAATTACCCGAGCAGCCAATCTGCAAAGGAAGTAGAGATTCAGTGACTACTAGAGCTCGGGTAGTAAAGATGTGGACCAATTTTGCTAAATATGGGTATGTAATTTTGGACGATACCAAATGTTAGATATTTTAGTATTAAATCCAATAAACATTGAATTCAGACAAGTCCTTCAGAAGCTCTTTAATTCCATCGAGCTTAAAGGTACAAAGCCAGAAGCATGGAAGGTTACGCTTGCAGCAGGGTTACGCTCAACTCTTATAGCGATGCAAAGTTGGCTCCGTTTTTATCTTGTTTTTTCTATAATTAAGACAAAAGTTCAAATGACCCTTCTTTGAATTGTGATATTTTTAACAGTCTCATCGAATTTTGTAAGCAAGATAAAAACGGGCGCGAGCCAACTTTGCCACGCTATAAGTGTTGAGCGTAACCCTGCTGAAATGTTTGTCCAACAATGACACCATGTCGGTCCGAGTAAAGGATCAGAAAGAGCAATTCCATTGAAAAGACGCGTGAGACAGGAAGACGTAGTCTCTCCGTTAACTAATTCATTCCTACAGTTTTCAACTAGTTCTGGTGCCAGATAGCAATCAATAACAAAACATAAAATTGTGTGAAATTAGTCTTATCTGTACAATATTATAATCGTGGCTCATTTCGTTTGTATTTTTGTCAAAGATTTTGTTAGTTTTGGTCAATATATATATTATTATTATTGTCGGACTGGAAGATGCCAACAATTTTTTGGAATGGAAAGGGCTCGGCATAAATATTATGGATTCGCTCAACGGGCGCAGCTATCTCTCTCGCGCATCAAAACCTTTTTAAACATTTAAAATCATTGAATAGGGATAGTAGAAAAGTGAGAGCTGGATTTGTTTATTTAGAAAGGAAAAACATTTAAAAACAGTGGGACTTATTATGGTTGAGATGATGATAATGAAACATTGAATTAGTTATTTTATTTCAGGAACCCTACCCCGGATGAGGAGGATCCGTTGCTGCAAATCAAGTGGGAGCCGGTGGAGAGCCAGGATAAACTGAACTACCTCAGCATAGGCGCGGAACTGACGAAGGGAATGAACCCTTTCAAAGAGAGGATGTCGTTTTGGGACGACCTTCACAAGGAACACATATTTCTCAGGACTTTAGTATATTTCACAGATTTAAGCATTTCCTGGTAATATCATACGTAGTGTGTTTTAAATATCAAGTAGGTATTTAATACAAAATGAAAATCTTATATTATAGAACCAACTGACATAGTGTTGGGCAAAGAACTGTGTAACTAGTTGTAAATTTTTGAAAATACCTGTCACAACTGTGTTAAGTACATCTAATACACATAATATATGTGATTATTAAATTTATTACCTTTTTTTAACTTTATATTTTTTTTATATGGCCATCGTAACTCACTCGTGGCACTTATTAACAATATTTTGCTTTAGCACGATATCCATATGGTCAATATCTTGGAAACATAACTTGAATAAGCTCCACAGGCTCGACTATGTGAGATTTGGCATTGTATGTATGTGTATAAACTTTAAGCCTATAGTAGACGATTTAAACAGGGTTGGTTGTAAATACAATGACAATGTATTAATATGATACACACTCCAGAGGTATTCGATATTTTATCAAGTATCTACATATTAATAGACAGTTCAAAATTTACACACATTGACGGGACTTGAACCCACATATTCCGATCTGTACTTGGGAGCTTTTACCAATTTGGCCACGGAGGTGTCACGTGGAATGGTCGAAGCTTTGAACAGTCTATTGCTTAAGCCCGTCCCGGCGGATGTGTGTATTTTGGACTGTCTATAAATTTGTACTACAAAGGTACTTGGATAATATGGTCTGTGTTAATTATATTGGAAGTGTTTTCACGAAGTTAAAATATTTCAGTAAATATTCGCCTATAATACTCATGAAATATAGATTATTATGATAAATAAAATCAACGCTTATTTTTACCAATCTGCATTATATTATGAAAATTAAAATATATCACATAACAATATACAGGTTTGTTATAGCAACAGATATCGGCGTTTGCGCCAACTAAATACAATAATCATTAAAAACATACTAGATAAGTCGTTATCTACATAATATACTTATTTAAAAAAAGGCAATTTTATTCATCAATTGATAAACCGATTAATTAAATAAAACATTAGCAAGAATACAATTATTGCAAATATATAATTAATTACATAGATACATCTTGCGAGCGGTCATTTCGCTACTCTCACTATTCGACAAATATTTTTTACCTTTAATTCATATACTCACTAAAAATGTCGTATCACGACTTAACTAAGCAGTATAATTGAAAAGAGAACTTTCGTGATAAAAATGAGAACTGACAACTCTATTGTGTTGCTAGTCAAACAAAATAATGAAATATGACAACAGCATCCTCCAAATACAACATTAGTTCTCTTTCCAAATAGACTCTATTTTTATTTTTTATAATTATATATGTCGAGCTGTATATACATCGTTATTCAGAAATATGAATAATTTTTCGCAATATAAAAAAGTGCTTACTCATTTACGACGGCTGTCAATATTCTGTCAAACTCTAATTAAACCGATCTTTTCACTAACCATTTTATAAAATAATATTGACATACCCATATGACATATCCACATATTTGGAAGCAAGCCGCTTCCAATTGGTCTTTTTGGGAATCCATGGGGGAGGCCTATATCCAACAGTGGACTTCTTATGACTGAGATGATTATGATGATCCATATGAAATGTCAATGTAATTACGCATTCCGGGCGATTTGACAGAATATTGGCAATTGGCAACCTTTAGGCGAGTAAACGTCACAAGTGCGACAGATGAATCATCCAACGTAAACGTGAACGCGCCTCTATCTTACCAATGGAGAATCCATTGCTGTGATGCATGATCATGATGATGCATGATCCTCTGTGACAGGACAGAGAAAGACAGACTGTCTTTCAATACCTACTCTGAAAACGTGCTCTCTATATGTCCTATAGGAATAGGCGTACAGTTTTAGATTAAATGATCTCTACTTATTTATAAACGTGGTCAAGGATGCCACCAAAATCATGCTTTTTCAATAACACAAATAGGAGAGAGCGAAATAAAAAATAGCATATCTGAACGATTTCCGGTTCAGTAAATCTTAACAGGGATACATTTTTGTATAAAAAAAAATAGGAGTTCATTGATTTTATAAATAATTGTGTAAACCACGTTTATAAATCGGCTTATTAGGACACACTTTATAACGAATATGGTCGAAAACCAAACTAAATTTGTCATCTCGTTGCCTCAATACAGTAAAAGAGAGATAAACATAGTAAAAATCGCAGATTATATTTATAAATTCACCATGATTAGATTACGGTATCAACATCCAATCCATATTCATTATGAAGCATGTTCCAGTCGCCCAGAGCTAAAGTGCCGTATCTACATTTTCAACTTTTGATAATATTTTTTTTACATATTTTAAGAAATCAAAAGGCCTTCACAAAATCAACGCAAATAAATAGTTTACGGAATGAAATTAATATGACCACGAAAGACCTGAGGTATAGTGATGTGGTCTAATACTGAAAGATGTTCTTGGCTCTCCTAGATGTATACATGCAAAGCAATCCGTTCAAAACTAACACCACACTTCTCTACGTGAAAACTGTTTGACCCAGATAGTAACCTTTTTAGTAGTTTGACCTTTAAAAAAAAAGTATAACCATATTGTTAAATCCGATTAAATGTAATTTCCGTCAGAACCAACAATGCTTAAAGTACCCTAATTTTAAAATAATTATATTTTAAAAAACTAAAAAACCGACTTCATAATGGGCATTTTTATTTTAAAAACCAAACTAAGTATTGGATTGATTTTGATGAAATTTTGCACGGGACCAAACTGAAAGTAAGTATACCCTTTCAAACAAAAAAATAATAATTTTGGAATCAGTTTATAAATGACGTAGGTATGCTGTAATAAACATAAAAGAAAGAAAAAACCAATGAAAATTACAGCCGAATTGTTAACCTCCTTAAAGTTTTTCAAGTCGGTAAAAACTAAAGGAGTTGGCATTGCAATAAGTTGCAATTGATTGAGAGTTCCGTATCGGCGTCGCGCGTTCTAACCAAAGGAGAAAGTTCTCAATTCCACTATATATTATGTTTTTTTGTATGTTTGTTAAGTAATTACTTCGCCAATTTATGAATTGATTTTGATGATTCTCTTCTTGTTTGGTAGGTCATACTCTATAAGTGGTCTCATATACATTCTATCAAAATCGATCCAGTACTTTTGTTTATAAAACTAAATAACTGAAAAAATATATCATCCAAATACAAGGAATTGCGTATTTTGAAGTTGGTTGTTTCAGTTTTTGTAAAGTTTATAATATAAACTATAATTTTACTATGGAAATTAACGTGGTTTTCACACATTTTTAAATAAAAACTACGGGTCACTCACGTCTGTCAACCCTTCCCTTTTGCAACCGATGACATCACGTGCGGAACGAGCGGCACGTCGCAGTGCAAGGCGCGTCACCGACCGAGAGTGACGTGTGTGCTGCTCCTTTGAAAAAGACCGCCGAATGCGGTGGAAACTATAGTCGGATATTTCGGCTCAAAACAGACGTGAGTGACCCGTAGTTTTTATTTAAAAATAAACTATAATTGTTCGCTCCAGCGTTCTCGGCTCAAGACTATAGGTACTATTTCGAACCATCAGCCGACTGCACGTGCCGTGGGCAGCTTCCGTATAGTAAGTTTATTCACGTCGAAAAGTGCAGTGATAATTTTCAAATAACAAGTATCTATATTAAAAGAAAAACAAGATACCCGACCGCAGAAGGGCGATTTTTGCAGTCTAACTTGCGATTTCGTTACGCTTGATGAAGTTCGTTGGAGATTATTTTTACAAAATAATATATATAATTTACGACACTCTGGGAGTGAAGACGAATCTAAAACCTCACACATCAAAATCAGTCAAGTCAGCCGTTAATGTTGTAGGGGGCAATATAGAAACAAACATACACTCGGAAATCATAAACCCTACTTACGCAATCGGGTAAAAACTACATAAATACGTACGTATACGGCACTGTTCCCCTGACCGCCAGCGGTGGTAGTCCGGTGTGTGGTCCTAGAAGTGGAACCCGCCCATGGGCACCGCCTGGTCGGCGCTGAACTGGTACGCGTCCGTGGTGGAGGAGACCTGCGGTGCCAGCCGGCCGTCCTCCTCCTCGGAGCCGAAGTAGTTCTCGATTATCTCGAACGACTTCTGGTATATGTCCATGTTCTCGTGCGACTGCAGGAACTCAATCTTGTCCAAGCCTGAAACGGACACGCTACGTCAACGGGATGTAAAGTGATTTCTTAACCGACTTCCAAAAAGAAGGTTCTCAATTCGACTGTATGATTATTTTTTGTATGTTTGTTCACTGATGACCAAACAAAAAAGAGAATCATTAAAGATTCTCTTTTTTGATTGGTAGGTCATACTTCAGAGGTGGTCCCATATATATTTTATCAAAATCAGTTCAGTATTTTGTTTTGTTTTAACAAAATAACTTGAAAAATGTCATCCAAGTAAACAAAATTGCGTATTTGTAAGTTTTTTTTTCAGTTTTATAAACTAATTTATCAAGTATTTATTTGATGTTTTCATTCTTAACTCCGAACTATTTTAAACATTCACAAAGGAAGAGGTTCTCAATTCGACTGTGGTTTTTCTTGTATGTACGCGATTATTTCGTCAATCATTAATGGATTGTAATGGTTTTTGTTTCATAAATAAGTCGTACTTCATAGGTGGTACCATAGAAATTTCATCAAAATCGGTCGAGTAGTTTGGTTTTTAACACGAAATTGCGCATTTCGAAGTCAGTTTTTTAAACTATTATTATTATTGTGATCAATGTTGTTTTTTGATCCCCGATCATAAAAGAGTACGTAACTGTAATACCCCAATATGCAATGTACGACTCAAAACAGTACTGTGTGTGACATAGACAAAAACAACAAGACGAGAACAAAAATAAATATAAGTTCGGAATAGTCATATATTTATTTTCTTCAATGATCTATCTGAAAGAGGTTCAAGGTCCATACGACCTTTAGTATCGTCGTCATTTATTAACTGTGATATCGGCTGACTTGCGCTTGCGCAATATATTGACGTATTCTTTTTTCCTATAACACAGCTCTGGACTTTGAGCCGACTCGGTCGATGTATATCGACCTTCACTCCTCATCACCGCTCAGAAACAAAAAGTGGATGAGTAATGATATATTATGTACGTATAATGTAAATTGCAAATCATGAACGTATGCGATTTATTCATGATAACAATACTATCAAACAGACACGACACTCATAAAATAGGTGAATGATGCCAAGTTACGTCACTTAATTCAAAAAATATATATATTTAGATGCACGTAAATAAATGAGTCATCAGATTACCACGCAGAAAATTGAAATAGCGAGTCACCGTCGTACAATATACTGAAGGCAATATTTTTTATAGTGAATAAACAGTTTTTCATATTACACTGTACTGTAGTCACGATTACCAACACGAAGAATTTATTAGTTTAAACAATAATAAATTACAATCTGCCTAAATGGTACCTACACGTCTTGGTTTACTAGACTATATATTAAAGCGGAAATATACACAAGTATAAGTTTAGAATATCCGAGTGGATTTTTTATGACTGAAAAAACGCAACTGCGTAATTAACCTCAATTAAATTATTTTGAATTTTTTATTTGAAAGAAATGACCACCAAGGGACCGGGCTTGATTTAGTAAGAATAGTTACCTATTTATTTATATTTCTATAATCCGAATTGTGAAATACCGAATATCATTTACCCGAAAACTTTTTTTTTTTTTCAAAGGACCGTAAAAATAATAGAAAAGTTAATAAGGAGTTTTGGCGGGAACGTTATAGAAACATGTTGCTCTGTTTAATTTTCCTAAACTTGTGTCATTTCGAATATTAATGCTATAAAAATGGTGGTGTTTTACTTATTAAGTGTTCGATGTAAGTGCGTGAGTATGAGCAAGTGAAATAAAGCAGTGAAACATGTCATTTTACGTTGTCGACAAAACTCCATGGAAGCTTCTAGTAAAGTCGCAGGACTCAACTTTCAAAATGACTGTATACGTGACTTAATGAATAAAACACCACCATTTTTATCGCATTAATATTCAAAATAACACAAGTTTAGGAAAATAAAACAAAGCAACCGCATGTTTTGATGACTTTCCCGCCAAAACTCAAATGTAGTCTCTTACCGAAGCATTCTTCAATGAGCACCGCGTACGGATTGTCTCGTGCGTCGCCGAACGCCTGTCCAGCCTTCAATATGTTCTCTAAGCCATTTAGTGCCACTTGGACTGTCTTCGAGTCTGTCAGCGTCAATAGGTCGCACAGAGGCGGTATGCAGCCTTCACCCACTAAATACCTACAATATAAAACAACTTTATACCAGCTGCACCATGCTGTTTCATATGCTATTCTATCAATCAATTAAACAAGTATCTATGTTTTAAGAAAACAAAATACCCGACTGCAGAAAAGCGGTTTTTGCAATCTAAATTACGATTATATTGATACGATTACTCGATACGCTGTTGAGTGCACCTTTTTTTCATAATTATTTATTGCGTATATATGGGTAGGTACATTTTTTTTTTAATGCAAGATAGATCTACGATTGACCACCAACTCGCCTGATGTTAAGCGACTGTGTGGCTGAAGATGGAGCTCGTCGATCTAGAAGATATCTATTCACTCTAGCCTTGAAAATTCAAAGATTGTAGGTCTCAGAAAACAGAGATGGCGGCAAAGAACTTCATTCCTGTACAATACGTATCAAGAATGTGGATCGATATCGTTGAGTACGGATTTTTGGCATTTCAACGAGAAATGGGTGGTAATTCGCCGACTTAGTGCTAAGGTGAAACGAAAAGTGAGGTGAAACGTTTTTTGAGAGGAATTATGCGTAAAATTACTGTAAAAGGATATAAATGCGCATTTTTTAGAATAATTCTAGTAAAATCACTTATTTATTACGAAGTCGTCCTTTGGGGTTTACGAAAAAGCGCATTTAAAAAATCCGAACCTGACTGTATGGGATTGTATGATATTGTATGATTTTTGTCAGAATAAATGTCTATGTAGGATTTACAATTACTATAACAAGTATTACATGTATTTTTATGTACGTCTATCCGTCTCTATTTTACTGTGGGGATGACTTTTTATTCGAAAATATGCTTGCAC
Source organism: Lycia hirtaria (assembly GCA_947563715.1). NCBI lineage: Eukaryota > Metazoa > Arthropoda > Insecta > Lepidoptera > Geometridae > Lycia > Lycia hirtaria. The sequence continues at coordinate 4,203,115 of OX387379.1, forward strand.
TTGACCGCCAACTCGCCTGATAAGCGACCGTTGCGGTCTACGGTGGAGCACGCTTTCCTAGAAAGAAAAACTGACAGAAAACACTTTCTCCTTTTGTATAACATAACGCAATTTATGCAATAAATAAAATAAAATAATTTATTTAATGACTTCCAAGTACGACCTAAGACAAAATAGTTTCTTATTTATTTTTGAACAAAGCGCAATAATCAGTGATATGTGGCAGTGGTTGTGAACACCTCACTCAACTCACTCTATCTAGCGTCATTGCTGTGTCTTATCGCTAAGAGATATCTTTTTCAGACGACTATAAACGGAATGAAGTTGTGCAATTTACGAGTCATGTCAGCGCAAAGCGATCAAGGAATTAAAAAAAATACGCAATATTTCTTTCATATCGTAATCTATACTTACATACAATGTCTTTCTATTACGTGGACTTAAAGTCTAAACGTCATTTTAGCTATATGAGTCGATCGATACTCATATAGCAACAATGACGAACTTAAAGATTTTGATATAAAGACTCTATGTAGCCGCGCTAAAGCCTAATTTAGATTGAGAAGTCTAGAGACGGTTATTTTGCCGCTTCCAAATATTTTGAAAATCGAAATTATTTTAATCGTCTAAGGGGTCTAATTAGACCTCATTGAGCTCTGACGTTTTTGAGGACAGACTACAGACATAGTAGATGGAGTAAATTTTGATATCTATATAAATAGACTAACATATTTGTCAAAATTGTCTTTGAATCGTATCAGCGAGCGGCGAGCGAGTGATGTTCACTTAGCAGCCTTGAGGCCCTGGTGGGGTGCAGGAACGGTGAGTCAGGTGGGGTGCGGTGGGAGCGAGGTAAAAGCAAGGTGTGCAACGGTATGCGTGCAGGAGTTGAATGAGAGTGAGACGGCAGTAGGGTTGGAGCAAGGCGGTAACGGAACGAGGTGGGAGCGAGGAGAAAGCAAAACGAGAACAAAGTGGGAGTGGGACAGGTGCGAGGCAAAATCGCGAGTGAGTGTAGGGCGTAAATGGAGTGAAAGCGATCTGAGATCGGTATGATCGAAAACAGGAACAAGTTGGGAGCCGAACGGGAGCAGGGTTGGAGCGGGGCGAAAGTTTATTTTTCATTGAATTACATAAATCTACGTTATACCACTGACTCGACATGAATTGATTTAAGATTGGGTCGGAAGTTTGGTTGAAGCAGGACGGAAGTGCGGCGAGATTGAGATAGGAGTGAAACACGAGCAGGGCAGATGCGGTACAGGAGCATTGGCGGGGGTGCAGTGAGTGCAGGTAGGAGCGTGACATGAACGATTTTCTAAGCGACAAGGCGAGCGCAGGGAGCGGGTGAGGAACCCGAGATTGACGTGGTGAGCATGTCAACCAGGAAGGTCCGTTCTGTATGTAATACAGTATGAAAATTGCAATCTGCACGATTCTTGTAAACGTTTGAACAGTTGCAAAATTAAAATCTATGAACTTTTTTTTTAGCTCCACAGGTACCATGGTCCGTGACCTTTGACAGAATTAACTACATATCGTTACGGGAAGATTATTTTAATTTTCTTAAGTAAATTATTACGATGTTGTGTGTATACCGCGAGCAGACCAGCGACCCGCAAGCAGCACCCGATCACAAGTATGTCGCATGTGCCAGCCATCGCCCTCCTCAACAATATGTTAGGGCAGAGGGCAACCCGCCACACGACGCCGCCATTCGCATTCACACGCAAATCTAAGAACTTACTTGATTTGTTCGTAGGTGCCTCCGCTGGTCGCGTTCGTGATCGCCCACGCCGCCTCTTTCCTCGTCTTGAACTCGGCTTGTCTTAAGATTTCAATTAGAGTTGGGAATATTTTCGCATCTATTACTGCCTGTTGACAAAATAATGCTGTCAAGACAATGTTGACAACACAATATTGATAATACTAATAATTTTCGAACTGTCTACAAATTTGTACATGTTAAAATTCTGCTGAAACAACTACTTCGTATCACCTATCAATGAGTGGACCCGATATTTTCTCAACGTTTAAACCTTTCCTGGACTACGACAAACATTTCAAAGCCTAAATCAGCTAAATCGGCCCAGCCGTTTTCGAGTTTTAGCGAGACAAACGAACAGCAATTGATTTATATATAATATATTAAACTTTTAGATATAACTTACCATTATATAAAAAAACTTTAAACTTATACTTATAGATATAATCTGGGTGTCTTTAATTTGGTTTCTTCTAGGTAAGCGCGCTGCATCGTAGACCGCAATGTTGCTTAACATCACGCGAGTCGTCGGTCAAGCGCAAACCTATTACTACATTAAAAAAACTGGCCAACTGGCCACAAACCATAAAATTAAACCACATCTATTATATCGTTGACCTTCCACATAGAGTAATGTATTGGTCTTGGTTACATAATTAATGTTTCGAAATGCACGAAGTCGCATCTAGGGAATACAATCTCGATCTCGCGAGATCTCGAGGTATATTTTGCGATTCAATCTCGAACGCAGGCAATCTCTTTTTTAAATATTGTTCGAGATCTCGAACATATCGATCAAGATTTAGAACAATTATTATATTTTTATTGTAATTTAAAAAAGATTAACTAATATTTTTATGATTATCTTACACGGAGATGGAGACAGACCACTGTTAAAATATCACCTGTACCAAAATACCACCTGTAAAAAAATTGTAAAATAGGAACATCTGCTCTGGGCTTCCAAGATACTGGCTTAGCCGAGTTTGGGGCCCACTGACAATGCATAGCAATAGTAATTCTATTTCGGAAATAAACATTTACTTTACTTTACTTTACCTGTGCTGTTTACGCTAGCCAACTAAACCGGTCAGGATTGTGCAACTCGTATGCAACTTCACTTGACTTCTTATCTATGTAGGTAGATTGATTTGTTATTTATTGAGTTGGTAGATATTTAAATATTAAAATTAAAATGTGCAGTCAATGAGCACCTCTACAAACCATTTGTGGTTTTCAGATGTTAAATGTATGTATAATATAAGGTAACCGTTGTAATTATTATGAATAAATAAAAATAAAATAAAGTTTCGAGATTAAATGCACATGATAACACTCTAAGCACTCTATGCTTCCTAAAAAGTTATTTTCAGAATATGTAATTTTATTGGTATTTATGTCTTTCTTAATATTCTATTTTGTTATCGTTGATTCTCTGCTTCACTAATGTTGCGTTAAATTTACAAAATATAATACATAAATAGGTAGTCTTTATCGAGTGGATTTGTCTAAATAAATAAAAAAAATGACAAAAAATACCGATAATTTTAAAAAGTAATAGTAATCTCAGTTCGAGATTGGAAAATTCGATATCTCAACAGACAATCCATCGTGAACTCGGATTGGCCAATCTCGACTTGTGAGTTATGTTGCGAGATCTCGATTTGTCAATCTCAGCTCGAAATTGTATTCCCTAGTCGCGTCTAATAGCTAGTAAAATATAATGGTATGACCCAATGAGATTTTATCTAAAGAGAGGTTATACTCCTTGAATATGAAGTAAAAGTATGGCAATATCAGTTCTCAGCATTTTCGAGTATATGACACATCCTTAAGGCCTTATATATCTTGGTATTGCACTTTCTAAGCACACAGGATGGCATTTTCACTGTTCACAAGTAACGACACTTAGCGTCTTACATCGTAGCCCGAATTGTCGCGACTGAAGACGAGTCGGGCGATTACATTACTTAAGGCTTGCCACGTAGATCCGGGGAAAACCTATCTACGTATAATACATTATTGGTATGACCTGTATCTGATTGGCGTTCCCGGCAGTGATGTTGGAAAGCGTCCAACAGGCCTCCTTGCGCAGCGGCTCGGCGTCGGAGCGCAGCAGCGCGTGCAGATTGTCCAACGGGTTGCAGTTGAGCACGGCCTGCGTCTGCGCATCGTTGCCCGTCACAATGTTGCCGACGGCACGCAGCGCCGCCGACACCACCGTCGATTTGTTGTGCCTGTAACATACAACATACCACAATTACAAAAGGCATTAATAGTATTACATACAGAAGGGACTCTCCACCTCCCGCCAATCTCGGGTTCCTCAGCCGCTCTCCACACTCGCCCTTTCGTTTGCCGGACTTTGGCGGCACGGCGCTTTCATTTGTCAGTCGAGAAAAGCATTGCGGGCTTCAAGCATTCGGATTCCAATTGATATCGCGAGCTAGCGGTGATCAGATAACGCTTAGTATTATATAGACGATGACTATGACTTCATACATGTATGTGTTATATACAGACGTCAACTTGCGTATGTGTCACTCAATAGCGCGCCTATGTATGGAGTGTCCGATGTGTGGCAAAATACTGCGAACGACAAAAATGTTCCATCTATGTTTCCTGATACCTACAATCTTAGACTTTTCAAGGCTAGAGTGAATAGATATCTTCTAGATCGACGAGCTCCATCCTCGGCCACACCGTCGCTTAACATCAGGCGAGTTGGTGGTCAATCGTAGATCTATATTGAATTTAAAAAATGGACATGGACTTCATACCGTTTTTAGATTGGTTGATTAGATGAAGTTTACTCTCAGTTTAGTAAAAATAAATCCGTTTGTATGGAGCAGTTCACATTAAATACACCTCGAGGGATCCTTTAAAATTATGATAGGAAAATGCCTTAAAAAACATAAATTCACAATAATCCCCGGGTTTTAAACTAGCTGCGCCTCACGGTTCCACCCGCGTGGTTATGAAAAACGGCGATAATGATGATAAGTAGCTTATGTCCGTCTCTGTGTCCACAGCTATCTCTATACTAAATTTCATAACGATCGGTTCAGCCGTTTGATCGTGTAAAGGTAACAAACATCGCATTTATAATATGACTAGCTGCCCGCCGCGCCTTCGTACGCGTAGAAAATCGTTCATGTCACGCTCCTACCCGCACTCAATGTACCCCCGCCAAGCTAATGCTCCAGTACCACATATGCCCTACTCGTGTTTCGCTCCTAGCTCGATCTCGCCACACTTCCGTCCTGCTTCAACCAAACTTCAGACCCAATCTATTAATGTCGAGTCAGTGGTCAAACGTAGATTTATGTATATGAATGAAAACTAACTCCCATCCCTTTCTCGCCCCGCTCCTACCTAATGGCTAATTTTTTACACCTTGGGTTACAATATTGAAGTTTTAGTAGGGATCCCTAATTTTTTCTAATAATAAATATAACCTATGTTACTCAAGAATAATGTAGCATTCTAATGGTGAAAGAATTTTTTAAATCGGTCCAGTAGTTTATGAGTTAAAAATCTTTCCTCTTTATTTTAGTATAGATGAACGGCTAGACTGATGTTTTGACTGATATTTTTTTTTATTGATGAATATCATATTTTTAATACTTATTATCCTATTCCGAACGAAGACAAATTCAAAAATACAAAAATCATAAAAATTGGTGCAGCCGTTCTTGATTTATAAATGGTGTAACTAACACGACTTTCCAAACACCAGTATTTTTACCCGACTACGGCGATGCAAAAGGGAGGGTTATGTTTTTGACCAGTATGTATGTTCATCTGTTCCCTCATAACTTTTTAACTACTTATCATAATTTGACAAATGAGGTGTCGTTGGAAGCGTCTTGGTTGTCTGCTGGTTATAGGCATGTGACGTCACATTAAATTGATTATGGTGCACGAGAGGGCACGAAGTCAAGAACAAAAAAACATTTTCGCCCCACCCCACCGTGTGTTGTATCATTGAACAGGGATTTTTAAATGAAGGTAGGGTTTGGTACATCTTATTTTTGCGAGATATATCCCGTCAAAGTCATGCAAACTACTAACTATTATACTATATATTTTACCCGAATTCGGCGTCGCAAAGAAGCAAATGGGAGGTTATGTGTTTGTTGATTGGTATGCATGTATGTAAATGTATGCATTTATATTCATTTGTTTCCTCATAACTTCTAAAATCATAATTTGACAAAAAAAATGTGATGTGACTCTGCAAATACCCCAAAATACTTTAAATAAAAAATAAATTCAAAAACTATAAACCGACTACTAAAAATGCTCTAAAAAGTATGAAACAAGAAAATGTTCTCATCTGAAATTGTTATGTACAAACTATTCGATATATACCGTATATTAAATAAACAATTTACATGTAATAAACATTTTGTTAGTTTGTTATTTTGTGTTTTTTTAACCCTTCTCACAATGAGAAGATGGCCCGTTCCCAGCAGTGGGACAGTTTGAACAAACAGGGCTGATAAAAAGAAATAAAAAAAATAAATGTAAGTAAGTATTTCATACATATTCAGTGGTGTTCAGAGGATAACTACAACAAAATATTTATTACATGTAAATTGTTTATTTAATATATACGGTACATATTGAATAGTTTGTACATAACAATTTCAGATGAGAACACAAAATCCGTGACCTTTCTTTTCTTTACAAAGTTGTTCACAGCTTTATTGACTGTCCTTCAATTTTGATGCAGTTTTCCCTATCAGTACCATGTCACTACCCGCGTCACAGAATCTCAAATATTCTCCATGTTAAATACTCTAAAACTAACTTATCATATAATTCTCCTCTGCCAAGACTATGTCGTACATACAATGAAATGAATGTTTTGCTAAAGGATCTCGATATATTTCATAACAAATTTAACGCATTCAAGTTTAAGTTATTGCTTTTTTTTACTGAACGCAATAGATTATAATTTCACTGTTATATTATCTTATAGGTTTTCATTTTAAATTAATATAGTTTTAGTTAAAGAATGATGTAGACGCCTGTAAAAGGTATGCATATCAGAACTTATAATAATATTAGAGATTACCTACTAAGTCTCATGTAATATGTATACTGTTGGTGTTTCTAAAAATTAATAAATAAAATAAATGCACATGAAGACTTGTATGACACTTCATACACGTTAGCTTAGTCGATCAGGCATACTGCGTAATTATCGGGAATTTCAACTGATGATTATTTGGGGGATCCAAAAGAAGCTGACTGCCTAAGTTTAACTGACAATTTATCCTTCTAGAACAAGTCCACGCCCAACAGTGGGATAGTTCATGAAAACAAAAAATCTGCCCTTGTCGGTGTAGCACACACTCACATGAGTAGCTCGACGAGTCGGCGACAGACGGCGGCGTCTATCACAGCCTGGATCTTCTCGTTAGGTCCGTCCGAAAGGTAAGAGAGCGCCCAACAAGCGTCTGAGAGTACATCTGCGTCCGTGTGATGTAACAGTCTTGCCAGTACCGGAATACCTGAGACATATACATTTTGTTCAAATAGTATAAACTCGTTGTTGTTACAAAAGTTTTACGGCAAACGGATACCAGTGTTTTATGCTTTACAACTTTTCTTCAATGTTGTCTTATATTCATTATCATTAGTCTTTTATCCATTTAGATATAATCTGGGTGTCTTTAAATCGCGAGTGAATTGGTTTCTTCTGAGTAAGCGCACTCCATCGTATACCGCAACGTCGCTTAACATCAGGCGAGTTGGCTCTCAAACGCAAACCTATTTCTACATTTAAAAAAAATTAAGAGACTTTATCGCATACTTGTCCATAGAGAAGAATGAAACTGTTTTCTACCCCTAAACATTATCCAATTCCTATGTTTTTTTACGTATCTGATTGTAATCTTAGATGGCTATGCATCTATGGTTTAGTTTTTTTTTTTTAAATTTTGTTTATAATAGCTAAGTTTAAAACATAAAATTTTGAAAAATGCAAATCGTAAAGGCCTTTATACATAATATACATAATAATGAGTAGTTGTAACGGGTTTTATTCTATTGTATAAAAAATGCATAATGTGCTGTTAAAAATTGCATTCTTAGATTTTTTCTTAAGGTCTCAAATGACCATGATCCCAATCTTAAGTCAAAGTAAAACTAGTCATAATTAAGTCCTAGACCTAGTAGTAAAATAGTGATTTTACTTCAGCTTCTATGGAGTTTTACATACACTATGAAAAGACATAATTCACTTACCTATACTTACTTGGACAGTGTAGAAAATTAGTTGTCAGAATAGAAATCAATTTTATCCTTTTGTATTGACAAATACGCGATAAACGTTTCTCTAAATGTAGAAGCAATTAAGATACTCAACTAAATAAAAGCTAGTAAAAAAGACTTAAAAAAAATTATGTGGATCAAAACTTGCCTGGTGCAACAGCTTCGAAGTTTGTGGGAGGATTTTTGCCTCTGCAGAGATTCGATAAGGTCCACACGGCGTTTTTTGTCATAGATAGTCGTGTGTATTTATTCAATATTCTGAAAAAGGAAATAGATTTTCAAAACGTTCAATATGAACGACCATTTTTCTATCGTACAGCAAGAAGCACTAAAAAGCGAAATCGTTACATGGTTACGTTACACTTTCACTAAATGGGTCTTTCCAAATAGATCTAGGTGTCTTCAAATAACGAGTGAATAGGTTTCTTCTAGGCAAGCGCGCTCCATCGTAGACCGTCTAGCCTAGCAAGCCTATTTTAGAATAAAAAACCATTCCCAATGGGGTAAAGAATTTTTTTAGGTATGTATTTCATGCTTTTATATGAAATTATGAACTATTTTAAGGCACCAATTCCATTTTTTTTGGTGATAGAACTTAGTCAAAAGTACTAGGCCAACTTTTACACGTCACAACGCTCCCCAATACAAAACTTTAAATATGATAATAATATAAAAACAACATTGGTAACAAAAACATTGAATTTGTTTTCTTAAAATAGTTCAAACTTTCGAATAAAAACATCAAATAAATACCTAAGAAATTACTTTACATACCCCATTCGAATAATAATCGCACTGGGTGTCATTAAGTTACTCTTTCAAAGTTTAAGTTGATTCTTCCCACATTAATGGTCTTACTTATAAACGCTGTATAAATAAGCATTTCAGTTAAACAGTGATTTGTTCCGTTTCCGCGCATGACGTTTTGCGAGAGTCGTATTATTATTGTTACAACAGAAAATTAGCCTATGACACTCAGTGAAGATTAATCAAACGACACCTCGCACATCAAAATCAGTCAAGCCGTTTAGGCTGTAGGCGATCATATAGAAACATAACCCTCCTTCTTATGCAGTCGGGTAAAAAAAAAAATCAGTCCTAGTTTAATAAGTTTATATAAACTGTCACACTGCTAGGCGCTGGCCATTATCTCATTGTGAGTGTGTAATACAGAAACATACATACATACATACACTCGCAAAACATAAGCCTCCTTCTTACGCAGTCGGATAAAAAAATATTCTCACTCTAGCAGCGGCGGCAGTATCCCCGCAGCGATGACTGCGTCCCGGCAGCGCGGTGAGTCACCGGCCACATTCCCGAGCGCCCACACGGCCTGCTCCCGCACGTCGTCACTGGCGCCGCCTCCCACCAACCCGACTAGGACCTCCACCGCACCGCTCTCTACGACTACACGCGTCTGCTCTGACGACCCGCTCGCTATGTTCGTTAGAGCCCATGCAGCTTCGAACTAAAACATACACGGTACGAGTTACTAGGGCATATATAGAAACCAGAGAAATAATAACCATAGAAACAACCTCCTCACACAAGGAAGAAGGTCTGATGGTATAGTTACGCTACTGCCCCAAACCCTATATGTAGATAACAAATCAGGAAAGTGATATATAAATAAACAAATATCTTATTAAAAGATAAACAAAATACCCAACACAAAAGCCGTTTTTGCATACTACCTTATGATTATGTTATGCTTGACAGCTACTCACGCTACTCACGACTCACGCTTTTTGTGAGAAAGTATGTGTAAAATTGCTATAAGGTGATAAATATACTTCTTTAGAATAACTCAAGGTTGCCTGGAAGAGATCGCTTTTAGCGATAAGGCCGCCTTTTGTTTTCGCTAGCGTGTAAGCTCTCTGTTGTTAATTAGTGTTTTAGTATAGTGGTGTAAACACCACTATAATAAAGAGTTTATCTATCTATCTAGTAAACATATTTATTATGAAAAAGTTTGTTGGTGGTTATCAAAAAGTACATTTTTTAGGGTTCTGTGATAAACAAGGAATATAGTATAGCCATGTCCATCTGTCTGTCTGCCTGCCGCTTTGCTCTAATACTTAGTACTAGAAAGCTATAATTTGGCATGGATATGCCTATTAGTTATGCCGAGAACGTCGTAGAAGTATATATTATCTTTAAGAAAATCTTTTTAGGGTACCTCTGGCACACATAAAACAGGGATGAATTATTTTTGTCATCTTCCGCATTGTGTAGAGTATCATTTTCTGCGAAAGTTTGTAATACTTACCTGTAATGTGGGATTTGAACTATTTGTCAGGAATTCTACAAATTTGGGAACTATTCCTGTTCTAATGACTTCATCAATCGGTGGATTGGGCTCTTGACTTAGTAATTTTCTAAATTTCTGTGTTGCCATAATCTGCTCCTGTGGATTGTTACCATATAGGGCTGCGACCATTGCAGGGGTGATGTCATCTGAAGGTGAGATGTTTATGTCTTCCTGAAATTCAAGTTAACATCCACGTTAACATCCACTTATCTAGTTCATGTAATGTCTTACTAGTTTCCGGCAGCCTAGTCGGGAGACCGTCCGACTTGCAATCCGCAGGTCCTGGGTTCGAATCCCGCGGCACGCACCTCTGTCTTTTCGAAGTTATGTGCGTATTGTTAATTGCCGCCAACTTCAAACGGTGAAGTAAAACATCGTGAGGAATCCTACATGTGTGAGAGTTCTCAATGACCTTGAAAGATGTGTGAAGTCTGCCAACCCACACGTGGCCAGCGTGGTAGACTATGGTCTTACCCTTCTCACAATGAGAAGATGGCCCGCACCCAGCAGTGGGACAGTTTGTACAAACAGGGCTGATAAAATGGAGAGAAGTCAAAGTAGTATTCTTGCCGAAGCCGGGTAAATCAGACTACACAGACCCTAAGGCATTCAGGCCTATAAGTCTTAGCTCTTTTCTTCTAAAAACGCTTGAGAGACTATGTGACAGGTACATTCGAAGTGGGCCACTTCGAGAAAAACCTGTCCACAGAAACCAACACGCTTACCAAGCAGGCAAGTCGACAGAAACCGCTCTACACCAAGTGGTACACAAGATAGAATCTGCTCTAGAAAATAAGCAGTCATGTTTGGTAACCTTTATAGACATTGAAGGTGCCTTCGACAAAACGACATTTCATAGCATAGAAAGAGGTCTAAGAAGACACGATGTCGATGAAAGAGTGAACAAATGGGTCACAACGATGTTGGCTAATAGAGCAGCTAGCACGGAATCTTCACAAGAGTCCAGATGCGTTGTCACGAAAGGATGTCCACAAGGAGGTGTAATTTCTCCACTCTTATGGGTAATTGTGGCAAACGAGCTAATCGAACTCCTAAATAAAGAGGGAATAACTACCGTAGGATATGCGGACGATCTAGCAATCATGGTATCTGGAATTTCAGAAACAACGCTGTGTGAAAAAATGCAACAGGCACTTCGAATAGTCGAGGAATGGTGCAAGCGCCAAAGTTTATCTGTAAATCCACAAAAAACAGAAATGGTGCTATTCACACGAAAGATAAAAATACCAAACTTAAAACTTCCCACCCTATTCGAAACCAAATTGACACTTAGCAAGGAAGTAAAATATCTCGGAATATGGTTGGATAGTAAACTCCTATGGGGAAAGCAACTCGATCATGTTACAACTAAAGCAACAAACATATTATGGCAGTGCACGAGAGCCATAGGAAAAGATTGGGGACTGAAACCAAAACTTTGTCGCTGGCTGTACACAGTAATAGTTAGACCGGTACTCACATACGGTTGTATAGTGTGGTGGCCAAGAACAATATTAACAACTACTATCAACAAATTACAGAAAACACAGAGGCTGGCGTGTTCGCTTATTAGTGGATGTGCAAAATCCACACCATCTGCCGCTCTGAACATAATTTTGGGGCTGACACCACTTCACCTTCACATACAGCAAGAAGCGATGGCGTCAGCTCTTAGAATCAGATCTACAAACCAGTGGAAAGGGAGTGGCAGCAACACTAACCATTGTAGAATACTAGACAGGGCAATAAAAATTGTCCCGGAGGCATGCAAAGGCACTGATAGAGTGGCCAGCACATACTTGGATAACAAGAGCTATGAGCTGGTCACAGAAGAACATGCCTCAGCGGAGGTAGTTAGGGCCAAATCTAAAAACGTCTTCACAGACGGTGCAAAAAATGACAAAGGAGCAGGATGTGGCTTCTATTCGCCAGAACTCGAAATCAGAGACTCCAAAGCCTTAAATAAAACCACAACCGTGCTGCAGGCAGAAGCGATGGGGCTCTTGCTAGCGGCTAGAGCGGTACTAGCACGAGATGCGGAACGCAGTGCAACAGGAAATAAAGAGCTTTTAACATTTATTACCGATAGCGCAGCAATTATCTATGCACTTAGAAAGCTCACTACTAGGTCTAGAGTGGTAGCCGAATGCCACTCTGTCCTACAACATCTAACCAATACTTACAAAGTCGTAGTCCAATGGACGAAAAGCCATAGTTCATGTAAAGGAAACAACGAAGCAGACTTACTTGCCAAAGAAGGTACAAAAAAAGAAATATGTGCAGACGTTGCGGAACTATGCAAACCGACAGCGGCTGAAACACGAAATTTATTATGTCTTCACACAGAGAAGGAACAACAAAACCTATGGAACAAAACAATAGACTGTAAACATGCAAAAAAAATCTATCCATCAATAAACAGGAAAATAACTAACAAGCTACTTGGCCTATCCAGGTCGGACCTACGACAAATGATAGGTATCATCACAGGTCACTGTGACTTAAACTACCACCTGCACAAGATTGGAGCTACAGACAGCCCCTTGTGCAGAGGCTGCCTTCTAGATAACGAGACTGTAGAGCATGTGTTACTGCACTGTACTGCTACAGAACAGGCTAGATCAAGATCGGGACTTCTGGAAAAATCTCAAAGTCAAAATCAGCTCTGCAATGAAACACCTGACGCAACAGTGGTGGTACAATTATGCCAGCGACCCAAAGCTGTGCTCCGTTATTTTAAGGAGCTTGGCTGGTTTGAGTAGGCTGGCGGGGGGAAATGCACAATACACCCCAAGCGGGACGTCGGTGCAGGTCTTATCGCCCCCACTTCAAATTAGAATTAGAATTAGAATTAGGGCTGATAAAAGAAAAAAAATTTACTTATCTATGAACAGCATTTAATATTTGTCATATAAATCTTGACTCTTATCAAGCTCTATTTCAGTAGATTAAATATATTTCATAACTATAGCTCCCATATAGAATGCAAAATAGATCTTTAGGTCTAGCCTGAGAACTAATGAGGTTCGAGCATACAGGATGTGTACTGGGATTTTAAGACTATTTTATTATTATATGTGAGTGTAAATCTGTCTGGATGTGTATGAAGAAATAGTGAACTTATTGAAGTTTTCTTATTTCAGTTATTATCATCGATATCAAAAAAATAACAACACACTCACTCACTATGTAAGTAGATGTGTGTGTGTGTGAGCACAGAATTCATTAACGTGTGTAATTAGACTTGGATTAATCATTAAAGTCTAATTTTGATTGTTAATATAGAAATCAGCTGAAGTCTATTAAATTGACTTGATAACATGAGAACTTCTGAACTACTCATCTATATGTTTAACATGAAACAGTTTTGAAATTCCATCAAATTTAGTTTTCCCTATACTAAGCTAGAAAGTACTTTAATATTCCATGCATTGAAAAACAACAATATTTTCCCTTAGTGCACTGTGAAATGTCAATGATAACTTATGATGCATTACAACAACAAGTCATTTTAAGTGTAAGTTCCTAAGGTATTAAATGTAAATAGAATTCATTATGAATGCTATTTTAATTCTAGATTGTTCTTAATTCTACAGACAAGATACCTGCAGAGCTATATCAGGTGTATTGGGCCCTGGTAGATTAACATTTCTACGTTTGAATAACTGCTGTTCCCTTTTCTGTTTCCTTAGTTGGACTCCCTCTTCCTCCCGCCGACGCCGAAGCTCATCGGCACTGAGACCTGCATTCTTATAACGATGTTTGTGACCACCAGACATCTGCAACACATTAGTCATACACAATGAACATGAGATCATCAATGTTCATGTTAAATGCAAGAGTTATATATTCAATATGTTTATTAACTGATTAGACACTTTCAAGGTTTAGCCAGGATTGCAGACCATCATCTCTGTACTGTAGTAACACTAACAAGGAGCAGGTTCTTACAAACCTATGTATAATAATTGCTAACAACTGAAGGAATTAGTATCTAGCAAGTAAAATAACACCAAACCTTAACAATTACACAAATAACAAATATGTCCAATACCAATAGAATAGTTGGTTCCTACAAACAAGATACAAACACTTAGGTTCTTATAAAACAATGATATTGTGCGGAGTGCTTTAACATTGCACTTTTATCATCACTTCTTTGCACATTGATCTTGAAAATGTAATGGCTGCGTAAATTACCTATGAAAATTCCTTAAAAAATTTCAGAACACTTACGACTTTGAGAAGCAATATAGTATAAATAAAGAACAGAATTAGATTCCGATTAACCCAATATATGCTGTAAAACAAAATTCACCACAAAACTAGACAGTAGAGTTCAGTAGACAGCAAGTCAGGGCTGCCAGATATAATATTACACAAATATTTATTAATTAATTTATTTATGTATCTCCTTTTTTTCCAACGCTTTTCTTATTTTGTAGGTATAAATAGTTATATGTAGCCACATCAAACAAAGTTAACGCAGCAGCAGCTTCGACGTCTAGTATACGGCAGGCAGGTTTCACGGCACAATTAGTGACCCCCGTGAATGTGGAGAGAGCGCTTCTGCGCTTCTGCGGCAGAAATTCTGCCGCGAATTCACAAGTGTAGAGCCGAGGATATCCAATTAGTTTTTTTAATTGAAGTTGGCCCTGCTTAGAGCATTTGGCAGTGTCAAGCACAGAGTTACTTATAAGCTGCTTGACTTGGCCAGGGCCACGCCGTACCCCCAGATATACGGGTGTCATTTTTTTTTTCACGTTTCTTGAATAAAACAAGTTGTCAGTTTTAGCGGTAACTTTAAAAAATCTTAATACTTGTCACTAGCAAATGCTTTAAGCAGGTGCAAATCTAATTTTAAAAAAAAGTACACGCATTTGTTTCATGTCTATATAGTGACCTTCTATGGGGGTTTATGGCGCCAAAAGACTTGGATAAGATGGCCTTCTTAAATTCAAATATTGAAAGAAAAATTCGACGATGGCTGTATGGGCTCAGAACCTTTTGCCTGCCCATAATAGGAAAAACGCAAACAAAAAAAAAAACAAAATGTTCAGTGCACACCACACTGCACACGGAGGTGATGATGATGACATTAATGACATTTGTGACGTCATAAATGTTATGCACGAGTGAGAGCCGTGTGAAATCGTTTAAAATTAAAAGTTTATACAGTGAATTACTGGGACAAAAATCCGATTAAATAGTTTAATTCTAGATTTGAGCTTCGAAGTGTTCTACAATGAATCGATTACATATATTTAGGAGATATGTAAATATTTTAAAACGCAATATGAGCACAGGAACTCCGGCGCCACCTGAAATTGATAGTGGAAAAAATTTGTCCGCTAGATTCCGGCCCTCCGAATTCCAAAAAACTATTCTTGTATGGACGAAAAAATACAAGAGCAAAGGAGAAATCCCAAATTTCGTTTCGTATGTGCCTTCAGTGTTATTGCATGCAAAACATAAAAAGACCTTGAAAGTGTTTTATTTAGATATTTTGTTTTCAGTGCCGACGTAATTGAACGCGCCCGAAGTGAAGCGAGAATTAAGATCTCAAATGTTCTAATGTTGCTCACTGCACTGGCAAGTTTTGGAGCTATATTAGCCGGGAAAGCTGCTGCAAAGAGAGGTGAATCTGTTCATCAAATGAATCTAGACTGGCATAAGCAGTACCAAGAAGAAACCAACGCTAAAGATACTTCTACTAAGTAAGATAAGGTTGTCCAAATCAAATTAAGAAAATGTTGATATTTAGGTATATAAAAATGCTGATTATTGTTCTTGTTAGTTATTTATTTCGAATTGAGTTGTAGTTGTGATCAATATATTTGAAAATTAGCTGCATAATTAATTTTGCGTTTTATTTGGGTACCTAATTCATATAAAGCTAATATCTAGGTAAACCGGCTAATGACAGGCATCGTCACAGGTCACTGTGATTTGAACTATCATCTGCACAAGATCGGAGCTACAGACAGCCTGCTATGCCAAGGCTGTCTACAAGAAAACAAAACTGTGGAGCATGTGCTACTACACTGTAAGTCCACAGAACGGATGAGGCTTACATCGGGACTCTGCGAGAAGTCACCAGATCAACTCTGCAACATGACACCTGACGCAAGAGAAGTGGAACAGATGTGCCAGCAACCCAAGGCTGTGCTCCGTTATGTTAAGGAGCTCAGATGGTTTGGGTAGGCTGGTGGGGGGAAATGCACAATAAACCCCAAGCAGGACGTCAGTGCAGGTCTTATCGCCCCCAACTCAAATTAGAATCAAATTTGATAAACTGGTCTATCTTACATTAACACTGGTAAATCAACAACCATTGTTAGCTCCTTTTTAGGCTTCTGTAGTAAAGGAGTCTATTCATGACTATACAGTGTCTATCATATACTTAAACGGCTGCATCTTTTGAACATTAGATATGAAGTTTCAGAGTGTGTCACTGAGGCTCATAAATCACCAAATAAAAGCTGGTCAAGTGCGAGACAATCTTACATAGATATTTTTTTTGTTAAAAGTATTCATAGACACTTAATGCACATTTTGCTAATTAGTCCTGGTGTATGTTGTATGGGAGAATGGAAGCCTCAGTGTGCAAGTGAAACTCGTACTTTACCAGATTTATTTTAGAAACTGCAAGCTCTATTTAATGGCCAGCCGGCCAGTATAGTTCATAATATTGTAAGTACATGTAAAAATAAATAAAACAAAATATTCTAATGCCTGCTAATATCTATTATATAATTATATACACTGTATAATATTTCATCAACATTTCAAATTTCAGTCTTCATGAAGTCTCAGGCTTGAAATAAGTTCTGCACTTTTCTGAAAAGAGTTTTGTTGTCTTTTCCTTCATAATTTCTTCCACACTCAGTTCTGTTTGCAGAAGTCGTAGCTGAAAGATCATTATTAAATTAACATTATGTCAAAAGTTATGGTGGTCTGACTTCAAATAAAATGATATATGCATATTCTTGCTAACATGAATCAAGTAAAGAAAATATGAGGAAATCTGTGAGACCTAAGAAGATTAAATGAACATTTTTAAATAACAGGATATAACCGTTTTATTTCCCTTAATATTTTAAAACTCTAATGTTGTATATTACGAGTTTATAATTTATATATATAAATGGTTAGGCTTGTTCTTTTTGCTTTCTTCTATTTTCATTATAGTCTCAAAGTTAAAATGGTTAAAATTAGAAGATAGCTAACAACACAAGCTCACCCATTCCAATCCTGCTATTTCACATTTTATGATTAGACATGAACAAATCTATCCAGTTGCAAGGTGGGCAGAAATCTCACATACACAAGTGAAGTGAAGTGAAGATGCTGGATTACACTTTTATCACCACATTCTTTAATAAATAGAAGACAACATAGTATAAACTAAATGGGAATATTAGTCTACTACACAAATCATTTAACATCACAGTGGTTCCCAACAGAATTAGAATATTAAATAAAAAGTATGCAAGCAACATCACTCTCAAAAATTTTCAAAGTTTCAGTTTAAGTTTCAAATAAAAGTATAATAGAACAAGTATCTATATTAAAAGAAAAACAAAATACCTGACTGCAAATGTTTATGCAGTCTTCACAAATTCATTACGCTTGATATGTTGTCGAGTGTACTTTTTTAAGAAAAAGTATAAGTAAAATCATTCTTTAGAATAATTTTAGTAAAATCATTTGCATACTTAAAACTACTGATTTCTATGTATATGTATAGGAGGAAACCACTTCAAATGTGTATTTATCAAGGGCATCAATGAACTGATTGATTTATGAAAATTATTTCTTTAAAAGGCAAGTGTGCTCCATCACAAACCACAATCGCTGCATAACATTGAGCGGATTGACGCTTGACTATCAAGCATATTATTTAATCATCAACCTATAACAGCCCACTGCTGGACAAGTCTCATTAACGAATAAATAAAACTATGATTTTACTAAAACTACCTTTCTTTGTTCTGATTTAAGGTTTTTCAGAGTATCAAAATCATCAGCTTTTTCGGCCTTAGCAGTTTTTAAGTTTTTAATTGATTCAGCTGTAGCGACAATGCAGTTTTTGATGACATTTTCTCTTTCTAAGTTTCCTTTTTGAATCTGCGAAAATAAATCTTGGCAAGCAGAAGTTGCATTTACTTTGCCTTTGAATGACTCCGTCGGCAGTGATGTGTTAAGTGCGTATTCAATTTTGTCATCTAAAACACGCATCTTTTTCAAGAGGTCCTGTAATAAAAGAGAACTTAAAAAAAATGTAAATGTACCGGTATTACATTAACCAAACAAATATTTAAACCTAGCTTAGATTAGGATATTGGAGGTTAGGTTACCTGAAATTCTGAATAATCTTGGCAAAACATTGATAACAATAAAACAAATATGATTAGCAAAATGTATTCACAAGATTTGTAGTAAAAAATAATTTCATTAGATTTTGTATTTATTTATTTTTCCCATTCAAAAAGGTTTTTTTTTGGTTAATTCATAGACCCAGAATGGTGTGGCGGCACAGACTAGTAAGAGAAGTTCTCCTGGTTCTCCAGCACAGACTAGTAGAGAGGGCAAATGAAATAAAGCAGTGAAACTTGATATTTTACGTTGTCGTCAAAATTCCATAGAAGTTTTTAGTAAAGTCGCCATCACTTATTGAGGACTCACAAACGTTTTAATATAAAAGAACTCTATATTATTTCGACTGAAGGACTTTGTTACCATGGTCAAGAAAAATACTAACTAAAAAAACTAAAAAAATACTAGAGACTCTGTCTGTCGTTCTGTCGCTCGTTGAACTTCTGGCAACACTTTTTTTTTCTTTCTCTTTTTCAGACGTCAAAATGAAGTACGTTTTTGTTGATTTTAATATTATAAAAAGATTTCTCATTATCGTTGTGATCTTATGAGTTTTGAAAAGAATTGTGAGTTAGTTATATAGTGATGCGTTGTTTTCTCATCATGGGTTGATAATTTTCAGGATTGGTCTCTGCGCCTACAGTGGTTACAAGATCTACCCTGGCCATGGGAAGACCATGGTTAAGGTAGACGGCAAGGTAAAATATAATATATTTATTGTTTCTATACAGTGGCTCTCACTCTTATAGAGCTTAATTTGTCTGGTAAAAGCCGGCTACAGCAGAACTCCTTCAAATCTGTAATTTGTTTGGATGTTAGCAATATAACCTAGTATACCAGTATCCAATGTTATTGTAATATGTATAATAATTACTTTAATAATTAATAATATTGTATTTAATAAACACTAGCAAGTGTTAATATATTGTATAGGTACACCTACGTAGTTATTTACTTGTCTTATCATAACATTAATATAATTCATTGCTCACTTACTATTTTTTATTTCAGACCTTCACATTCTTGAATTCAAAATGTGAAGCCGCTCACCTTATGAGGAGGAACCCTCGTAAAGTAACATGGACTGTGCTCTACAGGTGGGTAACATGCATTGTTTTTTTAATAATATAATATTAAAAGTTACATTGATCTTAACCTCTAAACAATCTCAAATATTTAATTATAAAAATGGGTGTTTGGAAATGGTTACATTAAAAAGTTACAAACATTAAGTTACCATAAATTAGACTACTTCAGTGTTATAAGTGCAGAATGCTATTTAGTAATAGTTTTAATAAATTGATATAAATATACGAAGTCCCTATAACGATTATAAATAGATATACTTGTAAATATAACCTCTTCAGATGTTTTGATTTAAAAACACTACATAACACAAGCACAAGCTACTTCATAAGAGAAGGATAAGACCATATTCTATCCTGAGTACAGGTTGACAAATATGTATTGTCGTTACCATTTTGTGAGACAACTCGGAAACATAAGTCTCTGGACCAGGAGAGCCAACCCCAATTAAATATGGGAAAATGTCATAGGAAGGTGAAGTGATATGATACAACTTACATTCAAACTTCCCCATCTTAATTGCAATATTTCAATGTTTATTATTCATTTGCTTATCTTATTGGATTCATTTAACAATGATTCCAGGCGCAAGTTCAAGAAAGGCCAAGAAGAAGAGCAGGCCAAGAAGCGCACAAGGAGGACACAAAAGTACCAGCGTGCTATTGTTGGTGCTTCACTCAGTGATATCATGGCCAAGAGGAATATGAAGCCTGAAGTGCGTAAAGCTCAGAGAGAACAGGCCATCAAGTGAGTTTACTGTTATATTCAGGACAGGATGGGAGTGGTAACAATAAGTCTCATTGTGGTATTTTTTTTTATTTTTAAATCTATTCTTAATTTATTAGATTATGATAATCGTCACTAGTCACTAGCTAATTGTGGTATAAAGGTATTGTGGCACTGTCATTCTGTTTGGGGTGTTTTGTGTATTTGTTATAAACAAATAATAGTTTAATTTTATGTTTAACAAGGAACACTCTAATAAAGGAAAGATCAATAAACAAAGAGACAAGTACTGTGAAGAATGGCTAATGAAAAATGATTGTTTTATCACCAGTACAATTCACATTTTTCCTTACAGCAGGCATAGCACAGAAGATCTATAATCTGTTTTTGTTCACATGGTTGTCAGTTTTCAATGTTTCAATATAAACTTTATTTTCACTGATAGGAAGACTTTTTTACTTATTTATCTATGTTCCACTGTAAGTTTTTTTTTTTTGTAATTGTTGATAACAAATCTGTGGCACAATATAACCCAAGTGGAATGTCAGTACAGGCCTCTTCGTCCCCAACTCAAATTAGAATTTACCCCTAATCATTAGCAGCTTTTGACATATATACTGGACATAGGCCAGCTGCAAAAAACGACAGCAGAGAGCTGGGTATAGTAGTATTATTATATTAGTTGTAATTTAAGATCAATCCAAGCAAAACTATAGATATTGTTGCTATGGAAAATGTATTGTCTAAAATATACAAAAGCCACCTCTCCTAAATGTGACTGTTTACTGATGGTAATGTAGGCACTACCTGTCCCCATAATACTAGACATCTCAGATTTTGTGAAATAATGTTGGTCAAATGCAAACCGATATTAAACTAACCAGTAACTACATTATACTTTTATTGCAAGGACATATTATGGCTACAAGGTTCAAGCTGATTTCGGGTCTTATATTAGGGATTGATAATACTTACAGAAGTTATAGGGACAGAATAGGGAAGTTAATTGGGGCTAAGTCATTATTAGCATAGGAAGACCAGCCACGAGATGGATAGATGACTTCACACAAGTGGTGGGAAGATGCTGGATGCAAGCCGCTTCAAATTGGTCTTTTTGGAAATCCATGGGGGAGGCCTATATCCAACAGTGAACAAGGAACGCGTGGATATATCGAGTTAAAATTAAAACCATATACACAGATCTGTAGTCCCTGCAGCTGTGAAAAAAAGTCAGACTTCTCGGTTATCATAAAAAAGTTACAGCCATATATGTCGCAAAAAATCGCATGTTTCGATACTCACAAAGGAATCAAAACTTATAGGGTACTTCCCGTTGACTAGAACTATGTTTGGCAAGAAGCATTGTCTTAACATATAAAGGAAAAATCCGAAAACTACAACTTTAATCACAAAAAATATCGTGTGGGGTAATAAATGAAATAGCTTCATTAGCTTCACAAGCTAAAACTGGTTTATAATTATTTGAATAGTTTTCGGATTATGGGGTCATCCATAAACTACGTCACGAATTTCTTGGTTATTGGCTTAGGACCCTTCCCACCCCTTGTCTCACAATGTCACACTTCGTCGACCCCCTCCCTTCCCCTAATTTGTGAATGGCCTCTATGACCAAAAATGTAAAAAAAATATAATTTCCTTTTATCAAGCTTCGCCCGGTAGCTCTTATATCTAGTTAGTGTATGGAACCCTCGTCGGGCGAGACTGACACCCATTTGTCCGGTTTTTTTAAATACATATTTTGCACATAATGATTACTTGCAACTTTAGTATTTAATTAAAGTCAATACCAAACAATAGTATAAAATATCTGTGCTGATTTCTTCGTTTCTTTTTGTTTTAGAGCCGCTAAGGAACAGAAGAAGTCGACGAAAGCAGCAAAGAAGGCGTCTGCACCTGCCCCTAAGGCTAAGGCTCAACCCAAAACAAAGGCCACGAAAGTCAGTCAAAAGTCTGCGCCGCGTGTTGGTGGAAAACGATAGGGTATTTAAATAAATACTGATTTAAGCTATGTGGTATTTTTTTATTATTGTTTTTATTATAGTGGTCAGGAATCTAAGATTTAATATTATATCTTATTACATTATTTCCAGTTTCCCCTTATTCAATAAGAGAGAAGAATCCTTTGGCTCACAATTGTCCATATACAAGAAGTACTTACATTGAGTGATAGTTTCATTCAAAATTCTTGATTTTGTACATTAGGCCAGTTGAAAAACTAGGAAATATCCTATAGATTTTTTTTGGAAGTAGTTCCAGTAGGATTTCTATAAGGAAAGGGTGTACTTCAAAGATAGTGTAAGTAGGTACCCCATAAATACATCAAAATCCATTGGCAAAAGCCATTTGTAGTTAGCTAAGACCTTTTTTTTTTTTTTTACGTGAGGAAATGCATTTACGCATTCCCATCCACCCCGGGGGGGGGGGGGGAGCGGCGGTTTATGTCGGACTCGACACCAGCCCCCGTATTCTAAACCCATTCGGTTTCGGAATCGATTCGATTTGTATATCTCCGTCTCTGTCATCCTCTATGGAAATGACAGAGACGCAGATATACAAATCGAATCGATTCCGAAACCGAATGGGTTCAGAATACGGGGGCTGATTGGTGCCCTTTCCGACTAAAACCTCACGGTGTTCCACCTTTAGCGCTTACGGCCAGACTGTGGGCACTCTCCCAGACTCTTCCACCGTAGTTAGCTAAGACCTACCCGACTTGGAAAGAGGATAGCACTTTGCAATGTTAAAATCTATGTTACAAATTACTGTATAGTAAATATTTGATTTTATGCTCTAGCCTATTGTTAATACTCTGGACAGTCTGGTAAAAACAAGGAAAACCACAAAGCTGTTTTTAACCAACTGCGCAAGCCTTACATTTTTACCCGACTTCGTAAAAAAGGAGGGTTATTTATTTTATATACGTACAAATAGATATATAGAAATGGTACATATTATGTATGTTTCTATATTACCTCCTACAGCCCAAATGGCTTGACCGATTTTGATGTGCCGAAGTGTCGTTAGATTTGTCTTCACTCCCTGAAATGTCCAGCCAGTGGCGGATTTGCAGTCTTGGCCGCTCTAGGCCACAGGCCATATGCCGCCCCTTCTTTCTCAGCACCCATCATATAGACTAGGTAGATAATGAATTTACTTTATTCGTTTCGCGTTTTGGGGGGGGGGGTTCAGCATTTGACATGGGCAAAGCTATGGCTAGCTTTCTCATTCTCATAGGGGGGGGAGGGCGCATTGTTGTTCCATATCTTATAATGTGCGAGCGGATTTAAAATCATAGGTAGGTAATAAGAATGCGCGAGCGAAGCGATCGCGTAAATTTTATTAATGTTTTCCATGTCAAAATCGTAATAATGCGCGAGCGAAGGGAGCGGATTTTTTTTAAAGTTCTCGAGTTATCGAAATACCCAACAGGATAAGAGCGACTTTTACGTTATCAAAAATTATAAATACATCCATTTAAATGCATTGATTGCCAATTTATTATTGGTAATCGATTCTTCTGTGTTCAATCGTTCTGGAGAATCTAGAGTGGAGACCGCGAGTGGCAGTAGCTGGAAACGGAAACTTGAGGATCATGCTGAATGGCGTTCAATAGGAGAGGCCTATATCCAACAGTAGACTACAGTAGGCTGATGATGATGATTAGCAAGTTCACTTTAATGACCAATACAAATAAAAATCAATAGGAAATAACCATGTGCGAGCGCGAAATCTTGAACCATTTCGGCCGCCCGCCATAATATGCCTTTTAAATATTTAAGTATTTTGCATTTGATTTATTTCTTGCTATTATCAGTGATTTTTTGTCACGATTTGCCGCCCCTAATATCTGGCCGCCCTAGGCCCGGGCCTACTGGGCCTTAGGACAAATCCGCCCAGTCCAGCTATTTTTTTTTGTAATAACAATAATAATAAGACTCACTCTCCGACATATTGTTTCCGGTTGTTCGCATCTTGCTAACGGCGAGTATTTGGACAGACACAACTAAGTAGCAAGGATCATCCACCAGCAACATGCCCTTCAATACGGCCTTGTCGAGTCAGAGTACGAGTACGCACCAGCGCCGGTTCTCGAAAATAGCCGTGCATTGCTCTACTGGGATCGTTCTATAATCACAGACAGGACTATTGTTGCCAATAAGCCTGATATCGTGATTGTAGATAGGTCTCAGCGCCGGGCAGTGCTCGTCGACATCACCATCCCACATGATGAGAATCTCGTGAAGGCCGAGAAGTACAAGCTCAGCAAGTACCTTGACTTGGCTCACGAGATAACTGCCATGTGGGATGTTGACTCGACGATCATTGTCCCGATAGTCGTTTCGGTGAACGGTGTCATAGCGAAAAGCCTCGACCAACATCTCTAGAGGCTCTCGCTCGATGGTTGGGTCAAGGGTCGGATATAGAAGGCAGTCATCCTGGACACGGCACGTATTGTCAGGAGGTTCCTCTCTCTGTAGCCCCTACCACCGGCAGCTTGAATCCCGCCCCGCTGCCGGCGGCACCTTAAGTTTAAGTTTTTATTGTTTTTTATATACCTAAATATTGTAAAAACTTAGGCTTAAGATTAGTAAATAAATATGTGAATAATAAGACTCAAATAAATAAAAAGTGGGCTTTTTCGTAATAAATCTTCATTTTACTAGAATTATTCTAAAGAATGTGCATTTGTAACCTTTTACAGGGATTTTACGCAGCCCCGGATCTACGATTTTTTCGAACCGGGGCAGAAACTTGACGGTGGCGCCCCTCTCTCCAGCGCTTAAAAAAACTTAATATAATTATGTGGCTCCTTTTTCTTAAAAGTTAACGGTGAATCAACCAAGCTTTCGTATTCTAGGCGCTTTGTGGAGCAAGTTAATTTATTTTTAATCATATTAATTATGATTTTTGCGCCCCCTGAAAATGCCGCCGGGGCGCCGGTTACGCATATTTTCTCACAAAAAAAACGTACACTCAACAGGGTATGAAGCGTGACGAAATCGTATGTTTACGACTCATACCGCTTTTCTGCAATTGGATATTTGTTTTTTTTTAATATACATGTTCAGGTGTATGTTTCAATAATACCTACTTCGTATAGCTGAAATGGCTTGATTTAGTGTGCGTGGTGGTCCAGACTATTGGTATTTTTTTTTCTAATTCTAATCTAATAATAATAATATACAACCCTTACGAAAACTAAAAATTGCCTCCTGTGCCGAACAAGTGATTTAACTACGAAAATCGTCATATGCAGATAGATAAATCAATATATATAAAAGAAAGTCGTGTTAGTTACACCATTTATAAACCAACAACGGCTGGACCAATTTTTATGATTTTTGTGTTTTTGGATTTGTCTTCGTCCGGAATAGGATAATAAGTATTAAAAATATGATATTAATCAATAAAAAAAAACATTGATAAAGAAGTTAAATTGTAATGGGCCCTGAAGAGATCCCTGGGGAACTCCAGAAGGAATGTATCTCCATGAAGACGTGAAACCATTTAATACAACCGCCTGAGACCTTTTCTCGTTATACGATGAAAACCATCTGAATAAGTTACCATGGATACCGGCGAGATAAAGGTTTTGTAATAATATATGATCAATTCGATCAAAAGCTTTACTGTAATCAGTAAAAATTGAGTCTACCTGTCCGCCTGCATCCATGCAAGAAGTTGTGAAGTCGATAAACGTTAATAGGTCAGAAGTGTTGTCGAACGATTTCTAATAAACCCATGCTGTTCTTGAATAAGAGAACTGGATAGCGCATTAAAACTTGAGTATGTACTAACTTTTCGAGCATTTTTGCAAAAAGGCATAATTTCGAGATGGGCCTATAATTTTTAACATCGTGTTTGTTCCGCCTTTGTGAATCGGGGTTACAAATGCAGACTTCCAAATTTTGGGGACTATACCTTCACTGATAGACCGTCTAAATAGTAAAACTAGCGGTTTTGTCAATTCATCTGAACATTTACTTATGAATAAAGGGGTTAATCTATCCGGTCCAGCTTCCTTGGTTAGATCTAAAGATTTAAGGAGTTTATTTACAGATTCAGGAGTTATTTCTATGTCACTTATGGTATTAATATGGGAAGAGTCTGACTGAAGCGGAATGGAGTGCATGTCTTGGTTTGTAGAAGAAGTCAAAAAGGTCAACTGGAAGTAATTAGAAAAGAGACGGCAGACGTCTTCGCCAGAGGTCGCTATTTCCTGTTCGTACGTCATAGAAGAGGGCAGAGCATTCGAATTATTTTTGTTATATTAATAAATGTCCAAAATAGTTTTGGGTTTTTCTCTATTGATTCTTCGCATCTGGTAATGTAAGATTTATAGCAATCTCCTTCCAATAGTTTGGTTCTCTTTCGAAGCAAGGAGAAAGCTTCATAGTCTGATTTATTGCCGTATTTACGATATTGTAACATCCCTCTGTCTATACTCAAAGCAAACAGCTGAGTATCATTTGAGTACCAATAGCTGGTACTCAAATGATATTCTTCTAGCAAGAATATTACTACCTACTTATCATTATCAAGGATTTCTGAAGAAAAAACAAAGTATAGTTACATCCTCAGATTTATTACATCAGTAGACATGACAGGTAAAAGTTAACTGGAAAATTACCTGCACATATGAATCTACCATTCCATCCTTGGAGGATATTATGTATCAACAGATAGATTACATAATTTTGATCACCTACTTATTATAAATACAGTTCAATAGCTTAACATTTTACACATTCTTCGCCAAGGTGTCAGCTTTAGCAATGACTTCTTCAATGGGCCCCACCATGTAGAAGGCAACCTCTGGCAGATGATCATACTCGCCCTGCAGGATCTTGGTGAAGCCCTTGATGGTCTCTTCAAGTGGCACCAACTTGCCAGCGTGGCCTGTAAATACCTCGGCAACTTGGAAAGGCTGCGACAGGAATCTCTGGATCTTTCGTGCGCGTGCCACAGTCAACTTGTCTTCCTCAGACAATTCATCCATACCCAAGATAGCAATGATGTCCTGGAGCGACTTGTAGTCCTGCAGGATCTTCTGTACTCCACGGGCAACGTTGTAGTGCTCGGCACCAATGATATTGGGGTCCATGATACGAGAGGTTGAGTCGAGTGGGTCCACAGCAGGGTAGATGCCCAACTCAGCAATGGCGCGTGACAATACGGTGGTGGCGTCCAAGTGAGCAAAAGTGGTGGCTGGGGCGGGATCAGTCAAGTCATCAGCAGGTACATAGATGGCCTGCACTGATGTAATGGAACCCTTCTTGGTGGTTGTAATGCGCTCCTGCATGGTACCCATGTCAGTGGCCAGTGTTGGCTGGTAACCCACAGCAGAGGGAATACGACCCAACAGAGCAGATACCTCTGAACCGGCCTGCGTGAAACGGAAGATGTTGTCGATGAAAAGCAGCACATCTTGTCCTTCCTGGTCACGGAAGTACTCAGCGACGGTAAGACCAGTGAGTGCGACACGGGCCCGCGCGCCTGGGGGCTCGTTCATCTGCCCGTACACGAGCGCTACTTTGGAGGTCTTGTCCGTGAGGGAGATCACACCACCCTCAATCATCTCATGGTAGAGATCGTTACCCTCGCGAGTGCGCTCGCCTACGCCCGCGAACACGGAGTAGCCACCGTGCGCTTTAGCGACGTTGTTGATCAACTCCATGATGAGTACGGTCTTTCCTACGCCAGCGCCGCCAAATAGGCCGATCTTGCCTCCCTTGGCGTAGGGCGCGAGCAGATCTACCACCTTGATGCCGGTAACAAGGATCTCCTGCTCCACGGACATGTCCACGAACTCGGGTGCGTCAGCGTGGATGGCCGCAGTCTTGTCAGTAGGGATGGGGCCACGCTCGTCGATGGGTTCACCGATCACGTTCATAATACGGCCCAGAGTCTCAACGCCGACAGGGATACGAATAGGCGAGCCTGAGTCGAGCACGGGCTGCCCACGGACCAAACCTTCGGTACCGTCCATAGCGATGGTGCGCACGGTGTTCTCTCCAAGATGCTGCGCCACCTCCAGCACCAGCCGTGTCTGGCGGTTCTGTACTTCCAGCGCATTTAGAATGGGGGGCAGGTTATCTTCGAACTGCACGTCTACCACGGCTCCGATTACGGCAACCACCTTACCTTGGGCTTTGCCTGCCGATGCCTTGGCTGCGGCTGCATAATCACGTTTGTTCACTACGGCCCCAGTAACCGCAGGTGATTTTTCGGTGTTTACTACCGCCCTTGCGGCCACACGGCCTGCTCTGCAGACGGTAGAGAACATTTTCGTTTTTTGAAAATCGATCGAATATAATACAAGGTGGAAACTTCAAGGGGTTACGAAAAATCACGAAGTTTTTACGTAACAATCCGTCCGGCACTTTGGCGACTGTCTGTCCGGCACAAAGTAGAATTTCCGGTTTACGGTGTTGCAAGTACTAAAATATCATATCATAGTGCCGCGCAATACGGTAATTCTTTAATTCAAAACCCGATGTTTCTATTCTTTACATAATGCCTTTGTAAATACCTTTTGTTGACCGTGTTACTACTTACTACCAATCTTACTACTATTAGTAACACCGGTAATTGAATTACTCTTCTTAGTACTATAGTTGAAAGTTGATATAACAGCAATAAAAAATTGCCCGAGCTACTCCCGTCAAACTAAAACAACAAAAACAAAACAAAATATGACGAATTTGTATTTTAAACAAAATGTAAGTAGGTAATAGGCTTATGAATAAAAGTACATTGAATTTAACCAAAAAAAAAAATTATATAACAGGACAATCCGCTTCGGCCGCGTATTTACGTAACTATAGTTTCGTACGAAACATAATATTCTTGGTACGAAACTGGTGTCAATCGGAGAAGTTTTTTTCCGTATTCATAACCACGGTTTCGTAGCAGTAAAAATACATTTGCAAAGTACACAGTTTCAAGACCGGAATTTATATTTTTTGTATGTAACTTTACAAAGAAGTTATGGTCGCGTTTTTAGGTTTCTGTAGTAAACAAGGACCTTTATAGTTTCGCCATGTTTGTCTGTCTGTCCGTTTGTTTGACCGTCTGTCTGTCTGTCCGTGGCTTTGCTCAAAGCCTATTAAGTAAGTAGTATGCTGTATTATTGGGCATGGATAATGGATATGCATAATAGTTATGCTGAAAAATTCGTAGAATAAAACCTTGAATTATTTTTTTCGTGTATTACCTTCCTATTATTTTTTAAGAAATAAAACAATTTCAGGAAGACTACAAATTAATTCTATTGTTACAGTCAAAAGACAACTAAATCGTTATCGTAATAAAGTATAATTTGCACTGTTAACATCCACTGGACATCTCGACTGGAGTTTTACCAGAAAATTCTTAGCTTCTAATTACAGCGTAACTGTTGACAGAAATACGAATAATATCGATATCGATAAAATTATAACTATAACTAAACGGCTGCACCAATAGTTATGAAATTTGGCACAGATATTCTTTAATACCTGAAAAAGAAAAGGGACTATATTTTATCATCATCATCTTCACCGTTTTATATCATTAGGTGGGTAACGTTTAATTTTGTTGCATGGGAGCCCCCCTTTAATACTAATTTTAATTTAATTTAGTTTTTTATTGACGTGACAACGTCTAATAAATTAATGAACGCCGGCTGCATGCACGAAAAAGTATGACTCATTGTCCCGTTACGTTACGCTTCTTGTCCCGTTACAACCGCACGCGGTGGCTGAGGAAGCGGGGGGGTGTGTGCCGCGCCCGACCGTCGCATCAATTATCATTCCTC
The DNA here is from genome assembly GCA_947563715.1 of Lycia hirtaria. Lineage (NCBI taxonomy): Eukaryota > Metazoa > Arthropoda > Insecta > Lepidoptera > Geometridae > Lycia > Lycia hirtaria. Next base: position 4,233,490 of record OX387379.1, read on the forward strand.
GGAGCACGCGCGCGGACGTATGTTGTCACGTTAAACTATCGTCCATAAACTGACTTTATAGACAACCAATTTTTTAAAAAGTGAATAATATAACTCAATATTCTGTGAATATTTCAAGCGTCTACCTGTTGCCGTTATCAATATCGAGCAAAAACGAGCAAAAAATCACGTTTGTTGTAATACATAATCTGTGAAAATTTCAACTGTTTAACTATCACGGTTCATGAGATACAGCCTGGTGACAGACGGACAGACAAACAGACAGTCAGACAGACAGCGGAGTCTTAGTAATAGGGTCCCGTTTTACCCTTCGGGTACGGAACCCTAAAATTCAATATGTTATTTTTTTTATTTTACTCCATAATATCTTTATCGATTTCCATTAATTTTAAGATGTTTCACATTTGTCGTTCGTCTTGTGACAATCTTCGTTTTCGTATATTTTTATAGTAATATTTATAATAAAAAAAACTGAAAAAACCGACTACAAAATACGCAATTTGGATATTTTTCTAGTTATTTTGTTATAAAATTCAAAGTACTGAACCGATTTTGAAAAAATATATATATATATATATTTTTTCACTATATATATATATTATTCGTATATATACGAGTATATATAAAATAATAAAATATTTAGGTGGTCCCACCTCTGAAGTATTATTACATAACAAATATTTGGAAGTCGGTTAAAAACATAAAAATTAAGGGAACGAAAGAAATACAGAACAATAATCAAAAGCAATAATTTTCTATTTAGCAACCCGAAAATGGTTCCCGTATTCAAAATTCATTTATTTACTTAGAAACCGACAACGTTTATTAGACAAAATAAGAACAAAAGAACAACCTAGGACGCGTTGCGATATTTTATAACAGTTCTATTTCAAGCACAACACAACAAATACCGATAATTCAAAAAAAAAAATACGCTACGAATTGTTAACCCCCTCCTTTTTTGAAGTCGGTAAAATAATATCGATAAGATGTCTGGATTTTACCGGTTCACTAATTGGGTAGCGCTTCTTAACTCAACATGAAGTTGCGTTAAACGCTTTATACACCGTCCATCCCGGCTGTACGTCGGCTCAAGGCCACGGTGCTTGATGTAGCATACAGACTATCGTGCGCGCATCAAGCAAGCAGACTCGCAGAGTAATCGAACGAAAGAGGACGTGTCTTCATTTATCTAAAATGCCACCTGTTTTATCAAAACGCCAAAAAATGGGAGTTATTTTAATGTTGTCAGCAGCAGCAGAAGAAAGGAAAAAGAAAAGGAAGAGGTTTTGGATGAAAAAAATTTATCATAAACGTGTAGAGTATACTCATATGAATAATATCATGAATGATTTGAATGTGATAGATTTTCATACTTATCTTAGAGTGGACAGTGAAATATTAGAAATGTTGTTATGTAGGGTGGGACCCGAAATACAAGCTCTAAATGCTTTTTTTTTTTTATGGCAATGCTAAATCTGCTGTACAGCAAGTATATACACGATCAAGCATACACGACGCAGGACCGCTCTGACGTACGTCCGCGTTATTCACTATCCATCTGCACGACGTACGCGGTGGTGGGGGAGCTAGCTGGATGCAAAATGGATCGTGCACATCCAGCAAACAAATAATAATAATTATCGACGTACGTCGACCCTATTCACGGTGTTTTTGCATCGTGCATCGTGCATGACCTTGGCGGGATGTCCTGCAGGATGGACGGTGTATAAAGCGTTTTAGGCAATTTTCGACTTTACTAAATTTAAGAACACTGTCAGTTAATATTAGTTTATACGACATCTAGCGTGCAGTAGCAGAACTAGTTTGTCATATTGATTTGCAATTAAATAAGTCATAAGTATTTACAGATCTAATGCTAAAATGAAGTCTAACATTTAGAATTTAAGGCATATTTTCAAATGAGCTGGATTTGACTTTTTTTTTATAGAGGATAGATCTACGATTGACCACCAACTCGCCTGATGTTAAGCGACGGTGTGACCGAGGATGGAGTTCGTCAATCTAGAAGATATCTATTCACTCTAGCCTTGAAAATTCCAAGATTGTAGGTCTCAGGAAACAGAGATGGCGGCAACGAATTCCATTCTTGTGCAGTACGCAACAGGAATGTGGATCGATATCGCTGAGTACGGATTTTTGGCATTTCAACGAGAAATGGGTGGTAATAAATAATGGGCCGGCCACCATAATAATGGTGGCCGACTTTCTAGTATGTATAGTAGTAGTATTATGGTTAGTAAACTGAGCTATAAAATGCCAATGTGATAATAATTACATTTGTAGTGCAAAATACGATATATATCTTACTTGTGTGAGTTTGCCGACAATGGTTCTGCGTAATACTGTGTTAGTAAGCCAGTTATTTTATTTCTTTTTTCAATGCAAAAGACAGATTATATATATATCAGTTAGAGATAATCATTACAAAAATCCCACCGGAAATAACTTCAAATAATAATTATGTACTGGCAAGTTTATTAAAGTAAAGAAAAAATGCAACTGACAACAAGATTTAATATCAATGTCATTGTAAATTTTTGACCTCTGTGGCGTTGTTCTATCTACTTCTGACGTTCTGACTGCTGTTCCTAAATCATACCAATAGATCAATGCGAGATACCGTCTGTAATATTGGGAGGCGCTTTATATTACAAACTAAGATTTAAAACTCATAGGAGTGTTTATTATGAGCTTTGATACTTGTCACCAATATATATTCAAAATGAGTGGGCAAAAGATTGGAAACACTGGGCTAACAAAACAATTGTTAGTTTACTCAATATGTTAGATAAAAAGGTAATTTATTTTATTTGAGTGATTCAGAACGTATGCACCCAGGTTGCGTGGTGTACGGACTGCGGAGTTCATCGCGATTTTCTTTATCATATTTCATCATAAACTTAAGTTAAATCTTTGATTACCATTGTCAGACGTATACAATCCCATTATAAACACAATGGAATACATTTCACCTGAGGATATACTAGTAGCTAACAGTACAAGAGTGTAAGTTTAAGGTTATGTTGTTTATTCTTATATTTTCTTTTTTTTGTTTCTAAAACATAAAAACTTGGTTTATGATTGAAAATTGTGTCTCGTTATTCGTATACATACTTGTTTGTTTTTAAACAATTTTTTTCGCTACGCTCATGAAATGTATTGTATTTACTTGCCCAAAATATCCTATAACATATTCCACTCATTGTGGTCTATGTAAAATATATTGTCTTTAACAATGTATTTTTAATACATGATCCCCTTGTATTTTAGCATGTTTTTAAATCAACTAATACACTGCTCTAATATCATAATCACATAGATTTGGTTCATAAATCTTGCACAATAATTAACAGTTGTTATCCTGGTTTCACTCACATAGTGATGAAAAACAGTGATTATGAAGATGATAAAATGTAACCTTTAAATGAGAAGGATTCTCAGCTATATTTATATCAAAAATTGAAACAATTGATTCAACCATTTAGTCATGAAAAGGTAGACAGGCAGCTATTTTCATCATCACACCACAAGAAGGTTACTGCTGGATATAGAAGCAAGCCTCTTTGTGGAATTTTTAAAACACCAGCTGGAAGAGGCCTGCATCCAGCATCTTTCTGTCACTTGTATGAAGTTGCCTGTCCACCTTGTGGCTGGTCTTCCACTGGCACTTGCCTGTGTATGGTATTCTCTCGAGAATTTTTGAGCCTAATCAGCAATCAGTTCTGCCTGCTATGTGCCCCTTGCCACTTTTGTTTGCTAATCTGCTGTGTAATGTTGGTGACTTTCATACATCTGCAGATCGCTTAATATGAATTATTTTTGCTTTTGTAAAATATTACAAAAGCAAAAATAACTCGTATTAAGTTAGGTTAACTAATAAGTTAGTATTGCTTGTTTTGATGAGTGATAGACCATGTTCATGCATGCTTTGGTATTTCCAGGCTATGCTGTCAATGTGCAGTGCCTATTGAGGCAAACCCGTCCAATATGTGTGTGGCTTGCTTACGAGCCCATGTGGACATAACTGAAGGCATTCCAAAGCAAGCAACTCTGTTCTTTTGCAGAGGATGTGAAAGGTAACTGCTTCAAATATCCTGATCAACTTAGCAGTTTTTTTCAGTTTGCAACATTTCACTAACCACATAATATTATAGCTTCGAACAGACACATGTGCCTTGGGATTTTAACATATAACTCAGGAGTTTTTTGATCAGAAGTGAAATAATCTCTCAACAATGCTGCCATGTCTCCAATTATATATTTTTACAATTACTCAGAAATTTACAGTTATATAACCAAAACATTTTTGAGACATCTATACTATAGGCATATTTTTATTTGTGATAAAAACAACTACAAAAATAAACAAAAACAAACAACAACAGTAATTTTTGTCACAAACCAGTAACTCAGCATTAGCTGGTTGAACTAACCAGTTGTGGTTCGGATATGGAAGACAATATAACTATGCAACAGTTAGTTATTGTGAGAAAAACTATTGGAACTATTCTCTCCTGGAGTCCTCGTCACTCTTATCACTGAAACCTCCACATTCATTATATCATTCTTAGTTTTTGAGTTAAAATATGGTTATTAGTGATATCAAGAAGGAGGTTAGCAATTTGGCAGTATTTTTTCATATCTGTTACTGCATAACTCCTTCATTTATTTAAACCGATTTGAAAAAATCTTTTATCTTTAAAAAGACCAGCTACCATACTCTCAACTTTTATAGCGATGCAAAGTTCGCTCAACGCTTGTTTTTTTTTGATGGTTGTTTCTGCAACTAAGAGAGTGACATAGAAGTTGAACCGATTATCAAAAATATCACAATTTAAAGTAGGCTCACTGGAACTTTTGTCTAACACTCTTAATTACAAAAAAAGCATTTCCAAGATAAAATGAGTTGAGCGTTGAGCAACCTTTGCATCGCTATAAGAGTTGAGATTAACTCCGCTGCTTTCAGATTCGTCCCATACATATTTCATCAAAATCGATTCAGTAGTTTGGTCTTTAAACATAATTGCGCATTTTGAAGTTTTTTAAACTACAGTTATTTTGAATCATCTTTAGTAATCATTGTCGATCAGGTATCTTCAGCCACCAGCAGAATGGATGACTTGTGCCTTAGAGTCACGAGAGCTCTTGGCTCTTTGTTTGAAGAGGCTGAAAGGGTTAAACAGAACCAAACTGGTTGACGCTGGGTTTGCCTGGACTGAGCCTCATTCCAAAAGGATTAAGGTATGATTTGATTTATATACAAATTTGTTTACAATTGATATATTCGGGATTGATGTATGGGTATCAAATAGAATATAGATTTTTAGATGTGCATCACCACTAACTCACCTGATGATAAGCGACGTTGCGGTCCACGATGGAGCGCGCTTACCGAGAAAAAACCAATTCCCTGGTGTTTTAAAGGCACCCAGACTATATCTATACTCAGGAAGTGTATTCGACAATGTAGCAGTCCGCACAATGAAAGTGGAATGAAAGCGAATTTTACGGGTTTTTGGAATATCCACATTACGCTTTTTCGTGTTTGTAACTGTCCGATAGTAATTGAAAAACTTGAGCACCTTCAGTATTTTTGCATAAGGTTTAGTTTTGGTCTCCAGAAATATGACCACGTCTCTATGTATCGCACTAAGCTTAAGTGGCTCCCTATCCGCCTTCGCCGGGATTCTCACATACTTAGTCTTCTTTACAATATCTCTTTCTTCCTTCTTCTCCTTCATACCTAAATTCTCGTTTCACCTTTGTGACACCCATTCCAATAACCTTAGGTCGTCAACAAACCTTATTCTATCAACTCCTACTCACATAAGCTCCCTGTTTTCTTCGTTCTCCGTGCGTGCTGTTGCTCTCTGGAATGAACTTCCGGTAGCCATCAGGCGTGCGCAGAGCGTGAAATCATTTAAGGCTCAGTTCAGGAAATCATTATTTATTCAAGATTTAGTAAATACATATGTATGCATTCATTATAATTACTACTTTTATTAAAAGTAAAGTAAGTAAGTTCGTATAGACTGAGTGGCCAGCCCTATTGTCAGAATTATTAAGCCGCCGAAAGGCCTCTGACTTGGCTTGACGATTGCTGAACAACCGGGACCTACAATTTAACGTGTCATCCAACCCACGGTAGTGCTAAGAAAGAAATGCCACTCACGGTCACCCATCTGAAGATTGACCGGTCCGTCCGTTGCTTAACACCTAGTCAAGCTACGCCACGAGCGCTACTACTTTTATTTATTGTATGTTTTATTTGTGTAAGCTTATTTATAAACTCTATAATTATGTATGTATGTATTATTATTTAGTAAGCTTAAGTAGTTTATTTTAAAATTTTATTTGTTATCTTTTCTTAATTAAACTTAATTTGTTTATGAGTATCTCATGAATCAACACCACCTTTACATATACTTTTTCCAACACATCCCAAGGTTGTCTAGAAGAGATCGCTCTTAGCGATAAGACCGTCTTTTGTGCCATTTTCTTATGTGTTTATTGTCTTATTACTTTATGTGGTGTCAATAAAGTGTTATTGATTGATAGTAAAAAGGACATGGGGAAATTACATGATGCAGACCAGATGCAGACTTACCGAATGTGTCATGATGTCATGATTATATTAAAACTTTCTTGAGCATGCATTTATTGTCTGATCAACCATATTGGTCTCATATTGAACGAGAGCTTGTTATTAAGGCGGCCTTTACATATTACGGCCTTACCCGAAAATATTACTCCACTTTGATCAACGTCTTTTTTCTGAAAGTGTCATTATGTGTCAGCAAGTAGTTGACAAAATACGTTGCTAATCATTGCTCGAATTTGAGTAACGTTTTTCGGTAAGAGCCAAGAGCTCTCGTTGTTTACCAGTCTGTTCATTTTAGGGTTCCGTAGCCAAAGGGTAAAAACGGGACCTTATTACTAAGACTTCGCTGTCTGTCCGGCCGTCCTTCCGTCCGTCCGTCCGTACGTCCGTCCGTCCGTCCGTCCGTCCGTCTGTCACCAGGCTGTATCTCATGAACCGTGATAGTTAGACAGTCGAAATTTTCACAGATGATTTATTTCTGTTGCCGCTATAACAACAAATACTAAAAAACAGAATAAAATAAATATTTAAGAGGGGCTCCCATACAATAAACGTGATTTTTTTGCCGTTTTTATATATAATGGTATTAATGGTACTGAACCCTTCGTGCGCGAGTCCGACACGCACTTGGCCAGTTTTTAATTAATTTTATGACGGTTATGATTGACCGCGCATTTCATCATCATCATCTCAGCCATAAGAAGACCACTGCTGGACATAGGCCTCCCCCATGGATTTCCAAAAAGACCGATTGGAAGCGGCTTGCATCCAGCGTCTTCCCGCCACTTGTATGAGGTCATCTGTCCATCTCGTGGCTGGTCTTCCTATCCTACCGCGCATTTAGATGATATCTATTCACTATAGCCTTGAGAAGTCCTAGATTGTAATTCTCAGGAAACAGGGATGACGGCAAAGAATTCCATTCATAGGCAGTATGCATCAAGAATGTGGACTGATATTGCTGAATACGAATTTTTGGCAGGTTAAACTGACAGTCCAAGGAGAAGTGATGGGGGGGACGGTGCTTCAGCAGACGTTTATTGTAGAGTTCAACATCCAGCACCAGATGTGCGATGCGTGCCACCGCTCCGAGGCGCAGGACTACTGGCGCGCCCTGGTGCAGATCCGGCAGAGAGCCAATAACAGGAAGACGTTTTACTACTTGGAACAACTGATACTGAAGCACAAGGCACACGAAAACACGCTGGGAATTAAACCTAAACATGGTAAGGTGTTTTTTTTACCGGACTGCGTAAGAAGGAGGGTAATGTTTTTCGAGTGTATGTATGTGAGTATGTATGTGTTTCTATATGACAGGCTGCACTACAGCCGACTGATCGGTTTGACCGATTTTGATGTGCGAGGTGTCATTAGATTCGTCTTTGCTTCCAGAGTGTCATGGGCTATATTTTTTGTAATAATAATAATAAGTCTCTTCCAAAAAAAAAAAAGTTTTTTCGCAACCTCTAACGAACTATTTCGAATTAAACAAGTGATTTTACTAGAATTATTCTAAAGAAAGCGCATTTGTAATCGTTTACAGCGATTTTAAGCATACTTTCTCACTAAAAACGTACACTCAAAAGCGTATCAAGCGTAACGAAATCGTAAGTTAGACTGCAAAAACTGCTTTTCTGCAGTCGGGTATTATGTTTTTCTTTTAATATACATACTTGTTGTAATAAAGAGATCTACGTTTGACCACCAATTCGTCTGATGGTAAGTGACGGTGTTGCCGAGGATGGAACACGTAAATCTAGCAGATATCTATTCATTCTAACCTTGAAGGTTCCATGATTAAATAATATATTTATAGGAAATAGAGTCGTTGGTTGGGAGTTCCATTCCGTATTAGTACGCATAAAAAATGTGGACCTAAATCGCTATGCACGGATTTTTGGCATTTTAATGAGAAATGTTTGGATATGAGCATATTGTCACTATGTTTTTATAGAAATAACTGTTATCATATTCCACAAATATCTCCAAGAATGGTAAACGGTGATGACGTTATTCCTGGTGGTTGGAATTTTAAATAGAAGTTAGACAAGCCAACAATATTTAAAAAATATACACATAATTTTTTGATGTATAAAAATTATTTCAGTAGGTAGACTGACGGAACGATAACGAGAAAGTGCTATACAAAAGCATGAGAAAGATATATGCTTTAATAAACTACACTTTTGTGAATATTTTCTATACAAAATAATTGTGATATTTCACATTTGCCAAACGTCCTGCCAAAAAGATTCATTTCAGGGAAAGTGCGCAAGAGCTTCACGACCTAATTCCACCCTCCCCATTTCACAACAGGACTAGTAGAAAGTCGGTGAATTACCACCCATTTCTCGTTGAAATGCCAAAAATCCGTACTCAGCGATATCGATCCACATTCCTGTTGCGTACTGCACAAGAATGGAATTCTTTGCCGCCATCTCTGTTTCCAGAGACCTACAATCTTGAAATTTTCAAGGCTAGAGTGAATAGATATCTTCTAGATCGACGAGCTCCATCCTCGGCCACACCGTCGGCCACACCAATATCAGGCGATTTGGTGGTAATTTGTGGATCTATAATGTAAAAAAAAAAAACAGGTTTTTAATTATTTTTATGATGTGTAATTTACGGTTTATGAAGGAAAATATAAAAATATATATAATTTCCCCCTTTTATCTACTAGTTTGTACGGAACCCTCGGTGGGCGAGTCTGGCTCGCACTTGTCCGGTTTTTTTCTTCAGATTCAGATTCAGATTCAGATTTATTTATTGTTCAACTGTGTAACATTCATTTAGATCTTACTTAATAATACATAACTAAAGTATCAACAGTCAAAGTTCATTGAGAACATACAATAATTTTATACAATATACATATCACGTGAGTTTAAAATTAGGAAACGAGAAAAAATAAAATAAAATAAAATCTCATGTCACAAACAAAAAATAAAAAAATACTAGCGTCAAATAATTACATTAAAATGTCACAAATTCATTATGCAATGTCAATTTTATAAAAATAACTACAACAAAATAAGTATGAGTGATTCAATTATAAGCAAATCAACTAATTCATACTCTATTACAGTTTATCTTTTATAAATTCTTGTAATGTATAATATGCCTTAGATATCAGCAAATTGAATAAATTTCTCTTAAATGCAGACACACTCTCTGATTCCAGTATAGCTTTCGGTAAATGATTGTATATTTCCGGTCCCATGCCACAAACACCCTTAGCAAAACACGCAGTCCTATGTATGGTCCTGCTTATTTTATTTTTATTTTTTGTACTTTTGTAAAAGCTGTACATTTGTAAATTATTCCTAATAAACAATGAAATTTCGTATATGTAAAGGCATGGCATTGTCAATATTTTTAATTCAGTGAAGTATGGTTTGCATGAATCTGTCGACTTCAAGTGACACATCGATCTTAAGCATTTCTTTTGGGCTTTGAAAATATTTTCTCGCTCAGAACAGTTCCCCCAAAATATTATACCATATCTCAGTGTTGACGTTACATATGCATGGTAAGATATGAGTACTGCTTGTCGGTTAACTACTTTAGACAACATATAAAGGGCATATGAATAGCTGTTGAGTTTAGAGAGTACTGATTCAGCCTGCATCTTCCAGTCCAAATTAGAATCCAACTGTAAACCTAAAAATTTTGTTACTGCTACGTCCTGAATATGATTGTTTTGATAAACTATATTAGATGTCAGTTTCTTATATTTATTGAATGTCATGATATTAGATTTGTCAAGGTTAATTTTTAAATTATTAGATGTCAACCAGTCTATTATATTATTTAATGCCATATTAATTTCCGAATCTAACGGTTTCTCTTTTTGTCCCACAAAAATTGCGGTGCTATCATCCGCAAATAAAACCATTGGATGGTCAATGGCTTGGGGTAGGTCATTGATGTAAATTATAAAAAGTAAAGGTCCAAGCACACTTCCTTGTGGGATACCATATTTAACTGTACTAGCAGAAGATGTGTACTTTAGTTCCATTTTTGTTTTTGGACAGATTTTTGTGATTTGAGTTTGCTGCAGTCGGTTCTTAAGATAGGAACTGATTAAGTTTAAAACATTCCCTCTGATACCATATTCCTCTAATTTACTAATCAGTATGTCATGATGCACATAATCAAACGCTTTAGTAAGATCCATATACATAGCATATACTGGTAACTTCTTTTCCCTGCCCTTCATTATAGTTTTTATTAATTTGAAAATAGCTACATTTATAGACTTTTTCTTCCGAAAGCCGACCTGTTCATTCGCAAGAATACTGTATTTATCTAAGTATGAATAAAGACTGGCATGAATATATTTTTCGAACACTTTAGAAAAAACTGGCACTAAAGCAACGGGTCTATAGTTACCAATATTTTCTCTATCTTGCTTCTTGAAAAGTGGTTTAACTATGCTAATCTTTAATTTGTCAGGAAATTTTCCACTGTCTATACTTAGATTATTTATGTGGCTTAAGACGGGAGATATTATCATTGCTACATGTTTTATAACTTTTGTAGTTATTTCGTCATACCCTGTGCTTGACGTATTTTTCAACGATTTAATTATCTTCAGAATATCTTCAGGCGTTGATGGGCTCATAAACATAGAGTTATGTTTATTCCAATTTATAGTTTTTATATTTTTGCATTTATTTGTATCAATAGTGCTACTATTAGATGATACCTGATTTATGTATGTATTATTGAACGCTTCTACAATGTCGTTTGGATCGGTTAATATTTTATTATCAAATTTTATTTGCTTAATGCCTGTGTTTGGTGGTTTATTGAATTTATCATTCTTTATAATATTCCATGTAGCTTTCGATTTGTTTGATGCTATTTGAATTGCATGGTTATTTCTGGCCTTTTGTGTTAATTTAATAATAGTTTTTAGTCGCTTAGTGTAATTTTTGAATGAAGTACGATTCTCAATACTAGGATTTTTTCTGTACTTCCATAACATTATTTTTTTTTTCTTTGTACAGATTCTAATTCCCTTGGATATCCACCCAGGTTTTTTATGTACAGAGTACCTATGTTTAACTAAGGGGAAACAAAGATCATACAACAATTTAAACTTGTCATATAAATTATTATATGCTTCATTCGGACAATTGCTCTCAAAAACTTCAGAGAAACTCAATCCACTCAAGTTATCCTTAAATTTTGACATGTTTTCTTCACAAAAATCACGTCGAAAAGAGTACCAATGTTTAAAAGGAAAATATTTCTTGACTGGACATTTGAAATATTGTGCTGTATGGTCTGATAAGGCCAACTGAATTATATCGCAGGAAGCGCCCCGGACATTATGCAAAAAATTATCCAAACAAGTCTTGCTGGATGGTCTGGTCGGTACTTTTAGTGATATTTTTAGATTGAAATTTTTAATTAGATTTTGAAATTTTCTTGAAGTTACATTATCTTCTAAAATATTAATGTTGAAATCTCCACACATAACTATCTTTTTCTTTTTAAATGATACATGATTAAGTATGTTTTCCAATCTCTCGTAGAATATTTCTTTTGAAGCGTTTAGTTTCCTAGGTGGTCTGTATACGCAGATAATTACTAAGTTGTGTTCTAATAACTCTACTGCACAACATTCAATATTATTAAGACTACTATATTCTTTAATAGCACTGATCTCCCTACATTTGTGGCTGTTATGTACCAGTATGCACGAACCACCCCTACGTGTTTTTCTACAGCAACTAGAAGTTAGCGAAAAGTTTGGCATTTTTAACGAAGATATGTCGCTATTAATCATATTATGCTCCGTAATGCATATTACGTCTACAAATTTATTGTTTGATTTGAGTTCTTCAGTATTTATCGTTAGTGTTTCAGATTTGTTTATCAAACCATCTATGTTTTGATGAAGAATATTTATGGCATTTTTAGGTCCGAAAAAATGTTTTTGGTATATCAGTATCAGCTTTTTCACAATTTACCTCGGACGGTATATCTGAGGTGCTAGAATCAGTTTGTGTGCCTGTACTAATAGTAACTATTTTATACTTATTTCTCTTGTGTAGTTTATTTTTAGCTTCATTAAGTTTTAAATCGTAATCAATTTGATTAAGTTTGTTGGATATATATCTACAAATATTATCACTAACATTACGTCTTTTTGGAGCATTTTTACTATAACCCATGTTAATATATTTTACATTATCATACTTCAGACATAAATGTCTTATTTCATAGTTTAATTTGATTTCTTTAAGATGTCTGTTAAATGGTACTTCACCAACAATAATATTTGTGAAGTTGAAATAATTTAAGAAACTATTTAGGATAAATTTGAAGTTCTCAGGGTTATTGTCATTCATGCCACCTAAGATGATTATATAATCGTTTTTGGTTAAAGTTGCAATTTCTTTTTTATATGAATTAAGAATATCTTGCAGTAAAGCATTGGATTTCCAAAAAGACACAACTTCAAAATTTGAGCCTACTAATGATTCCAGCGTTTCTCTAAGTCTGAAGCCACGTTGGTCTGCTAGTATAACTATTTTATTCTTATTTTTCTTGGCCTTTTCATAATCGTTGCTTCTTGAAAATTCATTTCTAACATGTAATTCCATCTTAGTCATATCCACTTGTTGTTTATTTGTCAAATCCTGTGTTTGAAGCGTATGCAGTTTTTTATTTTCTTGAGTAGCTTGGTCTGGACTGGTTTCAAATTGTTGGTTCTCTATTTCTACCGCAACAATATGGCTTGTGCTGTTTTCTTGGTGATAAAGATTCGATTTATTGGACTTATTGCCGTGTACTACTTTGTTTTCCGAGTCATTTGATCTTACAGGAGTAGATATCGGAACGTTTCTTTGTTTGTTTTTTTTCATACCAGATGATGGCGTCATCTTGTTTATGCACGGACTTTCAATCTGTCCTACTTTAAGTATTTCTATCGTTTTATCTTTTTTTTCTAATTCCACTTTGAGACTTGTATTTTCTAAGTTCAAATTTTCAATTTCATTATTAGCTATCGTTAACTTTAAGTGTAAATCTGCAATTTTCTCATTTAAAGCCATTATAGCCTCATTTTCATCTAGGGTTGTGTTCGGTAAACTCATGGCAGTTTCATCAAAAACTGTTGAGCAATCCTTAGATATATCCGACATTGAAGTACAGCGGCGCAGTTGCTTACGATTTGTCACATTGTTTGGTTCCATCATGACATAAATTCCTCGTTTATTATACACTTAATTTAATATGTAGTCACGCCAAATTAATTTCTCGTTCTAATATAATAGTATTGTAAAATAAAACAAAATTTGAAGTGCAAAAACAATTTATGCACTCGGGATTCGAACTCACGTTGATGCGCTAGTACGACCCATAAATCGTAGCATAGGGACCACTCGGCCAAACGTCTGTTACACCGAGTTACGAATTTATCCAGTACTCTCATAAAACTGTAGGTCAGTGTGCATGCATTTCGCAATCGTAATCGAGGTATTTAGTTTGTGCTCGTCATCGCCACTCAGCTAACTTGTGCGGGTCCAAAGGTCGATTCTATTGTTTTGGTTTGCGTAGCTATTTAACGGTCAAGTTTTCACACTAATTTAAAAATTCCAATCTTTTCATTATTGTATTCCATAATATTCTGGCACGATTACGATAATACTGCACTGTAGAACTTTTTCACGTAAATAATAAATCTATTAACTCTATTTTTGCACTTGAAATTCACTATTTCATATTATATAACTGATATTTTCAATTTTCACTGGAAATTATCTCATAATAACAATAACCGGTGTGGAACATAAGGTGTTGTTTCCGATTTAGTAATAATTTTGAATATTAATCAACAAATTAATTTTTAATATTTTACACTGCTTGGAGCTGTTGTTTATCGTACGGCGCCCTCTGACGGATTCAATCCTCCAATTTCTTTTTCAGTTCCAGTTTCAATTCCAATTTCTTAGTTAATGTAAATAAATAATTATTATTATATAAAACAACTGAAGCAAACCAGCTTCAAAATATGTAATTTTATATACTTGGATGAATTTTTTTCCATTTATTTTGTTTTAAAAACCTAACTATGGAACCTATTTTAATGAATTTTCCATGGGACCAATCTGAAATATATTTTCAGATAAAAATAATTTTCCAAATCGGTTTATTATAGTTTATTATTAGGTAACAAAGATTTTAACAATGTGTAACCAAATTGACGTCGTCCTTTTTGAAGTTGGTTGAAAATATAATCTCATCCACAACCCATTCTCATTTCAGATGGTTTAGACTTCTTCTATGCAACAGAGAACCAAGCCCGCAAGATGGTCGACTTCGTCCAGTCAGTGTTGCCGATAAAAAGCTCACATTCCAAGAAGCTGATATCTCACGATATACACAGCAACGTCTACAACTACAAGTTTACATTTTGCATTGAGATTGTGCCGTTGTCGAAGGACAGTTTGGTGTGTCTTCCCAAGAAATTGACCAACCAACTCGGTGGCATCTCTCCCATTTGTCTCGTGAATAGAGTTACAAGCACGATTCATCTTATTGATGCTAGCACTGCACAAGGTGAGACATTCAAAAACAACATATTTTTAAAAAAATATATATTTTCTCATTAAACCTAGAAATTAGGCCTAGAAAGATGTGGAGAGATCAGCTCGATACTTTAAATAAGAATTGGTCTACAATAGCATCCGATAGACAAATATGGAAAGAGGGAAGAGAGGCCTTTGCTCAGCAATGGGAAGATGTGGGCTAATGTAATAATAATAATTTTCTCGTTAGTTTTTTTTTACCTGACTGCGTAAGAAGGAGGGTTATGTTCTTCGAGTGTTTGTATGTATGTATGTGGTCATTTATCTATGTTTCTATATGATTGCCTACAGCCTAAATGGCTTGATCGATTTGATGTGCAAGATGTCGTTAGATTCGTCTCCACTCCCCGAGTGCCATAGGCATTTTTTTTTTTGTAATAATAATAACTCTCGCAAAAAAAAGTGTTTTTAAACGGTTTTATTTCGTAACGTGTTCGTAACTCTCAACGAACTTTTGCGTTTGACCACATTTTTATTCGCACCTGATGGGGGCGTTTTCGTAATAAATAAGTAATTTTACTATGGAAACTAACGTGGTTTTCACACATTTTTAAATAAAAACTACGTACGACCCGTAGTTTTTATTTAAAAAAGTAATTTTACTAGAATTATTGTAATGAATACGCATTTGTAATCATTTACAGCAGTTTTACGCGTACTTTCTCACAAAAGCGTATGCTCAATAGCGTACTAAGCGTAACAAAGTCGTTAGACTGCAAAAACCGCTTTTCTGCAGTTGGGTATTTTGTTTTCCTTTAATATAGATGCTTGTTATCATGAATCTACATCTTTTTTTTTATACAAGATAGATCTACGATTGACCACCAACTCGCCTGATTTTAAGCGACAGTGTCGCCGAGGATGGAGCTCGTCGATCTAGAAGATATCTATTCACTCTAGCCTTCAAAATTCCAAGATTGTAGGTCTCAGGAAACAGAAATGGCGGCAAAGAATTCCATTCTTGTGCAGTACGCAACAGGAATGTGAATCGATATCGCTGAATACGGATTTATATGTAAATCTATATTTAATAACATTGAATAGGCTTGTGCTTTATTAGTAACACTTGATGTTATGCGACTTTGTGGTAGTTATGACTATGATGGAGCGCACTTCCCTAGAAGAAAACTTTTTAATCATTATTTAAAGACATCAGTTTTTTTTTTAAATATATATATAGAAATAGGTTTGCGTTTGACCGCCAACTCGCCTGATGTTAAGCGACATTGCGGTCTACGATGGAGCGCGCTTACCTAGAAGAAACCAATTCACTCGCAATTTAAAGACACCCAGATTATAACTATCGGGAAAGACCCACTCAGGAAGCGTATTCCACAACGTACTTATATCTATCGAAACACACTCCTAATTTTGAATGATTTTTTTATGCAGTAATAAGTTTGTCCTTGACCGCCATCTCACCTGACGTTAATTTCGTTCGGGTTTTTGGAATATCCACCTTGAATGATGGTTGTTCGTGTTTATAACTGTCCGATAGTAAAAAGGGTAAGGAGGAATTAGATAAATAATAAAAGTGGAAACAAAACGCTTCGTTCGGATTTTAGGACAACCTCCTTAAACATTATTAATGACTTCGATAACCTCGTTTCAGTTTACATCTTTACTATAAAAGCGAAAGTGATTTTGTCTGTCTCTCTGTTTGCATGTTAACTTTTCACGGTATCAACGACTGCACTGATCGTGATGAAACTTTGTACAGAGATATCTATGAACATGGAAACTGACATAGGCTATTTTATATCATCATCATCATCACCGTTTTTCAACACGACGCGAGTGAAACCGCAGGGCACAGATAGTGGTATATAAATATAAAATTTTGCTTTCCAGTTTGTGATTTGTCATCAACAGTGTATTGGAGGAATCCTTTTACGCCAATATGTAACCCTAAACAACTAGTGGAATACATTGTGATGGACATTGATATCTTGAAGGAACACGTAAGTTTGTATCATTATTTTATTTTTCAACCGACTTCAAAAAAGGAGAAGGTTCTCAATTCGACTGTTTTTTTAAACTGTTGGTTACCTCATAACTTTCGACTGTGTGAACCGATTCTGATGATTCTTTTTTTATTTGAAAGCTGGTGCTTCCAGTGTGGTGCCATTTCAATTTGGTCCAGTTCAGAGAATGGCATCCATGAGAAGTCGGTTCCTTCAGTTTTTTAAACTATAATTATTTGTATTTATAATTCAGTAGTTTGATAAACATATCATGTTTTAAGGTGTAGATATCGAGTTGAAATTAAAACCATATACGCAGATTCATAGTCTCTTGCTGCAGAGAGAAAAATTAAACTTCTCAGTTTTCATAAAAAAAAGTTACAGCAGAATATGTCGCAAATATTGCATTTTTTTAAATAGTTTTTAGCTCCACAGACACCGGGCTCCGTGACCTTTGTCAATTGTTAAATACATTGTTACGGGAAGACAACATTTTTCTTTAACGCATATTTCGACACTCGCAAGGGAATCAAAACCTATGGGGTACTTCCCGTTGACTTATAACTTTGAAATTTGGCAAGAAGCATTGTCATATAGTACACATAAAGGAAAAATCCGAAAACTGTACATATTTAATTTAATCACAAAATAATAGGGTATTTAAGCAAGGAAGGAGGTTCCAAATTTTAAAGTGCTTTTACCGAATCATGTGGGGTATCATATGAAAGAGCTTCATTAGTACAAGCTAAAATAAGTTTAATTATTTTTACGATGTATATTTTTCGATTGATGAAGGAAAATATAAAAATATATTTAATTTCCCCCTTTTATCTAATAGTTTTTTTTATACAAGTTACATCTACGATTCTACGAATTCTACGAGTTTGTACGGAACCCTCGGTGGGCGAGTCTGACTCGTACTTGTCCGGTTTATTTCTACCCTTATCCCACTCAGGTGGGATCGGTGCAATATGTAACATTCGTCATAATTTGTTAATTCATGTATATATGATTGCAGGAAAAGAAATCGTTCCCCGGGCAAGGCATGGTGTCCAACAAGCACGTCCTAGCCGACGTGTGGGTGGTGAAAGCCAGTGAACTCGGCTTGGACGTCAACCCCGTGCACACTAAAACACACTTAGGACACATATTAAAACCTGGAGACACTGTGTTGGGGTAAACTATTATTGTACATATAATCAAGTATTCGGACCTATTCTCAAGCCATCACTAAACTAATTGAAATGTCTAAAATAACTAAATAAAAAAAAAAAGACGTGTGGCACTCGGAGACTGCCGCGGTAAAGCTATTGCATAATAGCTTTACGCGCGGTGTGTTAAGTTATTTTCGTTACGGAATTTCTGGATTCGGTCTCCACGCTCAAGGCCCGCGATAAAAGCTATGCAATAGCTTAAAAAAAGAACGAAATTCTCATACAATTTTCGTTCGTTATTTGCATTTACTATATTGCATATAATCGACTATCGGACCTATTTTCAAGACACCAATAAACTAATTAGAAGTCCTAAAATAACTAAATTTAAAAACAGAATAAAATTGTCATAAAATTTTCGTTCGTTATTCGAATTTTAAGAATTTTAATTAGTTTAATCATGCCTTGAAAATTTTCCTCAATATTCTAATATGTAATTAATTAGATAGTGCCAATATAAATATGTAACCTAAGTATGTAACGTATTAACAGATCAGTTCATATCACTAACTTCATGCACGTGTGTGCGATATATACATACACGTATTGCGTATTTGTCACTGATTACCATGTACGATGTGTGCCTAATAATACTACTTTTTAACCACCGTCCCAAAAAGAGGGGTGTTATAAATCTTTGGCATTGTAGCTCTCAAACAGATGGACTGATTTTGATCTATTTTTAACCGACTTCCAAAAAGGAGGAGGTTCTTAATTCGACGTGTGTTTTTTTCGATGTTTTTACGCGATTTTTTGGCATGGTCAAAACTAATTTTCAGTAATTTATGAGAGGTGAGGATTTATTAGAGTTACATCTTTATTTATGTTTTGTGATTTAGACATATTGTCTCTGTTAGTTATGCATTGCCAATGCTGTCAATGTTAACTTTTTTTTAACATTTGATGTGAACATGTGACGTCATATTTTTTTATGTTTTTGCAAAAATTTTCACCATCTCATCATGTTATGAGTCCAAAGTAAAAAAATAAATGGTTTTTAAACATATAATCTCGAAATGGTTTTGGAATCAGTTTAAGTAACATTTTTTTTACATACCCCATTGCGTATTTTGAAGTCGGTTATATCAGTTTTATAGACATAATTACATTAAACAGATACAACTTGAGCGAGTCGAACGCGAACGACGACAACCTGGATAAGCTGGACCGCAGCGTGATCCCGGACGTGTACCTCGTCAAGAAGTACTACGGAGAGAAGGGGGCGAGGCGACGCGCGCGCGCATGGAAACTGAAGCACATGGCCGACGAGCTGCACGATGGGACCAGCTCCACTAACGAGTGAGTACGCGCAGCTGCGGCGAGGACATGCTCTAAACAACATGTACATTCTATGCTCTATGTCCTTGAGATAGAATGTTCTCAAGCACATGGCCGACGAGCTGAATGAGGAAACCAGCACCAGGAAAACATCTCGAAAACCTTAGAACCTTTTTGCCGCTTCAAATTATTTTGAAAATAGAAATTATTTTGATCGTGTAAGTGGTCTAAAGGCTGCCGCTTTAAACCTCATTGAGTTCGGGCGTTTTTTGAGCGCTGACGCGAAATCCATATCGATAATAATATCGTTGTTTTATAAACACGTACGAAACGCGTTGGCTCCACTTTCATTGTGAGTACCGCCAAAATGTGGAATGCGCTTCCTGAATGGGTCTTTCCGAATAGATATAATCTAGGTGTCTCTAAATCGCGAGTGAATAGGTTTCTTCTAGGCAAGCGCGCTCTGTCGTAGACCGTAACTGTCGCTTAACACCAGGTGAGTTGACGGTCAAGCGCAAGTCTATCGTCGAATTAAAAAAAAAAGTGGGGAAATTAGCACCACTAACGAGTGTTTTTTATTTTATTTCAATGAGTATTTAACCATCGCGAAAATCTTAGAAGAAATTTGGAGAAATTTGTTTTGCCGCTTCGAATTATTATGAAAATAGAAATTATTTTGAAAGTATAAGTGGTCTAAAGGCTGCCACTTTAGACCTCATTGAGTTCGCACTTTTTTGAGCGCTGAAATCCATGTCGATAATAATATCGTTGTGTTGATTATATGTTACCTCGTTCCAGGGACTACAACGAGTTCTTAGACGACCTGGAAGAGGACCCCGCGTTCCGGCAGAACATCAACATCTTCAAGGACGCGTCCAAGATACCGGTCACTACTGACGAGATCGACCCCGCCCTCCCCACCATCACTCTCGCCGAGATGCTGGACGATCTTAATATAGAAGACGTGGAGATGGGCGAACTTTAACAATAAACGATCTTAATCACTTGAGTTTTGGTGTTTTGGACCTTTGAGCATATAACTGGAGAGTAGGGATACCGTTCGATTATTTTTATTCAAAGGGAGCAATTGCCAAATCGCATCGCTGCGAACATACAGGTCTATTGATTATATAAATAAATAAATATTGCAGGATATTTTCACACCACGCCATCTAGCCCCAAACTAAGCAAAACTTGTACAATGGGAACTAGATATCTGATAGAATACGTATTTTTTTTTTTTTGCAAATACATACTTAATTATGCTATATAAAAACGCCCAGACTCGGAACAAACATCCATGTTCATTACACAAATGTTTGTCCTGGATGGCGATCTAACCCACGACCTACAGCTTAGGAGGCAGATATACTACCAACTGAGCTAAGAGGCTAGTCAATATTGTGACAACCCCTTATATGTTGCTCCCAAGACCACATAATGCTTAGTGTCTAGACACTAACAGAGTGCATCTCGTTCTATCGTGTAGCTCTTATCTCTTTTGGCGTACGACAAAGTATTGAAGCCGACGCGTCGTATGTATTTGTAGCATTAGACCTAAATTGTAGAGTTCATCTGGCCTGCCAAGATATTCGGTACCTTCGACATCAAATTTCGTCAACTAATTCTGAGATTCAAAGGTTTTCGCGATCGATACTAAGTAACGAAATTTAGTTAATGTAAAAAAGTCAGTCATGACAAACAAAATCACTCTTCAGTTGTGGACTCGACGGATCAGCAATTCCACTCTCGGAGTTGTATGCTCTAAGGTTGAAACATACTGCTGCGGCAAACGATTCCAACACAACATCGCAAAATATTTGAATCTTCAAGTCCTATTTTTTCATGCATAATACTTCTACGTTTGACCACCAATATGATGCGAAAATTGTTTAACCTTTTGAGTGCAACGCCTAAAACGGATTTTTGTGCCCAAAGTGCAAATGTGTCAAAATGTAAAAAATCTGTAAACCTTGTTATACTTCCGAAAACTGTTAAAAATATGTGTTCTTAAAAGGCCACACGATAGAAGTGAAAATTTCATCAAGGCGACGTTAATAATAAGTTAATAAGAAATAGACGTATAGCATTGACGCGTTGACTATTTCTTTTTCACTCTCTTAGTCGACTCGAGCCGATATTACCCGAACGAACTTTACATAGCGGAGCGTGACGGCTCAGTATCATTCAATATCCACGAAACAAAGTAACTAGCGTGCATAAAGAAGTTCTCACTTCAAAAATAAATAGACACAATTATGGTTTAACAAAACTGAACAACCCACTTCAAAATGCGCAATTTGTTTTAAAAATTATACTACTGAACCGATTTTGATTAAATTTCACCACCTCAGAAGTATGACCTACCAAATACGAAATTATTAACAAAATCAATTTATTATTAGCGTAATAATCGCGTAACAATTGAAAACCTCCTCCGTTTTGAAGTCACTTAAAAAAATTATCTTCTGTGGAAGACGTAGCGCTGAGGGCACAAAATCTTTTGTATTATATGGCAGACCTGGGGATCAAACGGTTAATTTCAATGGATAATATAGTAAAACCGAAGAAAACAAGTGTAATGGTCATAGGGTGTATCATGTTCTATCCCACTGCCTGTAGCATGAACGGCTTGACTGATTTTGTGATGTGTACTATAAGTCGTTAGATTCGCCTTTACTGCCTGACGAAACGACATGTTTGCAGGTTTTGTCTTTCTTTTAAAATATCCTTCGCATACAATTATAGAAGCATTATGCGTTACAATCAAAAAACCAAAAATTTTACGGAAGCTTGTCTTTGATTTTTCATTGACCTTCAAGTAATGTAAAATTTTTGGTCTAAGGTGTATATTTATGATGTAAGATATAAATAAATAAATAAATATACTTTGTTAAAACCTCTTTGTTTTTGTAATTTAATTCTTTATCTTTATCTTGGGAAGTACAACTAATTTAGTTCAAATAATCATCGAATCATGATAATGGCCTGTTTTCTTGTAGATAAATAAATAAGTGAATTAGTTTCTTTCAATCAAAATAGATGGCGTTGTAAACTATACAAAACGGATATAATATATCCGTTACATATATACATATTATGTATTATAAGAATCCCTTAAGAATTTCTACCAAATTTCATAATGATTGGTTCAGCCGAGATTAGATTGGTCATAGAGATTCACGGAGAGGCCTTGGCTGTGTCTCTCGACATTTCGAAGGCCTTTGATAGAGTTTGACACGACAGTCTCCTTAACAAGCTCCCATCATATGGACTACCTGTCTCCTGCTCTTGGTATAAATTCAAAAAATTCAAATTCAAAATAATTTAATTCAGGTAATTAAACCCATACAGAGACATTTAAGAGATTTAAGAGACATTAAAGATTTCTTGAGAGACCGATCGATTTGAGTGGTTGTTGACGGCTACTCGTCCGATCAAATAGCGATCAACGCCGGCGTACTTCAAGGGTCTGCCTGCACTCTGCTTCCTGCTGTGTATTAAGGACCTGCTGAAACCTGTTACATTTGGGTATGCAGATGACAGCACAGTTTTGAATACTTCTGGTCCTAGAGGCAAAAAGGCGGAAATCGAGGCGTTTAAAGAAGGTATGGTTGTGCGTATGAATCAAGCTTTAAAAGCTGTATCCGACTGGGGTGACAAAAATCTCATCAAATTCAAAGCCAGCAAGATTCCAGCTTGCCTTTTCTCCGCCAAAAACAGTGTTTCTTTTGTCTCGCTACTTACCGAAATGTATCTTTGCCATTAACATGCCATCTTGAACTTTAAGGACTACCTTGAATCTGAGACTAAACTGGCTAGTAAATAGCTTAGCATCATCAATAAGTTTAAGCGATACTTCTCACAAGGAACAACTGCTTCACTTGTATCAGGCACAGGTCTGATCGTGTTTGGAGTACTGGTGCCACCTTTTTGATGGATCATCCAAGTATCAGCTGGAAACTGGAGTCGGCGAGGTTTGAGGTTTATTGGTGACAATAAACTGGTCACCAAGATGCATAGTCTCGAGCATCGCCGTAAAGTAGCTTGTCTGTCTATATTCTATAGAATCTATAGGATTCATTTCGGGGAGTGTGCGCAAGAACTTCACGACCTAATTCCACTCTTCCGATTTCACTACAGGACTAGCAGGAAGTCGGCGCATTACCACCCATTTGTCGTTGAATTCCCAAAAATCCGGACTCGGCGATATCGGTCCACTTCTTGATCCGCACTGCACAGGAATTGAATTCTTTGGAATTTTCAAGGCTAGAGAATAGATAGAAAGCTTCTAGATCAATGAGCTCCATCCTCGACCACACCGTCGCTTAACATCAGTCATCAGGCGAGTTGTTGGTCAATCGTAAATCATAATAATTATAGTTTAAAAAACTGAAAACCCCGACTTACAAAAAAACATTCAGTCGAATTAAAAACCTCCTTCTTTTTTGAAGTTTTTATAAAAAATATGTATTTTTTTGGTTTGTTCAAAATATGTGATAGTGACGGTCCCGTTCACTTATTTGATACGAAAACGAGTTGGTTACTAAGTACTTAAAATTACTCAAGAAATTAGGTACAGTAATGCCATCTATTACGGCCTTACCGAAAAACGTTACTTTGATCTTTGATCAAATTCTCTAACGTTTTTATGTAAGACCCTTACTCTTTTGAATACTAAGAACACCCCAAATCCAAATTAAAAACTTACCTTCTAACCTGAAACTAACAAGTACTTACCTAAGTTTAGAAAACCTCCGATATAAAATAACGGCTGAACCGACTTTGATAGCAATACATAGCTAAGAATATTCTCGTTAAAATCCTCTATCAAATAAAAAAGACACACGGTACACATCAAACTAATAATTATATATATACAAAATTATCAATTGACTGAATCACAACCAGTAAGCATTATTGTGTCTAAAATACTGCGGGGATTATGAGGTGCTAATCATATTCGAATAGATACGAAAGTGATTGATGGGGATTTGCCCATAATGGCCTGCTCATCGTAAATCAGACGCTCGACACTCTACCCATGGGCGTAGCTACAAGTTTCTCAAGGGGGTGGGGGTGTCATTCCTCATCCGCGGATACAAAATACAAAAATATACTTACTTTATTCAACAATTTCAATGCATTGATTGCCTACATATACGCGCTACTTCCTTGGCAGTCAGGAAACAAATTTTGATTACTGATATTTTTTGTTGAATTATTTGCTTGTATTAGCGTCCTTAGTCCGACCGTCGTCGAAGATATAAAATGACTGCATGAACTTACAAAAAATCGTCGTTTGTAAAACTAGAAAACAACATCACAATTATTCATTTTTTATTTATTTCATTAACTTTAATTCATTTTTCATTTTTAAAAATCATTTTTAGAATTTATTAACGCAAAAATGATTTTTATGTAGAAAATTGGCTTGGACCAATACAAATAAAAAATAATAATATTAAATAAACTTAAAAGAGAGAAAGGATTTTTTTAATGGCCAGGATATTTTGAACCCCCAACCCCCCTGTCTACGTCCTTGTTGACAATAACTTGTCGGATTCGTAATCGGAATCGGCCCGGAAACCATTATCTCGATCTGTCTGTCATTTGTGTGGATATTTATGGTTCCGTACCTCACTCGACAAAATTCAATTCAATTCTTTATTGCCACTATACATAATTATATTAAGATGTAAAGTAACTGTTTGGTAATTACATTATGACCCTACTAGAGTGTTGCAATTTTGTTCGAGCGGGTAGATTCATTCCATATTTTAATATCTAATAATCAATAATGTCAACAATGAAAACAATATTAGTGATGGAGTAATATGAAGCGCTGGCAGATTTAAGCAATAGTAAATGATTTATCCTGTAAATATACATTTAAATTATAGTAAGCTTTTGATAACAATATTGTTTTTTTTTAAGTTTTTGTAAATTCGCTATAGTTTTCTATTTCCTTTAATGGAACCCTTATAGGATCACTTTGTTGTCCGTCTGTCAAGATTCCTTTTTCTCAGGAACGCGTAGAGGTATCGAACTGAAATTAATATCAAATAGGTATTCAGGTCTGCTACTCCTTGGAGCAGTGGAAAAATCAATCATCTAAGTCAACGCAATCTAAAGATAAGTTTATGGCGCATATATTGACACTCGCAAGGGAATCAAAACCTATAGGGGACTTCCCGTTGACCTCTGACCTGGAATCATGAAATTTGGAAAGCAATACCATGTAGCACAAGGGAAGGAAAACAATCGAAAACTGTTCACAATTTTTTTTGCTGTTATAAAATTATTCGCAGTTGGCAAACTATGTTTATGTATGGGGACAATAGTTTTCCAACGGCAAAGTTAAGTTTGTTCCTCAGTACAGTTTATCTTTTTGTTAGAGGAATGTTTGGCAGTTTCATTAGTTACCTCATACTTATTTCGGGAATCGAACTATTTACATAGGTTAGTTTGTAAGCAACCCTCAGTGCGCACGTCCGACTCGCACTTAATCAGTATTTTGTGTTGTATGATTTTTTCCGCGGCCGACTAACCTTCACACTGGTGTGAAACATATGACTGGAGTGATGTGGTGGTCTTTCATTCTAAGACCGACGTCTTAGAATTAAATTTTATCATGCTGTCCTGTAGGGCAATTCAGTTATTCAAGACCGCTCCGTAGCTGAACCATATGTGAACCGTTTCCCATCGGCCGCCATGTTTTTTTTTGATTGAGTCACTTCTAAGTCATACAATTGACACATTTGATGAAGTTTGACACGTCCTTCGCTCGTTACTAAATTAAAAAATGATAGCAGCCGACAGGAAATGCTTCCCAAAAGGTTCAGTTACGGATCGGTTTTGAATAACTGAATTGCCCCCCAGCTGTCCTTATTATAGTTCTACTGAAAGCTTTGCGTCAAAATGATCGTTTAAGGTCTCACAGTGTGGACGGGACTTTTAAGATGAAGAGCCACCAAAAAAATGCCTCAAATATGACACCGCGCGAAACTTTCAAAATGGAATTCTTTGCCGCCATCTCTGTTTCCTGAGACCTACCTAACTTGGAATTTTCAAGGCTAGAGTGAATAGTGAAGTTGAAGTTTCCGGCAGCCTAGTCGGGGACCGTCTGACTTGCGATCCGCAGGTCCTGGGTTCGAATCCCGCGGCACGCACCTCTGTCTTTTCGAAGTTATGTGCGTATTGTTGATTGCCGACAACTTCAAACGGTGAAGGAAAACATCGTGAGGAAACCTGCATGTCTGAGAGGTCTCAATGAACTTGAAGAGGTGTGAAGTCTGCCAACCCGCACATGGCCAGCGTGGCAGACTATGGCCTAACCCTTCTTACAATGAGAAGATGGCCCGTTCCCAGCAGTGGGACAGTTTGTACAAACAGGACTGATAAAAGAGTGAATAGATATTTTCTAGATCGACGAGCTCCATCCTCGGCCACACCGTCGCTTAACATCAGGCGAGTTGGCGGTCAGTCGTAGATCTATCTTGAATTTAAAAAAAATCTGTTACAGATATTATGGCCATTACGTACATCAAATATTATTACTTAAATGATTATTTAATTATTTTATAACAATAGTATTATAAAAGATTATAGTTACGTTATCAGACATACCCATACTAATTAAGTCTTCTTGCGATATTATCACCAAAATTCCTATGGGGATTTGATTTCGTATCAATCAATCAACATCGTCAATCATCTTTTACCTTTTCGGTATATAAACGAAAGTAAGTGTCTTGTCGTGCATTGAGTGCTCTACTGACATGTTGCGCTTACTAGTATTGTCCGTCGTGGTGGCGGCAGTGGCCGCGATGCCAGCCGACGTCGGCCGAGAGATAGACCTCGGTAAAGAAGGCGATATTTTCTACGAGAACGCCAACTTCTCCAACGCCCGTGTGCCATGGGGACAAGCGGGCTTCGCCTCCACCCACGGCGGGACCCATGGAGGCAACGGCGGTGCCACATGGACAGTGTGGGACGGCTGGGCGCTCAGAGACGCCGTACGCGGCAACGACCGCAGGGTTGTGAACGTCCGCGGCCGCATCGACCTCACCCCGCTGTTCACCTCCTCTCCCGGCGTCCGCTTCGACGTCGGAAGCTTCAAGACTGTCGTCGGTACTGACAGGAACGCCATGATATTCGGAGGAGGGCTGAACGTCCGCAACGTCCGGCAAGTCATAATCGAGAATATCAGGTTCCATAACGCTCTATCGTACGCCCCGGGAGAGCGACCCAACGGCAACGGCGGTATAATCGGACAGGTCGCCGGAGCGTGGTCCACTATAGACGCTCTCGGTATCGAGAACGCAGAGTTCGTGTGGGTGAACCACTGCGAGTTCGCCGACGACCCCTGGGTCGCAGTCAACACCCCCGATAACAGGAGGCGTCACGACGGTCAGATCGACATCACTCGCGGCGCCAACTGGATCTCTATTTCCAACACGATCTTCAGAAACCACGACTTGGTATCTCTCGTCGGAAACGACGACAACAACACATCCGACAGGAACCGCCTGAAGGTGACCTGGTACCTGAACTGGTTCCAAGGCGTCAACCAGCGCAACCCAAGAGTGAGATTCGGAGAGGTTCACGTATTGAACAACTTGTATACCGACGTGAGGAGTTACGGCATCGGCCTTGGTGTTGCGGCTTCGGTGTACGCCGAGAGGAACTCGTTCATCAACACGCGCCGCGCCTGGGGCTGGGCGTCTGGCGTGCCCAACCCTCGGGGCTACCTGGTGAACGACAACAACAGGCTCACCAACAGCGGCAGCGATTCCGGCATCACCGCCAATGGAGTCAACTGGAGGCCCTCCAACTACTACCAGTACGGCGCTATGAATGCTGCCAACGTCGAGGCACACGTCAGGACACACGCTGGCCCTCGATAGAGAGTATTAATTTACTTTGCGATGACACCTTACGATACCTAACATCAATTCAGGACAGCTAATTAGCTGTATTATTACGAGTAAAAACTTAACTTTATAATGACGTTTAAACGTGATATAAAGTTAAGTTTTTAATAATCGTTAAATAAAGTTAAATAGCATGATAACATACCATTATTTTGTGTAAATTACTAAATATTTATTTCCTACTCGAATCAAATAGTTTTTATCAAAATTATACAATTATCAAAATGTATACCCACAGTTTGATAATTGTAGATCAATAAGTTAGCTTTACAGTTAAGTACCTAGCTCAGCTCAGATAGCCCAATTCCGCAATTTACGTACTTATTAGAAAGAGCTCAACAGCTTTGCATGCGCTGAGGTAATGTCCAATCTTGTGGTAAATCCTATCAGAAATATTTCATGTAAAGTTTGCCGCCAAGCCATGCCATGCCACTATCTAGTACAATCTTGCAATTCTTCTATCGGACGGTTAGAAACACGAAACGGTCGTTTCATGGTTGATATCCAAAAATTCGATCGAAGCGTTTTGGTTCCACTTTTATTATATGAACATCTAAACTGTGGAATTCTATGACTTATGTTTACAGTTATTTTGTTATAAAAACCAAAATACTGAACCGATTTTGATAAAATTCCTATGAACCATCTGGGAAGGGAAGACCTTTAATAAAACCGGACAAGTGCGAGTCTGACTCGCCAACCGAGGGTTCTGTACAAACTATAGTAGATAAAAGGGGGGCATTATATTTCTTTTTTTATAACCGAAAAATATACATCATACAAATATTTTAAAACCTGTTTTAGCTTGTATAAAGCTCTTTCACATGATACGGTTAAAACACTTTAAAATTTGGACTCTCCTTCCTTGCATGAAGACCCTATTTATTTGTGAAAAAATTAATAATGTACAGTTTTCGGATGTTTTCCTTAATGTGTATTATATGATATTGCTTCTTGCCAAATTTCACAGTTATAGCTCAACGGGTGCCCTATAGGTTTTGATTCCCTTGCAAGTGTCGAAATATTCGTTTTTTGCGACATATTCCGCTGTAACTTTTTTTATGAAACTGAGAAGTTTGATTTTTCTCTCTGCAGCAAGAGTATGGATTCTCGCACGCGTTCCCGATACAGGTACAGGTCTTGACAGACGGACAACAAAGTGATTCTATAAGGACATGGGCGTAGCTATAGCTTTCTCATGTGGGGGTCCGCGGGTACAAAAATTTATAAAAATATACTACTATTTGCCTCTTTATTTGCGCAGACTATACGCAGACGAGTACTAGTTTCTAAACGTCAATGTTTATACAATTATAATCTTTATATAATTATAAGTTATAAATATTTAAATACACGAAAATTAAATTACGGACAAACGTATAACTGTAAATAAAGAGTAAAAGTAACGTCGGAACAATATTAATTCATATTAAACTAGAGGTACCATATGACTTCACCAGTTTTAACGAGCGCTCAGCATTTGCATGACTCAAGTAAACAAAAACATAGATAATAAGCATACGCGAGCGAAGCGAGCGCGAACATTTTAGTAGTGTTTTTATAGTAATATGATTTATTTCTCGTATTAGTGAGTCCGCAGTATTTCCATGACAAAATAGTACCGGACCCCCTGGACCCCCCCCCCCCCCCCCTAGAGTCCCTAGACCCTACCACACCTTTATCGGAAAATGTACTCTATTAAATCGAATACACCGTGCAAAGGAGTATGTCTGTAGTGTTCCGGCCTAGGATAAGGCATTGAAGGATGCTCATCCTTTTACCAGGAAGGACATCACAGTCACATAATAAGTGTGACATCGTTTCCACTTCGTTCCCATAGGCTCTGTATCTATCGTCTAGACTTAGCCCTAGTCTGCTTAGTTGTTTAGCTGTGGCGAAGTGCCCCGTCAGGGCGCCTGTAAGTGCCCTTGCCTGTCAAAGTTTATTGTGCTCCCACGCAGAATAAACTTTGCGGTGGTAGCAGTGTTTTTTTTTCAAGGCCTTGGAGTGATGGAGCCCTTCTGTGGTTATCCACTCATTCCAGTGTTTCTCCTTGGCTGCGGCTCTGATAGCATCGTTTATAATGCATAGGGGAAGTCCTATGCCTGATTCTGGTCCATGCAGTGCTCGCACAGACCCAATTCTGGCCAGTTCGTCAGCCAACTCATTGGCCATATGTCCTGAATGTCCTGGTACCCAAGCTAAGCACACCCTGTTGTCGCAGCCCAATTTGTTAAGGGTCTTGACACAGTTAAGAACCAGGTTTGTGCGTGATGAACATGGATGTTTGTTCTGTGTCTGAATGTTTCTAAGTATCATACGTATATATTTACAACAAAAATAAATACAGTCGAATTGAGAAGCTCCTCCTTTTTTGAAGTCGGTTGAAAAAAGTATATATGTATGTAATCTATCAGCCATCTAGTTCCATAGTAGCTTTGCTTAGTTTGGGATAGATGGTGTTATGTAAAATGTCCACCAATAAAACACCGTTTTTTTTCTTCAACGTTTTATCAAGATCTGTTGAAAATAACGACGTACCTACGGAAGTACCCACAAACATCCGAACAGAACTATGATGTTGGGACAGAAGAATGAAATCGGCTAATTGATGCAATACCTTTTGCTCTTTGCTCGCTTCACCCAGATAACATATTTGAATTACCTAGGTATAACATTTTGCTAACGATTAACCCCTGTCTGATTATAAATTAAAACGATTAAAACCGATAATATTGATTGATAGGGGTTTAATGACCGGCGATCTCATTTCGATAACGGCATGCGACCAGTGTGATGCATAAGTGATGGACGGTCGAAAGGGCCGTGACTCTAATGTAACCACTCGAAACTGTATTTTTTTACATAAGATAACGCATTGCATTGTATTATCATACGTAGATAGCATCCACTCCACCCGCATGGCATTAGTTACAACATAAACCTGATATCAGTTCAAACATTTAAACGATTCCCTGCGTGCGCGCAAAGATTCCGATATAAAAGTGACAAATAGGCAATATCGATAACAAATACACGGACACAGTGTCAAGATGAAGTTCTTTATATTGATAGTGTTATTGAGTTCCTGTTATGCAAGTCATCTTATTACTACAGGTAGGTGTATGAAACAACTATTTTCTAATTAGTTGCTTCATCATCATCATCTCAGCCATAGTCATAGTCCACTGCTAGACATAGGTATCCCCCATGGTATTCTTCTTGTTACGCCTGAGGAGGCAGCATAACATGAAGCTTGAAGCACATTGAAATTAAGAACGCCAAACGCAGTTATCACTCATGTTATACGCAAATAAATTTACTTTGACTTTGTAGGCCAGTCAAATCTTACAGAAAAATGTCCTAAATTTGCAGTATTATGTAAAGCTGCATTTTTGATATGTTATTTGGATCCCTTGAGAGTGTGAAACTATATTTTGCAAACAAAAAAAGTTGTTCTACCCGCATAATATGTCAAAAACTGCACAATTTTCGTTTTTTTTTTACGGTAATTGCTTCACTATCTTTAAAGTTTATTACATTTCAAACAATTTCAGCGCATACAAAACTTCACATTATTTTTTGAGATATGATATTTCAAAAACACTTTATTTTTTTATATTGAAATTTTGAGTGTTGCATATGTTTTTAGCCAAATATCGGCACAACCGCTAGTGTCAAGAGAAAAGATGTAAGATATTAAGTTTTAGCACAAATTTATACGTAATGTCTAAATAAAAGTAATTAAAAAATATTTTAACTGACTTCAATAGGGAGAAATAACAAGAAAAATTAAATTAAAACTGGGTGTCTACCTAATTAGGTACGTAGGTACACCAACTATTTTTGAAGAAGTATATAGTTAAGAATAGAGTTGTGTATATGCTTAATTTATTTGAAATTTAATATACTTTAAAGATGGTGAGGCAACTACTATCAAAAACCCAAAGATTTTTTCCAAAAACTGAAAAAAGTCCGAAAACTTTACAGTTTTTAACACATTATTACAATATTTTTTTGTTTACAAAATGTAGTTTCACACTGCTAAGGATTCCAAATAACATATCAATTATGCAGTTTTACATCACACTTTGCGAATTTAATGCAAAATTTGACTGGCCTATTGATGGATTTCGAAAAAAAGCTGGTTGGAGGCGGCCTGCAACCAGAGAGTGTTTTTCTACCACTTATATGAAATCGTTTGTACACCTTGTGGCTGCAGGTCTTTATACTCTGCGCTTGCCTGAGCATTGTCGTTAATACAGTTTGAGGGAACTCATTCTGTCTTCATCTTACTGGTCAGTTTTCACCACACCTTTTTCAATGATTTACGTACCGTTTGTCTCGTCACACATTTACCTAAATTCTCTGCTCGCACTAGAAGAAGATTACATACGTGGAACTTAAATTTTATTTTAGATCAGATTGATGTACTATTCAAAAAGTTTATGAAAAATGAGATGGCGGAAGCAGATAACGTGTTATTTGAAGAATTATTGGAAATAATTCACAGACCAGAGCGTGCGTCGCGGGCAATAGAAACATCTAGCCAAAGCAGAATGGTCAGTTACAACATTTAAATATTTATAAGTAATGTTTGTGTAGGAATAAATTACGTATTGGATTCTTATGGCACCTAAGTCTAAGCAACTGCTTTACTCTACGGGCAGCTTGGTATAAAAAAATCCAAAAAATATCTACAAAGAACAACAGTTTAATAAAAGGAAGTAATAGTTGAAAGATTACTTGAATATAGAGTTGTCATTGTAGTGTTCAGTATGTCTTCGTGAAGTTAAAAATGTATCACGTTCACGCCTAATGTTGCTTTAGACTTGCTTGAAGCATGTCTAAGCAATGTTAGTTAGGTATGTTCTAGTAGCTTCACCCAGTGGCAGTTCAAAATTTAGGCTAAATAAACTTTCAGCCACACTGCATCCCCAGTATCATAAGATCAAGCACAGAACAATATTACTCAGTGAGGATTAGTAAAATACTTGCTATCTGTCACCACAAAAATAAGGTCAAACGAGAGCGCATTCTTCATGCAAACATAGAGTAATAAAGCTTCATCCTTTATTCAGTAGGTCATTTCTAAATAGGTTTTTGATAGTGACGTAGGTATGTAAATAATTTTATTTACAAGCAATTATGAAAGTTATCTTTTAAATCGATAGTGCGATGTAAATAATTTATAAAGAATAGGTAAGTATGTAGGTATTGTAGGTACTTACCATCGTACCCTCTAACTGATAATTTATTAATCTCAGCGGATTACAAAATAGTATTTACCTACCTCTACAAGAAATATTCGTTCTGCTGCTGCTACTGCTCCATATACCTAAAGGATAATAAAATAATTATTTTCAGACTATAGACTGCATTATATGCCGAAGTGTATTTGCCGCCGCTATAGAGTCAGTGCACGAAGGCCAAACCGGCGAACAGTTAACTCAAGTTATTGTCACGCTGTGTACCATCATCGGAATCGAGGGATATGACGTCTGCAATGGTGCTATTGAACTTAACGTGGTACGTAACTGTGTCATCGAAGTCATCATTTATCTGCCTACGCATGGGCGTACCTAGGGGGGGTTTTGGGGGTTCAAACTCTCCCCGAAATTCTTAGAAAGTAATAAATTTTCCGATTTTCGGGTGGCCGTGACTAAGACCTTTTTTGAGGATTGAGTCCGCGCACTTTGATGGTTGGGAATCGATCCAGAGAAGCTTATCATGCCGATTTCATCCTCGTATTGTTTTTGATTCAATTTCAACCATAAAGAACATATTCAACAGAAACCGTATTTTTGAATGCCTGTTTCAGCCCATTCTCTACTATATCATCGAGACGACTCCGGAGGTAACCCCAGGTGCACTGTGCGGCCTTCTTATGCAGAATGCACACAACCAGAACGTCTGCCCTTTTACTGACAACCGGTTCGAATGGACAGTGGATTTGCCTCCCCGGCCTGCTGTTACCCCTGTAAGTAGATAATGATAACTTTCATTTACACTCTAAAACCAAATTCACAGTTTGGCCAATTATTCAAACCTTTAGCAATATTAGGTATCACTCTACCTCGCCCTGGTGCCGGGGCACTAGAATACGGCATTGGTATCCCCTGCCTGTAGTAAGAGGCTACAAAAAGGGGACTTCTAGGCCCGGGGCTGGTCAGGATCGGGACCCTGACCTACTACCCAAACAGGCTAGGGATGAATGCGAGGAGTGGCTCTTGCGGTTCGAAGGCCTAGCAGGCAGAGAAGGCAATAGGTCACGGTGCTGAGGGCTCTGGTAAGAGTTCGTTAAACGAGAACCCAGAGTCCTCCATTTTAGCACTTAGGCTGGCCACCGGGGGGGGTTTAGTGGGTACAATCCCACATCACCCGGTTGCATCCCCAAAACACGCAGCCGGTTATCTTTAGAAGATTTCCCCCTCGTCACAAAAAAAAAAAAAAAAAAAAAAGGTATCACTCTACTGCATTATGTGTGCTATAATGTATGGATGTCTAAATTCTGGGTGGCATTGAACAGGACCGCTTAGGCAATTATCAGCGACTTTCTCGACTTGTCATGGGAGTGCTTAAAAATTCAACACTTTGCCATGTAGGTAATTGTAAGCATAAACCGATCGCTTAGAAAGTAATGGAAATCACATGCATGCAAACTTTCTCCAATGTTCATTGTCAGAATAAATTCTAGCACGTCTTGTGATCACAATTCTAAACAGATAATCTGTATGCCAGGCTCCAATAGTGGACGATAAACCTCTCACAATCGCCCTCATGACTGATTTCCACATCGACCCACGTTACGAGGCTTACGGAGTAGCAGACTGCGATGAACCCACGTGTTGCCGGGAAGGACAACGTCCAGCCACATCTTACCACTACAAGTTCCATCCAGAAGATTCCATTTTAGAACGAAGCATTGTTAATAACAGCGGAGCAATAAGCTTGGATTTGGATGAGGCCCGAAAATTGAGAGAAATGAGAAGCATGACACGTACTAGATACGCCAGTTCGAGAAATTCTCCGCCGGCTGGGTACTGGGGCGATTACAGGAACTGTGATTCACCTGTTTGGGCCTTCGATGATGCTATTGATAGAATTGCGGAGACACATAAGGTAAAGACTACATATTTCTTATGATTATGACATAGACAGTCTTTGTCGTCACGGAAGGTACTGTGTTATACTCTCAGGTATAATAGATGTCTTTATAATTATAACTTGCCGTTTGGAACCATGAAATACCTACGTAAAATGTGTGGAGACTATCACATACATTTTGCATGTGTACAAACTAAAGCAAAAGTATCTGGCTATCGTTATCTCTCTGATGGCGATATCCAGATACTTTTGCATGGAAATGACGTGTGTAATTTCCACAAATCAATATCAATTAATCTTGTTGATTGATGATTATAATTATAATAGGTACTAGCTGCGCCCCGTAGTGTCACCCGCGTATTGATGAAAAACGATGATGATGATAAAATATAGCCTTCAGGTCCTAAAGAATATCTGTGCCAAATTTTGTAACGATTGGTTTAGTCAGATAGACAGAGTTACTTTTGCTTGTATAATATTAGTTAGGATAGGATTAGGATAACAATATTTTAGTTATATTTTTAGGATATCGACGCAGTATACTATATCGGCGATACGATCGACCATTTTGTTTGGGAGACGACGTATGAGCTGATCAACGATGTCAACAGATACGCCATCGAGAAAATGAGGAAGAGTTTCGGAGAAAATGTTGTAATCATGCCAGTTATTGGAAACCATGAATCTCAACCTACGAACCAGTAAGTAAATACATATTTTCAAAGGTTCCTTTTTTCTTCATCAATACATATGAGAACATGCAAGCCTTAGAGCAGATTAACCATGGAATAGCTGCGGGCAAGGATTAAAAAATCACAACAGAAGAGAAGAACCAGTAGAGAATTGTCTTTAGCAAGCATGGCACAAACATGTCCTTGTTTGATTTGTAGCGAGATTCCGAGATCGAGAGATACTCGAAGAGTTTGAGCCGCCGAAACTGCCTGAGGCGGTTGCAGAACCATAAATTCCAAAAAGATTGCAATTCCTGTTTATATTGTGCAGAACCTCAAAAATTACAATGGTGTCTTTTGCTGAGCATTTATTATAAGCAAATCCCAAAATAAGAAATCAAATTCATTTTATTTTAACAGATTTGCCCCCATCACAGTAACTGGACCGAAAATCAACACAACTTGGCTCTACGAAGCCCTAGCTGAGAAATGGAGTGGGTGCTTGCCAGCAGAGGCGCACAACTCGTTCAAAGAACGCGGAGAATACTCTCTGCTGGTGCGACCTGGACTCAGGGTGATTGTCCTGAACAATAACGTAGCCTATAGATATAACTGGTAAGTTCAACACATAATAGTGTTTAAATATAGAACTATCGTGGCAAAATACGGGTACTAATGTTTGGAAGAATATATTACTATGGTATACTGTGCTCTAAGCTGAACAAAATAATGAAAAAGGGCAGCAGCGCCCTCAATGCCCCATTAGCTCTCTAGTTGAACAGACTATAGGGGATATGAACCACAGTATACAGGTGTATGAACAACAAGCTTTAGAGGGCTATTGTACTCAATGATTAGCGATTAAAGTTACCCGACCAATAAGGCTATTCACAACTGAAACTGAAGTATAGTATAGTCTGAAACCATATCTCCATTTCTGTCATTTCGATACAAAATGACAGAGATGAAGATGTTTCCAACCCGATTCCGAATCCGATAAGTTGTGGATGTGGTACAGAAATTGCACAAAATAACTAGTTTCATACCTTTTGCCAGATGTAGAAGAACTTTTTGTATGGAACAGCTGTTTTTATTTGCCATATCAGGGTTAGCCCTTTATATTTAAGAAAAGTATGAAAGTTATACACAATGATATCGTTGCCAGGTGTAAATTATTAATGTACCTAATTTATTTAAAAGTTGACCCCAAACACCAAAGTCCTATATAGGCAGTGTTTGCCCCGTCCTTCACACGGACGAACAAGATATAAAGTATTTTCCCCGAATCTCTTCTAGCTGATCTTTACATTTAAAAAATCAGAACTGGATGTATGATGCTAATGCTGTAAAACGATGTCTTTATGTCAGGTGGCTAGTTTACGATCCACAAGACTCGAAAAAGCATTTGGATTGGCTAGTAGAAGAATTACGCAAAGCTGAGCTGGCTGGAGAGAACGTCCATATCTTGGCTCACATACCTCCAGGCGTGCACGACCTCATCTACACCTGGACTAGAGAATACAACCGGATTGTTAACAGGTAGGGTAAATGTCTATACGCAAACATCTGTAAAACGAACAGCGGGGTTACTCTCGACTCTTATAGCGATGCAAAGTTCTCTCAGCGCCCGTTTTTATCTTGCTTTTTCTGTAATTAAGAGTGTGAGACAAAAGTTCAAATGAACCTTCTTTATATTGTTATATTTTTAATAATAGCTTCAACTTTTGTTTCACTCTCTTAATTGCAGAACAAGCAACAAGCGTTGAGCCTTTGATAAAGTATCAACGGGATGTAGCGTCAGTCCTAAAAAACGTCAGAGCTCAATGAGATCTAATTAGACCCCCCTAACACGAATAAAATAATTACGAGATTCAAAATAATATCCACGCGTAATATAGCGCAACTATTTAAAGAAATAATTCCCGTGCCACGCTAGAAGCCGGTACCCATTACTGGTCGAGTAGAGGCGTAGTAGAGTACTAAACTAGCGAGTCGGTAGACTAATC
The DNA here is from genome assembly GCA_947563715.1 of Lycia hirtaria. Classification (NCBI taxonomy): domain Eukaryota; kingdom Metazoa; phylum Arthropoda; class Insecta; order Lepidoptera; family Geometridae; genus Lycia; species Lycia hirtaria. The sequence goes on from OX387379.1 coordinate 4,271,897, forward strand.
TGGTGTGAACAGTCGAGTAGACCAGTAGGCGGCCCGAGCCTGAGCGTACTTTACCACCAATGACTAGTCTACCATCACAAAAACCATTTATATAAAAGGCACATAAAGATCCGCAAACTTTTCCTTCATTTTTTCATGACTAGCTTTGTGGCTCAGTTGGTAGTATGTCTACCTGCTAAGCTGTAGGTCGTGGTTTCGATCCCCACCCAGGGCAAACATTTGTGTGATGAGCATGTTTGTTCTGTGTCTGGGTGTTTCTATGTATCATATGTATATATTTACAGTAAAAAAGTATATGTATGTATTCTATCAGCCATCTAGTTCCGTAGTACAAGCTTTGCTTAGCATAGGCTAGATGGTGTTGTGTGAAATGTCCACAAATATTTATTATTTGACAGATTCTCGTCCATTATCAAGGCGGAGTTCAACGGACACACGCATTCAGACGAGTTCAAGATATTCTACAGCGGCGAGGGAAGGCCGACCAACGTCGCGTGGGGAGCAGGCAGTGTTACCAGCTACACCTTCTACAACCTCAACTATAAGATAGTTACGGTTGACGGCGCCACATATGTGAGTCAATAAACGAGAAATAAATCCGGCAAAGTACGAGATTCACTCGCACACAGAGGCTTCTGTACTCCTATGCACCAGGGCTAATTACTCAACAAAATGTGATTTATATCTAAGAATATTTTTTTAATTCACATATTTTTTACCGACTTCCAAAAATAATGTGTCATGTTACATATGTAAACATAAAAAGTAAACAGCAGTGTTACAATCTCTTTGGATAAAGAAAATAGGTATGTATCACTTATTTATTTGAACTTGATATTGTATGTAAACGCCTATCATTTCAGGCTATTCTTAGTGTAGATAATTATAGTTTTAGAAAATACAACGTCAAAATACGCAATTTGTTTACTTACTTACTTTACTTGGACAAAATGTAAATGGGTATACCCACCTCTGAGGTTGTTACCAACCAAACAAAAAAATAATCATCAAAAACAACTCATAATTGGCGAAGTAATCACGTAACAAACATACAAAAAAAAAACACAGTCGAATTGAGAACCTCCTTCTTTTTGGAAGTCACCCATTGCATGATAGAACTCAAAAACGGTTTGAACTCCCATGCGATTCAATACATATAAAAATCACATTAGATTATGGCAGCAAAACAGTTTTATATATTCAAAGCTCGCTAAAAGCCAAACAATTGTATTTTTTTAATGAAAAATACAGCACGAATTGAACGGTTTGAACTCCCATGCGATTCAATACATATAAAAATCACATTAGATTATAGCAGCAAAACAGTTTTATATATTCAAAGCTCGCTAAAAGCCAAACAATTGTATTTTTTTAATGAAAAATACAGCACGAATTGACACAATTCTTCCATTTTCCACAGGAGCCCCAAAACATCATAAACTACGTGTACAACCTAACCGAAGCGAACCTGACACCAAATAGAAGACCACACTGGTTCCAACTTTACGATATGAAGAACACTTTTGGACTGAGCGACCTCTCTCCCGCATCTCTGGACAACTTACTCCACAGAATGGTCACCAATGAGAGAAACTTACTAGACGTATACTCTGCCTTCTTCTCTAAACTCAGCGACTATAGGATGCAGTGGTGTCACGATGAGTGTAAAATCGACAATGTGTGCAAAATAGTTGTAACAGTCCTTTGGGAAAGGCAGAAATGTGAAGAGCTTAGAAGATTGTTCTACTCTAGGCAAATTGGGTCTAATTGAGTCTGTCACACATCCGACGGGATCTGAACCCGTATAAAAATTCTTATAAAATAAAATAAAATCCTATGCATTACATACATACTACTACAATTATATACATATTATTACAATTAGTCAAAATTAATAAAATCCTATTCCTAATATTAAATTTGTACATTAGCGCAATTACTTGTCCCGAAAAAAGAAAATTATAAATCGAATGTTGCAGCTGTGGGCATTGTCACGGATTTGATGTATTCGGAAACGGGTCGGAAACTATATCTTCATCTCTGTCATTTCCATACAGTATGATAGAGATAAAGATTCCGACACGATTCCGAGTCCGATAAGTTGTGAATAGGACTGCTCGACGCTTGCATGCAGAGGCGGATTACCCTAAAGGCCGTAAATGTCAAGGCCTAGGGCGCCAGATTTTAGGGGCGCATGGCGATCAATCGCAAAAAAAATACACTGATTGTCCGAAGAACAGTGTACTTAAAGGCAGGCGTGCTACATCTTCAACCTCAACATCGCTTCCCATCAGGTGAGATTGTGGTCAAACGCAGGCCTAGTTTGTCATAAAAAAAGTATTGTGGCATCCTACCTCACATATTGATCAAAGAATAACGTTTGTAATAATCAATACCTGTGCTTGTTGTTGTTAGCCTGTAATGTCCCACTGCTGGGCAAAGGCCCCTGACATTTCCAGTTTTGACGGTTTTGTGCATTGATGTGCCAGTTTTTATTGAAGGTGTCAAGTTCGTCACGCCATCCCTTACGGGGCCTGCCGAGTGGCCGCGCCGAGTTGGGACGCCACTTGGTAGTGATTTTGGCCCAGAGCTCTTCCGGCATGCGGCCGACATGGCCGGCCCAGTCCCATTTCAGCTTGGCAGCTTTGAGAGCTACATCTGTAACCTTCGTTCATAATACCAGTGCTTAAAATATGTAAATTATTATATGCATATATAGTAAGACGTATTTAGTTATGAGCTTTAGTATTGTAATGTACTAAAAAAAAACTCAACATATAAATACTTTGTTGTCCGTCTGTCCGTCCGTCCGTCCGTCCGGGTGTCAAGACCTATATCTCGGGAAAGCGTGAAGTTATCGTGTTGAAATTAGAACTGGACTCGCACTTGTCCGTTTTTTTTTTAAAAGTAAATTGGCTTCCTTTGAAAGGTAACACATTTAGTTAATATTGAGAAGTGTCAATTATGGTGTTTATCTAATGTAGTTACCATTGTGAAGCCTTAATACATAAATAAATAAAGTAATATAAAACGATCATCATCATCTCAGTCATCAGACGTCCTCTGCTTTAACAATATCATTTAAGGCGCCAGGTAGGTGCTGTAGCCATTTCGCTCGCGCGCGATGCCTTTTTAACACGTTTTTATTAGCTTCACCTGTATGCATGTTTGTTTGTAACCGACTCCTTTGGACTTGATTTTGACCCACTTCAAACGGTCAGATTTCATTCAAACTTTGTAGACTTATCGAGGACCGATGACAATACAATAATTTGAAGCGTGTTTTTTTAGTTTTAAAAACTGTAATTATGTAAAGATATTACTGAGGTTGACAAGTATCTATATTAAAAGAATAACAAAATACCCGACTGCAGAAAAGCGATTTTGCAGTCTAACTTAAGATTTCGTTACGCTTGTAGAAAACATTGTTTTATGTAAATATAAAATACAAATATTAAAATCAACAAAACAATTTTATTTTAACACCTTACTATATTATACATAAATATAAATCTTAAAAGCATGATCTATTTGTCTAATATACTTATCCAGTTTATTTCAGGATTCCATTTCAGATCTTCACCTGGGATTTTATCTAGCAGGGATATCTGAAAAACAAAAGTTTTAATCAGTACTAGTCCCACATATTTTTAATGGTCAGGCTAAATGTTAAGGTCATGCACGCAAGAGATCAGAGAGAGAGAGAGTAACTCTGTCTTTCTGTCTGTTTCTTCTCACAAAAACGAGTGAACCAATAGTTATGAAATTCGGTACAGATATAGATGAGATCCTGGAGATGGACATCAATTCAATTAGCGTTTTTTTACTGATATCTTAAAAGCTATTTGATATTTTTTTCTTTTTAGGGTTCCGTACCTCAAAAGGAAACGGAAACCTTATATTTTTGGTTCAGTCTGCCTAACTGGCATAGACCTCCTCTAAAGACTTCCATTTATCCCTATCCTGTGCAGCTCTTTTTCATAGAGATTCCGCAGTTTTCCATATGGACATCCTCCCATCGTAGGTTAGGACTAAAACTTTGATCCATTTGTCTTTCTTTTTAAATGACTTCCGAAAAGAAGGTGATTCTCAATTCGACTGTATTTTTTTATATGTTTGTTCAACAATTACTCCCCCAATTATGAATTTTTGATGATTCTTTTTGATCCCGTAAAAATTTCATCAAAATCGGTTTATAACAAAATAACTAAAGTTTGTCATGCAAGTAAATGAATTGCGTATTTCGATGACGATTTTTTTTTATTCTTTAACTATAATCATCTCTGACAATGTGAGAGTGGTTTCTCACTACGTCCGAAACAAATCCAAATCCGTGAAATACGGTCCAGAGTAAATAAATAAATAAATATTTGGGGGCATTAGTAGTCGTAGAACAATTCGTATGGTAGTTCACTAGATAAGATTTCTTATATTTCTAGTGTAGAAGAGATCTTATCGAAATGAAAGAGAAATCGGATGACGGAAATCTGATTTCCGTCATCCGATTTCTCTTTCATTCCGAATCGCAATCAGATCGGATTCAGACCGGATTCGTTTCGAATCCGGTCTGAATCCGATCTGATTGCGATTCTGATTGCGAACGGACGTAGTGCAAAATCGCTCTGACTAGCCCATATGTAGACATTTAATCATCATCACCGTTTTCTACAACTATAACAACCAATAACACTACAGTGGTACCCACCTGGTGTCTAATCAACTTGACTATTCTCTCCACATGCTCAGGCTTGGTGTCCTCTGACAGCGTGTAGAATCTTCTCCAGACGGCTGCAGCAAGAACTTTGTCGTCGCTCAACCCCTCGTCGTAAGCAACTAGAGCAGCCTGGAATTGCTCCGACAGTTCCGATACTTGTTTACGGGCTATCGCTGGATTCGCACCCTGGAATTATGGCGAAAACCACTTTTGAAACTAAATAGCAATTTAAAAATAAGTAAACATTTTTAAAATAATCGTGGTCGTGCGATCTTTTGCCAGCCTATTACGCATTTTCATAGCATACAACAGCTGGCCTAGCAGCGAAATTATGTCAGTTGTCATTACTTTTTGTCCATACCTTATTTCCTCTGAATAAGGTATGGACAGAAAAAATCGGTGGAACGATTATTGGTATAAGTTCCATGCTAAACTTGTAGGAGAAAACAATTTTCTTCTTCTAAATATTATCAGATTTCGATCATTTTTAGGGTTCTGTACCTCAAAAGGAAAAAACGGAACCCTTACAGGATCACTTTTGTTGTCCGTCTGTCAAGACCTGTATCTCGGGAACGCATGAAGGTATCGAGTTGAAATTAAAACCATATACGCAGATCCATAGTACTTTCCTGCAGAGAGAAAAATCAAACTTCTCACTTTTCATAAAAAAAGTTACAGCCGAATATGTCGCAAAAAACGCATATTTCAACACTCGCAAGGGAATCAAAACTTATGGGGTACTTCGTGTAGATCTATTACTGTGAAATTTGGCAAGAAGCATTGTTTTATAGTATACATAAAGGAAAAAATCCGAAAACTGTACATTTTTAATTTAATCACAAAAAAATAGGGTCTTTATGCAAGGAATGAAGGTCCAAATTGCTGTATCATATGAAAGAGCTTCATTAGCACATAAGGTAAAACAGGTTTACCTTATGTGCTAATGTTTACCTTATGTGCTAAGGTTTTAAATATTTTTCGGTTTATGAAGGAAAATATAAAAAAAAAATATGATTTCTCCCTTTTATTTAGTTTGTACGGAATCCTCGGTGGGCGAGTATGACTCGCACTTGTACGATTTTTTTTATATCTGGCAGCCCTGCCCTGACTTGTTGTCTACTGTCTAGTGTTAGTCTGTCTCTCTCGCACTTGTCCGTTTTTTTAATGGCATGGTTGGAACCATTAATGGCTATGCCTCTACAGTTTGCTTTTTTTAAATTTACACTTTTAATTTTTAATCGACTTCCAAAAAGTAGGAGGTTCTCAATTTGACTATGTTTTTTTGGATGTTTGTTCTACAATTACTCTGACGATTAAAACTTGTTTATGAAAATTCTTTTTTGTTTTAAGGTGGTCCCATAAAAGAATTATCAAAGTTAGTTCAGTATTTTGATTTTATAACAAAATAACTGAAAAAATGTCATCCAAGTAAACGAATTGCGTATTTTGATGTCGGCTTTTTAAGTTTTTTTTAAACTATAGTTATTTATGTTATTCACACCTCTGCTGCAATTTCTCACAATCTATATTTTTTTGTTTAACACCACTTGGGTGGTAGCGTCTGCCGTCATACTCGTGTAAAATAGTTTCAGATCATTAAATAAGCTCGTCATACCCTTCTGAGCAGACCTTTACTTCGGTCTTTATAAAAACCATCCTCCAGAAGCTCCCGTAATCTTGACTAGTTATTGAACTTCGGAAGTCTGAACTATAACGAAATTTGAATAAAAAAAGAGGCATAGACATTTATGATTTTAGTCAGATAAAAAAAGAATCATCAAAATTGGTTAATGTTTAGGAGTAGAAAACAGATTTCTCCTATTTGTACAGGAGATGGCGCGACAACAGTTCTCTTAAACTAACTTAGCCCATTCACATTCACGACGAATAAACGACTATGGCTACATTTATCGGCCAATATTTAAATTTAATTATATTTACGGCTCATATTTAAATACTTGGTCAAGAGGTTGACGAGGCAAAAGAAAGATTGTGTGGTCTCAGTTAGAAAGGGGAAAGTTAGCTAGTTAGTGCTTAGGAGGTGAACTGTTTGCAAGAATAACTAGTAATATATATGTAGGGCCTTATCGCTAATAGCGATCTCTTAGGATGGTGAGGTGGTGGTGAGTGGATGGGATTAGAGCGGGAAGCGTGGGATTACGGTGGGAGGGGGAGAGTGCGGAGCAGGAGTGAAGTGGGAGTATAAAGAGAGCAACAGACCCGGGCTGGGAGCAAGGTGGGAGTGAAACGATTGGGTCGGAAGCTTGGTTGAAGTGCGGCGAGATTAGTTGGGATCGAAACACGAGCAGGGAAGATACGGTAGAAGAACATTAGCTTGGCGGGAGTGCAGTGAGTGCGGGTAGGACCGTGACAGGAACGATTTTCTTACGCGTACGAAGTCGCGGGTTACAGCTAGTGGTTAGTAAATAAAAAAGTTAAGAAAGTTTCTTACCTCTAATAGTTTTATTTTATTTGCGACATCAGCCCACATAGCCTCTATAATACAGTTTCTAACAAAGTGTCCGTCTCCTTTTACATATTTACTTTTCTCAGTACCACTTATGATAATATCTTCAGCCATATATCGGACCATAAGCATCCAGACGTGTAACTCTGTCACATTGAACCATGAAGCAAAAGTGTCAGGGAGCTCTAATTCTTGAAACCAATCTGAGAACTTTACTTTTGTTGGTATACTTTCGTACAGGAAGTAACCCGTTAATTTTAAACGCTGGAATAAAAATATTATTAAAATTATGCTTATCCGGTACTCATGAGGAGGGATGGGAAAAGAGTGAGGACGAACGGGAGCGGGAGGAGTTCGAGTTGTAATCTAGGTTTTATTTATTTTTCAGTGCCTAACCTCACTTTTGTTGGTTTCACTTTCAGATATTACACACTACAACACCATTTTTATCATAATTTATATCCTAGTTGTCGCATTTCAACCTAACCTAACCTACTTTTGGGTCGAAAGACTGTCAATAAGTGAGGATAAGTACTGCGAGAAAATAATAAAAAATTATATAACTCAAAAATTATACACATCCGGTAGGTGGAAGTTAGATAGATTATATAGTAAAGATAGATAGCCGTCCATCTCCCCTTCATCCCCTCACCTCCCTCCCTGCAAGTACCAGATAACAATAGCCAACCCAAAATATTAGAGAGTTCACTGAATAGAATTGAAGTATAATGTTAGAACACATGCCATACATAGATATCACATGTGTAATTATGTTGCACATACCATGGTATGGTCTTAAATTACCTATTCAACAATTCTCCACACATGGGGATATAGGTGAAAAAAACTATTTCGTTAACATGCTCGAGTCCACCCCACTATTATGATAATTTTACTGCAGCATTTTTAACCCCTGACGAAAAAAGAGGGGTTGTTAATAGTTTGATGAGTGTATCTGTATATTTGTCTGTGACATCATAGTTCTAAAATGGATGGACTGATTATGATCTAGTTTTTTGTTTGAAAGAATCCTTTTTGTCAAGTGTTTTTAGTCATGTTTCATCAAAATCGGTGCAGCCGCTTTTTTTGTTGTTGGGGGTTTTTGAGTTTTCTAAACTTATACTTGTGTAGCAGTCTATACACATGCTTGCCAATTTTTTTTGTATGTAGTATTTAATGGTTTTTTGAATAAAATGTACAGAGAGAAGTGCAGCATGAATTTATTTACAAGGATTGTCTGTATTACTAAGAAATCCTAAATAAGTGGCCAAAACCGTGTTGAGACATGCACATAGTAGGGTTCCATAGTTAATACTGTAATATAAAAGAAAACTAGGTACTTGGTGTTTTAGTTAATAAAGGCAATTTTTTTTAATGAGTATCTTTAGATTGTTTGCCTATTATCTTGGGCTATTTGTGTATTGCTTGTCATCTATGTAACCAACCAACTAATCCAGAGTAACCCAATAGAACAGTATAGTAGTGGTATCAACATATGCGTAGATTACAGCTACCTACCGTTCTGGACTGGTCCATCCACCCAACTGCCTTCATAAATTTCTTGATATAACCATCTTCAGCAGCCACAGTGCCATGCTCTCTAATGGTACATTTGTGACTCAAAACGTTAACTAATGGTCTGATACAATTACCACTTCTCAGCGGCAAACGTTGATGCCATAGAATCTGAAAATACAGAGAGAGCATTTAATTTTATGTATTATTGGATTTGAAAGAAGAGGCAAAATAAACCTTTCATGATTAAGATATTAATATATAATTCAAATATTGTGAACTGTACATACACGTGATATCATCCAGCTTCGAAACATGATTTTTGTTTATTTCTTTATCGTAAATTAATTTCGTATTCATAACATTTTAAGTGAAAAATAAAAAATTATCAAAATCTCAAACCACATCCACGACAAAATTCAAGTGAATGAATGTGAATGAATTTGCCTTAACGTCAAAGACTGTCACTGTGGACTGTCAAGACTGAAGACATGAATGAAGTTTTATTCTCTTTGGTTGACGTTTATCAAAATTGCGTTCGGCGCTCAGAGGAAGAATCACATAGAGTTGTCACGATGCGTACACCGGTAAAGGATAGAAACAAAGTACATTGATTACGCGGTGTTACCAGACATGAGAAAATTTACCCCATGTTTTTAATATGAAAATTACTAAGTATCAGTGTGAAAGATGATTTACTATTAATTAATCTAACTACCTGAGCACCGTGTCGTATAATTAAAAGTAAAAGTTGCCTATGTGTTTATCCAGGCCTACAGTGTGACCTATATTTATACCAAAATATAAATCGTATGAAGAAGTAACAAACTCATATACATAAAAAAGTTTGCATTGCTAATAGGTATATAAAACATTTGGAATCGTAATAAAATAAAACAGTATTTTTCACTTAATTTGTTATTTATTGTCCTTTAAATAAGATTAACTTTGTATAAAAATTTCTAATATTTTCTTCATTGTTTAAAGTCTTGGTACAATAATGTAAGCGCACATTTAAGTATTTGTTACAGATTGCTTTAATTAATAAGGTATAGTGATGGTTATTACAAAAATGTTTAGTATCGGAAAATAAATTGAGACCTATGCATTTTTTTATGCAAGCTTGCAACAGATGTTCCGTTAGGTTTTTTTTGCTAACCAGTTTGTTTTTTTTAAAAACCTCCTCTGCTATTTCACACAATTTAACGACTGATGTCGACGGATAATGAAGGCCACCTTTGTCTTTTTTAAATTGCAAGGTATTTTCCATTTTCTCTGAAGAATTTATACAGGACACGCAGTATTCGCATTTTATTTGCGCGTTCAAGCTTTTAACCACAAATCCTGCTATATATATAATTATAGCCCGGGCAAATTCAGTAAGCCGTGTTGGATCGGCAAGGTAATCATGGTCCTTTGAGACTACTACTTCAGATTCCAATGATCGCTGAAGGTCACAGTCTTCGATTAATCTGTTACGGTCAGTCGTATTGTTGATAGCAATTTCCGGCTTAGTGCAAGTTAAAATATTTATATCACATAAGGGAACGCAGTTACCTGTTGTCAAATGTTTCAATTCGCCATGAATCAACAACCTTTTAAAGGCAGACTTGAATTGCGTTGCCGTGGGGTTATTATTAAAGCCCCCTTTTGCCCTTACAGCGCTAAAAAATATTTCTAAATGGTCCTGACTTAATTTATAGGAACTTAAAAAGTCCAACGGGCCATTTTTAACAATTTCTTGAAATAAAAAGATAACACTTTTTGCACATATAATAAAGCCCAAAAATCCGGTTTTTCTCGTTGTTTTTAAGATATTTGTATTATCTATTTTCAACGTTTTTATGTAATCACAAATGTCATTTAAAGCATTTTCTATGGCTTCGTAATTTTGTAAATTTATAGGTTTCTTGTAACCGTAAGCTTTTAAGTTGCGAGAGTTCATTATGTCAAATATTGTGTTAAATTTTCGGATAAAAGTCACAGTAGCCTTCGAATTTTTAAACTGGTTGAGACAAAGGTTTTCAGAGCAAAACTCAATAGCATTCGCCACAGATTCACTTAACAGTTGAACTGCTAGCCTCACCTTCATAATTTGTTTTCGAAAGTTGATGTGAGATCTTTTGGCTTTATTCGCTAAATGAAAACCTTCATCTTCCTGGAGATCTACTAAAAGTTTGATAAAATTCCAGTCCACAGTTTTGTCCTCCGAGTCAGTTAATAATAACTTATCCCCCAAAGTATTTCTTACCAATTTAAACATGTGGCACGGATCAGGAAATATTACCAAATTTTTATCTTTATGTCTAAAGACTGGATTTATTTCATTGTCTTCTAATTTGCATCCTAACAGTTTCGCCATTGAAAAGTTTGTTGGGCATCCATCAAATGTTACCGAAACCACATCGACACCACATTCGCTGACCAAATCAATACACGTTTTGAGTAAAGACGCTTTCTGATCTGCAGTAAGTCCTGCAACTAAAAAGTAACCTACAGGAAGCTTCCAACTTCCATTTAAACATGTTAGCATGAATACAAGAACTTCTTTTGCAATAGGCAGAACATCGTTTTCCATTTGGTTTCCGCAGTTGACAAAACCTACATAATTTTTGCCGTTCCATTGGACAGATTTTCTAAGTGCCATTTCATCAAAACAAAGACCACATATAATTTTTTTTGACGTATTGCTAGCTAAAAGTTTAATAGCTCTGAGCGACTCAGTTGAAAAACCAGGTTCAGCATCGACCGATTGATACCAGCGCGCCAATGTACGGGTGTGTGGGAGACATGTATTGAAACTTTTTCTGACGTAATTATAAGCCCGTGGACTAATAAAATGAAGGTTCAATGCAAATTTTCGTACTTTTGGTGAGAATTTACTTTTGCTTGGGCTTAAAAAATTTGTATCATCTGTATCTGACATTAATAGATCTGCGGTTTCCTGGTTTATCAAATGTTTCGACTGCAATGTATTGATCACAGCAGACAGCTCCGCATTTTTCTTTTGTAATCTTCTACTTTTTGATCTCAACGCGGCTATCTTTTTCTTACGCGCCTCAGCGATATGAGTTTTACGTTGTAATTGTGTGAGAAGCCTTTTCTTGCGAGGTGTCCATATTTCGCTCGAGGATTTTGATGGTACAACTTTCATGTGGCGCTGGAAAAGATGAGATAGTGAACCATAAAGGTAAAATATTATGTAACATAACAACATGCAAGAAGTCGTATGAAACCAATTTAAAACTAGGTAATGTATTATCATCCCTTACAGAATTTGATTCTATATCCATGGCGTCAATATTTGTATTTGTGAAAGGCTCCAACATGACTGGATTGTCCTAAACAAAATTTTATGTGTATTAATTATTATTAACAGGGATAAGTACCTTATTTATATCAACAACTAAATTATAATTGTATAACTTACAGCTTCCTCTGCTAAAGACCTTCCGGCTGCATCAACATTTGTAAAAATCAAAGGGTTCTCCTCATCTTTGCTCTACAAAAAGAAAACATTTATATAAGTCACTCATAAAAATAGAAAAAAATACTACAAATATTCAAAAGTTCCACTTTTACAAGTGGGTGTGATTTGTAATCATTAAATTCAAATGAAAATTTAAATGGAACCAACTTCAAAGCATAAACAATCTAATAATAAGTTAGTATAAACATTTCGTGTCTATGTTGTTATCCATTGAGAAGTTATCTAGTCATGAGTCAAACCAAAGTGTACCAGCCATGTCATGGTAAACTTCAAACTGGAAATTCTAGACGCTAACAATGCTTAACCATATTATTATTTAACAGGTGAGTCAAACACTAGATTTATCAGTTATTTTTAAAAATACAATTTCCATGAATCTGGAATTAACAGCTTGAAATTTTTCTTTTCCCACCTTTTCACCGGATTGGGCGTGCTGATTCGATTGGTAGGCCATGAGTTTGTTATCATTAGAATTTTTAGGCACAGGCTCCTCTAATGCATTATCAGTATCACAGACGGAAGTATTCTGAAATATACATAATAATATTTGGTTTTAATTTATATGCATATTATTATAAGGAATCTTCGGTTTTTCAAGACACCAAAGATAAGTTCTCGCGCACGCAGTCCAGACAAAGGTTATGAAAGCATAATAACACAATTTCTCATTTACTAACTTTCAGATTTATGACATTAGTATGATGCGTGGAAGTGTTAACTTTTCACATAATACATAGTGATTGCTCCATGGTGGTAAGACATTTTCTCATGTCCACCTGGCTAGTTATTCTATACTAAAAATACAGACGTAGTTTACCACCCTCAAGTAGAAAAATCAGTCGCTAAAACATTGATTTGTGTTCCGACAGCTATCCTTGAGAGCCATACGTATTTTAGGCCTATTGTATTACCATTAGGCTAGCGTTTGACCACTATCCCACCTGATGTTAAGTGAGATGTTGTCTACACTGTCACACTAAGCCTAGATACGTCTGCTCTCAAGGATAGTTTCCGGAACACAAATCATTGTTTTAGCGACAGAATTTTCTACTTAAGGGTTGTAAACTATACAGCTGGGCTTGCGATGCCTGAGCTGTAATCACTTCGAAAGGTGTAAAAGTATGAAATTCATAAATTATGGAACCTAGTAAAAAAAAGAAAGACTTACATGTATGTTCAATGTTGGGACTGCTAACTTATCTAAATAAACTTTGTGTTGAGTCTTGCGCAAGCAATGGTCTTTGAAATGTCTGGAGCACATGCGTGTATATTTCGTCGGCTCCCAATTCTGCCGCCCAGTAGATTTTAACCACACACTACGCACAGTAGCGTCTTTCGGAAATCTAAAAAGTAATACAAATTAATCATTATTATCTTAAAACACTTACCAAAACACAAACCAAAGCAAAGTTGTTACGCACTAGAATAGCGAATTAACAGTATTAAGCCGCCACTGCCCGTCTAATCTGATAATAACAGAATAATTATCCCCGCAATACGGGGTAATGATTTATTTTTTTCCTGGTATCCCTAAAGTTTTCATAATGCGGCTAAATCGAAGAGGCAGTCGTAAATGGCCACCGGGCTTACTCTAAACGACCTATGCAATTTGGGTGGTTAATACTACAAAAGATTTTTTTTAAATATAATAAATTTAGCCTTATCTTAGTGTTTCAGCGTAATTTTGTAAAGATTTGCGATTAGTTTACCGTGTAGTCTATTAATAACAAATATTATGTAGAAAAAAAGGAAAATTTTTGCACTTACGTGTGAAAGGTTATGTTTTCATATTTTCGCTCGCTGCAGCTTTTGCAGCCAACCACACAACAATGCACCATTATATTAACAAAAAGCAGTCACTACACAAGCTTATTTCATGAATATCTACTGTTAAAAGTCCGATTTCTCAATAGAATCCAGTTTTCTGTAGCACTCAAGAAAATGCCTTGCAGTTTGTTGATCACAAACTTAGTTTGTGCTCAACAAAAATAGTCTATACTCTGACAGAGACAAAAAAATTTATGATCTCTATCACTCATAGGGAGTTGTGCATATCGGCATCTCGTTTTATCTTGTTATTATTAGGTACGTGTCAACTCTATGTGATTCTTCCTCTGAGGTTCGGCGTCATTTAATTTAATAGGTTGGCGAAGATGTCAAACGGATGACGGCCTCATGCTCTGAAATTAAACCAAGATTTGTCAAAAACGAAAGGAAGCTTATCAAGGGGCAGCTTCCATCCAACTCTCGGAATCGTTATATTTTGACGATAATATATGAATACAGTCCCTTAAATATTAATTTTATTTCAATTTTATTATTTATTTTTAAAGTGAATAATATAACTCAATATTCTGTGAATATTTCAAGCGTCTACCTGTTGCCGTTATCAATATCGAGCAAAAAAATCACGTTTGATGTATGGGAGCCCCCTTAAATATTTATTTTATTCTGTTTTTTAGTAGTTGTTGTTATAGCGGCAACAGAAATACATCATCTGTTAAAATTTCAACTGTCTAACTATCACGGTTCATGAGATACAGCCTGGTGATAGACGGACGGACAGACAGCATCATCATCATCTTGGTCTGGGGAAATTGCTTTGCCGTGAGTGGTGCTATTAAAGTACCTCCCAGCGGCGCGCCGCTGGGAGGTACTTTATTACGGCGTTGAGGTTATTTTATTTCTTATTTGACTATGTCCTTGCTACCCTCTTCGTTTTCGTCGCTATTATTAGGAACGATCTCGCGAGGGAGTGCATGCCTGGATTTTATATCAGGTGGACGAGTGTGTAGCGGGGCAATATTTCTGAGGTGAAGGTGTGGGCCGTTGTCTGTTCTATCTATATTAATATTATAAAGAGGAATTAATTATAATATTATAAAGAGGAAAGATTTGTATTTTTGTATGTTTGACAAACTATCACTCAAAAACTACTGGACCGATTTCAAAAATTCTTTCACTACTAGAATACTATATTATCCTTGATGAACACAGGCTATATTTGATACCAGAAAAAATTAGGGATCCTTACAAAACTTCAATAATATAACCCAAGGTGTAAAAAAATTAGGCATAAAATGTCTTTCATCGCATACACTGCTTAAATTATTGATAATAGAACAAAAAAATGTTCTACAATATTAAAGAACATACCAAAATCTACAAAACATATCGCAAAAGTGTATGTCTAACTATTGTTATTACGTCACTATAACTACATTTTTACATTGTAAAAGTTGAAAGAAATACCGACCAAAATCAGTCCATGTTACCCATACTTTTGTATTAATCCTTATCCAAATAAATTATTTCGTCTTCAATACTGTTTCAATACCTGTTGATTACTTTCTGAATTATTCAAATCCAATATTCTATTCAAAAGATATTGCGAATTTAAAAAATACTAATAGAAAAATTAACACCTTCGCGCCGCGCGCCTCTGCGCCGTGGCTGATGTGATGTGATGGTTTCACGCAGCGAAATACGTTACTCATATTTGAGTAACATAATATATTTTGTCAACTTCTCGCTGACACATAATGACACTTGCGGAAAGAAGACAGAGATTTTGAGACGTTGATCAAAGTTAAGTAACATTTTTCGTTAAGGCTGAAAACATCTTACATCGCGAGCACTGCGAAAAGTATTCATAAAAGAACAAAATTTTGTGCAAAAATAGAACGTAGGTATCAACATTTATCTTATCTTATCTTAATAGGGGTCCGATACTCGGAAGTACTTCGAGCCATTGGCCCTTTTGTACTTACCCCAACCTTACTTACACATCCACAACCGGTATTCCAAAGAAGGACTGCATTAACCTCAGAATATTGTTTGGCCTGTTTGGCCTGAGTCAGATTCCTATTGAGATTGTAGAGGTTGGTTTGATCTTCGCTGACTTGAGCTATATGGTTGTCCCAGCTTGACCCTCTCCAAGCATTTACCTCCTTTGAGAACATTTCGGCTAGTGAATTCAGCTCCTTTTTTAGTCGCGGGCATCGAGTGTGCCCACATTTTCCATAGCCATCGTTTGCGGTCTCGCATTGCCCTTAGCCTCGTTGGTAGCACTTCTCTCCAGCTGCTTACTTTCTCATATGTGGTTGCAGCTTCTTTCGCAGCCTTGATTTTGTCACTTATGTCGCTCTCACAAACTTCTACGTCCTTAGGCGTGGATATCTTGCCAACCGTGATTGAACTGACGTCTTTTTGGAATTTGGCCCAATTTGTTTCTGTTTCAAGGGTCGAGGAAGAATACAGCTCGCTGTCGCCCCAATGGTTATTAGGAGTGGAAGGTGCTGTTCATCTAGGTCGTACAGGACGTCCACATATATAGGACTTGGTACGTGTTGATGTAGTACTATGTCTAACACTAACACATCAGCCCCCGTATTCTGAACCCATTCGGTTTCGGAATCGATTCGATTTGTATATCTCCATTCCGTCTCTGTCATTCTCTCTGTCATTTCCAGAGAGAATGACAGAGACGGAGATATACAAATCGAATCGATTCCGAAACCGAATGGGTTCAGCCCCCGTATTCTGAACCCATTCGGTTTCGGAATCGATTCGATTTGTATATCTCCGTCTCTGTCATTCTCTATGGAAATGACAGAGACGGAGATATACAAATCGAATCGATTCCGAAACCGAATGGGTTCAGAATACGGGGGCAGGGCAGGATTCTCTACGCACCAACACTGCTGTACCTCTGTACGCCTGACCTTGTGGTGACTTTTCGTCTCTTCTGTAGGTGAAGTAGTTTGGTATATCCTGTGCCTGGGCAAGCAAATTAAGAGCGGAGGCATTTTTTCGTACACCTTCTGCATTCCAATAGATGATACATAGTGGGCCGTTATCCATGAAGGCACCCGTTTAGTTTGGTCAATCCGCGCATTGCTGCAAACTGGAGGTTTTCTCTGGCAGCAATAGCTGTGAGTAAATCCACTAATGCTTCCAGCTTGCGAGTGTAGGTTCCTTAGCAGGTCTTAAATGTTGATGCCTTGGATCCAGGGGATATTGTGCCTGGGGTGGTTGATAATGATGATATGTGGCCGGGTGGCTCACATAATTATAGGTATTTGGTTGGGCTTGTATTCCTGGGGGAACTCGGGTGACACCTAGTGGTAGTCGTGGTCGAAAATTGTTTGCATAACCTTCATGGTGTGTATTTATGAAACAAGACGGGTATGAGTAGGGTTTGTTAAATGCCATATGTGTTGGGTTTGGCATAATTTGTGGTCGAGTCATCTGCGATGGTGTGACTACCATTGGAGCTTATTTGGTTATTGGTACAAATATACCTTGTTTGTTGGCCCCGGTTTCACATAATATCTGCTGCCGTCCAATATTCGTTGGGGGTTCTTTAGATAAGCTTCCTTCTATGACTAACTGAGGAACAGGTGTTTTTTCCATTATTTTGTGTTGCTGTACTTCTCCACATTGCTGGACGTGATTAGTTGCAGAGTTTATTGTATCTGCCGCCGAGCTAGGTATTTGGATTGGATGAGCCTGTCCTAACGGTTCGTTTTCTGTAACTGTGCTTCTAGCTTGGGCTGGGTCAGATGGCTCTCTTGTATTCGCAATATAGCCTGGGACGTTTGTGACTACTGTGGTCTGTTCCATCTTCCCTTGAGCAGTATCTTCTCTTGGCGGGGCTGGTTGAGCAGGTGGTGCTGTCCCCGTGTAGTACATTATAGGCCCGTATCGGAGATGCGGGTTATAGGGGGTGAATGCTGGTGCTGGAACAGGTAGCAGGGGGAGTAGACGCTGCTGTTGGTGGTGGCCTTTTGTTCCCATCTGTATTTTTTCTCCTTTGTGACCGTCTTCTTCTGGTGTTTGTAGGGGGAGATGCTTCTCGTCTCGAAGGTGGGTTTGCGGGAGGTTGGAGAGTGGCTGTCTGTCCATATGGTGGTGGCTGTCTCCATACCCATTCTCGTACTGGTGGGGCTAGTGGTATGGGCAATGGTGCAATGTTTCTCACTCGGTTTTCAGGTGATTGTTGCCGGGGTTTTGGTGAGTGCTGGGTATATTTTTGCTCACCTTGTGGATGTTGGTATAGTTCAGGTATTTTGATTTCAAGTTTTCTGGCCTCTCTTCTAAAACCTGGACAAGTCCTGCTATTCGCAGTGTGTGCACCATCACAGTTAGCGCACCGCAGTGGTGCTCCTTCCGGCCTGTTGCATTCTTGGCCAAAGTATGGGCCAGAACATTTGACACACTTTTGAAGTCGATAGCAGTTGCTTGATGCATGGCCAAACTGTTGACATCGATGGCATTGTGGGACAGTAGTTTTACCTTTCCATGCTTCTATTCTGACCGTTGCCATATCCAGGAGGTCAGTAGTTTCATAGAGCCGGGCCAGTTCTTCCTTTCCAATGGGATCTAATTGAGCTTGGTAGATGCTTTAGCTTGGCTCCCTCCTTTCCCCTCCGTGTGGGAATTGCACGTACAAATCGTGCTGGGAAACCGCGCTGTTTTAAGGCTTCTGTTATCTGCTCCTGGTCTGTTTCAGTTGGCAGCCCTCGGATAGCTATTTTAATAGGCTGTTCAGAGTTCAAACTGAAGCAGTGCCATTGAATTTCTCTGTCTTTTTCTTTGGCTTCGATAAGATAGCGCTGGACTATTCTGAACTCTTCTGCTGTGCGCGGTATGAACGTGACTCCTTTATTATAGGGTCGGGCATGTGGGATACGGCCTAGTTGCTTCCTAATTTCCTTTAAATGAGTAGGCCAGTTTGGGAAGGTTTCTACAATTATAGGCGGATAACCTTTCTCTTCTTGGGACCCTGCAACTGCCTGGGGCTGCGATTGGCCTACAGGACTTCTCGTTGCCGCTTGAGTCAATGTTGGTGGAGAATGTAGTGCTAGAGCAGCTGCATATGATATTGCAGCTTCTGCTGGTGGTGAAGGCGGTAACGGAATGGGTGCCGCATGAAAAGGGACTGAGTCGAACAGCGCGTAGGATGTAGAGTCGGTTTCTGTGTCAGACTCCACCGCGTACATCGTGTCTCTCACTTCCTCTGCGTCCATCGTGTCTCTCACTTCCACTTCTTCTGCTACATCTGGGACTGCTCCCTCTGAGCATTCAGATACAGTTAGGTTTGTAGAAGATTGCGATGTTCCTGGTTTCGAGTTGTTGGGTCGAGGTTCTGCAGCTTGGCCCTCATTGACTGTTTCTGTTTCACTAGGGTCTTCTTGGCTTGAGGGCTCTCGTACAAGACGTTATAACAGAGGCCCCTTGATCACTGGCCGCGGCGCAGCCTTTACGCCAATTTTTGCAGTGGGGATTTTGGATGCTCTAGGAGATGGGGGAGTTAAACGACTAAGATCACTTAAATTCACGGATTGCGGGAGAAAAACCGCGCGTCCGCTCACGAATATCGAACCATAGACAACTGAACAGACAGCGAAGTCTTAGTAATAGGGTCCCGTTTTTACCCTTTGGGTACGGAACCCTAAAAAAGAATGAAACTGTTCATAATATGTGGTCGTACAGGAATAATAAGAACGATCAATATCTTTGTGTTGTCTATAGTACTTTTAACCGCGGCTCTACACTTGTGCCGTGAATGCACGGCGCTAATTCGCGGCAGAGGCGCTCCCTCCACATTCACGGGGGTCACTTATTTGTGCCGTGAAACGTACGTCGACACTTCTGCTGCTTTAACTTTGTTTGATGTGGCAGCATATAACTATTTACACCTACAAAATAAGAAAATCGATCGAAATCGTTGGAGAAAAAGATGATGGATGACTGAAATATCGTAACCGATCGATATTAATTTAACCAAACCTCTGTTATAAGGGATGTTTAAGTGGTGTACGCTGAATATGGGTGTTGTGTGATGGATGAATGGGATGAATGTAGAGAAATGAATTTAAAGAGGAGTATTAGAATAAAAGAGTTCGTATATTTTGATATCGATCTTTTCTTCTATTTATATTTATTTTTCTAATTGTCTTTATTATTCGGTCATAAGTTGTCTGTTGAGAAAAATATATTTCGGAAAAAAAAAGTCGAATTTGTTAAAGAATTAAAATATCTTTTAATTCTACTGCCCACCACCTTCATCAATGTGCGCGCGTGAACGAGCCCGCGAACCCTTTGTCGCGGCACAAAATATCGACTTCGATCGGGGAACATGCGTGAACGCCCGCGAACGCCGTGAAAACCATCCACACTTATGTTCACGCCTGTTATTCGCACGCGGACGTTCACGGCACAAGTGTAGATCCGGCCGGGGTAAAGTATTACATAATTGCGAGCGGCCACCATAATTTTTGGCCCAAAAGAATTAGTCTATCAAAAATGTTGGGGGCTGTAAGTAGGGTTGGTAGCGGTTTCATTGCCGCTAAGTCTTTGGCTGAAAAAACTCTGACAGAATGCGGTAAAATTGCTGCTGTGTCAATCAACAAGAGGGATTATGCAGCCAAGCCAGGTCAAGCGCAGGGTAAGGTGGTCGCCGTCATTGGAGCCGTAGTGGACGTACAGTTTGAAGATAACCTGCCCCCCATTCTAAATGCACTTGAAGTACAGAACCGCCAGTCGCGGCTGGTGCTGGAGGTGGCGCAGCATCTGGGAGAGAACACCGTGCGCACCATCGCCATGGACGGTACCGAAGGTCTGGTGCGTGGGCAGCCCGTGCTCGACTCAGGCTCGCCCATTCGTATCCCTGTCGGCGTTGAGACTTTGGGCCGTATTATGAACGTGATCGGTGAACCCATCGACGAGCGTGGCCCCATCCCTACTGACAAGACTGCGGCCATCCACGCTGACGCACCCGAGTTCGTGGACATGTCCGTGGAGCAGGAGATCCTTGTTACCGGCATCAAGGTGGTAGATCTGCTCGCGCCCTACGCCAAGGGAGGCAAGATCGGCCTATTTGGCGGCGCTGGCGTAGGGAAGACCGTACTCATCATGGAGTTGATCAACAACGTCGCTAAAGCGCACGGTGGCTACTCCGTGTTCGCGGGCGTAGGCGAGCGCACTCGCGAGGGTAACGATCTCTACCATGAGATGATTGAGGGTGGTGTGATCTCCCTCACGGACAAGACCTCCAAAGTAGCGCTCGTGTACGGACAGATGAACGAGCCCCCCGGAGCGCGGGCCCGTGTCGCTCTCACTGGTCTTACCGTCGCTGAGTACTTCCGTGACCAGGAAGGACAAGATGTGCTGCTTTTCATCGACAACATCTTCCGTTTCACGCAGGCCGGTTCAGAGGTATCTGCTCTGTTGGGTCGTATTCCCTCTGCTGTGGGTTACCAGCCAACACTGGCCACTGACATGGGTACCATGCAGGAGCGCATTACAACCACCAAGAAGGGCTCCATTACCTCCGTGCAGGCTATCTACGTGCCCGCCGACGACTTGACTGACCCAGCCCCGGCCACCACCTTCGCTCATTTGGACGCCACTACCGTGCTGTCACGCGCTATTGCTGAGCTAGGAATCTACCCCGCTGTAGACCCGCTCGACTCGACCTCTCGTATCATGGACCCCAATATCATTGGTGCCGAACACTACAACGTTGCCCGTGGAGTACAAAAGATCCTACAGGATTACAAGTCACTCCAGGATATAATCGCTATCCTGGGTATGGACGAGTTGTCTGAAGAAGATAAGCTGACTGTGGCACGTGCGCGCAAGATTCAGAGGTTCTTGTCACAGCCCTTCCAGGTGGCTGAAGTGTTCACTGGCCACGCCGGCAAGCTGGTGCCGCTCGAGGAGACCATCAAAGGATTCACCAAGATCCTGCAGGGCGAGTATGATCACCTGCCAGAAGTTGCCTTTTACATGGTAGGGCCCATTGAAGAAGTCATTGCGAAAGCTGATACGCTTGCAAAGAATGTCTAAATCGTCTTTTGAAGTGAATGAACGGGAAAATAACTGTATTTGTAATTATACCTAGTTAAAACAATATGTAGTTTTTTGTTTTATTCCAACAGCTAAAGAAAATAATGTGTAGCATAGTGTTTAGTTTCCATATCATTGTTGTGTTTGTTTTTTTACCAATTGTAGATATCCAGAAGTGTAACGTCTTTTATATATTACAGTAATGATGTAATAAATGTGAAAAATTTAACAAGAAGAAAAATTACATAATGATTGAGTTATGCAATATATGAAATATTGCTATAATTTGTTGCTCATTGGGCATAATCACTACATAGTATTTGCTAAATATACTTTCATACTAGGTGAGCCTATGTTGATAAAATGGAGCATGGAGCCTATTAGATTCTCAGCTATATCTGTACCAAACAATAACAATCTATCTAGCCATTTGACCACTACTGTTATAGGTAACAAAGAGACAGCTAGTTTCGCTTTAATATTTATTAGTTGCCTACGATCTTGTTCAGCACCCTTATTCTATGTAAACAAAAAAAAACATCCTTAAAAATAGTCCTACTGATGATGATTAAACATTAATTATAATAATGATCACTGGCATGTAACAACTGTCGATTCTCCAAACTCTCGTTGTTACTAAATCACGGTAATACATAATTGTATTACTTGCTAGTTCAAAGGATCAAGAAGTAATGATCTGACTTTTCTTACAATTTCTTGTAAACAGAATCTACCTATCTCTAAAAAAGTATTACGTGCTGTACGTGCTAATAAATTATATGCTGTCAAACGATCTTGTAGTGTAGGTGGTCAAAAATTATTATACCTCATTATCATAGACCTAGAATGAACTCATCATTATCTCTTATTATTAAATCGAATATTCGAAACGACGCGACGTTACGTTAATTTTTGGCCCAATACTTTTTTATGACTTCGTACGCGTAAGAAATCACATTCGCTGCGCTTCAACCTAACTGCCGACGCAATCTGTTTGTGTCGAGTGGTGGTGGTCAAACGTAGATCTATTTAAATAGACATAGACAGAAATTTATTGTAACAAAAAATATACAACTGAAAATAAAAATCATACACAAAATAGATAAAAATAGTAGTAAAACTAGTACTGCAGAACGATCGGAGTATTCCAAAGAGGTACATAGAGGGTTATTGTATCAGAGCAGTATTCCATTAGCGCCCTTCACATAACTTCCCTTCTAGTCCACCCATCTTACATAAAAATAAAACCGTTTTAAGCTAGAACCCTAAAAACTAGTAAAAATACTACTTTTTAGGGTTCCGTATTCCGTACCTCAAAAGGAAAAAAACGGAACCCATATAGGATCACTTTGTTGTCCGTCTGTCTGTACGTCCATCCGGGTGTCAATAGCTTTATCTCGGGAACACGTGAAGGTATCGAGTTGAAATTAAAACCATATACGCAGATCCGTAGTCTTTTGCTGCAGAAAGAAAAATGAAATTTCTGTTTTTGTAAAAAAAAGTTACAGTCGAATAAGTCGTAAAAACGCACATTTCGACACTCACAAGGAAATCAAAACCTATGGGGTACTTCCCGTTGACCTAGAACTATGAAATTTGGCAAGAAGCATTGTGTTAGAGTACACATATAGGAAAAAATCCGAACTCTGGAGATTTTTAATTTAATCACAAAAAAATAGTGTCTATGCAAGGAATGAGGGTCCAAATTTTAAAGTTCTTTAACCGTATCATGTGGGGGTATCATATGAAAGAGTTTCATTAGCATAACAGGTTTTGCCCCCCCCCCCCTTGGCGACGCTCTTGCAGGTTTTTAAATATTTTTACGATGTATATTTTTCGGTTTATGAAGGAAAATATTAAAAAATATATGATTTCTCCCTTTTATCTACTAGTTTGTACGGAACCCTCGATGGGCGAGTCTGACTCGCACTTGTCCGGTTTGTTATAAAATTTTGAAGTCAGTTAAAAAAGTAAAATGATATTTTCATTATTTTAATATTTTATTGCAGTGATCCTAAACAGTATTCACCAACAATAGTTGAATATGTTTGTACTTGGTGTACAAAACTTGAACAACAAAACAACTTCTGTGAATAAAATAACATAAACTACAATTCATCTCCTCATAAACATAGCAAAAGTATAATACTAACTTAATTAATTCTCACAATCTCTGAGTTCATACTATAAAAGAAATTTTTAATCACAAGTCATTTCGACTCATCATCGACTTTCTCACAAATATTAGCAGGTTTTTCAATGGAAACATCATTTTTATAACATTCCGAATTCAATTTTAGATTATCACAGTTAACTATAGTATCATCTTTATTTGATGTGGATTTAGAATCGCTGGATAGTTTTATTGATTCAGTTGCTTTAGGATCAGATTGTTCTATGTTGATATCACCATTTTTATCTGAATGTATGTTGATATTTTTTAACGCATCAAGCGTATGTTGTGGTGCTTCACGTGGGACTGTAGATTCATCAGAAGTTGAAAGTATTCTTTCACTTACAACTTTATTATCTGCCAGTACCTTTGCATTTTCAGATACTGCTCTTGTGATACAATCGACTTGAGGTACTTTCACATACACAACTTGATCTGCTGATTTATCTTCACTTTTATTCGTTTCTTTGAGTTTGATAGTTTGAAACTTCAATGAAGCATTCACTGCTGTCTGCACGCCATCTTTATTTCTATTGATAGGTTTAATAACAAGTATTTTAGTTTTCATTCCTGCTTTAGAAAATTCCGTGATGTTTTTATTTATTATTGGATTATTTTTAATAACATCTATGCTTTGCCTTCGGAGTTTTAACGGTAATACCGATGGAATGCTTTTACTTTTCGGTTGAAGCTTTTCAGTTGAATTGTTTATACTGGAATCATTAGATTCTTTATTCTGTTGCATGATAGAATTATCACCGCTGGTTACAACAATATTTTGCTCTGTATTTGATTTAGAATTGTTATTGTTTGCAACAGTAGAAACATTTTCTTTAATATTAAAAGTGTCATTTTTTAAATTTTTATCATTATTGCTTTCTATATCTATAGACTTATCTTTAGGCGTTTCCATATTTGAACTAGGGCTATCACTTTTTTCTTCAATCACTTCTTTTTTGGGGGAAAGTTTGTCTCCTCTTGTTAGACCTTTTGGTATCATTGGCCTGATAAATATATTTGAGGGTAGTTTTTCTCTTTGTATGTAGAGAGTGGCTGCGGTTTTCATGTGCGCTTTCGCATCTTCCACGGCTTTTCTAGAAAGCGAAACTAACGCTCCACAACATTCCTTGTTTAACATTTCATAGTTGATCAAATTATCTTGTTGGGCCTTCTTTTTGGTTTGACTAGACTTCGCTGTGGTAGTTACTGTTTGCGATTCGCGGTAACCCTGTGCCTCCATTTTTAAAAGATTAGACAGATCATATTCAAAATCTTCGTTTTTCGGCTTGGCCTTTCTTCGGACTGGCCTACGTGACGCTACCGATTCTCCAACGCGACTTTTCGCCACCCTATCATAAGCATCATCAATATCAGAGGAATTCTCTTCAAAAGCTTTGACATTAGTTTGCGAATCATCCTTGTCTGTCCATTCGTCATCTGCGTCTTTGTTGCCTGTAATGAAAAAAATCGATGATATTTTTAGCTATTGTTTAGGTATGATTTTAGTAGTTGGATTGGAATTTGGATTGAATATTTTTTAAACTCAAATATATGCGACCCTATGTTATTATAAGAATATATATTAACCATTAATAACATTAAATGTTACAGGTAAGTCAGAATTATACATAATATGATAAATTAAGCAAGATAATTATAAGTTAGCAAACTATGGTCAGCAAACAAACAAAAAGAAAACGGCTGGTTGAAAGTTGTTTCATGCATATCTCAGTTTTAAAGCCATATACTATCTGATTTCTTGAGCCCTGTCTATCGTCTGGGAAGTATGGAGATCAAGGCCCTATCTGTCCCTGGCAACAGGGCACGAGAAATCAGGTAGGCCTTTAACGCAGCTTCTTTATATAACTGTTTTTTTTTATTCGACGATAGGCTTGCGCGTGACCGTCAACTCACCTGGTGTTAAGCGACAGTTACGGTCTACGATGGAGTGCGCTTGCCTAGAAGAAACCTATTCACTCGCGATTTGAAGACACTTAGATTATATCTATTCGGAAAGACCCATTCAGAAAGCACATTCCACATTTTGGCGGTACGCACAATGAAAGTGGAGTCAAAGCGTTTCGTACGTATTTTCGGAATATCAACCATGTAACGATGTCGCTTTTTCGTGCTTCTTACTGTTCGATAGAAAAATGGGCATGGGGGAATGAGATCATGCAAAGCAGACGCACACTCTCCGAAATGTATGCGATAAAAAACCCGATAAACTGGCAACTTTGCGACGATGCTCCAGACTTTGGAGTTTAGTCCGAACCCTTAAGGGAATCGTCACAAATGAGCCTCTTAGCACGCCTCTCAATGGTCTCTAACTCCTCGAGCTGGTACTTAGCAGATCCGTCCCAAAGGTGCGAACTCCATGCACGACCGAACCTGTGCTTGATATAATGTAAGCAACTGTTCCGGCGTAAAGTACCGAAGCACCTTCGAAAGAATACATACATATGCATGGGCCTGATTGAAAGCAATTTCGATTGACTAATATTAAGTAAGTTAGCATTGTGGAAACGTATAATTCTTTGAAAGTTTTGATTGTCATAAAAAATAAACATACATAACCTACAGCTTCTTCGTCACTGGTTTATTTTTAGGGTACCGTACCTCAAAAGGAAAAAACGGAACTCTTATAGGATCACTTTGTTGTCCGTCTGTCTGTCTGTCCGTCCATCCGGATGTCAAGACCTTTATCTTGGGAACACGTAAAGGTATCATGTTGAAATTAAAACCATATACGCAGATCCATAGTATCTTGCTGCAGAAAGAAAAATAAAATTTCACAGTTTTCTTAAAAAAGTTACAGCCGAATATGTCGTAAAAAATGCACATTTCGACACTCACAAAGGAATCAAAACCTATGGAGTACTTCCCGTTGACCTAGAACTATGAAATTTGTCAAGAATAATTGTGTTATAGTACACATATAGGGAAAAATCCGAAAACTGGACATTTTCAAATCACAATCAATTTCAATCAATCAATTTTTTTACGATATCGTAAAATGTAACTTCTTTAGAGCTAAGGTTATGTGTAAACATGTTTTGGTAATATTTTTTTTTCGTTTAATTACAAAAAATAGTGTCTTTATGCAAGGGATGAGGGTCCAAATTTTAAAGTAAATTAACCGTATCATATGAAAGAGCTTAATTAGCAAGTTAAAACAGGTTTTTAAATATTTTTACGATGTATATTTTTCGGTTTATGAAGGAAAATAAAAAAATTCGATTTCTCCCTTTTATCTACTAGTTTGTATGGAACCCTTGGTGGGCGAGTCTGACTCGCACTTGTCCGATTTTTTTACTAATGGAACATATTGCGCCATGCATATTATATGCGCCATATTATTCATTATTTTCTACGTAATAATTATTTCACTTTGCTAACTTCTTGTTGTGGACAAGTTTTTTTCAATTAGACATTATATAAAAACATATAATGTAGATCAGACAAATTTGATTATTTAGGAAGACCCATATAATAATAACCTTTAAAAAAGAAAATTGGTTAGAAATGGTATAAATGCAGTCTATTTAAAATAAATATACCTTTGATAGACTTTCTCCTTTTCGCTATTACTTTACTTGCTATTTTATGAGTCATTTTCCTCTTTCTCGCACCTTCCAGTCTAACGCTACTCGAAGAGCTATCATCAGACAGTCTGCTAGAGTCACTGGAACATCGACTAGGTCGCCTCGAGTTAGAACTAGTGTCGTCTACTTCAGTGGATTCATCGACAGGCGTAGCGAGCTCCGAAGCTTCCGGACCATCCATAGCTTTCACTGTACTAAAATAGAAGTCTTTATCGCCTTTCAACTTGTGTACGACCTTGACGTGCTCTGGCAACTTTTCAAAGTTATAATGTTTGAAGTTGCACAGTTTGCAAGCATATCGCATCCAGTTGTAATGACTCGCGACGTGATCGTATAAATCTTGGATGTGTTCACATCTAGTGTCGCACTTTTTGCATCGTAACGTATCCAATTCGATGTCCGGAATGATTCTCTGCCGCAGCGCCATTAGGTTGCTCTTTTCCGCGTGTTGCGCGAATGGCAGTCTCAACAGTTTGCCATCTTGTGGTTTGGTTTCAGGCGCTTCATCGTCTACTTTCTCCGGAGACACTGAAGTGGATTTGGAATCAGGCGTGTCTTCACCGTTTTGCATAGCAGACTCCGGAGAGGCTTCTTTGAGACTCCTTTCTTTGGTTGTATTTTTTTCTGAGACCTCCTCAGGGTCGGGTTCCTTTTTGCATTTAGCTTTGGGTTGATCTTCTTCATCTTGGTCTTCTTTTGTTTCCTTGAAATCCTTTATTTTTATTGTTTTATTGTCTGTGAACAAATGTGAGTATATTTAATTTGTTTTAGGTGGAGTTACTTAATTTTGTGTCACAACAGATCTGCAAGTCACAGACCTTTGCCCTTAGCCAAGGCTTGGGCATATTATTTTTTGGGATGTTTGGATAGTTTTAACTTTTAAGCATTCTTAGGACTTGTGATTCTACATCCTGTTGGGCAGATTTAAGGTGGTATGATGTCCATACAAATGTATTTTTACCAATTATGGTTGAAAAGAGCACAATTACTTAATTGTATAACTAGACAGTTATACAATTAAGTAATTGTGCTTAGCTTTAATATCGGTTTTTATTGGCAGCAAATCATGTCTGTTGATGAAAACGCGAGATTAATGGCAAAATTTATTTCTATTCTCACTTTGGTTAGGAACGTAAAATTTCTTTGATTGTTCTATAACTGAAAACAAGTTATGGCTTTTTTATGTCCTAGATCCATTTACCTACTTTGTGTATCACCAGCTGTTTGTTTTCCGAAAAACATTAAATAAATAAATAATTGGTAAAAATAGTTTTGTATGGAAATCGTTAGAGTTTAGGTGTAACTCACCATTGAGGTCAGTGTTGATTTGTTGCGCGAGCGGCGAGGGGACGGCAGCCGGTCCCTTGTTGTAATCCTTGCGTATCTGTATCTCGATCCGCTTGGTGTCGGGGCGGCGAAGCGCGCGCGACCGCGGTTGGCACGTGTGCGTGTGCGCAGCCAGCGCGGCGCGACGCTCGAACGTGCGCCCGCACCCGCCGCACCGCGGGATTTCCCCGTCGCACTCCATGTTGTCTATCCAAGCCTTAAGCATGTCATGATTTTAATGATGAGAAGACATTTTAAAAATACATACTGCCGTACTAGCAAATGATCTACTTTTTTTCTAAACAACCTTATGGTCCCTATAAGTCGGTGACATGGCTCAATTGGTTTTCGAATTGTCAGCCATTATGGATGTCGCGGCAGTATAATAATTATGTTAAATAGTGGGAGTGTGCTTCCATAGTGGGAGTAAATTCAGATTGTGGAGTTGCAACTACATATATCAAAGTTTAATTACACCATTATATAACTAAGGTATCAAAGAGTACGTTGAGTGAGGCCTCAAAAGTATCGCACACAGCGGAGAAGAACGCGTCACCGCGCTCGTATGAGTTCGTTTTTCAAATGCCAAGATGTAGTGTATGATGGTACACTACTATGAAATAAATAAGTAATTTTGCAAAAAAAACAGCACTGCAGATTCTAATTTTTCTACTTAAAACTTGTTCATAGAAACACTGCAGTTCGTATAATTATAGTTAAAAAAACCTAGCAACCGATTTCAAATACGCAATTTCGTTTACTTGGATGACGTATTTTTCCAATTATTTTGTTTTAAAAACAAAGTACTGAACCGATTTTGATAAAATGTTTATGGAACCACCTCTGAAGTTACCTATCAAACAAAAAATATCTTCAAAACCAATTCGTAATTGGCGAAGTCATCGTGTAACATACAAAAAAAAAAGATACAGTCGAATTAAGAATCTCCTCCTTTCTGGAAGTCGGTTAAGAATTCCAAATAACGCTTCTTACCCAACTGTTCTTACCTGATTTTCTTGATCACGTCTTTCCTCTTCAGTGATTTTTTGGACTTGAATAGTTTTCATGTTATTTCTGCGTTTTTCATAAAATGCAGGCGGATTGTTCATTTTGAATGCTTTTGCCACAATCGATTCTCTCAACCTACGAACTTGACCAGCAGTTTTGCTGTAAGCACAATAACATAATATAAGAATCCGTAGTCTGACCATCGTCCGTCTCGCTCGCGTATACCCACATTTTTTAAGACAAAATGACAGATAAACTTATAAAAAATCGTCTTTTGTAAAACTAGAAAACAACATCACAAATATTCGACAAAACTTTTAATTTGATCCAAGTTAATTTTCACACATAAAAATTTTTTTTTTGAAAGTTTTAACGCATAAATGATTTTTATACATTAAAATTAAATAGATTTTTTGTTAAAATTAAATTAAACTTTGAATAAATTGTTTTTTTTTTCGAATATTTGTGATATTGTTTTCTAGTTTTACAAACGACGATTTTTTATAAGTTATTTCAGTCATTTTATATCTTCAAAAATGTGGGTATGCACGAGCGAGACGGACGTTGGTCGGTCGAAGAGTCCGTACTCTTAATTTACATCGACTACATTGCACAGTCTTAATGCGCGAGCGTAGCAAGCATCAATGTAATAATTTTGGTACGTTTTTGAACAAATCATTTTACGATATCTCAAGAGATAGATTACGAGATATTTCTAGCAAATTTTAATTTTTTTTTCTGCAAAAGGCTCGAGTAAATTGAATTAAAGATCAAGTGTGACAATACATTTATGATCATTATTTTATTAGTGTGAGCAGAAATGCATTTTAATAATTCTTACCGATGGACCTTAAAAAGATGTCTATACACGCTCCACGATGTTGAAAATATCTCCAAGCAGTCCGGGCAAGGGTACACTACTCGCGTGTCCACATGCTTATTCTTCATATGAAACCGGAAAGTTTTTTGAGTCGAGAACTGTATGTTGCCTGAAACATAGGTTCATTCAAATGTAAATAGGGCGAATTCTGTGGGTTCATTATGTCAATAAAAAATAAGTTCAAAAACTAAAACCCCACTGTTGAAAAATCACGCTCTAAAAAGTATGAAATAAGAAAATATTCTCATCTCAAATTGTTATACCGATTAACCACGGTTATCCTATTCAATTAATCGGTATAACAATTTCAGATGAGATATTTTCTTGATTCATACTTTTTAAAGCGTTATTTTTCAGTAGTCGTGTTTTAGTTTTTGAACTTATTTTTTATTTTAAGTATTTTAGGGTCTTTGCAGAGCTACATCACATTTTTTTTGTCAAATTATGGTAGGTAGTTTAAAAGCTATGAGGAAACAAATGAACATAAATACATAGATACTGATCAACAAACACATAACCCTCCCATTTGCAATGCCATATTCGGGTAAAAAAATAGTTTTCATGACTTTGAAGGGATACATCTCGCACCGGTAAGTTTGACAAAAATATGTTGTACCAAAGCCTATCTACATTTGAAAATCCCTGTTCAATGATATCACACATAGAAAGATACACACACATAGCGAGAAAAAAAAAAATTTGTTCTTGATTTCGTACCCCTGTAGGACGCCATATTCAATTTAATGTGACGACACCTCATTTGTCAAATTATGACAAATTATTATACAAATTATTTTTTTACTTGCCCTGGCGCCGCGTCCCTAGTAAAGGCAGTTTTTTTTTTTATATAGACAAAGTGCTCTACAAAAAAAATAAAAATATATAGGTATGCATTCATCGACGAACTGCAAGAAATACACATAGTATTTCAACTTACATTTCTTACACTTGAGAGAATCATTCGAATCGTCCTCATCATCACTGATCTGTATCACACCTTCCGACTGTGATTCAGTTTTTATATCAGGCACTGAACTTTCTACTGTAAATTTACCATCACGATGCAGCACAGCTATGTTACGGGATAGTATATCGTCAAGCTCTGTCACCTGGAATTGATGAATAACAAATTACATCTCACGCAAATCCTTTTGAGATCTCTGAATGCTAGCAAAGAGACGCGCTCGCACGTGATTTGGTGATCGCAACGCTTACAAATGCAGAACTTACACTAACACGCGCGGTTCTCAGATCAAAGCGGTGCGAGCGGAGCAGCGGCTCTCTCCAATCGCCTTGCTCGTCCCTCATATACCTAAAATATGCGTACTAACCAACTTAACCTAACCTAACATCAAAGCCCCAAAGATTTGCGAGCAGCATACTTACAGTAAATACCTCAGACACATATTAGCGGGGATAATCACAAAATTAGAATTCGCCAAATCTTTGAGTGAGACTTGAGACTACATCATCAGCCTAAATGGCATAACCCATTTAAACGTTTTTTTTTATATCAGCCCTGTTTATACAAACTGTCCCACTGCTGGGCGCGGGCCATCTTCTCATTGTGAGAAGGGGACTTCACACATCTTTCAAGATCATTGAGAACTCTCAGACATGAAGGTTTCCTCACGATGTTTTCCTTCACCGCTTGAAGTTGGCGGCAATCAACGATACGCATATAACTTTACATTGTGTTTGCGTATAAACTTAAACATAGTCATAATATATCAATAAAACATAATACATATATAGTAATTAAGCTACAAAAGTACTCGTACCCTTCTTTTTGGGCAATCAAGTAAAATTTAAGTACAAGTCATAATCATCATTTAGCTCTAGACTTCTCACTGTATGCATTCAGCATTATGAATTATTAATAGATTTTTCTTTTTAACTTCCACTACTTCTCATTTAAAAGAAATCTTGTTTACATAGCAAAAAAGCATTTCTTAAAATACTTACAGCCTAGCCTAAAGCAGACAATGACAATAAGTAATTTAATTCTTAAACTTTCAGTTATATACGTGACTAAGAATGTGTCCAATGGCACTTTTATTTGTCTCTATTATATTAAGGTACAAACACTTTGTTCATCTTCTTTATGTTATACTGTATATTTTATTGAGGAAATGTAATCTCTAGATTTATCTGACTGCATAATAAGTAGGCTACATAATAACTAGCCGAATAGACTATAGGTACATCCCTACAGTATGTACCTATACATACCTAGGGTATGTACCTATAGTCTATTCGGCTGGCAGATTTTAATACGAGGTATTGTCAAATTTTAATCTTTGCCATTGGAGTTTCTCAAGAATTTTTTAGTTCTTGTTGTTCTTTTAATAACCTCATCTATTATTTAAAATCTTTATTTGCATAACGATTATTATATAATCTGATGCTTTGGACTCAAATTAATGTAGGTAGGTGTCTAGAATAACCAACCAGAAAAAAACCTACGAAAAGTTTATCTAAATTGGTGCTGTCTTTATTTAGTCTAAAAAAGATACAAGGTAGAACATACCTGACTTCTCATATTATCATCTTCAGTCTCTTCTGTTTCAACATTTTGGAAGACTGCTGCTGTACTGCTAGGTATTTTATGTAAAGAAAAATGAGGTTCCTCATCAGTAGTTGCCAAGCCTTTAAACGTTGAAATCTTCTCAATTATTGCTGTCAAATCTTTAGTCATTGGTATTCGGTCATCATCCATATCTACAGGTTCAATGACCTCTTTCAATGATTCCTGGTAACCTTCTTCTATACGCTTTATTTTTGAAAGCTCATTCATCTAGAAAAATATTCATTAGACACATGGTTGTATTAACTTTGAATGTTATTTTTGTGTAACAAGAATTGGTTGTATTATCATACTTACAGCTGATGATGATTTGATAAAATGTCCATGTACAGTAGAATTAAATTTGTTAGGACAGTAAACCCTTTTATGTGATATGAAGTTTGCCAAACTTCTAAATAGATTACGGCAGACTTTGCATTCATAGAGTAAATCACACTCTTCTGATAACAATCCTTTCAGCTAAAAAAAAAAAATATGTAAATTAATAAGTTCCAATACATATGTAGGTTGTTAAGTACATAGGGCATTGCAGTCACACAACAGGTAATAATACTTACTTCTTCAGTAGCTGCATCAAATATCTTCCTTGCTTGGGCAAATCCTGTGATACTGGTTTGTATTGGCTTTCTAAGCAAGGAAAAGTCTGTATCTTCAATTTCGACATTGTTTGTGCCAATGGACTTAAAACTCCCTTTACCTCTATCATCTTTGCCTTTGGCCTTGGTATTCACTTTATTGCCGGCCATAATGACTAAAAATTTAAGTAAATAACATATATGTAACATTTAAACTATACAAATAATTTTGATTCTGTTATTGCGTGACATAACATACCGATACAGAAATGTGTTGCTGCTCACATACCTACTTATTAGAACACTGATCAATCAACAACGGTAGCAAAAGCGATAAACTAGAACTTACTTTAACGATTTACTATGTCAGGGAAAACTTAGTCGAAATGAGATATAGTACGGGTATATACATATATCATCATATCACATAACAATCATATCATACCTAGCGGCAAGCATGGTGAAACCACGATCTACACCTACCCAAAGAGCTGGAGTCTCTCCCTCGAATAAACTTAACAAGATACGTTATAACAATACAAGTGTAGGTGCATTACATATGAGGAATACGGGAGATGACGATACCATTAACTATGGATACCCACTTACGTGAAAATCTTCACAACCGCTAACTCGAAAATTCTTGTTTTCCGACAAATTCACCCATCACGCCTCCATTTTCAACAAATGAATAGCACCCGTAGTACGTAACTGGCTATGGTAACTGGCAAGAGCATGCGTGCTGCATGATTGTTTAGCAACTGTAGTATGTAAAGTTCACCGCATGTTCGTATAGACAGGGGGTTCTGCTTGTATTTGAATAATAAATTCCACAACTCTGTTTGTATTTTTAGTTAGTTTTTGTACATATTTTATATAGATATTAATGAAACAAGTAAACTAATTAAAAGTTTAAGTTTTATAGACATAAAGATTTGACCTACGAAGTTTTTTGTTCCGTTGTTCGACTATTCATCATTGGTAAAATAATATTTGTCTAGGAAGCGATATTCATAATATAATTAGTTCAAACAGATATGTAGGAATACAATAATACAAGTATTTAATTATTTATTTGCTGAATTCCCATTTGTGTTGGTACTATTATTTATTCTATATATACGAAAAAGTGAATAGTTTTAAGTTTTTTATGATCAGCCAGTTATTTTTATTTTATTTTTGTACAAACTCCCAAACCTACAGATAAAGAAATATGCCTACTATTCAACAATAATACTTATCTATACACTAGTAGTTGTTTAAATTTGAATTAAATGTTCAAGCAAATAACATAAAATAATACAGGCACAAAATATTACAGAACATTATAATAATACTATGACAATAATAAAGAAGTATTCATTTCAAAAAAAATTGGATAATATAACATTAATTGGTCCTATCATCTAGTTCTGAATATTACATTACTTCCTTGTACATATACCTTAGAAGTAGATTTCGACCTTTTCTTCTTTTTCTCACTGTATTCTTGGATGAGTTCCAAATTAAATAATATGTCAGAAGTCACCACAATATTAATTTCAAAGTCAAGAAAATTGTTTATCGCCATAGATTTTATTGTCATCGAGGGTAACTTTGACTGCTTGTTAAATATTGTACATAGCTTTTTCCTTACGCCCGCCGTATACCTACAAATATAATGCAAACACTGTCATTTGTCACTAATTTAAACTTCTTAGATTTGAATTTCTTGCAATTTTGCAGAACAAAGCCAATATTCTTAAACGCTCTGGCAACTATACTGTCAATGTGGATGTGGAAACGCAATTTGCTATCCAGTCTATCTATCTAAGTGCCTCTTTCATCATCTGTGAGTAAAGTATGAACTACTACAGTATTCAGCTACGTGCTGAATAATAATGTTACTCAACTCAACTAATAATAGTTTCGACTAAAAGATTTTCAGTTTCACAAACGAAAACCTAGCTCTGAGTAATGACTTAGGGGTTAGCTGAATTAATGAATGAAAACATTCATTGTTCGTCCAAATTTCTTTGTCACAACTGTTTGATGTGACATTTCTTTGTCACAACTGTTTGATGAGTCAAACACACGTAGTGCCACAATCGCATATTTTACATAATATCTAACATGACAGTGGTTGACAGGAAATAGCATCCCTTTTCTCCATTCGAACAAAAGGTCATAAAACAATAAAATACCAGCCAGGGACATCTATAATTCTACAATAGAGGTTGTGCAAGTGGCACATCTGTTTATGACTGACAATGGCCTTACTCGTCGATTATCTCTGATACTCGGCGGATGAAGTCAAACGTAAGTTATGGACCAGTTTTTGAGATGGCTACTCAGACATCATGAAATTGAAATCTACACATACTTGGCGGTTCAAGTGGCGAGTAGCCAACTTTAAACTTTACTTGATGATGACGAAAGAAGTCTCTAACTTGGTCCACGTTAAAAATGACGACATTTTTGATCGAGAAAGTGGTGAGATCGTTGATGTGCCTGGATAAAACGTTTTTTTGTTGTTCTGAAATGTGGTTTGTGTAAGTAAAAGATAAGCTCAATAAATTTTAATTAATATAAAATGATCTTCGGTGTTGTTCGGATGAGTTGTAATATTCTTGGGAATTGGGTAATGGGAATGTTTCAGAATACATCCATTATTTATTTGATTTGATTGATGTTCAAAGATAATTCAATACTGTCGACGCTACCCAAAGTTACCCACTTTGACTCGTGATTACTCGTGTGACATTGTACATAGCTTTTTACGAAGGTTCTTGATTTTTTCCAAAATACAACTAAGTAGTCAATAGTAATTTAACGACTAATCTTTTGAGAACTTTCGAAAAAAAGCTATGTAAAATGTTTGACAAGATTCAAAGTTACCCCACGATGAATTTCAAGTTGTTTTGATTTTTCATTTTGTGCAAAAATACCTAGTCTCTTTGATGTGTATATTGGCTCTATGCGGTAATTTAAAATTTTATTTTGATTGAATTGCAGATTTAAATTAATAATTAAACTAATTATCGTAAGTGGTAACTGTAAATATTTTTAAAATCTTGGATTAATTGTTTTTTTGTTGTAACTTGTTACTTGATAAGTCTCTAAATAGGTACGTAGTATCCACAGAATTTATTTACATTTTGGTAGTATCGTTTAATAGTTTGTGGGTGGTCTTTAATCCCTTTTGACTTTGCCGGTGCCTCTGCAACACCATAGAAATAATATCCACATATCCCTATCAAGGATATTGTTATTGAACTAGTTGTGATATAATTGATGATGATGATGATTAGTAAATAAATAACCAAAAATTCCTTTTTTTGACCAACGAGATAGATACTCTCGATATTTTTGACCCATTTTTATTACATACTTATATAAGCCTCGTACTTTTACTCGCATAGTCACAAATTATAAAGTAATATGTCCAAGGACGCATAGTAATTAAAAACGGTCATAATAATGAGTACCTAACCTATTTCCATCTCTGTACCAAATTTCATAAAAATCGGATCAGCAATTTGATTCTGAAATGATAATAAAAAGACTTGCTTCTATTCTATAATATAGTTATTTCAGTAAACTATGTCCGGCGAAGCTCAAACGCCCGACTATCAGCATAGAAGATGGCAATATCTGAGGAAACTGTTG
The DNA here is from genome assembly GCA_947563715.1 of Lycia hirtaria. NCBI lineage: Eukaryota > Metazoa > Arthropoda > Insecta > Lepidoptera > Geometridae > Lycia > Lycia hirtaria. The sequence goes on from OX387379.1 coordinate 4,309,740, forward strand.
GAAAGATCAGGTCCATTCTGCCACCCGGACTTTGAGCCATCGGCTGAAATACTAGACTTCATAATGGATTCATGTAAAGTGCTCATAGTTGGCGCGGGGGGTTTGGGTTGTGAACTACTGAAAGATCTGGCATTGATGGGTTTTAAGAAGATTCACATAGTAGATATGGACACTATTGAGCTGTCTAACTTGAACAGGCAGTTTTTGTTCCGGAGAAATGATATAGGCCTGTCAAAAGCGAAGTGTGCTGTGGAATTTGTCAATAAAAGGTAAGTGATCTTATAAATACTTCTCACTAGACAATGTGAAAAACTGAGAAAATGCTGCAGCGTAATAAGTGTAACAAAGTTAGTTTAGATGTGAAGAGAGAACGGATGAAAGAAGTTGGAGGAAATTAATTTATTAAGACAGTGTGACTAGATATGTTAGGTATGACTGCATTTGGTGTTTGTGTTGTTACAATATTCTTCAGCAATCAGTATTACCTCTGAGCATCAATCTTTTTGGTCTCATTGGAGACTGAACAATTTGTTTCTTGCTTAATTTTATTGGTTTCTAAGCTATGTGTTGTGTTTTTATAGTAATTTTTGTGTAGTTAATTTCTGTCATTAATGATACTTTTCAATACAGACTCATGCATGTACCAGACACTGCACACACTGGATGTAAATTGCTTCTAATTGGTCTATTAGGAAATGGGGAGGGCCTTATGTCCACTTCTTATAGTTGAGATGATGTTGATGATACTTTTGTGTGGTGTATGAACATTCATAGTGTACAATTTTCAGGGTGCCCGGCTGTGAAGCAATCGCCCATCACTGTGCCATCCAGGATCTGGATGAAGGATTCTATCGTCAGTTCCATATTGTGGTTTGTGGTCTCGACTCCATCATCGCTAGGAGATGGCTCAACGGCATGCTCATGTCATTGCTGCAGTACAATGATGACAGTAAGAACAATGTTTTCTAAGGTTTTCACGATTGTTACTCATTGAACTGTTAAAATTTGTTAATTTCAATGAGTAAGAACAATTTTACTATGGAAATTAACGTGGTTTTCACACATTTTTTAATAAAACACTACGGGTCACTCACGTCTGTTTGGTGGTGGTGATATTGAAAGTTCCACTTGCTGAAACATTCCTGACACTCACGAGAGTTCTAGTGAAGAAGACACTTCAGCTGAACCGACGCAAGAAGACCAGCTTCTCACCCTAACCCTTTTGAAACCGATGACATCACGTGCGGTACGAGCGGCACGTTGCAAGGCGCGTCACCGACCGAGAGTGACGTGTGTGGTGCTCCTTTGAAAAAGACCGCCGAATGCGGTTGAAACAATAGTCGGATATTTCGGCTCAAAACAGACTTGAGTGACCCGTAGTTTTTACTAAAAAAAATTAGTAAGAACAATGTTCCTAAAAAGATTAAGCTTATTATGAGGGTGGTAAACAAATAAATATTATAGGTATATGTAGTCAGCAACCATCTTCATTAATTCTATTGTACAGTATATCTATATTAACCCTTTCGAAAGGAAGGCCTGCAGTTTTTCATAAAATGGCTAATTGAGGCCACAGCAAATTAGAAAAAAATCACCTCTCAGGTATGTGTGTGGAAAAGTGAAAGAAAGAAAGTCTCTTTTTCTTATAAAAGTGTGGTGTACTTTTTTGTTTTGTTATCATAAGCTGCTTCCTGTGTGGAAAGTGATATATGTGTGATTAAAAGTATAAATAGATGTCTGACAGAGTAAATTAGCAAAAGAAAACATTTATGCAGACCGTACCTAGTCTGATATGTTCATAATTATGATTTTAACAGTATAAATATTTTCAGGGAGTTTAGATCAAAGCAGTGTCATACCAATGGTAGATGGAGGCACTGAGGGCTTCAAAGGGAATGCAAGGGTCATCCTGCCTGGAATGAGTGCCTGTATTGAGTGCACTCTTGATCTCTACCCTCCTCAGAAGACATTCCCACTGTGTACTATAGCTAATACTCCGAGGTAAGAGTGGTTGCCCAAAACTACTTAGTCTCAAGCATCAACGTAAATTAGTATGTATATATTCTATTTGATTCATTTCAGCTTTTGACATAAGTGTGCAAGAACTTCCCAAGCTTATTCCACTAATAGTGCTTATTCTCTTTCTATTTCACTTTAGAATTAACAGAAAGTTGGCACAGCACCACCCATTTTTCATTGAAATTTCATTTGACATCTTCTATTTTGATAAGCTTCATCCTTGGCTACACTCTCAGTTAACATCAGGCGAGTCGGTGGTCAACCGTAGATCTATCTAATGTAAAAAAACCGGATAAGTGCGACTCAGACTCGCCCACCGAGAGTTCCTTACAAACTAGTAGATAAAAGGCTTAAGGTTTTTAAGAGGAATATTTTCCTTTCTAAACCGAAAAATATACATCGTAAAAATATTTGACAACCTGTTTTAGCTTGTGCTAATGAAGCTCTTTCATATGATACCCCACATGATAAGGTAAAAACACTAAAATTTGGACTCTCCTTCCTTGCCTTTATTTTTTGTGTTTAAATTAAAAATGTTCAGTTATCGGTTTTTTTCCTTTATTGGTACTATATGACAATGCTTCTCGCCAAATTTCACAGTTATAGGTCAACGAGAAGTACCCCATAGGTTTGATTCCCTTGCGAGTGTCGAAATATGCGTTTTTTGCGACATATTAGGCTGTAACTGTTTTTTTATGAAAATTGAGAAGATTGATTTTTCTTTCTGCAAGAGACTATGGATCTGCGTGTATAGTTTTAATTTTAATTTCAACTCTATACCTTTTCGCGTTTCCGATATACAGGTCTTGACAGACGGACAGACGGGCAACGAAGTGATCCTATAAGGGTTCCGTGTTTTCCTTTTGAGGTACAGAGCCCAAGAAAACTATATTTCTCGATCAAATTGCTTAATACATTCACTCTAACATAATTATTTCTTTTTCAGATTACCAGAACATTGTATAGAATATGTGAAAGTTCTCCAGTGGGCTAAAGAAAACCCTTGGGGCAGCGCTACGGCTTTAGACGGCGATGATCCTCAACACGTCGCGTGGGTTTACGAGAGGGCGCAGGAGCGAGCCATGAAGCATGGCATCGCTAATGTCACCTACAGGCTGACGCAGGGAGTTCTTAAAAACATCATACCAGCTGTAGCAAGTACGAACGCTGCGATCGCGGCCGCTTGTGCCACTGAGGTGAGGCAGTTTATTAAGGCCCTCGAGGTGGTTGCCAAAGGTGCTTAATTAGTTTTTTAGCCTTATTATAGATAGATATTTTTTTATTGACATAACATGATACACACATTCATATACTTATATATCGTCTTTTACAAAATAATATTTAATGCGGTACATGTTGTGTCTCATTATTACATAATTTACATATTGCGTCATATTTAAAAATATGTGTCGCATTTAATTATTATTCAAAAAATAAAACAATAAATAATAAATAGTTATTCAACTTGCTTTAGAGGGGCACAGTTTACAAGGATATGAAAAATAGTATATTAATAGGTAGGGATAGAACTTAATCCATCGTACTCATTCTCTAGCTAGATATTCTTTTATGGTATAAACCGTCTTGTTCAGTAACAAGAGTCGGACTTTATTATTAAATACATATTGCATTACTGGTTATTCATATTCGTTTATTGAGATAAAAACGGAAAAAGACTAATTAAAATTATCTCACAATTTATAGCCGTTATAGCCGAACCGCTTAACTGAGTCTGTTCCTGGGGGTATGGGAGCGGTACGGGAGGGGTTATATGTTCACGGTACATCAAATGACATGTGAACCCTCCCGCGCCGCTCCCATACCTGAGGAACAGACTCAGTTAAGCGGTTCGGCTATAGTGTTTGTATGCTTTCCGGCAGTTTGTCGTATAACTCTCGTCCTGTTATCATTGGGGTTCTCTTAGATACATAATCTGACGCAATGGTTCCAAATATATTCGGCGTTTAGCAGATTTCACACTGTTTGTTTCATAACGTTTGTATTCATTGATATTTTGTCTTGCATATTTTAGAATTTCATATATATATAAACAGAGACAGATGTAAGTATTTGTTGATTTTTTAAATGTGATTCATTGTATTTGCCATTTACTAGGACTCTAATAGCATGCTTGTGTTTTCAATATTAAGTACCTGGGCGACCGAGCTCCACTCGAATTTTTTATGACTGAAAATACGAGCAAATCCGGGTTCACTAACCTAGCAAGATCGATTTATCGTCCCCTAATCTACCTACAAACTAAATTCATTAAAATCGTTGGAGCCGTTTCCGAGATTCAGGTTATATAATATATATATATACATATATAGTATAAAAAAGTGCCGTGTTAGATATTCGGGTATAAGAGTCGAAAGGACCCTATTTATTAAACCTCCACTGTCTGTCTGTCTTTTCATCTAATCTACCTTTAAACAGCTGTATCTATTGAACTGTAACCATATAATTTTCACCGTGTTATTATGACGAATTTAGAATTTCCTGTACAGTCATTCAATTTTTTAAATGTTGTCCAGCTGCTATATAATGATGGGCAAAGTACACGATTCGGCAAACTGGAGTCCCTAGTAAAAAAAAAACATTGAAGGACCTCGAGACCGAGTAAAGGGGTGAGGCAGGTTCTGCTAGGTCGGGGGAAAAATGTCTTGAACCGTGTTTTTATAACTGACTTCCAAAAAGAAGGAAAGATAAACTCTTTATTGTATGCACCTTGAAAATACATAATAACAAAGGACTTAAATAAACCAGTGCAACAACAGGTGGCCTTATCGCTAAATAAAACCGGACAAGTGCGAGTCGGACTCGCCCACCGAGGGTTCCGTACAAACTAGTAGATAAAAGGGGGAAATCATATATTTTTATATATTTTCCTTCATAAACCGAAAAATATACATCGTAAAAATATTTAAAACCTGTTTTAGCTTATGCTACTTAAACTCTTTCATATGATTACCCCAGATGATACGGTTAATTCACTTAAAAATTTGCACCTTCATTCCTTGCATAAAGACTCAATTTTTTTGTGATTAAATAAAAAATCTCCAATTTTCGGATTTTTTCCTATATGTGTACTCTAACACAATGCTTGTTGCCAAATTTCATTGTTCTAGGTAAACGGGAAGTACCCCATAGGTTTTGATTCCCTTGTGTGTGTCGAAATGTACGTTTTTTACGATACATTCGGCTGTAACTTTTTTTACGAAAACTTAGAAACTTTATTTTTCTTTCTGCAGCAAGATACTATGGATCTGCGTATATGGTTTCAATTTCAACTCGATACCTTCACGCGTTCCCGAGAATAAGGTCTTGACACCCGGACGGACGGACAGACGCACAGACAGACGGACAACAAAGTGATCCTAATGGTTGATAATGGTTCCTTTTTTCCTATTGAGGTACGGAACCCTAAAAAGAGAGAAGGTTCTCAATTCGACTCTTTGTTTTTTTTTGTATGTTTGTCACGCGATTAGTCCGCCAATCATGAATTGTTTTTGACGATTATTTTTTGTTTGGTTGGTGGTACACGTTAGAGGTGGTCCCATATAAACTTTATCAAAATCGGTTCAGTTTTTTTTTTTTTTTTTTTTATCAGCCCTGTTTGTACAAACTGTCCCACTGCTGGGAACGGGCCATCTTCTCATTGTGAGAAGGGTTAGGCCATAGTCTGCCACGCTGGCCAAGTGCGGGTTGGCAGACTTCACACATCTTCAAGATCATTGAGAACTCTCAGACATGTAGGTTTCCTCACGATGTTTTCCTTCACCGTTTGAAGTTGGCGGCAATCAACAATACGCACATAACTTCGAAAAGACAGAGGTGCGCGCCGTGGGATTTGAACCCAGGACCTGCGGATCGCAAGTCAGACGGTCTCACCACTAGGCTGCCGGAAACTCAGAATCGGTTCAGTACTTTGTTTTTATAAAAAAATAACTGAAGAAATGTTAGCCAAGTAACGTATTGCGTATTTTAAAGTAGTTTTTTCCGTTTCTCAAACTACAAGTATAATCAATTCATATCCCCTTTAAATCAGGGGCCGTACCACAAGTGTTCAAGCAGTCTTATTTCAATATTACTTTTGTCTCGCTCTTTCTACAGTTGAGCGAGCAAGACAAAGGACAAAGTAATTTTGAAATAAGATTGTTACAGTTTGTGGTAGCCCCCCAGAGAATCACATAATTGTATTGTGTTAAATCTCGTTTATACCGTCCAGGTGTTCAAGCTAGCGTCGTCGTGCTGCGTGAACATGAACAACTATATGGTGATGAACATGTCAGAGGGCGTGTACACGTACACTTTCAGCGCAGAGAGGCGTCCCGAGTGCGTCGCGTGTAGCAACATAACGCGCGCTATGCTCATAGAGCCGGACGCCACGCTGCAGGCGATATACGACAAGCTGTGCCAGGACCAGGGTTACCTCATGAAGAGCCCGGGTAAGTGGATTGATAGATAGACGGCGTTCCACCATTGATCGGCCTCCCACTCCCAGTGATACCAGCCTTTCCATAGTCTGCACAGTTTTATCCACCTTTCAGAGGAAAGAAGAGTATGGATTGACATTGACAAATGACAACTGACATTACAACGTGGATAAAAACTGTCTACCATATACTAGGACAGCTGATTGGGGGAATGAATTGGGAGGAAAATTTTATTTATTTGCTTGCAGATGTATAGATATAGATTTAATTATTATATCTTAGTTTTTGAGGCGGCCGTGGAGAGAAGTCAGGAGGCGGAAAGCGACGGTGAATGTTAACTCTCAAAGTTTACTAGGCCGTGCGTCGGGGTGGTGGTTGGTCTTGGGATAAAAAAAAATCTTTTCTAACGGCCACCAGTTGTGGTAGTTCTCAGGGGACGGGGCGGCCTTTGGAAGTAAACCTTCACCGTCGCATTCCGCCTCCTTCACCAAAAATATGCGTGCGTACTGCGTATCTATTACGCTAACCCTGGATATCTCAAAAAGATTTGTACGCATCTTTTTGAGGTAAGTATCTTTCTTTAATTAAGCTGTTTTGTTCTCTAGGAATCACCACTGTTATCAACGGCCGCAACAAAACGCTCTACGTGTCATCAATCAAGAGTATCGAGGAGAGGACAAGGGACAACCTCAAGAAGAAGGTCACCGAGCTAGGGTTGTACAACGGCGCAGATATTTTGGTGGCCGATGTGACCACTCCCAACACTATTACGATTAAGCTTAAATTCCATGAGAATTTGCAAGATGTCGACATGTCGCGATACATAGAATAAGAATAAGCAATGATAGTAAACTATTTATAATTCAATTTGTGTGTAATATAATATGCTGTGTACTTTATATAAAGAACTTTTTTTTCATCATCATTCTCATCAAAGATTGATTGCCTTAACGGAGATTTTTAGTCTAATTTTGATCACTATAATTAGCAGATCGGGGCGGGCGGAAAAAAAAAAATACATATATTGAACGGTAGATGGTGTCTATCAATTAGAAATAATTAAGTCACTTTACATGTTTACATTTTAGCAAAACAAAACAAACATTTTTGGTGTTGCTAACTAAAATGGTTTGATTACCCTAACAAAATATGCTCATCGAACATAAAGATGGCAAAATCATAGATTTGAATACAGCCCCGGATCAAGATCGAGGGGCAAACCGTCATTTTCAGGGGGCGCAAAAATAATAATAAAATATAATTATAAAATAATAATTAATATGATTAAAAATAAAATAACTTGCTCCACAAAGCGCCTAGAATACGAAAGCTTGGTTGACTCAGCGTTAACTTTTAAGAAAAAGGCGCCACATACATAATTATATTAAGTTTTTTAAAGTAAGTTATTTTAAGCGCTGGAGAGAGGGGCGCCACCGTCAAGTTTCTGCCCCGGCTCGAAAGAATCGTAGATCCGGGGCTGTTTGAATAACGAATTTGTTACTATAGTGTGCTTTGTAAATTTCACTTAAAGTAAATCAACATTTTTATAGGTTAGCCTACCTAATATTTTATTTATCACTGATAATTTTATAATAGTGTGACATTTCCCTGGAAATGAGTATTCTTTATAGAGGGATTACACTTAATATTTTAGATATTTTTCTGCGACCACCTCAGAATACAGAAAAATACAGAAGCCGTGAACATGCTTAGAACCGAAGCGACAGAAACTACTCTTTTAAAGAGTAGTTTGAAGCGCGCGCGATCAGTTGCTCTATGAACGTCGTAACGAGTGGCAAGCTTTGTTGGTGTTAAATTTCATTCAAATATGCCGTCATGTGTCATTCCTACGTGTAAAAATGCTGCTGGGGCGAAAAAAAACCACGATGGGATAACATTTCACGTGCAAGTAGCACAATCGACATTATCTTACGTATTTATTTAATAAATTGTTCGGTCTTTGATTATCGTAGAGAAAGAATCGTCCATTTTGTTGGTGTTGCCAATATCAACGTTTTGATTTTCCTTACTTTTACTTGCTACCGAGTATTTTAGTTTGTAAATTAAATGAGTAGGTATTTAAACATATTTTTATCCGATTAAAAAATAATTGGCCAAGTGCATGTCGAGTAGTGTGCAGGGTAGGGTTTCATAATTGCAGTTCACCCTATATAGACTTAAAATAGAACTACTTGTTTGATATTGTCAAAATTTAATTTTGCGATTTAAATATGAATTTTGTGCGAAATTTTGCCTCAATTATTTTGTAATTTTTTTGTGGTGGTAGTCTATAACCGTTAACTTATAAAGCCTACTTAGCTGTGACAGGTTAAAATAATGCCTAACATTTTAAATCTTCCCTGCTGATGAAAAAAGAAAAACAGAGTGGACAGAAGTAATACGAAAAGCGCGGTTAGAAGAGTTGTGGAAACCGTCAAAACGAAGCGTAATATGCTCGATACATTTTGAAGAAAAATATTTTTATGAGGCAAAATGTGGTTTGAAAAGACTTAAGAAAGAAGAAAAAGAAAAAGCTTACTCAGCAAAAAGGAAATTAAACACTTTTCTCTTAATCGTGTTTTATTTTAGAAACACTTGTAATTTAGTTGTGTTTTTTTTTATTTTCAAAGAAAATTCTGGTATAGTTTAGTGCAACGAATATTTTTTTCTTTAACTTAAAACTCAAATTTGACATATACTGTGCATCACAAAGGAGAGGCTATTTATTCAGTGTAATATACTAGTTCAGAACCAATAGGCTCATATTTATTACGTATGGTCGAACTATTCTTGTCAAATAAATTATTTTGTATTTGTATCTTATTACGTTAGCTTAGAATATTATACTTTTTTGTTTTGCTTGTTCATCAATTAATCCGAATAGTAAGTCAAGAGAACAGTTATAAAAAATAATGATATCCGTTTAAGAAAGTAAACATTTTATTTTAATATATTTTTATCTCCACGTTTTACCACAACTACGTATAAATAATGTCTACACTAGCAACATTATGCGGGTGAGAGGTGAGAAGGGTGCGGGACGATTCTTTTGTTTTCGGACACAGCACGGATTTTGTAACTGCAGCTGGACGCGCCTTCTGTTTTTTCTGTATTCTGAGGCGACCACGATGCCATCTAGTACGTTATTTGAAACAATTTTTTTTCTTTTGAAAACGCCTCATTACTGTTGTTTGGATTACAATTAAATTAAGTGTTTAAGATTGAGCTGGCTATGACTCTATTGACAAAAATAAAATAATAAAAGGAAAAAAATAATAATAATGAAGAAATGGCATAAAGGACTAGAATCCGATTGCCGTTAAACCTTTTAAAACAACTGTTGGCGGTTTGAGTTTTGGCGGGAACGCCATGGATACAAATGTTGTCTCTTTGTTTTATTTTCCTAAACTCATGATAAATCTCGAATTTTATTGGTATAAAAATGTTGGTTATCTCGAATTTTAATGGTATAAAAATGTTGGTGTTTTATTTGATTCATTAATGATTGCTCGAGTAAATGTGTGTGTGGGTAGGTGAAATAAAGCGGTGAAATATATCTTTTCACGTTGTCGCCAAAACTCTATAAAAGCTTCCAGTAAAGTCACCACCTCTTTACTGAAAGGTGATGAGAATTTGATCGTGAATTCTTTTACTTGATTTTGATTATGATTAGGACGCTGTTGATGAAAATAAGAGAATAGAAGAAAAATATGAAGAAATGGCTTAAAGGACTAGTATCCAATTGCCGTTAAACAACAACTTGGCGAATGGCGATTGACATCTGACGTGGTGGAAAACGACAAACAGGGAAAGGATAACCAAAAAAATTAAGTTTTCATACCTTTATAAGTTACTAAAATACAAAAACAAATATGTTGGACACACTATTTGACGATGTGAAGCGAATGAACAAGCGGCAGGTATTATCCGCGTAATATTTTTGTGATGACGTGAACGTTTAGAGTACCGGTGGTTGTTTCATGATTTTGTGCTTATTTTCAGTTTATCTACCAAGTTCTGAGCTTTGGTATGATAGTGTCGTCAGCTCTGATGATATGGAAAGGTCTCATGGTTGTTACTGGCAGTGAAAGTCCTATTGTTGTGGTGTTATCGGGTAGTATGGAACCAGCGTTCCACAGAGGCGACTTGCTGTTTCTGACGAATTACCCCGAAGAACCCGTGCGTGTTGGAGAGATCGTTGTCTTCAAAGTGGAGGGACGGGACATTCCTATTGTCCACAGAGTTTTGAAACTGCATGAAAAGTAAGTTGTAGAAGTTCATCTCTTATTTTCCAAGACATCAGGGATTTAGCCATAAATTAATGGATCAATAAAAATTATAGGTTTAATTATCAAGTTTTTTTAAATTTAATTATTACTCTGTTGTTTTTAGTGTGACAGAAACTTCTTAATGTTTACATGATTTAAATTTAGGTACGTCAACTAAGTGGTTTTTGTACAACCGGCTACAAATAAAATAAAAACAAATGGATAAAATAAAACTCATAATTGTTGTTTGTTCCCTTTTTGTATTATTATCTATTCCGATTTGAGAAAATGCTAGACAAACTATCATGTCTGTGTACCGCAACATGCAGGATTGTATCAACATGTGTCTACATGTTGTGGCACAACCACTATATTAAAAGACTATATATTGGACAATATTGTATTCTTATATTATAAATATTGTCCAAATTTGATAATTCTATTTTATAATGGAGCTGTTTTTTTTTGCTTCTATGGTTTCCTTTATTTTTGTTTATTATGTTATTAATTTTGTTTTATTATATTATGTTTAATTTTTTTAACTTCAGTATTATACAATTTGAAAAAAAGAAACATAGCATAAGTCTAGTCATTTATTATTTCATCCGATGAAAAAAAGAATCATCAATCAGATGATGTTTAGGGGTAGAAAACAGTTTTCTCCAATTGTCGGTGCATTACCTCCTATTTCTCATTGAAATGCCAAAAATCCGTACTCAGTGATATTGGTCTACTGCAAACTGCACAGGAATGGAATTCTTTGGCGCCATCTCTGTTTCCTGAGAATCTTGGAATTTTCAAGGCTACAGTGAATAGATATCTTCTGGATCGACAAGCTCCATCCTCAACCACACTGTTGCTTAACATCAGGCGAGTTGGTGGTCTATTGTAGACCTATCCAACATAAAAAAAAAATGGAAGAGCATGTGGCATTTTTCTTAATAGCACAGGTACGGAAGACTGTCTCTGCAAACACATTAAATCTAAATAAATAAATTATTATTTAGATTAATTCTGGCATATGGCATAGTACTAAAGTGTCTGGTTGAGGTGGCATGTTGTATGTCCTTATACTTAAACTGTCAAATGCATATGTCTCGATAACAAGGATTGTGAGATGTGCGATGACTTCTAATATATTTAATGAATATTTATAAATGTATTTCCAGGAATAATGGTACTGTAAAGTTCCTGACAAAAGGAGACAATAACAGTGTGGATGACAGAGGTCTATACGCACAGGGACAGCTCTGGCTCACCAAGAAAGATGTAGTTGGACGTGCAAGAGGATTTCTGCCCTATGTGGGCATGGTCACTATTTATATGAATGAATATCCTAAGTTTAAGGTAAATAAATCATACATATACAATTATATAAATAGTTTTTAAAACAAAACAATCCTGATGAAATATGGTTGAAATTCCTTTAACCATGGTCAAATTTGGCATTTCTTCCATCTCGACGAAAGAAGGTATTAGAGGATTAGAGGAGATTTGAGGGTAGGATGTAATATTGGCATGGAGAGACAGGCGGTCATCATAGGCTGTATGGGTAGGCGATAGCGCCTACATAAACGCCAATTTTTTTCAAGTAACTTTACTGACTATACAGTATGCCCAGAAAGAGAAGCAGCAATCTAACAAGTCTCTTATGTAACAAGTGTAATAAAGTCATTACATGCTATTGGAGAGATGGCGCTGAGTATAGTTGCGTGTCCCATCACGCACCATCACAAATTAAATAAATAATAAATAAATATTTGTGGACATTTCACACAACACCATCTAGCCCAAACTAAGCAAAGCTTGTACTATGCAACTAGATGTCTGATAGAATACATATATACTTTTTTTTTGTAAATATATACATATCATACATAGAAACACCCAGACACAGAACAAACATCCATGTTCATCACGCAATTGTTTGTCCTGGGTGGGGATTGAACCCACAACCTACAGCTTATCAGGTAGACATACTACCAACTGAGCCACAAGGTCAGTCACTTTACAATTAAAGTAAAATAAGACTGCTCGACTTTAGGTTCCCACAATACGGACCCTGTGTCTAGTGTCAGGGGCCACAGTGTAATTAGGAACTATTGTAAAGATTTTTTAAGTAATAAATATATATTTGATTTGATTTGAATTATTTGAATATTTTAAATTTTGAACTGGAATATCATTGATGACTACTCGATCGATTATGAGGTCTCGCGATTGACCATTTGCGCATCCCTGGTGTGGATGGCAATGAAATTATGATCTATATTGTTCTCTTTTTCAGTTTGCTGTGCTTGCCTGCCTGGCGATCTACGTGCTAGTACATAGGGAGTGACAGCGGTACCCATCTGAACGGTTCAAAACGTGTGTCAAGGAGATTTGTCGGCTCTGTGTTTAATTTAACTATTAAATGAAGTTCTCTCTAGTGTAATATCATTATAATTTTATTGGCAATTAAGCATCTGGTTCACTACCACAAATTCAACATATTTTAAGATATGAAATGATCTGAATCCTCTTCAATTCGGCTGTTTTTTTTTTGTGTATACACACACCTAATATTTTCACCGGTTGTGAACCCATTTCGACTTTAATATTAGGTGGTCGTATGAAATATTTATCAATTTTCGATTCAGTAGTTTTTTAACCAGCTCCAATTTATGTTTTTTTTTGGTCATTTGATGTTGGAACTCTCCCACACATGCTTTAGTTTTAGTTATGTTAGTTTATTCTGTCATGTGGCATTCTGTCACGCATTCAATTTTTTTATGTCTCAAACTACACATGTTGATACAAGATCTTTTTATGAGAATGATAATGCAGTGTTTTTTTTCTATTATTATGTAATTTCTACCCTTATTGTTAAAACTATTTATAGCATGAGAAATATTTATGTATCTAATTCATTCTAGTTATTCTCAAAATTGTGTTTTAAAGAGGAGATTTAACCATGTGTTAGTAGCTAGTACACCGCGCATTTTTTCATACAATAAAAATAAACAGTCATACCTAAATCCGCCCATTACCGTAAGAACAAGCAAAAACAAGTCATTCATGGTTTCAAACAGCGTCGGACTGTCCCAAAGAGGCCGGGATGCTATTATAATATTAGGGGCCCGCTTTCGCGCGATAGAATCTGCCCAGACACTTAGGTCTATCAACAAATCATATCATAATAACATGCATGAGTTTGAAAACTTATAGATAAAGACATGCGACATCCTATGGAATTATCATTGTTCCACAATATTATACTTTTGGGATTTTAATGAAGTATGAATCTTCTTAAACGAACTTACCTAACGACAATATTCAAAGCAAATAGAGCGTAAAAGTGTGCGATCGTGAAATGTTTTTAGATATTTAAATGAACTGTGACTGTTCTTATATATCTACGCTACTTACATTATAACGGCGACAAAAGCGTAAAAATAATAGCATGAAAGTAATCACAAAGGAAACGAGCGCAAACTTTTTTAGCTATTTAAATGACCCGTGACATTATTGATGCTCTAAGCCTGTGACTATGTTTATAGGCATATGTACAGTCAAGCGATCGCACCCCTGGCATGTATAGTCCGACGCTTGTTCTAAAAATAAAATAGACATTCCGAGAAAATTGGAAGTTTTGAAAGCGCCCTTGAAGTATGGAATCCTAAATTACCCTATGCTGTCTGCCAGTCTGTTCGCCTATCCTAATTCCTGCCTTTAAATGGCTGTATCTATTGAACTGTAACACGATGTTGAAATACTCATAGAACATGTATTTCAACCGATTTATCTATACATATAGATTGTCTGTAATATACTACTAAGATGGCGCGCCGACCCCAAAGTGGGTCTTTGGCCTCCGACACCAAAAGACGCCAGTCTCTACGGCTCTGTGCGAGTACACGCCAAGTCGCCTGCTGGAGATCTTGTAGATCCGCCTCTACAGCGTCAGACCAGCGGCAGCCCTGGATCTAGGATCCGGATCCGGGCAAATCGGGGCACTTCAGGGGGCGCAAAAATCATAATTAATATGATTAAAAATAAAATAACTTGCTCCATATAGCTCCTAGAATACGAAAGCTTGGTTGACTCACCGTTAACTTTTAAGAAAAAGGCGCCACATAGAAAATTATATTAAGTTATTTTAAGTGCTGGAGAGAGGGGCGTCACCGTCAAGTTTCTGCCTCGGTTCGAAAAAATCGTAGATCCGGGGCTGACCAGCGGTATCTTGGACGGCCCTACGGCGGTGGATGTCTTTATGTACTATATCAAAAAATATGTGTTTTTATTATTTACTAATAGACTAACGTCTGACTACTATAGTTATAGTCTTTACTATAAAGTATAACGACAATTACTAAAAAGCGACGCAAGTGCGAGTGGAGCTCGCGCTAACGATTTTAAATTAATTATTTTTAAACGCCTACCATTTCAACTTGGCAATCGCTTGTGGAGTCATTCTAACTGATATAGACACATGGAAGACGGTTTTTGCCGAGTCTGGCTGGTGTCCGTTATCTTGTGTAGTTGTACGGAACTTCGGTGTGCGAGTTAAGATGCTTTGCCGGTTTTGTTTCCTATTGTATGAGCGAATGCGCGCTTGCTATTAAGAAAACTGTCTATTAATATTTCTTTATATTTATTAAGTAAACAAAACACCAATAAAAGTACGCTGGAAAATGTAACAAGTTTACTATTTTTCTAAGTGCACTGTAAATTAAAAAATGTGAAAATAGCATTCTATTGTTAGATGAAATAGTAAACTACATGAGAACGTTTATAAAGAAATTGATTAATATAACTAAGGTGATTAGAAAATACATATAAGTGATTACAATATGGTCTACTTTATTTACCTTAATACCACCATATTAAAAAAAAAACTTCTCTGATACGATACCACGTCAATACCTATACAAGAAGCTACTTAGTCTCGAGCACCGCCGTAAAGTAGCATGTCTGTCTATTTTCTACAGGATTCATTTCGGGGAATGTGCGCAAGAGCTTCACGACCTAATTCCACCCTCCCCATTTCACTACAGGACTAGCAGAAAGTCGGCGAATTACCACCCATTTCTCGTTGAAATGCCAAAAATCTGTACTCGGCGATATCGATCCACATTCCTGTTGCGTACTGCACAAGAATGGAATTCGTTGCCGCCATCTCTGTTTCCTGAGACCTACAATCTTGGAATTTTCAAGGCTAGAGTGAATAGATATTTTCTAGATCGACGAGCTCCATCCTCGGTCACACCGTCGCTTAACATCAGGCGAATTGGTGGTCAATCGTAGATCTATCTTCTATATAAAAAAAATAAAACATTGTTTTACAAAACTCAAAACTTTTTAATAATTAGGTCCCTACTTAAAGTGTTTACTTGTCTGTCTGTCTGTTAGCCTATTTTCTATCCAGAACAGAAATAGTATCCGATTTCCATGGTTCTTTCCTATCTGATTAGAATAATAGATGGTTTAATTTTTCTTGAAAATAAAAATATTATAATTTTCTTCATTTTGTAGTTAAAACGCAATCTGCGATGCGAAAAAAACAACTATCACATTGAGCTGTATGTACTTACGTATGAGAGCAGACAATACTCACAGCTACTTTGTTACATTTTTGTAACAAAGTAGCTGTGAGACAAATACAATAAATAAAACATTCAACTGCGGCGAGAGCACCGCACCTCACTCAGTGGCTTATTAGTGAAGTGAGTGCTTTCGACGTTTTTTTGTTCGTTGCAAGTATCAATCGTATCGTATAATCGTAGATAAAAGATGTAATTATTATTCCACCGCTGTAACGCTGTTTTGTTTACTTTACCAAAAAATGTGACAGCAATTTTGCTTCAGATAGCTCCTCTGGTACGTAAGTACATACAGCTCAATGCTTTATCATCGCCAAGGATTTCGCGTCATCACTCAAAAACGTCCGAACATAATGAGATCTAAAGCGGCAACCTTTAGACCACTTAGGTACTTGATCAAAATAATTTCGGTTTCCAAAATAACTCGAATCTGCAAAACAGATGTCTCTAAACTTCTCAATTTAAACATAGAAATTCTTTAAGTTCGTCATTGTTAGTAAGTAGGTACATAGCAGCCCATCCACTAACGCTCATTCCTGCCGGAATCTACAATCCTTACGGAATGAACGCCAGTGGGTTTGCAAGAGCGAGAAAGAATGACGGTATTATAACCCCGCGACCCCTCCCGTCGTGAAGGACGCGACGCGCTCTGTGATCAAGTTAGTGCCTGTTCATTTGTCCGGCGTGATTGAGCGCGCGTTTGTAATCATTTTGTTTGTGTCTGTCGTCTCGGAAGGAAAATGGATTCCCAACAAGAAATCGACGATAAAGCTGACATTAGAAATGTGCCCAAGCACATAATAAAAGAACTAATATGTACCTACAAATCTCACCCTGCCTTATGGCAAATTAAACTCAAAGCAATAGCAATCTGTTGCTTACGGGTGCACATGTTGTTGCAAAATGATTAAATCCATAAAGATAATTCAAAATGACGCGCATTCCTTTTAAATGATAACAATCTTCATAAAATGTTAGGATTATAACCATCCACAGACACGCAATCCCTCGGTATGACTGACAAGATGCAAACTGACAGGAATGTACCTAAACGTGTGTATGGTCACTAAAGGATTGTTTTTCCGCATGCGGTGGCGTGTGGTGATAAAGTCAGGGGAAAGACCGTAGGATTGAGGTTATTTAGTGGCTTCAACGGTTTTATTTTATCCCGTCGATTTTCTGTACAGTTTGCACGACGGGATAAGTCGGAAGAAATGAACGTTAGTGGATGGGCCGCTAATATACTCGTAATATTGAGCGCAATCTTGCACCAAAATGTCCATCTCTGGATTTGCAAGATTTTCTGCCTTACCGAAAAACGTTACCTAACTTTAAGCAATGCTTAACATATTTTGTCATCTTCTGGCTGACACTTAATGTCACTATTGCGGAAAGAAGACAGAGAACTTAAGATGTTGGTTAAAGTTAAGTACCTAACGTTTTTCGGTAAGGCCCTTTATATGGAAGATTATTGCAAGATCTCTCAAATCTTTGAATTATAATTAATTACTTATAAATATTTTTAAGAACAAAAGTACTGAACCGATTTTGATAAAATGTACACATATGGCATCACCTCTGAAGTACCAAACAAAAAAGATTCATCAAAATCAATTCATAATTGGTGAAGTTCTCGCTAATGCCTTTTTGGGTAACATGCTCTTGACTCATCACTGGAATAGCGATCAGAAAGATGTAGTTACTAGCTCATTGGCGACTTTGGATAAGTTTGAACCAGACGAAAGGATTATCCTAAAACTAAAAACTCGCAAAACCTCAAGACCTAACGACATGACTAACTTGCTCGTTAAGAATTTACCTCAGAAAGCCATCGTTTTGCTGACGAAACTATTCAATACCTGTTTGACGTTGTGTTACTTCCCTTCGATATGGAAAACGGCTAAAGTAATAGCTATTCTCAAAGCCGGTAAAGATACATCCTTATAGAAATGCTATGCAGGCGGTTCCCGACCACCACAGTTATGGCCAGCAGCCTTGAACCGGAACCAGTTGAGCTCGTAATTCGACTGAGACAGTACGTACGTCAGTACTTCAAAGTGGACGTGTAACAATTTAATAAGGCCATACTGTGCCATTTTAGAACGCAGAAATAGTAACACTACAAAAAATGAATAAGATGGAGGTATTTCATTTTACAGGTAAGTGTTTTTTTTAACGAAATAAAACAATTTCGTGATGATCACAAATTAATTCTATTGTTACAGTCAAAAGACAACTAAATCCTTATCGTAATAAAATATAATTTGCACTATTTGGGTTAGCGCTACTCAACTCAACATGAAGTTGCGTTAGGTGATTTTCGACTTTAATACTAAGAACTTAAGAACTTTATCAGTTAAAATTAATTTAGACGACATAGCGTGCAATGCAGACCTAGTTTGTGTCATGTTGATTTCCAATGAAATAAGTTATAAGAGATCTAATGCCAAAATGAAGTCTCACGTTTAGAATTTAAGGCGTATTTTCAAATGAGCTGTATTTGACTATTGTGCTTAGTAAACTGAACTATAAAATGCCAATGTGATAATAATTACATTTGTAGTGCAAAATACGATAGATATCTTACTTGTGTGAGTTTGCCGACAGTGGTTCTGGGTAATACTGTGTTAGTAAGCAATTTCTATTTACTTCTGTCTTCTGTGGATACATCGGACTTGATCAGATCCTACATCTTACCGTCCCATTAGCCTACTTCCTTATCTGGGTAAATTATTTGAGAAAATATTTTTTATTCGACTGTCTCACTTTTCCGAAAACAAATGAATCAATGAACTATTCGGTTTTAATTCAGGTCATTCCACAGTTCAGCAGCTGGCTAGAGTCGCTGAAGTTGTCACGCATAGCCTGAATCTAAAACAATCGACTGGGATACTCCTGCTTGATATCGAAAATGCATTTGCCACAGTCTGGCATGATGCCCTACTGACCCTACTCCACAAGTTGATTAACCTAAACATACCTTTAAAACTAGTAAAAATTATCAAATCTTACCTACTAAATCGCCCATTATGGGTTCATATAAATAATTCCTTGAATCGCGTAAAAAACATACAAAAAATACTTTCGAATCGAAAACCTCTTCCTTTTTGGAAGTCGGTTAAAAATGTTAACGATTCTCTTAATACTAATACCTAGGTACCTAGATAATTATCTTAATGCAAGTACCTATAGGAACATAAATAGGTACAATGTATATGCATATTTAGATAAGTAGGTAGGGTCAATGTGCCAGTTCGCCGTCCACAGCTAGATCTCGTCCATCGGACGGATCGTTCTTACAAATCGTTTAAAAATAGCAATACTGACAATCTTAAAACAAAAAAAATATATTTCTTTGCAAGACTGAAGACTGAACCACATATACACACAAGCACACAAAGCCTAATGTGTATGTGTAACTCGTAAAAAAAACAACAGTTGGCGGTTGGTATCGACCCAGTGTGGATACGTGAATATTACAAAACAAATAGTGGCACACCGCGACTTTCACAGTAAGTATTTTATTGATTTTTTAATATTTTGGGTTTTTTTACTGTTTGTAGACCTTGTTTATGATCTATAGAATATGGGAAACATCGTTTTTATTTTGAATGTCACTATTAAAGAAACAAAATTAAGTGGTCAAGAACTGAAATACCATTTTCTTAGAACATTTAGTTTTCGACCGCGTGGTTGGAGACTAGCTTGGCTCCGTCCAATAAGGTTGTTTTCGCTATTTAATATTGTGTGAAAATCAAGTAAATGAAATTTAGAAATTTGAACCTTACGTGCGGATACTATTTAATTATCAGTTTTCGTCCACTTTTTTTTTATTACGTAATAAAATACGCATTAGAAAATCATGCGGTCGGAAACTAAAAATGCTTAGGGGAACATGTCAGTTTACGACCGGTATTTGGTTTATAGCAGAAATTTCATGAAAATTTTAAATATACTAATATGAAATTGTTTTTGCTTTTCAGAAGGTAATAAATAAAGACAGAGTCAATGTTACAGAAGAATCAGTGTTACCCAGTGATACTATAAAAGTATTAATCTATGAATATAGTGTATATTAAGGTTATTAAGGAAAATAAGATCATATTTTTTTTAATATAACTATAATATAAAATAACTAATTACTGTAATAGATACACTCATAATTAAAGTAAAAATATAGTGTACATTAAGTAAAATACGATCTCATTTTCCTAAATTTTATAGTTTCAGTAAAAAAAATATGTTAAAGATTGAAGGTATTAGAGATGTTTCAATAATTACAGATGTTTAAAATGTAAGATAATAAATGATTATCACTGACTTTCTTTAAATGAACCTAAGTATATATTTTCTTATTGAATTCCAAAGTTTCCAAGTAAGTGGTCGAAAACTAGCTAATAGGTGGACAAGAACTGAATTTAGTGGACGAAAACTAGCAAAACAGCAATTTTGAGCATTTTATGAATTATAAAAAAAAAACAGTAAACTTACAACCACAAAAAATACATTTTATCAAAATAGAGTATATGACGAGTATATTGCAATAATTTCTTATACAAATTGCACAGTCTAAATATTTTATATTGTTTTCCGAACTTGACAACTCCACTAACTGGACGAGAACTAGCACATTGACCCTTCAAACGTATAAAGTAGATTGCTCAGACATAATAATGATCTGTAATTCTATCCTCAATCTACAGTACAATAACCTGCTCCAGTATGAATTAAGTGGAAAGACGAGGGAAAATATCTCGAGAATGTGAAGATTGATAGTAGTTTGATCCGGGATCGACATTTTGTAGAGACTGCTGTAGGTAATGATACGGACCACTGGACCATTTTAAAACGGCCCGAAAACTGCTTTGTCACTACCATTCTTCTAGTTTGCACGCAATGACCTTGACAGATACATGGGTAATTATTGTGTGGGGAAGCACCAGGTTCCCATGGGATTTCGATGCTTTCCATAGGGTAAACTATCTATGATTCGAAATACATTTGTTCAACTGTATTCGTTTAGAAACTCAGTCGAATTCGTTTTATAGAACTATCTGATTCCAGGTTTTATACTTGAGACGTGTTCCTGATTCCGTGCTCTGTGCTCGGCCACACAGGCGAGTTTATGGTCAAACGTAGATCCATTTCTTATAAAAACGTAGGTATACAATTCATGAATAGTACACTAGATAATAACATAAAACTAAAGACTTGATAATAGGGTCTTAGAAAAAAATGTGTGATAAAAAACAAATTGCCACACATGCCTATTTATAATTATAGGTATGGGACGATTTTCTGAGTAAAAACTTGTTTGAATTCTAAGACCAAGAATTTTTCGCTGCGTAAACCATAAAAAAGAAAACAATGTTAGAATGCGTAAGCGAGACAGGAGATTTCCATCTTCTGCCACAGAACATTGCTTCTGCCCTCGATAGGAAAAGATAGTAAATGTAATGTAGGTACCTACTCTTTCTCTTTTTCTTTTTCTTCACCCCTCTCGTTAGAGAGTGTAGGTAGGTATTATTTTCCTATTGGACTGCAAAAAGCAATGCAGGTAAAGAGCGATGTTCCAAAAGCCTGACAAAAACGTTATTAGCTATTTCACTTATTTTGCGTATATGAAAATAAATAACCTTCTTGGGCCACCATTTCTGAATAGAAAAAAGCAGTGGTTTCTTTTAGGCAAGTGTACTCCATTGTAGACTGCAAAATCGCTACATCAGGTGAATTAGCAGTCAAGGGCAGGGCAAGCATATCATCGAAAAAAAAAAAAACTGTATTATAAAAAAAAAATACCAGACTGCAGACAAGAGGTTTTCTACGATTTGGTACGCTTGATACGATGTTGAGTGTACGTTTTTTGTGAGAAAGTATGCGTAAAATCGCTGTAAAAGATTATAAACGGGCATTCTTTATAATTCTAGTAAAATCGCTTGTAGGTATATTACGAAAAGTTCGTTGGAGGTTACGAAAAACCGCATTTTTATTCTTGCGAAAGATGTATTGTTACTATTACAAAAAATATAACCTATGACCCTCAGGGAGTGAAGACGAATATAACGATACCTCGTACATCAAAATCAGTCAAGCCGTTTAGGCACACATATATACCTACGTACATACACTTAAAAAAACCATCCTTCTTACGCAGTCGGGTAAAAAGTACCTTCTCGCTTGGAAATCACGTATTCATAAAGAACACAAAAGTTATTTTGAACTATTTCCGATTGCTACCCATTGTCAGAGGTAGGTAGGTATACCGCAAGGCGTGAATTCGCAGCTTTTAGTACCTACTTTGTACCGTATAGGCCAGAAGTAGCTACTTCCACTTCAGAGAGATTTCGTAGAAGCTTCGCAGCTACAACTACAAAGCTACGCCCACTTTGTTTGGAAAATTCTGGAGCAAGTAAAGATTATCGTGAGGAATAAATATTTTGTAAGATTTTCTCGATAAGGAAAATATTGCCGTATTCATGTCGTGTTTCTTCGTACATAAGGAGGTATATACATGTAATTCATCTCCACTTACGTGCACGGGAGGTACCCCAAAAACATTTTTTTTTCAAAATTTTGTTCTACGTTTTTCTCTACATAGCTAATATGCATATCCATGCCAAATTACAGCTTTTTAGTTATTAGTACAAAAAAGCTGTAATTTGGCATGGATCATGGTTATCAAGCAAGGCTGCGGACAGACAGACGGACGGTTCCTTATTTAATAAATAACCGGAACCCTAAAAAACATACAGACGAATTGAGAACCGCCTCATTTTTAGAAATCGGTTAAATATATGTATTAAGTACTACGCAGTTTTACATTGTTTTATACAACACCGTTCACTTGGTTACACTGCAACATTAACTAGATACCTGCCGGCCTGCTGGTTACAACTGAACGAATCAAACGAACTTTTTTATGTGTTTATACGCAGCACTAAAAAGTTTGTTTAATGCAGTTATTTAAAGTTTTTATGCCTGTAACTATCGGTTGATTATACTGCAGAGTTTGTTTGCTTCAATTGTACATATTTTCGTAGTACCCAGCTACGAAACAGTATATAACTACTGTGAATTATTATAGAAAAGTTACCTATGTAACTTACCCTCAAAAAAAGGCTGAAAGTCTTTTTTATACATGTATACATAAAAGACTTTAAAATACAACACAGGTTTAAGACAGGTTATAAAAAAAATAGAGCATTAAGCCCACCTGTGAAATTTTACCAATGAATAAACGAGCACTGAGGCAACGAATTATTACACTGACATTAAACTGTACTTTACTACACCTTAGTTGGGAAAAGGTAGCCCCTACATGGTACACCAGATAATGATATATTTAGATCTATGATAAATAACAATAAGATAGCATAGTATAATTATCAAGAATATAGAAGTTATGATAATAGGGAATATGCATGATTTATTTTTATTTGGTCATAAAAAACCTAACCACAAATAGATCCATTCCACACAAACAAAATTAAAATACCTTCAAAAATAAGAGAGCAGCAAAAAAAATAATTTTGTGTTAGACAGAGAGCACATGATAGCGAATGATGACGTCACAGTTCATATTCGCCGTATAAACTCAATACAAACTGTTGTTTCGCAAGAGAGAGAGAGAGAGAATTCTTCCCCTAAAACTAATGTATATATCTCGGAAGTTTATTGACGCATTGAAATATTTTTTTAGTTCATTAATAGTTTCATTAGTATTACATTTTCGTATGATTAATCAAAACTATTATTCCTATGAAATAAAATTCATGCATATTCTCTATTACAACCACTTTTAAAACTTTCTTACATATCCACGTTCAGTTGAACTTTTACTGCCTGACCGAAAAATGTTACTTAACTTTAAGCAATGCTTAAAATATTTTGTCAACTTCTGGCTGACACATAATGACACTTGCGGAAAGAAGACAGATAACCTAAGACGTTAGTTAAGTAACGTTTTTCCGTAAGGCCCAATATGTATAAAGCACGCTTAGAAAGGTGCGTTCAAATCAAATGTCGCATCATTAATATATTATTCAGTAACGAAACGGGCTTGTTTCCTCAAAACATGAAACCAATAAAAATTACTGTGTTTAAGCGTTGTTTGAATGGTCATTTGATATTACTTATTTGTAAAGGCTTGTCTCTCTTGTTCAACTACAAAAAGTATCTATATATAAAAAAAAAGTCTAACTTACGATTTTTAGAGAAAGTATGCGTAAAATCGATGTAGAATATTTAAAATGGGCATTCTTTGGAATCATTCTAGTAAAATCACTTGTTTATTAGGAAAAAATCGTTGAAGGTTACGCATTTTTCATATTTGCGAGAGATGTACCTACATATTATTATTACAAAATGAATCTCTTGGCGATGGTTACATATTTTTGCCTTTTGGTGTGGAAACTTTAGATCCGTGGGGTCCAAGTGCGTGGCAGCTTTATAAGGAAATTTCTATGCGAATGATAGAAAGAACAAATGACCAAAGGTATGGCGCTTACCTCGGTCAGCGGATTAGCATTGTTATCCAACGAGGCAATGTCGCCAGCCTTTTGGGAACGTTGCCTTGGGACTGTGACCTTAGTTCTGTTTTTTATCTGTAATATGTATTTTATTGGCAAGGGCCTTTATTAACTACATCACAACAATATACAGACTCAACAAACTAAACTACTACACAAAAAGCATATCGATTATCCCAGACCGATAAAGGTCTAAAGATAATCCAAATGCTCAAACCCACTACCAGTTGGCAGCGTACCCAGCATGCTGCCCGCATTGCCACGTTTTATTTTATTTATATCTTTAGTTATTACAGTTTTATTACAAAAAATATAGCTTAAAGCACTCAGGGAGTGAAAACGAATCTAACGACACCTCGCACATTAAAAACAATGCTTTATTCGCTTTTTACGCTATAAGCGCTCATTTAGAAACATACATACCCACATACACTTGAAAAACATAACCCTCCTTCTTACGTAGTCGGTTAAAAAATATAGTATTGCTCCCCGCGGTTCTACTCCCGCAGTTTTGGTAATGCTATAGTAATGGTAATGGTATTACAAAAATAATAAAATAATAGTAAAAAAAAAAAACTAAAACAACCAATTTCAAATGCGCAATTTTATTTTACAAACAGTATATCCTTAAAAAAATCATAATAAAAATCAGATCAAATATAACTAACGGAGTTATGTAAGAAACAAAAAAAAAAACAGCGGATTTGTTAACCTCTTTCTTTTTGAAGTCGGTAAAAAGTGGAAAGTAACGCAGTCTCCGTCTGTTACCTTTTTACGTCAAAGTATCGTAATGAAATGGTAGTAATGATTCATAATAAATGGCATGTGGACGTGGTTTTACTGCCTATTTATGATGCCTATCATTACTAAAGCCGAACTTGTCGATAGTTTTCTTTTGTTTATTTCGAATAGATTGTAATATATACGAAAACATTGGAGCTTGATGACATGAAAATTGGCCAGGCTGTTTTCTATTCTTCCGTAGAGACAAGAATATCTTTATTTCCCCTGTTCCTACTTTATATTATAAATGGCGAAAACTATATTTAACCGACTTTAAAAAGGAGAGGGTTCTCAATTTGATTGTATTTTTTTGAATTCAGTATTAAGGGTGCGTTAGCCTATTCGTGACTACGGAGTCTGTCTGTCTGTCCGACTGTCCTTACAACACTTACGTCCTTAAGACACTTAAAACGCTGTATCTTTTGAACGGTAATAGATACAAGTCCCAAAATCTACAAATACTAAAAATTGGTCAAGAATGAGACAAGGTTGCGTAAAAAAATATTTTTTTCTGATAATATTAATTGAATTATCTGTGTGGCCAATCTGAAAAAAATACCTTTTTAAACAAAAACAAAAAACAATTCGGGTAACAACTAACGGAGTTATGCGGTAACAAAAAAAACCGGACAAGTGCGAGTCAGACTCGCCCATCGAGGGTTCCGTTCAAACTAGTAGATAAAAGGGGGAAATCATATATTTTTTATATTTTCCTTCATAAATCGAAAAATATATATCGTAAAAATATTTAAAACCCTGTTTTAGCTTATGCTAATGAAATTATTTAATATAACACGATACGGTTAAAGAAGTTTAAAATTTGTACCTTCATTCCTTGCTTTTTACACTATGTTTTTGTCATTAAATTTAAAATGTCCAGTTTTCGGATGTTTTCCTATATGTGTACTCTAACACAATGCTTCTTGCCAAATTTCATAGTTCTAGGTCAACGGGAAGTACCCCATAGGTTTTGATTCCCTTGTGAGTGTCGAAATGTGAATTTTTACGACATATTCGGCTGAAACTTTTTTTTTTCCGAAAACTGCGAAATTTTATTTTTCTTTATGCAGCAAGAAAATATGGATCTGCGAATATGGTTTTAATTTCAACTCGATACCTTCACGCGTTCCCGAGATAAAGGTCTTGACACCCGGACGGACGGACAGACGGAAAACAAAGTGATCCCATAAGGGTTACATTTTTGCCTTTTGAGGTACGAAACCCTAAAAATTAAAAAAATACAACCAAACTGAAAACCTTCTTTTTTGAAGTTGGTTAAAAAGAGGATTAAAATAATAACATAGTATATAGTACAATTGGGCCACAAAATCTGTGATTAAAATATTGATCCGTAGAAACGTATATAAATAATTATATTAATTTGTTTCATTACTTATAAACAACCAAAACATTCCTAAATAATGTACATAATCAACAATACGCCTCAAACTGGCTAGTTGTATACGGAATCATTCCCAGCTCCATCCTCGACCGGGGAAATGTGTCAATGTTCGTAGGAACCGCCATTAATCCCCACTTTGAATAATTTATCTGGTGACTTCGCCCGATTTGCGATTAGCTCTATGGGGCTTCTTTATTCCAAGATTAGTAGCTCTTTTTCGGTTTTGCTTTATTCGGCTTCTGGTTGTTGTTTCTTAAGCGAGAAATTGTGAATATTTTGGTTGAATTTTTGTGCTACGAGTATGACGCATCTGGGTAGATCGCAAGCAGTGGAAACTTTGCTCGCAATAATCCACAGTTCATCTTATTGTTTGACGGCCACAAGAAGTCCACAGCTGGACATAGGCCTCCCCCATGGATTTCTAAAAAGACAGGAAGCGGCTTGTATTTAGCGTCTTCCTGCTACTTGCTTGTATGAGGTCTTCTGTACATCTTGTGGCTACTTTTGTAATATATATAATCGATATAAGCTAAAAGTGTCACTGTAAATAAAATTAATGTACATGCAAAATAAATAAATTAATAATAAAAAATTAATAAATTGATGCATGTGTAATGTATCAATTCAAATGAAAGAGCGCACCAGTGAATTGATTAATTTACTTTCTTTTTACTTGAAACTTCCCATAAATTTAAAATATTGAAGGTTGGGAAATATGACAGTTCCTTAACATAACTAAAGAAAAAAAAACTACAAAATTGTTTAATGTTATTTTAATACTCGAAACCGCCTAAAAATCTTTAAGGTTTCATTGAAATAAATTTTAAATAAATAACACATTTTATTACTCATTGGTATTTTATTTACTACATCTCAGGCTGTAGCCAGCGAGCGCTGGGCGTTTGGCAGAAACTTTTTTTGATATTTACAACATTGTGTCGCGGCCTGCATTCCATTATAATATTTACGAGATGGTGTACTGGTATAATATATATTTTTGGCAAACGCAACCGGTGTTAAATACACTTTATTTTGTGATGTAAAAATTGGACGTAAAATTCCGAATCTTATCGTACTTCAGCAATGACCTTTTATTATATATTGGTGGCTGCAGATAAGAGTGTACCTATACATATGGAACTAAAATTAGTGACATTCTCGGCGCTGCGTCGGCGATCTTTAACATTTTGCAGTACTAGTTAAATTAACGCCTCGAATGAATGGGAATTAGTTCGTATGACACTTCAAATTTGTAAGCTGTCATTCGTATGAGTAAACTTGCTCATTGTATGACAGACCTATTTTACGGCGTATAAACATAGTATACTGTGGTATAAATCTCTATGCGACCCGTAGCTAAACCGTAGCCGTAGTGTAGCACGTAGCTCGCTGTAGAGATCCGTAGATGAGCTACGAAATTGTAATCTATAGTTCACAACATTTTAAATGGAACGTCAAGAAGAAATTCATGTAAATTATTTCTTATTTATTCATATATAATAAATTCCTATCTAATATAAATATATATATATATAATTTTTGTGTCAAGCTTTTATCAAAGCAACATGTACAACTTCAATTAACTCATCATCATCATCACAATTTCAGCCACGAGAAGTCTACTGCTGGACATAGACCTCCATGTATATGCAAAAAGACTTGATCGAAGCGGCTTGCAACCACCGTCTTCCTAGCACTAGTATGGGATCTTTGTGTAACTTTTGTAGAACTTTTACGAAAAGTATAACTGAATTTACAAAAAATACCGTAAAATACTCATTTAAAACATTTCACTGCGGATTTGCGCTTATTTTCTCGCGAGAACGTATATTCAAAATCATATCACACGTAATGCACTATGACTTACACTATGATAATAGCATTTTGTTTTTAATTTATTGTTGATACTTATAAATAGTTAGTAAATACTTACTAATAAATTAGTGTATTCTTTTTAAGACCTTCCAAATGAATTGTCGCGCACTGTACGCCTCAGGGAAACGCAAACTTTTGAAGAGTTGTAATAGTTTGATGTTGGAATGAATTTGACCCGAGGTGCAGTAGATATTCAGCCATAATAGCTGTACTGTAAGTACGAGTAGTTCCTCGTACAATTAGTAAAGGTTTACATTTACGTATATTTTGGCTACGTTATTACAAAACAGTAATAAACTATTTTTGATAAAGGTGGATATTAAAGTGCGTAGCTATCTCACGCATCACAATTTTTTTAAACATATAAAATCATTGGTTATTAGACAAGTGAGAGACGAATCTGTTTATTTAGATAGGATAAAAAAAAAAACAAATATCACTTATACTGACGACAGAGTAGTGATAAAAATATAATTCCCTACTCCTCAGCCAATATTTTCCAATTAAAATAAAGAAATTAGTTTCTTACTGTGCTAATATCCCTACTCAACGATTTTTAGGGTTCCGTACCTCAATAGGAAAAAACGGAACCCTTATAGGATCACTTTGTTGTCCGTCTGTCCGTCTGTCCGTCCGTCCGGGTGTCAAGACTTTTATCTTGGGAACGCGTGCGAGTTGAAATTAAAGCCATATACGCAGATCCATAGTATCTTGCTGCAGAAAGAAAAAGAAAATTTCTCAGTTTTCGTAAAAAAAGTTACAGCCGAATATGTCGTAAAAAACGCACATTTCGACACTCACAGAGGAATCAAAACCTATGGGTACTTCCCGTTGACCTAGAACTCTAAAATTTGGCAAAAAGCATTGTGTTAGAGTAAACATATAGGAAAAAATCCGAAAACTGGACATTTTTAATTTAATCACTAAAAAATAGTGTCTCTATGTAAGGCATGAGGGCCCAAATTTTAAAGTGAATTAACCGTATCATGTGGGGTATCATATGAAACAGCCTCATTAGCATAAGCTAAAACAGGTTTTTAACACATTCTTCGCCCCCTGCAGACCCTTCACTTGTCGTGAGTGCAAAATACTCTTAAACAAACTATACCTCTCGCGGAATTTTATGCTCGATTGAAAAACACATGCTCTAGATTTTACGTACTTAATTTAAACTTTTAACTTAAATAAATGCTATGACATAATATTGTTAGTCAGTGCTGACTGACCTAGTAAGCCTGAGTCTTTCTAGAAGGGTTAAGTATTTGCTATGACTACGTGCCACGTAAAAGTCAACGGTTGCGGTTATCATTGAAAAATTAACTTTAATCAGTCGAATTTTAAGTCTAATTTCTAGCAATAAGTTAATACTTGTTACGCGTAATACCTTAGTCTTCAATTTTAATCCAATTATTTGCCTGACATTACCATAACATCATCTCATCACCTAAGAGTAAATTAAATACAGTCGCAACATCACCAATGTAAGCTAGTTTATTATTAATTATTAATTTTGCTGTCCATACGGCTCAACCAAATAGTAATAAAAAAAAAAAAAAAGTAAATACTCAGTCTATATTCCGTGACTTAAACAAAAAAGTACTGGCCATTTTTAATGATATCCAAAAAATAAACGAATAAAATCGCTTACGAGTAATGTAAATAAATGATGTACATTCTGTTGGAGGGCCGCCAACGGATTCGGTTTACAAATCATAGGCCACGTATGATTTTATACTGTACAGGGGCCGTGTAAAGATAGGTAGGAATACATGACCGCATGCCGCAGAGAATGGAAGTTATGTGACATAGACATAGTGCTTCAGCTTCGACCATTCGAACACCGCGATACCGGCTGTGGGCTCAAGCTTTAACTTTACGAAAAATGTTCAGCGCACTTTTGTCAATGGACAAGGCAAAAAAATGCTACCCCTAAAACATTTCCGACATTACATGTTTCTTCTTTAAAACCGACTTAAAAAATGAGGAGGTTCTCAATTCGACTGTATATTTTTTATGTTCGTTACCGCATAACTCAGTCATTTATATACCGTCATTATTTTTTGTTTAATAAATAAATAATAATAAATATTTGTGGACATTTCACACAACACCATCCAGCCCAAACTAAGCAAAGCTTGTACTATGGAACTAGATGGCTGATAGAATACATATATACTTTTTTTTTGTAAATATATACATATGATACATAGAAACACCCAGACACAGAACAAACAAGGTTTGTTTGAAAGGACATTATAAGGACAGATTGGTCCCATAGAAATTTCATCAAAATTGTTCAGTAGTTTGGGTTTTAAACAAAATTGCTTAGAATAGAATAGAATAGAATAGAATGCTTTATTGGCCTTATAACTTATCAGCTATACTAGGCTTATTTCGAAGTCGGTTGTTTCAGTTTTTTAAATAATAATTATTGTGAAGTAAATGGCTAGGCTTGTGTCCTTGGTCTTTTTTATTATATATTTATTATTATTATTCGTTTTTTAAACATAAGATAGTCATTCATATCGCCAAACATTAACTACCGAATCGGATAATGTTATATAATATACATTAAGTAAGAATATATCAATTTTCTGTTAATGTATGGAAAAAAAATGCGCTACATACTGGCAACACGTACTGCACGTAAAATCTTCCTCTTGTTTTATAATACTCCACGTAAAGAAGAAAAGTAATTTCTGCTTATAAAATTAATCAAATTTCAATAGGTAATGTTTTTTATTATGACATCACCTACGAGTCATAAATTAATTAAGCTTCTGTTTATTTTCAGGCATTCGACGTTATAATAAAATTTGAAAAGATAATTTTCCAAATCGATTTATAAATGATGGAAATATGAGGACAAACCACAGACATAATTTTTTTTCGCTACATCTAAAGTATTTAGGAGAAACATAAAAATTAAACACATTCGAATTGATAACCTCCTCTTTTTATAGACATCTAGGTTTTCTCTTATCTTAACAAATGTGCGATATACCTACTGACAAAAGTTGGGTGTTCTGTGGTCCTCCCCCCAGTGGTTCTTTTCCCCTCTGGATATTCCAGCTAAGGTTGTCTCACAATAATGCAAATTGATGCAGATTTTTAAGGATCCGTAGACAAAGCTGTGGGGGCCTGTTACTAAGCCAACGATATCTTGTGTCTAACGTTTAAACGGTTGCATCTTTTAAACTGTATTATTATATAAGATAGATCTACGATTTACTACCAACTCACCTGATGTCAAGCAAACTAAGTATATGATATTGCTGTAGGTAGATAACATGTGTATAAATTCAGCGAAAAATGCAAAAAAAAAACAACGGGTTGCACTCCGGGAGTGCCGGCAGAAGTGAAAATTATTTTTTGAAAGACACTTGAAAACAAGTGAAGTTATAAAAAGACATACAGATCATAGATATATGAAGTTTATTTGGCTGTATAATAATTATCTCGGGTGTCAGTATTTACTTTGTGTGGTTGTACGGAAACTTCGGTATGCGAATGATACTCGCACTTGGCTAGTTTGAATAAATTAAAAAAATCTTTTATCTAGATGGTTGTACATAAATATGAATCCAGAGTCTCTTTGAAATATAGAAATGACTTAGCATGGTCGGTCAAGTAGAATCCAGAGCGAAATAGTATATTTCCCTAGCGACCTTTTACAAAGTCAACAAGCTGTAACTTGGGAAATAAATAAAGAGCAAGCAACGATTAATATTAAACATTTACGAATTTACTTTTATTGTGACTTTAAGTGATTTTTTTTTTGTTTTGTCTTGGTGAGAGTTTTTTGTATTGTTATTTGAGCTGGAACGAAGTGATGAAATTATGTTGCGTAAATATTACTATAATTTACGCAAGTAATTCCTAAACAGAACACGTAGAATTAATAGCCGGCAAGCGCATTGTAGGGAGACCAGCCATAAAGTGGATAAAAGACTTAGCTGGAAAACGCAAAATAATTTGACGAAGGATGCAAGTTGCTTCCAAGTCTTCCAACCGGTCTTTTTGTAAATCCTTGGGGGAGGCCTATGTCAAGCAGTGGGCTTCTTGTGGATGAGATGATGTTAATCTAATTCCAGTTTTCAACACGAAGTTCCTATTCATCTGAGAACAAAAAAACATATTTTTTATTAATGCTAACAGTAAGTGCTCATGAAGACAAAAAAGAGTCAAACGATTACAACTGAACTCGCTGGATCCTTTGCTATTTGGTAGTTCATTTTTCGATTATCTCTTCTGAATGTTTTCTAAGGTTTTCACGATGATTATTACTTGAACATTGAAGTTAAACAATTTTTAACGGATTTGTCGCGTATATTTTGCATAACTTTATGACCTGACGTTTCGAACACATTGCAGCGTTGTATAATATAGGCGATAAATCCGTTAATAAATAATTGTTTAATTTCAATGATATCTTATCTGAAGCTTGTCATCGCATGTATCGAATTAAAAAAGTATATGATACCTACTTTATTACTTAATTAGTTAAGCTCTATGGGGAATAGGCTCGTACAACTACAGTCAGTCAGCTCGTTTACTTACAGTATTTATTTTACAACTTTTGAGTAGTTAAGTAATAATATTTTGGGCAGTTGAATAAGAAGTACTAACTTTTGTCGTTTCTATCTATAGAAATCGACCGCAGATAAAGTAATTACTCGGGATTGTTTTAAATGTCACTAAAAACCGAGATTTGTCCAATTAAGGCGGTAATTTACGCCCACAGTTGGGCGCTAGACGGCCATTACCCGGGTAACATTTCACCCACTCATTAACTATGTCCCACACGTTAAACTAATCGGGCCGGTTATGCGTTTTGTTTCTAATAGAGTTGTACCGAAATGTGTTTCTGCCGGATCTTCTAAATTACATTCGGTTGATAAAATATTAGCGGATTTTCAAAATGATATTCGTTTTGATAGTTCATTTATAACAATGATGTTCTAGGCTTAATTTTCAGTTGTGTAGATATTGAAATGGTATTTTGCATCATCAGCCCTAGCACTAGAAGTAGATACCTACATCGTTTTTATTTAGTAGTTACACATACATACATATATACGTTATTATCAGTAATATATGTAGGCTACACAATAGAAAGACAACGTATCAACAAATGATAATTTGCCAGAAAAACATAAGACATTATTCGGCCGATTCGGTTACTTATAAGTTATAATAAATGAATACTCACGGAAGTTTTAGTACAGTAATTTACCTATGTACCTACTGCCCACGCTAGGCCTACTGCCTAATCATAGCGATTAAAAATCATACGAAAAAGGTTATACATATCATTTAAGCAAGAGCATGATCAGGATCAGGAGCAATCAGGATCATCGCATTCACAGCTTTCAATCGCAATCGCAGGCCTTGTTCGTTTTCTTCGTATTCGGGATTCAGTAATGTAAATTGCCGAGTCAACATTTTAATGCTTTCTTGTGTTAAATAATTTAACTAAAAATCTTACATAGATGAAAACTTACCTATGTGCCACAATAAAAAACATAATTTTATTGCTAAGCTTCTGCTGTTTTCAAAACTCTGAGAGTCCGTCCAATATGTGATTGTTGCAACTCTATTTTCCGCAGTTACCTTGAGAACCAAACGCGTGGCGTTGTGCGTTTCGTTTCTCGGCTGGAGAGAAACGACCTCGGTCATTTATTTGTTCCGCCGAGGTAATGACGCTTTCCTTTAATGTTTAAAACCATTGTTTGGGTTCGTTAAGGTGTGTCCAGACATGGCGAGGCATGTGCTCTAAAGTGACTCGTCAGACATGCCGCGCTGCTGCCTGCTTATTATTTAGAATTTAGTTCTTTACTTATAAAGCCTTGTACATCTTACGTACTATATACCCAATAAATATTTCTACAATTTTTTTGTTGAATTAACGTCACTATCGTTTTAAATAAGCCACTGGCAAAAATCCAAGTTCTGCAATTTTTCAATTTCTAAATTAACTATTAGATAAAAAAATAATTGTAATATTATGTATTAGTATAAGTTTAAAAGGCATAGATTCCGGAATCTGCGGTCCAATTGAAAAAAAAACATTCAGAAACGAGTGAGTTAAAGAATTATTATTTTTTAAAACAATTTTTGTAATTAACCAAATAAACTAATAATGTAAAAACTTAAGTTAAAAATGTTAAAGCTAAGCACATGTAAGCAAGGCTTAAGCAGGAGAGAAGGATAAGATTATTATTTTTTATTCGAAAATAGGCTTGCGCTTGACCGTCAAGTCACCTGGTGTTAAGCGACAGTTACGGTCTACGATGGAGCGCGCTTGCCTAGAAGAAACCTATTCACTCGCGATTTGAAGACACCTAGATTATATCCAGTCGGAAAGACCCATTTAGGAAGCGCAACGTAACGTAAGATACGTGCCGACTACCGACAAGCGTTAGTTAGTGTTAACAACATAAAGCTGCACTCTTAGCCTCTCTGCGTCCCTGGTATTAGCACCTTTCCAGGAACGTTCTAATAGTAGCTTTCTAGTCATATTAACGTAATAATTAACTATAGTACATACTAAGTGTAAGCGGAGCGTAGGAAGACCAGTCACGAGATGGAAATAATGACCTCATACAAGTGGCGGGAGACGCTGGATGCAAGCCGCTTTCAATCGGTCGTTTATGTCCAGGTAACGGTAATCTAGGTAACGGTCTATGTCCAGCAGTAGACTTCTTCTGGCTGAGATGATGATGATGATGAAAGTACCTACTTAATACTCAAGTATGTTAATTTATATGGCTAATATAATGAAGCGTTTTTTTAGAATAAGTGTTTATCTCAATTGGTTATTCAATGGCACTGTAATTCTAAAAATAGTGTCAAATTCAATGTTTTAAGTACTGTGCTGGTAAATGGGGGCGACACTATCGGGGTTTTATTTACTTATAAGACAGACAGACTCAAATACATAGATACGTAAGTACGTCAAAGTTATAACACTCTTTTTGGGTCGGGGGTTATATTTCACTAAACTTGGCCAAGTTTATTAATATTTTACATTAATTCCTTATTCAGTTTTTAATTGACCATTGCCTTTATTATCAGTCCAATTTTGTTACCTGTGATTGGCTATAGGCCTCTGACATGACATGGCATAGGCGCATAAACAAGCTAATAAATTAAATGTATTTATATCACTTCCCCTTTCATTGTCATATAATATGAATATATGTACTAATTTGAGGTACCTACATACACTTTTTACCCGACTACGGCGAAGCAAAAGGGAGGGTCATGTTTTTGACCGGTATGTGTGTATGTATGTTTGTTCATCTGTTCCCTCATAACTTCTAAACTACTTATCATGATTTGAAAAGTGAGGTGTCATTGAAACTGCCTTATTTTTCCGCTAGTTATAGGAGTACATTAAATTGAATATGGCGCCCTCTAGGGAGCAAAATTTTGCCGGATTTATTACGGTAGTTTACGAGCCGGGTATACCTACTAGAAAATATCCAAGTGACATCCAGATATATCTAATGGAATAGCGGCAGCTGGATAGGCACGAATATTACTTATCTACAACTCTAGTCCGAAGCTAAAGGTCAGCGTACGTAGTTATTACTAGATGATAATTATTTACTTGGTAGCAATACTGTGCTCATTTGTTTTGATATCCGACGCAATGTTATTTTGTTTCAGATCCAGCTAATTAATACTTGATCTTAATAAGCACATAACGGTTGTTATAGGTAACTATATACCTGTCCGGGATAGATAAATAATATACAGATATTTATCCTTGATAGGCACATAGTTACTCATAACAATCGGTTACATATCCGATAGCGTTGATTATTATTAATAGATAGCTAAATTATTGTACACCAAATGAACAAATACAAAGATAATGGAACATCTTATAAAAACTAGTAACATCAGCCGGCCTTATCGCTAAAAACGATCTCTTCGAGGCAACCATAGTATCAATCAATAGATAAAACAAGTAAAGCGGGTGTGCAATAGCAGAGACAATATATAAATAACATAATTAATAATTTGGGAGATTATTTACCTACTTTATACTCGTATAAGTTGTAAGATATTAATGAAAACAGAATTTCGATCAGTACGAATATCGAGGTGCGTATACTAGTGAATCGTTCCTGATAGACGATAGTAGTTCTAGATCGGTCAACGGTAATGTCAAATTTATTTTTTGAGTAATTGGTAATAAACTGGTTCTTGATAATTTTAACACTGGTTGAAAATTGCGCTAGGAAACTTATCCCGTATTCTTGACTCGATTTGGTCGAAATTTCTTCTCGGTGACGTTTTCGGCATTAATATCACAGTCTGAGTCTGTTTCTTCTTCTGTTTGTTGTATTTTTACGACTAAACGGCTGAATGAATCATGAAATTTGGCACAAATAACAAACAAACAACAAATACACAACACACAACAAACAAACAACTTTTTGGACAAAGAAGATTTTTTTTAGACAAATTAAAAAATATCGGTGAAAGACAGGCTACATTTCATCATTATCGTTAACGTTTTTCATCACCGCGTCTGTGAAACGACCGTACACAGTTAATAGCTACATTAAAAACAAACACAGTACACACACTCACGAAAAGCATTACCCTCCTTTTGTAGCAAGCGGGTAAAAAAGTTTTATCAAATGTACTTTTCACAGCTATTTATCTATTGAATATTACGTTGGCCTAGATAAATTTGAATAAGCTTCTTGTTACTCATCGAGAGAAAACGGTGTCTAACTCCGAAGTAACTGTAAGCTGAAAAGCTTTCCAAAATGTACAAAAATGCTTTCTGTATTTCCCGTAAGTAATTAAACAATAATTTATTATCAGTTGTTTACAATAATTACAGGTTGACATTTTTACCCTTTTATATTTATAGTTTACCGACGTTCGATTGTACAAATACATACCTGTATATAGATCCAATCACGACCTAATTATAGGTATTGTAGAAACCATACTGATCGCGTGCCTTATTTAAATGTATTCGTACCTACAGGTGTGTTTGTGTATTATGCGACATGGCGCACAGCACACCACGTGATATAAATGATATTGTTTCTTAGAAACACGAGCTAACTAGCCATTCTATCTACCTACTACTTAACCTAGTCTTGAAAATGATACCTTCACAGGAGTTAAAGTCTAACACACGTTCGAGGTTTCAGGCTGCTATTTCAATTATCACTCGTTCGCCATTCGCTGATACGATTTATCGACAATTGTGACAAATCGCTAGTCTTTTACACAGTAATAACAATTAGTCAAAATAGTCGCTAAATGATATTAGCGAGTGGCGAACGAGTGATAGTTCAAATAGTCTTGAGGCCCGGATCTGTATGGAACACGGAGTCGGAGTCTCTCTACGAGATCGAATCAGAAATGATATACATAAACGTAACATAGCAGAGATACGTAAACGTACAGGAGTCATCGATATAGCACAGCGGATTAGCAAGTTGCAGTAACTTTTTGGTCACTTTAAAGCACCTGGCAAAAATTACTGCCGACGCAAAGTGTCTGGAAGTATTTGTAATGATATTGTGTAAAACACACATAAAAATCAGTAGTCAGAATGTAAGGTATAATCTCACTAATCCGGCACTTTAAAAGACTGATACGTCCAATAATCAACAATTAATCAATATCGGTCTTTTTGGAAATCCATGGGGAGGCCTATGTCCAGCAGTGGACTTCTTATGGCTGATATGATGATGATGATGAATCAATATCTAGCCCTATTTTCTTTCTTCTTTCGGATGTCTCTTGGCATTCGAGTGTAGGAAGTATTTTTCTACCAATGTTTATGAAATTTGTTGTCATCTAGTTGTATAAATAAATATAAGTTTAGAATACTCAAAAATCCTCGACAAAAAAAATATGGGTGAACCGATTTTGATGAAACATAGCAAAGAAAACTCTTGATAAAATCCTCTTCCAAACTAGATCAAAATCGGTCCATTCGTTTTAGAGCTACGATGCCACAGACAGATATACAGTCACATGTCAAACTTATAACATTCCTGTTTTTGGGTCGGGAATCAAAAAAGGAACTTGCCGCTCGTTAAAAATTATAAATTGTTCATTACCCCATAATATCCGCACTCATTTCTAGTGAAAACGGTACCAATCTCATTAACCGTGGGGCGGGAGGGGCAGGACGGGCGGCGTGTGAGCGGATCAAAGGGATGCTCAGGAGAAGTCGGCTCTCGTAGTCGAGTGGTCGTCACCGCCCCGGCGCTTTCACTCTCCTTTGCAAAATCTTCGAGTTGAAACGGGTGCCTTTTCAAGATAATATCCAATTCATTCGAGAAATTGGTACCCATTCAAATGAGAGCTAGTGAGGGTAGGATAACTGACTTTGCAAGATTTGATCTGTTTACTAAATAACTGGGGAGATAAAACTATTAACGCGTGTTTAAAAAAAACGCGTTAATATTAAAAGTATTATTAGTTTCGCGTGTGAGATTGAATGTGGCATTGTAGTTGTAGCTCATAAACCTATGAACTGATTTTAACTTTTGTTTGAAAGGTGACTTGATCGATAATGTAATTTTAGCTGCCGCAAAAAATATGTTCAGCCGTTTTCTTGTCCTAGGTTATTTTATATATATTTTTTCAAATTGTTATGTTTATAATAATAATCCATGGACAAAATCCTAAGAAACTGGTCCGCAGATCAGATACGAGTATGTTAAAAGTTATAAAAATGATAAAAGTTCAATTCACCTTCGATACTAAATCTGTTATATCTTTATATTGCAATGTTATCCATTTTACGTATGTTCCTAAGTAAAATTTGGAAAAAGCCAACGAATAGGGAGAAATTTAATGTATTTTTTGGTATTGTTTAGTAATAAATGACATATTCTAAAATTGATTATATATTTTGCATTCACAAAAAGTTGAGTTCATGTCTCGAAGATAAAACTATTTTCTCTAGGTGAGATAGAATCCCTTGCTACACTCCATTCTAAGTTAATCCTAATTAACCTAACCCTAGAATCTTTCGTTACGTTCGAGATTCAATAGAACGCCCGTATTGTGAAACATTAGTGTTAACTATC
The DNA here is from genome assembly GCA_947563715.1 of Lycia hirtaria. NCBI lineage: Eukaryota > Metazoa > Arthropoda > Insecta > Lepidoptera > Geometridae > Lycia > Lycia hirtaria. Next base: position 4,349,717 of record OX387379.1, read on the forward strand.
CCTTTTATGCATAATGTACTACTACATTATGAAAAAGATACATTTTAATTCGATATTTATGACCTGACGTTTCGAAAACTGCAGCGTCCATGGTCATAGGTAAGACTAGATGATAGTTGTCTTTTTACCCGACTGCGTAAAAAGGAGGGTTATGTTTTTCGACTGTATGTGTATAAGTATGTATGTATGTATATATGTAGTTTTTCTTTTAATGTAAATACTTGTTTGTTATGAAAATAGTAACCAACTATTTTTATGCAAAATGTTCCCTATGCACTCAGAAGTCTCTCACGGTTTCAACAGGTATCTTATAAATGACGTAGTTATGCGGTAACAATCATTTAAAAAAAACATACGAACTGAAAACCTCCTCCTTTTTGAAGTCGGTTAAATAGGCGTGTGCAAAACGTGTTTTTTTTAATGTCAGAAATCCACGTTAGTTTTCATAAGTACGTCTAAATATTACTTTGCTTATTCTAGAGAAAAAATATAGTACTTATGTACTAAGCACACGGTAAAGCTTTCAAGCGTAAACGTCCAGGGAAAACGTTGCCTGTGATAAAGATAAGAAAATTTAATTTGAAAAAAGTGCCCCCAGTCAATTTCGTTAAAATCTTCTTATGGCCGTTAAATAGGGCGGTGTGCGTGACGGCGTAGAGGGTTGCTCAACACGGGGGATGATTAATTAGCCAAATACGAGTTATTTCAATTCAAATTTTTACTTGACTGCGTAAGAAGGAGGGTTATTACAAAAAATACATTCGTATCATTTCCAATATTAAATTACCTGACATAAGTACCTATACCTAATTTCCACCGGCCACTTTTCATCAAATTAAAAATCTTAACAATTACATGTGTATACATCCTAGAAAACTGTAAATTTATAAATAAACATCCTCAGCTTTGTACAAAACTAGATCATAAAAGAGAATATCGATTAAGATCACAATACAAACATAACCTAATATTACCAACGTCCAAATTAATAATGCATAGCTCTGGCCCTCATGCTATGGCCATAAAAATATATAATAAGTTGCCACAACAATTACAAGAAATTGAAAATGAACAGGAGTTTGCCCAAACCCTCAAAGCTATATTAATTAATAAGTGTTTATATACCTTGATACCTTAGACGAGTTTTTAATGATAAAAAAAATATCGAATAAACTGTTCCGATCCGTACCAGTTGCTACACCCTACCAGGGTCATTGTATTACTAAAAACAAACATGTACTGTAACATCTCCATGTAACCTATAATGAATGCAATAAACTATTGACTATTATGTTTTTCGAGTGTATGTATGTATGTTTGTGGGTATGTATGTATATGACAGCCTACAGCCTAAGCGGCTTGACCGATTTTGATGTGCGAGGTGTCGTTATATTTGTCTTCATTTCCTGAGTGTCGGCTATATTTTTTGGAATAATATATCTCTCGCAAAAATTAAAAAGATGCGTTTATTTACTGCAAAAGCGGTGTTTGCAATCTAACATACGACTTCATTACGCTTAGTACGCCGTGGAGTATACGGTTTTTGTGAGGAAGTATGCATAAAATCGCTGTAAAAGATTATAAATGCGTATTCTTTAAAATAATTTTAGCAAAATGACTTATGCATCACGAAAAGATTGATGGAGGTTAAGAAAAAACGCATTTTTTTTTCTTTTAGGATTATGGGATGGTTATTTATTTTTATTCTATCTATACAAAATAGATCTACGTTTGACCACCATCTCGATTGACAAGTGAGAGTGTGGCAGGCCATGAGGAAAAATAATTCATATTTACGCCAAATTTCGTAACAAAAGGTAAGTCTAATGATTTCTAAGTTTTTCGCTATTGTTTGGTACTCATTGAAATTAAACAATCCGATTTATCGAGTATATTTTACATAATTTTGTGACTTGATGTTTCAAGCACTTTGCAGCGTCCGTGGTCACAGATGAGACTGGATGTTACTTTTGCTTTCATATTATTAGTTCGAATACTGTCGCTTAACACCAGGTGAGTTGACGGTCAAGCGCAAGCCTATTTTCGAAAAATAAAAAAATAAATAAAAATAAAGTTAGAATTTATTAATTTCCACTTAATAATAAAAGTACAATCTATTAGTCCCCATTTACTTGCAATAGTCATAAAATCTTTCCCAACAGAGATTGAATGTTGTGTAAACGGTATAAGGGCCGCAGACGGGCTGCCCCATCGTCTGTTCGCAACTTTTTTTATAGACTGTCTGATTTTGCTTCCCAGAGACTCATAAAATGAGATTGGATCAATCGCCGACGGTTTATTGACTTATTAAATCGATCTTTTACTCTAACTTTGCTTCGATACGCGCACTAAATTTTGTCTCCATAGACTGTCACTATAAAAGTTTTCATTTTGTTAGATATGTCCTACGAATTTATTTGCAATTTTGTAGAGTAAATAGGATCCCGTGCTCGACGTTATGATGCTCATTTTTAGGGTTCCGTACCCAAAGGGTAAAAACGGGACCCTATTACTGAGACTCCGCTGTCTGTCCGTCCGTCCGTCCGTCTGTCACCAGGCTGTATCTCATAAACCGTGATAGTTAGACAGTTGTAATTTTCACAGATGATGTATTTATTTCTGTTGCCGCTATAACAACAAATACTTAAAAATAGAATAAAATAAATATTTAATTATTTATTAATAAAATAATAATTTATTAATATTTAAAATTAATATTTATTTATTTCCCATACAACAAACGTGTTTTTTTGCCGTTTTTATAGATAATGGTACGGAACCCTTCGTGCGCAAGTCCGACTCACACTTGGCCGGTTTCATTTGGGCTTTACTATCTATTGTTTCAACAGCCGAAAATGTTAAGGTTACTCACCGAGAGGATTCGTCTGTAATGTAACAGTTCAGATTCGAGCATTACATAGTCTTGTAAAAATAAATCCGTCCAACATTTGTTTGAGAAACGCAACAAATGTAGGATCATTTGTTGCGTTTCTCAAACAAATGTTGGAACCACTCGAATTCTTATTCTATCAATAGAGAATTTGACAGCTAGGATTAATTTAATTTGTAAAAAAAAACTGCATTGTTTGCACTTGCAATCAATGTCACGGGTTATTTTTATCGATTGTGAACTGTGTAATACATACGAGCGATTCAAAAATAGCACTCATTCTTCAAACTAAAGTCAAGATAGATCTACGATTAACCACCAACTCGGAGCTCGTTGATCTAGAAGATATCTAATTTTTTTTCGAGCGATTCAAAAATCGAGCTGGATCAATAAAGTGTGCAACCTCTAATATTACAATTTGTAGCACCCGTGATATAGTTCCCGTCACGTAAAAATAACGCTGGTTTGTTAGCGTTTAGGAACAAACCAGCGTTCTTTTTACGTGACGGGAACTATACAATATACACGCTCTGATTTATAATGCTATATGTCCTGCTTTCTCTTAATGTATGCATTTTTAGATTGTCCTGTTTTCATAATGTCTGCATTTCTAAAATGTCTGAATTTTTACAATAATTTTAGAGATAAATTGATTCGGCTGCAGGTCAAAGGTCAAAAAAGGTCGTCAGTAAAGTAGTAGTGTAAGGTACCTAATGTTCAAATTGAATCTGTGTTTAGAAACAAGAGTAGGTACGGTTGCGCCGCTATCTCGCTCGCACGCTACACCTTTTTAAAACTGAATTCTAAAAAGGAGGAGGTTCTCAATTCAACTGTATGTTTGTGACGCAATTACTTCGCCAATTATGAACTGTTTTTGATGATTAATTATTTTTTTGTTTGGTAAGTCATAGGTTAATACCTCAGAGGTGGTTCCATAATTTTTTTATTATTATCGGTTCAGTACATTGATTTTTATAACTGAAGTAATGTCTTCCAAGTAAACAAATTGTGCATTTTGAAGTGGGTTGTTTCAGTTTTTAAACTATTAATGATAAAGTACATTACATAATTATTGAAATGACCTAATAAATATGCATTAATTTATTGCGATGAATCCTTCATTCAGATTCCTGTCATAAAAATAATAATGGTCGTTAAATGAGTTATTTCTGCTTATCCACATAAATCTGTTCGTCTGGAATACATGTCATAAGTTAAAGTTTGCGACGTCTCTGGGGCGCCACTCGTAGTTGAACCAGTTTCAGCCGGGGGCGTATTTATAATTTAATTCCCAAATGTCTATAAATACCATAACTTAATAGACACGTCAAATGATTTCTAATGTATAATAATCGTATAAATTTGTGTTGTGATAAGTCATCATCATCATCATCATCTCAGCCATAAGAAGTCCACTGCTGGACATAGACCTCCCCTATGGATTTCCAAAAAGACCGATTGGAAGCGGCTTGCATCCAGCGTCTTCCTGCCACTTGTATGAGGTCATCTGCCCATCTCGTGGCTGGTCTTCCTACGCTGCGCTTGCCGGTGCGTGGTCTCCACTCGAGAACCTTTCGGCCCCATCGGCCATCAGTTCTACGTGCTATGTGCCCTGCCCACTGCCACTTCAACTTCCTAATCCTCTGTGCTATATCGGTGACTTTCGTACGTCTACGTATCTCTTTATCCCTTATTCGATCTCGTAGAGTGACTCCGAGCATAGCCCTCTCCATAGCTCGTTGCGTAACCTTGAGCTTTCTTATAAGGCCCATAGTTAGGGACCACGTTGTGATAAGTAATATGTGAGTATATTATGAGTTAATACAAATTGATGTATCATTGAGATTTAAAATATTTTTGATACATGAGATGAAAATGATTTAATTCTAAAACAACCATATCAACAGCAATGAAATCAACATCTTTAAATATATTACGGGTTACTCACGTTTTTTTAAACCGACTTCCAATAAGAAGAAGGTTCAAAAAACGTGAGTAACATAATATAATTCGACTGTATGTTGATTTGTATGTTTGTTACGTGATTATTCCGCAAATAATGAATTGTTTTTGATGTTTTTTTTATGTTTGGTATATCCCATAATATTTAATCAAAATCGGTTCAACAACACGGTTTCATCGGTTTTTATAACAAAATAACTGAAAAAATGTCATCCAAGTAAACGAATTGTGTATTTTGAAGTCGGTTTTTTCAAACTATAATTATTAAGTTCAAATTTTTGACTACAATTACGTTAGCTTCCATAGTAAAATTGAAATCAAATTCCGATGAAAAGATTTTTTTATTGAAGCTAGTTAGAAACTTCTAAATCAAAAATTTTTGTTCGACTACTTCTGTGATGTTCTCATAAGATAACGATCAAACCACACCAGAGAATATCACACATACAAAAAATGTCGAATTGAGAACTTTCTTTTACCCGACTGCGTAAGAAGGAGGGTTATGATTTTCGAGCGTATGTACATATATATATGTATGAAGGTATGTATGTATGTATGTTTCTATATGACAGCCTACATCCTAAGAGGCTTGACCGATTTTGATGTGCGAGGTGCCATTAGATTCATCTTCGCTTCCAGAAAGTCCTAGGCTATATATTTTTGCAATAATAAATATACATCGCTTGCAAAAATAAAATAAAAACGTTTTTTCGTAACCTCCAACGAACTATTTCGTAAAAAACAAGTGATTTTACTAGAATTATTCTAAAGAATTCGCATTTATAATCTTTTACAGCGGTTTTATGCATACTATCTCACAAAAAACGTACACTCAACAGCGTATCAAGCGTAACGAAATCGTATGTCAAACTGCAAAAACTGCTTTTCTGCAGCCGGGTATTATGTTTTTCTTTTAATATACATACTTGTTTCCTTGTGAAGTCAGACAGAATATCGTCGATAAAATTAGAGCATAACAGACTCAAAAATTCATAAACGTACATAAATAATGAAAAAGTTGTTCCGCGTGTTTGCATAATTATTCGGTATCGGTTAGACCTAAAAGCAAGGTAAGATTTTAAAGCGAGCGATATCGCTTGGAGAATTTTAGCCGGTTGCTTGATCCGGCAATTTTTCCGTTATATCCGGCGACCGGTCGTGGCCGGCGGCGCATTATTAATTACCATCTGCCGAAACATTTAATATTTCACCTGAGTGCAGGATCAACCTCCACCTCTCTAAGCCTTAATCCCCTACTTAATTCCACATATTTCGTCGTTTTAAGGTTTATCCCTAATGAATAAATTAAAAAAATAAAATTGTATGTGATTCTAGTTTACGCGTTTGCGATAAAAAGGGCGCGGAAAAATTGGATTTGGAAAAGAAGTCGTATAATCGTAAGTCGTATAATCGTTTTGAAAGTGTGCATCAACTATATATTTTTATAATAAACTACAATAAGTTTACATGTGTTTAACCAGTGTTAATAAAGACAGAAAGTTTTGATAACTTTGATTGGTTACCAGTTATTACACGTGAATTGTTAGATGGAAATAGATATTTAGACATCTATTTCCATCTAACATTTCAGGTCTTCAGTAATAACTGGTAACCAATCAAAGTTTTGATAAGTTTTTGATGTTTTTTTTGTAAAAACAAGTAGGAAAAATCATTTGGTTATATACTTGTCGGAAAACGAGGTGAAGGTTCCGCATCAGAAATGGTGGTTATTCGTTGGGCGTGGGTATAGCGGGCTAGGAGATTGAAACTTCTCGAAAGCACTTTGATTTTAGATTGTATTTGCACACTTTAGATTTACAATGTTTAAATGTAGCTGAATATAATAACGAAGGACAAGGCGTTCCGCCAAGTAACGCTTGCCGACACTCGATATTCAAAAGTACTCTTTTCTGTCGATATTCAAAATGCGATGCGATGTGAGCTCTGAGTTCCCATCCAAACTTATTTTAAACCAGTTCCCTCTGCTCGGCTTGCGCTCGTGTGTGCCCGGGCCACCGGCGTTCCCCACTCGCGCCACAACCGAGCTCTTACGGAACGGACCGAAATTCAACGACTAATCGACCAATCAGAAGCAATCAACATACGTAACTGGCGTTACACCGGAGAAGGCGCCATTTCCTTTTCTAGTCCTTCAAAATTAAACTTTATGGCGTAAATAAGTAACAATATTGATAAACTTAAAACTATGCGCCGACACGGCCAGACTGACACTCGCACGTCCTCGGGCGCCCATCATGAACATCTGCAAGGAAAGAACAATGTTAATAATTGTTACCGCTCGTTCATTCCTGACATTCACCTAATCTTTGGACGTACCGTACTTCATTTGGAATAACTACTTGTTTAAAACCAGGCAATCGTTTAAATGACAAAGGTATAGGATCGACTCACAAAGACTGGACCGGATAAACAGCATCCTTTCGATGTCACGCATGACAACCGGAAAAACTGCATCCCTTCGATTCAGACTTACAACGCAATCCAACCGCAATCATTTAAAGGACAATGATTAAATAATTATAAAGGACAAAAATCAATATGAGGTACAGGATAACACACAGCGCAGTCCGGATTCAACATCCCTTCGACTCACTAAGACTGGACCGGATAAACAGCATCCTTTCGATGTCACGCATGACAACCGGAAAAACTGCATCCCTTCGACTCAGACTTACAACGCAATCCAACCACCTCACACTACTCAGTCCGTCATCGATAAATTAATAACGTTATTAAAAAAAGAAGTTAAATTACTAACGTTATTCAAAAAGAAGTAGGTAAAGATTACGGGACAATCTGAAACAAACACACTTAGCTGGATACCCTCAACTTTTACCTCACTTAGGATTTGAGACTCGCATACAATTTTAATTTGACCTAATTCCGAAAGTAATATCTTTTCATTGCACGCGATACCGGATTTTTTTCAAATTAAATCAGATTTAATCAAGGAGCACGCCGAACCGCCATCAAATAAAAATGGAACGATCTCACCCGATGATGTGGCTAGTGTATTCTTCGCAGACCCATAGTTACAGATGTGGACTTCTTTGACCAGCTTCTCCGGACTCGATGGGGCGAAGTGTCCCTGTTGTCCGCACCCGAAGCAGGTTATCCTCTCTATCTGTAGCGGAAAATTTTAAAATTAAATTAAAGAGCACGCTGAACCGCTATCAAATAAAAATGGAACGATATCACCCGATGATGTGGCCAGTGTATACTTCACAGACATCTGGTTACAGATGTGGACTTCTTTGACCAGCTTCTCCAGACACGATGGGGCGAAGTGTCCCTGTTTTCCGCACCCCAAGCAGGTTATCTTGCTGTTCACGCCTTTTTTAGATGTGGGTAGATGCACTGTTTGGCTTGACACGAAGTTTCTTGCGAATCCCACAGTTGAAACGGGTGCCTCTTCAATATCAGCGTTCTCGTCATCAGGATCGAACTTGATGAGCTTCATGGAGTTGTAATTGTTCACGATAGCCGATGAGTGAGCAACGGCCAGTAGCAGAGAAAGTAGTGCCTCCATCGCAGTGAAAATATCAAGTGCCACCTCCTGGTCTTGCTGATGACTCCGTGTCTCCTCCAGAGTCGGCCCTTCGCATCCCACTTCTGATGTCGGAAAACGAGGTGAAGGTTCCGCATCAGAAATGGTTGGTTATTTGTTGGGCGTGGGTATAGCGGGCTAGGAGATTGAAACTTCACGAAAGCACTTGGATTTTAGATTGTATTTGCACACTTTAGATTTACAATGTTTAAATGTAGCTGAATATAATAACGAAGGACAAGGCGTTCCGCCAAGTAACGCTTGCCGACACTCGATATTCAAAAGTACTCTTTTCTGTCGATATTCAAAATGCGATGCGATGTGAGCTCTGAGTTCCCATCCAAACTTATTTTAAACCAGTTCCCTCTGCTCGGCTTGCGCTCGTGTGTGCCCGGGCCACCGGCGTTCCCCACTCGCGCTACAACCGAGCTCTTACGGAACGGACCGAAATTCAACGACTAATCGACCAATCAGAAGCAATCAACATACGTAACTGGCGTTACACCGGAAAAGGCGCCATTTCCTTTTCTAGTCCTTCAAAATTAAACTTTATGGCGTAAATAAGTAACAATATTGATAAACTTAAAACTATGCGCCGACATACTTATATACACAGCCCTGATGCATATTGTATCAAAATAAAAATCTTTACCAGTTTACATTCACTTTTGTACTTTTTATAATAAATATAATCATGATATTATATTCATTATAAAAATAATATGATAATGATAATCATGATATTAAACACGTGTGAAACTGTGTTATATCAAGATTATCCAACCCCAACCCCCCTGAAATATCCCGGCCATTATCACAAATCCTTCAATCCTTCCGCCCGCGCCATACCCCCCCTCCCCCCTATGAGTGCTAATATTTTTCGTTGACAGTTTTGTTCAGATTTTAGATGATTTTAATAAATTAAAGTTTTTTAATGTTGATTGAAATAATGTAAATTTTACATACTTACAAAAAAAAAACACGCCTTTTTTCCCTTTGCTGGGTAAGCAAAGCATCAAAGACCATGATGGAAGGGAGAGGGTATTAGAAGGTTAGATGGGATTAAAGGGTAAGATGTTATATTGGTTGTCAATTTCAAATGTTTTTTTCTCGTTACGATTGATAAACGTCATTGAGTCAACTAAGTCCTAACCAGCCACAGATTATTACAGCCAGAATTATTAAAACAGACAATAGGTAGATAAGATTTTTATTGTGACAAAATCTTAAAAATATTACCATTTAAAATTTAACCAAACCAAGTTTTTGCCACAAGCGGCTCAAACTCAGCATGGTGCCAATTGTTGCCAACCGGCGCTGGTCTTCCGCTGGATTCGGCAGGTGACGTCACGCACTGCACAGTGCGCGTGCAAGCATATTGCAATACGACTTCTAGTTTTCGCATAATGCGTGGACAAAGATACATACATACAAACATACACTTATTAAATTTGGCACATGCGCTGAGAAGCCCATAAACCAACATAATTATGCAGTGGCGAATTTACACTTTTGCCGCCAGTAGGCTATTACATTTTTGCTGCCCCTACTGTTCTTGAAAATCGATACCCTAGTTCAAAATCATATTAATTACGTATAATACGGAAGCGCTCAACTAAATTATTGAGACTCGTTACTTTGTGTATACTACTTGTACGTGTACTTTTTATTTATGTAAGAAAAAAAGATTTTGGACAAAATTTGCCGCCGCCTAAAATCTGCCGCGCTAGGCTCCAGCCTACTCAGCCTATTGGTAAATCCGCCACTGAACATATGCGAAAATTGTGTAATTCTAACAATATTACACACATACATATCAAATTGATAATCTCCTTTTTTTGAAGTCGATAAAAAAGAAACCGAATACGCATCAGAATAGTTAACATAGCATCGATCTAACTGGAACGTTCTCGAATGCAATATCCGCTTTTAAACGAGTTTTTGGTTCAAAAAACTATTCGTTCTAGTTCAGGTAGGAGGGCATCGGACGAAATACGATGTGATGGGTTCCGTACCGACTACCGGGGCTCTTTTCAATAACATTGCTTTAACTTCAATTAAGAGAACCGTTGACTACGTTTTTTGCCCGCACATTTCGCAACTCTCATTAAACCAATAGTAAAACGTTTTCTATACCGTTATCCGATTTTGATAATTCTTTTTTAGGATTCCGTAAAAACTACGAGGAACCCTTATAATTTCGCCATGTCCGTCTGCCTGTCTGTCCGTATGTCACAGTCATTTTACTCAGAGGCTATCAGCCCTACATAAACGAAATTTGACATGTAGATGTGTTCTGTGAACCTACCAAATCTGTGGCTACCAAATGCCGTAGTAAAATTTTAATTTATCAAATTTATTATTTGTGTAGACTCTGTTCACAGAAATAATGTGGCATTGAGGGCACTGCTGTCCTTATTTCGTTATGTTGTTCAGTCCAGACCACAGAATATCATATAGGTTATCAATTCGGTATGTTTTTTGTTTTTTGTATGTTTGTTCACCGATTACTCAGCAAATTGGGCATTGATTTTAAAAAATATTTTTGTATTTGGTAGGTCATACTTCAGAGGTAGTCCCATATGATTTTCTCTATATGATTTTTATCGATGCAGTACTTTGGTTTTTATAACAAAATAATTGGTAATAAAAACATACAAGTGCTTGTAGAAAAGTAAAAAGCATGTCGCGTATGTGTTGTATTGCGTATTTTCAAGTCGGTTTTTCAGTTTTTTAAACTATAATAATTGTTAGTGATTCAAGATAGGTCCAACAATAAAAGTTATTCACAATAACTAGTAAAATGACCACTTATAGTATACCCATTCGTTGTTTATAACCCATATATATAATAGAGACATTACAAAACACATTCACGATTCAACGCCAAAGCTCGAAAAGCTTTGGAGTTCAATATAAACAAATTGATTGAACCGTAAAAAGGCATCTGATGATATTTAAGCGGCCTTATCGCTGAAGCCGAAGTTTTAACAGGTGTCGATCTCATCGGCGCTGAATAATTAAATGCTGTCCAAATCCAATCGGACACGATCCTTTTGACCTTCTTTAAGGTGCTTGCAAACGAGCAATATCGAGGGGCAATGTTTGGCTGCAAATGCAATGTAGTAACATTGTCTGCAATAACATCCAGACTAAACTAAAGTCATATAATATTTAAAGAAAGTTTATTCCACAAATGTAGTATAATTAAATAGCGATTCTTGTTACTACGCATTAAAGTGCAAGTCACTCTAGGACAGGCGCTAAATGCCTACTCTTAAGTTAATCAAATAACGTTAATTAATTGCATATCTATAACCCGAATTGTGAAATACCGAATATCATTTCCTCGAAAACGTTTTTTTTCTTCAAATAATAACAAATATATACATATATATATATATATATATATATATATATATTATCAAAATCCCGAAAGCTTATTTGACAATTCGTCTGATAACTGAAACTTTCTGTGTCTCTGAATGTGAAGTGAATCTTATGTGCATAATAAAAAAAAACTTAGCGAGCTTAAACTAATATAATTAATATATCTGATAACCGACCCGTAGTAAATAAGAAGGTTTCTGGATATAATATAAAAAACATACAGACCGAATTGATAGCCTCTTTCTTTTTGGATGTCGGTTAAAAACAGAAACCTGCCACCGTGGAAACCTACAACTTCAAGGGACCCGGTATAGGAGTCCAAATTTGAGCTTGGGTCACGCGTTTTCCTCTGTTCGATAATGTCATTGCATTCTAATTTTGGTTCTAAAATAGCCCATGCTAGAATAAGTGAGAGCCAAGTTCTTGATCACTAGGTGACAAATTGACAATATTGTAGCAATTATATTGCTGTTAAATATTGCCCGTTTACTAGCACCTTAACGGAGAGGAGACTAAGCTGTCCTATGAATATATTTATTGCTCACTAACTCGTAGACATCTATAAATTATTATAGACAGGTGTCACAGTCGAGTGAACTTAGTTTGAAGACAATTAGAGCTATACACGAGTTCAAAGTTACCTGCTGTGCAGAAGTTTAGACCACAAGATATTTAATGTTTAATCATTATCACTTCTTGTTAAAACTATATATGTATATACTTTTATATGATAGGCCTCATGGCTCAGTGGTAGTATGCCTGTCTTCTGAACTGCAGGTCGCGAGTTCGCTCCCCATTTGTCTGATAAGAATGAGTGTTTGTTCTGTGTCTGTGTGTTTTTATGTATCTTAAGTATGTATTTACAAAAAAAAAGTATATATAGACATAGACGTAGATTTATTCATGGAAGACACAACAGCAAACATTCATAATACAAGAAAAAATAATAGTAAATAAACTGTGTCCGCCACAAACCGGTTCCAGCTCAGCATACTGCAGGCTCCCACACGCCATCAGTATATGTATTCTATCAGCCATCTAGTTTCCATAGTACAAGCTCTGCTTAGTTTGGGCTAGATGGTGTTGTGTGATATGTCCACCAATATTTATTTATTTATTGTCGAGATTCCTTACGAATGCATTTATCCTAAGGACATCCTGTCTTCCTTACTAATATTATAAAAGCGAAAGTAACTCTGTCTGTTTGTTTGTTACCTTTTCGACGATTGCTAATCATAGCAATCCGTTCAGCCGTTTTGTCGCGAAATGTATTTTAGCAGTTTAGCATTTTGTGAAGATATAGTGTGGACCAGGAGATGGACATAGACTACATTTTATGATCATCATCATCACCGTTTTTCATCACTATACGGCTGCTAGTATTTTGATAAAATGTAATGTGTGAGTATTCCTCTTTATAAGCGATCTATTGTTATAGGTTCTTAACAGATATTCGTAAATATAATCTTTACCTACAGAACCTACAATAATAGAAACAAACAAAACCCTATTCGAGTGGGCTGCAGACCTTTATCATTTATGTTTTCATCCGAAAAATATCACAAAAGATTGTTAAATCTGCGTAAAAAATGTTATTTACGTCTTAATAGAATCGAACTGGCCACGAAGAAAATTTATTCAAAATGTAAGTCCACCTACGATAACTACCGCAGTTCTACGTAAAGCCCTTATCTAAACATTTTATTTATATAGGTACGTTTCGAGACAAAAAGCACGTTAGTAAAATAAAAGAAGTAACAACCCGACAAAGCAAAATAGGTGAACGTTAATTGCTAATGAAGTTTTACAAGTAGATACTTAGGTATCGGAAGGGGACTGTTTACTGCCTCATTGGTGTTTCTCTCGACGTGTGCTCGTAAATTTTTTACGTCACGATTGAATGGTCCACCCTTAACTAAAACAGGGCATAAACTTTCATGATTCCATTTTATGGAACCATTCGTGTTCATTTTATAAATGATGTGCCCTTCTATTGACGTTTTATCGTTTGTTTTATGCCGTTGTCTTATCAATTTTCACTCTTTTTCCTCTTCGACGTCATTATATCAAAAGCGATCATTGTTATTTTTGCTATATTCACGGGATTGTAAATGAATAAGATCGCGATTCGAATTCACATCGGCACGAATCTTTTCTTTCTCTAGAGTATTTTCTTTGTAAATGGATTGGCCATCGGATGAGACATTTTACCAGATGTCGGCCGGAAAAAGGTAGATATCACGTCTTCGGTTTATTACACGTCCGTTAGGTTGCTCTCCGTGACCCTGTGTTCCGATATACGTGTTCGATTGACAGGACGGGCCGCCGCCGCGCGCCGCGCCGCCTGGATACCTCATCATACGGAACCAGCATCCTAACCTTATTTATAAGCGTCATGGCTCAGTGGTAGTACGACTGTTTCCTGAGCTGTAGGTCGTGGGTTCGATCCCCACCCAGGGCAAACATTTGTGTGATGAGCATGGATGTTTGTTCTGTGTCTGGGTGTTTCTATGTCTTAAGTATGTATTTACGAAAAAAAGTATATATGTATTCTATCAACCATCTAGTTTCCACAGTACAAGCTTTGCTTAGTTTGGGCTAGATGGCGTTGTGTGAAATGTCCTCCAATATTTATTATTATTATTTATTAAAAACAATAGTAATTCTGTTTCTGCCTCTTTGCTTGTTTGATACCATTTCATGTCCTGATGGTTGAACGGATCATAATAAAATCTGATAAGTAGATAGTGTGTCTTACTATGTAAGACCCTATTTTTTTTTTTGATTTGCAACATTTAATGTGGCCTTATTGACTATCTTTTATGACACTGGGAATAGCCATCATGGCAATTGCCAGACGATAGACAGCCAATGTTAACTGCATCGAATTAACCAATCAAAACTGTTATTGAAGCCAACAAGATCATGTGCAGTGTCATACAAGTTACCCGATCAGACAACGAGTCAGATTGGCTGTTGATGTGGCGACGATTTCATAAAAAAAAAAACAGACAAATGTTAATTACTGACATAACACAGCGGATAAGAAAGTTGAAGTTGCAGTGGGCAGGGCCATAACACGTAGAACTGATAGCCGATGGGGCCGAAAAGTTCTCGGGTGGAGATCACCCACTGGCAAGTGCAAAGTACGAAGACCAGTCACAAGATGTCCTGTCTGTCTTTCACTATGAGGATGACTGAAAATGCTACATTAGCATTAAGTCCTTCTATTGTACAGCTTGTTACTTGTAATTGTGTGCAATAAAGTGTTAAATAAATAAGATGGACAGGCTATCTCATATATCGCGCGTCCATCAGGTCTTTTGGGGAATCCAATGGGACCTATGTCCAGAAGTGGTCTTCTTGTGGTTCAGATGATGATGATGAAATGATAATTATGAACTGAATGTACTATGCCCACATTTCAGAACTACTATGGTGTATACTGTAACTTTACCGTATACGTAATAGTCAGATCTCGCTGGGATAAAAACTTTTAATTTCAACATAATTGATTACAAATTTCCCATTATCAAATAATGAGGTGTTACTTCAATCTATGTACATACATATATATGAAGTTGCACTGCACCAGTTAATTCTATTTATTATAATGTAAAATTCAAACGTACAAAGATACCGTCACCTTAACCTAGTAATGCAACGAACAAGCAATCAGAATACATGTTTGCAACGTCAAACCGTATAAGAACGATGATTATCAAAGAAAAATATTGTTTCCAGTCTCAAATCTTAGTACCTACCTACCGTTAGGAAATAAAATAAAATTTGGAAACTGTACAAGTTTCTTTGTATAACGCTCCGCATATGTGTTGAAAAGTAAATCTGGAGCTTTTCATTTCCTTGGAAGTTGTGAGAGGCTGTCGTAGCTTGAGCATGAAAGCTGTTTTAAATATTGCGTCCCGATTTACGCCACTAAAGCCTGCTTCTACATACATTACCTAAAACGTGAATTACTTTAGGGAAATCATACTGAACTTTCTCTATTGGGATACTGGGATTTGGTGTGGTGTAATCTAATAGCCAGACTGCTTTAAAACTACTGGTATATTTTTAATTATAAATCAATGGCTCTATCAAAGTTATAAATTATGTATGTGGTGAATAAAGTATGAGGCTATGAGGTGGTGTTAATAAACTACTCGTCAAGAAGCTGCTTACTCTCTAGCACAGACTTAAAGTAGTATATACATATGTCTTTATTTATTTTGACGAGTGTTTGCAAGAGCTTCATGACTTTATTCCATCCTCTCCATTTCACTATAGGACTAGCAGTAAGTCCACACATTATCAATTTCTCATTGAAATGCCAAAAATCCTGACTCAACGATTTCGGTCCACGATCTTGATGCGTATCGAACAGGAATGGAATTCTTTGCCAATTCAGATTGTCGAGATCTATCTTCGGCCACACAATCGCGGGCATTTGTAGATCAACCAACACTTCTATGACCAGTAGACATCGTTACTTTTGCAAAATCACTTTTTGCAAAAAAGCCTGTGCTCGCGAAGTCTACTGTTCGAAATGATTGCTTAGAATTCTGTATCGAATGTTTTTGCCAAATATTATCAAAGTCGGCCGACAAATGACCTCGCAGCAAAGTTCTCTTTTCAACCGAGATTTCATAACTTTTCATGCTGACAAACTCTTGACCGATTTTGTTCATATTTAAAATTATTATTGGTACCATTTTTTTTTAGGTAATATCGGTTTTTGACGTGTAACCGTGATTTAATGTACATAATACGTGATTGGATCAGTAAGTGGCGCTGCAGCATACTTTCCCCTTTTTGGGAGATATATCCCACTTACCAAAAATTTCCGACGACGAAAAAATTCTATAAGATTGAGTAACCTGTATACCAAGTTTTGTCTAGATTGGTTAAAAAATACGACATGTATACGAGTACCAACAAACATCCGGACAGAAGAACGAAAATATTGCTAGTTGAAGCAGGGTCATTCGTTCGTTTCGCAAATCAAAGTAAACTAGCGATAATGATCTAGAAACCATCTACAAAAAATCATCCAAAAAACTACAATGCTACCATAAAACGACATTGTTACCATAAAACTTAAAATACAGAGATAATATAGTTATGTACAAAGATACAGTAATGGGTGCTTACCTGCACTAGGATAACCTGTATTAAATACTGTCAGGCCAGACTAGGGCCGCCATCACCTAAATTGCCGACGCCGGATAAACACGGCAAAAATCCCGGACATTAGGGCGAAATATGGTTTTTTCCCCGGACACCTCTGAAAAAATATTTTTTGCAACAAAAATAAAAACATCGTTAAACAATGCGGGTTATTATGAATGATTTTTTTACTAAGATTTATTTCAATTAATCGCTTATCTTTAAAAAATTGGGTTTCCCCTGACAACAAAAGAGTCCAGGGCTTCACCCATTTTACAAGAATATACAACCTGCCGCTGGCTAGACAAAAAGTAAAATATACGCTACGAATCTGTTAAATGTCATTTAATTACAATAAGTAATTACGAGTTCAATTAATTTGTTGTTATTATTACACAGAATTGAGCTAGAATACCTACAAAGCCACAATCATGCAAATAAAATGTAGTTGACAAGTTTACATGTTAAAAGAAAAACAAAATACCGAACTGCATCAGAGCGATTTTCGTACTGTAACTTAAGATTGCGTCACTGTTGAAGAATCAGTCAAGCCATCTAGGCTGTAGGAGGTAATATAGAAATATACATATTTACATACAAACATACATACACTTGAAAAACATAACCTTCCTTCTTGCGCAGTCGGGTAAAAAGTAATAGTGAATCACTACAACGTTGCAGGATGGCGTAGAGCACGCTTGCCTAGAGGAAACGTGAAACTATGGTACAACTATTTATTGAATAATTATAGTGCGATGAACAGAAAAATCGACTTCAAAACGCGCAATTTTGTTTTAAAATCCTAAGTAAAGTACTAAACCGATTTTGATGAAATTTCTATAGGATCAATCAATGCTTTCAAACAAAAAATAATTTTTCAAGGTCCCGTGGTCCCATATAAATTTTATCAAAATCGATGCAGTACTTTAGTTTTTCTAGCAAAATAACTGGTTTAATATCATCCAATTGTCTTTAGTAAAGTGAACAGTAAGTCGCATATGAACGCGTTGTATTGTGTATTTTGAAGTCATCTTTTCAGTTTTTTAAACTATAATCATTATATTTTGAAATGTACATAACTTATACCGTGTTTACATACGCTACATCATATCCTAAAAAAAATGTAAATGAAGGTGAAACCGTAGGATGCAGCAAGTTAAAACAATATAATATAATAAAATCGAATTGATGCTTACAAAAGGCAGGAACGGACGCTGTTCGTTGATGCGAAAACAAATTAATTGCTATCGGTTACGTTCCAGGATCGTAATTGCTTTGTTCTCGCGAGCCAATCGATCAAGTGAGAAAAATTAATTGAAATGCTTGACAAACCTATAGACGTCACCGGGCGACCCTCTATTCTTCTTTCGGATTTTTTTTCAAACTCAATCAATTGGGCGTCGTAATGAACAATGTAGCCGGAAAAGTAATTAAAAGAAAATTAATCATTTTCCGACGTAGCCCGTTTTCGGTCTATTGTGTAATTAAAAGTAGGTAGAAAGTCGTCTCGGGTCACACTTAGCAAAATGAGAAAGGATAAAATACTTGTACAATTTATTAATTAAACAATCATCTTGATTGATTACTTCTATCGTCTATACATATTTATATGTAGTAATAATAATAGTATATATTTAATCGATACAAAGGCACATCTTAGACCTCCCGCACACAGGACTACTCGGAAAGCGACTCGAGTTTGTTAAGTACATTCTTCACGTTGTACTTAAAGATGCGCTCAATGCGCCTAGCCATCTCTTTCGCGCACCACAACATTTTTAAGAATATAAAATCATTGAGTACGGATATTAGAAAAGTGAGAAATGATTCTATAATCCAATGATTTTATAATTATGTTTAAAAAAGTTGTGATGCGCGAGAGAGAGAGCTGCGCGAATTGAACTCCACCTTAAGTTGCCGCCATATAATTTCTTTGTATATTGTTTGGTTTGTAAATTTTGTTGCGTATGTTTATTTTTTGCACAAGGTGCGATGGGTCGAAATGATAAAATGCATGAAATACATCACAGTCGCGTATGCATATCAAATTTGTGTCACATTCGAATAGTCCCATGTGGTGAAGGCTTAAAAGATTAGGATCATCATTTTCTTTTCTACTGGACCCGCGCGATTAAAGCATTTGCCACTGTCAAGTATTGAAAAGATTCATGAAAAAAATAAGCAGCAACTTAACAAAATAAATAAAAACACAAACGGTATCAAATACTTGTAAACCTTTTAAATATTCAATCAAGCTCATCCAATAAAATCACATTAGTGACATATGCGTTCTAGAAAAGCAATTTAGTTAGTTTAGCAAACTGTTATCGACGCCGGGCGTCTCGCACCAGTTATGTACATACATAAACGATTGCTTACTTACGCAAATCACTCGTTGAATATGCAACACCTAGTTTAGAAGCTCAGTAAGCACATGCTTAGACTATTAAGATGCGGTATATCGGTTTAAAATCATTCAATCTTGCTCCCCGAGGCGTCCTGTTATATTACATAACATATAATATGGTTATATCAAGTTATGTCTGTGAGTATTGTTGATTACGGTGTGACAGATTCCTCAGTTATTAGAAAAATATTTGTTGGTGATTACCATTGCTGAATTATACAATACAAATACAAATACAAATTTTTATTACTTTAAGAAAGTACAATGTAATTACATTATATGTAGTAACTAAACATTAATAAACTAAGATCTAATCAAATTGTACAAACAGAGAAAGTTGAGCAATGAGTCCCAAACTAAGCTCGCGGCTTGTATCTTGGGGCTCTCGTGAGATGTTACCAGGGGCCTTGTTGTGTACAACAAACAAGGTTAACAACTGTGAGTTACATGATAAAAAAATATCTACAGAAGGTTGGACAATTTGTATTACTCAGTACTTTGTATGAGGAAAGGGAGAAGATGTATGCTACAGATGCTATATTGTACAAGAAGATAATCCATCCGTATCTATTCCTTATAGATGCTATGTATAAGAGCTTCAGTTTCATCGCGACTTAGACTAAGTATAAGTATAAGACTAAATTACTGACCTATCCTCTTTATTAAACCATATCTCATACCTTTAGACGAGCAATTCTTGTTTAAATATATATAATCTGAATCTCGGAAACGGCTCTAACATTTTTAATCAAATTTGGTTTGTGGGTAGATTAAGGGACGATGAATCGATCTTGCTAGGTTAAATTTTTTGTGAACCTGGGTTTGCTCGTATTTTCAGTCATAGAAAATCCGAGTGGAGCTCGCCGCCCAGGTACTTAACAGGTTCACGCCAGCATCGAGAGTATAAAGTGCCACCCAAGTCCGGTGGAATTTTGTAGCTAAATGTCTATCCTGCCTAGTCCACGTTTAATATGAGACATTCCCTCAGAGTCCAATAAAATACGACCCTTTAAAAATCAGTAGCCGGATAGCCCATATGCGGGCTGTGGACTCATGACGCTATTGGCCTACAACCCATATATGGGATGTGAAATGCGGTTGAAACTATAGTCGGATATTTCGGCTCAAAACAGACGTGAGTGACCCGTAGTTTTTATTTAAAAAGGATGTGGACTGTGAACCTGTTAAATTTATAAGTTGATCTGTAGGTTTAATTTATAATGCGCAGCAATTTTTGTCGATTGAACCTATGTTAAAAGAAAAACATAATACCTGATTGCAGAAAAGCAGTTTTTGCATTCTAATTTATTATTTCGTTACGTTTGATATGCTATTGAGTGTTTTTTGTAAGAAAGTATGCGTAAAATCGCAGTTAAAAAATATAAATACACATTCTCTAGAATATTCTAGTAAAATCTCTTGTTTATTACAAAAAAATTAGTTGCAGGTTACGAAAAATCGCATTTTTTTGTAGAGAGATGTACTGTTATTATTTAAAAAAAATATAGCCTATGACATACAGGGACTAAAAACGAATCTAACGACACCTCGCACGTCGAAATAAATAAAATCGGTCAAGTTGTTTAGGCTGTAGGCGATCATATAGAAACATACATACATACCCACATACATATGTACTTACATATACTCGAAGAATGATAGTAAAAAACTGAAAAAAATCAACTTCATAATACGCAATACATACGCGACTTGTTGTTCACTTTTCTACAGGCACTTGGATGATAAGTAAGTAATTACCTAAACCAAAAATTTTTTGAGGTCGGTATCAGGCCCTAAACTATCATCAACTGAGTCCTATACAGGCGCCGACCTCAAAAATAGTTGGTTTACGGTACTTACTCAGGTAAACGCCCAGTTTTTTTTCGTGTTATTTCTCCCTTTTCACTTAAAGTCTAGTAAAAATAAGATTTGTGACAACATAAAAGACAACTAAGTATATTGGTATTTAAACGAATGTACTGGTGTTTTGAAATACATTTGACACGATTTTATAATGATATTATAAAAGCTAATTCTGTTACCTTTACACGCTTAAACGGCCGAACCGATCGTTATGAAAATTTGTATAGAGATAGATTTGAACCTGGAGACGGACATAAGATACTTATCATTATCATAATCATCACCGTTTTTCATAACTACGCGAGTGAAACCGCGGAACGCAGCTAGTCTATAAATCGGGGATTATTGTTGATCTACGATTTTTAGTTATTTTCCTATCATAATTTCAAAGAATCCCCCCAGTTGCAAATACTGTGATCTGCTCCATACAAACGGATTTATTTTTACTAGACTATTGTCTTGTATTAATTAAATTGTTTCGAAGTCGTTTTTTTTTAAATTACTTTTATTATGTTTAAAAAATACATATTTTCACAAACATCAAGAAGAAGGAGTTTAACAAAAGTTAAATTTAATTTTTTTTGCAACTTTCAGATTGGTCCCAAAGAATTTTCATTAAAATCGGTTCAGTTCTGTAATATATGTATACAAATATAGGAATGTATTTCGAAGAGTTGTAATATAGAGTGTTCAAAATCAGCTGGCATATTTTTTTTTACTTTGGCAGGCTATATAACGTCTGAGAAGAAAGTAATTATGAAACTATAGTCTATTTTAAAAGACGCTAGTGCTAATAAAAAGTCCCACAACTTTTGGAATCTCTAACTTATTGAAGAGTTCGTAGCACGACCGTCGTCCGTCCCGCTCGCGCATATCTACATTTTTGAAGATATAAAATTACTGCAAGAACTTATAAAAAAAAATCGTCGTTTGTAAAACTAGAAAACAATATCACTAATATTCGACAAAAACAATTTGATCCAAGTTAATTTTTATACATAAAAATCATTTTTAGAATTTATTAACGCAAAAATGTAGGTATACGCGAGCGAGAAGGACGATGGTTGAACTACGGATACTTCTTTACTTTAGACGCGCTGAGTTGACTTTAATTAGTGGGTATTGAATGAGACTGCACCGTCACGCTCGGCTATGTAACTCCTCCGGATAAAGTCGGCTCGAGTCGACTATGCGAGCGACAGATATACATAGTTGTATTTCATATTATTAACTTCGCCTTGATGAAGTTTTCACTTCTGTCGTAATTTTTTATTTAAAAACAAGGCTAATATATCCTTACTCATTAAGTCCTTATTGATATTTAGCCTTACTGAGATTGTACTGTATACCTAAGCTGTTATAAGTGCAGTAACTTACTCATATAGGATCCGGAGGTTTCTTGGGCGGAGGGGGTAGAGGGGGGAGCCTTAACTGAAAATCCAATTAGTTGGATAAACATCCGATTAAACTACACACTTCCGATAAGCTGTATTTACCTATTGAATAGGGAATAAACCGATAAATTAAGTTTTAGCGTAAATTGTTTGCCTCGCTATTGTTGGGACAGTTTAGTTTGTGAATGCAGGTACGCTGTCATCTTATTAATATTGATTGTTAGATATACATAGAGTCTGATCAATTGGATAACTAATGCGGCATTAAGGATGCTTCTGTCCTTATTTTTTTTTTGTTTTTTTTTTTGCTTGATGTTGGCATCATGCTTGCACAATTTATAGTTCTCTATCCAAACCACAGAAAAAAGAAAGCAAACAGACTCTAATCACATTTAGGGTTGTTTTTAATCTTCTTTATACCTTGATCACAGAGAAACAGTCAGTTACTTTAGTTTTGTAAAAATAGTTAAGATTATCTGACTGTCAAAAGAGGGTAACATTTTTCTACCGTATATTAGCAGAAGTTTTTTTTTCATGAACTAGATCTACGGTTGACCACTAACCCGCCAGATAAAAGCGACGACGTGGCCAAAGATGAAGGTCATCGATCTAGAAGATATCTATTCACTATAATCTTGAAATTTCCAAGTTTTCAGGACTCAGAAAATCGGAAAGGTGCAAACCATTCTTGTGCAATACGCAGGGAGTTTCATTCTTGTGCAGTACGCATCAAGGTTATGGCGTTTCAATACGAAATGGGTGGATGAGTGTTACATAATTTACACGCACTTAAGATTTTGCTAGTTAAAATATTCAAATCAATTTTTCGATCAAATCATCACTTCCCCTAAAAGGGACTCGCATTACCGGCTAAAGAAAACTGCAATGATTAATAGCCATCATGAAATCGAACCAGCATCCTTATCAGACATCCGAGCTCATTCTTACGTGAACCTTGTTCCCATAACGCCCGCATGGAGCGTTAGACCCTCGTCAGGTTGTAGCAAGATGTAATTCAATCTAGGCCTCCCATCAATCTGTGAGTTCTCACGCATATATTTCTGTTGATTTGACAAATGAGAAGGGTGGCGATGAGATAGGAAACCATTCGATAAAATATAACCATCGGTTTCTAAGTCGCCGTTGCTACGTTTGCTTCTTCATTGACTTATTTTTTTATTCGAGTGCGCAAAAAGTATGGTCATGTTTTTCGAAAGTATTTATGTTTGTAGGTATGTGTGTTTCAATATTAAGTATCTACTACAGACTAAACGGCTTCACAGATTTTGATGTACTAGGTATCGTTAGATTCATCGTGTCGTAGGCTATATTTTTTTGTAGTAAATAAATTACAACTCTCGTAAAAATAAAAAATTCTATTGCATTTTTGTTTGCTTCGCTATTGCTTTTTTGTTACCTCCGGCAAACTTTTTCTTAACAAATAAGTGATTTTATAAAAACTATTCTACAGCCTGTTTTATTTTAATATATTATACAGTAGCTTTGTGCTTATTTTCTCGCAAAAATACACTCAACACCATAATATTATGCGCAAGTTCAACGTAAGTTGTACTACGCTCTTATTTATTTAGTTTATTGGTACACGAAACAGAATACATTCATTACAATTTTTACAATGTACATTTCATAATTTGGACCTGAACTATATTCCTTAAATGTATACACAACAGATCTAGTTATTTTATTAACGATTTACAAAATTTTATACACAACATGTTATAATTATATATTATTAATTACTTATGCAGTCGCGTATTTTGTTTTCATAAAGCTTACTTAGAAACTAGGTACTTCAGCTTGAATTTTCGGTAGATACGATAAAAATAATACACTTGTAGTAGGATTATTGGAGTCATTTTTTAACTTTTTATGAGAGAAGTAATATACTAAAAAATATAATCCTATTTCGTCTGCTACAGGTACAAAATATAGCATAGTTCATATGCTAAATTGAATAATTTAATCTAACATTGATTATTCAATCAAATAGAGTTTATTTAGTAGAATTGGGATGCAACTTCGCATTTTTTTTCTATAGAACAAATTTTATGATATCATGTTTTGAAATCCTATTCCGTCTAGAAATTAATCTTCAAATAAAGGACAGATATAATTCTAGATTAGGTAACCCAAAATTTATTGAAAATTCACACAGTTTTTATACAAAACATTTTTTTTTTGTGTAGACGGGTAAAAAACAAAATTAATATGTGCAGTAATAATCTAACATGAACTGAAAATTTATCACATCAGCGACTTGTTGAGGTGTTAGGTAATTGTCCCACAGCCAACGTAGGAAGCTTTGGACAATTTTCTCGCTTAAGACACACAAACGTATATCCAGTGTCCAGAGTAACATATTCACATGAGGTACATAACCTATAACCTCCTATTTTGAAATTTCTGCATGATGTACCTATGTTAAGAATAGCAGGAATTTCACTAAGTAATTTTATTTTAGTAAACATTAACATTAACATTATGAATTTAAAAATATTATTTTCAAGGATCAAGTTTATTTTTACCTCACTTTTTTCATTCGTTTTACAAAATATTTCAAAAAAATAGTAAATACAATGGTTATAGTTTTAAAAACTAAAAAAAAAAACTATTTTAACCTTTTTTTTGAAGTCAGTTCAAAAAAATCAAAATGGGTCGAATTATGGATAGAAAATGGGATAAGCAAAACACGAGGTCTTATAGATTATTCACAAAAACTCCAAGAAAAAGAATATTTGAAAGAAAAAAAACCTTTCTCAGCGGTGCTTGCTAATGATGAGAGTCTAGTATGAGTGTTTTAATTTTCGTCCTTGCCCAATAGCATTCATGTAAACTAAGGCACATGTGGAAAAACTTGTAAAGTGAGCGAAGAAAAACACACTGAAAATAAACAGTGAGACTATAGTTTGATACACATTCCTTGTTGAACTCTCAAACTCGTTTACATCCCAGCTACAATACTATGAAGTAAACACTCCGAAACACTTTTAGGGTTCCGTACCTCAAAAGAAAAGAACGGAACCCTTATAGGATCACTTTGTTGTCCGTCTGTCCGTATGTCCGTCTGTTCGGGTGTCAAGACCTGTATCTCGGGAACGCGTTAAGGTATTGTGTTGAAATTAAAATCATATACGCAGATCCATAGTTTCTTGCTGAAGAAAGAAAAATTAAATTTCTCAGTTTTCGTAAGAAAAAGTTACAGTCGAATATGTCGTAAAAAACGTCCATTTCGACACGTGCAAGGGAATCAAAACCTATAGATGTACCCCACTTCCCGTTGACCTAGAACTCTGAAATTTGGCAAGAAGCATTGTGTTAGAGTACATATATAGGAAAAAATCCGAAAACCGGACATTTATTAGTTACATAAAAAAATATAGTGTCTTTATGCAAGGAATGTGGGTCCAAATTTTAAAGTGAATTAACCGTATCATATGAAAGAGCTTAATTAGCAAAAGTTGAAACAGATTTTTAAATATTTTTACGATATATATTTTTCGGTATAAGAAGGAAATGATATATGATTTCCTCTTTTTATTTACTAGTTTGTATGGAACCCTCGGTGGGCGAGTCTGACTCGCACTTGTCCAGTTTTTTTATAGTTTGCTAACTAAGCTAGTGAGCTTCTCGCTAAGCGTCGGTGGTGGGACGAGGGCCTTACTTATGTGTTAACTCGTACGCTGGTGCAGCGCGCATCATGTACTTACATAATATATCTCTTGATTAATTTGTCGCACTAATAAATATGCATTTCCTGCTTCAACTGCTGCATCTTCATCAGAATCTACCTGTTCTGGCAAGACTTCAGAGAATTCTGCGTTGGAATTGGAGATGGTATTTTGCAATTTCTAGAATTAGTGTGCTATTTGTGTGTGACTGAACTTTCAATTAATTGTGGGGTACATAATTTAGAAATCTATCTGTCCTTTATCAAAAAAAAGATAAAAAGAAAAAACTCTTAGTCATTTATTAAAACTCATGTTATGTCCTTGACTCATAGAGATATTTTTTTCCTTGACTATTTGAAATTGTGGAATTAATTTTCGTTATTTGCATTGTGTACCTTCTTTATATTCATAACTTTCATAACTATTAAATGTTCGTCAGTCTAATAAAAATTATCAGTTATTCTAACATTACAGAAGCAAAAGTAACACAGAGTTACTTTTGCTTCTGTAATGTTAGTCTCTATATGTTTGTCGTCTTTTCATGACTAAATGTCTAAACCGATTATTATGAAATTTGGCACAGACAGCGTAGCGTATGTGGTGGTACGGAGATTGCTTAGTTTTTAGATAGTGCCAATTCACGTCAGTTGACCCAATTTTTTCAGCTCACAGAGTTCGAGTGCACTGAAACATAGTTGCTTTGCGTAGCTCACATGCTGAACAAACACGTGGAAAAACTTCAAACAGTTGCACAGTGAGCTCATGCCTCCCTTGGGAACCCAACTCGCCCTCATTACCGCGGTCACCCATCCGTGGATGACAGGAGGGTAAGGGGAAGCATCCTGTACAGGTACGCCCTAGCTTGGGCCTGATGACTATCATGTGCCGATACGAGTCTAGTTTTGAGTTTGGCGGGAACGTAATAGAAATATGTTGTTGCTCTGTTTTATTTTCCTAAACTTGTGTTATTTTGAATATTAATGCGATAAAAATAGTGGTGTTTTATTTATTAAGTGTTCGATCAAGTGCTTAAGTGGGGGTAAATGAAATAAAACAGTGAAACGTATCATTTTACGTTGTCGGAAAAACTGCATAGAAGCTTCTAGTAAAGTCGCCATCATTTTACTGAAGCAAGACTGAAATTTGAAAATGACTATTTTTTGGGACTTAGACTGTGACTAGAATGCTATGTAACTTGTATTATTCAAGAAACTTGAAAATATTCTTGACGCTGGCAAATTGCTAATCGCGGGGTCCAATAAAAAAAAGAAGAAGAACAGCCTAGTTGCACAAAACATACAATACATACGTTTTAGGGCTCATTTCAGGGACACGCGAGGCGTCGTGCGTTTCATTTTGTGTTGCGTCGCTTGGTTAAACATGTTTAGTATATATATATATATATATATATATATGAGAGTGCATATGTAATGCTGATGCGTAATGGATGCGTATATGCAGATAAGTGAATTCACATGTATTTTGTTCGCTCGCTCGCTTCGATCGCTATTGTGAAAACCGTTATTTTTAACATAACGCCCGGCTAATTCATAATTAGAACTATGTTTCGATGTATGTATGTATGTATTAGGTACCTATGTATGACGACGCCGCGAACAACGCTGCTGCGATCACTCAACGCGCAATGCGCCGCTCGACGTGAAACTCTCTGCACCGCGTGGTTATCGGTTGTCCCTGAGCACTAACGCTTTATTATGCTTAAAAAAATCGGTAAAATAACATTGCAAGCTTTCATATATAAGTATTATAGCTACGTCCCACCCTATAGTTTCATCAATTATCATAGATGATCTTTTTATTTTTAACCGACCTCCAAAACAAGAGGAGGTACTCGATTAGGTTGTATTTAGTTTAGTAGTTTGGTTTAACAAAATAACTAGAAAAAATGATCATCCATGTAAATTGCGTGTTTAGAAGTTAATTCAGATGTTTAAACTATGATTATAACTACAAGTTAATTTAACAAAATTATTATTAAAGTGAGTAAATAGGTGGCTCCTCCACGTCGCGGCGGCGTCCCTCATACGCCTAAAGTAATGAACTCATGATGACACAGGCAGCTGCTCCTTAATTTAAAGTGATGTTATAATGATCATAACTTTCGAACAATGTTAACAGGGTCATTAAGTACACTTTTGGAGCAATAAATACGTTGTCGTGACCTTTCTTTAGTTTGTGAAATTTTTCTGGATTTTTTTGGATGAGATTTGGATTTAGTAACTACTTTTTTTTTGTTAAATAGATTTACGTTTGACCACCTACTCATCTGGTGGTAAGCGACGATGTGGCCGAGGATGGAGATCGTAGATCTAGGAAATATGGAATAATGAAAAGCAAAGCCTTATATGAATGTTTATATAGCAATAGAACGATAATGAAATGATGACAGCTTACAAACGGCTAAATATAGATGACCCTACGAAACCTGAGAAAGAAAAAAAAAGTGTCAAAAGTTGACAAAAATTAGAGTTAAATGCCGTTGGAAAAGGTTGGAATTAAAACTCGCTTTATAGAGTACGTATTAAAAGGTGAAAAACATCTTTCAATTAATTTCACCCCATTTCAAAGTTAATTGCTTTTTGCCTTTCTTTCAGCGGAAGTTTCACCGGTCAAGTCATAATTTCTTCTACCTAACTTTTGAATAGTCAGCTCTTACAAGATCCAATCATTTTATTTTACGCTATATCACCGTTAGCCTAAAATAAGATAAAGATAAAAAAATAAAATGAAACCCGATAATGGGGATAATTTAAAAAAAATTAAACCCGAGTATGGAAATAATTTTACATTTGATGTATCTAGAAGCAAACTTTGCACTGAAATATGCTCCAGCATTACTTTGAACATAATTTTTACGTCAAACAATATCACGCACATTAAATTCTTTGAAAATATGTCTAGTGTTATATTGTGAAACGTTTCTGTTATGCGTCGTGTATTATCCATCTTTATTTACAATGGTTATTGCCCTGTGTTTATTAAATTTTCAACCCCTAATTAAAATATCGTTATTGACCTCAATCGTTACAATAAAATGAGTAATTTTGTTGATATACATGCGTAAATATATATAATTGCAAACATAGATTGCTATGAGCCCTTTATTTCGATTGTACCGTGGTCTGGATTTTAGCATTTAGTAGCAGAAAATTGTGAACAAAAATAATTAAACCCTTTCTGGCAGATTTATTACAAAACAAACAGAACATTGTGTCCCATTTCACGTTTACACTTTTTGTTTGCAGAGTTTCGAAATGAGCTCCCTCGTCGGTGGATGCTAAAAATATTACACGGAATCACATTTTATTCGAAAAATGGAAAGTTGTATGCCAGCGGCGAGTGAGGCGGTCGACGTCGGTGGCGTTTCGTGCAGTCGTTAGCCGAGTTATATTTACACGACGCTACCGAAATACGCGAGGGGGTAGCGAGCGTGCCTCGGGCTCCGGATAATATGTTATTATGTGAAATAAAACGCGCCGCAACGAGACCCACTTGCTGCGACCAAAACCAGCTTAAGGTTCGGTTTCGATCGCGCATGTGTCGAAACAATATGTTCAGAACTCCACTGACTAGTAAAATTTTAAGTGGTGCTTTTAAAAACTGCTCGTATTATTTTGGGGTTTCAACCGACTTTCAAAAAGAAGGAGATTCTCAATTCGACTATGTGTTTGTTAAGCGATTATTTCGCCAATTATGAATTAATTTTGATGATTCTTTTTTTTTAGTTAGGCCATACTTCAAAGGTGGTCCCATATAAATTTTATTAAAATCGATTTAGTACTTTGATTTTTAAAACAAAATAACTAGAAAAATATCATGTAAGCGAATTGAGTATTTTGAAGTCGAGTTAAACTATAATTATGTAATAACTATAGTTTAATGTCCAAAGTGCAAATATATTATACTAAATAGATCTACTTTTGACCACCAACTCATCTGATTTAAGCACAGACATGAAATTTTTCGCTACTCTCAGAAAAAGTCTTTGCGTTTCAATTAACGCTGAATGTTTTCTATCATGGAGTAGGTAAATATATTTACTACCGTTGTCGTTGGTCTAATAATGTCGCAAGTATGTGGTACGTTTCGGAACCCCGCGCTATTCCACGTCCTGCGACCCGCGGCCTAACTTATCGACGTCTGCATGCGCTCGCACTTAATTAAAATATATGGCCACCACTTAAGAATTCTTTCCAA
Source organism: Lycia hirtaria (assembly GCA_947563715.1). Classification (NCBI taxonomy): domain Eukaryota; kingdom Metazoa; phylum Arthropoda; class Insecta; order Lepidoptera; family Geometridae; genus Lycia; species Lycia hirtaria. Next base: position 4,380,264 of record OX387379.1, read on the forward strand.
ATCGATACTCTTTCCGACCAAATGGAAATTTATACACGTTTTGGTTACGATTTATTACGTTTTCTGTGCCTTATTATTATTACTATTGGTTAGTTAGCAATGTTAATTTTTTTTGGCATGAGAGTAAATTACCGAATAATTTATTTTTCCATCATCATTATCAGATCTCTTTAGTTCAGTGCTGGACATAGGCCTCTTTCATTGAATTGCCATTCAGCGTTATGTTCTCCGTCATGTGGTTTCCTATGGCTGTGGTTCTATATTATCTTTTGCCGTATAGTATATGAGGACGTATCACTTCTTTCCATTTTAACCAACCGCCAAGTTAATGGGGAATATGGATGAATTTTATGTAATAGGAGCAATAGTTTTAATTAATAATATACTAAAATGTAATATATACATTTTAAAAATATTTCAATCGATCAATAAACTTCCGAGATATAAACATTTAAAGTTCTAGGGGAGTTTTGTCCCTCTCCCGCGAAACAACAGTTTGTATTGAATTTGTACGGCGAACACGAACCATGACGTCATCATTCGCTGTCGTGTGCTCTCTGTCTAACAAGAACTGAAAATGCTTGTAACTTTCTTATATTTGAAGGTATTTTAATTTTGTTTCTGTGGAATGGATCTAACAGTGGTAAACCTTTTTTATGATCAAATAAAAATAAATCATACATATTCCCAATTGTGTCCATGAATGGCAATTTATCCAACGAAAATTGTTGGCAATGACGAGCACAGTGAAATGCTACAAAAATCCCTGTGTAGCATTCTACTGTGCTCGTCATTGAATGGTTGAAGTCTAAATTTATGGACGGGCACGCATGAATCGAGACTGACTCGTCTCGTCACTAATCGTCATATCATCCACCGCTTTCTCTATCCTACTGTGACGTCATTCAGTAACAAATAATTTAAAACTGCGTAATTATATGCGTGATTATATGCGCTCATTCACCTTTAGGGTCTAAAGTTGAATGAGCGCATATAATCACATTAAAGACATGCGTATATAAATGATATCTTTGGTTTATCAGCTCAGACAGTAGAGTGTCTGCCAACCTGCGGTGTTGTATTGTCAGAGAGCCGTCGCGAATCAATACAAGGAGATGTTGAAACGTCTTGATTGACATTACACACGGCTCAATTATCGAGACTCGAGAGGGAGACAATGTTACCCAATTATCGAATTATAACGTAATCAATTGTAACCTATTGGTGTAGTTTAATTGTCTTTGTATTGATATATATATATATATATATATATATATATATATATATATATATATATGTGGTTCTGGTATAATTTTTAGAGCAGTTTCGGGTTTGGTGTCTGCTGTGTGGTAGCAACGAGTTTGTTGCGGCGGCACTCACTGACCAATTGTGCTTGTATTTTGTCAGATTAACTTTTTCTTTCATAGTCGGTTTTGTAAATGGCCGAAGAGATACTTGCAAGAGATACTTATTTTTGCAAGAGATGTATTATTATTATTACAAAAAATATAGCTTATGAAACTCTGGAAGCAAAGACGAATCTCATGACGCCTCGTACATCAAAATCGGTCAAGCCGTTTAGGCTGTAGGCTTATAGAAACATACATATGCATAGAAGCTAGTTCCGTACAAGCACAAACGATCGTCCACCGAAATTAATATCGAAACTTAGATTTTGGACTGCCAAACGGGTGCTACAGATGAAGCCTTCACATTACGGCGACGCGCTTAAAGTTAGTAATTTAGTACAGCAACCTCGCCTTTGTAAGAGTGCTATTTCAAAAAAAAACCGGACAAGTGCGAGTCAGACTCGCCCACCGAGGGTTCCGTACAAACTAAATAAAAGGGGGAAATTCTTCTTTTCCTTCATAAGCCAAAAAATATACATCGGAAAAATTTTAAAATATTTAAAAACCTGTTTTAGCTTATGCTAATGAGGCTCTTTCATATGATACCCCACATGATACGGTGAATTCACTTTAAAATTTGGGCCCTCATTCCTTGCATAGAGACACTGTTTTTTTGTGATTGAATTAAAAATTACCAGTTTTCGGATTTTTTCCTATATGTGTACTCTAACACAATGCTTCTTGCCGAATTTCATAGCTCTAGGTCAACGGGAAGCACCCCATTGGTTTTCATTCCCTTGTGAGTGTCGAAATGTGCGTTTTTTTACGACACATTCGGCTATAACTTTTTTTACGAAAACTGAGAAATTTTATTTTTCTTTCTGCAGCAAGATTATATGTGGCCAATGATTTTATGTGTTTAAAAACTTATGATACGCGCGAGAGATAGGTGACATCCTCGGCCACACCGTCACTTAACATCAGGCTAGTTGGTGGTCAGTCGTAGATATAACATAAAAAATCACAATGCTAAATGAGCTACGTCTTCATAGCTCATGTAGCGCTCTTGCGTAGCTCATGTAGCGCTCTTGCGTAGCTCATGTAGCGCTCTTGCGTAGCTCATGTAGCATTATTGCGTAGCTAGGTTACGATATAGCGCGTGCCATTTAACTGATAAAATTTAATAAAGAATAGTTATCAAATAGCTAGTCATGTCTTATTACAATTCGATATCATTTACCTTGATAGATATATTGCATATAAAATATAAAGAACACATTCTTAGCAGAATTTATGATCAAAACCTGGCACAGTCGCACGCGAGACTCGATTTAATAAAGATTTCAGTATTTGTAATATCCATAGAGTTGGAACGTCAAGCCGAGACGTTTCAAATAAGGTATGTGTTCGACAGCGCTGTCACGTTCGGATGGCGTGCTCGCGAGCAATTTGCCAGGTCTCGCCGCCTACTGTAATAACGACTTCCGTACCCAGTCGTGGCGCCTCCTCAAATTGGTCGCTTATCACCAATCTACGGTGTGGAGTAGAATATCAGTTGGGCCGGTCGCAATTTGTCAACAGAGCGCTGTTACTCCTCGCTACATAGTTTACAAATTGCCGCTACTGTCATTGTTGTGGTAGTGTTATTGAAATGCCTTCCTTTTTATAAAAAATAAGTTCAAAAACTAAAACCCGTCTACTGAAAAATCACGCTCTAAAAAGTATGAAACAAGAAGATGTAATACATATTTTATTGTATTTCTTACTTTTTCATAGTGGTGTTCAGAGGATAAACGTGGTCGTATGCCACCGTAACAAAATAATATATTCTGTAATGTAGCATAAGACCACAAAAAATATATTGGAAGTCTTTCCAATAGCGCGGCGGACCAAATATTTTTAATACGCATAATATGGAGGATATTACGAATATCAAACGAAAGCGTTTCCTGATAAGAATATATAAAAATAGATTTAAAACTTTTTTTTGTATTATTTATTTTAAGTACCTACCTTTTTTTTAATTAAAAACTACGGGTCACTCACGATAAGGTGAAGACCCTGGCACGTGAGAAGTTGTATGTGCCCCGGAAGGTCAGGGAGGCTGTAGAAATTAGTAAACAACCGACCTTTAACAGAGATGGGGGATGGCACTTACCACCCACTTGGAAACCTTGTCTTCATGGAGCTCGGGAGGATCATCGTGAGTCTGGTGGTGATATTGTGAGTTCCACTTGCTGGAACATTCCTGACACTCACGAGAGTTCTAGTGAAGAGGACACTTCAGCTGAACCGACGCAAGACGACCAGCTTCCCACCCTAACCCTTTTGCAACCGATGACATCACGTGCGGCACGAGCGGCACGTCGCAGCACAAGGCGCGTCACCGACCGAGAGTGACGTGTATGCTGATCTTTTGAAAAAGACCGCCGTATGCGGTTGAAACTATAGTCGGATATTTCGGCTCAAAACAGACGTGAGTGACCCGTAGTTTTTAGTTTTTAGTTATGTGTGAAAACCACGTTAATTTCCATAGTAAAGTACCTACATTTTTAAAATTAGAACAATCAAATTATCTATTACGAGAGCTTATAAAATAAAATAATGTTATTACGTTTTTTTACTCTGTTTGATTGGCATATTGATCGACATTATTAGTTTTTTCCAAATCCGTATGTGATATTTTATAGATAGTTATTTTTAACGCAAATTCACGGAGACTGTGTACGTTCCATTTCTTACAACGGCGTACAGTAAATATCCTCAAGCGAAATTCAAATAAGATAAAAACAGATAACATGAGCAAACTTCGTTCCCTGCCAATAAACGTATAACCAGAAACAAATTATGCTAAAAACTAAGTCGCGAATTATTGCTTGCGCTAAACATTCGCGAGTTACGACACACTGAAAACTTTGCTATTTCTCGAGAGTGTGTTCCAACTTGCTGGTTTATTGCTTCCACAGATATTATTTCAAAGAACTCTGGGAATTTGTTCCACACATTCGTCTGGGAGAGGTGTTCCCTGAGGTTCTTATACGGGTAGTTAGGTCAAATAGTGGATGTGGGCACCGAGATTTGTTGTACATATTTGAAAGAGAATAGCACTTGGTTTATGCTGATATCGCTTTCACCCGAACATGAGCATATAACTAAAAATATTTTCTGCGAATTCGCATTCGCAGAAAATATTTTTAGTTGTCAATCATGCAATCACTTATTGTAAGAAGTACTTATGATATTGTAATCATTATTAACGAGATATTTACAGTTGTTTCTATTTATATTGAGTTTCCGATATTTCGGTGCAGTTTCATGTGCCATATTCATATGTTATAAACGTGATAGTTTAAAAAAGTGTTTTAGAATTACTTATAATCAAATTAAATCAATTATTTTATGTTATTTAATTATTTTCAATCAATCATATCAGCAACAAGAAGTCCACTGCTGGACATAGGCCTCCCCCATGGATTTACAAAAAGACCGGACCGGATCACTCGAGAACTTTTGACAAAAGTCATGAACCTTGGTGTCCGTGAAGCTAAAAAAAAACCAAATTATTTACTGCCACAATATTTTGAAAGTGCGTCAGGCTCCAGATAAGGATTCCTGTTTCCCGGAGGCGATAACATCCCGCGATTAGCAACACTAGGTAATTACGTAAATGTTATAGACTCACCGCATTGTGTAGGGGCGCCCGGTATTTGTGCGCCGATGTGTGTGTGCGAATGTATGCCTATGTACCCTATCATTGCATCAGAAATGCTCACCCTTATGTACTCGCCCACTAGATATACTTTTTTTTTTTTTTTTTTTATCAGCCCTGTTTTGTACAAACTGTCCCACTGCTGGGAACGGGCCATCTTCTCATTGTGAGAAGGGTTAGGCCATAGATATACTTTAACACTTTATAAATGCTTTGTAACCAAAAACTAAGTTTGTTTTTATCCAGGACATAAATTAGATACTCATAAAGTGTCACCGCTGCATTAAAATTCTAATATTAGGATATCGGATAAATCCTCAAAGTTCTAATCTCAAATACATTTATTAATATAAGTAGAAGTACCTATAATAGGTAGGTACGACATGACCAAGCAGGAAGTAACAAAGGGTCGGTCCTACTCTATCAATCATACGAGAGAGGGAAGCTCTTCCTCGTAATCAAAGTATCAAGTGTCAAATTTTAACGATCAGCAGAATGGCCTATTTCTATTTACCAATGGTTTTATAAAATACTAGCTGCGCCCGCGGTTTCACCCGCGTGGTGATCGATTACGTGTATTGTTATTATTTAGTGTATTCCACAGGAACTATCAAATTAATCGGGATAAAAAGTATGCCAGTTCCTTCTACATAGTCTAATTAGTAATTCTGTCAAAATTCGTCCAAACCGTATAGTAGTTTCAGCGTCCATCGAACACACCGTACGGACAGACATATACAAAAATGTTGAAAATTGCTGTTTTGGCTTGTGTATCGATAATAATGCATCCTCTAATATTAGATGTACAGATTTTGACTCGTTACAGTTTTATTATGTATAGATTGTTACGTGGTCTATTCTGTACATCACTTATATTATCGTCCACAAGATAAAACTATCAACGATAAAAAACACAAAACAATATACAAACTACATAATGCTTCACTATGCCAACTACTACACAAAAATGCAATTATATTACCCTCATCGATGAAACCTGAAGAAAATCCGTATGTTCATGTTCAAACCCACTAGCGGTTGGCGTACCCAGCTCGCTGCCAGCATTGACTCATTAAACGGGAAACAAAGTATTATGTAGAACACGGTTCAAAAGTTAGCAGTAAAAGCTATTTCTAAAAGTATTATTATAATATATATATATATATATAACAAATGGATTCACAGGTACCTATACACTTTTGTGTATAAACACAAAATATGATATAAATATACGCCTAATGTTAAACTCTTAGGTACCAGACACAGAACACCGTAATAGAATATACATACACGTATATATACAGTAAATGAAAGTATGTACAGATATTAAAGAAAAATACATTACATTTTTCACTTTTCTAATATCCCTACTCAATGATTTTATATGTTTAAAAATGTTGTGATGCGCGAGGGAGATAGCTGCACGCGATGAGACCATTCTTAAGGCGATAATGGACTTTTGATCCCTGATTATACCTACTTGTGTAAAAAGAATTACTACCTACTGTGAATCGACAAATAGTAAGCACACAAACATTAATTTCAGTATCATAATTAGTAAACATTAATGATCACGTGTTGGTACAAAAATTAACAATCCGACGCAAAGCAACGTTTCTATTAATACTCTTTTATACCTCATACTGTATAATCAGAAAATTACAGCCGGACTCTCGTTTCACCTGCGTGACCACTGCGCACCCAACCTAGCATTACTGTGGCATAATAAGCGAATATCTACAGATTTATGTTTCGAAATAATTAAGAAAAACCACCCTAATAACATAGGTTTTCGTGCGAGTTTGTTTTTAACAGCAATAACGACGCAAATGAATTCCTTGTTATTGAAGTTGACGGAGTAAATTGTGCTTTATATCTGATGATGGCGAACCAAGCCAAATGAAGAGTGATGTTGTACTTAGATTATGTTTTTATGATGTAAGATAGCTCCAAGCTTAGCTCTTATTACAGTATTCGATATTTTTAAATGTTTTACATTATAGATATTTTAAAATAAAAAAGCTGATAATATAACTCTTACAAAAAAATATCTGTTTTTCGTAATAAATATATTACGAAAACATATATATATATATATGTAATATGTTTTATAACATATATTAATTAACGACTTATTGAACAATATAATATGGGTAAAAACAATATGAAAACAATATATAAAATACCTACGCATACAAAATATATTAAAATAATATAAATGTTAATGTAAGGCTGCAAGTCCCACGCATGCAGACCCTGATCTGAGAGTCCCCATCACGCTCGCAGCGTTACCGCGCTGATTACCTAACATATATATTACAACATAGTATAACATATATATTACAAGAATTATCTTAAATAATGCTCATTCAAACACATTTCACAGCGGCTTTGAGTATATTTTTCGTGTAAATATCAAGCATAACGCAAGAGTAGGTTATTGTATAGGTTACCAGTAACTGAGTAAGAAGATGGTGTCAAGTTGTCAATGTCGTGGAATCCAATTATCAGAATAGTGGTCAGATCGTGTCATGGGTCTAGAGGAGTCTATTGATACGGTTGGTGTAGTGTACCGTGGAAACAATGATGAAGTTTTGCAAGATCAAAATGAGGGTAGTTCTATATCCTTCTACATCCTCATTCCTCATGTTTCGTATAGATAACCTGATTTTTTCCAGCAGTCAGGTCGTGACCACAGTTGAAGCAACCCAAAACGTCTAAAACTTTCCTCCCTCCTCTTAAGCCAGTATATGGATTTCCAAAAAAGCCTAATGGAAGTAGCCTGCTTCCAGTATACAAATTTTTACTTATAGGTAACTAGTTAATTAACAGTATTACAAGTATTAAAGCGAATTTGTAATTATTTTGAGAAATAAAATTTAAACGTCGACCAGGGTGTAATAATCTTGGAATTTTCAAGGCTAGAGTGAATAGATATCTTCTAGATCGACGAGCTCCATCCTCGGCCACACCGTCGCTTAACATCAGGCGAGTTGGTGGACAATCGTAAATCTATCTTCTATAAAAAAAAAATATACATACATACAATCACGCCTGTTTTCCCTTGCAGGGTAGGTAGTGTTAAATACCATGAGGCCGCTTAACGCCACATTTGATCTTGGTCAGAAGGGTTAGATGGAAGGTATTAGAGGGTTAGAGGGGATACGAGGGTAAGATGTAACATTGGCTTGGAGTGACAGGGGGCCAGCCTATCGCCTATAGAAATGCTAATTTCAAACTTTGTAAACAATTGAAGATAATAAGTAAGAGTTAAATTATACGGAACCCACGCCTCATAATAAAACATTTAACTTTGTTGGTGGGCGTCTTGGCAGAAAATTGATGCAGACCTATTGAAGAATACCAATAAAGCATTTAATAACATTAAAGTGAATTAATCATGAATGGATTCACTGAAATAGCAGTTAGCCAAAATTATTGTATTTTTAGTATATTTACAGTCTCAACAACTCACGATAAATATAAATACCATATTTATAACCTAGTATATCAATGATAACTTCAAATTACATGAAATAATGTTATTTATTTTTTCCTTATTTTGTTTCAATATTTACTTGGTAATCATTCTTGCTAAATTTGTTTGTTTATGTCTGTAGGTTCAAAGCGCGCAGCTATCTCTCTCGCGCATCACAACATTTTTAAACACATGAAATAATTTGAGTAGGTACATTAGAAAAGTGAGATATGATTTTGTTTATAAATCAATTAAAAATAAAACTAGAAAACAGTTCTCATTTCTCACTATTCATTATTCAATAATAAATGTATATAAAACTAAAAAAAAAACGAAAAAAAACCAACTGAACCAATTTTGATGCTACATAGCTAAGAACACTCGATAAAATTCGTTTTCTCAACAACAAAAACTACATTAATATCAGTCCATCCGTTTAGAGCTACGATACGACAGACATATATACACATATATTCAGATACAGGCGTCACATTTATAACACCCATTTTTTCGAGTCGGGGCTTAAAATTCTATTATTATTAGCATAGTGATAGGCAGAACAAAATTTCTGCGAAAGACTTAAAATGTCTAAGACATTGAGCTGTAGATATGTACTTACGTACGAGAGCAGACACCATAGCTACTTTGTTACATTCAACTGCGGCGATAGCGCCGCACCTCACTCAGTGGCTTAGTAGTGAAGTGAGTGCTTTCGACGTTTTGCTGGCGAGAAAACACACCATAGATGCAATTCTACGCCGCAAGTATCAATCTTATCGTATAATCGTAGTTATACGATGTAATTATTATTATTCCAGCGCTGTGACGCTGTTTTATATTCTTTACCGAAAATGTGACAATAATTTTGCTTCAGATAGCTGATATCTCTAGTACGTAAGTACCTACATACAGCTCAATGGTCTAAGAATATTTTCCAAACAAACTCTGCGAAGTTATTTTCTGCGTGGAAGATCAGTAAATGCTGTATTACGTATCGGTGAAGCTTGGTTTGAGAAGCGTCACTCTAAAGGCTTGTTAAGTTTGTGCTACCTCGTGGAAATTTTCGCCACGAGAACATGTGGGTTGCCAGTAGAGCGCACTTTTATACCGTGACAACGTTTGTAAATAGAAAATAAATAACCAAAGCTTGCGGAATGTATGCAAAGCGCCTTTTAAAAAGTAAGAATAGATCGCGTAGTTCCCTTAATGAGATACGGTGTTGAAGTCTAATTTTCTTCATAGTAAAGGTAAATTAAAGCATGTGGATTATTTATTTATACCATAGGCAGTTTTCATTGTTATTTTATAAGGATAAAATTGTGTATACGTATGTGTAACTATGTCAATATTATGGCAATAACCCTGAAACTGAAGTTATCATTTGTAATAAAAATAAATGGCCAAGTGCGTGTTGTGCCACGCGCAATGTAGGGTTCCGTAGTTACACATCACAATTTATAAGTAAGTTGGTATAGACTAAGTGGCCAGCCCTAGCGTCGGAGATAGACTTGTGACCTGGCTTGACGATTGTAACTAATTGATGTAACTGCTGGGACTCATGTAAACCCCAACAGTGAACTTTAAGGACTACCTTGAATCTAAGGCTAAACTGGCTAGTAAAAAGCTTGGCATCATTAATAAGCTTCAATCAATGCCGGCGAGCTGTGAAGTAAATCGGTGACGATAAACTAGCTGCCAGGAAGCTACTTAGTCTCGAGCACCGTCGTAAAGTAGCATGTCTGTGTAATCTCTACAGGATTCATTTCGGGGAATGTGCGCAAGAGCTTCACGACCTAATTCCACCCTCCTCATTTCACTACAGGACTAGCAGAAAGTCGGCGGATTACCACCCATTTCTCGTTGAAATGCCAAAAATCCGTACTCAGCGATATCGATCCACATTCCTGTTGCGTAATGCACAAGAATAGAATTCTTTGCCGCCATCTCTGTTTCCTGAGACCTACTTGGAATTTTCAAGGCTAGAGTGAATAGATATCTTCTAGATCGACGAGCTTCATCCTCAGCTACACAATCGCTTAATATCAGGCGAGTTGGTGGTCAATCGTAGATATATCTTGCATTAAAAAAAAGTAAACTTAAATTAGGGTCACCTAAATAAGTTTAAATGAAATAATAATTTTTGACTTCACTAAGCACATTTTTTAAGTTGATCGACTATTACTTGTTAAGTATCTTATACCTAAATTAAATTGAAAATTAGCTCACAGACAAAATGTAACCAATAAACAAATAAAATAATGTGCTAATGCGATGTCTTGTAGCAAGTACATAGCTACGTTTCTCGTGAAGTGTTTTATCGTCTATGTCATACATGAATAAGCAAAGGCGTCGCCAGCCCATGGCCCCTGCAAGTTAATATTATGGAGGATGAGAAAAATATGAATTGTAGGCACAGGTACAATTCATACCTTAGGCCTTAGGACTTTGATTGCTTTGCAGTTGGCTACATTTTTTTAATCTCTAGGGGGGGCAGCTGCCCCCTTGCCCCCCCTTGGCGACGCCCTTGTGTATAAGCGTCACGCCATATTAACGTGACATAGAATTGAAACATGCATATATACTGGTGAAAAGAAAGTTAGCAACACACGGCAAGATGCGGCGAAAGGAAGCGATGTCGTGGCGTCTAACATGACGTGAACACGAAACGTCAATCTTGGCGTATTGTTAGCGCCGAGTGCGGGAGAAAATTGTACATTCTGTAAGCGGAACGACAACGTGTATAACATGAAGAATAATATAAACAAGCTGCTATGATTATATCATATCGTTGCCTCAGTGCTTGTTTGGGCTATCTACCATTGGTAAAATTTCGTAAGAGAAAATTTTATTGCTCTATTTTTATGAAAAACCTATATTTGTAAGGCTTGAAAATATTTTTTTGTACAGAGTTATATATACTCATATATCAAAAAAAACTTTACAGCCTTACAAATATAGCGTTTTGAAAAAAAATAAGCATTAAACTCTTCTCTTGTGAAATTTTACCAATGGTACATAGGCCAAACAAGCACTGAGGCAATGATATGTGTTTTTAGGGTTCCGCTGTATCTACAAGAAACCCCTATAAATTCACCATTTCCAATTAAATGTATTCCGTGAACCGCTACGAAATTCCGTAGTAAAATTTTCAAAAACGATATCAAAAATCAAATTCCCCTTGTGCGGTCGGGCAAAAGTAGAGGAGTAAAAAGGCGGACGCTCAGCCTGTTCGTAAGATAATGATGGTGTCGCTGGTGTTTTGTCAGTCCAGTGTTTATGTTAAGTAGATGGTATCTTTGAAACAATACTTCAACTGCAGCGCAAAATTCCAACGATGTTGTATGAGCGTAGTTAAGTCGCGTGTATTGCACGGCCTCCTCAAATTGCGTTATTATCACACAGACACAAAGTCTAAAACAAAATTCACACACAAGTTTAGTGTTGTGAGTAGACCGATACTCATATACCAATATTGATGAACTAAATTCTGTCGCCGAGCTAAAGCCTAATTTAAATTGAGACGTTTAGATACATCTATTTAGCTGCTTCGAAATATTTTGAAAAACGAAATTATTTTGATGTGTAAGTGGTCTACAGCCGCTTTAAACCTCATCGAGTTCGGATGTGTTTAAGACGCTGACGCAAAAAGGATTTTGCGTCATAGTCTAGTAAAAATAAATCCATTAGTATGGAGCACATCACAGTATTTGCAACTGGGGGGATTCTTTCAGATTATGATAGGAAAATAGCTAAAAATCATAGATCAACAATAATCCCCGATTTATAGACTAGCTGCGTTCCGCGGTTTCAGTCGCGTAGTTATGAAAAACGGTGATGATTATGATGATGATAAGTAGTTTATGTCCGTCTCCAAGTCTAAAGCTATCTCTATACTCATTTTCATAACAATCGGTTCAGCTGTTTGAGCGTGTAAAGGTAACAAAATTAGCCTTTATAATATCATAATGAAATTGTGTCAAATGTATTTCAAAACACCAGTACATTCATATAAATAACAATATTCTTAGTTGTCTTTTATGTTGTCACAAATCTTATTTTTACTAGACTATCAGCCCATATAATATTGTTGGTCGCATGAAATTTTAACAGCTGTGTTACAACTGAACTTTATGCCTGCAAATTAAGTTCGTTATCGCGGGAATCAACAGAACATTCTCGTGTATAAAAACAACGCAATGCCGGATTCGCAAATAAACAATCAAGCAACTAGCTTTAAAACTCGCTGTTTATCTGTACGTGTAGATCTTTTTATAAGCTTTAATTTCCTCGTGAAATAGGTTATTTTTGCTGTTTGTTCTGGAAATGCTTGGCATAGCAATGCAGTGTTTAACTTTCACACCACTTGTCGGGTGTGCACTGTAGCGGTTGCCGGCAAATTCGTAAACGTAGATTAAAATCTACTTTTTATATAAACACTACCGGCAACTGCGATTTTGTGCGCGTGAACCTAAAAATCTGATTCACCGAACTTCGCTTGGCAAGTTTATTTAATTTTCAAGTAAACACACCAAATTTTTGGGATTTAAGTAAGTATGCCAGATTACTATTTGTATAATTCTGCAAAATTTCATTCAAATCTTTCAAGTGTTTATCAAATCTTTCAAGTGTTTATCGAGTTTTGGTTTGGTGAATTTTCCAAAAATATTTAATACTTATTTTTACAGACTCGAGAGGGACAGCGTCGTGCGGCTCGCCTGCCGTTGTATGCAGTTGTATACGCAGCTTAAGTATCTAAGCAGATAAGTTTCCGGCAGCCTAGTGGTGAGACCGTCTGACTTGCGATACGCAGGTCCTGGGTTCGAATCCCACGGCACGCACCTCTGTCTTTTCGAAGTTATGTGCGTATTGTTGATTGCCGCCAACTTCAAACGGTGAAGGAAAACATCGTGAGGAAACCTACATGTCTGAGAGTTCTCAATGATCTTGAAGATGTGTGAAGTCTGCCAACCCGCACTTGGCCAGCGTGGCAGACTATGGCCTAACCCTTCTCACAATGAGAAGATGGCCCGCGCCCAGCAGTGGGACAGTTTGTGTAAACAGGGCTGATAAAAAAAAAAACGTGTGCATTGTGATAATTTTCTGTTATCTTCTAAAGGTATACTTCCATGCAATACGGCCAATCGCAGCAGTACGCGATTGATCTCAAATGACAGTACTCGCTCTCCCTATGTCTAATCTAATATCTTTAAACGAGCAATTATTGTTTATATATAATCTGAATCTCGGAAACGGCTCCAACGATTTTAATGAAATTTGGTTTGTAGGTAGATTAGGGGACGATAAATCGATTTTGCAAGGTTTCATTTTTAGTGAATCCGGGTTTGCTCGTATTTTCAGTCATAAATAATCCGAGTGGAGCTCGGTCGCCCAGGTACTGAAAATAAATTGCGTGACGTCAGTCGTCAGCTGTTTGTTTGTTGCAGACATAGGAAGCGGCGCTATTTCCATAGCCATAACGATAATACAATAATTTCATACAAGGTTACGGGGTGTTAATTTGGATCCGATGAGATTTATTTTATTTAAGTAATTTTTAATATTTATATTTATTTTAGTCGACGGCGTGACTTGTTTTGCCTAACAGGTATAAGTATAAAACTAAAAACACCCCGACAAAAAAAGCTGAACCGATCTTGATGAAACATAGCTAAGAGTACTCTCAATAAATAGTTTTTTTAAACAAAAAAACTAGATCACAATCGGTCCATTCGTTTGAGAGCTACGATACTAAAGATACACAGATACACACGTCAAACTTATAACATCCCTCTTTTTAGGTTGGGTGTTAAAAATAGTACTAAAGTAAAATAATTAAAACAATATTATTTAAAGATCACCGGATTAGATTTATTCGGAAAATAGTTATTTACTCTTAGCAAATACGTACTAATACGCACTCTTCTTTCAATTTCTATACACACTTAAAGCGTAATAATTTACAACTTCTTTATAAATATGAAATAATATTAATCCTTTAAGTTTATCATTTTGTTCATAAACTATGCACTTTATAACTCATTTTCCAACAATATTTCGAGAACTCTATTGAAGTGAGTCAAACTCGCTTCGATTAAAAAATAAAGAGCGTTACATTCAAATTAGATAAATCGAAACCAAAAAAATATAGCTACCGCATCTGATCGTTGAAGCTAATTGCAAAAGTGTGCATGCACGGCGTACAAACAACCGCTTAGGCCCATTGTCCACAGAGCTTTGTTTGCCGACGGCAAAGCTGCCTTTCAATCACGCTCGATTTACTGCTGCTGCTGCTGAGCCGATCGACTCATCTCGGTCGTGCTTACATTATGTAATCACTATTCAATCTGCCATTTATATTTATGTCATGTTCCTTTGTTTATGCCTTACCCCTCAGGGATAAATAACAAAATTCTATGTAACTTACACTATATTATTCAATGCAATGCAATACAATACATTACAAATACACTCTATTGACATCATAACATAACATAGGTACAAAAGGTGGCCTATCAATCATTATTTATCATTATAATCATTCGAAGCAATAAGCCTCCCCGTCACTGCTATCCCTACGGATCTATCGCAACCTCCTATTAGTTACAGCACCTCTACCAGTCCCAGGTGAAACATACATATCACCAGGGATTTTGGTGTTGAGGCCTTAATATCCTCAGGACGGAGGACAAGCCCTCAACTAGGAGGTGATAACTGCTATGATGGTGGAGTGTTAAACATTCGAAGAGGATATCGATAGGTGTTTCGTCCTCTTCGTAGCAGACCCTACACTCTGGGCTCTAACTCAATACCATTATGTATAGTTTTTTATTTATTTTGCAATGCCCTGTTAAGGTACGAACAAGAATCTTTAATTGTCTCTAGTTAAGAAGAAGCACTTCTCTGGAGAACGTCTTATTAAAGCTTTGGAGCAGCGTTTTGATGTACGCTGTACACCATTCTTGGACTTTGGCTCCACAGTGCTCGGCATTGGTGTAGCCCCCAAGGTTTGATGCTTCCCCTTGTTGTGCATTCTGATGTATTCCAAAAATTTTCTTGCTTACGATATATATATATATATATATTCATTTAACATAGGTTAGTCTTGCAAAAGCCACAATTCCTAACGTGTTGCTGAACGGTAATTTTTCGCAAAATACATAGTTTTATCGAATAAGACTTGCTAAAATTTCAAGACAAGATTTAATAAATAAATCTCAACATATCTACTATGTAAGTACCTATATGACATCTGGAAGTTCCAGTGCCAATTTTCTGGTCTATAATCAGACTAGTTCCACGGCGCCATATTATTTCATCGTCATCTTACACATATATCGAATTTTAATATGGAAATTATTAACGTTCTTCCAAATTCAAAAACCAAACCAAACAAAAAAAAACAATCAAAATCCTCTAGACAAAACAACAGTGGTTTGTTCTTTATTAGAATACCGAACATTCCAAGCTGCGTGGTGGGTATAAAAGTCCCACAAAGGGTTCTTTCAGTTCCTTCATAAAACTAACAATATTGTTCGCGGTAACAAGACAAGAACGTTTCTCTTGAGCCCATATTCGCCGTGCTATTGTCTCGCTCAGTAGACTTTAGAGGCTTGAGCCCGGGTTCAAGCACAAATATGCATGTTAGCAGCATTACAGTTCTGACAACGATTCACTCAGCAAAACTATCGCCTTTTCATGATTTTTAGATTTCATGGTAATCATGGTTGAGCTTTTTAACTGAATTCCAAATAGAAAGAAGTTCTAAATTCGTCTGTTTTTAAACGGTTTTATTTAGGTTGGCCTGTTTAATTGTTTGGGTCAAATTTAGTAATTGAAATTTTACCCCCTTGCAGTTGACGGATCGATCTGAAATTTGCACCTTTAGTCCTGATGACAATACAATTTAGTATATTCTGTATTATTGTAAATCCAACATGGCCGCCGCCACAAAATGGCGGATTTCATATTTTAATACAACCCCCATAATATGGTTACCAAATGAAAGGGCTTTTCTAGTAAAATACAGTAAATACATTACCTACATCATTATCTTTTTTTTCCGATAAAACCGTTTAACTTAAAATGTTTTTTAAGTAAGTACTTGTTTTTATGTTTGTTCACCGATTACTCTGACAATTTTTAATTGATTTTGATATTTTTATGTCAGTGTTTGTTAGTTTTCCAAATTTACTTGTTATCAGACTGAAAGATCTCTACTTACTTACCAAACACAACACTTACCAACAAATCCTGTGCACACCTTCACTCCGCTCAGACAATATAAACAGATACATAAGTGTGAGTAGAAAGAACGCAGTAAGGTTAAAGCATTGTCGTGCACCGGCCGCAGTGTTAGAGTCTCGAGACCATTGTTTAGCTTCCTCCACCTGCCAAGACGGATCCCGCACAAAGGTGACGCTCGTTTCCACACTCCTGTTTGTTGTTGTTATGCAATTTCCAGGTTTTCGAGCGCCCCGCGAGGTTCGCGCTCGTTTGTGAACTGAAGTGTGTGGGACGTTCGACAGCTAGAACTCTGTGCCGTTATCGTAGGTGCTTCAGCACTGTTACTGTGCTGTGAATATTCTTTTTACTTGACTGCGCAAGAAGGGTTATGTTTTTCGGGTGTATGTATGTTTGCTTGTATGTATGCGGAAACGAGAGACGCTGACTGCGTAAAGAGGGTTATGTTTTTGAGTGTATGTATGTTTGTGTGTATATGTGTGGGTATGTATGTTTTTATATAAGTGCCTACAGCCAGACCGGCTTGACCGATTTTCTTGTTCGGCTGTTTCTCCGGGTCTGTGTGGGGCCACCAGAATGTGAAAACGGCACCAGGCAGGGTCTTATTATTTAAAAAAATAAAGTTACCGTCCCTGCGGTGTTGTATTATTATTGTACATGTTAAATCTTGCAACGCCTGAAAAATTCGTTCCAACATGGCTCAATTTCAATCCTTATTTACGTGCAGATTTTATCAATTCATTTTGGTTTCGTTTTATAACCATTAATGGTAGTGGTCGGTAATTTCCCAATATAAAAATGATTGCATTGTGAGTTCCCTACCTCGTAACTGCAATGGTGGAGTGCAATTTACATTTTATGCTTCGCTGGACGAACAAAGGCCAAAAGAATACAGCGAATTTTAAGCTTAACAAAAAGTTGAAGGCTTGCATAAGGTACCCACATTCCGCAGTTTATGATAACACTTCTCTTTGAAACGAATACTTTTGTAAAACAGGAACAGCGGTAATTTGAAAATATACTTTTATGACTCATAAGATGACGTGATCCCAACCAAATCCCAAAATAATTTTCAATTTGCTCATCACAATCGATGTGGCAGTACCAGAACTAAAACTTTCTTGTCTTCCAGTACGCATACCTCCCGTATAAAGAATGCCATCATTGCATTGCTTACAATCTTTATTTTCCCAACTTTAATGGTCCAAACTAATTTCATATGCAAAATTTTCGCACTAATCGATAGAATATATCCATAAGTATATACAGTATAAAATGGGATAAACAAAACCATCTCTCACTTTTCTAATATCCTTACTCAGTGATTTCATATGTTTAACAATTTTTGCAGTCTAACTTACGATTTCGTTATGAACTTGCAAAGCTTGACAATCTTGCAATTTTCAAGACAATTTTCAAATAGATCTTCTAGATCGACGTACTCCATCCTTAGCCACACGGTCGCTTACGATCAGACGAGTTGGTAATCAAACGTAGATAATATATTTAGTATATAAAAATCTTAGATTGCTGTTTATTTTTAAATTGAAACGGAGATGACGTCACAGCTAGACCACTCCGTATCTCTAGGATCTGTGAACTATATATTTTAACCGTAAACAGTAATGTTGCCAGATCCGCGAGGCTCGGTTAACCGTACGTGACAGGGCACGCGTCGAAAAGCGGTCCGAAATGAATTGATCGGCGAATAAGATTGAACGTTGGAACTCTATCCCTCGGGAGCGAAGTCAGGAACCCTGCCCGCAGGGACGCTGTTAACTAACTTGTTTACACTAATGATGGATAATGAAGGATCACACGTTAAGTCTTAAAACAATATCACTCGTAATCTATTCTGTACGAACCTATGTATCGAATAAAGATTTCATTTATATGTACCTATAGTAAAATTGAAATATATATTGTATTATTTAAAATTGAAGGTTTATTAATTATATAGACTGTATTATTGTGATTATTATTATTATTAGTCTTGATTTTATAATTAATATTGTAGATTGTAATGATTATTTATTAATGATTGATATTGTAATTTTCCAATTATGTAATTGTCTGGTTGATATGTTTGTTGACATACTTATTAGATATATATACATATGACGTGTAACTAGGGAGTTACCAATAAACTGATTTGATTTGATTTGATTTGATTTGAATTAATATTTTACCTAGTTTAAAAATACGCAATTTCGTTTACTTGGATACATATTTTCCCAGTTATTTTATTTTAAAGACTGAATCGATAAGTACTGAACCGATTTTATAAAATATGGGACTAATATAAAAAAAAAACTTGGTCGTTGTGATGAAATCATTATGACATAGGAAACCAATCAATAGGGCTGATGCTC
Source organism: Lycia hirtaria (assembly GCA_947563715.1). Classification (NCBI taxonomy): domain Eukaryota; kingdom Metazoa; phylum Arthropoda; class Insecta; order Lepidoptera; family Geometridae; genus Lycia; species Lycia hirtaria. Next base: position 4,399,413 of record OX387379.1, read on the forward strand.
CCACACATAAATAAAGACGCTTCTGTGTGAGAGCAGCAGTATGAGAAAAGAACAACTGGTGATTTCCTCTCATTATACAAAATATTTAAAAAGGTTAGGAAGGCACCCTTAAATGGACTCCATAGTCCATAGAGGCGTCATAATATTTGTATATTTGTTCCGGACGCACACGCAGATTCTCAAATCAAATTATTAATTTCAATTAATTAATTATTTTTTAGCATTACTGTGACAAACAATATTGGAAAATTATTACAATTTATAAAGTAAGGATAGGATTTCAGCAGGAATTATATTTTGACTGTAAGTGGTGTCAATAGATTCGTCTTAGTTGTGAGAGTGACACTGGGTACATCAAAATAAAAAAAAATCATAAGTTAGGCTACAAAAACCTCTTTTCTGCAGTCGGGTATTTTGTTTTTCTTTTAACATTGATACTTGTTACTCCCTGAGTATCATAGGCTACTTTTTTTAATAAAATAATAATAAGCAATGATTTTACTAGATTTATTCTAAAGAATGCGCATTTGTAATCTTTCACAGCTATTTTACGCATAAAAACGTACACTCAACAGCGTAGGTATCAAGCGTAACAAAATCGTAAGTTAGGCTGCAAAACTGCTTTTCTGCAGTCGGGTATTTTGTTTGTCTTTTAACATAGATACTTGTTTTACTATTACATTACTATTATTCTATTATATTGAATTATTATATATAAATATATTTTATATAGTTTATGCATAAGACTGTCCAGAAGTTTCCTACATTTGTGACACACCCGTGGTCAAGTTGGTAAAGATTCCCAGATAATGATTGGGATGTTGCGGGTTCAAGGCCCGTCTGATATTGAAAATTTTGGAAATGTCTACATTTTTTAACAATTACTATAAGTAAGAACAGCTAAAATCTAAGTCTGCAAAATTCCTAGCGAAGGAGGTCAGTAGTGCACCACAACCTGTTTACATTTTGATGCGCCAGTGCCCAGCTGGCTCTAGAAACTACAGCTCGTAAATCCTCTCGAATTTACTGCCTTGACACGTCTTATACTCCGCCATACTTGTTCCAAGCTCTAGTCCGGTGATTGCGGCTTCTTCACTGTTGTGATTTAGGAGAAAATCGTGAAGTTTGCAAAAGATGAAAAAATATCATTGCAAAATAAGCTTTCCAGCAGAGGCCCGCGGTTTCATCTGCGAAAAACGATGGTGATGGTGAACGGTGATGATGATGATAAAGTGTAGCTTTAGTCCTTTTACAGGTTTTCTGTAGTTAGCTATCTTAGTCTACAGGTTTACAGCTATCTCATTACCAATAATCGGTTCAGCCGTTTGGTCACGAAAGATAAACAGACAGAGTTACTTTCGCTGTTAACATTAAATTTAGTTAAGATGACTAGACAAAAGGCTTGGTTGAGTAAAGCTAGCCATTTTGCTACTAATATGCTCTAACTTCAACCACTTTGCTTTTCAGTATGTGAATTGGTGGTCAAAGCTGGTCAGAGGCGGAAATATTTGAGTTAAGAAAAGTGGAACGTCTCAAGGGACGGTTGGTAGATGTGAAACAAATAGTTCAAATAGGCAACAACCGATCTGAAAAGCATATGTATTTCTCATTCTTTCGTACAGCATTTTCTCTCGCATATCAAAAACAAATATACTAATATATAATTTAGTTCTTTCGCATTTTAAAGTTGGTCAATATATTCAGATTGAAGGAGCTAATGGAAATACAAGATATACACAACTTACAGCTTAGGAGAAAACTTACTACCGATTGGGATATGAAGTCAGTAGACACTTGCAGAAAAATAAAGAATCTCGCTCGAATCACTCGTTAGAATATTATAGTATCGGACCGAAAATATTAATAAAACTACATTTTGCCCAAAGTTTTTTCGAAACGATACATACACTATAAATTACACCTTCAAATCCTTTAACAATGGCAAAAAGGTAAAATCTTACTCCTCGTATGCCAGTACTAACGTTAACCCAAAATCCAGTTAATGTTGCTTAAACAAAAACGTCCAATCCTGTGAAACAGCCCAACATTATATCGGTTCTAATAAATAAAATGTAAATAAAATTACGGCACAGAACAAAGAGTATGGTGATTTGCATAATACTGTTCACCTTTCGACTCGAGCTGGGGCCGAGCCAAACCGACTCCATTTAGTGGAACCAGCGAAGATTATAAGCTTACGTCCCTTCTCCGCAGCCACAAAACATGCCCGAAAGTAGCCAATAGGCCGTGAAATCACGTCGGGAATAGTAAATTTTGTAACGTGACAGGGTAAAGGATTCACGAGTCGCCGTAAATTGGGTCATAAAATCTGAAATTGGTTAAAATTGCTCGCCTCAACGCAAGAAAAACTGTAAATGCTGTGATAATGAAATTGAAATAACATGACGTCGATTGGTGGTCTGTTTCTGTAACGTTCGCGTGTTGATAAATATTTTGTATCTATCTCGACCCAGTGAGATTCAGTCGCAGGTTCACTTTTTATTCGTTCCCCATGAATTATGGCCGGCAAGAGACTCGTTAAAAAGAACACGGTCTAGTATTACCCGTCGGTTACCCGGCGGCGGGTAACCCACTTTATGTGGTATTAAAGCTGTTCCTAGACTTGTTTCAGCCACTTCAGCTTAACGTGCATCTTAATTTTGCATCAACGAGGTTCTGTAGAAATAAAATAACAAAATCTGTTTAAAAATTGATAGCCAGCTGCATCTTGTGGTTTTTATTATTATTGACTGAGTGAGCGCAGCGTGTGAGACTGAGTGTCTTTACGATGTCATATGAAATGGAGAAATGAATAGGCTCTTTGTGTGTGTTGGTTTCCAAGTGAATCGGTATAAGACTAAGCTCGCTCTCTAAATGGCATAGATTTAGACGTGGCTTACTGCTCGCAGGGTACTCATGTTATTGTTGTCTGAATCTCTCAATTTTGTTTCCTCGGAAAAGTATTCTATATCTTCAGTCGTGATGGTGATGCGTACAGTAATCTTGCTGATCATCTTTGAGCCTTACTAATGCTTACACACAAAAAGTTGTGGTGGGTCAAACCAACTGTTGACGTGGCGACGCGCAATTGTCAGAAAAGGCTGGATTGTGGAAACAGAGAAATTGCCTGTAAAACTGCGCGATGCGGTTAGTCGTGTGACGGATACATAATTATGCTCAGTGAATGTTATTAACATTAATAAACGATGTGTTAGATTATTTCTCAGATATGAAAATCCGTTTTTATTTTGTCTAGCGTGCATATGATTGCATGCTGAAGAAATAGCCAGCAGTGTAAAAGAATTCCTCGCAAGACTTTGCCCGGCCCGTATCAAGGTTGCAGTTTCCTAGTTTGTGACAGTGTATTATGTAATCAGTGCTATAATTCAGGCTTGAATATATTTGTGTGGCCAACTGGCCGTATTCGCGGTAAGTAACCTACCACCTTAAGGGTCGTCCATTAATCACTTGATGATTTTTAGCAACTTTTTAACCTCTCCCTCCTCGTACACGTGGTTAGATTTTAGATTATCTCCCCTCGTACCCAAAATCATGTGTAATTTTTTGGTGCACATTATCTTTTAAATCTTGAATTCAACGAATGATTCAAAAATTAATCTTCAACTTTTTTTTTCACACAACACCACCTAGCCCCAAACTAAGCAAAGCTTGTGCTATTCCAAAAGCCATCTGGTTCCCACTAGATGCCTGACAGAATAGTAAATATATGTGATATCTCACTCCAACCCCCCTTTTCGTGGTTTCCCCCCCCCCCCCCGGCCTCTTTCAATTCTCAAGTGATTAATGGACAATCCCTAAGTAGCCTACTATTTTACCTACATAGCCTACATTAGATAAATTAGGTTGGCGTTAGGTATGCGAGGCCACTGCGTGAATGTTGCTTGAATATTTACGAAATATTATTTCATACTAATAAGGTATGTGACGACCTCCGTTGAAGGTAATTGATTTAATCGTTTAATTGATTACTGTAAGGTTACAATATTTTCAGCTCGAGCGGAGAAATTTCTATAACTAAAATAATTTACAAGTTTTAAATAGTTTTGATCTAAATAAGTTTTAATAAGTGTTGCAGACCTTGGTAACCTCAAATCAGTGCGTCAAAGTTCTGTATTAATTATTGAGTGTAATAGTTTGTAGACTTGTTCTTTACGACAACTTGTTGGTGCTTTTCAATACACGAAATAACTTTATTTTATAGTAAATCTATTTGTATGACACTGAGCAACAGAGTGATTAAGCAAGTTCAGGGGCACTTTGAACGCTGGGCTTCAATGACTCCTTTTATAATATCATTATGAAATTGTGTCAAATTTCAAAACACCAGTACATTCATATAAATAACAATATACTTAGTTGTCTTTTATGTTGTCACAAATCTTATTTTTACTAGACTATCATGCACACAAGCGGAGAATAGATGCGATGCGTGAGTCAGTCGTACAGCTAGCTACGCCTATACGCGACGATTGGCGTAAATATGAGTAGAGGTGTATGCCAGTGGCAGTGTTAGTACCAGTGTTGTGTGTATGGATCACAGTTGGACCACAAGGTACAATACAAGATAGGTTTGATTCACATGAGCTGGGTTCAAATTCCGGCAAGCACCTAGGCTCTGTCTGTTCTAAATTATGTGTGTATTGTTAATTACCGCTAAATTTGAACGTCGAAGGCAAATATCACAATATGAGAAAATCAAGTTTACGTCAAATAACGTACAATCAAAATACAAGTTCACGAGTTTTTAAAGATCTTGATTGAATATGGGTGAAGTTAACCTACCCGCCTTTGGCCAGAGGGGAGTATTGTTTTTACAATGAGAAGAAGACTCGTGCCCAACTGTTTAAGTAAACAGGGATGATTCGTATCTGTTTTGCGAAGCAAAGGCATTCCTCATCTTCCCCTGCTTGTCCTTCCTGGTTCTAGTCTATGATTCGCCTTCTTGTGACAGCTCTGTCCACCATCTCTTCTCAGGCCATCATGCAGGATGACTATTTTCGATGTTAAGTTACTAAGAAAAAGGCTACTTACAACTCTTGACTAGAAGTCAGGATACATCTTAAGACAGTAAAACTGGGAAGAGCGTCGCAATATAATAATAATACTCCAGCAACGATTTATTTCTACTAATGGAATTCTTGGTACACCAGTAATATTTCTAACTTTCTTTAACGCTAAACAAGAAAAATACTATCGTCAGCTATATTATTTTTCTTCCCGGGAACAAATAAATAAAGAATGTTTCTAGTAAATACTCGGATAAACCAATTTGGAACGTCAAAACCACTCAGTTTTTTCAGAAAAAAATATGTAGGACAGAAAGAAATCTCTTTTATTTATTTCGCTTTTAATGGTAAAATTAATTGGGCATGAAATCATGACATTTTAAATAAGAGGAAACGTCCAGTAGACAACTCATGTCAGATGTTAATTGGAAGGTAAGTGCTGCCAAATAAGATTTCGTACGTCGTTTTCCTTCAAAGCTGTCTTTCTTTGTTCGGGAGGCAACTGCCCCTTTTCAAGGCAAGTTAAACAAATTTCCTCTAACAGACTTTTTCGAGACTCACCTGGAGGATTTGGCAAATCTACGAGGTTTTTGTTTTACCTTCATTTTTATATAAGATGGTATTTGTTTACCTTTTTTTCTATTTGAAATATCTTTTTTACGCCAGTATTGTTTAAAATATGTTATCGTCACGAAGTAATGTTTCTTTTTTTACCAAAAAATAAAAATATTATAATCATTCTGATGCCATGTAGATATATTTATGCAATAGTCGACAAATTGGGCTGATGATGATGATATACGAGTAAGCTATTGGTGAAATTTATTATTCTGTGAATCCAATATATCCCTAGCATTCTAATAATCATTGGTTGCAATCATAATTAACATTTTTTTTTTGTGGCAAGCGCCTTTATTAACTACAACACAACAATATACAGACTCAACTAACTAAACTACTACACAAAAAGCACATCGATCACCCCAGACCGATAAAGGTCTAAAGATAATCCAAATGCTCAAACCCACTACCAGTTGGCAGCGTACCCAGCATGCTGCTGGCATTGCCACGTTGAATGGCAATGCTTATGCGTTGGGCCAGATACGCGCCAGCATATCAATATTATTGAAGGATAAGTGTACTTAAACTTGAATTCCAAGAATAATTTTATTACCATTCGTCGTAACTGTTAAAAGACAATTTGATTTCATCATTTTATTCCTATAGTATATAGTTTCTGAATTACTATTCATATCATATTATAACTTCCTTCTTGAATCGTCTTACATACCTTATACAACAGTCTTATAATAAAGCTAAATTCGAAAAAACTAAACTCTACCGAAACCAAAGCGAATCGATGTAATATTTTACGAATATTGCGTACTTAGATCAAGAAGTGTTTATGGTAAAATATGACATTGTTCCTAATAAAACGTATTAGTATTCACCGCCACGGCGAACCGTTCGCGCCTAAAGTGAGATGCGGGGCGGGTAACACTGCCTCTTGATAAATATTATCTGCTAGATAAAGTTACAGGTATCTATGCTAAAATTAGAGATAAGATAGAATAATAGGCATACTAAAACATTATTATTATTAACTGGATATTTACTGTGTTTCGCATTAATTTTGAGCTCCCGATAAATATCCCGTTAATATTTAATAATAAGAGTGTTTTAATGTATGACCGTGATAGTTTAAAAAGTAAGTAATTTTGTTGTAATGTGTGGAAAGTGTACACTTTGTTTAAATTAAAATTAATGTGTGTGTAAATTATGAAACCGCACACTTACAAAATATCGAAAATTAAGGTATCTTTTGAGAAGTCCAGTAGACATATTATCATGTTATAAATACCATTAAATTGTTTAAACTTAAAAAAATAGCTATGAAAATGTGGCCATAATATTCAAATTAAAAATTTAAATATTTTTCAAGGCAAAAAAAAAATAAAATGTTTAGTAAAATATAAGCTAGAGGCTTAGCAAAATTTGTAGGATATTTTTTAAAAGTTTTCGCTGGCTTTCACGCGCCAACGCCTTTAATTCCAACCGATTGAAAGCTCGTAACAAACAAATTATTTTATTTGGTCACTCATATTACTTAATGCCGAACCAAAAAGTTTGCCGTGAATAGCGACAGTCAACGATCGGTCTTTTGCCTTTTATTTTCACTATATGACAAATAAATAACGTCAATTATTTTTTATCAGCGCACGGTGAATCAGACCCCGTAAATGTTTTCTGCGTAACTCATCCACTTCAATATCAGAGAGATTGAGAATGTTAAGTTATTGCTCTAACAATTTCGTATTGCCCTATAAAACCTCACTTTCGCTTTATTTATACGCAGTAAAATGATCAATATTCGATATTGCGTTGAAATACCTACATTTCTACACGACTCTTGTTTCCAAGTTCACGTGATATTTGAAGCTCGTGTAATTTCGCATCTGAATACCGTTTCTAAAAAACTTTTCCAGTTAATATAGCATATTTTCTCATATGAGAGAGACTTGAAAACAGATAAAAGCTAACAATGCGCAGTAGATTGCATTTAAATTCATTTGAAATTCACGAGGTTATCTGTAAATTTTTGCATGAAGAATTTTTTGAAGTTTTTCGTGAGGGCAGCGTGGTCTATAATATAACTCATACGATACTATCATATGAGTTATTTCCCTTGAGATAATGATAAGCGTGGGATTTTGTGCTCTTCTTCGCATTAAAACCTCGTTAGCCTTAGTGGAAGCTTTCATCGCTGGGCAGCTTTGACTGGCCGTTGATATGTTGTGAATAGAGGTAATACCGCTTTTCATAGTTTTCTTAACGTAACTGGACTTGCGGGAAAGGTGTCGGCCTAAACATTATTCCGTATATTAATTAGAATATCAGTGATGGGATCTTTTTTTGTTGTTGATATAAAACAAAAATAGGATGATAGCGAAATAGTTCCGTAATCCGCATACAATACATTACATTTACCATTTGATTTGATTTTTTATTCTTCATACGTACTGCACATGAGTGGAACTCCATGCCACGCTTACTCTGTTAAATAAGAGCAAGTCGTGGAATTTTCAAGACTAGAGTGAATGGTGTTTTTTTTCACTTTAGATGCACGAGGTAATGTGACACAAATTTTTAAACAAAATACTGCATCATCAATAATGCATCAGCGTCTGCCACGCTGGCCAAGTGCGGGTTGGCAGACTTCACACATCTTCAAGATCATTGAGAACTCTCAGACATGTAGGTTTCCTCACAATGTTTTCCTTCACCGTTTGAAGTTGGCGGCAATCAACAATACGCACATAACTTCGAAAAGACAGAGGTGCGTACCGTGGGATTCGAACCCAGGACCTGCGGATCGCAAGTCAGACGGTCTCACCACTAGGCTGCCGGAAACTCCAAAATACCTGATGGAAGCTTATTGGTTCAGCGTCTTCCTGCCACTTGTCCATCACTTGTCATCTGTCCATCTTTTGGTTGGTTTACCTACGCACGCTTGCCGGTGCGTGGTCTCCACTTGCAAACTTTTTTGCCGCATTGGCCTACTATACGTGCTATGTGCTATCCCCATTGCCACTTCAACTTATATAATTTTAAAATTCGTTATCTCTTGTCGAGCAATTAAAACCAAATATTATATCGTATACCGCCAGCTTAACTATCCTAATTTAACTTAACTATTACGTTTAGCTTTCCCATAATTGGGTTTTACCGTATACAAATATTTTAATATACGGTATATATTGTAGCGTGGAAAGTTAGTTATTTATTAGCTATTAAAATGTTGTTACTTAACCGTATCTAGAATTAAAAGAAAGTTCCAAAGTTACTTGATTAAGCGCGCTTTAGAATTTTATCTCTGAGAAAAATCGTCAGCGAGTTTAGAGTTTCCAACGTAAATAAGGGTTATGTTCAAAATAAGCACCTTCGGGTTTAATGTTCAGCGTGACTATTCTAGTTAAGGATTTTGTGTTTGTTACTTTATGTTTTAGTTAATAATTATAAAGTATTTTATATTAAATAAGTAATATCATTTCTAGACTTCCGTTCGTTCAAAAGGCTTGGGAGCCAATTACCGAGTATACGCTATCTGTCTGTCTGTCTATCTGCCTGTGTGTCTATCTATTTGTCTATCTGCCTATCCTACCTTTAAACAGCAGTATCTTTGTAACCGTAAGAGGTAAGAAATTGAAATGTTCCAAATGTTATTATGATCAGTTCAAAAACATAATGAGCAGTTATTTAATTTAATGGCGGTTGATTAATTATTGCGACAGTAAAACATGGACAGTAATAAAAAATCTATTAGTCGGTTATTTTATCATACAATGTCAATTCTAAAAATAATTGAGCAGTCCAATAACTGAATGAGCAGTAAAAATGATGGAAAGTTATCTATGTATATAGGTATAAGCAATAATTTCTTCAGAGATTAGGTTATGGCTTTTTTTTATACAAATTTATAGATAATAATTTTTACCGCCCATTTAATTATTTTCCTGCTCAATTATATATTCACTGATCCATTTCATTATTTTTTATTACTCATTTTTGTTTACTTTACTGCTTTTTAACTGCGGAACTAGTTATTAAACGTGCCATTTATAATTTTTAACTTACCAAAACTGCTATTTACAACTGCCTCTTTAAATCAGTGCCTAATAAAATTATAGTGGATTTATCAACAAATAAATAATATAATAACAAACAATTAAATATTGATAGGGTTAGTTTATGTGACAAGAATTATTCTAAAGAATGCTCATTTAATTATGTAGTACAATGACTCTAATATATATATAATATATAATATATTTTCTCACCAAAACGTTAATTCAATATCGATCATGCGTCACATTTAACAGTTCTATCTGGTTTTGCATTTTTATATATGTATTATATAAAAATGCAATTATATTTTATTATATGTATTGAGGCTGGCCTATAATCTATAATAAGTCCGGTAATATTGCCTGTATAGTAAAGAAATTCACAACCGTAAAAAAATCTATTGTTTGTATAAAAATCTTGCGCCCACGCTACTCGATATAGTTATTTAATTCAGGCGATCTTTTCAATATATCAGAGTATATTTATAGGATTTTTTGTTTGTAATTCTCCAGGATGAGTTTCACAAGCTCACGTGGGCGGATCATAGCCGCCTACTTGGACATGTATTTCACAATAGTAGATGAGTAAAATGGTGTGCTACTGAGGTAACTGAGGTATTGTTCAAAATTATACGATTATCTATATTTATTTATCTAGTCAATATGTAGGCGTACTGAAAATTTTGCGTATCTCATACATAATATTATCACGATCCTTATATCGTATCACAACTAATACGGTAGATATTGCAGTGATACTGTGATACGCCTCGATACTACCTTGATATTATCGTGATATTCGCGGATCGCGTGATAATACTGTTCGTGTAATATAACTCATTGAATGTCATCAAGACATCTTCTGAGTTCGAAAAACTCAAACCGCTCATAAAATCTATCGAATCTTTGATTTTTGGGGGGAAAAGGCTTAGAATGCAAGTCGCCTTAAAAAGTGTTGCTAAAAATTTATTTACTCAGTGAGTAAATTCATTTTAGCAAGACTTTTAAGGGTACGTCACTCTGCCCGTCACTACACACGAATTTCATATCCTAATTCTGTGACATCATTCTGACGCTTATGTGCATATTAAAGAGAGTAATTACGTGATAGTCAATAACGTATTTTAAATAAATGGAATGGAATTTCAAATTGAATTCAGACACGCTGTATTCGTTGAATGTTTGAACTCAAAAAAGAGAGAGGCCGGTAGTTGTAAACCTTATTCTTAAAGAGTTTTAACTCTTACACTTCCGTGTTTATACATTTTAGAAATATTCCTATTTGTAAAAACAAACCGGGAGCGATTGCCCACACTATCTGTTACTACAGACTGTAAAAAATACACGCGACCAAGACAAACGGCGCCTACATGAAGGATCTAGCGCTGATGCAAAACAGCATCGTGTGTATGGGTCCTAAAATGTACAAAAAGATTCCAAAGCCTATAAGAAATCAGAATAGTAATTTATTTTGAAAAAATTGAATGCATTGTAGATTTTTTTAATTAAAAATTTTAATTTTATTTACATTCGCTGTATCTTCCACGATTTCTTTTGTTTTCGTTTAATTTAATATCAAAAGTCATGCTGTTTTTATTAACCGGCTTCCAAAAAAAGGAGGTTATCATTCCACGTGTATGTTTGTAATATTGTCAGAATTGCACAATTTTTGTATATGTTAGTCTATACCAGCTTCTAAACATGTGTGCCAAATTTTATAAGTGTATGTATGTTTGTATGTTTGTCCACGCATTACGCAGAAACTAGAAGTCGAATATCATTTTTGTTATTGAATAAAGGATTTTTCAACTAGGAGTCTCTGTAAGTTTTACCAAAATCGGTTCAGTAGTTTTCAAGATATGGGCTTTTAAACACTCACTTCGTTCAGTGCAACTGAAGAGCAGTGTCTACACCTTATTATATTTCAATTGTTTGAATTGTTTGATAGACAGTGACATGAGCGGTGATGAGTTTGACTACAGTTTTAACCGACCTTAAAATAATAAATACTATTAAAAATGAATAAATAAAAGTTGATATAATGAATAATTGTTGATTGCCGGCAACTTTAAACGGTGAAGGAAAACATCGTGAGGAAACCTACATGTCTGAGAGTTCTCAATGATCTTGAAGATGTGTGAAGTCTGCTAACCCGCACTTGGCCAGCGTGACAGACTATGGCCTAACACTTCTCACTATGAGAAGATGGCCCGCGCCCAGTAGTGGGACAGTTTATATAAACAGGGCTGCTAAAAAAAAAAGTAATTTAAAAAATTAAACCGACTTCAAACTGAAAAGAAAGAAATAACTCGAAGCAAATTAAAACTGGGCGAGTTTTGATTTGCTTCGAGTTATTTCTTTATTTTCAGTTTGAAGTCGGTTTAATTTTTTTAAATTACTTTTATAATTTTTGGTATGAGCATGGTGCTGTCAACCTGACATTTGTACGCCTAATCGGCACAAAACGATGTAAGCAATTAAATATTATTGTAATATGTTTTGTGCACTTGTTTTATATAATTCTCGTGTTGTATGCAATAATTATCTTTATATTTGAATTAAATTATAACTAAAGACGAGGTAAAGTGATTTTGAATTAAACTATAACTCTAAAGACGCGGTACAGTGATTTAGTTCGAATTGTATTGGCGGTATAGTACCTAGTACCTATATCAGATGCCCAGAACGGGAGTGCCGCGCGCCGTGGCGAGTTAGTTTGCGTGACTAATGAGGTTTTTCTATTTTTTTATTGTTTTTCTGTGCTGGCCCTCGTTATTGTTTGTGGTGTTGGGGTTACATGTGTATTTTCATCTGATGTGTAAAAACCTCTTATTTAAAATGTTTCATTCTCAATACAGGCGAAGACTGAAAAGTAGTTAATACATAAATAAATATTTGTGGATATTTCACAAACCTTCTAGCCAAGCAAACTAAGCAAAGCTTGTACTATGGAATTAGATGGCTGATAGAATACATATTTTTTTGTTGTAAATATATACTTATGATACATATGTCTACAAATTTAAAATTAAGAACTCTATGCACTTGTATTCTTGCAAATAAACGATTTGATTTGATTTGATTTGATCATAGAAACACCCAGACACACAATAAACATCCATGCTCATCACACAAATGTTTGCCCTGGGTGGGGATCGAACCCACACCTACAAGCTCAGTAGGCAGACATACTACCAACTGAGCCACAAGGCTCTTTTTTTTCTCTGTTATTTTATGGTGTTTGTATGTGTTACGAAAAAAAATCCTCTAAAGCTATGTGGTAGTTATTCCGCTAACAATTATGCGACAGATTGAACTAGCTTATACATAATTATATAAGTAGAAGATTTATATCGAGCGATTGTTATGCCAAAGACTGTTGTGTTACGAAAATTGGATTAGAGTTCATGTCAACGGGGCATTTAGTCTCAAGATACCAATCGAGGGTTTTTATAACCGAACGGTCACTTGATTTCAGTTACGTAATTTCTAGAACATTCCTGACTGCTTAGGGAAATTTTATTGAATGACTTAATCTTTATTAAATAAAATGCCATTTATTGACTAGTGAGTAGTGAGTCAGTATTACTGACTGATAAATTAATAACGAAACTAAAAACAAATATCTATTTTATAAGAAAAACAAAATACCCGACTGCAGAAAAGCAGTTATTGCAGTCTTACTTACGATTTCGTTATGCGTAATACGCTGTTGAACGTACGTTTTTGACGTGATAACGTCTTATAAATCGATGAACGCCGGCTGCACGCACGAAAAAGTTTCACGTTCCGCCTGAACCGAGCAAACGAGAGCGCGGAACAAGCGATAAAGAGGCACGATCGGCCTAAACGTTCGGCTTGTGACGCATCGTTATCACGTAAAATTATCGTCCGTAAACCGACTTTACAGACATCCATTTTTTTGTGAGAAAGTTTGCGTAATATCGCTGTAAAAGAATACTTACGCATTCGCAGGTAACAGCGAACTAGCTGTTTTACTGTTTAGTTACTTTCTGTTATTTATTGTTTTTAGTTAATTGTTGTGTACCGTGTTTATATATGAAATTTTACGACATTGCTAATGGCTGAACCTTCTGTAGATCTTGATTTATTTGATGAGTAAGTACTTTTGTATGAGCTCGTAGCTGGTCTTACTACGCTGCGTTTGCCGGTGTGCGGTCTCCACTCGAGAACTTTTTAGCCCCATCGGCCATCTACGAGCTATGTGCTCTCTGCCCACTGCCACTTCAACTTGCTAATCCGCTGTGCTATATCGGCGACTTTCGTACGTCTACGGATCTCTTAATTTCTGACTCGATCTCGTAGACTCCGAGAATAGCGCTTTGCATAGCTCGTGGCGTGACCTTGAGCTTCCTTATAAGGGCCATAGTAAGTGACCACGTTTCAGTGCCGTATGTCATCACTGGTAACACACATTGGTCGTAAATTTTATACTTGAGGCACTCAGGTGTAACTCAAAAAAACTCAAACTTGAGGAAACTCAAAAGCGTATTTCTATCTAGAAATACGCTTTTGAGTTTTCTGAACGCTGCCCAGCCGAGTTGAATTAAGCGATTGACCTCATACAAGTGGCCGTAAGACGCTGGATGCAAGCCGCTTCTAGTCGGTCTTTTTGGAAGTCCATGCGAGGCTTATGTCCAGCAGTGGACTTCTTATGGCTGAGATGATGGTAAGTACTTTTAATGTGGTACCTATAAGTCATCTCTTTACTGTCCTGTATGTTTGTTAGAGTCTGTTCTTGTAGATAACCAATATAGCACAGAGGGCGCTGCTGTACCAATTTCATTACGTTGTTCAGCCGAGACCACAGAATACCATAGAAGTACATTTTCGAGACGTTAGTTCCTAATTTAAATAGACGATATACAACGTTTTTATTGTGACAAAACTTAAATATTTACATGACTTAAACTTAAAGACTTAAGCTAACCACGATATAATTATAAGTGAGGAGATTATGACCTGATTCTGAAATTTGAACACAGGGATTAACTGTTCTATTTAGTTAATGATTTATTTCGCTAAGATTAATTACTTAAAGGTACCTTAATGATTAAGTATATGGCTTTAGTTTCTAAAACGGGGCTAACGAAAACCTAGTCAACATCTAATTTAATTAACTATAGGTATAAGCGTTAAATTCGGAGAGTCAACATTTTATAAACCTAAACTCCATTTAACTTGGCTTTTCTCTTAATTTTTAGGGTTGCATATACCAAAAAAAAAACGGAACCCTTGGATCGCTTCGGTGTATGTGCGTTTGTCAGTGCCAATTTATCCGAGTTAGTTTAAAAGGTATTTATATGATTTCTGTGACTCGAACATGACATAAAAATTAGAACATGAAAATTGACAATTTGTACTTCTCCCTTTTATCTGTGCAACAAATGACCCTAACTATTTAAAAATATACAGTAAATAGTTAGAATGCCTATATTATAGCCTTACAAAATATATGAAAAATCTCTCAATATTGTGCGCACATATTTAGCAATTTGGATACTTTGTACATTTTATGGGAGAACTTATATAATATTTTCTCCCAACGAAGTGTGTGCAAAAAAATCGAATTTTATGAGATATTATATCATAAAGTTTACTAGAGTAGCTAATTCAATTCAATTTTAAATGTCAATAATGTCACATAAATAATCATAATTTATATAAAATAAAATTGTTAATTCCTTTAAAACCTTTTCCGTTAAAACCTTTCCACGAAAGGCCAACACGCACTTGCGCAGTTTTTCATTGTTTCAAATTAAATTTTATTGGTTTCCACCCAAACATCTGACTGAAAATTAAATCTTCGCCGTGGTTCATTGACATTTAATTTCTCTTTACACTGTCATAAAGTGTAAAGGTGTATTTCCACCAAAACTTTGTTAGAAAAGTGAGCGGAGATATTTTACTTATCTCGCAGCTTTTTGTTAAATATGGAATAGCTCTAGTTTGACTCAGATCGCCTGATGGAAAGATAGGACGTTGAGGTACCTCAACTAGGCCTACGTGGCCTAGAAGGTACTCTGTTCACTCTAGACTTAAAGTACCCGAGTTCTCAGCAATTACTTTCCATCACGTGGACGTAAAGTCTAAAATTAAATTCACAAATTTAGTGTCCTGGGTCGACCAATACTCGTATACCAACAGTGACGAACTTAAAGACATTGATATAAAGACTATGTCGCCGCGCTAAAGCCTAATTTAGATTGAGAAGCCTAGAGACGTCTATTTTGCCGTTACGAATTATTTTGAAAATCGAAATTATTTTAATCGTGTAAGGGGTCTAATTAGACCTCATTGAGCTTGGATGTTTTTGAGGACTGACGCTACATCCCGTTGATACTTTATCAAAGGTTCTCAGTAAAATAAGGACGGAGGTGAGGCATTCAATTTCCGAGTGGATGTTTGTGAGCGAGAATGCCATAAGCTTTGTACTTCCTGATTTGCAGTTGGGAATTTTGCTTTATTTTATGATTATGGCTACTTTTTAAGCCCCGAAGCAAAACGAAAGGTTGACGTTTGATGGGTAGATAGATAGATAGATGAACTCTTTATTGTACACACCTTAAAAGTAATAACAAAGGACTTAAATAGACTAGTGCAATAAAAGACGGCCTTATCGCTAAAAGCTATCTCTTCCAGGCAACCATGGGATGGAGAAAAATATAAATCAGACTGGGCGTGCAACAGGATATTTAACAAGTAACATTATAAATTATAAATAATGGC
This sequence comes from Lycia hirtaria, assembly GCA_947563715.1. NCBI lineage: Eukaryota > Metazoa > Arthropoda > Insecta > Lepidoptera > Geometridae > Lycia > Lycia hirtaria. The sequence goes on from OX387379.1 coordinate 4,415,815, forward strand.
ATAAACATACATACTAATAGTAATTACATACAAATACTATGGCGGGTATCGCTTTAATCCACTTTAATTTATCTTTTTTAAGCGATTACATCGAAAGTGTTCTTTGTTACGTTCGAAGAAAATATGTTCAGTTCGTTTTCTTATGTCGGGTGTTTTAATGTTTAAAAATAATTATCTTTTGCCATACTTACGTATTTTTTAAGACATATAGTTCTTACAAACATATAAATCAAACAAATTTTAGCGGATTCTTCGCGTATATTGTAAATTTGACGCTGCAAAGTATTCGAACCGTGTAAGGTCAAATTATGTAAATTATTTTATAGAATATGTAAAATACTCATTGAAATTAAAGTTGTTTAACTTCAATGAGTATTTTACAATACAGAACATTTTACTAATAATGCCACAACTTATGAAATCAATATTATCCACTTATATGTACAGTGTACACCAACTTTGCTAACTAAGTCCTTTCCTGCCAATACGAGTACTACGCCGAGCATGTCTCCATCATGTGTTCATTTTGTTGTTCATTTCTCGCATATTGCTTACAACTACGTCGCACATCACCAGTGAAACCGCACCTTAAACATGACTTGAATTCTGTTTTGTTAATCAGAGAGATGTGTTTGGATCCATCTAATCTGCAGGGCGTCCGTCTCGACAACATTTGAAGGAGATTCCAGATATTTGTAGATTTGCTTTTCTGGATGATCAAGAGCGGCGATAGCTGTCTGCTCAATTTAACTTTGTATGTAGTTGATTTATCTTACCAGTTTTAGTTCAAAATTATATCGCCTTGTATATTTACAGGGCGTAATTTTAAACCAATTTTGATGAAACTTGGCGTATATTATGGATTATAATTATTTTTTTCATTCGCGATTTTTAATAGGATGGTTCCCATAAAAAAAAAATGTGGTAAAAATAAATAGAATTGATCAAGTGGTTGTTGAGATATGGCAATCAACTTTAGATTACGTGTAACAGGGCATCTAAACATATCTTAATTTTTGTATTAATAATTTTAAACCAGAAAACTAGTTATTGTGTCTTCTCAAAAAGAGATAGCGGCGTAGCGTAGCGGCGTAGCGGTAGCGTAGCGGCGTAGCGTAGCGGCGTAGCGTAGCGGCGTAGCGTAGCGGCGTGGTATTGTGGAGTTTTCGTAGATTTTATTGTGTTTAATACTTTTGTAGAATGCTAGCTTAAAATTGCGAAATCGGCCAACATTTTATATACGGCCTCCTAAGTCAACTTTATGTAGGTATTATTTTATTTACATACACAAGAAAAACGATCTTAAATAACATTTGCATAACAGTCCTCGCTAGGATACCCTGTGTGACTGCTACAATCCGCTCCCCACTACCCCACTACAAGCCATCACCAAGCCACACTACAAGTACGACTATTATGTTCAGATGACCGAAGGTGACCTGCAAATAAGCAGTCTCGCGAGGTCTACTGTTCGTAGAACTACTAGTAATATTTGACACAGGCCCCGCCATAAATAAAAAGCGCTGATCTTGAATGTGCAGAAGATTTTTTTTCCGAGCAATAGGTTTTATATAGTTTTATAGGTTTTTTTATTCAAAAATAGACTTGCGCGTGACCGTTAACTGCGACTGTCGTGGTCCATGATGGAGCGCGCTTGCCTGGAAAAACGTATTCACTCAAAGCAAAAACGATAACAAAGAGCATATTTTATGCACAATTTAGTGTTTTTATGTCAGTTATTAGAGAGTCAAATCCATTTTTATGGCATTAAAAATGTATTTACTGCATAAACCATAAAATAATTAGTGCTTTTATCGAAAAAATAAAAACTACCAATCGGACGCGGAAAACTAAAACCTGTCTAAAATGTTGTTAGTGCGAGCGAATCGGATTTTCATGAGAAATGGACTTAAATGCCAATAAAAAGCATCCCGTCCGGCTCGGTCAGCGTATGCTTTTACTGGCAAAGTGTACTTTACAATATTACGAAGTCTGGCTGCATTTTATACGGGATACCTCTGGAAGGAGCAAAATGAACTGCTGCCTTAACTTCGCCCCGGGACCCGGAGATAAATGTTGCCAGCCTGCTGTTTGAGTTACGGCATTTTGGCCGCGCCGTATCACGTCATTTAGCCGCATTTGTTTGATTTTTAGGATTCCGTACTGTAACAGAAAACCTATCCATGAATAAAAAGAACATATGCGTGTGGGGTACACTGCGTGTGGCGACTTTTATGACGTCATATAACTGCACTGTAAAACTTAAAAAATAAAAATATAAAAACAACATCAATCACATAAATATTGAAATTAGTCGGCTAAAATAGTTCAAATTATGAAACTAATACCCAAAAATTAAAAAAAAAAACAACAATTAAAAACAATTAAAAAACAATTAATAACAATTAACAACAATTATCAACAACAACAATTAACAACACAAACAACAAAATAATTAACAATTTAAAAATTCTCTTCTTAAATTGTTAGTACAATTTACAAAGAGTAGTATCAAAGTCAATTTTACACTTAATTTTACATATTATTTTTATATTTTTACATTGACAAAACATGGTATTCATGTAGTCCTGAATACCATGTTTTGTCAATACTAGTTAAAAATACGATCTGTATGCGAATACCAATATTCAAACAAATTAACATCCTGTCGATTGACGCAGATACCTTAAATCTTTTGCTAAATGCTCGCTCGGTCAATAAATAAACTTTAGTGACATCCAAACGGTAGTCGTGAGACTCTTTTGCAGAGTCTACGTGGCTCGAGTCTAAGTACCGCACCTTTGCCTGTTACACAACCGCCAAGCACTAACATCTAAAAATTACTTTATTTTGGACTGTATATCATTTTTAGGGTTCCGTACCTCAAAAGGAAAAAAACGGAACCCTTATAGGATTGTCCGTCTGTCCGTCTGTCAATACCTGTGTCTCGGGAACGCGTGAAGTTGAAATTAAAACCATATACGCAGATCCATAGATAGTCTCTTGCTGCAGAAAGAAAAGTCAAACTTTTCAGTTTTCATAAAAAAAAGTTACACAGCCGAATATGTCTCAAAAACGCATATTTCGACATATGCAAGGGAATTTAAACATATAGGGTACTTCCCGTTGCCCTATAACTGTGAAATTTGGCAAGAAGCATTGTCAAATAGTACAAATAAAGGAAAAAATCCGAAAACTTTACATTTTAAATTTAATCACAGAAAAATAGTGTCTTTATGCAATGCAAGGCAGGAGGATCCAAATTTTAAAGTGCTTTAACCGTATCATGTAGGGTATTATATGAAACAGCTTCATTAGCACAAGCTAAAACAGGTTTTTAAATATTTTTATGATGTATATTTTTCGGTTTATGAAGGAAAATATAAAAAAAATATATAATTTCCCCCTTTTATCTACTAGTTTGTACCTCGGTGGGCGAGTCTGACTCGCACTCGTATGAAATGTCGAAATTTAAGTTCAAGTTCTGAGCGGTGAGATGTTCAACATCAAAATTTGCTCATCTTGTACTTAATTAAACTAGTAGTTTTACGAAAATAAAATATCCGGCTGCAGAAAAGCGGGGTTTGCACGTATTTATTGCGAGAAAGTTCGTTGGAAGGTAGGAATAAGTGCGTTTTTTATTTTTGCGAGAGTTGTTTTATTATTAAAAAACAATATACCTACCTTGGACATCACAATTTATGACACTCAGAAAGTGAAGACGAATATAACGACAGCTCGCACATCAAAATCGGTGGAGCCATTTAGACTGTAAGCGATCATATAGAAACATACATACATACACTCGAAAAAGATAACCCTCTTTCTTACGCAGTCCGGTAAAAATGAGGAGCTTGTATACGAAGTTCAGTCAAGATTAGTTGAGAAATACGACCTGTAACCGAATACCAACAAACATCCAGACAGAAGAACGAAAATTTGCTAGTTGATGAGACCTTCGTTCGTTTCGCTCACTCGGTCAATATAACAAGTTCAGGAAACTAAAACTCCCCACATAAATAACGGCTGAACCGAATTTGATGAAATATAGCTAAGAGCACTCTCTATGAAATCCTCTTTCAAACAAAAAAAAACCCTAAATCAAAACCGGTGCTCCATCCGTTTGAGAGCTACGATGCCACAGACAGACACACATATACACACGTCAAACTAATAACAACCCTCTTTTTGGATCGGAGGTTAAAAAGCGGACAAAATATGTATTTTATTAACTTTATTTTGTGTTTATGTTTCTATCTACCTAAACGGCTTATAGCCCTAAATATATTATAAACATTTGTCTAGGTATTTATTTATTGATTATAGATATTTAAAAGGTTTTAAGGTTTACCGGCGTGAAGTTGGCGGCCAAAAAAATCTGCCAATATTACCCGACCAAATTAGAGAGGTCATTTTCAAAATTTTAAAACTGAAACAAATCTTGATTTTTCTAATCTATAATGAAACCTTGAAACCGAATAAACGATACGATAAGTGGCTAGAAGCGATTTCCACCATCTATTACGTCTTGGATTCGAATAAAGAATAAAATTCATTTTCAACATCGAGTTTCTGACAAAAGTTGTATGAGGTTCCCCTGAAATTAGTACTTAAAAGTACAAAAAAACTTAAAAAGCGCAAAGTACTTAAAATATATTTTACGAAAAGTGGAAAATGAAAATTTTTCTTTATTCGAATCAAAGACATAATAGACGGTTAATCTCGCTTTTAGCCACTTTCTGCATAGGTTATTTGGTTACAAGATTTCCTATTTTAGGGTTAAGAAAAGTACAAGGCACACCTATTTTCCACTTATCATAAACTATATATTAATTTCTTTGCGTTTCAGCAAGTTTTCAGCAGTTTCGAATGTCCTACAGGTCACTATACAATATCAGCCAACGCTATAGCGAGAAAATGTTCATATCGCTCGACATCAAACGAAGATTTCGACCTGAAGTAGTTCTTTAGCCACTCTGTGGCTTTTATCAGTTATGTATGTTTGTAATTGCTTCAATTTAGCTTACTGTAAAGTACTAATTTCAGGGGAAGCTCATACAACTTTTGTCAGGAACTCGATGTTGAAAATGAAAACTTTTCTTTATTCGAATCAAAGACATAATAGACGGTTAAACTCGCTTTTAGCCACTTTCTGCATAGATTATTTGGTTACAAGGTTTCAATGTTCATTGGAAAAATCAAGATTTGTTTCAGTTTTCAGGGGTTTAGATGTCTCAATTCATCAACGAGTAGCTTACGTTCTGAAAATCCAAGTTACAAGTTTACCCGCCTATTTTAGGGTTAAGAAAAGTATTAGCCACACCTGTTTTCCAGTTTTTATAAACTATATATTAAGTACTTTGCGTTTCAGCAAGTTTTCAGCAGTTTCGAATGTCGCTATACAATATCAGCCAACGCTATAGCGAGAAAATGTTCAAATCGCACGACTTCAAACGAAGATTTCGACCTGAAGTAGTTCTTTAGCCACTCTGTGGCTTTTAACAGTTATGTGCATTTGTAATTGCTTTAATTTGGCATACTGTAAAGTACTAATTTCAGGGGAAACTCATACAACTTTTGTCAGGAACTCGATGTTGAAAATGAAAATTTTTCTTTATTCGAATCAAAGACATAATAGACGGTTAAACTCGCTTTTAGCCACTTTTTGCATAGATTATTTGGTTAGAAGGTTTCAATGACTATTGGAAAAATCAAGATCTGTTTCAGTTTTCAGGGGTTTAGATGTCTCAATTCATCAACGAGTAGCTTACGTTCTGAAAATCCAAGTTACAAGTTTACCCGCCTATTTTAGGGTTAAGAAAAGTATTAGCCACACCTGTTTTCCAGTTTTTATAAACTATATATTAAGTACTTTGCGTTTCAGCAAGTTTTTAGCAGTTTCAAATGTCCTACAGGTCGCTATACAATATCAGCCAACGCTATAGCGAGAAAATGTTCAAATCGCACGACTTCAAACGAAGATTTCGACCTGAAGCAGTTCTTTAGCCACTCTGTGGCTTTTATCAGTTATGTATATTTATAATTGCTTTAATTTTGCATACTGTAAAGTACTAATTTCAGGGGAAACTCATACAACTTTTGTCAGGAACTCGATGTTGAAAATGAAAATTTTTCTTTATTCGTATCAAAGACATAATAAACGGTTAAACTCGCTTTTAGCCACTTTCTGCATAGATTATTTGGTTACAAGGTTTCAATGTACATTGGAAAAATCAAGATTTGTTTCAGTTTTCAGGGGTTTAGATGTCTCAATTCATCAACGAGTAGCTTACGTTCTGAAAATCCAAGTTACAAGTTTACCCGCCTATTTTAGGGTTAAGAAAAGTATTAGCCACACCTGTTTTCCACTTTTCATAAACTTTATATTAAGTTATTTGCGTTTCAGCAAGTTTTCAGCAGTTTCAAATGTCCTACAGGTCGCTATACAATATCAGCCAACGCTATAGCGAGAAAATGTTCAAATCGCACGACATCAAACGAAGATTTCGACCTGAAGTAGTTCTTTAGCCACTCTGTGGCTTTTATCAGTTATGTATGTTTGTAATTTCTTTAATTTGGCTTACTGTAAAGTACTAATTTCAGGGGAAGCTCATACAACTTTTGTCAGGAACTCGATGTTGAAAATGAAAATTTTTCTTTATTCGAATCAAAGACATAATAGACGGTTAAACTCGCTTTTAGCCACTTTTTGCATAGATTATTTGGTTAGAAGGTTTCAATGACTATTGGAAAAATCAAGATCTGTTTCAGTTTTCAGGGGTTTAGATGTCTCAATTCATCAACGAGTAGCTTACGTTCTGAAAATCCAAGTTACAAGTTTACCCGCCTATTTTAGGGTTAAGAAAAGTATTAGCCACACTTGTTTTCCAGTTTTTATAAACTATATATTAAGTACTTTGCGTTTCAGCAAGTTTTCAGCAGTTTCGAATGTCCTACAGGTCGCTATACAATATCAGCCAACGCTATAGCGAGAAAATGTTCAAATCGCACGACTTTAAACGAAGATTTCGACCTGAAGTAGTTCTTTAGCCACTCTGTGGCTTTTATTAGTTATGTATGTTTGTATTTGCTTATATTTGGCATACTGTAAAGTACTAATTTCAGGGGAAGCTCATACAACTTTTGTCAGGAACTCGATGTTGAAAATGAAAATTTTTCTTTATTCGAATCAAAGACATAATAGACGGTTAAACTCGCTTTTAGCCACTTTCTGCATAGATTATTTGGTTACAAGGTTTCAATGTACATTGGAAAAATCAAGATTTGTTTTAGTTTTCAGGGGTTTAGATGTCTCAATTCATCAACGAGTAGCTTACGTTCTGAAAATCCAAGTTACAAGTTTACCCGCCTATTTTAGGGTTAAGAAAAGTATTAGCCACACCTGTTTTCCAGTTTTCATAAACTTTATATTAAGTACTTTGCGTTTCAGCAAGTTTTCAGCAGTTTCAAATGTTCTACAGGTCGCTATACAATATCAGCCAACGCTATAGCGAGAAAATGTTCAAATCGCACGACTTCAAACGAAGATTTCGACCTGAAGTAGTTCTTTAGCCACTCTGTGGCTTTTATCAGTTATGTACATTTGTAATTGCTTTAATTTGGCCTACTGTAAAGTACTAATTTCAGGGGAAGCTCATACAACTTTTGTCAGGAACTCGATGTTGAAAATGAAAATTTTTCTTTATTCGAATCAAAGACATAATAGACGGTTAATCTCGCTTTTAGCCACTTTCTGCATAGATTATTTGGTTACAAGGTTTCAATATACATTGGAAAAATCAATATTTGTTTTAGTTTTCAGGGGTTTAGATGTCTCAATTCATCAACGAGTAGCTTATGTTCGGAAAATCCAAGTTACAAGTTTACCCGCCTATTTTAGGGTTAAGAAAAGGATAAGGCACACCTATTTTCCACTTATCATAAACTATATATTAATTTCTTTGCGTTTCAGCAAGTTTTCAGCAGTTTCGAATGTCCTACAGGTCACTACACAATATCAGCCAACGCTATAGCGAGAAAATGTTCAAATCGCACGACATCAAACGAAGATTTCGACCTGAAGTAGTTCTTTAGCCACTCTGTGGCTTTTATCAGTTATGTATGTTTGTAATTGCTTCAATTTAGCTTACTGTAAAGTACTAATTTCAGGGGAAGCTCATACAACTTTTGTCAGGAACTCGATGTTGAAAATGAAAACTTTTCTTTATTCGAATCAAAGACATAATAGACGGTTAAACTCGCTTTTAGCCACTTTCTGCATAGATTATTTGGATACAAGGTTTCAATTTTCATTGGAAAAATCAAGATTTGTTTCAGTTTTCAGGGGTTTAGATGTCTCAATTCATCAACGAGTAGCTTACGTTCTGAAAATCCAAGTTACAAGTTTACCCGCCTATTTTAGGGTTAAGAAAAGTATTAGCCACACTTGTTTTCCACTTTTCGTAAAATATATTTTAAGTACTTTGCGTTTCAGCAAGTTTTAAGCAGTTTCGAATGTCCTACGGGTCGCTATACAATATCAGCCAACGCTATAGCGAGAAAATGTTCAAATCGCATGACTTCAAACGAAGATTTCGACCTGAAGTAGTTCTTTAGCCACTCTACGGCTTTTATCAGTTATGTACATTTGTAATTGCTTTAATTTGGCATACTGTAAAGTATTAATTTCAGGGGAAGCTCATACAACTTTTGTCAGGAACTCGATGTTGAAAATGAAAATTTTTCTTTATTCGAATCAAAGACTTAATAGACGGTTAAACTCGCTTTTAGCCACTTTCTGCATAGATTATTTGGTTACAAGGTTTCAATGTACATTGGAAAAATCGAGATTTGTTTCAGTTTTCAGGGGTTTAGATGTCTCAATTCATCAACGAGTAGCTTACGTTCTGAAAATCCAAGTTACAAGTTTACCCGCCTATTTTAGGGTTAAGAAAAGTATTAGCCACACCTGTTTTCCACTTTTCATAAACTGTAATCAAGTACTTTGCGTTTCAGCAAGTTTTCAGCAGTTTCAAATGTCCTACAGGTTGCTATACAATATCAGCCAACGCTATAGCGAGAAAATGTTCAAATCGCACAACTTCAAACGAAGATTTCGACCTGAAGTAGTTCTTTAGCCACTCTGTGGCTTTTATCAGTTATGTACATTTGTAATTGCTTTAATTTGGTATACTGTAAAGTATTAATTTCAGGGGAAGCTCATACAACTTTTGTCAGGAACTCGATGTTGAAAATGAAAATTTTTCTTTATTCGAATCAAAGACATCATAGACGGTTAAACTCGCTTTTAGCCACTTTCTGCATAGATTATTTGGTTACAAGGTTTCAATGTACATTGGAAAAATCAAGATTTGTTTCAGTTTTCAGGGGTTTAGATGTCTCAATTCATCAACGAGTAGCTTACGTTCTGAAAATCCAAGTTACAAGTTTACCCGCCTATTTTAGGGTTAAGAAAGGTATTAACCACACCTGTTTTCCACTTTTCATAAGCTATGTATTAAGTCCTTTGCGTTTCAGCAAGTTTTCAGCAGCTTCAAATGTCCTACAGCTCGCTATACAATATCAGCCAACGCTATAGTGAGAAAATGTTGAAATCGCACGATATCAAACGAAGATTTCGACCTGAAGTAGTTCTTTAGCCACTCTGTGGCTTTTATTCGTTATGTATATTTGTAATTGCTTTGATTTGGCATACTGTAAAGTACTAATTTCAGGGGAACCTCATAAAACTTTTGTCAGAAACTCGATGTTGAAAATGAATTTTATTCTTTATTCGAATCCAAGACGTAATAGATGGTGGAAATCGCTTCTAGCCACTTATCGTATCGTTTATTCGGTTTCAAGGTTTCATTATAGATTAGAAAAATCAAGATTTGTTTCAGTTTTAAAATTTTGAAAATGACCTCTCTAATTTGGTCGGGTAATATTGGCAGATTTTTTTGGCCGCCAACTTCACGCCGGTTTAAGGTTTCTGTATGTTGGAATTTTGAAGTTATTATACTGCCTTTAATTATAAAACAAAGAGGGCTAACTAAAGTTATTTTAGTAACCTATACCTATTTGAAACTATTACCAATATTGAACAACACAATACCGCCCACGTCTGTCTGCTGGGATAACGCCGTTCAATACACATTTGATAGAAATAGCACCCAATAACAAAATACTAAGCAAATATGCATCTATGTTAAAAGAAAAACAAAACACCCGACTGCAGAAAAGCTAATTTTGCAGTCTAGCTTATGATTTCGTTACGCTTGATACGCTGTTGAATGTACGTTTTTTTGTGAGAAAGTATGCGTAAAATCGCAGTAAAAGATCATAAATGTGCATTCATTAGAATAATTTTAGTAAGATCACTTGTTTATTACGAAAAAGTTCGTTGGAGGTTTCGATTAAAACGCAGTTTTAATTTTAGGAGATATTATGTATAATTATTATTACAAAAAAAAAAAATTATACACTCAGGGAGTGAAGACGAATCCAACGACACCTCGTACATAAAAATCGGTCAAGCCGTTTAGGCCGTAGGCTGTCATATAGAAACATACATACATTCTTACGCAGTCGGGTAAAAATAAAGTCCCTCCGCCTGTATAACAGAAAGTTTTATCTATCCGTGAACCCGCGTAAAAACTAGAATGCTTCCATAAATTCGGGTGCTCCTTGTTCTCATAGTACAAGGAGCGCAGTTTACGGCAAGAAAACCATTGAGAGCTCAATCTTCACTTGTTCCTCGAATATGGTAACATTTGGATGCAGTTACCGGGCAAATTGGGCGCTTCCACCGCTCTCGAGCCCCGACTCTAGGGCTATAAGTAAGCTGGAAGTGTTACCTAAATTATGCTTAGCAACTTGTACAAGCCGAGTCTGTTTTCTTATTTTTTTTGCGCTATGACACTAATTACATGGCATTGAGGATTTATGTTTGGGCTGAGGGTTTTATTTCAGTTTTATGTAATGAATTAGCTTGTTTAGTATTAGGCTGGGAAATATGAATTAATGTAGTTTTATTGTAAATAATAATGCCTTGGTAATGAGTGGCTAAACTTATCGACGTAGAATCGGGTTATAGTCGCTCAGAAAAAAAGTCTATAAAATAAGTCCGTGTGCACACTATTCGACATACGACTGCGACAGCTGTATGTACAGCTAGACACGACAGGCTACTGCTGATAACAGTAGCAGCTCCAGGGAGGAAGGTGCTTAGCCCCCTAAAATCATCCGAGTCCTTCCATGACAAATCTTAAATTAAATTTGATAATACGTATGCTAATAATTTTTTTAGCATGTTTTATACTACAGTAGACTTTCGATAAGTGTACACGATTGGGGCTATTTGATTTGATTGGAGATTAATAAAACCTAGCCTCACCAGGGTTAATCCCCTCCCAAAGCAAAATCCTGAATCCGCTATTGGCTGACAATACTCATACATTTCGTCAAAGTTATGCATGTTTGACGCTCGACTCGCATAGTCGCAACCACAGGCATTATTGGTCACTGCCTGTCATTGTGTCTAATTGCCGAGCTTTTATAGTCACATATTGCATAGTGTATGTAACTATGTACACACGAAAGAAGATTCACCGTTAGGTTCGCTTCGCCTCCAAACAACTACGCTACTTGACGAATCGAATTACACTTGAACACAAAGATTTATCCGACCGGGGACCAGAGATGTACAAAATGGTTTTAAAAAAGCATTTAAATACAAAATGCAAAATACTTTTCAGATTTACTATTTCAAATGCAAAATAACAAATAGTTTTGCGTTTTGTATTTCAAATGCTAAATGCAAAATAGGTATTTTCAAAATACTTTTTCAAAATAAAATACCTTTTGACCAAATCTCAGATATTTATATTTATTTTAGGTATTTATCATGAGAAATAGAGACACAATGCCGAGCCGAACAAAAACGTCTAATAACATGGCACCTTATGCATGACATTTTGGTCATATTTATCAGTACGCGTATCAATAAATTCTGTTATGTTATTAATAAGAATAATACTTACTTAAAATAATGTAAAAAACTAGACTAACAAAAAGAGAGCCATGGCTCCATTTTGTGAATTGTGTGGCTATTTATTTCGGTTGATTGTGCATCTAGTTCTTATTTTATTATTATTAAGAAAAAAGGGCGCGCATGGCTAGCAGGCGCCTCTATCGGTCAAATTCGGCAATACAAGCGTCATTCTTCATTTCATTTTGTTTGACTCATTTTGTATTTCAAATAAAATACAAAATGTTTTTTACTAAAAGGCATTTAAATGCAAAATACAAAATAGGTATTTTGCATTTTGCATTTGCATTTTAAATAGAAGTATTACAAATAAATCGCATCTCTGCCGGGGACCTTATCGGGTACATGCATCCGCAGTGAACTTCATTGTTATCTAACCCAAAATATATAATATAATATATATATATATCTTTCGGTATTCTGGGATTCAATTCCAAATCAAAATCGCAATGAAGGTCACCAATGATCATTGGCTTTCTGTGATATGGCAATGACAGAGTCCGGTCGATACGGCAGGCCGTATATACTTGTATAGCACTATCCTTAAATTGCCTTATTGTCAGTAGTACCATTGATGGTACAATTGACACAACGTTGCATCCTTAGTACCATTAATGGTACTAGTGATAATTATTTAGGATCTAAAGTACCATCATTACCATTGATTTGTACCATTGACACAACTTTGTATCCTTAGTACCATTAATGGTACTAGAGACAATTATTTAGGATCAGTAGTACTATCATAAATATTGCTGTACCGCTAGTACCATGAATGGTACTACTAAACTAACTTGACATAGACATAGACATAGACAGAAATTTATTGTGACAAAAAACATACAACACAAAATAAATATCATTCAAAAAAAAATATAAATCATACACAAAATACTAAACTTATATAACATGTTTTTGTCACAATCCGGTCCCAGCTCAGCATAATGCTAGTTGTAAACAACTAGCGCTGGTCTTCCGCTGAGACCGAAAGTATGTACCGTGGAGTGTCATTGGAAATGAATGAAACCTAAAATACACGCGTGTCACTTCCAGATTGTACTTGGTCCGTAGTTCCGCTGGTTATGGGCGGTGCGAAATATTTTACGATTCCTGAGACATAAGCCGTTGGGTTCAACCTTCCTACTCGTCCCTATTTGGCGATTTGTAAAGATGTAGTGTCGCTACCCTGATGTATGGATATTTTTGCCACATATTTTACAAGTAACTGTAACCCTTTGGGTAAATATAAATGTCACGGGCGTAGCCAGGTTTTAGTTTCGGACGGGGTTTTAGAAAATAAAACAACAAAAATGCCGTCGCAGATCCAATTCTCAAAAAAAGATTTGGCCACGGCCACTCGAAAATCGGCGAATTAATTACTTTGACTAAGAATTTCGGAGGGGGGAGGGGTAAGCTTTTCTATGAATTTTGGGTAGTATTATTGTTCCTCTTGACGAGTACCTAAAAATGGCCCAGATAAAAAAAACAGGTAGTATGAATGCGCGAGCGAGGCGAGCGCGTAAATTTCGTTTGTGTTTTTATAAATTTTTTGTACCGTCCACGACACTTTCATAAAATAAAAATAACTTAAAAATAATAATAATGCGTAAAAAGGCGAGCGCGAACATTTTGAATGTTTTTTAGGGCTCTGTAATAAACAAGGAACCCTTATAGTTTCACCATGTCCGTCGATCTGTCTGTTCATCAGTCCGAGGCTTTGCTCAAAGACTATTAGTACCCACTAGAAAGCTGGAATTTGGCATAAGAAAGAAAGAAAGAAAAAAGTACTTACAGAAGTAGAAAATGGAATTTTCGTGAAAATTTCATTTACACTAGCATAAAATATGTTAAGTTAACATAGTATGTTCATATTATCCCCATTTTAAGTCCAAATCCAGTAGTGGACTTTTTATAGCTAGATGATGATGACTCAATATGCTCATACTTATTGTTAAAATACTTTTTCATTCAAAAGTCAGTCATAGCTTGAGTTGAATGACACATTAAATTATAGGTCTAATGGCACAGGTCTCCAAATGTTCTAAACTAAAAAGAGAGGGTATATCCACTTAGTCTTATACGTCTTATCGTATACTTAAAAATTTATAACAAACTTAAGTTTAAGTTCAGAAATTTTGTTTATTTCTTTCAAACAAATTATTATGTAAAAGGCATACAATGACATTTTAATAAACATAAATATCGTGGATATTCGATATTTAAAGCGTCCGACCCAAAAATACCCCTCTTTTTGGATTATAAGTTGTTATAAGTTTGACGTGTGTATCTGTGTTTTCTGTATCTTATCTGTTTCTGTGTATCTGTGGCATTTTAGCTCTCAAATAGATGTACTGATTTTGATCTAGTTTTTTTTTGTTTGAAATAAGATTTCATCAAGAGTGTTCTTAGCTATGTTTCATCAAAATCGGTTAAGGCGTTTTTTGTAGTTTTTTTTTATTTTTCTATATGTATACTTAGTGTTTTTTCCACGATTACATATTTATAAATTTGTATACAGTTTAAAAATATTCACATCCGACGGGACTGTTTTGGTTTGGGAGTGTTTTCTACACGTACGAAGTAGTGATTAACTTTTTACGGCCTTCCAAAAAAACGTTACTTAACTTCAAGCATCGTCTTAAATTATCTGTCTTCTTCCCGCAAGTGTCATTACGTGTCAGCAAGAAGTTGACAAAATATTTTAAGCGATGCTTAAAGTTAAGTAACGTTTTTCGGTAAGGCCTTTATACATATAATAATAATTGTCTTGGGCAATGATAGGCGCCGTACATTTGAATATCTATTAGCTCAAGTGTTTAGTGGCATGCATCGATATTCAATCAAGTTCGCCAGGTAAGATATCAATTCGACAGATCCCTTTGTGATTTAGTTTACTTTATACAATCTGTATTAGTTTCCTTATGGGTCAAAGAGCGATTTAATTGATGCAGAACCAAACTATACTGTTTATAGACATGGAAACTAGGAGTGTTCTGTAAGTTTTGGCTTGAGTTTGATGCAAGAACCAAAGTTTGAACCATTGATTTAGCTAAGAAGTTTGTTCATCTCACAAATATTATGAATGTTAGCGTTTGTGTGTGCAACATACACACATATATGTTTGACACCGACATAAATTTAAATGAAATTTGATATAGAAGTAACTAGTCTGGACACATTGGCTACCTTTTTACTGTTTGCTTCTTGCTTGCTGCCAAATTTCATGATTCTAGATTAACGGGAAGTTCCCTAGAGGTATTGATTCCCTTGTGATCGTCAAAATATGCGCCATAAATGAAACATTTTGCCCTTTATCTTTAGATTGCATTGATTTAATGGATTTATTTTTTTCATTGCTCCAAGGAGTAGCAGACTTTAGTATTTGATATTAATTCTACGCGTTCCTGAAAAAGGGTCTTGACAGACGGACAACAAAGTGATCCTAAAAGGGTTCCGTTTATGCCAGCTGAGGTATGGAACCCTTACAAAGAACACTTTAAAAAAATAGGTAGTCTGTAATATTCTGGAGATATAGTTAAGAGTAGTGGAGTTTAGGGGTGGAAAATTTACCAATCGATGTGTTGCAACCGATGCGACAGTTCCAAGCGTTTGGAAGCAGTTTCAAGCCGTGCTCATTGGTGTCATCTTGTCAGCTTAGTGTATAACAGTGTAGAGTCTACACTATGTATACTTGGGTCAACTTAAATGCCCAGTAAGATGACCTTTGTTGCGAATACAGAAGGCGTTAAATATTCACACAAATTTGGTTCCTAACGATTGTCTACAGTGTAGACAATCGTTAGGAACCAAATTTGTGTGAACGTTTAACCCTTCTGTATTCTCAACAAATGTCATCTTAGTGGGCATTTAAGTTGACTCAAGTATACATACACCATCAACCGCTTATATGTCCACTATTGCTCCAACAACCGACGTGACAGCTGTACGTGACACTGTAACAGACACGTGTGTCAACCGCGTGTGACTGTTGTGTCGGTTGTAACTTCAGAATGTTACGTAAGAGACACCATTTCAATAAATTTGGGCTATATGGTGTTGCGTGAAACGTCCACTACTAATATTTATTATTATTTATAGAAACCAGAATTGATATTTGATTTATGTTGGTAGTATCATCATCATCTCAGCCACAAGAAGTCCACTGCTGGATTTGCCGGAGTCCGGAGGGTTAGTGATAATGAGACACATGATGGTATCAGTCTAATTTATTGAAACAAATAACCAACTTTATATACTAAGTACTACGTGTACGTACTAAGTAGACGCCTCCTATCTATATCAGTCATGCTCTTATTATCTATGCTAAAGTATCTTAAAGATGACTTATCATCCTACATATAATCACGCACCTATTATCTACTTATCACGCATTCTAAAATATGTGGCTACACTGGACACAGGCCTCTCCTATGGATTTCCAAAAAGACCGGTCTTTATACGAC
Source organism: Lycia hirtaria (assembly GCA_947563715.1). Lineage (NCBI taxonomy): Eukaryota > Metazoa > Arthropoda > Insecta > Lepidoptera > Geometridae > Lycia > Lycia hirtaria. The sequence goes on from OX387379.1 coordinate 4,432,327, forward strand.
CAACTGGTCGTATATATAAGACATATAAACATACCAAGATTACATAATAATATATTTCTAAGTGCGTATTTTTTATCGTAAACACTTTATTTTTCGGTATTTTCCCGTCACATTTTCACAAATACTATTAGGTAGATTATAACATTTGAAATGTTATTCCCAATTGAAATATTAGTGTAGGCCCATTCTGACATTCTCTACTAAGGCGGGGAGAACCAATTTGCTGAGTCGATTTTGACCGAATTATATTACCCTTGGGCGCATAAATATTGCACCCCCTTAGCAGGAAAATATGTCCAACCAGCCATATCGACCGGGTAACAGACTGCTAAGAGACAGTAGGTACTTATTCCTATGCTCTTATGATCTCATGTTAGGATCACCTTCGTATTAGAAACTATCCATTATGAGTTAAATTAATAAATACCTAATTATTTCTAGACATTTTCACATAGATTCAAACTAAGCAAAGCTTGTACTATATACGAATCAGCCCCCGTATTCAGAATTAGGATTCGGAATCTATGTCTCCGTCTCTGTCAATTCCATAGAAAATGACAGAGACGGAGATATAGATTCCGAATGAGTTCTGAATACCCCTACTGATTACTGATAGAATACTTATATACTTTTTTTTTAAATACATACTTATGATACATAGAAACACTCAGTCACAAAACAAATATCCATATGTTCATCACACACATATTTGTCCTGAGAAGACGAACAATTGAGCTGAGGCTAGTCAAACTAATATTACTTACCGATAAAAAAAATATAAATGCGTATTACAATTATTAAGTATTTACTTCCTAGAGTAAATAAAAACATTTAATTCAACATTTATCTAAATGTTATATATGAATTTAAGAAAACTAAAATATCCGACTACGATACGAAAAAAAATTTTAAGACATAATATTAGCTCAAAAATGCTTGCTTTCATTTTTATACTTTTTTATATACTTACCCAGTGATACTTGCGCAATAATGACTTATTGAAGCATCTAATAATATCATTAATCAAAATCGGTTTAGCCCTTTAGTAAGTACGAGGGATAAAGGAACTGATATTTATAGATACATACCGGTCAAATTTATAACCATCCTTTTTTTGGCTTCGCCGTAATTAGCTGAAGACCAACAGATGCCGTGAGTTTATTCTCGATTTACCAGTTCTCCCACAATTTGCAAGAAAGAGTATCCAATGTCCGTCCTTGTTAATTATACTTGTAGTTACTGCGCTTTATTATTATTATTTTACACTTGATTGTAACAAGTACATACAATATAAGGACTTATTGCTAATGTAGCATTTTCTGCCAGTCATCCTCATAGTGAAAGACAGACATGATTGAGGCGTGCTTCAAAACTTAGGTAATTGAAAACATACATAATTATAATACATACTATAAAATATTTTTTTTTTATCAGCCTTGTTTATACAAACTCTCCCACTGCGGGGAACGGGCCATCTTCTCATTGTGAGAAGGGTTAGGCCATAGTCTGCCACGCTGGCCAAGTGTGGGTTGGCAGACTTCACACATCTTCAAGATCATTGAGAACTCTTATATATGTAGGTTTCCTCACGATGTTTTCCTTCACCGTTTGAAGTTGGCGGCAATCAACAATACGCACATAACTTCGAAAAGACAGAGGTGCGTGCCGTGGGATTCGAACCCAGGACCTGCGGATCCAAAGTTAAAAGTTTCCGGCAGCCTAGTCGGGAGACTGTCTGACTAACTAATAATACTATTTAATAGATACGAAATACATATTTACATGCAGGAATATACATATATATATTATTATAAATGATGCAAATGAATAATGATGAGATGATTAAGGAGGTAACATTGCTTTCAAATAATAACGTACCAATCTTTTAAATATTTATTTTGTTGGTGCTTGTCTGATATTAGAGTCGCTTTGTTCTAGATAATGGCGAGACGAGAGAGACGACTGGGGAAGAGGAATTTTCCTCAGGCAGTAGTCTTTATCGTCTACACCACAGAATTCGCCCTATTACAGTAAGTCTTTGGTCTACACTTCTACAGCTTGAGCAGAACTCTTTGTCAACAGCTCCATAGTTTTTTTAAAATTCTTTTATATATTAATTATTGTGTCAAATATTAGAAATATAAAAAAACTGCGTTCGTATTTACGTATTTATTTGGCTCTTTGTATAGGATTAAATTTACCAAGCTTAAAAAAACTGAAACCGACTTCATGTGCTTAATTTTGTTTTCCAAACTAATGTACTGATTTAAAAAAAAAAACTATGGGATCAATCTTTCAAACAAAAAAAGTATTTCTACAATCAGTTCAGAAATGACGGATTTATGCAGTAACTAGCATAAAAATACAGCCGAATTATTATCCTCCCTCTTTTTGAAGTCGGTAAAAACGTCTCATACGACCCTCATACGAGTCTCAAAATTGGTATTATTGTAGTGTTAACTTTGATGTAAATTATCAAATCTTAAAAACACCTCAAGTGCGAGTTAAGGCCATGCTAACGACATTTTTTTAATTATTTAAATGTCTAGCATTCACCCTAGCAACCGAGGCTTTGGTGTCATCTCAAACGAATGTGTGAAGTTATAAACATAGATAGTATATACAGAAATATAGTATTTAGTTTGTTTTACCTAGGGAACTAGTCCTGTTAACAAGAGTACTGAAGCCTCGGTGTGTGTCATTTTTTTTTAATACAATATAGGTTTGCGCTTGATCGCCAACTCACCTGATGTTAAGCGATGTTGCGGTCTACGATGAAGCGCGCTTACCTAGAAGAAACCGATTCACTCGCGATTTAAAGACACCCAGATTGTATCCATCGGAGAAAATCCACTCAGGAAGCGTATTCCACAATTTTGCGGTCTGTACGATAAATGTGGAATTAAAACTTTTCATTCGGTTTTCGTTTGACTAGGCTAGTTATAATTTTAAAACCACATTACATTAATAAAGAATAAAGGAAATAAATGGTATTTTAAATTTCTTTCTTTTAACAAGTAATATAATAGAAGTACAAACTTAAGTCACACAAAAGGTTCATGGCCATCACAGTAATTGATTTGATAAGACACGAAAAAAGTTTCTATTTGACAAGGGACCAGGCCCTATGAGTAACGTGAAGTCCCCGGGAATAGAAAAGGGAAAAAGATTTACTCAGTCTTTATTTTTCAAATAACAGACAGTTTCGCGTATCCCAAGCGTGTAACGTACGTGGAATATCATTAATTTATTTCCGATACCCTTTTTACGTAATGTTTTTACGAGCCATAATGAATATACATTACAAGGGAGTAACATTTTATACAATACGTTTAGCTCGTGAAAACAACAAGTATATATATAAGTATATATTAAAACCCGACTGTTGAATAGCGATTTTCGTAATCTAACTGACGATTTCGTAACGTTTGATATCTACGCTGTAGGTAGAGTGTACGTTTTTTGTGAGAAAGTATTCGCAAAGTCACTGTAAACGGTTATACATGCGTACTCTTGTAACGGTCCAGAACTATCCGTTACTCACATGTAGTCAACATAACTCTAAATGTTCAAAATATGGAATAAAGATAACAAATAAACTTATCTCGTCTACATTAATTTATCTGTAATTATAAGTATTTCCCTTATTTTAATTATTTATAGAATTTAGTTTAAGATGCGTTATATAAAACATTAACAATAGCCAAATAATGCTATTTAGTCAGTCAAGGTTATATTTGAGGTCAATGGTTTATAATATTATTATGAATGTCTGTTTGGGAGCATAACACCAAATTTAATGGGAAGTATATTAACTCAATACTATTTACTGGAGCTACCTTCATTTAGTAATTAAATAAGTATTGGAGCATTTCGTTCTATATTTAGACTTGCACAAACGTTTCATGGAAAGAAGGCTGCATTCTTGATAGTATGTGTACAAGTATTCAATTTGGTATACAGACGTTATGAGAATAGAGTTTAAAGTCCTTTGAATTAATTGAATAATTTAATGAGAAAATGTTGAGGGTAGATCCGAAAAACTGTTGTTATTGTCAGTTCCATATTTAGACTTGCACGATCGGTTCTTGGAAAAAGGCTAAGCGCCGGCGCACACTCCAGAAGTTAAATATTTTATTTTTATAAATACATCATATGTGACGTCACGGTAAATTATTGTAAAGATTAAAATACATTTATTTATATCAAATTTACAATACTACTCTTATAAGATAATTATATTATTATTTCTCGGAAATTCATATTTTCATGCAGTAATTCGGATATATCGACCATATAGTTACCTAAATATTTATACAGTCAAAGGAAGTGGTAAATAAATGAAAGGTTTCGGTTGTTAAAAGGGTTTTCGTATTACTAAGTAGTATTGTTAATTACGTGTGTATGTATGTTGAATCTAGGAATGTTTAATGGCGACGATGTTTTGGTCCACAGCACTTTGTTACCTTATTTATAGCCGTTATTGTAGAACGTTCAAACCTACTTTGCTGGAATTTATCATTATATTGCTAAAAGTAAGTTAAATTGGGGAGCGGTCGTTTAAGTATTGTATGACCACAGATACAGATACTGATTACGGGTGACGGAAGCGTATTTTGTTATTTACTAATTTCGGAAGGCGGCCATTTGCAACTTCGGTGTATGTTTAGGTTGAGTGCGCGCGAAGCCTTAAGTCGTGACGAGTAGGCGTAGTTCTTGGTGGGGATTGATACGTAAAAGGAAACGATTCGAACGCGGCGGGGCTCTTGTCGATTGACTCGTTCTGGGTTCTGGTGCTCGCTGGGCGCTAGGGCTTTCGTAGCTTTCGCGTTAGACGTTACTCTCGCTGGTTGCTCATTTGGGAAATAGAATTATTTTTAGATTAACGATTGCGGGGAGTCTTCTTTTAAAACTTAAATTATTTTTGAAGTGTTCTTTTACGTTAATTTCATTTGCTAACGTTTTACTTGAAAACGTTTTGTGTTAGATTATTATTTTACTTATTGTTATAGATGATGCGGGGATAAATTATTGTGAGAGTGCGCGTCCTGTTTGGCCTGAGAGTTCGGAATGAGCAATCGAAGGCGATCAAAGAAGGTTACGAGGGTCCTTTACAAAAGGGATGCCGTGACCAAGATCTGAACTATTAAATTATTTTATATCTAGAGACCTTTAGTTTTATAGTTAAATATTATCTGGTTTATTTTCTTATTCATCACTACACATAACTGTCTATATTATATAATTATCAACATATCTCTATTTACATATCAAGTATTATATATATATTCTATATACTTCCTTCCTAGTTATGTAGTTAATTAAACGCCTTTTTTAGGCAAAATGTTGCTTGTGAAATGGTACGAATGGGGATTTGAGTCGGGACTTGTAGGTCAGATCTAATTTAATCAAATAGGAAAAGTATGTTATTCAACTATTCTAGGATTTAGCACTATTTAACTATTCTAGGATTTAACTACCTACTTCCAAATAGTCTAGCAATGTAAAAAAACGGTTTTAGGGAAAATATATTTCTATCACTCACCTTCGGTCATATTATTGTATTTTAAAATATCAATTATTGTTAGAAATTCTTTATAAAGGTTAGCCCTAATTTATTGGTGAAAAGACAATCAGATGTTACTTATTTTTGTTCAGTCGGGTAGCTGTATAAATTAAAACAATACTCTAAGTAGATTTAAGTCATATCCTGATAGTAAATTATTTGTAAATTGGTACAGGCGGGTCAAGTAAGGTACTTAAAAATAAAATGATTGATTTCTATCCTATAAAATTAGATTTAGGTTCTCATTGGATATTTTATTTTAAACAAGCATATCAATATTTACAATTAAAATAATAGGTACTTACTCAGTAACAAACGTTTAGATAACTCAAGCGGTGTTGTAGTTTGTAAAACAAATGAAATCTCTTATTTTATTTTATATCACAGGCACTATTATACACTGTTATCACTAACACATATAACTTGGTTACACTTAGATATATAGGAAATGTGGTCATGTAGATTCATATTAAATTATTTGATCCATTAACATTCATAGAATTAGCCTGTAGTTCATCGAAACAGTTGTCTTGAAACATAGCGGGCGGCTTCTCAGGGGCTTGATAAAGCAAGTCAATTGGTTCCTAAAACAAAAAATAAACTTAGTTAAAAGTCTGCAATGAAGTAAACAGTCATACTATTTGGTTAGGTAGTTTTGTCATAATTGTGTTTGTAATCATCCTCTTAAATTGTATATCTAATATATTTGTAAATTGTAAATAACAATCACAATGTGAGTGGCGGTCATTCGTTTAACAGACTTAGTAACTTTTATTACACTAGATGCGGGAAGTGCCAAGCATTGGCCTTAGTATAGCATAAGTTGGTAGCTGTGTAATACAAACCTTAGGTTATTTTATGTCACTATATCATATCATCCGTGCTAAGTTGTAAACAGTAGTTTTTCTGCCATAATATTCAGTTGATCGGTTTGCAATTGAGGTGACTTCTAGTTTTGGGTGTTTCGGGGGCGTAGATTTCTCTTTACATTTATTTCAATGTAGCTGCAACAAGAAAATATAGTTATGAAATCGATGTACAGTATGGTAGAAGGTAAAGTAAAACCAATGCTTTATTTAAACGAACAATAACTTACCGTATACTAAAAACATGTTATGTTTCAGAGTTGTTATTTATAAAACGATTAGCGGGCGTTGTTTTGGGCGTAGTTAATTCAACTTTTCAGAAATCAAGTACCAAAAAGTTGAGACTGACCAGGAATGGAGAATTATTTGAATCATATTGTATGGATCTTCAAACTACATGATGACTATCTTACTAATAACATAATTATGTTTTGTAATACTTAAATTTAGAACAACACGCCAGAACTACAAAATTAAATAGTTATTGTAAAATTTCTGGTTGTTTGAAAATAGAATCCCGACAAGTTTACTGTAAACAATTAGGGACGCTTCACCAGAAATCGGAACCATTACGAGTAGCGGCAGAATCGATTATTCGAACATTTTGGATTTGAATTTACCTTAAAAATTTAGTCATGACAGTATTCGCACATGTAACATTTTATCGATTTATGGAGCCAACACAAGTTTATTTACAGTTCGGTAGAATTTCTAACCATCGGTGTATTTTGAGCTACTAATTTTATTGTTGGGAGTACAAATCTATAACAACGGCATATCTTAATTAAATTCTAAAGAAGTAGTTTTGATTGAAGTTGTTTTTAGAAACAACAAGGCGATAAGCTATTATAAAATAAGAAAATAAAAAATAGCCGAAACCTGTAGTTAATTATTGCTAATTTGTACTGTAACATTAGATATTCGATTAAGCAAAACGTGCAAGGACGTGTCACTAATTATTGTATGTTACATTGGCGTATCATGTATCATTGTTTTGTCTGAAAATAGTTATTTTACGATTAGTTGAATCAATTTTGTTGTAAACGAGAAAGGAAATATATTTCTAGTGTTCGAATATTAGATTTTGAGTTGCTATTCGATTATTAATCGGATAAGTGTGTTGGAATGACATTTCACTAAAAGTTGTTTCGCAAATGAATGAACGATTTCACAGATTATGTATGACGAAAGTTTTGGTTTAAATAATAATTTAAAATTATATTCAAGGCCGAATGTGTATTTGTACATTCAGATTAAGTTTATAAGCCTTTATATATTACTAGAAAATATAGCGCTCTATTTTCTATAAAATGAAATGTCATTCTTTCTATATTTTGAAAATTCCCGCGAGTAGTACTTTGTTACATTTTAGATATCGTTCGTACATCTTTAGCATGACTGAATATTGGCTTTGGGGCACGGCGACGATATCAAAGTATGTTATAATCTAGACTATCAAGTTATTTTGAAGAATAAATTATGTTAAACCTAATCGCTACAAATAGAATATAAATCCATATTTTTACTCATTAGTTTAAAATGACTTACTCGGAAAACTTTTAAACTTCCTGCTATAAATTATGTTTCGGAATATGTAAACTATTGTAAAATGCTAGCATGATGTTTTAAATAATAGGCATAATAAAAAGTTGTTCATACAAAATGTCCTACGGCAAAATAGCGGAACTATTGTATCTAAACGATTATGCGATAACAGCGCCGCGTGCTGGGGTACCTTTTAGTGATTCATTTTAATATTCAGATAACTTGTAAACTAGGATAGTTAATATATTTTATAACAAAGTAGCGCTAGAAAAATTCTGAAGATTTTAGAATAATATGAAGTTTATGTAATGCGTTTGTATAAAAAAATATTTCGGAACATTTGAACGAAACGAACTTCTAACTATTTACTTCGTTCGGAAAAATAATAACAATTATTCTTTGACTATAATTGATGCAATTTCATATAAATTATGTTAAAATCTACTAATCTATAATTTACTGGTAGAAATAAAACGAATTCGCTTACAATTTGTGTTACGTAATTATATTTTATATGGATAGCGCCATCTGTAGGTTACGTTGCGAACTAAATTGACGGGACAGAAAACAGGATATGGTTTAGGAATCAATGTTGGGTAATCGAATTGTGACACTTGACGTGACACTAGATGTCGTACGTAGTATTTTTAATAGCTTTATGTAATGTAAGAACCTTGTCACATTAGGAAATGAAACTATGTAACAAAAATACTACTTGGTTAGTTTTAGTTTTCGGCTTTCTCGTAAATAAGTATGTATGGTGCTTCAAAAATTAGTTCCGTTGTAACTTAGAACATTTTCTAATAGCTACTTAAAAATACAATTTTACTTTGTTTGAATCTTAGCGTTAAAATAATAACGTCGAACTTTCTGTGAAGTGTGGGCTAGTCAAATAAAATGTTTATTAGAATAAATACAAAGTACTTAGATGTTAAAATATAAAATACAACCTATATAAATAAATATTAAATTTCGGAAGTATGTAGAAGAATAACTTCGGAACGGATTAATAGATTTTGTGTCATTTTAGTGATGGACGGGGTTGACGGTTATAAAAAAAAAATCATCATCATCATCACCATTTTTCATTACTGCAGGGGTACAATTAGAACTGCGGGCGCAGCTAGTTGTTTATAAGTATTTTACTCATATACCTTTTGTTTGGTGTTTCTTTTGTTTGACAATTATTTAACTTTAATAACACAGAAGCTAGGAAGGTTATCTTTTGCACAATTTAACGGCTGAACCGATTCTAGTGAAATACTTTATAAGGATAGCAGTAGATCGACCTAGCTTATTTTACAATCGAAAGTTTATGCTCGCTCGTCATAATTGAATGGCTGAACCGATTCTGATGAAGGTTCGTATGGGAATGGTGTTGTAGTAAGTCAACTTAACTGAAAAAAAAGAGACCGCAAGTAATTTTGTTTTAATACTTTTAGCACCTTTACGTTTGAAAAGCCAAACCTCTTGTTATGAAACTTAGACTAAGATTTAAACGAACTAATTATGTAAGACCAAAGTTGATACTGTCTGTTTGTTACCATATTTAATGACGAAACGAAATCTTAAAATTTTGCATCATGTTAATTACTTTATTTGGCTCAAATAAATATTTTTTATATTATTGCAATTCAATGGCTGGACCGATTGTTATGGAGTTGGATACGGAGATAGTATGGCAGTTTGGGGATAGTGATGTGCGTATTTTATCATCATCATCATCATCATCAAGCATCATCATCATGCATCATCATCATGAAGCAGCGTAGAATAGCTAGTGTACTTTAGTGTTATACAAATTAAAATTAATTATACAGTTTTACAGTTGCGCGGGCGAGATCACAAAACATCTATACATAAATTAGAACTGTAGCTAATAGGAAGTGTGATTGTTAGATATTTATGATAAATTATTGTAGTAGGTGTACGTCACTGCATTTTGTTGTATGTCTGTTTGTACGTCGGACGCGAAATTACTGAACGAGATCGAGCGAAATTTGGAATTTTCTAGACGTTCTGATATAATGATAAAATAGTGTTAAATGTTTTACATAAAATCTGAGGCAAATAAATTAAATAAATTTAAAGTAAAATAAAGTCGCCACTTTATTTTAACGTGAGTGTATCTTATTTCTAAGCGGCATTTATTGAAATAATTTATGGGGCTTAAAATATATTTCTTAAGATCGATTTGGCGGGGCAAGGATATGGCAGTCATGATGTAAGCGAGTAGTTTAGTGATTTTAACTCTATAATGAAAACGCTGATTACTATCAAGAGATTATCCGCGGAAAATATCTATACAATATACACAACATAAATTTTGTTCGGGTTAGTTATACATTTAATCCATGTAATCAAATAAATAGCTTAACGTTTTAGCAATTTTAGTGTCAAATGAAAATAAAATTATTTTATTATTTATATAGTACCTACCTACCTATCTACCTGGGAGTCAAATTATTTATCATTTATTTCAATTAATTATTTATTTGCATAAAATTATGTAACAATATTCAATAACGTCGTGTGTCCATTGGCGAAGTATTTGGTCATGCGTTAAGGTGAAAGAAATATAATTATCTTTATGCAAGAAAAAAAATATATGTAATTTTTATTTTTCATTTTTAGCTTTTATTCTTTTAGTCGTAATTATATATCTAGAAATATTGTGTGACCATTATAACGCATATTAAGAATTATCTTGATTTAATATTTATGTACCGGAAGTTTATTTAAGGCGAAGCGTTAAATGTGGTTGTTGTTAAGTATACGTAAACAAAGGTTTTATTTAACATATTACGAGTATATTGCGTAACTAAAAAAATATTATATGAAAAAAAATATGTTTTTTTTTATTATTATTTGTGTTGCTTTTTTTTTACAGGTTCTGGTGATTATTTATTTATATAGTAAACATATCGAGACATTTCTTGGTTTTCTTATTTGTTTTATTTTACAGGAGAGGTAATGGTTTGGTTTTGGTATTAAAATATATGGTAACGGAAGGAGGTAATTCCTGGGTTTGGTAATTAATAAATAAATAAAAATAAAAAGGAGGTATTGAGTTTTATTGGGCTATAATTACTAAACTGGTAAGGTTTCTGGTATGGTGGTACGTTTGATTATGGAGGTAAAGGTATTGGAAATATGGTACTGGAGGTAACTTAAATCAAATTTGTCAAATTTTAAATTAAAGTTACTAAGCGCATAGAAGTTGTTCATTGACTGTTTAGTGATGATTTCTAGAACGTGCGTGTATGGCAACGAAAGACTGGCTGTGATCGAGACTTGTGTGTAATTTTAAGGGGTTCTAGATCTTAGCACTATTGAGGTTAACTGAACTATTGTCAAGGTTCAAGAATTGGTAAAACACATACTCAATGTAAACTATCGATGGAGATGCTGGCTAGGTAATTGGAAGCATTGACATAAGTCGATTTTGATGGTTTACATACTCTACACGCAGGAAAGAAATTTACGCACACTTATAAGCGCTGACGTTTAACCAATATGATTTTGAATTTATAATCATAGTGGAGCAAAGGATCTATAACATTTTATACCTTTGTCCGCATGAGTATTCTCTCACTAGGAAGGTACATGTATTAGTCGCCAATATAGTGGATCAGGAAAGTATCTACTCGGTGGCTTACCCATGTCTCCCTTCTGGAGCTCTTTTTCTCACAAATAAAGATGATCTTGGTTGGTGGGGGTTGCTTTGTGGGAAGGTCTATTTTTTTTTATAGTGAATTTGTTGACGAACTTTGATTCTGAAGAATGAGTCTGTTGTTTAAAAGTCAGTTTAAAAACACGATCATATTGTATATAGGGAACATATGTGCATTTCTTACACATAATTTATTGCCATGGCTGGAATCTTGACAACGTATGGGTGGGGAATAAAAAATAATAAAGGTTATTTAATGGGTTGAATACATGTGAGATTTAAATAATAATTTAAGTAATTCTTTCCTCCGTCGGACTTTTCAAAGTCTTAGCCGGTTAAAAGAATTAGCGGGCGACTGTAACGGTCCAGAACTATCCGTTACTCACATGTAGTCAACATAACTCTAAATGTTCAAAATATGGAATAAAGATAACAAATAAACTTATCTCGTCTACATTAATTTATCTGTAATTATAAGTATTTCCCTTATTTTAATTATTTATAGAATTTAGTTTAAGATGCGTTATATAAAACATTAACAATAGCCAAATAATGCTATTTAGTCAGTCAAGGTTATATTTGAGGTCAATGGTTTATAATATTATTATGAATGTCTGTTTGGGAGCATAACACCAAATTTAATGGGAAGTATATTAACTCAATACTATTTACTGGAGCTACCTTCATTTAGTAATTAAATAAGTATTGGAGCATTTCGTTCTATATTTAGACTTGCACAAACGTTTCATGGAAAGAAGGCTGCATTCTTGATAGTATGTGTACAAGTATTCAATTTGGTATACAGACGTTATGAGAATAGAGTTTAAAGTCCTTTGAATTAATTGAATAATTTAATGAGAAAATGTTGAGGGTAGATCCGAAAAACTGTTGTTATTGTCAGTTCCATATTTAGACTTGCACGATCGGTTCTTGGAAAAAGGCTAAGCGCCGGCGCACACTCCAGAAGTTAAATATTTTATTTTTATAAATACATCATATGTGACGTCACGGTAAATTATTGTAAAGATTAAAATACATTTATTTATATCAAATTTACAATACTACTCTTATAAGATAATTATATTATTATTTCTCGGAAATTCATATTTTCATGCAGTAATTCGGATATATCGACCATATAGTTACCTAAATATTTATACAGTCAAAGGAAGTGGTAAATAAATGAAAGGTTTCGGTTGTTAAAAGGGTTTTCGTATTACTAAGTAGTATTGTTAATTACGTGTGTATGTATGTTGAATCTAGGAATGTTTAATGGCGACGATGTTTTGGTCCACAGCACTTTGTTACCTTATTTATAGCCGTTATTGTAGAACGTTCAAACCTACTTTGCTGGAATTTATCATTATATTGCTAAAAGTAAGTTAAATTGGGGAGCGGTCGTTTAAGTATTGTATGACCACAGATACAGATACTGATTACGGGTGACGGAAGCGTATTTTGTTATTTACTAATTTCGGAAGGCGGCCATTTGCAACTTCGGTGTATGTTTAGGTTGAGTGCGCGCGAAGCCTTAAGTCGTGACGAGTAGGCGTAGTTCTTGGTGGGGATTGATACGTAAAAGGAAACGATTCGAACGCGGCGGGGCTCTTGTCGATTGACTCGTTCTGGGTTCTGGTGCTCGCTGGGCGCTAGGGCTTTCGTAGCTTTCGCGTTAGACGTTACTCTCGCTGGTTGCTCATTTGGGAAATAGAATTATTTTTAGATTAACGATTGCGGGGAGTCTTCTTTTAAAACTTAAATTATTTTTGAAGTGTTCTTTTACGTTAATTTCATTTGCTAACGTTTTACTTGAAAACGTTTTGTGTTAGATTATTATTTTACTTATTGTTATAGATGATGCGGGGATAAATTATTGTGAGAGTGCGCGTCCTGTTTGGCCTGAGAGTTCGGAATGGAATTGTGTGCTGGTCCGGCTGATACCGAAAAGTAGATGCACGGATTGGTGTATGATTCTTGAGTATGAACCTCCGGTTAAACATGGCGTGGGTGTTTAGGGAAAGCAACTGCGGAGTCTTATCAATTATAACCCCAAAGTGGTTATTGCTAGTGTCGTATGTGCTTCAAACGCAAGTTGGAGACCATACGACGCTGTCCCCTTTTGTTACGTTTTGTTAGGCGGCTGGTTGTTTGAGACGCGACCAGGAGTAGAGGATTTGAGGTCTCTGGTCGGGGATTGGTTCTTTCTCGAATTCTGGCAGCATAGAAAGAAGTAGTGCGCGGATGGATTTCCACCAGAATTTTGGTTAGAATTGGTTCCTGACTGCCCTTCGCGTTGTAGGGTAATCTCCTTGTAACTATCGATGAAGTTGCTGGAGAGATTGTAGGGAGCCAGGGGCCAGTAGGTATTTCAGACTCGCCATCTAAACTGGTAGTATAGCTTAGTAGACGTGGAATCGGGCGTGAGGAAGCGTCTATAGCTTTGGAGCAGTTCCGTGTGAACCCGAGTTCACGGTGGGGTAGTGGTTAGATTTGTTATAATAGCTAGAAGATGGCTATTATTAACAAATACGTAGTTAGCTAGGGACGTAGTTCTTTTAATTCGTATTAGGAAGGGTTAAGTACACTTCACAAAGAAGCACACACACATCATCTCATTTACACAACTTCTGGAAACCCCTTGGAGTTCTAGAAGACATGCACAAAATTCTATTCTCTAATTTTGTCGGTAGGTCTTGTGATAGGCAGGGGGACCCTTGACTCTGAACAATACAATAAAATAAGGAGTTAAAATGGGTTCTTAACAATTAACGTTTCAGGTAGGATATTATCAGTTAAGTAGGTAGATTCTACTTATTCAACAAGGATCTCTAAAAGGTTTATGTTTTATTGGTGTTACTTCTACCAAAATGGATGAGTAAATTCTTCTTATGAACAGTATATTAGTGTTCTGAACAATCAATTCAATAAGGAACACTTTATACCTTTAAATATTATAACCATTTTATCTTGACATCAGCGATCTGAACAACACATAAAATAAGGATCACTGAATTCAATAACCAGAGTTAAATTTAGATTCACTAGGCAAAACTAGCGAAACCCTACCCGTAATATTTAACACGTTACGAATAAAAATGTAAGCATTGTTGTTTCATATATTTCATTGGATGAACTCCTCAAATTCCTTTGTATTTTGGAAGTACCTACTTCATGCTTGGTCTCTGATTTGACAATGGACGGAAGAATCTCGTTCATAATCTACCTATGCTCATTTAGTTCAGTGGAAGTATCAAACAACATAATGCAAATAGGAATTGTGTAATTTACATGAAAAGCTAGATTTTGTTGTAAAAGTCGGGCAGTCTGAGATATGTCTGAGTTTATAATCACTACATTAAATTAAGGTTTAGATACACAAAAGCCTTTGGCCAGGATGTGCCAGTTCTACAGTAATTTCTATTACGGTGAGGAAAGACCAACCGTTTGTCTGATTAACCTTGTCGAGAGAGAGGTGTCAGCATTTTGAGTAGTCATTGCTGTATAACGCAGTGTTGAAGTGTATTTGTACCTACCTATATATTACATACATGCTACCGAGCTATATCAAAGACTGCCTCACTTATCAGGGTTAGATATAAATTCCCTGCGGAAGAACAACGTCGAAGAAGAAGAACATCTACATAGGTACATTATACCTGATGTGGCGACTGATACTTGCCTGATGTTTAGCAAATCGTCTGGACAAACACATTCATCAAAAGTATACATCTATGATTTAAGGTTAAGGATCCATCGCGGTAAACAAAGGGTTTCGCATGTAGGGAAATAACTAGATAATTATTGTAGGGATTATTCGATTCTTGTTGGCAGAATTGAAGAATCTCTGTAGGTCAAGATTAAGACCTACTGAAAGTATAAATAGTTGCTATAGACCTAGGTATTGGAACCAGGAAGTTCAACCTATAGGCAGGAACGTACCTAGGCAGTAAAGTCACTGTTGCATTGCTTAAGACTTCAACTAGATGTAGAATCAACCATCTCACCTTTTGCAATAACAAAGTAAACCACTTTGTTTCGATAGGATTTTCCATAGGTTTTGGGCCAACAGGAAAGCCTCCGATTCTACATTGCTGCTCTAAGCGGAATGGGTAGTTTTCCGATACAAACTTATTTCTATCTCGGCCTGACGTTATACTATACCAACACAGACATACTTGAAAGATTTTGCGTCCTCTTGTCTAGCTACATTATTAAGGAAGTAGGGAATTTTGACACACGTACAAGAAAGACTCATTTCCCATTTGCTAAACAGGGCCTCCTAAAGGATGTTAGTCCGGAGGTTTCTGATGGAGCCAGGGTGCTTAAAAGTCCAACCAGTCTCTGGTCGCAGCACATGGGGCGTTCCTAGTAGGTAACTGGTTGGTGTGACTGGTTTTTACCAACTAGTTGGTATAACTAGTTATTGCTAGCTGGTTTTCCTCGTGGTACGCAAGGGCGGAAGGCGGAGCCCTACCTCTTAGCTCCAAAATACATCTTGACAGTATATTATTAATTTGTGACAAAAGATGTAGAAGTAATCTCTCTGAACATAAGTCCACTCTATCATATATTGAGAAATAGGATTCCCACAACATAACCTTCCTATTTCAGTTAGGTAAAACTATCTTGGTTCCAAGTAAGGGTCAGCTTCATGGTTATCAGTCGCTTAGCATATTATAAACCTACGGCACACTATAGTGAATTATTGTATTTTATAACTTTTATTTATATTGTTGCAATTGAATGTCTCAATCACCAGTAACTAGGTATACACAAATATTATCATATTAGGTAGGTTAATCCTTGTATTTTAACGATAAGTCAAATAGGTATATTGATATAGAAAGGTATCGACTCAAATTCCCCTTCTGCGGTTATTGCGTCACAACAAGTAGGTCCTCCACTAGACGAATCACTGGCCATATATTTAAGTATATTTAAGTTACTTTAAGTTAATATAAGGTAGAATATAAGGTGGAGCAGTAGGCCATTATATCTCTCAATAGTAAATTCTCAAAATCTCTTTTAAGTTTTCATCAAGTTTGGTCGAGCAATCGAAGGCGATCAAAGAAGGTTACGAGGGTCCTTTACACTCTATAGAATAATTCTAGTACATTCATCTATTTGTTACGCAGAAGTCTAATTTTTCGGGCAGTGAGACGAATCTAACCAAAACAAAAATCTCTTAATACCTCGCACATCAAAATCGGTCAAGCCGTTTAGACTATAAGAGGTAATATAGAAACATACATACCCATATCCATGCATACATAGACACGAAAAACATAACGCTCCTTGCGGAGTCTGGTAAAAACGACGTGTTTGACGGAGAAGATAACTTTTGTTTAGCACGGAGCGGGTCGCCTTTTGCGGTGTTATAGAAAAACACAATGGAAATATAAAAATATGGTAGGGTGATGCGAATTGCATCAGTTCCCTGAGGGTGCGATTTGAGCGCATTACGCACTAGGCGATCGAATTACGGCGAATCGCCGGCGGGATGATGATTGCCCTAAATTCTCTGATTGGTTAAGTGGAAATATCAGCCAATGGAAATAACGTTTCATTACGACATTTCATATCACAGATAAATGCTCAGTTCACTGGGACCAAAAACACGGAGTAAAACGCAACACGCGTCCTTCGTAAGTAGCGTTTTTTTTTTACAAGTTAGTTCTACGAATGACCACCAACTCGCCTGATGTTAAGCGACGGTGTGGCCGAGGATGGATGGTTTACGACAATATTAGACTATTATCGTCAATAAATTGAGGGGACGGCTTCGAAATGCGACAGTGCAATGGTTTGCCGCGGCAAACCATTGCACTGTCGCGTCGGCCGCTACAGACGGAATACTACCTATTTCTGAAAACTGACTTTCAATAATTATCGCTTCAAAGATTTTAATTGAGGAATTGCAGAATACAGCTCGAAAACAGAAAATCCTGAAGCAAATGCAGGATTTTCCGATATCTCGATTTAGCATTGTTCAACCCTTAATGTGCGGTCGTTACAATGACTCATTATGACTTCAACGAATGCGGGTACTTATATTTAATAATCACCATCATCATCACATCAACACAATTTAATAATCTGCAAGATTATTATATCATTACAAGGTAATTAAAAAACAACGGGTTGCACTCTGGGAGTGCCGGCAGAAGTGAAAACTAAAAAATAAAAATAGCAAAAAGGCTGACTCGTGAAGGATTTGAACCTCCGCCCTCCGATTGACAAATTGAAATTTATATCGGTGCACTAACCTATTGAGCTGACGAGTTTTACGTGCATGTGACGAAACTAAGCATTCGCCGCAACGAAATGACGTCATGCTAGAAGGACAAACTTGTACATACAATAATTAACTTTAAATACAGAACGTTAGAATAGGTTTCTGACTGTCCGTTTTACGATCTGACGATCTGACGCGAGTTTAACATTTTTTACCCATCCCAAAAATGCACAACGCCGCTAAAGAAGTTTTCACTTCAAAAAACTACCATCAAAACTCTCGGCCTGCTTAGACATAAGCGTTATTTTGTACCGCTGTGGGTAGAAAGAAATACAAAGTGTAAGGAGTGGATTTCGATCGAGTATTTAAATATCTAATATAAAGTTTCGAGGCTAGAGCAAAATTTCTGTAGATATAGTTAGGCGGTATTTGCTACCGCTTCTGATAGTAATATACTTACGCTTCACGCTTACGTACATCTGAATAGGCCTTTACGCGAATACATGTCAGGCCTATTTGGTTTCCTATCTAGGATGAGCACAGGAAATATCAAAAACATTACCTACCAAAAATACTGCATTGCTCTTTAAAATGGCGTGGAAGATACGAAAACGTCTGGCTACACAAAAGACAGAATTTTATTTCATACATACATGTGCTTCTACAGTAGTTAGAGAAAATATTAAAACGGGAATTCAGGGAAATCTCGAAATACGGAGGCGTTATTAGTAGTGGCTGCAAGCTTCATCTCACTCTCTTTTATATACTGTTACATAGCGCCATCCTGTTTGCACGAATTCTAAAGTTGAGGTAACATTGTTTATAACAAGTTATCGATACGAATGGAATGTTTGATTACATTTATTGAATTAGTTAGCTGCTTTCCGCGGCTTCACCTGATTGGTTTAAAATTTGAATTTTACAGAAATTATCGATATACTGTTTCAATCATTATTATGTTACTTTACCTTTATTTCAGCATTACTTTCATTGATAAGTTTTAGTAATTTATGTTATTTTTTTAACCCCCGACCCAAAAAATTGGTGTTACAAGTTTGACGTGTGTATCTGTGTGTCTGTCTGTGGCATCGTAGCTCTCAAAGCGATAGATCGATATTGATCTAGTTATTTTTGTATGAGAGAGGATTGTATAGAGTGTTTTAGCTATGTTTTATCAAAATAGGTTGAGCCGTTTTTTTTTGGTCAGGCTTTAAATCGGGGAAGCAAAATTACAAAATATACGGAATCTAAATGATTACTTCAAGTATGTTAAAAATTAATAAATTCAATTCAAATTACAATTTCGACAATTGAAACCCATCCTGCATCGACCCTGGGGGAAAGGTGCCCATAATGCAAGCAAATTATTAACGTATAATCAATATCAAAAAACATGATATTTCACTCAATTGATTCTGTGCATATTCAAACAAATATTCGTGCATAAGTTATATTATGTATACATAGGTACGAGTATTTGTAAATGTTTTTTTTTATATTTGTATAAATAATAGATTGAGTCAAATATTTAAATATTTTTTCGGGTTCATTGTAAATATCAATCAATGTAAATCAATCATTTTGATTCCATTAATTTTGCTTCCATCGTGTACAAATCGCTATTATCGAAAAGGTTGTCAATTGTTACACTAATCTTTGGGTTTTATTTTATGTTTCTTTTCTTTTTCTTGGTGTAGAATCGAGAACGACGTATCGTCACATGTGGCGTGCAGACGCGGCGTCGTGAGGCGCAGTGCGTCAGCTGTAACGGCGCGCGTCGCGGCGGTAACTTCACGCGCGGCCGCAGCCAGTAACGAGCAGACACATAAAACAAAATGCCAGCAGGGAAGGGATCCTCTAAATTTGCTTAAATGCCAAATAAACTGCGAATTGCTTCGCCATTTATGAAAAAATGCTCCGTTTGTAGGCGCTATTTCAATTTTGAGGTTGGTTTTACCTGAGTTTTTCTAGGGGCTCTTAACTTGATTTGTTGATTCAAAGCTAGAGCACCCAGTGGCAACATAATTTCGACTCAATTGACAACACAAAGTTATAAAATACCCTTTTTTGACGTGATAACGTCTTAATAACGTCTTTTAAATCGATGAACACCGGCTGCGCGCACGAAAAAGCATGATTCATTGTCACGTTCCGCCTGAGCCGAGCGTGCAAGCGAGAGCGCGGAACAAGCGATAGAGAGTCACGATCGGCATAAGTGTTCGGCTTGTGACGCATCTATCATGACGTTATCACGTAAAATTATCGTCCGTAAACCGACTTTACAGACAACCATTTTTTTTTATAAATAAATAGAATTAATTATATTAGACTTCTTAAGAATCGTTTAAATATACGTGCCGTCTTTGTATCTAATTATTTGACGAACCTTGAACTCTGTCTTTATGGTAGTCAGTTCAAGTATAATATAATTCAGGACTGACTGCAATTAAAACATAAACGAGTGTTTTTCTTATAGTACTAAGTCTGGAGGTCATTTATAGTAGATCGCGTGATATATAAAGGTGGGGTGAATTAGTGGCAGCACATAAGCGGCAATAAAGCTAAAATAGACGTATCATAAATACGGAACGTTTTACAGCACCCTCCCCCGCTTGCCCTCCGATTTGTAGCGCAGATAACAAAAACTTGGCCAAACTAAATACAAAATACCTCAGCGTTGTACGGAAAGTTTGTCAATTTACCCAAAAATGAGGGACTTGTTTGGAAATTACCGCTGGTTGCTATAGTAATGTCGTTCTGGGAATGATTTGTGACTTTGTTAAGTAGGTAGCATGTTTCTTCGTATGATCACGCGTCGCATTACATAGTAACTAGATGATCGATTTTGGGGTTGTATTCGCATCCATCTAATTTACTTACCGGTGGTTGTGTAGTAGGAGTGATCGCGTTTTTTAACCGAATTGAAGAAGAGAAGGAGGTTATCAATTCAATGTGTATGATGTATTTGTTAATTATGTATTGTTAAAATTAAAATTATACAATACTAGCTGCGCCCCGCGGTGTCATCCGCGTAGTGATGAAAAACGGTGATAATAAAATATAGCCTATGTCCTTCTTCAGGTATTTATAAGAATCTCTGCGCCAAATTTCATAACTATTGGTTCAGCCGTTTAGCCGTGAAGAGGTAACAAACAGACAGAGACAGAGACAGACAGACGACAGACTTACTTTCACTTTTATAATATTAGTTTGGATTACTAAATATTGACATCTAAACACATGTGTCATATTTCATTCAAAGCTATATATGTGTTGCACGGAAACATGGCAATATGTGTAATTTTTTTATGTAAATTTGTATGTTAATTAACTATATAAATATAAATATAAATATATATATATATATATATATATATATAAAAGAAAGGCGCACGCATGTGTTCTCACGTATTTGTTATTTTGTTCTATATTTATATCTGTCTATATTTATCTATACCAATATTTACTTTCGATTCACATAAGGCCATTAAGATTGGCGAATTATGCCATTAACAAAACAGAAAAATGCCTAAGCAATATGTTCAGCTTGACAATGTCCTTGACTTGTGTTGGGCGAAGTACAGGTGGAACAAAAAAAAAAAAAAACATGGCAATATTTTTTTTCACCTCACAACCTCGGTAAGATTCTTTTGACCTTTTTTGGAAATTTGGATCCACATTCCTTGTATAATTTGGACCCACATTCCTTGTATAAAGACACTATTTTGTTGTGATTAAATAAAAAATGTCCAGAGTTCGGATTTTTTCCTTTATGTTTACTATAACACAACGCATAGTTCTAGGTCAACGGGAAGTAGGTACCCCATAGGTTTTGACTCCCTTGTGAGTGTCGAAATGTGCGTTTTTTACAACATATTCGGCTGTAACTCTTTTTTACGTAAACTGAGACCTAGAACTGTGAAATTTGGCAAGAAGCATTGTGTTATAGTACATATATATAGGAAAAAATCCGAAAACTGGACAGGTTTAATTTAATCACAAAAAAAATGTGTCTTTATACAAGGAATGAGGGTCCAAATTTTAAAGTGAATTACGTATCATATAGTGTATCATATGAAAGAGCTTCATTACCACAAGGTCTTTTATTAAACAGGGTTTTAATTATTTTTATGTGTAATTTGCGGTTTATGAAGGAAAATATAAAAAAATATATAATTTCCCCCTTTTATCTACTAGTTTGTACGGAACCCTCGTCGTTCGAGTCTGACTTCCACTTGTCCGGTTTTTTTAATTCGGTTAATAATGTGTAATGGTTTTCGCTAAGGTGTACATACGTTATCTTAATATTATAATTATATTACTTGGCAATTCATTTCTTTAATAATTAATTATATATTAAAGTATATTATATATATATTTTATTATAAAGTCTAAGAAACGAGGACTAATGTATTGCATTATACTACCATTCCCTATGTGCATTATACATACGTACACCGGTATTTGTACACGCCTAGTTGTAATTTATGATTATCAGTAATATATATATTTCATTGTTATAACAAATACAATACAAAAAACCTCTAAACACAAAGTCAAAAAGGAAAATCCACCATCAGGTTTAGTCAACAAATTCTCCGACGGTTCCCCCTTCCCCGTCCAAACGTACCCATCAAGCTAGCGGCGTTTCCCATCTGGATGGCCAGGGAGATATTTTATATTAGAAAATAGCCAGCCCGAGGGTCACCACCTCTTTCTTTCACACGCTGCCCCAGTTCAGTGACAAACTTTTTTGCCTCTGAGCACCAATGACCCGCTGTTTCCACCGCAACAGGGACGAACTCGTACGCTGATTCCAGAGAGGCATATTTCAGATGCTTACCTTTAGCCGCAGATGCTTACCTTAGCCGCAATAGATATACATTGAAATTGAATTGAAATGAAACAACTCCTAAGCTATTACATAATTTCGCGATAGTGATAACGGAGTCTGCTAATCATAGAACACTATCTTATATTACAGTACACAAATCACAAATGTCTTAGTTTAATATCGGTTGACAGATCTGTAAGCGCAGCAGTTTTGGGCAATATCTCAAGTTGCACGACATTGTTCCGTAGCGCTTTGTGACATTACGACGTCGCGCTATTCAGCACTACTGTTGTATCGATTGTCGCTTTCGAACATTAACGGCGCTTATCGAAAAATGTTACTTTGAACAACGTCTCAAATTCTCTGTCTTTTTTCCGCAAGTGTCATTACGTGTCAGCGAGAAGTTGATAAAATATGTTGAGCATTGCTCTTTGAATAACGTTGTGTTGATACACTAAGATTTATTGAGTTACTCAGGAAAAATTATAAATAGTTTCTTCTCAAGAAAAAAAAACAATATAATAAAGAATATAATTATAGTGACTGTAGCAGATAAATTTTTGTAAAAGATAACTACAAACCTACATACGGCGCAAGTACAAACTCCCACCAAAGTACCTAGTCTAGGTGATGAAACTCTTGCATCTTGGTCTGTAAGTTTTTTTAGATATGATACACGATACTATTTTTTTGAAAAACACAAATTTCGATATACTATAATTATTATAATTTAGAAAACTGAAACAACGACTTCAAGGTTCAACTTCTTTGGTTTTAGAAACCAAATTAGAATATATTCTTTAGGACCAATCTAAAAGTTACTTTCAAATAGAATAAAAAAAATCATATCAGTTTCTAAATGACTGGAATATGCGGCAATGAACACTACTAGTTCTACGAACAGTAGACCTCGCGAGAGAGCTTATTTGCAGCCCACCTTGGGTCATCTGTACATAATACCTACATTTTACTTAATTTTATAAATGGAGAAAAAGTAACATAAAAAAAAATATTCAGCGCTATAAAATGCATCAAGCATATCATGCGCCCTCACTATCTTCAATCAAGTTGGTTGTCATATCTCGACAACCACTTGACCAATTCTGTTTATTTTAACGTCAAGTTGTAATAATTGTGTACTTTATCGGCCTACCAAATATCATTAAAATCTGTTGGTAATTAGCGCCGCAATAAACTTCCCCTCTATTTATGGGAATAACCCCTCCTATCAAAAATAGCCGACGACAAAAAAAAATATAATCCATAGAACCTATACGTCAAGTTTCATCAAAATTCAAAATTACGTCCTGTACGCGATTACGAAGATACAAATCACAAACTCACAAACAAACTGACAGATGAAAGAAAATTTGGCCAGTTGATGCAGAGACGCTTTGCTCGCTCGGTCAATAAATAATTTTATAGTTAAAAAGCTGAAACAACCGACTTCAAAGTACGCTATTTCGTTTACTTGTAATTATGTTAGGTAAGGTGCAAGGATTAGGATACATAAAGTCTATAACATCATGTTCAGTCAGGTAATAACTAACTGCGGTGGAACTCTGCGATTATATAACCTGATACCTGACGCACTTCACTCAGGAACTCAATGAAAATATTTCAATTTTTAGAGATTATAAAAAAAAAAAAACAATGTTTCTAAAATAATTATGGGACCAACTTGAGAGCTTTCTCTATACGTCAATTCACGAAACAGAAAAATTGGTTCACGAATGACGGAGATATTCGTGTACCTACATACATAATATATATATGTATACGAATTGATAACTTCCTCTTTATTAAGTCGGTTAAAAAGAAAAGCTTGTAAAACTTACCTCTATCACTTCATCTCTAATCATCATCATCATCCATCAACAACGCCGCTTCCTTTAGGAAGCAAGGCGCTTACAAAAAATAATATATAGTAGAGTAAACTAACTAGCTAGTGATATTAATCTTAACATAAGAATAAATTATCAGTCTTACTATAGAACTAGCTTTGTGATTAGTTTTTATTTTGTCATTGACCTAACGTTTACGTGTGTTAGCTCTGTACACCGCCATCTAGCGGATGTCTGAGTAATCTAATATTCTGACAACATTTTAAATCCTCTTTATTTTTATATAGATAAAGGTCTTGACACCCGACGGACGGACGGACGGACAGACGGACAACAAAGTTATTCTATAAGGGTTCCGTTTTTTCCTATTGAGGTACGGAACCCTAAAACCGAGTAAAAGTTTCGTTGACAGTTGGTGTCATGTGACATAAACTTTAAATAGAATAAACGCTAGTGGATAAAGGAAATAGGTCTACTAAATTTCTGCTTCGATAAAACATGAGTGAGACAATTTGATTTTTTACTACTATATCACTTATTATTTAAACTTGATATTGTATGTGAACGTGAAGGGATCGACGCATATGGCCAAGAACGCAAAAGTTCATTTGGCCTTTTGCTTATTTAAAAAAATATTAACGCGAATGGCCAAATCAGTGAGACGCCAAAAACGCAAAAAGCTATTTGGCCTTTTGCTTGTTTAAAAAAATATTAACGCATAGCCTGCCTTGAACTTGGGACATTATTTACTTATTTTGATTTATAACGGATATTTTTATTATGACGGATCTGGCTGATTTAAAATTAAATAAATAAATATCCACAACATTTCGTACAATTATATGTTTAATTGACTTCATTGTTGTTGTAAAAAATAATTTTCTCTGTATGGGTATATTAACCTGAAATAAATTATTTTGAATTTGAATTTGAACGCCTAGCATTTTAGGCTATTCATATTGTGTAGAAAATATATGAAATGAAGTTACAAATATTCTTAGATATATACATTAGATTCATTCTTATTCTTTAATATCATTCTTAGATATATACATTTTGTAGAGCCCTGGTGTCAGTGTTCATGTATCATGTATAAGAGTGCGAGTGTGTGCGAGTAAAATTAGTTTTTTCCAGATTTACGAGTATTTTATTAAAGCCGTTGCCCGAGTTGCAAGCGATAAACAGACAAAAATATTTGTGCTACTGAAACAACAGGTGCCCTTATCGCTAATAACGATCTCTTCCAGGCAATCTTGTGATGGAGAAGTGAAAAGAAAGAAATAGATGACGGAGTGTCCAACAAAAAGAAATAAATTACAGGGTGCCAAAAAAATATAATAATAATAAGACAAAAAATTTAAACTAATAGGCCAATAGTACTTATTATATTCAAAGAATAAGAGTTTCAAGTAGTATTGTTATTAACTTTGCATCTTTTGATAGTTTTTTTACACAAGATAGATCTACGATTGACCACCAACTCGCCTGATGTTATGCGACGGTGTACCCGAGGATGGAGCTCGTCGATCTAGAAGATATCTATTCACTTTGACAAATTCCAAGATTGTAGGTCTCAGGAAACAGAGATGGCGGCAAAGAACTCCATTCTTGTGCAGTACGCAACAGGAATGTGGATCGATATCGCTGAGTACGGATTTTTGGCATTTCAACGTGAAATGGGTGGTAATTCGCCGACTTTCTGCTAGTCCTGTAGTAAAATGGGGAGGGTGGTATTAGGTCGTGAAGCTCTTGCGCACATTCCCCGAAATCCTGTAGAAATAAACATTTCATCTCCTCTCCGATGTAGTATGTTCAAAATTGTACTTTATTTATTAGTGTTCCAAAGAATTGCGACGGAATCGCGTTGTGATAATTTAATACCAAAGTCAAACTAGAAAAGGTACACTTTTATACTTTATTTCAAAGCCCACATTTTGTCTGGAATTTATACCTTTAAATCTTTTCAAACTGACCGACGTCGAAGAGCACCGTATGCAACAAAGTTGAACGTTCCACATTATATTATTATTTCTCCAGAGCCGTACAAAGTTTAGAATATATAGTATGGTAGTTATCTCAAGTTGAAACGTTGTTTCCACTACAATGTCCGAGTGAAAATATGCAGGAAGCCAAGTAAATGTAAGAAGTCATAACAAGGGAAAGACTTCAAAGTATCGTGCTTGAGCCAGCGCGACGTCACTGAGAATTACTGATATCTAATTATGAAATCTCTAGCAATGCTTCATTATCTTATAAGTATTTCGCCTGCAGGAGTAACACAGTTCCCTTGAATAATAAATATGATATAATATTGTCAAAAAAGAGAACAGCAAATGCGATTTATAACAATCAAGCTCCTGAAATTGAAAATTTGCATTGTACTTTAGTTTCGAAATGGCACAACTGTTAAAAAAAGATTATATATATTAAAAGAAAAACAAAATACCCAACTGCAGAAAACCAGTATTTGCAGTCTAATTTACGATTTCGTTACGCTTGATACGCTGTTGAGTGTATGTATTTTTTTTAAAGTATGCGTAAAGTAGCTGTAAAACCCACATACACATGGCTAAAAACTTCAAAATACCATTTACGTTCAAATATTGCTCCAATTGTTTGTTGCTCCAATAATATACCTAGGTGTTATACATTTTTTTCTTCAGTCTAAATAGCTTTTTGTCTTTGAAGTAAACTGTGTATTTTGGGGATTAATTTTATCGACGATAAATACCATTCAGCTGTTTAATGTTAATAAGCAGACAAGGAGTCAGATTTACTTATAATTCGATTTTCGTAAGATTAATTGTAATGTAAGTGCAGTTGCTATAGTCTCCGCAATCCATTTTCTTGAAAACTCGTACATTAGTAATGCCATTATTGCATTATTGAACGTAGAAAGCGACGTATGCATGCCATAAATATTAATACTTCTAAGGCTTAGGGGGCGCAAGAACCCGCCCTGGTTCGCGGAACTCAATTCCACGGCGCCTGCCGACCGGACATTATTTACCAGGAAACAAAATAAATTATACCTACCCGCGTTTTTAGAATCCACTTGAATGTCCGGGAATAGTTTAACTTTAACCGTAAGCACGTAATTATGCGGTTCTCGCAAACCAATAACCTCGATTCAATACCGCAGTCAAATTTGCGCGTAATGAGACCATGAAATGACACGTGCGGAAACTAATAGTGTTATTGAAAAGGTAATAATTTGTGGTATAAAATGTAAATCAGTATTTTGTTTATGCAACTGAGCGAGGCAAGCAAGTCGCTCATCAGATAAGGAGCTTCACACTTGCCTGTTACACTTCAACAACTTCCAATGTCAACAGCTTCTAAACCCTATTTGTTTTGGCATTAACTTTACCAAATTTTGATTTACATGTACAACTACATGTTACGTGTACAATTACATGCATAATATTTAATAAGCTCATCATCAATAACAATAAATACTGAGTTTTTATAAGAGTTTGTTTATTTTATTTATTTGTAATATTTTATCACTAAAGAGTTTATCTATCTATCATCATTTTTAAGTTTACTGTAGGATAAAGGTCTGTCCCATGGATTTTCAGGAAAATCGGTTGAAAACAGCTTGCATTAAGCATCTTTCTGCCACTTGTAGGTATGAGTTTGTCTGTCCACCTTGTGGCTGGTCTTCCAACGCTGTACTTGCCGGTGTTTGGTATCCACTAGAGAACTTTTCGGCCTTATGGGCTAACAGTTCTGCGAGCTAAAATCAGGCACACGAGCTAATACAATGCGCTTACACGGAAAAAAAATCTGCTGCAAATATAGCTTTTCAATTCTGACCGCGGTGATGCTTAACATATTTTTTTTAAAGTAAAAATAAACATTCTAATATACTTATAACATTTGCTAGATCTACTTCATACACATAAAAAAGCCGATGTTCTAAAATATACTAGGCCAGAATTCGTTTTGTTCTTTCTTGCCAGGTTTAGTCTAGCTAAATAAGGCAAGAAAGTGAAAAATCAATGCTCACAAACATCATAAGGCTTCCATATTGCGGTTGATGTAAATGTAATGGAATATTATTATGTCCGTGAGGAAATAACTACTCAGATTTCGAGCAACGTATCGACAAGTGAAACCTTTGAAATGCTGCTTTTGATATGTTAGTGCGTATGAATAATATTTATGATTATTGGCTATTCTGTACGTAAGTGACTGTTAAAAATATTTGATTATATGTTTCGTGCTTAGCTTAGAATTATTGTTGACCTTTGACAAAAACTTTTGACGTGCCGTCCAATTCTTTAACTTTGTCCTTTCCATCATGACGTATTATGCCACAACATATGGACGCTCACATATGAGATTAAGTAGTAAATCGAGGTAACACTCATTTTTTGTTGTTGTTACTCGTTGAAATTAAACCACCTCACCACAGTCTCATCCTTGACCTCGGACACTGGAAAGTATTCGAAACGCGAGGTCTTAGAGTTATGTAAAAATTGGACGATGAAAAAACGAATTTTTTATTTTTTCGAAACATGTATTATTATTACAAAATAATAGAGCTTATGCCACTTAGGGAGTAAACACAAATCTATCGCCTCGCACATCAAAATTGGTCAAGCCGTTTAGGCTGTAGGTGGTCATATAGAAATATACTCTCATACACTCGAAAAACATACCCTTCCATATTACGCAGTTGGGTAAAAATAGAGGTAGATCGTAGCCAGCTGTGAGATGATTCCACGATAAAATGCTGCGAAGACTGCTGGTGGAGTATGAACTTGAACGTGGACATGAACCGGCACAACACTGAACCGCGGCATACATATTACCATCGTTTAATGTGTGAGATAAATAAGACTGTTATTGATAAATAATTATAGTTTAAACAAGTACTTACTTAAAAAAAACTTTTTATGTTAACCGGTTTCATTGAAAAGAAAGATAATGATGTAGGTAATGTATTTATTGTATTTTACTAAAAATTTGTGGGGGTTGTGTTAAAATATGAAATCCGCCATTATGTGGCAGCGGCCATCTTGGATTTACAATAATACAGAATATACTAAATTGTATTGTCATCAGGACTTTAGTCCTGATGACAATACAAGGGTATACACCTTTTATATATACCTATACCAAATACCACCTATACCAAATTTCGGATCGATCCGTCAACTGCAAGGGTGTAAAATTTCCATTACTAAATTTGACCCAAACAAACAAATAAACAGGTCAAGCTAAAGAAAACCGTTTAAAAACTGAAGCAACCGACTTCAAAATACGCAATTTCGTTTAGTTGGATAATATTTTTCCAGTTTTTTTTGTTATAAAAACCAAAGTACAATAAAGTAGTATAAAATTTGTATGAGCTTATTACCTACCAAACAAAAAATAATCATCAAAAACAATTCATAATTGTCGGGGGAATAAAAGAAACCATACAGTCGAATTGAAAGCCTCCGTTTTTTTGGAAGTTGGTTAAAAACTAGTGAAAAAATAGTATTCTGCGAGTAATCGACCTCGCTCGCTATTAGTTTAATGGATGATTGCTAGATTTTACCTGATCGAGACTGAAATTCCCAATTTGGGATTATAGCATATATTTTTTCCACAACTATACAACTCTGCGGACGACAGATAGCCCAAATTAATGGATTTTTTTAATTATTGACTTCATTCCATCTTATAGTAACTAGCACGTTCGGTCAATGGTAATAAGTTTTTAAGATCGCTATGATTTTTTATACGGATATCTATCACATTATAGGCTATATATTTATAATATCAGCCGACTTCAAATAATTATAGATTAAAAAACTGAAGCAACCGACTTCTCATGGATGTCATTGTCAGAACTGGACCAAATTGAAATGGAACCACACGTGAAGCACCAGCTTTCAAATAAAAAAAAAGAATCATCAAAATCGGTTCACCCAGTCGAAAGTTCTGAGGTAAAATTTTTTTTAAACAGTCGAATTGATAACCTCTTCCTTTTTGTAAGTCGGTTGAAAAAAAGGAAGGTTCTCAAAATTCTGTCGTATTTGAACGTTACCTCATAACTTTATCATTTTGTAAATCTGACAAAGGGATCCCGGTGTCTGTGGAGCTGATAATAGATTTTTTTTAAAGTCAGTTGTTTCAGTTTGTTTAAACTATAAAATAATTATATACATCACCTCTAAAACGCGTCTTTTTATATGAAAACATTAATCAATCAACTATAAAACAATCATTCACAGTTTTTTCATTAACACGTCAATAAAGGATACATTGAGCAATTTCGCCATCTATTAATTTAACATCTCGTTTATTGGAAAACTTGGCCGTATTTATTGGGCGCGATACAACCTATTACAGAATGAAATGTCAGAATCAGAAGGTTAAACTGAAGGCTGATTTAAGAATCGCTAGCTTCCCTTGTTAGAAAGAGATGGTGATATCGAAAGGGGGTGTCGCTTTTTGTTTCTTGTGTTGCAAGCCAGTCTCGTGCAGCAGTCGTCTACCACCCTTCGCGAGGGTTAGTCGCGTGTTACCTATTGACCCCAAACTCACGTATCAAACTTTTCACGGAATTTCGACGAAGTATCGAATATTTGTTTCGGAACAGTCCGCTTATAATAGCTTCTTTGCGTGTGCTTTCTGCAATTTATAAAAAGGTTTACCGTGTGCTTTGTCGAATAGTTACATATATCTCGTATGGTTGAATTGCTTTTGCTTTAGTTAACCGTATTCAATTATCTTTAGTGATATACAAACAAAACTAAGTGTTTGTAAATTATATTATAATATTAGTACAGCTTATTGTCGGTATATTTAAATCGACGCGCGTTCGGAACTGTTTATAGTAAAGTTGTTCATAATAAAATGTACTTTTTGAGGCAACAAAATACTTCTAGAACTGTAAAGACGTTACTAGCGTTATTAGTACTGGATTGGCTGCTGACAGATACCACAGATGCTACTTTACGTAAGTACTATTTTCTATCCTTAACATCCTTATCCATACTTCCATAACTATGGTATTATGGCATATGGTACAATATGTCGTACCATACTATGCCATTATCTACATTAATAATATTATAATGGCGAAAGTAGCTCTCTCTCTCTCTGTCTGTTTGTTACCTTTTCACGACTAAACAGCTGAACCGATTGGTATGAAATTTTGTACAGATATAGCTGTGGACTAGGAGACAGGCATAGGCTACATTTTATGATTGTCATCATCACCGTTTTTCATCAATATGCGAGTCAAACCGTGGGCGCAGCTAGTATTATTATATTATGCACTAGATGATTTCCGAGTTTTGAAAATTCTTATACGTACTCTTTCAGATAGAAAACATCATATCCTTGTTTTATGATTTTAAGGCTATTGTTGCAGATTGAATATGAACTCGCGTACCACTATTCACTACTCAATTACATACTTTTTATTATTAACGAATTTAAATTACTAATATTTCGTAGTTCAGATTGCCGAAACTCATACGTGTGTATTTTTCGATTTTTAGACTGGATTTTGCATAATTTTGTGTAACGTGTTCGTTACTCTGAGAAATTGTTTTGCAAAATTTTACATATATATATTTGAACTGACCAGAAAAAATCAGTAGGAAGACCCAGAAAAATACCTGTATAAGTGTATGAAATTTGGTATAGGTATATGTGCAAAGGTATTTGTTAGATTCGTTAACAACAAAAGAGATGCACTACTACTAAAATTATTTTTGACTATAATATGTACGTAAATAACAAAAATAAATTATAATAGTTACATAGAAATAGGGAAAGGAAATTAAAAAACAAAGACGCTTTTATCGCTCGCATATACAAGCGAAAAAAATATCGTTGCTTCCCCAAAATTGACAATATCA
This sequence comes from Lycia hirtaria, assembly GCA_947563715.1. NCBI lineage: Eukaryota > Metazoa > Arthropoda > Insecta > Lepidoptera > Geometridae > Lycia > Lycia hirtaria. The sequence goes on from OX387379.1 coordinate 4,464,758, forward strand.
TCATCATCATCTCAGTCATAAGAAGTCCACTGGTGGACCATAGGCCTCTCCTATGGATTTCCAAAAAGAGTCTCGATGACTCGATGGAGACCACGCACCGGCAAGCGCAGCGTAGGAAGATCAGCCACGAGATGGACAGATTACCCCAAATATATCACGTTTAAATTTAAATAATTTACAATTAAATACCTATATCTAACGAGCCATAATTATCCACAAAGGTACCATTATATTGGCGACACATTCTGACCAGTCAGTGGGTTGTAAAAAGAATCTGAATGTATGTCATTACAAATTAAAAAAAAAATATGAAATCGGTTGATACATCGGTAACAAATCAGCCGAATTGTTAACCTTCTTTTTGAAGTCGGTAAAATGGAGTCTCACTTAGAATGTATTTTTTGGGTGTCTATGTTTTTGTTTGTTTGTGTTCGCCGTTTAAAGCTGATTTAAATAATATTTTATTAATTACACTGTGGTATACTTCAGAGACGGTCCCAAATTGTGTAACTAGCTTCAATAATATAGGTACAAACTTTGTTGAGATGCCTGTTGATTGATGTCGGCTTTCCAGTAGTTTAACCCAAAATTATGTAGATTTCTTATCCCTAAACAGAAATATTGAGTACCTTTGACGTGAACCAAATATTTAAGCGATTTCGAGAAATAAATAAATTATAATGTATTTTAGAGTTTTTATTACATGTATGTATATTGTACTTATTTGTTTTCTAAGTTTTTATTCAAATTACTTGGAAAAAGTGTTACGCTACCTTCCAAGTTCGTATTAAGTATGTTAGGAAATTTTGAAACTTTTCATATTTTATACATTTCATACGATTATAGTCTTTATTACTCTTGATTTTTAAGTTATTAATTTATTAGTAATAACTTAAAAATCAACATACAAATCAATCTTTGTCTTGCTATGTGCAAAAGAGTCGTTTTGGTGTTAGAAAATTTCGCCATTGTTGATAAATAAGTCTTTATAATTATCGCCCTTATGCCTTGCTAATAAGATGCAAGATTTGTGTTAGAGTAAATTCGCACTGTTGATTTATAATTCCTCACCATTATCGTTCTTATATCATGCTAATAAGATGCAAAATATTTGTATTTATGTTAGAAAACTTGAGAACTTGAAACTCTTTTATCATTACTTCTTACGTTTTTTTTTATACATTACTCTTGATTGAGATCTACGATTGACCACCAACTCGCCTGATGTTAAGCGACGGTTTGGCCGAGGATGGAGCTCGTCGATCTAGAAGATTGATTCACTCTAGCCTTGAAAATTCCAATTGTAGGTCTCAGGAAACAGAGATGGCGGCATAGAATTCCATTCTTGTGCAGTACGCAACAGGAATGTGGATCGATATCGCTGAGTACGGATTTTTGGCATTTCAACGAGAAATGGGTGGTAATTCGCCGACTTTCTGCTAGTCCTGTAGTGAAATAGGGAGGGTGGAATTAGGTCGTGAAGCTCTTGCGCACATTCTCCGAAATGAATCCTGTAGAAAATAGACAGACATGCTACTTTACGGCGGTGCTCGAGACTAAGTAGCTTCTTGGCAGCTAGTTTATCGTCACCGATTAACCTCACAGCTCGCCGGTCCACTGATTCTAAAGCTTATTCTTGGCTGATCTATCAAAAAGGTGACAGCAGTAATCCATACACGATCGGACCTGTGCTTGATACAGATGAAGTAGTTGTCCCAGTGAGAAGTATCGCCTAGCCTTATTAATGATGCCAAGCTTTTTACTAGCCAGTTTAGCCTTAGATACAAGGTAGCCCTTAAAGTTAATTGTTGGGGTTAACGTGAGTCCAAGCAGTTCAAGACGGTCTGTCAATGATAAGAATACATTTTGGAAAGTAGGAGACAAAATAAGAAACTCACTCTTTTTGGCGGAGAAATGGCAGGCTTGAGTCTTGTTGGCGTTGAATTTGACGAGATTTTCGTCACCCCAGGCGGACACAGCTTTTAGAGCTTTATTCATACGCACAACCATATCTTCTCTCAACGCCTCGATTTCCGCCTTTTTGGCTCTTGGACCAGAAGTGTATCTTTCCACAACTGTGCTGTCATCTGCATACCCTAAGATACCAGGTTTCAGCAGGTCAACTAGCTAAGTTAGACCTTAGGTTTCAATATATTATCCTAAGTTATAAGAAGAAATGATGAAGAAGATATTTGAAGTTGTTATAAAATATTTTACGTTGCTATAAATAAATTTCAGGACTGACCATTGAACTTGGCACCCATTTAGGCCATTTAGATCTCACTTCTTTTGTCGTTGAAGTCAACAGCTAAGGTGTATATCATAATATTGAACTTGGCTCTCATTTCACATTTATGTTTTTGGTGGGATTCTATTTTCTAGGCAACAAAGTTGATATTCCTCGGAAGCACTCAACCGCGCGGCCGTACAAAGTTAAAAGTGCTTACGACGATTCAAATATAATATCAAACTCTGTTTATTTTTGCCATTTGACATAGACATACACATAGAAATGTATTTTATTTGGAAGTTTCATTTTTTATTCATTTGTCATAGTTAATACCTAATTAATTGAAAAGGTGTACTACACAATCGACGAATTCATGAAAGAAATTAATTTAAATTATGACATAATATTAAAGACCTACATACAATTTTAACAAAATATAATGGATTTGATTTTAATTAATAAATGTATTTATTTTTATTTATTTGACATTGTTATTTATTTTTAACCAAGAATGTATTTGTATTTATCTATTGAATTTGACACAATTGATATGTATTATTAATAGATTTTAGCAGGAAGAGAGTAGCGGACCTACTGTCCGCTACTCTCTTCCTGAGCCTTGAGGTACGCCGGCGTTTATTGCCATTTGATCGGACGAGCATCCGTCAACCACCAATCGAATCGATTATAGTCTATATTTTTAGCTAATAATGTGCAAAAGATACATATCGCGTTAAATAATGTTGAAACTGTTGATTTATAATATCGTAGCATTATCATCCTTATGCCTCGGTGATAAGGTACAGGTAAAAAGTAGGATTTCGCAACATTTTGGAGGATATAAACTAAAATGATGACGGCAGCTTCGCCGGTAGTTTACTGCGTGCTTAAAAGCTAAAGTTTGTTCAAAAGTCACACTATTTAAAGCTTAATTAGCGTGCATAAGTCATGCATGTTAGTTGTCACTTGTAGGAAATATATAATAGAAATATATAATATATATAATCATAAAGCGTTGAATTACGTGAAAACTCATTAACTTGTCGTTATTTTTTTCTCATTATTAATTCTTATTGTGATAAAACCCACTTAATTACATATTTCAATCACTGACTTTAATTTGTTTTTATTATGATTAGACTGGTTTATGATATATGTAATCTTTACGCAGCGTAGGAAGACCAGCCACGAGATGTACAGATGACCTCATACAGGTGGCAGGAAGACGCTGGATGCAGGCCGTTTCCAATCGGTATTTTTGGAAATCCATGGGGGAGGCCTATGTTCAGCAGTGGACTTCTTGTTGCTGAGATGATGAATCCATCGACGAAAAACGAGGGGTCTGTGTACCAGTGTGTCTGTCTGTGCCATCGTACCTCCCAAACCTCCCAATATAGATACACTTGTTGAGTTTGGGCTCATTTTTTAGTTTCTATGAGCACTTTTGAATGCATGTAACACAATTACTAAGTTTTCGTAAAAAAAGTTACAGCCGAATATGTCGTAAAAAACGAACATTTTGACACTCACTAATTAAAACCTATGGGGTACTTCCCGTTGACCTAGAACTATAAAATTTGGCAAGAAGCATTGTGTTATAGTACACATATAGGAAAAAAAACGAAAACTGGACGTTTTTTATTTTATCACAAAAAGTTGTGTCTTTATGCAAGGAGTGAGGGTCCAATTTTTAAAGTGAAATAATCTTATCATGTGGGGTATCATATGAAATAGCTTCATTAGCATAAGCTAAAACAGGTTTTTTAAATATTTTTACGATGTATATTTTTCGGTTTATGAAGGAAAATATAAAATATATATGATTTCCCCCTTTTATGTACTAGTTTGTACGGAACCCTCGGTGAGCGAGTCTGACTCGCATTTGTCCGGTTTTTTTATTTATGATTAATTTTGTTCTTTTGTAATGATGGGTCCTACATTTAAATCCACAAAAATGGGGAAAATCTGGTAAATTTGGCGTAAACACACGGGTTGTAGTTAAAACATAAGTGACTACAAGCTTGAATGGTCACGATTGTACTCACTGTATAGTTCTGCTGAGCTAAATTTAGCTTCGTCAGCACAATGCGCTAGCTGTCTGGCTTAGAGAATTAAGCAACTGACCTATTCCTGAGACGTCCCATTGGAGTGCTTATTTTATTAATAGTTTACTATTCAAAGATGTAATGAATGGATTTGTTTAATTAGTTAGTGCTTCTCTTAAATCTTCCGTTACGTAAAATAGGGTGTCCAGTCCAGGTCTAAGCCTATTGTGATATGTTAACAAAAGAGAGAACAACTTCAATAGGCTGATCGTAGACTTTGCTAAGGCTAGCATGCAGCTAGCCTTAGCAAAGCTAGGCTAGCTAGCAAGCTTTGCTAGAATGTCGCTACTTAGTACTAAATTAACTTATACACTATTTAACTAAATGATAGTATTATGTTTCACATTCATATCTTGCTAATGAAATTCCCTGTGTCGAGGTTACCGCGGAGCATACAACTGATACAACCACGAGAATATCTGAACAATAAATAATACTAGCAGTTTCACGAACAGTAGACCTCGCGAGAGAGCTTATTTGCAACTCACCTTGTGTCATCTGTACATAATACCTACATAAGTTGGCAAGGACGCCGTTTATAACATTTTGGCCGACTTCGCAATTTTAAGTGACTTTACAGACGTTATTTCACGGTAAAAAAACATTTTTTCCATAAGTTTAAGCACCTTGAAAAATCAATTTAATTTTAATACATAATAATGCTGGACGTTTCTGGGCGTGATATTATGTATAATTGGGTTACATAAATAATATATTCGTTGTAAACGTTCTGTTTGATTACTCTCTTCTTTATTTATCTTTGTTCGGTAATCGATTGCCTCTTTTCTTTTTCTAACTCACAAACAAACTGACAGACGAAATTAAATTTGGCCAGTTGATGCAAAGACGCTTCGCTCGCTTCACTTGCTCGGTCAGCAAATAATAATTTTATAAATGGAGAAAACGTAATATCAAGAAAATTATTCATCGCTAAAATGCATCAAGCACATCCACGCGCCCTCACTGTTACATGCAATCTCAAGTTGGTTGTCATATCTCAACAACCACTTAACCAATATTCTGTTAATTTTTACCACAAGTTGTAATAATTGTGTAATTTATCTTCCTACTTAATATAATTAAAATTGGTTGGAAATTAGCGCCGCAATAAACTTACCCTCTTTTTATGGGAACTAGCCCTTCTACCAAAAATCGCCGACAAAAAATATTTAAATAATCCATAGAACCTATAATTACGCTAAGTTTCATCAAAATTGGTTCAAAATTACGCCCTGTAGGCGAGTACGAACATACAAACAAACTCACAAACTTACAAACAAACTGACAGACGAAAGAAAATTTGGCGAGTTGATGCAGAGAAGCTTCGCTCGCTCGGTCAACAATGTGTCCAATTTTACATAAGAAACGAGCTATGTTGATTCAATATTATGAGATCGAACAATGGATATTAAAAAGGCAGTCATAAAGTGTTCTCTAAAGAAGTAGGCACAAATTATAGGTATTTAAATTGTAATAGGTATTCACCAAATTAAGATTTTTATTTCTTTTGAACAATGAGACTTCAAACCCTCGAAAATCACAAAAAAAAAATCATACAATAGAAATCTCTCACAGATTTACTTTGTAGTTTACTTTTAAACAGTAAAAAGTATTTTAAAATTTCGTGTTCAAGTGTTGTAGAAAAATTGCTGAACTGTGTACCTATCGAACTATATTTTGAAATTTATTTAATATTATTCCACCTGTAATTCCCTAATATTATTACACCCTCATCATTCTACTAAAGGACAATTAGAAGTGCCATGCTCAGTGAAAGATTTCGTCACACTTTGCCCACTATTTTGTCACGCAAGTGCACTTGTGTGACTTTTCAATATGTTTAAGTGATTTGTAGCACTATGCGCACTTTTTTTAAAACACCGTATATCAGATCGCGCCTTGTCCATAATCGCACTTGCACAACTATTGCGTGCAAAAAAATTAAACACTACGAATTCGGTCCAGGAGAGGGACCCCGGTGTCTGTGGAGCGAAAAATTAATAAAAATAAATCCGGCAAAGTACGAGTTTTACCCACACACTGGCTTCACTCCTATGCATAACACAACACATGAATATGAACACTGATAGAGCTAATTACTCAACATAATGTATCTAAGAATATTTTGTAACTTTACATAATTTCGGCTAGTATGCGCAGGAACTTCACGACCTTATTTCACCCTCCCCATTTCACTCAAAGAGTAATAAAGAGTAGCGCACTACCACCCATTTCTCATTGAAATGATAAAAATCCGTACACAACAACTTTGGTCTACGTTTTTGATGCGTACTGCAGGCCCTTATCCCGTATGACCATCGGCCGCGTAACGCTAATTTGTCCTGGGTGCGTCTACAATGACAATAAGACTTTGGCTTCTTAAACTTAAAGGTCATTGTCAATGCACCCACGTTCTTCTTCAGGTCTTCTCTTTGAATTTTCAAGACTAGAGTGAATAAACTAGATATCTTCTAGATCGACGAGCTCCTCTTAAGCCTGCAAGTGTTGCTGTGGTCAAACGCAGATCTATTACTATATATTACAATTTAAAAATATTATATTCTTATAAGATTATTTTATTCAATCTAATACATCGTATATAAATAATTCACCCGTTCCAATTCTCACAGTCGAATTGAAGACATTTGATATGTCCTTATCGTGAATTTTATTTACCGGAAGAGCGAAATTGATACACCCCAATGTTTCTCTAAATCATTTTGTTTAAGGAATACTTTCCCCGTGTTTGGATTATCGCAGCCAAATTTGACGGGTAGTCAATTAGTGGGGCTCGGTAGGGCACGGGACTCAGCGGGGCACGGTCCGCGTTGGTAATTTGTCAGTGACAGCGTCGGAAGTGTATCAAACGAGCCTAGTTTTAACGGCTATAATGCTCTAATGACAGAACAGTTTTGATTTACAGGCTTGAGTAACTGATATGGTATGAGTTTGGGTGGTGAGGAGGCATATCTTCGCAGCGTATCTTTAATGAAAGTGTTATAATGAGTAGAGGCCGTAACAGTCAGTCGAATTGGTCATTATTTTTTTTTATATGATTAACAGCAGGCAAGTATGAAATTGTTTCGTATACATATAGTTTTGTACTATTCTCTCCTATCCTAACGCCTACTAAAGTTTATACCACATGACTCTTTGTAGTTGTCAGGTTTTTAAATTGCTAAATTTTAAAGTCATACAAAAGGGTAAGTTAGATCGGCTATTTCTTTGTAGGATGTTTAATATTTGAACATTAAACATCCTACAGACAGATTGAAAATAATGTCAGTGACAAAATATACTGCAAAATATAATTTATTATGGCACTCCCAACGTGATTATTAATTTATTACTCATACAAGATAAAAACGAATATAATATATTACACAATAAAATCACTTAAGCTACCTACCTATTTAGGCAAAATATACACAATGTACATTCTCACACATATTATATGTTCTTACATACACATACACTTCCGAAAAGAAAACCTACTTTTAGGGTTCGGTACCTCAAAAGGAAAAAATGGAACCCTTATAGGATCACTTTGTTGTCCGTCTGTCCGTCTGTCCGGGTGTCAAGACCTTTATCTCGGGAATGCGTGAAGGTATCGAGTTGAAATTAAAACCATATATGCAAATCCATAGTATCTTGCTGCAGAAAGAAAAATAAAATTTCTCAGTTTTCGTAAAAAACAGTTATAGCCGAATATGTCGTAAAAAACGCACATTTCGACACTCACAAGGGAATCAAAACCTATGGGGTACTTCCCGTTGACCTAGAACTATGAAATTTGGCAAGAAGCATTGTGTTAGAGTACACATATAGGAAGAAATCCGAAAACTGGACATTTTTAATTTAATCACAAAAAATAGTGTCTCTATGCAAGGAATGAGGGCCCAAATTTTAAAGTGAATTAACCGTATCATGTGGGGTATCATATGAAAGAACCTTATTAGCATAAGCTAAAACAGGTTTTTAAATATTTTTACGATGTATATTTTTCGGTTTACGAAGGAAAAAAAAATGATTTCCCCCTTATATCTACTAGTTTGTACGGAACCCTCGTTTAGACTCGCCCCTAACTCGCACTTGTCCGGTTTTATTTACATATTACATGACGACTCCAATTCTCACACATGTAGTATGTACTTACATACACACTTCCGAAAAAACCCCAGAAAATAACAGAATAATTAACGTAAAAGCTAAAAATAAATATACGCCTTTGTAAACACAAGACACTATTAATCAGCGCAAATCAAATTGAGCAGCTCATTAACCCGTTGCAAACTTAATAGGCCATATCTATTTACACGTACTTATCATAAAGGCAGTAAGTGCGATGATACATCAATTTGAACTACTTTGAACCCCAACAGAACGGAACAATACAGTAGTGTCATTTATAAACCCGTAAATAACAGTTCGATCGCTTAGTGGCACTATTAACGCGGTTCGATTACTTGTGGGATGGATCGCCGTGGCGAGCCTGTTAAACATACTGTGTTTATGGTTTGTAAGGAAAACAGTAATGATCCTTGTTGGAAAGAAGATGTTAATGGTTTTTATATTATCATGTGTAATTGCCACATTAACAAAATACCTGCGGTTTAATGTTTTCTTACTTGGATTAATATTTTATACTGCGTCATCATTATCATCAGTTTATTAAATGTTTGTCTATTGTTATGTGTCTGTCATCGTAAGAAAAAGCGAGATGTAGAGATTATTGTTATGAGAAAAATAGCACATTATGTTACTCAAAACATTTATAATATATATATATTTTTTTTATTTATTTTTTTATAAATAATACATATGATACATGAATTATATACATATGATACATAGAAACACCCAGACACAGAACAAACATCCATGCTCATCACACAAATGTTTGCCCTGGGTGGGGATTGAACCCACGACCTTTCAGTTCAGCGGGTAGACGTAAACACACTACCAACTGAGCCACAAGGCCAGTCTAATATATGTTTTGTTAGTATCACCTTGGAAAATATATATTATCATTTTTGGTATCACATTGTCATTAATGTAATTTTGTGGCCTCACTAAGGGTTTTAAAAGTTAATTCGAATTATACGTTACAAAACGCGGCAATTTATTAGAGTTACATTGATATAGATTTTCGTCTTTACTAAACTAGAAAGCAAGTAGCAATTTGTGTTATGCATTGATTGCAATGCAAGTGCAATGCAAGCATTGCAATCCGTAATATTATAATAAAACACGTAAAAATATCCAAGCTAATTTGCAAATAGGAAATGTAATATGTCAATTCAGAGTTTGATTGGCCGTGTTTGTTTCCGCCGGCTAATCGAAAACCTACAAATAAAACTTCCAATACCAAAGACCTTGCCTAAAATCATATTATTTAAACCTACAATGTCAGATATGACCTGATTTTGGTGAGTTTCGTGTGTCGCGTGCTACGAAACTAATTTAATAAAAACACGGTATATTAAAGGGTATTTTGGCATTAACGCTCAGTTCGGAGTTACACACTAACGTTCTTAAGTTAAGCACCTTATCGAATTACATATGATAAGCCGCCAGCCGGTACCTATCCGCGGGTAATGCGTGCGAGACACGCCGCCCTTTTCATAATTTTTAAGCGTTAATTAAGTGGAAATAATACTAAAAGGATAAGGAAAGGTACGATAATAAAGTCGGAAATGAAACAAAGAAGAAGGTTCATGAGACAGGAAATGTAGTGGGAAAATATTTAAAAAACAACAAAGACACGATTTAGATGGAACTAAAGTGCAGGGCAAGTTACTAGACGCAGTGATGATAAGTGAAGTTAGACTAGGATGAAGTGGTGGCCGAGGCAAGGGAAGCGAAGCGTAGGACGTTTAGCTCCAATATGAGTGGAAGATTGTCACTTTCGCAGGTCGGACCTGGTGTCGTTTGGATAAGACTGAGGTATATCGCGAGATAAGAGAGAGTTCTAATTAGAATTGGGATAGAGTATTATGTAGACGATGTCGATGATAAGTTAAAACTACTATAACCGACTGTGCATAAAGAGGTTAATGTTTTTCAATGTATGTTTGCAATTTGTGTGTCTTATATATCATTATATACCTATACATATATATATATCGGTGTCGTGTCGGTATCGTTATCGTTTCGTTGTCGGTTAGTGTGAAAGCACCCAATCACATACGTATAGTGTAATTTTTACAAAATTACATGTTAGTGGTTAAGAGTTAATCGATGTAAAACTCTGCAGATCTAATTTTAAATTGACATTATTTAGCTTGATAACCTCACATACTTACCTACTTACTTGTGTAAATTTCATCGATATTCAACAAATATTAACTTTAACTTTCCAGAAGTTGTTTTATCGACATATCCCTAAATTTCGAGGTTAAATGAAAACTTCTTGTAACAAAAACCTAATTTAAATAATTATGAGTTTCCCTAGAGAAATATGGTTTCACGGCGGAAAATTTTGAATGTGGCAATTTCGACACGAAACGCTGTCTCGAACATTTAATCACATAGAATAGATTGTGCAGCAGTTACTACAGCGCATACTTTCTTGCTTGTCGAAAGTTTACAACCAGTGTGTGTTACCAGTGATGACATACGGCACTGAAACGTGGTCCCTAACTATGGGCCTTATAAGGAAACTCAAGGTCACGCAACGAGCTATGGAGAGGGCTATGCTCGGAGTCTCTCTACGAGATCGAATTAGAAATGAAGAGATACGTAGACGTACAAAAGTCACCGATATAGCACAGCGGATTAGCAAGTTGAAGTGGCAGTGGGCAGGACACATAGCACGTAGAACTGATGGCCGATGGGGCCGAAAGGTTCTCGAGTGGAGACCACGTACCGGCAAGCGCAGCGTAGGAAGACCAGCCACGAGATGGACAGATGATCTCATACAAGTGGCGGGAAGACGCTGGATGCAAGCCGCTTCCAATCGGTCTTTTTGGAAATCCATGGAGGAGGCCTATGTCCAGCAGTGGACTTCTTATGGCTGAGATGATGATGATGATGAGATACTTTCTTGCAAAAACGTACAAACAACAACACGTAAAGTGCAATAGTTGCTCTATGAAGTAGCGCTCATTTCGAACGGTATAGAAGACTATGTTTTGTGCATGTACTCGTAATAATATGAACTAAGCTAACTAGATACTAGCATTAATTTTATATTTTTGTTTTATTTTATTTTCATAGTAAAATACTAGTTATTCAATGTATTTGATTGACTTTAAAAAAAAAATATTTCACTGTATTTTTTAAGGTATGCTGGACCTTTTGACCAACTGGTTCTTGTGGCCCTGAACGAGTTCATTGATTTATCTGTCTTTTGTGGTTCGATTTAGAAAATTCTTGATTTAATTGGGTTAGCGTTGCGGTGGTCTCATAATTTAACTAACTTTTATAAAGGTTGGTTAAAAATTTGGTTGTACTTATTTTTAACCGATTTCTGATAAGAATGAGGTTCTCAATTCGATTGTATGTTTGTTCAGCGATTACTCCACCAATTATAAATTGTTTCTTATGATTATTTTTTTGTTTGAAGGATTTTTGTTTAGTTTCTTAAACTTTAATTATTTCTTTTATGTTTGTTATCGCACAACTGCGTCATATATAAACCGATTGGGCAAAAGATTTTTTTTGTTTGATAGAATATACTTTTAGATTAGTTCCATATAAATTTAATCAAAATCGGTGTAATAGTTTGGTTTTATAACAAAATTACTGGAAAAAAATAATGTCAGTAAATTATACTGCGCATTTTGAAGTCTATTGATTCACTTTTTAATTTAATGTACCCATAGTAATTACTTTTTATCAATTTTGGTCCAGTAGTACTTTAGGAAACATCTCCCCACTGAAGTCGGCTCCTTTATACTAGGTATACACATGTGATAAATCCTTAAATTAAATGCTTTCACAAAGACATATTGCGCAGGATTCGTTGCTAAATCATTTAAAAACTTCTAAATTCAACTGGGAGTATTATAACGAAATATTGATTTTATTTGATATTTTAATATTCTCACAAATAAATGTATATATTTTCTCTCAATTTGGCTAAATATAATTAAAATTCATGTTTTCCATAACAAACTTGGTGATTTCCCCAAAGGTGAAATACTTTTATCCCATTTTTTGGCGCTGTTTGGATAGGCTCATACCTGCGCTACTCATACCCATATGAATACATCATAAACCAACAAACTGCCCGAACTTGATTTACAAACAGTTAAATAGGTACAAAATACATTAGATAATTGGTTTAATAATTGTTTTATGTACATTTAGAGAACCTTTCCTTTTAATGGTCTAACTGCCTTTATTGATTGCCATAAAACAATACATAGGTTAATTAAATTATATACATGACAACGATATTTTAGGCTGAGATAGTGATAGTCGCCTCAATGAAGATGCTGGCCTTAAGGTCGAGATTAAAGCGCGCAGCTATCTCTCTCGCGCATCACAATATTTTTAAACATATAAAATCATTGAGTCGGGATATTAGAAAAGTTAGAGCTAAAATTGTTTATTTAGAGAGGGGAAACACTAAAAAAACAGATATCATGTATACTGGCACGGAATTAAAAGAAAACATATATTTTCTTATTCCTCAGCCAATTTAAAAGATATTGAAGAAAAACTTGTTTTTAAAAATTTCTCCTGTCTAAATAAACAGATTTAGCTCTCACTTCTCTAATAATATCCCTATTCAATGAATTTATATGTTTAAAAAGGTTGTGATGCGCGAGAGAGATAGCTGCGCGCGGTTAGCGAATCCTAAAAAGTTTGGTTAAAAAAAGTCGCTTGGCCCGTCACTGCTTACGTTTGTGTTATCCTAACAAGCTCTCAGATTTTAATAAAATAAACATATGAAGGACTTCATAACGCGTCGCATCGTCTAATAAGCTAAGAAAACTTGATAGGATCTGGGTCGGAAACGAGCCGCCTCCTTTCGTGCAAATTTCTTGTATGTTTCATTGTTTTAAACAAGCAGCCATGTTTTAAGGTTGGACTCAAAGCGAGCAGCTTTCTCTTTTGGGCATTACAACATTTTTAAATATATAAAATCACTGAGTGGGGATATTAGAAAAGTGAAATATGAATTTGTTTATTTATATAGGAGAAATATAAAAAAAATATATGTTCCGAAATCATTGATATTGGCGATGGAGTAGTGGGCAAACATATATTTTGCTACTCCTTAGCCAAGAAGAAAGTCTTTTTTTTAAACATTTTTCCCAAGTAAACAAAATCATCTCTCACTTTTCTAATATTTCCACTCAGTGATTTTATTATGTTTAAAAAATTTGTGATGCGCGAGAGAGATAGTTGCTTGCTTTGAGTCCAACCTCATGTGGTGTACAACTACTGAACACTACACTGCGTGAGGCCAGATACGCTCCGCGCTATTTTCCAGTTTTACATTTTTAATGATATTACTTTTGTATACTAGCGAAAAGGCAATTACAGATATTGGTAACTTCCATGCAGCGAAGGTGATTTTTTACTAGATAGAGGTGACTGCAGTGAATGCTTGTCTATAGATTGTATCAGACATTGAGGTCACTTGCATAAAGATCCCTATCAACGTCAGTTTCCACGCCAAGGTTCATCGTAATAACTAAAGTCTTTTGTTTCAACTAAGCTACGTAAACCCTATGTCTTGTAAATATTGCCTTAGACGAGGGTTGGCAAAGAAGTCTAGCGTTGATTATGTACCCGAATAATAATTATTATGTTACGTATAGAAAAGATTATGTTACGTGACGGGAACTATATGTGTGGTTATTATGTAAGGTAATTATTTATTTTTGTTCCATATAAGCGATGAATCTGACTTATATACCCTAAGTCGGATTCATCGCTGATATAGAACAAAAATAGAATTTCAATATGTTTAGCGATAAATTGTTTCAGTTGTTTTGTTTGTTTATATCGCATTTTTTTTTCTTGCTTGCTTTTAATGGCTTAACATGGCGTGACAGCTGGACATGGCAAATTTATGAGAGTTCTTTCTAGTTAGAGTTCTGTAACCTATAAAGGGAATATATAGTCATTGAATTTACCAGAAAGTATGTCTAAACTACATCGAAGCGTCCGTATTGTAATGTAACGTGTTACATTCAGACACGGATACTGACTATAAGCCCCGTCAAATATGACCGCAGCGGTTACATTTGGCAGAATGTGACTTCAGCCCGAATTCAGCGGAAATTCGGTTTTTGCGTAATAGGTAGAAATAGAATCCGATCCACCCTTGCTGACGGAATACTCGATAAAGGGACAACCTATTCGACTGTGCCTAGAATGCATACTTTGAATTTCGAAATTGAAATTAAAACTGAAAAGCGTGGCGATTTTACCACAGCAGAGAATAAAAAGCGGCCAAGTGCGAGTCGGACTCGCCCATGAAGGGTTCCGTAGCAGCAAGTAACATAATATAAAAGTTCTTGTAGTTGTAACTTTGATCGATGTTTTAATAATAGTGTATTATTTTTTAATTAAGTTATTGATAAGTAAACATTATAATTAGGTACCTAAATGATGGGATTTAGATCTAACTATATGCGAGCTCATATAGGCTTGTTATAGCTAAACAAGCTAATATATATTCCAGTTCGACAAGAAATATTTCCAAAAATATTATCAATTTGTGTGCCTCCTCGCGTAGTTGGACAAGGTGGTAATAACGTCCTGTATCCAGCGTTCTGCATGAAAGACAGTATACAACTGTCTTTTAAAAAATGTTCGTTTAAATCTCCAAAAAGTAATGTTGGCATATTGTTGTTGCAAAAAACATAAACGTGTCTGCCCGCTCGGGTAGGCGCAGTCGGGAACCTGCCCCCGCGCGCTCCGCACCCGCTACCGCCACGCCCCGCGCGAATTATAATTATTATTTAGGCACTTATTACAGATTTATTATTAGAAAATAATGGTTCACATTAATATAAACCTTATGCATAAGCCGCATAAGGTTTATGTTTATGAAATTTGTGAAAATCTTAATGCGGTTCACAGAATACATCTACTTACCAAGTTTCAACAGTATAGTTCTTATAGTTTCGGAAAAAAGTGGCTGTGACATACGGACGGACAGACAGACAGACAGACATGACGAATCCATAAGGGTTCCGTTTTTTGCCATTTGGCTACGGAACCCTAAAAACGGTATTTCCTTTGAGAGAAAATCGGATAAATAGATAATACAATGATTAAAGTTTAAAAAAACTTAAAAAATTAAAAAGTCGGCTTCAAAATACGCAATTCGTTTACTTGGACGACATATTTTTCCAGTTATTTTGTTATAAAAACCAAAGTACTGAACCGTTTTTTTTATGGGAGTTCCTCTGTCTTTATTGAAATTTTGGTATAATATTGTGTAGGAACAAATATTTGTATTTTATGTTTTGGTATTGGTACAAAAGAAATTACAAACTAAATTTTATGGTCGCACTAGTATATTAAACAAGTTAATAAAGTCTGTTCAGTGTGCGAAACCGCGTTTTATCATGGCTAGTATCGAGTTTGTTAACCTATAACCTCACACACCATGTATTCTGTGGGATGAGTTATATGTAGAGAAGAGTTGCATTTATCTGTTTTGGCGAACGGATGTGCACTGAAGGTCTCCCAGGTCGATCGGTCGAAGCGGCATGTCGTGTATCATATGTATAGTATATAAAAGTTTTATTTACAGAAACGACATGTAAGAAAAAAACTATACTAAGAACTATAACTATACCTATACTATATACACTTTAAGACTACATAAATAACAATTTTAATATATTGTTACGGGAAGTGGGTATAGGGATTGGAAGGAAACAACGATGTTATTCAAGCCTGTTTAATTCACTGACACGTGGTATCTTCTACAGAGCACTCACAGTCGATAACACGAACACCGACAATAATTACAGAATCGACGCGCTACAAACACACAGAGACCGTGTTCCGATTAACACACTACTACTATAACGTTTCTTCACTATACACTTCAACACTTCACTTTCACATGTAACTTTTTCTTCTTTCCTGTATGCTACTTGTATCTGAACTGCCCTCTGTCCGCGACTGAAGCTCCTTATATACCCCGCAGAACCTTCTAGAAGCTTTTATTTCGATAGTCATTTCGTTCGTCATTTGTTTCGTTCCAGAATGTTCAATTTCGATCGTCTTTTCGCTCGTCTTTTGTTTTTATCATTTGTTTCGAACTTTCTAGAATGTTGACGAGATTCTTTATTTAAATAGTCGTGGAGCATTTCCTTCTAGAAATTTCACCATCATCATCATCATCGTTACAATATATATATATATATACAAAAAACAAATAAAATAAAAGTTTATTCAAAAAGTCCACTGGTAGTAGGAAAAGTTCCAACCTGGTAATGCTGGCAGCATTACCAGGTTGGATGGCAATGCTTACTTTTTGAGCAAAGTAGGAGCCAGCATTCTGGTCACCCGTCACTTCCACTAAGCGTTTGGCTATTTCTTTGTACAAACTAGTATAGTATTATATCAAATCTGCCGAGGACTATCGTGTATTAAATAAACAACTTATGTGTAATACATGTTTTATTGTGTTTCATACTTATTTATAGTGGTGTTCAGATAATAACCAGATTATTTTCGTGTTATTTCTTCCTTTTCAGTTAATTAGATTGTTTTGAAGTCTGTTTAATTTTAGTATTTTTTTTACTTAACCGATTTTGATAAAATTTACATAGACTACCTCTGAATTATTACCTACCAAACAAAAAAAAAACATCCGAAACAGTTAATAATTGACGGAGTAACCGCTAAACAATCATAAAAAACATACAGTCAAATTAAGAACCTCCTTCATTTTGAAAGTCGGTTAAAAGAACTAGAGAGTGTGCCTGTCTTGACTTGGTGTTGTTTTTGTTTCAGATGAGCCTGGGTTCAGCGAGCCCATCTCTAACGTGACGGCTCCGCTAGGTCGGGAGGCGATACTCGCATGCACTGTGCACAACCTGTCTACTTATAAGGTGAGACGATTTTTAAGCGACTTCAAAAAGGAGGAGATGCTCAATTCTACTGAATGGTTTTTTTTAATTTTTTTCCCTTGTTATTTCTTTTTTGTATGAGTGATGAATTAATTGATGAATATGTCATCAAAGTAAACGAAAATGCGTATTATGTAGTTTTTTACATTATAATAATTACGTAGCAGAGGTTTGTAAATATACGTAGATATTTGTAATATGTATGCATGATACAATACATGATGTGTATAAAGCAAAATGTGTATAAAGCAATAGCTAAGAATATTTATAACTTCACATATTTTCTAGAGTAAGAACTAAGAATAGCCTGAAATGCTAAGTATTCACATAACATATCAAATCCAAATAAGTAAGTGTTACAGGCCTATTTTCTTTGTTTTTCATTCCAAAGAGATTTTAACTAACTAATACTATTTACTCTATTTTAAGTTTCTATGACATGACAGCAACTGTTAACAAAACGTTCACTTGTCATTTTAACGTTTCTTTTTTGGGAAATAAACATGAAGGTATTAAGTAGCAGCTCTCACACAATAATTTTCCGTTTTTTGCCAAAATAATTATAATATAATATAATAATAATAATAATATAATAATTCCCGCAAGCTTGTCTCGCTCTTAATCAGTTTTTGGTTATTTATAGATTTATCAAAGTAAACCTTACAATCTTCCCAATTGAGACTTATATATTTCCATTCAAAAGATACAGCTGTTTAAGTTTAGGATAGGCAGACAGACAAATACCGTAGCTTCACGAATAGGCTCCCACAGCTTAAGGCTACGGAACCCTAAAAATAGGTAGTAAATAAATAAATATTTGTGGAAATTTCACACAACACCATCTAGCCCAAACTAAGGAAAGCTTGTGCTATGGAACTAGATTGCTGATAGAATACATAATATATACTTTTTTTGTTGTAAATATATACATATGATATATAGAAACATGTGTGATGAGCATGGATGGTTGTTCTGTGTCTGGGCACAGAACAACCATCCATGCTCATCACACAAATGTTTGCCCTGAGTGGGGATTGAACCCACGACTTTTCAGTTCAGCAGGTAGACGTAGACACACTACAAACTGAGCCACAAGGCCAGTCAATCAATAATACATAAGAATATAACTAACGAACGAAGAAAATTCAACGTAGCTGCACAGAAGAGTTTAATAGTACTACGTAGCTTAAGTAAGTACATACAATCTCCTCGCTCGCTCAAGCTTTAGAAACTTCCAATGCACTACAAACATACACCAATAAGGTTCTGCATTAAGTATTCTTCCAACAAAGCAAACACTATTGAATAAAGCTTGAGAACTTAAGCCTTTAAACTCTCGTTGTGTTGTGTGAACAAAATACGAGTAGTTTACACTGTCTTACCTCGATACCAGCATATTTTGATCCATAGAGTTTTTGATCCGATTGAATTTTGAAAATATTTTTACCCGATTGCGCAAGGAGGCCTATGTTTTTCTAGTCTATGTGTGTTTCTATAAATTATATCAAAATCAGTCCATCCGTTTGAGAGCTACGATATATGCCAAAGACAGACACACAGATACACATGTCAAACTTATAACACCCCTCTTTTTTGGCCGGGGGTTAAAATTAGAACTTGTACAACAATAACGAGTGGTTTTATAAAGCGTTTTCTTCCAGACAACAATAAATTATTTTCACAATTCTCTAACTAAACAGTAATTGCCTTTCACAATTCATTTGATCCGTGTAAACGAAAATTTCGTTCAAAGCAATTTTATCAATTGCCTAATCTTGGCTTAATCTCAATAAGACGATAACTGATGTAAATTATTTAGGGCTAATTGGCTCCAGAGAATATACTGAATTGCTACAGGCTTATTCATAACTCAATGACGGATTAATTTACGCAGAGGCCTTGCCTTGCCTGCCAGACCATCTAGAGGGCGATTGTATCTTCAGCGTTCTGGGACGCTTCTTATTTTAATGCCATTTTGGCTACACATAAGCCGAATTTAGTAAAACCGAATAACATTTCCGTGAAAATATTTTTTTTTGTTCAAAGGGTTTTTTATTACCATTCCGAAAGGTTATTTGACAACTTGTTCAAACAAGCTTAATACCCTTAATAATCTTAATAACCTTATTAGCTTATGTTTATAATAAAAAGAAACCTAACAAACATAACCTGATTATTTATATATTTGATGAACGAAACTTTGTAGATAAGGCTTTTGGTTACAATAAAAGTAGGTTTAAAAATTAAAAAAAAAATTAAAATGTAAAAAAGATTTTTTTCAAATCGGTCCAGGTGTCTTCCAGTAATCGGGGAACATATATAAAAAAACAAAGATTCCGACAAATTGAGAACAATTGAGACTTTTTGGAAGTCGGTTAAAAACAGAAACCTAACAAACCAAACCTAATACTTGTTCGGGCAAATGAAATTGATTGCTTGTACAAACTCAGAAACTTGTGAATAAAGCTGTTTTATTAAACGGATTTGGATAAGCAAGATTCAATCAAATGTATTTTGGATTATAGATAGGTTATCTGCCATTTTAATTCACTTAATTAAAAAAAATGTGTACAAAATATACAAAAAATATGTATAAAACAACAGAATAATAAATAGAACAAAAGTAATTTAAAAAAGACTTCAAATCAATCCAGTTACCTGAAAAGCGACAAATAACAACTGTCTACTTAAGTAGGTACGTACAACAACTATTTTTAGGGTTCCGTACCTCAATAGGAAAAAACGGAACCCTTATAGGATCACTTTGTTGTCCGTCTGTCCGTTCGTCACCCGTCGACACCCGTCAAGACCTTTATCTCGGGAACGCGTTAAGGTATCGAGTTGAAATTAAAACCATATACGCAGATCCATAGTATTTTGCTGCAGAAAAAAATAAAGTTTCTAAGTTTTCGTAAAAAAAGTTACAGCCGAATATATCGCAAAAACGCACATTTGACACTCACAAGGGAATCAAAACCTATGGGGTACTTCCCGTTGACCTAGAACAATGAAATTTGGCATGAAGCATTGTGTTAGAGTACACATATAGGAAAATATCCGAAAACTGGTCATTTTTAATTTAATCCCAAAAAAATATGTGTCTTTATGCAAGGAATTAAGGTCAAAATTTTAAAGTGAATTAACCGTATCATGTGGGGTATCATATGAAAGTTTAAAGCTTCAGTAGCATAAGATAAAACAGGTTTTTAAATATTTTTGCGATGTATATTTTTCGGTTTATGAAGGAAAATATAAAATAAAATATGATTTCCCCCTTTTATCTACTAGTTTGTACGGAACCCTCAGTGGGCGAGTCTGACTCGCACTTGTCCGGTTTTTTTAGAATATTATCACTCGTCACTAACTCTTATATTTTTCAACTTTACTAGATACTTTTACTCATAACGATGGCATAAGTTTAGATCATCAGGTTCGA
Organism: Lycia hirtaria; assembly: GCA_947563715.1. Lineage (NCBI taxonomy): Eukaryota > Metazoa > Arthropoda > Insecta > Lepidoptera > Geometridae > Lycia > Lycia hirtaria. Next base: position 4,485,584 of record OX387379.1, read on the forward strand.
AATGCTTGCGTTCTTTACAAGGGAATTTCAAAGCTGCTGAAGTTTCCAGCAGTCTGACTTGCAATCCGCTGGTCCTAGATTCAAACCCCAAAGTATTTATCTCTTTTTTATTGTTAATTGTAAAATAGTGAAAGACAACTTCATGAGGAAATCTGTATGTCTGTTGTTCGCCAACCCGTCTCTTGACGGACTGTGAGACGGACTATGACCTAACCTAGCACAATATGAACAATGAGCATAGTCGTGCCTAACACTGGGACAAAATATACAAAACAGACAGAGACAGAAAGAGCAAGCCAACGATCGACAGGCTGGGTGCTTAACTCAGCTAGAGAATCGGCAATCCTACCCGATCATGTAAAATCGTCGACAGCTTTTTGAGTACCTCGCCCGCGGTCAGTGGCTTCTCAAATATCAAAATCTGGGAACTGACCTCTTGACGGGATATTCGCTCTTTTGCCCACGGAACGCGCTCTAGTCGGCAATGAAAGTTGGACTTTAGGGATACTTATTTAAAATCTAATTTTCAATGTAAAATACTTACACATTACGTGCCAATAATCATAAAGATTAATTCCCCTGCTTTTGAAGTGAGTTAAATTCGTTTTCGGTATAAAAAATATATTGTTAACATAAAATGTGTAAGTTTGTTTACATTCAACAGTCAGAATTTGGATTTGATATGATTGGGTTAATTTATGGGCTTATGAATTTAAATCAGTTTATAATTACTTATGCTGAAAAACTGAATAATTCTTGTTAAAGAGCAAATGAGACTGCGAGGATTTGTAGTTAATCCTATTTTGCTAGCTAAGCTCTTAACTTCATCTTCTAATATTATTAAGGCAATACAAAGAACACAATATGTAGGTATAATTATTTAAATAAAGGTAATGAATAATAATATAAAGTCACTTTCAGAGAGCGAAACAAATAAAAAGTAATAAAAAAGTTGCTAGTTGCTAGAAATCATTAACATAAAAAGATAAGGAAGCCTTATCGGAGCAATAGCACAATCAAATTTTTGTTTACTACGAATGGTCGGCGCGGGCATGTGCTGCGCGCGTTAATGTTTTTAGGGTTCCGTACCCAAAGGGTAAAAACGGGACCCTATTACTAAGACTTCGCTGTCTGTCTGTCTGTCTGTCCGTCTGTCTGTATGTCTGTCTGTCTGTCTGTCTGTCTGTCTGTCTGTCTCCAGGCTGTATCTCATAAACCGTGATAGCTAGAAAGCTGAAATTTTCACAAATGATGTATTTCCGTTGCCGCTATAACAACAAATACTAAAAATTAAAATAAAAAAAATATTAAGGGGGGTCCCCATACAATAAACGTGTTTTTTTCGTATTTTTTTGCTCAATATTAAAAACGGTAACAGGTAGACGCTTCAAATGTTCACAGAATATTTACTTCTATATTACCTTTCAAAATAAATAATTAAATAACAATAAAGTAAATATTAAAGGGGGGCTCCCATACAACAAACGTATTTTTTAAGCAATTTTTACTCGATCTTAATTAACAGGTAGAAACTTGAATATTTGTAAGTAAATATTTAGAAATATATTAACTATAAAAATAAATACCTAATCTTATTAGATTAGGTATTTATTTTTAATACATAAAAACTCACAAAATGAAAATAATCTGTGCATCTAAACGCGGGGCGAGCAACGGCCGCGCGGGGGAGGTAACATCACGGAGCGAGCCATAACCGCGCGTATTCGCGCGAGCGTCGTCATGCTGCCCGGATGTGTATCGAAAACCTACCTATAAGTTTGCAATTTACTACTTGGGATTTCGTTGATTTCTCGTTATTTTATAAACAGAACTAAACTTTGTATTATTATTGATGATAGTACGGAACCCTTCGTGCGCGAGTCCGACTCGCACCTGGCCGATTATTTTATTTTTTTTATGTCCGCAGGTTGCGTGGCTACGCGTGGACACGCAGACCATTCTGACGATCCACACGCACGTGATATCGAGGAGCCGGAGGGTTGGAGTCACTCACAGCGACCACAGGACCTGGTACCTTCACATACGGGAGCTCCGGGAGACTGACAGAGGGTGGTACATGTGTCAGATTAACACAGACCCTATGAAGAGCCAACTGGGATATTTGGATGTTGTTGGTAAGATTTTGGGCAGTTTTTGCTGTTTATTTTATTATTTTTTACTTCCGAGAGATCAGTGTTTACGCTCTTCCATGAGAATAATACTGCGGATCGTTAAATGTTTAATGTTATTCCGTAGTTGCCCGTCTTTGCTTACTTAGAAGGTTTTTTTTTTCTATATTTTAAGTTGCAGAGAAACAGTGCCAACCTTGAAAAGAATTAAATTAAATTAATTAATTAATTAATAATTAATTTGGAGTTTAAATTTTGCCATATTATCTTCCTTGTACAATTGCACTTGCAATAGCAGTATCAAAATAATGCGATAAGCAGATTATTGAAGGTACTTTCAGATCGAACGAAATCGGTTTTTGTAGTGCAAAAATTACGATTGATTTGCTATTGATTGTTATTTCTCATTTGAAGTGTTTTAGTAACATAAATATTGCATAGATATTATAATAGTAGTACTTGTTGGCAGTCCCTCCAGACATACTAGACCGAGGCACAAGTACTGACCAGACCGTGAGGGAGGGGTCTCCGGTGAGTCTGACTTGTGCCGCCAGCGGGTCGCCACTACCGCAAATTACTTGGCGAAGAGAACATTCCAAGCCTATCACAGTTGCTGAGGGAATTCAAGGTAACTGTTATATATTTTAACAAGTACATGTATCTATGTGTAGATGAGAGTTCGTCTTAATATATTGTAAACCGACTTCTAAAAAGAGAAGGAGGTTCTCATTTCGTCTGTGTGTGTTTTTTACAGATTACTCCGCCAACTGTGAATTGATTTTGATAAAAAAAAAATATTTAGTAGATCATACTTCAGAGGTGGTTTCATATAAATTTTATCAAAATCAGTTCAATACTTTGGGTTTTATAGCAAAATAACGGAAAAAATATCATCCAAGTAGACAAATTGCGTATTTTGAAGTAGTTTTTTTTCCAGTTTCTTAAACTATAATTATTTAATTTGAACGAATAAAAATCGTAAAACCTTAAAAACCAGTAAGTACTAGTAAGCAATCATCATCATCTGATAATCAATGTATTATCATAAATTGTACTCTATAATGTTCCAGAGATACAGAAAAGCTAATCCCATTACGCACATCAAAATCAGTCAAACCGTTTCGGCTAAAGGAGGTAATATATAATTATACTTTAAGCTTCTCTACGTTTTTGTTCACTTCATAATTGAATGGAATGTGATAAATTTCAACGAAAAAGTTACGAACTTCAATCAATTATTCAAATCCCAGTGAGGTAATACGTCTCTTCGTCTTTCTGAGATATTAGATGCTAAGTAGACAATATAATTTAATTGAAAATGTTGCCCTTTAAACTAAAACACTACTGCTTGGTAGATGAACTTTCTGTTTGGAATTTTTGTAGGTCTAGACAAATTATACAAAGTTTTGTGATGATGTTGCCGGCTTAGATTATATATTGTCTAGATGCCTAGTAAGCGCTCAGTAAAAACTTCCACTAAAAAGGCACTGATATTGACATCTCCGATCGACCCCCCTCCCGGCCCCCGCCAAATGCCAATCAGTCATTCAGGAGCGCTCGCCGCGTGATGACATTACGAATATAAATGTTTTAATAAAAAAATATCAGTTTGTGCTGTAAAATCCTGTAAAACACATCCAGGAAAAAAAGAAAAGTGTGTAAACATCACATTTCTTAAGTAAATATTCAATTTTCTGATGTATTTCTTATCAAAATGACAAACCGAAATTTAAAATGAATTAAAATATATTGAAATATAGCGCCATAATGCTTGGTGTTGCCAAGGGTATAAAATATATTTACCAATGATAAGCTTTGTTTTTGGCCAAAAATGGAAAAGTGACGAAAGAGTTTTATTAGGTACCTATTGACTCTTAGTCTTAAGCACTTTCTGTTTCATATGATGACGAGGATCTGACGAAGGTATCAGATGATTGCCTCTGGAACACCATGATGGAAAGGACTAAAACAGTCCAGTTTGGGCTCGTTTGCTTTGGTGTCTTAAGCACTTTCTGCTTCATATAGTGACGAGGGTCTGACGAAGGTATCAGATGATTGCCACTGGAACACCCTGGTGGAAAGGACTAAGACAGTCCAGTTTGGGCTCGTTTGCTTTGGTTTCTTAAGCACTTTCTGCTTCATATGATGACGAGGGTCTGACGAAGGTATCAGATGATTGCCACTGGAACACCCTGGTGGAAAGGACTAAGATAGTCCAGTTTGGGCTCGTTTGCTTTGGTTTCTTAAGCACTTTCTGCTTCATGTGATGACGAGGGTCTGACGAAGGTATCAGATGATTGCCAATGGAACACCCTGATGGAAAGGACTAACACAGTCCAGTTTGGGCTCGTTTGCTTTGGTGTCTTAAGCACTTTCTGCTTCATATGATGACGAAGGTATCAGATGATTGCCACTGGAACACCCTGATGGAAAGGACTAACACAGTCCAGTTTGGGCTCGTTTGCTTTGGTGTCTTAAGCACTTTCTGCTTCATATGATGACGAGGGTCTGACGAAGGTATCAGATGATTTCCACTGGAACACCATGGTGGAAAGGACTAAAACAGTCTAGTTTGGGCTCGTTTGCTTTGGTTTCTTAAGCACTTTCTGCTTCATATGATGACGAGGGTCTGACGAAGGTATCGGATGATTGCCAATGGAACACCCTGATGGAAAGGACTAACACAGTCCAGTTTGGGCTCGTTTGCTTTGGTGTCTTAAGCACTTTCTGCTTCATATGATGACGAAGGTATCAGATGATTGCCACTGGAACACCCTGGTGGAAAGGACTAAGATAGTCCAGTTTGGGCTCGTTTGCTTTGGTGTCTTAAGCACTTTCTGCTTCATATGATGACGAGGGTCTGACGAAGGTATCAGATGATTTCCACTGGAACACCATGGTGGAAAGGACTAAAACAGTCTAGTTTGGGCTCGTTTGCTTTGGTTTCTTAAGCACTTTCTGCTTCATATGATGACGAGGGTCTGACGAAGGTATCGGATAATTGCCAATGGAACACCCTGATGGAAAGGACTAACACAGTCCAGTTTGGGCTCGTTTGCTTTGGTGTCTTAAGCACTTTCTGCTTCATATGATGACGAGGGCCTGACGAAGGTATCAGCAGATGATTGCCACTAGAACACCCTGATGGAAAGGAATAAAAACAACTGCGTCAATATCTGCCATCTTTATTAAATTCATTGCAGAACTAAAAAGATAGAAACAAGATTTCAAATTGAATATTTTATTTTGGTTTACAAGTCATCAACAACGTCATTTCATTAATAATATATTAAAAAACCCTGTAAGTTCCCATGACCAAAGTACCCATGACTCTAGCTGCGTTACCGCGTTGAATAGCGATGGACAACCTTTGCACCAGGTAGGAGCCGGAGCGGGGGTCACTACACTTTTCCCATATCCGGCGCCCTAACTCGTGAATCAAACTTTTGGCTTCAGTGCCCCAGCTACCCATGGTCTCGACAGCAATGGGTACAAAATCATACCTCACCTCTGAAGCCGCATACTTCTGGCGTTTTTTATTCGCAGCATCCTCAACAGCCGCCCCCGATGCGTGCGACTCAAGTGACAGGCGGCGAAAGTGTTAACGCACGTGGCGTCCCATTTTTTCCATTTTTGGTTTTGAATAATCTTAGTTGACAGTGTTCACAAACGCAGTCGGAGGCATCTGCTCACTCCGAGTTGCTCTACCTATATACCTATATCACCAACCAAATTATGAGAAGTGAGCGTGTTATGCCTCCGTTATGCGTCCGAAAATAAAATATTCAAATTAAAATCTTGTTTCTATCTTTTTAGTTCTGCAATGAATTTAATAAAGATGGCAGATATTGACGCAGTTGTTTTTATTTTAATATTTTTATTTATTTTAAGTGCCCCTCTACCGTCACCTTGACAATATTATTTTCGTGATGGCGGCATGTTCAGTTTCATCAAAATTTTCCAATCAGGTTCGTCATTATTTTAAACATAAGAAATTTGTGGTATGTTTCTGATATTATTTGTTTTTCTTTTAAATGACACCGTAAACCTTGTTCTGAAAACCAGCACACTGTAAATACATTTTTGAAGCGTAATTACTTACTTACTTTTATGCAGTAAAAAGTGCTCAAGATACCAAAGCAAACGAGCCCAAACGGGACTGTCTTAGTAATTTCCAACAGGGTGTTCCAGTGCCAATCATCTGATACATTTGTCTGACTCTCGTCATCATATGTAGCAGAAAGTGCTCAAAACACCATAACAAACCAGCCCAAACTGGACTGTCTTAGTCCTTTCCACCAGGGTGTTCCATTGGCAATTATCTGATACCTTCGTCAGACCCTCGTCATCATATGAAGCAGAAAGTGCTTAAGAAACCAAAGCAAACGAGCCCAAACTAGACTGTCGTAGTCCTTTCCACCAGGGTGTTCCAGTGGAAATCATCTGATACCTTCGTCAGACCCTCGTCATCATTTGAAGCAGAAAGTGCTTAAGACACCAAAGCAAACGAGCCCAAACTGGACTATCTTAGTCCTTTCCACCAGGGTGTTCCAGTGGCAATCATCTGATACCTTCGTCAGACTCTCGTCATCATATGAAGCAGAAAGTGCTTAAGACACCAAAGCAAACGAGCCCAAATTGGACTGTGTTAGTCCTTTCCATCAGGGTGTTCCAGTGGCAATCATCTGATACCTTCGTCAGACCCTCGTCATCATATGAAGCAGAAAGTGCTTAAGCCACCAAAGCAAACGAGCCCAAACTATACTGTCTTAGTCCTTTCCACCAGGGTGTTCCAGTGGCAATCATCTGATACCTTCGTCAGACCCTCGTCATCATATGAAGCAGAAAGTGCTTAAGACACCAAAGCAAACGAGCCCAAAATGGACTGTCTTAGTCCTTTCCACCAGGGTGTTCCAGTGGCAATCATCTGATACCTTCGTCAGACTCTCGTCATCATATGAAGCAGAAAGTGCTTAAGACACCAAAGCAAACGAGCCCAAATTGGACTGTGTTAGTCCTTTCCATCAGGGTGTTCCAGTGGCAATCATCTGATACCTTCGTCAGACCCTCGTCATCATATGAAGCAGAAAGTGCTTAAGACACCAAAGCAAACGAGCCCAAACTGAATTGTCTTAGTCCTTTCCACCAGGTTGTTCCAGTGGCAATCATCTGATACCTTCGTCAGACTCTCGTCATCATATGAAGCAGAAAGTGCTTAAGATACCAAAGCAAACGAGCCCAAACTGGACATTCTTAGTCCTTTCCATCAGGGTGTTCCAGTGGCAATCATCTGATACCTTCGTCAGATATCATCTGAAACAGAAAGTGCTTAAGACACCAAAGCAAACGAGCCTAATTTGGACTTTCATGCTTTAAACAGTGATGTTAGGTTTAAATTTCCGGTTGAATAATATCGACTCCAAATATTTTTTTAAGTCTCTATGTTTTGGGGAAATATCTATGCACTGGTATCACAAGCATCGTGCACACAAATGTAAATGGTGTAAGCAATACACCCTCGATAGGCGGCTCACTCACACACGTAAAACGTTTTTGCTTCAAATTGAACGATGCGCCTAGTATTTGAACACGGAATCTAGAGGTATATAATCTAAGGTTGCCGGTTTGTTTTAATTTGCTTAATATAGTAATATATTATATTATATAACTACGAGTAGAAGTACATACAAATAAAACATAGAAGTTAGAATTAATTTTTCTTGTAGCTGGTGGGAAACAAAGGAAAAAGTATATCTTCTTGTTGCTGGAAAAGTATATCTTGTTGTAGACTAAGAGCGGGCCGTATGTTTACCCACCTCATTGGGTAACCCTACAATCTTGACAAAGAGACTTGTGTCTATTATGGTTCAAAGGAATTAAAAATTAATTAATTGGAATTAATTGGTTAGGAATTAATTATTATTATTAGGTCCATTTAAGTGTAGGACAGATAGACATACAGCCAGACAGACCCTATAGCCTCACGAATAGGCTCCCGCACCCTTAGTACGGAAGCCTAATAATAGTTTTAAAAAACTAAAAAAATCACGCTTCAAATTATTGTATTGTCATCGGTCCTCGATAAGTCTTAAAGTTTGAACATTACACATGCAAAATGTACAAGATAAATCTGTTTTTTTTTTTAATTTTAGTGAATAACAATTACGAAAATCTAAGAAAGCAAAAGATATTACTATACCTAAAAAAAAATGAAACATCCATTGAGAGCGCGGAGAGTTCTATATTTGTAGACGTCTGTAGGTGTAATTGTTTTGTACACATTGTAAAGGAACCTGTTGAAATGTTTATGTCCTTTGAGCCGGATTTCGTTAAAGGTAATTGTGTAATTCATAAATTACATAAGCTCATTATGTATTATCTTTGCAGCTACGTCCCTGGAAGGGCCCGTGTTGAACATTAGCCGGGCGAGCAGACAGCATGCGGGCGCCTATCTCTGCATAGCCTCCAACGGTGTGCCGCCAACAGTTAGCAAGAGAATTATGCTTACTGTCGAATGTACGTACTTTTTTGTCCATCCGTCCGTCCGTCTGTATGTGAAATTAAAATTCCATTCAAATTTCATTTAAACTAACTCACAACTAACTTACTTAAGGTTCACATAATGTGATATTTAACTATGGAACTCTACACTACACCTGGCCTAGTCGGTTATTACTTAATACTAGTAGAGCCCATCAGTAACACGTTATCGCTATATCATATTATGAACTTGCAAACGTAGCGTGGGAAGTTCAGCCACAATATGGACATAGGACTTCGTACAAATGGCAGCAAGACGCGAGCAACCATTTATAGTTTAGCAAGCACGTATAAATCTATATATGCTCCTTATTATTGTACATTACTTTTTTTTTAATTATTTATTATTGGTTTCGATCTTTTTAAGAAAACGATAAATGTCTGTATTATTCGGTACAATTTCCAACAAGGAACTTCAGCTATTGGTATAGGAAATAGCAGCTTGCTCTACCACTTCGAGTAGCAAATCAATCATAATATACATTTTTAATTTATAGATCTAGAAGGTGTTGTGTGAAATGTCCACCATTTCACACAACACCTTCTAGATTTATAAATTAAAATAAATATTGATGGCCATTACACGCAACACCATTTAGTCCAAACTAAGCAAAGCTTTTACTATAGAACTAGATGGCTGGTAGAATACTTATATACTTTTTTTTTGTAAATACATACTTATGATACATAGAAACACCCAGACACATAACAAACATTCATGCTCATCACACAAATGTTTTTTCTGGGTAGGGATTGAACCCACGACCTACAGTTTATCAAGCAGACGTAATACGAAATAAACTGCGAGGCCAGTCAAATGAAGAAATAGTATTCCGGTAGTTCTAGGCAAATAGCGTTCCTAATGCAAACCGCTCAGGAATGCAATTATTTACCGGGGTGATAAATTCTTATTTTCTGATAAGTAAGTGTTATAGTTTTAAAACTTCGACAACCTATTTCAATCAGAATATTCATAGCAGAACAAAATAACCATATCTAAATGGAGATTTCTACTAAACTACTAATGTAAAATTGATAAAAAAAATATGGAACCCCCTGAAAGCTTTTTGAAATCTATCGCAGCAAATAAACAAATTAATCCGCAATAACCTTAAAATATTGTACAAAAGGTGTACATCACATGGACATGAATAACCTTTCCTCAGTAATAGGGAAAAATCACCCGGAGGCTTATTTAGATCCTTCTTTTTTCAACAATACCATTACCTTACACCACAGAATACTAAACATATAGGGCCTTACCGAAAAACGTTACTTAACTTTAACCAACGACTTAAATTATCTGTCTTCTTTCCGCAAGTGCCTTTACGTGTTAGCGAGAAGTTGACAAAATATATTAAACATTGCTTAAAGTTAAGTAACGTTTTTCGGTAAGGGCGATAATACTAAACTGATATTTAAATAGATAAGTACTTCTGCAAAATAAACTCTGCAACAAGTAAATACGTTCATACTCAGGAAACGTCATGTACCTAGTAGCACTGATGAGACTCCGATACACTGTGATATCGGTGATATCGGATCGGTGTAGTTCTCGGATAATTTTGTGGACATTTCACACAACAACATCTAGCCCAAACTAAACAAAGCTTGTACTATGGAACTAGATGGCTGATAGAATACATATATACTTTTTTTTTGTAAATAAATACATATGATACATAGAAACACCCAGACACAGAACAAACATCCATGCTCATCACAAATGTTTGCCCTGGGTGGGGATCGAACCCACGACCTTTCAGTTCAGCAGGTAGACGTAGACATACTACCAACTGAGCCACAAGACCAGTCATAATATAAAAGCACCCATTCTAAAGGACAACTAAAATATTCTGAAGGCCTGGCAATGTCTATAGGTGTAACAAAATAAAGCGATACGTCAGAACGTCAGAATTCACTTTGTATCATACAATAATATGTGACCTTCTGATTCTTATTCTGATACGAAGTGAGAGTGATAATTCTTGTACCGAACGTCTCACTTGGGGTGCATTGTACTTTTTCTTCTACGTTATCATACTCTAATAAGTTGAACTTCAGTATAGCCTTGGTCCGCGACACATCGATAGAGAGATAATCTCTTTATTGAGACTTGTATTTTAGCTTCATAAGTCATTATAATTGTATTATTGTTACAGAAAGAGAAGAACTTAATAATTTTCTTAATCAATTATATGGCGAAGTGGCAAATAAGTTAGGTCCAACGCAAATGAACCACGCGCCACAACCACAAACACGACCGACACACCGCAAAGCTGGAAAGTGGCTGTATTGCGCTGCAGACACTTAACTCGCAAAACGCCAGCGGCCGCTTCTATTTTAACCCATTGGCTGTTTATTATCATAATGGAGTTTGACGTCTTTTTAGCGACCGAAAAATACAAAAAATATCCGTCGGTTCGGTCGTACCGTTCCTCTATGCCCATAAAATGATTATTAGTCCAGGAAAATTAGTCAAATTAGGGCAAGAATCTCGGAATGAGAGATGTAAACTTGTATAAACCATTATTATGGCATCTAAAAACTTGTCTCAAAACCTACTTATCGTAGGGTGTCCGCGACTACATATAGACTACAGATATTCATGGGTCGAAGGTCAAAAAAATTGTTTTACACATTTATTGCAAATATCTCGTTTCCTATGGATTTTATGCTATTTGTATGTATAAAATATTGTAGAAAATTAAATTTTCTACAACTTTTGTTCAATATTTTTTTTTATATCTTGAACCATTTTCGAAATAGAGGGCAGAGCGCGCTCAGTGTTTATATGTACCTATTCTGCCTACGGCATAGAAAACTTTACCTACGGTAAAGCCTTAAGAAGTAAATACCTATATTCCGACCCCGATGAAAATTTGCGGTGCCGCTGTTCAATTTATTTGTATAACAAGTAGGAGTACTTTATTTTGAGTATATACAGTTATATAGTACCATAATAGGTAAGTTTAGAAAACTTATAACACCCAACATAAGAAATGGCAGAACCGATTAACATGAAACACAGCTAAGAACATTTTCAATCAAATCTTTCTCGTTAGGAAGGCTAACGGAAACAATTATATCAAAATCGGTCCATCCGTTTGAGAGCTACGATACCACAAACAGATACACCAATATATTTGCGAAAGTTGGTTTAACAGTTTGTGAATTAATTAAAAGTAAAGTATTTAGTTTTCATAATAAATAAATTGTATAACTCTGTAAAATTAATATCATTTATATTAATACATGTAATAAAAATTAATATAAGCAATATAATAAAATGTGCATAAAATACATATAATATTATTTTACACAAAAGCATAATTATAGTTTACTGAGTCAAAAAATACACACAGAAATTGATAAAATAAAAACTAACAAAAACAGTTTTGGTTGGTTTTAATTGAAATGTTGAGACAAATAAATGTATCATAATGTCAACATAAAACGTGAGGGAACAAAACATTTTTTATAAGTAAAAATATTTGCGAACAACCCACCTAAATCGTAGCCCATAATCCCACCTTATACGACGTGTGAACCAGCTTTATTATTTGTCCATAATATTTAATAATTTCTATTGTTAAATATTTTATGCTACCGTATCTGTGTAAAATTGAGTAAAAACAAGGCTGAAAGTTTATTTTTTTATTTATTGTAATGAGGTGAAACATTTTTTATGACCCACTAGACATTGTCGCAGCTTGCCTGATATTAAGTGATCGTGTGATTGAAGATGTTCAAGCTAGGTGTACTTAAACATTTTTGTCTAAAACGAGATGAAGAAAAACGGTTAGCCAGCTGGCCTCTAGACAGAAGATTAAATGTAGACCATCACTATGCCATTATATTCATAAGATGGTCTCTTACACCGAAAGATGAAGCTTATTCTTGGAATTCGAAGTCATGCCCTTCAATATCTGCATTGAAGGGCATGACTTCAATGCAGTTTTTTTTTACTTTGCATGTTTTGGCAGGTTACATTACTGAACCAATTATGACTAGACCGGAGGTCCGTTATGGGTATAACTTGGGTATAACATTCAAAATTGACAGTTTCTGGAAAAAAATGTATAATTATTTCATAATCATCATTATTAAAATTACCGACAAAAATGAGAAAATTAACTTTTTTTATTTTTGTTACCGCATAACTACGTATTTTATAAATTTAGTTTGTAATTATTTGGTTTTTAAAACAAAATTGCGCATTTCGAAGTCTGTTTTTCCGACGGTTTGGTTTTTCGGAAGTATAATTGTATAAAATATTGAGTGAATTGGTTTCTTCTTGGCAAATCCATAATAGCATTAGCAATCAAGCGGTAGCTTTTCTATCGATAAAAATATGTAGTTTCAATATCTGTTTGACAGTTCCACCGGTGATAACAATAAGGAATCAACTGGTGGGCGCAGCGCTGGGGTCTGATCTGGTGCTGGAGTGTGAAACAGACGCCTACCCCAAGCCAGTTACCTACTGGAGCAGGGAGAGCGGCGAGATTGTCCCCGTCGGTAAGAACTAAGAATACCACTATAGGGAATATGCATGACTTATATTTTTTTGGTCATAAAAAAGCTAACCGCAAAATTATCAATTGCACAAAAACGAAATTGAAATACCTCAAAAATTAAGAAAGTTACAAGAATTTTAATTTCATGTTAGATAGAGAGCACACAATAGCGAACGATGACGTCATGGTTCAAGTTCGTCGTACAAATTCAATAAAAACTTGTTTCGTGCGAGAGAGACAGAGCATCCCTCCCTCCCAACTTTAATGTTTATATCTCAAAAGTTTATTGACCGATTGAAATATTTCTTTTAGTATTTTTATTACATTTTAGTATATTATCGATTAAAAGTATGATTCCTATGAAACAAAATTCATGCTGTTCCCTATTACCTGCAGCAAAACACGATAAAGACTCTTACTGGCACCCCATTTCTACTAATAGTTTTCTAATAATTTTTCTATTAAATAACCGACTTCAAACGCAACTTACTAAATAACACACGAATGTAAACTTTTTAAAGTGACCTCTTTCCACTCGCTCTTCTTTTCTTTTGTCAAAAATGCGATATGTCATTGAATGTCAAATGCTCGTCTTCGAAGATTAGAAAATGTGCAGATGTTTATACGATAATCCTTAATATTTTACACTCTTGCAAATAAAAACGTGTAGGTGGAACTCTGCGATTCTATAATCTGACGCACTTACTCAGGAATACAATAAAAATATTTTTATTTTTAGAGATTATTCAAAAAGTAATAAAGCGATGTTTATAAAATAATTAATGGACCAACGTGGGACCAACGCTTTCTCTATACACAAATTCAGGAAACACAAAACTTGGTTCTCGAATGGCGGAGTAATTCACGTACATACATAAAAAAAAAATAAGTACGGTACGAATTGATAACCTCCTCCTTTTTCGAAGTCGGTAAAAAATGGAGGTATATTCCGTGTTTTTATACATTTTAGGATAATATGCGGTTTCTCAACGTCAAAGATTTTTTGCATAGATTTTTCAATTTGTACCAGCTTCCATACATTTTTTTATAACTCCTTTGTGTTAAGTTTTTGTTTACTTCAAGTTACTGTAAATAATATTTTAACGTGTAAAACTACTTTAGCAATCTAAACAGTTTATGTGTTTTCATTATTAACGAAATACGAAAATCCTAGAATAGTTTACGGTTGTTATTGTATACGACCCACCTTTTACAGTTAATTCTCAAACAATATGTTTTCAGGGGGTTTTATGGCTCAGGTAATGAAAACCATAAATTATTTTGTATAATTTTCATACTTCAGTTTATAGTTGATGCCAGTAATAACTGTCTATGATTATAGTTTAAAAAACTGAAGCAACCGACTTCTCATGGTTGCCATTGGCAGAACTGGACCAAATTGAAATGGGACCATACGGGAAGCACCAGCTTTCAAATAAGAAAATAATCATCAAAATCGGTTCACCCAGTCGAAAGTTACAAACATAACATAAACAACCATAACAAACATTAAAAAAAATACAGTCGAATTGAGAACCTCCTCTTTTTTTTAAGTCGGTAGAAAATAACTTCTTCAGTTAATTAAAGAATAAAAGTGATTAGTCTCATCAGTGGGATTAATCCAGACGATTAAAATTTCTGTAAGTGATTTGTTAGACAACAATGTCTCAGCTAAGCCCTTGTTTCCAGACGCAACAGAGGTTCTATTTATGCATAGTATTTAGATGCGATAGGGCCGTTACCCTCGCCTACTGTTTCCCAGCCTATTGTCTGGGGAAGGGAGTGTGCTCACCTTTTGAAAAATAAATTAGTCTTCTCTTGTAATGTAAGGAAACTGAGTAATTACAATATTTCCTGTATAACATTTACCGTGCCAAGTTTCAGGACGTGCCACCCACTTCAATTCACTACTTACGTAATAAACCTAGACGATATTACATTTATTACAGAATTATACGGGGAATAAACTGAGATTTTCTAGTTTAGGTACTTACTCAAAAATTATCATGATTTTCGCCATATTTTTATTTATTTATTTTTTATGTAAAAATAGGTGTGCGCTTGACCGTCAACTCGCCTGTTGTTAAGCGACATTGCGGTCAACGATGGAGCGCGTTTACCTAGAAAAAAAAATCACTCGCGATTTAAAGACACCCAGATTATATCTATCAGGTAAGACCCACTCAGGAAGCGTATTCCACAATCTAGCAGTCCGCACGACGAAAGTGGAACCAAAGCGTTTCGTTCGGGTTTTTGGAATATCCACCATGAAACGGTGACGCTTTTTCGGGTTTCTTACTGTCCGATAGTAAAAAGGGCAAGGGTGCCCTTTTTAGTCAGAAACACGGAATTAGATGATGCAGACCAGATGCACACTCACCGAAATGATATACAATCAAGTTCACATTGTTTTCTGCCATGGTAGTTTTTTTTCTTTCAAGAAGGCTACTAAGTAATGTGACAATAAGTTTTACTATAAAGTCAACTCAGAAATCTACCATTGTATGCATTTTGTCGCAGGTCAGTGCACTTTTCTGTGGAACACATGATTTATTTTCACGATTTTAGGATTGGCTTCATAGTAACATTAATAATAATGACGAGCACATAATATTAATACGTAAGTTACCAGGTTATAAGCGTTATTTGTTTGTTATATTAGTTTGTAGTGTAATTAGTTGTAGCAACCCTTATCATCTAAGGGTTGTTAGTAAGAAAACCATAGTTTAATTGAAATTGTTTTACTCGAAATGTCTTGAATTATTCCATTAGTTCTGACTGCTAGCCTTTTATTGATACCAACCCTGAGGGGATTCCCAGAATTATGGCCTGGTTTGAGTCCATTTGGTGTAATTGCCTCGGGAAAATTGTGAAATAGTTAGGTACCTAGCCGCTGCCTTAATTGTTCGCTAACTTTTTATTTGCATCATAATTTGCGTTGAATTTTTCGCATAATTTCCTAGTACTTCGCATAGTTTCTGGTCATTAGCTGTTTTACACTGTGTTGTTGTACATTTTTACATTCAAATTAGGTTTATACGCCCGGCCGTGTATTATGTATTTAGTTTTATTAAGATAATGATTTTCCTTTCCACTCTTTCTTCCTTATTCATTCCATAATAGAACTAACTACAGACTGATAGTTACTTTCTCCAGTGTCTTTTTTCACAGTAAATAAATATCATTGTTTAGAAATAATTAAACTTAAAAATAATTGGGAAAAGCAATATTATTATTGCATCCTAAGTTAGTCTATGTTAGCAGCAAGGTACCTACTTACCGTTAACATAAATCGATTTACGATTTTTTTTGATAGATTTATGTTACTTTCTTATTTATTTATTTATTTTTGTTATAGTTACAATTGTAAATGTATCTATTTTTTAATTATTATTGATTTATATATTACTTTTCTCAGTTACAAGTACAACAGCTAGTCTATCATTAGTACAAGTGACGGAGTATATCATTACTTTTTATCAAAATTTTCACTTGATTTTTTATTTTTTTTAAAATATAATTTTACTTTAACTTAACTTAAACTAAAAATTTCCAGTTGCACATACGGTGAAACCATTATACTATGCATGTTTCATGCAAAATCTACTCGGACATACAAATCTTGTACTCGTCATCGTTTAGAACAAGTTGGAAGTGGGTCGTTTACTTAAATGTTTTAAGAACTCAAAAAACTGCTGAGCGAAAATAAATTGTACATTTTTATCTATATATTACAAGGGTGAATAAGGGTTATTTAGGGTACAATTAGCTCGAAATAAACGAATTTTGATTTAATTTGATTTGATATTACGTAAAACCACAAAATTTCTAAGATATTTTATTTGATAAAGTACCTGACGTCATTGGTTATTTTAATATTATATTCAGTGTTTTTTAAAGCTAAGAAAGCAACCTCCTTGAGTCGGAACTATTTGTTTTCATTTTAGGAAAGTATTGTACTAAGAGGTTGCAAATATTTTGTATTGAAAATGTGTAACTCAGTCACGTTCGAATTTTGAAATTACTTTCCGCCCTAGGGGATAAAATGCACTTTTGCACGCTTGCTCTAGCGCTGCGCAAGCATGCAAAAGTGCATTGTATCCCAAATGATTTTATCCCATCTAAGGCCTAGACCTTAGAAAGCAATATTTCAGAGCTAGTAAGATGAAAAATATGTTTTCCGTCTAGGGGGTGGTCTGGAGCCGCAGAAGATAGACGGCTCGTATAGATCAGTGCTCCGGCTCGCCGTCAGAAGGGTCACCAGTTCCGATTACGGCACATACAAATGTGTGTCGAAAAACTCCCTCGGCGACACCGAGGGCACTATAAAGTTGTATCGTAAGTAATGACTAGTTTCATTTAGCTTTACTAAGATATATATTTGTAGAAAATATTTATCTTTTTTAACCGACTTCCAAAAAGAAGCAGGTTCTCAATTCGACTGTATGTTTGTTCAGCAATTACTCCGCCAATTACAGATTGTTTTCGAAATTTTTTTGTAGGTAATATTTTAGAGATGATCCCGTATAAATTTTATCAAAATCGTTCTAATACTTTAGTTTTAACAAAAATTAAAAATAGCTGAAAAACGGACGTCCAAGTAAACGAATTGCGTATTTTGAAGTCGGTTTTTTCAGTTTTTTAAACTATAACTATTTTTAATAAGAGAATTGCGTTTGAACGCTCATTTGCCCGTCGATACGTAAATAGTAACAGTACGATACGTAAATAGTCTGTTGTAGTTTTCGTAATTTATCAAGTATTAAAATAAATAAAAACTATGAATACTCACGTCTGAGTCGAAAAATGCGATTATAGTTTCATCCGCATTCGGCGGTTTTTTTAAAGGCACGCAGCGCAAACGTCACTCCAGCGATCACTCAGCGGTCGGTGAAATTATAGTCAGATTTTTTGACTCAGGGCATACGTGAGTAACCCGTAGTTTTTGTTTCAAATGTGTGAAAACTACGTTGCTTTCCATAGTAAAGGTTGTTGAAGTTGAAGTAAGTTGCAAATGTGTGTTTCGGTTGGTTTTTAGGGTGCCGTACCTCAAAAGAAAAAACGGAACCCGTAAAGGATCACTTTGTTGTCCGTCTGTTCGGCCGCCCGGGTGTCAAGACCTTGTAGATATCTCGGGGACGCGACATATTCAGCTGTAACTAGTTACAGCTGAATATGTCCCAAAAAAAGTATATTTTGACACTCGTAAGGATATCAAAACCTATGGGGTACATCCCGTTGACCTATAACTGTGAAATTTGGCAAAAAGCATTGACATATAGTACACATAAAGGAAAACATCCGAAAACTGTACATTTTTAATTTAATCACAAAATATAGGGTCTTTATGTAAGGAAGGAGGGTCCAAATTTTAAAGTGCTTTAACCGTATCATGTGGGGTATCTATCATATGAAAGAGCTTTATTAACACAAGCTAGAACAGGTTTTTAAATATTTTTACGATGTATATTTTTCGATTTATGAAAGAAAATATAAAAAATATATAATTTCTCCCTTTATCTACTAGTTTGTACGGAATCCTTGGTGGGCGAGTCTGACTCGCACTTGTCCGGTTTTTTATTTTATATATGCTACCGTTTATCCCCGTCATAAACCTATTTGAAGAGTTCTTTATCGTTAGAAGGAATATACTTTCAGAATAAAGGTTTTTTTTTTTAATTTCTTTCCCTTTCAGATAGGTCTCATAGATATTTAATTAAATCGATTCAGTAGTTTAGTTTTTAAAATAAAATTGCGCAATTTGAAGTCGTTTGTTTTCATTTTTTAAAGTACAACAATGATAGAGATAAAAACTTGCATAGTTCCCGAAAATCCCTTACAATTCAGTTATTTAGATCAACAGATTCCACTAGTGTGTTAAACTTCTGTAGTATTGAAGCGACAAACTACCGAAATAACGAAAAGCTCCAGCCGTAGTCGAGAAGGAAGCCGGCACACGTTTCATATATAACATTATGAGTGTGTTCCCATTCGCAATAAAATAAGGGTTTATGACTTGTTCATTGTCGTATAAAACATCAGCTTCCCGCAGAACGCCGGTTATTAAGGGCCGTAACTCAGAACATCGCCGGTCATTCAACAATTTCACAAATGTACTGGATTCTTTTACTTCATTTGTTACGTTGCTTTTAAGGGATATTCCCCCTTGCCCTTTTTACTATCGGACAGTCAGAAACACGAAAAAGCGTCACCGTTTCATGGTGGATATTCCAAAAACCCGAACGAAACGCTTTAGTTCCACTTTCATCGTGCAGACTGCTAGAATATGGAATAGGCTTCCTGAGTGGGTCTTTCCCGATAGATATAATCTGGGTGTCTTTAAATCGCGAGTGAATTGGTTTCTTTTAGGTAAGCGCGCTCCATCGTAGACCGCAACGTCGCTTAACATCAGGCGAGTTGGCGGTCAAGCGCAAACCTATTTCTATATGTGGCTGGCCTTGTGGCTCAGTTGGTAGTGTGTTTATGTCTACCTGCTGAACTGAAAGGTCGTGGGTTCAATCCCCACCCAGGGCAAACATTTGTGTGGTGAGCATGGATGTTTGTTCTGTGTCTGGGTGTTTCTATGTATCATAAGTATATATTTACAACAAAAAAAAAGTATATATGTATTCTATCAGCCATCTAGTTCCATAGTACAAGCTTTGCTTAGTTTGGGCTAGATGGTGTTGTGTGAAATGTCCACAAATATTTATTTATTTATTTATATAAAAAAAAAAAAAAAAAATTGAGTGAAATAAAAAATGCTACTATAGTTTGCGAAGAAAATGAAGAAAATGAAGTATTGTGACAGATACGAATAGAAATATTGAGTTCAGAAAGCCACTTCAACTTGCTTGTACGTTTCGACTGTTTTGATCATTTTGTCACATAGTTGCATTATAAACGCAACTATGTGATACTAACTGTGTGAACTATGTGGCACTTGAGCTTTAATATGATAGCTTCATACTCAGAAATTATAATAAACAAATTGAATTGTGTGGGTTTGTGAACAATAATTACAGGTATTCATACAGATGAGATTGTATTCTCCATTATAAACAATAAGATCAATACCGCTCGTGGCGTAGCTTGATTAGGTGTTCTCGAACGATCTCTAATGTCAAGCAACGGACGGACCGGTCAGTCTTCGGATGGGTGACCGTGAGTGGCATTTCTTTCTGAATACACCGTGGGTCGGATGACACGTTAAATTGTAGGTCCCGGTTGTTTGTTCTTAAAAATAGCAATCGTCGAGCCAGGTCAGAGGCCTTTCGGCGGCTTAATAACTCTGACACTAGGGCTGGCCACTCAGTCTATACGAACTTACTTAAAAGACCAATAAGTTTCTATGTATCATATGTATATATTTACAAAAAAAGTATATATATATATATTCTATCAGCCATCTAGTTCCATAGTACAAGCTCTGCTTAGTTTGGGCTAGATGGTGTTGTGTGAAAATGTCCACAAAAATTTATTTATTAATCCTGAAATCATTGGGTTATATTGACGGATCTTTGAGAAAATCTCTAAAGTACTGATGGCAGCGATTTCGTGAAGTCATAATCGTTGCCACAGTTAAAATTAATCATACTTAACCAAGTGAACGAAGTGAGTCTTAACTAGCTTTCATCTATTCAGATGTTTGTTTGTATATATAAAAATTGTAGTCAATTTAGTAGATTCTTTTTGGGTTTGGGTAGTTTGGTTGAGAGAGTATTTTAATCAATAAGTTTTTACATTGAAAGAAAAACAAAACCGACTGCTTAAGAGCAATCCTTCGTAGTGTAATGCTGAAGACTCATGAGCTTAGATATAAAGGCTACTTTATTTTTATTTTTTTATTATTTGATATCTTATCTTATTTTTGATATCTTAATCTTATTTTTTGTAGAATATTGTAATTTTTTTTACTTGTTTATTAATAGAAATGGTGAGTGAAGATTTATGAAAATTGGGGCTCGCTTTGGTCGTCAGTGGCGCACTCTCTTTTACATATTACACGAAAATTGATTTAAAATAAAAATTTATTATCCAATTGCGATGATTTTTCTTGTGATCGATATTTACTTACTTATGTATGATGTATTTTTAATCTAGGATTGATATATTTAAGTTTTCTTCCAACTTTTAGCAGGAAGTAAAATTAAAAACATAATAGCCGCTAGGATAGAATTCTCCTTAAAATTAATTGTTATAAAGATTATATCTAATAAGTAATATTATACTAATGTAGTTGTATGCAAACACATTTATAATTTCAATGTACGAGTATATATATTTACACAATTAATGTCTGTAATAAATGAATATAATAAAAAAAAATTTTTTTTTTAAAACAAGCTTTTATTTAAATGCTCTAAAACGAAGAAAATAATTTTATATTGTATAAATAAAAGCTTGTCGCGAGAATACAAACATTTTTTTTTTTTTCAAAAGAACAAACTAACTTTAATTCTAAGCAAATGAAAAGAACGCGTCTAAGTCTTTTGTTGGAATTAAATATTACTTAGTAGATAGGTACGATGTTGTTTGAAATCTCGCGACAAGCTTTTATTCATATCAATATAAAATTTTTTTTCTTCGTTTTAGAGCATTTAAATAAAAGCTTGTTTAAAAAAAAAAAAAAAACTAGACTAAAAAAAGAGTGCTTGTCAAGACTATTCAAAAGAGTCCAAACTCGACTGTTTAGCTTAGGAGTTCCTATGGCCACCTTCCGACGCCATCTTGAG
Source organism: Lycia hirtaria (assembly GCA_947563715.1). Taxonomy (NCBI): domain Eukaryota; kingdom Metazoa; phylum Arthropoda; class Insecta; order Lepidoptera; family Geometridae; genus Lycia; species Lycia hirtaria. The sequence goes on from OX387379.1 coordinate 4,507,505, forward strand.
ACCCTGGCTGTCATGTAGCACAAGAGTGCTTGTCAAGACTATTCAAACGTGTCCAAACTCGACGGTTTTATCTCGTTTAGCTTAGGAGTTCCGATAGCCACCTTCCGACGCCATCTTGAGACCAGCTTCATGGTACCATATTATTGCATTGTCACCGAAGTTACGTAAGTAAACCAAATTTCAACCTAATCTAACGACAGGAAGTGGTTCTAATTTAACTCGCAAAATTTGTCCCCTACTAATATACTAACAGGGCAAGTAGAATAAAAGCTTTTAAAAAAATGCATATTACTTTAATATTCTTTATAGTAGGCTATAAATATATTTAAGAGAATTGGCGCTTACCGCTCTATTTGGTATTAATAACTTTTTGTACAATGAAGAAGTACATAATCGGCTTTTTGTGAGGCGTCTGCGCGCTTAGTACTTTGAATGTTTAATATAAAATTAATTATAAAGTAACATGATTTCGAAGAAATAGTTATTAGGAACACCTCTTTTTTTTAAACATATTGTTAAAATGAAAAGAAGAAGTTTCCGTCAGCCTAGTCGGGAGACCGTCCGACTTGCGATCCGCAGGTCTTGGGTTTGAATCCCGCGGCACGCACCTCTGTCTTTTCGAATTTATATGCGTATCGTTGATTGCCGCCAACTTCAAACGGCGAAGGAAAACATCGTGAGGAAACCTACATGTCTGAGAGTTCTCAATAATCTTGAAAGACGTTTGAAGTTTGCCAACCCGCACTTGGCCAGCGTGGTATGGCCGTACCCTTCTCACAATGAGAAGATGATCCGCGCCCAGCAGTGGGACAGCTTGTACAAACAGGGCTGATAAAAAAATGCTAAAATAAACAAATTAAATAACTACTACTAATATGTTTCTTAGGTTAGCCTGTAGGATCTCAAAAGCCGATATATCAATCCCTTAAGGGCGCAGAAAATAGCTATTTGTCCAGCCAAATACTAGCCAGAATTAGAAACACATCTACTTTATATACGTTTAGGTATAAATAAAGGCGTATATTTTTAGAAATATTACTCTCCTTTTGTCTGTTGAATAATGAATATTAATTTCATAATATTATAAGGTGGTAAAGGATATGTTTTACCGCAAAGTTCTTAACACAGACTTAATTTTTAAGGTTCCGTATATAAAGGGAAAAACGGATCTCCTATGGGATTAGTTCGTTATCAGTTAGTCTGTCCGTCTCTCAAATTGAAAATCTAAGTCTACGTCACTCGAAACAGTAAAAAATTAGCGTTTAAGGCTACGGACCCTCGTTGTACGAGACAAATTCATACTTAGCCGGTTTTTTTGGGTTCCATACTAACTAGGAGGAACCCTTTTAATTTCGCAATGTTCGTTTGTTTGTCTGTCTGTTTCTCCAGAGTCATAGTCATTTTATACAGAGACATGAACGAAATTTGGCATGTAGATGTGTTCCGTAAACCTCTGCAAAATGCCAAAAGTGGCACTCCATACATAGTTATGAAGAAAGGGGAAAAAATCAGCCTCATTCCATCGTGTGGAATATATCTGAATAGGTCTCTTTAATTAAAACTGAGGAGGCCAAAGGTAAAAAATTGTGTCCCCCAGCATTTCTAAACTATGAGACCTAGAAATAGTTTTAGAACATATCAAATACTTTCAATGAAAATTGTTTTGAACACTTTGTGATCAAAAAGTTATACTTTTTGAGCTAAAGCGATAAATATGTAAAGCATTTAAGTCATTATAGTTCATTCATTATCCTTTTTTACCCGACTGCGCGTTGCAAAGGAGGGTAATGTGTTTATCAGTCTATGTATGTGTGTTCCTTTGTGGCACTCTGGAGGCCAAACGCGTGAACCGATTTTGACGATTTTAACAGTGATGATCATTAAATAGGGATTTTAAAATCATTATTAGGTTTTTCTTATTGTTAATTTTGAATGACCATTTTGAAACTATAAAGTTGTGAATTTGGCATACGTTGCTTGGTTGTCGCGCGCAGCGCTGCCCACGACGACGCTTAGGCTTTTTTACATAGCCAAGCGAATAACTAAAAAAAATAATAATTATATAATAAAAAATATAATCCAACTGTATTGTATTTAAGAATGGTAACTGAAAAGCAAGAAACAAGCTTTCTATAACATAAAATAGAAACTGAAAAAGCACTTACCATATTTTTTTTAAATGTAGGGCAGACGGGTGCATCTAAGTAGGTATTTAGTTAGTTCTCCTTACTCATAGATTTCCATTTTCTTTTGGAAATCTGTGACTACAGGTTACAAGGGGGGTAAACACTGGATAGAGCTTCTAGTATCTAATTATTGATTTTAAACCATTTTATTTCGCAGCAATGCCAATCCCAGACTTGGAACATAAAAACGGTGAGATTATAAAATTCGCAGTACGAGTACTTAAAATGTAATTAATAAAGGTTTTCCGTCATTAAATTTGATTATGTTTCAGTGGTTCAAAGGCTCAACATCATTGCCGAGAAGTCGTCAGAAAGTACCCCCTTTGGAACGCAGGGTAAGTGACATTTGACCGGTTGACATTTCATTTCCCTTTTATATTTTACATGGGTTGTTGACTCGTACTTTCCTTTACGTTGTTTGTCGTTAATTACTCCATTCTACCTGTACATTTATATTTACCCGACTGCGTAAGAAGGAGGTATATGTTTTTCGAGTGTATGTTTGTATATATGTATGTACGTTTCTGTATGATCGCCTAAAACATAAGCGGCTTGACCGATTTTGATGTGTCGCTAGATTTATTTGACTAGCCTTGTGGCTCAGTTGGCAGTATGTCTGCTTGCCGAGCTGTAGGTTGTGGGTTCGATCCCCACCCAGGGCAAACATTTGTGTGATGAGCATGAATGTTTGTTCTATGTCTGGGTGTTTCTATGTATCATATGTATATATTTACAAAAAAAAGGTATAATATATGTATTATATGAAAGTTAATATAGCTACTTGTTGTTTATTTTAATCATAAAAAATGCGTGGATTTCGTAACCTGGAATATGCCACGTTTATACAATGAACTTTTTGTATGAACTGTTTTTTGTTGGATTTTCAAATATCGCTAAGAAAAAGTTATTGAATAACCTGTCTGTTTTTGAATGATATTTATGAAATTATCATCATCACGTTGAAATTTAATGTAATGGACAAATGCCGTGCTTTCTCACTGGCTCATCACTTAGTTTCATAAAAAAACTGATACCATCTGACATCTGACGTTTTTAGGGTCCCGTACCTCAAAAGGAAAAAACGGAACCCTTATAGGATCACTTTGTTGTCCGTCTGTCTGTCTGTCCATCTGTCCGGGTGTCAAGACCTGTATCTGGGGGAGGTATCGAGTTGAAATTAAAACCGTATACGCAAATTCACAGTCTCTTGCTGCAGAAAGAAAAATCAAATTTCTCAGTTTTCGTAAAAAAAAGTTACAGCCGAATATGTCGTAAAAAACTCACATTTCGACACTCACAAGGGAATCAAAACCTATGGGCTACTTCCCGTTGTCCTAGAATAGTACTCTAGTCTAGTATGAAATTTGGCAAGAAGCATTTTGTTAGAGTACACATATATAGAAAAAAATCCAAAAACTGGTCCTTTTTTATTTAATCACAAAAATGTGGGTCTTTATCCAAAGAAGGAGGGTCTAAATCTTAAATGGCTTTAACCGTATCATGTGGGGTGTCATATGAAAGAACTTAATTAGCACAAGCTAAAACAGGTTTTTAAATATTTTTACGATGTATATTTTTCGGTTTATGAAGGAAAATATGTATAAATTCCCCCTTTTATCTACTAGTTTGTACGGATCCCTCTGTGGGCGAGTCTGATTCTCTCTTGACCGGTTTTATTTAATCGTCGATACGTTTTTGCTTGACCTTCAATTCGACTGATGTAAAGCAACGCTACGGTCTACGATGGAGCGCACTTGCCTAGGAGAATCCTGTTCACTCGTTATTTAAAGGTTGGGGTATATCTATCGGGGAAAACCTACTCGGTTAGAGATCGACCATGCTAAAACTGAACGCCCCTCCAATGTAATACGTGCACATGCAAATCTTGTGCATAGACACAAATACTCGTACACACACATCCCACCAATCTCAATTATCGCATTGGTTCTTCAGTTGCCGGTTAGATCACACACACATTGAAATAATTTATTTTGATGGATGGGCGTTCAGTTTTGGAATGGTTCTACTCTAGCTATTCCATAATTAGGAAGTTCGCACATTAAAAGAGGATCCCAAATGCTTCGCTTGTATTTTTTATATTAGAGGAATATTAGAGTCTTAGCATGGCAACTTTTTACCTGACTATTATAGGAGGGTAATTTTTTAAGGTGTAACATTTGTATGTAATCATATATTTATTAAACGTCGAAAACGTTAAAGCTTGACCAATTTTGATATGCGAGAGTTCCTAAATTCATATTTAGGAACTCTCTATTTCTATATCTTATTACCTACTTAAAATAGGTAGTTGAACGTTTTTTGGTTGTGCGTTGGAGGGATTAAGATTGAGTATTTTATTTAATAGTCCTGAAGATATTTGTTTGAATAGATAACCTTCACAGTAAATAACTGTTGTTTTCTTCCACTGAAAGGTTGGGTTTCCTTTGTAAGTTCTAACTTGTTTATTTTTTAAAGATTTCAGATTACAAGACTACAACAAAGCCAGCTCCAAGGATCAGCCGTGTTCCAATTTTTTGTTTCTATTACTTTTCTATGGAATAGTAAATAAGGCTGGTATTTTTCTTTAGAAATGTGCTTAATTAATTTTCGTCTGGCGAAAATTAGTTTCGAGTCAGATAATTGTTAGTTTCTTTTCTCGGAAGATTGAAAATCCTAGTGGTTTCAATGGAATTATTTGGAAAATAATTTCAAACATAAATGTGAACCAATTATTAAAAAAAAATAATTAAATAATGCGTGGACTGAGCGTAGCGATCAACTAACTTCAAAAAGAAGAGTATGTATATTTTTTTTACTATTAAAGTAACCAATAAAAACAATTCTAGTACACAGAGTTTTTTTCGTTTTCAGACGTTTATTTTTACATATAATATACTTTATCTAAATAAATATAAAAACTATTCAGAATTTTTACTATGTTCTTTTCGTATAGACGATGTTCCTATATTTTTCAGAAATAATTTCCAAAACTGTATATTATCTCAATAGAAATATGTTATGTGCAAGCAGACTGCTGTAACGCCCACTTTGGGCCTTTAAAATAAAATGGGATGTAGTCAAACGCAATGTTAAATATCCTGTCCTATAACAAATATTTTAATGTATTAATTTTCAGTACATTAGAACGCAAATATACGCACTCGCTATGCTCGTGTCCCATTCATGCCCCTAATGCTATTTATTAAGAATTAACTAGACTTAAATGACTATGTAATGTTACCCCGACTGCTTGAGCGTGATAATGTTTTTAGAGATTATAAACCGTAAATTTTTATTAATAGCAATACTTTGAGGGGTCATTGTACTCCTCTTTATCAACAGCTGTTAATATGGGCACGACTCTGTAATCGCGAGAAAATCAGGTGTTCCATACAAAATCTTTCATTAACCACGACCAAATATATGTATGTATTTAGCTGAGGATAGCTTAGAGCTGAATTACTGTTCGTAATTTCAGGGCTGGTCCCATAGTAAAAGCTGTTAATAGCGATGGGTTCATTTACCCCCTAACTTATTGCTAGTAATTAAAATTTAACTCTGTATATGTAGCTATCAAAGTGAAAAAGTTGTACAATGAGAACAATTCCAAAATCGCAGAGATATCAGCTACTTTAAATATTTTGTCAAAGGTAAAGCATATGGAGCAGTTGATTTTATTGCAATTTTAGGAATGTACCTATAAGTAAAAGTTGTTTATTTTGATGTGTATATTGGCACACATATTTGGTTATGTTATACGTTGCATATTAACAATATATGTATTGTGAAATTTACTTTTATTTGTGGAATAATAAGCTTCCGGCAGCCTAGTTGGGAGACAGTCTGACTTGTGATCCGCAGGTCCTGGGTTCAAATCCCTTGGCAAGCACTTCTGTCTTTGAATTTTTGTGCGTATTGTTATTTGCCTTGAACTTCGAAAGATGAAATTCAACATCGTGAGGAAAACGAAATGACTCAGTGTTCTTACCGTTCCTGAAAATGTGTGAGGTCTAACCAACCCGCACTTGGCCAGCCTGGTAGACTATGGTCTTACACTTCTCAATATGGCCTGCGCCCAGCAGTGAGACAGTTCATATAAAGAGGGCTGATTTGATTTTGATTTCAATAGGCTTCCATGTTAGTTCAGATTTTTGTTTTTAGTTCTATAATTCATGGGCTTAGAAACTATAATTGTGTTATTTAATTTTTGAAATTCGATTTTTATTACTTACGAAGACGATTTTTATACTTATTTTTTCAATAAAAATAGATATGAAATCTAATGGATTAAAAGAAAAGATTTATGATATGTTCGTAGATGATTTATGGAATGTACTTGGTTATTTACTATGCTTTATTATATTGTTTGAAATATAGCCGAGTATGCCATTTTACTTTCTAAATAAAAAACCTATTAAAATTTATGTAGAGTATAAAATTACTAATTTAAACTATGACCTATAATTATTCATTAATTATGATAGCTTCAATAAATTACTTATCTATTGATATCATGTAACATATCTTGTAGAAAAAAATGTTTAAATAAAATATATTAGATACATAATGTTAGTAAGAAAATAAAGAACTTTTACAAATAACTTGTAATAATAAAATACGTGAAGTATTAATAAATATAGACTGAGTTTTATGAAAATTAAGGGTGTATATAGATCTTTAATTTATAAGTATCTACCTGTATTAATATGGATTCGTAATTATAAATAATATTGAAATTAGTACTTATATAAATACTAAGATGTAAGCTATACTAGTTTTTAACTTAGTTGTAATATAACATATTTTAGTAAAAATGGCTTCTAATATTATCTAAACTTAAGAGAAATGTTGTCGTACGATTTGGCAACAAATTACGCGTTTTTGATACAACAGAAGAAAACTGTTTTCCTCCTCGAAATATTAACCAAGATCGATGATTTTCATTTATATAGCTGGAACCATTAATAGCTACGCCTCTACGATATGCTTTAAAAAAATCTTTAGTTATTTATCTTCGAAGTTATAATTTGATAAAAGCAAACAGTAGAGTACAGTGAGGAAACCTACATGTCTGAGAGTTCTCAATGTCTTGAAAGATGTGTGAAGTCTGCCAACCCGCAGACCTGGACAGCGTGGTAGATTATGATGTTACCCTTCTCACAATGAGAAGATGGCCCGCGCCCAGCAGTGAAACAGTTTGTACAAACAAGGCTGATAAAAAATAAAAAAACAATAGAGGGATAGATGTTTATGTATGTATGTTGTTTAAAAGTTTTTATGATTACAATGAAACCGAATGAGAATCAACAAGATAAAAAACAATAATCGCTATCGGTTAATGTTTGAGTAGAAAACAGTTTTTTCCTATTTATATTGGAGATCGCGCGACAACAATTCTCTTAATAATGAAACTGTTACTTGATATAGTCGTTTACGGACATTGACATTTTTATGTTCGTCCTATCTTAAGCATTATTTATTTGCTTATTATTGTTTGACGTATAAATTTTACTGTCTTTACACAATAAATTACAATGACATAAATATAAAAATGGGAAGGCCTATGTCCAGCAGTGGATTTCTTATGGCTGAAATGATGATGATGAAATATAAAACAATGCTAGTCTCGTCTAGTAACTATATCTACTTATTTTTATATATAAAACAAAGTCGGGTTAGTTATACCATATTATATCTCAAGAACGGCTTGACCGATTTACGTGAAATTTGATATGAAGGTAGCCTAAGCCCTGAAAAAACACATAGGCTACTTTTTTCTTCCTGGAAGATAGAAGGTGCAACCGTGTGTCGCAGCTAATTACTTATAAAGCAGTCTATTGAAGTTACAACAAAATAATGTTTCAGGGACTTTTACCTGACTACGCAAGATGGTTATGTTCTTCGAGTGTATGCATGTTTGTATGTATATATGTATGTATGATTCTATACTATATCCTAGAGCCTAAACGACTTGACCAATTATGGTGTGCGAATCAAAAATGTAGAGATACCTCTACTTTCAGTTATCGTATTTGAGATTGTAACATTGGTATTTTGTAAATGTATATGTCACCGGAAAATAACAAGATCCGCAAGTTTTAGGAAATTTAAGGAATTTTTTTTCCTAAAATTTTTAGGAAATTTGTAAACTTTCGTAGGATTCTAAACGAGATATAAATTGTGTTATTTTACGGTTAGGTTAGGTTAGGGTTTTTTTTAACCTAATCTAATCTAACCTAACCTAATCTAACCATATACATTTACCACGAGATGTCGCAAATTGATAAATTTAAGAAAATGTGGGCGTAAAATAATACAATTTATCTCACGTTTAGAATCCTACGAAAGTTTATAAATTTCCTAGAAAATTTCAGGAAATTTATAAACTTGCGGATCTTGTTATATTCCGGTGACATATACTTAACATAAATATCGACTCATAATTTTTTACACAGTTTTGTTTGAAATAAATATATTTATGTATGTATGTAGTTATATTAATAAATATATTTATGTATGTATGTAGTTATATTAATAAATATATTTATGTATGTATGTAGTACTAATATTATTTGTAGCTGAAAATATTATTTTGTACGTGCAATTAAAATGGTTTGAAAAAGTAATTTATGCATGGTTCTTGTCTTATGTCACGGACCACTTCTGGTCCCTTATTCCGTATGACCATCGGCCGCGTTGACGTACGTGACGTGCGTGAATTGACAATGAAAATTAGCCTTTAAGTTTAAGAAGCCACAGTCTAATTTTCATTGTAGACGCACAACGTCACATTCACGTTATACGGCCGATGGTCATACGGAATAAGGGCCCTGTGCTTATTATTTAGTACGATAAAATGAAATATAAGTAAATAAAAATGGAAACAAATTGTATTTTCATTCCGTAGTGCCTATTCGACCTTTGTAGACAAGAGACCTAGGCAGACTTACTCTGAATGACCGTGATAGTTTAATAAAGTTAGGTTAGGTTTACTCTTTATTTGACAAGAGATAAAAGTAAACTTAGAAAATTTAAAACGATACAAAAAATGGCTGAATGATTTTGATGAAATATTGTTAAGAACATTCTCAATCATAATAATAACTTCTATCAAACAAAAACAAAAGATCAAAATCGCTCCATCCGTTTCATAGCTACGATGCCAGATATGCACATTAATAGAGACAATATACAGATACGACAAACTTATAACAACAACGCTCTTAGTTTAATTTAATTTATGATTCAAAACTGATAAAAAGAATCGTTTAAATCGGTAAATTTTTGGGGGTTGGGATTAATTTTCTCATTTTGTTTCGTGCACCAAACGGATCCTTTAATCCCGAGTAAATCAGGTAGTGATGGCGATGATCGAAGTCCCTAAATTAAAATAAAGTAATTCTAGAAAATTCATAAACCCCCGACATATAAAACAGCTGAACCGATTTTAATGAAACAAATAAAAATACTCTCGATCAAATCCTCTTTTAAACAAATAGAAAAACTAGATCAAAATCACGCCCTTCCTTTGATACGTTGCCACAGACAGACACACAAATACACATTTTAAACTTATAGTCTGTTTGGATTTGAACTATCGTGTAAAAAGTATAACTAACGTCTTTAAGATAACAAAATATTGAAATAAGAACAGCATCACCCTCAATGCGCCTTCTGTCCTAACACCCGTCTTTTTGTCTGAGCTTAAAAGAGTTTCAAAAAGAAAAAGAAAAAATACCACGCTCTGGCATGCGCAGTGTAGCAAGACCAGCCTCAAGGCGGACAGAAGACCTCATACAAGTGACAGGAAGAGGCTGGACGCAATGCTCGCTCCAAACCGATCTTTTTGGAAATCCATAGCGGAGGTCCAGCAGTGGACTTCTTGTAGCTACAATGATGATGAAGCAAATTATAAACTAAACTGAAAAATAAAATGTACTTGAACCGTTCGGTTACATAGAGATCTATGTAACCGAGCGATTCAATTACATTTTATTGATTACAGATGGTAAGTACATGGACATGAAGGTACTCATAAGATGGTCCGGTGGCGTCTCGTACGCGCATCGTTCTTCGCAGCTATTTCAGAGTCACAGGAACTCCTTAAGGTCGCGTTCCTGGTTTTAAATGTTTTTTTGTCAAACTAATATATTTGCTACCCTTTTATCTTTCTGGGACAAAGGCCCAATAGTTTAAAAGAAGGTTAAAAATAATTTCAATAAAATTTTATTACATTAAAAACTGAAAAAATAGGCTTCAAAATACGCAAAAATATGCAATTCGTCTATTTGGATGACATATTTTTCCTGTTATTTTTATATACAAACCGAAGTATCGAACCGATTTTGATACAATTTATATGGAACCACTTCTGAAGTATGACTTACCATACAAACAAAACAAAACAAAAAAGAATCATCTAAACCAATTCATAATAAATTGGCGAAGTAATCGCTTAGCAAACATAAAAAAAACCGGACAAGTGCGAGTCAGACTCACCCACCGAGGGTTCCGTACAAACTAAATAAAAGGATAAAAGGGAAATCATATATTTTTTTTATATTTTCCTTCATAAACCGAAAAATATACATCGTAAAAATATTTAACACATTTCTTGCTCACCACTCGGATCTATATATCGGCTATAGTAGCGGCGCCTCCCACTCGGATCCGAGCGAGCGTCCCGTTCATTGTAGTAGTCAGTAAACCGCCCGCGTTTGAGGCAGTCAACTTTGCTTTGCGCGGCCACTCTGTTCTTAATCAAAATTCGCCTAAAAAGTGTTGGTTCCCAGCTGAAGTGAAGGATCTGCAGGGGGCGAAGAATGTGTTAAAAACCTGTTTTAGCTTGTGCTAATGAGGCTCTTATACATGATACGGTTAATTCACTTTAAAATTTGGGCCCTCATTCCTTGCATAGAGACACAATTTTTTTGTGATTAAATAAAAAATGTCCAGTTTTCGGATTTTTTTCTTATATGTGTACTCTAACACAATGCTTCTTGCCAAATTTCAGAGTTCTAGGTCAACGGGAAGTACCCCATAGGTTTTGATTCCTCTGTGAGTGTCGAAATGTGCGTTTTTTACAACATATTCGGCTGTAACTTTTTTTTTACGAAAACTGAGAAATTTTATTTTTCTTTCTGCAGCAAGATACTATGGATCTGCGTATATGGTTTTAATTTCAACTCGATACCTTCACGCGTTCCCGAGATAAAGGTCTTGACACCCGGACAGACGGACAGACAGACAGACGGACAGACGGACAGACAGACAGACGGACAGACGGACAACAAAGTCATCCTATAAGGGTTCCGTTTTTTCCTATTGAGGTACGGAACCCTAAAAAAGTCTAATTGAGAAATTCCTTTTTTTGGAAGTCAGTTGATAAAAGATTGAAAAGTGTCCTTTTTGACATAGTTTTGTATGCGTAAAATGAAACTGTAACAGACTTTTGCATACAATATTCCTTTTAAAGTTTAGTTTTTTCATCGGAAACTCAGTTCGTGTGGCACAATGCCCAGAACTACGAGTACGTATGACTGCATGCAGATTCAGCTAGCTAAATAAAAATGTCTGATAGGTACAGTAACTTTCAGTTACAGCGATAGTTTTTACGAATTTCGGTGATAGCTTCTGGTGATAGACTTGTATAAAATACTAGCTGTACCCCGCGGGTTTATCTGAGTGATGGTGAAAAATGAAATATAGGTAGGTATATTTCATCAGGATTTTAATTTGGTATATCTTGAACCGTTTAGACATTAAGGGTAGTCTTCATACACCAAACAGGGTTCGTTCGAACGACTTTCCTTTGGTTTTTTAGTAAAAATGACAAGGCTTCAAATATTATGATTATATATTAGTGTTAACTCTGAAGTACAACAAAAAATATAAATTGCTCCCGTGTTTTTTAATTAAATTTTCTTTAATCAAGAGAGTAAGTGACACTAAACTTGAAACGTAATAATTCAAAGTAGGCTCATTTCAACTTTTGTGTCAGAAAAAGCAAGATAAAAACCAGCGCGAGCCAACTTTGCACTGAACTATTTACTTTCATCTTTTATGATAAAAAGATGAGAGTAAATAGTTCAGTTCAATAGTTCAACCCCGACAAGTCTATTCACTTTGAGACATTCGTTATTAAACCTTGTCATATCCAAAAATATAGATTATAACATTTCCTTTTAATAAGGAACCCAGTGACGCGCGCATACTGTTTGACCTTTGCATAACTAATAATGATAATTTTCCAAGCGGGTTTTAATAAAGTCCAGCCATTTGAAGTTAGTACTATAAATGTTTCTAAAACAAAATGTTGGTTTAATCGGTTGCCGTAGAATATCCGGGGAAATAGAGACTACAAGTAAGTTAGAGTATTATTAGCTTGAACGTGCTTGAATACGTTACACTAGCAGTTAAGCTAAGCTCGAAGCTTGAACATGCTATTAAATAATATAATTACATCGGATCTGCTTTGTGTCGCTAAACATTAACCAAGTTTAAATGGTTGAGTTAACGGTCAAAATCTTAACTTTGATCTCGCAACAGAACATGATTTCGTATTTATGATAATTGATTAAGGAAAACGCAAATTACGCCTTTGAAGTCATTTCGAAGATGTCAACCCTCAAGCAATTGTATTAGTCAGTTTGTTGTTTTAATACATATTTATATAATTATCGGCCGAGTCAAATAAATATAATTATATAACCAAGATCTTTTTAGGGTTCTGCATCACTATAAGGAACCTTTATTATGTCATGTCATTTTTATCATGCGTGTGTATTTATCAATAAAAATAAACTTATTATATTGTTATTGAGTGTGCAAAGCATATGTCCAGTTTGAATTGCTATATATGAATTGTAATTTTTTTTAATGACCGAATCTAAGGCTAGACTGGCTAGTAAAAAGCTTGGCATAATTAATAAAGTTAGGCGATACTTTTCACCTGGACAACTGCTTCATCTGTATCAAGCACAGGTCCAATCGTGTATGTAGTACTGCTGCCACCTTTTTGATGGATCAGCCAAGTATCAGCTGGAAGCTTTAGAATCAGTGGACCGGCGAGCTGTGAGGTTAATCGGTGACGATAAACTTGCTGCCAAGAAGCTACGTAGTTTCGAGCACTGCCGTAGTAAAGTAGCATGTCTGTCTATTTTCTACAGGATTCATTTCGGGGAATAGCGCAAGAGCTTCACGATCTAATTCCACCCTCCCCATTTTACAACAGGACTAGCAGAAAGTCGGCGTATTACCACCTATTTCTCGTTGAAATGTTAAAAATTCCGTACTCAGAGATATTGATCCACATTCCTGTTGCGAACTGCACAAGAATGGAATTCTTTGCCGCTATCTCTGTTTCCTAAAGTGAAAAATATCTTCTAGATCGACGAGCTCTATCCTCAGCCACACCGTCGCGTGAGTTGGTGGTCAGTCGTAGATCTATAATGAATTAAAAAAAGAATATAGTTTCCCCGTCAACGACATTTCATTTTTCAAAATACTTTATTAAAATCCCGAAAGCTAATTTGACGACTCGTTTGTTAACCGAATCTTTGTAATACGAATATTTATGTATATAATAAAAAGAAACCTAACGAACTTAACCTAATAAGTAATTGTAATGTCTGATAATAAAATTTTTGTAAATAATAAGGTTTCTGGATATAATAAAATAGAAACCTAACAAACCTAATCTAATAACTGTTCGGGCAAATGAAACAGATGCCTAACAAACGTATAGAATCAGAAACTCGTGATAAGGCAGTTCTAAGAAGCGGATTCAGGCAGGTGAGATTCAAACAAATTAATTACGGTTTATAGATAGGTAGGTTACCTTTATATTCCTATACTGTACTTATATGTAGTATGCTAATTAGTATATGTTGTTTACGTTCAAATTTGTTAAGTAAAACTATCACATTCATGGCGTAAAGGATCAGTGGTAAACGTGTGTAACGATTCCTAGTTATAAAATACCTATTATTATGCAACAATTATTAATGTCCAGTCCCGTATATTTTAAATTCACAGCGGTTTGGCTTACAGCTTGCCAGTCCAGATTAATACCTAGCCGAAGTGAAAAGAACACAATGTGAGTACCAAACACACAAACACGTACAACGGCCACGAGTCGTGATCGTGTGTTAATTCCGAGGGATACACATCGGCAACATTACGGCAAACCCTGGATTATCAAGTTGGAATTGCCCGACTGAGCTGTATGAATATTACGAGGCAAAAAGGCAATGAAAAACGTTTAAACCCTCCCTGTATTTCGTTTCCCGTAAAAACTTGGGTTACCATGAAATATATTAGGGGAAAAAAGGTCTACACGGTCGATCATTAAAGGTAAATTGCTCTGGTTTATTTCCGTTGAAATGTAAAGTGAGGGAATGCGGCCGCGACACGCGCCAGTCGGCGGGCAACACCAGCGAGGTACTGCAGCGTTAAGTCGCGCGGTGAGATCACTTCGATGCGTAGCTTTACCCCATTTACACGTTTTACAATGATCTTGTTAATGATTTTCCGGTACATTTGGTCTGGTGATTGTTTAAAGTTACGTGTTTCAGTTTCCTCGTGTGTTTTTTTGGTTTTGCGGTTAATTCTGCTATTCAAATGAGAAATGAGCGTGGTTTCCGCTCAAAAGTGTTTCGTAACAAAAATATGGTTGTTTTAATATCACACACAGGATGTACAATTGTACATATTGTACATACACAGAGATATGTACTGGTATTGTAAACAAAAACTTTCTCAATTATAATCGTGGGTTACTAGAGATTGCAGTGTAGTTCAAGAAACTGGGGAACAGTGTAACTATAAGTACGAGTCTGTTACACTTAGAATGTTACGATTATGTTTTTTAAACGGGCAAGTAAAAAAAAAATATTATCACCATTTAATTAACATACGAAATTAAGCTCTTCGCTGTCCATATAGCATTAAGGTTTATGAAGAAATGAAAACACAGGCCACAGTTTTACGCCTAAAAGCAATGCCTTCTGGGCCTAAAAAGATGATGACAGGTTGTGTAAGAAACCGGTATTTATATTTTATAATTACAGTAATTTGAATACATTCTTGAGTCCAGCCCGGTCGTTTGAAAGGCAACAGTGGGGCCGAAGTCAAGACTGAGAGGCCCCTTACATAAAATAAATACATTATTTTGTGAATGGGTAATGGAACTATTGTACAATATTGAGTAGAGAAATGTATGTGTCTATATTATTATCTATGTTTGCATTTATTCGATATACGCACACATATTTACTGGATCTATACACCTACATATAAAAATATAAATTATGTGTCTCTACAGAAGTGGTCTACATCTTCTACATTTGTAGAGTAATTTATATAAGAACCACGAAGACAGCTATCTATCCTTTGTAAAATAACAATAGATAAACAGCTTTTTTAAAACTAGATAACAATAGCAACACTTCAACAAAAAATAAAACAGTAAAACACAACAATACACTGAAATTTTCAGAAAACTGAAGAAATTCGCAACATTATACAAAATTCCGATAACCAAAATTTTTAACTCGTATTCCTGTGACACAAATAACAATAACATTTCAAAATAAGCAAAACTTTCGTCCCCTTATCGCCAGATATAGCCGCTTTCCATACAACGGAGCCTCGCCATAGAACTGTGCCCACATAGTACAGTAGTTTGTTTACATGAATCGAGCTAACGGCACGATGCGATCGACCGAGTGATGCCCATACAAAAACCCTCAGCGACAACCATTAGCTCGTTGATCCATACATAAACGGCGGCGGTCGGCGTCAATCGCGCCAAGTGTATCATTCAAGGAGGCAGAAAGCGAACAATAGGTAGTAATCAATAAGAGACCGGTCCATTGTAGGCCTAATGTGTGGGAATTAGCTATTTGCTCCTTGACGAAGACAAATTATATCCCTGTTTCGATTAATTATAGAGCTTAGCTGCGTTGTCGATATTAACATGAGAGTAGCGTGGCCGGCGATGCATATCCTTCACTGCCTTCACTTAGCAGATAATTGTTTGACCATTTAGTTATCTACGTAGCTTTACTTAGCCTACATAGCATTATTATTGTCAATCAGTACGTGTATTGAAATTTCGGAGATTACTATTTTATTTTCTTAGGGTTTTACCTGGCTGTGATAGAAGCAGGGTTATATATTTCGAGTTTATGTATTTTTGTATGTATGTATATGTACGTGGATGTGTGTATGTATGAATGTAAAGTTTG
Source organism: Lycia hirtaria (assembly GCA_947563715.1). NCBI lineage: Eukaryota > Metazoa > Arthropoda > Insecta > Lepidoptera > Geometridae > Lycia > Lycia hirtaria. The sequence goes on from OX387379.1 coordinate 4,523,940, forward strand.
TTTCTATATTACCTTCTGCAACCTAAACTGCTTGGCTGATTTTGATGTTAGAGGCTCTATAACCAACGTCAACGACCTATGTTTTGGAGCGCAGAATTTTTTAATCTGGACTTTTATGAAGGTAAAATACTAGCTGTAGGTAAATCACAGAGCGGACAATTAAATATTATTAATTTAAGAAATCTATCGTGACTAATGAAAAGCCATTTTGGTACTTCTCATGTTGCCGAATAAGATAGAATAACCTAGACAAAGTTCGCTACTTGATTTGCTCAATTTGACAGAAATAATGCTGAGATATTACGTTTGGTGGACAAACTTAAGGCCATCAGAGAGATGAAATCCTACAATCTCAAGGATCCACGAAGAAAAGTTAGAAGAATATCGGTTAATCTAACGGAAAAAGACCAGAAAGGCGTCGTCGAAACTGGTATTGAGAGATGAAGTAAAAAAAACTGGTCAAGTTCCAGTCCATATCATGGCAGGAGGCTGCGTAAGATGAAGGCTGATGACATTCTAGTAAGGAAGTATGTAGATGAGAACATCGCAAAGGTCGACGTAGGTTGGTATTCTATTTTATACGGTACAGAGATACGGTAATGATGATGAGAGATCTAAGAATAATTATAACCTTTGGTGGAGATTCAAACTTCAAACACATAATTTGATAAGATCTATGATTGACTTCTAATTCGCTTGATATTAATCAACGGTGTGGGCGAGGGTAGAGCTCGTTGACCTAGAAAATATATTTTCACTCTACTTTTGATATAACTAGTTATTTTTAATTTTATTGTAGATATCTGTTATAGATTCGACCATTACGAAGAAATATTTATTATCAAATATGAGCTGATTTTTTTTTTTTTTTTATCAGCCCTGTTTGTACAAACTGTCCCACTGATGGCAACGGGCCATCTTCTCATTGTGAGAAGGGTTAGGCCATAGTCTGCCACGCTGGCCAAGTGCGGGTTGGCAGACTTCACACATCTTCAAGATCATTGAGAACTCTCAGACATGTAGGTTTCCTCACGATGTTTTCCTTCACCGTTTGAAGTTGGCGGCAATCAACAATACGCACATAACTTCGAAAAGACAGAGGTGCGTGCCGTGGGATTCGAACCCAGGACCTGCGGATCGCAAGTCAGACGGTCTCACCACTAGGCTGCCGGTAACTTATAAATATTATGTATTAAGATTTTTTCAGTTAACCTATTCAAGCTCGCACTTGAAGGGTTTTATTGTTGTGAAACTCTGTTGTTTCACTTGTCTGTTTATTGTTTGAGAACAAACTTTTGTATCGTTAAAATGTTAATATAGGTAAATCAAAATTCGAGGAACACCTACTTAATCTCGTAAGGTTAAAATAGCAGAAGTTATGGCCGATTTTCTGGTGAGCTGCTTTATTTAAATTAAATATTCTGTATAATTTTCGGACTACCAATTATTTAAAGTATGATCAGTAAATTCATTGAAGTATGATAAGGTATAATTATAATCTCTAATCTATTTATTTTCTTAAATATTGTTTTTTCCAATATGTTTAGTTTTTTTTTTAGAAATCTACATTTAGATTGCTGCTGGCAGTGTAGTAGAATGTAAGTTGCTGGTGGGGTTTATAGAGCGTGGAAGCTCCTATTACGTTGTGTCTAGGATGACAGTGTTCTGTATCCAACCATCAACCGAGAGCTTGAGATGTTACATGGCACCTTCACTATATGATTGTTCACCGATACGACTAGGTATCGGGACAATGATCGTCAAGTCAACAAATCAACAGATAACAGTCGAAACATTTAAATTTAAGCTATAGTAGGTAATAATACATGCATACGTATTTATAAGGACCTGAAAATCAAGTCGCGTGAAAACTTCGAATTAGATTACATTAAACCGCTTCACAGACTTCATAACACCAAACCTATTAACGCTCCAATAGCCTGTTCATGAGAATTCTCCCAATAAATAGTCAACAAAACGGAGCTTGAAATCCGAAATAAAATATAAGTGTGTCGTACAAAAATCCTGACCGCAGCGTTTTCCGGCAACTTATTTGTGAAATTACACCGACTACCATTTTACCGCACCGACTAACAGTTTCTTTTCTCCGTCTTCATCTTATAATGCATTACCTATAGATACTTTTAGAGGCTGAATTGTAACAGTTATCGACGGGGGACTCATAAAAAGAGATTGCTTCCAGTCCGGCGACGTTTTATTGACTTATTAACATCGATATCAGATCGTAACACTTGATTCTTTGATCTCCGTCAAATATTTACTCAATATTTTATACGTTGACCCTTCGAACTCTATTCTGTCAAGATTTGAAAACAGAAAATGGTATTATGAGCTCGGCATGATGGTTTCTTTGGTGAATGACCTGTTATATATTTTTAGAAAAATTGTTGCTCGGATTTTTGCTGGACAGGAATACATAAACAGGAGTTTTAGTGAGAACGTAGAAAACATTTTTAGCGGTCTGTTTTAGGTTTTTGCTCTGGGTGATAGAACTTACACAAATAATTAGGTTAAATTTAAGCAACGACAACACAGTGCGAGCCAACTGACCGAAACAAACTACGTATCCTGATATCCAAATAATCCAAATAATTTAGCGGATATATTATTAAGCAATTAATTCCATATTAACATCTTCTAGCTACTATCTTCATTTTAAAAATAAAGAAGCGTACTGTCAATGCACTGAAATTTATATATTTGGTAAATCAGTCGTCCATTAGGCCCAGCAAACTTTAAATTTTAGATTTGACATTCTTAAGGAGTATAAACCATTAATCTAGTCATTAATGAAGACTTCTAACTTAAAATCAATTAAAGTCCATATGCATTTTTTGTGCTACGATCTACGAAGGATAATACTATTTGTAGGCTACGATTTCAAAAATTATAAATAACTTATTGAACATAATATAATACATGCTCAGAAGGAAATTTACAGTGTATTGTAATCGGAGTTTTTTTAATACTAGATAGGTTTATGTTTGACCAACTTGGCAGATGATAAGCACCTGTGTGTCCTAGAACTAGATTAGAGCATGTAAATCTTAGAAGATATATATTTATTCTAGTCTGTTTCTATATCAAACAATGTATGTCGTGGTTTGCTATGTAATTATAGTTTATTTCTAATGTTAATGATGCAATGGGCCTATGGGTCTTATGGAAGCTCAAGATCACGCAACGAGCTATGGAGAGGGCTATGTTCGGAGTCTCTCTACGAGATCGAATCAGGTATGAAGAGATACGTAGACATACAAAAGTCACCGATATAGCACAATGGATTAGCAAGTTGAAGTGGCAGTGCGCGAGCATAAAAACAAAATAGGGCAGGTTCCATGTTCAACTAACAAATCTAAAAGTTTACCAATGGCAAGGTTCCAACAACGAAGCACCGTGTCATGTCACAAAAAAACATAAAAAGGGTTTGACTCCGCTTCCATGGGCACTAAATGAAGAAACAAAGAAAATAAGTACCTGTATGGAACTTATTTTCTCTTATTATTATAGTAGTGTACTAATTGTCGTAATGTGATGGTATGTTTGTTAGTTTCTTTATTTTCTGTGTCTCAGCGAAACAATTTAACGATGGATTATTGTTAATATAAATAGAGTATTATCTTATCAGTCTATTATTTAGAGGTCATTGCTTTAAATTTATAATATTCCTATCCATCCATATATAAGCCTGGTAGAAATCGCTCTAAGCGATAAGTCCACTAATTAGTAATAAATACTTATTACAATTTCTGTTTTTTTTTTTCAGTTTTCTGTTTGCTTTCTTATAATGAGTTTTCTATCGTTTGCCACATTTACTTTGACACATTATCAGATCCTAGAAAATAACGCATGAAACAATTACAATAAAATAAAACCGGCCAAGTGCGAGTCGGACTCGAACTCGGACACGAAGGGTTCCGTACCATTATCTGTAAAAACGGCAAAAAATCTTCTCTGTTGTATGGGAGCCCCCCTTAACTATTAATTTTATTTTAATTTAATTATTTATTTTTGAAGTGAATAATATAATTCAATATTCTGTGAATATTTCAAGCGTCTACCTGTTGCCGTTATCAATATCGAGTAAAAACGAGCAAAAAATCACGTTTGTTGTATGGGAGCCCCCTTAAATAAATATTTTATTCAGGTTTTAGTATTTGTTGTTATAGCGGCAACAGAAATACATAATCTATCAAAATTTCAACTCTCTAACTATCACAGTTCATGACACAGTTCATGAGATGGTCAACCTGGTGACAGACGGACGGACGGACGGACGGACAGACAGCGAAGTCTCAGTAATAGGGTCCTGTTTTACCTTTTAGGTACGGAACCCTAAAAACCATCAATAATGGCTGTTCAGACATACCACGAATCGATTCAGTGCGCAGTCTAAAATAATAGTAATATATTAACACAAATTTAATAATATTAGAGAGCTATGGCAACACCTACTTATTATACTATGGAAATTAACGTGGTTTTCACACATTTTTTAATAAAAACTACGTGCAAGGCACGTCACCGACCGAGAGTGACGTGTGTGCTGCTCCTTTGAAAAAGACCGCCGAATGCGGTTGAAACTATAGTCGGATATTTCGGCTCAAAACAGACGTGAGTGACCCGTAGTTTTTATTTAAAAACCTACTTATTAAGTTATCTTGAATGCGAATCAACTTTTATACGTATAGCAGAAAATTACATTTATATTAATTATCATGAGAATGCGTAGACATTCTTGGCTACGCTGTGGTTTGAATTACTACGGCGTAGCATTCTATTTGGAGTAAACCATCAATCTACTTGTGAATGTCGTAACGCAGTATTAAATTTAAAATTGTTTTTTTTTTTGTTTTGGTCTTAGAAACAACTTGCTGGATTTGAAAACAGAATATTTGATATTTTATATAAATTAAATCTCAGCGGCAAAGGAATTATGTACCTTGATCACCGAGGTACTTCTGCAGCGCAAACGGCTTCTTTCCTTGCTATTGTAGTTACTACAGTAGTTAAAATGTACATGTGTCTTACAGTAGTTGAAATGTTGAGATGTACATAGTTTCGTGTAAAACGGGGCTGACATAATCGCATAGCGACTTAAGCCCCAAAATAAAATCAGATAAAAAAAAACTCGGATCAAGCCAAGTTTTTTAATGTGGACCAATGGAATCGAATCTAACAACCTTTTTAGTTTTTGTTTTGTTTTGAAAGGACCTTTCAAAACAAAACAAAAACTAATTGAGTTAATAAAAAAAAGAAATAGTGGAGGACATTTCACACAACGCCATCTAGCGCAAACTAAGCAAAGCTTGTACTATGGAAACTAGATGGTTGATAAAATACATAAACTTTTTTTCGTAAATACATACTTATGATACATAGAAACACCCAGACACAGAACAAACATCCATGCTCATCACACAAATGTTTGCCCTGGGTGGGGATCGAACCCACGACCTACAGCTCAGGAAGCAGTCGTACTACCACTGAGCCATAAGGCCAGAAATATATATATAAGATTAGACAAATCTTAGTCATTGTGTTGAAATTATTGTGACTTAAAAAACTGGTATATGGATAAATGCATTTAAGGCACCGCATATTAGCATTGCAGAAGTAACTGAAGAGGTAAGGTGTCGAAGGATGTGCTGCACTTTTATTAACATCACATAAGGTGACCTGAAACTTAGGTCTTCATTTCTTGTATTTTACACCATCTAGATGGCCAGAGACAAGAATCGTATTAACACTCTCACCTCGCCATCTCTCTTATTTCGCATCTTGTCGAAAAAAAAAGTGAATGGCGATCCATTAATATTTTCACCTGCCTCAATATTTATATGCAATGATACGAAATCGGTAGATTTTTTTTCATTCTGGTGTTCTAAAAAAAACATTTTGCGTCGGAGCGTCTTTACTTTTTAGGCTGGAGCATCAGCCCATAGACTAATTTTCTAAGTTACAATAATTTCATCACAATAAGATTTTTTTCAAATGTATATTGAATATATTTTTCACTAGGTATGTACATACACAATATGTAATTATTTTTTTATGTTTAAAAAGGATTCTCGTTGATACTTTCGGCTCCACCGATGCCTACTAAAGGACCGGGATAGGCACTACATTTAATCAAACAAAGAAAATAACCGAAGACCGACACCTTGGGGGAGACCTTTGCCCAGCAATGGGACAGTACAGAAAAAAAGACGTGTGGCACTCAGAGACTGCCGCGGTAAAGCTATTGCATAATAGCTTTACGCGCGGTGTGTTAGGTTATTTTCGTTACGGAATTTCTGGATTCGGTCTCCACGCTCAAGGCCCGCGATAGAAGCTATGCAATAGCTTAAAAATATAGAAATACTGTCTTAAAAATTTTCAAACTTATTAATAATTAAATTGTATCATTTGTCTTAAAATCTATCTTATATTTTGTTTATACTAGATATACATTTCTAACTTATTGCTTCAATTTCCGAATTTTCCGCCATCAGAAATGTTTAGTGTAGCGTCTAAAAGCTCTTTGAAACAAGTTAAGCCATTCGTTGGAAAGTTTGAGTAGGTACGCCAATTCACCAACCACCAGATAGGTAAGGAGTTTTGTTGAGATCCAATAAAATAGTCTTAAGATTTAATCTTAGTCTTTTTATTTCACTATGACATTTATATTGTGACTATTTTAATTCTTAGTTTTATCTCTGACTTGTATGACATTTGCATTAATAGTCCAAATATAATAATTATTTGACTGGCTTTGTGGCTCAGTTGGTAGTGTGTTTACGTCTACCTGCTGAACTGAAAGGTCGTGGGTTCAATCCCCACCCAGGGCAAACATTTGTGTGATGAGCATGGATGTTTGTTCTGTGTCTGGGTGTTTCTATGTATCTTAAGTATATATTTACAAAAAAAAAAGTATATATGTATTCTAACAGCCATCTAGTTCCATAGTACAAGCTTTGCTTAGTTTGGACTAGATGGTGTTGTGTGAAATGTCCACAAATATTTATTTATTATTTATTTATTTAATTGTAATATATACAAGACGAGCATAGTGCTATCCCTCTGACATTTGTGCGTCTGGCCGGCACAACATGACTAACTGTATCAATATTGTACCATCTTTTGTGCACTCCGTGTATAAAAACGACTCTCATGTTGTATGCAAATAAATGATCTTTATTTAAAAAAAAAAATGTTTTGAAATTCAGTCAAAGAATAATTGTGTTATTTGATGGTTATTTTACAATTTTGGAAGTTATAACATAAAATGAATAAAACTAAGTAATGAAATGTGACGTTGCTTCGAAAATTTAATTTGTTGTCTAATTAAATGACGTATCCGATCATGACTCATTATGATAAAAGTCAACGTACAGCACTGGATGCAGAGCAGAGCATTTGAATTGTAGAATAAATAACTCAGTTATCTGTCTGAAATTTTTGTTATTATGTGGTTTTTATTAAAGAGTTATCTATATACGAGTATGTATGAAAGAGTCAGTGGTAATCAAACAATTAGCACATGAAAACAATACGTAACCAAATCGCTTTGTAATTTAGCAACATATGTTTGAGTGTCGTTGGCTATGTTGACCACAAGTACTAGACATCCGATGAAATATATAAATAGAAGCTTATAAGTTCACATTCTTGATGCGTACTTCACAGGAATGGAATTCTTTGCCGCCATCTCTGTTTCCTGAAGTCGGACTTCAGAAAGGAGGAGGTTTTCAATTCGACTGTATTTTTTATTTGTTTCCTCAGACCTTTGGACTGAGTGAACCGATTTTGATGTTTCTTTTTTTTTGAAAGCTGATGCTTCCCGTGTAGTCCCATTTCAATTTGGTCCAGTTCTGACAATGGTATTCATGAGAAGTCGGTTGCTTCAGTTTTTTAAACTATAATTATTAAGGCTAGAGTGAATAGATATCTTCTAGATCGACGAGATCCATACCGTCGCCTTACATCCGACGAGTTGGTGGCCAATCGTAGGTCTATCTTGCGTAAAAAAATATTTGTAGTTTTACATGTTTCCTACAGTGTAGGTATAGACTGAAATGTTGCCAAGTATTTTGTTCATTTGCATCTACAACAACGAGTACAGTTCCAAATCTGAAATCCACGCCACGTGGCAACGGAATGAGAAGCGGAAGGGGAAGGGAGGAGAGGGGAAATGGACCGTATTTAGTACTTTGACTAACTTTTACCTGATATTATGAATATCCGGATAAAGTGATTAATTTATTACATTATCTCGACAATTTAATAAGAATAACTATTAGTCACTATGACTGTAACATACATATAAAGATGCTTGCCTATTGTTCTTAGAGCCATAGAGTTATATTTACTATTACAGTTAAGAAGTTATAGGCGTTTAAAGGTAGGATAGTCAGAGCACATAACCTAATAGAAACCTAAAAAGTCACAATAAAACTAGTATATTCAATCGAATTGCACTTGATAAGCAATAATTCTAACAATTCTACCCATAATTGGGTCAGGAATTGCTCATTCAGCGTGCTACGAAATTAAGCATCATAAAGATTTCTTTTCAGATTTCAGTCGAGTCCTTAACAATTTTAAGACTGGGCTATTAAGTGTTAGTTGTGTGGGTACCATCGTAAAATTATTTATTTATACGACCCAATTTCATCGGAATGCTGGTCGACAAAGTATTTTGGGCTCTTATCGAGAAATCAGGGGTCAACGCTTCGGCGCACTCGATGGCTGAACGGATTCATGCAAAAACTCTTTGATGTGAAGAAATTTGATGCTGTAATAAAGGATGCCAATAAAAATACGCACATATGGAACAATTATTTAAATTGCGTTAAAAAGGTTTTAAAAGGGTTGATTTTTTAATTTTAAATACAAAGTAAATAAATATATTTTAATTAAATATATGTATATATTATATAAACATATTATAGATATTCCAAATAACCCAATAAAACACTGTAATTTCACTTTCATCGCGTGGCTTGTTTAATTGTGTAATACACTTTCTGAAATAGCCGATTGATGTAAACTGGGTGTTTTTAAATCCCGAGTAAGTCTCTTTTTTTCACAGGTTACACATCAGATGAGTTGGTAGTAAAGCGCAAGCTTATTTAAAAGGGTAATTCAGTCTTTAAAAATCCTGGAATTAAAATTTTGTTGAAACTGAACTACACACATGTGACAGCGTAAAGGCCTGTTCAGATCTAAGCAAATTGTATTTTCTAACATAGGTAACTGATATCACCTACTTAGATGGTGCCCACAGAAATGTTACCCCAAACAAAGAACTTCATTTAAACATCAGATCGAAACTCGCTACGTATTTCTATCTTTTCAGAGCAATAGCAAATAAGACTTAAGTTTGAATACGCTTTAAGGCACACCGTTCTTTTATGCGGTTATCGTTGCTTATTCCGCATAAAGGAATGATGCCCTTAATACTATAATTGAAATGTTTGGTTCGTGTTGCATAACGCAGTTCACGTAACAAGCCCTAATAATAATGAGCCAATTTCTGATCACGGCTAGAACGGCTGAACTTTCATGCCTGTGGTGTTTCTGCTTTAACGTTAAACATATTTTGTTATCTATTATGAAACATTGGTAAACTTTATACTTTTTCAGTGTTATTAACCGATCGAGCAAATAGAGCAAATGTGACATGACGTCTGAAACAGACAAGTGAATTAATTTGATATGTGTTCTATGTATCTCTAAAAACGTTCAAACTTAGCGCGCCATTTAGCGAGAAAATATTGAACTATTTATTTATTATTATTTATTTATTTACACAAAAATCTTTCAGAAACTTACAGTCTAAACCAAATCATTTTTGGTGAATTTGAATACTATGTACGCGTATCTTTTTTATTACCCGACTGCGTAAGAAGGAGGGTTATTTTTTCGAGTGTATGTATGTATGTATATTTCTTTGACACGCCCTAGAGCCTTAACGGCTTGACCGATTTTGATGTGAGCGGTGTCAGTAGATTCGTCTTAGTTGTGAAAGTGACACTGGGTACATCAAAATTAAAAAAAAACATAAGTTAGGCTGCAAAAACCTCTTTTCTGCAGTCGGATATTTTGTTTTTCTTTTAACATTGATACTTGTTCAATAATAGGCTTGGGTTTTATTGCTATCTTGCCTGATGTTATTCCGTGCTGGCTGTGCTGAGAGAGCATCCACGCGGGAATCTTCTTGCGTGATGGGCATATTAGAGCACATTGGACTTAATGCGTCGAATGTAATTGAAACTTTAGTCAGCGTTTCTAATTCAAAATAGGCGCGAGTAACCAGAAATATTATTTTTCTTTTTAACAGACTTCCAAAAAGAAGGAGGTTATCAATTCCATCCATATGTTTTTTTTTGTATGCTTGTTCACCGATTACTCCGTGATTCGTGAACCAATTTTGTGTTTCTTGAATTGACATATAGAGAATGCTCCCAAATTAGTCCCATAATTATTTTATAGACATTGCTTTATTACTTTTTGAATAATATCTAAAAATGAAAATTTTCATTGTATTCCTGAGTGAAATGCGTCAGATTATAGGATCGCAGAGTTCCACCGACACGTTTTTCTTTGCAAAAGTGTCAAATGTTAAGGATTATCGTATAAACATCTGCACATTTTCTAATCCTTGAAGACGAAGGCTTTGACATTCAATGACAAATCTCATTCTTGACAAAAAATAAACGAGCGGGTGAAGAGAGGTTTTTTAAAAAGTATACAACCGTGAAGGATTTTGTAGAAAAACCGTCTTACTCCTCACCCAATGTGTTTAAGGTAAAAGTAAATTAATAAATATTAGTGGACATCTCACACAACACTATCTAGCCCATACTAAGCAAAGCTTGTACTATGGAAACTAGAAGGTTGCTAGAATACATATACTTATACTTTTTTTTTTGTAAATACATACTTATGATACATAGAAACACCCAGACACAGAACAAACATCCATGCTCATCACACAAATGTTTGCCCTGGGTGGGGATCGAACCCACGACCTTACAGCTCAGGAGGCAGTCGTACTACCACTGAGCCAGGAAGCCTGTCAAAAAAAAAAATTACTTCGACGATTATGCGTTTGCATGATGATATAAACGTTATGTATCCTAATCCTTTCTAATATTACAAGTGAGGAAGTAGCGTACTTTGAAGTCGGATGTTTCAGTTTTTTAAACTATAATTATGAAATATGTGGAAACCACTTTAGCTCTATAATATAACTAATACCATCAATTTCAAGATTTTGATCTTTGTTTCTAAAAATACTGCATGAAAGTTAGAATAGCTAAACATAATTATAAATACTCACATGAAAGTTAGAATAGCTAAACATAATTATAAATACTCACATGAAAGTTAATAGCTAAATCTAAATATATACAAATGAAACCCGTTTTCCGTTGTCACGACATAACATGAAAACGGCTTGACCGATTTGGCTTATTTTTTTTTTGTAGTTTTCTAATATTCGGTACAAGGTTCTTACGGAAACAAATATTAAGAAAATCTCTCAGAAAGATTGAAAAATATACATTTAATTTTGCATATTTTAAAAAACGCGCGTAACGAATGTCAACGTCATTCAATTTAAAACAAAAAATCTGAAACCATCAACATTATTTATTTACGCACCAGAACATAAAACTAAAAATATAGTTTATCAAAAAGCATTAGAATAGAGAGAAGCAGGTGAAGGGTATAGAGGCTATTAGTTGCTTTCTAGAGCGCGCGTGGTGTTGAGCTCATTTTTTACTTCAAAATGTAAAGTTGTTCAATAGCGATTTGTAAAAATATGAGTGAAATTGAACCCTATGGAATAAACACTATTATGAAAATATATATGTTGTTTTTTTATTTAATAAAAATTAGTAAAGTCCTCAGGTATGGCGAGACCAGGGAAATAAGGATTCATTTTTATATGGAGGATATTATAGATTCCAGTTCAAATTGAATAGGTACTCATACATAAGATAGGTCAGCTATACAAAATAAAGTAGTACATCAAAGCTAGGTTAAGGCGGTACGAAGTTCGCCGGGTCAACTATCTGAAATAATTTGACATGATAGACGTTTACGTAAACTTTACAGGAAAAATAAAACGATGTCTCTAGGTAGCAGCACTCTTGACAATTATATGTACTTGATTGACGAAATTTTGTTCAGAACTCTCCGACTCTCTCTTGGTCGGTTTTGTGACTATTGACGATGATTTGACATTCGACTTCTAGGCGAAACGAAGTTCGCCGGGTCCGCTAGTATAATTATAAATACTCACATGAAAGTTAGAATAGCTAAACATAATTATAAATACTCACATGAAAGTTAGAATAGCTAAACATAATTTATTACAAATTATAATTATCCGATAAAATAACCATTTCGAAATAGTATCATCAAAACAATCAGTCATGCATATTCATTCAAGTTTAGCATAGCTAAGTGAAGATTGTTATATTTTCGTCGGAATTTGTCGACGTGATATATGACGCCTCTTCAAGCAAATGAAGTAATGAATATTCATTAAAGAAAAGCCTATAATATGTAACTGAGACTGCTCTCCACTGAACTGCTCCAGGAATAGCTGAGAGAGACACGTTTTTGCTTTAAGGATTTATTAACAGGTAACGTAGCGTCCCAGCGCGAATTGTCCCATTTTTTTTTGTAACAAGTAGGATCTATATTAAAAGAAAAACAAAATACCCGCTTGCAGAAGAACGCTTTTAACCGGATTCTAAAAAGGTTATCAATTCAGTCTGTTTGTTTTTCGGTTTCCGTACCTCAAAAGGAAAAACGTTTAAGGCGTTTTTCAGGAACACGTGGAGGTGTCAAGCTAAAATTCATATCAAATACTCCCCCTTAAGTCCCCCCCTGTCCCCTTAGGTCTACTGTCCCTTGGAGTTGTGAAAATATCAAGTTCTCAGTTTTCATAAAAAAAAGTTACAGCCGAATTTATGTCGCAAAAAACGCATATTTCGACACTCGCAAGGGAATCAAAACCTATATGGGGACTTCCCGATGACCTATAACTTTGAAATTTATCATATAGTACACATAAAGGAAAAATCTGAAAACTGTACATTTTTAATTTAATCACAAAAAATAGGGTCTTTATGCAAGGAAGGAGGGTCCAAATTTTAAAGTACTTCAACCGTATCATATGAAAGAGCTTTATTAGCACAAGCTAAAACAGGTTTTTAAACATTTTTACGATGTATACTCTTCGGTTTATGTAGGAAAATATAAAAAAAATCCCCCTTTTATCTACTAGTTTGTAAGGAACCCTTGGTGGGCGAGTCTGACTCGTACTTGTCCGATTTTTTTTGTATGTTTTGTCAACGATTAAAGGATCATGCAATATTTTTATTTTTGTTTTCATTTTAAAGAATTCCATGTAGAATAGACCACAAATATATAAAAAATTAAAACATTGTAATTTATCGGAAAAAATGCGGTTTTAAAATGTCAGTTTAAATTTTCGCGCGAAAACGGACCTATAGTTCAGATAACGTCACTCCTGTGTCTCACAGGTTGTACTTGTTCTGTTCGTCGCTGGCTTTCATACGTATGGAATTCATATTGAAAGAGTGATTAGAAGAATGCGTGAATTAGCTTTTCTAAAGCTACATACCTGTGTTGATTATTTTGTAGTTCCTTAGGTAGACTATAGCATAATCATTTGTTGTGCGCTTGTCAATTTACAATCACCTTTAATTAAAATTGAATAAAAATAGTGTTTACAAAGCATAGAATTTTATTTTATAAATTTACAAAAAAGTTTTAGAACAAAAAATGTTAAAATTTTATATATATCTTTTAATTTTGGAAATACAGCATCTATCCAGAGTTTCTTTGCAGCATTCATGACACAACGCTGTTATCATATGGCACATTATAAATAACTACTTCTTTTGATTTTTCAAAGTTTGGGTGTGCTATATTCCTTTCGCTAAAAACATTTGAAGTTGTACTTGTGTCCAACATTTTGGTATTATTTTATTGTCTTTCACATAGGAAAGTATGGTAGCTTCTGTTGAAGGGCATTTCACCTGCATTTACTGTGTAATTTTCAGTAAGCCCGTCAGATGTAGCACCAAAAATTGGATACTCGGCATTAAGAAGAAGTCCAGCTTCTTCAATTTTTTTTTCTTTACCTTCAGAAGTTGCATAATCTTCACATTGGCAGGACTGAACCAAAGTTTGCGTTTCATTTATAATAGCTGTAACACAATAACCTTCCTTACGTACTTTATGCTCCGGAGTAACTAGACTTTTACTGTATATAATTCTCCATCTCTTTTAATTTGGACATAGCCTGGATGGATTGCGTTATCGCCGTAAGATTCTCTTATAAAATAACTGAAATATGAAATAACTGCTATGTGTAGAAGCCGCTGAATAAAATACAAAGTTTAACAACTATGATTTATACCTACCGTAGTAAATTAGTCCCTTTCATTTCTACACTTGAAAACTCTGCACTTTCGACAAAAAAAGTTACAACCATGTCAACACTAACTCTTGGTAAATTCCTGGAGTCTGCTTTGATAAACCCAATTTAAATTTTTATTAAAAAAACGCAAATAATATTCCCTTAAAATAATATTCACTTTTACAACCGTAAACTCTAATAAGTTGTCATAACAGGAGTGACGTCACTGAACGCTGATTGGTGTTTTGAAATACGTCTTGCTTCAAGACATTTTTAAATCGTAATTATTGTTAAAAATCAACAGTAAAATAATAACGCTGCAGTGGCCTTTCTTTTATATTTTTTTTAACATTTTAATCATAAAATGTTCATAAATATTCTAATTGTATCTTCCCTATTTGATTCTTTTTGTATGTGTAACACGCCTCTTTTTGGGTTGGGGTTAAAAATTGCATAGAAACTTGCGTATTATAACTTGTATTTCTACTACTTCAGCAAACAACTATTATCGAAATTGAAATAATTAATATTGTTATCTGAAAACAATAGACACAAGGAAAACTCACATACGAGCTCCATCCTGGGCCACACCGTCGCTTAACATCGGGCGAGTTGGTGGTCAATCGTAGATCTATCTTCTATAAAAAAAATATATACTATCGTAGAACAGATAAACAATTTCAAATTGCATGTACCGCATATTACATTGCATGTCTTCTGCAGTGTATTGTGAGAAGGTAGAAACAGTACTCGATTATTATAGTATGCGTAATAAAAAATAAGTTAAAAAAACTAAAACCCGACTGAAAAATCACGCTCTAAATAGTATGAAACAAGAAAATATTATCATCTGAAATTATTATGTACAAACTATTCGTTATGTATCGTTTATTAAAACAAACAAATTATATGTAAAATATATTTTATTGTATTTTATACATATTCAGATAACCGAAAGTTTAAAAAAAAATGTTTGTGGTTTCGTGTTTGAAATATTGTTAAAATTTAAGATACTCAACTGAAACACTTTCATGTCTTCATCGATCACAAAACTATCTCGGAGTTAAATTAGTATTATTATGTTTAAAATTTAAGTATTGAGGTTATTTTATATCTTGTAACATTTACATATATTATATAGTAAAATTAGTGTAAGTATCCAAAAGGTCAGTACTTAAAAGTACATAAAATGAGATTTTATTTACCACAAAACCTAAAAAAAACAATTTTAAAGTTATTATATTAACATTATAGTTGTTATCCACAATACAATTGTTACTATTAGTTGGCATGCTGGGTACGCTGCCAACTGGTATTGGGTTTGAGCATTTGGATTGTCTTTAGAGGAAGTCTGGAGTAATCGATATGCTTTTTGTGTAATAGTTTAGTTAGTTGAGTATGTATATTGTTTTGTTGTAGTTAATAAAGTCACTTGCCCGATAAAAAAAATGTGACATCAAACTAGAAATTACGTAGAAGTATTATAAATTATAAAAATATTATAAATATAGCTTTGAACTGTTGTTCATAAATAAACACGTCCATAAAAGTAAAATTGAGTCTATTTTAAATATTCATCATCATCTCAGCTATAAAAGTTTCACTGATGGACATAGGATTCCTTCATGGATTTTCAAAAAGACCGATTGGAAGCGGCTTGCATCCAGCGTCTCTCATCTCAACCTCTGGCATGAGGTCATATGTCTATCTTGTGATCGGCCTCCCTACGCTGGGCTTGCTGTTGCGTGGTCTCCCCTCAAGAACATTTATAACCCATCGTTTATCAGTTTTATGTGCTACGTGCCTGTCCACTGCCACTTCAATTTACTAATCCGCTGTGCTATATCGGTGACTTTCATAAATTTACTGATTTCTTCATTTCTAATAAAATATATATATAAATAAATAATTTAATCTAACAGAGAGACTCCGATGATACTCTCCATAGCTAATAAATAACTTTCAATCTGTACCAATAAAAGCTTTATAAACTTCCGAGTACTCGTTTATTTCGATTTAAATATAACTAGGCACTTGTACATGGTTCGCCGCGGAATAAGTTTTTTTTTTTCCAGCGATAATGAGGTAACAGGATACACAAACAATTTTCCTATATCGAAACAACAAAAAAACTAAGGAAAAAACATGTACGCCCTTATAATGCCGACATCGCGTGACCAAGAGCGAATCGTAACCGATGCCTAATGGGACGAGAATCATCACATTTACCGGGAAAACGCTTTTTACCTATCATCCTTAGATAAATGGGTGAAATGATAATAATTTCCTTTCGTTAACACGTAATGTATTTATAATAAAATGAAACAATATTTGGTGTTGACTGGATGAATTTCTTCTGAAATACAATCAAAATAATGAAAGAAAGAAAGTAACAAAAAAAAATTTTATTTTTGTACACCATACACTACAATGGGAACAACAACAAGATAAGAGTGAACACAAATACAAACTAAAAATGAATAACATTGAAAAAAAAGACTAATTCTTTAATGACTAATTTCTAAGACTAAAGACTATTGTGCCTAAATATATATATATTTTATCTATAATTTATTGCATCACACTCAGAAAACTGCTTGGTTCCCACATATTATAGTCATGCAAAGTAGCATTTTACTCATAAGTACCAAAAGACAAATGTTAAAAGCACATACATACCATTTTTTCGTACATTTATATAGATGTCAGTCGTACGTTTTGTTCTCGCGTTGTTCTAGCGACAATGTATTACACTACTAGCAAGTGAGATCTGCTAGCTCGTAGAAACACTTTTTAAAAGATATAATATTTTGACCAGATTAGCGAAGATGGGTATGATTTGAAAATCACATTTTATAAACAATCATAATTTCAAAAGAAAATCATAATTTTAGAAATTTAAAAATATGTTTGCATGCGCTATAACCTAGGTAAACCCTTTAACGGATTTTAACACAATGAGGAGTTAGTCATTAGACATAATTATTTTTTTGTAACCGATGGACCATTTGCGGCACTTAGATGATTTGGTTTAGAATAATCAAACAAGTAATCGTTTAAAAAAAAAAAAAAAAAAACCGACTTCAATTGTAATTCTTTTTACTTGGATGACATATTTTTCCAGTTATTTTGTTATAAACACCAAAATAATAAGCCGATTTTGATAAAATTTCTATGGGACTATCTGGCACGAATACCCATTCTACAATTTTTTTTTCATATTTGTCCAGGTGTCTTTGAGTAATCGGGGAACATAAAAAAAAAATCCGATGAATTGAGAACCTCTTCCTTTTTGGAAGTCGGTTAAAAACGGCTTAAGTGGGTCCAGTTTAACCGACATTTTTTTTATCAGCCCTGTTTGTACAAACTGTCCCACTGCTGGGAACGGGCCATCTTCTCATTGTGAGAAGGGTTAGGCCATAGTCTGCCACGCTGGCCAAGTGCGGGTTGGTAGACTTCACACATCTTCAAGATCATTGAGAACTCTTAGACATGTAGGTTTCCTCACGATGTTTTCCTTCACCGTTTGAAGTTGGCGGCAATCAACAATACGCACATAATTTCGAAAAGACAGAGGTGCGTGCCGTGGGATTCGAACCCAGGACCTGCGGATCGCAAGTCAGACGGTCTCACCACTAGGCTGCCGGAAACTTTACCGACTTTATCTTGTTAAAATGACAAAAAAATAATATTTTGTAAGATAAAGCAAATACTTTTTATGAAATTATAATGGTTTTTGGAACCTTATCAATGACATGTTTCACAATTTAATCATCCCAAATATGCTAAGAACGCAATAAATGTTCAAAGCTGCCTTTTAAGCTCTTGTTATAAAACACAAGAATACGACGGCGTAAATAATTAAAAGGCAAACGTGGAACGAATTTAATAATAATGTTAATTTATACCTTGAAGGAGCTTATGTATTCGCTTGAGTGGTATTCGCATGTAGAAGCATCCCCTTGTCATTCGCTTATATAATTTTATGTACTTGTAACAAAATATTAATAAAGAACATTGATTATTTTTAATGAGTTTGCATCAACCATCAAGATGCTCGGTCTTCTGTCCAGATGTTTGTTCTATCAAGCCCTATTTCTCAACCAATCTTGACGAAACTTCATATATGTACATATATACATATTCCTAAATTTTAGGTATATAATTTTTTCGTCGTCGTAAATTAAAAAATAAAATATTAGTTAATATAAGTGGGATATTTCTCCCATAAAGGGGGATTTCTCCCATAAGTTTGCTGCGGTGAAATTTACTGATCAATTTTAATAATATTTCCTAAAAATGTTTGGCACTTAATTCTAAACAAAAAAATTAAATATGAGCAAAATCGGTCAAGCGGTTGTTGAAATAAAAAGTTTCACAACATTTTATTTCGATCTTGGTTAAAAAAAAAAAGAAAATTGCTACGAAGCCATTTGTCGGCCGACTTTTATGATATGTGCCAAATTATTTGATACTCATTTCTGTATAAAAATTTCAAACATGAGGTGTAGACCTCGCCAACACAGACTTTTTGCGAAAGGATTGTTGCAAAAGAGTACTCGCGAGGTCTACTGATCGTAGAACTACTAGGTATACACTAATAACTCAGTATTTTTGTAGTTATAACTTATAACTATATGTATCTACCTAATATATAAAATTACCAAAATTGTGGTATTGCCAAATATTGTTCTTATCTAGTTTTAACCCCCGACAAAAAAAGAGGGATGTTATAAGTTTGACGTGTGTATCTATATATCTGTGTGTCTGTCTGTGGCATCGTAGCTCTCAAATTGATAGATCGATTTATCTAGTTCTAGTTTTTTTTGAAAGAGGATATTGTCGAGAATGCTCTTAGCTATGTTTCATTAAAATCTGTGCTTATTATTCACATATTTATTTATTTTCCTAAGTATTAATTTTTACAATATTTTTATTATTAATATGCTGAACCACTGACTCAAAAATTATGCTCTTCAAAAGTTGCAGGCGGTTCACGAATGAACTTATTTCAGGATATCAATTAGCAAATTATCTGTAACAAACAGAACGTATTCCAATTTGAGGCAAACTATTTTACTCATCCAGAAGTTGGTTCCCATGGCACGGCAATTGTTTTCGCTGGTACCTCGCTGAGTCGAAGTTACCAGCGCGGTAATGGGCTTAAGTGAACGATGTTGCCCCTGTGTATTCACCCAGTTCTGCGATTCCATGTTTGTAGCCGAACACTTGTTTATTTTTAGTCGTATCTAAGGTAGTTTTATTATTTCGGCTCTTGTATTATCGGAAAGCTCAGTATGAAATGTATGAATAAACTAGTACATGACGTAATTCCAATATTTGAAACCAGAAGTACTTAATTAATTTCTCTCTGCGTTTGTTTGTTAGTTTTTACGACATAACGGGTAAGTGTATCATATTAATACTTGATATGTCCTGTAAACATCGGGGGATATAATGATAATGACGCTAACAACGGTAAATTAATAAAATAAGTGGCCAAGACCGTGTCGAGACACACATTATAGTAAGGTTCCGTAGCTAATGTTGAAATCTAAAAAAAAACTATTTGGCGAGTATTGTTTGCTAAAGACAAAATTGCAAAAAAGACAATGGCCTTTGTACTATTATGACTTAAGTGATTTACACATTTATCGCTAAATATACCTAGTAAAGTAATCACAGCGTGTTTAAACAATTTTATTTGAAAGTATTTCATATGATCTACTACTCAGGTTAATCATGAAACTCTAGGTCTAATAGTTTAGAAATGCTGAGGGGGGGAGACACAATTTTTTCACCTTTGCCGAGCTATAGGTATCTCGCATACATAAATGATAAATAAACTTTACCTATTCAACCTAGAGGACCTATTCAACGATACACCACCCGATTTTTCAAACCCATCATCCCAGTTTGAAAAAAAACACATTCTTTCTTTGTATGCATGCAGAGCCACCCCTATTATTATTATTTTTGAAAATTTTACTACGGCATTTCGGCATTTTTATACTAGGCACGTCAAAGATACATTAATATGTAATATAAAAAGGAAAAATTATTAATAAAATACGCACAAACAAAAAATTATAAGGAAGATAGTCTCTGATTAAAATGACTGTGACTTATGGACAGACAACCAGACGAACGTGGCGAAATTATAAAGATTCCTCGTTGACGAAGAAAGTTACTACGAAACCTTAAAAATGGAACGTTATTCATTGCTTCTCCATACTTTCCTTGTATGTTTAGGTAGATCAAATCTTTTAAGCTTTTGAACCACTTCATCTAATTTTAATTTAATCTTCATCTAATATTAACGACTTAAGTAATCTGATACTGATCTGATCTAACTTAACTGAATCTGAACCTGCAGTCATATGACGAGGGAATTTCTCAACAGTTTCTAGGATAGATGTGAAATTTTACATGTGGATTAACGGCCTTACCGAAAAACGTTATTCTTTGTCTTCTTTCTGCAAATGTCATTACGTGTCTGCGAGAAGTTGACAAAATATGTTAAGCATTGCTTAAAGTTAAGTAACGTTTTTCGGTAAGGCCGAAAATATTTATAGACAAACATGATCTTTACTATGAACGGATGTTGCAGCCAAACTGTCTACGAGGGAAATATTCAAAGGCTTGTTGCATGGATACGAAATTATGAACATATTTATCTCCAATATCAATAGCTAAACACGATCATTCTCATGGAACTTTTATACAAGGCGTATATAAAAGCTTTTCCAGATTAAAGGAAATTCTTCATTCTAACAATCTACTTAGCCGGAAATTGAACCCGACGTCATCTATTTTATAACGAATGTGCTCTGACTGAGCCAATCAACTAGACACAATCTAAACTAAATGATAGGACTGTCAATAAAACAATTCAAGTCCTTATTTAGAAGTCGCAGTAAGAAAGAGACTCATTTATTTATGAAAGTATTCCGCGAACAGAGTGGCGTGTTTCGGGCGAGGTCGCTTAAACTAAAATTGACGTGCTAGGGAGAAACAAGCGAAAACTTTACCAAACTAAACACACGATAAAACTTTACTCTGAATAAAACAGCCAGTTGCCATCGACACCAGGGTTCTTCTTCTATTTCGAAAATAAACCTATACTTACCGTTCGTGTGCTTATTGGAACGAAGTTCCTTAACGCGCGTTGCGAAAGGGGGCTAGACGGAAAAAATTAAGACCAAAAGTTGTAACGACACTTTTTGCTATAGTTGTAAGCCGTGCGGCGTGCGCGTGTTTCTCTGTCTGTCTCTCTCTCTCTCTCATAGAAAGCAAGCCAGTTATTTTCGTTTCGTCTTTCTATTTCGCATTGAACAGTGTGGTGTCGCGACGATTATTTTTGTTGAGTGTATACAGGTCTTTTGTACATAATAAATAAAAAAATTACAATTCCTTCACTAATTAATCGAAAGGAACTTCGTTCCATCCGGGTGTCCCTTGACGCCTCTCAAGTTTTTTATGTTATCAATGGTGGTGAAGCAGCTATGCTAAGCTGTAACAGTTTCTCGGATATTTCTATAATTTTAATAACTGACCTTTTGAATACAACAGAATCCGTATCCACAGGTGACGACAGGACACAGCTCTAAGTGACGGGTAAACAAAAAAAGTGACGGGTGGACTAATATTCTAGGTAGACGACGACGTGGAGTGACATGCGCGGTTGTGGGTCGAGTAAGCTGAGAAGGTTGCCCCGAGACGAGTTGTGTCGCAGTGCTGAAATCTCTGGTATGTGTTTTTCAGGAGAATCCAAAGTTTTCCGTGAACGGAGGACTTTAGCCAGCAGCAGTTAGCCAGTAATAAAGTATATACTATTAAATCTGGCTGCCACATCCCCAATGCAGTCGGGTATCTTTAGAAATTTCTTTCTCGTCAAAAAAAGGTGACAGGTCTTTTAGTTTTGTTAAGAAAATATCAATATCTACCGCTTATTATTTTAAATAATTATAGTTGAAAAAAAAAGAACTTTTAATAATGCCCATAAACCACCTTTTAATAATTATATTAGGCATACACTTTTATATTATATTATTTTCTCCTCAAATAATTTGAGAAAATAATGCTCATTATAGGTATAAAATTATATAAAAACAAGATTCCGTCAAATTCCCCATTTACTTTAAAACGGGGACAGAAATAAAAACCACTGATATTTCTAGATCCCCGCAATTAGGTTACTTCATACCAAGTAAGAGTTTTTTTAAATCCTCCAGTGAAGTTGCCATTATAGAGGCATCAAAATTAAGCGCTGGAAACAAAAAAAAAATGAAAAGTAAATTTGTATACCATATGAGTTTATATAACGACCATCGTCCGTCTCGCTCGCGCATACCAATATTTTTGAAGATAAATGACTTGTGAAATATGTATGAACTTATAAAAAAATCTTTAGGAAACTAGGAAATGACATCATACATTTTCGAAAAAAAAAATGCAATTTGACCCAATTTAATTTTTTATACATAAAAATCATTTTTAGTAATTATTAACGCAAGTTGTTGAATTTTTTTATCAGTTATTTTATATCTTAAAAATTTTTGGTATGTGCGAGTGAGACCGACCATGATCGAACTGCAAACCCTTAACTTTTAAGTTTAATTTTCAACGTTTACAAAAATAAAATGTTTTCATCGCCAAACATACCTACCGTGTAGTATAACATAGATTAGGTGTCTTCAACTCGGAAAGAACTTAAGCGCGGCACAAACATGTTAATTACTTGAACAGATAAAACTTTGTTGAAAGTTACACCTAATTTTCACCTCTGGCAACTGGTAAACAGTGTTCGTACAATGCGGAACAAAATTAAAACTTACCCCACCAGAGCTAGCACCTCTATGGGTAAACCAGTGTTTGTGGGCATGCGATGCAGAATAAGTTTTTTTTGACAGTTTATAATATGAGTTTGTTGTACGCTAATTGGACCTCTCTTTTACTTAATAATACATTTGGTGTTGCTTAATATAATGTGCTTGCATGCTTAAAATAATCATAATGTAAATGCGCATGCAGCATTCTGTAACATAAGAACATACAAACTATTACTTATATTTTCCCTTAGGAGGTAACAGAACATTATAGACCATAAGGCTTAGGCCGCACTACGGTTTTTTCCGCGAGCGGTTAACCGCTATGACCGCGAAACCGCTCGAGACGGTACTAAATCAGTCGCGGGGAAAAACCGCAAGTGCGGCCGCTTGTATTCGTTTTCCTGTTTCATAAACTCACGCGGTTAAAAACCGCTGCGGCTTAACCGTAGTGTGGCCTAGGCCTAAAGCCGTTTGATATTTAACAGTTATTAGATGGTAACCCGAGCCGGTAGTACTCAAGTGGAGACCACGAACCGGCAAGCGCAGAGCAGGAAGACCAGCCACAAGATGGACCGACGACATCATACAAGTGGCAGAAAGATGCTGGATACAAGCCACTTTCATCAGGTCTCTTTGGAAATCCATGAGAGAGGCCTATGTCTAGCAGAGGATTTCTTGTGGCTTAGATGGCAAGATGTACAAAATGTTAGCTTTCAGTGACAGTTCCATCGTCTACATAAACGCCGAATTCCGCGAAATCCCATAACTGAGTTTTACAGTATAAATATAAATAAATAAATATTAATAATATTATCAGATTCCTATTATAGTGAAGTTCATTTGGGTTACAACAACACCGACAAAAGTCAATTTAATTTTATGCATGTATAAATAACGCGTTAAAATGCAAAAATACCGTTTGTAATTTGACCAAAACGAAATTAATAATTTGGTACACAAATTCACTTTAGAGCAGATCTGTGCATATGAGCTGCCCTACTGCTATATACTGGTATTTTCAACCGATTTCCAAAAAGATGGAGGTTCTCAATTGGTCTGTATGATTTTTTAACCTTGTTCAGCGATTTCTCCGCCAATTATAAATTGTTTTTGATGATTCTTTTTTTGTCAATTTGTTGTCAGTCTGTCCGTCTGTTAAGACTTGGAATGGGAAATAACCACAGTTATGAAGATGAGATTTTACAGACAGAAGATTATAGGAAGGCATATTGATTGAAATATAACCGCAAATACCGCAATGCTCACTTAGCTGCTAAAACTAACGCTGTCATAATATTAATAGGATGCGGGTTGAAATCCGTGCCTCCGAGAGCGTCTCCGTTGAGATCTCACCAATCAATCTCCATGGCAGTTGACAGAACACTTACATTTATCTCTTTAGGTGGACTTGAGCTGCGGTTCTCTTTCAGTCAACTTAATGGATATAAAGGATCTGGGTTGGTCATGGCTAACCCTGTCAATTAATGTTAAAAACAAAATAAATAAAAAAAATAGGTCAATTTGCCGTATTTTTAAACGCCAACCTAAAAGGGTGGTGTTGTAAGTTTGACAAAAGCCAGTTAAGGGACTTGAGGGAAATTGGCATTTATATAGGCGATGGGCTGACCCCCTATCACTGCAAGCCAATATTACATCTTTCCCTCTATTCCCTCTAATCCTCTAACAACGGTCAAATGTGGCGTCAAACGACCTGTTGGCCTTTGATGCTCTGCCTACCCCGTAAGGGAAAATAGGCGTGATTATATGTATGTAAGTATGTCGTGTGTATCCGTTTATTTGTGTATCTAGCAGTGACATCGTAGTTTTGAATGATCAGTAGCGTGAGTAATTGAGTATGTACTTAGGCTTAAACATGCCCATGAATTAGATTTCACCCTATTATAGTCTAATATAATTATTATATAATCACTATAAATAAATAATAACATATAAAATATAAGGAATTAAGTAAGGTTATTGATAAGTCGCAACGCGCGCAGCTATCTCTCTCTTCCGCATTACAACATTTTTAAACATATGAAATCATTGGTTAGGGGTATTAGAAAAGTGAGAAATGAATTTGTTTATTTAGGATAGGAGAAATATTTAAAAAAAATAATTATCCAGATATTACTTGTACTGGCAAAGGAGTAGTGAAAACCCTAAATTTTCTATTCCTCAGCCAATTTAAAAGATAACAAAGATTTCTCAAAATGTAATGGAGCGACATAAAACTTACGTAACTTCTTACATTTCTTATAATTAGATACACTATTCAATTCACATATTTGAACACCTGAGAAACATTACCCTCTGTCCAATACAGTCGGTTAATAAACCTTTCTCTATAGATTACGCAGGTTTTCCAATGAAGGTTTCCAAATTAAATTCGGCTAAAGGGTTTAAACTTCGATTCACAACGTTATTTATTGAATTTTCGAAGAGATTACGTCGCTACGTTAACTCGATCCAATTTTACTGAGAACTGACAAAAAATAATTAATTAATGCGATTTTATTCCAGTCAATACAAAATTCTGAATAATTAAATAAATAATATACTCATACCTTATAGAAGTATTAAACTGTCATAACTCTAAGCTCGTACACATATGCCTAAAGCATTAGGTTTTTCTAGCATTTTAGGATTCCGTATCGAGTACCTACTGTAAGAAACTGAAGAATATGTCATGACCATTTTATTGAGATAATAATATAAGCAGTAAGTAAACTAAATCTGTCAGGTATTCCAGTTAATACAAAATTCTGTTAAAGTCAGTTACGGGACTTGAGGGAAATTGGCGTTGAAATGTATGCGTAAGGATGATCCCTTGTCACTGCAAACCAATAGTACATCTTACCCTCTATTCTTCTTTAGCCTTTTAATACTTTCTCAGTTACACTTAGAGGGTTAACCTGTAACCACGGTCAAATGTGGCGTCAAACGGTCTATTAAACCATTAAATTATATTAAACCATTTGACAGTCAATTGGAATTATTAGAAATAGGGGTCATCTAGTATTACTATTGAAACGACAATGAAGTTGGCACAGCAGAGGTACGAATGTCGATGGATTTTTTCTTTTGAACTACCTAAGTATTTTGTTTTTTCTGAGTCTTGAATCATGTACCTACTTTCCTTATATTCGAAATGAAATGCAGAGTACATACCTCGGGTGAAATACCTATTTAGGCACTGGAAATATTACAAATAGGTTACATTCGACCCTTGTGTAACAGTCTACTATTATTTATCTCATACACGGAAAGTACGCTTGAATTTATCTGGAAAACGATTTTCCCTGGTGGCAAATTATTTTAAAATACGGAACCCTAAAAATCACCTTTTATTTTGACATTTCTAATGCCATGCGTAAAATTTCTTCTTTTATCTCACACACGGAAAGTACGCTTGAATTTATCTGGAAAACGATTTTCCCTGGTGCCAAATTATTTCAAAACACGGAACCCTAAAAATCACCTTTTAATTTGACATTTCTAATGCCATGCGTAAAATTCTTCTTTTATCGTCATGAGGACGTAAACTCGCACGGTTAGCTCATTTGCCATAATCGAAACGTAATTCTTCTTCTTCTTTTAATTTTTTACGGGTCTTGGGCTCGCAAAACTTTATAATATATGCTTTTAAATGTTCCCTATCCCTATAAAATACAATCCCTATAAAAGACATACCATTAAAATACGTTTTTAGGGTTCCGTACCTCAATAGGAAAAAACGTAACCCTTATAGGATCACTTTGTAGTCCGTCTGTTCATCTTTTCGTCTGTCCGTCCGTCGGGTGTTGGTATCGAGTTGAAATTAAAACCATATACGCAGATCCATAGTATCTTGCTGCAGAAAGAAAAATAAAGTTTCTAAGTTTTCGTAAAAAAAAGTTACAATCGAATATATCGTAAAAACGCACATTTCGACACTCACAAGGGAATCAATCCCGTTGTCCTAGAACAATGAAATTTGGGAAGAAGCATTGTTTTGATTACACTTATAGGAAAAAATCCGAAAACCTGACATTTTTGATTTAATCACAAAAAAATAGTGTCTTTATGCAAGGAATGAAGGTCCAAATTTTTAAGTGAATTAACCGTATCATGTGGGGTATCATATGAAAGAGCTTCAGGAGCATAAGCTAAAACAGGTTTTTAAATATTTTTACGATGTATATTTTTCAGTTTATGATGGAAAATATAAAAAATACATGATTTCCCCCTTTTATCTACTAGTTTGTACGGAACCGGTGGGCGAGTCTGACTCGCACTTGTCCGGTTATTTTGTAGAATGTAGGTACTTACGCATTTTTCTATCAATTTTTTTTGATATCCTGTCTTTAAATATTATTCCATCTAAGATTGACACTTATCTTACCAATTTTTTAATTTCAAATCGAATAGTGCAAAATTCTTGATATAATCAGAATTTGAATAATCTATGTGAGGTGCTATGGACCCTTAAGTAAATAGGTACCTATATGCTTTTCCAGTGTGTTTGAAGATCTGTAGCCGAGATAGAGACTCATCATCACAATGTAAACTCAAGTCGCGAAGCCACGTTTGTAACTGATCTATATTAAGTTCCACCTGAAGACTCACACAGTAGCGCAATATGACGCTTGCTTTGTCACTCGAGTATGGGGCGTACTTAATGTACTATTTCAATTTCAATACCTATATTTATTTTACATATTCATGATACTGACTTATCATAATGTACCTACTCTGAAATATTATGGGTGAAGTAGTATGTGGTAGAACAAGTAGGTATTAATGATGGTAAGTGATCGTAGCTGTCTCACTCGCACAATCCCTAAAACTGTAAAAAGCTGTGTAAATATACACAGACTTTTGTTTCGATAAATCTTTGTATATATAAATACAGCTTTTTACAGCATCCCAACAGCCATCTTTGCTTTTGCGATTTAATTTATGACATTCATCAGAGACAGTATTGATTCCCTAGGAAAATTAAAAACATTTCCAGTATAATCGAAGCCGCGGAGCAAGCTAATAAATGACAGATAAAAGCATTTGCAGTCAATGTTTTTTTCATTCCTCATAAACGGAAAGTACATTTTATTGAAGTTGTCTGTATACCGTATACTGTATCACCGTATTTGTCATTTGCAAGTTGAGTCTTGAGTCTTGAAACCCGAGGCCCGAGTCCCGAATCTTAAGTCTTAAGTCTTGTCTTGTCTACTTTCCTTATATTTGATGTGAAAAGCAGAGTTGCCTTCACTACGCTCGTGGGTCAATAGTTCGAGAACCATCTCATGCCTAAATAGGTTACTTTCGACCCTTCTGTAACAATCTACTATATGTGAATATGCTGAAGACGTACTCGATATTCGAAATTAAAATCTCATAATCGAGTAATTCCTGAATCCGTCACCGACGCGAGATATTTGTATTTCGAGTGCGATATTAATACGAGAGGTGCACCTGAGACGTAGTGTGTCGACACTGAATAAATCCATACCTACTTTAGCTAACTCGCTACGTTAAGCTGTGACTTCACTCGATCATGTAGACAAACTATTCGTAAATAACGTAGGCCTTTGAAGATTTATGAATAAGATAAAAAAATATATATTTGTGCACACATATTTAATTTCATTTTACTAACAGAAAGAACATGTAAGATATAAAAAATCGGACAAGTGCGAGTCAGACTCGCCCCCCGAGGGTTCCGTACAAACTAGTAGATGAAATGGGGGAAACATATTTTTTTTTTTATATTTTCCTTCATAAACCGAAAAACATACATCGCAAAAATATTTAGATACCTATTTTATCTTGTGATAATGAAGCTCTTTCATATGATACCCCATATGATACGGTTAAACCACTTTAAAATTTAGACCCTCCGTTCTTGCATAAAGACAGTTTTCTAGCCCAGTCATATTAGGGCTTTCACCTCGGAATGAAAGATAATAAGCTGCAAATTGGTATGAACCTTTGTTTTGTCATTCTAAATGTTGTCTCAAAAGTCACAATCGTTATCGTGTCCGCGTCTCAAGATATTCAAGGTCAAAGGTCACAAAAATCGGTTTTTCGCGAATATCTGGCTTCCTATCGGTTAAATGAGATTTGCATTTATTATAAAAGTTGTAGGCTATAAAATTCCCTACAACTTTTGTTTAAACTTTTTTTTCATACGACCAACCGTTTTGAAGGTAGAGCGCGAAGAGTGCACATCGTACAGTCATATACGGCCTAATGCAAGGTCAAGCGTGAGTTATGGTTATCAGTACGTTATAAAGTCAATTATTTACTTAAAAATAAAAAAAAATTTTTCCTCAGATATTTTGTATTTTTTTTTGTGGTGGTAGTCTATAACCGTTAACTTATAAAGCCTACCAGGGCCGTAGCCAGGAATTCATTTCAGGGGGGGTTTCAGCAATGGACTTGGGCATAGCTTATGGTTTATTCGCGAAAATTGTATGTAGTGTGTAGTAGTGTAGTGTTTTTATAGTAATTATAAAAACACTACTACAATTTTCGCGCTCGTTATGCTTTGTTTTTCGTATTAGTGAACCCAAAAAAATTTGGTTTGTGGCTATTTTTAGTTAATTATTTGCTCGTATTAAAGTTCACAGCACTTTATTGATCAATACAAATATAGATCAATATGAAACAATCATGCGCGAGCGAATCGAGTGCGAAACTTTTTTTTTATAAAATGATTGAAGCCTGGAAGGATTTTTGATAATGGCCAGGATTTCGGGGCGGGGGGGGGGTGGTAGAACCCCCCAAACCTACTTAGCTGTGACAGGTTAAAATAATGCCTAACCTTTTAAGCTAACGGAATAAGATACAAACACAAAATAATTTATTTGACCGATTAATCCGAATAGTAAGTCAAGAGAACAGTTATAAAAATAATGATATCCGTTTAAGAAAGTAAATATTTAATTTTAATATATTTTTATCTCCACGATTTACCACAGCAACGGGTAAATAATGCCTACACTAGCAACATTATGCGGGTGAGAGGTGAGAAGGGTGCGGGACGATTCTTTTGTTTTTGGACACAGCACGGATTTTGTAACTGCATCTGGACGCGCCTTCTGTATTTTTCTATATTCTAAGTATAGAACATCTGTCCCGGCAATGAATAGAAAAGGGCATAGGGTAGGGACAAGTATTTCCAGGTATATAAGTATTGAGAAATTTACGCGTTTTAAAGAAAAGATATATAATGTCGTGTTAACTTAAAATAAAACTAAAATATATAATCCAGAATTAATAATATTTTATACTTAAATAGTTAAATATGAATAATTATATATAAATAATCAAGTTACTTACTTTAATTAAATATAAATAATTAATAGTTAGTACATAAATAATAGGCATTGTTTAATAATTATAATTTCCAAGTAAATAATTGACTTTATAACGTACTGATAACCATAACTCACGCTTGACCTTGCATTAGGCCGTATATGACTGTACGATGTGCACTCTTCGCGCTCTACCTTCAAAACGGTTGGTCGTATGAAAAAAAAGTTTAAACAAAAGTTGTAGGGAATTTTATAGCCTACAACTTTTATAATAAATGCAAATCTCATTTAACCGATAGGAAGCCAGATATTCGCGAAAAACCGATTTTTGTGACCTTTGACCTTGAATATCTTGAGACGCGGACACGATAACGATTGTGACTTTTGAGACAACATTTAGAATGACAAAACAAAGGTTCATACCAATTTGCAGCTTATTATCTTTCAT
Organism: Lycia hirtaria; assembly: GCA_947563715.1. Lineage (NCBI taxonomy): Eukaryota > Metazoa > Arthropoda > Insecta > Lepidoptera > Geometridae > Lycia > Lycia hirtaria. The sequence goes on from OX387379.1 coordinate 4,554,984, forward strand.
TCCGAGGTTGACCCCTTTTTTTACCTAATATGACTGGGCTATTCGGATTTTTCCTCTAACATTATGCTTATTGCCAAATTTTTACAGTTATAGGTTAACGGGAAGTACCCCATAGGTTTCGATTCCCTTGCGAGTGTCGAAATATGCGTTTGTTGCGACATATTCGGCTGTAACTTTTTTTAATGAAAACTAAGAAGTTTGATTTTTCTCTCTGCAGCAAGAAACTATAGATCTGCGTATATGGTTTTAATTTCAACTCGATACCTTTACGTGTTCCCGAGATACAGGTCTTGACAGATGGACAGACGGACAACAAAGTGATCCTATAAGGGTTCCGTTTTTTTCTTTTGAGGTACAAAACCCTAAAACCTATACTAGTAGATCTATGAACAGTAGTCCTCTCGAGAGAGCTTATTTGCAGCTCACTTTTGGTAATCTGTACATAACCGGCCTTACCGAAAAACGTTACTTAACTTTAACCATCCTCTTAAATTCTCTGTCTTCTTTCCGTAAGTGTCATTTCGTGTCAGCGAGAAATTGACAAACTATGTTAAGCAATGGTTAAAGATACGTAATGTTTTTCGGTAATGCCGAACACCTACATAAAGTTGGCTTAGGAGGCTTACAAAAAAAAGAACATACAATCGAATTGGAGAACCTCCTTCGTTTTGAGCCTCGTTTTTTGCTTTTTTTTAAAGCGATAGGAACCTACTAGTTTTCAAGCGGTTGTTATTACATTTCTCGGAAAGTTTAATAACCCTTTGTAATAAGAGCCTGTATTTCTAATAAATTATTCAAAATAATTTATCTTATCGGCAACTAATAAGCGTTTCGTGGAAATTTGTAGATGAAGAGCAAGATGTAATATTTGAAATTTGATAAATATTGAATGAAAATACTGGGATATCGACTGATCAAAACGTAATTTGGATTGATTTGAAAAAACTACGTAACAAAACATACTTAGAAATAAATTGTTAGTAATTTTCCCCCTATTTAATAATAATAATGTTTATTTCCAAAAAAGGTAAGCACAAATGAACTTACTAAAACTTAATCTTATCGGTGAACCCCAAACTAGGCACAGAGCCTGTATTTCGGGGTTCTACATGTTGTAAGAAAACGTGGCGGAGTGAGCTCTTAACATGAGATATGTCAAACAGTCACGCCAGCTCCCGTTACAACTTTGAAGGCGAAAATTTGATTTGTAGGAAGGTCTTACAACGTTTGGGGTGGTTGCGGTCTTCTATATGATACCCATTAAGATAATATATCAGAGAAGATTTAGGTGGATTGAGTTCCTATTATGAATAACACTGTTTACGGGACATTTACCGTGATTTGGAGTTTAATTTTGACGTGGAACGTCTAATAATCGATGAACGCCGGCTGCACGCGTATTGTTGACGTTGTCACGTTAAACTATCGTCCGTAAACCGACTTTAGAGACAACCATTTTTTTATTGTTTCGTTGCAAAAAGTAATTTAGTAAGTTCTGAATAAGTGTGAAATTTTAATTATTGCTGTTTTTATGGAACGTTTAGTGCAACAGTTTTTTTTATATAAGTTAGATCAACTCGCTTGATCTTAAGTGCCCTTATTGTCATGAACTACAGAATCCTACACTGCATAATTATATCTATGTGGCCAGCCACGCACTTACTGTATTTGTAAGAGAAAAGTTCTTTAGTCGAAAGACCCGAATACGAAAAGTCCTGTCGGCGAACCATCCGATGGAGTATGCGACTTATATTCATTATGTTTATTATTGACTATTATATGATTATATTACGATTTATATGAAAACCTTGCGTGCCACATTTTTGGTACCGACTGTGACGTCACATAAACGATTTTATGATGGAATGTTCCATCCGCGCGAAATCTATGCAACTCAATGTATCCGCGCGCTTGTACGCTAGTAACTATTGACAAAACATCGAAGCGGATTAAATAAATCTTGGTCGTCAACTGCGATTTTTTATCGTACTTGACACGCTCGTTTTGACATGCTAGGTACATAAACTTGGGGTATCTATATGAACGAAACGAAATGGACGAAACGTTCTATTGGCGAACAGTCGCAAGACGAAACGGCTGTCGGTTGTCGGTTACGGAACCATACGCACACATATCCTTGAAATTTCATATATGTCGACTATGTCTATATTGTCAGCTAGGAATATTATAACACCTTTTTAAACTATTACGGTTAGTCACTACATTGTAATCATTATTAATGGGATATTTACCGTGGTTTGTATTTACAACTGTAATCATTGTACAGCAATTAATTGTAACTGTAATTATTGTGTGTTGTAACATTTATTTTTTATTTATAATAAAAAATAAATGTTACAAATACAATTGATTTGACTAATTTAGTTTTAGATTATTGTTATGTTTTGTGAAATTTATATGGGTGCAATTGGCCGGAAATAAATGAATTTTATATTGAAAAAAATAATTACAATTGTATTATAGAAATAATTACAAATTACGGTAAATATCCCGTTAATAATGAAGGAATATTCACTTATTCTTTTATAAAAAACCATTCTTTCATTGCGTTGAACAAATCCAATAAGTATGTAACTCATTATCGTTCGCAAAGAGCTACTTCAAGGGTGGTCCAATATTTTTTTCATAACTTTGACACAGTTAGTTCTCAAACAACTATAAAGTAGCATAGTGCAATCCAATTAATGGTGATTTTAAAAAATATGTATCTGTAAATAACACAGACCTAGTTACTTTCGCCCTTATGATATAAATTAGGAATAAGAAAATACTTATTGCTTAACTGACAAAGATGTTATTTTTTTTAATAGATATAGTATCAACAGTCTGCCCATAATAATTAATAGCATATTTATGAATTCAACGCGCTATCTCTTTCGCGCATTACAACATTTTTAAGCATATAAAATCATTGAGTAGGAGATAGTGGATATATTAGAAAAGCGAGAAATGAATTGTTCATTATTTATATGAGAAATATTAAAAAAAGTTTTTATTTGATATCTTTTAAATTGGTTGAGAAGTAGGGAAACATATACTACTCCGACACACGTATAAAAGATATCTGTTTTTTTTTTTTTTCATATTTCTCCTATCTAAATAAACAAATTTATTTCTCACTTTTCCAATATCCCTAACCAATAATTTTACATGTTTAAAATCGTTGCAATGCACGAGAGAGATAGCTGCACGCGTTGATCTCCCATATTTACGTACTTCGATCTGTCCAGGTTTATTAATTAACTTCTCAAAATTACACTAAAAGCAATTACATAAAAGATCAGACGGTTAATACACCTCGAACAAAAACAGTACCAGTGTCTTTATTTCCCCAAACGACCAATTTTCACACAAATAAACGTTACCTTTACCTGAGAATATCCAGATTTGGAATCACAAGAATTTGAAAGCAATTTTGTTATTCGTACCGTTTATTTCTAGAGCTTTCTATTTAATTGAATACAAAAGTTAAACGGGCCGAGTGACTTCGCTCTCCAAGGAATATTTGCAAAGTCCATTTTCTCAGAATGTAAGCATTCGGAGCCAGCATTTTCCTTTGTTAATTAGTTTTAAATTACGTGACGATTGCTGTGTTAATACGCTAATTTTGGTATAAGATAAACCGATTGTTTAGCGATGCTGCACGATCTTAATATTGGCACAATGAACGCTTTGTTTACATACGGGAAAATTAGTTAGATGAGCAATTTGCAAACTGTTAAAATTTGTTTAACAGAAACGGCATAATACATTAATTACAGTTATGTATTTTTTGTACTATTTACTATTTATTAAATAAACTTTGGGCTTAAAGCGCGCAGTTTTCTCTCTCGCGTATCATAATTGTATTGTTTATTTGTAAGCAAAAATCTCTGAGTGAATAATTATTAGAAAAGTAAGAGACTGAATTGTTTGTGCGTGAGAGAGATAGCGACTCAATGACAACTAGATAAGTTACTTCATTAAAATTGTGTGTTCTTTTATAATATATCTGATATCTATATGACTGGCCTTGTGGCTCAGTTGGCAGTATGTCTGCTTGCCGAGCTGTAGGTCGTGGGTTCGATCCCCACCCAGGGCAAACATTTGTGTGATGAATTCACTTTTTTAAACTATCGCAGTCATTCATTAAAAACACCGTCCGTGTCCCAAATGTCGCCCGTGAACATGGTGTACATGCACCATGTTCACGGGCATCATGTTCACTGTTTACTGTGCCGAAATATCGGGAGCACAAAATCAACGCAAACCACGGTAAATATCTCGTTAATACTAATAGTGATTTAATTTATAGAATTGTGTCAAAGATCCACGAGGAGTGATGATAAAATGTATTCTATACCGTCTTCAAATCTCTAATTCAAGCCTCTCTGTAGGTAGGTACCTACCAAATTTTACGACGAGCGATTCAACTATTGGTCGTGGACATGTAATGAACAGACAAGTTACCTGCACCCTTGAACAAATGTTAGTCAAAGATTGGATCATTCATTCGATTTGAGCAGGTCTGGTGAAAATCACTTGGGAGTTAGTACAGATTTCAAAACATGGGTGAGTTACAGCAAATTTCACCCTCGTTGAAATCTTGTACTTACCTCCCACGTTGAGTAATGTAGTTGACCGTGCGAGTGAAGCGAGCGAAGCGGCTCTGGATCAACTAGCCTTTTCTTTCGTCCGTCAATTTGTTTGTGAGTTTGTGAATTTGTTTGTATCTTCGTACTCTAATAAGCTCTCTCGCAAGGTCTACTGTTCGTAGAAATATTAGTATTATTTTGTTTATTGTTTCCCGAAATATGCGGGTAACAAAAAAGATAACGGAAGAATATAAGGAGGACACGACATTTGCTACTGCGAAGCCACAAAATAATTAAACGTACCTAATCGAAAAACTGAATGCGGGCACACGGGTACTCTAATTGTAACAATGTTTCGCCTAGAATTTATCTGATAAAAGCTTTCTTTCAGCCATTTCCTTGCTTATTAGGACCTACATTCCTGTTTTATCCCTAAAATAAGTTTTTTAGGGAGAACGACGTGAAATGTTGCTTAACGTTTTATTTTTCTACTTCCAAGAAAGAACCTTTAGATTCTCTAGCCACTTTGGATAATGTCACGCAAACATTATTATTAAACAAAAAAAACGAGAAAATATTTTTTGAAAAAAGTATAAGTATTCTGTTGTCAGCTGAAGTATATTTTGACTGACCCTGTGGCTTGGTAGTATGTCTGCCTGCTGAGTTGTAGATCGTGGATTCGATCCCCACCCAGAATAAAGACTACTCACTTATCCAATTTTGTAAGCTTCATGACTTCACTTTAAATCAAATATGACAAATGAACAAGTTCCAAATCTGTATAATTTATGGACTTCGGATTTAAATGAACTTAGGTAATATATATGATGACATTCCAATATAATTATCTGAGAAGTTTAAACTACTTAAATATAGAGCTTAATATGCCATCTGCTAAAATGCAACAAATAATACACACTCAGTGAGCTAGTTTGTTGACATGTGCCACAGACACTTTAAAACGGAAATTAAACGTTTTGTGTGGGACATTAAACGTTATTTACGATTATGGTGTTTGGTCTGCACTAACTCCATCCGCTATGGAAGATATCGATCACGTACGGGGATTTTATGGAAAATTGGTAATTGTGAGGACGAGTACGTATGTCAGATAAGTAATACTGAAGCACTTAAAAGTTTAATAAAATTTTGGCTATTATTAATCTTTACATCTTTTTTATATCATTCGACATCGGTATGTTTTTTGATATTCTAGTCGTTAGGTATTCTATGATGAAATGAGACAAAGTTTGACCACAAACCACCTGATGAAATAATTGTGTCAAAGATAAATTACATGATTTCCAACGAAGATATTTATGAAAAAAAATCACATAGTCTGAACGTTCGGACAAAAACAGTCGGGTCACGTGGGCAGAGCGATCCTGATAGAAATTTGTCATTCCGAGGCTCACCGGAAGACTAACTCCAGCCAGGCAATTTCAAACAATAATATGCTAAAGTAAGTAAGTTCGTATAGACTGAGTGGTCAGCCCTATTGTCAGAGTTATTAAGCCACCGAAAGGCCGGTTAATAATATGCTGAGATCCTATTTTGCAACTGGTAGGTATTAAAACTTTTGTAACTCGTGTAAGTTGATGAAACATAAATGATTTGTTTTATTGTTTTGATGAAATCCTAGTTGTTAACTTTAAGAATACCGAGACAAGAAGCTATTTTTTGCAGTTCAATAATAAATTACTAATAGTTAATAAATATTACGTTTATTAATAATGATTATATGTGGTAGGTTCACAATATACATTTAAAAAGATAAAATTATTTTTACGTCACCGAATAACCCACCCCGAATCGATCCTGTTGCAAAGGTGCCCATAATACTGGCAGCATTACCCGGCTGAATGGCAATAGCCAACCTTTGCACCAGGAACGAACCGGAGCGAGAGTCACCACCGTTATTTGCAATACGGCGCCCAATTTCAGTTATCAGGCCTTTGGCCTCCGTCCCCCAACTGCCCAAAGTCTCAACAGCAATGGGCACAAAATAATAATGTGGCTCCATCGCCGCATACTTTGAATGCTTTTTGGAAGCGGCATCCTCCGCCGCTGCTGCTGGCGCGTGGATGGTGCGACTCAGGTGCAAGGCCGCGACAGTGCTGACGCAAGTAGCGTCCCAGACTAAGCACCTGCCGTTTTGCCATGGCACCAGAGTCAAACCATCCGGACGCTTCCCGTCGGACCTGCTGAGTCCTGGTGGTTCGAGCACACAGGGAACATTGGCCGATATGAGTGCTCTGCGGACTATGTCGTTGAGAGCATGATGACGCGAAAACCTACCCATAAATATTATAATTTAATAATAGCTTCATGCTGGTTTTATTAAGGCCTTACTGTAAATGGAAGGCACGACTGCCTTGATGAGCTATAGCGGAAATCAGACGATGGGATCACCTCGTAATAGTTCCCGTGCACGTTTTCTAAAATGAATACAGTAACAAAATCGACAGACAAGCCGTTTGCCGTCTACGTTAGAGACTATCAGCCATCTTCTTGCTGAAAAGTGTTTCTTTGTACAATAGTTGAAACGCACGTCGCTCTACTGAATCTAATGCTTTGAGTTGACATGCATGCATGATCTTATACCCCCTATACTTTTTTTTCTATCGGACAGCAAGATGCACGAAAAAGCAATATCGTTTAATGATCCAAAAACTTGAACAAAACGCTTTTACTGTGTAGGTACATGTAAACATACTGACTGAATTGATAACCTCCTTCTTTTTGGAAGTCTATTTAAAAATGATATATTTCTCCTTTTTTTTTGTGGCAAGCGCCTTTATTAACTACTACACAACAATATACAGACTCAACTAACTAAACTACTACACAAAAAGCATATTGATCACCCCAGACCGATAAAGGTCTAAAGATAATCCAAATGCTCAAACCCACTACCAGTTGGCAGCGTACCCAGCATGCTGCCCGCATTGCCACGTTGAATGGCAATGCTTATGCGTTGGGCCAGATACGCGCCAGCATTTTGATCACGCGTCGCATCGATCAGGAGCTCAGATAAATTTTTGAAAATGAGATGAGCTCCCGGTCCCCACGGACCCAAAGTTTCGACACCAAACGGCTCAAATATGTAACCTCTACCGAGATTAACATATTTACGCCGCTTGTGCTGCTCCGCTGAATTAGCCGCAGCGCCAGCCCTACTCTGTGTCTCAGGAAGATGAGACGATGCCAAAGTATCAACGCACGTGGCGTCTCACACAAGGGATATATTATCACATATTTCTCCTGCACCTATTGAATATCTGTACTTTTCATTTTGAAATTCGAGCATTACCAATAGGTAGCACACACGTACTCAAAATACTTTCCTAGTTCCCAATGAGTCCTCCTTAGTGCCAAAATGCTAATTAACATGGCAGAGACGTCGGCCAGGGAAATGAGCATTCGCCTTCCCTCATGAACAGGCGGTCCCATTAACTTTTATTATTCGCAGTTTTAAAGCGCGCTCCAAATTAGTTGGCCCTAGTCGCGAACATCCTCTCTGCTTACAGCGTCTCATTATAAAAATGACATTCTAAATTAATTTATGTATTGCCAATGTAAGGGAGTTGGAGGAAATTAAAATGAGTCTGGTTGATGTCTCACTTCCGTTTTGGAAATATAAAAATATTATTTTATTTATTTAATTTTTGCAAATGCTGCGCTGTAGTACGACACGTAATACGAGACTGGTGTTATATTTATTATGAATAGTAGCGTAAGTTGTGAGATTATGTGTTTTTATTTCGTCACGTAATATCTATTCATTCTGATAACAGTTTTTCGTACAAAAATAGGTACTATAATTAGCTATGAACTATTTTATCTTGAATAGATAAATTCCTATAATAAATGGTGATAAATAAAAAAAAACCTTCATAATAGCGGGTAAAACTAAAAAATATTTAATATATATAGATAATATACGATAAAAGGGGAAGAAAATGTTAATGGAAAGAAAATTGGTGAGATAATACCGTGCCATATTTTCACATGGACAAATAAGTAATGGGAATAGAGTGGTTACGTAGACTCAAATAATTTAAAAGGTGTACTTTTGTCACTCCCCTGGGATTCTAAGGTGATAACGACAATATTATGTTATTCGTTATCGTTGTTACCGTTATCGTTTGTCGTTATCTTCGTAACGACATACCAGAAAACTATAGTAAAACATATGGCCAACTGGAAAATGTGAGAACTATTCTGGATAAGTCGTTTTCCTTCGTACAACAGCCGATAAGAATCTCGAACATCTTTCTTCTCCTATTACTAGTCATTGTTTCTGTATTCATCATCATCAAACGGATTATAACAGTTTATAATATGGATGTTTCTACAGCCTGATTTTTTTTATTTCATTTATTCTGCTGAATTGACTTATTCAAATATAGCTTACGCAGTTCATCCCTGGGGCAAAACATGTTATTCAAAATAAGATGTTCATCAATTTGATTTTAATTCACGTCTATTTTGTAACATGTTAGAATTATTTTTATGGTAAGAAATTAATTAAATGTGTAGTCACATAAGATAGAAAGAGTAGCACACGTTTATATGGACATTTTTTGATTGTGAGGGAACCGCAGAGCCATTTTGTGTTATCAAGTTTGGGTGACCAAAGCTACGTTTTTTACCATTGTTTTTATCATCTACTATGACTAGGCAAGAACCCATTATATTAGAATATTTAGCTAAATAAACGAAAATCTTTCCAAAACTTACAAGAAGAAAACAAGAATGCAGAAGTTGATACCTTTAAACTCCCAACTTATTCCAGCTAGTTTACTTTCGAAGTAAAAGTACAAGATCAGTTTGTAGTTTGCAGAACTGATGGCCGATGGGGCCGAAAGGTTCTCGAGTGGAGACCACGTACCGGCAAGCGCAGCGTAGGAAGACCAGCCACGAGATGGACAGACGACCTCATACAAGTGGCGGGAAGACGCTGGATGCAAGTCGCTTCCAATCGGTCTTTTTGGAAATCCATGGGGGAGGCCTATGTCCAACAGTGGACTTCTTATGGCTGAGATGATGATGATGATGATGAGTTTGTAGTTGCTCGAGTATTTGATAAGTTGGACTTCAGTTAAAGTCAAGTGGTACTTTCAATTTAACAAACTCTCGAGAAAGCTACCATTCCTCAAGCTGCGATTTTGCATGATTTCACTTTAATCTCAGATATTAGGCTAATAATAAATTGCTTAATCAAGCATGCAGTGAATTTTGGAGTAGCAATTAATCCGAACCAGAATTGCACTCGACATTTCAATTCGTAACAGTGGAGGTCTAATGAAAATGGTACATATATTAAAATTGAGACAGTGTATTTCAAGTTATTACTGTAATATTATATGTATACCTAAATAATGCGTTTTTATTCCACTTTAATGGTACATCGTTCATGCTGGACTAGGATAAAAAGAGAAACATAGAATGTACCAGCTGCTATTCTTCCCGGGCATTCTATAAAAGTCAGTTAAGGGACTTGAGGGTGATTGCTGTCCATGTAGGCGAAGGGTTGACCCCCTGTCACTACAGGCCAACTTATGTCTTACCCTCTAATACCTTCTAACCCTCTTATACCCTCTACATCCCCATCTAACCTTCTAACCATGGTGAAATGTGGCGTAAAATTGTAATATAATTAAAATTGCTCTTGAATTGTAATCACGCAGTATTCAAAATAATTTTCATTCAACATTTTAGTACGGTAATAGTTTAGTGAAAAGGGGACATAATTTATACCATTAAATCTCGCATAAATCATTTTTGAGGAGAAAATTGTGAGACCATGGTCTTATTTCACTTACTTACTATTTTAATACCTATTCAACGACACCCCACACTACAGGACGAAGTTAAAAACAAAACATCCTTCCTTTACATGTATGGAGTGCCATCCTCATTTTGTATTGTTTCACTTTTTTGAAAATTTTATGACAGCATTTTGAAGCTACTGAACACAAATAGGTGCGAAATTTTATTTATATAATACAATACTCATTGAGTCACTGAAGAAAATCACTGTGACATACATATACAATTTATCAGGATCCCTTTTAGTTACTATAGAACCCTAAATATATACAATTTGTGGTTCTGTTTATGTCATTAACGTTTTGTAAAAAAAAAAAAAAAGGTCCGTAGACAGCGTCCTGTCTATTTGTCTGAGTGTTTGTCGTCACAAAAGCATTATTGTATTGTATTGTATTTAATGTAGTTTATTTAAGATTTATTTTTTTACTAACAACATGGACTTTACTGTCTGAATAATAAACAATTTGAATTTGAATTATTAAAAAAATACGAGTTCACATAATAAAAATACGAGTTAATATAATTGGTCGCCAGTCCGGCATTATTGTTTATGTTTGAAGGCAAGCAGGGAAACAGACTACACGCGCGGTGTTCCCGGATTTAGTTTTTCCTCATGCCAGCCTACATCGGCTGGTTAGACTAATTACACGGTCTAATTGGTTTGTCTGTCCATCTGTAACTGCGGCTCCACGGGACGTTCTAGTTAATTAGTGTCCTAACCAGTGATTTACCTGTTTAAACGAAAAAACTTGACTTTAAATCGGTACATTTTGGTAAGTAAAGTTTGGTAACACTTCTGGTCGGTCATGAAAACTTACATTGTGTTTCATGTTTTAAATGTCTGGCTATTTTACCTACCTTTTGTTTTACCGAGCGTCCCGTAGACGGTTAACTTTTTAAACAAAATAGATATATATTTTTATGAAGTGGACCGGTCATTCTTCGGATGGGTGACCGTAAGTGGCATTTTTTTCTGAACGCTACCATGGATCGGATGTAGGTCCCGTTTTTTGTTCTCAAAACAGCAATTGTCAAGCCAGGGCGACGGTATGACCGAGGATGGAATACGTCCACTGTCGTCCCGTTGTAATTCATACACATCAAGAAACTAGACCGACAGGCATGTTACTTAAGTTTCTTCCAGCTCATAAAATATAAGACATTTCATAGCTTAAAAATATCGAATATTTTATAGGTAATATATATTTTATGAGGTCTAAATAAACAAACGTCGATTCATTTCAAATTATACACTTCGGTACATGTAACTATGCAAACGAATAACTTACAAATCGAATGAAGGAAAACAAAATAATATAATTTATTCAACCGGAAACCTTTAGATATTTGTACTGCATGGAATGGAGGCACCGTAGATCTCGATTGTCGATGCATTGTGCCACTGCATTATTTCACGGGGTCCACAGGAGGCAATAAACTGCGACGGGATAGATTTGTCAGCCGAAGACAATGCAGGCTGACTTTTGCAGCAGGTTCACTGACATGGGAAATTAGAAAGCTAAGTATGAGTAGAAAATATTATTTAATAGTTAGCGAGAGAGAGAAAGAGAGAAATATAGAAAGAGAGGGAGAGCGTAGTAAAACAAGCTGTTGCTTATCATTTTAAAATAATAAAGGTCACACTTAACCAAAAACAAGTATTAGTTTAGACAACTCAAAAACGCCGACAAAAACACAGCTGAACCGATTTTGATGAAATATAGCTGGATGAAATTTTCTTTAAAACAATATATATATATATATTACTTAAGCTCGGTCCATTCGTTTGAGAGCTACTATGCCACAGACAGACACACAAATACTCATATATACAGATACACAGGTCATATTTGTAACACCCCTCTATTTGGATCGGTGGTTAAAAATAAAATAATACAAACATTTTTTTCTTTCACTTTAGGAATCTCGCAAGTCAACGCCTATAAAGTGATTTCTCAGACATTGAAAAAAAAAACCTCTTTTATAAGAAATATGAAAAATCGTTTCATATTTCTTATAAAAGAGATTTTTTTTCAATGTGAAAAGAAAGGTGTAGAATAGGGCATTGAATTCTGTGGCATTGATCCTATTATCAGGTAATAAATCCTGATATATTACTTCAGGGAGTTTCTACATGGAGACAGAATAAAAATAAAACATCCATCTCATCATTATCATCATCATCTCAGCCATAAGAAGTCCACTGCTGGACATAGGCCTCCCCCATAGATTTCCAAAAAGACCGATCCACATTCATCTATAACAATAAATTAGTCATGAAGTTTATGTTCTATAAAATAAATCAAATCAAATGTATGTTTATTTTAAATAACATTAAGTACAGTTTTGTATGAAAGAAAGCAAAATTTAATGAATAGGAAAAGTTTGAAACATCTATTTTCGATTTTCACTTCGTTTTAAAAATTTATTTTTAGATAAGGTGGTTTGTTACGTTTTCTCGAAAAAGTATGTTTACTGCCGTTGTAAAAAATATTTAGGTAAACGAGAATTATTAAAAAACCGACCAAGTGCGAGTCGGACTCGCGCACGAAGGGTTCCGTACCATTATCTATCATAAAAATAGGCAAAAAATCATGTCTGTTGTATGGGAGCCCCCCATATATATGAATTTTATTTTAATTTTATTATTTATTTTTAAAGTGAATAATATAAGTCAATATTCTGTGAATATTTCAAGCGTCTAGCTGTTGTCGTTATCAATATCGAGAAAAACGAGCAAAATATCACGTTTGTTGTATGGGGCTCCCTTAAATATTTATTTTATTCTGTTTTTTAGTATTTATTGTTATAGTGGCAACAGAAATACATCATATGTGAAAATTTCAACTCTTTAACTATCACGCTTCATGAGATACAGCCTAGTGACAGACGGACGGACGGACGGACGGACAGCGAAGTCTCAGTAATAGGGTCCCGTTTTACCCTTTGGGTACGGAACCCTAACAAGAAACATAGAAATTCATTTATTTGTAAAAGACAGTACAAAAAGCTTATGATTTAATTATTGCGACATTTCTATTTAATAAGTATGTAAACAATTGGGTGCAAAATGAAAGTAAAGACTTAAGCTTCAGGAATTGATGTAGTGCCATACATAATTATGTACACCACCAATTAATTACTTCCAGGGACTTTATAATAATTTATACATAGTATATACATATATTAGGTTGGTCCTTATTTGTTCACAAAATGTGATATATAGGCTATATGATATATATAAAGAAAAATTATATTTTTTTAGAATTTATTATTAATGTTTAGGGGTAGCGACGACACTTTTAAAATGGGAAAGTAAAAAATAAAGACTTTTTTTATAAATTACCACATTTATTCTCATAGCAGTGGAAACAAAAATAAATTAAATGTCAAATTATTTAAATAGTCAAGTTTAAAGATAAAATACACAAGCCAATAAAAAAATTACTTAACAAGGGATGATTTTTTAGAGCCTGGATATTTTTTTCTAAATTATTTGACAATCAAAAGTAGATGTTGCTTTTGCTCTTCATTAATGGTTATCAACTTATTAAATTCTTCCATTAATGCAACAATTGAGATTGTCAGGCAACAGGGGGGCGAGGGGAGTCAAATTGAGAACAAGTGCTCGTTAACGTGTCATATAAATAATTATTAGTTTAAAAAACTGAAACAATCGACTTCAAAGTACGCTACTTAGTTACTTGTAATATTAGAAAGGATGATACATAAAGTTCATATCATCATGCTCAGTCGGGTAATAATTAAACAAAACGCTTAATCGTCGAAGTAACTCTATTTTCACTTTATACACATTGGATGAGGAGTAAGAAGGCTTTACTTTTACTAAATCCTTCACTGTTGTAAACTTTTTAAAGATACCTCTCTTCATCCGCTCGTTTATTTTTTTGCCAAGAATGAGATTTGTCATTGAATATCAAATGCTTCGTCTTCGAAGATTAGAAAATGTGCAGATGATTTTACGATAATCCTTAACATTTGACACTTTTGCAAAGAAAAACGTGTCGGTGGAACTGTGCGATTCTTTAGTCTGATGGACTTCACTCAGGAATACAATGAAAATTTTTATTTTTAGATGTTATTCAAAAAGTAATAAGCAATGTCTATAAAATAATTATGGGACCAACTTGGGAGCTTTCTCTATATTATGTCAATTCAAGAAACACAAATTGGTTCACGAATGACGGAGTAATCAGTGAACAAACATACAAAAAAAAAAAACATACGGACCGAATTGATAACCTCCTTCTTTTTGGAAGTCGGTTAACAAACAAAACTCATACCCTGTTGTGAATTCCTTCATGATTTTTTTTCTTGATCGTCTGTCTTATTTTAAGTTCTTTTTTTAATTCTAAAATGTCGGTCGCGACCCCTAAACGTCATTTAAAAAATCTATATTCATATTAACGCACAGAGAACATAATTAGAGGGTGGCCCGTTGATATTTTTCACTTTGATAAATAAGGATAAATAAGGAAGGAGGGTTTTATATATATATTTTATACATATAAACACCCAGTCACAGAACAAACATCCACGGCTCAGCAGACATTACTTCCCTTCTTGCAGTTGGGTAAAAACTAGAGTTCGTTCGGCTAAAAGAAGTTGCTTGGATACTTGTACACAGTAACAAGTATCCAAGCAAATTGTCTAAGTTCCATTAGCTGGCTCTGTAGCGCAAGCTAGCACGCGATGCTCACATTACAATGTGGAAAGATTTCGTTTCCACTTACAAAATCACTTTGTTTTATACTCTAAAGTATAGGTACTTCGCAAACTATTACCTATATCATTATCAGTAAAAAATGTACTAGAAACAATTGATTAACCGTCTTACTTATAAACGCATGTTAAAATCTTATTCACTGAATAAGCATTTGCCACTTTCTGTCAGACGGGAACTGTTACGCGCGAAAACGGAACAAGACACTGTTAACTAAAATGCGCTTATTCAGCGTTTATAAGTAAGTCCACTAAATAATAAAACTTATTGTCCTAGGTGAGCGACAAACGCAACTCTATGCAACGCAACTCAACGCGAAGCGAAAATATCGAACAAATTTAATGTCAAGGTCAAGCCGTTTAGGCTGTAGGCTGTCATATAGCAACCAACATACATACATATCCACATACACCCTTACATACATAGATACATACATTCGAAAAACATAACCCTCTTTCTTACGCTGGTAATCGTAAAATAGTAAAATATAAAAAAAAGTTAAATAGTCGTAGTCGGGTAAAAAAAGCACATCGTGTCAGTATAATTATGTCCCTTTCACTCACCTGGGACAACAGGTTTTATTTTAGACCAGTATCATAGTAACGTCTGTGGAGCGAACACGTTCGTCGCGTCATTTCAGTTGTCCTTTATAATATGGTCATAAGAATAAGCTTAGAAAACTCTAAAACCCCCGACAAAAAAAACGCTGCACCGATTTGATTAAACATAGCTAAGAACATTCTCGATGAAATCCTCTTTCAAACGAAAAAAAAAAACTAGATCATAATAGGTCCATTCGTTTGAGAGCTACGGTGCCACATACAGTCACACAGATAATAATAATGAATAATAATGCCGTTATCTCATTCTGATGCTCCCACATAGAAGTACCTTATCTTACTCACTGTGTGGGAGCATCAGCCAATAAACTAGTTGTATAAGCATAACCATTACATTTCAATAGCCCCGATTTGTCAAATTCCATTTCATATTGTACAATAGTTCTATCGTCCACCCACATACCAAAAAACTGTTTTTTTATTTTATTTCGTCAAAATTATAACACCCCTCTTTTTTGGGTCGGGGGTTAAAAATCGTCCATCATCATCATCATCTCAGCCATAAGAAGTCCACTGCTGAACATAGGCCTCCCCAATGGAATTCCAAAAAGACCGATTGGACCGATTTAAAAATCGTCCCGGTACACATTTATCCACCATTATAGGCTAAATTCTATTCAAAATCATCTATTCAAATAAATCACAAAAACTGATATAAGTAGGTACCAAGTTTTGTAAAAAAAAATCTTATCATTTAAACGTGGTAGCAGAACTCTATATTTTCAGACTTACAGTACTCGAAAAACTCTATATTTTCAGACTTTTTACAGTTCTTGACATATTATATTTAATGGTATATTTTTATACTAGACATTTTCTATCATTTGAAAGTAACTGCACATCTGTTGGTCCAATAATTAATCCAATAAAAAAAAATACCTCCACACACCGCACAGTTCTTTCCTAGCTGAATGTATGGTTTCATACTATATGTCTAAATATAACATCCTAAAAGTCAGAATGTCACATTTTTTGCAACCTAATGCAATTTTTGTGTCTGATGACTAATGTAAACAATATAGTATTCAAAACTTGAACGTTATAAAATTAAAACCGTGAAAAGCAAAATGTAAAAGTGTTTAAGCCTGAACTTTGCATTATCTCGCCGCTAGCCAGCTGTTAACTGAGCTGACACGTCACATGGCTGTTAAATATAAGCATCGTGCTTCCGTCCGTATTCTGTATGAAATTAGAATTTCGCTACGAATTTTGCAAGTTGGCACAGCGTGAAATTGTATCTGGCTAGCACGCTTCAAGCTGACGCAGGAATACTTCCCTTGGACAGACGTCATAAGTTCTGGATGTACCACTGACTGCAGTATTTCCTGCAAAGTAATTTCAATATTTGGCTAAAGTGGTAACTTTTAGTTGAAATTTCAAGTCATATGCTCTAAGCAAACTTAGCTATTCTTGAAATTAGCTTTTAAATAATTTATCATGCATATAATACATTTTAGAATGCTTTGCATCGTTCTGAATCACAGGTAAAATACAAAGGGAGAGGTATTCGATAACAAATACCAAAATAACTGCAACTTGAGTCAGCATTTTTTTGTGCTAACTTACAGTGGCTATGTGCGCAGTAGACTGAGTATAATTATTTATAGTTTAAAAAACTGAAACAACCGACTTCTCATGGATGCCATTGTCAGAACTGTACCAAATTGAAATGGGACCACACGGGAAGCACCAGCTTATAAATAAAAAATAATCATCAAAATCAGTTCACCCAGTCGAAAGTTATGAGGTAACAAACATAAAAAAATACAGTCGAATTGAGAACATCCTCCTTTTTGGAAGTCGGTTGAAAATGGTGACAGCAGATAAGGAAAACTAATAAAATTCGTATGCCTCTCCAGGCAACCGCGCATGGATATGTGCTACAATATTAAAACAATATATACAATTATTTTTGTAAAGTACAATGGTACTAGCCATGTTCCGGAAAATAACAATCGGATTCTAATACTTCTACACTTATTTATAGCATCGAATGGAAACTGGAACTTAAGGGAGGTTACCGTAAAACAGTTTATGAGGGATTTTCAATTTACCACCGTCATAATATGGTTTTCTCACTATAGTACCGTAACTTTCACTAAAAAGCTTATGTTCAGTCTTGGAAGACGATCTTGCCCTATTTAACACGAAAAGCCAACTCACACTCGACTGAAGCTATCATTATTTCTATAAATCAAAGTTAGAATTAATTGATTCTTTATTAGATGAGCAGCTATTAAGTTTTAAATTAAAGAACAAGCACTAATTGAACATTGGAAATTTCCCGTAGAAATGTCTCATTAAGAATGCTAAAGCTGGCGAACAAAAGTGGATAATCTGTTTGGCGTCCAGAGAATATTAAAGAAGCCAGCCGGCCCGGCTCTTTTGTTCAGATCAAAGCAATCTCACAGCTTTACTAATTGACCTTTGCATTTTGATGGAGTTCTCTAAAGTCTGCAACAATCTATCAGGTACGTAGTGGTAACGATTCTAGAGTCCTCAGCTTGTTATTTAGCTAGAAGTTACAAAAAGAATACATTTGTTGCCGTAAAATCATAAAGGATTACGAAAACACTCTTTATATACAAATCAATATGTAAATATTGATATTGATACATATAGATGATACATCTTAGCAAAAATGTGGTCGTCAAGATCGTGTTGAGAAACTCATATTGTAGCGTTCCGTAGATAAAACTATATATCCTAAAAGACTGTCACTTGGCAGTTAATAGACAACTTTGCAATAAAGTCAATGATCTGTAAACCCTCAAACGCTTTTTAATATTCCACCGACTCATAATAATGTAGGACGTAATAATCCACTTCATCGTATGTGTGAAAATTACAACGAAATCTGCTCCGAACTTAACATATTTCAACTGAACTTGTATAGCTTTAAAATAGTACTTCACAAAATGTATAATATCACCATTTAGTCTGATGTTGTTATTTTAACGTCATAATACCTATGGTTAAAAGCTGTGTACAATATTTAGATTAACAAATTTATAGTGTTTTTATAAGGATTCGTTTTTTTAAGTTAATAAGTTTGGTTTGTTAATTGCTTTTGTACCTAAATAAAATAAAATAAAATAAATAAATAACAACAACTAAAGTGTTTTACATATTACATATTGGTATAATCTCGAAAGTTATAATCACAGAAGGTTCAAAATCATTTTAATTTAACATTTTTTATTTGGCTATTTTGGAGGATCAAGAATTTCTAGTTTTTTTAGAAATGCCAAAGGGAGAATAGGATGGGGGGGGACTTGGCACATTTTTTTCACATTTGGCAGGCTATACCTCGCATATATGACGATAGAAACATTATAATAACAACTTTAAAAAAATGTTTTTATTGTTTTTTTTATAGAAATATTATAAAACTTAGACTTACGAATAATAATAAATATATATGTAAATTATAATATATGTATATATCGTTTAAAATTACCCTATATAAGTAGTTTTCACACAAAATAAATATAATTGTAATCAAATGGAAATAAACGCAGTTTGTCTTCTGACTAACCCGTAAAGGCAGGTCAGACACGCCTCCCGTCGCCGAGGCACCATGGGTGCTTTTTCTTGGAAGTTTCTAATAGTTTATGTGTTCATGCTGCGACAATTGAACACAATTATAATTTAAATTTAAAAAATATGAGGATCGTTCGACTGAGAATGAATTTAAAAATAAAATTGGCTAGATGCGATGGCGACACACATAACAGTACCTCAGACTAATCTGTCAAAATCTGATCCCGAGACTTCTTATGGCTAACCATAAGAATAATAAATAATAATCAGCCATAAGAAGTCCACAATTGGATGGACAAACAGGCAAAACCACCGGCAGGATTATGCCATCACTGGTACCACACACTGGTCGCAAACTTTCGAATTAAGCTACTGTAGTATATTTAAAATATTATTATACTTACTATAAAAGATATGAATTCCGTGATCTGTTGAAATAAAAAAAAAAAAAAAATAATTGTTGAACGTAAATGCGAAGTTGTTTGTTATAGTTTACATAAGCTTATAAGGGTTCCTCTTTGTTACTACTGAACCCTAAAAACGTAGACGTTACGTAGCATACACTCTGGAAATGAAGACAAATCGCAGTTCGCACATCACGCCCCTTAGGATGTAGTCATAGTCATAGTCATATACATTTATTTTCATTGGAACACAAAGAAGCATTTGCTGTAGAAGGTATACAGAAACATAGACACATGCATACAGCCGAAAAACATTACTATTCTTGCGCCGTCGGGTAAAAGCTAGTACTATTAACGCAAAAGTCTAGGTGATGAGGACATGTGTCTACTAGCTTCGATATTGGACAGGAAATTAATATATAGCTCCAAACACGTTTCCATTTAACGCATGCGTTGAGAACTCCACGACTGAATTGATATTTACTTTTAAATCCATTTCAAAAGAGTAGGCCCTCAATTGGACTTCATTTCTGTGTAATCTGAGTGGTTTCTGTTAAATTAAAAACCGCCGCAATGGTTTATTTCAGTTTATGTAAGCAAAAATGTTTTGTCTTTAACAATATAGGTAGTTACTTCAAAGAAATGTTTTTTTTTTTAGGTTCTGTAGTCAACAAGAAACCCTTATAGTTTCGCCATGTCCCTCTGTCTCGCTGTCTGTCTATCTGTTCGTCCGCGACTTTGCTCAAACAATCTTATCACTAGAAAGCTATAAATTGGTAGATATGGGTATACATATTAATCACGCCGAAAAAGTGGTTAAATAAAATCTTGAAAAACATGTTTTTTGAGTACCTCCCCTACACGTAAAGTGGAGATGAATATTTTTTTCGTTCACCCCTTGATGTGGGGTGTCGTTGAATAGGTTATTTAAAAATACTGTGTGTGAAAAAACTATTTTTCAATTTAGGGATCCGTTTGCGAAATATTAAAGTGTAAATATTAACCTGTTTTATCATATTGCCAGTTATTCAATTAGTAATTCTGATTATGATAGTAATTAATTGTTTATGTTAGAGTCAAGGGTCTCCACTGCCAGCCCTGCGCACCTAAATAGTTGGTATTGGATATATAAAAAAAAATCATAGCATACCTATCGAATATAAAAGAAAAACTATCACAGTTAAGTAGATTATTATCATGATTATCATAATCTCAGCTTCAAGAAGTCCACAGCTGGACATAGGCATGCATGGGTTGCATGGTTGTTGCAACCTGTGTTAAATCGCCTGCCCATCTTGTGGATGGTCTCCCTACGTTTTCGGAATAGAAGTTGAAACATAATACGAGAAAAATTGAGGCTATGATGGGTCACAACCCGGTATTGGATAGTATTATCATATTGTTCTGTGGTATTGGGGATCCACGCGAGGAGGAGTTATGCGGAGTGATTTTTTTGCATCTGTATTATAAAATTAAATAAATCCGACCAAGTGCGAGTTGGACTCGCGCACGAAGGGTTCCATACCATTATCTATAAAAACGTCAAAAAATCAAGTTTGTTTTGTATGGGAGCCCTCCTTATATATTAATTTTATTTTAATTTAATTATTTATTTTTAAAGTGAATAATTTAACTCAATATTCTGTGAATATTTCAAGATTTTCAAGCGTGAACCTGTTGCCGTTATCAATATCGAGCAAAAACGAGTAAAAAAATCACGTTTCTTGTATGGGAGCCCCCTTAAATATTTATTTTATTCTGTTTTTTAGTATTTGTTGTTATAGTGGCAACAGAAATACTGAAATCTGTGAAAATTTCAACTGTCTAACTATCACGGTTCATGAGATACAGCCTGGTGACAGACGTATGGACGGACAGACAGACAGCGGAGTCTCAGTAATAGGGTCCCGTTTTTACCCTTTGGGTACGGAACCCTAAAAACCTGTAAGTTAGATTACAAGTGTAAGTACAAATTATAAGTATCTTTGTTTCTTATAATTTGCCAAATTTTATCTGTTACGTTGTATTGGTGGAGGCACAGGAAAAGTAGAGCATGTACCTATATTGAGGTCACAGAATTCGTGGCCCTATTTACAGTAAGTCTGAGGTAACAAGATTTGTTGCGATCTCCGATAGAATAATGGGCCACATAAGAAGTGCGGGTTATCTTCTGTTGTTTAAAATTGGATGTTATTGCCTGCCGATATTGCCACTAGAATACATCGAAATTGGTTTTTGTGTGCTAATACACTTACGAGAAGATTTTTTTTCTTGAAATCAATACAATAAATAATTATAATACTGTTTTTGAAATATTATCAACGTAGATTGTCTAATATAGCAAAAAACCTACGTGTAAACCAACCATTTAGAAGTGACAGATGAAACAGCGAGACGGAGCTAGTAATTTCGTAAATACGTACAGAAGTAAGAAAAGACAGACGGACGGACGAAGAATTAAACTTTATAGACTAGTAAAAATAAGATTTGTGACAACATAAAAGACAACTAAGTATATTGTTATATAAATGAATGTACTGGTGTTTTGAAATATATTTGACACAATTTTATAATGATATTATAAAAGCTAATTTTGTTACCTTTACACGCTGAAACGCTACAAACGGCTGAACCGGTCGTTATGAAAATTAGTATAGAGATAGCTTTGGACCTAGAGACGGACATAAGCTACTTATCATTATCATAATCATCACCGTTTTTGATAACTACGCGAGTGAAACCGCGGAACGCAGCTAGTCTACAAATCGGGGATCATTGTTGATCTATGATTTTTAGTTATTTTCCTATCATAATTTCAAAGAATCCTCCCAGTTGCAAATACAGTGATCTGCTCCATACAAACGGATTTATTTTTACTAGACTAATAATTGTTCCTTGTTCTACGGAACCATAAATATTGCCTATGAAATTATTGTACTCGAAAAACTGTTCAAATGAAGATATTTCAGTTCTCAGTACAATACCCAAAGCATGTAATAAACAACAGCATGCAAAGCATCAAACGTAGCGCCTTGATCCAGGGTAGCTTACGATGATTAATCTTATATGAGCGCCGAACTATTAAAGTTTTCGACGGGTAAGCTCTAGTACTCACGGGTTAGACACGAGTCACGTTAATCTGTTACATGCATTATTTAAAATGTTTGGAGCACATAGACTGTCTTATTTATAAACGCACGTTAAAATTTTATTCAGTGAATAAGGCCCCTAGCACATGGCGTATTTTAAACGCACAGACGACGCGCGTTTCACGAAAGCGCGTTTTCAGCGCCGTAGATGCCGATTTGCGTTGCGTTTTTATAGATTCGAACGTGCGTAAAACGCGATACAAACGCGCGTTCGAAACTCGTTTGATACGCGTACAAAGGGCCGGAGGAGGGGTAGAGGAGGGGCGCGCGCTCACGACACGGCATCGCCCGCGCCGCAGTTACAGCGCGTCTGTATCGCTGTATCTGTGCGTATACGCGCAGTAGACGCACGTTTCACGATCATCCCGTGTGCTTAGCTTACAAGATTGCGTTGGAATCTCGTTTCAAGCGCGTATACGTGCGTTACCAGCATGTCATCTGCGCGTTTAAAATACGCCGTGTGCTAGCGGCCTAAGAGCTTGTCACTTTCTGTCTAACGGGAACTGCCACGCGCGAAAACGGAACAAAATACTGTTTAACTAAAATGCGCTTAGTCGGCGTTTATAAATAAGACGGAGTCTGTTCGGATCACAGAACATCATCTCTGGAATCATAATCAGAATTTTTTATTGCATAAAACTGGTACATTACCTTGTTGTAAATTAGTTTGTTATCACAGTCTACCCATTTCGGGCGTACAATATTTTTAATTATTCATAGTCTTAATTATAACAAGTATTTAAACTATAAAAATTACATTATATTACTTAGATATGTAATATGTTAATTCTCATTAGAGATGGCTTAATTACTAAGGAAATACATTGAGAAAACAATAACATAACTTCTTTGTGGTACTTATTTACATATGCTTAAAAACTATTTATAAATAAAAATAGAGACCAGGAGTATATCCGCATAACACATCACAGTTAAAATACTATATAGCTGGTAATAATAAAATAATAATAATAAATAATAAAATAAAAATAATAAAAGGGAACTAATTTTTGAAGGGCGTAATAATAAAAGGGAACTAATTTTTTGAGCTGTTATTTAAATATTCGAGATGTTATTATGATCAGTTCAAAAACATATTGAGTAGTTATTTAATTTAATGGCGGTTGATTAATTATTGCGACAGTAAAACATGGGCAGTAATAAAAAATCAAATAAACGGTTATTTTATCATACAATGTCAATTCTAAAAATAATTGAGCAGTCCAATAACTGAATGAGCGGTAAAAATGATGGAAAGTTATCTATGTATATAGGTATAAGCAATAATTTCTTCAGAGATTAGGTTATGTTTTTTTTTAATAAAAATTTATAGATATAATAATTTTTACCGCCCATTTAATTATTTTCCTGATCAATTATATATTCACTGATCCATTTCATTATTTTGTATTACTCATTTTTGTTTACTTTACTGCTTAGTTTTAACTGCTGAACTAGTTGAACTGTAGTTGAGCTGAACGTGCCATTTATAATTTTTAACTTACCAAAACTGCTATTTACAACTGCCTCTTTAAATCAGTGCCATAAAAAATACTGGTTCGGATATACTTATATACTAAACTTATATGACATTTAGAGCGCTGCTGTCATTATTTCATCACTTTGTGCTATTGGTGCCCATTTTTTGTCATGATACTTCTCTATCCAGATTCTAGAATAAGTTTTCTAAATATAAACTAATTAGTCATCTTCCAAAAAGGAGGAGGTTCTCAACTCGACTGTGTGTTTGTTCAATGATACATTAGTCAATTATGAAATGATTTTTTTCACTTCTCTTGCTCAAAAAGTCCGTCATTGTAGCGTACTAGAACGAGGAAAAAATAGCATATTCTGCTCTAGGGGAATAAGTTTTTTTATATCTGTTACCAAAGAGCCTACATAAACGAAACAGTATTTATTCAAAAGTAGAATACTTAATCATAAATAAAGACTCGACTTATTACTGTTTCATAAAAAAGAAGAACATCATATTTTTGAAAATGGAACTAAAAACGGCGATCTCTTTGGAGTATATTTACATTCTCTTAATTAACTACAGCAAAACAAAATACAGACTCAACTAACTAAACTATAGCTTAACCTATATTCAGGTAATCGATATGCTTTTTGTGTAGTAGGTATATTACACAAAAAGCATATCGATCACCCCAGACCGATAAAGGTCTAAAGATAATCCAGATGCTCAAACCCACTACCAGTTGGCAGCGTACCCAGCATGCTGCCCGCATTGCCACGTTGAATGACAATGCTTATGCGTTGGTAAAGTTACGTTCGTTACATTATCTTTGCAAACATCTCGATATATATCCAGAATTGTACAAATTGTACATTTCATTTTTAATAAAATAAACTTTGAATTATTGTATTGGATTATTTTATTTTCTCGCAATCGTAGTGTAAAGTAGAGCGTAACACACGGCGCTAAAAACCAATTGTAACTCGTTTTCTATGTACTTCCTCGCTAAAGCTCGGGAGTAAAAATCTACCTCGTTACAATGGGTCATTTTAGCCCCTTGTATAACAATCTACTATTTTTTGTCTGGAGGTCATATTTCAGAGGTGGTCCCATATAAATTTTATCAAAATCGGTTCAGTACTTTGGTTTCCAAAATAAAATAACTGGAAAAATATCTGGAATCGTTTTTTTTTTCTTCAGTTTTTTAATTGAAATTATATTTCTATATTTTATTGGTAAATACCGGTCAATAAATTTAGTTGTCCATATTAAATTACTATGCTTATCATATTTTATATAACAAAAAATAACGCTCGCACCCGTTTTTATCTTGCATTTTCTGCTAAGAAGACAGTGACACAAAAGCGACTGTTAAAAATATCACAACTCAAAGTAGGCGTTTTTGAAACTTTGTCTCACACTTTTGATTTCAGAAAAATCAACATAAAAACGAACGCGAGCCAACTTGTATCGCTACAAGAGATGAACGTAACCCCCTGTTATACTATTAAGGTATTCTGTGGCAAAACCTTACTTATTACATTCATGGCCATAGTTCAGAATTCAGAAAATTCAGAAATATTTGTACGAAATCTTTGGGCGTATTCTAATTTCGGAGATAAAGGAAGGAAATAAAATACACGAAGCCTATTTTATAGGTAAAGTTATACGAGAATTATAACTTCCATAGATATACGAAAATATTAAAATAACTATTGTTTGCAGATTGTATTGTGAACAGCCCCGCGAAGTATAAAACTGTCTATTCACGGGCAACTTTAATATAGGTAGTTTCCTTGTAAATCAAATTTGTATTGTTAAGAATATAATAAATTGCTCTTCGCTTAGATTTTTGTTTGTGAAACAGGCTCTTTGTTGTTTCATTTTTGTAGTTAATGAGTCTTATTACACTTTGTATTATTAATTTGTCTACTTATTTACTTTCCGCGGTCGCAGCGATTCGAAGTTGGTCTCTTGTTTACAAGCGAGTCAATTCCTTTATTCGGTTCTAGGGTAATTTAGCTGACTTTTTTTCAAAGTTGTCAAGAAGAGATTGCGTTCGGCGATAACGCCACCACTAAAATTGTTGAATTATTTTTAAACTACTTTTCTCTATCAAAGTTCTAGAGCAATCGTAGGTAGGTACATATCTATCTGTGACAGTCACAAACATAAGAAACTAGGATATTTAATCTGTTATTTGGTGACATTAGTGTGCGCATGGCCCTTCTTCCTAACAATACATAGACATACACATGTTTTTTATTGTGACAAAAAGCATACAACAAAAAATATAGTTTAAACAAACTGAAGCAACTGACTTATTTGGATGCCATTCTCTGAACTGGACCAAATTGAAATGGGACCACACGGGAAGCACCAGCTTTCAAATAAAAAAAGAATCATCAAAATCGGTTCACCCAGTCGAAAGTCCTGAGATAACAAACATAAAAAAATACAGCCGAATTGAGAACATTCTCCTTTTTTGAAGTCGGTTGAAAAAACAAATAATCAACAACACATTAATAGATACTACTTGAAAACAACTAGCGATGGTTTTCCGCTGGGACCGGTAAGTGACGTCACGCATAAGCTAACACTTATATGACTTAAATATAATACATACAACCTTATTTAAAATACACAATTAGATTTATTTACAACAAAGAAAAAAAACAAATTTCATATATGTGCTTATGAAAATAAAACCTGCTTGAAGAAAGATAAAAAGAACACGAATCATCAACAATTACAGCCCTGGGCCTCAAGATACGAGCTTTGAAGAGTTTGAGGTCTTAAAGTAACTCAAATGATTTCTAAACTTTTGAATATATAATGTATAATTTCGGAAACAATACTAACTATTATTTATTTATTCAAGATTTTAACAGCTGAAATTATATACTAGGATATATATACATTGAAATATTATGTTGGTATATATATATATAACATTAATTTTATTAAATATTTTTTTACTCTATTTTATATTCCAAGAAACAACACAAAAAAGACATCAAAATAAAGCTACAGCTATAGCAAGTTTCATAGGTACATTCCTACACAAAAATAAAAAAAAACAGTTACCGACCGAGTTCGGTTAATTCAGGAAGAAGAGCGGGCGGATGTTTTAGATTTGTTTTCGATTCGCAGCCGTATTCGATTCCGTTCTGTATAATCAAGATATCGGGATCTTGCTCAATTGAATACTCGATTCCTCGTTTACCGGACACGGCACTGTTTGACTTGGTTGGGTTTGATTGAGTTTGCGTTGCACTTGGCATTATCTCTGAATAAAATTGATGATTGGAACGGTTTATTGCTTGTGTGCAAGGGCTTGTTTTGCGTAAAAAAAATACCTATCATAGATTTTTTGTGTGAGCAAAGCAAGCTAGTGAAATGGCGCATGTCGAATACTCCATTCAATGACGCCCTTATTCAGTGACTAATTTAACGTCTGTATAATGTTATAACACACACATACATATGTATGAAGTTATGGTTGTTGTCTGATTGCCGCTCGCTCGTGACGTCAATTGGATTTTGAACGTTTGAAGCCCGCAACGCTTCTCTCGGCTGACAACCGCGCCGCCAAACTCCGGCAAACCACAGGGCGAGCGCGGAGAGCCGATGAGGAACCCGAGATTGCCGGGAGCAGGAGATAGCCCGATTTGTATGTAATACCATTAATGTTTTCTGTGGTAGTGGCGAGATACTAAGGTTGTAACCTAGCCTAGACCCTATCAGTGGGCGGCTGGATAAAATTAAAAAGGTTGTATAAAGTTTTACAAGTTTATTAAGTAATTTATTAAGTATAAGTATTAATGATGAGAGAAAGAAGTTTTATTAATTTTCACCCCTTTTATGTAAAGCTGCATATTTAAATAGTACAACATGAGCCACGACCAGCGAAGAGCAACTCTAGTGCACTGCAGTGTTCGCAGACCATGCTACCGTCGAGATGGAAACTTGCCTAATTAGCAACTAAATAACGAACTGTACCTACTGAATGGCCATTTTTACCGAAATATCATGTCAACAGCGCTTTATAAAGTTAGTTGGAAAGTGATTTTTTTGCAAAACTCAATTATCTTTTTCCAACTCCCTTAGAAGGAGGATAATATTTTTCAAGAGCCTTGTTAAGCATTTCCCAAACATATCCTTCTATAAAGATCTTTGATTGGGATTAGTCAATGAGAAAAAATGTTCGCTCATAGCAAATCAATTTATTTTCAAATGCCTAATAATTGTTACACTGTACAACAATAAAACAATAATTTAAATAATTGTAGTTTAAAAACTGAAAAAACCGACATTAAAATACGCAATTTGTTTACTTGGATGATTTTTTCCAGTTGTTTTGTTATAAAAACCAAACTACTGAACCGATTTTGATAAAAAATTATATGAAACCACCTCTGAAGTATGACCTACCAAATAAAAAAGAATCATCAAAATAAATTCACAATTGGCGGAGTAATCAGTGAACAAACTTATAAAAAAACATACAGACGAATTGAGAACCTCCTTCTTTTTGGAAGTCGGTTACAAATATTGGTAGCTAGCCCGGTCAGCTCTTCACCAAGTAATTATTCTATGGTTTCTTCACAAAATTTTCTTGCGCTTTTATCTCAAAAAGATGCGTAATAAAGGTTTGAGAAAATACATATCCCCATAATTTCTTTACTGTAAAAGTTATCGTAAGAACTACATAGATAATGTGTCTACGTTAAATAAATTCTTGTCTTGTTGAAATTGCAAACCACAAATTAGGTAAATCTCAACGTGCAGGCTAAAGAGTTTTGTCTTCCTTATTTGTTGTATTTGGCAAGCATCTAATTACCCTTTGCAAACGCTTGTTCCGCAGACGAAGAAATTAAAGCCGAGAACAAACACTGGGTGAGCAGAGCTGTAAAGTTTAATGTCAGTGAAAATTTTAAAATACATAATATGTTGAAACGGTGATGGAAGGTCATTGGTTGGAACACACATATGTTTAAAAAATTTACGAATAGTAAGGGCTCATTCTGCTCAACCATTAGAATTTAATGTGTCAGTTATAACTGTTCGTATACAATTATTTAATAATATATTATATATCTTTATTGCACACCAACAGAAACAATAAAAAGA
Organism: Lycia hirtaria; assembly: GCA_947563715.1. NCBI lineage: Eukaryota > Metazoa > Arthropoda > Insecta > Lepidoptera > Geometridae > Lycia > Lycia hirtaria. The sequence continues at coordinate 4,584,484 of OX387379.1, forward strand.
AACAGTTTGGCAGTACAATGGGTGGCCTTATCGCCTAAAGCGATTGTTTATGAGTGATTCAGACTGGTTCAGCACAGTGAAAGATAGGATGAAATTAAGATCAATTTTAACGAATATTGTATGTAAGTAATGTTGAGTTTAAAAACGATTAGATTTTACCCAATCAATTTTTTTATGGTAGTTGAAAAAAAGTTTAGTGGATGACGCTATAAACATTATTTTAGAAGACTTGCACACTATATTTTTTTTAATCTATTGGATAAATTTCTGTATTTGATGTTCATAATACAACTTTTAAAAAAATACAGCCACATGTAGACATTTTCCTAATTTAACAAATTACTTTTCGAAAAACGACCACCATCAAAAACCATAAATACATACATGTCATCACAGATAACTTAAGTTAATTGACGCTTGACTCTAACAAAAAATATCACTTTAAAGCTTAATATTTCGCAAACGGATCCCTAAATTGAAAGTAGTTTTTACACACCCCCAATTTTTTTTATTACCTATTCAACGATATCCGACTCGATAGGGTAAATGTGAAAAAAATATTCATCGCCACTTTACGAGTAGGGGACGTCCCTCAAAAAAAAAAAGACGTGTGGCACTTGGAGACTGCCGCACATAATAACTTTATGTGCGGTGTGTTAGGTTATTTTCGTTACGAAATTTCTGGATTCGGTCTCCACGCTCAAGGCCCGCGATAGAAGCTATGCAATAGCTTATTGAATTTTGAATAGTTTTTGCACTAAGCCGCAGACGGACGGACGGACGGACAAGGCGAAACTATAAGGGTTCCTTGTTTACTACGGAACCCTAAAAATATGTAGCCGAATTGAGAACCTCCTTTTTGAATGTTGGTTAAAAAGAAAAGCGTATCTTTAAATAAGTTGGGGCTCAAAGCGCGCAGCTATCTCTCTCGTGCATCACAATATTAGAAAATTGAGACATGAATTTGTTTAATTTAGATAGGAGAAATATTTAATAAAAGTTTTATTCACATATAATTAATATTGGCGACGGAGTAGTGAAAAAGAAACATACAATATTTCCTTACTCCTCGGCAAATTTATAAAATGTCGAAGAATATTTTTTTTTTAATATTTATTCTAAATCAAATCAAATTATTTATGTGTTCAAAAATGTTGTTATACGCGAGAGAGATAGCTGCGTGCTTTAAGTCTATCCATAAGAACCAGCTCAAGGTTCTTAATCGAATGATAACCGTAGAGATATATTTTTTTTACGCAAGATAGATCTACAATTGACCAACACCTCGCCTGATGTTAACCGATGTTAAACGTTACAAAATGAACAAACACCTGATCAAAATGGAACATATTGGAATCAATATTATAATGAAATATTTTTTTATGGTAGAATCTTAAAATATTTCTTAAGGAATTAAATTCATTCTTTTTTCTTTATTAAATCTTTCAAGTACAGATCTGAAAAGAAATTTCTTGAATTTCAATCGTTTGAAAATTGGTTGGGGCGTTTTATTTTCTCTCTAAAGACTTAGGTACTACGTGATATTGTTAACAAGTTAGATATTATTCATGAAACAATAAAAGAGAAAGTTATTTCGTTGTACTTATTGTTATTTTTTTATAATATATGTTCAAACAGCCAAGAGTCTCATCCTCCTACTTTGCATAACTGAAAATTTCATACTTACAGTCAGATACTCCCGTTTCTTCCTTCCATGGACAAGTAAAACAAAGAGCATTTACAAGCACCTCCCCGGGCTAACAAAGCAGTGACTTCACTGATGTTGCAGTATAGTTGCTGTTATTTGTATTTATTTAATTGACTTCCAAAAAGAAAGAGTTTCTCAATTCGACTGTATATATTTTTATGATTCATTTTTTTTTGTTTGATAGGTTCAACGGTGGTCCCATTTCAATTTCATCAAAATCGGTTCAGTACTTTGGTTTTTATAACAACTGAAAAAATATCATCAAAGTAAATGATTTGCTTATTTTGATGTAGTTTTTTTTCTGTTTTTATACTTTAATTATTTTCAATTATGCTATAAGTAATCTTTTCACAATTGAACTTCAGATGGTGCAATCTTCAGTTGTTAAAACAAATATTAAAGAGATAAAATTCAGTTGCGTAATAAAAGCCTCATTACACAAGGCAAGTAAGAACTAAAAATCAATGCAAAGAAATAAAAATTGTTAGCGATAAAAATAACGAAATTTCTATCTGAAAATGACGGATATAAAATCGCGGCAACCAAATTTATGCAAATAAAATAAACCATAACGCTTCGTTACACAGGCGGTATCGACCGCTCGGAAGGGATCGAGCAAAGTTTCCGAACGAATCTCTAACAAAATGATTTAATTTTTTAATTTCAATGCATTTAATGTGAGAAGGGAAATCTCTAGTAGGTAACTGTATTTTCCGTTTTACTCTAAAGCTAAAACGAAGTATAGGCCTGCCAAATTCAATTTATTTATTGATAATAATATCTGAGTTAAATTGTGACATACGCCCATATAGAAAGACATACAGAAATGTATTAGGATTCCTCTGCGGAACCCAAAAATCTTTTATAAGTTTGACCTGAAAGGATTTATATTTATACTTATCAAAATTGGATCAGCACTTTAGTTTAGATTAAAAGGAACATAAGTACATACATCTATCTCTATAGATGTATGTATTTATGTGTTCCTTATAATAAAAAGTATTAAAAAAATCGAGTAAGTAATGATACTATTAAAAAAAAAACGGACAAGGCGAGTCAGACTCGCCCACCGAGGGTTCCGTACAAACTAGTAGATAAAAGGGGGAAATTATATTTTTTTTATATTTTCCTTCATAAATCGAAAAATATACATCATAAAAATATTTAAAAACCTGTTTTAGCTTGTGCTAATGAAGCTCTTTCATATGTTACCCCACATGATACGGTTCAAGTACTTTAAAATTTGGACCCTCTTTCCTTGCTTAAAGACCCTATATTTTGTGATTAAATTAAAAATGTCCAGTTTTTGGATTTTTTTCTATATGTGTACTATAACACAATGCTCCTTGCCAAATTTCATAGTTCTAGGTCAACGGGAAGTACCCCATAGGTTTTGATTCCCTTCTGAGTGCCGAAATGTGCGTTTTTTTCGACTTATTCGGCTGTAACTTTTTTTAATGAAAACTGAGAAGTTTGATTCTTCTCTCTGCAGCAAGACATTATAGATCTACGTATATGGTTTTAATTTCAACTCGATACATTCACGCATTCCCGAGATAAAGGTCTTGACACCCGGACAGACGGACAGACGGACAGACGGACAACAAAGTGATCCTATAAGGGTTCAATTTTTTTCTTTTGAGGTACGGAACCCTAATGATAGCAACTCTGACTCTCTGTCTGTTTGGTACCATTTCACGATAACACCTGAACCGGTCGTTATCAAATTTGCCATAGAGATAGCTGAGATTCTGAATACGGTTATAGACTAAATTTCATCGTTACAGTTTTGTCAACGTTACACGAGTGAAAACGCAGGGTACAGCTAGTTTTAAAGTCTCATAATACCTGGGTGATGTTTTTCATCATCAGCGATTCTCGCCGCGTCATAGCGCTTTACGTTGTTGAGTTTTGGTATTTCAGTATAGCCTTGTTGATTAGAGCGGAGAGCATAAGGTTGCCTTGCTTTTGATTTCATAATACTTGCAGAGTAGAAGTTTTATTCACGGGCTCCTTTACGTGCGTCATCAACCGAGTTCTAAGCTCATAACCTTAATTCTTCCATTCAGAGGAAACGTATGTAATTATGTATAGCAACACATTTCAGTTTAAGTCGGATCTACAGCAACAATATTAACTGGCACTAATGAGGTGCTATAAAAGTGCAATATTTTTACTGCAATGTATTGCTGCAATACAACTATCACATAAGTCATTTATTCAATTATATGTAGGTACATAAACAAATATAAAAATAAAAACAAAATACCTAACTGTGTAGAGCAATTATTTAGAATTTTTAGTGTACGTTTCCGCGAGAAAATATGTGCAAAAACGCTATACAATTTAATAACAGGTCATTCTTGAAAATAATTCCTGTGCAGTCAATTACTAACAAAAGGTTGTTCAAAATTGCAATTTTGATAATTTTGTTGGAGTTGTATTTGGATTATAAAATAATGTAACCAATTACACTCGCAAAGTGAAGACTAATCTAACAATATGAAATATAGCTGGGAACATGGAGATGGACATAACCATAAGCTACTTTTTATCATCATTATCACCATTTTTCATTTAAAATGTAATATATAATTAAGCGGAAAGAAAATACTGCAAATTATGATCATGAACCATTAAAAACATAAAAACACATTTCTGTATAACCGGCTTTAAGTTTCAACTAGCGTTTTTATATAAAACATATTAAATTATGGAATGAAAAAGTTTTGACAACGAAAACGTGACCTTTCCACTTTACTACTTGATAAATATTTCAAGAATCAAGATGAAAAAGTAGCCTGAATAAATGGCCTAGACCGTATCGATACATGTATAAAGATAGGGTTTCGTAGATTTTGCCATAGTCGAAGAAAATTGCTTGGTGAGTATTACTACAATGGAGACACTCCGCCTCCCGCCAATCTCGGGTTCCTCACCCGCTCCCCGCGCTCGCCCTTCTGTTTGCCGGAGTTTGCGGCGCGATTTTCAGTCGAGACAAGCGTTGCGGCCTTTAAGCACTAGAATTCTAAATGACGAGAGCAAGTGGCAACCAAAAGACAGCCGTACTTCATTCATGTGTGTGTTATATAAATACATCAACTTTACGTAAGTTGGTCACTGACTTGTTATGGCCGTTGTATGGACTGTCCAACGTGTGTTAAAAGATAAGTGATATTTTGTAAGAGAGATTAAAGCAGATTTACAGCTTATATTTCTCATAATTATTTAGACCTGGCGTTTTAAACACTATTCTTAGCCGTGCCGTCCCGGCTTAGAATAGGACTGCCCCCTATCATCCCGTGGGTGACGTAAGAACCGTCTGAGGGACACTCACAAGTTGGTACTAGTACACCTCCAGCTTTAATCTGGAAGTACCAGGGGGCACATACCATCTCATGCCTCTTTCCGATTGGTGGCGGATATCACCAAACGATAGCATTCCCAAAGAGGGTTGATGTCAGGCAGGCGGCCGGTCAGAAAATGTAAGCCAAAACCTTTACAGCATGTTAAGTACGAAAGAGAATAATGGCGATAGGGCTAGGGCGTACCCCCGAGGCGACGCGCAGTTGCAGCACCCGGCAGCTGTGGGAAATGGACAAGGGTTGTTGCATCAGGGACGGGTGCAACGTAAGAAGCGAGTCCGAGAAGTAAGAATGAGGTTTGCGAGTTGGAATGTAGGTACGATGACTGGAAGGGGAAGAGAGTTAGCGGATGTATTAAAAAGAAGACGAATAAATGTAGCGTGCGTGCAAGAGACAAGATGGAAGGGTACAAAAGCTAGAGAAATTGGGGAGGGCTATAAATTTTATTACAGTGGAAGTGACGGGAAAAGGAATGGGGTGGGAATCATATTAGACCATGAACTGAAAGAATGTGTGACTGATGTAAAAAGGATGAATGATAGATTGATCGTTATGAAAGTGATGAAAGAAGAGTTCGTTTTAAATATTGTGAGTGCATATGCACCACAAACAGGCTGTGATGACAGTTTAAAGGATAAGTTTTATAAAGAATTTGACAGAGTGATATTGGGTATCCCAGATAATGAAGAACTATATATAGGGGGAGATTTTAATGGTCATGTAGGAAAAACAAACGTTGGTTATGAGAGAGTACATGGTGGGAATGGTTTTGGGAACCGAAATGTCGATGGTGAAGCCTTGCTGCAAGCTGCTTCTGCTTTTGACTTAGCTATAGTTAATACTTTCTTTATGAAGAGTGAACAACACCTAATCACCTACAAAAGCGGGAATCACAAGACACAAATAGACTATTTTTTGATAAGAAGAAATAAGATTAGTTCTGTAAAAGATTGTAAAGTATTGCCAGGAGAAGATCTAATACCTCAACATCGGCTATTACTTTTAGAAATTAAAATCAAAGTCACCATAAATAAAGATAGACCAATATTAATACCTAAAATTAAATGGAATTTAATGGAAAAGCCAGAGTATGCAGCTAAATTCAGAAAACAAATAGTAGACAAAATGATAGAAATGAAAGACCTAGAAGAGAAAACAGTTAATGAATGCTGGAATGAGATGGCAGAATGTATCAGAAGCGCCGCAAAAGAAATTTTTGGACAGTCAAAAGGTAAACGAAAAATCGAGAAAGAGACATGGTGGTGGAATGAAGAAGTCCAACAAGCTTTGAAAGAAAAGAAGAATGCATTTAAAGAATGGCAGAAAGCAGATGAGTGTGATCAAACTAATAAACAAAACAAAAGAACAGTGTACAATAACTTAAAACAAAAGGCAAAGAAAACTGTGGCCATTGCAAAGGCTAAAGCACATGATACATTATACCAATCATTGGAAAGTCCTGAAGGGCAAAAGAAAATATACAAGATAGCAAAAGCGAGAGAAAAGAATACAAGGGACGTAAGTCACATGAAATGTATTAAAGATGGTGCAGGGAATGTACTAACAGATAACGATGGAATCAAGAAACGATGGAAGGTGTATTTTGAAAGATTGATGAATGAAGAGAATGATTGGAATGGACAGTTAGATAATGTATCAGTAAATATAGGTGTCGTAAAAGAGATAAGCATAGAAGAAGTACAAAAAGCAATACAAAGTATGAAAAATGGTAAATCCGTAGGGCCTGATGGTATACCAGTAGAAGTATGGAAGTTTTTGAAAGTGGATGGATGGATGTGGCTGACTTTATTCTTCAATAAGTTGTTACAAGAAGAAGCGATCCCTGATGAATGGTGCAACAGTTCACTGGTGCCCATTTTTAAGAACAAAGGTGATGTACAGGTCTGTAACAACTATCGAGGGATAAAGCTCATGTCACATAGCATGAAATTATGGGAGAAGATTATTGCAAGACGATTGAGAGAAGAGACGGATGTTTCAAAGAATCAGTTTGGATTCATGCCTGGACGTGGAACAACGGACGCCATATTTTCACTTCGCCAACTTTGCGAAAAATTTAGACGTGCTCATAAGAACTTGCATATGGTGTTCGTTGATCTGGAAAAGGCGTATGATAGAGTACCCCGTGAAGTTTTGTGGTGGGCTTTGAAAGAGAAAGGAGTGCCTGGGAAATATCTGCAGATTATCCGTGCTATGTATGGTAGAGCAACTACGTTTGTTCGCTCCGCAGCTGGCGAAACCGACAAATTCAATGTGGCTGTAGGCTTACATCAGGGATCGGCTCTAAGCCCGTACTTGTTCCTCCTGGTAATGGATGCATTGACATCAAACATACAGGAGGAGGCACCCTGGTGTATGCTGTTCGCCGATGACATTGTGCTTGTCGGAGAAGATGGGGCTGAGGTACAGAGAAGACTGGAAAAATGGCAAGAGAAACTGGAGAGTGTAGGGTTGAAGATCAGTAGGACCAAAACAGAACATTTGTTTTGTGATTTCGGGGGTCCATCTAGTTTCATTCCAATTGCCTTAAATGGTGTATCCCTTCCAGTCTGCTCCGATTTTCGTTACCTCGGCTCTGTCTTCCAAAACGACGGCGATATTGACCGAGATGTAAATAGCAGGATAAATGCAGGTTGGATGAAGTGGCGGCAGGTCTCGGGAACTATTTGCGATACCCGAATGCCCCTTAAATTAAAGGGGAAAATTTATAAGACCATGGTAAGACCTGTCGTGATGTATGGATCAGAGTGCTGGGCCACCAAAGGGGAGAATGAAAGGAAATTGCATGCAGCGGAGATGCGAATGTTGAGATGGATGTGTGGAGTAACAAAATTGGATAAGATTAGGAATGAGTATGTTAGAGGAAGCCTGAAAGTAGCACCAGTCACCGAAAAGTTAAGAAGTGGAAGGCTGTCCTGGTATGGGCATGTCATGAGACGGGAGGAGGGCAATGTATGCAAGAGGGCCCTAAACATGATGGTAAGCGGTAGGGCCGGAAGAGGGAGACCTAAGAAAGTGTGGATGGACTGTGTGAAAGATGATATGCGTGTGAAAAGTGTAAGTGTAGAGATGACGTCTGATAGAGTGAAGTGGCGAAGGGAAACGTGCTGTGCCGACCCCACCTAGTGGGAAAAGGGCAAGAAAATGATGATGATGTTTTAAACACTATGGTGCCCGGTAGTCCCAGGTAAGATGACAGGTAAAAATATAAATTACTACTGCCAATTATTTTAAGTAAAAAGTTCGCTATACAAGCAGAATTTGTTTACGATGTGGATAGGTCTCACAGTAGTTTCCGTGTATAGATTTTATTAATCTGATGAACTGTATCCCGGCCTAGCCGAGTTTGGGGCCCACTGAGAAAGCATCTTTTAAATTCTGCTCTGAAAATAAATATTTACTTTACTTTACATATTATGGCACATACCAACCACCTTATTCGGTATTTCTTATTTGGCTAAGCCTTTACTTTTCCTAGAATACAGATTTATTAACCGACTTCCAAAAAGGAGGAGGTTATCAATTCGACTGGATTTTTTTGTATATTTGTTCACCAATTACTCCGCCAATTGTGAATTGATTTTAATGATTCTATTTTTGTTTGATAGTTTATACTTTAGAGGTGGTCCCGTATAAATTTTATTAAAGTTGGTTCAGTACTTTGGTTTTTATAACAAAATAACTGGAAAAAATTCATCCAAGTAAACGAATTGCGTATTTGAAGTCGATTTATTCAGTATTTTAAACTATAATTATTTATTATAGCAAAATTCAGTACAAAATAAAAACAGCATTCTGTGGTCTTTCAAATTTATTTTATATATTTATGGTTTATGACATAGGTATATGAAAAAAAAACACAGACAAACGGACAAAATGTATAAGGATTCTTTGCTATGTACTAGCTAGCACTACGGAACCCTAAAAACTAGTGCGTAGATTTATCAAGATTTTCTTCTTTTTCAAAGTCTCAAAGAATGAAAGGTTGCTCAACAAATAACCGCAGCGGCGGTCACGTGCCGGGTCGTACTTTACTTGCCGTCCAGCTGTTACATTATTCAATCAAACAAGCATTGCTTTGATGTTTATTCCTGTTGCCCCTAAATGATGGCTGCCGATCGATGGCTATACTTTAGGGAAAAACCATGACTCGGTGCAGCCATTGTACGCGTAGTGGATTCATTAAGTTTGTTCGAACTTGCTTTCCTTGTTTTGTTAACCGACTTCCGTAAAGGAAGAGGTTATCAACTCAGTTGTATTTTTTTATGTTTGTTACCTATAACTCCGTCATTTATAAATCGTTTGGAATTAAATTAAATTAAAAACGATTAGAAAAGGCTTTTTCTTGCGGTGGGTCGCCCTCTTCCCTCAAACATGGTTGAGGAGAGCGATGGCTGGCACATGCGTCAACTCGTGAACGGGTGCTGCTTGCGGGAGCTGGACTGCTTGTACACACGTAGTTATGTATGTTAGTTAAGTGTAAATAAGAAAGTGTAATTTTGTCTTCCCCTTGCTTATCTAAAAAAACGTAAGCGGTAAAAAAATAATTAGTTTATGAAAGGCACGGATTCCGGAATCTGAGATTGATTTTGTCAAAAAAAAAAAAAACGATTAAGGAAATTCTAAGCTGTGTTTTATTTGAAAGGATATACTTTAAGAATGGTTTCATGAACATTTAATCAATATCGGATTATTAGTTTGGTTTTTTCAAACAAAATAACTGTTTTTTTTTTATCCAAGTAAATAAAATTGTCTATTTTGAAGTAGATTGTCATTTGTCATCCATTCATTACGTTTACAGAGTTACATTCCTATTTTTCACATTTTGCTTTCACTACAGCATTTTCTAGCAGTTTACTGAAAATATCTTACTGTAAATTTAATTGATATACTTACTCGTAGTGCTAATAGTCTCGAGTGACATACGAATAGACATACAGACAAACGAACATGGCGAATTTATAAGGGTTCCTCATAGTTACTACGGAACCCTAAAAACAGTTGTTTGTTTTTAAAACTCTTTATTTCATTGAATATATTTACAATAATAACGGAAAATAATAATTTAATTTGCTGCCTACAATTTAATTTGAATTAACGCACAGGAAAAAATATAACAAAGACATTGTTCAGGAATCTTCGCTTATAACTTTAATAACTTAGCGGTAAATAGATTCAATTTTATACAATTTCAATTAAGAATTCAAAGCTATAGACACCGGCATTACAAAGGATCTTACAATCGAATCCGTTTATTGTCTGGACTTGGCGTCCTTCTCGAAAATACTTAGAAATAGATTCCGAAGAGTGAGTTTGCAGTGCTGTTGACTAGACCTCAGATAGCTTTCCTACTCCATCTATAGACGAGTGCTTTCCGGCATCTTAGCTGCGTCTGTACTATTGTTGTACTGGACGGATCTAAGTATAACTAATAGATACATTTACCAACGTCTATGCAACTAACCTATTCGTATAATTGAACAAAAATAGCCAAATGCGAGTTGGACTCGCATATTGTTTTCTTGCACTGTGAAGATACACAGTGAAAAAAAAATCTGGCCTAAGGGATCGTCGAGTCGGCATAAACTTTTATTTACGTTTATGTTTATTTGATCGAACTTAATTTTAAAAATATGTTAAAATTTTATAATCAAAATTTCCACAATAAAAATCGAAAACTGTATTCGATCACCAGAACAGCAATTGAAGTTGCTATGTCAGAGCAGTTAGGAAAAATCCGGACAAGTGCGAGTCAGACTCGCCCACCGAGTGTTCCGTACAAACGAAATAAAAGGGGGAAATCATATTTTTTTTATATTTTCCTTCATAAACCGAAAAATATACATCGTAAAAATATTTAACACATACCTTGCTCACGACTCGGATCCGAGTAGGGCCTATAGTAGCGGCGCCTCCCACTCGGATGCGAGCGAGCGAACGTTTGAGGCAGCCCTCATTCCTTGCATAGAGACACAATTTTTTTGTGATTAAATAAAAAAAACAATTTCGGATTTTTTGCAATATGTGTACTCTAACACAAATTTCAAAAGTTGCCAAATTTCAGAGTTCTAGGTCAACGGGAAGTACCCCATAGGTTTTGATTCCTCTGTGAGTGTAGAAATGTGCGTTTTTTACGACATACTCGGCTGTAACTTTTTTTTACGAAAACTGAAAAATTTTATTTTTCTTTCTGCAGCAAGAAACTATGGATCTGCGTATATGGTTTTAATTTCAACTCGATACCTTCACGCGTTCCCGAGATAAAGGTCTTGACACCCGGACAGACGGACAGACGGACAGATAGACAACAAAGTGATCCTATAAGGGTTCCGTTTTTTCCTACTGAGGTACGGAACCCTAAAAATCATATAAAATTCAAAAATGTCTTTCTTAAATGATATCTTTTATTATTCCATTGTCTCTGCATCCTAAATTTGAATTAAAATAACAAATAATATATATCAAGTGATAATTAGAGTAAGTAATATCAAGGAACTGGTTGTGCTGTGTTGTTAAGATTTAAAAAAAAGTCTAGAGCGTGGCGTGGCGTGTCTAGCAAAATTTACAGGCTGCATTTTGGTGAGTGTGCGCTCGAGTTACATGACCTAATCCCTCCCTCCCCTTTCCACAACAGGACAAGCCGGAATACGCTTCAATGCCATCCTTTCCATGATTTACCATGCAGTTCGAACAAAGCGTTGTGCTTCCACCTTCCTAATGCGAACCGCTCGGGAATGGAATGCCTTGCCGCTGTCCTTATTTCCTGAAAACTATAACCCGGGTGTCTTCAAGTTTAGAGTGAATAAGTATCTTCTAGGTCTACGTGCTTCATCTTCGGCCACAGTATCGCTTTCCATCAGACGTGCTGGTGGTCAAACGTTGAGCTATTCTAAAAAAAAATGACCTGCATGATGTATTATATATAATCAATTTTGACATTTATATTATAGTGTATTAATAATCGGTAACTACTCAACTAAAATTATATTGTTATAATTGCATTATTTCATGTTCTTAACTCTTTGCTCTCAAAGCAGGATCTGGCAGTGGTACCCAAGCCCACAAGCTAAATATGAATGAATTTGAATTTTACTTGAACTTGAATTTGAAACAAACGTCAACCTATTGTAGACTCACAGCGCCATTCTATGCGGTGCGGTGCGGTTCTTTTATTGTAATTTACGTGCAGTATGTATTTACATACAGATCAATTATTCATTGATTTTTGCGTCAATTGTTGCGGGAAACGCAGTGCGAGTTGCAACATGTTTTTAGGGTTACGTAGTAAACGAGGAACCCTTATAGTTCCACCACGTTCATCTGTCTGTCTGTCCGAGATTTGCTCAAAAGCTATTAGTACTAGAAAGTTGTTATTTGGCTATCGTTTTTGTTATCCTATCGTGTGAGATATCGTTGGATAGCCAAACAACAATATATATATTTTTAAAACTATTTTTCAATTTAGGGATATGTTGGCGAAATATTAAGCTTTGAAGTGTTTTTTTTTGTTAAAGTCAAGTCCTCCCCCTGTACCGGCTAAACGGTTTACATTGGAGATATGAAAAAATCATGCTATTAGCATTATGATGAAATTAAAAGGAAAACTGTTACGGCTTTAGAATTTAAAGAGTAATAGTCGATCAGCTTCATTGATGTACTTATAGAAGTAAAAAATGAAAATTTTGCGGCTTTTTTTTTGTTTGATAGGTCCATACTTTAAAATTAATCCTAAAGAAATTTCTTCAAAATCAGTGATTGTTCAGGACTCGATCCGATGAATCCTGTGCATTTGGTCCTTCGAGCGCCGGATCGAACGTGGAGCAGCGAGCATTTGTTCCGTCGAACGCCGCATAGAACGTGAATCAGCGAGGATCGGACTCCGCACGTGTTATTTTCTTCGAGTGCCGATCGTACTTAGAAAATAATGGTGTTAACAAGGAGTCAAGCTGACGTCACTGAGCAAGCCGAACTACAGAGAATCGAAGGGGAACGAACAAGACTCAGCAGGGTTCCTCCGGCATCACCCTCGATGCCGGTGGGAGAGGAAGCTGCTGCCAGACCGGAAGCAGCACCTGCCCTCGTCAACCAACGTACGAACATGGAACGTGAACGAGCAGCCTCGCCACAGCACTCGCAAAGAACGACGAACTCTACTTTGCAACTGCGACTGGCAGAACTGGAGGCAGCCGAGAAGCTTGCAGCAATCAAGCGAAACGAACTGGAAATGGAAGCGGATCTCGTGAAGAAACGCCTGGCCGCGCAGATCGCTACCATCGAGGAAGCGGGCAGCGTACGGGACGAGCCGTTACATTCGAACAGAGATGAACATCGTCAGCGCGTCGATGACTGGCTGCAGGGTGCCGCCGCTGCTGAACGGGGGGAGCGCGAGGAGTCATTGCGCCCACGTGAAACGGAGGAACGCCGTCGGTTACGCTTCGATACCAACCGCAGAGACCGATCGTTGACACCAACACCGGGCCGGTCTCGCAGCTACGGATCCCAGATAGCTGAAGCATTGGACCGGATGGCCAGACCGCAGCGACGATATAATTGTGATTTACCTCAGTTCAGTGGTGCGGTATGTGAATGGCTACCGTTCAAAGCAGCATATCGTGAATCGACTGAGATGTTTAAAATACCACCTGCAGAAAACGTGATGCGCTTGAGATCGGCGCTGGTCGGGGAGGCGCGGGAAGCCGTGTCCGCTCATCTATACGCGGATACCAACCCCGACACGATAATGGCCACGTTAGAACAAAGTTTCGGGTCACCAGAAGTATTAGTGGACAAGATAATCGAAGACTTACGAAAAATACCACGTTTGGGTGCGTCGGCCAAAGAACTGAACAGTTTAGCAGTGAAAGTGCAAAACGCGGTGTGTGTGTTGCAAGGACTTGATCGGCGTGGTTATATTTACAACCCGCAACTCACACGAGAGATAATGCTGAAGCTTACTCCGACAATCAAAAGCAAGTGGTACGACTACGCATATGCGAACAGTGACACCAAGGACCCAGATTTTGTGACGTTGTCGCGATTTTTGATGCGTGAGGCCAACGTCGCGCTACGATACGCATATGAAACCCCAGCATCGTGTTCTATGACCGCAAGAAGCGAAGTAAAACCGAACGTGAATACAAACATAAGAAGAAAAGCGAGCGTCTACAGCACTGATAAGGATACCGAGTGCGAACAGATTGACCGATGCTCGCGATGCAGCAAGCCACACGAACTGTCATTGTGTGCGGATTTTCGAGCGATGAAAATCGATGACCGGTGGAATCACGTAAAAGAAAAGGGACTCTGTTTCAAGTGCATACACAAAAAACACCATCGAGCGCAGTGTAGAGAAAAGCCGTGCGGAGTGAACAAGTGCCGCCGCCCTCACCATGCCCTGCTGCATCAAGATGACAAGACCATGTCGGCGACTACAGAACCGGCCGCGCGAACCGCGGAATCAAGCAGAACAAGCCATGAGGGTGACGTGTTATCAGTAACAACCACCTCCAATGTTACTGATAAACGCGGCGGAATACTACTGAAAGTGTGTCCTATCGTGGTGTCCGGTCCCAAAGGAGAGACGCGATCATACGCTCTGTTGGATGAAGGCGCGACTATAACCCTTATCGACAGTGAATTGGCAACGAAAGTCGGCGCCGACGGACCCAGTCAACCCCTGCGTATGACCGGCGTGAATATGTCCCAGAACGAAGCTACGAGCAAGCTTGTGACTATTCGGCTACGTGGTGCGAGCGAGACGGCATCATACACCGTTAAAGCGCGCACAGTCAACGAATTAAGACTGCGAGAACAGACTGTACCGAACGCGCTACTACAATACCAACATCTGCGAGATCTCGAAGAGCAAGTGTGCTACGAACGAACACGCCCGCTTATACTCATCGGAAGTGACTACTGGGAGCTCATTGTTTCACGAGAGTTGCGCATTGGCGGCGCAAACCAGCCTGCAGCATCCCGAACGGAGTTGGGCTGGGTGATACATGGAACCGTCCCACGCAGTCTCATCTACAGCCACGAGAGCGTCTTGCACATATACACGCCCGATCGACGTATATGCGAGAGAGAGACGCACGATATGCGCCTACAAGAACTAGTAGAGCAGCATTTCAAGATCGAATCCTTGGGTGTCGCTCTCAAACCCCGAATTAGCGACGCGGACGAACGAGCGGTGAAGACATTTAACGAGACAGTGAAGAAAGTCGACGGCGCGTATGAAGTGGGGCTACTATGGAAACAGCCGAACGTGACTATGCCACCGAGTTACGCCGCCGCCTTAAATCGTCTAAAAGGCATCGAAAAGAAGATGGATGCTGACACCGGTTTTGCGAAGGACTACGCCGCTCAGATCGGTAACCTGCTGAGCAAAGGATACGCCGTGCCGTGCGACGGGACCGAAGCACAAAGTCCCATCTGCTGGTATCTGCCACACTTTGCGGTTACCAACCCGAACAAACCGGGGAAGCGGCGCCTAGTATTTGACGCGGCGCATCGAAACAGTGGAGTGAGCCTTAATGATCGATTACTAGAAGGCCCTGATTTACTGCTGCCGCTGCCGGGAGTCATCTTCCGCTTCCGAGAGAGAGAAGTCGCTGTCACCGCCGATATTGAAGAAATGTTTTTGAGGGTGAAGATCCGTCCGGAAGACCAGCCTGCCCAGCAGTTTCTATGGAGAGGAAGCGACCGAACGAGCCCGCCGCGCGCCTACAAGATGACCAGTATGATCTTCGGCGCGGCCAGCTCACCCTTCCTCGCCCATAGCGTGCGCAATCACAACGCGCACGCGCACGCTCAGACACACCCGAGAGCGCTAGTGGCGATAACCAATAGTCACTACATGGACGACCTGGTCGACAGTTACGACGATGAAGAGGAAGCGCGGCGCACTATCAAAGAGCTACGAGAAGTGCACGCTAACGCCGGCTTCACATTGCGAGGCTGGAGTTCAAATAAACCAGGGACATTGACCGACGTGCCCGATGATCTACGAGCGAACGAGCCTACGCGACTGGGGGGAGTCGCTAGCAACAAAATACTCAGATTATTTTGGAACGCGAGGAACGATGAGTTGGGATTCAACACTGCCATGCATCGAGTGCCAGACGACGTGCGCGCGCAGAACCGCGCGCCCACAAAGCGCGAAGCACTGAGCGCAGTAATGTCCCTTTATGATCCGCTCGGGTTGGTCAGTAACTACACCATCCGCGGAAAGATTATACTCCAAGACCTATGGAGAACGAACACAGGATGGGACGAATCAATCCCGCAGGAGAACGCCGATCGATTTGCTGTTTGGATAAGTCAGTTACAAGAAATAACGAGCCTACGACTACAACGGAGCTACGGTCTAGGACGAAGCACACCTTCCGACCATCACGAAAACGTAGAACTACATGTGATGTGTGACGCGAGCGAACAGGCCTTCGCTACGATAGCCTACTGGCGGATTATACGTCGTGATGACAAGATCGACGTATCACTTGTCGCAGCTAAAGCGAAAGTGGCGCCACGACGCACTCAGAGTATACCTCGACTCGAGTTGCAAGCGGCCGTTATCGGAGCGAGACTGGCGGACACAATCAAGCGAGAACATCGGATCAAGATAGCACGAGTCGTATACTGGACCGATTCGTCGACCGTGCTACAATGGATATACAACGACCAACGACGGTATACACCATTCGTCGCTCACCGACTCGGAGAGATCTCTGAACTGACCGACAAGAACGAGTGGAGATGGCTGCCGACGGAGCATAACGTCGCTGACGACGCGACCCGGCTGAGTGACACGTCAATCTCCACCGACGACCGATGGTTCCGAGGGCCATCATTTCTACATGAATCAGAGGACAAGTGGCCGTCTCGGATAACCGACGAAGAAGAAGACAAGGAGGTCCTATTTACGACCGAACAGGAAGCATCTTTGTCAGAGTGTATACCGAAGCCGACGAGATTCTCAAAGTACGAGAAGTTAGTACGCGCGACCGCATGCGTGCTAACATTTATTGATAAATGCCGTCGACGAGCAGCACGCGTCGAGTTAGAACATATCGAGCGCGCCGAACGATTGTTGCTGCGGCACGCGCAAGAAAAGAGCTTCAGTGCCGAGTTCCACAGTTTGAGAAACGCTCACCCGCTATCAAAGTCGAGTCGTTTATACAAACTGGACCCGGTGATCGAGGATGGAGCATTGCGTGTGAGAGGTCGCATTGGAGCATCGAGCGCGCCCGCTGATCTAAAGCGCCCAATAATATTGGACGGGCGGCATCACGTGACTAGACTACTAGTGATGCGAGAACACTGCAACGCCGGTCACGCAAACAGGGAGCGCGTGACGAACGATTTGAGACAACGATACTGGATCATTCACCTGCGACCTACCGTACGAGCCGTGGAACACCGATGCAAGTTATGTCACACAAGGAAGGCCAGACCGAACGAACCGACACGAGGGGACCTACCACGAGCCCGCTTGGACCCCTACCACCGACCATTTTCTAACTGCGGCATGGATTACTTCGGGCCTATGTTGGTGAAAGTAGGAAGAAGGAGAGAAAAACGGTGGGGCGCGCTGTACACATGTCTCAGCACACGCGCCGTGCACTTGGAGATCGTGAATTCACTTACGAGCAGCTCAGCTATCATGGCTCTACGGCGGATGGCAGCACGGCGAGGATGGCCGTCACATATGTATTCAGACAACGCCACGACCTTTCGCGGGGCAGATCGGGAGCTGAGAGAGGCCTACGAGGAGTGGGCCCCCGTCTTGCGCGAGGAGGGGTTACTCCATCGGATGAAGTGGACCTACATACCTCCCGGAGCGCCCAGACACGGAGGAGCGTGGGAAAGACTAGTACGGTCTGTGAAAGCGGCGCTAGCAGTAACGTTGCGAGAACAAGTACCAACGGAGGAGGTACTACAAACACTGCTGACCGAAGCAGAACACTCCATCAACGGGAGGCCGTTGACGTACGTGAGTGTGAGTGACAGAGACCCTGAGGCACTCACTCCGAACCATTTCCTGCTGGGTTCGTCGAGCGGCCTGCCAACAACGGGCCCCTGCAAAATGGCGGACCTACGAACTTGGCGAGCGAGCCAGGCGCTTGCCGACTCTTTCTGGCAGCGCTGGCTGAAGGAATACTTGCCCACGCTGACGCCACGAGGAGCACCGAGTGACCACTCGAAGAACATGAAGATCGACGACGTGGTCGTCGTAGTCGATCGCACGCTACCGAGGAATATATGGCCGATGGGAATCGTGACGGCTACCTACCCTGGACCGGATGGTGGCGTGCGAGTCGTCGACATAAGAACGAAGAGCGGAACCTTCAGGCGTCCAACATACAAGCTCGCCGTCCTGGAAGCTGCAGAAGAAGGCTGCGCAAGCTACGCCGGGGGGAGAGTGTTGAGGACACCGAGCCCTGAGCTACGGGAGGACGACCGCGGGACGCGGAACGAGGCACGGAGGGGGTGCGGGCGAGCCGGCGCGCGGCGCCGTGATTGGAGGACGCGATCGACGCGTACCCTCGCACATGTGCGCTAGTCGCGGTAGAATAAGTTAGTTTAAATAAGCGTCCATAGAATTTGTACAGTCAGTCTGTTTTGTAACTTCGCACTGTAGACATCGACTTGGAATAAAACTACGAACGAAAAGAGAAGAACATTTTATTTATACAGTCCACTGCACAGGATTCATAGGATCGAGTCCTGAACAGTGATGTAGTCGTAGTTTGGGTTTTAAAACAAAAGCACGCATTTTAAAGTCAGCTGTTTCAGTTTTTTTTAGATCACAATTATTTTAAAAAGGGAATTTTACCGCATGTCGCGTCATTTGACGTAGGTACCACAAGACGCTCCGCGTAACCCTAAACGGGCGCTTATATTCCGTAACAAATACAACACAGAAAAGGTGAAGTTAAAACCTCGCGTTGCTAGTTCTGTCAGTCAGCGTTTTCCACCAAACTCCAATAAAATTATCAGAGCAAAAGGCACCGAAACTCGTTTGTTTGTCAGTTACATTATTCTATTGCATAAAGTACCAAAGTTAATCCGAAATGTTTCTGACGTCGTAAAATGAATTTAAGAGTAATTAATTTGAGTCGATTGCATTAATTTAGAATAGAGATGCGTAAATACTGTAGCTGGGAGACGGAGCTCAGTAAATGACACCTATTTATTAAGTTTGGAATTAGTGCCGGGAAGCGATAAATTACGCAGTGAAAGATTTAAGTTATAAATGATGTTAAGTGTGGTAAATGTGCTTTAAAATATAATTCTTTAATTTCCAAAATTTCTCAGTTTTTATTGTTTAGGGTCCCTTTTACCTTAAAAGGTAAAATGTGAACCCTGATTTGTGTGTATATTTGTTTGTCCGTCTCGGTTTGAGTTGTGGTACACATTTAGGAAAAATGGCATATGAAGTTTAATGTCATAAAAATAACATTGTTAATCTCTCAATATTGTGCGTATGGAATTTTCAGGTGGAGTGTGAGAGAGAAAATAATTTCAATGGTGCTTTATGTGAGAATATTAAAAATTCGGTGAGCTAATCAAACCCGCATTTGGCCTTTTTTTATGCAATTGATTGATGAAATGAGCAAGTTGCTCATCAGATATGCTTTAGGGTGTGTTTCAACTGACACGGAGCTGGGCGAAGCGGAGCAGAATTGACCGTTCACTATAGCGTGAAATTTTTCACGCGGAGATTTCGAGCGTTGTGTGGTCAATTTTGCACCGCTAAGCTGCTTTGCTTCGGTGGAAACCCGTCCTTATGCTTGTCAATAACAATCTTGTTCCACCCATAACTATGAAATGGAGCAGTCAAAATCCTGTGTGGCAATGCATTGCGATCGTAACTCTAAAATATATGTTCAATCTCATACTTTGACAGCAGAGGGAATGTGTACCTATGTCGTTAGCGCTGAACTTCTGCTATCATACCATCTCAATTCCAACCATATTCCTGAAAATATCTCATTATACTCAGAAATTTCTGTGAATAAATTTCACCTTTCAATTCGAAACAAAATAATGCTAGCGCGTTGAATAACTGGCAAGTGTGGCACTTACCTGAGGTGGAGTCTGTAAGTCTGACTCTTACTTCTACAAATGTTAGCTCAAAACCAATAATTGGCAAAGTTAGAGTACTAGTTTATATTTCAGAACGGTTCAAACTCTGTAACTGATTTCAGACGAGCTTAGGATTTGACTTTACAGTCAAATTATATACGGTTACAAACATAAAAGCTAAAATACAATCAAACTGAATCTGATTAAACCTA
This sequence comes from Lycia hirtaria, assembly GCA_947563715.1. Taxonomy (NCBI): domain Eukaryota; kingdom Metazoa; phylum Arthropoda; class Insecta; order Lepidoptera; family Geometridae; genus Lycia; species Lycia hirtaria. The sequence continues at coordinate 4,604,877 of OX387379.1, forward strand.
CTCCTTTTTTAAATTCGGTCAAAAAAGCATTTCTATAGAAAAAAAATCTTGACTTTGGCACAGAGAATTTTTTTAGAGTTCATTGCTTACAACCTCTTATGTATTCACCAGTTTATGGTTCCGAACGAGTGAATTCTGTGAATTCTTCTGAACTCAGATTTTTTTGTCGAATTATACAGAAAAAGTGGCATAATATGACGATGTTGGTTGTATGCTATGCTATATCCGAATTTCCAAACGATATTGCATAAACATTTATTTTTATTTCTGTAATTCAGACAATCATGTAGGAAGACATTTGATTCCAAAAGTAAACGGCTGAGTTTCACCAAAGTAAAATACCGCAAGATCTTTTATGTCGCATTAAACGGCTCGAGGTTCGTTTTCGTTGCGCAAATACAGCGAACAAGATTCAAAAACTGTTTCTCGAGGGATTTTCTCGATATTCATTTGGGAAATATTGCGGAACGCTCGTTCGGAACACAATAATGGTGCAACTTGTTCGCAAATCTAGTTCCGGAGGCCTCTTTAACTGGAACAAAATTTTATTACCCTGTTCGGGAGGATAAATTCTTGTCCCGAAATTTAAGTTAACCGTGAAGCAAGAACAAGCCTTAATCCTTTTATGAAATATTAAAGAAAATGCTCCATCCATTTACGTGAGCTGCGTGATTTTGTAAATACGTATTTTGTAAAAGGATAAAGGACCCATGAGAGTAAGACGTCAACCGGAGCGAAATCGTCTACAAAAAGGTAGAAATAAAAACGTCGCTTAGAGATTTATGTTAATGTTACACCACTTATGATTGTTCTATACATCAATACACTCATTATACGTAGTGTTGCCACACTAGCGATAATAAAATATGATAATTCGCGCAGTCAGGTGTATGAGCGAGCGTTTCGTTCAATTTAAGACGATTCAAAAGCCAAAAGCGGGGATTAGTCTTGAGGGCCTTTTAAGAAATCCACAGAAATAAAGACATTCCCAACAAATGTTACAGAATGGTGAATTTATTTGCATAATTCAGCAAACCTAAATCCTTTGTCCGCGGCCCGCCGCTCAAATAATAAATTTACTCCATGTTCTACACCCCGAATGTTCTATCTGAACAAAATTATTTAGCTATTTAAAAGCAGCCTCTTTTGAGGGACGTTTTCACGCAGCTTCAATTTAAACTTCAGTTTAATTCGTACGTTTTCACTTTTTGAATGGGGAATAACACTCGCCTGTCGGTTTGAACGTTGTGTAGCGGTTACACTGAGTCGCGTGTAAGGGCCATGCAGTATATAAGAATACGCGGAGCGTCGCGCGGCGCGACGAGCGGTGCGTGAAATCAAATATATGATAACATAATGCGTTTATGGAGAGGCTTTTATAAAAATATCAAAAATCCGTGCTCAGCTATATCCGTCCAGGTTCTTGATGCGTACTGTACAGGAATGGAATTCTTTGCCGCCATCTCTGTTTCCTAAGAACTACAATATTGGAATTTTTAAGACTAGAGTGAATAGATATCTTCTATATCGACGAGCTCCATCCTTGGCCACACTGTCGCTTAACATCAGGCGAGTCGATACTCAATCGTAGATCAATCTTACATAAAAAGATATTCATAGCGACAACTGCGTGGAACACCGTGATTATCGCTTCAGACACCGTTATTTCGCACGCGTTACATGTCGCGTCGCCCTCGCTGCTCATCATGCGGCGTGACGCCTTGTGTAACATATTCTCCATTAAGAGCTAGGTATGCACTTAATCCAACGTTTCTTAAGGTTATTTTACATCTGCCAATAAAAATAAAAATCTAAAATGTAATTACTATTTATTTTGTTTTATTTTGACCGCGTAACGCGCCGCTCGTCGCGTTACGCGACACTTTAAAACACTTCTAAGTATTTCGGTTGTGTAAGTGCGATGTAGCGATAACAGTGACACTTCACCCCTATCACATTGAGTATTCCGATCGTACGCTACTCGGGCGCTTCCACCGCGAGCACAATATGTGTAAATTTAGAAAACGTTTCGGCACATTATTACGTTTAGGGATTTTCAAGAAAATTGCCTTATTACCTTTTTGAGTTCGATTCAGAGCATGGATTTAGTGGGATTGGGGAGCTCTGAACAAAGTAATATTTTGTTTAACTGCGATTTACAACTACGCAACGGGATAACGAGTGTTCGACTGAATAATGTATTTTATGGATTTATTGCATATTTTATAAGAATCATTTCCCATATAAGTATATATATTTTTTAACTTTTTGATTCGTTATAAGTATTGCTTTTTAACGTAAAAACATAAATCAATATTGTAGCAATGATGAACGTTCTGCGTCGGATCATTTTACAAAATATTTTTGGTTTATTTAAAATTATGTATAAGTTAGCTAACTTCTGACTGTTGAATATGAAATAATCAAATGCTATTTTCTTAGACGAACTTCCCAGAATTAAAAAAGCGTTAAATGCTATCTTGATTTCCATTCACATCAGAATGTAACCACAATCTCCCGCAAAATAAAGCTAACAGCACAATGAAGGCGTATAAAATTGCGATAGAAGCTAACACACGCGACTTACAAGCAATAGAGAACATTCATCGAATCATAAAGGAAGCTGCTGCGCGGGATTCCCGGCACGTACTCCAGCCTGGTATATATTGAACCAACTAAACAGTTGTAAGAATACCTCACCCGGCGTAGGTAAATTGTTTCGCTTGTTATTTATGTTTCCCAGCTTGCTAATACGTGCGCTGAGTCTGCAATTGGCTAAGTGTTTGCTCTCGCGTCGCACTTTTTAGCGCTTCTTGGATCATTTTCACGTTTTTACGTCTTTGTTATGGTTTTCCTTGTTTGGGTTTTTTGTTTCCAGTTATTTAGCCGCTAAATCATAATAGATGCCTTCGACTTTGGATTCGGCTTAAATATATTGACATGACAATAGGAATAACCTTAGTAGTCTAGTCAAAATAAATCCGTTAATTTGTTTGGATCAGATCATATTATATGAAACTTGGGGGATTCTTTGGAATTATGATAGAAAAATACTTAAAAACACAGTTTCACAATAATGCCCGAGTTATAAATTAGCTGCACCCAGCGGTTTCACCCGCGTAGTTGCTTAATATTATGCAAACGGATCACAAAATAAAAAATGTTATTTTGAAAGTTTTACACCCTAAAGTGATAAATGGGAAAGCCAATTTTAATTTTACAAATTTATAGACAGTTCAAAAATTACAAACATCCGACGGAATTTGAACCCGCATTATCCCGATCTGTTCCTGGGAGCATTTACCATTTTGGCCACGGAGGTGTCACATAAGTTTGTCTAAACTTTCAAAAAGTCTTTTTTGCTTAAACCAATCAAGCGTTCAATTGTAATTTTTTAACTATCTATAAATTTGAAAATTAAATAATGGCTTTCCCACACCTACAATATTTTTTTACTTCCCATACAACGATAAGTACCCCACACTGGGGGATATTATGTGAAAAAATATACCCCTGAACTTTTCGTTTTATTTATACCTATTACTATTTTATGGGTGTGATAAATAAGTATCTAAATCAATAATAAGATTCAGCTTATTAGAACTAATTGTATTTGAGCAAACCGCGAAAAAAACTACCGGACAAGGCGAAATTATAAGGGTTCCTTGAATAATACGAAACCCTAAAAAAGAACCACTTGGCCTGCACAAAACTTACTTATTTTTTTATTGGTGTTACGTAGTTTGAAAACGTAAGTAAGTATGGGCGACAATGGGCAAAGCGAGACGTAATCAGGATTTTATCTATTCAGTGCAGCGACACGGATCATTATGTAGTCAGTCAACTCACCCTGCCCGCTCTGGTCACTCAATCGACAGGGTCCCTAGAGGTGAACTGCTCCAATTCTATCCCAGTGACGTGCAAAACTGGCAAATTTCTTGTTCTTATGCGACAAGTATTGTTAAAAACGGTAACTCCTATTAGTTCCATAGAACTATGACGTCATAGAACTGTTGTTTTTTTTACCCCTTTAGTTCTATGGTAAAACTATTAAAACGAAATCTCTCTCATTTGTTCTATAGAACTAATAATACATGGTAATTTTCGTTAGTCCCATAGAACTGTTGCCACATAGAACTCTATACTTAGCTTTATGGTGGTTTGGTTTCCATACAAAAGTATTTTTACCGATTATGGTTGAAAAAAAAAAGTTTTACAATGAAGTCATTGTGATTAGCTTTAGTCATAATTAAAAAATAATAATAGGTTTTTATTTACGCTAAATCACATTATAATTGGCGGTAAATTACACGAATTGCTTGTCTATCTTCAGGTTCACAACTATCTCAGTACCAAATTTCATCGATTCAGGCAATAGTTTATACAAAGGTAACAAACAAACAGAAAACATACAAAGTAGTTAGAATTATGTTAAAATAGGTTTGATACTATCCGCTTAGGAATAAAAAAAAAACAATCTATATTAACTACAACACAACATATACAGACTCAATTAACTAAACTACTACACAAAAAGCATATCGATTACCCCAGACCGATAAAGGTCTAAAGATAATCCAAATGCTCAAACCCACTACCAGTTGGCAGCATACCCAGCATGCTGCCCGCGTTGCTATTAGTCTCCCTATTTCAATTTAATTCAATTCAATTTATTTCGGACCATAGATTATTTAAATAACACTTGGTAACGTCAATTACAATATAGTTTTTTTTAAATCTGAAAAGAAAGGCTTTGTATCCAGGCAGCTTATACCCTGGATTAAAAGTGTGATAATTTAATTTTTATCCCGGAACAATAAAGAATTACTGTAAAATAGAGGAAAACTCAAATAAAATCGGCCAAGTGCGAGTCGGACTCGCGCACGAAGGGTTCCGTACCATGGTCAATAAAAACGGTAAAAAATCACGTTTGTTGTATGGGAGCCCCCTTAAATATTAATTTTATTTTAATTTAATTATTCATTTTAAAGTTAATAATATACCTGAAGTTTCCGGCAGCCTAGTGAAGTTTCCGGCAGCCTAGTCGGGAGACCGTCTGACTTGCGTTTCGCAGGTCCTGGGTTCGAATCCCACGGCACGCACCTTCGTGCCACGTCTTTTCGAAGTTATGTGCGCGTATTGTTGATTGCCGCCAACTTCAAACGGTGAAGGAAAATACATCGTGAGGAAACCTATATGTCTGAGAGTTCTCAATGATCTTGAAGATGTGTGAAGTCTGCCAACCCGCACTTGGGCAGCGTGGCAGACTATGTTCTAACCCTTCTCACAATGAGAAGATGGCCCGTTCCCAGCAGTGGGACAGTTTGTACGAACAGGGCTGATAAAAAATAAATATATATATTATGAAACAGTTATTAATATTATTATAATATATTATACCAGACTAGTTAGTATGTTTCCATATCAAGTACATAGTAAAAGTTTTTTTAGATGGATGGTATGGCAGAGGATGCAGCTCGCTGATACTTATGCATATACCGACTAATCCAAATCTCCAACCTCATAATTAAAATCAAATACAACCCTTTCCAAAAAGTTTCCAAAAAGGCTTGATGAAAGCGGCTTGCATCCAGCGTCTTTCTATCACTTGTATGAGGTCTGATCATCTTGTGGCAGGTCTTCCACCGCAGCGCTGCAGTGGACTTCTCGTGGCTGATAATATGATGAAGATGATGATGATTAATTAATGCAAACACGCCACCACCCATGCGCAATACCAGGTTGAAATAAGTAAAATGATGATAACAGTACGTAGGTACTGTTATAGTTTGGAATGCGATAATTTCTATCCTTATCTACATACTTACTGCTGAGTCCACAGTAAGTAATGATGCTCAAGTAAAACTTCGATACTCACGTTATATGAAACTCGTGAAAATTGGGCAAGTTGAATGTAATGAGTAGAGACCGGATTATATGCATATTTGCATATTTTCATATGCATTCGCATACCACATTTTCAGCAATCATTTCATATTTTGTCTGAAGTGATCATGCATATTTTCGCGGTAATATTTACTAAATTTTTCGGTAGGTTACCCTATATAAATGTAAAATTATGTCTTTCTTCTAAAATGTTCTTTTATACCTACACTAAAAAATGTTAAATAATTGTTCGTTTAATTGTATTAAGTATTAATATTGTTATAGACTATAATGTATAATTTCGCCTATAATGTAATATATTGTCTACAAGGTTGTAAAATTTTGAACGAATACGTAATTTACTGATTTAATGCTGACTTAGAAGTAAAAAAAATAATGCGGCACTTTTTCCCTTTTTTTACTTTTCTAAAATTCATCATTTATGTTGCATATTTTATGTAACAGTTTTCATGCATATTTTACCCATGTTTCATGCATATTTGCATGTACATATATTTCAAGCTTTTTATTTTGCGTATAATCCGGTCTCTAGTAATGAGGTACCTGCTTCCACGCCGAATTACTGGCTCTCACGCGATTATTTCTTATTATTTTGTAGTTAGACGTAATTAAACGCAGAAATATATACCAAAATTATTAACGGGTTTGTGATACGCTACCGTAATAAGGTAGTGGTGAAAATAATAAATTATCGTCCATTTTGGGCTTGAGTGCTTACCCACGGAAAAGGTAAAGAATGAAAATTATAAGGTAAGGGTCAAACACACACAAATCCAAAGAAATTTATTGTTGTTGGACTGGGAATGGTTATTTTTTGTAGTCGTTTAATAAATTGAAAGACTACGAAAATTGATAATACTCACGTACATTCGATACTTTTATTTTAAATTTGTTGTTACGTAGAACATATATCAATTAATTTCAATTCGAAAGTGCGTCTATTTGTTGCTATCTTTCAATCAAGTATTTTATCTTCGACTGGTCTTGGTGTTTTGATTTATAAACCAAATAAGGAAAAGCGCAGCGTAGAAATACCAGCCACAAGATGGACAGGCGACTTCACACGCGGTAGGGCGATACTGGATGCGAATCGCTTTCGTCACAGGGTTAGACAAGACTAAGTGGCATCCTAATTTACTGTACGTCAGTAGATTACAAATGTAATGGTACAGGATTAACATTAGCTACCGAAATGTCACGTGACGGCAAGTCGAAAAGTGTTTTAGCATTTCGAAGCGTAAGCGTTTGTAGAACAAACATTTGCCACTTATCTAAGCTTGCAGGTCTTTTTAACCGACTTCAAAAAGGAGGAGGTTCTATATTAGCCTGTATGTTTTTTATATGTTTGTTCACCGATTACTCCGCCATCCCTGAACCATTTCAGTGTTTCTTAAATAATTAATAAAGAGAAAATTCCCAAGGTGATCCCATAATTATTTTATCAACTTTGCTTTATAATTTTTTGAATAATCTCTAGAAATGTGAATATTTTCAGTAGGTGAATTACCTTAGGTGTATTTCACCGACTTCAAACCGATCAGTAGGTAGGTCATACTGATAAAATATTTTATTAAAATTCTGGGTAAAAGTAAAAAGTACAATAATAAACAAAACAGGACAATAATTTTCATATTGTATAAATAAATCATACGTGTAGATAGACTGATGAGATGATGATGATGATGAGCTGTCAACTTGTTTGCACTTTATATAAAATGCAATCGAGATGCACATCTGTCTTAGAAGGACTAGAAAAATATTTTTTGAAGTCAACGTACATGTCGTACATTGGTAACTAAAACCTTGAAAAAGTATTTAATGTTACTTTTTTTTTTTTTTTTTTTTATCAGCCCTGGCCAAGTGCGGGTTGGCAGACTTCACACATCACATCTTCAAGATCATTGAGAACTCTCAGACATGTAGGCTTCCTCACGATGTTTTCCTTCACCGTTTGAAGTTGGCGGCAATGAACAATACGCACATAACTTCGAAAAGACAGAGGTGCGTGCCGTGGTATTCGAACCCAGGACCTGCGGATCGCAAGTCAGACGGTCTCACCACTAGGCTGCCGGAAACTGTAACGTAATCTGTAATGTTACTTACTTGTATTTAACTAACTGAATACTAAGGTTTTACTCGAGTTGTTGTTAGGTAGATACTTAATCTTCAAAAGTAAGACAAACTCCATCCTCGGCCACACCGTCGCTTAACATCAGGCGATTTGGTGGTCAATCGTAGATCTATCTTGCTAAAAAAAACATGTTTCACCTAGAAACAAGTCTATCCTAGAAATATGTCTAACCTAGAAACATATCTAACCTAGAAACAAATCTATCCTAGAAATATGTCTAACCTAGAAACATATCTAACCTAGAAATATGTCTAACCTAGAAACATATCTAACCTAGAAACATATCTAACCTAGAAACATGTCTAACCTAGAAACAAATCTATCCTAGAAATATGTCTAACCTAGAAACATATCTAACCTAGAAATATGTCTAACCTAGAAACATATCTAGCCTAGAAATATGTCTAACCTAGAAACATATCTAACCTAGAAACATGTCTAACCTAGAAACAAATCTATCCTAGAAATATGTCTAACCTAGAAACATATCTAACCTAGAAACATGTCTAACCTAGAAACATATCTAACCTAGAAATATGTCTAACCTAGAAACATATCTAACCTAGAAACAAATCTATCCTAGAAATATGTCTAACCTAGAAACATATCTAACCTATAAATATGTCTAACCTAGAAACATATCTAACCTAGAAACATATCTAACCTAGAAACATGTCTAACCTAGAAACAAATCTATCCTAGAAATATGTCTAACCTAGAAACATATCTAACCTAGAAATATGTCTAACCTAGAAACATATCTAACCTAGAAACATATCTAACCTAGAAACATATCTAACCTAGAAACATGTCTAACCTAGAAACATGTCTAACCTAGAAACATATCTAACCTAGAAACATATCTAACCTAGAAACATGTCTAACCTAGAAACATGTCTAACCTAGAAACATATCTAACCTAGAAATATGTCTAACCTAGAAACATATCTAACCTAGAAACATATCTAACCTAGAAACATATCTAACCTAGAAATATGTCTAACCTAGAAACATATCTAACCTAGAAACATGTCTAACCTAGAAATATATCTAATCGGCAGTTTAGTCTGTTGTCTATCAACCAGTTAGCCTTTCAATATTCATGATGATCATAATGATTATGATTATCACTATTATTCACACAACTAAAGCCGCAGGCCACAGATAATATTTTGTAAAAAAAAACATTCAATCAATCAAAACAGAAATCAATACAATGAATTTATATAATATATATATTATTTATATATTTATAATCTATTTTTTTATATTTATTTTGTCAACCTGCATTCAAATACGTTTTGGAGATTTTTTGCTAGAGTATTAATGGATTGTATATTCTTTGCAAATTGCAATGTACAGTACCTACATTATGAATTTTAAATTAAATAATATATTTATTAATTTATATTTCTTAATGTTAAGACATGAATTGTTTAAGAATAATTATTGAATATTGTGAGATAATTGTAATATTGGTCTTTTTACGTTTTTATCTCAATAAACGAATATGAATATGAATCAAGTGTTAACCGTCAAAAATACGATGCCAATAACATGGGAGATTTAAACGATGAAAATTGTGAAAATACATCGATTAAACAAAACATCGTCAGCACAAACACAGCCCAATCGAATAGGCCTGATTGTTGTGACCTATAAACAACGAGATGCACCAATTTATCAACAATTCAATTATAAATGGTGTTGCTTACTATTGCGCGTATTCCTGATGGGGCCGAAAGGTTCTCGAGTGGAGACCACGTACCGGCAAGCGCAGCGTAGGAAGACCAGCCACGAGATGGACAGATGACCTCATACAAGTGGCGGGAACATACAAGTGGCGAGACACTAATTGCATATTACATTTTAATACTTTTTCAGGGTTTCGTAGTCAACAAGGAAAGGAACCCTTATTTTTTCGCCATGTCCGTCTGTCTCTCTCTCTCTCTCGTCCAACCGCGGCATCTGGGCGTTGTAAAACTATACTCTTTTTGACCATAGTTGGTAGTAATTATAACTGAAAAACCGACTTCGAAATATGCAATTCGTTTACTTGGATGATGTCTTTTTCAGTTATTTTGTCATAAATCCAAAGTACTGAACCGATTTTGATGAAATCTATATGGGATGATACTTATTACTTTTAAACAAAAAAGTAAAAAAAAAAATAATTAAAAACAATTCATAATCGGCGGAGTGATTAATCGCTGAACAAACACAAAAAACAAACAGCTCGAATTGATAACCTCTTTCTTTTTGGAAGTCGGTTAAAACTACTTTTGTATGGAAATCGAAACCACCATAAATGAAGGTACCTATATTTAATTGTTAATCACGACCCATTGTCGACGCAGCAGAATGCAGCGCGCCGAACGATTTGTAATTTATTTTCGGCAATCTTGCATCGCGCATTCTCGGCTACCGCTAATTGCTTGGCGTGTTGGAGCTCGCAAGATTCGCTTTGTATTGATTGGTTCTTCTTCTTTTTTGTATTGAACTCGCATTAAAGCATTTGCCAGTGTCAAGTACTAGGATTTTTTCAAGTTTCTTGAATAAAACAAGTTGTAAATGTTCTAGTCACAATCTAAGTCACGTTTATAGTCAATTTATAAGTCGAGTCCTGCTTCAGTAAAGTGGTGGCGACTTTACTAGAAGCTTCTATGGAGTTTTGCCGACAACGTAAAATCACACGTTTTACTGCTTTATTTCACTTGCCCACACTCACGCACTTTATCGAACACTTAATGAATAAAACACCACCATTTTTATAGCATTAATGTTCAAAATAACACAAGTTTAGGAAAATAAAACAAAGCAACAACACGTTACTAAGACGTTCCCGCCAAAAACTATTGATTGATTAATTTCCTCGCGTCTTGATTTAGCCGCTATTTTGGTCAGATCCGTAGATTTAGGAAACTATAGAGGGCGCTTATTTACGAACAGCAATGTTTGCATCAATGCATGAAGAATGCATGAAATTTCCGGCAGCCTAGTCGGGAGACCGTCTGACTTGCGATCCGCAGGTCCTGAGTTCGAATCCCACGGCACGTACCTCTGTCTTTTCGAAGTTATGTGCGTATTGTTGATTGCCGGTAACTTCAAACGGTGAAGGAAAACATCGTGAGGAAACCTACATGTCTGAAAGTTCTCAATGATCTTGAAGATGTGTGAAGTCTGCCAACCCGCACTTGGCCAGCGTGGCAGACTATGGCCTAACCCTTCTCATAATGAGAAGATGGCCCGTGCCCAGCAGTGGGACAGTTTGTATAAACAGCGCTGACAAAAAAAAAAATTTTGCATGCTCACTACTATTCCAATCATCATCGTATTATCCTCATGAAGCCTACTGCCTGGTCATAGGCCTTTTCAATGGATTTTTCCAAAAAAAACGTCTGTGTGGTCCAGTCCACATCATCAATTTATAATTATATATGCTTTTTACATCAATTTATATCATATTCAATTTATAAATAATGTTTCTGTCGCATAATATTAAAATCGACCGACAAAATACCAAGCCTCGTAGCAAATTTGTCTGATTTTTTAACATTGACCTAATATGTACTCTTTTTAACGGAGATTTCACAAACTTTTGTCTAGACAACCTCTTGCTTGCTTTGCTCATATTTGAAATTCTTATTGAGTATCTACTTAGTCTGGCCATAAATACTGTTACAGTTAAAAATAAGAAAGATATTACATTTGAATTTGGAATCTGTCATTTTTATACGATTGTTCATTGAGTTTTCTAATTTTGGCGCCAATACATTGTACAATATTTTGCGATATTAAAATGGAGTGGGGTGATAAAGAGAACCGAATCGCTGTGATTGCATTACACAAAGTTGGTATGGAGCCAAATGCAATTTTTAAAACTCTCCATACGCTTGGTATTAGTCAAATGTTTGTGTACCGGGCTATTAATAGGTACAATGAGACCTCCTCTGTATGTGACAGAAAAAGATCTGGCCGTCCACGTAGTGTTCGTACGAAAAAGGTGGTCAAAGCAGTAAGGGAAAGAATTCGAAGAAATCCTGTCCGAAAGCAAAAGATTTTATCTCGGAAGATGAAGATAGCACCCAGAACCATGTCGCGTATTTTAAAAGATGACTTAGGACTTGCAGCCTATAAGAGACGCACTGGTCATTTTTTAACTGATAATTTAAAAAAGAATAGTATGAAGAAAACTCCTTGTCTGAACTTTATGACGCTTTATTATTACTTATAACACTGCACTTATTTCACTGCACTGAGCGGTCTGACGCTAAGACCGCCTTTTTACTACCGAGTTACGCCGCGACTACTTTTTCGAAGGGCCGCTCGCGCTCGTCCGCCCGCGATATATCCCCTCCCCGGAATTACAACATCACGCCATCATCCGGGGTAGCGTTCATTCTGTTCGATCACCGTTCTCCAGAGTATATAAATTAAGAAAATAGCAGTGCTGCCACTCCGCAACACTGAAACACCGCACACCACATACAACAAATATTCAAATCATGACACTCGGCCATCCGCTTTTGTGCAACGTCCCGATGCACAACAACTCTCTAAAAGCAAGTCTGATTAATCATATCGAACCCTTTGGACTCCTTAAAGATTTGCTGCAAAATAAAATAGTTAAACAGTAATTATTATGCTAATTTTATAAAACTACTTATGGCACACTAAACTTTGTAGTATACGTTGTCGTAACTAGTTATTATTGTAGATACAAGTAATCATGACACTCGGATCCGTTTTTAAATATGACAATTATTTTATGTTTATTCTAGCTGGTCTGGGAACCGGAGGCTTCCTATTCGTGTGTAAATGTACACTATGCAGATAAATCATTGTTGTACAATATGTTGTACGGATCGAGTATATATTCTGGTATTTCCAGAGGTTTGGTATATAATTAAAAAAAAGTACATAAAAACTTATTCAATTCGCATTATTAATTTACTGTCGGTTACTCAATTACTTCCTCCTCTGGCTTAGTGATTGCGAACGGCAGCATCATTATATAAATGTCCCAATAATGTTGTAGTGGCCACTGAAGTAGCATTCAAACCTTGTAGACTTGGGCTTGTAGACTTTTTCTTTATGAAAAACTCTATAAATACTCCTTTTTGTTCCTCGTCCAAACATTTAAATGACCAACGACAAAGCTTGAATAAAATGAAAGCAAATTTCGTCCAAAAATAATTACACATAAATTCAAATATTTAGATCCAACTCAAACCAGCTCCAGTAATAATTTGGTGACACGAGAACGTTAATTTTGTAAGTGCTCTCATAGGAATAAACATTTTAAACTGTATTTCTGTCATTGTCCTGCCATTACCAAATAGCATTTTTAAAATTGTGTAACGTATACTCCCCAAATCCGAGTAATAGAGAGAATAAGAGAACGGAAATAATTTTCCAAACCCCCTTTTTTTTTTAGCAAGTCGCTACAACCGCATTAATTTCTGTCAAGCTTGTGGATGATCGGCAAAGCACATGAGCAAAATTTTGTCAGTTTAGAATGTCAGAAGTATTATTATTTTCTAATCACTAAATTTCATTATCATAGGGACAAATTAGTCACGATAAACTACAGGTAGCTGATCCATTGTCAGTCCTTCACCAACCGTTATTTGACTGGCGTATACCTGTTGCTGTTTACCATTAAATTGATGTACTATCAAGTTGAATCACTTCACATCACAGATGCCCTGAGTTGACATCTGTCGGATTTTAATCTGTTGTTTGCCAAATTCTTCTTCTTAATCGTACACTCTAGTCAGAGTGGTCTTGGTTGCAATGGCGGTTTCTCCTCGCCGTCACCGTCACTCTCCAGGCCAGCTGCTCTTCTCGCGATGCTTCTCCATTTCTGCCGGTTGCATTGCGAGTACACTCTACTTCGGTGGACTGCGTAGCTTTTCTAATGAGCTCGGTTCAACGTGTTGGTGATCGTCCAGGACTTCGCTTGCCTTCTACACGGCCATGCATATGCTGCGATAGGCTCTCCGTCGAGTGCTCTTTTCTTGAGATCTGCGCAAAGAACTTCAGTATTTGCAATTGCCCAGTCGACGATAATCTATCTCGTATATGAATCTCTTTGAGGATAGAGTTGTTGGTTGTTTGTCAAATACGTCATCACTATTTTGATGACACGTTAGCTAGAAAAAATACTGTACACATTACATACTAACAGTACTCAAACCGAGAATGTGGACATTTATTTTCCCATCCAATATTTATAGTACTGATGTAACAGTAGAACAGAAATTACTTGACTAGGTTTTAATAAACATAATTGTAGGTAAAGACTGAGAATGTTTATACACAGAAGCATACTTAATTCCTTTTAGTGCACACCTGAACTAATACTAAAGCATCAAAAGAGAAGAAGCAGGTAAACACTTCCATAAATAAAATTAGTCCCAATATTTGTCTTACTAATTTCTGTTGTTTTTTTTAAAGGTCTATATGATGTCGACTAGTCATATCATAACTGCTATTGCACTGAGTACAAGCCAGTGGTGATTTTGATAGTATTTTTCGGAAACGTTACCAGTCCTATCAAATATTGCTTATTTTGAATGAAGATATTTTTTTATTTATCGATTAATTTTCGTATGCTGGATCCAATTCTGTTATACGCTTACCAAAATTATACTAGTTTTATCAAAATGTTCATATGCACGAACGATATTTAACGATATTGATCTAGAAACATCTGCACGCTTTGACAGCAAAAATAGAGGGCCAAATGTTATCACTATCATAAGACCACATGTTTGTATACCCATTTTACAAGAAATAAATTAATTATGAATATTTGGTTTTTATATTTGACTAATTTTTGAACTCATAAACTGTACTTTTACAATAAAACCGCCACCGGTGCAATCTATTTTTGAGGCTACTTTGTTTGAAATATGAAACTGATCAATCAGTTCTCTCTTTGAATTATCTTTAGTTCGTGATAAGAAACTTCGGTCATCGCTTAAATTCAAAGTCAAATTATTTCTTGGGCTTGTAACAAAAGTGTTATATTAGAAAAGCCCTTTTCAAATTAGTATTTTTTGTTGTTTGTACTCCAAGCTTTTTCTGTTATAAAATACAATTTAACGTAGTTTTTATTAATTTAGATATAATAAATTCTATTTATTTATGTCATTTTTATATCCAATAACATAATAAATAATAAAAGGATGTCGTCAAACTTATGTCAATATTCATAATAATGTTCAAAAGGCCAAAATAGAATAATAAAAAATATGCCAATCCACTTATGAAAGAAAGTAGAAAATATGATCCGCTGTTCCATTAGAACGAGAATTCAGCAAGATCTATTTTCATCAACTCATTCAAGGCATAAAATGGGTTTCTCTCAAAGAAACGTTTACTACGTACGTTTACTCTCGACTAATAGTTTTGTAATATTATCGAGTGGTTCATTTAACATACAGATTTGTTTATATATATTTTACGATAATTGTCAACGCTCATCACTGCTTACGTCACTATTCAGCGGACAATTCAACAAAGTGTAGACACTGCTCTGCAGTTGCGAAAAATAACGTGGGTGTTCAAAACATGACATCTAATTATGTTGGCACATACAGATCGCTGATATCTATATATATATTTTTATAATAATCCTTAACCGAATAGTATTTTTCGGAAAATGTCTTAGGCTTACTCATTTATCAATTCATGAATCTTATTGATGGAGTAATTTCCATTCTCTCTATAATCTAATAATAATAACCATAATAATAGAGAATCTAATAATTGCAAACAGATTACTCATAAATTTATTCGCTCTAACGCACTATACGCGTTTTATCAAAAGTAAGTGACTTAGTCGATTCTAATTAGTACGTTTCGGAAATTTCAAACATAGTGGCATTTGTCATGACTCCTCGACTCTTCGAGATTCTATGCACGTCAAGGTTACTTGCTGCGTGTCCGATCGGTTGATCTCTCATATATGATTTAAATTTTCTCTATGAAACTAGAAACTACATCAAAACTGGAATTATAACGTTATATCATCATTAAAAGTCAGGTGCTCAGGTTCTGGGAAAGTCCGATCAATGATTCTGCTATTCAACGCTTAACATAATCACATTAAAATGATCATTAATCGACTGGATTAATCAAATCCACTAAAACACAAGATCTGTGCACACTCTTGCACACCATATACATATTATACAAAATTTAGTTAATCAAGTTATTTTGGACTAAATACAGTTTGGAGCTTCTACTTTCCTTTGAATAGGCTTGACCTGCTGCAGTTTAAAACGTTCATGGCTGGAAGCTAAGTGTTCCGTGACCGGTTAAAATTATGATCCTGAAACCAAACCTTCATGGTTACAGCTAAAACATCATTGAATAATTGAACTTAAATCTTACAGCTCACTTACATGGTTGCAGCGAGAACATCATCAATTCTTCAAACTTCGACATCGTCAAATCTTCAAACTTCAAACATCATCAAAACTTCAAACTTCAAATATCGTCAAATCTTCACACTTCAAACATCGTCAAATCTTCAAACTTCAACCTTACAACGCGCCTATATGGCTGCGGCGAAATCATCATCAAATCTTCGAACTTTCCTTACGGCACACCTACATGGCCATACTTCTTTAGAATATTACCCTGCAGCTCACCTACACGGTTGCAGCGATAACATCATCAAATCTACGAACTTCAACTTTACGGCACACATACATGGCACTCTTTGGAACATTTTCCCTGCAGTTCACCTACATGACTGCAGCTAACAAACTCGTAAACACTAAAAATCCTTGAATTTCAAACTTGCAGTAACACTAAGTGTAGTTGTTAACACTAAGAAATGCAATTTAATTTTCAGCACTGTCGATACTCTGATATCTTAGCGCGGCTTTAAATTCCGCCTCCATGATTACAAGGCGTCACGGATAAATATTCGCGACAAGTTACCGGTACACAATGGTGCTATTTCTGAGGTTATACATGCCTTTGAAATTCAATTAAGATTTTAAGTCAATCGAACTATGTTATCTCTGTATAATTCAACTTCATAAACAGACTTCTGTATTAAATATTTACGCAGTGATACTCTGGTAAATCCATCAATATTGTAGCTCTACTCATATAATATTTCGTTTGACACACTTATGTGGTTCAAGATCTTACAATAGTTACGTCACAAGGTAGTAATAGTGTTGCAGGTGGAGATACAATACCAAAATTTCGCTTCATGGTATAGCATACTTACACGACTAAAGACAGTGCTACTAGTTGTAGTAGACTAGTTGTCGTACTAGAATATTTTACTTGCGGTACTTTATTAACCTTACAGAAAAAACGAACACAGTACAACTCGCCCTAAATGGCCGTAACAGTCAGAACAAAAGAAGAAAAGACAGGATTCCACCAGTGTGCGGCTCTGTACCGCACAGAGTGCAGCATAAATGTATTTCTTAGTGAACTCTTACGGGCAGCACCAGCAAACTGTGCGCGCACTCTATTGGACAAACCGTGAACTTTTGTCGCGCACTCCTCGGTCTCGCGGTGTACCCGCGACGACGCACTTGCACACATGTTTACACACTAAACTGAAAGTAAAGCACATTTCCGATGTATAAATGTTCGTGTACAAATGTACCGTACAGCACGCATACTAAAGTTACGCACAACTGAGGTGGTGGACACAGGCAATCTACTATTGTGATCAAGTTCGCGCACTGCAAAAGGTCTGCACCAAATTTTTATCAACAAGTGTTCTGAATCTGAACACAATTTTAGTGGAGCCCAACCTTAACAGCTAGATAATAAGCTGTTAAGTTTACCATAATATTTTATTTGCATTACTGTTGGCAATATTCTAGAAAAACTACATTTAGAAGCTCGCTTATTTGGCTGTATTGATGTAGCCCAGTTACCGAATTAAAATATTTTACTCGCAGCACTTTACTAGTCTTCTAGAAAAATAACACACTGCTGATCGCTGACACGGCCACAGACCGATATGCCATAGCCATTGTACTATAAAAAACACTACTCTCACCATCACACCAAAAAAATATTACCACGCTATGGTTCCTCTGAATGGCTGCAGCATAATCAACTACAAAAAGTAAAAATGGTTCTCAAACGAGAAAAACATATTTTCGTATACTTGTCTCTCGGGATGTTAACGAAATAATTTACTAATGACTTACTTACAACAGACTTCATTTCGTTTAAATAACGATAAAATTATCGGGGAGTAGCCCCAACCACACTATCAAAATTTCATTAGGTTATAATAAAATCGTCGGATTATAATCTTTAATCGCTGTGCTACAATAAAATAATCTGGGAGTAACCCAGATCACATCTCATTGCAGTATCTTAACAGATTCTGTCTACCCGTATTAAGAATATCCCGTTATAATTATTTTAACACCCTGTTTCAACACTTTTAAGAACCATTTTCTAAAATTCGATATGCGTGACAAATTTTTAACATCAATATTCAATAATCGGAGGGTAAAATATAATCTCTCAGGTGACTCACGATTTTACCGGGCTCGGCTCGCAGGTTGATTGCCACTTCTGATATATGAAGAAAACTCCTTGTCTGAACTTTATGACGCTTTATTATTACTTATAACACTGCACTTATTTCACTGCACTGAGCGGTCTGACGCTAAGACCGCCTTTTTACTACCAAGTTACGCCGCGACTACTTTTTCGAAGGGCCGCTCGCGCTCGTCCGCCCGCGATATATCCCCTCCCCGGAATTACAACATCACGCCATCATCCGGGGTAGCGTTCATTCTGTTCGATCACCGTTCTCCAGAGTATATAAATTAAGAAAATAGCAGTGCTGCCACTCCGCAACACTGAAACACCGCACACCACATACAACAAATATTCAAATCATGACACTAGGGTGGTAAAATCGAAACAACTACTGAAGCGGTACGCAAAGGGAGGTCACAGAAAAATTTTGTTTACGGATGAGAAAATCTTTACAATTGAGCAACATTTTAACAAACAAAATGACCGTATTTATGCTCAAAGCTCTAAGGAAGCTTCCCAATTAGTCGACAGAGTGCAACGTGGGTATTATCCGACTTCAGTGATGGTTTGGTGGGGTGTTAGCTAAGAAGGAGTGACTGAGCCATATTTTTGTGAAAAAGGTATCAAAACATCGGCACAAGTGTATCAAAATACCATTCTTGAGAAGGTAGTTAAGCCCCTTAACAACACCATGTTCAATAACCAAGTATGGTCCTTCCAACAAGACTCGGCGCCAGGTCATAAAGCTCGGTCCACGCAGTCTTGGTTGGAAGTGAACGTTTCGGACTTCATCAGAGCTGAAGACTGGCCGTCGTCTAGGCCTGATCTTAATCCGCTGGATTATGATTTATGGTCAGTTTTAGAGAGTATGGCTTGCTCTAAACGCCATGATAATTTGGAGTCCCTAAAACAATCCATACGATTGGCAGTGAAGAATTTTCCCATGGAAAGAGTGCGTGCTTCTATTGATAACTGGCCTCAACGTTTAAAGGACTGTATTGCAGCCAATGGAGACCACTTCGAATAAGCTTTTATATTTTAAATTGTTTTATATTTATGTATTAAACTAACACACTGTAAAAGTAATAAATATTATTTGCAATAAAAAAATATTTTTTTTTCTTCGTGACAATATTTATGGCAAGACTAGGTATACAGTATACAGTACAAAAAGTTTTTAGCAACCATTATCTTAACCAATCATTAAATGACGACGCGGAAACCTTCTCCGTTTCCGTTTTTTGGAAAATAAAAATGTCCGAAAACAAAAAAAATTACTATAAAAATGCAGAAATCATCTACCAAGTTTCGTTAAGATTGGTTGAAAACTAAAACCTATACGCGAGTACCAACAGCCAAACAAACATCCGAACAGCTGAAAGAAAATTTTACCAGTCGCCAAGAGATACGTTTGTTTCGGTCACTCCGTCAACTAAAAAGTAAAAAAAGCGACTATGATTATTTAGCAAACGAGTTAGAGTATATAGGACGAGTAAAAAAAGTGAGTATAATTATTTTGATTAAGTACCTAAACCTAGTGCCTAGCAGCGCAAGATAAGTACCCTAGCCACTAGACACCTAAGCCAAAGGGCATTTGAGACCTAAGTTCAAAACTCAATTTTAGTCACTTAGTTGAACAGACAACTACTCGCTACAATATCTTCATTAATAACAAATGACTGTCCATCACTAGGGCAGAAGTGAAATATCCTAAGGGCTCGTTCAAGGACACGCGGGGTGTCACGCGACGTGTTAAAAGCATAGTTGTTCTGGCAATTTTCATCAGTATATTACGCGTTTTTTTCATACAAAGAAAAAAACTTTTCTACTCCTAAACAATATTCGATTTCGATAATTATTTTTATTTTAAATATGGTTAGACCCATTACTAGTTATGACTACGATTTGTTTTTTTTTTCTTCAAAATTTACACTTATAATTTCTGAACTTCGGAATTAAATATAACGAAATTTGAAAAAAGCTAACTGTAGAGGTAATATGTAGATAAGTACTTATGTGATTTTAATCACATAAAAAAGGGATCAGCAGCAGATTAACAAGTTGAAGTGGCAGTGGGCACGGCACACAGCACGTTGAATTACTGACGGCCGATGGGACCAAAAAGTTCTCGCGTGGAGCCCACGCACCGGCAAGCGCAGCGTAGGAAGACCAGCCACGAGTTGGACAGATGACATAAACAAGTGGCGGGAAGACGCTGAATGCAAGCCGCTGCCAATCGGTCTTTCTGGAAATCCATGGCCTATGTCCAGCAGTGGACTTCTTATGGCTGAGGAGGAGAAGAAGAAAAGAGAATAATCGAAATCGGTTAATGTTTAAGGGTAGAAAACATTTTTATCCTATATGTATCGCAAATCACGCGGCAAATACTTCTCTTAAGACGGCAATTTTTGCTAGTTTTTTTTTCTTCATACAAATCAGCAATTCGCTTAATTAACTTAAAAATTTTCGTTAGAAACGTAGGTATATAATACATTATTACGTATGTTAAAATTTGAAATTTGAATTGAGTTTTGAATTTATGTCTGAAATGAGGCAGGAATTTATTCTGCTACTGGGTGTTACTCGGACTAATTATACTTATTACTTGTACTATATTATAGTCTAACGCGTAGTACGCATACTCATAATCGTTTTACTGGTTACCGGTCTATAATACGAATTGCGAAACATAAATATCATAACCCTGAAAACGATTATTTTTTTCAAAAGATATTTTATCAAAATCCCGAAAGCTCATCTGACAACAAGTCTGATCACCGAATCCCGTAATACGAAAATTTATGTGTATAATAATAATAAACATAACTAACCTAACCTAATAATTAATATTGGAATCAGAAACTCGTGTCAAGTAAAAATTTGGAATAAGGCTTCTTAGAAACGGATTCGGGCAAGTAAGATTCGAACAAATGTATTTCGGATTGTAGAACCGATTTACTTCTTAGTTGATGGCTTGAGCGAATCAAAGGTCTCTGTATTATTTTACCTAAGCTAATCTCAATATAAATTTAGAAAAATCAGAGAAAAATAAGCTTTTAATTTGATTCAATTTCTTATGTGTGTACATAACATTAAAAATGGACTCGAATTAGAATAAATATAGAGAGGGATGTAGATGGTGAAAAGATCATTTTTCAGAAATCGAAAAATTTTTAGTGAAAGCAAAGAAAAAAGTGAGTGAAGTCTGACTATTAGTTTGTACTACCTATTTATAGTACAATTTTACAGGGAGTAAAGATACGAGTAAGAGATACACTGGAATACTTTGTTTCCATGTGTTCATCCACCAAATGAAATAACAGACTCTCATTTTTTACGAGCGCCGCAGCCGCGTACGATTGAAGTGTAGCCTGCAGTTTTTGTAGATTGGTAGCAAGCGCTCTCCGCTGTACTTGTTAGTTTGCGACGCGAAAAAATAAAAAGATATATAATTAACCTACTTTTTATTTGAAACGTTTTAAGCCTGTATTACTATAACTACGTGCTAGGTACAAAAAATGAGAAGTTACTGATTATGTATGTTGAATGTTTGTTATTCAATCATGTTAAATCGCATGAAGACATTTGATTCAAATTTCTTCATGCGATATATCATGATTGAATAAAAAAGTAAAGTGAAGTTTCAAATAATTTGAATATTTAACACTTTTTTTTTTTTTTTTTTACTTCACTATGTAAGCTTGTTATGCTATTATTTCCTTATATTATGAATGGCTCACGATGATTCTTTTTTGTTTGATGGGACATACTTCAGAGGTGGTCTCGTAGATAACTTTCAAAATTAGTTCAGTAGTTTGGTTTTTTAAACAAAATTACACATTTTGAAGTTGGTTGATTCAGATTTTCAAATATTTATTATAAATTTAATTTAATTATAGTTGAAAAAAATAATTGGTTGTCTGTAAAGTCGGTTTACGGACGATAGTTTAACGTGACAAAGTCATAACAAAACATTGATGAAATGCAAACGTTACAATGAGCGTAACGTTACAATGAGCGTAACGGGACAATGAGTCATCCTTTTTCGTGCGTGCAGCCGGCGTTCATCGATTTAATAGACGTTGTCACGTCAAAAAAACTGTGAAGCTTCAATATACCTAGTCTTTCTATAAATATTGTCACGAAGAAAAAAAAATTTTTTTATTTCAAATAATATTTATTACTTTTACAGTGTGTTAGTTTAATACATAAATATATAACAATTTAAAATATAAAAGCTTATTCGAAGTGGTCTCCATTGGCTGCAATACAGTCCTTTAAACGTTGAGGCCAGTTATCAATAGAAGCACGCACTCTTTCCATGGGAAAATTCTTCACTGCCAATCGTATGGATTGTTTTAGGGACTCCAAATTATCATGGCGTTTAGAGCAAGCCATACTCTCTAAAACTGACCATAAATCATAATTCAGCGGATTAAGATCAGGACTAGACGACGGCCAGTCTTCAGCTCTGATGAAGTCCGAAACGTTCACTTCCAACCAAGACTGCGTGGACCGAGCTTTATGACCTGGCGCCGAGTCTTGTTGGAAGGACCATACTTGGTTATTGAACATGGTGTTGTTAAGGGGCTTAACTACCTTCTCAAGAATGGTATTTTGATACACTTGTGCCGATGTTTTGATACCTTTTTCACAAAAATATGGCTCAGTCACTCCTTCATAGCTAACACCCCACCAAACCATCACTGAAGTCGGATAATGCCCACGTTGCACTCTGTCGACTAATTGGGAAGCTTCCGGTCTTTCCGATTGCGGTCATATTGTTTAATGTTGCTCAATTGTAAAGATTTTCTCATCTCATCTCATCATCATTTTCGTAAACAAAATTTTTCTGTGACCTCCCTTTGCGTACCGCTTCAGTAGTTGTTTCGATTTTACCACCCTATTCTTTTTTAAATTATCAGTTAAAAAATGACCAGTGCGTCTCTTATAGGCTGCAAGTCCTAAGTCATCTTTTAAAATACGCGACATGGTTCTGGGTGCTATCTTCATCTCCCGAGATAAAATCTTTTGCTTTCGGACAGGATTTCTTCGAATTCTTTCCCTTACTGCTTTGACCACCTTTTTCGTACGAACACTACGTGGACGGCCAGATCTTTTTCTGTCACAAACAGAGGAGGGTCTCATTGTACCTATTAATAGCCCCGTACACAAACATTTGACTAATACCAAGCGTATGGTGAGTTTTAAAAATTGCATTTGGCTCCATACTAACTTTGTGCAATGCAATCACAGCGATTCGGTTCTCTTTATCACCCCACTCCATTTTAATATCGCAAAATATTGTACAATGTATTGGCGCCAAAATTAGAAAACTCAATGAACAATCGTATACAAATGACAGATTCCAAATTCAAATGTAATATCTTTCTTATTTTTAACTGTAACAGTATTTATGGCCAGACTAAGTAGTTTAACACCAGATATAATATTTAGTTAGTTAGTATATGTATTACAATTTTGTTTATTATATTTTATATTCCTTTGTAGATACTGATGCATGATGTAATCAGAGTCTAAAACTTCTATTTGTGTAACATTTCATGACCTGTAGCTCGAAGGTCTTTGATTTATCTGCAAAAAAGTGAACATAAAGTGACCAATAAGGAGTTTTAGCTAAATACTAAAGGTCTAAGCTAAAATTTTGTCAAATTTTAAAGTGTTCCGTACAAGTACCAATTACTGAAATGTGCATTACATTTTAAACCGTACCAAGTGTAGAGACTTGACACGTTCTTTACAAGTATTTAGTATTTCTTACTTAAGTGCATAAATATTCTTCATAAATAATAAAAGTGTGAGTTTTGAACGTTTCCAGTATGATTTAATCTAATTATCAAAAGGAAGACAATTATTTTAGGAATAATTTTTTTGTAGCTCAGTAATGTAACAATATTTTCCGGAATTAATAATAAATTAAAGGGAAATACCGCTCATAGTGGTTTAATACCGGTCGATCGAGGGTCAAAAAATGGTGAACATCAAAGCGGTTCGAAATTTAAAATTATGGATCCTTTGTACAAATTATGCAAACGAACCAGTATCTGCCGGATGGAACTTGCCTTTTCTGAATTAATACGGTACAATAGGTCCATATTATAATAAGAAAATTAGAAGAAATTTAATCTTTAAACTTCAGTGGAAAATATGATGGTCACACAATTTTAGGAAAAGTACGTGCTAGTAAGCATCCGTGTCATTTTTGCAAGGTTTTATATTTACATTCATCTGTTCCCGTGTCTGTTTGTCTGTAAGAAAATCTTAAAAGTTAAAGTTCACTGAGCTGATATTTTGTATGCATATATTGCATTATGAGATGATATATGTTTGAATCGGATGACAACACTATATTATGACATGACAAAAGAACCGGACAAGGCGAGTCAGACTCGCCCACCGAGGTTCCGTACAAACTAGTAGATAAAAGGGGGACATCGTATTTTTTTTCTCATATTTTCCTTCTTATACCGAAAAATATACATCATAAAAATATTTAAAATCCTGTTTAACTTATACTAATAAAGCTCTTTCATATGATACCCCACATGATACGGTTAAAGAACTTTAAAATTTGGACCCTCATTCCAAAGCGCTATTTTTTTGTGATTAAATTAAAAATATCCAGTTTTCGGATTTTTCCCTATATGTGTACTCTAACATAATGCTTCTTGCCAAATTTCATAGTTCTAGGTCAACGGGAAGTACCCCATAGGTTTTGATTCCCTTGCGAGTGTCGAAATGTGCGTTTTTTACGACATATTCGGTTGTAACTTTTTTTATGAAAACTGAGAAATTAGATTTTTCTTTCTGCAGCAAGATACTATGGATCTACGTATATGGTTTTAATTTCAAAGCGATACCTTCACGTGTTTCCGATATAAAGGTCTTGACACCCGGACAGACGGACAGACAGACAGACAGACGGACAACAAAGTGATCCTATAAGGGTCCCGTTTTTTTCTTTTGAGTTACGAAACCCTAAAACTGACATGAAACAGGGATCTAGAGACCGGAACTAGAGAGTGATGAGAAGTGTTAAGTTAGTTGAATTTGAACTCGTTAGTCTTGTTATCTATTTCCAATGACGTTCACTTCACAATTCAGTCTCTGTTTTAGATTCTTAATTTTTTTCTCAGCTTGGTTATATCCAAATAATTTAATACATATTTTATCTATATTATAACAATAATAATTATATACGTACTAAGTTTTATTATTTTATTCGTTCACATTGGATATTTACAGATTAAACAAGTATAAGTTTAGAAAACTGAAAAATCCCCGACAAAAAAAAACGGCATCAATATTAATGAAACATAATAAATTGTTAATACCTACAGTAATATTTACGTCATCATTTTTTAATCATCATCATCATCATCTCAGCCATAAGAAGTCCACTGCTGGACATATACCGCCCCAATGGACTTCCAAAAAGACCGATTGGAAGCGGCTTGGATCCAGCGTCTTCCCGCCACTTGCATGAGACTTGTGGTTGTTCTTGATTTTAAATGCCAATTATAATTGCTTATAGTTAAATTTGTATAAGTATAAAAAACCGGACAAGTGCGAGTCAGACTCGCCCACCGAGGGTTCTGTACAAACTATTAGATAAAAGGGGGAAATCATATATTTTTTTATATTTTCCTTCATAAACCGATAAATATACATCGTAAAATTATTTAAAAACCTGTATTAGCTTATACTAATGAAGTTCTTTTATATGATACTCCACATGATACGGTTAAAGAACTTTAAAATTCTTTATTCTATTTTTTGTGATTAAATTAAAAATGTCCAGTTTTCGGATTTTTTCCTATATGTGTACTCTAACACAATGCTTCTTGGCAAATTTCGTAGTTCTAGATCAACGGGAAGTACCCCATAGGTTTTGATTCCCCTGTGAGTGTCGAAATGTGCGTTTTTTCGACATATTCGGCTATAACTTTTTTTTACGAAAACTGAGAAATTTTATTTTTCTTTCTGCAGCAAGATACTATGGATTTGCATATATGGTTTTAATTTAAACTCGATACCTTCACGCATTCCCGAGATAAAGGTCTTGACACCCGGACAGACGGACAGACGGACAGATGGACAACAAAGTGATCCTATAAGGGTTCCGTTTTTTCCTTTTGAGGTACGGACCCCTAAAAATATATAGTCCATTGAAAATAACAAAGTACATATCGAATATTTCGTCTAAATAGATAACTATCATGTATTCCTACTTCTAATATATCATGTTGATGTGTCTTCATTAATTATTTCCTATGTTATTGAGAAGATTCCTTCGCAAAAGACACAAAGCAACGATATTAGTCGATAGCTCCTTATGTCGATAAAGTGATTAATGTCAGAATAACGATAGATAGACGCTATATAATTACTTTTATTTATTGTTAGGCGGATCTTTTGTAGATTTCTTCTAGATCGCAATTATCTATTTTATTAATGACATGTACACTATACATAGATTTTCGTCCTCATCATCTCTGCCTCAAGAAGTCCACTGCTGGATTCACTGAGTTTATTAGTGACGATTAATGTTATTTATTAAAAATGTTAATAAAATATTTCTCACCATTAATAATACATTATAATCCCGGTGGCACACCCTCGTCGAGACACCCCAAGGTAGACCGAGAACGTGATTTCTGATGAAGATACTCTCGCTTGTATCGCTCGTCCTGGTCTCGTCTTGATACCTCTTGGACGCATGTCAGTTTTTTGCGCTCGAGTCTAAGGATCTCGATCGCTCTCGCAAGGAAAAAGAGAGCGCGCGTGCTTTTACCTACACACCATTCAAATGTTGGTTAACTATTTTTTACACCTGCACCTGATCAATTATTTTAGCTCGATTTAAAAACTAAATACTTATGTGGGTATATCTATAAGAGAAAGATAAAGGTAGCGCAGCTTGCAATTTTTGAAGTTCGTACAATAAAAGTGATAACAAAGCGCTCTGTTTGGGAAAAAAATAAATAGATTCGAAACCATTTTCTTTCTATTATCTCATAGTAGATGTAAAAAGTAAAGTATGCACCTCGGGGATCAAGGTGTTTTTGTCCTGGGTGAGCTTAAGTCCCTCGTTACATTTGAAATTCCAGTCTCAAATTCCTCGTTTGGGCGACATAAAACACTACTTTATCCCCTTAGTGCATAATATACCATTAATTAATGTAGATGCATATATTTATGTGGTCTAATGAGCATGAGCTATAGGTTTTGGAGTAGGTATCAAAGACAATCATAGATATGAAACTAAAAGAATATAGAATACAAGATTAACAAAAAGCAGCAGCGGTTTCTGCGTCTAATATAATAATATGATTTACGTTCGCAGTTAATGATTACTATTATGACTGGAAATTCGCAGTTCAACTGATGATATCGAGAGTGTACATATTGTGCTCTGACCGAATGACTTTTGACGAGAGGTTCTCGCTGTGTATGTACGTACAGCTACCATAATATTTTTTTTTTATCAGCCCTGTTTGTACAAACTGTCCCACTGCTGGGAACGGGCCATCTTCTCATTGTGAGAAGGGTTAGGCCATAGTCTGCCACGCTGGCCAAGTGTGGGTTGGCAGACTTCACACATCTTCAAGATCATTGAGAACTCTCAGACATGTAGGCTTCCTCACAATTTTTTCGTTCACCGTTTGAAGTTGGCGGCAATAAACAATACGCACATAACTTCGAAAAGACAGAGGTGCGTGCCGTGGGATTCGAACCCAAGACCTGCGTATCGCAAGTCAGACGGTCTCACCACTAGGCTGCCGGAAACTCAAATATAACATAACTCATAATAATTATATTAGAAGCATGTTATTCCTCTCTAATTAGACCAATCTGACATATTCACTGACACACAAAACGCACGCGATGCCACGCGATCATACAAAACACAGCTGTACTAGTTTACAGAGAAGGTACAGAATTTCTAGTGTGCAAACAAACTTCTCTTTGAAAATTGATCAGAAATAAGTAGGTGGCGCACATACACTCGTTTTTATTCACAAAATATAGAAAATATAATACACATTCGTCATGCTTCATAAATTACCGGATTTATTTAAAAAACACGAAACTCGGAAAAAGATAAACGACATCTATACATTTTTCATTGAATCATTTTGGAATGTATTCAACTGTAATATGCCTGCTAAGCGGAAAGTCTGTGCGACGTACGTATTTAAAGCCTTCTACGAGATACTGCGCTTCCAGAGGTTGTCACTAGATGGCACCATGTAAAATTTTCATTAGGTAAAGTAATTATAATAGTTTAATAAACCGAAAAAAAACGACTTCAAATTACGCCATTCGTTTACTTGGATGATTTAGTTACAAAAAACAAAATGACGAACCAATTTTTGGAAATATTAGGTATATTTTTAAAACTCTGAAGTATGACCTACTTACCAAAAAAGAATCATCAACATACATTCATAATTGGCAAAGTAACCCCTGAACAAACATACAATTAAATTGGGAACATCCTCCTTGTTGGAAATCAGTTAAAAATGGAACTTTGCGTTCTCCGAATCTGGCCAGTTTTCCAAATCCTACTTTTTTTTAAAGTAATAAATGCTGCTCGCTGGCTTATTTTTTAATTTATAACTCTTTTTTTATCTATATATATATTTTTAAGACTGGATAGTTGACTATTTTTAAGTATTTTTACATATTACAAGTAAAATGACTTGCTATTGTATTATGTAATCATGTAAAGATAACTGAAAATTGAATTAAATAAATAAATAATGTGAATAAGACTAACAAGAAACTCCTACCGATAAGAAGAAAAAAATGTTATCGCTAAGATAATTTTGTGCATTATTTAATCTGGCTGTAGTTCGTGTTTAGGTTTTTGAATATAAGCTTACGCTTGACCGCCAACTTACCTGATTTGACAATAGTGCATATTATAGACAAAGTATGTCCACTCCTACAAAAAAAAAACGAGGTTAGTGCATCTAAAATTTGACACCAATGTTTATTATTTATTTATTTTGACGTAAGTAAATATCATCGAAATTTAACCCGTTATATATTTTAATTTAATAATTATGATAATAGGAACAATTTGTAGTTTATAATGTTGTATTACTGTAGTATAGGTACGTATTTAATGTCTCTGTTAACCCATTAAATCTAACATTTTATGATAATGTCTTCCAGTATTATTTACCTGATCTAAATCTGATTGAGTTTAGAAATAAAAACATGTAAGTAACATGAAACCCACAAACACATTAGTTAAAATAAATATTATTCTTAGATGTTTAACATATTAACGTATGTAAACAAGGTTTTATAGCAGTTTGAGAGTGCTAGTCTATAATTATATGTTACTAGAATTATGATTCATCTTCTTTAATTAAGTTTTCTAAAATAAAAAACATACTTAAACATTATATCCTCAGTCTGTAGATCTGTAGTCTGAGTCTAAGTATAAGTCATGAGGACTTAGACTACAAAAACTACTTTTATGAAGTCGGGTATTTTGTTTTTCTTTTAACATAGATACTAGTTGTATTTTATCTGGCCCTGTGCCTAAGCGTGTCAACCTAACTAGCAAAATGGTGTGCTATGGTAGTAAACCACGTTTCTACTTTACCAAATAGTTCAATAAACAAGTACCTATCTTTATTAAAAGAAAAACAAAATACCCGACTGCAGAAAAGCGGTCTTTGCAGTATAACTTGTCGTTATGCTTGATACAATGTTGAGTGTACGTTTTGTTGTGAGAAAAAACGCATTTTTTTGTGAGAATTGTATTGTTATTATTACAAAAAATATAGCTTATGGCACATAGTGAAGACGAATCTAACATTACCATGCAAATCAAAATCGGTCAAGCCGTTCAGTTTGTAGACGATCATAATTATGGAAACATGCATACATACATACACCCGAAAAACGTAACCCTCCTTCTTACGCAGTCGAGTAAAAATTATAATGATATCCGATTTGTTAAATTTTCTATCAATTTTACACTTTAAACTATCATGCGTTTTAGATTTTTAATGTGCCCACATTGAAAATCTCTAAAACGCATGATAGTTTACACACACTAAAATTAGTTGTTATTTTTATAAACTGCCTGGCAATTCAGTTATTCAAAACCGATCCGTAACTGAACCTTGTGCGAAGAATTTCCTGTCGGCTGCTATCTTTTTTGATTTAGTAACGAGCGAAGGACGTGTTACGTTTCATCAAATGTGTCAATTGTATGACATAAAAGTGACTGAATCAAAAAAACTATGGCGGCCGAAGGGAAACGCTCCACATATGGTTCGCCTATGGAGCGGTCTTGAATAACTAAATTGGGCTCCTGTTTAAGTATTTACCTTATATATTTTACAAAATTTTAGGCAATTTGAAGTGTTATAGGTTACGAGAAAGTTCTGATCCGATCGTAATTTTATTTTTACTTTACCAAATATATATATTATTATCGCTATTACCTACTGAACGTATATAACTAACGTATTTGCACATTGATCGATGGCAGCCATTACTTCTCGCTCTATTTGTATTTTACATAAACGTATACTTAATTTGAAAAATATATTAGCACACACGTGCAAGTTTCATTTTCTCTGTGTAATGTCTATCTTCATCAAATTATCACATCTCTAAGTGTCCAGTATCTGATACCTACATTTTCGCCACCGGTCGGTCGACGAGGTAAAAATGATAATGTAAATACATATAAAATATTATTAAACAAACGTATAAGATTTCAATGACACACGTTTATAAAGTCGGGTTTACAGGTGTATTCCAAACAAATATAAGTCATTTTTAACCTCCGAGGGTGTTAACAGAGGAGTAAGTTTGACGTTTTTTTTAAATACATTATAGATCTACGATTGACCACCAACTCGCCTGAAGTTAAGCGACGGTGTGGCCGAAGATGGAGCTCGTCGAACTAGAAGATATCTATTCACTCTAGCCTTGAAAATTCCAAGATTGTAGGTCTCAGGAAACAGAGATGGCGGCAAAGAATTCCATTCTTGTGCAGTACGCAAAAGGAATGTGGACGTGAAATTACGTGGTGTGGATGTAGAATTACGTGTGTAATGTATGATGACTACGAAGAATTTTTATTAAGAATTTTAAAAAAATTATTTCTAGATTTAATTATCGTCATCTCAGAGATAAGAAGTCCACTGCTGGACATAGGACACCTCCAAGGATTTCCAAAAAGACAGATTGGAAGCCTTTGTTCACCTTGTGGCTGGTCTTCCTACGCTGCGCTTGTCGGTGCATGATCTTTACTCGATAACTATTCAGCCCCATCGGCCATTAGTTCTACGTGCTGTGTGTGCTACCCACTGCTACTTCAACTTGCTAATCCACTGTGATATGTCGGTGATTTTCATTTCTTTAACCAAATGCAAGCAAGTGAATCCTCTGAAATTATTATGTAGTACATACATTTATTGGTACCTAACATATAAATAGGTATCTATGGACCAGGCTTTAGTAAAGTATTGAATGAATGGCTAAATCAATTTTGTCTGGAAGACTTAAAATAACTTTTACCGTTTTTTGGGGAACACTCCGAAGACCTTTTTGCCCTCATTTCGGCTTCTGGATCATCTGGAACTTCCCGACACCGCCAAAATTTCCATCCCTCATTTTGCGTAAATGGAAATTCTATACGGTCACTTTTTCCTACTTATTCCTTCAGCGGATAGTAAAAATGAAAAATATTTTTCTCAGAATATTTTCCCGCCGAGCTACAACAAAGAAAGTTTTAAAAAGGGTATCTGCAAACAGATAAACATTTTTATTGATAATTTGTAAAATTATACGTAATAATTTCTATTACCTTGGTAACACTACACATCATGTAGTAACAGTTCAATTGATAATTCAATTCAATAGATAATAAAAAAAAACATTTTTTAAGACAAATTCTAAAATCGTATAAATATCTATGTAAACCCAAGTAATTATTTCAAAATTATAAAATAAAATGTCATCGACTGTCAATTGCAATTTGATAATAATCAGTAATGTCAAATAATAAATGAATATACTAAAGTAAGCGTCTTATATCAAAAGTATTATATTTGTTTCGTATAAAACTCGTCAAGGGTTATAAAAAGATTTTTGAACGCAATCTCCAATATCTACGGTATAGCAAAGCAACAGCGCCGACACTGATGTTGCATTTGTCCATAGGTGACGGTTATCGCTTACCATCAGGCGAGCCGTCTGCCTGTTTGTTACTCTTTATATTTAGATATAAAAATCGAGGGATAGGCAGAACATTCGTGTGAAATTACGTAACCATACCTACTCCGACGTAAAATATTGACGCAGGATGACGTTGAAATCTTTTGTATGACGATTTGTGAAACGTAAGCATAATACGAATTGAATGATTTTATTGCTATTTACGTATTTATTTGTTTCTTTTTACAATTACTTTTAGTACTTTGTGGTTTATAAACGTAAGTAAGGGCTAAAATAGATATTGACAGTGTGTAATAATGTCAAATGTCTAAGTATAAAAATTAGTAATATGTTTTTTTTTATACCTCAAATATTTAACAAGTAATCGTTTAAAAACTAAAAGAATGACTTTAATATACGCAATTCGTTTGTAAAACAAACACATTCACTGCAAGTGCAAGTCATATCGATCGGTCCTAAAACACAAATGCTTCGCTCACTCGATCAATAAGAGAAAAAAAATGTGAGTACTTTTTTTTAGGAATAAACATTTATCTACAATGTTTATTGGAGTTATCCTGTTAATAAAAAAAAAAAAAACCTAATAACTAATTTAAAAATCATGTTTATCTGTAAAGCACAAAACGTGTTAACTTTTAGACACATGCAAAACACTTAATCAAAACAAAGAAAAACCACTAAAACGCATGGAAAATAAATTTGATTAATGAGGCCCAAAGTATGTTTAAACAGAAAAAAAAAAACTATTCTATACGTGTTAGTGTTATTTGTTGTTTAACCTTATTATTATGACAATCAACCTTACAATGAACCCATATTCGATGAATCGTTCAGAAATTATCTTACTATTGTGCATTCGTTTTGAAAATGTCAATTAATTTTGTTTAAAAACGTAAACAATTATGGGAAGATATAATGTATTATTTCACATTTGGTTTCAAGACAATGAAATAAAATTAATAACTCGGCTAGGTCAATGATACCATAAAATCCAAAACGAATATCTTCTATTCTCATTTATTTTTCATACATTAATGAGACTATTTCTGTGGCATATTTTGATCTGAGTTTATTTTGTTTAGTTTATGTTGTACACTTACCGACACATCGAAAATAAGTGGCCAAGACCGTGTGGAGACGCGCATATGGTAGGGTTCCGTAGCTATAGCTGGAATTTGAAAAAAAAATCTTGTCGAGTATTGTATGTTGATATACTACATTACAAAAAGGTCATTGACCTCTGTACCATAACAACTTAAGTGTTTTACATAATTATTCGTATATCTTGAAAAGTTGTAATCATAGTCTTCAAAATAATTTTCATTGAAAGTTTTTAAAATAGCCTACTATGTCTTTATTATAAATTTCTAGGTTTAATAGCTTAGAAATGCGAGGGAAACATTTTATTTTTATTTTTGGCGATCTATAATCTCACATACATAACATCTGAGAACAAAATGGTATATTATAACCATGTTATATTTTAAAAGACCTATTCATAGATATCCCACACAATGGATTGGGGTAGAAAAATAAAATCACCCTTAGGTAAGGAGTGCCACCCCTATTTTTCACTTTTTTGAAAATTGAATTATGGAATTTTGTAACGGTTCACTCAACACATTACTTTTTTTTTTATCTCCACAGACACCAGAGTCCGTGACCTTTGTCATAATACAAACTATTGTTTACTACTTATCGTTACGGGAAAATTATTTTGTTTTAATTTAAGTACTTATTACTATGTTGCGTGCATACCACGAGCAAATCTGCGACCCGCAAGCAGCACCCAATCACGAGTATGACGCATGTGCCAGCCATCGCCCTCCTTAACCATATGTTAGGGAAGAGGGCGACCCGCCACACACAGCCGCCGCAAGAAGGATCCTTCGATGGTGAGTATGAATGCTCAAGGTTCACTCTACTTGCCAAATTACGTTTATGCACTGTTGATAGTCTGAATAAAATGGCTGTGACATACGGATAGACAGTCAAAGATATGGACATGACGGAACCCTAAAAAGATTTGAACAAGATCGTTTAACCAAAAAAAACCGGACAAGGCGAGCCAGACTCGCCCACCGAGGGTTCCGTACAAACTAGTAGATAAAAGGGGGAAATAATATTTTTTTTATATTTTACTTCATAAATCGAAAAATATACATCACAAATACATTTAAAACCCTGTTTTAGCTTGTGCTAATTAAGCTCTTTCATATGATACCCCACATGATACGGTTAAAGTACTTTAAAATTTGGACCCTCTTTCCTTGCTTAAAGACCCTATATTTTGTGATAAAATTAAAAATGTCCAGTTTTCGGATTTTTTCCTATATGTATACTTTAACACAATGCTTCTTGCCAAATTTCGTAGTTCTAGGTCAACGGGAAGTACCCCATAGGTTTTGATTCCTCTGTGAGTGTCGAAATGTGATTTTATTACGACATATTCGGCTGTAACTTTTTTTTATGAAAACTGAGAAGTTTAATTCTTCTCTCTGCATACTATGGGTCTACGTATATGGTTTTAATTTCAACTCGATACCTTCACGCATTCCCGAGATAAAGGTCTTGACACCCTGACAGACAGACGGACGGACGGACAACAAAGTGATCCTATAAGGGTTCCGTTTTTTCCTATGGAGGTACGGAACCCTAAAAAAGACAAATGTTACTATCAGATAAAGCAAAAAATGAGATGTTATTTGTCTAGAGGCCAGGTGTAGCGATTTTTGTTTGCTTAATTTTCTTACGGCTGTGAAGATCTGTAAGTTTTACTTCTATTAAAGGCTGGTGTTAATCGGGAGGTATTGACTTTGGCACCTACGAAGCTTGTTTAATGTTTTATTTGAGTGTCCGCCACTTGACGCCAGAGGTCAGGGCCATCGGGCAGCAGACCTCTTCGTATGCCACTGACGCTTGCGGAACCTTAGCAACAACCCATAATTACTAAATGCAGGTGTTACTTTTTATAACATTTCACAAATTTTGTATCTGGCAATTAATCACTTAATTACCTATCTTAAATTTGATAGCACACGTGTGTTTTATTTTTTGTAATTTTTCGACTGTTAATAATTTTTATTGATTAAGAATTATTAAAGATAATCTATTAAAGACAGCTAATTCATCATAAAGTCCGCAGGTGGTTCACTCGCATCTTCTGATAGAGTAGGTAAAACATATTGACGATCCCTATTCGTTTTATTTTATTTTAAAGATACATTTCGAGGTTGTTCAATCCAATAAAAAGCAAACGTCTGGAACGCATAACCCACCGCCCAAGGCCTTCAACCTTTTGTAGTTTAAATAGTTTCAGTTGTTTATTTATTTGTAGATAGTCGAATATTTATTCATAAATACCTGGATGAGGCTTTATCCTGAATGATTTTGATTACTGTCACACTACGTAAGTGGGTATACGTGTATGAGCACAGAATACGTTAATAGTATGTATACGTGAAAGAGCGAGAGAAGGACTACGCCATGACGACACGATTACTGTCTTTTTTTCTCTAGTGACCGTTTTTACGCATGGAGCACAAACATCAATGTATCTTCGTCATTTTTAACCCGATTTTAATATTTTTACCCGACTGCGTAAGAAGGAGGGTTATGTTTTTAGAATGTATGCATGTTTGTATGTATGTATGTTTCTATATGATCGTCTACAGACTAAACGGCTTGACCGATTTTGATGTGCGAGGTTTCGTTAGACTTGTCTTCAGTTCCAGAGTGTCATAGGCAGAGGAGGCATATCTTATAAGACCTTGACCTTATAAGTACCTTTATAAGTCAGTTGACCTTACAAATATGCAAAATCATTTTGACACGAGAAAAATTAAAAAAAATCCTGATTGAAATATTGACGGTAACCTTTAGAATTTTACTCGATATTTAAATATTTACTTAGTAACTCAATGCTATAGCACATGCATTATGTAAGTAAATAAACTATATGTACTCGCTAGTTAGGTGGATTACATAACGTATTATCTGGAGTCGATTTGACATTGATACTGCTATACTCGTAACTTAAAGAATAAGCAAGCACGCGCCATCATCGTGTGCTAGAGCACCGTTAAGACTGCAAGGTTTGCTTGCACATGCCGCATAATTTATATTAAAAAAAATTGTGATATTTTGGGGCAAATAATAACTTTCTCCTGTTATATAATAAGAGAAAACTGGTTTCAAATCCTAACTGTTATCCAATTTTAATAATGTTTAAAAAAACAGATGTTGCATGCTTTTGGCGCTGAACTCTTTCTGTCTAAGACTACTTTTGCACTCTATGGCATTATCCATTTGGGGCTCGTTTGAATACAGTAATAAAAGATTGAAGGTCAGAGTCATTCCCAACCATTCTGAGGCAAGAGGTTTTTTTATTAGAATGTTCTTTCTACAAGCAGTATTCTAGTATCACAGGGTAAAAGCAATATACATGTATCCTTACAGTAATGACACTTTTTCATTCAAATTCCGTTTATAAGTGAAGCTAAAATATAAAAATGTGGGTATGACTATCACTATCTTTGAATAGCATTTTTCATGAGCGTTTGAATGATATCACAAGTGAGTAGACGTATTTGCCACAGAAGAAAAATAAGAAGTGAAATTGTGTCAAATTCTGCCTAACGTAACAGGCCTTAAAAGACCTGTAAAATGATGCTTCACTTAGCTCGAGGTGACTCGTATTCTAAGCCTATTAAATTGCCATTGACGAGTATCTAGGGCCAGATTAAAAAAATAGCATGGTAATTATACATAGCTTTGTTTCAGACACAATACGACTCAGACGCCTAGGTAGCAACAAGAATCGCCGAAAATTATTATGAAATAATAGACAGTATTCTTATCTACATAATTATGTACATAATATTGTTCGCAAAGAAAGTCGCCTTTGTTTATTCAGACATTATTCAGTAAAACACCACATTATGCTGATAACAGAGGTTTCTTTAATCGCTGTGTCGAAAACCGTAAAAATTCAATTCAATTCCATAATAAGACAATAGGAAATAGAAGAAAAATTGTGATACAAAGGATCCTTTCATGAATCTACTCTCTTGAGTTTCGTTATTTCTTATTACCATCTTTAGAAATAATAGACCGTTTATACCTATTGACAAAACTTGTAAAAGAAATCAATGAAAACAATAACTAAATAAAGCTAATGCGAACTATGTTTTGTGTTTCTTACATCTTCGCTACGCTCAGGATTCTACTTTAGAACCACTCACCTGCCTCGAAGTGCAAACTTCGAATCCTTCGCTGGCTCTGGATTCAACTATCTGGCACTCGACGGTAAAATACAACTTTCTAGCCTAGTATACAACAAATAATTTATGTCTTGAGTGACTGACTGACAGACAATGACAGCCTAAGCTGCTGGTCCTGGATACATTTTTGGAGTTTTTTTTAATGACAAACTAGGTCTGCCTTTGACCACAATCTCACCTGATGGGAAGCGATGATGAGGTCGAAGATGTAGCACGCTTGCGTAGAGATTCATTTGAAGACAAAAGTGAGAAATGAATTTGTTTATTTAGATAGCAGAAAATTTAAAAAATATGTTCCGCCTCTGATATATGACCTACCAAACAGAAAATAATCATTAAAATCAATTCATAACTGACGAAGTAATCGCTGAACAAACATAAAATTGTCGAATTGAGAACCTCCTTCTTTTTGGAAGTCGGTTAAAAAGGCAAAGGGGAACTATATGATCCAGTTTAGATTTAATGGTAATGGCCTGATGGTAAGCGATAACCGTCGCCTATGTATAACTGCAACATCAGCGACATGACTGTTGCTTTGTTAGCCTGGAGAGGACAGGTGCTTGTAGACACCCTTTTTTAAAACGCTCTTTGTTGAAGATGCACATTTATCAAAATAAATCCTATAAATACCGATAAGCTTTTAAATTTAAGACTTAGTGACATGAAATTTGGAGGGTAAATAATTTATAATGTGTAGGTATTCGCTGAGAGGATGTTTCGAACGCGAGTAAAATTGCGGATTGCGACTAATTTAAAAAATAAGAATAAGCACAAAAACATTTAAAAAAAATCGATCGAGCCATTAACATAACCAACTTCAAACGGTGAAGGAAAACATCGTGAGGAAAC
Organism: Lycia hirtaria; assembly: GCA_947563715.1. NCBI lineage: Eukaryota > Metazoa > Arthropoda > Insecta > Lepidoptera > Geometridae > Lycia > Lycia hirtaria. The sequence goes on from OX387379.1 coordinate 4,643,832, forward strand.
CTACATGTCTGAGAGTTCTCAATGATCTTGAAGATGTGTGAAGTCTGCCAATCCGCACTTGGCCAGCGTGGCAGACTATGGCCTAACCCTTCTCACAATGAGAAAATGGCCCGTTCCCAGCAGTGGGACAGTTTGTACAAACAGAGCTGATAAAAAAAAATGTAGAATTCCTGGATCATAAAAAAAATTATAGAGTTAAAAGCTAATTTGGTATAACTACAAGATTAGTAGAATGTTGATGTCGATTTAGTTTATTTATTAACCGACTTCTAAAAAGAAGGAGGTTCTCAATGTACGACTGTATGTTTTTGTTTGTGTTCGTTACGGGATTACTCTGCCCATTATGAATTGGTTTTGATGATTCTTTTTCGTTTGGTAAGTAGTACCTGATATGATATAATGTAACATAGAGGTAGTACTTTGATTTGTATAACAAAATAACGGAAAAAAAACATCCATGTAAATTAATTGCGTATTTTGAAGCCGTTTTTCCCTTTGGTCTATTTTCGTAACTGTTTTTCATAACTAGCTACGTTTCAGTTTTTTTTTTTAGCTTTATTGTAAACTCCACAGAGACGAGAGTTTCTGAATGCCGAATAAGCCCTTGTTATATTTGGCTATAGAACATAATATAACTTTATTGTACATCCATACAGTGGTGTCATGTGACTTCAAATAAACTTCAAATAAAGTAAACGGTAGTGTTAAAATCTCTTTAGTGAAGAAAACAGAAGTAAGTGCTACTACTTATTTGAACTTGATATTGTATGTATTAATTGTATGCCTTTCATTTCAGGCTATTTCTACAGTGGAAAATATGTGAAGTTACGAATAACCTCAGGTATCAACCAGATTTTGTTGAGTATTTAGCCCTGGTGTCATGTGTCATCCATAAGAGTATGGAAGCCTCAGTGTGCGAGTGAAACTCGCACTTTACTGGTTTTATTTTCGACCACATTTATTAAAAAACCGGACAAGTGCGATTCTTTATCTTTATCTTTATGAGACTCGCCCACCGAGGGTTCCGTAGAAACTAAATAAACTAAATTCACTTTAAAATTTGGACCCTCATTCCTTGCATAGAGACACTATTTTTTTGTGATTAAGTTAAAAAAGTCCAGTTTTCGGATTTTTTCCTATATGTGTACTCTAACACAATGCTTCTTGTCAAATTTCAGAGTTCTAGGTCAACGGGAAGTACCCCATAGGTTTTGATTCCTCTGTGAGTGTCGAAATGTGCGTTTTTTACGACATATTCGGTTTGTTTTACGAAAACTGAGAAATTTTATTTTTCTTTCTGCAGCAAGATTATTTAAGAGGTTTTAATTTCAACTCGATACCTTCACGCGTTCCCGAGATAAAGGTCTTGACACCCGGACGGACGGACAGACGGACAACAAAGTGATCCTATAAGGGTTCAGTTTTTTTCTATTGAGGTACGGAACCCTAAAAATGAATTGGTTTTCAAACGTACTTTTTCCGCGACTAAAAAGTTATAATGTTTTTTAAGATTTTTGCGATTGTTACATGAAATGAAACAAATTAACTGATAAGGAAAGTTTTACGTAAAAATAGTAGGCGGCAGTAATTAATATTTTCATAACGAAAAAAAAAAAAAAACAACTGTCATCTAGTCTCACCTGTGACCACAAACGTTTCAAAGTGTTCGAAACGTCATGTCATAAAATTATGTAAAATATACGCGATCATTGCGATAAAAAAAACATTTCAATGACAAAGTGTCTAAATTAAATCGCAAGTCATTTGTTTTATTCATTTTGAAGCATATTCCTATCAGAATAGCAAGATCGAATTCGTTGCCGTCATCTCTGTTTCCTGAGACCTACAATCTTAGAATTTTCAAGGCTAGAGTGAATAGATATCTTCTAGATCGACGAGCTCCATCCTCGGCCACACCGTCGCTTAACATCAGGCGTGTTGGTGGTCAATCGTAGATCTATAGTGTATAAAAAAAAAGATATAGTTTTTATCTGTGTTTTTGCTTGTTCATGTAGTATTTTCTAACCAATCATGATGAAACTTGCTATTCCAGTTATAGAAAAAACAAAAACTATTTAGTTTTTAACAGTTTTGAAGAAGGCAGTAAAATGCTGCTGCTTCCTTCTTCAAAAAACTGCTCCTACTAGGAGCAGTTTTTGTTTTGTGGGGGTTAAGATAGAAGGATACTTACTGCGAGACTATTTCTCGTCCAATTTCAATTAATATTTTTGAGAAATTCTTAAAAAGGTTGTAAAAGAAACAAAAAAAATAAGAAAAAGGGAAAGTCTAATTAGGAAAAACTGCAATAACACAATCACTAACAAGATCTTGTGGCTATCTAACCGTAATATACAAAGTTTTGAAAAAAATTCAAATCACCTGGAAAAGAGATTATGTTGAGCAAATTTATTTATATTTTGAAGAAACAGTAATAATTAAATTAATAAAAAGACCAAGTGAAAGAAATTTAGAAAAATAAAGCAAGTAGGAGAAAGATAAATAATTAGGACCAACAATTATTATTTCACTTAATTATTTTATAACTTTATTATTATTATAAACAAGATCTTGTAGACAACTATCATGAAAATACCAAAAAGAGAAAGAGTTTCTAAAAATTAAATTCGCCAGGACTCCGTTCAAATTAAAGAGGAAGTGTTAAATAAAGTTTGGAAACTTCATGCACCAAGTTATTTTTCTCTTCAGATTTGGTATAAAAGTCATGTTAACGTAAATAAAGATCTGTGTTTATATATTTTGTATTATTAACTGACGTTCCAACTACGTAAATCAACGAGTATATTTCTGTGACGCTCTCGCACAACCTAATAATATAGTCACAGTTCATTGATGGAAGACTAGATTTACATGAATTACTTACAAAAATAAATTTATTTTCTCTAGTATCTAAAGAAATTTTTCAAACGTGTCTTTGATAAGGCACCATTATTTTACCATTAATAACGTGGTGCCTTGCATATTTTATTTCGATACGAAATGTTAAGTGATTCTCATGTTCAAAATTCTAATATATAGGCAAATGTGATGTGTTGCTGAACTTGCTGATTTATATGTGTCAATCACACCATAGCTTACACGTGTTCAGGACAAATGTGTTGCAGGTGTGGTGGATTCATTACCATAATATATATAAATTATACCTAAATATTGTCTTTTCGATGAAATAAGTTAATTCGACGCCCCGTGTCGTCATGCTATGAGAGGAGTAGGCATTTAGAAAATAAAAGATTGCTTATGATTTGTAAACAACCTAGACTACGTGAGCAACATAGGTCATAATTTTATAGACAACACGAGAACAATAGATGGACTATGGTTAACTTACGCCAGCGTATAGGTATTAACTATTATTGTCATCGTTTGTTGTTTATTTACTAACGCTCTCACGTGTCAGCTGGCATTTTATAAACTCGTCAGTAGGTGCATATATCGAGTTTTAATGACAATGAATAACGGTGAACCTTATCTTAAGCTCAAACTATAAAATATAGTAGCAAAGCAAACCGGCAAATTTATGCAAATTTTTGGAAAAGTTACGTCATAGGGGTCATTGGTTTAAGTTACCAATCTATAAGCAGGTGTTCATTTAAATAAATCCAATTGATGGGCCCATGGCAGATTCAAGGATATATATTTGCAAATTATTATCCGGAAAATCAACTTTGATGAAGGTGACGTAACCTTTCACAAAGACAAGATTTGTCTAGCTACGCTATCAGCTAACCGTCGAGGACAGGTAAATGATAAAGGTATTTAAATTTAAAATATATTTTATTTAATTATGTACTTATTAAATAAATATCTACTCTATCTAAATAACAACGCTTTCACTCTGTGCTAATACTAGAAGGCCATTCGCGACATCATCGCGACTTATTAAATAATACCAGCGGACCTTCACACATCGGTAGAGTATTTATGCTTAAATACAAAATGGTACCTAATTTCCTTGTAAAACCAAGGAATAACAAAATACTATCTAGTAGTTCCGAAACATGCACCTGGCGGTTCCGAATAATCAGTCAAGTGACAATACTTGTCACTATAATAATTTAAAATACTGCTATGTCTGTAAAGAGCCAAATACCTAGTTTTATACAAAAACTGTGCCAATTCTGACTTGTGGTTTCGGCTTGTTGAAGAGGTTAGAAGCAGTTTTGAAGATGCTGAGGAGAGGCCTGAAGGAAGAGGCCTCTGGCTGGTAGTAGGTGTCGGGTTGTTGGTACTGGTATTGGTACTGATTGTTGTACTGGTTGTAGTACTGGTTGCTATACTGGTAGTTGAACCCTTGCTGAGTGTCGCCGGTGCTATCGGGAATGACGTTTGAGATGTAGCTATTCGCGTTGTCAACGCTCTGGTACGATGAGGTGGCCGTGAAGCTGGCCGCTGTAACAATAAAAATGAACATTAAGATAAGGCGACATTTCAAAAGATAATAAAAGGTCGATACATTATGGAAATTCGTGCTAATGAAGCATAATGAATTGAAATGACACAACAGAATATAAATTCGTTGGAACGGTTTTGAGCTTGACATTGACATCTAATTTTATGAGATGACTAAGGAGTACTCACCACATAGTCCAGAGTATTTTCTCGAGTCGGTGAGACCGAAGTTGGTGCAAGAAGGAGAGCCCTTCTCGTAGGGGTTTGATCCGATGACGTTGCCACCAGGGCCGTAGTTGCAAACGTACAGCTTGGTGTAGCCTCGGGCCGGGTCATAATAGAACGTGTAGCCGCAGCCGACGTGAGATGTCTCGCCCCAAACCAGCTATTAACAAAGAAAAGTATATAATTAATTATAGAAAACTTCAAAGCTTCAGATAAATGATAGGTTTATAGTCAAAATCCTGTTTGATAGTATACATATTGTCAGTTTTGCTTACCTGAGAGTAATGTCCCGTGCCGTGTCCACCTGTGATGGGCTTGAATCCGTAGATGCGGACCTCATCAAACCAGGCGTTGATCTGTTTGTTGAAGTCGGGGGTAGAGTCAGAGGGGTCGCTAGGAGGGCGAGTGGTCCAGGTGGCTGCGAGGTTCTGTCCTACAGGGAAACGACCGACGTCGCGTTGTGCGGCGCGATCGTGGGCAGGAACGCATTGGTCGGACCAACGTTGTGCTGTCGCTGCCAACTCATCGTCCCATACCTAAAAACAGAACGAAATCGTTAGCACTCATGCTATATGCTAAAACGCCCTTGTCACACCTCTTTTGGCAAGATATTTTAATAAGAACCTTTTTAATGAAAAGATAACGAGGTCGGAAGAAAGCTTTTATACCAGTTATGGTAATGAACAACTTTTCGAAAACGAACGATGAACTTTGACGATTTAAAAATTTTGTGAATAAAACTGAAGTTAATAGGATTATATTTAATAATTTCATTAGATGTCATAACGTCTGACATTCTTTTTAATATCATAAAAAATTGATAATCATCTTAGCAACTGATAAGATTCAGTAAAAATAAAATATCCTTAAATATCAAACACTTAAGTGTATCATAAATCTGTCTTTTCAATACTGAATATTTAACACCCGACCGGGTAATAAAATAATGAATATCACTCGCAAGGATTAAAAAAGTCATGTTCGATAAAACGAGATATTTAAATAAGACCTAATTCAAAGACTGGTATTCAGATGGGCTACGTACCATTTCCATCATATTGGCAGCTGGTGGTTGGCTGGAAACTTGGCCCAGAGCAACTGACTGTCGGAGGCGATTGTGAGCATCTACAATTGCTTGTTTTTCGTATGCCGTCAATCCTCCAGACTCTGAAACAAAGAAAATTAATTATAAAAAAGATGTTTTTATAACAATTGAAATAATCCATAACATATTTCGGATTTACTTAATGAGAATTTCCTTTAGGTGATTGTATAAATCATTAGAATTATCCTGATTTATAAGACCGGTGCGTGTTAACACAGGTGTCTGAATCGATAAAATTTTACGATCTCCGATCCATACGAGTATGCTAAATAGTCAGAATCGTCTCTGCGAAACTCGTTCGCGAAATCTAGACTGGGTGGCGGCGGTTGAATTTATTGCTTCTATGCCATAAAAGTACATTATATTTTTACACGAGTAACGATATTATCTAAAAAAAACATGTGTAGGTACTTTAGAGAAAAAAAAGCTTGTACCATTTAAGGATTCAATAAATTTTTATTGCGCGGACAGGGATTCATGAATTAGTATTCGATTAATCACATTGATTTATGACACCTGTTTTGGGACGTTTTCATTCATAAAACTGATCGAAGCTCAATATTTTTTACTTAGCGTAAAAATGTAATGAAATTTATCGATTTGAAGTAAATTTTAAAATGAAATTTTCATAATATGATTTTAATACTAATGAGGGCGGTACTTAGTTTTTTTTTATTAGAATAAAATGTACTTACTCAGCATTTGTTTTCCAGCGCCGCAGCCTTCTGTCGCCGCCAGGAGTCCTCCCAAAACGAACAACACTAAGGACATCATTGTTATAGTTCTTCTTTATATAATATTCACAACACTATTAAACTGATTTCACGTTGAAGCTGAGATTCGTAACTAAAATTGAGTGTCACTTTAATTTACGAAACGTCAAACTTTTTATTTGCAGAGATCCGCTGCACTACGTGCGGCGCGCTCTCTGGTTATTAGCAATCTGTGCGGTGATCTGTCGCCGCGAACGCTTAAGTACTCGTTGCTACGTCTCCATGGAGACGTCGCGACGCCAGCCGCCCGCTGCGTCTGCGCATCGCTCGCGACGACCACCACGCACTCTACTCATACCTATAACGTTTCTACACTCCGTACCGCCAAAACGCCTAACTCCTTCATTTTATCTTTCAACTCACTTGAAATTCGCCAGTCCTACTTCATCCGCCGTGTAGAGTCTTCAGTTAGTAACCATAGAAAGGTTATAGGCACATCGGGTCGGCTACTTTTTATCGGCAGTATTAATTTTAAACTCATTATGCACCACACGGCGGTCTTCAATGAAATCAAGTTCTTGTGATGCGTCTGTACTGAACGTGGAAGTATGTTGACAGATATTGGTCGAAGCGGAAGCGATATTTACGCGAAATTATAGGCGGCTAAAAGTAAGGAAAGAATAATGTGTATAATTACCCTTTTTATGTCAAAGGCTACTTGGTGCCGCCGCCGTTCACAGGTTTACTGTTGGCTTGTTAATAATTCATCGCAATTTCTTGATTGGCATGATTTTAAATTTTTAGCTTTCATGTCATTTTTCAGATTAAAATATGTTTGCATCAATATTTTTATGGTAAGTATACTTTATCATGGTTATCATTAAAATATTAATTTGACGTAAAAAAAGGTAGCTACATAATTTTTTTAAGTGCCTATTTAGGTTTATTAAAATTCTAATAGCTCTTTATTATATTTCTATTTTTTTCTGTATCTTTCTTAGCATTCTTTCGTTTTTCAAAGCATTTTTATGTAAGATTTTTATTATTATGTTTTTGGTTTTCATAATTCATTTACTACTTACTTTGTTTTTATTTCTTTATTTGGTGATCGTTTCTTTTAACCTAATTATGTATTTAGTTTTTTTTCTTTGCATATTTCTAAAGATATGAAGTCTAAAATGTATTTGCATTATCAATGAATGATTGGATATGAACTAGGAGGAATATTATAACAAAAACATTCCAACACTGCATAATAATCATGCAGGTTAAATAAATGTACATATTATTGTAAAATTATGTGAAAATTTTCCAAATGAAAATATTTACACGTGTTTTGCCTTGTGACAAATCAACCTATTTTAATTATGGGCAAGTATAGTGTTTATGAACGATAAATAATTAAAACTGCGATAGTCTTGATATGAAGTCACACGTGCTTTTTAATTAATACTATAATTTAATTCTGTCTTAATGTTATTAATTTATTACAGACACTAGAAACTCGTTCGTACAGCTCACAAAGATATATATACTAAATTGCAAACATTTTTGAATAAAAAAATTCAGTTATAGCTACTAATAAATTTTATTCATAGCATCCCATGTTTCTACTCACGGATTTCTAGGTATTTTCACAATTTCTGGTTCAAAAATATGACTATTTTTGTGATTATCTATTTCTAAATTTCATGACTAGAAATATAAATCGAGTATGAAACAAACTAAAGTTATTTGACAATTATGATAATTACGCTTTTTATCATCCCTTGATTGTGTTGTATTTTCCTGCTAGTAGAAAAATTGATTGGCTGCCCAAAATCGTCCAAAAAAGTTGTTATCAGCACTTTATATTTATATATTATTAATATATATATTTAATAATAGTCGAAATTGTAGGTGACAAGTTGTCTGTTGCCAACCAATCCGGTTTGGCACCTGATGTAAGTTAGCCTCCGCTTTACTTTGCATATTAATGATTTTTATTTTATCTCCTTTTTATTTCACTCGATAAAACAATATGCGTCATCTTGTTCAGCACTTTCAGTGTATACGTTGTAAAAATAGATTTGTTCTTTGCTATTGTTTTTTTCTTTATTTTTGTACTTTTAGTAATCATATAACTCAGCTTTATTACATATATAAAAACAGTTATTGAAAACATCGGTCAAATTAATAGTAATTACTTATTAATATGTATGTATTATATTATCTGACAAGTTTATTTTACGAAGGATATTGAAAACTATATAACACAAAGAAGTGTAACTATAATTTAAAAAAAAGCGAAATAATCTAATGGCAGCTTAAAATAACTAAATTTTATGGTTGAAATTAGATAAAGAGCAATTTCCTTAGTTTTGTATTTATGCATTTAAATTCAGTACTGATTATTTAAGTTTAATAACTTAGAATCTATTTAATAATTTTAATTAATCTCGCCTAATTCAAATCATGTTGGGTTCCATAATTTTAAGACTTCTTAGAAATGATTTCTTGATGTACAATTAAAAATTCAAGATAAAATCTGATCAAATACATATTATACTTGAACTTGGCAAAAATTTAAATCTTATTTATACCATTAAGATATAACTTATAACATTAAGATATAAAGTAAATATCAATAAGAAAACTATATTTATTCGTTATATATATAACTATATATATAAGTTCATGATAGATACCTACACGGACTAGGTAAAAAACTGACATCATTTCATCATTCTGTTTAAATTTTAAATAAGTAAGCTTATTTCTAGATCTTAGAGCATAAGATCTAGAAATAAGCTGGCAGCTGCATAAGAATTGCCCCATAATGACTATTGAATGTTTTAAAATATACAAAAACCTCATTACTATTACTACAGTTTCAAGGAATTTTAGCGTCTCTACAGAATAATTCTAAAATAATATTCACGTGGATATTTCAAATGTATACGATATTAGCAATTCAAAGTGCTTCGTCGTGTTCGGTGGCTTATGTTGGACCTTGGCAATGGACTTGCAGAGGCTCGGCTTTACTGACCATGTTTACTTACATAATATCGTAACTAATGTTGATCGAATTTGCTCTTGAAACTGCTTCGCAGATGCCTTTTATTTTAAACATTACATTTACATTACATTACATTTTGAGGATCAAAAAATTTAAATAATCAATTTGTTTTATTCACATTATTTTTTTATCATCCCGGCTTTGGTTGAGTACTTAATTATTTATAATCAAAATATAAATAACAAACTAACCTACGGATAGACAATGCGCTTATTAAGACCCCAAGCGCAGCATAGGAAGACCAGCTACAAGGTGAACAGACGACCTCATACAAGTGGCAGGAAGGCATGGGAGAGGGCTACATCCAGTAACCGGACTTCTTGCGGCTGCTATGATGATGATAATGTCTTAGTTATTAACTTAAACCTATGAGAAGGTAATAATTATATTAAAGACAATATATTATAATAATTTATCTCTGTGTATATATACACCCTGGATACCTAAAGGAGACCAAGTAGATAGACGGTGGGAAGATGTGTGCAAGCACAGCCATGGCATGGAGTGGATGAAATTAGTAAGAGACAAGAAACTATGACCAAAACTGGGGGAGGTCTACACTAAAGAGCGGACATCTACACTAAACTGATTATTAATAAAATGACATTTATAGACTTATTTGACGAAAGTTTTATAAAATAATGAAATAGGACATTTATATGAAATAACAATAATAAGATTCAATAACAGTAAAAGAAAAAAAATGGAGTGCCCAAAATATGCTAAATTTGTAAGGTTATTTTTACTTTTACTTAATTTTTTTAACCTTTTACACATTATTCTTTTAAGGAAAGTGGAAATAATTAATATGTAGAAAAATTGTTAGTTATACTAGCAATGGAAATATTTTAGTCATGTTTTAGACAAAATAAACTTTTGTTGAATGAATGCTTTCAATGTTCAACGTTTAAAATTAGTATTTATTAATTATTGGATGTATTTTACGACTTTTATGATTATTTTATTTAAAAAAAAGCTGATAAAATAACTTAAAATTTGCTTCACCTGGTATTTTTTCTTCACATGGATTTTCTTTAATTATACTTTTTAATTAGTTTAACCTTTTACTACAACATGTCGTGACTACCCAGGTAAAATATAAGTTTAATCAATCAATTAATCGGTAATAAAAACTTGAACACCTGTGAAAATGTGTGTTTTTGTAATAAAATTAAAAAAATAAGCAATCTAATATACGTTCAACATTATGTTTCCCAATCTCCAGGTTCGTTATAGTATGTTTGATTGAGCTTTATATTGCTAAAACAATTATATTATCAATAAAATAGATGTAAAAGCTCGGAGCGGTGAATTTTTTCATCTGCTTAAGTCATAAAAATCATAAAGCAGGTATCTAAATTAAAAATAAAATATGTTCTCAGTATCTCAACGGCTTTTGGTACATCTTTTATCTGTATAGTAGGTAAAGAAATACTTAATTATAAAATTGTCGGCTACTTTGTCTTTTTGTTACTTTTTTTACGACTAAATGACTCGACATATCTCTAAGAAACGTAGAAAAATAGTGATATACGTTGAGAAAATGGAGAGCTAACATTTTATACAGAAAATGTTTTTTGAAAATTAGACTTTGCGGATAAAACCGAGTGTCGTAGATAGTTAACTATAAAACTCTGCGGAGCTCATTTCGGAGGCGAATCCAGTTTATTTGACCTTTAAATAAATGGCCTTATTAATATCATTATACAAACCAATAACGCTGCATATATAGCCCACCACCGCGCGGAAAAATCATGAGCTTTCTCTTTGCGAACAGAAACAATGCATTGCCTTATTGGTATAGCCAAAAATGTACTTAGCTACAATATGAGTTGTTTGTAAGTCAAGCCCGCAATTAATAAATCTCTCCTACAATGGAAAAACGTTTATTCGGTTGATAAAAAGTTATTTATATTGCTGATGCTTTTGAAGATAGCATTTTAATAGCTGCCCTACGAAATGCACAAAGATAATAATAAAATACTCGTAATAACAACGTAATGTAGTTATAATTTTGGAAAACAGAGGAAAAGAAAATTTCTTCCATATAGTTTCAATAGTTTAGTAGCCAGCTCCTATATAATTGTTAATTACATAATATATATAACAATAATTAGGAGACTAGAAATTAAAAAAAAGAACTAAAAACTAGGCATTTTCGTTAAATCGATTATATGCCGAAATTTTTCTCTTTAAATTTTTACACTGACTATAATTATAGTTAAAAAAACTGAAACAACCGACTTCAAATAACGTGATTTCGTGTACTTGGACGACACATTTTTCCAGTCATTTTGTTTTAAAAAGCAAATTACTGTATCGATTTTGCAAATTTTTTTGTGGCCCCACTTTTGAACCTTAGAACCTACCAAAAAAAAAACATCATAACCAATTCAAAATTGGTGAAGTAATCGCTAAACAGACATAAAAAACATAGTCGTCTTCAACTATGTTTTTTTGGAGGACCTCCTCCTTTTTGGAGTCGGTTGGAGAGTCGGTTAAAGATGTTTATACCATAATCTTACTATACCTAAGAATATTTATAGGTATTTGTGTCATCGCTACATTCAAGTTATAACAGTAGATATTTTATAACTAGTAAGCGCCGAGAGGCCGCTGTACGGGCGACACGATCACAGCGCTAGCAGACACAGCGTCGCGCCTGAGACTCTCGCAGATCTATCTCAAATCGTTTCTACCGCCTCGAAGTCTTTATTTTAATGCCACTGATCTTATTCTTTAATAATAAAAGGTCACAGAAAATTTAAGTAGATGATTCGATAAATAATAATAATTTGTAATGGTGTGTACCTATATTGCTACGCGAGGGGCTCTCTTTAATTTGTAGTTAAGTTAGATTGTCACGATAGTCACCTAAAGAAATTAATCAAATTTAACGGCTTTATTTATTTTTAATACCTGACGTTTTGAACAATCTTTAGCGTCCATGGTCTCAAGTCAGACTAGATATATAAATAAATAAATAAAAAAATATTGGTGGACATTTCACACAACACCATCTAGCCCAAACTAAGCAAAGCGTGTACTATGGAACTAGATGGCTGATAGAATACATATATAGTTTTGTTTTTTGTAAATATATACATATGATACATAGAAACACCCAGACACAGAACAAACATCCATGTTTATTACACAAATGTTTGCCCTGGGTGGGGATCGAACCCACGACCTACGGCACAGCAGGCAGACATACTACCAACTGAGCCACAAGGCCAGTCAGCTTATATATATATATAATATAGCTTTTTTTTTGTTATGAAAATATCAATATCAACCGCTTTCTCTTTGGATCGATAAGCGTAACAGCTCAGTGCCGGGGTGATATTTTAATTTGATTTGATTAAAAGATTTTTATACGATCTAGGTATGTTTGTCCACCAAGGCACTGATGGTAAGAGATAGTGTGGCCGAAGATGAAGTATGTCAATTTAGATGATTTATTTTCACTCTAGCTTTGAAAATACCAAAGTTGTTGTTCTGAAACAGAGGAAATAGAGAAGCAGCCGAAATTTCCATTCTTGAGCAGCGCGCATTAAGAATATCCACCGAAATTGTTCTGTGTTTGTTGTGCGAACTTTTGGGCATTTCAATGAGAGTTAGGTGGGAGTGCGCCAACTTTCCGCTTGTTCTAGCACTTCCCCAGACCACTGTCTGATTTTTAATTAGTAACCTAGTTTCTTTGTTAAGTACTGGAAATTATTTTATGGATTGTAATTTTCCTGTGATTTCGTATTTCCCCTCTTCGTGACGCATTCTACCGCCTCACTTCCGTCCTAGTACTGTATATGTGCTTTGTAGATCTGTGTGTATATGTGCTTTCGTGATGATCTTGTCATTTAATTGTACAAAGGAAACGAACAATGTTGTTTTACACATTACAACTTTATATGTTGACTTAAGTCTTTCTATAATATTTTAGATAAACAGTGACTTTTTCGTTTTTAAAGATAATAATAATGATACATAAAACCGTCAAGACTGGAAATGTCGGGGCCTCTCCCCGACCTTTGCCCAGCAGTGGGACACTACAGGCTAACAACAACAACAAAGATAATAACGCTTACTGGTACGAATGGTTTAGTGTTAAATATATTTGGAAAATAACGTGGTTGTCATAAATTTTAAATAAAAATACGAATTGCTCACTTCTATCGCGAATCGAAATCGATAAGGTATAGTTTTAACCGCATTCAGTAGTCTTTTTCAAAGAGAGCAGATGTCTCTCTCGTTCGACGTCCGGCCTCGCTCGAAATAGACGTGAGTCAGAGAACAGACGTGAATTCAGTGAGTAATCCGTAATTTTATTTTAAAACACTAAAATATGTATTGTAATAATAAATGGTTTTTGAAAGTTGTCTAACACTAAGATAACGTGTAAAATTTTAGAATATAATGAAATGGCTAACACGAGAATAATATACATTTTAAAGACTTAATCTAAAACCAGAAGAATGTGGTCTGAATTACTAATAATCCAATTGTAATACGAATAAATGTAATATGGACAGGTTTTGGAACCCGCAGACAACGCGTCGGCCGAGACACACACGTCGCAACATTCTTGGAAAATTGGAACCGTTGTCAATTAATTTATTCGTAGAAATAATATCAGTCGAAATTCATTCATAATTACGTTTAAATGTAAGATAGATGGATGGTTTTTCCTAAATCCGGAAGATCAAGATAAACTGTATTAGGAAAACAATATTTTTCATAGGTTGTTGATGCAGGAAAGCTGCAGAGGTCTTATTTGAAATTAACTAAGATGTAGGTATGTCTTTGAGTATATAGTTTATTTGTAAATGTTAAATTGAGAAAGAATAATAATTAATATAAAGTTGCAAAGTAACATACATAATTATATATTTCAATTTCATACTAATAAGAAATTATAACCAAAATGTAACCGCTTTCCTATATGTAATATAAGGACGACTGTAATTATTTGATGTTATTTTACTTCAATTAAAATGATTTAAATGGCCTGAAACTTTGAACATTTGGGTTGTATGTAATTATATTTATTTATGTACATTAGTCAAATACTGAAAGGGCTAAATGCACAAGAGCAACTAACTACTAACTATTTTTCCATAGTTTCTCAAAGTTTTCAGTCCAACTTTTTATGGTAAGAGTATCTAATTAAATGATGTGACTTTAATTATATAAAGTAGTTAGGTACTACTAATTCGTTATGATTTTGATTCGTTGCATAAATAATTATAGTTTAAATAAATGACAGTTTAAAAAACTAAAAAACACGCTACGAATTATTGTGATCAAAGTTCATTACAAGACTTTTCTAACAAATCCATACACAGCTATGATACGATGTTCCATCATGAAGTTCTAGTTCTTATCTTCCGGCTCCATCATCAGATCAGTTCGACAGTACCATAATAATATTATTGTACTGTCATCAGAACTACATACAGCTGCCAATTTTCATGACGCTACGATCCTTGGAAGATGGTTAAATTAGTTACCTTAGATTTCATTACAAACAGGTCGACCTAATAAAAGCGTGTTAAAAACTTGAAAAAATGATTGCTTTTCTCAATTATTTGGTTTCAAAAACCAAACTACTGAACTACTTGTGATGAACCATCTACAGAACCAATTTAAAGGTTTGCCCTTTTAAATAAAAAAATAATTTTCCAAATCGATTTATAAACAGCAATAACAAATAGAAAAAAAATATAACCGAAATAAAAACTTCCTCCTTTTTTGAAGTCGATAAAAATATTCTATGTTCCATTGATTACAATGAATTGAGTAAAGTGTGTAAGTGCGGGTCGCAGGTTTGCTCGTGGTATGCACGCAACATAGCAATAAGTACTTAAATTAATAAAATTATTTTCCCGTAACGATAATTAATAAACAATAGTTTGTAATTATGTCAGAGGTCACGGACCCTGGTGTCTGTGGAGATAAAAATTAAATATAAAAAAAAGTGTGTAAATGTGTTACCATGAAGGACAAAAAAATTAACCTCTAGACCTAACGTCTAGAAGCATAATGTGTCATTAAATACTAACCAATAGTGCAACATCTGAGTAAATGATAAATTGGGTGAAAGAAATAAGCAAATAAATAACATGACATGTAAAAAAATGTATAATTGAAAGTTAACAATTTATTCTGTTTGATATGTTTTTATGTATTTATTTAAAATCTACAATTTATCGAAGACTGGCTACGCCCTGCTGTATCACCCGCGTAGTAACGAAGACGGCGATGTGAAAAATATAGCTTATGTCCTTCTCCAGGTACTAAAGAATCTTTGTGCCAATTTCATAACGAATGATTCAGGCGTTTAGACAAGAAGAGGTAACAAACAGACAGAGATGAAAGACAGAGTTACTTTCGCTTTTATAATATAACTACCTAATATTATAAAAGCGAAAGTAACTCTGTCTTTCATCTCTGTCTGTTTGTATGACCTATTTCACATGCCAGCTTGCCCTGCAACCAAATGTATGTGTAGTAGTAATATGCGTCACGGCAAACATTGGATCATTTGAATTGTTTTCAAAATATTTATTAAGATTACTTATACTTGAATAATTATAGTTTAAATAACTGAAAAAACCGAATTCAAAATACGCAATTCGTATATTTGGATATTTTTTTTTATCAAAGTACAAAACAGATTTGATAAAATGATTAAGGTACCACCTCTAAGGTATTACCTACCAAATAAATTAAGAATCATCAAAAACAATTCATAATTGGCGGAGTAATCACTAAACATATAAAAAATACAGTCGAATTGGGAACCTCCCTCTTTTTGGAATTCGGTTAAAACAACCCTCCTTCTTGCGCAGTCGGGTAAAAACTATACACAATGTCAAAACAGGTGATGACATGAGTTTAAGTAGACACAACGACACGCAGTATTTCCGTATGAGGCTGGAGTGCATTTAAAATATTTGCTTAAGGAAAGGAAAATATTTATACTTAAAGCTAAAGGCGTAATTCAATTAGCATGCCTTGTGAATAATTCGGATGTATTCAAGGAAACGGGCGGAGTGTCCGAATCCTTCAAATATTTATGATTCCTGTATTGAAGTATACTCGCTCTTTTTTGTCAGCCCTGTTTATACAAACTGTCCCACTGCTGGGCGCGGGCCATCTTCTCATTATGAGATGATTATTACTCGCTCTTGACTGTACTTAATTATATATTTTTTTTTATAAAATAGGAGAAGCAAAAAGGCTCGACGGCTCGCCTTATGGTAAGCAATAACCGTCGCCGATGGACAACTGCAACATCACTGACATTACTGTTGCATTACGTGAGAAAAACTTAACAAGTGATTAGGGTTATGATATAAGATGTTTATACGTGTGGTTATGTAGGATAAGCACACGTCGGGATGTGGTTGAAAAAAAAATCCCCCGTTCTTTGTATGTATGGTGTGCCACCACTATTTTTAATTTTATGAAAATTTGATTACGGCATTTTGAAGCGGTTTACAGAATATCGTTTATAAAGGACTTATTGTCTCTGAGTAAAATGACTTTGACATACGGACGGACAGACAGACGGACATGGCGAAATTATTAGGGTTCCTTGTAGTTATTACGGAACTCTAATAAGGCTAAGATGCTAAAAGGCCTTAAGAATACCTATAGCCATATCCTCGAGATTACTGAGAACTTTACCATGATTTTACTTCATATTCAATGAGTATAACTTCTTTATAGTTAAAATCTCATTGTTTATTGCGTATATTTTATATAATTTTATGACCTGACGTTTTGAAAACTTTGCAGTATTTGCTTTTGGTTGAACGGATGCTGCAAAGTATTCGAAACGTCAGGTCCTCAGAATAATTTTCTGTATTCTGAGGTCAGGTCATTAATATGAAATATTATAAAATATATGCGATAAATCGGTTAAAATGGCTTAATTTTTTTTGTGCTTTGTGACCCCGGAGAGGTTATAAACATTTGGCGCTACAAAATCTACAAAGGGACATTGACTTTTATTTCTATCTATAATAAATAGATTGGCACATAGAGCGATCATGCCCATTTACATCAAATATTTGCCGAGATTATTCTAATTTAGAATTGCGTCGGTACATTCTCTGTATTTGAGTTGGTAGTTTGTTAAGCACCAACATAGTAGATCCTGTTAAAATCGTTTTTTAATTATGAGAATTCAAGCTAGTTCCTCCATAAAATGAGGCTTTATGGCATATTTCTGTTTTTATGGGTGTTACCTTTTCACGACCAAACTAATAATGAAAGCAGGCAATAGGTATAAGATGGGCATAGGCATTCGTGACACGTGATTCGTATAAAAAATATTATAAGCAATAATAATAAAGTTATGTACGTCAAATTCTTATTAATAGCATTCAAATTATATATATATATATACATGTATCAAACTACATTTGAAAAAGCTGCAAAAAATTAATGTGCGTGATTTTCGCGTAATTTTACTTTTACATTTACTAATTTTCATGACTTTTAGTTTTCTTTATTATTTACTGCGATAGATGCCAAAGAATTGCGTTATACATATCATCTGTGCATAACACTATAACTGTAATACTGGACTTAAATGACTCATATTTTTTACTTGAATATCAAACATGGAATCGCAAAAAAAACCCATCTGATGCATACAAAAAATCACTAATATTCGTTGAAATGTGTCAAATACCTATTTTTTGCGCAATTTCAAGTTGTCTTTGAACATAACTTCGAAAATTTTCCCTAAAAATTGACACAGCACGATTTTTGGTTGAGTTGATTGAATTGAATTGTATTTAAACAAATATGCGCTACGAATTGATGGCCTCCTTCTTTATTGAAGTTGATTAAAAATACGGGTTCTAGTAGGTACCTAAATAATACTCAGTCAATAGAAAAATTAATACATTATAACTATCTGTGGTATCATGGAGTCAAATATATATTTTTACGTAATAAAGGCACATAGAATATTTAAAGTAGAGAAATTATTTGACATTGTGAAAAAGGGAATTGTCTGCTAATAACTTATCTAAAAAAAACTTCTAATTCTCTTTGATAGTTCAAATGTATGCTTAATTCGGAACATAATATTCAACAAGACCTGAGAGCAGTTTGAAAATCAAGCATTCTAATATTAAACAGTTCCACAACTTCAGTTATTTAGGGTTCAGTAGGAAATAAAAACTGGCCTAGTGCAAGTCGGACTCGCGCACGAAGGTTCCGTACCATTATCTATAAAACGGCAAAAAAAACTGACTGACTGAAAAAAAAAACGAGAGAGTTTATGTGAAGCTCACCTTGGGTCTCTGGTACATAATACTTACATAAAGTTTGCTTAGCACATCCACGCGCCCTCACTGTTGTTATACGCAACCTCAAGTTAGTTGTCGTATGTCGACAACCACTTGACAAATTCTGTTCATTTTTACCACAGGTTGTACCTAATAATTGTGTACTTAATCTACATACCAAATATCATTAAAATCGATTGGTAATTAGCACCGCAATAAACCTTTTTTATGGGAACCACCCCTCTTATAAAAAATCGCCGACGACATAAAAATACAAATAATCCATAAAACCTATACGCCAAGTTTCATAAAAATCTGTTCAAAATTACGCCCTGTACGCGAGTACGAACATACAAACCCACAAACTTATAATGTCTGCGATGTCTGTCCGCCTCTCTGTTCGTCTGTTCGTGGTTTTTCTCAGACTAATAGTACTAGGAAACTGTAACTTGGTATAGGGATACAAATGAATTACACCGAAAACGTGTACAATAAAATCTTGAAAAAAGAAACACGTAAAGTGGGGACCATGTTTTTTTATTTCTCGTCTCCTTCAATGGAAATAAAGTGGGTGTTCGATAAGCATTTTTCAATTTATGGAAGTTACTTTCTAATTCTAATATTTAGTTAAGCCCATAACTCGTATGTTCATAGCATTAAACAAAAAGCCCTATTTACTTGAAATAGGGCTTTTGGTTACACGCGTACTGATGTGCTAAGGAACCATACATTGCGCGTGGCCCGGCACGCATTTGGCTGATTTTAGTTTTATACTTTTATTTGACTTCAACCGAGATTACAATAAAATCGAAGAAAAATTATCATAATTTTATACGCAGAAACATAACAAGAGACACTTCATTAATTTTTCCATTAAGCAAGACGATAAAGCATCTAACATAAGACCTTACTTAGATAAGATATCGAGTAATTTATAACGCTGTCGATGAGTCTAGACGTTTTTTGTCTTGTCTTAGTATTTATCCGCATTAGATAAAAAGACTGGCGCCGGCGTTAATTTTATCCATGTTTTATGAATGGGGCCTTACCTTTGGTATTAAGTCTAGTTTAAGAAAACAGACATCAGCTGGTAGTTTCATTATAGTTTCGATGCTTTAATGGATGAGTTTTGATGAATCTGTATTGCTTAATTAAAAACTTTTTGAAACTTTTTCTGTTAATTTATGTTTTGCGTGGGCGGAATCAGGCGAGATTTTCGTGACCATTAAAAATAAATTTATTACGTCTACTATTTGAAACTAATAAGTGTTTTAGTTTGTTTCCAAGCATTATTTGAGTACAAGAAAGTTGTTGCTCTGATTTTATTAATGTTTATTATTTATTGTTATAGGATAACAATATAATTATTACTTTACATTATGAGTAATCAACAAAGACGAGACAAAACTTAATTTACACATTACTCTAGACAACTTTAAGCATGTATAAGTAGTAAAATAATACTAAAGTTCGGCAAAATACAATATTACCTTTTTTTTCAATCGAATCAAACTACATACTTGTGTAGTTTGTACGTTTAATTTATTTTTCTTATTACAACATTTGTAATAGTTGTACCATTAGTCCTTCATCGGACTGTGGTAATCGATTTTCTTTTTGTGTAGTAGTTTAGTGTGTAGGTATGTGTAGTTTGTATATTGTTTTGGTCCATGTGTAATAAAGGCACTTGCTGATAATTAAAATAATTACAGTTTAAAAACTAAAAAAACACGCTTCAATTATTGTATTGTCATCGGTCCTCGATAAGTCTACAAAGTTTGAATGAAATCTGACCGTTTGAGGTGGGTCAAAATCAAGTCCAAAGGAGTCGGTTACAAACAAACAAATATACATACAGGCGAAGCTAATAATAGCGTGTTAAAAAAAAAGCATTCGTTATAATAGTTATAAAATCATTGCAATTTTGAAACAGGTTTGTGATTCTATTACCAATAATTAGTTTTGTTTAAAAACTGAAACAATTTGCTTCGAAATACATACGTACCTAATTTTGTTTACTTGGATAGCATATTTTTCCAGTTGTTTTGTTTTAATAAACGAGGCACTAAACCGTTTTTGTTGAAATTTCTATGAGATTAATCTGAAACTACGAGATGTCCATCCATATAAAAAAAAAAACATATCGGTTAATAAATGGAAATGTAATGCGGGAACAAATTTAACAAAAATTTTACCGAATTGAGAACCTCCTCCTTTTTAAGCTCGTCTAATGATCTTTCCTGCCTAGAAACAACTCGTTTCATCATCTCGAACTAATGAATTCTCGCTAATATTCAATCTGCGGGACTTTTTTCCTCAGATGCTTGTTTTAATAACATTTACACAAGTTTTGACGATATTTAGACAAAAAGTTGGTGCGCACATTGGCCCTGCTGAAGCTATATTGACAAAAAATATCTTAACGAGACCTCTGATGAATATATTTTGAAGTTATGCATATTTTTATGTAAGTTATGTATGTTTTTATGTAGTATTTTTTTCTTAACTAAATATTAAGATAAAACATAACAATATTATCTTGGAGTTTTTTTTTTTATTTTTTTTATGGCAAGCGCCTGTATTAACTACAACACAACAATATAAAAACTCAACTAACTAAACTACTACACAAAAAGCACATCGATCACCCCAGACCGATAAAGGTCTAAAGATAAGGTGTTGGTGTTTAATTATTATATATTTCTTGAAGGCAAGTGCGCTCCGTAGGAGACTGCAGCATTGCATCAGGCTGGTGATCGGAAAACTTTTTTCTCAATGGATAAAATAAACATGAAAACAAATAAGAACTCTTTGTATTATTATGTATTCTAGCAAATAAATGATTTGATTTGAATAATGGATTACACCGGGTGAATGAAAATGTTTGCAGTTATTTAATCAACGAATTACCACCCATTTCTCATTAAAATGACAAAAATCCGTACTTAGCGATATCGGTCCACGTTATTGATGCGTACTGCCCGGAATTGAATTCTTTGCCGCCATCTCTGTTTCATGAAAATTACAATCTTGGAATTTTCAAGGCTAAAGTGAATAGATATCCTCTAGATTGACGAGCTTCATCCTCGGCCACACCGTCGCTCAACACCAAGCGAGTTGGTGGTCGATAGTAGATCTATCTTGCATAAAAGTGCTTTAAAAAATTGCTTCATTTCAATGAATTCTCCGATATTTCCTGAGCATGCAGACTAGAGCAACGTAAATAAGCGCTCATTATGTTTTGGAACGCTGAGGACAGTCATTCTGACTTTTAGTATGATAAGAAGCTTTTTTGCAGTAGGCAAAGTTTGCTTATGCGTTGTTAATGATTTATGAATAAAAGTGTTACTAAACGGGAAATATTTATTGCTGTGTAACTGCTATAATTATATAGCCAGCAATATAACATGTTTTTTAACATGTCTATGTTTTTCTTTTTCTCCCAGTCAAGCCCAGAAGTGCATGTTTATTTATTTATTTATTAAGCTATGCCAACACCGTACGTATTATGAAAAACAACACATAAGTACCTATTGTTCACGGTTACATTCTGATACATGTACTATAGGCATACACAGCTTGTTAGAAAATACTGCGATAAAAGTCGGCCATAATGCTCGAAAAATGTGTATTTTAAAAGTTTTTTGTGATAGCTCTACCGTAGGTGAAAATATTATAGCCACGAAAACATATTTAGGGCCATGAATAACTAACTACAATATTGCAAATTATGGATCGGCTATCACATTCGTGTTGCTGTCATTTCTAGTCCATCTACCATAATAACAAGTGAACAGTAATAGAGCTGGTTGACCATTATTGCAATATTTTTGATTTGCAAGCAATCGTTTAGCAAGAACAATGGAGACAATGGGATGGATATGGCAATATAGCGACACATATCTGGTCTGGTCATGGGTCTGGCCAGACCAGACTATACTTGAAATATTGGAATGTACTGCATAATCTGGCAGTTTTTGTTAGAAACGTTGTTGGATACTAAGTTGCGGAGATACATACATATAAAAATATTGCCCGTTTATGAGCACCTTTAGACAACTGATTTGTGGCTGGTTGAGAACAATCAGGTGCTATCGAATCTCGTAGATTTACATAGGTGTTAATTTGAGTAATTTTAATTAACTGGTTTCCACGTTTTAAATGCTGAATGCCGTCATCACTAAATCCAGATGCATCTTTGTTCATATTTACATTTTTTATAATTAACGGAATCGATAGATAACATCAGCTGTATGTTACTTGTATTTTATTATCATAAATAATAAATAATTTGTATGTTTGTATAATAATTTAATTAAAAATAATATTACTCAATAGCTAAAAATATTCTCAGAGATGAATATGGTTCCAAAATCTAAATATACTTCTTTTATATACGTAATGTAGTATTTAATGGCGGACGATGGATCTTTTTTAGGGTTCCGTAACTCAAAAGAAAAAAAAAAACGGAACCCAATATCACTTTGTTGTCCGTCTATCCGTCTTTCTATCTGTTCGTCTGTCCGTCTGTCCGTCCGTCCGGGTGTCAAGACTTTTATCTCGGGAACGCGTAAATGTATCGTGTTGAAATTAAAACCATATACGCAAATCCACAGTCTCTTGCTGCAGAAAGAAAAATCAAATCTCTCAGTTTTCGTAAACAAAAGTTATAGCCGAATATGTCGTAAAAATGCACATTTCGGGACAACACACACTCACAAGGGAATCAAAACCTTTGGGGTACCTACTTTTATTAATTTCAAATTTAGGTAACTATACCTAATGATATATGAAATAAGTAAAAATGCTATCGTAAACTTATGATTAATTATAAAATAAAAATAAAATCAACTGTATCAAAAAAAAAAAATGCGTAGAATTCAGTTTAATTTTATTTGTCCAAATAAAAATCAAATTTACATGAGCTATGATTAATGAACCACCTAAATTCTTTTTGATTTTTTTTAAATAATGTTAACTAAAATGAGTCCAATAAATATCGTTCAATCAAGTTAAATGTGTCTAGATATGCGCACCAATGTAAGCCGACCCATGGGCATAAACTAGCATTATAAAGAATTTACGTAAATATCTTGAATATGGAACGCGTCTTGATTGTAATCCTGACTTCTTTATGGCTTAATTGCAGTGCGCTATTTCAGGGGTCAATAAATATATTAGTAGATGATTGATTACTATCCGTTCGTATTTGACCAAAATAACAATGATGTCTACGGTATTCCATTTTGTTACGATGCTAGAAACATTTCCTACTAATTTGGGTAAATAAATTAGTCGTAAATGGCAGTTAAAATTAGCAGAAATCATTTCAATTGCGTCATTTTGATCTATTGAATTTAATTAATTTAGATTCACTGAGACTTTAGGCTCATCTTTCTATTAAGAATAATAATAATTATAAAATGGTTTGTAATTTTTTTTTATAAAAAGGAGCAGCAAAAAGGCAGACGTCTTGCCTGATGGTAAGCGATAACCGTCGCCTATAGACAACTGCAACATCAGTGACATTACTAGTTCAGAAAGGTGCTTGTATATATTATATTATAGTATAAGTACTCTAAACAGAAGATGTCCCCAGAAAAAAAGTTTACAACACAACTTTATAACTGTAAGTTATAAAGTTGTGTTGTATTGCTGCGTTGTAGCTTCTCTGCCTCTGCAGCTGGCGTAATTGAGGTGGATTCCTGGTTGTTTTTTTTTTGTGGTTTAATAATAATTAAGCAGTAAATCTAAATTTAAATATAGTGGGAATTCCCGAACACAGGGATTCTAGTGCAAAAATACATAATATACAATTAGGTACCTATAAGATCTCATTTAAGTATGCAGTTTTTTTGTATATAGAATGCTAATGTTTCGTCATATAAATTGGGCCATTTCAATCCACATTTTAGAAGGAAAAGTTAATGTATTAATTATCCCTGTGTTTC
The DNA here is from genome assembly GCA_947563715.1 of Lycia hirtaria. Lineage (NCBI taxonomy): Eukaryota > Metazoa > Arthropoda > Insecta > Lepidoptera > Geometridae > Lycia > Lycia hirtaria. The sequence goes on from OX387379.1 coordinate 4,668,599, forward strand.
ACGAAATCTTATCATGGGTAATTTTTAATCAAAGCTTTCTTGGAACTGATTTAGGTACCTATTTAAGTAAGTAGTTAGGTATATGGTAATTTTTGTTTTATTGAAACATAATAAAGAGCTATTAAATCACCTCATTTGTAATGTGAATAAAATATATAGATGCGCCGGAGATGTGATTTACGATATTAATTCAGGAAATCCAATAAAGTACTTATATTTGGATTTTATTGATTCTTGTTCGCATGGACGTGGAAAAATCCATTAGTAAAATCGTTAATATCCATGAATATATCTAAAAAGTAGGCAGTAGGTGATTATAAAATAAATTATTCAGTGTTGGTTTTTCTATAAACTTACTTAAAAAAACTTTTTAAGTTATACGGTTTTATTGAAAAGTAAGATGATGATGTAGGTAATGTATTTACTGTATTTTAAGACCTTTCATTTGATATCCATATTGTGGGGGTTGTGTTAAAATATGAAATCCGCCATTTTGTGGCGGCGGCCATCTTGGATTTACAATAATACAGAATATATTAAATTGTATTGTCATCAGGACTAAAGGTGTATACCAAATTTCAGATCGATTCGTCAACTGCAAGGGGGTAAAATTTCAATTACTAAATTTGACCCAAACAAACAAATAAGTAAACAAAACCGTTTAAAAGTAATTCATCTGTTAAAAGCGATTTTATTCCGCCTGACCTCTTTATGTATCGGGCGGCTAAAAACACAAAAAAGAAAACACTTTCTTTAATAAATTACGCGTTTTACAACAGGAAAATACTGTTTTCAATACTTATATATCAGTAAACTTCCACTACTAAGGCACAAGGATAACAAAAAGATTATTGTGATAAACACTTTGTCAAACTTTTCTTCACTTTGAAAAACATTTTGTCAAACGTCTAAATGTCAAGGATTGGTAATACATTCTCAGAATCTATAAATAAGTTTTTAGAAAACTTGGAAATGCAGGAAAGAAGTTCCTTTAGGGAAGTAGGTAGTTCCAAAGTGTTTACAAAAGTAACATATAGAAAATAAAAGCACTTTGTATATTTTTGAAAATATCTCAGAACAGTCTATTTGCAGTTCCAATCATGTGAAAATGGTAATTGTCGAGAAATAAAAATCTATTGTTCCCGTTGTCCCCCATTTCCGCCTAACCTCTGTGCGTATAACGGGAATAGTCGTTATTATTAACTTGGAAAATAATATTCATCTCGGTAGAAATCTAAATTACAAGTTGAGCCGTTTGGTTTCGAGACTTTGAGTCCTTGGATCTCATTTTATTTAAAAAAAAAAAAATCTGAACGCTTGGTCCACGCGACTAAACTAAAATGTAAATTATAGTAACTAAAATGCTGATGCTTATCTTACCCAAGCTATAAGCATAGCGTTATTCAACACGACAACGGGTACGCATGTTGGGTACGCTACCAACCGATAGTGGGTTTGAACATTTGGATTATTTTTAAAACTTAATTGATCTATGATAATCTCATTGCATGTTTGTGTATCAAGGTCACGCAACGAGCTATGGAGAGGGCTCTATGCTCGGAGTTCTCGCGAGATCGAATCAGAAATAAAGAGATCCGTAGACGTACGAAAGTCATCGACATAGCACAGCGGATTAGCAAGTTGAAGTGGCAGTGGGCAGGGCACATATCACGTAGAACTGATGGCCGATGGGGCTGAAAATTTCTCGAGTGGAGACAACGTATTGGCAAGCGCAACGTAGGAAGACCAGTCACAAGGTGAACGGAAGATCTCATACAAGTGGCGGGAAGACGCTGGATGCAAGCAGCTTCCAAACGGTTTTTTTTGGAAGTCCATGGGGGACACCTATGTCCAGCAGTGGAGTTCTTAAGGCTGAGATTATGATGATGATATTCGTGAATTAGTTTATGTAGTTATATGTTTTATTGTACTTAGAATGATACTAAATATATTTTATTGAATCGTTATCTTAACTAAAGGCGTGTACCAAATATCAGATCAATCTGTTAACAGAAAGGGGGTCAAATTTCGATTACTAAATTTGACCCAAAAAAACATAAGCAACAATAACATCAGGTCACGCTAAATAAAACTGTTTAATAAAAATGGCATTCCCGCGATGAAAAAAAAGTAGTAAGTACTAGTTCTTACGCAGAAAGTTCTTTTACTTTTTCTTAGAATCACTTTCGCCTTTCCATTATTATCTCCTTATGCCTTACAAGTGTCAAAGTCAATCACTACATGACATATTCACTTTCACTGATCTCTAATAACATGTAATATTTCCGACATATCAATGAGTCAAGGATTAAATAATTACCTATCGTATTTCTAAGAAAAAAAATCTATACAATCAACAAAAAGTTAAGAATGTTTCCCTTTAGAAACTTGAATAGTTTGTTCCGTATTTACATCCTAAAAAAACACATTTTACGATGTGTACCATCCTAATTCTAGGTAATTCTATTTTAATAATCCGTATTATAATTTAAAATTAGATAACTTCCAATCTTGAAACGCAGTTACGTTAAGCTTGATGATTTTATTCGCACATTTGAAATCCATAAAAAAAAATTAGCATAAGTAGCTTAATTAAAAAAATAAGCAGTCTGGACTATATAAATCTGTAATATGTCTTTTTCGGGTCTTTAATTGATTTATAAGGTCAATGTAGCGGTACATCTCGTTATGGTTGAAATAAAGAGGCCTTAAGGAAAAAAAAAACGTAAATAACATAAATCACATACTCGGAATAGAGTAAAAGTATGTCGATGACTGGGCGAAAGAATAAATGATTCTATAAAGAAGGAGACTGCCAGAAATCTACCATCTGCATGATGTGATGAATCACAATAACAAACGCGATAGAGGTATAAATAAAAACTAAGGCTAAGTAAGAGTTTGATTTCGACACCGAGGGTTCTGTAGCCTCACCAAGGAATAAGTTAAAGTAAGTAAGTGAAAGTATTATTTATTACCACCCGGTAATAAATAATACTTTTACAACTTACTCCAGTTCATAAGGGCAGGGCTGCTGCAGCAATATTTTTCTAACGAAGAGATTTAAATTAAAAAATAATGTTGATAACAATGTTTACTCATTATATTCCAACTACGCATATAGTTTTATCTTTCAAATCACTTTTTTTTTATTCGAAAATTAAATTGATTTTCTATACTTGTCTTGTGATACAAGATCCCAAATTTGATTATTTTAGAACAATGGCAAAATTGTAAAATATCAATCTTAAATAAAAATAAACAAGCACGCATTAAAAACATTAAAATATTTTTTGTCGCACTTCCAACTAAATCAATAATTGTAAGTATCAGAATTCATGACATAAAATATTATTTTTATGTTTTTTTTTTGCGTAATAAGCTTGATATTTAAACAATTTAAGAACGGCAATCCTATGTTTTGTATATTGATTTCAACTTAATTTTCGAGTTCTTCACACAGTATAACGACGAATAATTTGTTCGAATAAAGATACGAACCGACAAAAAAAATCCATTTTCTTTTTCGTTCGAGGTACGGTACCTTAAAAAATATAACGAGGTCTCTGACCGCGAGCTTTCGATGCGCTGTCACTGGTGTTGTACTGCTTTCATTTGAATATATTTACTAATACTCGAGCTAATAGCCGACACACCGACACCGACACTTTTACAAGAAACTTATTAATATGTTTGCGTGGAAGCAATGACAACCGCTTATTTTGCTAAATTTGAGATTTATAAAGTTCAAATGGCTGACACCCGCAAGAAAGTTGTTTGTTTATTGGTTGATAACAACTGTTTGTAACATTATAAATAAATTTATTTATTTAACCATTGAATCATTTTTTTTTTACGGGAAAGTGCCTTTATTAACTACAACAAAACAATTTACAGACTCAGCTAACAAACTACCTACTACACAAACAGCATATCGATTACCCCAGACCGATACCTATAGGTCTAAAGACAATCCAAATGCTCAAACCCACTACCAGTTAGCAGCGTACCCAGCATGCTGCCCACACTGCCACGTTGAATGGCAATGCTTATGCCTTATCGATCAGGCGCTCAGATAAATTTTTGAAAATGATATGAACTCCCGGCCCCCACGGACCCAAAGTCAAAGTAGAGAAATAGAAATTGATAATTCATATCAATCAGTAATAAATTATATAGTTAAGTTTATAATAATTTATAATTATAATATTTATAATTTCGACTGGCCTTGTGGCTCAGTTGGTAGTGTGTCTACGTCTACCTGCTGAACTGAAAGGTCGTGGGTTCGATCCCCACCCAGGGCAAACATTTGTGTGATGAGCATGGATGTTTGTTCTGTGTCTAGGTGTTTCTATGTATCATATGTATATATTTACAAAAAAAAAAAGTATATATGTATTCTATCAGCCATCTAGTTCCATAGTACAAGCTTTGCTTAGTTTGGGCTAGATGGTGTTGTGTGAAATGTCCACAAATATTTATTTATTATTATTATAATAGTATTTTTTGAGAAAAACATATTTGATTTGTAGTTGTCTATTGTATATCTCGCGGATTTTATTTCTGTTTCGACCTTTTCCATTTTATTTTTCACATTTTTACATATCCAATGTACAAACTGTGTGACATTACACCATTTTTTGTAAACTTACTATCTGTAAAACCATCAGCAGTGAAAATGAACTAAAAAGATGTTTAAATCTAACAAATTTTCAAAGAGAATAATTTGTTTACGCACACGATTACTAAAACACAATACAAAAACACACCTGGTACAAAGTTAAACAACAATTAAAGCACTGAACTGTCCTCTGCAACTGATTATTGAAAACTAATAGGTCGAGACAAAAGACGACGGTTAATAATATAAACTTGATTACCTACATTGCCAACTTGTTAGTACAAACTTTATAAAGTCAATTTTAATTATAACAATATATAACAGGCTATTAAGTTTATACGATACATAAACTATTTGTGCGTGTGTCGGTGTCCAGTTTCAACTACTGTGCTAGATGGAAACAAACTACAAATTACTACTCGCAGAACATCCTCATAGCATTAAATTACATATTTTAATATGATGCAGTTCTATTCTACATTTTATGGATTGCTAAAAACAAAGTCAAAATAATAAAAAGAATATCACATATCACTAAAAATACAAAATAATTTTCATGTAACTCTGGTCTCTGACCAGTCCCTCATGATTAGCATGATCGATCGTACTTAGTAGATACATAATGTGTACAGAGTAACCCAATGGATCTATCCCTCTATACAGAGACAAGCCACAAAACAAAACTAAATATAATAATCAAATGTCAAAAAGTTGCAGGTTCTGTTGTACAAAGGACGTAACGCCCATACATGTCCAGTGCGAATGTGAGCCCCTTGGAGGTCACATAATCTCACCCGATGAGATAAAAACCTCCTCCCCCAAGGCCATCACTGACTACATGCTCAGCATTGGACTTGGAGAGGTGCTGTAAGTAATAGGGGATGTCACAATAGATCTGGAAAGGTCGCAGTGACTAGCCGGGGCAGTCTAAGCCCATTTCGCCCCCTAATGATCAAATAAAAAAAAAAACGTAATCTTAGCTATTGATGAATATATTTATACTTATAAACTGGAAGCATTCCTCCACAAAATGGGCAATGAAATCTAAATAGTAAAAATCCAAGCAATATCTTAACAAGGGAAAGTCCTTGTCTAAGTTTGCTTTGCATTTTGACTCTTGCAAGTGGATATATATACTTTTTCTTGAGCCAGTGCCCTAATTTGTGCGCATTTGTACTCAACGATTTCTGTCTACATTCCTGGAGCGAACTGCATTTGAATGTTTTTTTTTTTGCCGCTTTTTTTATCGAAAATCGGTATATTGAAAAATGTTCTTTACAAACAGTTAGTACTTAGTCCTCCTTTAGTTAACTATTTTAAAAGCTCTATGATAAATTATTATTATGATTCTTTAGACTGGCCTTGTGGCTCAGTTGGTAGTGTGTCTACGTCTACCCGCTGAACTGAAAGGTCGTGGGTTCGATCCCCACCCAGGGCAAACATTTGTGTGATGAGCATGAATGTTTGTTCTGTGTCTGGGTGTTTCTCTGTATCATATGTATATATTTACAAAAAAAAGTATATATGTATTCTATCAGCCATCTAGTTCCATAGTACAAGCTTTGCTTAGTTTGGGCTAGATGGTGTTGTGTGAAATGTCCACAAATATTTATTTGTTTTATTTATTTATGATTTAGGCCATCGTGGCCAAGTCTTTTGTGTTTTCATCATTGGTTTTTGGTCAAATCAATTAGAGTATGTAAACATTCGTAGTCATAGACAATCCAATATAAGAAATATAATTAAATATTAAAAGGAAAATATAATACTCGAGTGCTAAAAGGTCTGCTGCACAAAAGTCGTATAGTTTATGGGAAACAATTTAGAATCGTGCATGATACATGTTAACCCATACTTGGTTGGTTTTAATTGGTTCTTTCGGGAAGCTTTTTACCGCCTTCAAAGGAGGTATATAATTCGGTTTTGATATATGATTGTTACCACATAATTCTGTAATTTATTATGCCAATTTATTTTATTAGTTTGAAAGAATATATGTTCAGATTGGTCCCTTATAATATATGTTCAGATTGGCATACCATCAAAATCGGTTCAGTAGTTTGATTTTTTAAACAAATTACGCATTTCGAAGTCGGTTGTTTCAGTTTTTAAAACAACAAGTATTTTTTAAACTATTAAGTAGTTAATATTAATAATAATAATATTATGCTATAATATTAAATATTATAGCATAATATTACGTAATAACATATTCAATACTTCTGAAAATTATAAAGAAAAGTAACTGGCCTTGTGGCTCAGTTGGTAGTATGTCTACCTGCTAAGCTATAGGTCGTGGGTTCGATCCCCATCCAGGCAAACATTTGTGTGATGAGCATGGATGTTTGTTCTGTGTCTGGGTGTTTCTATGTATCATATGTATATATTTACAACAAAGAAAAAGTATATATGTATTCTATCAGCCATCTTGTTCCATAGTACAAGCTTTGCTTAGTTTGGGCTAGATGGTGTTGTGTGAAATGGCCCCAAATAAAAAAATAAATAAAAAAACTCTTTTTTTTTGGCACATTTTGCCAACGTGAATCAATTGCTTATATGGAATACCTCATATTATTGTGAATTATCTGTATAAAAGCGGCGTTTAGATGCCTTTAACTAATTAAAAGAGACGCTATAGATCTACACCCGAAAAATAGTGGTTTCCATAGGTTATGATTATGTGCATTACATCAGGCTACGTTTTACTAATTACTACTAATTTGTAACGGTTACGTAACGAATTATGTTTTTACGCAATTACCTGTAATGAAGTGATAACGTCGAAGCAAAAATAATGTGCGAAAATGGTAAATCAGTAGTACCATAGAAAAAAGAAGGCAACTTTTCTGTGAGTAGTACAGAGTAGCACATTACCTACTTACACGACGATCGTAAACTAAATTGTAAACAAAAAATTCAATTTACAATTCCAAAATTCCTGGGAAATTCCAAAATTGTAAATAATGTAATTATTAAAAAAAAAATGGTTGTCTGTAAAGTCGGTTTGCGGACGTTAGTTTAACGTGACAACGTCATAACAAAACATTGATGAAATGATGATGATGTAACGGGACAATGAGCGTAACGGGACAATGAGTCATACTTTTTCGTGCGTGCAGCCGGCGCTCATCGATTTATTTGACGTTGTCACGTCAAAAACCTAATGTTCTAATCAGGCTTCAGATTTATTGTTCATCCGTATGTCTGGATGTACGTCTGTCTGTCTCTCTGTCCGTGTATTCGCGGCTCTTAGCTCCAAGAGTTCTAGAAAGTTATAATTTGTATAGATAATTGGATATACATATTTATTACACCAACAAGTGGATAGAATAAAATCTTGTTCAATCAATACTTGTCAGATATTGAAGCGACTACGCAGTAAACAATATCACCGTATGTCCAATAGTTTCGAATCTGTGTGCAACTCAATGCGGTCATAAAAAAATACTTTATTATCAAGCCTTGACACATCATATGTAGAATCGTTTTCCTTGTTTATAGAAAACGGCCCTGAAGTTGAGAAGACCCTTCATCATAGTTATAGAATTTAAACAGCATGAGGGTCGTTAAATCCGTGACTGATTCACTTCCTGCAATTTGCTGTCTTCCAATAAAATCATTCAATAATAAGAAAGCGTTTAGGTATGTCTGTTATTAGTCTTTTTACCCAACTGCACAAGAAGGATTATGTTTTTAGGACGTATTTATGAATATAAGTATGTATAAGATTTCTGTGACATGCCATACAGCCTAAACTGTTTAACGGATTTCAACATGAGCTGTCAGAATTTGTTCCAGTTCCGAGAGTCATATCAGATATAATTAAATTTACAACAGAATCAAAATGCCAATCAAAATTATATCGAATAGGCTACCAAAATAAAGGGTTTTAAATGGCACTTCCAAAAAAATTATATAACTTATTGAAATTAAGAAATCATTGTAATTTATACATAAAACATTTGTTTAGTATTCAAAATATTAGACAAGATTTATTCGTCAATATAATTAATAAATTCCTAATATTATATAAACGATTTACTCGTCAAAATAATATCACATTACCTAATTATATAAAAGGAAGGGTGTACTCACATGAGTCAACAATGTGATCAATTCTGAAGACACTACTTCAATTAGTTAAAGTTAAATTAAATTAAAAAGAAAAACGAACGAATGTCTCACACAATTTTTGTTCCTATTTGAAGTTTAGTAAATTTAAGAGTTTTATTTAATGTATTTAATTTTATTTAATTCATCAATAATGAATTCCTATAACTAAAATGTACAATAATTAATCGTATAAAGCTCCTTTCATAATGCTCGAAAGTGTCTGTAACACGATATTACTGTGCTGAGTTACCAAATATATTTATGGCGTTGGATAGATTAATATAAAATGAATGTATAAGCCTATAAAATATTTGTGAGATTTAAAAACACACAGAAAAGAAGAATAAATAGGAAAATAATAACAGCCAATTTTAATTTAGATAATTATCTATAAAAGGCTTTTGAAATGCACAGCCTAAGCCACTAGTCCTATATAAGTAGATATGAAACTTGGAGGTTGTCTTTCTTGCGAAGCGTATATAGTATATCTTGCTATATCGTATATCTTATATCGTAGCGTATATCTTTACTAAAAAAAGCTTTCTTTATAAAACTGGAGTTTTTGCTCTAAATTCTATGATAAAATAAGTGCATTGAACTCGTGAGGAAAGAAGCCAGTGTTAATGTCCTCAGTTTTTTTTACATCAAAATATAAACTGTGATTAACATAACGACCCAGCTCTTTACCCTTTTTTAATTTATAACCACGTAAAATCACTTTTACTTATCTCACAATATCAAGAAGGTATATATTAGGGTTCAACAAATCAATAAACTAAATTAGAAATTTAAGAGCCGTTGTAAAAGGGAAATAAGGTAAACCTTTAAATTCAATTTTGTATACATTGTCACTTTTTAGCGTTTCGTAGTGTGACAAGGAAACCTTATATTTTCTAATGTTATCTGCATGGCGGTATGTGTATTATGTTGAATGTCCAAGCCATCATATTCAGAGAACTTGGTACGAAATTGGTACGATTTTTTACATGTTTTATAAATCGGCACAGAAATTTGTAGTTAATAAACAAATAGTAATCATTAGAGTTAACAGTTTACTTTGACCGACTCCTGAGGTTAATGTGTACCCTGACTCTGACACCTTCGAAACCGGTCGGAAGACATCATTCTTTTGACTGAATAATATCGTAAGTTTTTTCCGGATAGTCAAATAAAATACCTAATAGTAATGAATACTGACACGATTCTAACATTACTCGCCAAGAATCTGAATTTTATAATATAACATTAGCTAACCTACAAAATCCTATAGATATGCTCGTCTCGATATGTTTTCGTTAACTATTTTTTTAACTCAAATTTGTATTAAAAGAATAGACAACCATTTTAAATTAACATAGAAAAATTAATAATAATTGTCAGAAGGTTCCTCTCTCTGTAGCTCCTACCACCGGCAGCTTGAGCCCCGCCCCGCTGCCGGCGGCACCCTAGGTTTAACTTTTTTATAATATTTATATTTTTGTATTTCTATTGTAAAAAACTTAGATTTAAGATTTAAATTGAATAAAGTGTAAGTATAATAAATAATATATTTATATTTCATAAGAGTTGATAATGATTTAAAAAGTCTTAATTAGATAAATAACCTAACAAGTTACAAAAGGATTTCGTGGGCCCCAAACTAGGCAAAGCCTGTATCTTAGGTGCCTGTTTCCTTGTTTACTAACCTAACTTTTACTAAGGAGCACATTTGTCATTCCCTATGTGGTCCTAAATAAGATAGGAATTTATTTTACTCGTTACGGAATCCTACTATATGCGTGTTTCGATACTCTTTTAGCTAAAATTCAGTTTTTGACTCTGTAGAAATTAATGCTATCTTTCTAAAGTCCTTTGCAGGGGGTCGGTCAAGAACCTTGTTAAGGCACCTGATCGAAAAGGTACTACATTTTTAAGCCTGTTCTTGAACTTGATCTCACGTGTTTTATATGTCATGACACTAATAAAATTGCTATACATCGGACGTGACAATAATTTATTCGTGCATTCGAATTTTAAATTCAGACATTAAAATCACTTTTTATTTTATGACATTTGTACCTACATGTTTATTAGATATAATTTATCTTCATGGTGTATCTGGATGAGAACTGAGAGTCTTGGGTCTATTTAAAGGGAATATAGTTCAGCAGAGATAGCATAAAAGTAGATTAACATTTTATCCACTAGTTATGCCAGTTCTCTGTGTCACATTCTCTGTTTCCAAATAGGAGGACAAACCTATATAAAGACAATTTATTTACAATCCTCTATACACCTGTAGCAAAAGGTGTCATGTCAGTTGGGTTATAATTGATAATATCTTGATAATAATAAATAAATAATATACAGTGGTTGGAAAAAGATGATAAGTGTGAATAATATTTTGCCTCTAGGCATGCTAAAAAAAAAAAAACAGCCAAGTGCGAGTTGGACTCGCGCACGAAGTGTTCCGTACCATTATATATAAAAACGGCAAAAAATCACGTTTGTTGTATGGGAGCCCCCCTTTAATATTTACTTTATTGTTATATAATTATTTATTTTGAAAGGTAATATACAAGTAAATATTCTGTGAAAATTTGAAGCATCTACCTGTTACCGTTTATAATATTGAGCAAAAAAATACGAAAAAAACACGTTTATTGTATGGGGACCCCCGATTTTTTTTTTTTAATTTTTAGTATTTGTTGTTATAGCGGCAACGGAAATACATCATTTGTGAAAATTTCAGCTTTCTAGCTATCGCGGTTTATGAGATACAGCCTGGAGACAGACAGACAGACAGACAGCGAAGTCTTAGTAACCCGTTTTTACCCTTTGGGTACGGAACCCTAAAAAAATGAAAAAATAGAAAGCGTTAATTAATTCTGCTAAACAAATTTAAATGTAATTTGTCAACAAATATCAATATGAATATAGCATTATAAACAAAACATTAACAACAGGTCATTTTGCTTCATAATAAACATTTGTTGGTTAGTCGTGCATTTAAATATTTTAAATCGCAAAATAATAAGTAAGTAAGTAAGTTCGTATAGACTGAGTGGCCAGCCCTATTGTCAGAGTTATTAAGCCGCCGAAAGCCCTCTGACTTGGCTTGACGATTGCTGTACAACTGGGACCTACAATTTAACGTGTCATCCGACCCACGGTAGCGCAAAAAATCGCAAAATAATAAGGGAACACTACGTATTATTCAAACTACATAAATTTTATTTTATTTTATCATCTATCTCCGTCACCCTCGTTGTGTGTAATGGATCCTTCCATTACACACAACGAGGGTGACGGAGGTATCTTAATTTTATTTTATTTTATCATCCATCTCCGTCACCCTCGTTGTGTGTAACAGATCCTTCCATTACACACAACGAGGGTGACGGAGGTATCTTAGTTTTATTTTATTTTATCATCCATCTCCGTCACCCTCGTTGTGTGTAATGGAAGGAATCTTAATACTTTCCAACAGGAAATTCGATCCCCTGCATCCCATTTTCATCGAAAATGGGCTTTTCATCGAATTCGGCTTCATATTTCATGTTATAATAATATTGCATTGTCCTCCGATTTACACACACATGTAAAATTTCAACTCGAAAGTGTAAAAATATATCTACAACGCCACAACGTAGTAGGTTTAGGTATAGACATGACCACAAACTCTTCACCACCATTTGAATACTAAGCGCCAAGTCTATCAAATAAGGTATTATTTGATAAAGCAATTTAAATATTTGTATTCAATTAACAATATCAACACTCCCGAGGAACTGTCTATACTCCACAACAAGTTTTGCGTATCAAATAATGCTGAGGTGCTATTATTTATGCTAATTAGAACAGACAAGTATACAAATTCACACGCAATGTCTTTGGTGCAATACCAACAGAGATTTTTTTTTGTTGTAGTTAGGCTACTATCGCAAATAATAACAATGTTTCTTATTATTTGCGATCTATTGTTATTTTTTTAACCTACGACCCAAAAATAGATGTGTATAGATGTGTGTATAGATGTGTATGTGTGTGTGAGGTTTGTGTGTGTGATGTGTGTGTGTGTGTGAGATGTGTAATGTGAAATTTGACGTGTGTATCTGTGGCGTCGTAGCTCTCAAATTTGATTTAGTTTTTTTGTTTGAAAGAAATTTTCATCGAATGTGTTATTTATTTATTTATTTACTATATTTCATCAAAATCAGTTCTGCCGTTTTTATTGTCAGGGGTTTTTGGGTTTTTGGGTTTTGGGTTTATTTTTATACACCAATAAATATTTTTATTCAAAATATAATAAAAAGCCAAAACCGTTTTAAAAAGTTGTAAATGGTTTCATCCAGTATAAATATGAAAATAAATCGCTTTTTATAAATATTTTAACTCCATTGATATAGTGAAATTTATAAAAATCCAAATTATACAAGCCATTTATCACATAAACATCGAAATCGGATAATATCAAGTTTCTGAACTCCATTGTAACGGAAAACAAGCGCTAAGTGCTAAATGATTCTTTAAATATAAAAAAAAAAAACACTAGATGTTTAAGGCGTGTATACACGTGCTAGCCCAAGTACTATAGTAATTAAAATGACCTTTATATGTTTCAGTGACCCGACTCTTCGAGTCCCTTTACTTTCGAGCAACTATTATTGTTTGTCAATATGTTCACGTCGAGTTGGTGCTAAACGCTAAACAAATAGAACTTATTATCGCCTGACACAGACACTACATATATTGCCAATATAGTGGAACTTTTTACCACACCGCAATCTCCATTCCTTGTAAAGTATGATGCTAGTTATCGCTTACATTTATTAACCGGTAATGTGAATGAAGTCATTATGGAACGGTCGTTTTGGTAGGTGTCACTGCAGAAGATTACTTTTACGCAAATCGTGTAGGTACAGGATAGAATATGTGAAATGTCTACATTTATTACAATATTTTTTACTCGAATATGACGCATTCCAGACGTGAAAGACGTATTTAACAGGATCACTTGTGACTGTCGTCAATTAAATCACGGCGTTCTGTAGATAGCATCAAAACAAAAATATTTTGACGGGCCCGAATGACGTTGTTCTCATAATTAATTGAATATCCTCTCGTATTCGGCGGTAACAATGGAAAAACGAAGCTATAAATTAATGCTCTTTTGATTACATGATACAGGAAAATAAACAGTGTTATTTAATCTAGACTTTATTTCGTCAACAACGTTTCTACAGTATAGTTTTGCACGATTAAATTATTTAAAATTATTTAATTTTTGCCATGAGGAAAATTTTAATTGTGCTCCATTCTGTAAAGCATAAATTCGTCATATTACAGTAAAGATGTTGCCCTTGTTTCATTTCGTCGAATAACGTTTCAAATCCAGGTTACATGTGTATTATGGTTAAACTGATTGATTATATAGCGTGATGGCCTTGTAATCAGATGGATGTTCGACATATTGAACTTGTGACCACAGTTTGGCCTTTTGCGTACCTACCTACTGTCACCGTTAGCCGTTGCTGCTGCATTTATATCGATAAATATTTATATCTACATGGTGTTTAATTAATACATTTGATATAACAATATATACCCATCATTAACATTTATTTGCAATAACATGTCGAATGATCTCGCATTCCATGCACGTTGCAATGCAAGATTATGAATGACTTCGACCAGGAAATGTACTTTAATTGTGTTAATATACAGTGTATGCAGATGACTGCAGCAGTCATTTTAGTTTGATTAAAATACACCCGAATTTTTATAAGTACATTTTCATCAATATTTTTGGTAATTTTTTATTGCTTTTGTTGTTTCAGAGCCTTTTGAGGTAACCAAAACGAGTTAGTTTTGTATATCAAAAATATGTTTTTGAATCTTAGCAGGATTTACTTTATGACCATATAATACAATATCCGTCAAAGATCAGCGTTTGTAGTTTTGATCGGTCCGTGAAAAATAGCCCTAAGGGGCCATTAATATATAATTGTAGGAGTAAATTACAAAAAGAAGAGGAGATAAAATGCCGCCCTGTGAAACACCGACAGTAATATTGCACCACGTAGAATATAAATCATCAATCAAAAATCCGCTGCCGACATCCATAAAGATAACAATAAAACTAATCAATTGCCGTTGGAGATATGTTCAAAGAATGAAAGAGTGCCAACAGGATATTAAAATCAACACTTTGAAGGCATTGCTGAAATCCAACTTCGATAACATAGTCAAGCAACAATAGCCGATTCCAACCCTAATGTCATCAGTGAGTTTGGTTAGGGCTTGGGGCTATATCAATGGTGTGACTTAGACTGGAACCAGGTAGGAAAGTAATAGATCTATATTATCAAAGTGTCTACAATGCATTGTCATGCTTGAAAGGCGAGCCTTTACATATGTAGATACTTAATCTAAGTATTTTTTATAATTTTGAAGTAATTAAGTTTCTGTATACATTTTAATTTCAAATCATCCTGTACAGTTGTTGAATCATCTACAATATGCCAATTGAGGCCGCTTCAACCGATTCGTTGCGGTGTAAATGCATGTTTGAATAAAATATTAAGAATGACGTGTCATTAATTTGTCGGAATGCATCGCATACAGATACAAACACTCTGATTCATACTTTTGTAGTATAGTAATGTCTCTTAGACCAGGTGCTTGACTACAATTCCGGATTATCCCTATTAACCGACTTCAAAAAAGAAGAGGTTCTCAATTTGGTTGTACTTTTTAGGGTTCCGTACCCAAAGGGTAAAAATGGGACCCTACTATTACTGAGACTTCACTGTCTGTCCGTCCTCCTCCTCCTTCAGCCTGTCTCATGATCCGTGATAGTTAGAGAGTTGATTTTCACAGATGATGATAAAAAAAGAAAAAAATTATGGCGCAGTCTGAAATCGAGAAATAATTACCTGTCTAATACAAAAAGTTCCCAATATTCCTAACCAATATGGATAAAAATTGAACGGCTAATTTTTGGCGATTTTTCATATGGTATAATAAATGAAATAAGACCTTTCCTAACACGAAGGGACACTCTGTAATATACCTACATGTGATATTGCAAAATTTAATGAGAATTGTTTAGCATGATGGTAAATACACGACGTCTGGTGCATTCTCAAATATTTGGTCGGACACAGAACACTGTTTCCTTTTGACTGAGTAAGGAGCTTGTTAACTTAGTCAAGTCTAACACAGGACTGCTAATGTCTACGGAATATTTTGTTCACTGCAAAAAAAAAAACAACGTTTGTTGCTAGTGAACTGTAAGTAGCTGTATAGAGTGAGTATGTTGGTACTGTATCAGGTGTTCCGAACATTGAGCTAAAATTATGGACACATATTTTTCATGTTTCGACACATTATTAGTTTCATTGGTTCTTAGAATGTAAAATAATAAAGATCTCCTAGTCTCGTAAAGGCCAAGAAAGAGAAGCTCAGTAAGTCACTTGGCTTGGCTTATGAAATAACTGCCATGTGGGTTAACTCGACGATCTTTGTCTGATAGTCGTTTCACCAAACGACCTGATAAGCGAAGAGTCATCATCATCATCTCCGCTTTAAGAAGTCCACTGCTGGAGATAGACCTCCCCCATGGATTTCCAAAAAGACCGATTCGAAGCGGCTTGCATCCGGCGTCTTCCCGACACTTCTATGAGGTCATCTGTCCATCTCGTGCCTGGTCTGAATGTATTATTCTTATAAATAATTATTGTTTCATCATCATCATCATCTCATCATTTCAGCCACAAAAAGTCCACTGCTGGACATAGGCCTCCCCTATGGATTTCCAAAAAGACCGATTGGAAGTTATTATTAATTGTTATAAGTTGTTATTATTAATTTTAATTATTGTTTAAAAAACTGAAACAACCGATTTCAAACACGGAATGTTGTGTACTTGGTTTTTTTTCCAGGTATTTGGTTTTAAAAACCAAAATCTTGAACCGATTTTAAATTGGGATGATTGGAAACACCTCTGATGTATGCCCTACTAAAAATTATCATCAAAATCGGTTTGTAAAGTAATTGTGTAACAAACATACAAAAATACAACATACAGTCAAATTAAGAACCTCTATTATAAATCGGTTAAAAATATTAAATGTACATAATTTAAAATATATTGACCGCCGATAAATTATCTAACAGAGTCAATACAGTACACATTCAAACAAGCAATGTATGCTAACACCTCATCTGGTCACGGTCATAGAACAGCCAAAGTCGTCAGGGTCATAAGGAACACACTGACTGTCGATTATCAATAAATAATTAATAAATTTCAAATGAATTACAACTTTTAATTAAATAAACATGGCTATTAATAGTTCTTCTATTGGTATGTATATGTCTTGATTTACATCACTACTAATACAAATGTATGTATATCTTTTTATTTGAATAATAATTAAACTGTATTTTTTCTGACAAAATTTAATGATTTTATATCTATATGTGTTTTATTTAAAAAAAACTATTATTTATATATTGTTCATATTGTAATTTTTGTGTGCCTTGGCTGCCTCATAACTGTTTTAATATCGAATGCTAATAAATCATATTTGTTTTATCTGAATGATGGAAAATCATTTGTTATTTGTCATTTAACGGACAGTGTTTGTCGTCCGCAATGAAAATGGAAATAACATGATTTAAAAGTGTTTTTTTTCATCCACAAGAATGCTTTTGAGAGGGAACTACTACATCTGAGTATTGTAAGGCCCTGGAATATATAATTTGAGCTTGAATGAGTATCTATGAATGACACGGTAGACTTTCAACTGCGATTACAGAGGAAAACAAAACGTGGTTTGAGGCTCTATATACCTATATACCTATGTGTGTGTATATTTACTATGAAATTTAGGGAACTGTTGTGTGGTTAATCGCTGTCACATGACATTTTTGACACAAAAATGTGATATAACTAGGTATATAACGGTTATAACGAAAAATAATGTTATTCAGATTTGGTAAATGTTAAAAACATCAACATCTATCTAATACAGAATGAGAGGTAGATAATTAGAGACGAGAGACATTACAAGTACTTACCACCGTATTTATATTACGTAAGTACATACAAGTCATATACAAGTACATAGTACATACAAGTCATATAAGCACTGTTAAAATTATAATTTTCCAAAGATTAGATCTATGATTCCAAACCAACTCGCTTGATGTTAAGCGACGGTGTGGCCAAGGATGGAGCTCGTCGATCTAGAAGATATCTATTAACTCTAGCCTTAAAATTTGTGAAATTGTAGGTCTCAGGAAACAGAGATGCCGGCAAAGAATTCCATTCCTGTGCAGTACGCGTCAAGAACGTGGATCGATATCGCCGAGTACGTTTTTTTTTGTTTGTTGAAAATTGGTTGCATATAAACAACTTGAACCGAATTTATCGCGTATAATTATTTTATACACTTGTAGAACCAGACGAGTACATTGCAAATTCCGTGTATAACATTCCTTTTGGTGGGTGATTAATAATTACTTAAATTACATCAAAAACAGCAACATCAGAAAGGAAAACTGCTGGCAAACGCTAGGTTACCCCTTAAACAAAAACCCAAATAACATAATTTATCACTTACTTATTGTTTTAGTCATCATAACACAAAAACAATATCTGGGGAAACTAGTTTAACTTAGGAAGGAGACAGTGCGTGACAAATGTCTTCTATTTACGTTTCGAACTTCCGATATTGTCTGTGATTTGATAATTAAAATGGATATTTTGAGCAATAAATTATTATACAGTTATGGCTATTTGTGTCTAATTAGGAACACATTAATTTTTTACTTCACGGCTTCTTTATGGTGTCAAATTCCACGATGCTTAATGTAAATTTGACAAAAGGATTATTTTTACTTCACTCACTTTTACACACTTTTCACATTGGAAGCGAAGAGGAATCTAATGACACCTCACACGTTAAAATGGGTCAAGCTGTTTAGCCTGTAGGCTGTCATATAGAAACATACATACATACCCACATACAAGCATATATACATACAATACCAACGTCGACCTCTTATTTTTTTTATACAAGATAGATCTACGATTGACCACCAACTCGCCTGATGCTAAGCGACGGTATGACCGAGGATGGAGTTCGTCGATCTAGAAGATATCTATTCAATCTAGCCTTGAAAATTGCAAGTATGGTGTACCGATAATCTACAGCAGACTGGTTTATTTATTAATGATAATTTGTGACACTCGGTGACATGGATTATTGGCAGAGCATACATCCTGATGAGAGGTTACGTAAGCGTAACATTCTTAAGTATTGCCAATTAATATGATAATACTTTGTGAAATATGGTCCGATATGTCAAACCGGTGTAGCCAGTATTTAGTACTTGTTTAGCTGGAGAGCTAGACCACTCAATCTATATTCTCAATAATTTCGTTAGAAAAGTATCACACTTTTCTAACGAAATTATTGTGTTTATAGGGGTGGGTTTATACGTATAAGTAAATTAATATATTATGAAATAGCAAAGAAAAAAGTCACAGTTTGAAAAATGAATATTTTGAAGCAATTCATCATCGTTTTTAGGGTTCCATACCCAAAGGGTAAAACGGGACCGTATTACTGAGACTTCGCTGTCTGTCCGTCCGTCTGTCACCAGACTGTATCTCATGAAGCGTGGTAGTTAGAGAGTTGAAACTTTCACAGATGATGTATTTCTGTTGCCGCTATAACAACAAATCTAAAAAAAAAATAGAATAAAATAAATATTTAAGGTGGCTTCCACACAGTAAACGTGATTTTTTTGCTCGTGTTTGCTCTATATTGATAACGGCAATAGGTATACGCTTGAAATATTCAAGTTCAATATTTAAGTTATAGTATTATTTAATTTAAAATTAAATAATTAAATTAAAATAAAATTAATATTTAAGGGGGCTCCCAAACAACAAACATGATTTTTTTGCTCGATATTGATAACAGCAACAGGTAGATGCTTTAAATATTCACAGAATAGGTATTGAGTTATATTATTCACTTTAAAAATAAATAATTAAATTAAAATAAAATTAATATTTAAGAGGCTCCCATACAACAGACATGATTTTTTTGCCGTTTTTATAGATAATGGTACAGAACCTTTCGTGCGCGAGTCCGACTCGCACTTGGCCGGTTTTTTTTATTTTTTTCTTATCCCACTAGATGGGGTCGATAAAGCACTTTTCCTTTTTTAACTTCACTCTATCAGATGCCACTTCTTGACATTTATTTATAAACAATTTTTTATAAATTAATGTCATCGATATTCATTTATTTCTATTTTTTATTGAATGTCAGAAAATTAGATTTAACAGAGTGAAGTTGCAAAAGGAAACGTGCTTTGCCAACCCTATCTAGTAGGATAAGAATAATCGGCCAAGTGCGAGTCGGACTCGCGCACGAAGGGTTCCGTACTATCATTTATAATACTACAAAGTTTAGTTCTGTTTATAAAACAACGAGAAATTAACGAAATTCCAAGTAGTAAATTGCAAACTTATAGGTAGGTTTTCGATATACATCCGGGCAGCATGACAACGCTCGCGCGAATACGCGCGGCTATGGCTCGCTCCGTGATCTTACCTCCCCCGGTAGCCGCGCGGCCGTTGCTTAGCAACCGCCTTGCTATCGCGCCACCACCACACCGCGTCGCGGCGCTCGCACCGCGTTTAGATGCACGGATTATTTTCATTTTGTGAGTTTTATGTATTAGATTAGGTATTTATTTTTATAGTTAATATATTTCTAAATATTTACTTACAGATATTCAAGTTTCTACCTGTTAATTAAGATCGAGTAAAAATTGGTTAAAAATTACGTTTGTTGTATGGGAGCCCCCCTTTAATATTTACTTTATTGTTATTTAATTATTTATTTTGAAAGGTAATATACAAGTAAATATTCTGTGAAAATTTGAAGCGTCTACCTGTTACCGTTTTTAATATTGAGCAAAAAAATACGAAAAAAACACGTTTATTGTATGGGGACCCCCCTTAATATTTTTTTATTTTAACTTTTAGTATTTGTTGTTATAGCGGCAACGGAAATACATTTGTGAAAATTTCAGCTTTCTAGCTATCATGGTTTATGAGATACAGCCTGGAGACAGACAGACAGACAGACAGACAGCGAAGTCTTAGTAATAGGGTCCCGTTTTTACCCTTTGGGTACGGAACCCTAATAAAACGACCATGAATACGTATTCAAAATATTAATTTTACCCTTAAATCTCTTATCATTTTCCCAAGCTTAATCAGTTAGACAATGTAGTTATTTAAAATGCATAACAGA
Source organism: Lycia hirtaria (assembly GCA_947563715.1). Classification (NCBI taxonomy): domain Eukaryota; kingdom Metazoa; phylum Arthropoda; class Insecta; order Lepidoptera; family Geometridae; genus Lycia; species Lycia hirtaria. The sequence goes on from OX387379.1 coordinate 4,689,659, forward strand.
AGTTTAGCATAATTAGATGTAAATAAACACTTACCTTTTCAACTTTAGTTTGATTTACACACAATAATTCATAAATTGATATAAGTGCTTAGAACACACAACATAGTTTTTTTTTGTTATCAATATGATAAGGTAAACTATGGACTACTTTTGGACTAAAACCTGTTATTTTGAAAACATAATGAAAAACAAAATTGTCAAATGACAACATACAAACTATTTTTTTAAACTATCACGGTTATTTATTAAAGCACTATTGTTATTAACGGGATATTTACCGTGGTTCGAGTTAATTTTGAGCTCCCGATATTTCACCACAGTTACATGAACCATGTTCGCGGGCGACAGAAGATTGCGGGTGGATGATACGGTTAAGAGCAGACATATTTCTGTCTACCCTCTTTCTTTGTCTTTTACTGCAAAGAGCGTTATCACTGGCACTCGAACTTGATTGACTAACAAACACAAACTACAACACAAAATTTTATACAAATTATTATCTCCATAAATAATAGAAATTTGCGGATTGAATAAAAAAATAAGAAATTGTACACAATCCTAGAAGTCAAAACCTTAGACAAAATAAATATATACTTCATTACCCATAGCTCTTATACTACAAGAATGGAACTGATAAGTTTGAAATGGTCATAAAAGAGTTGAAGGTCAAAATTATAATGCCTGATATTGAAAGCATAATTACGTAATCGAGATTGATCCATTTTGTCACGTAGGTAGTTAATTTTGGCAGCAGAGAAATATTGGTGGCGAATTGTAGTCTAGCATAGCTACCATAATTATACATAAGTACCATATAGATTGGTATTCTAATAGTGCCTACCTACATACAATATACCTACTAGACTTTTATTAAGATTCGGGCTCTGTAGTGAATTTTGTAGTATAAAGAGTCCGTAGTTCAACCATAGTCCGTGTCGCACCCACATAATATAATAAAATAAAATAAAAATAATATAAAATTAAAATATAAAAAAGAAAATTACTGAATTATTTAGAATTATTATTTATTAATTATTTAGAAGACATTATTGAATGAACTTATAAAAAAATCATAAATCGTTTTCTAGTTTTACAAACGAGTAAACTAGAAAACAACATCACAAAATTAAATATTGAACAAAAAATTCAATTTGATCTATCTTAATTTTCATACATAAAAATCATTTTTAGAAATTATTAACGCAAAAAAATTTGAAATTCCAAGGTTAGATATGATAGTTCTGAAGGAAGAACGAATAAAATAAATAAATATTTGTGGACATTTCACACCACACCATCTAGCCTAAACTAAGCAAAGTTTGTAATATGGAACTAGATGGCTGATAGAATTAAATTTATTTCCATTATTGTGCTAGCTTTCAGCTTGTCCTGCAGTGGAATGGGGAGTACATACCTAACGTTTTTTTCACTTACTTTACATCTTGACCTCAAACTCTCTAATACATAAAAGTTTGGAGGGAAAGGCCCTCCCAACTAGGGTTAGTTAGAGGGTTCTAACCACAGTCAAATGTGGCGTCATATGGCCTCATAGTCTTTGATGCTCTGCCTAATCCCTAAGGGAAAACGGGCATGTATTTATGTATTAGGTTAATACATTTTTCGGCTAAAAAGTAAAAATGTGCTTTTTACTAAAAATAGTAACAAAATTACTCATATGAGTTGCGTCAGTCAGTCGCCTGGATACAATGAGAACCAGTAGTCGTAAAATCCTATAAAATCGATTCTATGTCCTTTCAGAGGTCCAACGGGGAAATGACGAAACGAACATTTTGTTTATTAACGGAAGCTGCAACATTGTTGCCAATGTTCAAAAGGAAGAATGGACTGCACATATTTTACGAAATTATGTACCTAGTTGTCTGCATTGGCACCTTGATTACGTGGGTGACTTACTGATGCGTCTTCTTTTTCATAAGCGCCGAACCTCAGATGAATTTCAGAGTGATTTTAAATGCTTGTATTTGGTTTTACCTGTTTTGATGCCGTTTGTGTTACTGTATTTTTAAAGTATGCCCGGGAAGAGAAGCAGCTGGTACATTTTATGTTATTCATTTTCACCCAGTCATTCATTCATTCGACATTTAAGAGCTTGATTCATGTCTGTGGAGTATTTTTTCTCCCAGTCCAGCCACACGTCGGACACTTCATACAACGGCTTCACTTCATACACCCTAATAAAAGACTCATTCGCAAATTTGACAACTGTAAATAACACACACACACATGTATGAAATTATGGTTTTGTCACAAAACCATAATTTCATAATTTGCGGGTTTTAAGTTCTCAAATCCCAATTGATTGACAACAATTGGGATTTGAAAACTTAAAACTCGCAAAGCTTTTCTCGACTGTCGAATGAATGGCTCTTTACAGCCAAACTTCGAGAAGCGACAGGGCAAACGCGGGGGACGGGTGGTGAACCCGAGTTTTGCGGGAGGCAGAGAGTGTCTTCTGTGGTTCATTATGGAATGTTATAGTCACAAGAAGTTTAAAAAGAATGGGCAGAGAGAAAGCTAACGAAGGATCGTTTGTTATCGCTTACTGCTAAGCCAAAGTTTCTCTTCTTGCACGCTATTCTTCACGCCCCTAAGTATGCCAATCTTGCTGTGGTTCAATTCGCAATCTTTGTATTAGCATCGATCCAATCAGCTGGTGAGCAATGAATGGCGCTTCTTTAACCAGAAATAAGACACCAATCTCCAACGTATCATCACTGTATCTAGTGTGGTAGCATACACTGCAAAGTGGAGCTGGAACCTTGCACAGCTTCATCGGTAAACATTCATGTCGCGGCACCGTTTTTCATGGTGGGAAAGATACATGTCAATGTATCTATAAAAGCATCAGGCATCGTGGATTGCTGGTGTATTTGAGGATCCTCCTCGTTGAGTCGTATTCCTTAAGTCTGAGGGTCGTGACCTCCAATTCTCAATATATTTTCTTTGATATTTCGCCATCTTCCTCAATCACTGGCATCAAGTTGCGCAAGGAGTTGAGTGCACAAGAAAAATCAGACCAACACATCGGGCTATGGGCTCGTGAACGCTTTCTATCGACTTTCCCCCCGTGACCATACATTTTTCAAGTTTGTCGCCTTACTATCTATACATGTAGCCAAAATACTCAAAGATAGAGGACGGGATGATAGGGACTTGTATTTGAGAACAAAGAAAAATAAATTAAATATTTGAGCAAAGCTCCTTTATCAGGTTTTCCAACATCTAACAATTATTTATAAATTATTTAAAGTTTTTTTTAGTGAAAGAAGATTTATTACACACAGCTTACCTATTAATGTCTTAACACCTGGTACAAGTAAATCAAATGGCAAGGCATTTATTTCACTAAATATCAAATATTAAAGATATCACTAATATTGATAATTAATTATGTTATTTAATACGAAATTTACGCTGGTTAATGGCGAAGTATTTTTTGTTGTTGTCGTTTTTGACCCACGCGGCAAAAAGAGAGATTTTGCTGGTAAAGTTGGTAGTGTGTATCTGTGCGTTTGTCTGTTTCACAATATATTGCTCCCAAACTGATGAATCGATCTAGATTTAGTTTTTTAGGGTTCCATATCCAAAGGGTAAAACGAGACCCTATTACTAAGACTCCGCTGTCTGTCCGTCTGTCACCAGGCTGTATCTCATGAACCTTGATATTTAGACAGTTGATATTTTCACAGATGATGTATTTCTGTTGTCACTATAACAACAAATACAAAAAAAACAGAATAAAATAAATCTTTAAGGGGGCTCCCATACAACAAACGCGTTTTTTTTTAAATTGATATAGGCAAGAGGTAGACGCTTGAAATACAGATTCACAAAATATTGAGTTATATTATTTACTATAAAAAATAATAATTAAATTAAAATAAAATTAACATTTAAGGGGGGCTCACATACAATAGACATGTTTTTTTGCCGTTTTTATAGATAATGGTATGGAACCCTTCGTGTGCGAGTCCGACTTGCACTTGACCGGTTTTGTTTTATTTCATCGAGAGTATTTTTTTCACACACATTTCGACTTTAGAAATTACATAATAGGTAAATAGGATAAATTAATTTTATGCACCATAAATAAAAACCAAATTTTATTTACTTATAAATAAAAAATAATGCATTTAAATTACAACTTATCTACTGAGTTTTACATCATTATTATAATAAAACTTTTACTATATTTTAAATCGTGCTAAAAATTGAATTTGTTTAAAAATTACAGATATATACAATTAATTACAATTATTATTATGAACAAATCCATGCGGATTTTCTCGTTCATTTTCCTGCAAAATTTCCTTTTCTGATAAATCTGTTGTCAGTTTTATGAATGACGCAAATAAAAACAAACATTATGCGCACATTCTTTACAATCTAGGAAACTCGGTGATAGCTCAAAAACAGGAAAACTAATATTGTAACCTCGACTATTTATTTACTTTTAAGGTGTTACATACGTCAATTTCATACTAGGACACAGTGCGGTCAGAAAACAAGATTTTGACATCAAAACAGACTCCTGCGCATATTTTGTGTCAATATTTTGACCGTTACTTTTCCTCCGAAATACGACTGCAATTTGTAAATAATTAAATCTGACGCTTGGCAAATGTTGTGAATTAGTCTTCCTTATCTAACTAAATAGATTTTTTATGCTACCAAGATGTCTATAATTGGCAGAAGTCTCACGAATGTTCAACAGTTCTTTTTAACTTATTTGTATTTGTATGTTCTTAATTGGTAGTTTGCTTCACGGTTAATGTTATTTCTTGGTTTTTTAAAGCTTATTTACGTATCTTTGACCTCGAACAATTTGCGATAATGGAATCTACGACAGACAGTTATAGACTAGAACAGGGTTTCTCAAACTTTTGGCTCTAAGAAACCCTGTTAAAGTTTCCAGATGACAGCGAACCCCTGAACTAAACTAAGCACACCCCCGCCCCCCTCTACGGAAAATAATAAAATTGACTGTTGAAGAAAATAATTCAGCAGAAGTAGAAGCAATTTGAGTAGACGTTCATCAAGCCACCATTACATAAATCTTGTCGTGAACAACCGTCGAATGGCGAGCGTCGAATAGGAGTTCGCGTACCCACTTTGAGAAACCCTGGACTAGAAGAAACTAGAAGAAGAGAACTAGAAAATCGTTGTCAAGATATATTTCCTTTCTACATTTACTCATTGAAAATACGGTAATTATAATGATAACCGTTATGTTGTTTACAGATTAAGAACCAACGCACACAGGAAGCCAGCAGTAATAGAGACGTATATATATTTTAATATTGACGTATTATAATTTTATGAGAAAAAAAAGGATGAGGTTCTATACATTGTAAGCATTATTAACGGAAAATTTACCGTGGTTTGTATTTGTTTTGAAATCTCAATAATAAAATGTTTACAATGTAGAGAATAACCATGATAGTTTAAAAAAGAATTTCTATGTTCAACTGTATATCTTAAGTATGTTCACTAATAAAATGGGTAATTAATAATAAATCCGCCAAAATTGCTAAGGACTGAGAAAAATGGAAAAAATTGGAGGATATCTTTGCCAACAGCGAGACAGAACAGGGCAATTAAAAATTATACCTATTTAAAAAAAACCCGTCTTCAACATTCATTTACTTAGACGAATTTTTTTCAGTTGTTTTGTTATAAAAACCAAAGTACAAAACCGATTTTGATAAAAAAAATTAGAGGTAGGTCCTTTTTTAACAAAAAAGAATCCTCAAAAATAATTCATACTTGGCGAAGTAATCGCTGAACAAACATACAGTCGAATTGAGAACCTTCTTCTTTTTGGAAGTCGGTTGAAATATATGTTCATAGTCCTTCGTAATCAACATTCATACAGATACAATATTATATTAAATCCTTTATGGGCTAAATCTGATTTTCCCAATTTTTTAAACTATTGCCTTAGGTACCTTAGCATTTAATAGCATTTAATACTATTAGCACATAATTATTAAAATTGACTATATTGAAACTACAGATAGATAAATACGAGACGAAGGCGTGTTCCAAAACCTTGTTTACAGAGTCAAACTGTTGTTTATTAAATTGATTTTATCATTTGACATGTTGGTTTTAAGGTCCATCTCATTACTGCAGTTACAACAAATTAATTCCTATTGACAGAGCCTTAACCTCGAGCGGTTGTGTTTTGGGTGCGTCTATGGTTCAAGTTACAACTAAATATAAAGTATGCATCAATTACAATTTCACGGTCATCTTATCAGAAAAACTTGAATGAATTCTTGACATTTTCTTCAATTGGCAACTTGTACATTTTGTGGTATTGCATCATAATAGGAAGTAACGAATTTTTTAAGTTTTGTAAGATTTTATGTTTTATTTTTATGGGAAATTATGTCCTTTAGCTACCATATAACAACAAACATAATATAGGTATACTAAACAAGAAAGCAACTGGAGTAACTCTGATCCATGAAGACGAAATATATTTAAAATGCTCTGAATGAAATATCTTGAAAAAATTATATTGACCGAATGCTAGATATGCAAAAATATATAATTACTTACATTATTTAATTATATATATATTTTTTTTTATCAGCCCTGTTTGTACAAACTGTCCCACTGCTGGAAACGGGCCATCTTCTCATTGTGAGAAGGGTTAGGCCATAGTCTGCCACGCTGGCCAAGTGCGGGTTGGCAGACTTCACACATCTTCAAGATCATTGAGAACTCTCAGACATGTAGGTTTCCTCACGATGTTTTCCTTCACCGTTTGAAGTTGGCGGCAATCAACAATACGCACATAACTTCGAAAAGACAGAGGTGCGTGCCGCGGGATTCGAACCCAGGACCTGCGGATCGCAAGTCAGACGGTCTCCCGACTAGGCTGCCGGAAACTTCCACTTAATTATAATTACATGTTAAATATTAATTTTGTATTTAGGGTTCCACAGAGTCAAAATTAGTGCGTGAACGAACGTGCTTGTTTAAATATGTTTATTACAAACTCGTATGTCTATCTACCTATGCTTATCTGATAAACATATTTAAATGAGCAATTCTTGTGTACCTAGTTCAAACATAAATTTTACCATTATGGAACCCTAAATACAAATTTTATATATAAGATGTAACAAAAATCATGCACTGGCGCGCGTAGCGCAAGATAAACACACAAAAACTACGTTGTATATGTAGTAGAAAGACACTGGTTGCAGACTGTTTCCAATAGGTTCCATTGGAAATCTTTAAAGAACTCAGTGGAATTGTTGTCGCTAATGATGACGATGATGATGATGAATTGAGGAGTATTTTAATTCAAATTAAAATTATTTATTGCACCATATGTACATAGATCGGATCGTACGTTAATACATGTTTATTAATTTAGGGATTCATATGGCTATAAGAACATGGCAACACTTGATTCAGAAGGTTCAATTTTAATTTCGTCAAACGTAGCTTCAGAAGAATTTCAGCTTAAAAATAAAGGTGTTTTCTGTATTGTTTTTTGTAGCTTGTTATATACTTTGACAACCCTATGATCGTTAGGGCTAAAACTATACATTATTAGATTTGACCTTGGTATTAGTAACTTATTTTTATATTGGGGTCTGATTTTACGCGGTCCGTCTGCTACTTTTTTGAATAAATCAGGATATTTTCTGACGTATTTACGTATTTGCTATATTATATATATATTGATATCTGTTAAAATTTTGTATTTGATAAAGTACGGCTTATGAAAGTATGGTATTAAGATGTCAGGCGATTTTATGTTGCCAAGGATACGTATTTACTTTTTCTAGGCAATAAAGCTCCTTTTAATTAGGTAGTAGTTGTTATTGTCTCTAATCATTTATTTGGAAGTTGTAGTTTCTGTATAGTCTAGCAAAAAGTTTCATAAAACTTATGGAATTAATCTAAATGCTTGAAACTTGGCCACGTGATTGTTCATTATGATTATTTATCTGTACTTAATATTGCTACTGAAGCAAATAATGAGCATGGCACGACACTCATTTGACTATTCGCTTTAGGATATAATGGACAATACCTAATAAGACCAAAATTTGTTACACAGAGGGACCACATTAGAAGTTCAACGACACAAAATTATGTTAAAAGCATTTAATTATAATATTGAAGACTGGCACACGTGCCTACCGATACAGTGTTGCAAGTCGGGAGCGCATGCGGCATTTGCTTATGTTCAAGTCGTGATTGTGTATGTGTGAGTGGCGCCTGCTCGCACTGTACTAACGCAATACACATGTACACGTATGTTACACATATAATACATGTAAAGACTCGCGCGCGCTCTTGAATTGTGGAAACAATAATAAGATTTCTAGAAAATTTTAAATCTCGACTGGGAGCAACATTTTAACCAACTTCCAAAAAGGAGGGGGTTCTCAATTCGACTGATTCTTTGTTTTTTTTGTATGTTTGTTCAGTGATTAATTCGCCAATTATAAATTGATTTTGATGATTCTTGATTTTTAATTTGATAGTAATAATTCAGAGGTGGTTCCCTATAAATTTTATAAAAATCGGTTCAGTACTTAGGTGAAAAATATGTTATCCAAGTAAATTAATTGCGTATTTTGAAGTTAATTTTTTCAGCTTTTCAAATGGTAATTATAGTTTATTTACTTATGTGGTAAAAACTAATATTTATACATACCATATTTGGGTTAATATTTACTAAAAATGATTATTTTTTTGGTGAATTGATTTGGATCGAATTGAAATTTTTGTCAAATATTTGTGATGTTATTTTCTAGTTTTACAAACGAAGATTTTTTTATAAGTTCATTCAATCATTTTACGAGTATATCTTTAAACATATATATGCGTGAGCGAGACGGACGATGACCGGACTATGGGTACTTAAAAATAATGTTGTTTGTACAAATTCTCGTAATCAATGATCAGTTTCGTATTCCAAAAAATATACATCGGTTAAAATGTCCACTAATACTTTGAAATTAGCACAAAAAGTATAGGGCATTGGACACTATATTCGCCGGATGAAGGGTTAGAGGTGAACAAAACCATTCCAACTAAATAACATGTATATCAGAAATACGCTAATGCATGGAAATATTGTCCCAATCAACGCCAGCATTTAAGCAATACACTAATTTTAAAATGCAACATCATAACTAAAGACGCCGAAGTGACAGATATTGCTTTAATGGTATTTTGATTAAAGCTGAGGCCTGAGGGCAAATCAAATGCACATAAATTGTCTCTCAAATTTAGCATATTATAGATTATTGAAAACATGCCAAGTAGCCTTTCGTATCTACTTTGTTGATATAATAATTAGAACTTCAAGAAGTCATGTGTAATTTTGGAAACATTACAAAACAGTGCACATGGGGGACTAAATTACATGAAAGTTCTTTGCTTTTTTCCTGTATATCAAGAAAGCAAAATAAAGCGAATTAGGAATGGAACTCCGGATAATGTCGTCTAACAGAGGGCTTATCTGATAACAAAGTATTTTATAGTTTCGCAGAAAATAAATATAACTTAAAAGATATACCAATATAAAAATTAAATAGTCAATCATGAAATCAGTAAATCATGAAATAGATATATGATTGACCTGCAAGTCGCCTGGTGGTAAGCGACGCGATGGTGTAACCGAGAACGGAATACGTCGATCTAGAAGATCTATTCAAAATGATCAAGACTGTAAATCTCAGTATACAAAGAAGACGCTATTGTTGTGCTGTACGCATCAAAAAATGTAGATCGAAATCGTTGAGTTCGGATTTTGGTCATTTCGTTGGCAAATGGTCAGTAGAGTGTGCTGAATTTCTATTTGTCCCGTAGTGAAAAGGGGATGCTGAAATAAGATCAAGCTCTTGCGCACACTCGCTGATATTACACTCACTCGAACGATTACCTGATGAGTATAAAGTTTGTTAAATATGTTAAGTAAGTATATCTAAGTAACTAAAGTAACGTAATCTTATCTTGGGGTTTCTAGTTCCGGACTTACTTCGAGCTATTGGGCTCTTTTATACTTGCATAAACCCCATGCCTTACTCACCCGCCTCTGGATTTCTGAAGAAGGATTGCACGAGCTTCCAAATTTCACCAGGTGCCAAGTGCCTCTAGTCCTCTAGTTCTGGCTATGCAGATTCCAAGAGGTCCAACCGCTTCCTAGCCATCGTGTCGCAGCTACATAAGATGTGTTTCATTGACTCTTCAGTTTCTTTACAGGCCCTACATGTAGGGCTCTCGACAAGCCCTAATTTGAAGATATGAGTTGTAAGTAACCTTTGTATGTTTCCACGTTACATAATGAATTTAACAGGCCATAATTTCCAGTCAGATATCAGATGTTTTCTTTCAATCTTAATTGTCGGTACAAAACAGAAGCAGAACTAAAGGCTGGTTTTATAAATATAAAATTAATTCTTAAAAGCTCAGTAGTAATTTATCTATTTCTCGAAAAATGTGGCACATGAGATTGGTGACAGCTATCTTGTGAGAATTTTAGAAATGGCAAAGATCATTCGGCAATAACAGCTTCATTCATGTTATTTTTAGATTATTTTAGATAAATCATTAAGCGACGAAAGTTGTAGAAGCGTTTTCAACCGACTTCAAAAAAAATAGATACTTAGATAGATTCTTTATTTGCGTACAACATGAGGATTTTTTATACAATTGCACAAAAAGATGGTATAAAATGTATAGGTATATAGGTAGCTTAATCATGTTGTGCCTATTATGCGTACAAAATGTCAGGGAAAATAGAATTATGCTCAAGTATTCGATTAAAAATAGCGTTAAAAGTCAGGAAGTATAGACATAAGGAAGAGGTTCTCTATTTGATTGTATTTTTTTAAGTTCTGTAGTCAACTACGAACCCCTACAGATTCGTCCATCTGTCCGTCTGTCCGCGGCTTAGCTCAAAGGCTATAAGTATTAGAAAGTTGTAATTTAGTATGGATATAATTAAAAAACTTAAACCTACTTTGAAAATATAAAATGTCATTGAGTATTTTAGTAGGTACCTACAGTTCATTTATTATAGCAGCATCATAACTCATTATGTGAGCATAAAGATATAGTATTAATATAGTTAGCTAAATATTAAGTTAATTGAAGTTTCCGGCAGCCTAGTGGTGAGACCGTCTGACTTGCTATCCGCAGGTCCTGGGTTCGAATCCCACGGCACGCACCTCTGTCTTTTCGAAGTTATGTGCGTATTGTTGATTGCCGCCAACTTCAAACGGCGAAGGAAAACATCGTGAGGAAACCTACATGTCTGAGAGTTCTCAATGATCTTGTAGATGTGTGAAGTCTGCCAACCCGCAATTGGCCAGCGTGGCAGACTATGGCCTAACCCTTCTCACAATGAGAAGATGGCCCGTTCCCAGCAGTGGGACAGTTTGTACAAACAGGGCTGATAAAAAAAAAGTATATATTATATAATTTTAAAATACTGAAAAACCGCCTTCAAAATACACAATTCGTTTATTCGGATGACATATTTTTCCAGCTATGTTGTTATAAAAACCAAAGTCGCTTAACATCAGGCGAGTTGGTGGTCAATCGTAGATCTATCTTGTATAAAAAAATAAAAAAGTACTAACCCGCTTTTGATAAAATTTATATGGGCCCACCCTCAGAAGGGATTTATATGGGACCACCTACCAAAGAAAAATAATCATCAACATCAACTCATAATTATCGAAGTAATCACAGAATAAATATTAAAAAAACTACATACAATCGAATTGAGAACCTCCTCCTTTTTGGAAGTTAGTTAAAAGGCGAAAGTAACTTTCTCTGTTTATTACCCTTTTACAATAAAACGGCTGAACCTAACGTTAATAAATTTGGTACAGAGATATTTGAGATCCTGGGAACTAGTGGAGACATCCACCCCAAAATCCTCGCCGTTTTTACCCGACTGCGCAAGAAAAGTGTATGTATGATTGTATAAATAAATAAATAATAAATAAAATAACTTTATTATGCTTTAACAAATATCTATAAATCACCTTGATAATGTAGTCGGTACTTATAATCATCTTATATTGTACTGTAGTACCCAAACTAGGTTAAACTTGGGTGATGGCATACCAGGGCCCTCCGCGAGAATGTGGGTTTGAATGTGTGTATATATGTTTCTATATTACCTCCTACAGCTTACATGGCTTGACCGATTTTGATGTGCGACATGTCGTTAGAATTGCCTTCTTTCCCAGAGTGTCGAAAAATATAAGAAATTACGTTTTTATAACCTCCAACGAAGTTATTCGTAAAAAAAGTGTTTTACTAGAATTATGTAACCTTTTACGGTGACTTTGTACATACTTTTTCACAAAAAAATATGCACTTGACAGCATAATATTAAGTGTAGTAGTGCACAATATCGTAAATAAGTTTACAAAAGTCGCTTTTCTGAAGTTGTATAGTTGTTTTTTTTTTAATATAGGTATATATACTTTTTATCACTGAACACTCTGCTGATAAAGCCACGGGGAACGCAGGGCATTATTTTTTTCTATTTTACGATATAAATAGACAAAATGATAAAATTTTATTATTCACTAAAGTAGCCCATGTCTGTAGCAGACCGACGAGCTAGTTTACGATGACTTCACGAACGAGAATTACCTAAATTATTACACTTTTGCTCTTTAGAAGACACTTTTCATGCTAATGAAAATGCAGAATGTTGTATGCTATTATGACAACCTATTTTATGATGTACATGCATATTTAAATAAGTTTGTCAAAATTTATGATGTAGAGAGCCAGGCGATAAAATTATTGACATTTTAATCTCGAACTTGGACAATAAAATTTGGCGCCAGTTTTGATTTGGTTTTATTTCATATATTTTTTGGGGTTCCACAAGATATATTTATAGTTTCGACGTCCTTCCATCCGTCTCTTTAATAATATAATGGTGTTTATTCAGTAATAGCACAGTTACTATGGTAATAGCTAATTTCTCTTCCATGCTGGCCTGGGAGAAAAAGAAAAATAGAAAGTACCAGCTGCTTCTCTTCTCGGGCATACTGTAAAAGTCAGTTAAGGGACTTGAAGGAAATTGGCATTTATGTAGGCGTTGGGCTGATCTCATGTCACTGTAGGCCAATATTACATCTTACCCTCCAATACCTCCTAACCTTCTAATACCCTTTCCTTCCCAAGTAACCTTCTAACCATGGTCAAATGTGGCGACATATCTTGATGCTCTGCCTACCCGGTAAGGGAAAATAGGCGTGATTGTATGTATGTATGTATGTATGTATGTATGTAATAGCTAATTTATAACCGTTACTTAAAAATATATACAAACTTGTATTGTACATCACTCATACTAAATTTGAACTGAACAAGCGCAGCGTATGAAGACCAGCTACGAGATGGACAGATGACCTCGTACAAGTGACGGGAAAACGCTGGATGCAAGTCGCTTCCAATCGGTTTTTTGGAAGTCCATGGTGAAAGTACAGCAGTTCAAAAAGTTCAGCAGTGGACTTCTTATAATTGAGATGATGATGACGACGACTGGCAAATTCACGTAACGTGCGATGCCATATTTCTCAGAAGAGGAAAAAATCCGGAAAGCCTGCATTTAAGAGGCTATGAGGAATGTCACGCAGTATATTATTCCGTATTTGCACAGCATAGTTAGTGATGGGAGGAACTTACTCAGCTATATTAAGTTCGATCACAATTATATGAATAGAATTTCATTCGACGCGATTTTTTAATAAAAATACGATTCTTGTTTGATAATACTAACATACAGGTGAACATACGAGTAAAGTTAAAATTAAATTTGGTTGAAATTTTCATTTTTACTTCTCACACAGGACACAGGTCTTGTCTAGTCTGGGATGCAGAGCTCCAACTTGGGTACATAAGTTAATTGTCCAAACCACATAGTTAGTCTAAACTTTAGGAATGTGTACCGCTGCAAAATTGTAATTAGGAAATAAAAGCATTTTTTTAAAATAAAATTTACATAAAACTCGTTAATTGGTAAATACGAGTATCAGCTACTACTAGTAGTAGCTGTTAGTTTTAGACATACTGAAAACAAACTAACCAAGTGCGTGTCACGCCACGCGCAAAGTAGGGTTCTGTGGTTGCATAATCATAATTTATGTGAATTTAAAATGGTATTACTATGAACTTAAGAGTTAACTTACGTTAGTTTAAATGAAATACGTACGAAATTTTTATTTTTTACATCTTTAAGTAATTTTTAGGGTTCCGTACCACAATACGAAAAAACGGAACCCTTATAGGATCACTTTGTTTTCCGTCTGTCCTTCTGTCCGTCCGTCCGGGTGTCAAGACCTTTATCTCGGGAACACGTGAAGATATCGAGTTGAAATTAGAACCATATACGCAGATCCATAGTATCTTGCTGCAGAAATAAAAATAAAGTTTCTAAGTTTTCGTAAATATAAGGGTTCCTTGTTTACTACGGAACCCTAAAAATGGTGTTTGCACACTCATACTAACATTTCTTAATTCTCTATCCAACGAAACTCGACACAACGGAGTAGACGAGAAAATAAAAGGTACGTAGGAACTCTACATTTTATTTGTTTTAATTATATTCCACCACTTTCTCGAAACAATTAATATGCCCATATCAAATTACAGCTTTCTAGCCTTTGGAATGGTAATGCCATTTTTCCTAGCCTTAAAATTCTTTAAGGTAAGCTTAGGACAGACAGACGGCGGACTTGGCGAAACTATAAGTATAAGGATCCTTTATCGACTACGGAACCCTAGTGATGACTGATAGCAATATATGTATGATGTGTATCCTGAAGTAGCTATTGCAATTCCATCTCCTATCGTCACGTGTCAAGCAAAACCTGCTCCATAATCTACTTTTACTCAAGGCTTTATAAATATTCATGACAGATATAATAAACAGATTGTTGACCTCCGTTTTTGATTAATTAATATTTTCGTTTAATGGTGAAAATGGCGCGAAATAAATCTCGACGGTGATATTTATCTGATTTTATAATATTCAGGTGTTCATGTCGTGTAGCCTTTTTGTCGTTGAAATTTACGATTGATTGAATATGTATTGGTCAGTCACGTTGCCAGCACGCATCTTATGTAAATTGGACGAGAGAGGCTGCAGACAGAGTGGCAACAGTGTAATAAAACTCTTATACTATTAACACGTATGTATACAATTTAATTTCATCTGAAATTTTAAATTGGAATCAGTTTAGAAAATTATGTGTTAAAATATGTCATTCGAAATATTAGGTTATAATTCATTAGATAAATTTGTAAACATAAAATATTGCTGTCAGAATAAATAATAGTGATTCAAAAATTGAAAAGACGTGGAAAGTGTTGTTAGAAATTTGTGTAATCAAAATTCAGGATTATAGCGACTATTCGTCACGACAGGATGTGTATACTTATTATGTAGTACATATTGAGAGTAATTTATTGTTATATTGTATAAGTATGACAGTAAATTCCTTACTTTATTTTTTTTCTAGAGAGTTTTTCTTTGTTTTCGATGTCGGAAGCTTCACGAAACTTCTTTAACGACGTTTTATTTTGTATTTTTTATTTGTGCCATTTCGTAAAATGTTACCTACTTACGAGTAGGTAGTATGTCAAGAACCTACGAAGGGACCATTCAATTTCAGTTTTATTTTATTTGCCAGTATTCGTATTTGACATCGAAAAGTAATATTTACTTTAAAACATTTGGCCAACCTTTGTTATTAACTAAAATTGTTGTTTTTGGGGTCCCTTAAGCTTTATTTACGAGTATGATTTCAATACGACAATATATCAAATAGTTTTGTTATAGTGATTTTTATTTAACATAACGAGAAACCTTTATGTTCACTTAAATAAGTTAATAGAGTCATAATTTTAATTTATCGATCGTTTATAAATCTATCTGAGAGGTTCAAAATAACGTTCGTTTACCTATGGCTTTAATGAGATGCCTTTTATGTGTTTCAATATGATTCCTTGTATTTGACATGTTAAAAAATACAACGGGTTGCACTCCGGGAGTGCCGGCAGAAGTGAAAACTAAAAAATAAAATAGCAACAAGACTGACTCGTGAAGGATTTGACCAAAGATATTGTGTTTTACAAAAAACCCCTAGTCATCGCTGTACGCGAAGCGTTAACGTGTTTTAAGACTATACAGCGCCATCTAGTACGTTGGTCTGGAACTAATTTTATTGTATGAACACTTCATATAATAAATTTAGTTCTATAACAACGTACTAGATGGCGCTGTATACTCTTAAAACACGCTAACGCTTCGTTACATACATACAATAATGAACTTTAAGCGCAGAACGTTAGAATAGGTTTCTGACTGTCCGTCTGACCAACTTGACGATCGGACGCGAGTTTAACATTTTTACCCATCCCGAAAATGCCCAACGCCGCTAAGAGAAGTTTTTACTTCAAAAAAATGTCAATTGGATATTCTTTGTGAGTATAACGTTTACTTTAGCACCTTGTTAGCCTTCAACTCGAGCTCTCATCTGTTCAGATCTACCTACCGCGAGACGCCACACGCATCGCCACCTCTACAATTTCTTTGTACATTTTTTATATGAACGTTTTAACTCTTATTCCCATAGTTAGGTAGGTATTGAGAAGTAAATTGGACACCGACTGTTGAGAGGTAATTTATTAAAACTGGTCATTTTATAGTCCAATTATGAGTCTTCCGAACTTGTATGGCGCTGCTATAAAAATAGTGGTTGTCAATGTGATAAAGTTGTTTCTACATAATGAAGGAAAAGTATCATATTTCGCTATCACCTGCAAATCAAATAGGTTTTTTTTTGTATAAATGAGCTGGGACCTGTAATAATAAAGTGATTAATATTGATTTTACATGTCAACTCAAAATATTGATTCTAAATAAAGATTAATATTGACACTCGGATGCTATTTTTATTACTGATAAATAAGATTTAACTTCACAAACATATTTTTTACATTTAGATAATAAACAAGTACCTATAAATATTACTATGATTGACCACCAACTCGCCTGATGCTAAGCGACGTTGTGGCCGAAGTCGAGCTCAGCGATCTAGAAGATATATATTCACTCTAGCCTAGAAAATTCCAAGACTGTAGTTCTCAGGAAACAGAAATGGCGGCAAAGAATTGCATTCCTGTGCAGTACGCATCACTTGGGTGGTGCTTGAGACTAAGTAGCTTCATGGCAACCAGTTTATTGTAACCAATTAACCTCCTTGATCACCGGTCCACTGATTCTAAAGCTTCCAGCTGATCATTGGCTGATCCATCAAAAAGGGTGGCAGCAGTGCTCCAAAGTAAATAATTATGGATTAGAAAAACCGGACTAGTGCGAGTTAGACTCGCCCACCGAGAGTTCCGTACAAACTAGTAGATAAAAGGGGGAAATTATAAATTGTATAATAAAATTTTCTTTAATAAACCGAGAAATATACATTGTAAAAATTATTAAAACTCTGTCTTAGCTTGTGCTAATGAAGTTCTTTTATATGATACCCCACATGATACTGTTAAAGCACTTTAAAATTTGAACTTTCCTACCTTGCATAAATACCCTATTTTATGACAGCCGGACAGACGGACAACAAAGTGATCCTATAAGGGTTCTGGTTTTTAACACGCTTTTATTAGGTCGACCTGTATGTAACTAGTTGCTGGTGTATGTCGTTAGCGCCGGCTACCTACTAACATCTTCAACTCACTCTTTCCTTTTACCAAACCTCTCAACAAAACAAAAACTATGTAATGTAATCTAAGGTAAGGTTTTTCAGTTTTTTAAACTGTAATATATTTCTTTTGAAATTCTATATGAGGTGCTTTTATATTTTCTATATGAGGTATTATATACGTAATGACATTGTATATGCACACATGCATACATACAAACATACATCATCATCATCTCAGCACTGCTGGACATGGGCCTCGCATGGTTTTCCAAAGAGACCAATTGGAGCGGCTTGCATCCAGCGTCTTGCCGCTACTTATTAAGGTCATCTGTCCATCTCGTGGCTGGTCTTCCTGCACTGCGCTTGCCGGTGTGTGGTCTCCACTCGAGAACTTTTCAGCGCCATCGGCCATCAGCTCTACGTGCTACGTACCCTGCCCACTACCACTTCAACTTGCTAATCTGCTGTGCTATGTCGCTGAAATATAGTTGGTTATAGCGAAGAGTGATGATCACCATCTTAAAAGGCTATAGCTTGATGGTTGGGTCAAGTGGTAGATACAGATAGCTAGTCATCCTAGATACGGCTATGTGCCGCCACTTGCTAATCTGCTGTGCTATGCCATACACATACCCGAAAAACATTACCCTCTGATTTGCCAGTCGGGTAAAAAAAGGGCGTTACGCATGACTCACGGTGGCACAGAGTCTTCCTTAACTTATTCCGCTTCTGACTCATTTATAGCTTTGTCTGATAACTAAACCACTTCTTAATCGGTATACTTAGTATCGGGTCAAAAGTTCATGCGCAGTTACAATAATTCTTATACTTTTTAACATTTTGTAGACATTAAACTTAGGTAAATGATGTCACAGCCAATGACTCATTTTTATTTAAATATTCACGAGACCAAGACAATAAAATCTTAGGCCAAAATGTTTAAGGATCGATGGGTAGATACGAATATGGTTTACGGTCGTTTTGAACTACAGGTGTGGTCAGATAACTGTTCGCATAATTTCCTATTATGTAGGGCAGTAATGGGTGTTCTTTATGGGATTCAGGTTCAATATTTTAACTTCGTTCCATATGTGCTTATTATGTTACATCATAGTTGCTTTTATGAATCATTGTTGAGTTTTCTAATTCGTCTTAGTATTTAAATTATGAATGAATGGGCATGAATGAATATATATAACATAGGTTAAAAAACTGTTCATTCATTCTCTGTGTCTGTGTTTTTTTATATACATATATATATATATATATATACCGACCAATAAACAGTAACAGCTACACCCAGTGCTGAGGCCTCCATCATGTGTTGGGGCAGACATCTTGAGCCATGTTCCATAAAGCTCTCTCTTTTGTTTTCAACAAAAACAAAAGTGAGGGCATAATGCAATATGGCTCAAGATGTTTGCCGCTATGTATAGTTGAAGGAAGTCTTTGGACGGGTCTTCTTATTAAGGTAACTTCCTATTAACAGCTTTATTGGTAATAAGCCAGAGTTTGGACATTCTCATCTCTGTTGCACAAGTGCTATCCAACCTTCGCACGGGATATTACATGCGATAAGATGGCATTTCAGGACATCTTTGTAGTGTAAATAATGGCCACCAGGTGCACACCTGGGCTTTACCATCTTCATCTGTGAGAAGAAGACAGCTTTAAGCAGCCTGGAGTCATCCATCTATATCAACATAAATATATAACATATCAAACCTTCTTATGAAGTTGGATAAATAAATACTACGAATAAATAAATAAATAATACTAGGGCCTTGCAGCCTTTGGTTAAGAATTAGAAATAGTCATTTTTTTTTATTTTTTTTTATTATGTTAATATATTTTATAATACTACGAATCTTTTCATATTATGGTACATTATAACATTTTTTTATGTAACAGCTGCTGTTTTTTTTTATGGAATCAGTACCAAATTTTATGAGCATAAAAATGAGTAATGATTAATTATTTGGTTTCAATTGTGTAGATTTCTATAGCTGATTAATCGTACATTTTGTGAGCACTTATGTTTGTAAATATCAATTAGTCAATGACAAAGATTCTATTTAAAACATTATTAAACTAATATTTGGCGGTGGACATAATATATGATCCTCTTATGCCAAGTTATACAGCAAATGACATTATTTGCACGAAATAGAATATAAAAAATCAACAGACCCTAAGAACGATACAGGAAACGCCAACAACTCAACGTGACATTTGAAAAAACTGCAAACAACACTCAAAAGATCGATTGAAAGAGATAAATTGAGACGCGTGCGATTTTTTTTCTCCCACAAAAAGTTAGTCAAACTTTTAGCGTCAATTCTGGCAGAGTTCAAAAAGAATATAAATACCGATGTCGGAAACGTTGAATCGTCTTTTTTTATTTGAACAATCATTAATTAGATGCCTTTTTATTGGCTCTTTATCGATGGAGATCTCTGATATCTGCGCAGTGACAGATTTATTGCTCGTACAAGGTAATGTTTCGTGGATTCTTCCTGGTATTGCTGTCGTGTAATTTGTGCATCGTTATATTACGCCTAATTTTTTGATAGATCCATTGGTATTGGATCATTGCTATTCTTGTATTATTTAAATATTAAATGCAATTTCCGTGCGGCTGTTGTGACCAAATATTCTATCACAGCTCAATTTAAAAGGTTTAATGTTGTAATCATGTTTTTATTTCTCTTAAGAATCTAAAATTTTGTTACTTTATTTGTAAGCACTATAAGTTTATAATATATGACAATGTCACACTTCGTTACACAGGACTGCGCCTACATATTTTTGAATAGCAAGTGGTTTTCTTTCCTATTTCAAGAATGGAATGACCCTGTATTTTACCCGACTGCGTAAGAGGGACGGTTATGTTTTTCGAGTGTATGTATGTTTATATGTATTTATCTGTGTTGTTATAAATGTATGTATATTTCTATATGATTTTAACTCATTTATATTTTACAGCGATTTTACATACTTTCTTACAAACAGCGTACAAAGCGTAACGAAGTCGTAAGTTAAGACAGA
Organism: Lycia hirtaria; assembly: GCA_947563715.1. Classification (NCBI taxonomy): domain Eukaryota; kingdom Metazoa; phylum Arthropoda; class Insecta; order Lepidoptera; family Geometridae; genus Lycia; species Lycia hirtaria. The sequence goes on from OX387379.1 coordinate 4,710,460, forward strand.
AAAACCCCGCTTTTCTGCAGTCGGGTATTTTGTTTTTCTTTTAATATAGATACTTGTCTTTATGTTACGGCTATATTAACGTCGTTGTTATTTAACATAAATAAACGCAACGGATTGAAAAGGTTTTTCATTTTGACTGTCTTTCATCATGATGTTGTCGCCGTCAATTTCAGTGACTCTTTTTTATTTGAAATTTTTGCTTTAGATAATTTCATCAAGTTTAATGACTAAATTAGTACCCGGCTCCAATTCGGTATGTACTTGTACATATTATTATAATTAAAGTATTCGGGATCGTGCTAATTTACGTTAGTAATTTCATTTTTAGAATATTTCATTTCATTACGTTAGAAGTTTCCGGCAGCCTAGTGGTGAGACCATCTGACTTGCGATCCGCAGGTCCTGGGTTCGAATCCCACGGCACGCACCTCTGTCTTTTCGAAGTTATGTGCGTATTGTTGATTGCCGCTAACTTCAAACGGTGAAGGAAAACATCGTGAGGAAACCTACATGTCTGAGAGTTCTCAATGATCTTGAATGAAGATGTGTGTAGTCTGCCAACTGTGTAGTCTGTCGCACTTGGCCAGCGTGGCAGACTATGGCCTAACCCTTCTCACAATGAGAAGATGGCCCGTTCCCAGCAGTGGGACAGTTTGTACAAACAGGGCTGATAAAAAAATAAAAATAAAACATTTTTATCGCGGGCTTATATTATCTGATGTTCTTGTTATCTGTAACAAGAAAATATGATTAATTACGTACACAATGATTTTGGTCCACATTTTTATGCGTACTGAACAGATGTAAACTTCTGTGCCACTTTTCTCCGTTTCCTTGGGATTTTCTTGGAATCTTGGAATTTTCAAGGCTCGAGTGAATAGATATTTTCTTGATCGATGTGCTTCATCCTCGGTCATACCGTTTCTTACCATCAGGTGAGTTGTGGTATCATTTTAATAAGTCCTCGTATAATTCAATTTATATCTAGAAGCTAAAAAGTTCAAGTACACTTTTCTCGTGTTATTGATTAATTCTATAGGGCAAGGTAATAAAGAAGTTTATTAATCACTTCCTTCCTTCCTTTAAAACAAGACCTTAAAATAATTGTGAGGTTCCCCCAAGCGGGTAAGTGTAGAAATGTAAAATGTAGGTCAAATAAAGCTAACCTTTAGCATACTAAGTTCAAATTAATTTAAGTATACGAGTACATACGCTTTTCGCCGTCAAAACAGCGGGACCGTGGAACTCGGAAGCAAAGGAGTTCGTATCGGACCTGGCTCATCGGTTAAGGGGAAGAGAATTCATAGCCCAAAACATCTCTCTGGCTAAACAGTGCTAGAACGCCGCCAGCTTAATAGGCACTTTCGGTCGAGGAAAATTTGTCGAATAGGTATTTGTGATGTTATTTTCTAGTTTTACAAACACATTTTTTTATAAATTCATTCAGTCATTTTGTATCTTCAAAAATGTGGGTATATGCGAGCGAGACATACGATGGTTGAACTCTCTCTCTCTCTCTTTTCCATGCTATTCGTCCCACATGGTGGTGGGGTTAGCCTTCCTGCTTTTGCTTCTCCACTTCGCTCGATTTTCGACGTCGTCATCGGTCAGCTCGGTTTCTCTCATGTCTTTTAGCACTACAGCTTTCCACGTGGTTTTGGGCCTGCCTCTAGATCTTCGACCGCGGTTGGAAAGTTATGGTTGAACTACTGACACTTAACACGTCTCAAGTCCAAACCTGCAGATATTTTATATTGTCTTAGAATAGCGTTATTTATATCAATAAACGAGGTAAATAGTACAATAAAGGATAATCTAGAAAACTATATTTCTACATCACAGGTAAAAATGCGATTATATTCAATTTTGTATTTGTAGTTTAAATGTATGGATATTATTTTCAACTATGAAGTGTCTTTTTCCTCATAAGCATTTTTGTTGATTTTATACTTTATACATTTTGTTAGGGAATGGTGGTGAAGTGGAGTACGGAACCTAGGAGTACGAGTCAAACACGCACTTGATTTTTTTACCAATGGTAACTAATCAATTCATACTTATATGTTTTTATAATTACCTCCTATTTATAAAATCTATAAATAAATTTTGGATAATTTTAATACATAAACATATTTTTTGTCAACCTTCGCCTAAATTGTAAAAAGTTTTTTTTTCTAACATACAATTTGTATAGAATAAATACTTAATACGTAGTGGCAACTTCCACGGTTGCAATTTTTTTTAATCTATGAAAAAACAAACGGTACGTTGAGTCTAATCCATCCACACATCTACAAGAAGTGGCGGGTATAAGTGTACGTGTGAAAGGTCAGGGTGGCACAAACCACACGGTAATTAAAGGTTAATTTTGGAGATAACCATCGGTAAAACAGTTACCTACGTGAAATAAAAAGTTGATGGTTCAACTTCGGAACCTTGGGACGAAGGGCCTTCGTATAAAAAGTCAACGGTGTATCACTTGAGCTCGAATCGAGCAGGATACTTTTACTCCACACTTTTACAGTAAAAGCGTACTTAGTTTTTAGGGTTCCGCAGTAACTACGAGAATTCTACGTAAAACGATTTGCCAGTTCAGTACATCGATATAAAATTTTCAAAAAATGAAAAAATAAGGATTGTCCTCCATTCGTGTAAAGAGGGATGATTTTTTGTCAACCCGGCCTACCCTTAAGTGAATAGAAAATAAATAAGACTGATTTATTTATTAAATTAAATTAATATTATTATTTCCACACTTTTCTGAGAAAAAGGACAGTCAGACAGGAACGAATATAGATACTAATTATTTCTACACGTTTCTCAGAATAAGTGGCTTAGATCATGTCGAGACACGCGTAGGGTTCTGTAACTAATGCTGTAATTTAAAAGAAAACTTCTTGATGACAATTTTTTGTTTAGACTACTTTGCGAAAAGGTCAATAATTTAAATAAAGGTTAATTCGACTTCAGTACTATAACGATTTAAGTGTTATATTCATATTCATATTCATATCATTTATTGCGTCATATGTAGGTACATGCAGGTCTTTTAATAACACATGTTTATTTAGGGAATACATATGGCCCAATAGGGGCATGGCAACACTTGAGTCGGAACGTTCTATTTTAATTTTAATTTCGTCAAAGTTATCCTTAAAAAAAAATAAAAAAAAATTGCTATGTCTTGAAAAACTGTAGTCACAGGGTGTTCAAAACAATTTTCATTGAAATTATTTAATTTGACTATATAGGTACTATTATGGTTAATCGTGAATTTCTAGGTTCTATAGTTTAGAAATGCAGGGGGGACAATTTTATCTCCTTTGGCGGGCTATATCTCGCACACATCGTATATAAAAAAAAAATATATTAAATCTTAGTATTATTTTAAAATATCTATTCAACGATATCCCACACGATGAGGTGGGGTTGAATAAAAATCATCCCTTCTTTATATGTATGGAGTCCTACCCCTATTTTTTTGTTGATAATTTGACTATGGTATTTTGTAGGGGTTCACAAACACATGTACACGCCAAATTTTGTTGATGTAGAGCTGATAGTCTTTGAGTAAAATTACTGATATACAGACGAACGGATAAACGGACGTGGCGAAATTACAAGGGATCCTTGTAGTTACTACGGCACCCTAAAAAAAAAGATTCCGATGAATTGAGAATCTCCTTCTTTTGGAATTCGGTTAATAATTTATCTATACACGTTTCTGAGAAAAAGAACAGTCAAAGAGACGAAAAACTAAGTGATCCAATAATTCATATTTTCCTTTTAAGGTATAGCACTAAAATCGGCAAAAACCTCAACAATATATATATTTTATATATTAATATGTTTCAAGTTTTAGTAAAATTCCTATAAAGTCACTTAAAGGAAAACTTTAAAAAGTTTCGCGACAAAAAAATAATTGTTTACATGAACTTTATCCGTGTTCGGAAGAAAGGGTTCTTTGTGATGCATCGACCAATAAATTGCTTATACAAGAACCTTAAAATTCAAGGCGAATGCGCGTGTGAGTTAACGAGAACGCTTGATCGATACTCAAATAAATCCACCGGCGTAAGTGACACCACAACAAATGATCAATTTTGTTTCGTTTACGTTGACTCATCGAGAGATGGCGCGTTAAATAAAATAACCAGTTGATGCAGATACTTGTTTCCTTTACTCGTTCAATAATAACATAATTTTAAAGTTTAAAAAACTGAAACAACCGACTTCAAAGTACGTAATTTCGTTTACTTGTAATAAGGATAATAATTAAACAAGGCGCTCAAGCGTTGAAGTAACTCTATTTTCTCCTTATACACATTGGATGAGGAGTAAGTAGGTTTTACTTTTCAAGCTCAATAAATCTCTCACGATTGTAAACTTTTTAAAAGAGCTCTATTCACCCGCTCGTTTTTTTTTCTTCAAGAATGACATTTGTCACTTAATGTCAAATGCTTCGTCGTCGCAGATTAGAAAATGTGCAGATGTTTATACGAAAAACCTCAACATTTGACACTTTTGCAAAGAAAAACGTGTCAGTTGAACTCTGCGATTCTATAATCTGAAGCACTCACTCAGGAATACAGTGAAAATATTTTCACTTTTAGAGATTATTCAAAAAGTAATAAAGCAATGTTTCTAAAATAATTATGGGACCAACTTGGGAGCTTTCTCTATACATCAATTTAAGAAACATAAAAATTGGTTCACGAATGACGGAGTAATTCGTGTGCATATTTATAAAAAAATATACGGTACGAATTGATAACCTCCTCCTGTTTCGAAGTCGGTTAAAAAGATAATTATTATAGTTTCAAAAATTGTAACAACCAACTGTGAAATACGTAATTTCGTTTAATCGGATGATATATTTTTACAGTTATTTTGCTTTTTCTATGGGACAAATTTGAAACTAATATCCTTTCAATAATTTTTCAAATCGGTTTATAAATGACGGAGTTATGAGGTAACAAACATAAAAAACAAATACAACCGAATTGAGAACTTCCTCCTTTTTTGAAATTCGTTGAAAAGTTAAGGTTGGTAAGTCAAGCAAAGGTCAAATAAAAAAAACTACCCTTCTAAGCGGCATGCATTTTCAGAAGGTTCTTCTGTCTCTAGCCTTATCATATCATCGCCATCCAGACCTGCTTAGGTGCCTGGAGGTTCAGATATTCTCACTGACGTAAGTATTTTGCCTGCATTTTTTACTTTTCTGTAAGTAGAAATATGTACCTGGTTTTATTACTTCTTTTCCAACATAACAGCGCTAAACGAGGTTAGAAAAAGAGTTTAGAGAGAGGAGTTTAGAGGCGAGCTGTGAGGTTGATCGGTGACGATAAACTAGCTGCCAAGAAGCTACTTAGTCTCGAGCACCGCCGTAAAGTAGCATGTCTGTCTATTTTCTACAGGATTCATTTCGGGGAATGTGCGCAAGAGCTTGACGACCTAATTCCACCCTCCCCATTTCACTACAGGACTAGCAGAAAGTCGGCGAATTACCACCCATTTCTCGTTGAAATGCCAAAAATCCGTACCTACTCAGCGATATCGATCCACATTACTGTTGCGTACTGCACAAGAATGGAATTCGTTGCCGCCATCTCTGTTTCCTGAGACCTACAATCTTGGAATTTTCAAGACTAGAATGAATATATATCTTCTAGATCGACGAGCTCCATCCTCGGCCACACAAAATGTATATAAAAAAATAAATGACGGGCCTTGTGGCTCAGTTGGTAGTACGTCTGTCTGCTGAGCTGTAGGTCGTGAGTTCGATCCCCACCCAGGGCAAACATTTGTGTGATGAGCATGGATGTTTATTCTGTGTCTGGGTGTTTCTATGTATCATATGTATATATTTACAAAAAAAAGTATATATCTATTCTATCAGCCATCTAGTTCCATAGTAGGTACAAGCTTTGTTTAGTTTGGGCCAGATGGCTTTGTGTGAAATGTCCACAAATATTTATATTTATTTATTAATCTTTGAGCAAAGCAGTGAAAAGAGAGACAGACCTCGTTTACTACGGAACCCTAAAAATGGAGGTAATGATAGTATCGAATATGTGATGGTTGAGCAAAAATGAGGTCAAAAAACTCTGCAGCGCATTCATCGAACAAAAAACTTATCGAAAGTGGTACTTAACCATATAGGTTGCCTTCGACGCTATTAAAACAAGCCGCTAGTGTAAATATAAATCGACCGGCGCAATTAAAGCACGCTTTTAACCATCTGATTTACAACCAAAATTATAATACAATGGACATTGTTAAATTTATATCTTCTTATTCAATGATCTGACGATACATGCGAGCTTATACGTTTATATTGTAATCTCTTGTCCATTTATCATTTTCGGCAGAAAATTACGTTTACGGACAAGCCGCACTGCCATCCTGTCGATATTGTAGTAGGTAATACAAGTCCACATAATGTTATTCACATTACAACTACCAAACGTTATATGTTTTTTTTTTTCTGTCTTTGTGTATTATATGTGTCAAATTCTATCATAAGTTATAGAATTAGCACGTGACATCATGTCTAGATTTATTATAAGAAGATTTTATATTTAGTACCTATGCTGGATAAAGCAACACATTTTAGTTTAAAAAAAATCATTTCAAGGATTAAAATTTTGTTTTTGTGGAACGAATCTATTTTTGGTTAACTGTATGAGCAAATAAAAATAACCATGCATATTCCCTATTCTTTATCGAAACAAAATCCATAACGAAATTTTATAAATGTGTACAACTGAACATCTACATGGAGCGGGCAGACTATATGGCGACACAAATAGTAAATTCATATATTATTTCAAATTTATTTAGATTTCCATTTATTAGGGGCATGGGCACGGCGTGCTCGACCGTCTCGGCTAAATTATTATTTATAGATAATAAATTTTGATTGTAATTAACGAATACTATCATAGAGCTCATTGGCGGTGGCGACTGTGGCGAATATTAATGTGAAGCCACCTGTTACGGACACATTAATTACAGATGATTTGCTTAGTTCAGAGTTATATTTACATTGTAGGCCAGAGTTTTAATAGGCTAGCAGGTCTTTCTTTGCCGGAAGGATAGATATCTCTACAGATATGTTATTAGCTGGAAATAATTATTGGCCATCTGTTTGATTGGCAACAATAAATGCTTCGTAGTTAACGCACTGGTCTCTTGATGAGTTTGGCTAGAAAAAGAGGTGATGCCAAGAGGTGGTTGCATGATGCTCATTGACACTCAAAAATTGCATAAAAAATATTCGCTTATGTCAAATCCCGAGTTTTTAATAGATATTATATACTCGTTTTTGTGTCTAGTAAAATTGTCATTTTATAAACGACGGTGTGGCCGAGGATGGAGCTCGTCGAACTAGAAGATTCACTCTAGCCTTAAAAATTCCAAGATTGTAGTTCTCAAGGAACAGAGATGACGGCAAGGAATTCCATTCTTATGCAGTTCGCATCAAGAACGTAGATGGTATCACTAAGTACGGATTTTTGGCATTTCAATGAGAAATGGGAGGTAATTCGCCGAATTTCTGCTGGGCCTGTACTAAAATGGGAAGGATGGAATTAGGTCGTGAAGCTCTTGTGCACACTCCCAGTATTCTAAATAAGACCGAACCTGCACTTGGTAGAGATAGAGATAGAGATAGAGAGAGAGAGTAAGAGAGAGAGACAGATGTGAAGAACTACCTAAGCTTGTATTTTGTATTTGTATTAGACAAAATACTAAGCTTCGATGTAGTCTATTCATTCCATTTCTTATGGGGTAGATGACTAGTTTAGATTTACTATGCAAAGCCTTTTAAGTGCGTCAAAACGCATTACGCGTCATACTCGCATATTGAATGCACGTTTGCGGCAGAGTGAAACTCAGTTTATTCCTCTTAAATTGTATGAATCATAATCATTTATAAAACAGAATTAATATCGACAGAGGTGACATACTTGACCCGAGATTTGTTTAATAAAACTGCTTATTCTTTTCTTTGCCACCGTTAATATCTTTTCATTCTCGAATATTTAAATTAATGGACTATGATTTGAATAATGTTCGGTAGATGAAACATAGGTTTAATTTTGAATATGATCTAAAACTCATAACATATTATAATACAGTTTTATCGGGCCTTATTGGCAAATAATCACGTCATTGTCATTCGATTATCATTCAATTACTTAAGGCACTAAAATTGGTCGTTTTCCATTTCCAGGAGGTTCAATTTTCCATGATCTCATTAGGGGTCCGATATTCGGAAGCACTTCGGGCCATTGAGCCCGTTTGTACTTAACCTAGGTTCTAAGTAAAACTATTTATGTAAGTATTTACTAATTATGTAAAATTAATTATGCTATGTAGTAAGTCATTATAACATTCTTATTTATAATAGATCTGGTAAAAATTTACTTACTTAAAATAAACGGGCTGGCCGGGGTCTGAAGCCAACTTCTGCAGGACCAGCCTCTAAGCTAAATCACCGCGCAAGTGAAGTGAGGTCCTAAGTGAACTTGTATTTATCTAATTCATGAATGCAGATAATTATCAAAATATCTAAGTGATATTGGAATTGGCAGCATTGACATGTTGTCACTCGATATTCGGACATATGATTTTTACTGATTTTTTCAACATGAAAAATGAAAATTCACTTAGGGCTTCACTTCACTTGCGCGGTTATTTAGCTTAGAGAATAGACATTCACTTAGGGCTTCACTTCACTTGCGCGGTTATTTAGCTTAGAGAATAGACAAGCTGAACCATCGTCTACGTATGTAAGCAGGGCTACGTTTCCCACTCTGGCTGGCATTTGGTACAGTAGATTTCCACTGCCATTCAGCATGCCAATGCCACTAATCTTATGGGTACTTATCCCCAAGGTTCGACGCACGAGGTTATTTTATATAGGCGGGATTCCTAGTTACAGGGCAATTTTTTGGCATACGTATTTATATAATTTTATAACTCTGACGTAAGGTGTCTATTATGTTATTTAATATTGTGCCAGTTATTTTGACTAAATATCGACATGTTGTATTTTACAAATAAATTTAATTTTTACTTAAAATACATAAAATAACTATTTTGGTCAAAATATTCCTCTTCCCAAACATTTATGTTAGGGAAGAGGGTGACCCGCCACACGACGTCGCCGCGTTAAATTTACTAAAACAATTAAATTTAAAAACTGAACAAAATTTCTCATACCATTTTTGTTCCTATTTTAAATTTTATTTAATTAAGTTGGCCTTCAAAATTTACCACACTCAATATAAACATAACCCTTCTATTATAAATTATGCCATCTGCCAGCTATCCGTAGAAACGCGTGGTTTCGTTGTGTTCTACGCTTGCACGTACCATCACATTTTCGTAATCCTACCGCCGGCGTGACGTTTCTCGTAGAAGTAGGCGTACCCTCAGCTCGGGAGGTTGTATCGGGTATTATAGCTTACCGGCGCTGCTCACTAGATGGCGCTGAATGACAACAAAATATTAATCATAAAATATTATATTATTATCATGTCAATTTTATTATTTATTTATTGAATAAAAGTCTCACCTCTTAGTATAAAATAGTACAAATTCTTCAAATATGTGTGTGAAATAAAAAAAAACGTTGAGTTTCAACACGAATGCGCTAATAAAATTTGGTTCTAAAGGCGCATATTAAGGAATATTTATATTATTTAAGTGACGATACGAATAAAAGCTCGTTGTTTTACCTCCATATTTCCCCATGACAGGTTAATATCACTTAGAAATGGACTTCAATAGTTCAAATCACATGACAATACATTGCACTCGTCACTCTGCGCTCTGTATTAAATATTATGTGGCGGGAATTTTAAATTTAAAACAGTTGTTTCGATTATAATGTTCGTAGAAATCTTATATTGATTAGGTAGGTATGTACTCGTATATTTTATATTATCACATCAATATATTCACCAATAACTCCTGTTACTTATATAAGTCTAGGCTAGAAATCGGTTTTTACTAATTCAAGCAACTTTTAGGGTCGTGTAAGCAACGGGGCGCATTTTCAATATTTACGGAATTACTTATAGTTTCCACAGCGGATCGAAACGACTCTTTAAAGAAAGTCAAGTAAGTTAGCTGCTTACTTAACTAAAGTCATATAATATCTAGCAGTACAGGAACGGAAGACTAGCTGCTCTTGCAACAACGGAATAAACCGCAATCCGGCCAGGCGGGTAAGAGCTTTGTAAGTTTAGCTTAACTAAGCTAAACTTATAAAGCTCTTATCTCTTCAGGCGTGCGGAAAAGTACTCAAGTGTCCTGTGTAGTCGGCAGATTATTATATTATATTATTAGCATTAGGTTTACTTAATGGAGGCCTATATGCAGCAGTGGGCTTCTTGTGGCTGAAATGATGATGATAATACCTACTGTAGGTCTTGCATGATAAACGGTAGAAATATGACAACAATATGAAGAATAACATGATTCAATGTCAAAGCCTTATACCTTGATTTAGATAGAGTAAGTATATTGTATTTTCTATTGCAATAATAATTAATTTGTGTAAAATCTTCCACAAGTAAATTAATAACGACCAGCTTCTTATGTGATAAAAGTATCTGAATATAGTCTAAATGTTATATTTACTTAGATATTTTTTTTTCGTAAAACTACTAATACCTACTATTTATTAATAGGAACGACTAAAGAAATCTTGTTACGTACTAAACAAAAAGGAAACATTAAATATTTACATGTACAAATAAAAAATTATGTATATTACCTAACTATTGCAAGCACGAATAACACAAAAGTTATTGATTAAAGAGACCTAGACCAAAATCTTCATAATATGCACGTGAAACAAACAGGCTAAAAATATTTCTTTATTATTTAAGAGGTGTGAAGAAAATTTCAATTTGTTAATAGTACCTATATGTTAAGATTGAGATTAAGATGCTACCTGGTAATTAAACAATTTTTTATGTTAATTTTATTTTAAGAATACTTTGCTTGAATAATTTTTTTTTATATGTGTTTGTTGACTATATTACCTCCATTAATACGAAGACAGAAACATAAAACAAGTAACTTTCTTCGATAGAAAAAAAAAACAGAACTTACCTTTAAAATAACATTTTATGAATTCTATGTCGTAGTCATGTACTTTCTGTCACATTAAAATTATGAAGAATGTAGATAATATCTTATTAAACATTAATTAGATATCAGTTCTTAAAGGAACATAAAATTGAATTTTTAATTAATTTTTTATTTAGTATGGCGCTTACGTTATTTTTTTCGAGCAGGTTGCATGTTTTCTCTCTCTATCTATTTACGTTGTTATAGCATAGTTCTATCACTCGCAACCATTTACCTAGTTCGCCCGTAAACATCGTGCGAGGTATCGTCGTGCAGCTATCTCTCTCGCGCATCACAACATTTTTGCTCGCACGTGTAGTCTATAAACGTAAAAAAATGTCTAGGAAATGGGATTTTAACACCACAGTGAAGTTAATACAACTATATAAATTGCATCCCTGTTTATGGGATTTCTCGTCGAAGGATTATAAGAACAAGCCAAAACGTAATGCAGCTTACATAATTCTATTATCGAAGAAATGAATATTTCTGGTTTTGGTGTTCAAGACGCAAAAAATAAAATTAAGAACCTAAGGTCCACTTATTCTCAAGAAATTAAAAAAATACAAGATTCTAAGAAGTCTGGAGCGGAAATTTTCTACAGTCATTCTCAGAAGGGCTCTAAACTCATCAGGGTCTTCCAACTGTAATTCACTAAAAATAGTGTTTGTAACACCTAACTCAGGTCTTCTTAAAATCCATCATCATCATCATCTCAGCCATAAGAAGTCCACTGCTGGACATAGGCCTCCCCCATGAATTTCCAAAAAGACCGATTGGAAGCGGCTTGCATCCAGCGTCTTCCCGCCACTTGTACTTTCACTTGTAAAATCCACGGCCTCGTCCAAATGCGGGATTTCTCTTGAGCCAACAATTCAGTTAATTCTTCTACCAGGAGAGGTACAAGTAATTTTGTAGATTTTCTAATATTTTTTTTCGATCCATGTCAGCTTTTCACTTGTACCTAGTACCGGGTATAAACTGACTGACTGTCTCGCCGCAATTTTAAAAATATGTTTAAACACTCACTCGGCCACAGCACTGTCTCGGCCCACTGACATTTTGCTGTCTCGCCACTCTACTCGGTAGGTGTAATCAGGCCTTTACGTACCCACTCGCTCACATGGCGGGGGCACGGCTGTGCTCCCAGATGAATTACGGTCGAATATAGGTACCTAATACCTTTGGGCGATTACCAGTTACTCGTATAATAAATGTTTATTATATATTCCGTCACGTTTAATAGGTACTCAAAGAGCTCGTATTTCTAGATAGCGTAAACTTAAGTTCCGTCTTAAATAAGGCATTCAAAACTTAGATTTATCATATTTCCAAATGTCCACAGCTTAACTTAGCACCACAATAATACAATTTAATAAAAAAAAACATTACATCATAATTTATAAATAATTTATTCAAAACCAACAGTGCTACAAACATTCAATAAAAACTGGGAAACAGTTCTTCAGGTCGGCATCGAAAATAGTTTTTGCAACATCCGGTGCGTTTGTATTCCTCATTTTTATAACAGTTTGGTTATTTAGCACGAAGTCTGTAAACGGTTCCAGCAGCAAGCTATTATGTTTATAGACGAGGTATTTCTCGTCTTTGATCTCTTTTGCGTGGCCGCTCAGGAACCCTAAATCCGAACAAATTGCCTCTAATTCCGACATTGTGTGGTTTTGCGTGGGGTAGCACTTGGAGCGCCAGACGCCGTGGGAGCGGATGATCACTTGTCCTGTTCCATATCTGGGGAAGAAATGCTTTCTATTACCTAAAGTCACTGACCATAATATAATAATACGGAATTAAGTGTGTGTTTTATGACTGGCGGCTAATTAGACCACGGAAATAACATCTTTCATGCCTTTACTAGCTACAGTAAAACAACGTATACAGTCATAAACTAATTGAAGCATTACAAAGACAAGCAATCGAAATATCTCAGACCGATGAAGGTCTGAGATATTTGCTATAATGCTGGCGCGTATCTGGCCCAAAGCATAAGCATTGCCATTCAACGTGGCAATGTTGGCAGCATGCTGGGCACGCTGCCAACTGGTAGTGGGTTAGAGTATTTGGATTATCTTTACACCCTTATCGGTCTGGGGTAATCGATATGCTTTTTGTGTAGTATAGTTTAGTTAGTTGAATCTGTATATTGTTTTGCTGTAGGTCTAAACATAATTCAAATGCACCAACTCATTAATGTTCGGTAATGTACCCAGTATGCTTCTGGTGAACAACAATGTTTATCCTGAGCACTGAGCTAGATAAGCATCAGAATTTAGTTACCACACTTCGACCAGGCGCTTAAAAGTTTTAAAATTTTGCAAATGTAATTTTAAGATTAGCTCGCGATACCCACGGAACCTACTCTCGTTTCAACGACATACAGCTGAAATGTAGCTTTTGTTTATCATCAGTACGACAGTTTTTTAGGGTTCCGTACCCAAAGGGTAAAAACGGGACCCTATTACTAAGACTTCGCTGTCTGTCTGTCTGTCTGTCTGTCTCCAGGCTGTATCTCATAAACCGTGATAGCTAGAAAGCTGAAATTTTCACAAATGATGTATTTCCGTTGCCGCTATAACAACAAATACTAAAAATTTAAAAAAAAAATATATTAAGGGGGGTCCCCATACAATAAACGTGTTTTTTTCGTATTTTTTTGCTCAATATTAAAAACGATAACTTTCACAGAATATTTACTTGTGTATTACCTTTCAAAATAAATAATTAAATAACAATAAAGTAAATATTAAAGGGGGGCTCCCATACAACAAACGTAATTTTTAAGCAATTTTTACTCGATCTTAATTAACAGGTAGAAACTTGAATATTTGTAAGTAAATATTTAGAAATATATTAACTATGAAAATAAATACCTAATCTAATACATAAAAACTCACAAAATGAAAATAATCCGTATAATAATTGCGGCGCTCGCACCGCGTTTGATGATGATCAAACGCGGTGCGAGCGCCGCGCCGCGGTGTGGTGGTGGCGCGAGCGCGAGGCGGTTGCTAAGCAACGGCCGCGGGGGTAGCGGGGGAGGTGACATCACGGAGCGAGCCATAGCCGCGCGTATTCGCGCGAGCGTTGTTATGCTGCCCGGATGTGTATCGAAAACCTACCTATAAGTTTGCAATTTACTACTTTGAATTTCGTTGATTTCTCGTTATTTTATAAACAGAACTAAACTTTATAGTATTATAGATGATAGTACGGAACCCTTCGTGCGCGAGTCCGACTCGCACTTGGCCGATTTTTTTTCTTATTATAAAACATACAACATTGCAAGAAAATCCTGATTCCAATGGAATAATTCAAAACGACGACTGATAATTTATTTACGATTTTAGCTTTCTATTAACATTGAAGATTCGTTTGATGTGGGTATCTGTTTGACGTAATAACGTATGATTGGAGTGATTTGACGTAATCATTTGTTTATGCGTTCTAAATCGTGTACGCTCGGATGATTTCTATCCAATTTAAGAGAGATTATTAAATATCAACCGTATCTGGAAATAGTAAAATATTTGTTTGAATATTATTTTACAACAGGCTTTAATATTAGTAAACTAAAATATTGACAGTTAAGTACCAATATTCTTTGAGATCACTAGCCATTGCTTCTGTAATAACTTTACTAACCAATTTTATAGAGTGCAATGTAATAAGATATGTCAATTTAATGCAAGCAATTGTAGAGGTAATGTTAATATTCATTTCGGTAGAGGTTACATATTTGAGCCGGGTGCTCATCTCGTTTTCAAAAAATTATCTGATGAGCACCTGATCAACACGACGCATGATCAAATACTGGTGCGTATGCCCAACGCGTAAGCACTGCTAATTTTAGTGGCATTGGTGCTAGCATGCTGGGTACGCTGTAAGCAAGTAGTGGGTTTGAGAAATTGGACGGGAAAAGCAAATAGATTACCTTAGACCGATAGTTCTAAAGATACCTTTGTATAGTAGTTTAGTTACCTACGTTACGCTAAGTATTTGTAGTTGCATATTGTTTTGATAAAGTGTAAGAATAAGAACGAATCTTGCTCATTAAAAAAGTAGTAGTAAAATTATAGAGCCAAACAAATAATGTCGAATCAGGCGTTACTTTGTGGAAATTCGTATTGAAAAACTTAAATCTAACTTAAACGAGTATATCTAGTGTGTTTCTGCTTCGGGATACGGAAACATACTTGATATATGTATAAGTTAGATTTAAGATTTTGATGGAGGAAAACTAGAATTCACATAGGTAATATTAGTACCTATCTGCTATTATAATAAATAACAAATTCTACATTATAGAGAGATTTTAGTGATAGCTGCGATGTTACAAACATAATGTAGACACAATACAGTGACTCAAGTCAAATTTACAACACCCCTATTTTGGGGTCGTCTTAAAAACTTTACTATGCAAGAGCAATAAATAACTTTATCTGCTGAGATCCCTTTAGTTATATATATATATATATATATATATATATATATATATATATATATATATATATATCTATATATATGTATATAATAAAAGAAACCATAAAATTAATATCAAGAAGGTAATAATCTCAACAAACTCAGAGTCTAAATGAGTTCTTGTATATATAGATAAAATAAATAAATAAATATTTGTGGACATTTCACACAACACCATCTAGCCCAAACTAAGCAAAGCTTGTACTATGGAACTAGATGGCTGATAGAATACATATATACTTTTTTTTGTTGTAAATATATACATATGAGATTAAACTTTATTTTATCACTAAGCATTGTATAAAATAAGATCAACATATTGTATGATATCGGATTACGTGACAGTATAACCGTTAGTAAAATATAGGATTAATCTGGGTTTGAAATAAATAAATATTTATGGACATTTCACACAACACCATCTAGTTTAAACTAAGCAAAGCTTGTACTATGGAATAAGATGGCTAAATACCTATTGGCATTCACCGTAAAAACGGTCGTGGAATAAAGCTTTAACTACATACGGAGTGCCTTTTGGAGCGCTGAGTCCAATGCAGTTCTTTTCATCGTCACCATTAGGACAATCACGAACACCGTCGCAGACCATATCCGTCGCGACGCAGTAATCTACTTCACTGGGCGTACTGCATCTGTGGATACAAAATAATATAATGTAGGTGGTTTTACTAAACGACTGAATCTACTACAATATAACTGAATACTTTCAATCGTTGAGTAAAACCGTTTACGGTAAACGCGCTCCATCGTAGACCGCAACGTCGCAACATCAGGCAAGTCGGCGGTTAAGCGCAAACCTATTTCTACATAAAAAAAAGATGTAAAAAAAGGGTATTCAAAGCTAAAGCAAAAGCTAAGGCTTCATGTCCTTGAAAGGTGGGCACAAAATAAGGTGTAGTCCACACATACTAGAATTAAGGTGCGAGCCTATTCTAATGGAAAACATCCTTCCATTCATTACTGTTTTATTCATAAACGTTTGATAAAACTATTTTACTTAAAACATTATTTGTTAACTTCTGTCAGAAGGGAACGGTAACGCGCGAAAACGGAACAAAGAACTTTCTAGCTAAAATGCGCTACTTAGTAGAGGGTTTACAAATACGGTTTGAATGATCCTGTTCACAGATAGATATCTGTGATTCACAGATATCCATAGTGTGCAAGCAGATGGTGTATTCACAGACTGTGAATACACCATCTGCTTGGATGTACTTGATACGGATGTACCAAGTACATTGTGTTTAATTTAAAAACAAGATATGAATTTTAAGAATAAAAACCTATTATCGAAAGAAATTGGAAGATAAATAAACAGTGATTGTAAGTTTCCTATAATTGTCGATAAAATCTCTGTAAAGAAAATAATATAGCCACCAGTGCACAATTAAACGTGGAAAAAATTTAAGCTATTTTCGTAATTTGTTTGAACATGGATACCAAGTGGTAAGTTCGGTCGTGCTTGGAGTACTGTTCCCATCTTTGGGATGGTTCGGCTACCTACCAACTTGAAGCCTTGGAATCAGTTGAGAAACGTGCTAAGAAACTCATTAGCAACGATTCTCTTGTTCGTGCAAAACTCCAAAGCTTGGAGCACCGCCGCAAAGTTGCTAGCTTATCGGTTTTTTATCGGATTCATTTCGGTGAGTGTGCATCTGATCTGCATCATATAATTCCCATTTGCTCTTTTTACTATCGGACAGTCATAAACACGAAAAAGCGTCACCGTTTCATGGTGGATATTCCAAAAACCCGAACGAAACGCTTTAGTTCCACTTTCATCGTGCAGACTTCTAGAATATGGAATACGCTTCCTGAGTGGGTCTTTCCCGATAGATATAGTCTGGGTGTCTTTAAATAGCGGGTGAATTGGTTTCTTCTAGGTAATCGCGCTCCATAGTACACCGCAACGTCGCTTAACATCAGGCGAATTGGCGGTCAAGCGCAAACCCATTTCTACATTTAAAAAAAAACCCTGACGGAATTCTGAGGCCTGATGGGCTAGAGCCCTAGAAAGCCCTAACCATGATGTGTGAATAGCACCTAAGCAACCAATTACAATTACGTAGGTAGCAAAGTACGGCCCAAAAGACATTATGCAAACATTGTAATCTTAGCTATATATTACAAGAAAATTAAAGTGAAATTTTAGGAACTTTGGAACAATTTTTGTGCACAGAAAAGTTTAAAATTTTGAAAGTTGATGAGCGATTAAGGGATTTGTTCGTAAGAAAGGAGAATACTTGACATTGTAAATTTCAAGGATTGTTCCCGCAAAAAATTGACTGTAATATATTGACGTGGTCATATTTTATTGACCTTTCTTAATCACGTACCTACTTGTAATTAAGAAACTTTTATCTTCTTATATGACAAAATGCCCATGAACTGGCTACAATTACGCGTTCAGTAAAATGAAACTTACTTGTAGCCATTCTTGGCGAAACACTTGCAGAACATGGGATTCTCGTCGCTTCTGTCATGGCAGTGCAGGGTACCATCGCACAGCTTCGAAGGCATTACCGTAGCCAGGTAGTCAGAGCAGCTGGTCTTCATGGGTTCGTCTGTGCCGTCTTCACAGTCGTCATGCCCGTCTCTGAACAGAGTCTTGGATATACATTTCCCGTTTTTGCACTTCATCTGGCCTGTTGAACATTCTGCAACGACAGTCGGAATGAGGTATTACATTATGGGCGAACACTATCGTTTGTAAGTATGTATGTTTCTATATGACATCCTACAGCCTAAACGGCTTGACCGATTTTGATGTGATTTGATGTGCCTAGAAGGAACCTATTCACTAGCGAAAGAACCTATTCACCTATTGACTTGGCAACAAAAACAAAAAAAGTTTAAAATTTGAATTTCCCGCTTTAATCTCGCTTGTTATACTGCTGAGAAACATGTGTACGAAACCTTGTTTGAGTTAAAATGGAATTTGTGGTAAATGTTCGAAGCATGTGACCGCAGACTTAGTGGCAAACGTTTCTAAAACTACAAACGCTTGCGCTTCAAAAAAAGAAACCGTGACGCGTCATCACGTGACATTTTATTAGCTAATGTCAGTCGCATATATTTAATTTTCTAATCTACTGGCGATCACGGAATTAGAATGCCACTTGTCTAATACTCCTGTACAGACAAAAAGACAGAAAGACGGCCAACAATGTGATCCAATAAGGGTTCCGGTTTTTCCTTTTACAAAACAAATACAAAATATACGAGTACTTTATTGCACCTCTGAAATTAAAAGAACTAATTGAAATGAATAAACGTTTAAACGAAGACTAACTACTCTAAGCTTAGAAGCCATGCTAAATCATTCCAAAAACCATCCATACATATCTTTCATAAATAAAATTAGACAGATAAATATTATAGCAATTAATTAAATAATATTCTTTCAGTAGGAGCCCAAATTGATATTTCCTAATTTATTAAGTCAGAGGGAATAACAATTTATGTATTACATTAGAAGTTCACAAACTCATAAGTCTTCTCTTGTCTGGGAACGTATTCAGGCAAGGTGAAATTATTTCTGAGGTATATTTGTTTCTTAGTAAATAAACGTTTATACACCCCATTTTATTCTGTGAGCAATTATTTACTAGTGTGTCTATAAAGTCAATATTTTTTTATAATATTGAGTGGATGTATATAATAAAACAGCGGCCAAGTGCGTGTCATGCCAAGCGCAAAGTAGGGTTCGTATAGGGTTCCGTAATTAGGCTATAGCGCGGTGACATGGAGTCTTAATATTAAAATCTTTAATTCTCGTCATTGTAATATGTATTGAAAATTCAATGGGCTACTAACCTGTATTATATAATATATTTTGTATAATAAATAATAGCACACAGACATACATTAATGTTAACTTGTTGAACGTTATAAAATGACAATAGTTCAATTGTACAACGTAAATGTGAATTTTTTCGTAGCCTCATTTCCGGAATGGTTCACATTTTTGCTGAAATAATCCGAAAATAATGTCTCTGAGAGAAATTAAACTATTAAAACTAAACAAAACATACCACATCCGTGTTGGAACGGATCATGCGCGCACAAAAAGTGTTTATTCGAGCATGCAATATCGGACTCGTCGTTGCCGTCTTCACAATGGTTCACTCCATCGCACATGTGGCGAAGAGTCACGCATCTGCCACGACCGCAACGCCAGCCATGGCACGTGATGTCTGAAGAGTTCTCTTTCGAATCCGAAATTAGGACCTTTCCTGGAAAAAAAAAAAAAAAATCTCGTGTGGACCACACGACAAACCACAGCACCGTACGTTTTGTGTATTTGCCATTGTTTCATTATTTTTCACATTAGTCAACGACAATAAAGTCACAGTCGAAGACAGGTAAGTATAAGTATAAGTCATGGTCAAGTTATATTAAAATTATTCCTCAGAGAAGTCATGGTCACGTATGACAAATTTCACACAAATTCTCTCGAAAAACACACTTTAGACTTTCTTGTAATTTCAATCACTTAATGATTACGATTTATGTTCGTTTATGTCTGAAAACCAATGAGATTCAATTAATCGTAGCATATTATTACTATTCCGGTAATACGCTTTTTTCATGTTTTCGTCAAAGCGCAGAACATTCCAGTAATATTACCACTACTTTATTGAAGCGTGTCTTGACCGTGATTTGTTTTACTTGACTTTGACATATTAAAATTAATAAAAGAGAATCTATGACAAAACAAAAAAAAAAAAAATGCGTAAAGAACATAGTATTGAGTTGCCACAAAATATTAAGCAATAATACATTTTTTTCTACAAAATAACGGGCTAGGCATAGACAAGTCAGTGGATGAGACTAGCATAAGACCGGAAAGAGTGGCGCGCACTCAGCAGACAATGGTTAACGATGATGATGATGACAACGGGCTTGTGTTTGCGTCAACTCACTTAATGGTGAGCAATGTTATGACCCACGACACGGTAATGATGATAATGATTATTGGCTAGCTATTTTGGGGCATATTTTCGTATCGTAGGCTAAGAAGCGAGTAAGGTCATCGCGTCAGAGAAGTATATACATGTTGTGCTTTTGTTAGCATTGGTCTAATTTCATTTAAAAAAAAAAGACGTGTGGCACTCGGAGACTGCCGCGGTAAAGCTATTAGCTTTAAGCATAATAGCTTTACGCGCGGTGTGTTAGGTTATTTTCGTTACGGAATTTCTGGATTCGGTCTCCACACTCAAGGGCCGCGATAGAAGCTATGCAATAGCTTAAAAGTATAATGAACTGTGAATATGTTGTCTAGAAACTGCTAAGTAGCGTTTTAATTCGATTTAATTGACGTGTAATAAAAATTTATTACAATTTATACTATAAATTCTAAAATAAAATGGATCTTTCTGAGTCTGAAATAAATTATTTTTTATTTGATTTGATTTGTTTTACCCGAATGCGTAAGAAAGAGGATTATGTTTTTCTTGTGTATGAATGTAAGGATGATATGTACATAAGTTTGTATTTAAGTTTCTATATTATTTCCTACAGCGTGAACAGAGTAACCGATTTTGATTTATCACGCTAAATGCTATTGTAGTGATGTTAATAAAATTTTCAATTTTGTTTTGTTTCACAGGAAGTTTCCTGTAATAAATAAGTAGATTTATAAGAATTATTCAAAAAAATATCGATTAAGTACATTTTACATCGGCGTTACTTTTTCGCGAAAACGTAGACTATTATCGTCATGTGTATTTTATTTTTCTTTAATTAGAATAATAATATATAATAATAATAATATATATCTTTATTGCACACCAACAGAAACAATGTTTGGCAGTACAATGGGCGGCCTTATCGCCTAAAGCGATTTCTTCCAGGCAACCTTAGGGTGGACTGGGTTAAAAGTAAAAAGCTACTTATAGCTACTTGTTTCTGAGTGACGAAACGAGCATGACAAATTACTAGCTTACCCATAACAGTCTCATTATCCACAACTTTAGACTTCAATTGTTGAAAATCTGTGTGACAATTTACTGCGCTCGTCACTCAGAGAAATTAAATGTGAAATGCGGTTAAGCTTTTACACAACTACTGGGCAGTTGATTATTTGTTAAAGACATGATACCTCCTATGCAAGAGATCTACGAGTATATCGATAAATCGAGTACCTATCAGACATATATAATTATTTTTAAATTGTAAATGTCATTTTTTAAAATAAATTATTTGTTTTTATATTAAAGTTTAATATTACCTGCATAGTATTTGATCTCTTGTCTCAGGTTTTCAATATCAGTAGCGACGATACGATCTCCAAGGCCGCACTCCCCTCTGCTGTCTACAAAGGAAGCGGCGGGGTACCAGCCCAGGTCGCTATGGCAACTGATTAGGCCGGACCATTTGCGGTTGGTTTCTGTACCAGGCTAAAAAAAATGTGAGACATTAGTTTACGTAAAATGTTGGGGTTCCGTACGATTAGTCCTTATAAATACACCATGTAGACTCCGTATATCTCAGACATTTTATTCAGAGACTATTTAAAACTACTATACGAAATTTGCAATTGAATAATGCAAAGTTTATTCGAAATAGAAAAGAGAAGTAGGTATGGCATTAAATAAAAAAATCACAATAGTATTATGCCAGGCTAATCTATAAAATTTTTTTGAACATTGTTGCCTAAAGGTAATAAAATGATTCGAAGAAAATATCCAAGCAGCGCATTTCAAAGTCTAGCGTCTAGTTGAATTGAACTATGAAGAAAAGAATTTTAATTTGTTTTTTTCTGCAACTTGCATTCTTTAGTTGTAAAATGACGCAAATTTTCAACTTTACGTATCGTCAAAGTAATTTCGATGAAATATAGTGATGTATATGGTAGGTATATATTTTATGAAAATATGTATGTTTTAGTGCATAAATTTACTTCATATAAAAGCACTCTCCTAAGAAATCTTAAACTTCAAAAAAGATAAAACAATATTTAAATATTAGGTACAAATAAAAAAAAAAACCATAACGCGTCTCTCACACTTTAACATTTTTTAAAACTTTAAAATTGCGCTATATTAATCTTTTTAGAAAACTATAATATTTTAAGATGAAGGTAGTTCGATTTCTTAAGTTAATTTAGTGTATGGTTTTATTAGTTAATCTGATGTCTGATCGAAAATAAATATTTACTCACCGGACAAATATTTTCGTTTCCATCCCGAACGAAGCAACGATTGCCAAGTTTACAATGTTCTGCAGTTTCATTTACAAATATGCTTATTGTGCTGTTACTATTGTCTTCTCCAATAGCGAGACAAATAATTTTATCGTTTAGATGAAAACTTCTGAAAACGAAAATCAAACATTTCTAAGACAAAAAGTATTTCTCTATTAGATTCTGAACACACTGTTAGTGATTTTAATACGATATTCATTTTATAGAATGGAGAAATTTAATAGTAAAAAAAGCCGAAGTTGTCTCAAAACGTAATTTCTGTCTCGAGCGAATGTTGGTCTGGGCCAAGCGATATTTTCGAGATTTTCACGTAATAATTTTCTACCCTCTATAGGACTTTGTGTCTTTTTAAAATGAGGCTAGTAATTACTAAGACGAAATCATAATTTTGAATCACTTTCTTTAATTAACGTGTGTATAAAGGATGACAATTATTATGACACGTTGTAATACATAACCAATATCTAAAATTGCAATATCAAACTGCTTAACAGTCCGTATTTAGACCATTGTTTTTGCAAATAATAACGCAAAAATGATTTTTATGTATGAAAATTACCGTGGATTAAATTGAAATTTTTGTCGAATATTTTATGATGTTGTTTTAGTTTCACACACGACGATTTTATTATAAGTTGATTCAGTCATTTTATACCTTCAAAAAATATGGGTATGCGCGAGCGAGACGGACGATGGTCGAACTTCGGACTCTTAGGTACGTGGCAATTATTGTTTTGTGTATTATATATGTTACTTACGGAGAAGAAACAGTCATCGGTTTCACCGTATTAGAATATTTAGCTGGTTCTTTTAGATGTAATAATAGAGCTCGGCTTTTATATAATAATTTCTTGACATTAACTTTACGCACTTGTTCAAACCATCCGGTGATATGATCCAGTGTTCGATGTGAACCCAAAATTACGGTCACAACGTTATGAGTGGGCCTGAAAAATTTAATACAATTAAATATTTTTTTTATTTATAATATTTTTTGAGAAAGATAATCTAATCTGTCTCTAGCTTATTCTTATTCTACGCACAACAAATGTTTGAGAAAATTATAGATGTATACGTGGCCGGATCAGCCCAGTTTTACTTTTATATGCAGCCCAGTAGGCTTATTAACTACACAGTAAGACTGCTGGGCTTAGTTAGACCTTTCATTGTAAGAAGGGAAATACCATTTTCTTTGCCGTTTAAGTGACAGTATAATAATTAGGTACATCAATTAAAAAAAATCACACGTGCGCTACCTTAAAATTAAGAACCCAACTTGGGTCTGAAATGAATGTTAAACAATATCTTACTCAGTTGCCATAGCTTCATAGCGCATGAATAAAAAAATGCAATATAATTATTTATAGGTAATCAAAATAAGCAATTATACTCACGATGTATCCCATAGACAAGAATCGCTTACAAGAACCCAAGAAAGATCTATCAATATTCCAGTACATTTGTAATCGCCATCTACATATACTTTTGCAATCCAAGGCGTTTCCAATGGTTTCTTATTTTTAGTTACTTTAATATTTTCTGCAGCCCTACTATAAATTATGTTCTGTCCGATTTCAAAATCAGTATATAGAGCGCGATCACAGAATACATATAAAGATTTACATGTTTTTGTAACGTTTGGTACACACTCTTCTTTTATAATTTGCGGTTCTTTGATTACAATGTTTCTAGCTGTTCTGTTATCGTCGCTTATTTCTGTGAAAGCAAAATTAATCGGAACACCTTCTAGTGTTCCTCTTTTTGTTCTTATGATTCCACTTGATCCTGGTCTCACTACGTCCTCATTTTTGACGTTAACGTATTTAACTAGATATTTATTTGCGGAGCTGTAAGAAGTTAATCATTTGAAATGCGGAAATTAAGTGACTAATTTATATTAGTTTACAAAAATGACCATACTTGCTATAATTTTATATTACCTGAATCCCAAATAGCGACAAATATGAGCAGCTGCTTCTTCTTGTTGTTCAATACTAAGTTTATCATCACAGACTACTTGCCAGTCGTCTTTCTTTCGCTTTGTAAGAAAACCTTCTAAATTTATCTTTGGTTTCTCATCAATATCATAAAACATTTCTCTCCCATTAGATAATGCAACTGAAACAAAAATAATTAATAACATTTATATAAGTATAGCTTTGAAATATCGTTATCCAATATAGTACATTAAAAATAGATTTAATAATATTTTTTTACTCAATAAATATAGCATTTGTAACAAGTATAAAACAGTAAATAACTTACAGCAATTCTGCTCATCTTCTCCCAAAGGACAGTGGGCCTCTTCATCACATACAAATTTTGTGGGTATGCATAATTCACTCCGTTTACACAAGAAATGATCTTCTGGACAGCTGTCTACATTGAAAAAAAAGTAATTTTATTCATTTAAATCATACGTTGTTAATAAAACGTTAAATTAAAATAAGTTGACAATCGCCAGATACTTTCGTTTTTTCTGGCATATCGTTTCAATTATCAAAATTGTACTTACAGCAATCAATTTCGTCCTGACTATCAGCACAGTCAAATATTCCATCGCAAATCAGTTTTTCGTCATACGCTGATAAATAATCAATGCAAGTGCAATCAAGTTCATCTGTTCCATCTTCACAATCAGCTTTTCGATCACAACGTCGATTATAAGGAATCAATTGATAAATTCTGTAATTGGAAAGCATTCATATGTTTAGAATTGTAGAAATATAACATTTTTTAAGTAACTAATTAAATTTTGAATCAAGAAAGAATTTAATACATACCGTTGACATTGGAACTCTTTTGGGACACGGGGTTTTCTTCTAATAGTAGCGGGTTGTATTTCTGATAAAACAAAATCTTCTATTTTATGAATCAAATCATTTTTATCTTCAAAATCTGGTAAAATTTTAGCTTTATCATCTATATTTTCATTATTTTCAAGTGGTTTTGTGAAAACTATTTTACTTTGTTCCTCTTCAAGTGACGTATTATTTGATTGTGGCATAAGTGGTAAAGAAAGTTGTACAAGCATATTTTCCGTATTTTCAGTTGTACTATTAATAATGTCAGTAACAGAATCAACAATTAAGCTGTTTAAAGTATTTGTTTCTTCATCAGGATTATTGTCCCCACGATTTGTATGTGTAGTTGTTACAAATCTTTCAGCATGACTCATAGATTGCAACGTTGTTGAAATTATATTGACTGCCATTAATAAATCTTCGCTATCTTTTTTTGTAGTACTTTCCATTGCAGAATCTTTGAATTTTTCGAGAACGAAAGATCTCGATTCTGGAAAACTAGACTTCATAGAAATAGCAATGTTGTGCGCTTCGTTTTGAGTTGAAGATTCTACAATCTCTTTGCTTACAGATACATCAGTTACATGTTCTCTGTCATCAGCAATCAGTTCTTCTGAACTTTCTGTTGTAGATATTTCTAAAGTAGATGCATGAGCAAAATCAGGAGTTTCATTTGTAGATGTTATAGATAATGTAGTTTCAGAGCTCATATTTTCCTTCATATTATCATTATCATCTAATTTGGCAATAAATTTCGTGGTTGTTTCCAATTTTTTTTCAGTGGTCGATATAGGAATAACAGATGTTATTGGAGGGTTGATTTTCGTTACTACGGATATTTCATTTTTTGCAGTAAATGATTCTGTATCTCTTGAAATTTTCTCTGATTTTGTTTTATCGTTTGTTATATTAGTCATTTTGGTAATCAAATCATCAGACGATCTCATAAAATTACAGTGGATTTCATCTTCAGCATCAAGGCAGTCTACAATTTTGTCACACTTTCTGGTTTTTGGTAGACATTTCGATATACCAGATAAACATTTAAATCCGGGACATATTTGTTTTGGCTGAACAAGTGGCAAAGCTTTCGATGCTGAAAATCAGTAATATATTATTTAAAAACCGGTCAAGTGAGAGTCAGACTCGCGCAAGAAGGGTTCCGTATCATTATCTATAAAAACAACAAAAAAAAAACACGTTTGTTGTATGGGAGCCCCCTTAAATATTTATTTTATTCTGTTTTTTGTTGTTATAGCGGCAACAGAAATACATCATCTGTGAAAATTTCAACTCCCTAACTGTCACGGTTAATGAGATACAGCCTGGTAACAGACGGACGGACGGACGGACGGACAGACAGACAGCGAAGTCTTAGTAATAGGGTCCCGTTTTTACCCTTTGGGTATGGAACCCTAAAAACGTGCGAAAAACAAGCTAATGGTTGCAAAACTATCTATCTGACTACGTCTTTATCAATACATTATAATAGTTCCATATAGGTTTTATTTAGTATGAAAATTGTATTTATAAACCAAATACTTTATAAATCCTTTCTTTTGATACCTGATATTATGATGCAATTATATTAAAAAAAAATAGCTTTTGAGATTGAACATCCTTCTTTTATCATAAGTTGATAATACATAGAAACCTATCTCCCATAGGTTATCCCATACTTTAAGCGAAAATAAATTCTTGTTTATAAATATATTTATATAATAAGGATCTCGGAAATGGACACAATTTTGATGAAATTTTGTATGTAAGTAGATTCGGGGACGATAAATCGATCTAGTTAGGTTTCATTTTAGTGAACTTAGGTTTGCCCTATTTTGCTCGGACACCCAGGCTTACTTATAAGATGTATGTAGTGATGTAATATAAATAGTATACTCACATATATGATATTTAATCCACTTGACGAATACACTCACTCTGGTATAAACTCCAGGCTCGCCTTTACGAGCGCACCCATCTCCGTGACTTACGATCCCTGCTAGGTACCATTGTTGGGAATTCAAAGGGTTCCTGCACAATAGGGGCCCTCCACTATCTCCCTGGAATAATATGACTAAATTTGAAGCAATTATTCATGTACTATTGGTATTTGCTAGTATGATAGGTATATTAATATTTCATAATGATGAAATTTATTAAACATAATACGGGTAAGTTGAAATTACACGGAAAACTTTTAACGGTTTTATTGCGTTTATTCTACATAATTTTAAGACCTGATTTTTCGAACACAGCTCTGCGATACCAGCTGTTCACACTGTGAGCGGCTTCTGCATGACTACATACTTTACTCACTTGTTTATTACGAATTAGTTGGTTGGAGGTTACGAAAAATAACGCATTTTTTATTTTTGCAAGATTATTATTACAATAGTAGATTGATAAACAAGGGGTTAAAAAGACCCATTGTAACGTGGTAGATTTCTACTCCCGAGCTTTAGCGAGGGAGTAAATAGAAACCGAGTTACAATGGATTTTTAGCGCCGTGTGTTACACTCTACTTTTCACTACGAGTGTGAGTAAATAAAATAATCCAATACAATAATTCAAAGTTTATTTTATTAAAAATGAAATGTACAATTTGTACAATTCTGGATATTTAACGAGATGTTTGCAAAGAGAATGTAAATATATTCCAAAGAGATTATTCTACTTTTGAATAAAGACTGTTTGTGTATGTAGGCTCTTTGGTAACAGATAAACATTTAAAAAAAAAAAAACTTTTTTCCCTAGAGCTTAAAATGATATTTTATCCCTGCTTTACTAGACTTTAGTCCGCCACAATGACGGACTTTTAGAGCAAGAGGAGTAAAAAAAAATAGCCTACGACACTCGGGAAGCGAAGACAAATCTAATGACACCAAAAATCGGTCAAGCCGTTTAGGCTGTAGGCTGTCATATAGAAACATACATACATATTACATACCTACATACATATATACATATATCATACATACATACGTACATACATACATAACCCTCATTAATACACAGTTGGGTAAAAAAATACAACTGTCATCTAGTCTCACCTGCGTAAAATATACGCGACAAATCCATTAAAAGTTGCATAATTTCAATGAGTACCACCTAACCTAAAAATTGCCAAAAACTTAAAATATCATTACATGTTCTAAATTTAATGCTTTATAGACATGCACAAAAATTAATAAAGTCTATTTGAACGTAAATAAAATTGATTTCATTGGATAACACAACTTGTAATCGAACAATTTACCATTTTCACGAAATTAATTGTTTCTTTGTCTTTCTGTCGTATCCTAGTCTATCAAGACATCTAAAATGTATTAGTAAATCTTGTTTCTCATATATGAGAAACAAAATTGACTAATATTTATGAGAGCCAAAAGATATGGTCTGGCAAAGAAAGTAAAAAATCGACATTCTTATTAAATTACAGGTTGAAAATTGGAAATATTTGTATTTTGGAAATTGTGGAAATTGTATTTTTAGGGTACTTCGTCTGCTCGTAAAGTGGAGATGATATTTTTTTGTTTACCCCATGGTGTATCGTATTGTAATGGTTATGTCTTGCGGAGTGAATCTTTTGTATTTATATATCTATACTTTAAAGTACTGTGTGGTAGTAAAGTTACGTAGTTTTTTCTACGATATAGTATCGCTTACCTGGCAAGCATCTTTCCCTCCCTCCATGAGACCTGCACATATTTCTTTGCCCTCTCTATCTTCACGATGCTTGCATTGTTCCCAGACAGGAAGATCTACTTCACGCAAATGATCAGCTGGAAAAGATTTTCAAAAAATATTTTTTATAAGTAATAAGCTTATGGGTGTCTATATTCTATTAGCTAGTTTTGGGCTATATTATGATACTCTTGCATCATCTACCATGGTCCTATCAATCGTACGGTTACATTTGTCACGTAAAACCAGTGTTCTTTTTACGTATTTACTACACATTAACTTACTACGACGTAGATTGGATGCTTTACAAATTATTATCCCTACTCCATCTAGCTGTATCAATCTACTGGGGGCATTAGACATCACACAATCCTCATCTTCGTCGCCGGGCAGTTTTTAAATTTTGGGGCTAAATGGAGTTGTACGAAAATGTTCACTAATATTTGTTGTATGAGTTGAGAAAACTCAAAAAGTCCCGACAAAAAAAAACGGCTGAACTGATTTTGATGAAACATACTCTCGTAAAAATACTCTTTTTAACAAAAATAAAATTAGATCAAAATCGGTTCATGTTTTTGACAGCTACGATGCCAGATAGAGACATTTCATCTAAGTCTTATCAAAATCGGTTTGGCTGTTTTTTGTAATGAGGAGTTTTTGAGTTTTTTAAATTAATACTTGTAGATACCTACAGAGATTTTACTAACTTTAATTTACCTCGAAAATCTCTTGACCGATTTTACTCATATTTTAATTTTTGTTTAAAATAGAGTACCAAACGTTTAGGGGCCATCCATAAATTACGTCACACGTTAAGGGGAGGGGAGGGGGTCAACGAATTGTAACATTATGAGACAAGGGGTGGGAGGGGTCCTAAGCCAGCTGTGACAAGCGAGAGGGTGGGGTCAAAAAACCAAGAAATTCGTATGACGTAGTTTATGGATGGCTCCTTATAGCAAATATTATCAAAATGGGTCAGAAAATGGTGCCATAGCAAAATTCCCTTCTTTTTAGGAAGAAATAAAACAATCTTCGTGCTAGTTGATACAGAGACCTTTCCTTCGTTTACTCGGTCAACAAAAAAAAATATTTCTAATATTTTGCGTTTGTTACTCATTGAAATTAAACTGTTTTTAACGCATTTTTATGACCTGACGTTTTGGACAAAGGCACCGTCTGTGGTAGGTAATATTTTACTTACGCGATAAATCCATGAAAAAATGTTTAATTTCAATGGAAAAAAAAACTTACGGTCTGGTCCATGCTCTATAGTAGCTCCCCAACCGACAGCCGTGCAAACAGTACCCGGGGCGGGCCCCCACAGCCAATCCGGACCAGCCGTATGTGTCCCAGGCAGACATATCGGACGAACCCACCGGCTGAACTGTATGGCTGGTTCCACTTTCAGCAGAGATATGTCGCCTTCCATGTCGACCTGATTGTAGTGATGGTTGACTATGACATGAGCGACGCGATGGTTCTGCTCTTGAGGTGAGAATGAAAAGCGACGAAGCATGCCCACTTGTACCTCGAAGTAGTGATCCCAAAATCTATAAGGGCAAATGAAGTAAGAAATAAATGAGCAAAAAATATTATAAGTAATGACTTACCGTCTTACTTATAAACTTGGCTTTAAATAATGACAAACAATACAATACATGACAATGACATGACAATATTTATAATGTTTTTTAAGGACATTTCTTACAATTTATATTTATTTTGACATATGATATTAATTAATTTTGACATTAGTATTCTAATGTATGAAGTTTTTTATTTTATTTTACAATTTGTTAAATTATTTATCTGAATTAGCTGTTTCTGACTATTCATAAGTGTATTGTTTCAATACCTAAGTTAAATAATGGAATTGAAATTGAAAAATTGAAACTGAAAACGGTGAATAGGCACATTTTAGTTAAACAGTGTTTTGTTCCATTTTCACACGTGTTAGGTTCAAAGTGACAAGTCCTTATTCAGTGAATAAGATTTTAACATGCGTTTATAAGTAAGATGGTTTAGAGTGACAGTTTCATTCGCAATTCCGTTCGTAGGTGAAGCAAAAATTCTATCAAAATGTGAGCAAGACCATCACGTATTTACTGATTTTGACATGCAAATGATGTTTCAAGTGAGTAGACATACCTAAATGTCACAGAGCTAAGATGTGATCATTAAAGCTTAAATCAAATATACGCCACGAATTGATAAACTTTTTTGAAGTCGGTTCAAAACTGAAGCAACCTACTTCAAAATTTGCAATTTTGTTTACTTCAATGACATTTTTCCAGTTATTTTGATATAGAAAGCGAAATAGTACAAAATTTTGATATAGTACTAAATCGATTTGATAAAATTTATATGGGACTACGTCTGAACTATTACTTATCAAAAAAAAAAAAAAAAAAAACATAATTGCCGGAGTAATCGCGTAACAAACATACAAAAAAGTCCTTCTTTTTGGAAGTCGGTTAAAGTGTGCGGTATATATATTGCTTACCTGTCATGTGTAGTAATAGGCAGTGTCGTTACAAGCCTTTTAGGGCTTATTATTCGACTTGCATTATTTTTATTACTTCTATGTTTATATCTAACTAAAGCTTTGTCTGAGTACTTGATTGATTGATAAATAACGTATACCTTCACACCTTATAGAAACATGACATATAAAGAGTTTTTTTCCTTTTGAAATGTAATCAATAACTATTAAAAGATTTGTCGTATATTCAATTTAATTTAATTTTAGGAAAAGTGGACTTTGTTGTCTTTTTAGTAAACGAATTTGAATTTTGAATTGATAACACCTCAGGGTACTGTTAGTTAAGTTTTTAGGGTTCCGTACCTCAAAAGAAAAAAACGGAACCCTTATAGGATCACTTTGTTGTCCGTCTGTCTGTCCGTCTGTCCGTCCGTCCGGGTGTCAAAACCTTTATCTCGGGAACGCGTGAAGGTATCGAGTTGAAATTAAAACCGTATGCGCAGATCCATAGTATCTTGCTGCAGAAAGAAAAATAAAATTTCTCAGTTTTCGTAAAAAAAAGTTACAGCCGAATATGTCGTAAAAAACGCAGATTTCGACACTCACAGAGGAATCAAAACCTATGGGGTACTTCCCGTTGACCTAGAACTCTGAAATTTGGCAAGAAGCATTGTGCTAGAGTACACATATAGGAAGAAATCCTAAAACTGGACATTTTTAATTTAATCACAAAATATAGGGTCTTTAAGCAAAGAAAGAGGGTCAAAATTTTTAAGTACTTTAACCGTATCATGTGGGGTATCAAAAGAAAGAGCTTCATTAGCACAAGCTAAAACGGGTTTTTAAATATTTTTATGATGTATATTTTTCGATTTTGAAGTAAAATATAAAAAAAAAACCTTTTATCTACTAGTTTATACGGAACCCTCGGTGGGCGAGTCTGACTCGCCTTGTCCGATTTTATTTTTTACTAATGAGAGTTAAGACTACAGTTAGAAGGCTTCGTTACTACAGTTAGAACACATCGACTTCGATTGTCAAATCTTGTAGGATCAGGTCTATTTTGACGTTTGAATGAGCTCATATTTGGTATACCTACTTGCGTAGCGTGACATTGCAATAATATTGTACCATAGAGCTGATCTGATGATAGAGTCGGAAGGAGTCTATAGGAACTAAACAAGACAAGCCCATCGAGTTTGGGCTTAATTGTTTTATTTTGGCAAACACTTTTGTCTTTTAGTTCACATTTTTTCAAATAAGTATTTCATTTTATTCAAAATAATAAGTCTATTTGTTACTTTTTCGCTATCAAATGGCTTAACCAATTTTTATGAAATTTGATACAGAAATAGCTGAAAACCTGTAGAAGGGTATAGGCCACATTTTATCGTCATCAATCATCATCTTTCAACGTCACCATTGTATTTCATCACTACGTGGAAAAAATCGCGGGGCACGCCTAGTTCTTTGCATGATTTTTACGTTATTTACCTTAATTTGTTCGAACAAACTTAACTTACGTAAAATCAAAAAAGAGCATGAAAAAGTGTTTAAACAAGCACACAAATTAAATCTTTCACAGCGTGGCTAAAATGAATCTGTGAGTCAACATTGTACGACCATTAATATTCATTTAGACTTATTCGGAGTAAAGTTAAAATAATATTGATAAATGTGAAACTTTCTAAAGCGAAGAAATGTGGATTTTTTAATATTATTTTGTTACTTACTTGTGGAAACAGTGGGCAGCAGATATGATCCAGTTTTGGGTTAAGATGACACCCCCGCAATGGAACATCCCGTCTCGATAGATCGCTACCATCCAAGGCCAAGCGGTAGGTAGGCTAGGCTTACCACCTACGACTCTACCTTCTACTCTTCTATTTATATTTTCGTCGGTGCTATTTACATCAGAATCTTCAGATTCAGTGTTTGTCATTCTGCTATTTGTTTCTTTGTTTTCAATGTCAATAGCATCATTGTTTTTAATGTTAGTGTTGTTTGTTTCTGTTTCTTCATTAACAGTGCCACTAGCATAATTATTTTCGGTTTTAGTGTTCTTTGTTTTTGTTTCTTCATTACTAGTGTCATTTGTATTTGCAGATATATCTCTCTTCATTCGATTTCCATAATATATCATACGATAGGGATTAAACTTTGGAAACAGGTACCTCTTGTTG
Source organism: Lycia hirtaria (assembly GCA_947563715.1). Taxonomy (NCBI): domain Eukaryota; kingdom Metazoa; phylum Arthropoda; class Insecta; order Lepidoptera; family Geometridae; genus Lycia; species Lycia hirtaria. The sequence continues at coordinate 4,744,483 of OX387379.1, forward strand.
CGCCCAAATAATCGATTTTCCACCTCCATGTTCTGGAAATCCAATAATTCCAATATATTAATATAATACATTTAAGATTATCGTTTTCTTCCCAAAAGTTAGTAATTTTATTGATGTACGTTTTGAATGTTCAAAAAAGATTTTTTTTATATAATTGATGATCCACTTGACCGCTAACACACCTGATATTAGGCGAAGTTGCGGTCCACAACGGAACGTCTTAAAAGAAACGGAATTACTCGCGATATAAAGACACCTGAATTATATTTATCTAAAAAGATCCACTCAGGAAGCGTATTCCACAATCTAAGATATTATGGACTATAACGAATCTGAATTGAAATAAAAAAAAAGAAATTCAAAAATATTTATTGACAATAAAATAAACTTATAAACAAATGACGCGAATATAAAAAAAAAATTTTGAACCAATATCACCATTTAACAATTAATATTATTAAAGATGACTAGATATAGTTCCCGTCACGTAAAAAGAACGCTGGCTTGTTCGCGTTTACGAACAAACCAGCGTTCTTTTTACGTGACGAGAACTATAATAAGGGGATTACTAAAACTGGAAGACTATATCTATCAAAATTAACGATTTGCTACAGGTTGAGGAATCATATCTAAAATACTTGTAATGAGTACGTACTTATACGTACGTACTACGTATTGACAAGATAGTATCCGTTCTAGCAACTAGAATTATGGTTCCAGTGATTGCACTGGCTACACTCGGCTTGGATGGGTACTCGATATAATAATATACCGTTTATACTTACAGCTTTCGCATTTATCATTACGTGAAATCAAGACGCTGTAATTTCCTTAACAAGTGAATACGTATTTAAAAAAATATCGTTTTCTTTATAATAACAAGCGTACTTGCTAAAAAAATATGCAGTATTACTAAAAAGCTATATTTTAAAACATCGGTGATTTGGTTTTATGTGAGTGAAACTGGCTAGGCTTGTCTTTTTCTTTTTCAGAAGAGAAATCTTAGTATAAAATTTAATGCTGAAATTTGCTGAAAAAGATCAAACCACACAAGCCACAGAAAAAAAAGGTTTTTTATTCAAGCAACAACGCACAATGTTACTGGCTGGAATAAATTGCTCAATAACATTCTAAATCATTACGTATTGATGTTCAATAATAATCAAAGTAATAATCTAGTTATAGGTATGTGAAATATTAGTTACCTCATGCAGTGACTGAGCAGAAGTATGGACTCTGGTTCCACAGAGGAAATCGGGACAGGTGACATAAACAGCAGAAGAGTTAAAACACGTGTCGCTTGTCTTCATCAAACCGCCGGGTTCGGTGTTCAAATATTTCACTTTCATTATCGGATCTATTGGCACAACCTGAATTATCGGAGGTCTGTAAAAAAAAAAATGAGATTTCATAAAACACCATCTAGCCCAAACTAATCAAAGCTTGTACTATGGAAACTAAATGGCTGATAGAATACATATATACTTTTTTTGGAAATATATACTAATGATATATAGAAACACCCAGATACAGAACAAATATCCATGCTCATTACACAAATGTTTGTCCTGGGTGGGGATCGATCCCACGATCTACAGCTTAGAAGACCGACAAACTACCAAATGAGGATAGGAATGATTTGTCTAAAGGTTCAACGGAGTTTCGATTTATAAACTACATAAATAATGATTGCCTCAATCGCAAAAATTTTCAAATCACTTTCAATTTTTTAACAAGTTTTAAGTATATAATACATAATATACATATATAATACCTAAAGTTACTTTTCACAGTGCATACAAAATGAGAAAACTAATTTCTGTATCTAAATATTATCTGTCTACTTACTATTATTATTGAGGTTTTGGTAATTTTGCTGCGCTTAAAATCATGAATCAGCTTACATCATGGATCATAGAGACATCATGGATCATAGAGACATCATGGATAGGATCATCTATACTTTTTTCTTACAAATTATAAGGCAGAGTTATATAAACAATATACACTCGTATAACTTTTGGATCGAGAGTTAATAAAGCACTTCTAGCGTGGTATGGTGGGCGGAAGGAATTAGAAATATTCAGCAGTTTTATCTGAATAAAACACGGACTTATTACAGACCGACTGAGTTTTCTATTATTCAACAAATGCCGAGTTAAGCAAGCCCTTTTAAAAACGTAACGCTACTTTTCAAAGTTTCATGCCGCTCAGAATTTTAAAATCGTATTTGATATTTCTGTTTCCTCAGCGAAGAAAAAACGTTTAGAAAAACATGAAGTCTGTCAACCCCTACTAGAACAGCATGATAGGCTATAACTGGCCAAGTGATCAGTAGTAAGATTTATTTTAATTTTATTTTAAACAAATAAATGACAAAATAAAACAGACGTTTGCCTAATGTAGCAATGCGTACTTCAACAAATTAAAACCTTATGTGGCAGTAGCATTTGTTATCATCTCAGCCACAAGAAATCCACTGTTGAATATAGGGCTCCTCCATGGATTTCCAAAAAATACCAGATGAAAGCTGATTGCATCCAGCATCTTCCTGACACTTGTTCATATAAGGGTGGCCAGACAACCATAAGGTCATCTGTCCACTTGTATGAACATGTACATCAGGACAAGGTGGATTTTCCTAGACCTATTTTATTTTTATCTATCAATAATCTTAATTGTGAAATACCGAACATCGTTAATTCCCGAAAACGAACTTGTTTCAAAATTCCGTAAGCTCATTTGACAACAGATTTACTAGTCTGATAACCGAATCTTAGTATTACGAAAATGTATGTGTACAATCAAAATATACCTAACCTAATAATTGAAGCATTTGCTACCCGCACCTTTGTTTTTGAATATAATGTAACAGAAATCTAACCTAATACGTCACTGTTCGAACAAATGAAAAATATGGCTAGTAAACTTTTGGAATCGGAAACTAGTGTCAAGTAAAATATCTAGAATCAGGCCGTTCTATGAAACGGATTCGGGCAAGTAAGATTTATACAAATGTATTTCGGATTAGACTGATTACCATCTGATATTAGCGACCTTGCCGTAAAACGTTACTTTACTATAAGCATCGTCTTCAATTATATGTCTTCTTTCCGCAAGTGTCATTACACAAAAGTAAAAAAAGAGAATTAAAGAAAGGTTTGAAATCGTGTACACATAGTGTGGAAAATACATTTAAATAGAATTCTAATCACTAATATAGTTGTTATATTAATTTTAGACTAAGATATATTGGATTTTTGTTGACAATGCTTAAAGCAATGCTTAAAGTTAACTACCATTTTACGGTAAGGCCGTACTTAGATGTTAAAGAAGTTTAACTGATTATAATGTACCTTCAGAACCCTAGTAAATATCGCAGTTATTTAAAAAGATTTACGTACCTTATTATAAGGCCAGTTTCCCGGCGACAAGCATCGTGTGCCCACATATAAGGATTTTGACACACCGCGTACCAATCTCCTTTGTAATTCCGATGCAAATAGCCTTCAGTGTTTGAGACAGCAAACAACTAAAACAATCGCAATCACATTATGCAAGAAGGAAACGGAGGTATCCAGAAGCATTTTGTTTTCTTTTATTTGAAACAATACTTTAAAAGATTCTGAAATGTTATTTTATTACTGTTTGTTGGAAATTTTTGCTTAAATTATTTACGTTAAGTACTTACAGGTTTGTTGTGTAAGCTTGGAGCTAGCATATTGCATTCGATTTCGTCTTTGTGATTGGAGCAATCATTGATGCTGTTACACCTTTGTTCTTTTGTGAAACAGGTGTTCTGTGAATTTCCGCAGCTAAATGTGTCACCACTGCAACCTGTAAAGTAAACAAATATTATAAGCTAATACTTTACTTATAACAGAAGTTTTAGTTTCTATTTGTTTGGTATTCATTGTAGTTTTAATTTGAATTTAAAAAAATAAACATATAATAATAATTTCGCCGTGAGTAAAATGAAAGTAATCATTCCACGAGACAAAAAAGACGTAACCAATATGAGAATCTAAAGTATTAATTTTACAGTACAGTATTAATTTTAATAAAAGAAATAATATTATAGAAATAACATGATTGTTCTATAACTAGCCTGCTCAACTCTATAATATATTAAATTCAAAGTCCTGACTGACTAACATATAGCCCAGCCTAGACCACTAATTCTAGAGACAGGACATATTCTTTGTAAAGTACATTTAATTATCTACAAATCTTTATGATGAGGACAATGATATTCCCATCTTTGTCAAAGGATGAAAACTAAAACGACATATCTAGTTCGACAAAATATTTACCAAAGCAACCCATTTTCTTACATATTCATTGTAAAGTACATTTAATTATCTACAAATCTTTATGATGAGGACAATGATATTCCCATCTTTATCAAAGGATGAAAACTAAAACGACATATCTAGTTCGACAAAATATTTATCAAAGCAACCAATTTTCTTACATATTCTTTGTAAAGTACATTTAATTATCTACAAATCTTTATGATGAGGACAATGATATTTCCATCTTTATCAAAGGATGAAAACTAAAACGACATATCTAGTTCGACAAAATATTTACCAAAGCAACCCATTTTCTTACATATTCTTTGTAAAGTACATTTAATTATCTACAAATTTTTATGATGAGGACAATGATATTCCCATCTTTATCAAAGGATGAAAACTAAAACGACATATCTAGTTCGACAAAATATTTACCAAAGCAACCCATTTCATCCTCTCCAAATGGACAGTCGAAGTAACCGTCACACAATCTAGTTTTGTCAACTCTAGATTTACAGCTGCATCTGATCTCATCGCTAGCATCTGCACAGTCCACATTGCCATCGCACCATTGGTTTTCTTCGATACAGTCTTCATTATTATCGCAGGGTAACGATCCCACGGGACATTGCATTGCACGGCTCGATTTTTTATTATTTTCTTTATGCAAATTTTCCTGTCTAAAACAAATATATAAATCATCATCATCTCAGCCACTCACAGCTCAGCCAGAATATATAAATAATTTATATAAATGTAGTACTGTCAACGTGGGTAACTTTGACTCTGCGTCAAACATTACGTGGCCTTTTTGAAGGTTCTCTATTATTTTCTCAAGAGATTAGTAGTCAAAACGACTGTAAATTAATTAATCAAGTAATTTGACTACTAATCTCTTGAGGAAATAATCGAGAACCTTCTCAAAAGGCCACATACAAGTTTGACGCAGAGTCAAAGTTACCCACGTTGACTGTAATGGTGGTTGATTCGTGTTTAATTTCAAGTAGTTTTTTCTCTTCAAGTTAGTTTGATAATATTATACATATTATGTAAATTTATTTTTGTCTGAAGTATATATTTTTATGTAAGATATTTTATCTTTATTAAAAAAAAAAAAAAAACTGTTATCAGAAACTAATTTCAATATTTTTGAAATTAATGTAATCGTCATATTTAAAATCTTTGAAAGTTTTGTATTGGAGATCGCCGTTATATCTCAAGTTTTGCGTAGTCCTTTTGATAATTGATTCCCATGTAGTTGATACAATAATAAAGACCTCACATACGTTGGAAAACGGTTGCCTCTACGTCACTTCAATTAAATTAGAAATGAAATTAGTTTTAAAACAAAAAGGTATAAAACTTATTAAGCTCACTTGTTCAGAAAGTTCATAAATATATTGAGATCTTGTGGGTGAAGTTTGTGCACGTGACTTTCTCTGCCTTGCATGAACGATGACACAGATGGCTCGAAATATCTGTAAAAGTAATAATAAAATACACAGATATTAAAAGTTAGCTGAGTACACCACACATTGTTCGGTTAGCCGGTGGCCTTGATAAAATAATCTCGTCCTATAAGTACCTATGTTAAGTTATACCACAAAAACAGTGCCCGTAGTTTTTCTGAACTATAGAAATTTACGAATATTCTTTTTTTCCCGTCATTTAAATTTATTAATTCATTTCTGCGAATCCGCGAGCTGTTCTTAAGGAGAGCAGATTATATAAAAAAAATATTGTGACAAATCGCACATTTGTTAGACGTCCTGTACCTTACGACAAAGGTATTGTCATATTCCATACCTACATAATTACTTATGTATTTTAGACATAGTATAAGATATTAGACAGTCCCTTACTATTATTAGTTGTTTATAGTTATATATTTACTAAACAACCGTACAAGGTATTATTAATATATTAGTTCATACCTCATTTGGGGTGAATGTGGGTGACCAACGTGCGGTACGAGAGTTTCTGGACTTGATGGATCGTAAATTTCTGCAAAAAATAGTAATATTTTACATGGAACAACTTCACTCTTGAAGTTGTTGACGATTACGTCTACCTAGGACAAACGGTCCGATTAGGCAGGTCCGATTTTGCGAGAGAGGTCAATCGTCGTATCCAACTCGGCTGGGCAGCGTTCGAGAAACTTAAAAGCGTCGTCTCGTCCAATATACTCCCTCAACTCGAAAGTTTATGACCAGTATGTGTTACCAGTGATGACATAAGGCAAACGTGGTCCCTAACTATGGGCCTCATAAGGAAGCTCAAGGTTGCGCAACGAGCTAAGGAGAGGGCTATGCTCGGAGTCTCTCTACGAGATCGAATCAGAAATGAAGAGATACGTAGACGTACAAAAGTCACCGATATAGCACAGCGGATTAGCAAGTTGAAGTGGCACATAGCACGTAGAACTGATGGCCGATGGGGTCGAAAGGCTCTCGAGTGGAGACCACGTACCGGCAAGCGCAGCGTAGGAAGACCAGCCACGAGATGGACAGATGACCTCATACAAGTGGCGGGAAGACGCTGGATGTAAGCCGCTTCCAATCGGTCTTTTTGGAAATCCATGGGGGAGGCCTATGTCCAGCAATGGACTTTTTATGGCTGAGATGATGATGATGATGATGAGAAACAAAACCGGTTCATTTATTACTCAAACGCTTAAGGAGGGTTATATTTTTCGAGTATACGTATGTTTTTATGTCTGTATGTAGGTATGTATGTTTCTATGAGCGCTTACAGCCTAAGCTGCTTGACTGATTTTGATGTGTGGGGTGTCGTTAGATTTGTCTTGACTCCCTGTTTGTTAAAGGCTATTAAACATATTTATACAAGCTGTTTTTTGTTATAATAATAATAAATCTTTAGCAAAAAATTGTGTTTTCCCGTAACCTACAACGAACTTTCTCGTAATAAACAAGTGATTTTACTAGAATTATTCTAAAAGTGCGCAAATAATCTTTTACGGCGATTTTGCATACTTTCAACAAAAAAAACGTACACTCAACAGCTTATCAAGTAAGTTAAGTAAGTTAAACTTCAGAAACCTCTTATCTGCAGTCGGGTATTTTGTTTTTATTTTAATATAGATACTTCATATGTATATTTTTAATAAACTTTGTAAATAAAATGGCTCACCTCGTGCTTGTGGATAACTTTGTTTTAGGAGCCTAGCTAGAAGACAAGTATCAGGCAAATGTCCATGACCTCCTCCTCCTCCCCCTAATGGTTCACTATGGTCTAAAACTTGTCCAAGATGGTTCCCCAATACTTGTCCTCCTGAACTTAAAATGTGTTTTATATTGTGTAAAGGATTAGTTTCTCGTTTTAAAACATCAGTGGTTGAAACATGAATGTGGTCCTTATCTAGTTCTATTTCATTTTTCTTGTTTCTTGGTTCCGTTAATTCCTTTTCTTCTAATGTTGATACATTTCTGTGATTTATTATAGAATCGAGTTTAGCAACGAGTTCCGTACAAGCTTTTTTATGTCTTTCATCATTACATAACATATTATGTTTTAATATAATTTCTTTAGCTTTTTGCAATTTATCGCCATCTAATTGATTTAATATATCATTATGTTCTTTATATAGATTTGGGACATTTCTTTTGCTTCTTTTCATGTTGGTATTACTTTGGTTATTTATTTGAAGCCATATTTCCCAATCGTTTTCATGTACCGTAATATTTCGTGTGTCGTGTCCAGTCACTAATATAATTTCGGTATTATGAGTATTATCTGAAAAAAAGTAGAATAATACTAGTTTTAGAGAAAGGTTTTAGATTAGTTAAAACTTAAAAAAATATTATGTAGCTCACCTGGGGTGCTTAATAATTTCAATATTACAATGTATAGCCCAACACTAAATGTGATCAAAACCAACATTATAAATACTTTTTGTAACGTCGGGTATATACATCTGTAAAGACAACGTGAGCTGCGTTCTGGAAAGAATAAATCAATATCAATAAAAACTTTTTACAAAAAAAAATTTAACCTCCGAAAAAACTGAAAAGCATAAAATATTGGACCTTTTTTATTTAACTTTAATAACTAAGTACTTAAAGTAGTGTAAGTATACCTAAGTAATTTTGAGTCGGCGCCAAATAAGCAAATTAATTAATTACCTACTTAAAGCGTGATGCGTTTGGTCTACTAATTACTGAGTTTTTATTGCTTTTAAAATGGCTACCTACCTTATATATAATACACAACTCAGCATTAAAATCTGCGAGTAAACAATAAATAACCCCTATTTTCCCACCCTTAGGGTAGGATTTCTTTTTTCAAATTTATATGGAACCTATTTCGAGGTATACCCTATCCAATAAAAAAATAATTATCAAAATCGGACTGCTCTGTAAAAAGTTATGCGTGGTCATACATAAAAAAAAAAAAAAAAATACGTATCGACTTGAGAACCTCCTCCGTTTTTCGTTAGTTAAAAATTAAAAATTAAAATTAAAATATCAATGACAATATCAATATCAATGTTTCCAATCAACATTAATAATTTTGTTATGTTGTCTTAAGACGGTACAGCCTTTGTTAATTATAAATTCATCAAATACAATTATTACCATTTGATGATTCTGCAAGTTCCATTGGTGGTAGACCAAGTTGGTTACAGGTACGATGTGGTTTCATTCCTTCTGCCATCTAAAAATTATAGTAAATCATTTCAAGTAAAAGAGCTATAATACCTATTATCATGTATATTTGATATATATATAACCCATAAAGGCATAATTGAGAAAATTACTTTAAAAACCTATAATGTGGTCAATTCTGAAGGCGCCAACTAAATTAAATAAAATTATTAAAATCACTAAATTCAAAGAAGGAACAAAACTTGTATGAGACATTCGTAATTTTTTTATTAATTTAGATATTTTAATAAATTTAATTAGTTTAAGTGGTGTCTTCAGAATTTATCACAATGCACTCTTGTACGCTTACTTATGTAGCATTAATTACCCTTTAAAATTACATTGAATTATATCGAAAAGAAATAAACAAAAAGTTTTCACTTCTACTATACATTTCAGCTTTAAAAGCTTAAGATTGGTGTTTTTACCCGACTGCGTAAGAAGGAGGGTTATTTTTTTCGAGTGTATGGATGTATGTATGTATATTTCTTTGACACACCCTAGAGCCTAAACGGCTTGACCGATTTTGATGTGAGTGGTGTCAATAGATTCGTCTTATTTGTGAGAGTGACACTGGGTACATCAAAATTAAAAAAAAACATAAGTTAGGCTGCAAAAACCTCTTTTCTTCAGTCGGGTATTTTGTTTTCTTTTATCGTCGATACTTGTTTTTTTTTTTAATTTTATACTTATTTCACATACTATTCATAGTAGATACTATATAAAATCATACTAAATAATATTTTAACTTTTTCGTTTTAAACGTTTAGTATAGACATCGTTGCTTCAGTGCTTATTTGCTTTATCTACCATTGATAAAATTTTACAAGAGAAGAGTTTAATGCTAAATTTTTTCAGAAAGCTGTAATTGTAAGGCTTGAAAGTCTTTTTATACACAAATTATATATACTCATGTATAAAAATAAAACCGGCCAAGTGCGAGTCGGACACGCCCACGAAGGGTTCCGTACCATTATTTATAAAAACGGCAAAAATCACGTTTGTTGTATGAGAGCCCCCTTAAATATTAATTTTATTTTAATTTAATTATTTATTTTAAAGTAAATAATATAACTCAATATTCTGTTAATATTTCAAGCGTCACGCAAACACGAGTAAAAAAATCACGTTTGTTGTATGGGAGCCCCCTTAAATATTAATTTTATTTTAATTTAATTATTTATTTTAAAGTAAATAATATAACTCAATATTCTGTGAATATTTCAAGCGTCTACCCGTTGCCGTTATCAATATCGAGCAAAAACGTTTGTTGTATGTGAACCCCCCTTAAATATTACTTTTATTTTAATTGAATTATTTATTTTTGAAGTAAATTATATAACTCAATATTCTGTGAATCTTTCAAGCGTCTACCTGTAGCCGTTATCAATATCGAGCAAACACGAATAAAAAAATCACGTTTGTTGTATGGGAGCCCCCTTAAATATTTATTTTGTTCTGTTTTTTAGTATTTTTTGTTATAGCGGCAACAGAAATACATCATCTGTGAAAATTTCAACTCTCTAACTATCACGGTTCATGAGATACAGCCTGGTGACAGACGGACGGACGGACGGACAGACAGCGAAGTCTCAGTAATAGGGTCCCGTTTTACCCTTTGGGTACGGAACCCTAAAAAGACTTACAAGCCTTACAAATATAGCTTTTTGAAAAAAAAAAAGCATTAATCTCTTCTCCTGTGAAATTTTACCAATGGTAGAGGTATATGAGTATATACCAAGGGCAAATAAACACAGAGGCAACTACATAATAATAATTCAAAGAACATTTGTCTGTACCTATAAACCTATATGATTTACAGTGGGCGTATTTCTTGCGGTACAGAAACTGGATGCTCAATATTAGTTTTCTGAGCCCTCTATATGTAGACCTGTAGGTGTAATTAAATTCCAGAAGTTACTCAACTAACCACAAAAAGGTATCGGCAAAATTCTTCGCAAAAGGGTTATCTTTGAGGGTCCACAATTTCTAAAGTGGTCCTTGTAGACTGATTTCCGAGTATTTCCCTAATAGCGTAGGTATTATGCTACTCATATTTTTTTCGACGAAATGTATTATGAGCAAATTACCAATAAATATTATTGCCTATATTGCTACAGGGTAAATATCTTATTGCGTATCTATTACGGGCGATAAAATGCTTGATTACTCGCATTGAGAGGGATGTCCGACGACAATCGAGAAACAGCGAGGTCTGCTATTTCATTATGTACACAGACATTGTGATTATGTATTTAGGTATGACTTGTCCAATACGAGTAAACAATAATATGTATTAAATGTTTTAAATATTTTTTTATATGATTTTTTTCGTATAAAATGGCGAAAAAAATCGCATGCTCAACTTTAAGCCTAGATAGGGGGGATACTTTGATTTAAATAAAAGACATAGGTATGCGTTTGATATTCAGTTAGCTTTATTCAGTAGGATTACAGTGATATAAGTTATATATATATAGTTTTCATACAAATTTTAGGAGAAATATAGGTTTTAATAGCGCGCGGCAAAAATAAAAAAAAATTGCGGGGGGCTCCGCGCTTTTTTTGACATTTGATATGGCATAAGAAGGGTTAAAGTTGGATTCACTTTATATAGTTTCCAGTTAAAAATACATAATTTACGTCAAGTATACAAATAAATGATACAGTTACAAGTAGGTATTATGATATGAAGTAGTTACAGAAACTACTAATAGATAATACAATTTGGTATCATAAGTTTATATAGGTTAGGTAGATATTTTAGGCCTGATTTTGCCTCGCCATATCTAATCCTGACTGTGAACGAACTCTGTATAGGTACTAGTATTTAAAACATGAGGACATAAAACAATTTAAAATATATACAAAAAATACGCCATGGATACATTGATTAAAGTATTACAGTATTAGTACTACCTGACATTTGTACGCCTAATCGGCACAACATGATTTTAAGCGACTAAATTTAGTGTAACATCTTTTATGCACTTGTTGTATAAAATTCTCGTGTTGTATGCAAATAAATTATCTTTATCTTTATCTTATTTTTATTACTACACCTTACACCTCTGTTATATAAAAACTTAGTGATTTTTGTCTGGAAATAGTTCATGCAGATTTCGAAACAGGAATTGTACCACACATTATAAATGTGTACACAGGATTCTAGACCCTATTACATAGGGGATAAATATTAAATTGTCTTACCATTTCGCTGGTAGATATTGACATCATCTAGTACCACAAAGCAGAATAGCACATTTTACAGAGCACACCTGACACACATCGCGCTGAACACTTGCACCGGTTGCAATGAAGCAACTGACGCAATTTGCTGATCTTCGGGCTTTTGAGTAGCACACATTTATTTTGCTGATTTTCGTTCTTACAACTATAGTATGTAAATTTACACGTCTGAATATTTTTATACAGTATTAAAATCATCATTAACTGGATATTTATAATGGTTAGTAGACTACAGCGAAGCAAAGGGGAGGGTTATGTTTTTTTTTGAGTTCCCGATATTTCGGCGCATTTTCATGCGCCGTGTTCACGGATGACTGAAGAATGCGGGTGATTGACAGCTAAGAGCAGACGAATCGGTCTACCCTCTTTCGTCGTCTTTTGCTGCGAAGTTCGTTATCACTGGTACTCGAACTCGTTGGACAGTCTCGACAAAAACCGATTGGATTATCTTTAGACCGATAAACCAATAATAAGACAATCCAATTGCTTAAACCTACAACCAATTGGCAGCGTACCCATCATGTTGTAATACTTTAATTCTACCCCCATGTAACTTCTACAACTGACATGACATTTCATATGTTGAAATCTGTTAAACGAATTAAATTTGTACAAATGAAACTAAATTTTCGTCAAAAAAGTCTAGAGATGAAAGTTATTTACTTTCTTCGGTCAGTCTATTATTCTTTATGGTAAAATATACTCGCATTATAGGGTAAATCTAATTCTTCCATACGCCCCTTCTACTTTTCAAGGTTTTTAAATAAATAAATAAATATTTGTGAACATTTCACACAACGCCATCTAGCCAAAACTAAGCAAAGCTTGTATTATGGAACTAGATGGCTGATAGAATACATATATACTTTTTAGGGTTCCGTACCCAAAGGGTAAAAACGGGACCCTATTACTAAGACTTCGCTGTCTGTCTGTCTGTCTGTCTGTCTGTCTGTCTGTCTCCAGGCTGTATCTCATAAGCCGTGATAGCTAGAAAGCTGAAATTTTCACAAATGATGTATTTCCGTTGCCGCTATAACAACAAATACTAAAAATTAAAAAAAATTAAATATTAAGGGTCCCCATACAATAAACGTGTTTTTTTCGTATTTTTTTGCTCAATATTAAAAACGGTAACAGGTAGACGCTTCAAATTTTCACTGAATATTTACTTGTATATTACCTTTCAAAATAAATAACTAAATAACAATAAAGTAAATATTAAAGGGGGGCTCCCATACAACAAACGTAATTTTTAAGCAATTTTTACTCGATCTCAATTAAAAGGTAGAAACTTGAATATTTGTAAGTAAATATTTAGAAATATATTAACTATAAAAATAAATACCTAATCTAATACATAAAAACTCACAAAATGAAAATAATCCGTGCATCTAAACGCGGTGCGAGCGCCGGTTTAGCGGGGTAGCGGGGGAGGTAACATCACGGAGCGAGCCATAGCCGCGCGTATCCGCGCGAGCGTCGTCATGCTGCCCGGATGTGTATCGAAAACCTACCTATAAGTTTGCAATTTACTACTTGGAATTTCGTTGATTTCTCGTTATTTTATAAACAGAACTAAACTTTGTAGTATTATAGATGATAGTACGGAACCCTTCGTGCGCGAGTCCGACTCGCACTTGGCCGATTATTTTTTTTATATATACATATGATACATAGAAACACCCAGACACAGAACAAACATCCATGCTCATCACACAAATGTTTGCCCTGGGTGGGGATCGAACCCACGACCTTTCAATTCAGCATGTAGACGCAAACACACTACCCAACTGAGTCACAAGGCCAGTTTTAGGGAATTAATATAGAAAACGCCTCGGGGTAGGACGGGACGCTGTAGGCAAAAATGTAATAGGCATAGCACGCGGTTGCGGACGCTTTTTATATTTCGTTCCGTAGAGAACGTAATTTTTTTGTTTAACTGTTTACTTCCTGTATCAAGTTTACCATGCTTGATTTACACGACGTCAAGGAATCAAGTATTAGTTCTATAGAACAAATGGGACAGTTTTCGCTGTAATAGTTCTACCATATTATAAATAAAATCGGACAAGTGCGAGTCGGACTCGCACACAAAGGGTTCCGTACCATTATCTATAAAAATGGCAAAAAAATACACGTTTGTTGTATGGGAGCCCCTCTTAAATATTAATTTTATTTTAATTTAATTATTTATTTTTAAAGTGAATAATATAACTCAATCTTTTGTGAAAATTTCAATATTTATAAATAGAATAAAATATTATAGAATATTTCTACCTGTTGCCGTTATCAATATCGAGCAAAAACGAGCAAAAAAATCACGTTTGTTGTATGGGAGCCCCCTAAATATTTATTTTATTCTGTTTTTTAGTACTTGTTGTTATAGCGGCAATATAAATACATCGTCTGTGAAAATTTCAACTGTCTAACTATCACGGTTCATGAGATACAGCCTGGTGACAGACGGACGGACGGAAGGACAGGTAGCGGAGTATCAGTAATACGGATATCACGGAACCCTAAAAATGGGATTAAAAAGTATTAAATTTTAATACTTTTTAATCCCATTTTTAGGGTTCCGTGCCCAAAGGGTATAAACGGGTCCCTATTACTGATACTCCGCTATCTATAACGTCATAGTTCTATAGAACTAATGGAAGGTACCGCTAATAATGGATTTTTTTAATTTAGTTTTTGTGGAATGGGTCTTTTTGTGGTTAGCTTTTTATGACCAAATAAAAATAAATCATGCATATTCTCTATTTGTAAATATCACTTAAAAGCGACATTGTTACGTTCTATCGTTGTTTATAAGAACGTAGCGTTAATTCATCAAAAACGAACGTCGATGACCTGATTGGTTGGTTGTGAAATTCATTGTCCGACTGCCCAAATGAGGTGATTTGAACGCATTTTTGATCGAGCGAACGAAGCAAGTGAATGTCACAAGATGACGTACGAAACCAATGAAACACGTGTATGTAGACATAGAGATAAAATTAAGTTTAGTCGGGGAGGTTAAAAAATTATTTGCATGACCAAAATGCTGGCCTTTACTTTGGACAAAAAATAAGCATTGCCATTCAGAGAGGAAATGCCGCCAGCATTTTGGGCACTCGGCCTGAAACTGGAGATTGTTTGAAATATCCATAAGCTTTGTTGCGGATATTTTAAATAATCTCCAATCACTCAGTTTTTCAAAATTTTTAATAATTTTTTTTTTATTAATTAGTTTTGTTCAAATGGTTATTTGTATTGACTTTGTTTAATCAGGATGTATGTAGATAAATTATCGATTAATTATATTATTAATTTTGACCAGTATGTGGTAGACTTACAACATTTTCACGCAATCTAGTGAACATACACTGAACTATTTGAACATGACTCGTGTCAAGTGATCTTCTGAGAGAACCCTATATGCGTTCCTTGACACGGTCTTGGCCATTAAATTTTCTTTATTACCCGACTAATTCGACGCTTTAGCGATGAGCAGTCAACCATCGAATGCATATAAATTTTGCACAACTTGCAAAAATAAATATCGACTAAGTACCTATCTGTAAGTTTCACATTACTTAGGTGGTTGGTTATATGCTGAGGTGCGGCTGCATAACACAAATCAATTAGAATGTAGACCTACCTAATAGGCCAGTGGCTATTTCTAGGCACGTTCGCCCATTAGCTGATTGATCTTTATCCCTGCCACGTGTCAACACGGATTTGTAACGTAAAGGAGATTGTTTTATGAATTTTCCATTTTGTATCCCGTTTATTTATTTTTAACTGACTAAAATTGTAGATTACGATGTAACTTAATTAAGTCTTAGTTATCACTTTCTTAGGTATGTATCACTTTGTGGTTTGCGATTGACAATTAAGTAATATTTTCGATTTTTTGTTTGGAGCAAATAAGACAGACCAGTTTCGGAGATAATAATTTATTTTTCATTACTCATACTCTGAAAGTAGGTCTGAAGTTGCCTGAGGAGCGGGTTGAAAGTAATACTTTCAGCCCTAGGGAGAATCGCTTTCAACTGCCAGCTGTCAAATAAAAAAAAACTAGTTCTATTTTCACGTTTCTATTGAGCCATGTCCAACTTTCTTTAAAGCCACTCAATTACACCGCGATGTAAAATTTAAATAACGTAAAGATAAGTATTGATTAAGAATTAAAAGATTGATAAAAAAATATATATTTTATAAACTTTAAATAAAATTTATCTTACCAAAGTTTTTGATCTATGTAAAATAAAATTTACTAATTTTTTCTGTAGCTAATTCGTGTTTTTATTTTTACTTTCCTTGTATTCGTAATGAAAAGCACAGTGTTTACCTCGGGTTAAAGACTTATTTAGTCCCTCGAACTATTGGCGCCCTCAATTCGTTCGTGAGCCAAACCCCGTCTCGGGACTAAATAAGTTACTTTCACCCCTAGGGTAACAATGTACTATTTCATCTTACTAGCTCGTAAAGTTAGGTTTGCAAGGCTAATATTAGCGTCGAAAAGTTCATTTTGCTCCCTAGGGTGGAAAGTAATTTCAAAATTCGAACACGACGGAGCTCTACATTTTCAATACAAAATATTTCCAACCTCTTTGTATAATACCTTCACAAATGAAGAAAAATAGTTCGATTCAAGGAGGTTGCTATCTTAGCTTAAAGAAACACTAAATGTTATATTAAAATAACTTAGACATTTTGTGTATTTACGTAAAATGTAAATAAAATGTACAATTTACTTAAATGCCAAGCAGATTTTTCTACTCGAGAAAATAGGTGAACTAAAAAATTTCTTCGCTACATTAAGATGAAAAATTTTGTATTGCACTCGGCTTTTAAGTAATTTTATCTCGTGTCTTCTTGAATCATCGCTACGCTCAGGATTCTACTGTCAGACACTCGACGGTAAAATACAACTTTCCAGCCTTACTATTTCCGATTAGTTTATGATATAACATTGCAATCAAATGCAATGTATGACCGTCTTCAGGGTGACATCTTCTATTCAATCCACTATAATTCAGTCTATTTGACCATACAATGAAAAAGATAACAAATATTCAGAGACTGACAGAGTTAATTTCGGTCCTATAGTATATAGTCACGCTCTTGCCCCACCTTTGCCCCACCTTTGTCCCGCTCGGCGCTCCCGCTACGTTAACGCCGCGATGCTCCGTACGCTCCGTAGATATACACAGTTCCCGTCTCGTTCCCATCCCACTTACGTGTCTCACTCCCGCCATAATCTTGTTTCGCTTATGCTACCTCTCATCATGCTCTTGCCCCATTCCCGCCGTACCTCTGGTCCGCTCTCGCCCCACTTCTGTCTAACTAAGAATTAATATTTGGAATCTTTTAGGTTCAGATAAATTACCCCATATTACATCCTTACAACTTTGCTTATGTATATACAGAGACCGACAGATGTTACTCTGCCAGTTTGGATACTTGCCAGCTCTTGCCGGCGTCGCTGAAAATTTATCTTCAATTCCTTTGTTCAGTTCACATAAAAAATCCTTGGAAAAAGGGCTAGAAACCTTAGATATTTTTTTAAATTTGAATTTGTGTAATTTGTCCGATTTTTCTATAAAAACCAAATACGAATTTTCTATAAAAACCAAATACGAAATAACAAATATTTTGAAACTAATAAAATAGCCAATTTGATCCAGCTGTTCTCGAGTTATTGTGTTTACCAACAAACAACATTTTTATTTGCTTATCCATTGGAAGTATCAACCCCTAATCAAAGTTAAAATAACTTATAAAATAAACAAAGTTAGAAATTGTTTCTGTGAAGATCACCAAACACGATTTAAAGTAAATTTCTGGTTGTCTCGTCTGCGAAGTGTAACATAAATCATCAATCGTCGAACCAAATTTGCATATCAAAGCCCAGTGGCGTTTTGTTTTGTATACAAAATGAGTTCAATATCAATCCACGTTTATTTAGGTATATTTTAGTCCTAATTGGAATATTTTGATATAATACATGTACATTTCTTAAAATATCCGTTTCAAAATAAGGAGTAATTTTTTCATCTAAAACTAAAATAACATTTAATTAATTTGATTTTACTTGAATATATTAGTGAAATAAACATTATTAACCGAATTTCAAGTAAATTTTCCGTATAATCGAAAATCTGATTACTCGAATGCAAAAAGTAATGGTTTTTAGGGTTCCGTACCCAAAGGATAAAAACGGGACCCTATTACTGAGACTCCGCTGTCTATCCGTCCGTCCGTCCTTCCGTCCGTTCGTCCGTCTGTCACCAGGCTGTATCTCATGAACCGTGATATTTAGACAGTTGAAATTGCACAGATGACGTATTTCTGTTGCCACTATAACAAAAAATACAAAAAAACGGAATAAAATAAATATTTAAGGGGGCTCCCATACAACAAACGTGAATTTTTTGCTCGTTTTTGCTTGATATTCATAACGGCAACAGGTAGACGTTTGAAATATTCACTATATATTGAGTTATAAAATTTACCTTAAAAATAAATAATTAAATTAAAATAAAATTAATATTTAAGGAGGATTGTATGGGAACAACAAACGTGTTTTTTTTAGATAATGGCACGAAACCCTTCGTGCACGAATCCGACTCGCACTTAGTCGGTTTTATTTTATATAAATTATATGATTACTCCTGGGAACGGGTAGTGCAAGGAAAAATATTCACGAAAGCACAAAGATAAATTATATTTTTCTCAAGATTGTCAATCTAGGTGATCGGGAATCATCCAGGTAATTAGGGTTAGATAATCTAGTCTCCATTTTAATTGTTTATTTCAGACAGCATTTTGAAAGGCACTCTAGAAGATACAAAGCTTCCCTAATACTTTTCTATCGTATATTGTTTGTAGAACTATTATTATTAGATAAGTGCGATAGCTTTCCAGTTTTTTTTATTATTACCATATAGGTACTAACTTTGGCTATAAGACAAATGTAACTTATAGTCTAATATCAATTATTTTTATCAAATAAATAAATAATAGGTTATAGACGATAATTGAATTGTACAAAACTTAAAAATAAAATAAAGGGCTTTGTGGCGAGCCGTCGGTGAGTGGCGACACCGCGTACCCCGATGTTTCCCTGGGGCTAAATGAGACCCCTGACCTCCAGCTTGCCTTAACCGGCCGGATGTGTGGTGGAAACTGCAAGAGCTAAGAACCTAAGCTCCAGGGTGGAAGTGTTAAAGGCCATAACGCCGCTAGTAGCGTTTAGTAAACGCGCAGCACACTTCTCCACACCCTTAGCCACCCACACCGATGTTCCTTCTCCGGCGCCAATATGGGGGGCCCATTTAGTAGGTGGCGAGTCATCACCTGCCTGGGTATTTTTGCATGATGAGACGGAATTGGCAGGTGCCGTTTTCTCATCCTGGTGCTCTCACACAGAGGTATTTCATCTTACCTGCTGTGTGAGAGCATCAGCCTATAGCCTAGTTTTTAAATCACTAACATTCCATTACAATAGCCAAAATCTGTCAAACTTCACATTGTACAGTAATCCATCCATAGTCCATCCATATACCCAATCTGTATTTTTTATTATACATTTGTAAAAGGGCCTCTCAGTGTTGGTTCCTGCCCCACTGATGCCTTTCAAAGGTCCGGGCTAGACCCGTGTATAAATTTAAATAAAGTGAACATAAAACATAACTACTTCCTGTTTAACAATTGCAAAAAGTAAAAAATATTAATATTTGGTTTCTGAAAAGGATGAATACAGACTGCGGAATCAGTGGAGATTATTTCTTTTCTTTTTTTTTAAAGGACCGGCAACAGCAGCTTACATTTAAGAAAAATACTTTCGAAAATGTATTATGAAAAAGTGTCGAGTACACACACGTCGCTGTTCCGAACACATCGCGACTAATACCCTCAAAAGAAACCTTCCGTAAAATAACATTAGTAAAATAATGTATATAATCATATAATAACAACTACTAGTATAGCCATCGTCGATTCTCGTCATGGGTGTGCGACTGTGCGTAAATATCCACACTAACCTGCTCATTATAACATGATTTGGTCTGTGACATGGAAATCGGTTCGCTTTCCATCAACCACGACCATATAAAACATAAGCGTGTCAATAGGAACCTTCCACAGTCTACCCGACCTTGACTCTAGCCAGTGAAGAAGTCATCTTACATTTTTAATTCGACAAAGTGCTTAATAGAACCTTGTGGCAAACAGAGGTAACTTTTGTTTAACTTACAGTAATTGAACCTAGTTTATATAGTCAGTGTTTGTACAGGGGCCAAAGTGACCTTTGTGTATTTTAATGAAGTTCGAAATTGAGATTTTGTATGATGAAGAGATAATATTTTAGAAAGAAAACAGTGGAGTGCTTGTACAAGTTTAATAAGTCCATTGTCAATGTTCTGAAAGCGGTAGAGTAAGAATTGAAATTATAGATCTAAGTCCCGGGCAATATTAGGAGAGGCTGTACTAATAGAAAACTTGTTTCAATTCACAAGTAGCCTGCACAATACCCAGGCACAAGCGCTCGTAGCTTTATATATATAAAATGGGATTGGGTTTTTACAAAAATTACAAGTCAAAAGAACTAGACGAAATTTTGAGACACGGCGCTACCTGGACGCTCCCCACGTTAAATGTTTTAAAGATATTTAAAAAAAACGGCATTAATAACTATGGAAATTAACGTGGTTTTCACACATTTTTAAATAAAAACTACGGGTCACTCGCGTCTGTTTTGAGCCGAAATATCCGACTATATTTCGGATATTTCGGCTCAAAACAGACGTGAGTGACCCGTAGTTTTTTATTTAAAAAAGGCATTAAGTAATAACAATACCTAAAAATATTTTTCGTACTCCTTTGACAAGTTCTGGGAAATCACAACACATAGAAAGGCTGCAATAATTATCCTGCCTTAACTAGTAAATATTTCTCACGTATTTAGATTTTTTAGATTGCGCAGTTTTTGCTACTGTCGAGAAATGGCTCTAGTGAAGTCTAAATGAAGCACGTGACAATGGGTCCTTACTTCGTCGCTGTAATATCGCTTTTGTCGCTTTTTTCAATATCTGCCAGTAAAGCGGAAAGCGACGCTGATGCATATTTGAGTCGTTTTATCGCTGATATGTGGCTGGAAGGCGCTGAAGTCGTGAAAATCATTTGGCGAGACTGCTCTAAAAAGGTATGTACCTCAATTGTTAAAATATTATTTGATTATATCTTCCATTTTATGATGTTATAAAATTTTGAAGAACTCAAATAAAAAATCCACAGTAACATTCTAAGCGCAATATTAACTCTATATGTATTTATGCGTATCTGCTACTTACTCTCAGAGCCGTTGGAAAGATTATAGCAAGTTAACAAGTTATTAATTTTAAGTTTTATGATGAAAAATCATTTTTTTTAATATCACGCGAAAATTACTGGCAAACCGTTTCCAATCAATATTTTTGGATATCAATTGTGGAGGTCCTCCAGTAGCAGTCCTTGACTGCGTTGGCAGAATTCACACAAATGCAAGAACGTTAAGAACTCTTAGACATGCCACTGACTTGCGATAATTTCCATCACTGTGGAATTTAAACCATAATGCACGTAACTTAATAAAGACAGATGCGTGCTTTGGATTCAAACCCAGTAGATCGCAAATTAAATTGTCTTCCAACTAGATCAGTGCCCTACTCGTACACGTCTCATTCCTTACCTATGTACCTACTTAGAGTCTGTTCAGTTAGAGAACTAATGTGGCATTGAGGTCGTTTTTGTCTTTATTTCGTTATTTTCTGAGAACAAACACATTGCTATCCTTATTTCATTATTTTGTTTAATCGAAACTTTAGCTCCTATTTTTGCCGCAATCGTTCTTTATTCAAACAGAATAACCAAAAGCATGGCAAGAGCGTGTGAAGATTTGAACTAACTAACTAACCAACTAGGTCCCATTACGGCAGACATACGGTGGTCTTTGTAGTCTTTGGTCAGGTATAACTATTGCAAGTGATATTGTTTGCGACAATTCAAGATTATTTTTTTATATTATTACATCAATTTAACTATCAAATATACGCCTAGTTTCTTACATATTCCGAGAATTTGCTTGAATTAGTAAAAATAATATAAAAACAATAAAAAAAAAAAAAATATAAAGAATAATCTTGAATCGTCGCAAACATTATGACCAACATTATTATAGATAGACTTGGCCACAAAGACAAAAAACTGTTTGAAATTTAAATTTCCCGCCGCGTACGTAATCACCTTAATTTGTCTAATTTTCGTGCAAATTTTTAGGTTAAGCTTTATTAAATTAAACGAATAACATCGCAGTTAATGACTTGTTCATCTGTTAGCTACTTATTTATATCAAGGATTCTACTGATACTGTTTAAGTACCCATAAAAATGCGTATCTTCGTTATATTAGATACTTTTCGCAATAAATATCACCTGAGCTCCAAATGGAACCTCTAGAGAAATGGAAAAATGAGTATTTACAGGTGAAGTACGTCCCTGGTAGGAAATTTCTTATATTACTTAGTAATTCTGTATTAACAACACAAAATGTATACTGATAAAAATCCATCGAAAAGAGACAAAAAGTTTGATCGCCAAAATCAATCTTTCCTGACAAAAATTGGATAATGTGACTATTAAAAATGATTTGCGTGATTAAATAAAATTATTATCGATTATACAAGAATACTTGAATGTATTAAACTAGATTATAATTTATGGTCGCTTCAAATTTCTTCATAGTGTTAAGTTTGAAAAATTGAAACTTCACATGACTTGCGCGGTCACTAGTTTAGAGAATCGACAGGTATTGAAGAAAACTCCTCAATACTCGTAGCTTGTAGCAGGGCTACAATTTTCCACATGGTAAAATTTTTAAATATTCATTTAAGTGTAAGGTGTATCGAAAAGCTTAATTTAATAAGATCATTTTTTAACAAAACTTTAAAATGTAGCTAACATTTTTTATTGGTTTACTCATTTTGATGACCAGAAAAATATAATTGAAAATACAATATTGGTATATTAAACGAATATTTACTTTGATAAAGTAAGTCATATTGAATATTTACTTATTTTTCGCTTCGGACTTATGTGATTAAACATAGACATAGTCATATTTTTTTTCGATAAAAACAACCCCAACAATAAAGACATACCTAATATTAAATATGTTTATAAAGGTAATAAAAAATAAATCGATTTCAAAACAATTCAATTAACTGAAAAGAGAGAAAAGCAGTTGTTACATTATACCGAAAAATTATATCAAAACTGAGTCCACTTAAGTAGGAACGTATCCCAACTATTTTTGGAGGTCGGTAACTGTCTAGCTGGTAAAGGCTTAGGGCCTGGTAATGAAATAAAAAAAAAATTGTTGGGATACGTTCCTACTTAGGTGTACAAAATGTAACAAAAGTTTGTATAGCGGGAATGTAACAAGCATTGCAGGCATACAAACTTATGTGTTTCATTTTTTGTTTCTTTTTAAGATTATATCAAACAAACCCAATCAGATAAAATAAAGTACATACAATTTTGTTTTGTTGGAAACGATAATGCAATCATTTCTGTAAAAAAAACAGGAGAAAATATACGAAAATACATTTTTTTTGTGTACCATACCTACGTAAAAACAGCCGCGAAAGAAGTGCAAAGAGACGTCAATCATGCGATCTTGACGTATTTCATCGCTTTCCTAATAATTACTTAAAAATGTAAATTCTCTTCGTCCATCGATTTATTTAGTACTTTGTCAGTCAGTCAGGACAAAGCCTTCTGTAGGTATAGATTCTGCCATAATCCTACGAATATTCTCTCAGAGACAGGATAATCCCATTGGCCAACATTGGGAGCTTTTGCATTCCCCTACTGACAATGACACGCAGTTCTATGTTTACTTAGGCACTTATTCATTAATTAAGTCTATAATGGACCTTGACAAAATATACGCTTTGTTCTTACGCTTTGATGTCGATCAGTACATAATGATGAAAGCACTTATCTGTTTTCTAATCAGGTCTTTTCTTTATTCCTTAAACAGCTACATTTTGAATGGGAATGGCGCGTTCAAATGGAATGGTTTATTTTTAGAACTGTTATTTTGTTTGAAGAGGGTATTCTGTAGGTGATTAAATTGGAGTAAAATGTGTTTTTTAGGGTTCCGTACCCAAACGGGACCCTATTACAAAGAGTCCGCTGTCTGTCTGTCCGTCTGTTTGTTTGTCCATCTGTCACCAGTCTGTATCTCATGAACCGTGATAGTTAGACAGTCGACATTTTTATAGATGATGTATTTCTGTTGCCACTATAACAAAAAATACAAAAAAACTGAATAAAATAAATATGTAAGGGGGCTCGCATACAACAAACGTGATTTTATAACTTATTAACTCGATATTGATAACGGCAACAGGTAGACGCTTGAAAGATTCACTGAATATTGAGGTATATTATTTACTTTAAAACTAAATAATTCAATTAAAATAAAATTAATATTTAGGGGGGGGGGGGGGGGGCTCCCATACAACATACATGATTTTGTTGCCGTTTTTATAGATAATGGTACGGAACCCTTCGCCACGTTAAGCCACGTTGCGGAAGACGAAGCAGGATAATCCAGAATATCCTTGATAAATAATCTTGCGCTTTATCGTCAAATTATCCAAAGGTGAATGTGACTTTGTGATACACTTTGCAGCGTGCCGATCTAAAAGAAACATATGCCTAATTGACTGGCCTTGTGGCTCAGTTGGTAGTGTGTTTACGTCTAATTGCTGAACTGAAAGGTCGTGGGTTCAATCCCCACCCAGGGCAAACATAGATAGATAGATAGATAAACTCTTTATTGTACACACCTTAGAAATTTACAATCAAGATAAGTCATTTAAAAACTAGTGTAACAACTGGCGGCCTTGTCGCTAATAGCGATCTCTTCCAGGCAACCTTAAGATGGAGAGGAGTGAAACTATAGTAATATGACGGGGCGTGCAGTAATAGAGAGGGGAGAAAATTATCTAAATATATTAATCTGAATATGTATATTATGAATGTATACACATATATATATATAATTAATTCCCTATATATATACCTATGGAGTAAACATTTGTGTGATGAGCATGGATGTTTGTTCTGTGTCTGGGTGTTTCTATGTATCATATGTATATATTTACAAAAAAAAAGTATATATGTATTCTATCAGCCATCTAGTTCCATAGTACAAGCTTTGCTTAGTTTGGGCTAGATGGTGTTGTGTGAAATGTCCACAAATATTTATTTATTTTATTTATTTATTTATTTTATATTTATGCGTACCAACCTACTCAAATATTCATTGATACGAGTTTGTAATACTAAAGGTTTCGCTGCCATTTATTAACTTTCAAAGTCAACACAACTTTCAATAGACTTCGGGAACAAAATATTTCCTTAGAATTTTGATACTGAAAAACAGAGATAAGAAAAAATCGTAAATTGAAAAAATAAGTCTGACAATCCTATCTTTAATATTATAAAAGTGGAAGTAATTCTATCTGTCCAATGCAATGTCTATTTGGAATACCCAGAACATGTTTATTTTTAAATATTAAACAATTATAATCCTTTTAAACAATTATAATCCTCAAATTATTTTTTCAGTTATTATGTTTTAAAAACCAAAGTACTTAACCGATTTTAATAACATTTATATGAGAACACCTCTTAAGTTTTATCTACTAAACTAACAATAAACAAACAATAATCATCAGAATCTATTCATAATTGGCGAAGTAACAAGCATAAAAAACATACAGTCAAATTGAGAACCTCCTCCTTTTTGAAAGTCATTTAAAAATATAGCAAAACAAAAAAGTGAGTTTTTGGCCCCAAAAGGTATATCTTGTGAATTTAAAAAAAAGTTCGAAACACGTTCAAGTTCGAGTTTTGTTGCAGTATTCATTTTGTGGGTGCGTAGCATACGGAAGCCTAGGTGTGTAAGTAAAACTCGTACTTTGCTGTTTTTTTATACTTGTTAACAAAACTTGTCAGCTGTGTAGATTGGAACGTTCTCAATTCTGATTATTTCTGATTGAAATAAACTACATTTATTGACAAAAAACCCAATCGTTCAACAGTGTAACCGGATTATTCCGTCTCTATTCCGTCAATATTTGTGTATGTCCCGACCTTGTACCCCTTATCCCACTAAGTGGGGTCGACATAGTACATTTAAATAAAAAAACTACATTTATTGACAAAAGACCCAATCGTTCAACAGTGTAACCGGATTGTTCCGTCTCTATTCCGTCAATATTTGTGTATGTCCCGACCTTGTACCCCTTATCCCACTAAGTGGGGTCGACATAGTACATTTAAATAAAAAAAACTACATTTATTGACAAAAGACCTAATCGTTCAACAGTGTAACCGGATTGTTCCGTTGTTCCGTTTCTATTCCGTCAATATTTGTGTATGTTCCGACCTTGTATCCCTTATCCCACTAAGTGGGGTCGACATAGTGCATTTCCTTCCTCTGGTTCGCTCTCGACCATTATCACTACATTTACTCTCTTTACTCGCATTTCATCTTATAATCAGTTTATCAACACATTCTTGAGTCGTCCGCTCTAAGGTCTATAGTTTGCTTTAATATAATACTACAGGCTTAGCTAGTATTACCTCTTCTCTTGAGTTAGCTTTGTTAAACTTACTTTGAATAGTAGGATCAGAATATTTAATCGTGTATAACTAACATATTTTTGAAATATAAAACGTTTCGTTGGTTTTTTTACCCGACTACGTATGAAGCAGGGTTATGTTTTTCGCATGTATGTATGTTTCTATATAATCGCCTAAGAATTTGACCGATATTGATGTGCGCGGTGTCGTTAGATTCGTTTTCACTCCCTGAGTGCTAAAGACTATATATTTTTTGTGGTTATTATAATACAGCTCTCACAATAATAAAAATAAATCAACGAAATTTTTCGCAATAAATGAGTAATTTTACTACAATTATTCCAAAGAATACGTATTTATATCGCTTACAGCGATTTTAGGCATACTTTCTAACAACTTTCTACTACTACTTAGTACTACTTTCTACAGTCGGGTATTAATTTTTCTGTTAGATACTTGTTACATCATACCATTATAACGCGCTTCATGATGTTGTTGATTATAAAAAATAAAGAAAATGTGATAATTATAGTAAAAATAACGAACTCAATTAAACTTACAATATATAATTGTCCAATTAGGTGCTACTATATCTATTTAAGAGAACCGGACAAGTGCGAGTCAGACTCGCCCACCGAGGGTTCCGTACAGATTAAATAAAAGGGGGAAATCATATTTTTTTTTTATATTTTCCTTCATAAACCGAAAAATATACATCGAAAAAATATTTAACACATTCCTTGCTCACCACTCGGATCCGAGTGGGGCGGGGCTATAGTAGCAGCGCCTTCCACTCGGATCCGAGCGAGCGTCCCGTTCATTTTGTAGTAGTCAGTAAACCGCCGGCGCTTGAGGCAGTCAACGTTGCTTTGCACGGCCACTCTGTACTTAATCAAAATTCGCCTAAAAAGTTTTGGTTCCCAGCTGAAGTGAAGGGTCTGCAGGGGGCGAAGAATGTGTTCAAAACCTGTTGTAGCTTATGCTAATAAGGCTCTTTCATATGATACCCCACATGATACGGTTAATTCACTTTAAAATTTGGGCCCTCATTGCTTGCATAGAGACACTATTTTTTTGTGTTTAAATTAAAAATGTCCAGTTTTCGGATTTTCTCCTATATGTGTACTCTAACACAATGCTTCTTGCCAAATTTCAGAGTTCTAGGTCAATGGGAAGTTGTTTGGGAAGGGTTTTGATTCCTCTGTAAGTTTCGAAATGCGTTCTTTACGACATATTCGGCTGTAACTTTTTTTTACGAAAACGGAGAAATTATATTTTTCTTTTTGCAGCAAGATACTATGGATCTGCGTATATGGTTTTAATTTCAACTCGATACCTTCACGCGTTCCCGAGATAAAGGTCTTGACACCCGGACAGACGGACAGACGGACAACAAAGTGATCCTATAAGGGTTCCGTTTTTTCCTATTGAGGTACGGAACTCTAAAAACTACTAAACCACAATTACTTACTGAAATCAATTAAAAGATAATCATTAAAATCGGACAACTTAATAGATAGGTATGTATACTTAATAGACAATTATGTTTTTTTTTTTTATTCAGTAAAATATTAGTTTACACAAATCTCAAACATTAGGTTACATGTCACAGAAAGTAGCAAAAAAAGTATGTGCGTTAACATAGATTTACATTCCCTCTGTTTGAAAATAAGCTATTAATTATAAACCTATCATATTACTAATTTTGTCTATTCCGCTGATCTATGGCAAGAATTATTTGTGTATGTTTTTATGAACACATTTAATCTTGTTTTTTCAGCTAGTCGACGTAAAAGACGTGATAGATCACCAGGAGTACTACCCCAAGTTCGTGAGATGCATGAAGAGGAAAACATTGAGAGCCATGGACCGGTCCCTGAGCCCTGACGTGGTGCCAATTGTCGATGGGGTGAATCTGGTGCGGTATGAACTTGTCGACAAAACGGGAAACGTCATTCTGGAAAACGATACTAGGTAAGAATTAGATATTATTATTTACTAGCTACGAACAGTGGACCTCGCGAGTACGAAGTCTGTACTCATGAAATCTACCGCTCATATTCGATATTCTTGTTCAGAAGTGACGTCATGCAGTGCACAGTGCCCATGAAACTTTACATGCAGAAGATATATTAAAGCATGACCCAGCAAACGATAATCATAGTTTTAAAAATTGAAAAAATCGACTTCAAAATACGCAATACAATACACACGCGACTTGCTTTTCACTTTTCTACAGGTACTTGGATGATATTTCACCAGTTATTTTGTTATAAAAACCAAAGTACTGCTTCAATTTTGATAAAAATACCTAATGTGGGAACCAAATAAAAAAAATATAATCAAAATCAATGCACTATTGGCTGAGTAATCGGTGAACGAGCACAATAAGTACCTATTTAAAAAACTTTTTAAGTTAAATGGTTTTATTGAAAAGAAATATAATGTTAGAGTTAGTATAGGTAATGTATTTACTGTATTCTACAAGAGAAGCCCTTTCATTTGATTCCCATATTGTAGGCGTTGTGAAAAAATATGAAAACCGCATTTTCGTGGCGGCGGCCATATTGAATTTAGAATGATACTCAATATATTTCATTGTATTTTCATCTAAATTAAAGGCGTGAACCAAATATCAGATCAATCTGTCAACGGAAAGGGGGTCAAATTTCGGTTACTAAATTTGACCCAAACAAACAGGGTAAACTAAATAAAACCGCTTAAAAAAATACAGATCGAATTGATAACCTTCTTCTTTTTGGAAGTCAAAATAAAATATCGCAGCAAACTTTCTCCCGGTTCCACTATCAGATTAGATCTATATTTTAATTATCTTGCGTTGTCGTCCGGTTTACACATGTTTGCAAAATTTCAGCTAAATCGAAAGCCGGGTAGTGGGTCAAATTTAACTTGCAAGATTGGATTACAGACACCGGGATAGTTAAAACTAAATAAAAGCAAGTTAAAATATCCAAATCAATTAAGCCGTTCTCGGCTACCTAACGAGAAGCACTATATAGAATGAATAAATAAGCGACCAGCTCCATCCTCAGCCACATCGTCGCTTAACATCAGGCGAGTTGGTGCTTAATCGTAGATCTATGTAATAAAAACGGTATTTTCATTTATTTACATAAATTAATAGGCCAAAATAAGCAAATATGAAATACGAGAATCACCTAACAGGTTTTTGATAAGCTAAAACGATATTTCGTCGCATTTGTGCTGAGTGTTAGTTCTAGGTATATGAGCACAATTAAAAATTCAATTACCTACAGCAAAGAATACGCAGGCGTAGGGGCGTAGGTTGGTGACCGACGAGCAATCTGTCAACGTCGCGCAAAATGTAGGCGTCGTGGTAAAATTGCGCAACGTCGCCCTACTTTACACTAAGTAACGCAATTTTGATGCAACCGACAGTTTTATTGTAGAATTTACACCGATTTTGATAAGACTTTATTTGCTATTTCTTCACATTTAGCATAGATAAAGACAATTAGGTAATTATAATTATCTTTTGGTTGCGAAACTTACCTATATTAGAATTTTGGGTCATTATTAGGATTAAAATATAAGTACCTGGGCGACGGAGCTCCACTCGGATTTTTTATGACTGAAAATACGAGCAAACCCGGGTTCACTAAAAATGAAACCTAGCAAGATCGATTTATCATCCCTTAATCTACCTACAAACCAAATTTCGTTAAAATCGTTGGAGCCGTTTCCGAGATTCAGATTATTTATTATTTAAATAAATAAATGATACCTCAATGACGACTAATTTTTTACCCGACTGCAAGAAGGAAGATTATGTTTTTTGAGTGTATGTTGAAGTTTTACCTACAGCCTAAATGGCTTAACAATACAATCTTGAAAATGTTAAAAATAATAAATGAAGGACAGACAGAGAGACGCCGTAGTCTCATGAATAGGCTCAATAAAAAATATATCCGAATTGTTAACCTCCTTATTTTTGAAGTCGGTAAAAATAATGGGAATTGTAATTCAAATAATATTTTTGAATGTTGTCTAAAAATATCTCATAATAAACACTAAAAATAAAAATGAATCCTTAAATTTATTTGTGAATAAAAAGCAGCTAAGTATCAAAAATATGCAAAGTCAGGAGCCCAATAATGAAAGCAGCACACCTACGGTACCACGCTTGCCTGCGTCTGCATGGATATTACCATTTTATTACAATAGGTACGTGACTTATTGTTACCTTTTTACCTGACTGCCCATAAAGAAAACAATGTTTTTCGGTCCTTGACAATTGAAATAGTTTTTTTTTTTACTTATTTTTATGATTCTGCAGTGGCTACTCTAATTACTTAACTGTTTAGTTTCAGATTTTCACAGACAGTCTCGTATATAAGACAAAGTATTTTGAATTTTGTATTTTTTCCACATGTAATTGAACTTTTTTGATAAGTGCGTGTCGTGCCACACGCAAAGTAAGGTACCGTAGTTGCATTATGAAATTTATTTGAACTTAAAACAGGGTCATTTACTTTCATTTCTTACTTCTCTAAGTACATTATTTAAGTGGATCCACTATTACTCGTTAACTTGTAAAATCTACTTATCCGTGATAGTTTTCCTTTTAATTTCATCGTAATTATATGCTGTTGGCAATTGGCATGACTTTTTTCATATCTCCGAAGCCAGTAGAAGGAGAGACACTTGACTCTAACAAAAAATATCACTTCAAACCCTTTGACTATGTAAATACTCTGTGTTCAAACTTCAAACCTTATTATTTCGCAAACAGTTTCCTAAATTGTTAAATGATTTTCACACAACTGTTATATTTTTTGATTACGTTATTTAACAATACCGATCTTTCTCATCTACCCCACATGATGGAAGAATTATTCATTCCCATATTCCATGTAGGGGAGGTATTTACACAAAAAACATTTTGTTTTTAAAGATTTTATGCTACGAATTTTTTGGCGTGATTCAAGTATGTTCTTGCCTAGCCCTGGTGTGATTCAAGTAGGTACAGCTTTGTAATACTAATAGACATTGAGGCAAAGCCGTGGACGAAGAGCCGTCAGACAAACAGATAGACACCCTACCCCCCCCCCCCCCCCCCCCCGCCCCAAACTTCCCCTCTCACCCTCTTCCCTTATTCCTCCCAAACACCCCATCCTTATCCAAGGGAAACAGGGTGAGAGTATACCATTAGCCCCCCTGTTTCCCTACTCCCCTCCTCTCAAAAAAAAAAAAAAAACAGATAGACATGGCGATAATATAAGAGATCCTTGTTTACTAAGGAACCCTAAAAAGTGATTGTTTTTTCGCGAATTTAGTCTCTAGTGTCATACTAATAAATTGTCCATTGGGTAAAATGTCCCATTAAAATATATATATATTTATATATTTTTTTATGCATTATAGATCTACGATTGACCACCAACTCGCCTGATATTAAGCGACGGTGTGGCCGAGGATGGAGCTCGTCGATCTAGAAGATATTTATTCACTCTAGCCTTGAAAATTCCAAGATTGTAGGTCTCAGGTATATGTTATTAATAAAATTATAGACTACTATTATTGTTCAAATATTTTATATCGACCTTCACACATACATATTTACATATATATATACAATTAGGATCGCTTTTTTTCCATTAACGTAGGCAAAGACTATATCTTTCCACATGCTAGGATCCTGGCGCACGTCTTTCCCTTCTTCCACTTTCATCAATGTCTTCATACATTCTGTCGGTCTCGTGTACTTTTGACCTGACCTTCTCCAAAACGTATTCGATTTGGTCGTGATAGGTTCACCTCCGTCGACCCTTACCAACTTGCCCATTCACACCCGCCAAATAAATCTGTTTCGTCCACCTTCCTTCATTCATTCTCTCCTATTCTCCCATTCATTCTGTCCACATGCCCGAACCATCTAAGCATCCCTTTCTCTATCTTTGTCACTACATCTTCTAACACACCGCAACGTTCTCTTATCACACCGTTCCTCAAGTTACACTCACTTGTGTTTTTTTTATAAAAAAAAACCGGACAAGTGCGAGTCAGACTCGCCCATACTAACAAGTAGATAAATGGGGGAAATCATATATATTTTTTATATTTTCCTTCATAACCCGAAAAATATATATCGTAAAAATATTTAAAAACCTGTTTTAGCTTATGATAATGAAGCTCTTTCATGTGATACCCCACATGATACGGTTAATTCACTTTAAAATTTTGACCCTCATTTCTTGCATAAAGACACTATTTTTTATAATTATAAGTAAATTAAAAATACCCAGTTTTCGGATTTTCTCCTATATGATTACTCTAACACAATGCTTCTTGCCAAATTTCAAAGTTCTAGGTCAACGGGAAGTACCCCATAGGTTTTGATTCCCTTGTGAGTGTAAAAATGTACGTTTTTTACGACATATTCGATACTTTTATTTACGAAAACTGAGAAATTTTATTTTTCTTTCTGCATCAAGATACTATGGATCTGCGTATATGGTTTTAATTTCAACTCGATACCATTACGCGTTCCCGAGATAAATGTATTGACACCCGGACAGATGGACAGACAGACGGACAACAAAGTGATCCTATAAGGGTTCCGTTTTTTCCTTTTGAGGTACGGAACCCTAAAAAGCTGGTTTTTATTTAACTATTGCTGGTGTATCATGTTCAAGTTATACTTAACGCCCACATCTGCTAAAGTAACAACGTCAAAACGAAGAACTTTCCGCTTGGAAAACTTTTAACAAGGCGGAAAGTTCCACTAAAAACTGTGAGATCAGGTTTATTTATTAAAAGTTACTTCCCTGGTTAGAACGTGATGTAAAAATTACACGGTTAAATGTAAATATATATTTTTAGTCAGCATCAAGAAGAAGAGGAGGTTGTTTTCCGTGGATTCCACGCCGTTTTTAATCCCCGACCCAAAAAGTGGGGTGTGTAACGTGTGTATATGTGTGTCTGTCTGTGGCATCGTATCTCTCAAACGGATGGACCGATTCTGATCTTTTGTTTTGTTTGATAGAGAATGTCATCGGTCAAACGCAAGCCTGTTACTAAATAAAAAAAACGATTAAGTATAAATTTGTTTTGTATACCGAAGCTTCCGTAATATTATCCGTACTAATAATAATTATAATTACACAACACATTTTTTTTTAATTGATATTATTTAAATCAAAACATCTTAAATAACGATGGGGAAAAGCTTTGGTTGGTTACGCACATTTTTTTTTTCTTAGCGAATATTCTGAATTGATGTAACTATAGAGTTACATATAAATAACAAATAACGATAAAATTGTGAAAAAGTTTTTTTTTTATGCAAACGAGAAGAGAAAGCTAGGAATCTGTTCACACGTACACAACCACACCATAAGTAGTGACAAAAACCTTTTTCTTGTAGTTTGTTATACGACAAACTAGGCCTACCTAGTTCATTGAAATTAAACAACTGTTAGCGAATTACGCGTATATTTTACATAATATAATTTTAGCTTCTTGTAGTGTTCTTGTTATTAAGCATGTTAAGCTGAGGTTTCATTTGCACGGTATTGTTTTATAGGAAGCTTTGATGAGGCTTAAATTGTTTATATAGTTGACAAAATATTCTTCAATATTCTAACCGATGTTTTCACTAAATATGAATAAAACGTTGTAATGTTATTGTAAAATGGAATTCTTTGCCACCATTTCTGTTTCCTGAGAACTACAATTTTGGAATTTTCAAGGCTAGATAGAATAGATATTTTCTAGATCGACGAGCTCCATCCTCGGTCACACCGTTGCTTAATATGAGTCGAGTTGGTGGTCAATCGTAGATCTATCTTGCGTAAAAAATCTGGTGTGGTTGTGGCACGTATGAGCAGAACCTAAAAGCATTTTATTTTAACAGCACGTGGACGGAGAAAGAACTGGAAGAAGGCGAATGGCGAACACTCGCGTTACAAAGGATGGCGCAAGTACTCCGAACACACGTCATCAAGTTCGACTTTGAAGGAGAAAAGGGAATTGAAAAAGGTACTTTATCCCCAATAACGTGATAAACGTTCCACACCAGAAGGACATATATATTTTTATTCGCTTGGGTGATTATCAGAAAATTTTTTGGTTATCTAGATTTGTCTACAAGTATTTTTTTAACTATTCGACCCATAAGCCGTAAAGGTGGATGCCGCAGTTTGCCGCAAATTAAATAGATCTACCTATCTATCTACCTACGTTTTTCCACCAACTCGTTTAATGGTAAGCGACAGTGTAGTCGAGGATGGATTATTTAGATTTGGAAGATATCTATTCACTAAAGATCTATCTATTAAAGAACACAGACGAATTGAAAATCTCCTCCATTTTGAAGTCGGTTGAAAATAACATAAAATCCGCCATCTCTGTTTCCTACCTACAATCTTAGAATTTTCAAGGCTAGAGTGAATAGATATCTTCTAGATCGACGAGCTCCATCGTAGATCTATCTTCTATATAAAAAAAAACAGCACGTGAAATCTGGTCAAGTTAAATATAAAATTAAAATTAACGAAAGAGGATAGAAATGACTTCAAATCGTGAAACATGAATTTATTTATACTGTGCTATTAACTACATAATTACCTACGAATAAAAATAATAAGGCTGAGAAATACTTAATAATTAATATAAATAATTATTTTGCAAGATATTTACGAATGTACTAATAATTATGACAACCACTACATTATTACTACAAATTTGTTTGTTGTCTTTTTACATTTTCATCTATAGAATACATTTAGTCAATTTATTTTGAATACATCGAATTGACGGTTTAAGTGTAAAATATGACCAAGCCGAACTAATGATCTGAAAAGAAAAGAAAATAATAAGCCGAAAAATTATGCAAAAATTATTCAGTTTCTAGCGTTTACCTGTGTATAAATTTACTCCTGAAAATTTTAGTAAAATTAAATATGATGGTATTGTGTGAAATGTCCACCAGTATTTGTTTATTATTATTTATTTTCGACATACCTGACCAGAATTGCTGCCGTAAGTAAAAGGCCTACCTGCATAGCTATGCTATATATATACTATACTATACTATATTATACTATGCTATACTCATCGAAGGGATACCATGCCGCGTAGGTCAAAAATAACTATATCCTGACCGTAGACCAATACAGCCAACTTATGGTTTCGTATAACAATACTGAAAGGTAAAAGGTGATTTTTTTCACTCAACTATGGTCAAAAAATGAAAAATGTAAGAAAAAAATTAACGTAAACATACTTAGATATAAAAATGTTACAGATTGATTACTACAAGAATAGGTTGATTTGCTTAACTTACTCGACGTTCTACTACGAGTACGTGTCTTTAAACTAGTTGAAAACACATTTGTTTGTATTATATTCAATTAGGTTTAATTAATTTTTCCAATGCAAGAAAAATTACTGAAATAGAGCAGATTGCTATATTTGAATAAACATTGGAAAATTGATCTTTCAATAATACAAATTAGCTCCATAAAATAGAGTTGGAAACGCATATTTCAAATTATTGACTTGACCATTATATTACAAGAAATGAGGTTCCTTATGTCGACATAGAAACACAACTGCAATCAGTCATTTTATTTAAAAGTTGAAACACAAGAAGTTATATATTAAGCGTATAAAACGGTGTCATACCCAAACCCAAAGATTGCAATTACGTGCTTTGAACTAACAATGACAGGAATTTGGAGAGTGGCGTCGCGGCTGGAGTGCTGCGACCCATTTTTTTTAGGGACTCTGAACACTTGTGAGTTTTTTGGTACATCGCAGCGCGACTACATGCGGTATTTAAAAACCGGCTAAGAACCAATTTGTTTGAAGACACTGAAGCTTCCGCACACTCTTACAAATTCATGAACATACTCTGCTAACAATAGGGTCTGACTAAAAACATTGTTCGTCGTATGTTACAACTACAATAAATATAAGTGTCTACGTAAAAAAAAATGAAGAATCATTACATTTTGATATAACTACAAATCAACAGTTTTTCGATTTTTTTATTGACCTTGCTTCTTGCTAATTTCGTGATTCTAGAAATCTAGATAAATTGAATTATAAGTGCACATAATATGGAAAACGGGTAAGCTTTATGGGGTTTATTTCTTGTATTGTGTTGACTTAGAAGCTTGAATTATTTATGGCATCAAGGAACCACAGACCTATGTTTTTAGTATTAAGGTGGTACGTCACGCATGCGGCGGGAAACTCAATTTTCAATTTAAAATGATTCGATGTTGCCTCGATCTACCATATTTCAGTGCTGTAATTACATTACTTACAATTACACTAGTGACAATAACATGAGTGGCTCCATCTATAATATTACAATAAGAATCAATGTGTACGATTACAGCAATTTGAGTGTAATATCTATTTAGAAAACATGGTGTTGACAAGTGTAAAATAAGACCAAGCTGAACTTAGTATCTGAAAAGAAAAAAAATATATACATAATTAATTTCAAACCAAGGATTTAGTCTGTCTGGATAGAGAAATACCGTGACAAAAATAGGAACTAATTTTAGATTGTATGGTTCATACAAAACAATTTAGTGAAATAGACAGGACAGCCGCGAGATGGACTGACAGATGAACTCATGCAAGTGGCGGGAACACGCTGGATGCAAGCAACCTCCAATTGGTCTTTTTGGAAATCTATTGGGAAGGCATGTCCAGCTGTAGCCTTCTTATGGCTGAGATGATGATGATGACACCGGACAGTAGCGTCCTCAATGCCACATTAGGTCTCCATCCGAACAGACTCTGATACTTTTAAAATAAAGTTCAAGTATTTAATTACTATTTAAATTTTAGCTTACTCGTGAAAATGTCAGCATATTAATATCACCGAAACCAAAAGCAGTTATTTTGCAAGGAGTTTGAGCTCTGAAACAATAATTCCAGGTCATTGACAGTTTTTAGTAAGTAAGCTAATATACGCCAATACTTTGCGTGTGTTTATTATACCTATTTCAGAAAACATTTTAAATTAAATTGTGAAGTTTTGTGAAATTTGTGAAAACTTCCAAGTTATTTTGAATCCTATGTAAATAATGATTATTCTACAATAAAAAAAGAACATTTTTTAAATAAAACCGGCCAAGTGCGAGTCGGACTCGCGCACGAAGGGTTCCACACCATTATCTATAAAAACGCCAAAAAAAACATGTCTGTTCTATGGGGGCTCCCATAGAACCATTAAATATTAATTTTGTTTTAATATAATTATTTATTTTTAAAGTGAATAATATAACTTAATATTCTGTGAATATTTCAAGCGTCTACCTGTTGCCGTTATGAATATCGAGCAAAAACGAGCACAAAAAAATCAAGTTTGTTGTATGGGAGCCCCCATAAATATTTATTTTATTTTGTTTTTAGTATTTGTTGTTATAGCGGCAACAGATATACATCATCTGTGAAAATTCAAACTCTCTAACTATCACGGTTCATGAGGTACAGCCTGGTGACAGAAGGACGGACGGTCAGACAACGAAGCCCACTAATAGGGTCCCGTTTTACCCTTTGGGTACAGAACTCTAAAAAGACTATTTTGTGAAATGGTTAAAATAAACAATACTCACCAAGTGGTCTTTGATTAAAGCATTGCCTACGGAACCTATCTTATGCGTGATTTGACATGGTCTAAAGGCTAAATTAAAATAAATTAAATCAGATCTATATACTTATCTAAATAGAACATTTCGTAAAGATTTTGTGTTTTTAGGGTTCCGTACCTCAATAGGAAAAAACTGAACCCTTATATGATCACTTTGTTGTCCGTCTGTCCGGGTGTCAAGACCTTTCCTTTATCTCGGGAACGCGTGAAGGTATCGAGTTGAATATACGCAGACCCATAGTATCTTGCTGCAGAAAGAAAAATCGCTCGGATCCAAGTGGAAGGCGCCGCTACTATAGCCCCTACTCGGATCCGAGTGGTGAGCAAGGAATGCGTTAAATATTTTTACGATGTATATTTTTCAATTTATGAAGGAAAATATAAAATAAATATATGATTTCCCCCTTTTATTTAGTTTGTACGGAACCCTCAGTGGGCGAGTCTGACGCGCACTTGTCCAGTTTTTTTTTATATTTACCTCTTCATGACAAACAGACAACATTTCATAGAAGACACATTCAGGTTGTACCATTCACAGCAGTATATAGCGTAACTTAAATCCATCGACTGTAAAATAAAATTTGTTAACAAAGTAAAGAGTTAAAATAAAATAAATTTAAATAACTAATAATAACTTTTAACCTCTAGAAATAGAGACTAATGAGTTCATCGTTTGTCATTTGAGAAAATAAATTCCCATATCCATTTTTAGGGTTCCGTATCTGCAATGAAAAAAAACGGAACCCTAATAAGATCACTTTGTTGTCCGTCTGTCCGTCTGTTTATCTGTCTGTCTGTCCGTCTGTTTATCTGTCTGTCTGTCCGTCCGTCCGGGTGTCAAGACTTTTATCTCGGGAACGCGTGAAGGTATCGAGTTGAAATTAAAACCATATACGCAGATCCATAATACTCGTATCTTGCTGCAGAAAGAAAAATCAAACTTCTCAGTTTTCATAAAAAAAAGTTACAGTCGAATAAGTCGAAAAAACGTACATTTCGACACTCACAAGGGAATCAAAACCTATGGGGTACTTCCCGTTGACCTAGAACTATGAAATTTGACAAGAAGCATTATGTTAGAGTACACATATAGGAAAAAAACCGAAAACTGGACATTTTTAATTTAATCAGACAAAAATAGGGTATTTAGGCAAGGAAAGAGGGTCAAAATTTTAAAGTTCTTTAACCGTATCATGTGGGATATCATATAAAAGAGCTTAATTAGCACAAGCTTAAACAGGTTTTTAAATATTTTTTGGACATATATTTTTCGATTTATGAAGGAAAATATATAAAAATATATATTTTCCCCCTTTTATCTATGTTTTGTACGGAACCCTCTTTGGGCGAGTCAAACTCGCCTTGTCCGGTTTTTTAACTAAGTATAGTTCTTCATTAGAACCACGTCATGCTTGACGCGTTATTCATACGGTAGGCGTCAAAATTTGTATAAGCGACAGCTTGAATAATGTAGAAAGTTGACCCCACTGGTGGCCAGCAGCACATTTTTTTCAAAAACGTGTCAATGTCCACCAATGGGGGACACGCAAGTGGGGGACAACGATAATGATCGCCCACCTTCGGCACGTACAAATAACGCGTCAAGCTAAATAAAACTTGTATTTGTTCTGCGATGAGTATACTTCGCAATCATAAATATTCTTGCTGAAACTTTATGACCTTGTTGATACCTTCTTGAACAACTTCCCTGTTATTCAAAACTTGTGTGTAAAATTAAATACCTAAAAATAAAGTAGCTAACTTAAACTTACAACGCGCATCAATAAGTCTCCGTAATGGCATAGTAAAAATATTTGTACGAGTCCGATGGAATTCAAGGAAATAAAAGGTATAATCCAGATCGGGTCTTTAATTGCCTGTAAAAAAAAACTTATTAAATTAGAGACAAGTCTAAACACACTATAGTAGAAAAGGTGAGATGTTGTCAAAAAAGTGGCTTACCGTGATATTGAAACCAGATAAGCAAATAATGAATGCGCTCGACATAATATTATACAGGTTTGATTTTTCATAGATTACATTAAGCTTCTGAACACATCTGAAAGCGGTTATGATATTGTAAATGAATAAATAATAAAAAAAGTTTGGTGGACATTTCACATAACACCATCTAGACCAAACTAAGCAAAACTTGTTTGTCCTGGATGGAGATCGAACCCACGACCTAAGGCTTAGGAGACAGACATACTACCAATTAAGCCCAGCCAGTCAGCCAGCCATAAATTTCTCAAAAGCAAATGTTTTTAGAGAAAAATCTCGGTAAATATAAATTGTCTAACTTTATTTTCGAAAATATTCATAATTTACATACAAAAATATTTTAATTTCAAAATTTTGAAATAATGACGCTGAACCTACGACGCGTAATCATACAGAAATGCAATAGATTTAGGTCATAGTTTACGCGACACAAATCCTTACCGAATAAGCTCATTATGTCGACGTATCAAGCTAGCAAAGTGCTTTTTGATAGACTCTTTATCTTTGAAACAGTCTGGGCCGATTTTCTGCAAGTCAATTTGAAGCGAAGAAAACTGATTGTGCACAAACGTACAGGCTGTATAAAAGAAACATTCTGGACCACATACAAAAAATACACCGGCATATCCTGAAAAATTTGCAATAAATTAATCTTCGCAGCACAATACGTTTATTTCTATTATCTTCTACTCATTATAGTTTTAATTATGCTCATCATCATCATCATCTCAGCCAGAAGGAGTCTAGTGCTGGATATAGCCCTCCCTCTCGGACTTTCGGAAATACCAGATAGAAGCGGCTTGCGTCCAACGTCTTCCTGCCACATCTCTGAGATCGTCTGTCTTCCTTATGGCTAATTGTCCTTGCCGATGCATA
The DNA here is from genome assembly GCA_947563715.1 of Lycia hirtaria. Lineage (NCBI taxonomy): Eukaryota > Metazoa > Arthropoda > Insecta > Lepidoptera > Geometridae > Lycia > Lycia hirtaria. Next base: position 4,785,914 of record OX387379.1, read on the forward strand.
GTCTATTTTCAACAACTTTAATACCATTCAGCTATCAGTTCTGCGTACTAATGTGCCCTGACAACTGCTACTTAAACTTACTAATGCGCTATACAACTATGTCGGTAACTTTCGAACGCCTAATACAGATCTCTTCATTTCTGATTTGATCTTGCGGAGAGACTCCGAACGTAGCCGTTTCCATATCTCTTTGCGTGACTTTGAGCTTCTTTAAGGTCCATAATGACTAACTACGTTTCAGTGCCACGTATTAGTACTGTTACTGGTCATACACTTTCGATTGAACAATAGGCAGACATATTTACAGACATATTTATTCGTAGAAAATAGATCAGCAAAAATACATAAAACATAATAAAAATAAAACAAAACAACCGATATGCCACAGATCAGTTCCAGGTCAGCTTACTGCTGGCTACGAACAGCCAGCTCTCGTAACATTGAGGTACATTAAGCGAAACACGTTTGAGTTTCCCGAACGCTGTCCAGCGGAGTTAGATTTGACGATTGACCTCTTTCGCAAAATTCAACTTGCCTAGTAGTCCTTCTACTCGGTTAGACAACAACTTTGAGTAGTTGTATTTCTCACAGATCTAGAATAGTACAGTACCTATCTTATAGTCGTACGATATAACCTTCTTTTTGTCCATCAGTTGAGAAATTTTAATGAGGTCTTCAAGTATCATGCTGTGGTCAGGTGACCTCTCTAGCTCGTTCTAAAATTTCCCGCCTGATCATGTTATGACTACGAACATCCTTCATAAACAGTCTTTTTTGTCCAGAATAGTTCTTACTAAGTATCTTGTTTCACGTTTTTCATGAATATTGCCCATTACTAAATATGTATGTGTAAATTTAAACATACCTGCCCAGGCTTGATGCACAAAAGCGAAAGGCCAACCTGCGTAGCTATATTCATCGAACGGATACCAGAGCGCGTACGGCAAATACAGCTGTATTTTCTTTGAAGACCAATACTGCCAAGCTATGGTCATCAATGGCCCAAGAGAAAACAATATAGCCCCCGAGTAGCACACAATGAAGAACAGATTGTTTGCTGCTTTTAAAAATGGGAAATGTTTCTTTACTAATTTCGCTTCCACTATTTCTTTTCCTTCAATATTATCGCTTCTTTGTAGATTTCTCAGTGTGTTGATAACATCGCAAACTGCGTCTTCGTAGTACAAGAAAAGAAATGATTTTGTGAAACCCATCCCAGAGAATGTTGCTAAGGGCGTCATGAACAAAATTACTTGTACACTAGCAGTAATCATATTTATTAAAACACAGAGTACAGCCGTTGCAAGGCATATGTAGCCAGATATAAAATACCAGCGCTTTCTTAGCTGGCCTATTAACGATAATTTTTTCTTCGTCGCGGTTTCGTCAAATTCTATCCCCATTCCAGTTTTTTTCAAAATAGAAGAGACTTTTAACAAGGTTTCCTCAAATTGTATCTTTTCCTGTTGCATCTTTTGTTTGCTTTTAGAAGACCGAACTGGACCGTTTGGATGTGGAACAGCACAAAAATTTATGTTAGTTTTTATTAAATTATATTAACTGTGATTTGATTTTATGATTGTGGTTGCTTTAATCAGGTTTTGGTAGAGTTATCAATGATAAAAATAAATTCCGTCATTTATCGGGTATTAATAAAAACTCAAGCAAAGCGTAGGTAAATCAAGCAAAACTTTATAAATATTCACACTGAATTTTTTTAAATTAGTTTTTAGTAGAATTAATCTTCATAACAGAGTAGTCGCGATAGACCATTTTGTTTTTGGAATTAGAATTTTAATTTGCAATCCTAAAACAATATGTGCTGGATTATTAGATTTTAAGCTCTAAAATGGTCGAAAGTGGTTATAAAGGGATTGTGATAAAATAATTGTATTGTGTTGTATGTAAGGAACACAAATGAATGTTTCTTTGCTGAACTTACCCTATCTTATGCCGCGTGTCTATTCAACGAACACTATTTTAGCTTAAGCTTAGAGCTTCTTCAGACAGGACGGGAACCGGGCGATTTTGAAATCACGCTATTGACGCGAGTTTTATTTAAATGAATATGTTCATTACATTCATAACCACAGACTTAAAATTCGCTTTGTTCATAACCGTTCGAACATATAAGAGCAATAGCACGGTACGTTCAATTGCTCAGTACCTGTTTTTAAATAGAGGTAAGAAGCTAAAAAACGCAGATATGTTGGTAATGAATCCTATGACATTCAGTAGCAGTCAATTTGGAACTAACAGTTCCACAGAAGTCCCACACACTGCACGCGCCATCGCCAACGGTAAACCACGCGATTTAAAAAACGCGCCGTTATCGCTGTTCTGAATAAAACCATAGTAATAACTATTTAACAATTGGTTTAATTTATTTCTACTATGTTAGTAAATCTATTAAAATAATTGCCTACTTTTCGGTAATTTAATACATTTTCTTTGACGAAAATTGCTCTTTTGATTACAGTATCATTAAACTAAATACTTAAGTAATGTTTACAACTTATTATAATTTGAAACTGTCTTAAAATTTTATGATATACTTAAACAGTATACAGCAACCTATATTTGATGCAGAGAATTGAAAAATTGGGGAATTGTATAAAAATGGTCGAATTCTGCAAGATGTAAAAATAATAGCTTCATAATGTCCCCTCCCCTTGGAAATATCAGTAATTTAGCCGTAAAGGCCGTGGCGTATTTCAGTAAAAAAATTAAAATAAATTACTTTTTCTGCAATGTATTTACACATAGGGAACACATCAAAACATTTTTTTAATGAAAAGTTATCAATTAAATATGTAATAATAACGGAAGAATAAATAAATAAAAAAAGACGTGTGGCACTCGGAGACTGCCGCGGTAAAGCTATTGCCTAATAGCTTTACGCGCGGTGTGTTAGGTTATTTTCGTTACGGAATTTCTGGATTTGGTCTCCACGCCCAAGGCCCGCGATAGAAGCTGTGCAATAGCTTAAAAATCATCTCCAACATTAATCTGTTATTAATATACAAAAAAAAAGGAGGACTTTACAATTCTATTAGTAAAATTATTTTTTATTTCGCTTTGCGTTTTTATTTTGCTTTTCTGCAATTCAGAATGTTATACAAAACTTGAAGAGACTGTTAAAATATCACAATTCAAGTAGGCTCATTTGAACTTTTGTATCACACTCCTTATTACAGAAAATCAAGCACATTAGATAGAATATGGTGTCCTACAGCGGGCACGAAGTCAAGAACGAACAATTTTTTTCGCCCCACCCCATCATGTATGGTATCATTGGACAGGGATAGGGTTGTGGTACATCATATTTTAGTCAAAGCATACCGTTTGCGAGATATATCCCGTCAAAGTCATGAAAACAATTTTTTTATTCGAATACGACGTCACCAAGAAGCAAATGAGAGGGTTATGTGTTTATTGATCGGTATGTACATATATGTACGAGTATAATGTAACTATGTATGCAAGTTTAAATCTTTGTTCATCTGTTGCCTCATACCTTCTAAACTACTTATTATAATTTGATAAAAAATAATAATGTGAGTGTGCAAAGAACCCAAAATACTTTTAATAAAAAATAAGTTCAAAAACTAAAACCCGACTACTGAAAATTCACGCTTTAAAAAGTATGAAACAAGAAAATATTCTCATCTGAAATTGTTATATCGATTAATTGAATAGGATAACCGTGGTCGTATGCCACCTACTGTAACAAAACAATACATTCTGCAAAGAAGCATACGACCACGGTTATTCTTAGGTATCCTATTCAATTAATCAGTAGGTAGGTATAACCATTTCTGATGAAAATATTTTCTTTTTTCATACATTTTAGAGCGTGATTTTTTCAGTATTCCGGTTTTAGTTTTTGAACTCATTTTTTTATCTACTCATTCAAGGTGAAAGGAAAATTATTTATACTTTTCTAAATTTCTTTACGTTTGTAGTTGAATATCGCGGGCGTCGCAGGCATCAGATGATGACGATGATGATGTTTGGCGTCGTCTCTATTGGCATGGTGATGGTGCCTATGGGTTTCCAGTTCCTAGCTGTGCTCGGAGGCAAAGCTCTGCTTCTCGCAAAAATGGCGCTCATTCTTGCATCCATACAGGGACTGAAAAAGGTAAGGATATAATAAACAGTGTAATGTCTATTACACGCTGGTACACGATGTTCGGTTATATAAAGGACGTTTAGTAAGTGTACTTACTGCATATTTCCCATTCAAAATATATTTAATATTTATCAATGTAATTAATTATTTGCTGAGATTATCCAAATGGTTACTCTTAGTGAGATAATCGAGATTATCTCAATAAACTGATTAATCGATGGCTCATCCCAATGAGAAGAAACATGGACAGTTGCATAATGTGGTTCATAACACGTAGTTAGAACATTTGACAATTTTTCTAGTAAATTTGTATAATCAAAGCTTAAAACTTTGGATTTAAATTACTAAATCAGCTGATACGTCACTGTGACATGCAAGCATTACATCGTTTGCCTATTACACAGTTAAGTACGCACTAGCACTTTGTATCTGTATTTTATAATCTGAGTCTTAGTTTTTAAATCTTACAGCTTATTTGGAAACCCATAAATTTGTCCTATAAATTGAGGTAAATTATAAGACAAATATATATATATTATAATTTTATAGGAATTCATGGATAATAAATCTAATAAATGTTTCTTGTCGCTAAAATACTAAAGGTTCAAAAACTAAAACTAGGTTTATGTCCATTTGTCCGGGTATATTATGCCCAACTTCTAACTGAACACCCAGTATTTAATAATTGTTGTCGATGTCTCCGTGATAATTACTAATACTGTGTAGGTTCCGAGAATTATTTCTGTTTAGTGAAAGAGTTTCTATTTGCCATGTTATTCACTAACATTCTGATTCCGAACCGATTCATATCACATCTGCTGATGTGATATGAATCGGTTTATAGCAGTTATAACATTCCAAACTGTTTGCATGCAATAAAAATATTTAAAGATCGCCGAATAATCTACGTTATGACGCCCTGCCTTAATCCACTAACACAATAACAACATTCTCTTTTAGGTAGACCCTAGTAATGATGGGTATCATGACAGGGGGAAGGTATGATTTTGAATAACAACACTATAATTTCATTTCCTTGCTAACATAATATTTTTGTGTAGAAACTAAAAAGGCGTTAAAATTAAACAACTTTTAATATCACTGCAGTGTTTGTGATCACATGCAAGACTAAATGACAGGGAGTTTATTCTCTATTGCCATTGTCATTTTAACGTGGTCTAATTGAAAATTAGATATTCAAATGTCTTAGTCATTAAGTATACATGCTACATGCCAATGTTCTCATGGAATCTTGACCGTGGTGTCTCATATTTGTATAAAAAATACAAATACAATACAATACTAAAAAATACAATATTTTATGCTAAATATTCTCTGTGCACGCTTTAGTTAATAAATTATAAATTAATTGTTCATCTTAATTAATTACTCTTGCAAATCTGTGCCAGTGTGAGATTTTTATTAATTTGTTGATGTAACATTTTCATTTAAGTTAGATTATTTCTTAATTTCCTTTAAAAGTTGTTTAATTTAAAAGTTTAACACCCGTGAAATCTTAAAAGATAGGTTAACAAAACTCACTGATAGGCTTTTCTCGCACATTGGACTTAAGTCAAAGGTAAACTGTTAACAGGCGTTCTGTTCCAGATTGCTGCAAGTCCGTTGAACTACGGCTTCTACCACTACCCTCCTTACGACCACTACGAAAGAAGAAGTAGAAACGACTGGCCACCACCGTCTGTGATGCCTGTGACTCCACCGCCTGCAATGCCCGTCGACTCATGGTACAACACCGATATCAAAGTCGATAGAGTACACATAGCAAAAGCAGTTGAAGATGTCACAGAAAAGAAAGTTGATGTAACTACTTGGAAACCTGAATTATCCAAAGCTGTTAAAGTGAAACCGGAGCCGCGTCTTTACCCGATTTATGCCGGTCCCGTAGATACTCAGATTCCAATTTTTACTGCGATCGATGCTCCTACCCCTATAGCTGATTTGACGACGAGGCCTGGGGAAGTGCAAGCGGAATACGCGTTAGAATTGCCTTTTAATAATTTTCGTTTTCAAAGTCCCACTACAGTCGTTTCAGCCTAATGTGTTTAGTGTTGGGTTTTTTGGATTTTTCAGAGCCCTTTTTGATTTGATTAGAGGTTATATTTCTTCATCTCCATCGTCACCAACAACTTTAAATTTCCCTTTGTTGAGTCTAGGTCTGCCTTTCATTTTGCCTTTCGCCGCGATACCTTTTGTTCTATATTTTTTCTTATTTAGCTGAAACTTTGCTAGAATTGATATTTGATAATACAATTTTACGTGATAAATCTTGATAGTGACAGAAATTTGTACAAAATTTAAGCCATAATACTTACCAAGTGTACCTGTTTTCAGAAATATAGACTGTCATATTTTTTTTACATTTGCACTATGTTATTATTCAATAGAGTTTATTAACCAATATTTTACAGGTTCCAAAATTCATTCAAAACCATTTATTTACCATTATAGTGACCTAAGAAAAAGAAGGCAAAACTGGATTTGTATGAATTTTGGTAATAATTACTTCGCAAATTCAGAGTTTCGTCTATATTGTATGTTGTGAGGTGATAACTCATAAGCACGCATTTGTTAAATATTGAAATTTTCCATTTGATTTTTTTTTATCATTTTATATTGACATTCTATTTTTTATAATTATTTTCTGTTTTTTTTTTCTATATAACTGTTTTAATTTTTAGCTATTAATATTCTGTTTTATTATTGACATATTATGTAATTTAATTTTAGCGGTTTATTATTAACTGTGTTGACTTTGTTTTTGTAAATATCATTAGTGTAATTTGCGATAACACGATGCTAATTTGATTAAAATAAATAAATAAATGTTATTATGCCTTTTTTATCTTCGAACAAATAACCTTAGAGAAACATTCCTGGAACATTTGCATCCAAAACTGATGAGTAATGTGGTGCAGCTGTCTGTTAGTGTATGCATATATCGAATCCTATAAAATTTTAAACTATGCTATAATTATCATTCTCTTAGCTATAGAGAGTTCATTATAATTCATCTAGACAAGGTTTAATTTAATCACAAAAAAATTGGGTCTTTCTGCAAAGAAGGAGGGTCCAAATTTTAAAGTGCTTGAATCGTATCATATATTTGGGGTATTGGGGTATCATATGAAGAAAAACCTTCATTAGTACAAGCTAAAACAGGCTTTTAAATATTTTTACGATGTATATTTTTTGGTTTATGGAGGAAAATAAAACAAATATATAATTTCCCCTTTTTATCTACTAGTTTGTACGGAACTCTCAGTGGGCGAATCTGAGTCGCACTTAAAACACTATTATTATTAACGGGATATTTACCATGGTTACCGTTAATTTTGACCCCATCCACCTGCATTCTTCAGTCGCTCGTGAACATGGTGCATGTAACTGTGCCGAAATATCGGGAGCTCAAAATTAACGCAAACCACGGTAAATATCCCGTTAATAATAATGACCGTGATACTTAGTTTAAAAAAGTGAGTCGCACTTCGGTTCGGTTTTTTTTTATTTGGTAGATTATATTATGGCTTAGAGACATATCATCTCGAAATGGTTTTGGAATCAGCATAATAATTATGATAAATTTTTGCTTACATACCCCATTACGCTCGGTACCTATTTGATTGTGTTTGAGTCGAGTTTGTGTATGTACGCCGGTTATACGTCATTATACACACTGACGTAGAGTCTATTCAGATAAAGAACTAATGTGGCATTGAGGGCGCTGCTGTCCTTATTTCATTATTTTGTTCAGTCGCGACCACAGAATACAATAGTAGTACATCCTTCGAGACGTCAGCTCCTCTTTTTGCCACGATATTACTTTATGTAAACAGACTCTCACGTACACAAATGCTACATGAATATTGTATTCATAATTTGTTTTATTCTAGAAACTAGAAGAAATCTTAATAGTTGATCCTGGTAAATGCCTTTTTTTTGTCAGCCCTGTTTATACAAACTGTCCCACTGCTGGGCGCGGGCCATCTTCTCATTATGAGAAGGGTAGAAGAAGGGTAGGGGAAGGGATGGTAAATGCCTTACGCGGGTCCAAATACAATTAAAAACATTTATATTACATGCAGGCCTATGCCTGCGACAACTGCATGCTATGCAAGGGTGCGTTTTTTAATCACTGTCTCAAGAATTCGCATACGTTTTTTTAATAACTAGATTACTTTTAACGCAATTAGCATTGATCTTAAGTACTTGAATTTTAATTTAATCAATAGAAAGTTTGACTATAAACTCGACAAATGGCAAATGTGCAAGCATGATGCCAACAACAAGTAAAACTAGCAAAAAAAAAAGTTTGACATTTAGGCCGACCGAGTCAAACTTGATACTTAATCGTCGGTTTTAAGTTTATAAATTCCTTTCATTGTTATGTTTTGTTATTTAAACGTAAAATGTAATATTTTAAATGTTACCTACGTGAAAATTGGCAAACCCATAATTTGAGTCATTCAAAGTGTTCAAAACTATACAAAATGAAGATCACTCGCAATTAGTTTCGCGTGTGATTTGTTTTCGTATGCGAACTGAGAAACTCTTAAAAATTTAAAAATCGCTTCCGTTGTAAGATGCAACGACTATACCTACCATCGAGTGTTTATGCTCGATGATACTTACTCTTACCAAAAAAATGGTTGTCTTTAAAGTCAGTTTACGGACGATAATTTTACGTGATAACGTCATGATAGATGCGTCACAAGCCGAACTCTTAGGCCGATCGTGCCTCTCTTTAGCTTGTTCCGCGCACTCGCTTGCACGCTCGGCTCAGCCGGAACGTGACAATGAGTCATGTTTTTTCCCGTCGTTCATCGATTTATAAGACGTTATCACGTCAAAAACTTTGTTACTTAAGTTTACCTAAGTAGTTATTTATAGCATTATTTACTTTTACAATGTAATAAAATGTCTAAGTATGTCACAAGTAATAAATCTAGGAGAGTGTAATGTACTAGAAGAGGGATCCCAGTGTTTTATTATCATAACCCATAATGGATGCGAGGTATTAAATCAACCTCGTAAATATCAACACAGCTACCCGTATTTTCTTAGAAACAGCCATCAACTTATGAAAATAGCATTTCTGAGAAAGTATCTCAAAATTCCTATCTCCCTGGAAGGAGTAACTCATTATTAAGTTGAATTACGACAATAATATCCTAATTCTATTTATTTGTGATTTATATTTTAATGAAACCTACAAAGACTTACTATGTAAATAAGGATAGAATTCGTGGCGCATTATATTAAACGAACTACATTTGTTTGAATCTCACTCGCCCGAATCTGATTCGACAAAATGATTCGGTTAACTTTTCCGCATATTATACCTGATTTCACAATATTTTCAACCGACTTCAAAAAAGAAGGAGGTTCTCAATTCGACTGTATGTTTTATGTTGTTTTTTTGTGTTTGTTCAGCGATTACTCCGCCAATTATGAATTGTTTTTGATAGACCTTTTTTTGCTTGATAAGTATTACCTACATCAGAGGTGGTTCCAAATATTTTTTATCAAAATCCGTTCAGCACTTCGGGTTTTATAGTAAAATAAACTGAAAATAATTGTCATCCAAGTTAAAACGAATTGCGAATTTTGAAGTCCACAACCTATTGACCAAATTTTAGTCATATTTTAAATTTATGTTTAAAATTAACTATATATATATTTTATTACTATTGAGCTGATTTAGAGCTTGTTTCGTAGATTTTAACAAACATACATTTTACAAAACGTACACATTTTCTTAGGTACATACGGGCTTATATGTGTTTAATTCAATAACTTTCACCTAGTAAGAATTTTTTTTATACAAATCAATAATCCAAATTGAATAAATAATCTATAATTTTTTCATGGAATAAGTCTTACTGTTTAATTATTATACTTCAAATAGCCCACCCCTGACTGTACCCGACGCAAAGGTGCTCATGACACTGTCCACATTACCTCGTTGAATGGCGATGGACAGCCTTTGCATCAGGTAAAATCAGGAGCAGGGGTCGCCACAAGTCTCCCTTATCCGCTGCCCCAACTCCAAAACCAAGCTTTTGGCTTCAGCACCCCATCTGCCCATGGTCTCCACGGCGATGGGTACAAAATGTACTATATACTTCTCACGCTTTTTACACGCAGCAACTTCTGCGGCAGCTGCTGGTGACCGGACGGATTGACTCAAGTGACAGGTGGCAAAAGTGCACCCGCAAGTAGCGTCCCAAATTAAACACTTGGCATTCTTAAACGGCACTAGAGTCAACCCATCCGGACGCTTGCCGTCCGACCTGCTCAGGCCTGACGGCTCCAATACGCAGGGGATATTGTCCGACACGAATGCCCTACGGACTATGTCGTTGGGGGCATGGTGACGTGGAAACCTAGCTGCGCAGCGACGACAACTCAAAGCGTGATGGCCATCGGCATCCACCATAGAACCGAAGGTGCAAACATGGGGTTCACACACCTTACAGCCCAAGCGGAGAGCCACCGCCACGCGAAGTGAGTCGTCGTCCAACAAAGTGCCCAGGTGAGGTGAAGGGAGAGCGTGCATCCATGCACCCGATTCTGATTGCGACACAGCCCTTAGTCTAGCCAAATCCAATTCGACAGCATTACTGAAAGACTGCGTATTGATCCCTTTAGCCCTAACGTCGTCCCAAGCTCGCTGAACGTGAGGGTACTTGGGGACTACAGCTCCGGCATTGAGAGAAGAATTTATGTGTAATCCAAATTACACATAAATAAATATGAGTTCATAATTTTGCTGTTAGTTTAAGCTACTTAATACATTTAGTTAGAGGCTCAGCAAAATGGACTTAAAATATCTAAGTAAATCCAAATTATCCAATAATTGGACAGGACTTAAAGCAAATTATAGCAATCAGCTTAAGCATAACGATGCTTAGTGTATTTTGAACTAAGTATCGCATTAATTGTTTATTCCTTGTTGTTTCCAAAGGTTTTCGCCATTGTTTTTCATTGAATTAAACAAATTCTAACGGATTTATCGCGTAAATTTTACATAATTTTATGACCTGACGTTTCAAACACTGGCAGCGTCCGTGCTCGCAGGTGAGAATAGATGACAGTTTTCTAATTACATATTAAAAAATATTCAAATATTTTAGGCTAAATGCTTAAGCCTGTGGGAACATTATGAAATAATTGAAGACAATTATTACACAAATCTGCTACGTAGATAAATGTAAGAAATGTAGGGCAGCGGAATAATTGCCAAGGTAAGCTTGTTTTGTCAACATCATATCAAATGATGATAATTATCTAACCACAGCAAGTAAACTAGTAATGAACCTTTTTTGAAGACTGCAATTTAGCTGCACCTGGATTGTTGTGTATTTTTAAGCAACACTGACGGGTATGTTTTTCCCTATCTATTTCACGCACCCGCCCACGTCACGTGGCCGTTAGTCATACGGAATCAGGGCTCAGATAATAACTCAACTCAAAGGAAGGCGCTACCGAAGCAAGTAAGTACAAAAGGGGAGAATATTTACTTACTCCTTCATCTCAAGATCTTAGTTAACCCAAATGTTAGTTCAATGTCACGACCTTTGAACTAAAATAGATCTATTAACCTATCAGTTTCCTAGAAGTTTCCGGCAGCCTAGTGGTGAGACCGTCTGACTTGCGATCCGCAGGTCCTGGGTTCGAATCCCACGGCACGCACCTCTGCTTTTCGAAGTTATGTGCGTATTGTTGATTGCCGCCAACTTCAAACGGTGAAGGAAAACATCGTGAGGAAACCTACATGTCTGAGAGTTCTCAATGATCTTGAAGATGTGTGAAGTCTGCCAACCCGCACTTGGCCAGCGTGGCAGACTATGGCCTAGCCCTTCTCACAATGAGAAGATGGCCCGTTCCCAGCAGTGGGACAGTTTGTACAAACAGGGCTGATATAAAAATAAATATAAAACCTATCAGTATTCTGTTAGTGGTTGTTCATGAGAATTATTTTACACTTGAAGTTTTTTCCTATTTTGACTGGCCTTGTGGCTCAGTTGGTAGTATGTCTACCTGCTAAGCTGTAGGTCGTGGGTTCGATCCCCACCCAGGGCTAACATTTATGTGATGAGCATGGATGTTTGTTCTGTGTTTGGGTGTTTCTATGTATCATATGTATATATTTACAAAAAAAGTATATATGTGTTCTATCAGCGATCTAGTTCCATAGTACAAGCTTTGCTTAGTTTGGGATAGATGGTGTTGTGTGAAATGTCCCCAAATATGTATTTATTTATTAATACTAGTAATTATTGTAGTCTTGTAAGTCTTGTTCACTTCATATATTTTATGGCATTACGCAAATTTCAATGCTGCGGAAAGAAAAAAAAAACACCAAGTGCGTGTCGGGTCAAAGTGCAAAGTAGGGTTGTTGCTCATCATAATATATGTGAATTTAAAACAAGATCTCTTATTTGATATTGTATCAACATATAAAGGTCTCTTTTTTGATACTATGAATATATTATATACGAGATAGCTTATGTAAGTTTAAATGAAATTTGCACTCACTTTAAAGTTTAGTATTTCGCAAACGGATCCCTAAGCAGGGCTCGTATAAGAATCCTGACCAGAATCCTAACCGGGCACTGCAAGCTTAACAAACATCTCAACACTATGGGATTGGGGGAACACAAGGCTTGCAGATTCTGTCACACAGGAGATGAAACACCCATACATATCCTGTGTGAGTGCGAACCGTTGCACCATAGCAGAAGCTGGCACCTTGTAGGCCACATAATCTCACCCGACGAGATTAAAACCTCCTCCCCCAAGGCCATCACTGACTACATGATCGGTATAGGACTTGGGGAGGTGCTGTGATCCAAAGGGGTTGTCACAATAGATCTGCAAAGGTCGCAGTGACGTGCCGGGGCTGCTATAGCCCACTTGGCCTCCTAGGTATTAAATAAAAAAAAAATAAAAAAAACGGGTCCCTAAATTGAAAATTAGTTTCCAAATACCCCCAAATATTCAACAATATGTGTAGGGAAGGTACGCCAAAATAATTCAATATTTTATTCCACCACTTTCTTGGTGTGATTATATGTAGGTTATATGCCAAATTACACTTAACTAAATAGTCTTTGAGCGAAACTGCGCACATACAGACAGACGGACATGGCAAAACTATAAGGTGTAACTTGACGGACGGAACCCTAAAAACTTAACGCCAACAACTATATACTAGGCCACCTCGATAAGCTTAATTATTTAATTTCATCATTTATAAGGGTTCCTCATAATACTACGGAACCCTAAAAACCACCACTTCATTCTGTATTATTCGCAATTCAATTATATTTTCACGAGAAATCCCGGTAGCTAATTACCTTCATGATTCTATTACAAACGGGATCAACTTGTAGTGTAGGTAACCAAGAATTTCGTGAGTCTTAGTAAGCATAAACATGTTTAACTTTATCATGTCTAATTACCTACTCTAATTACCTAGCTAAACAAAGCCGTAATTTCTACCTAATTTTGCTAAAACATATGCGAAAAAGGTTGAACATTGCATTTATTTTATACCTGCCTACTTTACAAGTTAAACATGTTTTTGTACTGTTTCAGACTTTTCGACAGTAATAGGTATGTATTTTTAAAACGCTTTTTAAAACTTCACAGACAATTAATTATGTATTTATAATTCTGTGTTACCATACTCGTATTAGCGTGTTTTATATATTTTTTTCTCTTTTCTTATAATATTACAAAAAAAAACTTAACTACATCTACTAATTAAATTTTTTTTTTAAAGTTTAGCTTAAACTTTTACATTATGCCATTGACTATTTTCATTTAATAAACTTTAAAATAAATAAATTATACCTTTTAGACATAAGATTTGACTACCTAGTTAAATGAAAGTGTTCAAAATGGGTAAAAGAGTACCTAAGCTTAAACTACATCGGAAAGGACTCTCCATTTGAGATTCTTGTTTCTTTCATGCGTGTCAATTTGATGAGTATACTACTATACAATTCATGACAATATAATCACATTTCATGGAATCTATACATAATAATTATAATATAGTAAATAATTGTTTTTTTTTTAAATAATTGGAACAAAATCTGTTTATAAAATGTTTATTGGAGAATGTAACAATGTCGATATAGAAGCAAAAACAGTTTTTGTTTTTATATTTTGTCCTTCTGTCTACTCGATGTCAATGTACTCGATTAACGCAAAAATGCTGGCTGAATTTTAACAATATCTAGCAGGATTATTAGTTACACTATGTATCTGTTACACTATGTAGTGTCTTTACTTAAATTGGGTGAATCAGATTCTTAGTTTCAAGTGCAACGCACGAAAGAAGTCAGACAGATACAACTAAAAATTAATAAGAATTACCTAATTTAATGTGACAATGTAAAAAAGTAAATAGACGAAACTATGAAGCGTAGCTATTTTCTTTTCGGTGACAAAAATAATGTATTTTATATATATATAAAATACATTATTTTTGTCACCGAAAAGAAAATAGCTACGCTTCATAGTTTCGTCTATTTACTTTTTTACATTATAGAGATATAGCTTCTAATGCCTTCTCCCTCCCATCAAACCTTTTTAACTACGGGTAAATGCGACGTTAAACGGTCTCATGGTCCTTGATGGATTGCTCTGCCTACGTAAAATAAACGTGATTGTTTGTATTTATGTATATTACTAATAAGATATGTAGTATATTAAGATACTATAAATACTATACCACTTTATTTATTTAGATCAAACCGATAAACGGTTCATAAATGACGACTTCGTCACCGACCGATATGACCGGTATGACCGATGAAGCTTGTTACTCTATAACTCTATGAGGTAACAAATGTAAAATAATACAACTTCTTCTTTTTTGAAGTCTGTTAAAAAAGGTTCTCTACCATTAGTAAGAGTGTCGAAATATAAACAAAATATTACATCAAATTGACTTCCTTTACAGTCGACTACAATAAACAAATAAGTAAAAAATGCTAATCAAATAAAAACCCTTATAAACTTATTAGAGGGCTGATAAGTAAAATTTGTGTTTAGATTGTTGTTTAACGAACTGTGGATTTCAGCATTAAACCCTCTTCATTTATAATTAACATTAAATCGAATTATCTGAACTAGAAACGAGACAGCGGCGTTATGTTCGCTAGATTGAAAACGAAATGTTGGAATAACATTATTATCTCGACGAAGCAGGCTCGGGAAGAGAAAGAAAGATTGGATCATTTGAGTGACGCCAAAAATGTTATATTGAACCACAATATCACGAAAATGGAAACTGTTTCCCCTTTTTATTGAATACGAGATACGAGCGCGGTCTTATCAGATTTTTTGTAGGATTGGGTTACTTAGTATTTTTAGGAATATTTGGAGTAACTAAGGAAATTTTACTGACAAACTTAGTTACGAGTATATTTACGATACCTGAACATTTAGCTTAAGGCGTCGGGATGGAAATGACCACAATATGGAGCAATATGCAAGCGTGACCTTTATTGATTACAGTGAAAATATAAATAATTATCGATTGACATCTTCACACAGCACTATCTAACCACAAACTAAGCAAAGCTAGAAACTAGATAGCTGATATCTAGCTATTATAGCTATTATATCAACCTACTGCCCGAAAAGATATCTACAAAAGAAACGCCTATAACATGTGTATACAAATATATAACAATGTACCTAATGATATCAAAATTTTAAATGGAAATAGATTTAAAATATGTTTGACCGAATGGCTTCTTAGCCATTGTTTTTATAGTGTTAAGGAATATTTTGACTATACAAATACCTACAGATAGACTTAATTCTCATAAATATAATTAAATAAAATATTTGCACGTCTGCTTGCAGACTGAATACAATGTCTTAAATATAATAATAAGAACTCTTTGTATAATTATGTATTCTAGCAAATAAATGACTTGATTTGATTTGATTTGATTTGATATTATGATAAAGATATATATTTTTTTGGAAACACATTACTTATACATAGAAACATCCAAACACAAAACAAACATCCATGATCATAATACAAGTATTTATCCTGATAGGGATCTACGACCCACAGCTTAGAAGGTAGACATACTATATACCATATAAGCTGTTAGGCCAGTCGACGAGATGCATAATATATTGTTGAGATGGATATAGCACTGCGGATTAGCAAGTTGAACCGGCAGTGGGCATGGCTCATAGAACGTACAACTGGTGACCGATGGGGCCGAAAAGTAATCGAGTGGAAACCAAGCACCGGCGAACGTAGCGTAGGAAGACCAGCCACGAGATGGACAGATGACCTCATACAAGTGGCGGGAAGACGCTGGATGCAAGCGACTTCCAATCGGCCTTTTTGGAAATCCATGGGGGAGAACTAAGTTCAGCAGTAGACTTCGTATGGCTTAGATGATCATGATGATGATTTGATGTGCTTGTGGTACTTGGGAAAAGATTCTGCAAAATTTTTAATCAAGTATTACTCTAATTCAACCGCAGATAATATACTTACCCATACATATAACGAATACCTACTACGTTCAAAATATTTGCTGAACAAATAGTAGACTCTGATAAAGTTACGCTCGTGCTACAAACAGATAACATTTTGCTCTCGAATGAGGTTCTCTAACGAGATCTTAATCAAGAATGTTACGTATATCAAAAGCAATGCCTTATTGGGCATTTGTGTATCAGAATGTATCCCACAAATAAAACTTATAGTTTCTGGAGGTTAATAGATATTATAAAGCATTCGCGGAAGTGGTTAACTAAGTGAACTGTTCGAAGCGCAGCCAGGGCTGCGCAGAAACAAACCAGTAGACATTATAAAAGGGAAGGTTGGTCCGCCCTCATTCACGAGTTGGTCTAAGCCGACGTCACTAGCTGGGACACGAGTGCCTCCAGACTAACTTTCGGACGCATCTGTGAAGTGCAAACTTTTAAGATGAAAGTATTTTTATTTCTCGTGGCGGTGATTCTTGTATGCGATTGCTCTAGCGGGTTCTTTCTTCCGGTGAGTGCAGAGTAGCTTTTATTTACTTGTATTTCATGTTTTTGTAGAAAATATAAATAAAATATCAATTGAGGAATCTAAGTTTACACGGTTTTTGTTGAGAAATGTACTATAAAGTTTTTTATGTAATATTTTTTTCTACTTTACGACAAACTTTTTTTATTTATTTTTGTTAATTTTTTTCTTTACAATTTAATAACCGTAGTAAAAAACTATTTCCAGTTAATATTTTATACTTCATGTTTTTAAATAAGAGCTTAAAATAACGAATTAATAAAATGAGTAGGTATTAACAAGATGTAAAAACGAGAAATATTGCTGAAATTATTGAAAAAAACAATCTGGTAAGTCAAATTCGAGTTTTACGTATTCTGATAAAAGAAAATCCAGCGCTGTTTTTTTTTTTATTTTTTTTTTATCAGCCCTGTTTATACAAACTGTCCCACTGCTGGGAACGGGCCATCTTCTCATTGTGAGAAGGGTTAGGCCATAGTCTGCCACGCTGGCCAAGTGCGGGTTAGCAGTCGCTGAAAAATTTATTAGATAAAAAAAATACGTATAAAATGTTACAAACAACTTTTGAAAATTGTGTCCTTAGTTGTTTCACTGCAGACGTGAGTCTATTAATCTGAGATCATAAAAATAAAACCGGACAAGTGCGAGCCAGACTTGCCCACCGATGGTTCCGTACAAACTAGTAGATAAAAGGGAGAAATCATATATTTTCCTTCATAAACCGAAAAATATACACCGTAAAAATATTTAAAAACCTGTTTTAGCTTATGCTAATAGAGATCTTTCATATGATAACCCACATGATATGGTTAAAGTACTTTAAAATTTGGACCGTCATTTCTTGCATAAAGACAGTATTTTTTTGTGATCAAATTAAAAATGACCAGTTTTCGATTTTTTTCTTAAATGTGTACTCTAACACAATGCTTCTTGCCAAATTTCATAGATCTAGGTCAACGGGAAGTAGGTACCCCATAGGTTTTGATTCCCTTGTGAGTGTCGAAATGTGCGTTTTTACGACATTTTCGGCTGTAACTTTTTTTCACGAAAACTGAGAAATTTTATTTTTCTTTCTGCAGCAAGAGACTATGGATCTGCGTATATGGTTTTAATTTCAACACGATACCTTTACGCGTTCCCGAGATAAAGGTCTTGACACCCGTTCAGACGGACAGACGGACAACAAAGTGATCCTATAAGGGTTCCGTTTTTTTCTTTTGAGGTATGGGACCCTAAAAACAGCTTCTGATGTACTATAAAGTATGTCCGTTCAATATGTAGTAAATAATAAAATGTCGTACAAGTTTTTGAGATTACATATACAAAAGTCCTAAAAGATGACGTTATTTTAATAGCTATAATCATTGTCTATACCAAAAAAAAAAAAAAAACATCTGGGAAATGTTGAATTTTTTTGTTAATTGACCTGTATTGTTCTACTGTGCTAGTAATTTCCATATTTGTTGGTCCTCTTCTAATGCTTCCACATCACACAACATTAGATTTATTTACTTTATTTGATCTGCAAAAATTTTTCTCGTCTTTACCGGTCCTCTTCTCAGTAGCCATCTATGACTGTTTATATGAACTTTTCAATGTCTTTTAAGTATTATTTTCTCCTTCACAGTGTTTAAAATATTTACTGGTTAGTTTTCTACACCTCATTTTCAAATACCTTTAACTTTTCTTTTAGTTTATTTTTATTTTTTATTTTTTTATTTTAAGGGCTTTGTCGCTACGCGACCACATCACCCTGTAATTCAAAGCATTACAAAAAATAATGAATTGAGCAAATAACAAAATTACAAAACAAATGATAAAATTATTTCTTTAAACCTAATTCAGCTAACTTATATAAAATCTTTGCCTCGTTCGAATCCGGACACGCTAGTATAACATTACAAAATCCTACATCTCTAGTTTGATTACCTTTTAGCCATTGTCTTCTTAACGCAT
The DNA here is from genome assembly GCA_947563715.1 of Lycia hirtaria. Taxonomy (NCBI): domain Eukaryota; kingdom Metazoa; phylum Arthropoda; class Insecta; order Lepidoptera; family Geometridae; genus Lycia; species Lycia hirtaria. Next base: position 4,805,086 of record OX387379.1, read on the forward strand.
CGTTCCGCACACACTCCATCAAAATATAGTTATGGTCCGGTTTCGCTGCCATTATATTGCGTTGGTTTAAAGTAAATTAAAAGTTTATTTCCTCATAATGATATTACACAATAATTTTGCAGTGGGTCCCAAATTCGGCTAAGTCGGTAGCTTAGGAACCCCGTGGCAGAAATATCTAATAACTGTTTTTTGGACATATGCATTAAGTACAATTATGAAGAAAAACAATTTAAAACTAAACAATATTAAAAATAAATGAATATAATATTTATTAAAAGCTAAATTTGTTGCTAGATTCATTTAAAAAACCGGGCAAGTGCGAGTCTGACTCGCCCACCGAGGGTTCCGTACAAACTAGTAGGTAAGATAAATAGTTCAGTAATCGAGTGATGAAGTTTTTGACAGACGGACAACAAAGTGATTCTTTAAGTTTTCCGTTTGTTTCTTTTGATGAACGGAACCTTCAAACAGCAAACTAAAATATCACAAGTGCATGTCAAAAAATGTAGAAAATAACGGGTCTGACATGAATATTACAAAATAATATAATTAACTTATCGTTTTTTAGGGTTTTTGATGTCTTACATTTTACAATACTTTTTATTTCTTTATTGTACATATACAATACAAAAAATATACATTTTTTTAAGATAATTTTATAAGTTTACACAAATAATATCTGAAATAAAATTCAACTTCACAAGTACAAGACAAGTCACAAGACTTTACAAGTATTTAAAATAAATATTTAAGTATAATATTAAATACTTAGTTTGCACCGGCTAGCGCAGCGTAGGTAAAACTACAAGGCGGACCATAAAATATAAGGGTTGGAAATTCATCAAAGCGAATTTTGATAATCTTGCCTTCAGATTCTGTTTTTGGTAACGAAACACACGAAACTACTCCTTTTATCATAAGCTGCTTTGTGTATGTCTTACAATTTATTGTTAGATTTCTTATGATCTTTCCGCAAAAGCCTTTTATCGATAGACTATTTACTTTGCCTTATGTAAGAAAATCAGGTAGATTACTAAGCTGACCTTTACTTGTGGATTTCTGAACTCTTCGATAAAAGGGACTGATTAGATTTTAAGAAAACAAATAAATTATGTTATAATTAAGGAAACTGTTGTCGCACGATCTCCAATATAAATAGGGGAAACTGTTTTCTAACCATTAAAAAAAAACATTGTAGTTCCGAAGTTCTGAAATTAAAAGTGTAAATGTTGATACAAGCAAACCGTAGAGAAAGCCTATTGGTTTGTGGTTTCATCCAAATAAAAAAGAAAAAATTTAATAGAATATGTATTTATTGCAAACTGTGTAGGTACAAAGGTCTTATATTAAGTATTCTTAGTAATCTTAAATTATATATACACAACATCCTAACACAGAATATCCTAACGGACATGCAAAATCATATTGTGTTGTATTGTATTACAAAATCGCGCGATAACGATTCTCTTAAGAGTTCGTATCGTAGTTCGACCATCATCCGTCTCGCTCGCGCATACCCTCATTTTTAGGGTTCCGTACCCAAAGGGTAAAAACGGGACCCTATTACTAAGACTTCGCTGTCTGTCTGTCTGTCTCCAGGCTGTATCTCATAAACCGTGATAGCTAGAAAGCTGAAATTTTCACAAATGATGTATTTCCGTTGCCACACAATATTAAGGGGGTTCCCCATACAATAAACGTGTTTTTTTCGTATTTTTTTTGCTCAATATTAAAAACGGTAACAGGTAGACGCTTCAAATTTTCACAGAATATTTACTTGTATATTAGCTTTCAAAATAAATAATTAAATAACAATAAAGTAAATATTAAAGGGGGCTCCTATACAACAAACGTAATTTTTAAGCAATTTTTACTCGATCTTAATTAACAGGTAGAAACTTGAATATTTGTAAGTAAATATTTAGAAATATATTAACTATAAAAATAAATACCTAATCTAATACATAAAAACTCACAAAATGAAAATAATCCGTGCATCTAAACTCGGTGCGAGCGCCGCGCCGCGGTGTGGTGGTGGAGCGAGCGCGAGGCGGTTGATAAGCAACAGCCGCGCGGGTAGCGGGGGAGGTAACATCACGGAGCGAGACATAACCGCGCGAATTCGTGCGAGCGTCGTCATGCTGCCCGGATGTGTATCGAAAACCTACCTATAAGTTTGCAATTTACTACTTGGAATTTCGTTGATTTCTCGTTATTTTATAAACAGAACTAAACAACGGGTTATACTCAAATAGATAACGTGTTTAGCAATTGACTTAAATGCTGGCACGTACTGTGCATTATTTAGTTACCATAGCCCTTTATGGATACAATTTCGAATTGAGCAATAGATTTTATCAAAACTACCCGAAAAGCAAGAATAAACTCTCATGGATTTATCTATCAACTAAAACAGACAAAAAAATAGTATACCTACAACAAACGTGATTTTCTATTATAGATGATAGTACGGAACCCTTCGTGCGCGAGTCCGACTCGCACTTGGCCGATTTTTGAAGATATAAAATGTCCGAATGAACTTTTGGGTTAATAATTTCTAAAAATGATTTATATGTATGAAAATTTAATCCGATCGAATTGAAATTTTTGTCCAATATATGTGATGATGTTTTCTAGTTTTACAAATGACATTTTTTTTTATAAGTTCATTCAGTCATTTTATATTTTCAAAAGAATGGGTATGCGTGAGCGAGACGGACTATGGTTGAACTACTGATTCTTAAGAATGTTGAATATAACTTAGTATCTTTGCGCCTCCGATCAAGAACCAAGATTTTGTTTGGAAGCGGTGCAACCACAACTGTGGTACCGAATGGGTCTTGTCAGTTACCAACATCGCCATAACTCAAGTTCAAGACGGTGCTTAAATCGTGCGACAGGAAATAAAGCTGACGATGATCAATTAATGTGAATAATGTCTCTAACTACAGGTTTTAAATGTATCTTAAAATTAATGGTGTATTCTTTGTTTACTCTTTAAAAACACATTACGTACAGCTACACAATTAACTAATTTCTACTAGGTACCAAAAATAACTTTAAAGGTTAAGTATATAAATTAGATTAAAATACATCATGAAGTCAATAATTATACATAAAATTCAAATTCGATTTCAAAATGGTTTATTACACAAAACATGGGTGTAGCAAGATATAATACAACGTTTTTGCTTTTAAGTTAAACCGCCATGCATTAACCTATGTAATAGGTAAAAGGTATGTGTAATTTAAAAAGTAGCATACATATATTTAAAAAAAAAACTGTTTGCCTGTAGCTATGGAGCGTGTGGAACCTGGGGGAAAGGTACCCATTGAACTGGCGGCATTGTTGTACTGTGTATATTAATTATACAAATTAATAGCATAGTATTATTATAATAGAAAATAAAATATTTTAAAATTACAATAGAACCGACAGCAAGATAACAAGAAAGGATAACTTACAATCTGCAATCCACACGCTGTTTATTGTTAAATCTTCAACTAGATCAAAGATGGAACGTCACATAACGTTGCCTCAGTGCGTGTTTGCCTTATCTACCATTGGTAAAATTTCACAAAAGAGATCTTTGCTCAATTTTTTTGAAAAAGCTATGTTTTGCTAACTTACTCTTCTTTTGTATTATTTTACCAATATAGGTCAAACAAGCACTGAGGCAACGATAAGTGAAATAATATCTAGTGCTTGCTAGTCAGTAGATAGAGTATCTTATTACATGTGTCATGTACTCTAACATGAACGGAGTAGTATTGCTTGACGAAACATTTCAGTTCACTTGCCAATGATCAGTCAAGCAAACACTACTTGCGCAGGGAGGATTATCTAAACGGGTACTTCGGCGTTTCGCACCGCAAGTGATTCGAACCGCGGTGCGAATCGCCCATGTACTGTTTCTGAATGGGCCCATTCGCACTAACCACTGCGGTTGGTCCGGTGCGAATGACCCAAGACATATTTTGGAATAGGTCGATTCGGACCATAAAGAAACGCCCGATGCTCTTTTCGTAGGTCCTATTTGAACTCATATAAAAAATTTAAGGATTTAAAACTACCTAAATTTCACTACACTAAAATTTTCTACCTATTTTACACTTTGATACAAGCTGAGGTTTCGTATATAATATTATTTTCCAACATAGCAACATACTATTCATTTGCTTATGATGTAATATTTTCTGGAAAATTCTTACCGTGAATTCGATTCAAGAAAGTTTTTTCTTTTTTCCATAAAAGAGGAGATTCTCAATTCAACTGTATGTTTTTTTGCATGTTTTTTGCCAATTATGAATTGATTGTGATGATTCTTTTTATTTATTTGATAGTTCATAATTCAGAGGTACTCTCTTTCATGTAAATTTTATCAAAATACTTTGGTTTTTATAACAAAATAACGGAAAAATACGTCATAAGCAAATGAATTGCGTTTTTAAAAGTGTTTTTTTTTTTAGTTTTTTACTTTTATTAATATTAAGATAAAAATATTTATAAAAATACGACTTATACAATTTAAATAATATTTTGCCAGTATTAACCAGAGACCTTAATTATTTAATACTGTTACGGCCTTACCGAAAAACGTTACATAACTTTAAGCAATGCTTAACACATTTTGTCAACTTCTCGCTGACACGTAATGACACTTGCGAAAAGAGACAGAGAATTTAAGACGATGTTTAAAGTTAAGCAACGTTTTTCGGTACGGCCGTTAATATCTCCTGTCCTAATTTTGCGCTCTATAAAATGGTCTAGGTAAGTTTATAACATTCAAAATGACGTAATTCATGCATTCAGTTTTGCGTCACATACACATCACATAAACTGTTAATTGCCGTTGACAGCAATTTATTACACCTATTTACGCACATTTTCGCGACTCGTAAACAGAGTTACAGTGACCGGTTTTTTATTGGCACGTCCGAATAAAAAAGGTTAATATACCTATTCAGTTAGTGTCTATTTTGTACAGCTTTATTATTCTTTTTTTAACTGACTGTGTAGGGTTATATTTTACGAGAATATGTATATTTGTATGTATGAATGTGGCTATGTATGTATGTTTCTATATTACCTCCTGCAGTCTAAATTTTATGACGTGTGAGGTGTCGTTAGAATCGTTTCCGTTTCCCAAGTGTTATAAGCTACATTTTTTGTAATAACAACAATAATTAGAGATGAAACGGGTATATGTTTTTGCCGGATACCGGATCCGGCCAAACATAGACGATTGGAGATTCGTTACACCAGCGAACCACACGAACGATCGGGTGGACTCGGGTGAGTTAGGGCTCTTTTGTTTATAAATCAAGCTAGTGTTTTATTGTCTTATATAATTCGAATTTCATCTGGCCTTGTGGCTCAGTCGGTAGTGTGTCTACGTCTACCTGCTGAACTGAAAGGTCGTGGGTTCGATCCCCACCCAGGGCAAACATTTGTGTGATGAGCATGGATGTTTGTTCTGTGTCTGGGTGTTTCTATGTATCATATGTATATATTTACAAAACAAAAGTATATATGTATTCTATCAGCCATCTAGTTCCATAGTACAAGCTTTGCTTAGTTTGGGCTAGATGGTGTTGTGTAAAATGTCCACAAATATTTATTTATTTAATATTTATTTAATTGATAACAAACATTATCGTTTTAAGGTTACAAAAAACGTGCTGTTGTAGTTGGAGATTGCGCTGATTTTATTAGAGTTTCTTTCTATAAATTTAATGTTAATTTTAAAACATCTTTACATCAGTTTGGCGCATACTTTCTCGCTAAAATTTCACTTGACATGGTATGAATCATAACGCAAACGTAAATTATACAAAGAAAAATGGTTCACATGCATGAATATATACAACAATTTCGATTCAAATTTTTGATGAATACTTCACAGGAGTGGCACTCTCTGCTGCCTTCCCTGTTTACTGCGAACTACAATCTTGAAATTTTCAAGGATTAGATTGAATAGATATCTAGAGTGACGTGTTCTATCCTCGACCATACTGTCGCTTACCTCAGGCGAGTTAGTGGTCAAACGTGAAATTCACGAGCACATAGATGTTAGACAATTTTACTATACTTCAGACTATTACTAATAATTTAAAATGCGTCTTTACGTCTATGCATCTTTCAAATTCCATATGTTATGTGTATTTTCGTTTCACACTTTATATCGTTATGCAATTCTATGAAATTATTTATTTAATGTTACCTAAGATTTTTAGTTGTTAATATATAGCTATGTTTAGTACTAAAAACATAAATAATTACACACAGATTCAATCCAGATTATTTTAGCAAAAAAAAAAAATATTTTTAATCACTAATGTAATATATCAAACGTAACTACAAAAAACAAAATCGGTAGCTTAGACTCGGCTTTGTAAACACAAAAGTCCATAAATAACAATTAGTACACATTAATTGGTACATTGTAAAACAATCAATTTTCATTGCTTAAAGATTATTGGACTGCGATCACAATATGCAATGAGACACTGCTCTAGCAATTAATCAAAGGGCGAATTCTGTACAATTAATATTACTAGTAGTTCTACGAATAGTAGACCTCGCGAGAACAAACTAAATCTTTTTGCAACATTCTACTATTGGAAGAGCCAAAAATTCAGAACACAATGGGCAGTTTTTATACATTTATTCCATTTCGAAGTAAATCCTTGGTAAATCCATATCCATATACATCCAAAATTATACACTTACAGTTTATATTGCAATATTGTTTCAAATTAGATAATTTAATAGCCTTGAGGTTTAGCAACATCTTGCTACTTTTTTTTGTTAAGTCCGGAATGGCGTTCCTGCCTTCGAGACCATAGCCTACGAGATTTTCCGGAAGTTCCAATATTGAAACATTATTACAATTTATAAAAGCGAATTAATTATCTTTATGTTAAATCAAGACAATATTTATAAATTAAATTATGCACTAAACATCATTGCAAATTATACAATGTTTTCCAAATAATAATACAAGCGACCAGAAACTGAATAACTATAAATCAATTACATTTTACACAAAAACAATTAGTCTATAGTTGTTCTATTAAGCTATAACCTAACAGCTCGGCCGTCCTGCAAAAGCACAAGTCCCTTTGTGCTATCACATAAAGTAATAGATAATAAACCAAAAATTTTCAATAGCAGATTACAAAATCAATTTAGACAATTTAGACCTTTCCAATTAGGTTAATACTTATCCTATACCAAAAAAAAACAATTTATGATTTTATTAGACAATATTGTTATATTTAGATGTTACTTCAAAATACGAGTACAATTATATTCAACCAATTTAGACTTATGTACTTAGCAAAAAGGAAAATATTTCATTACCTTATGTATTATGTCAGTCTTTAATAAAATCGTCACATATAATCTAGGTACATGGCAATAGTAGGCATTAATTAAAGTATGTCAATTATGTCAGTTAGAATATTAATAGGGAATCTCCTTTTTGTACGCAATTTTTTTTAAATGCTGTCATGGCTGTCTGTAGTGTAACTTTTATAAATAATGTAAATTATTTTGTTTTACTGGCGGAATATAATATAAATTATAATTATTATTGTATTATATTAGATGTATCCGCTCTCGTCGTCATATCGAGATAGCCAGATCTATCCTTTCCAGCATCAGTAAGTATATTACATGCATGACAGCGCCGAGACAGGCGCACCAACACCTTAATATGCCAATATATTATATTATATTCGAAGAGAGTTAAATGACTTTTAATTTAATCCGTAGATTACTAGTTTTAAAAAAACATAGACAGAACGTTTTTTTTTTAGTGGTATTATCCAGAGTAGTTATGGAAGTCCGTAACCGTAACCGAAACTATCGAATATGAGAAGGAAACGGCTAACCGTAACCGAATCCGATATACAATTTTGAATAATTGGAAATAATATCAGATCTGTAACTGCATAGAAAGCCGGCGTAATATTATTCCTGTATGCGTATTCCTATCCAACCTAAATTTGTAAATCCATAACGTCCATAGAGGAATATTATATAAATAACGTCCCTAGTGTCGCAATGGAGCACTATGTATTGCATACAACCTTACAGAGTTAAAGTTCTCAGTTCCCTTTGTTTATCTATCCTTTTAACTTTTAAAGATTACACTATGTAACAAAACGGTAAAATACCGTAAAGCAAAATGACCTAGCTTTTCGGAGAATTATAATATATTGCTAGCCATGCTAAGCTGTATGAGTCCCATACAAGTTCGTCAGTTTAAAATCCACCATTAATGTACTCATCAGTAGCACCATGTATGCTATCAGTATAGTTCAAATCCTTTTATACATCAATACAGTAACCTACTGAGGCTGTTGAGTTCAGTGCAATCATGCTTAATTATATATCTACAGAGTAATCGATCTCCTTGATTTTTGTTATTTTACCTATCTCAATTCTAATAATTTCATTTTCAATTATTTCCTGCCCGTCTACAGTCGCCCAAAAGAGACCATTCTATGCGAAAAACACAGACAGTAGATGAAGCATGTGACTTCATTTATATGAAAACCTTGCGCGCCTAACTTTTTGTATCTACTGTGACGTCACACAAAAGATTTTGTGATGGAATGTTCCATCCGCGCGAAATCTATTCAACTAAATGCAACAAAATATCGAATCGAAAGTATATATCATCTCAAATTAAATAATCTTAGGTCGTCAACTGCGTTTTTTTTTATCATACTTGTTGACTAGCGTATCAACAAGTACATATGCTTGGGGTATCTATAAAAGTCTATGGCGAAAAAGCAACCATTAGAACTCCTTCATATTTTTTTTTGTCTGATACATTTTGTAAGTTACATTCTTGTATATTTCTGACGACATAATCTTATCTTAGTAACATCAGCATTAAGTACGAAATTAGTTTTGAGTAAGAATTACGATAACTCATAATATTTCCAGTTTTTTTTTTTCAAAGAAACACTTCGAGAAATCATATAATTTTGAATACGAATTGTAATTGTAGATATCTCAAAAATCATTTCGCTGAAGTATTGTCAAAAATTAAATATTTGAAAGTAGTTTACCTACTTTTAAACAAATAATTATTAGTGACATCACATTGACTCAGAGTGGTACTTTTTATCTAATAGTAAATGCGCATTTATCAACAACAGTAAAAACTTAAATCAGTAATAAATATCGTAGCGCACTATGTGATTACCTATATTATTCCTTGCTATTGCCATAACCGGAACACGTACATAATATTTTTCTATCATATCTCAGTTCCCAGAAAAAACAAAGCAAAGCTTAAATCAAGATTTTTCCTACAAATTTGATTTACTCATATTAATTTTGATTTGATTGAAACACCAATGTTTTTTTTTACGGCTGCTACAGTTGAGATTCTGGGGTATCTCATAAAAGGCTCAAAGTGTATTTTTTTTAATGCATAGTAGACTCTAATCTTCCTTGGTAGCTATTTTCGGATATAGCAACATCTTGAATACGTTCCCTACATTCGTCACTAAATGAAGATAAATGTATAATCATAGACTGATTCTCTAGTATTTCTTTTATATAGGTCCTAATGCGGCAGGTCATACTGGAAGGGATTGTGAAACAGAAAACGTACTTACACTACAAAACAATGACAAAAACGTAAAAATTGCCTTTATTGACCTACTTTATTTCATTTCGCATATAAATCAAATTTAAGTTAATTTAGCTTCTCAAAACTATAAATTGTTTCCGAGATGCAGCCCGCATATTTTTTTTGTCATTTTATTGTTATTATTATCATGTTATATTTCATGCCGACTATATCATTATTGCAATTTCAATTTTCTATTTCATTAAATATATATATATATATATCCTTTCATCGTCCATTATTTGTATATATTGCATTGTTATACATTTGAATTAATTAATGATGAAACAAATGAATCTCTACATGTCATTTTGTAATAATCAGTCTGGTATAACAGATGTCGCCTCTTTGTCATAGGTTTCCTCCAGTTTTGTACATAATTTCTGTATCTTGCTAATCTCATTTACTCCTTTTCATGCCTTTGCCCGAACACGTCTTCTCAATGCCTATTCGGTCTCTTTTTTTTTCATTCTACACAATAACTTGTTTTTTTATCTGTAATTTCTAATTCTATCTATATCTTACGGTTGCCTGGAAGAGATCGCTATTAGCGATAAGGCCGCCTTTTGTACCTTTCTAACGCCTTAAATACTTCAATACTTATGTTTTAATAAATATTTATTAAACCCTAATTTATGTATATTTTCTATGAAAAGTTTCGATGCTTCACATAATTATATTGGTGTGCCAGACGTCTTGCGGCAGCTTATATATATTTCGATCTCGGATTTTCAATATCCTTCAAAGTATACGAAATAACTCTTTGTAAATGTAGCTATGTCCCAGTCTACGAAAACAGCCTCTATAATTTTTCATCATTTACAATCGTTGGTTCGTACCAATTACAATCGTTAGTTCGTGCCGTCTGCGTACCGAATGATATTTTCTTTATATGGAGATTTGTATAACACTTTAATCAGTATACTTTAGAGACCCAAAGCTTAAGTTGTTTTATTTCATCGCTTTTTTTATTAAGGTGAGCTGAATAGCACTGATTGATTAACACAGAAAGTGAATTTATTCTTAGCGTAAATTTGGCACAATAATGTCAAAAGAAATCAATACCATAGCGTTCCATCGTATCTCTCATAGCTTAGCTTGTTCTCTGTTTTATCAAAAATTTTGCTGCATTTGCTTTGAAGTTAATAAATTAGAAAGTTAAGGATCCATTTCCGACGAATTACTAGGTATTTGAAAACACGATATCATACCATATTTTTTAAAATATAAATGCAAAGTTACATCATAATGCAAAGGCTTACTTCCCAATGATATAATATCTAAAGATAGTTTATACTCATTGAACATGAAGTAAAAGCGTGGGAAAACCCAGTTTTCAGTACTTTCAAGGATTAGACACATCCATAAGGCCTTTTAGTATAACTTAACTTTAAGTACAAATTAGTGTTGCACTTTATAAACATGTAGGATAGCATTGTCACTGTTTACAAGTCATGACACGTTACCTGACGTGTCGCGACTGAAGACAACTCAGGCGATTACCTTACTTGAGGCTTGCCACGTAGAGCCGGAGGAACCTATCTACGTATAATACATTGTTGTTACTTCCTTCATAACATATTAATATACCAAAAATTCGACTTCAAGAGCAATATTTTTACTGTTATAATGATATTTGATTTGAATCAGTTTTTGTTTTAAAAGTTTACAGACTTATAATTGATATTTCGTTTTTTTTTGTGCAACAATATTCTGTTAATTTTAACAGCTATACACACCAACAACATCTTTTAAGATAAGCTATTTAACTAACATGTATTCACGTAATGTCTTGTTTGTGATATTTTCCAGTTTATTTTAAGAATCTTAACCTTATATCTTAATAGCAGACAACATACAAAATAAAATATCATATATCTCCGCTCCCAAATGTGGTCAAACAAAATGCCTACAAATAATTTTAACATTATAAAATAATTATCTGTTTACGTCAAAATCAACAAAATGTATGCATATATGTTGATTTAAATGTGTCTTTTAAATCAACATATATGCTACTCAACTTATATAGGTAGTAGGTACACATACAAATACAGAAATAAAGCTTTTAAGTTGATTGCCGTACAAAGGACATTTGATGCCGCTTGAATTTTGTATATGCTAATAAGCATTGAATTTAACTACGGTTCTTTGATTTCGTATAAGACCGTGCCAAATATAGAATTATAGAGTCCGTTCAGAGATTGCCTTCCCTTCTGACAGCGCGCAATAAGTACAATGTTTATTGAATATTGCTTGCAAAAACATTTTTGAGTTTTTTTTTTTTACTTTAGACTCATATTCAAATTATCGAGTCGAGTAGATATCCCGTTGTTCAATCTAAAGAAAAACTTTTACTGAACAGGCTCTACATACGTGTGCGTTCTTTTCTTCATGTAGTCTCCTTTTCTTCTTTTTTTTTCTTTCTTTCTTTCTTGGTATTCATTTGACTTTTTTTTTATTCCGTCTATTGTTTACCTTTTCCAATAATTTCTTTCCGACAATCAACATCAGGTATAACCGGTTCCTGCCCCTTCACCTCGGGCATAACAATTTCCAGGCCTACAATATTGGGCCTAACCGGTTCCAATCCCTTCACCTTGGCCATAATCATTTCGTCCTCGATATTGGGCCTAATTATTCCATCCCCGTCACCTTGGCCATTTGTTATTTTCCTTGTCTTCGGGAAGTGTCTTCAACTAGAAACCTCGGACTTTTAGTTCTTCTATTTGCCTGAAACTTTCAATCAATAGCTTATTATCTGTCACATAACGACTCTGCTGTTTGATTGGTCATTTTCAGGCTACCTTACATAGATTTGTGAGGAGCCTTATTACCTACTGAGCCTACGATGTCTATCCATCGGTCTGTCTAGCTGTATCTTCCAAGTTTTAGTAGAAGTTACATCTCTCAATATGCCATGTTATGGCAGATTTACTAACAAATACTAGAATACTACCGAGAAGTAAAATTTACAGAGGCTTCCATTCAACAAATTGCTCGATATTAAAGACAAATTCATTAAAGAGTTATGTGGACATATTAGTACTATAATTATATTATAATTTGTACAATAAATACTAAAGATCGGCCAAATGCGAGCTAAACTCATGTTAATCATTCTTTTTTTTTTTTTTTTTTTTTTTTGCCGATAATTTACTTTTTCATCCTATGAAGCCAGTCCAAGTGATATTTCATTGTCTGGGAGTAGGTATGGAAGTCTCGGTGTGCAAGTCAAACTTGTTAGGAATTTATTTAATTCATCGAGTGCGTAGCCAGCATTGCAGATAGTAAACTACAGGTAACCACAAACACTTATTGGAATATTTAGCTGGATTAATGTTCAGAATCTATAACAGAGCACTCGTAGCGTAGCTTGACTGGGTGCTCTCGAACGACCAACGACGTTAAGTAATATAATGGACTGGTCAGTCTTCGGATACATGAATGATTTTCTTCCTGAACGTTACCATGGATCGGTTGACAAGTTAAATGTAGGTCACGTTATTTGTTCTCACAACAGCAATCGTCAAGTCGTCGTCAGCAAAGGCCTTTCGGCGGCCCACTAACTCTGTTATTAGGGCTGGCCATGCGATCTATACAAACTTACTTACTTGCTATCATATCACAATAAAATTTACTATGTGATATGGTTGTATATTAACAATAAAAATATTTGATTCCTGGGATATGTAAAGGAGAAACCAACATTCATAAATCGGTAAAGTTCCACCTAGGTATACTTTATTCGCATAACTTATTATAGTATAAACATTGTTTGTTCACCACCCATTTCTATCAAGAAGAAGAAAATAAATAAAGACAACAATAAAACTGGTTCTATGCAAATCGTAATTCGTGAAAACACAAATTAGTTTATTTCTTTAAAATATAATAAAACTTTTTTCCATCTCCATCCATTAAAATTATTATTATTTTCAGTCCCTAATTTTCACTTATTAATCATCGTCATCAAACAAGATCAATTCTCTATTTTCCTTCTACTTTCGTTCCATTGGTATTTTTCCCGAGGTGCAAAATAAAAACAATAAACAGTAAAAGAAACATCATCCCACTATTCGTTTTTATCACAATAAATATTCTGTGTATTTGTTTATTTCTTTGATTAGAAACTTAAAAAAATATATTTAAAAAAACAAGGTATACATAAATTCATATCACTCTTTCAAAACCTCAAGTAAAAAAAAAAAATTAAAAAAAATTACGAACCATGACCCTACAGGCTTTGGCCTGCCCTTTTGATGTATTATTAAAAAAAAAAGTGTAAAGGCGGGAAAAAGAAAATTCCATAGGTTCATGGTAATTCAAAATGGCCGATGCAACAAAAAGAACACAAAATTCAATTCAAAATGAATAAATTACTATAAGTATTTTACAACTATCAGGTCTTATTATGAACCCAATACATTAGAAAAATGCAAAATCTTGTCCAATCATTTTCATTGAAGCGTTTTTTTCATCTTTATTGATGTAAAATGTCATTGATAGTGGGTCCACTACATGATATTATAACCTCGGTTTTATTGAAATTATTGTTTAGATTCAACATTTTCGCAGTACTTACGTTTGCAGGCGTGTTAGGAAGTTTTATTTATCCTATTTCGTCCCGCTTCTGAACTATTGGAAGAGCCAAAAATTCAGAACACAATGGGCAGTTTTTATACATTTATTCCATTTCGAAGTAAATCCTTGGTAAATCCATATCCATATACATCCAAAATTATACACTTACAGTTTATATTGCAATATTGTTTCAAATTAGATAATTTAATAGCCTTGAGGTTTAGCAACATCTTGCTACTTTTTTTTGTTAAGTCCGGAATGGCGTTCCTGCCTTCGAGACCATAGCCTACGAGATTTTCCGGAAGTTCCAATATTGAAACATTATTACAATTTATAAAAGCGAATTAATTATCTTTATGTTAAATCAAGACAATATTTATAAATTAAATTATGCACTAAACATCATTGCAAATTATACAATGTTTTCCAAATAATAATACAAGCGACCAGAAACTGAATAACTATAAATCAATTACATTTTACACAAAAACAATTAGTCTATAGTTGTTCTATTAAGCTATAACCTAACACTACTACTTGCAATAAAAATATTATACTTTACATTTGTTTATTTTTTGTTATATTCATAATTTTTTGTTCTTGTTTAAAATTGAGAATCCAATGTTTCTATCAAATATTATCCTAATTTGGCCAAAAATAAATTACCTCGTATGAAACTAATATTTTCAACTGAGATTTTACCAGTTGATGAAACCTTTGATAGCTTCGCTCATTTGATCAAATAAAAGAACAAGAAAATACCTACCCTACTGTACAAAGTAACCACCACACTCAACACTCACTTACACTAATAATTATCCCTAGCAACAACGACGCCAGACTAATGTGGCAGTTGTTTTAACCGACTTCGAAAAAGGAGGAGGTTATCAATTCGTACCGTATTTTTTTTATGTATGTACACGAATTACTCCGTCATTCGAGAACCAATTGTTGTGTTTCCTAAATTGGTGTATAGAGAAAGCTCCCAAGTTGGTCCGATAATTATTTTATAAACATCGCTTTATTACTTTTTGAATAATCTTTAAAAATGAAAATATTTTCATTGTACTCCTGAGTCAGTGCGTCAGATTATAGAATCGCAGAGTTCCACCTACACGTGTTTCTTTCCAAGAGTGTCAAATATTAAGGATTATCGTATAAGCATCTGCACATTTTCTAATCTTCGAAGACGAGCATTTGACATTCAATGACATTTGTCATTGCATTCTTGACAAAAGAAAAAAAAGTACAGATGACAGGTCTCTTTACAAAGTTTACAATCTTGAAGGATTTAGTAAGTTGCGTTTGAAGTCGGTTGAAATGTTGAAATTCTATGACAAAGTATCAACGATGTAGCGTCAGTCCTAAAAAACGTCCGATATCAATGAGCTCTAATTGGACTCCTTATCTACACGATTCAAATAGTTTCGATTTTCCAAGTGGCAAAATAGACGTTTCTAGACTACTCAATCTAAATTAGGCTTTAGAGCGGTGACATAGAGTCTTTATATCAAAATCTTTAAGTTCGTCATTGTTGGTATATGAGTATCTATCAACCCAGGGCACTATATTCGTGAATTTTGTTTTAGTCTTTACGTCCATGTGATAAGTAGAACCTAATATAAGTATTTCTTAGATTATTTTGATACTGATATCACGTGGATATGTGTGTCACATTCCTAATATGCGCAATGACGTGATTTGGGCTGTGGATGTCTATTAGTATTTACTCCAAATTCCTGAAGTAAACACTGGAATACAGAAATACGAGAGAAAATCGTTAAGTTATCGGGCGGACAAAACTTCTGACAATAGATCCTTGATCAAATAAAAATAAAACTCACTCAGCCTACGCGAAAAACAAACAGTAGTTATTTGTTGTATGAGGCTAGAACATTGTGTGTTTAGTCCAGTAAAAATAAGATTTGTTACAACATAAAATAAAACTAAGAAAATTGTTTTAAATAAAACTAAATTAAAGGAACCTAAATCACTTAAATAATACACAAATACCTACTACGAAATAAAAACATATGCAACTTAAATAAAAAAATAACTAAATAAAAATAAAATTTTAAATAAAAAACTAAACATCAAATATTTATCAAATTGTTATTTAAATAAAAGTATTGGTTTTGAAATACATTTCTCAGAATCATCATAATATTATCCTATTATGATAATTATACCTAAATAAATAAAAAAAAACAATAAACAATAATGCCATAGTAAAAATAAAATAATATGTAAGTATAAAAGACATCCTAAATTCAACGGACAACACTTGGAAACCTGTACATCGAGCAGTATCTATTTTAATTATTCAAGCCTTACCAATCAATATTTAGTAGATATTTTTACTGATTGAAAAACTAAATTAGTACTACTATAACACTACTAAATCTACTCCTAATCCGAGTTATTACATCTATTTTTTTTTTCGGGGTTAAACCTAACATTATTAAAAAGAAAAAAAAATTGCCACGTATAATGCAAGCAAATAGGATGTAATACGCTATAACTGCTAAAATTTTTGTCGATTTCATTGATATTGTTCTGAGGTTTTTTTTATAATATTACTATGGACGCTTGATTCACCTCTATCGCTAGTTTTGAAAAACGCTACGATATACGATGGACCGTGCTTGCCCAGAACAACTTAATTTTATTTGCAATTTAATGACGTAGTATAGATTCAAAACCATTTCTCTATATTATCCCGCCGTAGGTGTAAAAAGAAGAGTGTGCAACTCGGGGAGAAAGGTGTTTTTGTCTTCGGCCAGCTTGAATCCCTCGTTACACTGAATGTGTGGTCCGTGACATAAAACACTACTTTATCCCCTTGGTGCATAATCTACTATTTCGTGTTAGGAGGGGCTAAAATTAAATTTTATACTAAAATTTTAGAGTAACAATTAGTTTTCTGAGGTGGTGAGATGAAAAATATTGGGCTGAATGTTTGGTAGGTATTATGAAAACCAACTCAATAGTTATTTACTGGAGCACCTGGGGGGTTAGACAAGTGGCATTCTTATTTCATCAACGCTTGTAGAATAGAAAAGTAAATGTATGGGATAGACATTAGCTACCGAAATGTCACGTGACGGCACGTCACAGCTTCTTAGCATTTCGAAGCGTAAGAGTTAAAAAAAAAAAAAAACTGATAATATCCATACATGAGATCGCGCTAATTAAATACGCTAGCCTGATGTATGCTTACCATGCAATGTAGCTATGCATGCGTTGGATCATTTAGATTATCTTTAGACTATCTTTGGCTTGTAATAAATTTTGATGATAAAATTATGCTAGTTGATGCAGACTTACAACCTTTGTTCGCTTCGCTCACTCAGTCAATTAATGTTACTAAGCTTTCTGTCAATCACCATATTATAATGTGATCACGGTTCCTAGCGAACAGAACTTGTTAGCAATAATGAAATGACAAGGTTATAATGGCTTTGGTTAATCCAATATTAGCCCTGCGGTTGCTTACTAAAAGCATTTTCACAATAAATTGAATAGTAATTTCATATTCAAAATTTAAGGATATAATTCTAAAATATATTTGGCAACATTATCAATTATTAGAGTTACCAAGTAGGTACAAGAATGCGCCACGCATGCGGCGAGAAATTAAAATTTCAATTAGTTTTTTTTTTACTTGTAGCCAGGTAAGGTAACTATTGCAAGTTTTTTGTTTTACAATATATCAATATTTTTCACCTCACCACCTCAGAAAACTATTATATGCGACAGTACTTTTTTTTTTTTTAATCAGCCCTGTTTGTACAAACTGTCCCACTGCTGGGAACGGGCCATCTTCTCATTGTGAGAAGGGTTAGGCCATAGACTGCCACGCTGGCCAAGTGCGGGATGGCAGACTTCACATATCTTCAAGATCATTGAGAACTCTCAGACATGTAGATTTCCTCACGATGTTTTCCTTCACCGTTTGAAGTTGGCGGCAATTATGCCGGGGCCTGGAGGGTTGGTGTTAATGAGACACATGCTGGTATCGGTCTAATTTATTGTAACAAATAACCAAGCTTATATACTAAGTACTACGTGCTAGAGGCCTCCTATCTATATCAGTCATACTCTTATTATTTATGCTAACGTATCCTAAAGATGACTTATCATTCTACATATAATCACGCATCACGAACACTAAACTATGTGGCTACAGCAATCAACAATACGCACATAACTTCGAAAAGACAGAGGTGCGTGCCGTGGGATTCGAACCCAGGACCTGCGGATCGCAAGTCAGACGGTCTCACCACTAGGCTGCCGGAAACTTCCATACAGTATCAGCGGCAGTACTTAGTAGATCATTATTTATAGAATCTCGACAATTTTATTTTTATTTAGCAATAATACGGACACGGATAATTGGATACGGAACCCTATAAACAGAGCAATGACATTTCTTCAACATGTTCTCCAAATTCCAAATACCTAGTAACTTTTAATACCTATAGTTCCCGTCACGTAAAAAGAACGCTGATTTGTTCGTAAGCGCTAACAAACCAGCGTTCTTTTTACGTGACGGGAACTATACTTTGCCACTCAATTTTCCATTAATAACACAAATAAGTAAGTACAAAACATACTCTTTCAAAGTCAGCAGAATATGTTTTTTTGCTGCCACTACGAGACTACAATAAATTATTCCCTACATTGAAATCTAAGATAAATATTCAAGCACGTTCCCAAGAGAGTTGAAGACAAACTGTTGCTTCGTGAACTTGAAGTCGGCAGCATGTCGCCAATAACATGGACGAAATTAGTAAAGAAAAATCTTTGAATAACGTTGTTAGCTATTGTGTACATTCACGAAATATTAAGCTTTAAAGTGTATTTTTTACTGTAGCCAAGGTATCTAACCCTGTACTACGCGTGTCCCGACACGCACTTGGCCGTTTATTATCCTTTATCGCTATCTCTTATGCACTCACGAGAAGCGCCTTTAAATCGGCCGTTTCGGTCCCCGTTTAAAAGTAGAGAAAATAATTACAATAAAAAAACTATAAAAAAAAACGACTTCGAAATACACAATTTGTTTACTTGGATATATTTTTTTAGTTATTTTGATATAAAAACCACGGTCACGAAGCGATTTTGATAAAATTTATATGGGACCACCTCTAAGGTATTACCTACCAAACTGAACGCTGAACAAACATAAAAAACCGGACAAGTGCGAGTCAGACTCGCCCACCGAGGGTTCCGTTCAAACTAGTAGATAAAATGGGGAAAACATTTTTTTTTATATTTGAGTTGTTTGAATGAAAGGTTTACAATTTATGACGTATATAAAAAAAAACTACTTACTAGATCTCGTTCAAACCAATTTTCGGTGGAAGTTTGCATGGTAATGTAAGTACATCATATATTTTTTTTAATTTTATCATTCTCTTATTTTAGAAGTTACAGGGGGTTACCACTTTGGAATTGTCTCTCGCGCAAACTATTCAGTTAAGAAAAAAAATGATATTAGAAACCTCAATATCAATTTTGAAGACCTATCCATAGATACCCCACACGTATGAGTTTGATGGAAAAAAAATTGAGTTTCAGTTCTAAGTATGGGGAACCCCCAGAAGGTATTGTTTTCTTTTTCTATTTTTGTGTGAAAATCTTAATGCGGTTCACAGAATACATCTACTTACCAAGTTTCAACAGTATAGGTCTTATAGTTTCGGAAAAAAGTGGCTGTGACATACGGACGGACTGACAGACAGACATGACGAATCCATAAGGGTTCCGTTTTTTGCCATTTGGCTACGGAACCCTAAAAACAGTCGAATTGAGAACCTCCTTCTTTTTGTCGGTTAAAAATGAGTTTTATGTATTCGGTTTCGTTCACACGGACATGAAAAAAAAAAATAGGTATAGGTACTGTAACTAATTTTAATAAATATAATATTTAAATTTTTATAGCCTTATACCTAATTTACTTTATTTATTTTATTTGCCGTAACAATATTATCTAGCTAATGATAATATTCATAGTGTTAAACAGACATACCTACTAAAATATTTATTTATAGGTAACAAAATATGTTGTTGGAATCCGCAAATACACGAAACTCTGCTGACTGAGTCGGCTGTTTAGGAATTCGGTCACGCGTTTGATGTTTCAGCGAAATTCTGCGGTCTACAGTAAATTACCGTTGTCAGTTATTCAAGACCCGCAAATTATAATAATCCAATATTAGACATTTTAATCTGGTGAATTTGTTTCAATTTAAGTTGCCTTATTAGGCACCTTAAATTGAAACAAATAACTATTTTAACCGACTTCCAAAAAGGAGGAGGTTCTCAATTCGACTGTATGTTTTTTAGGGAAATTAAAAGGAGATTACAAAAATATATACATACAATTCATGTGTTTAAATTTAATTAGGTATAACAAACTATAATTGTATTTATAGTTTTTGAGAACGTAAAAGTCTCTCTTATGCAGTCGGGTATTTCGTTTTTCTTTTAACACAGATAACCTGTTGTTGCTAAATAAACCGTAATATCCACCTCCTGTGCATATACTACGGTTGTATTAGGACAGACTGACATTAATAAGTTACAGTTGAAACATTTTGGGTACGGAAGCTTAAAAATGAATAAATTTCTTTCCTGACAGCCGATTTTTGTGAAGGTGAATATAGCTAAATTTGATTAATCTCTTTGACAAGCTATGATTATAATTCTCGTTAATTTTGTCTAAGCTTCTCAGCGCTTTTTCGTGTTTTAAATTGGTTCCTATCAAAGTCGTTTGTCATTATTTCCCTTAAAAAAGCGTCTTTTTCAGTAATAGGCTTAGTGGTCAAGTGACCTTTAACTTAGTTTATGTTGTGTGATTCTGGTCCACCAAGGAGTGTGTCTACCCAGAAAAAAAACAATTTAAGGCGATATTCCCAGATTATATTATCGGTCGATCGGTAAAGACCTCAGAGAAGAATTAAAAAAGTGTGTAAAGGTGTGTACTGTATAAACGTGAATGTATTTTAAATTTCTTCAGTAGGTAGTACCTACTGAAGAAATTTAAAATACATCACTTTTAATATAGATACCTATATGTACCTATAATAAAAGTGAAACAGTTTAATTTGTGTTTATTAATGAATGACGTGAATGTCTCTGTTGGTATTCGCGTACAGGGGCGCAATTTTTTAATTACTCGCAAGGAATTCACATGTAATTTTTTTTTATTCGAAAATATGCTTGCGCTTGTCAGTCAACTCACCTGGTGTTAAGCGACAGTTACGGTCTACGATGGAGCGCGCTTGCCTAGAAGAAACCTATTTACTCGCGATTTGAAGACATCTAGATTATATCCAAATTCGCATAACTTCCGAGAAATATCAACAAAAAATTTAAAGAATGGAAGAAGAAGAAGAAAACCAGAAAGGTAATGGTTAGAAAGAAAAGCAACAATAGTTAAGCGTGTATACTTCTAAAAGCGAATAATTTACTATGTAATCATATCTGAAATCACAAAAAATAAGCAACAGAAAATTAACCATAAGTTTGGGATAAATATGCAACAGCTGATTTTGTTGTTGTTTTAGGAATGGTCCCTCAATAAAATATTATTGTCGCACCTTTTTGTCACTGCAGGTATTTTCCATCGAAAAAAAACTGGTATCTACTCCACTCCATTTCTTGTTATTTGAAGAGGACTTAACGGAAATATCATGGAACTATAACGTATCTGCCATGGTTGAATCGTCCCAGGCGTACATACTAAAGTGCGCTTTATTTTGGTACAGTTAAAGGCACTCAAGAGTCTGTAGTTATCCAGGCTTATGGGAGGCTTATTTTTCCGCTATAATATCTTATAACCTTACGGCTACTCGTATCGTTATATATTTTTTACTTGTGTGACCTATTTACATTGCTAGAGAAGTTTTTTTTTGAAGTGAAAACTTCTTTAGCGGCGTGCATTTTTTGGATGGGTAAATTTTTTTTAACTCGGGTCAGATCGAATTCGTAAGACGGACGGATTATTTTAGTCAGAAACCTATTCTAACGTTCTGAATTTAAAGTTCATTATTATATGTAAATTTTTATCAGTATTTTTGTCTAACTATCACGGTTCATGAGATACAGCCTGGTGACAGACGGACAGACAGATAGACAGATCGACAGCGGAGTCTTAGTAAGAGGGTCCCGTTTTACCCTTTGGGTACGGAACCCTAAAAAAGAGTGAAGACCGTGTCATGACACGCATGTGACAATCCAACTGGCGACTATTGTTCATTGCGAGGAACATTGTACTATTTGTTAAACCTTAAAGAAAGGTCAATGCTCTTTGTATTAAAACTTAATTTCAATATCTTAAAAATACCGGCCTGTACAAAATGACAGCCAGACAGAGGGTGGTCGAATGGACAGACAGATAGACGGACAACGAAGTGATTTCTTTAAAGGTTTTCCTTTTAAAATACGGAATCCTACGTAAACCATTTTTAACCGACTTAAAAAAAAGAGAAGGTTGTCAATTCGACTGTATGTTTTTTCTTTGTAATGTCTTTTACGCGATTAATTTGCCAATTTTGATGATTCCTCTTTATTTGATAAGGTAGTTATATTACGGGTAGACCCGTAAATATTATAAAAATCGGTTCAGTGATACTTTGGTTTTTAAAACAAAATAACTGGAAATAATTTGTCATCCAAGTGAACACCATTGCTTATTTTTTTTATAGTCGATTGTTTTAGTTTTTAAGTAATAATTATTAATTATTTTATTTCGTCATTTGTGTTATTTTATTAATAATTGTTATTATTTTTATAGAGTAAGGAGTACGGAAGAAATCCGGCGTCAGCAATATCATGGTTTTCAAGAGTACGGCGCTTATCAAGACCTTCACATAAAATTATAGACCCCACTGAAGGTAATAACAAGACAAAAATCCCGTAAGCAACTTAAAAATGCTAGCTATATCATAAAACAATAATCCCTAGCTATATCCTTGTATGATTTCTTGCACATTCATCTTACTATTTTTTTTTTATCAGCCCTGTTTGTACAAACTGTCCCACTGATGGGAACGGGCTTGCACATAATTATAAAAACAATTATATAAATGAATAAAGCCAAATAAATTGCAGTAGGTAAATAATGTCAAAATGTCAAATTATTTGTTAAGTATTTAATAATATTCCACATTGGATTAAAAGAAATATCATACAGATAAGACTCACACCTCACGTTTCATGAGGAGTGAAGACGCGTCGATTGACATCCCATTTTCCCAGTCTTGCCAGTGCTAACAAATCGACCGATTTTGGTCTATTTTTTTATTGAAAGAGCAATTCATTGAGAGCTCTTAGCTATATTTCATCAAAATCAGCTCAGTCGTTATTTTTCCGGTGGTTATTGAGCTTTCTAAACTAACACTTTTCGTTATATATTCAGGTAAAATGATCTATATTTTAATTTTATTTATTTTAATACTGAGTTTTGCTTAGATTCGTAAAATCATGGCAGAAAAGGTAGCCTCACAAAATGCACCCACGCAGAAGTGGATCCCGACCCTTCTTTACGAAACATGAAACACAAATAATCGGCCAAGTGCGAGTCGGACTCGCGCACGAAGGGTTCCGTACTATCATCTATAATACTACAAAGTTTAGTTCTGTTTATAAAATAACGAGAAATCAACGAAATTCCAAGTAGTAAATTGCAAACTTATAGGTAGGTTTTCGATACACATCCGGGCAGCATAACGACGCTCGTGCGAATACGCGCGGCTATGGCTCGCTCCGTGATGTTACCTCCCCCGCTACCCGCGCGGCCGTTGCTTAGCAACCGCCTCGCACTCGCGCCACCACCACACCGCGGCGCGGCGCTCGCACCGCTTTTAGATGCACGGATTATTTTCATTTTGTGAGTTTTTATGTATTAGATTAGGTATTTATTTTTATAGTTAATATATTTCTAAATATTTACTTACAAATATTCAAGTTTCTACCTGTTAATTAAGATCGAGTAAAAATTGCTTAAAAATTACGTTTGTTGTATGGGAGCCCCCTTTAATATTTACTTTATTGTTATTTAATTATTTATTTTGAAAGGTAATATACAAGTAAATATTTTGTGAAAATTTTAAGCGTCTACCTGTTACCGTTTTTAATATTGAGCAAAAAAATACGAAAAAAACACGTTTATTGTATGGGGACCCCCCTTAATATTTTTTTTTTTTTAATTTTTAGTATTTGTTGTTATAGCGGCAATGGAAATACATCATTTGTGAAAATTTCAGCTTTCTAGCTATCACGGTTTATGAGATACAGCCTGGAGACAGACAGACAGACAGACAGACAGACAGCGAAGTCTTAGTAATAGGGTCCCGTTTTTACCCTTTGGGTACGGAACCCTAAAAATGAACATTGAACACTCACAAAATAATCTGATCTGCAAAGGCCAGTGATTTTCACAGACAAATATGTTGAAGTAACTCCAGGAAAATCGCGAATCCGGTGTTATTTTATTATTTTCAACCCTTCCTGAATAATTTACACTCCTGAATCTGGAAGCTCGCTTTTCGACGGTAGTTGGTATCAAATTTATATTTATTGTATCTGTTATCAAACGTACATACGACCCAATATAAAAGTAAGATGACGTGTAATTTTTACTTGATTATGCAAAGCCATGGTTTTAGTAACATGTCATGTCTTAACCTGCGAAATGGGTTTTGACATTTTGACATTTGACGCGTCTACATGGCTATGTTCGTAAGCGTTTTGTGGCGTCATATAAATCCAATATTTTTTCGTTTCTCTACCTACACTAGGAAATATTAATAAATCGAAAAAAATAATTGTGCAATCACCTTGCTGTCCATCACATTTTTGAGGTCCGTCAAATCCAGTTATATTAATGCCTAAGTGAGAAATACGATCCTGAAAAAAAATACACAAGGGAGAAGAGCCCGTAATAGCAGTACGTATACAGAACAAAATTAAATGATAAAGGAAATTCATTCTGTATTTCCTCGACTGTCATAAAGAAGGCAAAATTATTCAAAATAATATGATTTTGTTGGATATAACTAGGAATTATGTGTGTAACAAGGAATTAAGAATTAAAATATAAAATGATTCGGGCGCACAAATAAGATGCTGCAGGCAAAATATATTGCAATTCGCGGGCACTTCTCATAACTCATTCCATAGGAGAGCCATACATTTTTGTCTCAACTTCGTCACAGTCTCACCGGTCCGTTTGCAGTATCAAGCCCTTGACAATGACCGTTTCAAACAGGAAGAATGCATGACGTTGGTCCCGCTACTATTATATTATACCGGGTCTATTGGACTCAGCGGGACGCAGAGGGACATACCTCACGTTTATTCGCACTCCGACAGTTGTTGTGAATGCTCGTGAACACTACAATGTCGCTGTAATGACACTGTCACTGTAATGTCACGGTAATCATCATCATCATCATCATCTCAGCCATAAGAAGTCCACTGCTGGACATAGGCCTCCCCTATGGATTTCCAAAAAGACCGATTGGAAGCGGCTTGCATCCAGCGTCTTCCTGCCACTTGTATGAGGTCATCTGCCCATCTCGTGGCTGGTCTTCCTACACCACGGTAATAGGATTTCAAATTCTTTATGTGACTCAAAAAATTAAATAATCTCACACTCATAAGACAAGTATAACTTACCACGTTTTTTAAATTTAATTATTTAGTTTTAAAGTGAATAGTATACAATAGGTACTTATTCAGTGAATATTTCAAGCGTCTACCTGTTGCCGTTATCAATATCGAGCAAAAACGAGCAAAAAAATCACGTTTGTTGTATGGGAGCTCCCTTAAATATGTATTTTATTCTGTTTTTTAGTATTTGTTGTTATAGCGGCAACAGAAATACATCACCTGTGAAAATTTCAACTGTCTAACTATAACAGTTCATGAAATACAGCCTGGTGACAGACGGACGGACGGACGGACAGACAGCGGAGTGTCAGTAATAGGGTCCCGTTTTTACCCTTTGGGTATGGAACCCTAAAAACGAGTGTCTGTTTATTTTTATGTTGTTGTATATTGTGGTTGCTTTAGACGCGAATAATAATATTTCTATATCTATGTCTATGATTTAAATGTTGACTGGCTTTGTGGCTCAGTTGGTAGTATGTTTATGGTGTAGGTCGTGGGTTCGATCCCCACCCAGGGCAAACATTTGTGTGATGAGCATGGATGTTTGTTCTGTGTCTGGGTGTTTCTATGTATCATATGTATATATTTACAACAAAAAAATAGTATATTGGTATTCTATCAATCATCTAGCACCATAGTACAAGCTTTGCTTAGTTTGGGCTAGATGGTGTTGTGTGAAATGTCCCCAAATATTTATTATTTATTTATTAATATTGTATTGTCAGAATTGTTCGGTCCAAGTTTTTGGTAGCTATATAGTAGCGCATCACACGTTTCCCTCTGTTTGTCATTTACATCATCATTATACTCGTGTAATCAAAGTGGAGTTCCGGCAGCCTAGTGGTGAGACCGTCTGACTTGCGATCCGCAGGTCCTGGGTTCGAATCCCACGGCACGCACCTCTGTCTTTTCGAAGTTATGTGCGTATTGATGTTGATTGCCGCCAACTTCAAACGGTGAAGGAAAACATCGTGAGGAAACCTACATGTCTGAGAGTTCTCAATGATCTTGAAGATGTGTGAAGTCTGCCAACCCGCACTTGGCCAGCGTGGTAGACTATGGCCTAACCCTTCTCACAATGAGAAGATGGCCCGTTCCCAGCAGTGGGACAGTTTGTACAAACAGGGCTGATAAAAAAAAACAAAGTGGCGGGAAGGCCTCATACAAGTGGCGGGAAGACGCTGGATGCAAGCCGCTTCCAATCGGTCGTTTTGGAAATCCATGGGGGAGGCCTATGTCCAGCAGTGGACTTCTTATGGCTGAGCTGATGATGATGAATCAAAGTATAATATAAAGGTTGCATAACCTCTTACAGATTGCTTCTTGGTGACATCCGAGGAGGGCGAGCTATTCTACAAGTCGCCGTCGAACGAGCCGATGGTCTGCGGAATCTATATGATAGCGGACCCGGACAAGAGGATTGAGGTCGTCTTCAATTATCTTGACGTGCCCTGCGATAACGGAGGATTGGTTGCGGTAATGTTAATGTTTAATGTGTAATTATATATATGTATATGTACATTCTTAATATACTACATATTCAGATTAATATATTTAGATAATTTTCTCCCCTCTCTATTACTGCACGCCCCGTCATATTACTATAGTTTCACTCCTCTCCATCCTAAGGTTGCCTGGAAGAGATCGCTATTAGCGATAAGGCCGCCAGTTGTTACACTAGTTTTTAAATTACTTATCTTGATTGTAAATTTCTAAGGTGTGTACAATCTTTATTGTACAGTTTATCTTTAAAGCTATCTATCTAATGTTTATCGAGAAAAGGATGGTACGGCGTGGCCTTGCCGCTCAACTTGGCCGGGGCCACTGCCGTGCCCCCAGATAATATAACATTTTTAATCCCCGACACAAAAAGAGGGGTGTCATAAATTTGACGCGTGTATATCTGTGTCTCTGTCTGCATCGTAGCGCTCAAACGGATGTACCGATTTTGATCTAGTTTTCTTTTTGTTTCAAAAAGGATTTCATCGAAAGTGTTCTCAGCTATGTATCATCAAAATCGGTTCAACTGTTTTATTTTGTCTGGGGTTTTTGAGATTTTAAACTTATTCTTTATGGATAAGCTTTCTTTTGACCACAGCATATTTAATAGAATATTACGAAAATCCTAGCAATTCCTGCAATCCTATTGTGGGATTTTAAGTCTTTAAAATTACTTATTTGAAATTATATCTACATTGACGTTCTTCAAATTTCAAACGTCTGTTGTTAAAGGAATACATTTAGTTGGTTTTTAAAATATACGAATATAAAGCAAAAAACAAAATACTGCTAAACAGTAAATTTCCATATTCAAATCACTGATTTTGAGTAGTTTATATTCCAGCTAGGTATTAAGTTGTTAATATTTTGTTCAATAAAGTAAATCTTTTTGCCATTGACAAGATAATTAAGGTAAAACTCCATTTGAGAAAAATGTAAGAGAAAAATCCATTTGAGAAAAATGTAAGAGCAATTAATTATTTTAACCCTCTAAAAGTAATGCCTAAAAATATAAAAATAAACATTATTTATTAGGGACATAAACTCCCTAATATCACACCTCATTTAGGCTTAACTTTCTCGGGAAAGAATATTCTGGCTAACACTTCATTAAATCAGGACGTTGGCTGTGAAGGGTAGTGATGTCCCGAATATCCATATCCAAAGGAGATACAGGATCTGTACCCGTATCGTACCCGTACCCGTATCCGATTCCGGCGTATTTTGAACGGATCGTCCATTATCTCTGTATATCTATCTATAATTAAGTAAATTCTGACACTTTGTGATCTGACTATTCACAAAGTGTCAGAATTTGACATTTTGTATAATACCTATATGTGTGTTAGAAATAGAAAAAAAATACCTAACTAGATCCTCCAGTTTTGTTAGTCTATTGGTTTTCTAAATTAACCACATAAAATGCGCCATTTCCCCTTACAGGCAAAGCATCACAGACCATGAGGCCGTTTGACGCCATATATGACGTTGTTAGAGGGTTAAATGAAAGGAAGAGGGTATTAGACGGTTAGAGGAGATAAGAGGTTCATATGTAACTTTAGCTGTCAGTGACAGTTTTGTTAGACCATCGATTTTATGAATTGCGCCTCCCAACATAGAAGCGAATTTAAATTAACTAATGCAAAGCGTCTTACACTTGGCCAGCGTGGCAGACTATGGCCTAACCCTTCTCATAATGAGAAGATGGCCCACGCCCAGCAGTGGGACAGTTTGTATAAAACAGGGCTGACAAAAAAAAAGCGTCAACTGTCGAGTCGATCTGGCTACGAGCACTGGCGCTGACTGAGTTTGAAAGTAGGGATCCGTACGTTCATGAATTTAGACACTAACCTCCCGTATCCTTATCCTCAGATTGCATTTTTAACGATCTAGTCTAGTAAAAATAAATCCGTTTGTATGGAGCAGATCACAGTATTTGCAACTGGGGGGATTCTTTGAAATTATGATAGGTAAATAACTAAAAATCATAAATCAACAATAATCCCCGATTTATGGACTAGCTACGATGCGCGGTTTCACTCGCGTAGTTATGAAAAACGGTGATGATTATGATGATGATAAGTAGCTTATGTCCGTCTCCAAAGCTATCTCTATACTAATTTTCATAACGATCGGTTCAGCCGTTTGAGCGTGTAAAGGTAACAAAATTAACTTTTATAATATCATTATGAAATTGTGTCAAATTTATTTCAAAACACCAGTACATTCATTTAAATATCAATATACTTAGTTGTCTTTTACGTTGTCACAAGTCTTATTTTTACTAGACTAATCAGGCACATCCCTAGTGAGGAGCCGCAAGGGAGAATGTTCGAGATAAATTACACCCGGAGAAAATAATACGGTCTCTTGACCGCTCGCCATGCTGTTAATTCAATTATTCTTGCTCAGCTACGTATGGAAGATTAATGTAAATTATGAATTTTGTACCCATTTGATTCCATTTTTAAGGTTTGTACATTCATGTACGTCTGTCTGTCTGTCTGCGGCTTAGATGAGAGACTATTAATTAGTACTACTAACAAAAGAATACATTATCTCCGATAAAGTGGTTTAAATGTAGATATATATTTTTATGGATAGACGAGAACTTTCGGATCGACGAAACTTTCTACTACACGCTTTTTTTGCTTTCTTTTTTTTTTTTTTTAGCTTCCCTTACGAAAGCATTTATGTCTCGTCTATCCCACGGTATGGAGTGTCTTTATATAAGTCGGTATAAAAACATTGTGGTATGTGAAAACCATTTTTCGTTTCAGGAATCCTTAAGTGGAAAGCTATTTATTGTTATTTATGTATTGCTTAAAGATAGTTGGATAGTAGGGTTCACTATGATGTAAATAGGCAAATACTATACTTAAACTGGTCAAGTGCGAGACAAGCTTACGTGAATAATTTTTGAAAAAATGGAAAATTATAGTGCGACAACTGCGAGATAAAACCTTCTTGTTCGTAACAAGAAGTGAACAAGAAGGTTTTATATCTTATTTATTATATATATATATATATATATTTATATATATAACCTACATTGGGCCACTTTTGATATAACGGCAAATATCACCGAATACGTAAAAGGTATAAAAAAAACATGCCCTCCAATATAGTTTGATTCAGTGACTAGACAATATCAATTTGTTAAAATTATAGCAGAGTTATAACTATATATATATACATTATATACTTTCCTGATTTATTACAGTATTATAAGTAGCCTATGTGTTATTTTAGGGCATAAATAAAGCTATTCTAAGCATACCAAATTTTATGTAAGTCAGTCCAGCCTTTCTTGAGTTACAAATTATGTTACTAACCCGACTTTGTTTTATATATATAATTATATATTTTAATTCAGACCGCTTACTAAGCTCGCTTAGCAAGCCAAGCCTAGCTTATACCCAATTTAATTAAAAATAATGAAAATGTGCTGTGGTTATGGCAATAGAAATATGAGGATTTTAACTTTTAATAATGCCTTGAATTTTATAAAAAAAACCGGACAAGTGCGAGTCAGTCTCGCCCAGCGAGGGTTTCGTACAAACCAGTAGATAAAACGACTTCCAAAAAGAAGGAGGTTCTCAAGAACCTCCTTCTTTTTGGAAGTTGTTTAAAAAAGAAACATCGAAATCGGTTAATGTTTACTAACCAATCGGTTAATGTTTAATAACCAATCGGTTAATGTTTATTAACCAATCGGTTATTGCTGTTTTTGGAAGAAAACAATTCCTTACTATTCGTAAGGGAGTAGGCGTGACAACGATTCTGTTAATAATTGCACGTAATAAAATGAGCGTTCCTATTCCAGTGGGTGGACGGGTGGGAGCTGAACGGGCAGGTGTGGCCAGCGGACAGCTGGGACGACGACCGGGTGCTGGAGTCGTGCGACCAGAGGCCGGCCAAGAAACTGGTGTCGCGCCAGAACGCGGCGCTCATCCAGTACCGGGTGCCCGCGCAGGGGAAAGGATTCGCTGTCACTATACGACATTTACGGAACCCGAGGCGTGAGTGCTTTATCTCACTATTTACCCAACTGCGCATGGAGGATTATGTTTTTCATGTGCATGTATATAGGTCGATTGAAACGAATCAATCGGCTGTCCCATCTCTATGCATTGCATTGGCACAGGACTTACTCGTAGTTCAGCCCGTGTGTATGTTTCTATACCTCGTACAGCCTAAGCGGCTTGACGAATACGGGCTACGGATACTTGAACGGACTGCGATATTGCATGACATAGCGCTTTAGCGAAAATATAGCAATCCTTACATTCTTACTAATCATAATCTTATTATTAATAATTTTATAGTTAAAAATACTGAAACAACCGATTTCAAAGTACCTTATTTCGTTTACTTGTAATATAGGTAAGGATAATAATTAAACAAGGCGCTCTAGCGTTGAAGTAACTCTATTTTCTCCTTATACACATTGGATTTTTCTATTCTTTGTATTTGTTACTGTATAACTCGGTCATTCATATATCGATTTGTGATTAATAAAAAAAAAAAGGGGATGAGTTAAATTATTATTTTCAAATTTCATCGAAATCGGTTCAATAATTCGGCTATTAAAACAAAATTGTGCTATTAAAGTTGGTTTTACAGTTTTTAAACTATAATTAAATCTCACTTTTATCGTAATTTACTTTATAAAAATTGTTTTTTTTATAATAATTTTATTTCAGTGGAATTCTGTACGAAACAGTTACGCTAATGACAATCTAAGCGATATGCCATATCTCAGAATTGGATATTGAATTGTGTGATAGGTCACACAACTTGATATTCAAGAGATTTTAGTTAGGATTCTCGAACAATATATCAGTTACTTTTTCAGCAGCGATTTGATATAGTTAGTAATGAAATAAGTACATAAAAAATAAACTAGTGACTTCTTTTAAATACTAACTCGAAGAAATTTATTAAAAATTTGAAAACGCCCAGGTTAGGTATATCTGTTGCAGAAAATCTACTCAAACCTACAACGTATGCCACAATTTAGAAGTTCGTACAATATAATTATAGTTTAAGAAACTGAAAAAACCGACTTCAAAATTCGCAATTCGTTTACTTGGATGAGATATTTTTACAGTTATTTTGTTTTGAACACCAAAGTACTGAACCGAATTTGATAAAATGTATGTGGGACTAATCTCAGAAGTACTTATGACTTACCAAACGAAAAAAGAATTATCAAAATCAATTCATGATTGGGAAAGTAATCGCTGAACAAATATACAAAAAAATAACATACAGTTGAATTGAGAACCTCCTCCTTTTTGAAAGTGGGTTAAAAATAATGAAATAAGGACAGTTGCGCACGTATAATAAGTACTGCTCGATTTGGCCGGGGCCACTGCCGTGCCCCCAAATACAAATAGTAAACGAATTGCGTATTTTGAAGTCGGTTTTATTCATTTTTTTTTTGTGGTCAGCAGTCAGCAGTAAGGAGACCACAGAATACCATAGTAGTACATACTTCGAGACATTAGTTTCTCTTTAAACAGACCCTAGCAATTTTGGTTTTAAATTAAATGTCAAATCCAAATACTTACAATCAAATCATTCAAATCCGTTGTGGCATTTTAACGTGATTCGGCATAAGCCACGACACAAATAAACACAGTCGCAGACAAAATATCACTTCTAAAACATCAGTGTGAACGTTTCAAATCCAATGCCTAGAACTGTATAAATTCCATGGATGCTCAATATTGCTTAACCATTTCAAATTCGACCCATTCAATAACGTAAAGTATGATTTATTAATAGACTGAGTCAGGCAAGCGTTGTATTACAAGTTTGTCTACTCAATAAATACTCAAAGTTCAAACAAAAATGGTGCTAGAAAAAGTAATTTCCGTTTTCTTACATTATTCATAATTTCCGGGCATATTTTCCAATAAGTATTTTATTTTTAAGAGCCTTATTAAGTCTATCATAGACTTAAAATAATAATAAATACTAAATTGGTTTAGTCGTTTTCAAGTATCAAGCTAATATTATGATTTTGTTATATACTAAGCTGTGCTCCGCGGTTTCACCTGCGCAGTGATGAAAAACGATGATAATTCGGAACGGTGATGATGATGAAAATAAATGCAACCTACGTCCGTCTCAGCTCTCAGCTATCTTTGTACCAAATCTCGTCTCTCTCTCAAAACGGTCGGTTAAAACGTTTGATCGTGAAAAAGTAACAAAAAGACAGACAGACTACATGCAAAAGTAACTTGCATGTAGCGTTGCATATTACTTAGGATTAGAATAAACATTTCTTTAGAAATTTTAAGTTATCTAAATTAGAGTATGTTTGGAAAGGGATCTGTCCTGGCAAAAGATGACGTCTCTATTTAGATGCTTAATGAATAAAATAATGTGTAAATTTAGGAAACCCCGACAAAAAATTGCTAAGACGATTTTGATGAAACAGCTAAAACACTTTCGATGAATACATAAAAAACTAGATCAAAGTCGGTCCATACGTATAACACCCCTCTTTTTGGATCAGAGCTTAAAAAGGAAAGCAGCGACTTGAAATACCACATTAACTATCTTTCCGAACATAGTCTAACTTCTCAGTTACCACAAAATACTCTTATTTAAAAGTTTAGTACCCATACGCCAGTTACAAATATCTTAAATATATTTAACCATTTCTTGGCTAATTTTACCGACGTAGTTACTTGCTATAAATATTTAATCGAATATTTGTTCGCATCGATCACTTATGCAAAGTTCATTTCAGCGTGTAATGTGATGCTTTTCGGCGCTGAGGGCGTGTACACACTGCGGAATCACGGCGAGACCGGC
Source organism: Lycia hirtaria (assembly GCA_947563715.1). NCBI lineage: Eukaryota > Metazoa > Arthropoda > Insecta > Lepidoptera > Geometridae > Lycia > Lycia hirtaria. Next base: position 4,839,339 of record OX387379.1, read on the forward strand.
AACTGTTCCGCGATAGCCGTGTCTCCGGCCACAGTGCACGTGTTGGACCTTGATGTTGGACAGTCGGTGAAGAAAGGACGCTCGCTCGAGATCGAAACCGGGACAATATATCACGTGAGTTATTGGCTTTACTTTTACAACCTTTAAGGACCATTCAACTGCGATGTCTTGAGTTATTGGCGGGAACGTCATCGAAACATGTTGTTGCTTTGTTTTAAGTATTTTCCTAAACTTGTGTTATTTTGAATATTAATGCGATAAAAATGGTGGTGTTTTATTTATTAAGTGTTCAATTAAGTAGGTACATGAGTGTGGGCAAGTGAAATAAAACACTTTTTTAAACTATCACGGTCATTCATTAAAACACTATTATTAGATATTAACGGTAAATATCCCTTAAACAATAATAGTGTTTTAAGTGAAATAAAGCAGTGAAACGTGTCATTTTACGTTGTCGACAAATTCCATAGAAGCTTCTAGTAAAGTCGCCATGACTTTACTGAAGCAAGACTCGACTTTGAAAATGACTGTATACGTGACTTAGATTGTGACTAAAACATTTACAACTTGTTTTATTCAAGAAACTTGAACAAATCTTGACACAGGCAAATGCTTTAAGCGGGTCCAATACGTAAAAGAAGAACTGCGATGTAACAATCCAAAAATCGATTAGAGCATCGATATGGAACACGCTTCCTGAATGGGTTTGGATGGATATAATCTGGGTGTCTTCAAATCGCGAGTGAATAGGTTCCTTCTAGACAAGCACGCTTCACCGTAGACCACAACTGTCACTTAACATCAGGCGAGTTCGCGGCCAAGCACAAGCCTATTTTCGAATAAATAAAAGAATAACGTTACAAAGCCATTTTGTTGACTAACGAGCATTGACTTATAAATGTTACAATCCAAGACTAGACTAGTCTGCCATTATTGACAGTTCTCTAAATTGTATTTACTGTGGAATGTCCTTTCTCGGAAGGTTTTACCGCCGAGCTCCAACAAAGAGCGTTACAAAAAGGTCTACAAGCACCTTTCCGGGCTAGCAAAGCAACAGTAATGTTGCATATGTTGCAGTTGTCCATAGGTGACGGTTATCGCTTACCATCAGGCGAGCCGTCTGCCTTTTTGCTGGAGCTTTTTATAAAAAAAAACTACCCTAATCACTTTTGCTTGTTTTTTTGTGTGTATAGACTGAATTATCTTGTCTTATTTCGTTTCATGTAAGAGAATAAATCTATAATAATATATAATTATAGTTTCATTAAATGCTAATACTAAACGCCCTGAAATTGTAATCTGAATGGTATGTGAAGTTGTTTTGTGGATTGTGGCAGTATTTACATAAACTATCAAACACTAACGATTAAAATTCAAATTGGCTTCAAAATATAACTATTCTCGTGAAATCTACGTACTGTAGCACAATTTAGATCTTAAAATGCAAAGACAATTTGCATAATAATTGCTACAGCTAAAGATCAAAGTGACAAACTTTAACTTGAGTTAGTTCCACTTAACTGTTCTATTAAGTAAGATAGGAACAAATTACAGTTTAAATGTCGCATTTTGCGGAAAATGATAATAATAATTTAAAATAACCCAATTCACGTTGGACTAAAATAAAAATAATTATACATATAATTTGTATTGGTGGACATTTTCACCCCCATATCTAGTTTACAAACTATATCTTATAAACTAAGCAAAGTTTATAATAGAGGAACCAGACAGCCGAATAGAACACTTCAATTATTTTTTTGTAAATACATACTTATGATTCATAGAAACATTCAAACTTCCTACTCCCAGCGGTGAGAGAAAGAGTTTCATTTTTCTTTTTATTTTTGTATTTTTTTTAGTAACTTAAATTTTCAGAAGTATAGTTTTAATCTTTGATACATTTCATTTAAATAATTGTATTATTATTGTCATGCAAGAAGACCACTGTAGACACTGTCCCACTAGTTGGATCGTTAACGCTTCAATGACTTTTATTAGGAAAAACTAACTTATTCTTTCAAGGTGATTCGAGCAAAATTCGTCAGTTTTCCTTCGCGATAAAATTCAGTATTTTTCAAATAGGATATAGCAGAAATGCAATGAGCAAGCTTAGTCGGGAGATTACTTTTGTTTATTTGTGGAGACCCAAATCCTATTTGAATTGAGCCGCGACCGTAATCGAAATCGTATCGCGCTCAAATGAAAATTGAGCTTTTTGGCTGTGCACGCAGTGTAAAAGGAATTTATTTTTAAAGTGTTCAAACAGAAACTAGACTATATAATTTTATGAAAAATAGCTAAACGTTTTTTGTAATAAATTTCGTTTTCTAGCTAACCACTCTTAGCCAAAGAATAAAAAATACATGAGGCAAAACTAGGAACTCGTAAATAGTCAGATCCCCGGCCATGTCAATCCCAACCTTATATATTTTTTTCTTTTCTGAAACTAAAGGACAAGACAAGTCGTTAAAAAACGCACAATGTTCAATTTATTTTTAAAATTTCCATCAAGAAACAATGACGTGTTATCGTGTTTCTAACAAAATGGATAAGATCATGCAGTTCCGATGTACACACTCACCGAAATATATATATGCGATAGAAAAAATATTAATATAGCAATACGTTTACCAGCTGTCTGTTCTGAAATGTCACAGAAAGGAGAGGCAGTTTATTCAGAAAAAAATATACGCACAATTACATATACCTCATTTATAAGCTTATGTTCTTTAGGTACTTAAATATATATATATATATATATATATATATATAATTTTTAAATCCTCCCTTTAAACAGAAAATTGGAATAAATTTCTGTCTAATAATTTGGATAATACATGGTAGCACTAAGGTATGAATCATTACTGTGGATAAAAATGAAATGCCTCACGTATTACAAGTATAAACTGTCATTGTCATCCTGTAACCTGATGTCACTTTCAAATAAAAGATCATATTCCGAATTACGTCAACAATTGTCCTATACTTAGGATTGAGGAAGGTTGTGTGCATTTGTGCAACTATCATATACGCGAAGTTATGCGGTAGTTATAAATCAGAGTTACCAGTTATAAATAATGTTGCCTAGTGTAGTTATTATTATGGTATATTGGTAATTTTATTCAACCTTATTTTGTTTAAATGGAGGCTTATTCAATGCTTTTGTACCTGTATGTTTAGAATGATACGCTGTTTCTTCACATGAAAGAATTATTATGCGTATATTTTTCGATTATTTTTGTACCTGCTTCCATACATTTTTTGACCTCTCCTTTATCTGTGAAAGGTAGGTTGCACCTAACAATTACTTCGTAGTAAATGTGTTTGCTAAACGTCGGTTTCTGTCCACAGTGCACAAAGCGCGGACTACCAGACTATGTTGACATCGGCGGCGCAAGTGGCCTCGATCACACCAAAATGGAAGTCCTCGAAAATGTGTGTGGGCTTGATTCCAACGAAGGTACTATCCTTTTATACATCTAGCTAAGCCCCATTATAACGGCTCCGTAAGTGGCTGATTTCTTTGAAGTTTTGTATTCGCCACAAAGGCAGGCAGGCCTCGTTAGCAATTATTTTCTCCCTTGTTTGTTGTCAAAAAGTTAAGAACCGAACATAAATGCTCTTTGAATATTTCAGGTATAATTTCCGTACCTATTAATTTAGAATGGGTGAGTGGATTTACGGCGTTATTTTACAAACAAAGCGTGAACTTTATTAGATGTATTTTCATTGAGATTAACCTTTAACAATAGAATTTTAATATTTTAAACGTAGGTAAGAACTCTGTACCTATTTCCTTCCATCCTTCCTTAATTTTTTGCTTGTCTGCACCTAACAGACGTTTATGAAATTGGTAGTCTGTAAACTACTAAAATAACAGTAATAAGAAACGCGTTCTAATTTTTATCATTGATCGCTAAAATATGTTTAAACTCATATAGTATCAAATTACACTTTCTTTCAAATTAAATTAATTGTGATTCTGGTACCAACCTTTTATATTAGTTATACATACTGTATTTTCCTAATCCAAATAAGCAACTGAGTAGATATCTTCTACAACCAGCTTAGTCATTATCCCAAAGGTCATCCTTCCCTAAGATTTGAAGTATCTAAGTGGTGTCTGTCCCCAATGGCAAGGCTATTTGCTATTTCCGACCCTTCTAAAAGGAGACATTACGTTTCCCAGTAGGATCACTGCGTGGGATACGTCATCACTCAGAAACAAACGAAGAGATTTGAGAGGTTCACACTCTCTGAGCCTGTAGTGTGTACATTATCTTATCACTAGCCTAATCCCTACTAATACGATAAAAGCGATCGTGTTTGCTTGCTTGTTTACGAACATCGCTTCCATTAAGAAAATTGTTTTCTTTTTTTAACACGCTTTTATTAGGTTGACCTGTGTCACGTTACACCAGAAGAGCTACCTACGGGTGCAACGGACTGTTAGGCCTAATAGGTGCAGAACTACAGAAGATTCTACCTAACCTAAATAGACCTTAATTAGATTAAATAAAAAAAGGAAAATATAATAGTACATAGTTTATTTTGGTAAAGGTAGATTTATAAAAACATGGGTTAAATTTTTGAACATCAAATCTACTACAAAAAAGGGGCTCCTGGAAGCGACCGGAGTCTAGTAGGACTCTGGATAAGTTTAAGGGGGAGTATTAGTTGGAAATCAAGATACGAATCTCCATGCAGGTTCTCTCCTCATCGGGGAGAAATTAGAAATCCTCATTCGAGGATTAAAGTTAAGAACAATACCTGTGGTTTTAATGATGGTACCTCATATACCATGGGTCCATGCTTTTCAGTGAGGTAATTTTAAAATTGGGTTCTTCAACACCCAAACATCCCGGGCAAATTATTAACCCAGGGTGATCGCTGGGATCTTCAGCTGAAATTTCACTAAACACAACACTATTTAGCTGAAATCTCACTTCACATTTACTTTTATAACGATGTACTATTATCGTTTATCTATTTTATAATAAAAAAAAAGGGTAAAAATATACTGGTCGAAGATACCTCCGTGCTGGAGTAAGAACTCCTCGAAAACTGAACAAAAACTAAAGCCCCAAAGGCTGAGGTGTTCCGTTTTATATGCAGATTTCCTGGTTCCATTTACAATATAGACATAGAATACATGGAATTAATTTGAAATATATGGCCAGTAAATCTGCGTAAAATCTCAATAAACCTTTTCGTTATTGATTAAAAACTCAAAATAAAAAGAAATAATTTTGAGAGATTCTATCTCTTTGGCACGGCTAAGCTGTCAGCGTAAAAATATTAATACGAAATCAAAGAGAATGAACATTAAAATATTTTAAGTTTTCAGCTTAAATAGAGAAATAGAGGCTTTTAGAAGCCAGCACAGCATAGAAGAAGCTGTAGAAAATGTATATGAAAGCATTAATGTTACTTAAACACAAAAACAAAAATACATATACATTACACCTGTATGTAATGAAATCTAAGGTAACTAATTTAACCATCTTCCAAAGATCGTAGCGTCAAGAAAATTGGCAGCTTTATGTAGTTCTGATGACAATACAATAATATGGTACTGTCGAACTGATCTGATGATGGAGCCGGAAGATATGAACTAGAACTTCATGATGGAACATCGTATCATAGCTGTGTTTGGATTTGTTAGAAAAGTCTTTTAATGAACTTTGACCACAATAATTTGTAGCGTGTTTTTTAGTTTTTTTAACTGTAATTTATTTTATTATTTGTTGCGCAATGCACATATTGTTACATTAGGCTATATACGCGACACATATAATTTTTTCTTCATGAAACAAGTTTATTCAGGTTACGCGAGTGGATGCCGGAATTTCCTGATAAAAGTTATATCAAAGGGTATATTTTAGGAACCGGAAAGTAAGAAATAAATAAACAAATTCGCCTCTCACTTTTTTAATATCCCTATTCAATGATTTTATATGTTTAAAAAGGTTGTGATACGCGAGAGAGATAGCTGCGCACCGGTATACAAGACTTCATAATTTTATTAAAACTCTTCCTCTACTCAGATCCCTACAAAATAACGATAAAAGTAATGGGAACAAATTTTTTGAGCTGTTATTTAAATATTCGAGATGTTATTATGATCAGTTCAAAAACATATTGAGCAGTTATTTAATTTAATGGCGGTTGATTAATTATTGCGTCAGTAAAACATGGACAGTAATAAAAAATCAATTAGTCGGTTATTTTATCATACAATGTCAATTCTAAAAATAATTGAGCAGTCCAATAAATGAATGAGCGGTAAAAATGATGGAAAGTTATCTATGTATATAGGTATAAGCAATAATTGCTTCAGAGATTAGGTTATATTTTTTTTACACAAATTTATAGATAATAATTTTTACCGCCCATTTAATTCTTTTCCTGCTCAATTATATATTTCACTGATCCATTTCATTATTTTTTATTACTCATTTTTGTTTACTTTACTGCTTAGTTTTAACTGCTGAACTAGTTATTAAACGTGCCATTTTATAATTTTTTACTTACCAAAACTGCTCTTTACAACTGTCTCTTTAAATCAGTGCCAAAAGTAATTAGGTGCAATCTGATACTTGGGACGGAATTCTGTTATGATCTCCGATCTCAAATTAACTTGTCGGCCTTGTGGCTCAGTTGGTAGTGTGTTTACGTCTACCTGCTGAACTGAAAGGTCGTGGGTTCGATCCCCACCCAGGGCAAACATTTGTGTGATGAGTATGGATGTTTTTTCTGTGTCTGGGGTTTATATGTATCATATGTATATATTTACAACAAAAAAAGTATATATGTATTCTATCAGCCATCTAGTTCCATAGTACAAGCTTTGCTTAGTTTGGGCTAGATGGTGTTGTGTGAAATGTCCACAAATATTTATTTATTTATTTAATTTATTTTTAAAATAACAATTAAACATACAATTACAATCAGCCAGCTGTTCCGTCATAATCATGTCCTTCAAATCAAAATAAGTAAATAATGTCACAGGTTCTAATTAATAATTCTGATTAGACAGAATATCAATCGCCATAAAAAAAACATCCGTAAAAGATTTCGGGTACAAATTAAACAAAGGGAGAGTCTAATTGTACATACATTCAATTTCTGTTTATGGTTATTGAACCGAATGTACGTAGTTTTTCTTTGAGTATTACCAATCACTAAATTGGTTAAAAATATCATGAGCTAACGACTGCGCGGCTGTAGCCGTCACAAAAATATTGCGCTGATACGAGTATGGTTCATATTTCGACGACGGGGATTTAATATCGTTTTCATGGCAAGAAAGCGGCAAGGACGTGATTTGATATGGGCTATAATATAAAATAATGGACTCACATATGTTACGATTATTACGGATGATTTATCAGAGATAAGAGAACAGTTTGCGGTTACTTTCCGTAAGTATATACAATATGTTTGGAGTGCTCAAATACAAGTCGCCGAAATACTTGTACGATAAGTTGTCATGGAAGTGCAATAGTAAGCCTGTTCGTCAATGCTCATTTCAACTCTTTACTGAGAGGTGTGGCTCTGCTGTCTTCCGAGGTAGCTTCCGCTATGCAGCATCCAAGTGCTGGAATAATATCCCTCCTCCGATTCGTAACCTGCAAAATATATATAACTTTAGATTAAAATTTAAAAACTTTCTCTTTGAACATCAAAAAGGCGAAGAGCTACTGAGAAGTGATACTAGCGTTATTTAATTTTATTATTGACTAGTTTACTACTTACGGTTATTGGTAGTATAAATAAGTCTAGTTATAATACTCACCTTCTATTTAAAAGCACTGTAAACTCGAGAAATTGTAATTGGGAAAAGTACAAGTAGTTTAGTTGCAAATGTCACAATTGCGTAAAGACGTCACTGTCAGTTGGACGGTGTGATAGCTGCGCTGACGTTGATAGTTATAATTTATTTTTTTCTCTCTGTACGTACCTAAGCAGTACAGACATTGTTTGTCAAATTATTTATTAGTTATGTAGAATGTTTTATATTTATCTATATATAAGCTTATGTATATGTAATTGTTGCAAATTTAATTTTATTGTGTACGCTCGTGCGTGACGTGCGTGACGTCACCTACCGGTCTCAGCGGAAGACCAGCGCTAGTTGTTTACAACTAGCATTATGCTGAGCTGGGACCGGATTGTGACAGAAACATGTTATACAAGTATTTTGTGTATGATTTATATTTGGAATAATATTTATTTTGTGTTGTATGTTTTTTGTCACAATAAATTTCTGTCTATGTCTATGTCTATGTCTATATATAAAAGTTATTTTGAGTTGCCCTGGGCAACAGTCAGTAGGAGTAGAATGTTTTATTGAATTAGGATACAAATTGATAAAAACATCAATTAATTTTTATATATTCGCTGGCTAAAATCTGCTACATGTTCCAGTATATTTACAGGAAAAAATTCAGCATTATCATCATCTCAGTCAAAAGAAATCCAGTGCTGGACGACAATGACCTCTATTTTCAAATAGGCTGGTTAAAAACTGCACGCAATCAGCGTGTTCTTGCCGCTTATGTTGTCTGTCCACTTTGTCTGCCATACGGCTAAAAACCATAATAACCATACTGCTTCAATGTATTACAGCTCGTCGGGCTGTCCTCATCGCGTGCGAAGACACCGTGGTCCGGCTGGTCTCCAGTGGCCGTTACCACAACTCCGTGACCCTGGCCTTCGCTCCGTTATCCATGGACGACCTCGAGCATGCAGACCTTATGTGCGGCCTTAATGACCCCTAAGTCCATCTTCTAACGGCACACTCTTGGTTTGACGTAACTGATAGTGTCAGAAGATTCAAAAGACGATTACTGATTCGTCGCCGAGATATAATAATATGAATATGAATGTTCTTGCTACCCGTAGAAAAAATCAATGCACCTTGATTATGTCCGATAACTATTTTGCGAAGAACTAGTGGAAACCGATTAATGTATTGACTATAATTTAATAGAACATATAAAAATTGTATTATGTACCTTTTTATTATTAAAATAGATTGCCTTTGTTACCAGTAATTTCAATAAAGGTACTCCACTACTCACTCATCACTACTATCACTATTCTAAGTTAAATAAAATCAGGATTGATATTGTTTTTTAGCACGTTTTAAGAAAACTACATCTCCAGATATAGGTTACGTGTTAAAACGTAGGTACTTCATCAGTGAAGTCTTCATAATAGTATGATAGCAGCTATATTGCCATATATGAATTATGGAAGGAGTGAATTACATCCAAATCAAAACATAAATAATGCCTAATAATTTTTTTTATCCAAGAGTGGTACGGTAAAATAAAAAGAACGACGGACTGCTATTTAATTTGACTGTTTATTTGTTGATTAAATTGGATAATTGTATTTTAGATATTAAACATGATTCAATGTAAGTATCATTCGATTTCAATATAATATTATGTTATGTTGGTTTTTTAGTTTGTTTAATTGTTATGCCGACTGTCCACTCTCGCTGAGTTCAGCTAACAGTGAAAATGCCTTCTATATTCTCGTGTTGGACTTCATTCGCTTGCGCCTTACTTTAGTTATGCCTTACTCCAGCGAACCTTTAAAGGTTCCAAGACCAAATCTGTAGAATTATTTCGATTTTCTTTTTTGATGGGGTAAAATGCAAGCAACAAAATAGGTGTATTGACGAGTGTGTACAGCCACAGGAATGTATCTATACTTTTGTAATTATTGTAAAAGGGCATTGAAATAAGTGTTTTACTTTTATTGTGATCAGTATTTATCAATCTTATTTTTTTCTGTAGTTACATTGGGTGCCATTCATTTATTACGTAAGACTATTTTTGCTAGTTTATGAAAGAATAGGCCGACGCCTATTCCGTAATAAATATTAGACAGGGGGGGCCTGTCTAATATTACCCCCCCCCCCCCCAAATCAATGTGTAATAAATGAATGGCCCCTTGTATGTTGTTCAAATGATATATAATGTCATCTAAATTATAATATCCGCACTAATATGATTATTTAGATAAAACGTAGAATAATTAACTATAGACTTTTGGTTACTGTATATTATTATGTAGTCGTAACAGTTATTAAATGCTAAGTAAAAAGTTTTAATATTACAGCGGGGTTTAAATAGAATAATTATACAGTACCTAGTGATATTTCTACATTCGTCGTATTTGAATAAAATCAAAAACTACTTAAAACACTACATGACAGGCCCCGCCAAATTGGTAAAATTATTTTGATAATAAAATTACTGGATTGGATTTTTTTATGCCGGGACAGATCACCTGAATCTTAATTAATTTTAGTTTCAATTAATATTTCCAATAACTTTCATGTGCTTGGTATTTATTTATCACAATATTAATATTATTTAATGAAAATTACAGCGTAATAAAAAAAACAAATTATGAACTTTTTGTTTTTTATCAGCCCTGTTTGTACAAACTGTCATACTGCTGGGCGTGAGCCATATTCTCATTGTGAGAAGGGTAAGGCCATAGTCTACCATGCTGGCCAAGTGCGGGTTGGCAGCCTTCACATATCTTTCAAGCTCATTGAAAACTCTCAGATATGTAGGTTTCCTCACGACGAACATGGTTCGTGTTAAAACCTTCAACAATAAATTTAATCAATATTAGGATTTTATTTAATTAATGTGTGAACTTATAAATTGAGTAGGTACCATATTTTATTGAATTGAAATACAACTAAGTACCATATACCTATTGAATACAGTAAATCTAGTCAAATAGTTCTATTTTCTAATTAGGAAAACGTATAATATCAAATTTTATTGCACTATGTACCTATCTGTCGAAGAAAATAAATGTGTCCGTAATTTAACTGAACCGATAGTTTTATTCTTTCTTATCAGTAAATAAAAGTATAATTTAAAAAAACTAAATCGACTTCAAAACTATTCAATGAACTGAAAAGGGAGAATTAGCAACTTTTTTTTAATAATAATAATAAAACAAAGTTGAGCACAAATTTAACATTTAAATGCCTTTGTTAAGCAAGTTTTGAAGAAACTAAGGTATTACATAATATTGAAAAGTTTAATCAAAACTGAGTGTACTGAATTCGATCTGTACGTACCCCAACTATTTTTTGAGATCGGTGCCAGGTCAGTATCAACAACTCGTAAGTCTTAGATAGGCAGCGGCCCCAAAAAATATTTGGAGTACGTACTTACAGACCTAATTCGGTATCGGTAGACGCAGCTTAGATTTAATTTTTCAATATTATATAACAACTGTTGTTATTTCTCCCTTTTCAGTTCATTGAATATTTTTGGTAGTCGATTTAATTTTTTAATTACTTTTATTTCTTTATATATATTTTTTTTTTCATTTTAATAATTTAATAATAGTTGTTTAATATCACATTGAAATATTTCTCATAATAAATGTCGTCAAAGTTTACATAGTCAGTCAAACAGCCCACCCCTGACTGTACCCGACGCAAAGGTGCCCATGACACTCGCCGCATTACCTCGTTGAATGGCGATGGAAAACCTTTGCATCAGGTAAAATCCGGAGCGGGGGTCGCCACAAGTCTCCCTTATCCGCTGCCCCAACTCCAAAACCAAGCTTTTGGCTTCAGCACCCCAGCTGCCCATGGTCTCCACGGCAATGGGTACAAAATGATATCGCGTCACTAGCGCTGCGTACTTCTCTCGCTTTTTACTTGCAGCATCTTCTGCAGCAGCTGCTGGCGACCGGATGGATCGACTCAAGTGACAGGTGGCGAAAGTGCTCACGCAAGTGGCGTCCCAAATTAAGCACTTGCCATTCTTCCACGGCACTAGAGTCAACCCATCCGGACGCTTGCCGTCCGACCTGCTCAGGCCTGGCGGCTCCAATACGCAGGGAATATTGGCCGAGACAAAGGCCCTACAGACTATGTCGTTGAGGGCATGGTGACGCGGAAACCTACCTGCGCAGCGACGACAACTCAAAGCGTGATGGCCATCGGCCTCCACCATGGAACCGCAGGTGCATACATGAGGTTCACACACCTTACAGCCCAAGCGGAGCTTGCTTTATATTGGTATTTACTAGGTTTCCTTTAAAAAAAAAATTTGAGACATCAAACTTCCAACCACGTCGAAACAAAAGTTTGTGATGAGAACTTTGGTAAGTTTTTTTTTATATATATATTTATATAATATAAAATATATATTTCTACAAATTTGTTTCGCTGGTTGTGGAGACGCTGGGTCCATGGTAGTCTGACACATTTTTTTTTCTAAGGATTTAGTCATAAGACATTCTCTTCGAGATTCCAGAGCTGATGGATATTTTTCTCAAAAGCTCGGTACATCTCAACGAGGAAACGCTGCCATTGTCTTAGAAATCCTACCACACGGTGAGATTTTGAACTACGTACAATTGTCGGACTAAGTGGCCAGTGGGTGTTATCAGTGGCGTAGCTAGACGTGGGCGAAGTGGGCGCTCGCCCACAGCCTCACGAGGCCTATTTAAATGCGATGTCATCAGACTTAAATAAAAAAGCCGAGGAATATTACTTTTGTAAAAAATTTAATCACTCAAGTTAGAAAATAAAACCTTTTTTCTAATCTATATGCTTCATTATATTCTCCCACCACGTATCTATTGTGAATTGGTATGTCGTGTCAAAGTATGTTTAGTAAGATATATTTATTACCTAATAAATATATCTTGGGAACAAAAGAAAAGGAACCTTGCTGATGCGACTTCGCCCACGTCTATATTAGTCCACGCTACACCACTGGGTATTATAAAAAAATACTTGAATATTTAATTAGTTACCTATAGGTTTCATTTTACTGAATCATTTGTAAGAATTAGATTATCGCTGAGCGTGGATATAACTTAATGCTGCAGCATCTGCAATTCTGCACCTATAATTTTTACGTCACATGTGTCGAAATTGCCGAAGCTTTGTATGTCGAAACCGCGGTAGCGCAGTATTATTTAGGTATTGTTAAAAAATTACTGCGCTAACGTGGTATGTAGTCACACAAATTATCTTTCAATCCAAGAGGGCCGGTCCAGTTACGTCAATTGCCAGAGACAAGATAATCTCTGAATAGATTAAAAAATCACTAGATATCCTAGAAATGCGCTAGATTGCATATACCTCTTTATTAATTTATCGCGTTAAAATCAACTTAGGACGAACAATCGTGGCGTTAGCCGATTATTGTTCATCACAGGATGATAGGTTCATAGGATGATGGGCAAAGTAGGCACCGGTGCGGCTACGCCATAAGAAAAATGTATTTTCTTTTTTATTATGTGTCATTAAGGCTTAATGACACATAATAAAGAAGAAAATACAATTATTAAAATTATCCATGCTTAATGATTAAGCATGAATAATTTATTATTTAGTATTTCTAGCACGCAATATTTCATAATTGATGAATTTCTGAACGCATTCGTATCAAACATAAAACAATAATTTTGGGAAATATTATTAAAATAAACGCATTTTAAAAACAAGTTTAAACTAAATTTTTATTCAGTAGTTAATTTCAATACACAATCAATTTATTTAAAAGCAAAATAATTACATTGACATATTGTTGAGTAAATCTTATATATAATTTTCACCTTTAAACTAATATTAATTATATTCCGTGCATCTATACAAACTCAAGTAGGTATATTACAAAACACTATAAACACCTAACATTATACATAAAACGGTCCAAATTCTACAACTATGCGAAAACAGCACAATTATGTAATTATAACAATGACGGGTGACCAATTCAAGCTTTTATTTTCAGATTTGTGAGCTGTAGTTGACACTTCGTTAGTTGACGCCATATTTTTCTAATAAATTTAAACAAGCAAAAAACGGGTATTTGCTAGGCATAATGATAATGTGTCCTGTCTAATGCAAAAACTATACGTTACAGTATATTCGATCACGAAGCAAAATTGATTGTTGAATATATAAAAATAGTATTTAGCTTAAGCTACGAAATAACTGTATAATCTTATTAAAAAGTAATTTAGAGAGCTAATAAAATAATTATCTGGAGAAATATAACCAAAATTAGAGTTTTCTACTTTGTACTAAATACGATTTTGTATCTTTTACAGAATTAGTTTCACTTTCGAGTTCTGTTCGCTCCTTCAGCCTTTTATCTGGTTAAATAAACATAAAGGCTTAGCGAAAAGTTTTACTTTACTTTAGCCATCGTCTTATATTCTCTGTCTTCTTTCCGCAAGTGCTATTACGTGTCAGCGAGAAAGTTAAGTAACGTTTTTCGGTAAGGCAGAACATTTTTACTATATTTATAGCTTGATCATTATACCTGTGAGTAACTTTCACTTTTGTGCTTTCGATTTAACAAATATTATTTTAACCGTAGTTTATATCTCTGAATCGTAGATATAAAAACATTATGTTATTTTTATCCATGTCTATAAGTAGGTTGTATCAGTTGTCTTCGCCAATAAGGTCATTCCGAGACTGAAAATTTAGGTAAATAGCAAAGTCGTACGCCAGCAAGTTTGATACCACCATCGTCATAATTTATCCATATGTCAGGGTCTCTTGATGTGCTGACTCGTTAGAGAGTGTGCAAAAGATTTTACGTAATTCAAAAAAATATCACAAAAAAAATGAATGACCATCCAGATAATATAGCGAGTGTAAATAAAGGAACCATTTACATAAGTGTATTATACAAGAAGTAAAATTTTAATTTTTCTTTTAAAGGAATTATTTTTAAAAGCATTATTCACATGCCATTAACTGAAAGTGAATTATAATAGTTACATTAGCATTTATCTAATCAAAGCTCTACATTTGCAAGTGAGAATTTAAAATATGAAACAGATATTGTCGACGTCGTTCGCATTAGTTTTTTATTTATTTATCAGTATTAAATACGAACAAGTGCACATCCATTAAATCTATTTATACTTTCCTAGATTTAAAATTAGCACCTAATTTTAAGCAGTTCCTACTAACAGATATAAGCTTCAATATATTACAATAACATTATTATAAAATTATAATATTTAACTAACAATTTAATGCCACCTATATAAATAATTATTTACCTACATTCTTCTAATTGACTACACATTTATGAGTATAATAAATTCAAAATAATCATATTACATTCAGTTTATATTAATAAACGAGTATTTAAGTGTTATAAGGTATTTATAAAAGTACATATCACTCACATCTATTTTGGTACAATATTTCTGACTATAATTTTAATTCAGAGTGTTTTTTTTTTAATTTCTTTACGCAAGATAGATCTACGATTGACTACTCTCTCGCCTGATGTTAAGCGACGGTGTCGCCGAGGATGGAGCTCGTTGATCTAGAAAATATCTATTCACTCTAGCCTCTGAAAAGTCCAAGATCGTAGGTCTCAGGAAAAAGAGATGGCGGCAAAGAATTCCATTCCTATGCAGTAGATACGCATCAAGAACGTGGACCGATATCACTGATTATCGGTCCACGTGCCGTTGTTAGTTCTCTAAGCATCATTATTTTAATATTTTAATATTATATTCTTTTTAAAATATAAATTATAAAGGGTGACTGTTTGAATACTAACAATATCGATACAGGATGCTCATTACTCGATTCTCGTTCCAATTATTAAAAAAAATAGTGGTTACTATTTGACCTAATTATCCTTCTGAGCCAACACAAAAAATACGTCCACTCAAACTACGCGCGCCGAAAGTACACACAAGTCGCGCGTTCACTGTCAACGTACCTACATAGACAGTGACTTGCGCTCGCGCTACGCGTGAGAGTGCGCGGCGTTCATAAATTCTGGAATCTTGGGAAAAATTTTAACCGAGGTTTTCTTAGTTTTATTTATAGAATTTGATTCATTTTTATCACCCACTTCAAAAAAAGGAGATTATCAATTTGATATTTACTTATACGTTTCATATGACCACTAATTAATATGTAGTTGAAAATTGCTAATGTTCAAACAGTCACTCTGTATAAAGTTTTATTGGGAAGGTACCATAAATATTTATTGCCAGTTACTTGTCTTCTGTCGCTACTGAGCTCAATTATATGTCAGTCATGTTTATGATAAATTTTATAGCGATTTCTGTATAAGAATGGTTCATAATGTAGTAAAAATATAGATATAAATCGTGTTAAGAAGGAACCATAACTTGTAATTATATACCAAACTTTTTAAGGATAAAAAAAAGGTTTAAAAAGTTGTAATATGATAACATGGCCATTTTTAAATAAAAAAATATTAACCTTACCTGTTCAAAGCTCAAAATATTACCTGATTTCAAAATTTCAGTGATAATTGATTTAAAATATTGTGTAAGATATGCTATTATTTATTAGCTATCACATTGAACCTAAATATTTATTCTATCAGTTATAATAGTAAACAATATCAAATAAAACATTTAGGTACTATCAGGTAACAGAGAGTACGTATATAGATTTGTGTAGATATTATTAGGTACATTTATTATACGCGTAAACTGACGTCACAAACATTAGAAGCCACAGCATTAAACAATGTATAACAAATCGAAAGAAACAATGATTATTTAATAACTTTATTTAAAACCGTTCATCAAACTAGCGTTCCTTGATCGTGAGCGTTCTTCGGTGCACTTTAAGTAAGCAGCGGTTGCGACGCGCCTTTTGTAGGCAGCGTGTTTGTTAGGGCTTCCACCTGTTGTGTGGAAAACAGTGCGTTGAGCGTTTTGTTGACTAACGTGTTTCTGGCAACAAGTACAACCTGTTAACAGAAAAACGTTGAGCATTGCGAAGACGCGGCCGTGAGCACTGCTTTCAAAAAGCGCGTGACCGGAACGCCGCCGCGATGACACCGTTAACGCTATTCAAACGTTGGAGGAAGGCGCACGCTTGATAAACGATGGTGTGCTAACGGACTAAGAAATTAAAAGGTAAACAAATTTCACTTGCAATAAGAAATCTTCACACAATATAATATTGTTAATATCATACGAATATTTTATCTACCTAATTAAAGCTATCCCATACAACTTTTCATATCGTGCTTAACTACATAGAACGTCATTTTTAGTGATACACGGATTATACAGCAATGAAATGTATAAAATTTAAAAAGTTCATATATTTTTATTGGATTGTATTAAAATGAACATAATTTTTACGCCTGCTTATACAAAACTTGGACATTGCGCTAGCCAATTCAGTAAATATTTTTTAATTTGGACTCATTTAGGATTTTACCTACAACTATAATTTCCATGAAATAGTATTACATTATCAAAGAGCCTCGTTGCCTCTAAAGAGAAAAAAAAATCTTTTAAATGCTTTTTTCTCAGTTTTTTCCAGATTCAACATGTGTAAGCCATTTTTTAATTCACCTTGATATGCTAATCCCGACATAGAGTGAAAAGGCTACATGACATTTTGATTTATTATTATGTAAGTATTATTACTTCTGTCCAATCTCTGTTACATTTATTATGTTTATCTTTTAAACTATTGAAAGCTAGATATTTATTAGTATAATAGCTCCGAGAACTTTATTTGCTGCAGCTATAAATCATAGAAATACAATACAGGTGTATATGAAATTCGATACATTCTAGCATTGCATTGTTAATATTATGTTACACAATATTGTATCCACTAACTACGTTCCTGCAGCTATGTAGACTCTCTCAAGGATAGTAATTGACAATTGCAAAGACATAAATTCATACATTTCATTAGTAGACATTATAATACCATGATAAAAGTATAAAAAATTTACTAAGTTCATAAGACATTTTTCATTTAAAGCATCTTTAAGCTACACAATTACTCCTCTGCTATTTGTTGAGTGACAATTAATGTTAAGGTTAAGTAATTACGATTGTGTGATTATCTACTTGTTGCTCATAGTAGATATATTCATATGAAGTATTAGTTTCTAAAATATACACGTATCTGCTACAAAAATGCCACTGGTGCTAATAATATTAGTACCTAGTTTAATTGCCTAATTTCGTCTGATAATTATTACATAAGAGACGAAATCACACAAGATAAAGTACATTACTGTATAATGGTAAGTCTATTTAGTGATAGAAATATCGCAATCTATGCTTAAGAAATGATTATTTACAAAATATTTATTATCTGTTTCAAAGTCATAAGAATTTGGAGTTCATAAGATCCTCAAGTGGTACGAATTCAGTAGCATTCTAATACAATAGTAAGTAAATATATGGATAAAAATTGTATCTTATAGTATACTCGACATTAATACTTAAATTAATTCTTTGTTTCGATATAAAACCATCGAATTTCACTACATTAAAGATATGTATGGTTTTGCTATTAAAGCAGAGGCACACGTTGATATGTTTAGACGTGATAATTCAACAGCCGTGTGAAAGCAACGCTTCAACAATCAAAGCCGATCTAAAACATTTAAATTCTAATTCAACAATACACACACTCGTATCATTCTAAACACTGCGTAAAGTAAGCATTCAAATATAGAACTTAAATTTAAAACGACAACGTTTCATAATTTTAAAACATCAATGATACAGGAACATTGCGAAAACTAAATTACTTATAAATAACATTTAACACATGTCTACGATAATTATAAGGTATATAAACAACTACCTATGTCAAACGGGTAAAATCAGTGTGTGTAATATTCCAACATTCAAAGAAAATTATTTGAATATATTTTACTATTTCATATAATTATGTAAAAAGTTCTATTGGTCTATCGTATCGGTTAACATCTTTTATCTTTGTTTCCTATTTTTCCATTTTTTCTCAAACCAGTACTAATCTCTCACTTCATTCATTCCACCAAAAAGTCCTTTATTTGCATCATTGTACCAATCCGCTTCTTTTCACAACTGTTCTTTCTATCATTTACATTTTTCATAACGACTTATCACTTTATTACAATACCTATTATAAGTAAAATTCATGATCTAAAATCACTGATCATCAATAGAAAATTATATAATTTTCTCTGAAATAAATAGTATTCATACTATTTTACTAATTTTACCTAACATAGTACTTTTAAGATTATAATACTTCTATGTTTTAAAATCTAAGTAGATATATAAATATTAATCACTTTAAGCTTTTTAATAGTCAGTGTGTAACAGTATACATAGGACTGTTAATAGATACACTTTGGAAAATGTAGACAGTAACTGTTTATAGGGCAATGGTGATGGCTAGTGTTGTAAGTAGGACAAGAGGTAGTGTTGTGCCCGCGACACTACTGTAAGGACCCGTCACTGCACCATCACATGGCACATGCTCCAATTCTGAAAAATAAGAATTATAAATAAAATATACATAGAAATAAACAGATCTTAATACTCAAGTAGAAACTTCTCTCGTATTTGGACAGAAAATAATAATTATAAATAATGGACTTCAATAATCATAGAATAGGGACTATGAAATTTATCACAAGAATCATTTATTTATTTTATTTTATTAGAGGGAATGGTATGCTTACGGAGAAACTATGATAAAATATTGATGGAAACTAAATTAGATAGAATTCAAGTAACGTAATCCAAACTATGGAAGCCATAGTTTGCTAAAGCAAGAAGAAAACAATAGTTAAAAATGATTTATCGCCATCTAGTGCAATTGATAGGCAATTTGATATAAAACTGGAGCTACGCTACGTGGCTTGAATTTTGCAACAAGAGTTAAAGCGCCATCTATTGCTGCGTGGGGAAATTACTATTCCAGGACTAAAAGTTAATAGTTCTAAAATTTTATCACACTCAAACTCCTTTTTTACCCGACTTACCTAGACATACTTATATACCAAAATTAGTATGGATATTATGTGGAATGTCGATCTGTAGACATTTATTTTATATTCAGTATTTTCATCATAGAAAAGACCAATGACATTACAGCTCCGATGATAGTATGCCTACCATCAGAGCTGTAGGTTGTGGGTTCGGTCTTTACCCAGGACAATAATTATTATAGCTGGGCACGGATGTTTATTCTGTGTCCGCGTATTCCTATATATCATATTTACAAAAAGTATAGAAGCATTCTTAATTATTATTATCTATCTTGTACCAAAGAGAAAAGAAAACTTAATGAGAATAGAAATATAATATAGAAATTAGGTGAGGTAAGATGTTTGGCCACCTTTTAGGTACATGACAAATTCATAAAACCATCATAGATAGAGATTGAGAAGAGAACAGGACCGGAAAGGCCGAAAAAACTGTTAAATAAAGGAAAAAGCAAACGTCATGTCATACTAGGAAGTAAAAGTTTTAGCAAAGGATCAACACACATGGAAATTACTACATAGACAAGAGCCAAGCTCAAATGTTGAATTAATGAATGGTTATATACTCCAAACCTCGCTTAGTATGGGGCTGGGATGGAGTTGTGTGACGTCCAAATAAAATTACCGTTCAGTTTGTTCAAGAAGTCATTCCAGAAGGCGCAGGCCGACGCTCTCGGGCCGCGGGGGCCTGCCGGCCCGCTGGTACCGTCTGCTGTATACACGTAATAGTGTGGTGATGCTCTCGAGTAGAGGGGCCATTTCTCGTCAGGCTTTTGTGGTTTTCTGTGGATTTACAAAAAGTTTTTAAACTTAATATCAGATAAGATGGTATCCTATGAAAACTAACGTGGTTTCTACACATTTTTATTTGAACAATTTAGAACCAATCTTACTCAAGCCTATTTTTGAGCACGTAAATTGTTCAATTAACAAGTACCTAATCATTTAAAAAAAAAAAAAAAAACCCGACTTCAAAATACGCAATTCGATTACATATTGTTTTCCACTTATTTTGTCATAAAAATCAAAACACTGAACCGATTTTGATAAAATATCTATGGGACCACCTGGAAAGTGCCCTTTCAAACAAAAAAGCATTTTTTAAATCGGTCCAGGCGTGTTTGAGTAATCAAAGAACAAGATTATAAGATTATAAATGCGCATTCTTTAGAGTATACAATCACTTGTTTATTACGAAAAAAATCCTATTGCCTATGACACTCAGAGGGTGAAGACGAATTTTACGACACCTCTCACATAAAATTTGGTTAACTGCATTATAAACCAGTGAGCACAACTCTACTGAAAGACTGCATAAGAATGCTTACCCAGTGAGCGCAAATCTGGTGAACGACTGCATGATATGAGCGGCCAGGTCCCGTTCCCTCGTGTGGTACTGAAGCGACATGTTCAGCGGGTGTCCGAATACGTAGTCCATCTCGTCTCCATGCATCACGCCCATCCACTCACCCCACAGGCTAGTGCTCGTGCGCTGGAATTTGACGATATATTTTGTATACGCTGTAACCATTATTTCGTAGAGAATAAATACATAGAATAGAATAACTTTATTGTAAATCCATACAGAATTACTTAAAAACACATACATGTGTTACTTAATACATGTGTGTGATTTTAATATGTATGTAAACAGTACAAAGACTACTTACTCCATGATTGTAATTAATTAACCTATATTGCGGTATGGTTATATGATCTGAGGCTGCGGTTATTACGTATTTTTGTGGTAATGTCAATGGTATGTATTTTTAACTACTATTTCTGCCATATCAATAATATACTAGCTGCTCCCGTGGCGTCACCCGCATAGTGACAAAAAAACGGTGTTATGATGAAAATAAAATATGTCCCGGTCTTAAGGAATCCCTATACAGCAGATTGATTCATCCGCTTAGTCAGATTCAGATTTAGATTCAAATTCAGATTCAGATTCAGATTTTTTATTGCCAATCCATAGTATTACAAAGTTGGTAGTAATAAGCACTAGTATCATATGGACCTTGTCGGGCGCAGCAACATAGAAGAGAGGAGGACCGCTATTACAAGTATGTACAAAGAATCAGCGTTAATACACTTCGGAAAGAAAAAATATTTAAAAAAATTGTATCTAATCACTAATCAATTATATCAAATTCAAAATGTAGCAATACAAATAAGTTCCATGTCAAAAAATTAAATAACAATGTTAATTATATACATTTTAATAACTAATATCAAATTCAATTATGTCAAAATTCTATAAAGGTATTCAATATATGTCATTATTTAAATTCTTTTCCTTCATGTATTCATCGATATTGTAGTACGCCTTTTCAATTAGAAGCTTTTTAAGTTTTTTACAAAATATTGCGTCATTTCCTTCTACAACTAACTGTTTGGGTAGCTTTTTATAGATATTTATAGACATAGGCAATGTACTTGACGAGTGTATATGCAGTCGGGACATAGGTGACACTAATCTGTTTCCGTGGCGCAATCTATTAGACACTTTAATTATGTTTTGTCTAACGAATTTGCAAATTTCAAATATATGGTAAAGTAAAAAAAAAATATTTTGGGTTTGCAGCTAAATGTTCTATATTTGCTAGGATACGAATAAGTTTTTTCTGTATAATGAACAGATCACTGGCAGAGCCGGAGGCGCCCCATAGGGATATCCCATAGCTAAATCTTGAATGGGCGCTTGCAAAATAAGTCGTAATTGCAGTTTTCAAGTCAGTTGTCTTTTTTATTTCGCGAAATGCGTATGTCAGAGATGAAAGTTTGGATTTAATTTTAATAATATGGGATTTCCAGTTTATGTGTGAATCAATTACAATACCTAACAGAGTGGACTCTTTAACAATGTCTAATTTAGTGCCACGGAATGAAAATAGTCGTGAAATGGTCGTGAATAGGTAACAAATAGACAGAGATAGATAGATAACACTTTATTAAAAGACCATAACAAAGAAAAATAAATACAGTGAGAATAACACTAGGCTAGGTATTTTAATTGGCAGCCTTATCGCTTAGAGCGATATTTTCCAGGCAACCATGCACGGATAGGGCAGATGGCAACAAATAGTGACAGAGAGACAGAGTTACTTTCGCTTTTATAATATTACGAGTAGTTAGGAAGTTAGGATGATTCTTATTTTATTTTTTAGATATGATGTTTCGACTTTGTTTTGTCATTTTTTTTTTTGACAAAGTTGATTATGTAAATACACTTTTTGCAGCTTCTTAAGTGTTATTTTCCTTTCAACTTCAATTGAATTACTTTAGAACTACCCACGCCACATCACAAAGTTTAACGCATACCTAATTATCACCTACGTAATAAATGTAAATTTTGCTTATTTAAACTTAAACCGATCTTAAATAGAACATTTATGGACACCTACACTAAATTCGTTTTATGGGTCAGTTGGTCATTAAAACTTCCAACGATGAGGGAAATTTCATTTCAAATTTAGGGCACGTATTTCTACGTAATTCAAAGGTCATTTAAGCCCCGCAAACTTTTGCATACCTACTTCACACCACTCCTTTGTTCACGTTGTATTCGGGTACCTTCTGCGATAATGCATTTATTGTCACTATAACTTTATTTTTCTTCTACTTATTTTAATACACATGGGTAAAATAATTTAGTTATGATAATTAGAAACTAAAAGATGCTTAAAAAAATATAGTTCAAATTTTAAGTAGGTACATTCTTACGCTGATAATACATAAGTATTATACTATAGAAAATTAATCATACCAAAATGTATGGTTAACATAATTTAAGTGCCTTTAACTACTACACCATACTAAGCTTTACCAATATTGTGTTTAATTGTATTTATCGACTTTTACGAGCTTAATATTTAGATAATCTTCTTCTGAACCATGTATAGTATCTAAAAACAAATATTGAATTGATTGTAAAATGGTTAAATTAGGTTATGATTCAGTAATAAAATAGTCTAGTAAGACAAAGGCCTGCCACTACGACTGTCATCTAATTTGTCAAAATCGGATCATTCGGTTTATAGTCCAAGAGCCCAGCGCCGCGAGACTTTACTTATTTAGTGACGAACGAAACGTGGCTTACTGAGTAGTACTCGTAACTCGAATAGACTTTGAGTAAATATTCATAGTCTGTACGAGTATATATATATATATATATATATATATATATATATATATATATATATATATATATATATATATATATATATATATATATATATGTATATATTTAACTTTGTTGGCTCATATCTCGAAATTGGCCCACGGTACAAGATTAGACTAGAAAATACATTCATAGTCTATACAAGTACTACTTATAAGACACATTATACCTATTCGTCACTAAATAAGTAACGCCTCACGGTCCTGGACTATCGGAATATAAAAGGAACCACACGAGCATGCCTTTTGAAGGTTAGGGTAAACAAAATATCTGTGCTTCATCCTCTCTAAATTGTCGCTTTCCAAAAGTCAAGTTAGCGTCAATCGCACACTTATTCCCGTTAAAAACATATTTGAATACCTTATAATAATCCTTGTCCTATCAAGTTTCATGACCAAGGGTCAATGTTCACAAAAGCTTACTAACGTTTAAGCTAAAACCTTGAAAAGAATTCCCTCGTGGTTAGTGAATTTTTTAGCTGCGAACATTAAATTAAAAGCGGCAGTATGTTCGGGAGGTCCCTTTAATAATGCAGGCGGTCGAGGAGCTGGCGATGTATGCGATGTCATGCATGAGCTAAGGTACAAAGTAACTGCCTATCTACATAGTATCTATAGATGCCAACTCTGAAAAGGTCAGCTCGCATAATGTAGTATCCCTTACGTAACGACCAAGCGTCTAAATATATTCTCTTAAGTCAGGATGCGGAATAAATGGTTGAACCGTGGTTATTTTGGACGTTATCTGGTCAAAATTGGTCGACGGTCGTCTGCTGAACTTCGAATTGGATTTTGTGTATTTGTGTGGTGTTTTAGGGTTCCGTATCTCAAAAGGAAGCCGAAAAGTTACAGCCGAATATGTCGTAAAAAATGCAACGTAACTTTTTTTTTATGAAAACTGTCTGAAAAAGTTTGATTTTTCTCTCTGCAGCAAGAGACTATGGATCTGCGTATATGGTTTTAATTTTAATTCGATACCGTTACGCGTTCCCGAGATACAAATATTGACAGACGGATGGACGGACAGACGGACAGACGGACAATAAAGAGTAAACTGTAAATTTTTTATTTAATAACAAAAAATACGGTCTTTTTACAAGAAAAGAGATTCCAAATTTTAAAGTAGTTTAACCATATCATCTGAAAGAGCTTCATTAGCACAAGCTAAAACAGATTTTTAAATATTTTTACGATGTAAGTATATGTTTCGGTTTATGAAGGAAAATATAAAAAAAAACCTTTTATATAATATTTTGTACGGAACACTCGGTTGGCGAAGTGGGTGAACCCTCGCATTTGTTCTGTTTTTCTTTTGTTTGTAGGTATGTATTTGTGTTTACTGTTAAGCCTGTTTTAAATGTAATAGTTTTGCGACCAGTACATCTTGAGAGGGCAATTTTTTACGGAGACTTATCTGACATAATGACAACTCTTAATTGATTTAACTTATATTTGAAATACTTGTTTAATATTGAGTGCCTCTCACATTCATTTTGCAAAAGAAAGTAGAACAACTTTGCCTCTTATGCAGCGGTATGAATGGCGGTAGTAAGGGAGAAGTTAGTTTTGATCCCATTATAAATAACTTTAAGACTCGGAGACGTGTGACGCGCTTACATAGCAACCCAAAAACTTGAACCTGTTAGTTATAGGTACTTATGATTTATAATTATTATATTAATATTTTAATGTCTGTGGTAAGCTCTTGTTCTGGCACCGGTACTACATGTCAACATGATAACTGATGTTTGTTTGATGTATGGTTTGACCTTGTTTTGATTACTCGCATTTGGTTGGGATTAATTTTTATTTTTGACGTGACAATGTCTAATAAATCGCTGCACGCACGAAAAAGTATGACTCATTGTCCCGTTACATCATTATCATCATCATTTCATCAATGTTTTGTTATGACGTTGTCACGTTAAACTGTCGTCCGTAAACCGACTTTATAGAACACAAACATACTAACTTTAATTCTAAGCAAGTGATAAGAACGCGTCTAAGTCTTTTGTTGGAATTAAATATTACTTAGTAGATAGGTACGATGTTGTTTTAAATCTCGCGACAAGCTTTTATTTACTTCTATCAATATAAAATTTATTATTTAATAAAATGGTGGGTTTGATTGCATTCAAAATTTATTTTCTTCGTTTTAATGCATTTAATTTTTTTTAAATAAAAACTTGTTTTTAAATAAAATTTTTAATTAATATTTTATTTACTAGACTAAAAAGAGTGCTTGTCAAGACTATTCAAACGAGTCCAAACTCGACGGTTTTATCTCGTTTAGTTTAGGAGTTCCTATGGCCACCTTCCGACGCCATCTTGAGACCCTGGATATCAAATAACACAAGAGTGCTTGTCAAGATTATTCAAACGAGTCTAAACTCGACGGTTTTATCTTGTTTAGTTTAGGAGTTCCTATGGCCACCTTCCGACGCCAACGCCATCTTGAGATCAGCTTCATGGTACGATATTATTGCATTGTCACCGAAGTTACGTAAGTAAACCGAATTTCAACCTTATTTAACGACAGGAAGTGGTTCTTATTTAACTCGCAAGATTTGTCCCATACTAACATACTTACTAACAGGGCAAGTAGAATAAAAGCTAGTAAAAACTCGCCACAAGCGGCAGGAGACGCTGGTGCGGCCCTCCAGCCGATCTTTCTGGAAATCCATGGGGGAGGCCTATGTCCAGCAGTGGACTTCTTGTGGCTGAGATGATGATGATATCCTCAAAAATAAGTAGCTTGTGAGTTAGGTAGCGAACTCTATTAGTGTCTATTCCATAAAAGATCTTTCACTTTCTTGTTTGAAAAGGTCAGTAAAATATATGTATAGTAACTAATAACATTTAGGGTCGGTAAGTATGTAATCATCCCACACTTTAAAAATTAGAGGAACATAGGACGTGATTCCTACGCATATTTTCTTCCACTCAAAACATAAAGTAGTAGTTTGTTTTCATAAAAGTATAACTGAAGCATGAAGGTTATTATTACAGAATACTGTTTACTTAGTTTAAGATATTTCCCAGAACCTTCGTTCAGATATTACGTTGGTTTTGCCCGCGAAATACATATGTAAGTTAGTTTAAACCATTTATTGGTTAATTCATAAATTGGACCATTCATAATGCAAATCATAGATTAATAGATATTTTGTAAGAAATACATCTCGTTTGGTAATTTTGGAAGTCACCTGTGTGTACAATGTCCATTATGCGCTTGGTCGGTTTAGGTGTTTCTGAATACACACCTCACAAACACATTATATCAACCTTTTCAATAGGTGATTTTTTTTGCCTATTTTTATTTTTAACCGACATCCAAAAAAAAGGAGGTTCTCAATTTGCCTGTGTGTTGTTTTTGTATCAAACATACAAAAACATACAGGCGAATTGAGAACCTCCTTCTTTTTTAAGTCGGTATAAAAGTAACAAAATAGCAGAATAGCTTGCATTCGACTTATAATAGCCCATTGTTACAGTCTAGGACAGGACGCGCTTGTCTAAAAGACAGATTAGAGACCCAGGAAATATCTCAAGTACCTACTACAAGGGTTACTATACGTCCGGAATTCTTTGGACACCATCTGAAATATGATTTGTCTTGAAATTTCACGTTCAATTTTATTTTAAAAATTAATATTATTAAATTAGGAAAATAAATTTGTGTCGCGGTTTTGATGTTCGCGGTATCGTTAGATTCGTCTTCTCTTACAGAGTGTCTTAGGCTATATTGTGTGTCATTAGATTCATCTTCACTTCCAGAGTGTCATAGCCTATAATTTTTTGTAATAATAATCCCATCAAAAATATAATACTTATGTACAAAAAGCCAAGTCGAGCTGCGTTCTACCACAAAAAGTTGTGAGATCAAATGTAAAACCAAGTCGGTTAAATTTAGTACTATATATGAGAGCATTTATCCAACTATTTTGTAAGAAATTGTGACCTAATTAGTTAACTAACAGCTTTTTTAGTAACCATATCGATACTAGACATCTTTATTTCTTTAGTTAGAATGACTTGGCCATGCACGACAACACAATCACATAAGCATTGATCTGTTGTTTGAAATAGTCCTAATTATACATAGGACTTGGGAGCCAAATTTATGAATATAGGTATATGAGGTAGATTTTGTCGTATGTAAATTCTATAATCATGTGCGATTGCCAAGTCATTCTAATTATAAAGAAATATAGGATGCGCTCTATGCGCGCTTATAATTATTTACAGCAATTTTACGCATACTTCCTCACAAAAATCTATATTCAAAAGCATATCAAGCGTAACGAAATCGTAAGTTAGTCTGCAAAAACTGCTTTTCTGCAGTCGGGTATTTTGTTTTTCTTTTAACATATATACTAGTACTATAATTATTCTAAAGAATTCGCATTTATTATCTAAGTGATTTTACGCATACTTTTTCACGAAAAACATACACTCAAGAGCGTATCAAGCGTAACGAAATCGTAAGTTAGTCTGCAAAAACTGCTTTTCTGCAGTCGAGTATTTTGTGTTTCTTTTAATACTTACTTGTTATGGATATAAACATTTATTTTATTTCAAAGTAAATTTCCGGATCATAATGTACTTTTTCCAGAGTTTCCCTTATTTTGAAACGGTAACCCTAACCACAGACGCGACAGAAGCAGATATAGCGGCGGCAGGTCATGCCAAAATAGAGCGCGGTTAATCCGTGACCTTTGCCAGCCAGACCTGACCCGTGCCTAATTTATTTAAGGTGGCAACATTTTGTTATGCTCCGCGGATAGTCCGGAGACAATTTTGTTATAATATCGTTTGACTTCAGCTTCATAGCTTGAAAGGAGTAGAGTAGGAATGAGCATGGATTGAAGATAAGCGCCTCCAACTGAAATAATTACTTTACTTTGTTGATCAATGCATCAAACTAAAGAAGTTTTATTACAATGGCAGGAGCCATAAACTTTTCTTGTTCGCTACTTAGCTGTATAAAACGTGTCTGCTTCAATCCGTCTTTTTGGTCAAGACATTGCCTCAAGTAGGCGTCACGTGAAGATAAATCTAACGAATTAATTGGTAAAACACGCGATAATTTAATGCATTGTTTTACGCCACCTAACTAGTGATGTACTAAAATGCACTTTATATTTTATAACCGCTCTCAGAAATATATGAGACGTACATAATATATTTTTGGCAATAAGTACTACTTATATAACACCATGCATTCCATCTAGTAGAATAGATGGAATGCTATTCTCTACTTCTACTCAAATCCTTCATGAATTCATTTCCATTGAAAGGACATTTCATGTTAGCGAGAAATTGACAGAATGTTTTGAGCATTTATCAAATTTGAGTGGAGTTTTTGGGTATACCTTAAGTGTTTCTGTAATTGTCATTTCGTACCAGCCGGCACCCGAGAAGTTGACAAATATTACAATCGAATAAATCATAAATTTATAAAGGATTTTTAGAATATAATACTGTTCATTCGCATTACTAGTCCCCCGGTGTCTCAATTTGACTAGTCAAGATATTTGCAATTTGGAAAAGACTTAGGTACCCTATTGCAGGGTTTTAGGTACCTTATTGCAGAGCATAACTCGAAAACCTCGACTGACAACTCAAACGTCAATGGTTTTTTTTTCTATTGCATTTTTATTTACTAACTTAATACATAACTAATCATTATCAATAAATGAGTATTGAGTAAACAGCTGACCCTCAACCAACAATCCAAAATGCCGGTCAAAATGCCAGTTTGTTTATAGAAAAACACTTTGATAGATCGAGGTCGAGTCGCGGGAAAAGTTATACAAAAATACGGGGGTTACATTTTAAAATGCTTTCATAGAATATGTGGTTAAATTAAATGTGTTAGAGTGAAAATATTACGTAATCGTGATCATCAAATATTCAGCTAAAAAGTAACTCGCCCCTCACGAGTAACTAACCACGCAGGTAATAAAATGTTACAAATGGTCTATCTCTGAAATCTAGAGCTTCTTTATTATTCAGAAGCTGTGAAGATAAATTATAGAAGCGAGCCGTCAACTCGACGTAGCTTGTTTTGGTGACTCGTGACCCATAAAACACTCCGCCGTCGTCTGTCAAATGGTTATTTCGGCGACAAATCGCCAGCCGACGACGCTAACTTCCTGATTTATCGTCGACCATTTATCCATTTTTCGCGCATTGAGGTCGTTACGATTGGGGTGCTTAAATCTTTATTATACCTACAGTTCATTTGTACTTACCCACAGGCAGGGATTGATTGAGGAATCGTTGGATCGAAGGAATATTAATCAATCGACGGATATGTGTAATAGTTTCATTTTTAGACTTCCATTCTAACGGTATGGACGCCTATTGGTGAGTATAGGGTGTATGTCTGTCTGTCTTATACATAAACGTCTGTGTCTTTTGAACGGTAATATCTAAAATTTACAAGAAGTAAACCCTTTACCTACCTTGATGTAAAACAACAAATACTAAAAGCTGGTGAAGTACGAGACAAGTTTGCTTGAAAAAAATTAGAAAAAAATATTGTGCGAGAACAGCGAGATAAAACCTCCTTGTTGAAACCACAAAAAAAAAAAAAAACGAAAAATTAAAGAAAAGAGGTCTGTAACTTTTTTTTGTTTTTATGTAGAAATAGGTTTGCCAACTCGTCTGATGATAAGCGACGTTGCAGTCTACGATGGAGCGCGCTTACCTAGAAGAAACCAATTCACTCGCGATTTAAAGACACCCAGATTATATCTATCGGGAAAGATCCACTCAGGAAGCGTTTACAAATATACTTAAGTATATAGCCTTTGAGATGATGATATAGCCTTTTGGCGGCTTAATAACTCTGACAATAGAGCTGGCCACTCAGTCTATACGAACTTACTTACTTTTATGGAATGCAGTATGCTTTTAAGGATGTGGTCTTATGTTTTCAATTCCCCTACGGCCGTAAATGAAACTGGAGTTTCGAAACTAGTATCATCAAAAATATTGCGTTGCGTTGCCCTTTGATCTTTGATTTTCCTTATAGACCAGAGACCAAACTCTTGATGATTTATAATGTAATCAAAATGAAGTGATGAATGTATGTATGGACACGTCTTTGAAAAATGAATTGATGTAGGCTTAAGCATTAAAATTTCAAAAAAGAATATATATAGATATATATATATATATATGTAAAAGTAGAATGTATACATTATAGGTAACAGTAAATGTATGCCTAATATAAAAATTATTCAATATTTATTTTTATAACGATATCTAGTTTTACTATCTATCTAGTATCTGTATCTGTATCTGTATCTTTCTCAGGTTTTCTTTAGTAAAAAGTCATATATAAAGCACCTACCTATCGCTAACAAAGGTAATTACTTAATATATAATTGTTAGGTTTTATTTATTCAGTAAATACATTTCAGTAAACAATTATAATAAAGAATCATCATCATTATAACAAACTTATATACATTTATAAATCTTACAGTTTAATTATTATAGTTCAAAAAGCCCAACCCTGACTGTACCCGACGCAAAGGTGCCCATGGCACTCGCCGCATTACCTCGTTGAATGGCGATGGACAGCCTTTGCATCAGGTAAAATCCGGAGCGAGAGTCGCCACAAGTCTCCCTTATCCGCTGCCCCAATTTTTATAATGGAAATAATAGCGTGGAATGGAGACTAATTAGATCTATAAATTAGTATTTATAGTATTTTCGAAAATAAGAACTCTGATTGGTCGCCACACTGGCATAGTTTTTTACATCATAAGTCATCATGATCGAAATGTTCATGAAAATGTTCATGAAATCATCATCATCATCATCTTTGACTCTCAGATCAGGGTCTGCATGCGTGGGACATGCAGCCTTACATTAACATTAGTTAAGAATTAGACTTTATTTCACTAAATTATGTTAATATATTTAGTATGTGTAGGTATTTTATATATTGTGTTGGTACTCTCTTATATCTCTATTTAAGATAATATGTATATTTGAAATAAATACAAATACAAATACAAATCATTTATTGATAACACCATTGTTACAAGTCATATGCGCTGATAATAATAAATTATAAAGTAATTATAATAACAATTATAATATTAAAATTTATAAATAATAATTAAAAATTAAATCTAAATTGTATAAAATTGTATATAAAAAAAAATAATAAGTCAATAAATAATATTTAATCACAGATGTTAATGAATAAATATTTAATATTCTGGCAATTTCAGGAAGTCATTTCAGGAATATATTGAGATTTAATGATGATTCAAGATCTTTCTACTATCCCACTAGGTGGGGACTGCACAGCATGTTTCCTTTAACCACTTGACACATATAATTTTTCACACAGTTCACCTACACTTTTTTAGGTCACCCTCCCGCGACCCAATAAAAAAATAATGATAACTAAATTGAAAGTGTTCGGATCGATAATAAAACCTCACATAGAAAAACGTACAAAGGCTTCAAGAATAAAATGCAAAGTAGCAAACCCAGGGGATAAGACGTCCTTTAAATATATTCTGCAGCATCTCTCGTGGCATGATTTCAATAAGAACAAACATGAGGATTGTCGAGACTCCACACAATGGCAGTACTCTAGTGAATCACAAGAATTGACTAACAAAAGAAATAAAAATACTCCAGGGGCAGCGGACTGCATTCTCGGTCGCAATGCAATTGTTCTTGCTTAGGACGCTCTTCAAGCCACGTGGCTGGAAGTGAGTACACAAATGATACTCTACTAGGTCACTGCTATTGGAATACATCGTCCTTTTTTACTAAATCAAAGCAGCTCTTTATTTCTGTCTACTCTCATTTTTGAGACTGTCTCAGTTCTTTCTACAATGGCAATCTACAAGCCAAGTCAGAGGCCTTTCGGCGGCTTAATAACTCTGACAATATGGCTGGCCACTTAGTCTATACGAACTTACTTACTTACTTAGTTCTTTCTACAATGAATGAATATGAAACTTCCAAATCTTTTATGAGTACGTGTGTCACATTTCAAGACGTAATTGAGACAGTATTTTTGGGGAAACACATTGAAGTAGGTAACAAATCTATTTAAGCTGCCTTTGGGTAGCGAGTACCACTACTGAAAGGAAGAGAGTCTATTAATTTTCTTTGGATATTCTCCGAAATGGTTCCTCCATTTGGAGAATCTACGTCGGAGCTACGCTACACAATATTATTGATAGTCACTACCATTTATACATACATTGTATACCTATGTTTTACTAAATTTCAAAATAAATAAATATGTCATTGGTTATATATATATAAAAAGCAATAAGCATAATAATTTATAACCCCCGAACCAAAAAGAGGGAAGTTTGACGTATGTATCTGAATATCTGTCTGTGGCATCGTAGCTCCTTAACGGATGGAACGATTTTGACTTAGTTTTTTTTTTCATTTTCATTGAAATAGGATTACAGCGAGAGTGTTCTTAGCTATGTTTAATCAAAATCGATTCAGCCGTTCTTATCCGTTGTAATAAGTTTTTGAGTTTTCCAAATGTATAAATGTTATTATTTATGTTTTATATAAATACGTAAAGCTTTCACTGCGCGCCTTACGTAATATTGTTTCCATTCCTACATTCAAGTTCGCTTTCCAATGTCTGTAAGTAATTATGTACGCTTCGTCCTTCAATACAAAACGGCCGTGAGAATTTATAAACGGTAGTTTCAAAGAAGGCCACATATTTTAATTTTACCGTGTGAAATTCAACATTTGTTCAACATAGTTTTCATGTATTACTGAAAATAGTATCGTACTCTAGTCGAAATCTGTAAATATTTAAGTACAATTACTCTATGTGTTTTGTTTTCGTAAGTCATTTTGATTTGGACAGTGAAACAATTTACCAATTAATTATTTATTTAACAATTTATTTTTATTTATTTGGTAAATTGTTTCAAATTGTATACGTTAAGTTTACGTATTTACGTAATTACACTTATCATGCCAAAGAATAATTTGTTCTCTCGTAATTAAAAAGTAATTTGAATGAGTATAAAAATTGTTTTTCTGAATATCGTGGAATAAAATTTTAGTAAAAAGTTTAACGTAATATTTTAGAAAATAAATAAGAGAAGAGTTGTCAACATTGATATTTCGGCTTTTTGGTAACCAAAAGTAACTGACGGTACCAAAAAATCCAGGTTTTGAAAATAATACCTAGAATGCTAATAAAAATCTAAAAAAAATATGTTTCCTTTGAAGCTATTTATTAAGATTTTAACGCCAAAACTTGTAATTTGTTAATAAATCAGGTACCGTTAGGAAAGGGTTAAATTACCATTGACGTGAAACATTTATTGATGCAACTTGGCAGTATAACGAATTCATATTCACAGCCGATTTCAAAAATCTAACTCGATTTCTGTTTACCCTCAAGATAGACATTTTATTGGGATACTAACATCTTTTATGACAACAAAAAACGCTTAAGTATCTCACTGCTGCGAATTTTCCCACCTATCCAAAATCATAAACGAAGCTGGTTAGGATACTAGATTTTTACAAAAATTATGCACAAGCCAATAAATCGAAAACCTGGATCGTTCTAAATCATCTATCATCGATCAGACTCCCAGGCTTAATAACAAACTGATGTAATAATAATTTTAATTCTAAAGCAATTTTTAATTAGTTGAAATTTTTAATTACCTTGATAGAAATCGGAAGAATACCACATTTCTACCTCTCTCTACATAAAAAAATATATTCTCAAAATGATATTCCGCGCGCGGACACCAACTCTTTGAATTCAGTTTGCGGCGCTAAAGCAAAAAGCAACGGTGGCCTCTCTATAAGAGCCCTCGTTTCACGTTCGTTAACCAAATTAACGTGTTTGCAAGGGCTTTTACACACATGTAAAACAGCTGCACTGTATGTGATATAGACACATAGTACAGTTTTTCCGACTGTTGAGAGAAAGCTTTATTTTTAACCGACTTCCAAAAAAAGGTTATCAATTCGGTCTGTATGTTGTTATAACCTATGAAATTTAGTTTAAAACACAAATTTGTCATATTTTAATTTGTTTTTGTTATTTTAGTTTTGCGGTAGTAACACGGGCAATTTTTTATTGCTTTTGTAACAACTTTCAACTAAAGTAGTAAGAAGGGTAATTCAATTACCGGTGTTACTACTAGTAGTAAGATTGGTAGTAGCACGGGCAACAAACCGTTTTTTTGTATGTTTGTTCACCGATTATTCAGCCAATTGTTCATTGATTTTGGTGATTATTTTTTATATTTGGTAAAAAGTGTGCATTCATAATATTTTACAGCGATTTTACGAATACTTTCTCACAAAAAACGTAGACTCAACAGCGTATCAAGCGTAACGAAATCGTAAGTTAGACTGTAAAAACTACTTTTTTGCAGTCTGGTATTTTCTTTTTCTTTTAATACAGATACTTGTTACACAATGTTATATCTAGGCTTGAAAATTTCAAGTTGGTAGCCCTCAGGAAACAGAAGCCGGCAAAGAATTCAAGTGCAAAGCGGACGATAGGTTCGATCATAACGAACATTTGTATCAGTATCAATGCAACGCCTGATAAATTATCCCTGGCTATGTGATACACGTCTACATGACGCATTCTGTGCCCGGCTAGCAGGTTTACAGCTGTGTGTCTAAATCATAGGAATCTCTTTGCAACGTAATTTCGAGCGGCATGTGGGTTGTCTTCGCACGAGCGTTTATATGCACAATTTACCAACCAATTAAGGGATAAAATTAAATACGCATACCATACGCTTTTAGGTGCATTTTTTTGATAAACCAAATAAAGTAGTATAATATATGATGCAACGACGCAAAACGAGTCGTCAATTTAGTTTGTTATCAGTAGTCCAACTTTCCGGTGTTTTTTTATGGTTCCGTACCTCAATAGGAAAAAACGGAACCCTTATAGGATCACTTTGTTGTCCGTCTGTCCGTCCGTCGGGTGTCAAGACCTTTATCTCGGGAACGCGTGAAGGTATCGAGTTGAAATTAAAACCATATACGCAGATCCATAGTATCTTGCTGCAGAAAGAAAAAATTCTCAGTTTTCGTGAAAAAAAGTTACAGCCGAATATGTCGTAAAAAAACGCACACGGGAATGGAATTTATAGGTATAGCTTTTGATTCACTCACAAGAGAATCAAAACCTGCGGGGTACTTCCCATTGACCTAGAACTATGAAATTTGGCAAGAAGCATTGTGTTAGAGTACACATTTAAGAAAAAACCGAAAACTGGTCATTTTTAATTTGATGACAAAAAAATTGTGTCTTTATGCAAGAAATGAGGGTCCAAATTTTAAAGTGAATTAACCGTATCATGTGGGGTATCATATGAGAGCTTCAGCAGCATAAGCTAAAACAGGTTTTTAAATATTTTTACGATGTATATTTTTCGGTTTATGAAGGAAAATATAAAAAAATATATGATTTCCCCCTTTTATCTACTAGTTTGTACTGAACCCTCGGTGAGCTAGTCTGACTCGCTCTTTTCCGGTTTATTAAAAAGAGGGAGTCAGACTCGCTCAATTCTTAGCTGTCGATTGAATGAAAATGATGTAACCAAATGCGAGTACTAAAAAAATATGCAATTGTAACAATATTACATACGTGCCTATGTCGTACGTATCAAATATACTTATTATTAAATTGTTTTGCAGTTATGTAAAAATGACACCAGTTTATCTTTATTCTAGTGACTCAGTGAGTTAAGAAGGCCCCTTTCGACGCGTCCAAGTACGATGCACGCGTGGTTAAAAAGCGTGTTGTTTCATCCAATGTGATGTTTGGAAAAGAAGCTCCGCAAAAGAAACAAAGACAGCACCGGAACCCTTGGGTCTGCTGTCACCAATTTTTGATATAGTTATAAATCACAAGATAGTGTGCTGAACGTTACCTCATAAAATGCGTGTTTTTGAAAAATCTTGAAAAAACTTTATTGACCGAGCGAGCGAAGCGTCTGCATCAACTGGTTAAATTTTCTTTCATGTGTCAGTTTGTTTGTGAGTTTGTATATTCGTACTCGCCTACAGGGCGCAATTTTGAACCAATTTTGATGAAACTTGACGTATAGGTTCTATGGATTATTATTTTTTTGTCGTCGGCGATTTTTGATAGGAGGGATGGCCATAAAAAGGGGGGAAGTTTATTGCAGCGCTAATTACCAACCGATTTTTATGATATTTGGTAGGTAGATAGAGTACACAATTATTAGAACTTGTTGTAAAAACGAACAGAATTAGTCCACTAACCACTTAAAACCAATTGTGGTTGTCGAGATATGACAATCAACTTGAGATTGCGTGTAACAGTAAAGACGCTTGGATATGCTTGATGCATTTTAGCGCTGAATAATATAGGCACGCGTAGGTATAGGGTATAGGGTACAACGATTAAATTGTATATGTAATCCAATTATACATAATATATCACTCCCAGAAACGTCCAGCATTATTATGTATAAAATTAAATTGTTCTTTCAAGGTGCTCAAACTTATGGAAATAAAACCGGACAAGCGCGAGTCAGACTCGCCCACCGAGCGTTCCGTACAAACTAGTAGATAAAATGGGGAAATATTTTTTTTATATTTGAGTTGATTGAATGAAAGGTAAATTGCGGTTTACGATTTATGACGTATTAAAAAAAAACTACTTCCTATATCTCGTTCTAACCAATTTTCGGTGGAAGTTTGCATGGTAATGTACATCGTATTTTTTTTTAGATTTATCATTCTCTTATAGAAGTTACAGGGAGGGGGGGGGGGACACATTTTACCACTTTGGAAGTGTCCTATCCATAGATACCCCACACGTATGGGCTTGATGGAAAAAAAAAATTGTGTTTCAGTTCTAAGTATGGGGAATCCCCCTTTTTTTTTTGTTTATGTGTGAAAATCTTAATGTGGTTC
Source organism: Lycia hirtaria (assembly GCA_947563715.1). Classification (NCBI taxonomy): domain Eukaryota; kingdom Metazoa; phylum Arthropoda; class Insecta; order Lepidoptera; family Geometridae; genus Lycia; species Lycia hirtaria. The sequence goes on from OX387379.1 coordinate 4,877,309, forward strand.
ACAGAATACATCTACTTACCAAGTTTCAACAGTATAGGTCTTATAGTTTCGGAAAAAAAGGCTGTGACATACGGACGGACAGACAGACGGACATGACGAATCCATAAGGGTTCCGTTTTTTGCCATTTGGCTACGGAACCCTAAAAATATTTTTTTATCGTGAAATAATGTCTGTAAAATCACTTGAAATTGCGAAATCTGCCAAAATTTTATATACGACCTCCTTAGCCAACTTTATGTAGATGAGCTGCAAATAAGCTCTCTCGCGAGGTCTACTGTTCGTAGAACTACTAGTAGTAAAATGTTAGTTATTGAGAATTTCCAATATGTTTGCTAAGTTTATATTTTTTTTTTTTTACATTTATAATATCTGAGCGTGTTATAATTTGTGTTAAAAAGCGTGCTTGGAGGCTTGTCCTTGTGGCTCATAATTTTAAAGTGTAACTTCGATAGATCAGTAGATCTATTGAAGTAAAAAATAACTATTTTTTTGTTTAAGTTGTACTTAGAATATAAATAAAATATGAATAAAGTTTTGTTTATTCATCATAAAAACGTACGAACTCTTGTATTTAACGTACAGTTCAAAGTACGGTTGGCTGCTCTTAATAAGTGGTTCTTCTAGGCAAGCACGGTCCATCGTATACCGTAACCACCAGGTGATTTGACGGTCAAGCGCAAGCTTATTTTCGAATAAAAAAATGTCTCCACAAAAGTATTTTTCAAGTTTTTTTTCAAAGTGTACTCACGTGTGTAAAGTAATAGTAGTAGACATCTACTCCGGAGTCGGCAAGTATTTCCGCGAAGTAGTTTGTGGGGCAGACGAAGAAGTAATCACCTACGACGTCCGCAATCATCTTCTGGTTCAGGTAACCGTCGGTCAGCTCCTCCCAGTCAGTGTACTAGGAAACAAAGAGAATCAATTATTATTTATATTACTATTAATTACTATTTAAATTAGTAAATAATTCCTTTTCATTTATTTTTCATATACCTAAGTCCCAAAGTCAATAAGGGACGAAAACTTTAATTTATTTAAGAAGAAATTAAAATCACTGTTGTTACAGAAATCCTACTACATAATCAATGATTTTCTAAATGATAAATTTTAAGTTGACATATTACAATTTAATATTGGCTTTGAAATCGTTATTGTATTTTTGACATTATTATTATAATTTTTTTATCTATTTATTTGACGTTGACTTTTTACATATTGAATTTTATTGTTATTGTAAATTTTGTCTATATTTTCTGATTTATTTTAACGTTTAACATTTAACGCTATTTTTAATCAAATACTTGAGCAGAATGCTATTTGCCCTGACATTTTGTACGCCTAATTGGCACAACATGATTAAGCTACATATACATTTGTTCCATCTTTTTGTGCATATATTGTATAAAAATTCCTCATGTTGTATGCAAATAAAGAATCTATCTATCTATCTATCTAAGTATGCATATAATAATACTATAAATAGATATCAGTTAGTTCTGTAGCATTTTCAGTTTTGTGTACGCAATCTTTTTATGTTTTAGTTTAAAGGCCACTATCATTGCCACCTATCCTACTCCGTGCATGGTTGCCTGGAAGAGATCGCTCTAAGCGATAAGGAAGCCTATTGAAAGATTAGCCATAGTAATATTGTCTTCTTTTAATATGTTTGTACAATGTGGTCTTTTAATAAAGAGTTATCTATCTATCTATTATTTATATTTTATAGTAGCGCTCGTGGCGTTACTTGACTAGGTGTTTTCGAACGATCACCAATGTCAAGCAACGGACGGACCGGTCAGTTTTCGGATGGGTGACCGTGAGTGACATTTCTTTCCGAGCGCTACCGTGGGTCGGATGATACGTTAAATTGTAGGTCCCGGTTGTTTGTTCTTAAAAACAGAAATCCTCAAGCCAGGTCAGAGGCCTTTCGGCGGCTTAATAACTCTGAAACTAGGGCTGGCCACTCAGTCTATACGAACTTACATATTTACTAATTTATATTTCATTACAGTTGCTCGAAAAGTGCACTTGCTAAAATTCCGTAGTAAACATTAAGGAACCCTTATAGTTTCGTCATGTCCGTCTGTCTGTCTGTCCGTCCGTGGCTTTGCTCTAAGACTATTAAATGTAAGAATATGCATTTAGGTTATACCAAAAAAGTAGTAGAATAAAATTTTGAAAGAAAAAAAATGGGATACCTCCCGTAGGTACATGTAAAGTGGGGCTGAATTAGTTTTTCTCATGTATCCCATCGTGTGGATTAACGTTGGATAGGCAATCAAGAAACATTGGGGCTGTGCAAAAACCATTTTTCTATTTAGGGATCCGTTTGCGAAACATTAAGGTTTGAGGTAAAAAAAATGTGTTAGAGTCAAGTGTCCCTTTCACCTCTCTACCGGCTAAACGCTTAACTTTGGAGGTATAAAAAAATTCATGAATTGCAAATATGATGAAATTAAAAGGAAAACTATCACAGCTAATTAGACTTTACAATTTAACGAGTTATAGTCGATGAACTTAAAAAAAAAAGTACTAAGAGAAGTAAAAAAATCGTGCTTATATAAACAAATTCAAGCCCTTCTCTTTGTATTATCTTAAGTGAACGACTATCATTGCCAATGTCATACTTACTCATCGGTCAATTGAAAAACAAGCGATGGAAATGGCAACATTTTCTCGTTATTGACGGTAATTCGTGCTTACGTACGACATCCTTATTAGTTACTAGCATTTGTCGACGGATTTATGCGCTTCTGTACAAAAAACCAGTAGTTAATGCTTGCCAGATGATAAGTTGAATTTGGTTGTAAAAATTTGTAAAGTGTAATAATTACTAAATTGAACATTTTTGAGTTTTATTGGTCTGTCCTATTGATTAATAGGACCGACAAAAAATGCAAATCACTGTACATAAATGTCCCCTAAACATAAAAAAAAAGAATTAGCAATAAAAAAAAAACAATTTCTGGAAATTTCGATATGAGCCTTAAACAATACACAATAAACTGCACTTTACTATCTTGTAAAGACAGTAGTTTCATTAGAGTCTTGATCCTGCGTGACCTCTCTAACAAGTCAACAACAATACTCTGTGTATTTTAACACAAGATAATTGCTGACACGTTTCAAAGTTACAATTACAATGGGCTTATTTATAATTCTATCTGTCTTTTCTTTGTGCTTGTCTATTATTAATTTTGCACAAAGCTATCTGCCTGACGATATCAGATCAAATGACAGTCGAAGTGCAGCAAAAAAGGCGTTTTAATTCCACTTATATCGTGTGGCTGTTAAAATGTAAAATGCACTTCCTGTGAGTGGATTCTGTTACCCGCCAATTCTTATTGATTTTTGGTTCTTCTATTGGCCTATTTCGCCACCAACGTTATCCATGGCGCAGTTTATACCATCTGATAAGATGAAATATGCTTATGATGATGATGAGGGTTAAAAAAACTATCAAATACTCAATTCTGAACAAGTATTTAATATAGAAACAAAATCTGTTAGGTACTTATATACTTAATAAGAGAAGATTACCATGATGCTGCTTATTGGTTAATATTAATAATATTTAGAAGATAGTCGGTACTAATATTATTACAAATAATATAATTTAAAAACAAGTGAAAAACAGGCCAAGTGCGAGTCGGACTCGCGCACGAACAGTTCCGTACCCATTATCTATAAAAACGTTTCAAATCACGTTTTTTGTATCATCATCATCATCATCTCAGCCATAAGAAGTCCACTGCTGGACATAGGCCTCCCCTATGGATTTCCAAAAAGACCGATTGGAAGCGGCTTGCATCCAGCGTCTTCCTGCCACTTGTATGAGGTCATCTGCCCATCTCGTTACGTTTTTTGTATGGGAGCCTCCATTAAATATTAATTTTATTATTTTAATATAATTATTTATTTTTAAAGTGAATAATATAACCCAATATTCTGTGAATATTTCAAGCGTCTACCTGTTGCCGTTATCAATTTCGAGCAAAAACGAGCAAAAAAAACACGTTTGTTGTATGGGAGCCCCCTTAAATATTTATTTTATTCTATTTTTAGTATTTGTTGATATAGCGGCAATAGAAATACATCATCTGTGAAAATTCAACTGTCTAACTATCACGGTTCATGATATACAGCCTTGTGACAGACGGACGGACGGACAGACAGACAGCGGAGTCTTAGTAATAGGGTCCTGTTTTTACCCTTTGGGTAAGGAACCCTAAAAAGGAAAAAGTGAAATAAAAATACTAGAATAAGAACTGAGTTTTTGAACAAACAATACACATACTGACAAATTTGTTGCAAAAAAGTGGGTGCTCGCTGTTCTCACATCTACTAGTACCAGTGTAATATTAGTTAGGATTAGAATTTTGAGACCTAAATAATCGCGTGACTTGAATAGGTGTTCTCGAACGATCACCAATGTCAAGCAACGGACGGACCGGTCAGTCTTCCGATGGGTTACCGTGAGTGGCAATTCTTTCTGAGCGCTACAGTGGGTCGGATGACACGTTAAATTGTAGGTCCCAGTTGTTTGTTCTTAAAAACAGCAATCGTTAAGCCAGGTCAGAGGCCTTTCAGCGGCTTAATAACTCTGACACTAAGGCTGGCAACTCAGTCTATACGAACTTACTGACTTACCTAAATAATCAAACATTTTGCAGTATTTATGTTTCTAGGTCACAGTCTATAAGCTCACAGATGAGACTGGATGACAGCTGTTCTAGGTTTCGTTAGGAAAATCGTTATAATTACCAAATATTATATTAACCATGACCTACTTGTTTCGTTTCACTCCTCTCCATCCTAAGGTTGCCTGGAAGAGATCGCTATTAGCGATAAGGCCGCCAGTTGTTACACCTGATTTTAAATATCTTATCTTGATTGTAAGTTTCTAAGGTGTGTACAATAAAGAGTTTATCTATCTATCTACTATCTACTTGTGTATGCATACTATATGTTTTGCTTATAATAATAGGCGGTAGGTATATATTTATATTTTTCATAACAACTGAGATTTTCATAACAGCTGATTCCTATCACCACAAGGAAAGCAAAGTATTTTGTGGGGTCATGCAGGATGTAATTTTTTTCATTTGGTTCGGGCTTGTTGGAAAATCATTTAATTTTAAAAATATTTTTGGGCAAACTACTTTGTATTACATCAAAATTCGTAATTGAAAGTTAACAAACAGACAGGCATTTTTCCAAAGTTCCAAAAAATAAGAAACTCAACCACATACACGTTCAATAATATAAAAAACTTACTTGGAACACGATCGCTTCTCTCTTGATTTTGGAGAACTCTTTAAATATTGTGTCAACGATCTCCAAAAACTTGTCTCTTTGTAGAAAACTGGGCCCGTCCTTCTCGAAGTAGTCAAGGAAATCGTACAACAGGAAATATGTCCCTGAAATAAAACATTGACATTACTGGGTAAAACTTGTATCTAAAAATTAGAAGAGAGAATTCGTGATCTCGAGTAAATAACTTACGTAAGATCTAAGATCTAAGATCAGTAGATAAGTAAATATTTTCAATGTAAACTATATGATAAAAATATATTTACACACTAATCTATTTGTAATCCACCCTAAGGGTGCGCTCAAAGCGCGCAGCTATCTCTCTCGCGCATTACAACATTTATAAACATAATATATAAAATCACTGAGTGCTGTGGATATTATAAAAGGGATTGACAGCTGTGTTCAATTTAATAGGAGAAACATTTCTTTCATTTCTAATGAAGAAATGTTTAAAAAACAATTTCTTCGATATATTTTAGTTTAAAAACTTATAGACAGTTCAAAAACTACCCACACCCGACGGGACTTTAACCCGCATAATTATCCCAATCTGTATTTGGGGGAGCCTTTACAATTTTTGCAACGGAAGTAGCGCGTAGGGTGGTCAAAACTTTATAACAATCTTTTTTGCCTAAACCAATCAAGCGTTAGTGGCGCCCCCGTTTCACACACACACGCTTTTCACACACGCTTCTAGCGTGCAAATCTTTAGCCGGACCCTTTACATGTTCCATAGATGGACGAGGGATGTCGCACGATGCTCTATAGAGATAGCTGCGCGCTTTGAGCGCAGCTCTATGAAATAAAAATATATTCCAAAATTCTCGACTGAGGAAATCTTTTGTTCTGAGTATTAATTCTCCTAATCGTAATATATGCTTCATGGAAATCCATAGAAGGAAGTATCGACTGTAAAGCTATAAAACAAAAAACCGGACAAGTGCGAGTCAGACTCGCCCACCGAGGGTTCCGTACAAACTAGTAGATAAAATGGGGAAATTATTATTTTTATATTTGAGTTGATTGAATGAAAGGTAAATTGCGGTTTACAATTCATGACGTATTAAAAAAAACTACTTACTAGATCTCGTTCAAACCAATTTTCGGTGTAAGTTTGCATGGTCATTACCATGCAAACTTACATCATCACTTACATCATATATTTTTTTTTAGTTTTATCATTCTCTTATTTTAGAAGTTACAGGGGGGGAGGGGGCACACATTTTACCACTTTGGAAGTGTCTCTCGCGCAAACTATTCAGTTTAGAAAATATTTTTTTTTAGTTTCAGTTCTAAGTATGAGGAACCCCCAATTTTTTTATTTTTTTTTCTATTTTTGTGTGAAAATCTTAATGCGGTTCACAGAATACATCTACTTACCAAGTTTCAACAGTATAGGTCTTATAGTTTCGGAAAAAAGTGGCTGTGACACACGGACGGACAGACAGGCAGACATGACGAATCCATATGGGTTCCGTTTTTTGCCATTTGGCTACGGAACCTTAAAAACAAAATGACTTTAAGGGCAACAATGACTTCTGAATTATTAAAAAACTTTTAAAAGAACAACTACGAAGTTGAAACTTGGTGGGTATTAAAGTTTGTTTTACGACAATATGAATTATGATGGTCAAAAGTGAGGTTAAAGTTATTGGAATTCGACTGCGTTTTGTCAATTGAAAATTGGGTATTTGAAGAAAATCTACCAAAAGTAGGGTCAAAACGAAAGTGATACGACGGAGAAACGAGAGGTATTTGTTCTACACGTAAGAAGTCGCGGGCAACTGTCAGAAGGTAATAGAAATGTGAAAGTAATATAATGTAGGTACATTAGTTTCACAACAATAAACAAGTAGATTATCCTTGATAAATATTGTCACAGTGGTGGTGAAATGGTAAAAGTTACCTCTCTAAAAAATAAAAAATTGGCCTAGTGCATGTTGGGCGACGCGCAGAGCCCACAGCGCAAAGCCAACTGTTTAGCTAGCAGGGGCGCACTTAATTAATTCTAACAAAAAATAACATTTTAAAGCTAAATATTTCACAAAGGGACCCGTACAACTCCAATATTTTTGGATTATATACAACTATATCCCACACGATAGGGTTGTTGTTGTTGTTGTTTTCAGCCTGAAATGTCCCACTGCTGGGCAAAGGCCTTTCCCCGACTTTTCCATTGTTGGCGGTTTTGTGCAATGGTTTGGTGTTCACCAGTTTTTGTCGAAGGTGTCAAGTTCATCACGCCACTATAGTGTAAACAAGAAAAAATACCAATTATTATTTTCTAAATTTTATTCTAGTATTTTGTTGGCCTAATTGATATATACCTATACTAAATTATAATTTTCTAGTACTAATTGTCTTTGAGCTAAGTCGCGGATAGACGGACATGGCGAAACTATAAGAGCTTATAGTTGATCACGGAATCCTAAAAACTGTAGGAAAAAACAAATGAAATCGTAATACCCAGCTTATTCGTAATAATTTTGCTCCAAACAAACGAGCAAGTACTCGCTTTATACGAAAACAAACGAGACAATGAAACGTAAACAAATTCGCAGGCAATTTATCCTTTTGTGGGGTCTCTACTAGTGCCCGATATAATAAAAGTCGTACACCCGCGTACCATTTATTATTTACGCTCTGCGGCGCAATTCTGTGCGTATATCAAAGAACTGCTACCATGATACGGTTTACTTCATTAAAAATGGATTTGTACCATATTCAGGTATAACTCGGTAGAGCTCGGCTTAGCAAGGATCTGCGGACGCTGACAACGTGATAATTACTGTTGTTTTGTACGACATTTCGTTCATGCTGTGGTACTTCGCACCGCACCAACCACTGCGGTGCGAATCGGCCCATTCAGAAACAGTACATGGGCGATTCGCACCGCGGTTCGAATCACATGCGGTGCGAAACGCCGAAGTACCCCTTAAGGTTGCGTGTCCAGTGAATTGTTTTTTTCTGGGTAAGCGCGCTCCATCGTGGACAGCAACAACGTCCGCGTCGCTTAACATCTGGTGAGTTGGCCATGCGCAAGCCTATTACAGCATAAAAAAACTATAAATGTGCGAGGAAGCAGTACGAGGTACGAGTGTGTATAGCGAAGTTGTACAACGATGAGCTACGGATCTCTTCGTTTCTGATACGATCTCGCAGAGACCCCGAGCATAGCCCCCTCCATAGCTCGTTGCGTGACTTTCCTTATTTCTTAATTTTTTCTTTATTTCTGTTTAAACAGACATGGTCCAATACGTTACAGGTTACAGCTAAGATAGGCTAAGAGTATAGGGATAAACCTACCCATCCCATCGAAAAATATGTCCAAATCAGGGTATTGAGAGATTATAAGGTAAATAATTCGTGATTATGAGTCTTAATCCTATAAGACCCATAGTAAGTGACCACGTTATAGTGCCATATGTAACTGGTAACACACACTGGTCGTAAGCTTTCGGAAAGTACATACATACGTATTCAACTACTTGATTTACATAGTGCCAATTAAGGATTCGAGGCACTACTATATAGGGCAAGTACAAACTTTGTTCAGTTTAGCCCTTAACTGAGCTGAAACTGAACATTTGTGCCCAAAAATATTTATTTATTGGCTGACACTCAGTAGCACTAGCTTGCTACACCACCTCGCACAGATGCCTTGCTCCTCGCTCGCACAGGTTCCTCGCTTGCGTCCTTTGCACAAGTTCTTAGCTTTTCTTTATGCACAAATATCTCGTTTCGCTAACCTTTTTCCACCAAATTTGTGCTAAGCTAAGCGAAGCTAGTAAGATAAATTGATGCTTTAGATGGATTTTATTCGCGCAACGCTTAACTGTCTCGCACATCTTTAGTGTATACCGAGCCTTATGTCACAGGGTTTGTTTCAACTGTACAGATTCGTTCAGAACACAATTTCTAATTAAAAGTTTTGATAGGCCGTCTTCTTCAGCCAGCCTTTTCTTTTCTTCCCTGTTTCAATCTGTTTTGTAAATGGTAGCAATAACTCGTAAAGCTGATTTACTTAGGTAATTAAGATTAAGAAATAAGTAGGTAAGTACTAGATTTACTATTGTTTGAGTTAAAAATATACCTCAACGAATTGATCCTTTTGGATTATTATATTATTAAAGACTTTAATAATATAATATTAATAATATATGTGTTAAAAACAACGTATAAGTAGGTACATATATAGAAAATTTTAGATGAGATTATTTTTTTATGATCAAACTATGATTATCTACCATTTAGCTTAACCTTACGTAGTTAGGCTTTCCTATGCTTATTCTACACATATTTTATGAAGAATTTTTAAGTCGGTGACATCAGTACTATAATTAAGAATTAAGTGTTTTACATATTTTATTTAATGTAATTGATTATAAAAACATTCAAAAATAAATAATAAAAAATTGAAAAGCTGAGTGATTGGGGATTATTTAAAATATCCATAGACAACAAAGCTAATTGATATTTCCAACAATCTCCAGTTAGAGGCAAAGTGCCCAAAATGCTGCTGCATTTCCTGATTCTCTGAATGGCAATGCTTACTTTTTGCCCAAAGTAAAGGCCAGCATTTTGGGCATACAAAGAATATATTATTATTGTTTTATATATTGATTGGTATATCTTGAAAAGGTGTAAGCACAGAGTACTCAAAACAATTTTCATTTGAAGTATTTAATAAGGTCCGCTATTATGTTTAGGTAATCATGAATTTCTGGTCCGATAGTATAGAAATGCAGAGGGGACACAATGTTTTCAACTTTGGCGGGCAATCTCACACATCATAATTATGTGACAATATATTTATTGAACCTTAGTTATTTTTAAGAGACCTATTTAACGATACCCCACACGTTGGGGTGGGGTTGGAAAAAAACATCCCTTCTTTATATGTATGGAGTGACACCCCTATTTTTCATTTGTTTTTATTTGACTACGGTTTTTGTAGCGGTTTATGGAACACATCTACGTGCCAAATTTCGTTTATGTAAGATAGTGTCCGAGTAAAATGACTGTCATATACGGACGAACAGACAGACAGACAAACGCACATGACGAAATTATAAAGGTTCCTCGTAGTTTCTTCGCAAATGTGACATTTGGATGGCACTGGCTCCTATAATACAGGTAATTAACCTAGTATAAGGGACAGGGACTTGCACAACAATGTATGTAAATTGAGTAAAATAAAGATTTTTGTATTTGTATTTTGTATTAGTTACTACGGAACCCTGATTATCTACTTATATCTATACATATTATAATAAGAGTGTAACGGGTCAAAATCTGTACAATAAATATATTTGAAAAAAAATATGATTGGAGGATGCATTACTCGAACTACGAGGATCGATACAGAAGCCAAAACAGCAATTTTCAAAATTTTTGTCTGTCTGTCTGTCTGTCTGTCTGTACGGTGTGTTCGATGGACGCCGAAACTACTGGACGGATTTGAACGAAATTTGGCAGGATTACTACTTTATATACACATACTTTAAATCCCGAAAAGTTTGATAGTTCCTGTGAGATACAGTAAAAAATAACACCGTAATCGATGACCACGCGGGTGGAACGCGGGGCGCAGCTAGTATTATTATAAGTTGTAATGTGAAAACATTTTTACAAAATAATAACAAACATTTTTTGTCTTTCTCAAACGTAATTACAGAATGATTGTACATACATACACAGATACTTTTATACTATTTATTTACTTTTACGCTACTGTCTAGTACGAGTTTGTGGAACAAAGGTTGTTACTATACGCCCTCGGGGTAAAGCTGTTCATACCTATATACGTATAGTAAATATGATTTCGTATTGGGAGTACAAACTTCACGTAGTAACTGTTACTTTACCTACTTATTAAGAACATCCGTCACCGTCGCTTAACATCAGGCGAGTTGGTGGTCAATCGTAGATCTATAATGTATATATATATAAAAAAACTCTTTCATTTGATACCCTACATGATACGGTTAAAGCCATTTAAAATTTGGACCTTCTTTCCTTGCATAAACACCCAAATTTTCGTGATTAAATTAAAAATATCCAGTTTTCGGACTTTTTCCTATATGTGTACTCTAACACAATGCTTCTTGCCAAATTTCATAGTTCTAGGTCAACGGGAAGTACCCCATATAGGTTTTGATTCCCTTGTGAGTGTCAAAATGTGCGTTTTTTGGCTGTAACTTTTTTTACGAAAACTGAGAATTTTTATTTTTCTTTCTGCAGCAAGATACTATGGATCTGCGTATATGGTTTTAATTTAAACTCGATACCTTCACGTGTTCCCGCGATAAAGGTCTTTAAACCCGGACAGACGGACAGACGAACAAGAAAGTGATCCTATAAGGGTTCCGTTTTTTTCTTTTGAGGTACGGAACCCTAAAAACAACGGGTTGCACTCCGGGAAAGACGGCTGAAGTGAAAACTAAAAAATAAAATAGCAAAGAGAAGACTGACTCGTGAAGGATTTGAACCTTCGCCCTCCGATGGACAAATTGAAATTGATCTCGGTGCTCTAACCTACTGAGCTAACGAGTCTTACTTGCATGTGTCGAAATAAGCATTCGGCGCAACGAAATGACGTCATCCTAGAAGGACAAACTTGTACATACAATAATGAACTTTAAAATAATGTAAAACGTTAGAATAGGTTTCTGACTAAAATAATCCGTCCGTCTTACGAATTTTAATCTGACGATCTGAAGCGAGTTTAACATTTTTTACCCATCCAAAAAAAGCACAACGCCGCTAAAGAAGTTTTCAAAAAAATATCTACGATTGACCACAACTGATGTTAAGCGACGGGGTGGTCGAGGATAGAGCTCTCACTACAGGCGGTAAACTACATTTGTTGAAAAAAAAAAGGTTTCTAAATCTCTTTTTTTTTTTAAAGTGCAACACCAAGGTACTAAAAGGCCTTAAGGATATGATCTTATCCTCGAAAGTGCTGAGAATTGAGGTTCGTCATGCTTTTAATTCAAATTGAATATAACCTTTTTATAGATAAAATATCACTGGTCGTCTGTCTCTTTGTCTATTTGTTCTTTCACGGCTAAACGGCAGCGTTACGAAATTTGGCATATATATCCTTTAAGCCCTGGAGTAGGGTAGGACATAGGCTATATTTTATCATCATCATCATCATCACTACGCGGGTGACACCGCGAGGTGTAGCTAGTAGATAAATAAAGCTACTAAATTCATTGATATTATAGCTTATAGAACAAATAATTCCGCTTTGACAAAATTGCAATACCCAACTGAGGTCATTATGTAATACAAACAATACAATTACTTGTTTACATACTAAACAATGTCCATAATGGCAATAAAGCATTGAATTGTATTGAAATATCAAATATCCATACAATCCATCATTTCAACGCGATGAAAGTAACACTTACAACTTTCGTATTGTGTCTGTGTGATTGTTCCCTCTATATTTTAGTAGCGACACGCGTCGTAGTTGTGCCCAGCCATGTCCCGCTAAACAGTAACAAGCACACCTTCCGGTTTGTTGACCCAATCAGGAGTATATCGTGTCAACTTTGCTTCGTTAGAGTTGAGCAGCATTAACCCAACGGCCGGTTATTGCATCACTGGCGTTTACCCGGTAAAGTAGTCGACAAACTTAATACAGTCAATGTCTTTTGTTTAGACATCTACAAAAGGTAGAATTTCAACTGCATGTGGTATTTTGTTATTTTTTTTTATAAACGGTAAACTACGATTTTAACTACCTATTACTTTGTGAAGGATTACGAACGCATCAAAAATTGTCATTGAAAATAAAACTCTAAAGTGACTAAGTAATACGTCTACGAGCTGTAGACCTAGTAGGATTGCCAATAAGTCTCGTGTCCTCACCAGATGGCGTGCAAACTTGTGCAAGTATCGAAAGGCTGCGCATCGTTATTTTAAGGCTATAGCCTTAAAATAGAGATGCAGTATGACTTTAGCCCATCCTTCGCCCGCTCATACTACAAACGCGCCTATATAACAAATCGAAAATATATTGTACCCGAATGCGTAAGAAGGAGGGTCTATAATGTTTTTCAAGTGTATGTATGTTTATATGTATGTATGAAGGTATGTTTCTTTATGAACGGCCTGAACGGCTTGACCGATTTTTATGTGCAAGGTGTCATTAGATTCGTCTTTGCTTCCAGAGTATTACAGACTATATTTTTTGTAATAATAATAATACATCTCTTGCAAAAACAAAAAAAAACCTTTTTTCGTAACCTCTAACGAATTATTTCGACATATATATTTGCAAACAAATGTTTTTTTTGTGTAAACTTCTTTAGCGGCGTTGTGCATTTTTGGGATGGGTAAAAAATTTTAAGCTCGCGTAAGATCGTCAGATCGTAAGACGGACAGTCAGAAACCTATTCTAACGTTCTGCATTTAAAGTTCATTATTGCATGTACAAATTTTTCCTTCTAGCATGAAGTCATTTCGTTGCGCCGAATGCTTATTTTTGACACATGCACGTAAGACTCGTTAGCTCAATAGGTTAGAGCACCGATATAAATTTCAATTTGTTTGAGGGCGGAGGGCGGAGGTTCAAATCCTTCACGAGTCTTTTTGCTATTTTATTTTTTAGTTTTCACTTCTGCCGGCACTCCCGGAGTGCAACACGTTGTTTCTTTTTAATTTTTCTAATGAATGCGCATTTATAATCTTTTAAAGCGATTTTACGCATACTTTCTCATAAAAAACGTTCTTAATATTCTTCAATATTTTTCGCGCTCGCTACGCTCGCGCATGCCCACATTTTTGGACATATGAAATGACTGAATTAACTTACAAAAAAATTGTCCTTCGTAAAACTAGAAAATAACATCGCTAAACATCAGGCGAATTGGTGGTCAGTCGTAGATCTATCTTATGTAAAATAAAACTTAAATATTCCACAAAAATTTAAATTCGATCCAAGCCAATTTTACATAAAAAATATTTTTGCGTTAATAATTTCAAAAAAATCGAGCAAGACTCTTAATAGAAGCAAATAATCACTAACCAAAAATTGTTTTCTGACTACCAAGGAAGTAGCGCGTAGATATGTTTATAATTTTCTTTAAAAGTCATATATTTAAATTTAGAAATAATAAATTGGCAATCAATGCATTCAAATAGTTGTAAATATAATTTTTGCTAGCGTAAAAGTCACTCTTATTCAGTCGGGTATTTCATTTTTTCTTTTAACACATATAGGTACTTGTTTGGTTCGCTAACACGATCAATGAATCAAATTACTTCCAAGATTTCATTTTAAAAACTTTCAAAATTTTCTATTTTATTATTAATATTTTGCCGTGGAAGTACTATGGGCTCACTAATAGGAAATAAATCATATTATTATAAAAACACTACTACAATTTACGCGCTCGCTTCGTTCGCGCTTGTTTATTACCTATCTTTTGTTTGCTTGAGTCATGCAAATGTTGAGCGCTAGTTAAAAGTGTGAAATCTCCCGTAAAAAAACTAGACGTACATCTAGTTTAATGTAAATTAATAATGTTCCGACGTTACCTATACACTTTATTTACAGTTTATACTTTGTTCGTAGCATATTTTTCGTGTATTTTAATGTTTATAACTAAGATTGACGTTTAGAAACCACCCAGTACTCGCCTGCGTATAGTCTGCGCAAATAAAGAGGCAAATACTAGTATTTTTTGTAAATTTTTGTACCCGCGGACACCCCCCATGAGAAAGCTATAGCTACGCCCATGTCCCTTACAAAACTTAAATAAACAAGTAGTCACATTAGAAAATCGTTATATACATTCATGCCTTGATGGACATTTTCTTTAATGAAAACAAATTAATGATATTAAAAAGTTTGACCCAATTTGATATCGATTCATATTCTGAATTCGTTATAGTGAAGTGACGTTCCTATCTGAACGGTCCGAACAGGGATAGAATTTATATTTCTTCATTAATAAAATAATTATAGTTTAAAAAACTAGAACAACCGATTTAAAATATGCTTTTTCGTTGACTTTTAATATTAGTAAGGATTAGGATATATAAAGTTCGTGTCATCATGTTCAGTAATAGGCAATAATTAAATAAGCCGCTCAAGCGTTGAAGTAATGCTTATTTTCTCCCTAAACACATTGGATGAGGAGTAAGAAAGTTTTACTTTTCAAGCTTATCGTGAAGGATTTATCCTTCACGATTGTAAACTTCTTGAAGAGACCTTCTTCTTCTTCTTTTTTGTATTGGACCCGCATGAAAGCATTTGCCAGTGTATTAGGATTTTTTCAAGTTTCTTGAAAGTTAATGTTCAAATTATCACAAGTTTAGGAAAATAAAACAAAACAACAATACGTTACTAAGACGTTCCCGCCAAAACTCCTTGAAGAGACCTTTTTTCATCCGCTCGTTTTTTCTTCTGTCAAGAATGAGATTTGTCCTTGAATGTCAAATACTTCTTCTTCAAAGATTAAAAAATGTGTAGATGTTTTTATCGCTTGTTCCGCGCTCTCGCGCTCTTGCACGTTTGGCGGAACGTGACACTTTTCGTGCGTGCAGCCGGCGTTCATCGATCTATAAGACGTTAACACGTCAAAAAAAACGTTTTCAAGTGTTTTTATACATTATAGATCTACGATTGACTACCAACTCGCCTGATGTTAAGCGACGGTGTGGCCGAGGATGGAGCTCGATTTAAAACAAAATTAACTGTTTTATACACCAAGTTTCGACATCAAAAGGTTTTCTAAAGCAGTTGCTCTCATTCAGTCGTTAAGTACCCCAATCTTAAAGTTACACTTTACCAACTGCTGCTTTGGAAATCAGCCAAAATTGCGAGGAAAGTAAGCGAAAAATACTTAATATACCTATAAAAGTAAAATTTAAGGTCTCCAAAAATATTGTAGGTTTTACTAAGGAAACTAACGTCATAGATAATATTACGGGTCATCTTCATCATCATCTCAGTCACAAGAAGTCCACTGCTGAACATAGGCCTCTCCCATGGATTTCCAAAAAGACAGGTTGGAAGCGGCCTGCATCCAGCGTCTTCCTGCCATTTTTATGAAGTCACTATATATTCAAGAACTTTTCGGCCCCATTTCCTATCAGTTCTACGTCCTGTGTGCCCTGCCCACTGTCACTTCAACTTGCTAATTCGCTGTGCAATGTCGGTGATTTTCGTACGTCTACGGATCTCTTCGTTTCTGATACGATCTCGCAGGGTTTGATATTATGAGTCTCTCTCGTATATTTTGAGTCAAAATCTCTGATTATAGTTTCACATGCATTTGGCGGTATTTTACAAAAAAGCAGTGCAAGCGTCTCTCTTGGCTGGCGGCGCGCTGACTAAGCTTTTACAGGATATACTCGAGTCCTCGAGTGTCCTTTGACTACTTTTTCCTTAGAATTTCCACTGAAGGGTTTTCACGCTAGTGTTTAGCAAGTAGCCTTGTTAGGTTATGGTCAAGGTTTTTAAGTAATAAAGCGGATGTTATCTTCGTCCGGATGTTTGGACGTTGGTACTCGCGTACAGGTCATATTTTTCAACTAGTATTGAAAAAAGTTGTTATAGGTATATGTAAGTTAAATCGTCGTTGATTCTCAAACGGGGACAAAGTTTTGAGAAAATGTACTGATCAAAATCAAATGAAAAAAACTCTAATTATCAGAATTATAAATTTCTTTAATTTTAAACGAGAATATAGAAAACAAGGGTCAAGTAGTTGTCAAGACATTAGTTTGTGATCGAAGTCTACTGTACGAAAAATGACTAGTAATAGAAGGGTGTATTCTTTTACTCGTAATATTTCTATCGTTATGTTAGACCGCATTTAACAATCTAATATGTATAATTAAGTATCTATCTTGATACAATATTTGAATAATATGTTACAATCTTTTTGGGTTCCGTACGCAAAAGGCGTCTGTGAGACCCTATTACTCCATCTGCCCTTACAATCGCCGGATATGAAAACATCAGAAAAAAGATATGAAAACATCAGATAACACAAAAAAGACAAAGGCATATCAGCAAATCATCCGTATAAATTCTCGCAAGCATATACTCGTATATGTAGGGACATTGTTTTAGGCCCGCGATCCACGTCCGGGAGGTCAAGGTGAAAGACTAACACGGCTAGAAAAGCGTTTTATCTTGATTTTCTTTAGTCTTTGTAAATTAAGGAATATACATGCATGGAACTGTTTAGCTACCATGTTAGTTACACATTCTAATATCCATCATATGCGTATAAAATAACCGGACATTTTAAACAAAATAACTGCATTAAAATTAAATATCAACAAGAAACCTGAATATTAAACTACTAGTACGTAGGACTATTAAAGTCTTATGTGCTACTAGATTTCGTAGATTTAGTAGATTAGTCGGAGAGCTAAGCGTCGCGCGCGTAGCATTGATTTTTATTACTACAGCATCTGATTTAGCGACGTGTAGCACGAGTATTTTATGTTTTTTTTTTAATTCTAAGACATGTCTTGGTTCGCGCATGTAATTATATGTCGCAACTAATTATAGTTGCATAAAGTTTTTTTTTTACTAGAAATGGTTTAACTTCAGGAAAAATCTTAGCATGCACCAATAATATAATTATATATAAATTATATAATATATTTTATCCCCTGCTTATTATAAAAGTCTACTAAAAGGGGACTTCTGGGTTCGGGGTTGGTTGGGAATGGAACCCTGAGTTACTACCCAAATAAGCAAGAGTGGTTAAAACGGTTGTAGGCCTAGTAGGCTGAGAAGGAACTGCGTCACATTGCTGAGAGCTCCGGTATGTGTTCTCAATGAGACTCCGGAATCCTCGAACACTTAGCACTACGGCTGGCAACCGGAGTTGTTTTAGTGGGTACAATAACCCACATAATCCGGTTGCATCCCCAACGTATAACGCAGCCGGGTACATTTTAGAAGATTTCCTCCTCGTCAAAAACAAAATGAAAAAAAAGGTTACCTGCTGATTGAGTTCGCTTCAGTAGATTTTTAAGCTTCATCGACCCTTAGCAAAATACAACAGGTAGAGAGTCTGTTTACTTATAGTTCTATAATGGCAAAAAAGTAAAACTAATATCTCGAGGTACATATATATTAGGGGCCATTTATTTATTACGTAAGATGATTTAGGGTGGGTCGACCATGTCTTATTTTTTTTACAAGGGGTGGGAGGGAGTCTTGAAAGTTCTTACGTAAGATCACAAAAATTAAAATATAAGTTTAAATTATACTTTGTAAAAGCGCGGACAACCGCGCGAGTGCCGAAGTGCGCTCGGATGTGTATAAAAGTACAAATAAACATTCCTAAAAATGGTTACTTTAAAAATAAACATTACAATAAACCAAACGTGTATTAATTTTTTCCTTTAGATTCTTGCGTAATAAATATTACACAGGGGGGAGGGGGGAGGGTCGTCTGTGTTTGCAACTGAACAAAATAATGAAATAAGAACAAAAGCGCTCCAGCTAACAGATTCTAGACGCTTAGTATCCTATTATAGTACAATATAAAATCACAAATTGGTTGTTACATAAACGACCACAAGTATTCAAACAACCTTTGCGTGCTTCAGTTTGTTTATGCAAGTTCATTGCCATACGTAAATCAAAACATTGTCGTTCACCGTAAGCTGCAACGTCACGCTACGCCATAGTAATCAGAAATGGGGAACAATTTGTACACCATCTATTATGCTCTAAAAAATCCTTTGAAATCCGAAAATTTCTTTGCAAAAATGTAGGTAAAAACAGTTTTGCGAGGTGTAATTTTCTACGGTTCTGTTTCTAGGGAGGCTGGAGGCGTCGCGCTCGGTGTTACGTAGCAACAGTATCTATAAAGGGGGGGGGGGGGGTTAGAGAGGGTGGGAAGTCCTGGGAGCGCCGGGCTATGAGTACGTGGGCGAGTCTGTAGTACCTGGTAGTAAGGTAAGGCTGCCCACAGCGGCGTGTTATTGTTGTGTACTTGTGTCTACATGGATTTGCGCAAGCGCGACGCCCCGCACCCGGTTCGAGGCCTCACCAGACCTGGAGTCCTCGAACTTGTATCGAGAGAGCTGCATTAAAAACTCACCTCCCTCGACTTTCAAAACTTATAGTAACTTTGTTATCGCGCTTTATTGTTTAACTTTAATGCATTTGCCTCACTTTGCGCAAGTTAATATATACTCCTACTTTGAAAGCACTCTGATACCGTATATTATCAATAAATAAGCACAACAACGTCTATGCGTGGTATATTTTGTAGAGTCAATAAACATAACATACGAATACAGCATACTAATGTAGTAGGTTCGAGCTTTTATATAAATTCGTAGGTTTCTCAACGTATATGAGCTGAAAGAAATAACGCGTAGGTATAAATTACTACTTTTCGGCCAGAAATAACGTAGTTGCAATGAAGTATTGGCAGTTAGGAGACCGTGAAGATCCTGGAGTCAGTTGTCTTTTTGAAATAATATACGCTCATAACGTATTAACAATTCAAATTACGGATAAAAACATTATAGTAAAATATTTGTCCTCGTAATTTCGTAGTGAAATAACAGAAACCCATTTTTATACTGATATAATTAATTATTAGGTAGAATCATATATTTTTTATACGAAATGGATTTACGTATGAACACCAATTCTTTTGTTGATCGTGACGGTGTGGCCGGGGATGAAGCACGTAGCTCAAGAAGATCTAATCACTCTAATATCTACTAGATGTTTTGCCTGCTATTTCAGAAGGATCTTTATTTTTTATTTTGTAAAATATTCGATATATATATGTATACACATATTATATCAAACTGACTCGAATTAGAAAAGTGACAAACACAAACTTTCGCATTTATAATGTATCAGATGAGGATGAAAAAATAATATTAATACATATATATATATATATATATATGTAAATATACATCATGTATTTTTTTATCATTAAAATTATTCACTGTTCAATCTAAAGCAGTAAGGTAAATTCATAAAGTAGTAAAAACTTACCTTCGTCTTGATTACTTCCCAATAGCACTTCAGCATTATGAAACTTTCCCTCTTTCAACATCGTGTCAGGGTCTTTTGGTAAAAATACTCCATCGACAGTTGGCGCTGAGGGGAAACCCAGTATCCCCGTGTATGAATTCCATTGCTGTACTGATATAGTTTTCGCATCGACACCTCGCATACAGTCCATCACTAAGCTCGGGTCAGCAGCCAGGAGGCTACTGTTGCAATTACAATCGTCTATCAATACTTTCCCAATGTCTTGTGCTCTCTCTCCTGTCATCCAGCTCCAAGGAGCATTCAAAGTCCCGGACTGTAATATTCCCCTTTTGAATAACCCCTTCATTTCTGGAGACAACATGTGAAGACTCACACTTCCTCCACCTGCTGATTCTCCAAACAGTGTGATTAACTCTGGGTCTCCACCGAACGCGCGAGCATTATCTTTGATCCAGCGTATAGCGAGTTGTTGGTCCCAAAGACCCATATTCCCCGGCGCTTCCTCACTGCCCGGCGAAAAATATTTATTCAAATATAAAAATCCAAACGCTCCAACCCTATATTGCATGGAAGCTACTATAACGTCACTGGAGGAAGCCATTATGTCCGCTTTATATATGTCAAGTGTCGCCGTGCCACTCATGTAGCCTCCGCCGTAAATCCAAACCAGTATTGGCACTTTGGGCCTCTCGGTAAGAGGCTTATCTTGATGGTGACGGACCCTCAAGTGCTGAGGGACCCAAATGTTTAGGTACAGACAATCCTCAGAAATGTTCGTGTTTGGATTCCACATTTCTTCGCCTTCGAACCCGGGGAAATATTCATATCTTTCTTGATAACAACTATTTGGCATCGATATGGCTTCTAGAACTCCGTGCCACGGCTCTATTGGCACCGGTTTTCGGAATCTTAACGGTCCTAGCGGTGGTTTCGCGAAAGGTATGCCAGTAAAGATGTGAACCTCTCGACCCATTACTGTTTTTGCGTAGCCTCTCACGAGACCGCTCTTCGTTTCGACTACGAGTGGATCGTTATGGAAGTTTTTCGGCACGGGAGTGGTGGTCGGTGTTGTTTGCGTAGTTGACGTTGTGGTGTCATGATGATTCGCCCAAGATCGGCCCCAAGCTCCACTCACGAAAAAACACAATAATAGCTTCGTGAAAACGATTTTCCTGTTGTTAATCATCTCGGATTTTGTCTCCAACACTCTTTTCAGTAGAGTATATTGAAATTTAATCGAAAATAATCCGCCAGCTTGATGAGATATTTGTCGAAACACATTTCTCTCTGAACTCGAGAGCTATATTATTTTGTTGTACCTGAAACAAGAAAAGGTTTTCTGATAAATTATTACATTTGTAGTACTTAAGAAGAGCACTGTTTTCAAAGAAACACAAACATTTAGAATATCTTAAGGCCTAAAGTGACTATCCTAAAGCTAAGGGGGTGGATGTTGCAAAATTTAATTAAAACTTGTTATATTGTTTTTTTAACCCCTGACCCAAAAAGGGGTGTTATAAGTTTGACGTGTATCTGTGTGTCAATCTGTGGGATTGTAGCTCTCAAACGGATGAACCGATTTTGATCTAGTTTTTTTTATTTTAAAGAGGATTTCATCGAAAGTGTTCTTATCTATGCATCAAAATCGGTTCAACCGTATCTTTGTAGGGGGTTTTTGGATTTTTTATCTTACATTTGTTTTTCTTTTTAATATTTTTATCGAAATAAACGACAAAATAGAAAATTTTCATGCTTAGGCTTTATTTCATAGTGAAATTTAAAATAAAAAACCGGCCGAGTGCGAGTCGGACTCGCGCACGAAGGGTTCCGTACCATTATCTATAAAAACGGCAAAAAAATCACGTCTATTGTATGGGAGCCCCCCTTAATAATTATTTTTATTTTATTTTTAATTATTTATTTTTAAAGTGAATAATATAAGTCAATATTCAGTGAATATTTGAAGCGTCTACCTGTTGCCGTTATCAATATCGAGCAAAAACAAGCAAAAAAATCACGTTTCTTGTATGGGAAATATTTATTTTATTCTGTTTTTTAGTATTTGTTGCTATAGCGGCGACAGAAATACATCATCTGTGAAAATTTCAATTGTCTAACTATCACGGTTCATGAGATACAGCCTGGTGACAGACGGACGGACGGACGGACGGACGGATAGACAGCGGAGTCTCAGTAATAGGGTCCCGTTTTTACCCTTTCTGAAGTATTGACCCGATTTTGATAAAATTCATATGGGACATATGGGACCACCTCTGAACTATTTATTACCTACCAAACAAAATAAGAATCATTAAAATCAAGTAATCATTGGCGGAGTAAGTAAATCACGTAACGAACATATAAAATAATCGGCCAAGTGCGAGTCGGACTCGCGCACGAAGGGTTCCGTACTATCATCTATAATACTACAAAGTTTAGTTCTGTTTATAAAATAACGAGAAATCAACGAAATTCCAAGTAGTAAATTGCAAACTTATAGGTAGGTTTTCGATACACATCCGGGCAGCACGACGACGCTCGCGCGAATACGCGCGGCTATGGCTCGCTCCGTGATGTTACCTCCCCCGCTACCCGCGCGTTCGCGCCACCACCACACCGCGGCGCGGCGCTCGCACCGCGTTTAGATGCACGGATTATTTTAGGTATTTATTTTTATAGTTAATATATTTCTAAATATTTACATACAAATATTCAAGTTTCTACCTGTTAATTAAGATCGAGTAAAAATTGCTTAAAAATTACGTTTGTTGTATGGGAGCCCCCCTTTAATATTTACTTTATAGTTATTTAATTATTTATTTTGAAAGGTAATATACAAGTAAGTATTCTGTGAAAATTTGAAGCGTCTACCTGTTACCGTTTTTAATATTGAGCAAAAAAATACGAAAAAAACACGTTTATTGTATGGGGACCCCCCTTAATACTATTTTTTTTTTAATTTTTAGTATTTGTTGTTATAACGGCAACGGAAATACATCATTTGTGAAAATTTCAGCTTTCTAGCTATCACGGTTTATGAGATACAGCCTGGAGACAGACAGACAGACAGACAGACAGACAGACAGACAGACAGACAGACAGACAGACAGACAGACAGACAGACAGACAGACAGACAGACAGCGAAGTCTTAGTAATAGGGTCCCGTTTTTACCCTTTGGGTACGGAACCCTAAAAAGTGTATTACGAGCTAACGTTCCATAATTATCATAAATATAGTATAAAAAACTGAAACAACTGACTTCAAAACGCGCAATTATATTTTTTTTAACAAAACTACTGAACCGATTTTGATGAAATTTGTATGGGACCAATTTGAAACGATAACTTTTCAAACGAAAAAAAAATCGAAATCGGTTTATAAATAACGGAGTTATGTGGTAACAAACATACAAGAACACAACCGATTCGAGAACTTCCTCCGTTTTTGAAGTCAGTTAAAATTAATATATTTGTATGATTGCGCATTTATTGTTGATTTGTTCCTAGCCACAACAGTTCTTTATTAGAAACCAGCCACATTTTACACCGCTTGTTACAAAACCAAGTTGATTATAGTGTTAACTTACCAAATAGCTACGTTGCTATTATGTTCAGCAATTATGTAAATAGACCGTTGAATGTAAACCTCTTGCGACCCATTTGAGGTTACAGCTTGGGTATCCAAATCGGCTTTGTTTGTTTTATCCCTACTGCAGGTACATCTAACATTCCACATTTGCGGTAACGAGATTTCTAGTTTATAATTATTAATTATCATTTCAAATGTTATCATCATCATCATCCGACCACTTTGGTCCACTGCAAGACATAGTTAAACTCAACACAGACCGATCACAGCTTTCCGTTATCAGCCTCGGTTTTACGTATTTTAGTTACTCCATTGTGTCTCAAGCCGTATTATACTTCTTCTTCTTTTCGTGTCAATAGTTAAATTTTTTATTTACAAAGTATTTGACCAGTAGGAAGCCACAGATATGGCAGCAGTATTGGCCTCCCACAGGTCATTCATTGCTATAATCGTCATCAAAGCCGGGTTTGGAGGTGTGGAGGCCCTGAGGCAACGAAGGAGTGGAGGTCCCTTTTTTTCGAATTAAAATTTTAAGCCATGTCTACTTATTAATACGCTGTGTTATGTCGGTGACTTTGACAGATCGTAAGCTCATTCCATTATTATTGCTTTTTCACAATTTTTCGCCTCTAATTACAAATTTATATACATCTTACGATACAATTACCATAGATGATAAATAAGTTTCTCCACGCGATGTGCACTTTACCAATCTATTATGGAAATGAGCATTAGTTGCAGTGCGTGAAAATTCAGAACGCAAACTTGAAGCCTTGTTATTTTTATCATTTTTTATAAAAATAGCCATGAAATACAAGGATAATGCAAAACTTTCGTTTTGCTTCAAGAACTTTTAATAAATGCTACTCGTTTAACTTTTCTCAAGTCCATTTTACTAAATACAATATACACCAACACTTACAAACTAGCTGGGCTATTGACGTGGCTGGGTAAAAAATATCTAAAGTACGGACGCCGAGCAAGAAGAATTTCGTACATTGACCTATGATTACCTATCTCTGTCACTCCCTCGTTATTATAATATAATAACGCGGGAGTGACAGAGATAGGTATACCAATAGCAATATTATTGCTATTGCTATCGTACAGGTGCCGGTCGTTGCACCTGTGCGAGCGCGTGCGCGTGATTATATTGCGCGATAGCAATACAACATTACAATTGAAACATTATCATGTTTAGGGGGTAGTTTTTTTTTTCTTTTTGTATCGAAGACTGCGCAACAACGTTTCTATTGTATAGGTCTCAACATATTTTGTTTCTTATACGCACGGTTGCGTTTTATGTTTCAAAACAATTGTATATGTTTTAACTTACCTACCTACTTATTTCTTATGTACATTTCTTATCTTCCCATCACAAAATCTAAGAAGACATTATTGTTTAAAAACATGCAAAACACAATACAACAAATACAAGCAGTCAAGTAGATAATATGTTGTTTCATATATTGATTTTGCTATAAAAGAAAACAAAGAAATATAAAAAGTTTTATGTAAAAAATGATACTTGCTGTTGTATTTTATCGTCATTTACAGTACTTTTATCACAATTTTTACTGTGCGGCTATCGTGGGAATGGGAAATCAATCACAATCAAACCGTTGAAGTGAGGGATTGGTCAAGGTAATGGTGCCACCGAGTAACCAAACTGATATTAATGTTTTATAGGGGTAGCTCGTAAGGCCCTTTAATCAGATTTTAGAGGACTAAAGATTAATAATAATAACGTTTATTCCACTATAATAAGCCACATCACATTACAAAAAGAGCTTAATTTATACAACACAATCGCAACTTGTATTTTCGGACTATTAGTCGTGTATCAACTGCCTCTAAGACGAATCTTGTGCTGCAGTTGCTACGTCTTTCCTTCAGAATGTCCGTAGTCCGGATGGAAACGGTGTCTTTAAATTATCAGATTATCCTGATCCTGATTTCGATCCATTATTTCCTCGGCTAAAAAGTTTATGATTTTGAGTGTGTCACATTAAATGCATTCAATTCTGTACCTATATACCACTAATGGTATCCTTTTGTATTTCTTTAAAACTTGTTACATAATTTTATTTCCCAGGGCAGGTTTCTCATAAATTTGGATAAAATAAAAAGACATCATATAAATTGTTTTCATAAAAAAAAAAAATTATAGGTATTCCACAATAATTAATTGCTAAATGTATATTTAATTATATTGGTACTACCATGTTGTACTGGTATACAATACTGGTAATTTTTTGCCTCACCCTGCTTTATTTTTTTTCCCAGTTCCACGAAACATAATTAAGTTCGAGTCAAGAGACAATTGCTCAGACACTGCAAGGGATATGCAATTTGAGAGATAGCTACATTTCCGAATGTTAGACAAGGATAGTTTGCTTAAAGTCGTAAAAAAGGCAATTTATGGGACTCGCCTAAGGTTCAACCGAAAGTAGGGAGATGAAGGGGCACTTCGATTTGAGTCATGCAAGTGGTTACACGTTTCTGCTCAGTGATATGATTTTGAAACATAATTTTAACTGTTATACATATAGTCAGTGTTGTAACATATATATAAATTCAGTGGTTCCAGATCACGAGTGAGGGAGTGTTGGTAACGTAAAACCCACTGAGATACCTACTTGTACCTAGATTACGCCAGTACTTACAGTATAAAAGTTGGATCGTATAATCCATTTGATAATTATAATATAATACATTTAGATATAAATACCTGCTCCTTACCTGGCCATGTACAATTGCCGATTGGGTTTATTTGATTGTATTCTTAAAACATGTACTTGTTTATGGCGTATAAAATATATTACATACGCGACATGTCTGTCTGGCGATAATTGGGAACAAGTTAGTGTTGTTTATCGACCTAATAACACCGATTATCTTTATATCCTGATGTAAGTCGGTTTTCTTATTATTACAATAATTTCTTGTCTATAATATTGTAGGTGTCAATCGATACGCTACTTTACATTAAAAGCAACGTAAATAGTCCCGCACTGTTGTTAAACCTAAATCTGTTGATGAATCTTAACCTATCATATTACAAACCAACTGCAAATAAACAGTAATTTACACTGATCGATGCGACTAGATCTTGCTTTAAATGTATTATTTTACATGTGTATTTGTATTAGCAATTTACGGTTGAGTGTAAATATATAAAGTATTATGATATAAAACTTCTCCTCTCTCGAGCGCGAAAATAATATAAATTTAAAATAATTAATTACACCTACGCCTCTTATTATATTTAGAAGCCGCTTGTGTTGTTATATTCTTACATACCAAGAGTTTACCTCTATGTCACTATGATAAACTAGTGACTGGCTTAATTGACATATTAATGAAGTTAAGTAAGGCCGAAAACATGTAACGACATGGTCAATCATGTTATTGTTGAAACAAGTTAAATCATGAACATCATTTGGAACGGGCTACACTGCTCAATCTAATTGACACCATACAATTAATGTACGTTTTATCCAAAGATTTACAATAATAAACTTGCCGTACGAAGTAACAATGTACAATGGCCTGAACTATAGTTAAAGTTTATTAATTTAAATGTACAATCAATAAAATATATTTAATCGCGGCCAATACAATTAATTACTCGGAGTGGAGAGACAAAACTTGGGATTGTAAATAAATTCATTTCTATGACTGGCGATCGCGTGCGTGTGGTATATTATAACTACACATATGTATATCAGGGCAGACAGTTTTCGTTAGATCGGTTGCTTTCTGTCTGTATTACCTGTAGGAGTCAATCGATCCTTCTTTGCAATTGTCATCACAATTTGCAAAGTATGATAAAGTCATTCGAAGATAAAATCAATGACCCTAAACGCGAGTCAATAATATCATGAATTGAACGAATAAACATTTTATCGCCTTAATTTCTTTGTTTAATTTACTAGGTTATTATTTACCTTTCTTGCACTAAAGTATAGAGAAGCGAATTCCCAAAATCAAATAGAGCTAAACGTACTACTAGTATTTACTCGGGTCACAGAGTTACTTATTTATTATTATTTGTTAATTTACAAAGAAATTGTTGGGAAATCGCTGATCTAGTATAACTAGATCATACTTATCGTCCCATAAAGACTAGATCTAGGCCCAGGAACAGATGCTGCCGTAACCGACGCGCTTACCACGCAGAGGGAGATAAGATGTGAGTATATCTAAATATTTGTATACTTAAATCAGATAAATATCATAGTCTATTTCTATTATTGAGCAAAGCCTAGCTAGATCTTTATGTCAATAAGGATGCGACTGGCTAAACTTGACCTAGCCTCATAAGACGACCTGACCCTAATTATTTATCTAGCTGAATTTATTTCGCTAATCTAAGGCCAGATTTGCCTGATGTGTTCAATAGGAGGCTTATAGCCTGAGGTTGAGACAGTGACCATAAATATAAGCCTTGTTATAATGATGATTCGATCAATCTCATAACGACCACACATGTATGTATGTCTACAAGGCTCACGACCGTATGTATGTGTGTTACATGCTTACACATTTCGTGTAAGCTACAATAGTACCTAAGTACAATATGAAGGTATATATATTATGCTTCGAATCTTTTATTAAACAGAGTATCCCGAGTTGGTATGTCCGACTACATAAGTATGTATGTTTGTCAGGTTTGTTTGTTGTTTGTTTGTACGTATGTAAACATTACGTTCATACACGTAATGACAGCGTATACGCCCGCAGAAACGTAGTCGATAATGATTTGCACTTCTATTTCTCAAGTTACCTCTCATACGCACAACCTAAATGACTTAGTTCTATTATACTAAAGGATTAATTGAACAACTTATTAGAACTCATTTTATAATTATTTTGGTTCATAAATATAGGATGTGTATGGGCCGACGCAAAGTCCTATTAGCGCCAGGTCCTTGAGTCACACCATATTTGTACGCCTATGCGTACCCCGGGACTGTCACAGCAGTAGCCCTGGCCTCCACCCAAACACGTCCTCCCTGCGACGCAAAGCGTACGCCCTATGGCGGCCACCTGCCGCTGTTGGTGGCCATCAACTTTGCCTATATTATTTCAAAAACCCAGGGTGCAATATAATTATGAGGGCTGTGGGTAGCCCGGTAAAGCGTTCGCACGCTAAGGCAGGTGGTAATTATCGCCAAAGATGTGCTCGGCACACTCCTTTCGTTCTGCCCCAATCGGGGATTGCGAGGGATGTTAGGCTCTCCGGAGGTTGACAGATTGGCTAGTTGTTGACAGATATCACTTGTGCCGCCATTATGTACCAGTCCCCCGAGACCTAATCATATGTTATGCAACTTACCGCTCTTATGAGAATTATACTACTCATACCTTATACTAATATTAGTCTCTACATATATGGGGAAGGACCGGGGTCTGGAAGACTGACGATGCAATTGGTATGGCGCCCCTATATACCAAACACAATATCACAATCACACGCTATACTCGGACGCAATCGGCTTGCTCGATAGACCGAGTGCCGGCCCACTGCATATCCAAATATGACCTTTACTCAGACGATCACGACAAATTAAATTCCCGATGAAAGATGTGCTAACGCCTTCTGTTCAGATCGACGTTAACATATAGTCGGAAATAAGCTTTACAAGCTTTGCCACCACAGAAATTGGTCCCGGTGGACCAGGATATTGACCCAAATCCTGGGTTTAATTTTAAAATTATAATAATTTGGCCTATAAATAGGCCAGAAATTGGTGTTAGTGACCAAAACTTCAGCTCCGTATTGAATTCACAATACGACGAAGTTCTTATTAAACAAAAAAAAAAAAACACAACGTAGATTTTATACTAGACGATCACAAATAACAATGAGTATCCTTGTCATAACTTGTACTTGTACAGAATTTGATGACTACAGGAAAATCAATGTTAGACAATATTACAATCTTATTTTTAACAGATAATTAATCTTTTAAAATTACCGGTGTTTGAAAGATCAATTAATCTTAATATGGAAACGGTGCCTACTTTGTGACATGCTTTGCTTAGTAGTATTTCAGTGCTTACTTTTAGTATTAAGTGCTTGCTTTCTCAAACTACACACACAAAACATACACATGCTTATATGCACACGATGCACACGTACTCATGCATAAACACATGTTTCTTATGGGAAAGGCGTGCCAAACTTAGTCAGTTCTAAATACTTTCAGATAAATTGTGATAAGGAGAAAATGCGATGAGAGAATTAAACTAAATTTATAAATGTAATCAGACATATGTAACGCGCTAATTATAAGTCTAGAATACATGTTTACTATTCGTGGAATTACTCAAATCATTGATGAGTGAGCAGGTTACCTTAAAACAGATAATTGTTCGGTAACTAATCCTTATTTAATATTAATGATGAATAATAAATTCAAACTAATGATGATGATGTAGGTAGATAAGCGCAAGATACGCTTAAATATATTTATATAAGGATTTCGAACCCTATTTAAAGTAGAAGTAAGGAAGTGACGGATCTTATATTTGAGGCTGATGATGATAATGATGGATTAAATTAGTCCGCTTATATACTTTTACCATTACACAACAAGGAGGTAATGAAATGTATCATGTCTGATGCTTATGCAATTTTAGTATTCCTGATGCTAATTCCTAGAGTGACTATGGCCAGAGACTAAAGGAGGAGGAATTAACTCAAAAACCTAAGCTTGGCCTTAATTATGTTTCTTAATACACAAACATAAGATATACTGCAATCATCGGTTATAATATATATAGGTAGCCTAAGAAACCTGGACTGATGTATCACGGGACTTCTAGTTGGTTTTAAAGCATACTATGGAAAGAGTGCATATTTAAATTAAATATAGCTCTTGAGTTGTTCTGATAGAAATTCGTCTAACAAAACAGTCGGACAACAAAGCCTATCGCCAGATACTAGTTGGTTCGAATCCAATATTATATATTTTAAGGAAGACATAATAAAAAGTATCTGTTGGCCAGCGAACGGAGTTTTATACAATCTATTGATACTAAGGCGTAGGATTTGAGCAATCTTTCAATCACAATGCCTTTGTTTAAAGTTTTAAAAGTTGGACATGTGTGCGTGGCTTTCTCTGAACATCAAAATTGTTAATTTTAGAGTCATTGTCAAGCAGAACAATGTCTCCGTAGAATAACCAGGAAACGTATAGTCTGGTGAACGACCAGTGTCATATACTTTTATGTGAGTTTATTACTCCCGCGCTGTCGGCGATAAGTCAATTATAAAAGACACAAGGAAAAAGGGACTATTAGGGAGTTTAAAACATAGTTGTCTGAGCAGTAAAACAATATCTGTCTGCACAAAGGGTAGTAAAACCCATTGTAGCTTGTTGTCGTAGGACTCACCACGTGCAGCCGCCTTTTTATGATAATATCACCCTGGAATTGTTTTGAAGAGAAAGCCAGAGCCATGCGAAATATTTATAATGGTTATCGGGAATAGTACATAATGAAATATCATGATAACAAGATAAAATGTTTTTTACTACGATCAGAAATATAATCTAGTTTTCTCGAGTTTTACTCTGTGTTTAGAAATAAATAAATAAATGTATACATACATACCGAGAAAGGAATGTGATAAATCTAAAATGCTATCTAAATCGTTCTCTCACACAATTTGTCGTTTTACACGTGTACACTAAGGTTTTGAGAAGTGAAAAATACACTTTACCAGACAGAAGTGAACTTGGCGCCTTTCTATTTTGAAACATGGGTATTTCAGCTTGGCTTAAATATATTTTAGTTTTGCAAAATTAAGTTATTTGGCACCGTTATCCTTTAGAAATACAAATACATGTGCTAGAAATGATGGTTGTTGGAAAGGGAGGAAGTTTAATGCAAAGATTATGACAAAGATATTCTTTCTATGGATGTTTAATTTGCATATCTATTATCGAATCAAAATCCAAATTTATTATTCAATACATAGATATATATATAATATAAAAGTATTTTCACAATAGACTTGATCCTTGTGAGAAACAATACACAAATAAAATGATGATAAGTGCAAATCATTAATAGTGTACACTATAATATTGGAGTATCAATTAAATTTTCTGTATACAATATTTTTAAGGTTATACAATAATAACAATATAAAGATAAATATGTTAAGCTGACGGTGAAGCTACAGTAATGGAGAGGATTCAGATGAGGATGATGATGTTGAAAATGATGATGTTGATGATGATGATGATGACGTTGATGATGTTGATGTCAGTAGAAACGCAAACCCATGAATATTATAAACATATATTTTTCTCAACTTAACATCAGGATTTATGAATTTCATGACTCTGATCATAATTTGGAGTAGTATATACTATTAAAAGGTACTAGTACCTCATGGTACTAATAATTGCAAGGAGATTAAAAGTTATCACTGCATTACGATACGGAGTAGAAGGAGGCCGTAAAAGATATTATTGTTGTCGCTATTGAATTTTTATATACACGTTCATTAATTCTGTTTCATACATACCCATGTAAGCAAGTCACCCGACTTGCTTTCGACCACGAGAGCCAATCCGGTCCACGAGAGACCTAGGCATCCAGGTCTTGTGGAGAGATGACCTTACACGTGCCTTCGCGCCCTGTGCCGCGGGCAAACCTGCCGTTCAATCCTGAAGATGATGGGGGGAAGAGACCCATAAATTGGAGTCTTCCACAACGGAATCGTTTTTTTCAAGAAATAATAGTGAATTTAGTTGTTTATGGACCCGAAAGGAATGGTTATCAGAATTACTTTTATGTGAACTTTTATGGTGTCGTAAATTTATTGGTGTACCTAATTGATTAGATGTAAGTTAAATTATGTGTAAGCGTCTCATGAGACTGCTTATTTTGATATCATGAAAGAAGACCTATGATGGTGATGATAATGTTTAAACGGTATTTTATAGCTAGCAATTACTCTTGTATAATATGAAGTGAACGTTCACTACAGCTATTATCCTGTATAAAATCAGTATTAAGATAGGCTATACTAGATTTTGTCTTTTAAAATGTAACTTTATACTTGTTGTTGTAGTACACTGAGCAGAATCGTCTAATGACAAGTAACAATTTTCAAAATTCTTCCAATTTTGTCACATATTATATACTACATCATTAACTGCTATTAACAATTGTAGATTTTATATAATTTACCTTACTTTAGTGGGCTTTTTGTAGCCTCGGGAAAACAGATTTTGCCAAACCTAAGGGGAATCATAATATTTGCTCCATGACCTGGGTCACTGGCCCATGACCGAATAATAACGTGGGTCAACTAGACGCTATACATATAGAATATAAATGAATACCCACGATAGTTTTGTTAAAATAAATAAAATAAAAATTGTCCAGTTTTATTATTGGAAAAAAAGGGGATGCGTTCAGACGCGCGTGCACAAAATCAGCTGGCGCTTGAACGGCGAGTAAAACGGGTCTTGGGAGAGCCTCGGCTCGCTATTTTATGAATGGGCCACGGTTTCTTTTGTCTCTTGACTTGTGAGAAAGGTTTGATGTTCGACAATGAATATAATTCTTGCATAACAGTACACACTGCGTTCAAATTAACTGATAAATATTCCTAACAAAGTTATACTTTGGTTTGAAATATTTAGGGGGGAATATGTACTGGTATACAATACTGGTAATTTTTTGCCTCACCCTGCTTTATTTTTTTTCCCAGTTCCACGAAACATAATTAAGTTCGAGTCAAGAGACAATTGCTCAGACACTGCAAGGGATATGCAATTTGAGAGATAGCTACATTTCCGAATGTTAGACAAGGATAGTTTGCTTAAAGTCGTAAAAAAGGCAATTTATGGGACTCGCCTAAGGTTCAACCGAAAGTAGGGAGATGAAGGGGCACTTCGATTTGAGTCATGCAAGTGGTTACACGTTTCTGCTCAGTGATATGATTTTGAAACATAATTTTAACTGTTATACATATAGTCAGTGTTGTAACATATATATAAATTCAGTGGTTCCAGATCACGAGTGAGGGAGTGTTGGTAACGTAAAACCCACTGAGATACCTACTTGTACCTAGATTACGCCAGTACTTACAGTATAAAAGTTGGATCGTATAATCCATTTGATAATTATAATATAATACATTTAGATATAAATACCTGCTCCTTACCTGGCCATGTACAATTGCCGATTGGGTTTATTTGATTGTATTCTTAAAACATGTACTTGTTTATGGCGTATAAAATATATTACATACGCGACATGTCTGTCTGGCGATAATTGGGAACAAGTTAGTGTTGTTTATCGACCTAATAACACCGATTATCTTTATATCCTGATGTAAGTCGGTTTTCTTATTATTACAATAATTTCTTGTCTATAATATTGTAGGTGTCAATCGATACGCTACTTTACATTAAAAGCAACGTAAATAGTCCCGCACTGTTGTTAAACCTAAATCTGTTGATGAATCTTAACCTATCATATTACAAACCAACTGCAAATAAACAGTAATTTACACTGATCGATGCGACTAGATCTTGCTTTAAATGTATTATTTTACATGTGTATTTGTATTAGCAATTTACGGTTGAGTGTAAATATATAAAGTATTATGATATAAAACTTCTCCTCTCTCGAGCGCGAAAATAATATAAATTTAAAATAATTAATTACACCTACGCCTCTTATTATATTTAGAAGCCGCTTGTGTTGTTATATTCTTACATACCAAGAGTTTACCTCTATGTCACTATGATAAACTAGTGACTGGCTTAATTGACATATTAATGAAGTTAAGTAAGGCCGAAAACATGTAACGACATGGTCAATCATGTTATTGTTGAAACAAGTTAAATCATGAACATCATTTGGAACGGGCTACACTGCTCAATCTAATTGACACCATACAATTAATGTACGTTTTATCCAAAGATTTACAATAATAAACTTGCCGTACGAAGTAACAATGTACAATGGCCTGAACTATAGTTAAAGTTTATTAATTTAAATGTACAATCAATAAAATATATTTAATCGCGGCCAATACAATTAATTACTCGGAGTGGAGAGACAAAACTTGGGATTGTAAATAAATTCATTTCTATGACTGGCGATCGCGTGCGTGTGGTATATTATAACTACACATATGTATATCAGGGCAGACAGTTTTCGTTAGATCGGTTGCTTTCTGTCTGTATTACCTGTAGGAGTCAATCGATCCTTCTTTGCAATTGTCATCACAATTTGCAAAGTATGATAAAGTCATTCGAAGATAAAATCAATGACCCTAAACGCGAGTCAATAATATCATGAATTGAACGAATAAACATTTTATCGCCTTAATTTCTTTGTTTAATTTACTAGGTTATTATTTACCTTTCTTGCACTAAAGTATAGAGAAGCGAATTCCCAAAATCAAATAGAGCTAAACGTACTACTAGTATTTACTCGGGTCACAGAGTTACTTATTTATTATTATTTGTTAATTTACAAAGAAATTGTTGGGAAATCGCTGATCTAGTATAACTAGATCATACTTATCGTCCCATAAAGACTAGATCTAGGCCCAGGAACAGATGCTGCCGTAACCGACGCGCTTACCACGCAGAGGGAGATAAGATGTGAGTATATCTAAATATTTGTATACTTAAATCAGATAAATATCATAGTCTATTTCTATTATTGAGCAAAGCCTAGCTAGATCTTTATGTCAATAAGGATGCGACTGGCTAAACTTGACCTAGCCTCATAAGACGACCTGACCCTAATTATTTATCTAGCTGAATTTATTTCGCTAATCTAAGGCCAGACTTGCCTGATGTGTTCAATAGGAGGCTTATAGCCTGAGGTTGAGACAGTGACCATAAATATAAGCCTTGTTATAATGATGATTCGATCAATCTCATAACGACCACACATGTATGTATGTCTACAAGGCTCACGACCGTATGTATGTGTGTTACATGCTTACACATTTCGTGTAAGCTACAATAGTACCTAAGTACAATATGAAGGTATATATATTATGCTTCGAATCTTTTATTAAACAGAGTATCCCGAGTTGGTATGTCCGACTACATAAGTATGTATGTTTGTCAGGTTTGTTTGTTGTTTGTTTGTACGTATGTAAACATTACGTTCATACACGTAATGACAGCGTATACGCCCGCAGAAACGTAGTCGATAATGATTTGCACTTCTATTTCTCAAGTTACCTCTCATACGCACAACCTAAATGACTTAGTTCTATTATACTAAAGGATTAATTGAACAACTTATTAGAACTCATTTTATAATTATTTTGGTTCATAAATATAGGATGTGTATGGGCCGACGCAAAGTCCTATTAGCGCCAGGTCCTTGAGTCACACCATATTTGTACGCCTATGCGTACCCCGGGACTGTCACAGCAGTAGCCCTGGCCTCCACCCAAACACGTCCTCCCTGCGACGCAAAGCGTACGCCCTATGGCGGCCACCTGCCGCTGTTGGTGGCCATCAACTTTGCCTATATTATTTCAAAAACCCAGGGTGCAATATAATTATGAGGGCTGTGGGTAGCCCGGTAAAGCGTTCGCACGCTAAGGCAGGTGGTAATTATCGCCAAAGATGTGCTCGGCACACTCCTTTCGTTCTGCCCCAATCGGGGATTGCGAGGGATGTTAGGCTCTCCGGAGGTTGACAGATTGGCTAGTTGTTGACAGATATCACTTGTGCCGCCATTATGTACCAGTCCCCCGAGACCTAATCATATGTTATGCAACTTACCGCTCTTATGAGAATTATACTACTCATACCTTATACTAATATTAGTCTCTACATATATGGGGAAGGACCGGGGTCTGGAAGACTGACGATGCAATTGGTATGGCGCCCCTATATACCAAACACAATATCACAATCACACGCTATACTCGGACGCAATCGGCTTGCTCGATAGACCGAGTGCCGGCCCACTGCATATCCAAATATGACCTTTACTCAGACGATCACGACAAATTAAATTCCCGATGAAAGATGTGCTAACGCCTTCTGTTCAGATCGACGTTAACATATAGTCGGAAATAAGCTTTACAAGCTTTGCCACCACAATGTCATTGCGTTAATTAAAAAAAAACTAGTCTCCTTTAAATTCTTCATAATAGTGTTAAATAGTTGGTTCTTTAAAATTTTATTATATTATGAAAAAAATGTTTTGCTATTTACAACTCAAACTATATTTAGCCTTATATCTCAAAACAACATTCAAATTCAAATTCGTTTATTGAGATAAAATCGGAAAAATACCAATTACAATTATCTCACATGTATTAACATGTTTTAATCATTAACAGTAAAGATGAAAACATGATAACAGTAAAGATGAAAACATGATAATGCATCTAGTATTGGGTAGTAAATCGGTACACGATAATTAAAACTTTTATTAGCTACAAAGAAGGCATTTAATGTGATTATTTTCTGTTGAGTTACTTTAAAATTCCATGATTCCCGTAAAATGGGTCAATTTCTGTTAGTTTATACTCCTACGGCGCGATTTTGTGTAGCATTTCTACAAAAACGTGAGAAAATAACGTTTTTATGTATACGAAAATGAAATCATTCTAATTTAGCCTAAGTTATTGCAGTTTACATAAAAAGCATTTTATTATATCTGCATGGTATACCGGATCCAACCCGCATCAAACCGGTTTATCGATACCACTTCCGATGATTCTTAAGCCAACCACGTGCGTCAATAAAATTATTATTTACTACCTACGGCAGAAACCGATAAAATAAATCACCATTTCAATAAAAGAGTGTCGCGTTCCAATAAATGGAAGGAGCAAACGTAACGTATTATGACCGTATAAGCAATTTCGGCGTACATTCAACAGATAGTCGGCGGGAGGTTATCATCAATTTGCTGGTGGATCCGTTTGGCCTCTGCTTGGATCCTTCCCGGTCGAACCCGCGCGTTCGAGTGATCATTATTTCATCCAGGCCCGGGATCGGTCGCGAGGGACACATAACACTACGTTTCCAGTTCACAGGTTACTTGAACTGAAAAAATAATGGAATTTGTGTCCCTTTCGTTGATTGAAATTAGGTGGAAATTGATTATTTTTACCGACTTCAAAAAGGTTAACAATTTTATTAATGTTGTATTTTTCTTTAATGTTTGTTACCAAATAACTCTGTCATTTATAAACCAATTAGAAAAAAATCTTTAAATAATAATATATATATATATTATATACTTTTACATTGGTTTAATCAAAATCACTTCAGTTTGGTTTGTTTCAAAATTGCGCAATTTGAAGTAGGTTTTTCAGTTGTTTTTTACTATATTTATATTGTACAAACTAGGCGTATACTGCGGTTTTACCCGCGTTTTGCGGCTAGCTTGTACAAAAGAAAACGCATACATAATGAATAATGAACGCATATAGAATGCGCATACATAACCTTTCACAGCGACTTTGCGTATACTTTCTCACAAAAACTTATACTTGACAGCGTACCAAGCGTAACGAAATCGTAGACTGCAAAACCGCTCTTCTGCT
Source organism: Lycia hirtaria (assembly GCA_947563715.1). Classification (NCBI taxonomy): domain Eukaryota; kingdom Metazoa; phylum Arthropoda; class Insecta; order Lepidoptera; family Geometridae; genus Lycia; species Lycia hirtaria. The sequence goes on from OX387379.1 coordinate 4,915,807, forward strand.
ATCTATATCTCTTTGTTTTTCTTTTAATATAGATACTTGTTTTTAATTCGACTTAACTTTATGTACCTACTCAAGAGTTGCCCATATTTACCGTGATACCGGTCATAGCCTGTAAACAGAGGACTATCCAGACAATTCTAACGCCACCGTATTTATCAACGTCAATTTATTAACCAAATTATGCTAAGTAGGTACTTAGTCCAGAAGTTACGTGGGAACAGATGAACATAAATAGATACATACCTTACATACATACTGTAACGATGATGATGATGATGGTGAAATTTCTAGAAGGAAATGCTCCATGACTATTTAAATAAAGAATCTCGTCAACATTCTAGAAAGTTCGAAACAAATGATAAAAACAAAAGACGAGCGAAAAGACGATCGAAATTGAACATTCTGGAACGAAACAAATGACGAACGAAATGACTATCGAAATAAAAGCTTCTAGAAGGTTCTGCGGGGTATATAAGGAGCTTCAGTCGCGGACAGAGGGCAGTTCAGATACAAATAGCATTCAGGAAAGAAGAAAAAGTTACAAGTGAAAGTGAAGTGTTGAAGTGAACAGTATAGTGAAGAGACATTATAGTAGTAGGTAGTGTGTTGATCGGAACACGGTCTCTGTGTGTTTGCAGCGCGTCGATTCTGTAATTATTGTCGGTGTTCGTGTTATGGACTGTGAGTGCTCTGTAGAAGATACCACGTGTCAGTGAATTAAACGGGCTTGAATAACATCGTTGTTTCCTTCCAATCCCTATACCCACTTCCCGTAACAATACCATTCATAGGGATCAGAGTAATGACCCTAAGAGTGATTGCTTAATTCAACATTTCGTTCATAAGTGAAGCCAAAAATCTTTCATATTTTTTATGACATTAGCGATAATTTAATATTAAGAGACTATTGATTATTATTGACTATTATGGTCATTTTTTATATCACTTAATCTTTCATGTTTTATGACATTAGCGATTATTTTAAATTATAGATTATTGACTATTATTATTATTTTTTATATTATTATTAGTTTATCACTTCAATTAATTAATTAATAAATTAATAACAAAATAGTTTTGTCAACCATCCTTTGACATAATTTATTATGAACTTGACTTGTACCTTGGGCGTTATGAATAAATTATTTGTATTTGTATTTCATAATTTGTGTACGATCATCACATATTTAACTACTGTCTTTGACATTAACATGAGCGTTCAAATGATGTTTCTACTGTATAGACGTATTTGTCACAGAATTAAGAAGCGAATTTGAGTCAAATCTTGCTTACTTGTCGTGTGTAGCGGCGGGTAGAGTAACGTGACAGGCCTTAAAAGGCCTCTCAAAAGTTGCTTCACTTAGCTAGAGGCGACTTACATTCTAAACCTATTACATCTATGCATAAGGGATGGAATTATATCCCTCCATTTGGCGTAATTACCGTAAGCGGATAAAAACAAGGCATTAAGTATTGTCTGAAAGACTAATGTAGGAAAAATCTCAAAAGTAAGATAGAGTATTCTACTTTCCTAGGAAAATAAATTATTTACAGACTTGCCACTGACCCCTAAAGCCGAAAAGTCAAATATTGCATGACAAAGCAAATTGTAAATCACAAAGATTTTCGGTAATGCATATTTCATAAATAATTTAAGGGCCCATTGTAAATGTCTCAAAGGATTTCGAATGTTTTAGATAGGACGTAATCTTGAAGGGCTTTTACCAAATATATTATTAAATGAGACTGGAATATTAATTTTATAAGTAAAATATAATTCTACGGTTATATACCTACTTTAAGAGAAAAAAAATCTTGTTGAAATGCCAAAAATCCGTACTCAGCGATATCGATCCACATTCCTGTTGCGTACTGCTTAAGAATGTAATTCTTTGCCGCCATCTCTGTTTCCTGAGACCTACAATCTTGGAATTTTCAAGGCTTGAGTGAATAGATATCTTCTAGGTCGACGAGCTTCATCCTCGGCCCCACCGTCGCTTAACATCAGGCGAGTTGGTGGTCAATCGTAGATCTATCTTGTATAAAAAAAAAACGTAATCCTAATCCAAACTAGTATCACAGTCTAAAGAGAGTTATATACACCTATTGTGAATATTAAGTATAAAAGTGAAAGTAACTCTGCCTGTTACGTTTTCACGTACGTAACGACCAAAAGATTTTTTTTAACCGATTATTTTAAAAAAAACTTGACTTTGTGTCCCCTAGAGGGCGCAATATTCAATTTAATGTGATGTCTCATAGCATATAACTATCGGACAAAGAAGACACTTCCAACGACACCTCATTTGTCAGATTATGGATAAGTTGTTTAGAAGTTCTGAGGGAACAGATGAACATACACACATATCGTAAAAAAATAGGTGTCTCAGAATGTTTTTCGTTTTTAGATGTTAAATAAAAAACAACAATATTAATTAAAACTAGTTTTATTTATTGTTAAATTAAAGAGCAGTTCTTGAAAGTTTATTTATGAAAAACAACCGTTTTTATAGGGGTGAAAATGTAAATCTTTCGAAATAATGCGATGAACCGTAGATTTGTTCAAATTAAGAGAAGCTGCGCGCAATCTCAACGACTGTCGTGGGTCGTCCATAACAGACTGGCGTACGCGGTCGACGTTCATGCTCGTTCTTGATGTCCTTTTGCGCCCGGACGATTTGTCCGGCATTGTATTCCCAGTATCTTCAACCCAATGCTTAATTAAATTGGCACTTGGCACATGTTTTGAGCTTGTTAAATTAAAATGTGTCCTATAGAGACGACGAACAATAGTGTAGGAATCGTTATTTTTATAAAATGCTCGTACGCAAAACACAGGCTGCGGTCCCGTGAAACGATTCATGGCTACTAAACTTAGCAAACCGGTGAAGCTGAAGCGTTTGAAATCTCTCCCCTCCCCCTGCTACCTGTGGTTGGCGCGTATTGGTCAATTCAAAAACGAAAAACATTCTGAGACACCCCATATAGCCCTTCCTTGAGCTTCGCCGTAGTCGGGTAAAAATGTAGCCCAAAGATAGCCGAGAACCTGGAAACGGGCATAAGCTACATTTTATCATCATCATCACCATCATTTCTCATTTCATCAACTGCTCAGGAGTGGAACTCCCTGCCATCTTCTCAATTTCATCTTAGAATTTACAAGGCCCCTAGGTTAGAGCCTATGTAGCCTATTATACTTAAATGCGACGCTGGAAATAATGGTAGAGGATGGCAATAATATTAATATTTTTCGTGCAGTTCAGATTCATTACTGACTTCATTACAGATTCAAACATGATAGTTCGACCGAAAAATTTTGATACTATAGACAAAATTTATTAAGTAGGTAACTAATTTTTAATACATAACTATACTTTTAGTTTTTTTATTGTTTATTTGGATTTATTTGGCTAGAGTGAATAGATATCTACTAGAATTTCTAGTTCGACGCGCTCCATCCTCAGCCACAGCAACGCTTCCAAGCGGACGAGTTGATAGTCAAACTTTGATTTATGTAATATAAAATAAAACCGGCCAAGTGCGAGTCGGACTCGCGCACGAAGGGTTCCGTACCATTATCTATAAAAACGGCAGAAAAATCACGTTTGTTGTATGGAAGCCCCCTTAAATATTTATTTTATTATATTTTTTGTTTGTAAAGTGAATATATAGGTATAAATGTCTATTTTGCTTGAACCAATCAATATACCCCAGTCCCTCAAGTCAAAAGTTTACGACCAGTGTGTGTTACCAGTGATGACTTAAGGCACTGAAACGTGGTCCATAACTATGGGCCTTATAAGGATGCTCAAGGTCACGCAACGATCTATGGAGAGGGCTATGCTCGGAGTCACTCTCCGAGATCGAATCAAAAATAAAGGGATACGTAGACGTACAGGAGTCACCGATATAGCACAGCGGATTAGCAAGTTGAAGTGGCAGTGGGCAGGGCACATAGCACGTAGAACTGATGGCCGATGGGGCCGAAAGGTTCTCGAGTGGAGACCACGTACCGGCAAGCGCAGCGTAGGAAGACTAGCCACGAGATGGACAGATGACCTCATACAAGTGGCGGGATGACGCTGGATGCAAGCCGCTTCCAATCGGTCTTTTTGGAAATCCATGGGGGAGGCCTATGTCCAGCAGTGGACTTCTTATGGCTGAGATGATGATGATGAATCAAGTATAGTATCGGTATATGCGGGTTCTAGTCCCTATCTCTCTCGTCGGATGTGTGAAATATTTGAACTGTCTATAAATTTGTTAATACTCAAGTGTGTAAAACACTCAAAAATATCGAATATGGTTCTCAAGATGTTTGTCCCTACGTATACTGCTATTGATTCGTGGTTTAATAGCTATCCTAGTTATTATTACTGAAGTTCAAGGATTGAACATTTTCTTTCGTATGAATAATATATGTGTAGGAAATTTTACATTACTGTAGCAAGTAACGGCGATATACTTAGACGAGAATCCTAAGAATAGTTACATAATTCATACCTACATTAAATTGAGTATAATATTTAGTTTACTTCAATGATAATGTGACAATTTTAAATAATGTATTTCTGATCTAAATATTTCTTTAAAGTCTCCCGTCTTCTCTGTTTCCTGAGAACTATAGTTGGAATAAAACTATTATCATATATAACTATCTTGGAATTTAATATTTTTTTACGAATTTATCGTTTTTTTTAATGACTTGACGTTTCGAACACTGTAGCGTCCGTGGTCACAGGTGAGACTAGGTGACAGTTGTCGTTTTTTTTTTGTTATAAAAATATTAATTACTACTGCCTATTACATTTTATGGAAAACATTCCCTATACAAGCAAAAGTCCCTCACGGGTTCAAAAATTATCGCAGATCTGTCTTGAGGCTGAGGTTTTGTTAATATGATGACCGGGTCCCATGTATGTAGGTGGCATTTGCCAACCATTTCAGATATTTCTTATTATCAATCGCCTCGCGTAACATTCTTTGAGATAATTTCTTGAGATTCTGTCAGATAAGTTGGTGGTCAAACTTAGATCTATTAAGTATTAAAAAAAAAAAATGTACTTGGATACTAAGATATATTCCTGCCCCTTTGTTTAATGTTCTTCAATCAAATATCACACTATAGTATAGTGACTATACACTAAATCGGTGGAAAAGTGTATTATATATTTTACACAGTCAGTAAAATATTCTTTCCACTTTTCTATACAGAAGAATAAGCGAAATACATGCAAACAAACTTTGCAAAAACTCGGATACGTGCTCTGAACCAATAAGTCGGTGTTCCCACAAAATTATCGATCTATTCCATCCTAAGTCAGCCCCAACTTGATGAACCCAATTTCAAGGCGAATTGCTCCCAAACTCAAACTGTGTCTGTATTAATCGCTGTGATAAATAAATTGTGAGTATATAGTCAGGGTAGTATAATACCTACTGCATATCAAAGTACGCTTGTTGGGATCAGTGGGGATCCCGGGAGGGATATGCTCGCTCTAAATTAAGTTAGGTTAACTCTGTATGCAGACAGTCGCGTCTCTAACGAGGTCCGAGACCCTACCGCGCCTCCTCTACTGTACAAGTTTTGGAACTCTCCCAGCAGTTCAAATTTAAATAAACTGTATAGCGGCATTGGCATTGGTCTGTTCAAGGTCAGATTGAATAGGTATCTTCTAAGTCTGCGTGCTTCATTTTCGACCACATTTTCGCTTTCCAACAGGCGAGTTGGTGGTCAAACGCGGACTTATTCGTGATAAAAAAGCGGCACTGTACATATTTTCTCGTGTAAACCATATTATACAAAAAAAAAAGTATAATAGTAGGTATACATTTGACCAAACTATTTATTTATATATATGTATGAGATTTATCAGCCATTAGAAGCCATTTTTTTTAATTTTTATATAAGTATATTTTTATGGCATTGGTGGCCCAGAAAAAAGCCGTCCGTAATAACTTTGTAAATAATAATTAATCATCCTAAACTACTAATTTCAAAACTCCATCGAGTTTAGTTCTTAGTAAGCATGGCAGACCGACCGATAGATAGACAGACGTTTTTGTTTATTTTTATAAATTTCCATTCCATTAAATTATATTTCCCACAGTCCATACCATGAGGTGGATGAAAAAAAAGATCCCTACTTTTCACAGTGCTACGTACACTATTATTAATGTCTTCTCTAAGATTTTAAGACATTATTTTACCACTTTATTGGCGTGATTAATATATATGCATAATTATACCTAATTACAGTTGTCTAGCTTTCTAGTACTAATAATCTGAGCTAACCGCGGACGGACAGACGGACGGACATGGCGAAACTATAAATCCTAATTTAAAAAATTAAAATCGGTCCATCCATTTGAGACCTACGCCATAGACAGACACAAATATATAACATATTATATATAAAGTTACATACGTCAAACTTATAAAACCCCTCTTTTTGGGTTGGGAGTTGAAATAGAGTGGGGTTTTAATTTTTCAACCTATAGCATGTACTTAACTGTTGAAGAAGGAAAGTAGATAACAGTCAAGTGTAGGTTATGTTTGTCGGCAGCGACCTTTAGTCTAAACGGCTTACTTGCCCTAGTTTTAAAATGTGAGGCGTCATAGATACTTGTATTATTCAAAAGTCGGAGTTTGTTGTTGCCTACCTGTTCCAACTTATTTCACCAAATTACGTTAAATAAAATTATTAAATTCACTTAATTCAAAAAAGTAAGAAAAATTGTATGAGACATTAGTTTTTAAATTTAGTTTATATAAAAATTAGTTTAAGTGGCGCCTTCAAAATTGACCACAATATCAATTGTACTAGCGGTATTAAAAAAAGAAAAAAAAAAGACGTGTGGCACTCGGAGACTGCCGCGGTGTGTTAGGTTATTTTCGTTACGGAATTTCTGGATTCGGTCTCCACGCTCAAGGCCCGCGATAGAAGCTATGCAATAGCTTAAAAACATACATTAGGCAAATTTTAAACTAAATACCTAACTAAAATCTAAGAAATTATTATGTTTAAGCTCAACAATACAACATACCCAACAATAAGTAGCCAAGACCTTGTCGAGACATGCATATGGTAGGGTTCCGTAGCTTATGCAGTTGTAATCTAAAAGAAAACCACTTGGCGAGTAGATATTGTTTGTTTAGACCACTTCGCAAAAAGGTCAGTGACCTCTGTACTATAACGACTTAAATTAGTTTTAATTGAAAGTTTTTTTTATATTCGACGATAGGCTTGCGCTTGACCGTCAACTCACCTGGTTTTAAGCGACGGTTATGGTCTGAAGCTTAGAATGTAGTGAAAAACATTATTTTGCTTCCCTACACTCATACGTGTAATTAACACTTTTACAAATATTTTTGAAATTGGGCGCTCCGGTTCGTTCTTGGTGCAAAGGTCCATTGCCATTCAGCGGGGTAATGCTGCCAGTATTATGGGCACCTTTGCACCAGGATCGATTCGGGGTGGGTTATTCGAATTGACGTTAAAATAATTTTATCTTTTTAAATGTATATTGTGAACTTTAAAAATACACTTTTATTACCTTAAAAACAACCACAAATTATGTCTAAGATCTAAGTCTGCGATATACCAAGCGGCAAATAGGACTGTTTTACAATCCTAGCAATAATATTAATATCTTACCATATAGGTACCGTGTTTCCCCCGTATTTTGAAAAGAATTTCTTATTCCTGATCCAGTTAGAGATGTTGTTTGTCTTTGCCCCATTTTATTAGGTGTCGTACCTACTTTTTCACATTTTCTTTCCGAGAAATTACACGAAAGAATCTTTTAGCAAACATGTTTCGTATGAAGGCTCTTTCTAGGTTTATTTACCCGATGTAACAAGACATATGCCATCCGCTTAAAAATGTAGGACATTTCTACAAAAATATTCCTCAGTTTGAAACGGATATTCAGACGGTTACGACAAACTATTACAAAATGGATTACGATAAACTTTTAGTTTTTGCCCTTGGGAAGGTATCAGGTCAACTCTCTTTGATAAGTAACTTCTGACGATTAACGTCAATCTCCGATGAAGCGTAAAAAGAAAACAAGTCAAGTTAGAAACAAACTTTGAAGATTGCTTTCTTATAGGTTTCTTTACGTATCCGCTACTTAATATATTTGTTGTCGAAAAAAAAGTAAAATTATCAGCTCAGGTATAACGTGATAAGGTTCGAATAGCTCCCATAACGATAAGACACACCTCGCCTGTCGAAAACTACATAATGGCGGGCAAGAACCCTTAACCTTCAAGCTTGACGTATTGTCGTCGCAAATCGCTGTCGCTTATGTTCTGTGTCCACCGGTTTCGGCCGGGAAAAGAAGAGGGAGCGGGAGGCAGGCAAGAGGTCGGCGCGCGCCGCTCAAATAAATCGATGTGGTATACAATGGTATGCGGCTCCAACCTTGGGCTTGCAGCCTGCATGACACACCCCCGTCTTGTCAAGTTCATTGCCAACACTTCTCAACATCCTTCGAGCAAAATATGACAGGTGACCTAATTCAATAAGCGCTTGAGTAATATCTTGAACACGTAAATCGCCTACGCTCACATCGCCTGTTATGTAAACGTAACTGTCGACTTTTCGATTCATTAGCGGTAATTTTTGTGAGCTGTTTAACTTTATTATGTGCTAAATTAACGTCGAGAACGATTAATAATTAGCATTTGTGAAGTTGTATTTCATGATTATTTTATAGCTTGGTTTGTTTTTTATTTTATTCTTGTAAACTTTTTTTATAATAATTGCTTTCATAACTTACTCTTTAGATATTTTTATTAATTATACATACGTACATGCATATTTGTATCAATAGTTAATATCTCCTCATTTTAAAATTATTTTCTGTTAGAAGATTAATTTTAAAAGAAGAGAAAATAAGAGAAAAGCCGGGAAAATACAAAAATATATAAGAGGGTAGTTATTTTTTCCTAGTGGTCAGCTAAAAGGAAAAACTATGAAGCTTATTGATTATATTGATTATAATGTTGCGTTATCACGAACATATACAACTAAACTTACCATTCAGTGTCACAAGGTCCAGTGAGCCAAATAGTCCAGTGAGCAAAAATGACAAGTTTCAAAAGTATTTATTTTCATTTTTGTGACAAGTCGTAGGCGGACCTAAGTAATAACGGTGCTAAGACAGATCAATTTTTACAGATGTACCCCTATACGAAAATCTCAAATGCATTGACAAATATGTAGTCGTGATTGACACGACTTGATGTATACTTAATGAGAAATAAGAAGGGTAGCTAGTGAACACTCCCACGGGGCCACTGTGAAGGGTATATTTGTTCATAAATAGGGAAAACTGATTTCTACCTCTTTCTGGTTTTGTATGTAATTCTAAAAATGTATAGGCAGTGTTTTCTTCTTGGATATAAATAGTAGTAGTGTACATACATATATTTTTCGTATACATATGTTTTTATTACGCCCATGCAATTTGACAGGTTTTATGTGTGATATTTTATGTGTTTCATCTTTATCACTAGTGTCAGCTACATTTCTTATACAATTCTAACACACCGCTCCCACAAAACAAAATCATGTCAAGTGCGAAGCCAAATAATGCCACGACTCGTACGCTGCTCATTTGGAAAAGGGCCACTGTACATGGCTGAAATTACAGTCATAGATTTTGACGTAAAATAGGCGCATGTATTCCGTTATAATAATCAAATTAAAATCGTGTACTTTACTTTTTATTTGATTCTTGTATGCACAGAACTTTATTTCTAAGTTATATGCTTGTATGTATGTAACAAGTAAAACCGCATTTTTTTTAATATAATTTATTACAATATCAGGGGTAATATGAATATCGTAAAACTAAGAATTAGAATGTTTCTTCATATTTTAACGAACTTTAAAAAAGAGGGGAGTTTTTAATTCACCCGGTTTTTTTTATTATTATGATTTTTATTCATTTATTTATATTATACAAAGGAAATAACAATAGGTAAACCTTAAGTATTTTTGTTTTCTCTTTTTAAAGTTTCTTCAACATTTCTTCACTAGCTTAGTTTCAATTATACGTGTAGGTATGATATTTTTACCCACTTTCATGTTATTACTAAGATTTCTCTTTCTTTTTCTATGCAAGATTCAATTCATAAATCAAAAATCTGAAACAGCTCAACCTGGTAAAAGTTTAGTCAGATAGTCTATTTTGATTTTACTCGCCCATTTTAAAACGGAGTCATCGATGGCCTAGTTTAAACAATCGATTTGAATTCGGCATGAAACAGAGTGACGTTACTTACTTAGTCGAGAAAAATCAAACTTTATGAAAATTTTATTTTATGTTGAAAAAAATTAACTTTTTTTTAAAATAACTGGATCTACGATTGACCACCGACTTGCCTGATGCGACGACGGTGTGGCCGAGGATGGAGCTACCAAAATAGATAGGTATATTGCTCTTACCTTTAAGTTCCAAGCTTATTTAAATAAAAGTTACGCTTCCTTAACTGTGTTTTAACAGACTTTATAGAATGAGGAGGTAATCAATTCGTAGCGTATATTTTTGCTTATGAAGCTCCTATAAGTAATAAGTACCTACATATTATAGTTTCATTCATGGTTTCTTTCAAAGAATCAACCCAGAAAACTTAGGTAATCACGTTAGTTTCTTTAGTAACAAGTCTTCTTTAGATCTATATTATTTAAAAATAAATATAAAATGAATATTGTGAATTTTTGACAGTGACAGTGTTTTATTTTTTGTACTTGTGTCATATCGGCGGCAAGCGGCATAAAGGCATCTGAGTCGCCGCCTAGCAAAAGGTTATTGTGAAAATAAACTAATTTGCATTTAAATCAGATATTTTCAGCAAAAACGTCCTTCGATGGCTTAGAAATAGCCACAAGGCTATAGTCAGCACAAGGCCGTGAGTATGTTATTTATAATTAACCTAATAATATTTCTCCTTGCAGCTAATTCTTATAAATGTGTAATGAGTAGGTACAATTAATTATCCCTCGTAGAAACGTTAGGAAATAAATACATATACCTACTCGTAATTTGGACAAAGGGTTCGGAACAAAATGTCACAATTAGGTACGAGTACGAGGTTGCCACGAGTTTGGGTTTTACTAGGGACTAATGCTTTCCACTGTGTTATTCATACAATCCGGATGAAAAAGTTATGTTGATACAATTTGTATAGACAACAGAGTAGGTATTTTAAGTATTGAGTTTATACTTTAATTTTTAACTAATTTATTCTACCTGTGTACCTATTTCTGTTTGCGTTGCCGTTTTTATTACAGACTTAAAAAAAAAAAAAACAACTGGGTTGTATCTTTTTCAGTGCATAACTTCGACATCTATTAGCCGATTTGATTTCTTTTTTTTTTTATTTTATAGAAATTTCATCAGTAGTTTGGTTTTCAAAACAAATTTACGCGTTGTGATGTCGGTTTATTCGGTTGAAAAAGACCGCCGTTTTTAGGGTTCCGTACCTCTAAAGAAAAAAACGGAACCCTTATAGGATCACTTTGTTGTCCGTCTGTCTGTCTGTCTGTCCGTCTGTCCGAGTGTCAAGACCTTTATCTCGGGAACGCGTAAAGTAATCGTATTGAAATTAAAAACATACACGCAGATCCATAGTATCTTGCTGCAAAAAGAAAAATAAAATTTCTCAGTTTTTGTAAAAAAAAGTTACAGCTGAATATGTCGCAAAACTCGCACATTTCGACACTCACAAGGGAACCAAAACCTATGGGGTACTTCCCGTTGACCTAGAACTATTAAATTTGGTAAGAAGCATTGTGTTAGAGTACACATATAGGAAAAAAATCCAAAAACTGGTCATTTTTAATTTAATCACAAAAAATAGTGTCTTTAGCAAGGAATGACGGTCCAAATTTTAAAGTTCTTTAACCGTATCATGTAGGGTATCAGAAAGAGCTTAATTAGCATAAGTTAAAACAGAATTTAAATATTTTTACGATGTATATTTTTCGGTATAAGAAGGAAAATATAAAAAATATATGATTTCCCCCTTTTATCTACTAGTTTGTACGGAACCCTCGGTGGGCGAGCCTGACTCGCACTTGTCCGGTTTTATTTTGAAAAGGAGCAGCACAATGCAACAATAGAGGGGGATTAGTATATCATAGAGAGGTTTTATAGGATATTAGAATAGAAGGAATAGGATAAACAGACAGACAGACAAAATAAAACTGTAAGGATTCCTTGCAAGAGTGTGAAATATTAAGGATTATCGTATAAACATCTGCACATTTTCTAATCTTCGAAGACGAGCATTTGACATTCAATGACAAATCGCATTCTTGACAAAAGAGAAAAAGAGCGAGTGGAAAAGAGGTCTCTTTAAAAAGTTTACAATCGTGAAGGATTCAGTGAATTGCTTTTGAAGTGGGTTTTTTAATAGAAAAATGATTGATACTATAAACATACGAGTACACTTATTTTAGTTTAAAACAAATTTTCACTAAATTTTCATTATCCAACGATATCCTACACGATGGGGTAGATGAGAAAAAATAATTAATCCTTACTTTACATAGACAGGAGAGGTAAGTAGGTACCCCATAAATGTATTTTCTTGAAAATTTTACTCTACTACTTTTTCGGCATGATTAATATACATTATGTATTTTCGGGGGCCCCTTTTGTCTATTTTGATTATGCTAATATTTTATTGTTTACTAATGATTGAGTTTCCGGCAGCCTAGTGGTGAGACCGTCTGACTTGCGATCCGCAGGTCCTGGGTTCGAATCCCACGGCACGCACCTATGTCTTTTCGAAGTTATGTGCGTATTGTTGATTGCCGCCAACTTCAAACGGTGAAGGAAAACATCGTGAGGAAACCTACATGTCTGAGAGTTCTCAATGATCTTGAAGATGTGTGAAGTCTGCCAATCCGCACTTGGCCAGCGTGGCAGACTATGGCCTAACCCTTCTCACACTGAGAAGATGGCCCGTTCCCAGCAGTGGGACAGTTTGTACAAACAGGACTGATAAAAAAAAAAAAAAAAAAAAAATGATTTAAAAAGGAACTTTTCTCATGTGAATTATAATAAATTGTATACTAATACTGCAAAATTCTGTGTTCGTGAGGTGTACTCATATTGAAAATTCTTGTTCAGAATTGTGCATTCAATGATTCTTCAAAACACAAATTATTATCCAGCTGGGCTATCAAAAGGCTTCATAGCAAACTTATCCTCTTTTAAATTGAGATTTCAGAACATTTTGTTTCAGCAACCTCTTGATCAATTTTCTCGGTATTTAAATCAAGTACCAAAGGTTTCTAAAGTAAATTGGGCCACAGAAAACTTCCCCTATTGTTGGGGGAAATACCCCAAATACAATCAAAAATCTCCGACTACGTCGTTCATTTCCATTCAAGTTTGACGTATGTATATAACACTCACACATGAATGAAGTAGGGCCATCGCCAGCCCGTCGATTCTTTAAGCTAAATGACCGCGTAATTGAAGTAAGGCCCTAAGTGAATTTCCAGTTTTCAGGCTGAAAACTGTAGAGATACAAAACATCGAGTGATAAATAAATAATAAAAATACAAGTTCACTTAGGGCCTCACTTCATTTGTACTGTCAATTAGCTTAGAGAATCGACAGGCAGATTGCCACTCTCTAGTGACATCAGTTTGTAAAACACAGCCTTTAAAACCTGCAACGCTTGTCTCGACTGACAAATGAATGAGCCGTGCCGCCAAACTCCGATAATTGTCAAGGCGAGCGCGGGGAGCGGGTGACGAACCAGAGATTGAGAGGAGGAGAGTGTCCATTCCTTATGTAATCTGTGGCTAGAGTAAATAGATTTCTTCTAGATATTCATGCTCCACTCTCGGTTACACCGTCGTTTACCATCAAGCAAGTTTGTAGTAAAATGTAGGTATATTTTCTACATATTACGTAGTTATTTATACGTAATTTTGTAGTTTGTAAGGGCAAGATAATAAACTTGACTACTTAACTACATACTTAATAATTACATGAGAATCGTGGCGAGAATGAATACTGACATCGAGTCACGCTATGGTGAAACTGTGACATTATAATAGGAATAATACATAATGAAGTTCTTCCAAAGTTAGCACGGGTTTCAACAAGACATTTTATAGTTTTTCTGAAGTTTTAAAGTATATTTTACATGAGAAAAATGTAATAAAAAATATTGGCTTGCACTGATCATGGGGTCAGAACATAAATGCAAATATCTCTCAAATCCCATCCCTTAACTGACTTTTACAGTAAGTTTGCTCGAAAAGATAATACAACATGCGATGATAATGTCGGTGTCTGTTATACTTAATATAGAATACTAGCTGAGCGGTTTCATCCATGTGGTGGAAAAAAAACGTGATGAAAATTACGACAAAAAATAGCTTCTTCTACTCGTCTACTTGTCTTAATTTATCTTTGTGCCAAATTTCAGTGCAGTGGTTCAGATTACAAAATCGTAGAGTTCCACCGACACGTTTTTCTTTGCCAAAGTGACAAGAGTTGAGGATTATTGTGTAAAAATCTGCACATTTTCTAATCTTCGAAGACGAAGCATTTGACAATCGGTGACAAATTTTATTTTTGACATACGGAAAAGCGAGCGCCGATGACAGTTGTTTTTTGAAAAAAGTTTATACCTTACCATAAAGAATTTAGTGAGCTTGAAAAGCCTTCTTATAATACTCATCTATAATAATGCGAATTGAAGTCGGTTGCTCAGCTTTTTATGAACTATAAACTTGTGTAATGGGGTTTTTGGCGGGAACGTCTTAGTAACGTTTTGTTGCTTTGTTTTATTTTCCTAAACTTGTGTTATTTTGAACATTAAAACTATAAAAATGGTGGTGTTTTATTCATTAAGTGTTCGATGAAGTGCGTGAGTGTGGGCAAGTGAAATAAAGCAGTAAAACGTGTGATTTTACGTTGTCGGCAAAACTCCATAGAAGCTTCTAGTAAAGTCGCCACCACTTTACTGAAGCAGGACTCGACTTATAAACTAACTTGACTTTGACTGTATACGTGATTTAGATTGTGACTAGAACATTTACAACTTGTTTTATTCAAGAAATTTGAAAAAAACCTAATACTTGACACTGGCAAATGCTTTAATGCGGGTCCAATACAAAAAAGAAGAAGAAACTTGTATAATATTACCTAGTAGGATTATCAAAAAATAAATCACAGCTTTTTGGTAAATCGAATAATAATTATTTATTCATTTAGTCTAATCATACAGAAAGCTGTCATTTTCCCCGATAATTATAATTACTTTGAAAGCTGGGCTTTTTTATCAATAAATTGTAGTGTCGATCGCAATAATTTCATTTTTATTAAATTTACCGTTCATTTTGTGTTGTAAACTTCATCACCATTGTCTCAGCTACAGGAAGTCTACTGCTGGGAATTCATCAGCGAGGCATATCGCCGATGAATTTCCAAAAACACCTATTGGAAGTGGTTTGTAACCAGCTTCTATCCACATGAGAAAAATAAAGTAATCTATCACAAATAATTTAGAATTTGTTTTCGGTACACTTATATTTTTTTAAATTGTTTTTTATAGTCTTAAAGTGTAGATAGTAGAGGTATAGTCATAGTTCTTAGTATAGTCTTACATGTTATCTCTTTAATAAATAAATAAAAGTATAAATAATAAAAAAAAACTTAATTTAAAAAAATAATTAGAATGCAACTTCAAAATCCAAACTAAAACTGAATTTGATAAAATTCTCTATGGGATACATCTGATAATGCTTTTTCTAAAAATAAAATAAAAATAAAATCAGTTTTTAAATGAGGGAGTTATTCGGTAACCGGTAACATATAAAACAACTAACTATATTAAAATAAACAAAATACCCGACTGGAGAAAAGCAGTTTTGCAGTCTAACTTACGATTTCGTTGCGTTTGATACGCTGTTGAGTGTACGTTTTTTGTGAGAACGTAAGCGCAAAATCGCTGTAAAAGATTATGAATGCACATTCTTTATAATAATTATTCTATTAAAACCACTCGATTATTACGAAAAATTTCGTTGTAGGTTACAAACAAACGCATTTTTATGATTACGAGAGATGATTCTTATTACAGAACAATATAGCTCAGGAAGTAAAGACGAGTAGAACAACACCTCGCACATCAAAATCGGTCAAGGCTTGCTTGTCAGGCAGGCTGTATACGATTATAAAGAAACATTTGTTTATACATACATACATACAAACATACGTACACTCGAAAAATTTAACCCTCCTAAAAAGGAAGATTATGTTTTCCGACTGCACAAGAGCGCAGTCGGGTAAAAATACAGCATAATTGTTAACCTCCTTCTTTGTAAAGTCGGTAAAAATAACCAAATCTATTATTAAATACATAGATCAGCTTAATTATTTTTAAACTTATTGACTTATTATTAAAACCATTATAGAAATAATTATATGTAAGAACAAATCGAAAATTAAGGATACCAGGAAGACTATCCATGGAATAAATGAAGAAAAAAATGCTAGCGTTTGCTTAAAAAAAGATGCAATGTAGGTATATCACCATCTAAAACTAGACTCATATGTAAGCAAGGAATTAAATAAGTTATACTTAGATGAAATATATGCTTAATTTGTTATAGTGCTTAATGTGTTTATCACGAAAAGAAATCAAACTAGATTCTGTTTCAATAATAAAACTTAAATTATTATCCAAAACTGATGAAAACAATCTATTAGCTTTTATCATTTCGTGACATTTATTTTTTAGTTAACAGCGTCGCGTGCCTATCATTATTAGCAGAGAATACAAGTCACAACAGAGATCCACGATAAATAACTTGGCATTCCCTCGATGGAAGGTCATAATTTTCATTTTACAGTTCACTATAAATTACTGGTTTGGGACTCGCAGCCCGCAGCGAATCTGACGCGTCTGGCGTTTCGTAAGCAGTGATAGGTATGCGGTACCTACCTACTCCTGCGTATATCTACTATGTAATTAGTCTATATTTTAAAATGTAATTTTAAAATTATTACGCGTTATTGATTCAAAAGTTTGAGTTTTTGTGTATGGAGGTGTGTGCTTGTGTTTTTATTACTAAAACAAAAATCCCTCAACGCTCTGCGCGTCCAATACAATAATGCATTCAGGGTGCTGATAATATTTTCGATTAAAATATAAGCCAACTCTATCCCTACAAAATGAGTGATCTCTGATAAATTGAAATCCCTACTTCAGTCCCTTTGTTGTTTAGGTGACTGAATAAGGCTGTGGCCCCATGTCATCCGGCACGGTGCCGGATCGGAAAGAAAAGCCGGCGCGGCGCCGGAATCCGACGTTTTCGTCTACTAAAAAACGTCGTATGCCGTGAAATTTCAGGGCACGGCGGAGGCGGCGGGATAACATGGGGCCGGGTCCTAACAAGGTGGCTGGTAAAAACTAAGTACTAAACGAAAGTTCTTGAGGGTTACAAAAAGTTTTCCACCGGAGATCACATATTGGTAAGTCTAGGACTACTAGTCAGTGACTAGTCACAACGTGGAAGGGGAGGGAAAGTGACAGGAGAGGCTAATCCCAGACCAAGTACCAAATAGGCTATTTAGAAAGCCATAGACTCCTAAGTCTAATCAATTTCTTGTGGCTGAGATTATCAAACGGAAGTTGATAAAGTATTTATGTGGGCATGTCTGGGATACCTCTTAATACAAGCAGGAATTCCAGACTGTTTTTTTAAGTCTGTTCAAATTCGGTAAAAAGAGTTTTGACTGCACATAGGAATCTGAAGATTATGTAGAGCAGAGGTTTTACAAGTCTAGATGGTAAACCAAGGCACGCAAATAAGCTGGCCAGGACAGCAGCCCCTCGAACCCAGTAAATCACAGTTAAGCCCCTGCGCCGCGCACTCCCCCTCGCTCGTGGACTGAATTCATATTGCGTTCTACAAAAAATATATACCTACCTATGTCATAATAACGACCAAAAATATTGCCAACGAGTTCGTGCAACCGTGATGGATGCCTATTCAGATGGATTATGCTGTTCGAGGAACGAAATATTTTTTTTGTTTTTAGGATCGAAAAAATCATCGAATTCTATACCTACATTGTGTTCGGTTAGCACTCATATTATTTTCAAGATATTTAATTAAGTAGGGTTCCCCACGTGATTTTGTAATGTAAATTATTTCAGATGGATTTGCTGATTTAATTAAAACTGTGAAATTGATGCCTTTATTAACTACAGCAAAACAATATACAGACTCAACTAACTTAACTACTACACAAAAAAAGGATATCGAAATTGATTTTCAATAATGAAATGTAGCCTAGATTATTCTCCAGACTTTTAACTATCATAATATTTTTTTATCATGATTTGTTTAGCAGTTGTAGTCTAACAAGTAAGCTTAGAAAACTCCGAAACCCTCGACATAAAAAACGGCTGAATCGCTTTTAATAAAACCTAGCTAAGAACACTTGTAACGTTACATCTATTGATGAAATGTTACAGTTAAGAAATAAATAAATAAAATGATAAAATAGAATATACCAGGGTACCTAGAACTTAGAATTATAAAGGCAAAACAGTTATCATAGGAACTAGGCAGTTTATTGAAATGGCTACAGAATATAAAAACTAGTCTATATAAAAGACAACGTAATTTATAGAATAGGTACGCTAGTATACTAAATATTTTGATGGTAGCGTCCTCTTAACACATTAAAGAGATGATGTCGCGTAGACTTCTAGATTAAAGTCGTAGACGTAGATTTTCAAAACTAATACTTGTATTTACAGTTTAATATTATAGACAGAGAAACGTTCCCTTAATCCATATTTATACATTCTCAAAATCCTATCAAACATTAAAAATAACAATTTCAGACGGTTAACACTGTATTTTTATTTTTTATAAAGAAATCACATTAAAACTTACTGACGAATATTTAATGAAGAAAAATAATACTTGTTCTACCATCAATCGAGTCGCCGCGCATCAAACGTGGCAAAGTTCTATAGAACAATACACCACACACTCTCGACATAATTTTCTTGCCAACAAAAAAAAACAAATTAGGTCAAAATAAAAATCAAATAAGAGAGCTACAATGGCACATACAGATACATAAAAAAAAAAACAAAATAAATAACACTCTGTATAGATTATTTTGTTGTGTGTGTGTATTATTTTGTTCAGAGAAGGGCTTAATTGAATTTTCCGTGGAAGCTTGTTACCCTGCAAAGCTTTAATAGGAACTGACACACACATTCATTCAATTCCGTAATATTTACCTCGAATACAAATATTTCGAATAAGTCTGAACAGATTTTCCCGCGAAACAAAGCAACTGAAAATCATTAATGTTTATACACTTTGTTATAGTATTTATAAAACTAGAGCGCAAAGACTGGCTCTACAGCTCAGTTGTTAGTCTGCCTTCTAGGCTATAGGTTGTGGGTTCGATTGCTACAAGGGCAATCAACTTGCATGGTGAGCATGTTTGTTCTTTATCCTTAATCCAGGAATTTATGTATTATTATTAAGAAATTGCCAATAAAAAGTATGTAATTGACCGAACGAGCGAACTGAGCAGGGAGCAAGTGAGGTCTCTCTGCATCAACTGGAAAACATTTCTTTTAGTCTAGTAAAAATAAGATTTGTTACAACATAAAAGACAACTAAGTATATTGTTATTTAAATGAATGTACTGGTGTTTTGTAATACATTTAGACACAATTTCATAATGATATTAAAAAAGCTAATTTTGTTACATTTACACGCTCAAACGGCTGAACCGATCGTTATGAAAATTAGTATAGAGATAGCTTTGGCCCTGGAACCGGACATAAGCTACTTATCATCATCATAATCATCACCGTTTTTCATAACTACGCGAATGAAACCGCGGAACGCAGCTAGTCTATAAATCGGGGATTATGGTTGATCTATGATTTTTAGTTATTTTCCTATCATAATTTCAAAGAATCCCCCCAGTTGCCAATACTGCGATCTGTTCCATATAAACGGGTTTATTTTTACTAGACTATTTAATCCGAGTGTTTATTTGGATGTTGGTACTCTCGTACATGTAGTATTTTCCAATCAATCAAGTGATGACTTATGCAAGAATTTGAAGAGTCAACAAGACCTGAAGTTGCCTCCTGAAGAGGTGATAGGAGTACCAGCTAGAAGACACCAGAGCAGATAAGAGTAGGTACCAGACTGATCATGTGGGTACAGGGGCATGTACCGACTTGCTCGAGGCCGTGAGAGCTTTGCGTTTCTGTATTAACAGAGTTCCAAATCAAATACCGGAGTAAAAGGGAATCTCTTTTACTATTAAACAATTATATTGACACCAATGCGATAAAAAAATTGCACATCTAAATACAACTCATTTCGCTCCAATGACATCGCACATTGCAAGAGACAAGAGTACTAGCTTGAACTAGTATATCTAATAAGTAATATGTAATAAGCATAGAGACATTGAAGCAGACCAGAGGGTCTGCTTCAATGTCTCTAACACACACACTAGATATTTAATTAGATTAAGTTTTAACGTTGTTAATTAGTGTTTAGGTATTCCATAAGTAGCACAAATTTAAATGTGATTATATACCAATAGCTTATTTTTTTTTTATACATTATAGATCTACGATTGACCACCAACTCGCCTGATGTTAAGCGACGGTGTGGCCGAGGATGGAGCTCGTCGATCTAGAAGATATCTATTCACTCTAGCCTTGAAAATTCCAAGATTGTAAGTAGGTCTCAGGAAACAGAGATGGTGGCAACGAATTCCATTCTTGTGCAGTACGCAACAGGAATGTGGATCGATATCGCTGAGTACGGATTTTTGGCATTTCAACGAGAAATGGGTGGTAATTCGCAAACTTTCTGCTAGCCCTGTAGTGAAATGGGGAGGATGGAATTAGGTCGTGAAGCTATCAAATCTAGCTAAGTTTCGGCCAGTTTTATCACTTTCAATCGATTGAGTAGCGGAAACATCAAAAATCTTGATCTCACAGATGACGGTAGATATTAATCTGATGCTTAACTTATTTCAGTTCGTTAATCTCGAGCATCGTCATTTAATTATGAGTATCTAACTATATCAACTTTTTTTTCCTTCACTCTAAAGCTAGCTTGCGAGGAACGCTTCTTTGTAGTAATTAAGATGTTTTAACTTTCGAAGTTATGTGCGTATTGTAGATTGCCGCCAACTTCAAACGTTGAAGGAAAACATAGTGAGGCAACTTACATGTCTGAGAGTTCTCAATGATCTTGAAGATGTGTGAAGTCTGCCAACCCGCACTTGGCCAGCGTGGCAGACTATGGCCTAACCCTTCTCACAATGAGAAGATGGCCTGTTCCCAGCAGTGGCAGTTTGTACAAACAGGGCTAATAAAAAAAAAAAGAACTTAGTTAAAGAAAATTATATTACTTTGTGGAAGCCATGACACGTCCACTACTATGAACAACAAAAACAAATAACAAAAAATAATTGGCCAAGTGCGAGTCGGACTCGCGCACGAAGGGTTCCGTACTATCATCTATAATACTACAAAGTTTAGTTCTGTTTATAAAATAACGAGAAATCAACGAAATTCCAAGTAGTAAATTGCAAACTTATAGGTAGGTTTTCGATACACATCCGGGCAGCATGACGACGCTCGCGCGAATACGCGCGGTTGTGGCTCGCTCCGTGATGTTACCTCCCCCGCTACCCGCGCGTTCGCGCCACCACCACACTGCGGCGCGGCGCTCTCACCGCGTTTAGATGCACGGATTATTTTCATTTAGTGAGTTTTTATGTATTAGATTAGGTATTTATTTTTATAGTTAATATATTTCTAAATATTTACTTACAAATATTCAAGTTTCTACCTGTTAATTAAGATCGAGTAAAAATTGCTTAAAAATTACGTTTGTTGTATGGGAGCCCCCCTTTAATATTTACTTTATAGTTATTTAATTATTTATTTTGAAAGGTGATATACAAGTAAGTATTCTGTGAAAATTTGAAGCGTCTACCTGTTACCGTTTTTAATATTGAGCAAAAAAATACGAAAAAAACACGTTTATTGTATGGGGACCCCCCTTAATATTTTATTTTTTTTAATTTTTAGTATTTGTTGTTATAGCGGCAACGGAAATACATCATTTGTGAAAATTTCAGCTTTCTATCTATCACGGTTTATGAGATACAGCCTGGAGACAGACAGACAGACAGACAGACAGACAGACAGACAGACAGACAGACAGACAGACAGACAGACAGCGAAGTCTTAGTAATAGGGTCCCGTTTTTACCCTTTGGGTACGGAACCCTAATAAAACACGTTGTTTACACAACAAGAAGGTAATTTCTGAGTGCGCAGCACAGATTTAAAAACAAACATTAAAAATCCAATGAAGACAACAAATACTTACTTTAAAAAAAACCTCTATTAGTTTTGTGATATTATCTTTATACTTACCTCAAAATCAGCCCTGTTTTTACAAATGTCCTACTGCTGGGCGCAGGCCATCTCCATTGTGAGAAGGATAAGGCAACAGTCTACTACGGTGGTCAAGTGCGAGTTAGCAGACTCCACACATCTTCAAGAACATTGAGAACTCAGACATATAGGTTTCCTCACAAGGTTTGCTTCACTCTTTGAAGTCGGCGGTAATCAACAATACGCACATAACTTCGAAAAGACAGAAGTGTGTGCCGCGGAATTCGAACCCAGGACCTGCAGATCGGAAGTCAGACGGTCTCCCGACTAGTTTGCCGGATACATCAACTTCAGTATACCTATCTATACAGTTTTCCGTATCAACTTCTTACTCACATAAAAATACTATAAAAACCAAAGTCAGTAAATGTCTAGGATAGTAACAGTTAAGTACCTTTATTCTTAACACTGGCTCTTTTATGGTCTTACTCTAGTTATCGCTTATGCTTATGCAATGCAACATCCTCAAGGAAAGGTGTAACTGGTAGGTTTAGTCATAGAATATTTAATAATAAATGCACAGAGCATGATAGGTACAGAGGTAAACACCAGCGTCGGCTGTCTAGAAAGGTTGTGCTTTGCTCTACTGGGACCGTTCTATCATCATCGACAGGAATACCATTGCCAATAAGCCTGATATGGTGATCATCACGATCGTAGATCGGTCCCAGCGCTGGGCAGTGCTCGTCGACGTCACTATCCCACATGATGTGAATCTTCGTATTGCGTATTGCGTTGATATACTAAAACTTCGGAGCTTTTTATTTATTATCTATCATATACAATTTGAACTTTTATATTATCTATGATAATAACTATATTTTAATAACAAATTTTAGTGGCCCTTCTAAAATTTATAAAAATCAAAGCCGGAAATAAAATTTTCACACAAATAATACAATCGATTTTACTCAATGAATTTAAACTTAAAAATCGTTGATTTTACTGTAAGAGTTATCACGATTATGTACACAGCCTATCTATCTATTTATGTACTTTAGTACATAGATAGATAAACATAGGTACTTTTTAATTACTATGGCAGGAATGAGTGATTATGTTGCGTCATACAAACCCGATTGTATTGCTGGAATTCAATTAACAGTTGAATAAGCACTTTATGCATAAATGATGTATTGTTCGAACTACTATACTTATGGTCTGTTCTATTTAGATTGGCAATAAAGTTCGTTGACCTTTGAGTGGTCTAGCAGAGATGACAAACCTTTTATGACATACAATTCACGTACAATGACAAACATCTCATCTCTGTTTGTCATTGTACGTCAGACGTAACAAAATCTGAACTTGAATGGAAAAGTGACTTAGCTCGCGTTTTGTGTTATTTTCAAAAAGTAGTTTGGCAAGTTTTATAAAAGGTGTTGTAATGCTTATTTTTTTATATTTCAAGTAGAATAATTACAGAAAGAGATGTTCTAAATCTAACTAAATCATTAAAATAAAGTATAACATAGAACACTTTTAGTGCGTTAAACACCCTTTTCACAAAAATAACTGACAATAAGTAGGTATAGAGATCATGAAAATATGACAAATATATAAGTTAAGTGTGTTCTAGTACTATGTAGAGTTGTAATAAAAATCGATGAAAATTAATATTTTTGTGATCAATTTTGGTAAAATTTGAAGTAACGCTAATTTGCTCTTAGTGGCTCACGTGGGGTCAACGAAATTTATTACCAATCAAAATGGTTATAGGTATGTGATTATGAGCTCTAAATACAACATCACGTTTAAATAACAGTGCAAATAGTAATAGAATAATATGAAACAAGATGAGAGTTTTTAACCGACTTCCAAAAAGAAGGAGGTTATCAATTCGACTGTATTTTTTTTAAATGTTTGTTCAGCGATTACTTCCACCAATTTTTGAATTCAATTAATCCACTTTACGTGTAGTGGAGGTACCCCATTTTTTTTCAAATTTTTATTCTACGACTTTCTCGACATTACTAATATGCATATCTATACCAAATTACAGCTTTCTAGTACTTAGTTTTTAATCAAAGCCGTGGACATATAGAGAGACCGACATGGCGAAACTATAAGGGTTCCTTGTTTACTACGGAACCCTATAAAAACACAATCGAATTGAGAACCTCTTCTTTTCTGGGAGTCGGTTAAAAATACAAAAGTAAAATTTTATTATAGGTAGCACATAAAGCCCGGTGAGCAATCAAAAACTCCACTTGATTATAAAATTGGCTCACAATCCTTGGCTACAGTGTAATTTAATTCTCAATATGAACTCGTAATTAGGGTGCTATAAATTTCCCGATTAGCGATGTAGTGAAGGCTTACACGATGCTATTAGCATTTTAATAAAATTGTTATGGAATGGTTAGGCTGGAGTTAGACAGTGCAAAAAAATTGTTCGTCTGTTACGGGCTTACCGCGTAGAAACTGCGCTTGTAAGGAAAATGTGAATTATATTTTCGAGACAACGAAGTTGAAATTTCCCAAGAGCTAGTCGCCGCACGTCTCTAATGTGGCCATCGCTCAATTTTATTTATTCATCATTGTTTTTTGTAGAGGCAATATGTAATTAAAACTTTAATCTTAAAAGACAAAATTCCACTTAATGAACACAAGTAAATGTTCAGGCAGAATTTGAATAACTTCAATTCAATTAACTCCGTTTAATTGAAGTAGCGTACTAGTAAACTTCAAGTATGTAAAGGTATTTTCTTTACTATTTTTGGTTAGGTTGTTATAAAAAGAAAATTAGAAAAATTGCTCAGAAAATAGAAAATTCAAGAAGAAGCCGGCTTTTAGGAGACTTGAGGCTAAGCCGGAGAGTAACCAAACTGGCGAGTAGCCAAACTGACAGGAGAACGTGTACCACGCTCAGCTAGTAAAAAATAAATATGTATAACATATTACACCCACTCTCCTACGGCATACGACAGTATACGACCAAGGAAGTTGTTTTATCCTTAGATGACCGTATATCTGGTGAAAAAGTAGTCTATGTTAATCTATCAGTTCATGTATCTTATTACATATCACACCTAAATTAAGTAGGGAAAGTTATTCATTATTCACTCCAGTTTACGGAAGTGTAACCGCAATACACGTAAATATCTCAAGTTCAGGTATGTGGTCATGAAATACCACTATTAAAGCTACGTGACTGCATATTTTGTTGGAATTTATAAAGTTAGAAGCTGAAACAGGGCTCGCTGGCTGGTATTCGCATAGCGTGAGGGGGCAGCGAGGCCATGGCTCCGGCCGTCATAATAGGTTGCCTCGATGGAATCTCCCGCCCGCCATTCTTCAAATGCCGTTTCAGTAGAAAATCAATTTTGAGATATAAGCTACTAAATTTGTAGATATATATCGTTTACTCTATGTATGATTTTGCACAAATAGTCTGTGCGTCCTTTAAATGGACTGGAAGAAAATTGGCTTATAGGATTCGCCAGGCTGCTTACATTTAGTTTCAATGTTCAAATACTTTCTTAAATATTATATATGAATATCAGCCGTCACTAAATAAGTAAAGGCTATGAGTTTTTACAACTTTGGTGACTAATATCTCAAAATTGGCCCACAATACAAGATTCGTACAAACAGTCATAGTATACTACTCACAGTGCTAGTCAGTAAGACACATTTCGTTCGTCACTAAATAAGTAACGTCTGACGGCCCTGGGCTCTCGGAATATCAGTTTTCGTTATTGGTGGGAAATTCTGTAGCAGACAGGGGCCTAATAGGAATAAATATTATGGCAGTTGTTTTATAAAGTTTTTTCCCAAGAAGTTAAACAACTTTCTTTAAGTCAATTTAGAGACTTCGAAGTTGTAGTTAAGTACCGGCAATGTTGTTTCAAGGAGAAAATGTCTTGGAAATTGAAATGGGCTAGATTTTCATGAGATTTTACTCACAACTACTTTAGTTTCTTTGTTAGTGGTAATGGACTTACTATGTAATAGGTATACTTAGTTCCTATGAAAATATTCCAAATAATGCGTTACCTACATTGTTTGTTAAATTGACAGTTATTTATTCGAATTAAGTATTATATGCTGAGTGTAGCAAAACATTTTATGTCTGTGGTATATCCTAAAGTATTTTTTTAATTATTATATATTTAGGGCGAAGGTCTCCTTCCATTGCTCACATTTTAAAATCCTTTTTCATATTTTTATGAAGATTTGAGTGGTTCATAATCCTATCATTACCTACTGTGAAAAAAAATACAAGACGACAATCATATGGTTTGTGACGTATCATCTTCGTGTTCACTCATCTGTATTTACTTATATATTCTGTGTTACGCAGTGAGTGAATGTAATGTCATGCTTATGACATCATTAACCATGACTGCTAAGCAGTCGCGTTTTAAACGAGACAAAAATAAAACTAAGTAGTAATAAAAAAGAATAGTATTGTCTAAAAATCAGAGTGCACGGTTGCACACGCCTATTTACTAAGAATTCAAACGGGCAAGTGCCTTTGTTAACAACAACAAAACAATATACAAACTAACTTACTACACAAAAAGCATTCAAAAGAATTCAAATAGCGCTAGCGTGCATGAATGAACCTCTGTGGGACCAGTAACAACGAAACGCACCCCACCATCGTTTTTAGAGCTTCCTGGAGGTCTCAGTTGTCACCCGTCCTCAGTTGTCCCTTGACCTTTGGCCACCGATCCGGATGCAGTATACAATAATATTTATTATATTATTCCTCCCTGTATTATAATTCAGTTAAAGTAAATTTATTTGTATCAAACATGAGAATCATGCACTTGGTGCTATGTACATTATTATTTTCAATTCAATTTATTTCGGACCATAGATTATTTAAATAACACTTGGTAACGTCAATTACAATATAGTTTTGTACAATTATAATAATTACAATTCAATAACATAGCGGCTGTATAAAATGGCCTTGTCAATTACCTAGGTGCAGCTGTAAAGGGGCTTTGTCAAAAAGTCAATAAATAATTATTTATACAGTCAGTATACACGAAATTTCTAATCATCAGGTATATAATTTAGATTTCAAAACAGATTGTTTCCATTGTTTTTTGTCTTCTACAATTGTAAGAATTACTATGTTGTTGCTATTAATATGCATACCTAATTGTATACGTCTTTATCTATAATTTCTAGGTTTAGTTTATTTTAATTTATGTTATAAAATAATTTATTTTTTTCTCGTATCAAATAAACTTTTCGTGACTTTAACCCCTCGAAGCCAAAATTTAAAAAAGTAGCCGAAGTAAAAAAAAAAGTAGGGAAGGTGAAGCAAAGACAGGAGCGTAGCGAAAAAAATATTGTCTGTAAGCTGAACCGAGATTAGGCGAGTCACGTATGTCAATGTCAAATGCACACTGAAAGATCGGCAAAGGTCCTTACGGTTTCAATCCCAACAGTCTTGCATAAACCTTTGAAAGTCCCAAAAGTGTTAGCGGTACGACAAACGTCTTTCATTGTGACTGTTCCCGGTTAGCAATAGAGCGAAAAATAGAAGGGACCTTTCGCCTTTGAGGAAAATAGTTACCCAACAAAACGTAGATTTTTAGTAGTTGTGTACATAAAATATTTAAGTAAGCTTAGGGCTCGGAATTTACTTTTTTGTAGGAAACTCACTCCTATCAATCGTAGAATGGGTTATGCCAATTTTTTTCCTAAGATAACTTTTGTGTTTAAAAATGCAATGTTAGACTGTTTTCTTGCCGTGATATACAAAGTGTTATTTTGTAGTAGTAAGGCTACTAAAATATATATATATATATATATATATATATATATATATATTTAAATGATTCACAAAGAAGGCAACCTCGAAGTTTCAAGTCTCTAATACCCTGCAGCTTACTATAGGTATGTGTTATTTTTCAGTCAGTCATTCAGAATAAAGCTTTTTAATTATAACGATAATTAATTTCAAATTGTCGTGCACCATCAGGTACACGACAATTTTAAATTAACTATCTTATAATTTTAAACAACCTATCAAACAAATTCTTAAATCGTAAAATGTTTTTGATAAAACGTATTCGATCTAAGAATTTGTTTGCAAAATATTGAGAATTATTAGTGCTAATATCGTTAAAAGTCTGATTTTCCACATTAACTTGGTTGGAATGTGAAATTTGGCAAAGTTAACGTTTTTAAGAAGAAATTTAAAAGTTATGATTTACATATAAACAAAACTAAACAATTTATATATATATATATATATATATATTTAATATAATAACAGATAACCAAAATTCCAATTACTTTAATTTGAATACAAAACATGATTAAACTAAACTTAATTAATTAAAAAGTTACATTTAGTCATGCGATATGCATGTCGAGAATTACATTACTTAATCTTAACCTTTTGTCAAGGTTAGACATACCTACCTAATGACCTGATGTTACATTTCAAGTTTTGACCTGAGGGACTTATAACCATGTGAGGTTAACCGTAATAAATGAACATAGAGTGTCAATTTTAATACATATAATATCGTTTAAATTATCTGTTTGCCAAACTAACGTTGTATGCGACTCGCAAACGATGGGACATACATAATAAATGTACATATACTGATCCCAAAACCATTTCCAGATTATGCCTCTAAACCTTTTTCTACTTTGGGCTCTTAAAATTATGACACGCTATCTCATAATTTTAAGAACGTATTTTGGCGAAAATATAAAAAAAATATTTCATCTTCAGACAACCTCTAAATGACGTCACAAAACTGCCTTCATTATTTATACTAAAGAGATTTTTTTAAAGTTGGCACCAATAGACTTCTAATGGTTGACACTGACAGCACAGCATTGGCAACATACTTGAACAATTTTATTATGAAAACTAACGTGGTCGTTACTCATTTTTAGTTGAACAAACGGGTGGTGACGTCTGCGCTGCTCCTTTTGAAAAATACCGCCGTATGCAGTTGAGACTATAGTCGGAGAATTCGGCTCAAAGATAGACGTAAATAAACCGTTTATTCATATAAA
This sequence comes from Lycia hirtaria, assembly GCA_947563715.1. Taxonomy (NCBI): domain Eukaryota; kingdom Metazoa; phylum Arthropoda; class Insecta; order Lepidoptera; family Geometridae; genus Lycia; species Lycia hirtaria. The sequence continues at coordinate 4,945,333 of OX387379.1, forward strand.
AATACTTGAACAATGCCTTATTTGATGCAATTTAAGTCAACAAAAATAAACACAAACATTTTATTTTAATCATGACATTTTTCTATTCCGACAAATTTGTGACGTTGCGTCATCAAGATTTAATTTATTAAAAATATTAAAAAATTAATTACAAAACAGAAACAAAAAAATATTTAAATTAGTTCTTGTAAATGACCCAATCTAGCAAATAACATGTACCTATTTATACTAAGAGAAAGACAAAATATCCGACTGCAGGAAAGCAGTCTTTGCAGTGTAACTTACGATTTCGTTATGCTTGATATGCTGTTGAATGTACGTGTTTTGTGAGAAAGTATGTGTAAATCGCTGTAAAAGAATATAATTCTAAAACCATTTGTTTATTACGAAAAAGTTCGTTGGCGATTACGAAAAAACGCATTTTTTTATATTTGCCAGAAATGTATTATTATTAGTACAAAAAAATATAGCCATGACACTGGAAGTGAAGACGAATCTAACGATACCTCGCATATCAAAATTGGTCAAGTCGCTTAGGCTGTAGGCGATCATATAGATACATACCAACACACATTTACAAACATGTATTGTATACACTCGAAAAACGTAACACTCTTTCTTACGCAGTCGGGTAAAAATACCAAAATAATCTTTACATGCCCCATTTAAAACATCCTCGTATTTACGCGTGCGTGAATAGAAAACCGGACATAACCGTAGATTGTATAAGATATAGGTAGGTTTACCTCGAGATACATACCTCGGGCGTCGTATCCCTCCTGGATAATCACGTTACCGGAAGCCGGAGAGACGTTTGACATTTAGTTTCGCTTTTCCACTTCACACGAGATGATAGAATAAAAGGACTTACACACCATTACTTTTACTTACTATTTTGTCTTATTAAATTATTACTGATGACGTGAAGTGAAAAAACTAATCACGTGCCTACTATAGTGATTACTGTAGGGCAATTCGGTTATTCAAAACCGATCCGTAACTGAACCTTGTGCGAAACATTTCCTGTCGGCTGCTATCTTTTCTTGATTTAGTAACGAGCGAAGGACGTGTTACGTTCCATCAAATGTGTCAATTGTATGACATAAAAGTGACTGCATCAAAAAAAACTATAGCGGCCGACGGGAAACGCTCCACATAATGGTTCGGCTATGGAGCGGTCTTGAATATTGTTTCAAATTCAATCAAAAGTGCTCAAGACACACATTTTTTTAACAACAAACTACGTTGACGATTCTTGTGACTTTCTATAGACTCTAAACTTGCTTGACAGAACCATTTATTTATTTATTTATAGTTAACTAAAACAGTATTTACCTGTAACATTTAGCTAGTAAAAATATACATATTTTACAAATGACAACAATAAACTTAAAATCAGAAAATGATAGATATATAAACATCAAAACTAAAGTCAAAATTAAAACGTAAAACAATGTCAAAAACGGAGTAGGGCTGGCGCTGCGGCTAATTCGACGGAGCAGCACAAGCGGCGTAAATATGTTAATCTCGGTAGAGGTTACATATTTGAGCCGTTTGGTGTCGAGACTTTGGGTCCGTGGGGACCGGGAGCTCATCTCATTTTCAAAAATGTATCTGAGCGCCTGATCGATGCGACGCCTGACCAAAATGCTGGCTCGTATCTGGCCCAACGCATAACCATTGCCATTCAACGTGGCAATGCGGCAGCATGCTGGGTACGCTGCCAACTGGTAGTGGCTTTGAGCATTTGGATTATCTTTAGACCTTTATCGGTCTGGGGTAATCGATATGCTTTTTGTGTAGTAGTTTAGTTAGTTGAGTCTGTACATTGTTGTGCTGTAGTTAATAAAGGCACATGTCAAAAACAGATAAAATGTTAAATATACTAATCAGGGTCATCTTAATACTAATAATAACGTCTAATCTAAAATCAAATTAGAATTTAAGACAATGTCAAAATAGGTTGAAGGTGGCCGGGCTGAGCAGACGCCCAAAGCTAAGTGTAACTCTGTATCGTTAACGGTGTACCAATTCTATATTCTATTTTGATATTCTATACAGATCGTGGTACTTATTTATATTGTACCTGTGATATTCAGATTTCATATGTCAGAAAAATGACGGCACTGAGCTTTCTTGTCCACGTTCTTTCTCAGACGTCTAGGGCCTTGTGAATGTGGAGTTAGAACAATTGCAGTGCCATGGAATACCCTCTCCGGATCCATGAAATAAAGGATACTCTGATAAAGTAATAAATATGAAAGTTGAGTAATCTGCTTATCGTTTTCCTTCCATCCAATTACAACCCTATACACTGATTATAGGTAGATTATCAGTAGATATTCGTCATCATGGATAGTTTAAGAATAAAATCAAAGTTCTAAATCACGCTATCCATCGCGTCTTTTTGAATATCCATGGGGGAGGCCTATGTCCAGCAGTGGACTACTTGTGGCTGAGATGATGATTAATGTTTATTAAGTATTTTTCGCGATAGTTTTCACTTCGTCGATCAAAATTCCATGGGTATACATTATAATATGTAAATCACGCCAATGAAGTGGCAAAATAGTAGGTAAATAAAAGGACAACAAAAGAAAAACAAAATAGCCAACTGCAGAAAATCATTTTTTGCAGTCTTAGGATTTCATTAAGCTTGATGTGCTGTTGAGTGTACTTTTTGTGAGAAAGTATGCGCAAAGTGGCTTTTAAAGGTTATAAATACGCATTATTTAGAATAATGGTGGTAAAATCACCTATTTATTATGAAAAAGCTCGTTGTAGGTTACGAAAAACCGCATTTTTTTACAAAAAAATTAACCTATGATACTGATGACACCTCACACATCAAAATTAGTCAATTAGTCCGTTTAGGCTGTAAGTGATCATATAGAAACATACATACCTATATTCATACACTCGAAAAATATAACCCTCCTAGCGCAGTCGGGTGAAAATAGATAGGTACCTATAAGATTTTCCTGGAAACGTAAATAACATCGAAATTCTTCAAAATAAGCTTACGATTTTAATAATTTGCAAAGCAATGCTAGTTGAACTCGTAATAACCACCTAAGGGAGCTATAATTCTCTTACAGTGTTCATTTCAAACAATTGCTTCAAAATTATTCCCTCGTCTATAGTAAACAGATCTGACAGCCTGTTTACAAAATGTAGGTATTGCCCTATGTAGAATTGTAGACTCAAATAATATAATACTGGCGGAATTGGCAAAATTTATTGAAAAATATACCTATGTGTGGAAATAAAAAATAAAAAAAAACAAAGATTATTTACGCGAGCTAGACTCACATTTAACCAGTTTTTAGTATTTGTAGATTTACATGAAAGTAAACCCTACAATCTTACCAGCTTTGAGACATGTATCAATTACCGTTCATAAGATACATGCATTTAAGTGTAAGACAGACAGACAGTCAGACAGATTTTGTAGCTTCACGAAAAGCACCCATAGTACGGAAGCTTAAAATTTGATTCAATCTTTGACGCCACATTTAACTGTGGTTAGAGGGTAAGATAGAAGGGAGAGGATAATATTATAGGGTAAGAGAGGGTTAGAGGGTAAGATGGAAGGGAGAGGATAATATTGTAGGGTAAGAGAGGGTTAGAGGGTAAGATGGAAGGGAGAGGATAATATTATAGGGTAAGAGAGGGTTAGAGGGTAATATGGAAGGGAGACGATAATATTATAGGGTAAGAGAGGGTTAGAGGGTAAGATGTAATATTGGTTTGCAGTGACAGGGGGTCAGCCCAACGCCTACATAAACGCTAATTTCCGTTAAAGTCCCTTAACGTTAAAGTCCCTTAGCTGATTTTTACAGTATGTCCGGAGGAGAAGCAACTGTTAGATTAATTTATTTTTTTTCCAAATTGCGAATTTAAAGTTTGTGTGATGGTTTATGTAGTAAACTTTTTGTAGATTGTATAATTTGTCGTAAGAAATTCATTTACTTAAACTAAAGTTAACGTTAGCTAAAGTAACGTTAACTAAAGTTTGAAGTCATGATTTCGAAAATCGAATTCAGTCAGTCTCACAACGAAATGCACATTTGTCAATAACAACTAATAAACAGCCCGCCTGATGTAGCTTAAAATGTAGCTGTTATACGAGCAACTAAGTTTAGTGTTGAGACAACATAGACCCAATGATGACATATCGATAAAAATATGTTTTATTGCTTCAAAATTGTCGATATTTATTTATTTTGCTGAAAATAAATATTTATCTACTTAGCTAAAATAAATAAATTTGTAAAAAATTCCAGCAGTTTTCTTTTTTGTCAACAATTTTCATATATAATTTAACATTCATTGGTATTTAATATCTCCGAGAAACTGCTAACTTTCTACTTCTGCAGAGAACAGGAAAATTGGAAGGAACTCAAGCCTCGTGGAGTCTAATCCGTATAAGTAGGTAATTTACCTTCTGGGCAGAAACTACGGGCTTAACTAAGTCTTTTGAAGATCCTAAGTAAATAAAGACGAGTATAACAACCCTTGGATTAGGACCACCGTAAAGTTTCACCCAAAGGGCAAATAATGATTTTATTTCTCGACCCCACACTAATAATGTTATTAGCTTTAAATAAATAATATTTGAACCATATTTTTCTGTATACGGAGCTTAACGAGCGACGCATGATGTGTTAACCTATATTATCCAAAGCCCATGATTAAATTGCTTAAGGGGACTGTGAAGTCAGCCATTGTAAAATATTTCTTCTAATAAACATTATTTGATGATTCAACTTCGATGATTGTCATATTAATGAAAATATCCTGCTTTCATATTTTCATCGTATTTAGCAGTTCTCATAACCCATCAATTTGGTATATAATAATATATTATAACTACAAGGTTACGTATATCTACAATTCTATCATTCTGAATGTAGATAAATGACAGAGAGTAAGATCGTATTCGAATTTGATAGATTGTAAATATGGGCATTGATGAGTGCCATAACTACTAGAATTATAGATATACGTAACCTTGTAGTTTTGTTACACGACAAAAAGATAAGAAAAAGGTGTCGTAGGGTGAATCTAAACGGGGAGTTGTATCAGAATAATCTCATTTCAATCATCGTTATACAGCCAAAATACATATATTAAAATGCAAAAAATATGTATTCCCGAAATTCCAGATACATCTATATAGCTTAGAATCTTTTCCCATTTTATGTACTAATTAATGATACCTAGTATGATTTAAATATTTTATGTACCATAAAACAGGCATAATATAAATATATTTTCGCGGATAATGTTATATTGATGACAATTGGTATTGGTTTGATTAAAAAAGAAAAAAACAATAGATAAGCTTGCGCATAGGCTTGCCTGTATCATAACCGCCATATTTTTGCTCTGCTAAATAAGACCGTAATAATATAATATATAATTTAAGTTTTATCAAAGAATTTAAGCCTCGTGATTGATTACGGTGGCAAACTCTGTTTAGAAGTGTAACTATTTTAAGTGTACTTAAATAACTCCGCTTTAACCATGCTAGAGTAGATATCAGATTTCTCCAGTAGTATGAAAAAAAATACGTCAGCATAATTGACGACAAAATTAGTGTGCAGTTCACGACCCTCTTAAAGAGCGTACGTACCCCACTTGTTTGTAGTAGACGCTCAACGAAAATAAGGTTTTGAACTCATTTCCAGTTTCCAGTACCCAATCATTTTGAATACAAGCCGCAAGCTATTAATGGAATCAATTTATCAAGATCACGAAATGTTTTGAGGATTCAGTACCTGAGAGAGGAAGCCTCTCAGCGTTCCATTACGAGATTATTGCGTTGTAGGTAATTCAGCGCATAGAACAATAAAATGTAGAGAGATAAATATATCGGCGGCCACCCGGGGCCTTAGGTACTTGGAAAATACTAAGGTGAATGGATTTAACAGATAGTTTGTAGATAAATATTTTGTCTTGTTTATCTACCTGTGATAAATATAAGTATACCATCAAAAACATAAATGTGAAATGAGAGCCAGGTTCAATTGTTCAACGACAAAAGAAGTGAGATCTAAATGGGTGCCAAGTTCAATGGCCAGTCCTGAAATTTATTTGTAGCAACGTAAAATATTTTTTAACAATTACTTCAAATATGATTTCTTCTTATAACTTAGGATAATATATTGAAACCTAAGGTCTGACTTGGCTAGTTCTCTCGAACAGAACATGCACCGTGTGTGCAGCACACACGGTGCTGCACGCCAGTTCTGTTGAACCAGCTAGCTTGAACCTGGCTTGACACGCTACCGCGTGTCTAGATCTGCAGTTTAGGTATAATGCTAAAAGTACATATGATCTGCTGGCTTTACTGGAGACTTTAGTTCTTTGCCGTGCGCCAGAAGAGAAAGAGCTATACGTTAGAACAAGATGCATTCTGTAAGTGTCGCTAGATTAATATAAGAGTAGGCACTTAGCGCTTGTACAAGCTGATTTGTGCCTTATTACGTTATATCAAGTGTTGATTTTAAATATAATTTGTTTACGGAATGACTCTTCTGTACTTATTGAAATTAAACAATTTTTAACGGATTTATCGCGTATATTTTTCATGATTTTAGATGTTTCGAACACTTTGCAGCGTCCGTGTCTTCTGTGCTTTTTTTATTATTAGTAAGTATTATGCGGTATTGATAGGACTTTCATATTTAAAATAATAACTACATAAGTTTGTCAAAGTAATAAAATTATATAAACTAATTCTTAATACTCAATTTAGATCATTTTAATAACTTACCAATCAAGTTATTTAAACTTTATATAAATAATGAATATACCGCAAACATTGCTCAAGATGTTTGCCGCTACGTGTATCATAGAGACAATCCAAAAAACACACAAAACGATTTTTTCTATAATTCTTAAACTACTTATTTAATTTTTTTAGGGTTCTGTGCCTCAAAAGGAAAACGGAACCGTAATACGAAAATTTATTCGTCCACCTATCTGTTAGCCTGTCAATAGGTACGTGTATCAAGACCCTCAAGTTGAAATTAATATTAAATACTGAAATGGTCCACGGGTCTCCAGTTCCTTACAATTTTAAAACAATGCTTAATATTTTGACACTCACAAGTAAATCAAAAGCTGGGTACACTTCCTATTAAACTACAAATATGAAATATGGCGAGAAACAAATGCTAATTGAAGTACAGTACAACATATTTAAGCAATGTGATATAATTATCATGAATTAAAAATCCTTTTTACCCGACAGCGCTAAAATTAGGCTTATATTTTTGGGTGTAATTATTATGTATGTCCATATGAATATTTCTTTGTTACCCCCACAGCGTAAATGGCTTAACCGATTTTGATGTGTGAGGTGTCGTTTGATTTGTTTTTAACTAATGTACTTGTAATTAATAATGTCATTATCACATGGACTTAAAGTCTAAAACAAAAATCACAAGCAAAGTGCCCTGAGTTGACCGATACTCGTATACCAACTATGGTGAACTGAAAGATTTTGATTTAAAACGTGAGTCGCCACGTTAAAGCCCAATTAAAATCAAGAAGTTTAGATACATCTGTTTTGCTGCTTCGAATTATTTTTAATATCGAAATTATTTATTGTACGTGGTCTAAAATTTGCCGCTTTAGACGGGGTTTAGAGTCACGCTGACCGCAAGCTGACCTTCGGTGCTGACGGCCGAAACGTATGAATTTCTAGGAACCGCACGCGCTGATAGCTACGCATTATTCTAAAACGCTTCCTAGAAGTCCATACGTTTCGGCCGTCAGCACCGACGGTCAGCTGGCGGTCAGCGTGACTCTAAAACCCGCCTTAGGCCTTATTGAGTTCGGACGTATTTGAGCGCTGACGCGATGTAACAAGTAGATATTATTATATTACCTTCTCCGGTGGGGGGATGGAAGCCTCTATGTACTAATCAAAGTCGTACTCTGCCGAGTATATTTATTAAATGTAATATTTTTATCGATAGGGACAGTCCCATCTCTATTCGGTTTGCAGCTGTGAGTCGGACTGCCCTCTGCTCAGCTCGACGTTTAATTGAATTATATGAGTGAATCCAACGCTTCCGCTGCGAGCGATGAGCGCGCTCGACTATGCAGGATATACCAATTGTCACTATGAAAACTATTTCTGTTTGCTTAAACGTCACCAATATTTGTTTACTTCTTTTGTTTGAATTTTTTGTCCCCGCAGCGGGCATTTTTCATCGTTGTTGGAATTGTTGGTGGAATTATGTAATGAATGGTTAGATACTTATGATGTTGAAGTTGTATCAGAATTATATTATGTTGTTTATTATAGACTAACCTAGGTGTACTTGTAATAGTATTACCTACTACTAGTACTACTACTAGTTGTTACACTAGATTTTAAATATCTTATCTTGATTGTAAGTTTCTAAGGTGTGTACAATAAAGAGTTTATCTATCTATCTATCTATCTACTAGTAGTAGAATAATGTCGTATTATACCAGTAAAAATAATAGTAGGTACGTCAGGATTATACTGATGATGAATCTGCCTGGGAATTTTCTAAACCCTTTTAAGACTTCGACATAACAACATTTTTTTATATATATATTTTATACAGCCTGTGACCGTTAAGCAGCTACTCAGTAGTGTAAATTTTGTGTGATTTCTGGATTGAGGAGAAAAAATATAAAATTATAACTATTGGGCTTGATTGATAATTATTTAATGAGTTAATCGATTACGTGGGAGTTAGACAAACTATTGGTTCTTTCGTCACTCAGTTACATAAAAACTTTAATAATTTACTGTAAAAAAATAAAATAAAATAAAACTCCATTCTGCAGGCGTCCTGTAACATTATTTTGAGCCTTATCTACAACCAAAAAATGTCGCAACCAAACATCGAATAAAAAACGCGATAATTTGAATAAGTATCTTATCGGTCAAAACGCGAATATTACAAGTATGTACACTTGATAAAATATTCAGTTCTTTTGTTTCATTTATCTCGCGAGCGCCTTCAGCCGATAATCTCCCCGTCAGAAGCCGTAAGGAGCTCATTATTTACTCCGCTAATCCCGATAATCGAGTGTCTGTCTGCAATCAGCTTTTGACAGCTGCCCTTCGCAAAGGTGCAGTTAGACGATGCGAAAAAAAACCGCAGCCGCACTGCGACCGCGTGCTAACAGCATGTTAACACAAATATCTATACTAAAAGAAAAACTAAAACCCCGATTGTAGAAAAACTATTTTTGCAGTCTAATTAATGACTTTGCTATGGTTGATACGCTGTTCAATGTACGTTATTTTGTGAGAAAGTATGAGCAGTCGCTGTAAAAGGTTATAAATATGCACATTCTTTAGAATAATTTTAGTCAAATTACTTATTTATTATTACGAAAAGTTCGTTGAAGATTTCTAAAAATAGTATATTTTATTATTGCGGGTTTTATTAATAAGGTATTATTATAAAATATTTATGTAATTTGTGACACTTAGGTAGTAAAGACCAATCTAATGATTCTTTGATCATTAAAATCTGTTAATCCATATTCCGAAAATTTGCAGTACGCGGCGCGTCTTTTTCCGTCTGTGTCGTAGACAACATGTGGCCGGGCCCTAATACGTACACTTCGCTTTCTTGCTGAAGCCGTCGGAAAGAAACGGGAAGGTTAAGGCCATTTTCCGCTAGCTCTGGCAAAAGGCCAACGCTGTCAGCTATCAGTTTCTTGCCTGCTTTCAACGTAATTATTATAAGAAAACTTTTGTTTCTTTAAATTAACTTTCTGCTTAGTATAAATTCAAATTTTTTATTATTTAGCATAAAATTATCATAGGAAATTAATTTTGCACCACCACTACCAAAGTTCAACTGGTTTGAGCAAAAAGGTGGTTTAGATTTGTTTATACTCCAGGAAACCGCATTTAATAACTTGACCACACACGCTGGTTTCCTGGACTTTCCTTGGTCACGAAAGGTGTTCGTTCACGAAAGATATTGATCTTCTGAACTGGTATATTGATGACATCTCATTCGATTGTGTGATGGGCTTCCTTACCAGAGGGTGTAGGTAAGTACAATTCCCAAGAGTGACTATGAACTGTCTGTGAAAAACAAAGCATCACATCAAGTAAAGTGTGGTCAATCATGTGGTCAAATGGTCAAATGTGGTCATCAAGTAAACTGTGGTCAAGCGTCTAAGTTATTAACTACAAAAAAAAATATGGTAGGTAGATATAAATTATTCTCAGCGTAGAACACTTCTTGTTCCCGAATCAGTAATTAACCAATTAAGTGACGAATCAACCAACTGAATGGAAGGTCATCTTAAACTGGCAATTACGAAGTTCAAGAGACACTCATTACTTTTGGACATTTTGCTAATGTAAAAAAAAAATATGGTCAATAAGTTAAAGATTTGAGCGCAGCAAAAAAAAATTAACTGATTAGCAACAAATATTTTAGTAACTTACACATAGCTAGCCATGCTATACCTAATTATTTTTCAACCGACTTCCAAAAAGGAGGAGGTTTTCAATTCCACTGTATTTTTTTTTTATGTTTGTTACCTCAGAACTTTCGACTGGATGAACCGATTTTGATGATTATTTTTTTATTTGAAAGCAGGTGCTTCCCGTGTGGTCCCATTTCAATTTATTCCAGTTCTGACAATGGCATATTTTCACTTAATATGCTAAAGTTGGCTATAAGTTAATCGAGCGAAGCCTTAAATGCGGTCCACTGAAATGTCACTGTCATTGACAGTTGCTAGCACGCAGTTTGTGTGATATTTAAATAGAGGTTAGGAAGTAGTTTAAAATTATTTTCTATTTATGTTGTTGTTGTTAGCCTGTAGTGTCTCACTGCTGAGCAAAGGCCTCTCCCCGACATTTCCAGTCTTGACGGTGTTGTGTATTGATGTGCCAGTTTTTATCAAAGTTGTCAAGTTCGTCTCGCCATCTCTTACGGGGTCTGCCGAGTGGTCGCGCCGAGTTGGGACGTAATTCTATTTATGTAGGCACAGGAGTTAAAAGGCTCAAGCAACCTTAGCAAGTCACTGCAACTTTTGTAGATCCATTGTGACAACCCCTATGACGTTATTGTGTCTCTATATCAGAATTATAATACCTACTATTTTTAACAGACTGTAACGCACTTTTTCGTAATCTCTAACGAACTTTGTTTTTAGTAATTTGTGTGATTAACAGTGATTTAATAACAAATAACAAATATTATTTAAAAAAAAAAAACAAAAAAAAAATAATTTATGGCGGTTTTACACATTCTTTCTTGCGAAAACGTGCAGTAACGCAAACGTAAGTTACACTACGAAGATTGGTCATGTATGTTGTTGTTTTTTTTTTTAAATATAGGTATTTGTTTTATTCATGATAGGTGATATAATAGGGCTAACTCGCCTGATGTTAAGTGATGCGTTGATACTACTTAGTACTAAATTTAGTAAAAATTATGTGAAATATATAAAAAAACAAAGACATGCGAACGGTCAATGACGTCTGTCAATTTACAAAGTAGTCAGGGCACGTTACAACTGCATTGACCCACATTGCGTTCATTCACCTGGATCGAATGATAAATCCGTGCTCCTGCAAGCCAGGTGGCTTCAACACTCGTCAGGTGAAAAGTCAATAACAGAACCGAACTGCTAATTGCTCAATTGTTTCCCTCACAGCTATTTTGTACACGATTTCTGATAGACCCGTCTATCAGGAATTGGATACGAAATAGCTAAAATGTTAGGTATATGGGGCTAAATATTTTTTAACATCTAAACCTAGTCATGTCAAAAGATCGTCAGAAATGAAGAGATCCTTAGACGTACAAAAGTTACTGACACATACACACACACACACACACACACACACACACACACACACACACACACACATATATACACACTCAAAACACACACACACACACATTCACACATACACACATCCACACACATACACACAAACACACACAGACATTCACATAGCACATTCAACACACACACTCACACATCACACACATAGCACATACACACACACACACACACACACACACACACACAGCACACATCGACACACACATCGTAGCACATTCGATTTGCAACTTGAAGTGACAGTTGGCAAGTTAGGGATAGCACGCAGAACTGATGGCCGATGGGGCTGAACCTGAACATTTCTTGTTCTTGACCACGAACCTTGAACTGGTAGGATGACTATCTACAAAGTCAAATCAAATCAAATAATTTCATTTAATTTCAAAAATTAGTACATCGCAAAGAAGTTAGGGGCCATTAATTTATTACGTAAGATGATTTAGGGGGGGAGGGGGGTCGACCACGTCTTATTTTTTCTTACAAGGGGGTGGGAAGTCTTGATAGTTCTTACGTAAGATCACAAAAATGCGAAAAGTTAAAATTATACTTTGAAAAAGCGCGGAAACCGCGCGAGTGCCGAAGTGCGCTCGGATGTCTATAAAAGTACAAATAAACATTCCTAAAAATTGTTACTTTCAAAAATAAACATTACAATAAACCAAACATGTATTAATTTTTTTATTTTTTCCTTTAGATTCTTACGTATAATAAATATTACAAGGGGGGGGGGGGGGAAGGGTCGGCCTATTCTTATTTTTCTTATATATGGGGGGGGGGGGGGGGGGTCGTGAATGAATGCCGCTAATCGTCAAACTAACATTAATTAATACGGCTCTTTTTCTTAAGTTAGATTTTTAGTTTGTAAGGTTGTATTGATTGATAATATTAGAGAACGATATGTTATTATTAGTTATTTAAACGCCAAATATAGGTTATTCCAGAAAATAAAACAAATTTAATACAATTTCTATCTGTTTTTACAAATTGAGTGAAGTAGATGGAAGAAATGGATGGATAGACGGATAAGTGGCAGGAAGGCCGTGCGCCAACTGTTCTTTTTAATTATTCATGGAGGACACATTAAATGTCCACCGGTGGCCTTCTTGTGGCTGAGATGATGAATGGTGATAAAGAAGTAGCAGAGCATAAATTTGATAATTGCGGTACCCATCTCGCGCTCACTTTTACTATATAGGTATGCAAAAGTACTTGTAAAAGTTGGTTATACATGATGTCCGGGACTAGTTGACTCGGTCAAGGTTTCCTGCTATCGATTTAATTTTAATATCATTGTCGTTCAGTATATTTTTATTCGTTTTTTCAACAACCCTCTTTGAAGAGAGTTCTGGGCGGCTAGCGCGAGGGTCATCTTCGATGCTCTGTCTCTACTGCTACTAATCTAACTGAGTATTAGGTATTTATTTAACTTCCACTTGTAAGATTTGTTTAATATGTTGGTAACCTCGTTTTTATCGCTAAAATAGTGGTGTAATACCTACTTACAAGGTGATAACCTATACTCACTTGTGAGTTGATAATGGTTGATGATGATGCAAATGAACAATAAACGATTTATTTCCAATTTCCATACAGGACAAACATTTATAAGATTGGTGTGGTTGTCTGTGGCTAAGTGTTTCTAGGTATCGTATATTAGTTGTTACCAAAGTTTTTCACAATCCATCGGATTCAGATTTGATATTTTCCTCTTTGTCATTCTAGACGTAAATAATAATAATAATAATAATCATTTATTTCAGACCATATTCAGTCCATATAAACACACATGGAAAAATATTTATCAGTTCATAATAATCAATCAACAATAAAGTAATAATCAAAATTTGAATAGAATTATAATAAAAGCACAAGCAAAAAAGTCAAATAAAATACAAACAGTTAATCTAAATAAATATAAAATAATAGCGCTGGATAATTCAATTTATAAAATTGTTCAATTAAAAATGTCAAAAAAAAAAACAATTAAAAAAAAAATGTCAGGAAAAATAATAATAATGTTTGGTATGTCACAAAAAATCATAATAATTGATTTTAATTAAAATATCAAATAGTAATAAGTTAGAGTCAGTTTCTGTCAACATGTCGCCGTGCAGCCCGGCACATAATGGGACAGTCGACCCGACCTGCTACCACACGTAAAATGCTATTGTTGCTGTCCCGAACACGGCGTAGCATTGAGGCGGCTCGTTTACGCATTATGGCATAAAAATCATCCACACGAGCATCGGAAAACATACCAGATGCACTGCAACGCCAAGGTAGCCTCAATAGCATCCTAAATGCGTTGTTATACTGCACCCGCAAGGCGTTGACTGTTTTACTCGAATAATTGACCCACAGACTACACGTGTAAAAAGACTGGCAGTAAGCCTTAAAAAGAGCGACTTTCACAGCTACAGTACTGCGAGCAAATCTCCGGGCCAACATATTGCTTCTAACCGCCAACGCCCTGCGTTCCCTCTCAATGTCATCGTCATCTTTAAGGTCCTCCGAAACCCAGTGACCAAGGTACTTAAATCGGGACACTCTAACCAAGGGGGCTCCATCCAGCATGAGGGGAGGTACTGTATGGACTTTAAAGCCTTTCGATTGAAATACCATGACCTCGCTCTTTTTCACATTGTACTGGAGGCCATGAGCTCTAGCATATTCCTCACAGATTTCAAGAAGCTTTCTAACGGCACTTATTGAGGGACCCAGCAGCACCATATCGTCGGCGTAACTGATGTTGTTAATGAAAGTACCGTCTATAGAACAACCTACACTGGCGCCGCTCAGTGCCTCAATAAGTCCGTTCACATAGAAGTTGAAAATGCGCGGCGAGGATAAGCCCCCCTGCCTCACCCCGCACCTCAGCCCATACGAATCGGAAATTTCTTCCGCCCACTTTACTACATTTGTCTGATGATTGTACCAATAGTTAAAAATGTCAACCACCTCCCTTGGCACAGTGGTTTCCATCTTCATCTTTTTCCAGAGCACATCATAGGACACCAAATCGAAGGCTTTCGAAAGGTCAAGAAAACAGGCATAGACCGGTGCTTTCCGATCAGTATAATACCGGACAGTGTGCTTGAGGCAGAGTATTGCAGTCTCTGTAGATAATCCAGGCCAAAAACCAAATTGGGCGTCGTTGAGGTTAATGTGTTTACTCAAAATGCGATCAAGCAGACTGTCCAGTACTTTTGCCACTGTCGTAGCCAACGAGATGGGCCTATAGTTGCTCGTATTAGATGGGTCACCCGTCTTATTTTTAATTATTGGCACAACCACCGTTTTTAAACAATTGTCTGGCAAATATGAGTGTCTTACACAAAATGTGAATAACATTGCTAAAATTCGCGGTAGATGTACTCCGGCGTGCTGCAGGTGCTCAATACTAATCCCATCGTGTCCCGGTGATTTACCTCTGGTCATGTTTTTGATCACGAGTGCTACTTCCTTCGCTGTGAAATGTGGTAATAGATCAGATGACACCTGTTGACTTTTAGTATCGAGCACTGGCTGCTCACCAACTATAGGTATGGGCTGTACTTGGAAGTGACACTTAAACCTATTAGCTATCTCATGTGGGTCGGTTACACCATCAACATTGAGAGGGGCCTGTATCTTAGGGTTTAAGCGATTTGTGCTCTTCCAAAAGTTCTTGAAGTCTTTATTAGCGTGGTGTGCTGCTAAAATATCCATTTTAATTTGTTCTTCATTATTTCGGCACCATTTTAGCTTAGCCTTAAAAGTCCGTCTCGATTCAGTCATATTGTTATAAATATGTCCCAGTGTAGGCTTACCATAAGACAGCCACACTTGATAATTAAGCCTAGCTGCCCTATGTGCTTCTTGTACATGTTTATTCCAGCCCACCACAACACGCCTCTTCTTATATACAATTACTCTTGAGCCTGAACTTTTCTCAGCCGCGTCACATAAAATATCAATAATTAAACAATACAGTTTATCTATAACTAATCTATCTATGTAATCTATGTTCTACATTATTACAAATATTGTCACAACAATTTGAGAGTTCAGAAGGAAAATGAATGTGTTTTAATTTTTCATTACAAAGCTCCTGGTATTGTAAAATTTGTTGGATGTCTCTATCACCCCATAATATGTTATTACGACTTTTGTTAACAATAGAAATTTGTGGTTTTAGTATGTCAATGTTACACATAACCTCTAAGGGAAAATGATCTGAACTAAACACATTCTGGTTATGCACCTTAACATCTATCACCGACTGCCAGGCTGACTCAGTGACTACACAGTGATCGAGCCAACTCGTCGTACCGTGGACGTCACTGACAAACGTAAAGGTGGAAGACGTAGCGCCCAATATATTTACATCTGCGCACTTCCAACTCTGGTCTACACAGAACTTATCAAGCTCATTTCCAAAAAGCTCCTTAGGGTCAGCATTAAAGTCACCTAAGATGAAAACTGCTGATACTTCTGTACTCTCAATAATAGCGCTAATTTCGCTCAGACAATCTGTGAACTCTGCTAGATTTTTCGAACTATTAGTAGGCATATAAACCGAGAAAACTAAAAATGAACAATCACGTATAACTGCTTTTATTGCTACTAGACGCACGCTATTACATTCTACGATATGAACCGAACTAAATGCATTTTTTTTTAAACAAAATGGCTACTCCACCATAGGGACGGCCTTTTTGCACTGTCATCGATGTGGAATCCATACTTGACTTTGCAGTAAATCCAAAATCATCGTCAATCGTACACAGAATCTGTAGATCATGAGAGAAAAGCCAGGTTTCCTGCAATGCTACTATAGTTGCAAATGAAGAGAGGAAAATTTTGATTCCATATTGATTCCAATCCCACAAATTTTGAATACCGGTGCTGATACCTACAGTACAGTGCCTATCCTTAGTTTGGAGTTAGATGGCGGAGTGTGGAAGTTATTTATGTACCTGGCCTGGGATCTGAGAACGAGGCATTTGGTATGCGGTCCGACCAAAAAGGGATCTCTGGGCTCGTGGGCCGCAAACTAGCAGCTGTTTACACGAAATTGAAGAAATTAACGATACAGCATGGCCTGCGTTGTTAGAGCAGGACAAGAGAGCAATTAAGATAGTAGGTGCGTTTCTATTCAGATTCCGGTCCCATCTGTCATGACACAGAGGCTTGCCACCGAGAGGACCACAGTGAATTTAATACCCACCCTGGCGCAATTGGATAAAGCTTCCAAGCACTTAAGAATCTTCACAAAAGATTCACCCTCCTCCACCCCAATGGTCAGCAAAAGCTACAGAAAGTTATAAGGACAAATTTGTACAATATACTCGTAATATGAAAATATTATTCTATTTAACCGAATCTCGTTACTCCCATTTTCAATAGGTCGGGGATTAAATAATTTTTTCTACCATCAAACTCAAGGAAACTAATACAAAAGGTTTCTTTTGGTATTACTTTCGTTGTTATTAGAAACAATAAAAAGTGTGTATGTATGTTTTAGAGGTGCCGTTTTTTTTATAAATGCCTTGTGTTTTTATTCTGTATGAATTATATGACAACGATATTTGATACTTCAGTCAGTTATAAACTGATAATCGTTACGCGGAAAATGTTTATTTTTACACTACTGCTTAATAAGGAGGATTATATTTTTCGAGTGTTTATATGTTTATACTTATGTATGTATGTGGAATATATATGTTTCTATATGATATAGCCTAAACAGCGTGACAGATTTTGATATGTCAGGTGTCGTTAGATTCGTTTTTAATACATGAGTGTTATAGGTTTTTTTGTTGTTGTAATTATAATAATAAAACTCGCAAAAAAACGCTTTCCCGTAACGTCCAACAAAATATTATAATACTAATGAATGTGCATATAACCTTTAACAGCAATTTTGTGTATACTTTCTCACAAAATACTTATACTCCACAGCATATCAAGCGTAGCGTAGCGTATTTCGGTTTTTTGTTAATGTGGATACCTACTTGTTTCTTAAATTCAAATTATATTTAAATAAACATAATAGTTTTTTTTTAAGTTAAAAAAAACTACTTACAATGATAACTTAATAGCTAGGTATAATGTTACATACTTACATATAGTATACAAACAACAGGTGTCGAATATTGCTGAGCGATGACCTTGAGCGAACCGTCCGCGCTAAGGAGGGCAGGGGGGGTAGTCACACTAAGTTCGTACGGTTCACGCACACTCGCACTATTGTGTGTGGTGGGCTAATTTATAGAGGGCACGGCAGCGATACGCTCCCGGTGGCGGCTCGGAGCAGACTGAAGACTGGCCTGTTTCAACGGCCGTCTTGGGGTTGCAAGTTTGGGAAACAGCTTCCCCCGGCCATTCGATGCTTGTATTGGATTTCCATCTCACACAGCCACTGGTGGCGAAACATAAATCACCGTTTTACCGATAATACCGAAAATAATATCATATAATCTTCGAACCTTAAAAAGTCCATTAATAAAAATCCTTTTTTGAAGTCCGTTAACAAAAATACTCTATAATCAATCAATTAATGACACTTGATTGACACTATATAGCTATATATCATTGAATAGTCTGCGTGCTTCATCTTCGACCACATCGTCCCTTTCCAACAGGCGAGTAGGTGGTCAAATGCGGACTTATTCGCAAAAAAAAATATTCGTATTTTTTATTCGTCCACTAAACTGGTCGTAACAAAAATAATATATGTATTTTTACAACAGAAGAATACATATATTATGAGGATGTACTTACGACTTTCTAGAAGAAAAAAAAAAAAAAAAAAAAAAAAAAAAGCATAAAGATAAAAGTAAAGAAAAAATACACTACTGCGTTAGGCTAATGGTTACTTAGATTTAAATTATAATTCGCAACACAAATTACAGACAGTATTAAAATATTTTTTGGATTTTGATTGATGTGGTATTGAAAATGTCTAAATCGATCTAAATAAAAAAATAAAAACATAAAAAATAGCGCAAAAACAACTGACAAGCTTCTCTGGCTAAGATTATACCTATTATTGAATAGGTACGCTCCATTGTCATTGGTAGTCGATCAAGATTTTCCTTAATCATAATTGTTAAGGAATCTATTATCTGAGTAAGACTTCCTGTTCTTGATATGGCCTCTTTACCCGTATAAGAGGGAGATTGCTTACAACTGCGCTCATTCGTTGATGATCACTCTTCCCAACCGGTCCCGCGCTCGGAGCACCCCATACGATGACCTGCTACCGTGACGTCATAGTAAGAGTATCATATGACATTATCGTCACTTTAGCTGTCCATCTCTGGTCTAGAAAGATCTTTTGAAAATCACTATCAAAGATTCGGCAATGTGCAGCTCAATGTCCTAATCTAACGAAGTGGTTGTCTGATTCAGTTATGATTCCAGTTTTCCCTCAAGTGATGCTCGAAAACGATTAAATAATTGCAGATTCGCGGTCGAGGTTCGGCTCTTTCGTGAATTTTCCACGAAATTGGGGCATTCAGTGGGAACTTTCTTGATTACATTGAACCTAATGAATAAATAATAGGGAGGTTTTGTCGAAGGCTCTGCTTTCAGGGTTGTTAGTTCAATATTTAGGTAGGTAGGCCATTGTATTTAGTATGTAGCTGCCTCTAAACGTCTTGCTATTACGAAATGTTGTTTATCTCTTCGTGTTTTGTGGAACAAAAACAAAAGAATGTTATTAGTGATTTCCTTCAGGAAAACCTAATGAGATATACATGTGTTTCACTGATTATTATATTATGTAATAATATTATTATAGTATTGGCAATAATTCTATATACTTCGTAACATAAAATGTAAGTATTATACCAAGTTACAAAAAATCGGGTAAACAGTACCTACTGCTGCCAGTCTTTATAAAAAAATACTTCACACAATAACATTTAAACAAAAGGTACAAAAATGATATTCCGTTGTCAACTCTAGTTTCGCCATGTCCATCCGTTCGTCCTCGACTTAGCTCAAAAGACTCTTATTTATTTACAAATGATTGTCATGCTTACAGCTGTAGGCCAAATCGCATAACAATCCATCAGTATGTAGTTATATAAAATAATAATATAACAATACAAATTCAATACAATTAAAAATCAATAAAAATTAGTTAAATAGTTAATAGTTAATTAGTTAGTTTAATTAATATTGCTTAGTGCAAGAAAGCTGTAATTTGGCATTAATATAATATTAATAACGCTAAAAAGAAGAAGAAAACAAAATTATGAAAAAAATGTTTACCTACTTCCTCGACATATCTTGTGTATGAGTATGAATACAGACGCTTCCGTCAGGTCTTTTTGGAAATCCATGGGAGTGGCTTACGTCCTGCAGAGAACTTCTTATTGCTGAGATGATGATGAAGATATTGTATGGTGTATAACCGCGGGTGCTAATTTTTTTACGTTTTGCCCAACACTTGCCTGAAAACATCATCAACTATCATTATTTCATTTGAAGATATTTGCTCTATTCAATTTCATCTACAATCAAAACAACAATCAATACAATTGAACATCGTTTTTCTACATAAGTTGGGTATTGGCTTAAAATTTATTTTTCTGATTGATTTTATTCACACCGTTTTCTACTTTCGTGTGTTTTTCGTTTTCAACCACATTTGTTTAGTCCTAATATTCAAAATTTCATGTTACGTGAATAACATGTGTAAAATTACTTAGAATTGCGAAATCGGCCAAAATTTTATATACGGCCTCCTAAGCCAACTTTATGTAGGTATTATGTACAGATGACCCAAGGTGAGCTGCAAATAAGATCTCTCGCGAGGACGATGGTTGAACTACAGACTCTTATCCGCTCGTATAACATGATGATGATGATGATGATGATGATGACAATTCGTATAACATAATTGTTATACGAATTAGTAGATATAGATCGGTCTATCTTATAGAGAAAGCTTCTAAGTTGCTCCCATAATTATTTTAGAAACATTGCTTTATTACTTTTTGAATAATCTCGAAAAATAAAAATATTTTCATTGGATTCTTGAGTAAAGTGCATCAGATTATAGAATCGCAGAGTTCCACTGACACGATTTTTTTGGTAAATTATCAAATGTTGAAGATTATCGTATAAACGTCTGCACATTTTCTAATCTTGGAAGACGAAGCATTTGACAGTCAATGACTAATCTCATTCTTGATTTTTTTTAAACGAGCGGTTGAAGAGAGGTAGGTCTCTTTGAAAAGTTTACAATCGTGAAGGATTTAGTAAGCTTGAAAAGTAAAACCTTCTCACTCCTCGTCCAATGTGTATAAAGAGAAAATAGAGTTACTTCAACGCTTGAGCGCCTTGTTATTTATTACCCAACTGAACATGATTATATGAACTTTATGTATCCTAATCCTTACTAATATCACAAGTAAACAAAATAGCGTACTTTGAAGTCGATTGTTTCAGTTTTTTTTTTTACTATAAAAATATCACTCATTTACTTTGTGTACAGTACAAAAAAAATCTACGAAACGGTCTACGAAAATGTGCTACACAATCTATGTACTCGTAGCAGGTCTACGACCGGTTCACAAGTCATTTTATAATTTTTACTAATATTCAGAATTAAAACATATACCTACCTAATCGTAATTTTTACGCTATTTTAAAATCATGTAGGTAATGAACACATTATTTTTGAAATAGAAATAAATAAACATTGAAACAGTATTGTGTTAAATGAGAAATATACAATAAAATAAGTGCTTAGGGTAATGCGTACCTTAGCTACTTATGAAGTAATTTTTGAACCATTAATGTAAGTTTATGTAACTTAAGAAGTTATTGAACTTGAACTGTAAGTTCATGATTTACTATGATAAATAGGTAAGTGGTCCGTAAATAGTCGCGTAATGGTTTATTTGACTGATGCTTAAAAATATCACAAAAACACTGTTTTTCTTTTCTAATGGTATATTATTATGAATGAATTTTGTTCTAAAAAAAACGAGAATGACGTCAAAATCGGATGAGTAGTGCAGGCGCTACGGTGAAACACATGTAAATAAAACTCTATGTATGCATCTAATCTGCCAACATCTTTTTTGTTTTCCGTAAATTCAGACGATCGAATTGTCCGCTCCGATCATGCAGCGTAGTTTCAAAGACCGCTCGTGTGTTCCTGTGTTCGCCGAAATGGCTAGTAATTTAAATGTTTGCTGTGACGTCACGACCAACTTCGCAGAACAAATCGGAGCATCAGTTCACCCATAGAGCCATTTTTCGTGTGATCAATCATCTTTGTAGTATCTCTAACCACTCAAAAGAATTGTCTGTAAATTGTTACCATTCCATAAAGTTCAAAGCTAATTAACTTTACCCTCTATTGAGTTTAAGCATGGTATGTGAGGAGAGTTAGTTTAGTTAACATTTTACTGTTCGTCCCACTCCTATTTAAAATTGTATGTTCGGGTTTCGTCAAATTAGATATTCTATTCAAAGTCTAGACTGAGCCAAATAAAAGTTTATCAAGAAATTATTAACCACTATTGTATTTCCATTTGTATAGTAGATAAAAAAAAAAAAACCCGACTGCGTAAGAAGGAGGGTTATGTTTTTCGAGTGTATGTATGTATGTATGTATATTTCTTTGACACGCCCTAGAGCCTAAGCGGCTTAACCGATTTTGATGTGAGTGGTGTCAATAGATTCGTCTTAGTTGTGAGAGTGATACTGGGTACATTAAAATATAAATAAAAAAACATAATTTGGCCTGCAAAAACCTCTTTTCTGCAATCAGGTATTTTGTTTTTCTTTTAAAATTGATACGTCTTGTTCTTGTACGTACATTTTGCAGTACCTGTAAAAGGTATACACTGTATTTTTAAGGTTCCGTAGCAATTACGAAGAATCCTTATTAATTTACAACGTCCGGCTGCCTATCCGTATGTCATAGCCATTTGACTCAGAAACGATTTATATTATATGAACGAAATTTAGTAGTTAGGTTATTAGTTTCATCTCGGAAAGATTAAAGGTTCTCGAGAGATAGCCGTGATCAGTAACTATTTTTACCCGACTGGGCAAGAAGGACGGTTATATTTTTCGAGTGTATGTATAGGTATATGTTATGTAAAATGTGTTTAGTAATTTTTCAGTTTTGTGGTGGGGAGCGGTGAGAGGTCACAATCAATTGCAAAAATATTGAAATAGATTTCTAAAAATATTTCAAAGTTTGGATTAAAACATAAAATAAATACTTAAAGTCCTATGACAGCAAACAGATAGACTAGTAAGAAAATTCAAAAGACACCTCGCACATCATAATCACCGGTCTAGCCGCTTAGGCTGTAGTAAGCAATATAGAAACATATATACAAATATACCCAAAACATTACCCTACTTCTTGAACAATCGGGTAAAAAAGTAAATACACTGGGACTTCTAAGGTACATAAATAAATCATGCTTCGATTCATCCTTTTTACGTCGGTATTCCAAAATGACTAAAACGGAAGGATAGATTTCCTTTACAAAAATCTTTTATAAATAATAAATTGAAAGCGATTAGAATAGAATGGTCAGATTGCAGGTTGGCCTGAAAACTAGACAGGAGGTTATGATGATATCATAAGGACCATACAAGAGTAGGATAAACTGGGTAAATACTTACCCATTTATTTAAGTAACTATAAACACGTTATGAAGCTTTAATTGAAAATTGTTTGCAGTTTTCAGAAGGAACTACCATCCCTGGAAAGGCCTTAAATATGAAATTAAATATATATTAATGAAACATTCTTGTTTAGGGTATATAAATAATAAATAAATAAATATTGGTGGATATTGTCACGGACAATGTTTAGTTATGCTGTAATAAACATAAAAAATATAACCGAATTAAGAATCACTTCGGTTATGAAGTCAGCAAAAAACAGTATGTACTACAAAAGACTTACATAGCATGACATCAACATATTTCCTACCAGATATAAAATATATAAATTACAGAAAGTTTTTTTAATAAAAAATAAAATAAAAGACAAACATCTTTCCAATTTCATTGAAGATAACAAAAAATGGAAAGTAAAATCCGTGCGTGAGAGCTAACAGGTGTTTGTTACAGCATAACGGATCGTTTTCCCTTCTGGCCGCAAAGAACATGGTCTCAGGAAGTTTTTGACATTGAAAAACATTGGCGTGTAGGGCGCAATCGATAACCTCCTTTTGCATAGTAACAACTACGTAGGACCTACCCTACGTAGTCGTATTAAACAATTATCTATATAAATAGACAATTGTTTAACTTGTTGTTTAAAAATTGTTTAAAATATATATAGTCATAGTCATATTAATTTATTCATAACGGATAATGTTACATGTCAACAGGAAAAAAAATATCTATACAAATGTACGTTCACATAACAAAACGAATCAATAAAAAAAATAAAAATATTGCAATAATGTCAAATAATTGAAATAACAATTCAAATACATAAAATAATATTCAAATAATAATAATAAAAAAAATGTCAATAGTATGAATATATATATAGGGTAATTATCCATCTATGCCCATAGCATAGATGGATAACAATAGATGGAGGACAAATCCAAATAAGTATTTTTATTTTTACCGACTTCATAAAAGCAAGTTATCAGCGCGGTTGTATTTTTTTTTTTTGTTACCTTATGACTCCACCATTTATATTATACCAATTTGGGATATTCTTTTTATATTTAAAAGTTTCTTTACTAAAGTTTAACTTTGGTCCCATAGACATTATATACAATTCTGTTCAGTAGTTTAGTTTTTGAAACAAAATAAGTGGAAATAATATATCATCTATAGAATTGAAATTACGTATTTTAAAATTGGATGTTTTAGTTTTATAAACACTATACTCTTTCAAAAGAAAAAAAAAGAAAATCGTTACATGAGTTATGATAATATAACATACAAAAAATACAATCGAATTGAAAACCTCCACCTTTTTGAAGTCAGTTGTAAAATAAAAATATAGCTAGATAAAGTAGAAATCGCACTATGTCATACCAGACGTCGCTTAACATCAGGCAAATTAGCGGTCAAGCGCAAGCTTAATTTCGAATAAAAACACAAAACCAAAAAAAAAAAAAAAAAACTAAAATGTCAACAAACCTAATATGTAATTAATTCGCTCGTAGATAGGTTCGCTGTACCTACTAACCCAACTGTGTGAATCAATAACTTATCAATTAAGTTCGGTCCATACGGAAAATCGAGACTTTGCACCCCAGATAACAGTTAGGACACGTTCAGGATACAGGATACCCAGGGCGTCACGCGACGCGTTTTGTAATGAGTCGTGTGGCGCGTTTTACCTTTAGAACTAAACTAAATACGCTTCTAAATGAACTCTCTCATGTGTTAGCATGTATCCTGGACGCGCTCTATATCACCACGCGTGCCGCGCAACGCTCTGTTATTGTAGAATAAGCTCTTTTAATAATGTTCTGGAGCAACTGGACGCACACCGGTCTGTCTCTCGTCATTATGAGTTATTAAATATTGATGAGGTTGGTAAGATTTCATTCCCATTTAGATGTTTCTTGTCGGTTCTTGGCTCGGACGTGACGCTACTATAGTTAGCGTCTTGAATACTAACAGTACTGGCCCAGGTACGGATCGAAGGAGGTTCGTTAAACGATAATAAAACAGTAGGTATCTTATGTTTGACGGAATGCCACTTTATGGTGATGCTTTAGGCTAAGTAGCTTCTTGGCTAATGCTTTTTATCGCCGGTCAACAAATTGAAGGAGAAGCTTTCAGCTGGTAGGTACTATTGGTTATGTTTCGTACGTAACTAGTTACGAAACAATAGTTACGTACGCGGCCGAAGCGAATAATAGAAAGTCCTTCGATAGACCCTGTATTTGTGGACAGCCTTCATTTACGTATCTAACTAGCTACTAGAGAAAAAGACTCTAAGCTAGAGGCTTCTTGCGTAGATAATTATGTATTTATTATAAAATAAAAGCATAGATGATTTTTTTTATATATTTGTATTGTACCTAAGTAAGCAATTACTTAGTAATGTACAAACATACTATAGAGAAAGTTAATCAACATTATTAAACATGCAGGAGCAAGGGTGTTTTGAACTACCTACTAAAATGTACCTACCTACATACACTACAATCCCTGTTCAACTTACCCACAGATTGACTTTCGAACAATATTAACGATTGCACGGTTGGGTTGACACTGGATTTGGTTTAAATAAAGGTGCTTATAAGTTTCATGCCTACAATTTTGTTAAGCCGTTGTTGCGTTTTTTTAAATAATTATGTACTTTGATAAAGTATCAACGGGATGTAGCGTCAGTCCTTAAAAACATCCGAGATCGAAATAATTTCGATTTTCAAAATAATTCGAAGTGACAAAATAAACATCTCTAGACTTCTCAATCTAAATTAGGCTTTAGCGCGGCAATACAGAGTCTTTATATCAAAATCTTTAAGTTCGTCATTGTTGGTACTTATATGGGTATATATATGGGTCAACTCAGGACACTATATTTATGAGTTTTGTTTTAGACTTTACGGCCACGTGATGGAAAGTCATTGAATATCGTACGTAGTACATATTAGGTCAATGTTGAATATGTAGGTAAATTATTGGTCTCTGCATCAACGGCAAAATTATCTTACTGATCGAATGCTTGAATGTTGCTTCTCGTGAGTGGGTCGTTTTTGCAACTAAGTAATATTTACTTAGTATTAATTTACTCGAGATACTTTACGGGGCCTTAGATACAATAATACGTGGTTGAGTCCAGCCCTGTGTTTTGTTGTTGAGGTGGCTCTAGGGAATACGGTAGGCTGAAGATGACAAGGTGCGAATTAACTGTGGACGTACCTAAATTGCGAAGATTTCTAGTAGCATATTTTTGCGTGGGAGGTGGTTTTTTAAGGTCAATACACGGAAATAGATCGAAATATGCTTCTGTGGGTGTGACATGTTCAATCACAGATTTTTATTTCACGTAGGTGTAGGTATTATCTTTCTATTTGACCTGAATTAAGTATAAATAGGGAAAACATTATTTTTCTAATAGGTACACAGTACACTATACCTACACTGCTACTGCATGATGGTGGTTACGAAAAAATACAATTTTTAAATTTTGTACATACTTATTTCGAGAGTAGGTAATACCAATTATTATAAAAAACCGGACAAGTGCGAGTCAGACTCGCCCACCGAGGGTTCCGTACAAACTAGTAGGTAGATAAAAGAGGGAAATTATATGTTTTTTTTATATTTTCCTTCATAAACCGAAAAATGTTTAAAAACCTGTTTTAGCTTGTACCTACTAATGAAGCTCTTTGTTGTACATACTTTTTCATTTCAAAATAAGAATCTGTTTTTAAACTGTTTATTCTTATGTTCTTTTTGTTATTTACTTCAAAATAAAATTTTCACAAGTGCAGTCACATAAAAATGTTTCATTATTTTTTCTTTCTTCCTATTTAATTCTACATTCGTTATCAGCACGAACTCCAGTAGATAAATCTATTAAAAGAAGATTTATTACGGAAAACTATATATTTGAGTTTAAATTGAGAAGAAATAAAAAGATGGCCGGTACGTCAAATATTAGTTCAATACCTCTTCTAAAAAGCAGAGATGGATATCCTACCTGGAAATTTAAGATGCGTATGCTATTGATTCACGAGGAATTATGGGTAACTATAATAGGATATCCAGAAGGCGATAAAACGTCCCAGGAGTTGCGGAATAAAAATGATCAAAAGGCATTGTCAAAAATTTGTCTTACCATTGACGGTTCTGCAATTACACACGTGAGAACTGCGTCAAGTGCAAAAGAAGCATGGGATGCGTTATGTTCGGCGTATGAGGACAAAAGCCTTGGAAGAAAACTTTCGTTGGAGAGGAAGTTGTACAGGTATTCATTAAATGATTTTGACAACTTGGAGCTGTATTTGACTGCAATAACAACGACTGCTCAGGATCTTGCCGATATCGGCAAGAGAATAGAGGACAGCTCTTTAGCTGCAATTATGTTAGGTGGCTTGACACCTAGATTCGAGCCCTTAATAATGGCGCTAGAACATTGTAATGTAGAAGTTACTTCAGAGATGGTAAAAAATAAACTCTTGAGTGAAATGATCCGTGGAGATGGAAAAGTAGATGTAGACGCAGCTTTTGCATCATCCTAGAGAGTAGTGACTTGCTACAGATGTGGAAAAAGGGGGCATAAAAGTCCAAATTGTCGTCTTAATAAAAAGAAAGAGACAAAGAATGAGACAACGTCAGGTAAAACCATGATGGTTAATCATACCACAGGAGATGGTGCTGCTAGTGAAAATCGCAGTATGACGTCGCAAGCAGTTACTGAAGTAACTAGCACCACTTTATCAGCACCATGTAAAGTAAATACTGATAAATGGATTATAGATTCCGGAGCTACTGCACACATGACTTCAAGAGGTGATTGGCTTCAGAATTACAAGAAAATCAGTGAAGGACGTGTTACTGTTGCTAACGGTGAAGATTTGGTAGCTTT
The DNA here is from genome assembly GCA_947563715.1 of Lycia hirtaria. Classification (NCBI taxonomy): domain Eukaryota; kingdom Metazoa; phylum Arthropoda; class Insecta; order Lepidoptera; family Geometridae; genus Lycia; species Lycia hirtaria. Next base: position 4,973,762 of record OX387379.1, read on the forward strand.
AGGTTGCGGTGAAGTTCCAATTTATACTAATTCTATAGTCAACAAAATTAGTGATGTTTTACATGTGCCTGAACTGAACAGTAATCTACTTTCAGTTAAAAAGGTAGTAGAAAAGGATCTAGTGGTAGTTTTTGATAAATCTGGTTGTAATTTTTACAAGACAGGTAATGTCTCTTTTGATAATGAACCTTTAGTGCGAGGTATTTGTTGTGATGGACTGTATAATTTAGACTGTACTGTAAATCTGCCGCAATATGTTTCAGCTTATAATGTGCACTCCGATAAGTCCAGGTTTCAGCTTTGGCATAAGCGACTTGGACACCTTTGCCGTATTGGGATGGACCTTCTTAGAAAAGGTCTTGCTGATGGTGTAGAGTACACAGACAACGAGGTAGACAAAGAGTCTTGTATACCTTGTATCGAGGGTAAGCAGGCGAGAAAGCCATTCAAAAGGCTCAAGCCAAGAGTTAAGTGATAATTTCGAAGATGCAGATGAAGATATTGATGAAACAGAGACTCATACGGTTCCCTCAAATGAACCAACTGTTTCAGCGAGAAGGTATCCACATACAAATCCATATTTTACAGACAGTCAAAGTGCTCAAGCATTAGCACTGAATCCAGTCCACCATAATCGTACTAAGCACATTGATGTAAAATATCACTTTATTAGGGAAAAAGTGGGAACGAAGGTTATTGATTTAAAATATATGCCTTCCCAAAAGTTACCAGCAGACGTCCTAACGAAACCTTTAGGACGAATCAAGTTTAACAAATGTGTACAACAGATAGGCATATATTAAATTATTTATTTTCTTGCAGTGAGTAGCAGATTATTTTATTTTAAAGTAAAGGAGGAGATGTTGTACATACTTTTTCATTTCAAAATAAGAATCTGTTTTTAAACTGTTTATTCTTATGTTCTTTTTGTTATTTACTTCAAAATAAAATTTTCACAAGTGCAGTCACATAAAAATGTTTCATTATTTTTTCTTTCTTCCTATTTAATTCTACACTCTTTCATATGATACCCCACATGATACAGTTATATAATTTGGATCCTCCTTCCTTGCATAAAGACCCTATTTCCTTGCATAATGGTTAAATAAAAAATGCACAGTTTTCGGATTTTTTCCTTTATGTGTACCTACTGACAACGCTTCTTGTCAAATTTCTCAATTATAGGTTAACGGGAAGTACCTTAAAGGCTTGATTCCCTTGCGAGTGTCAAAATATGCGTTTTGCGACATATTCGGGTGGTAGTACTTTTTTTATGAAAACTGAAGTTTGATTTTTCTCTCTGCAGCATGAGACTATGGATCTGCGTATATGGTTTTAATTTCAACTCGATACCTTCACTCGTTCCTGAGATACATGTTACGGATCTGACGTGACAGACGGACAGACGGACAACAAAAAGTAATCCTATAAGGGTTCCGTTATTTTCTTTTGAGGTACGAAACCCTAAAAACATAACCACATCAAAATCGATCAAACCATTTAGGCTGTAAGAGGTATATAGACACCTACACGGGACTCTACCTACTTACGCTCAAAAACAAGGAATAAGGAGGGATCCCTGCGTCAAGTAGATAAAAATGGGGTCGGGTAAATGCATGGCATTCCATGTCTACAAAAGTTTATCTCTTTCTGTTTCTCGGAACTATGAACGCGTTCTTTCTACTTTGTGGTGGAGCGTGCATTGAAGTTATTATAGATATTAACTTATTAAAAATGAAGGAACTGATACAAATATAAGTACCTAATAAATATAGTTAAAAAACTGAAACAACTTATTTCATTAGTTGGATGACATATTTATCCAGTTGTTTTTTAAGAAATCAATAGTAGGTACAGGAACGATTTTGATGAAATTTCTATGGCACTAATCTGAAAGTGGACCTATATTATTTCAAACAAAATAGTTATTTATTGTATTAGACTGGAAATTTTTATTTTTCGAGAGATTGATAGTTGAATCCTGAGCGTAGCGACTTTTATTATCTAATGACCAACGAGGTTACTCTCAACTCTTATGGCGATACAAAGTTCGCTCAGCGCTCGTTTTTTGTCTTGCTTTTTCAGCAATTAAGAGAGTGATACAAAAGTTGAGACGATTATTAAATTATCACAATTTAATGTAGGTAGGTAGGCTCATTTGAACGGGCGCTGAGCGAACTTTGCATCGCTATAAAAGTTGAGATTAACCCCGCAGGACCATCCTTACGTACCTACTACCTTTTTTAATAGGTAAGTCCGAAGTGATGGTTAAACACCATCAACTCGCATTTTAGAAAGCATCAATGTGGTTGAAGATGAAGCACGCAGACTTAAAAGATACCTGTATTCTCATACCCACGTTTAGTAGATACTTATTACCTACAGATTAAATTTTTCTACGTACACGTAAAAGGTATGTAGGTATATAACTACTAACATATATATCAATGTACTTATACCTACCAGAATTATTTCCCGCTTGAATATATTTTCAAATATGAAATCCAATATTCCGATTAAAACATTGAAATTGAAGTTTCAAGTAGTTTTAAAGTTATTATTTTATAATATCATCATTTCCTAAAATGACCGATTGCAAGCGGCCTGTATCCAGCGTCTTCCCGCTATTTGTATGAGGTCATCTGTCCATCTCATAGCTGGTCTTCCTACGCTGCGCTTGCCATTGCGTGGTCTCTACTCGAAAACCTAATAGGCGGCATCTTAAATTACTTATGTATGTAGGTAGGTACCTACTTTTAATCTAACCAAAGACGCTGTTTTCTAACAAATAAAATATGGGTATTAGCTAAAAATGAAAGAACATCGACATATTTTAATGAAACAAATATATTTCATTACGAAATTAATTTACCAACAAATCCATTTTCAACACGTTAAAAACCATTTTCAATTATTATAGGGAAATGTGCCTTTTTTAAAGTGCCAAATATTTAATACGCCATTGAATACATAGTGACTGCTCATCATAATAATGAGATCATTGTAACTACACATTTTAAGTGAACAATATTTAGATTATCGTTCACTTATATCAGCAGTGACTATATCTTCAAAGCTAAATTTTATACGCCTAATGGTAACACTACAACACACATAATTTATTGCACATTTAGAAATTTCGTAAAGTATTTTTGTCTTTTTTTACTTATTTTTAGAGATCCAAGACGTTCACTATAATTTTGCACATCGATATTTTAATGAAATAATATACACATTAGCATTTTTTTAAATTTAGAACGTGGTATAATATACATCCAAAATATGGAACTATACCTAAGTTAGTTTGGACAATGGACAAAACTTTAAATAAAATGGACTGTTTCATAGACGAACCATTATAAATACTATAAGAAAACAAAAATAAAACTTCAAAAAACAAGTAATCGTTAATAATGTTAAATAGAAAACAGGACTATCTGTTTAACAATTATAGTTATCTGAAATATACAATGTAAAAAAAATATATTATGTAACAGTATGTACTATCAACTAGTGTAAGGATGACTGAGGCCGAAGCAAACACGACACAAGAGCCGTCTAAAAACCTGGGATATATGAAATTAAACATAAACACTTACAATGTATAAAACACTAACTTTTCAGTGCTGGTTTATGAACCTAAAAATCATGTTTGAAATACAAAAATAATTACCACTTGGAAAATAAGAATCCAAATACACATAATATAAAAATCTTTAAGTTAGTAAGGCCATAAATGAATAATTTATACAAATGTTACATCAGCATCATAATTATCAATTGGAAACTAATGAATTTATCTATCTAGCTGATTTTGCCCTTATACTCATGGCAAAACGATTTGGACGTATTTCCATGTTAGAAAAAACACAATAAAAAAAATAATTATAAAACTCACACCACCTCTCGATGGTAGGTATTTGGTCGATTTAAATCTCGTATAAATAAATATGTGGAAATAGATATTTAAATACCGCGAAATGGTTACACCACCAAAGTCTTACGTGCATATTCCCTACATTAATAGATACTTTGGTTTCTAGAGACACGCTCGACCAACCAAACTCGACCATTTAAAAACACCTACTGGACAAAATAAATCCTTATGTAAGATTACCTAAACCAAATTATTGCTGTTGTCACACCGACATGTATTGTAATGTGGCTAATTTATTATCTATGGAAGTATCAATAAATAAAATGTCTCTGAAGAACAATTTCTATCACATATCTTTACACTTTGTAGCACCACACAGTTAATAGACCCATCTACTTCTACACTTATACCCCTATTCAGTGTTGTATATCGGAGATGTATAAAAAACAATACATCTGAAAAATAAATTTACGGTCGGTATATAAACATTCTATACAATTAGTGTAAAAACTAAATACACTCTCTGTAAACTGTTTCATGAAGTACATATAAACTATTGTGACTGCATTTTGGCTTTAACATATTTTTTAAATGAACTTGGTACCTTACCTCATTTTATAAAATTCTACCTCTGCGAAGTTCTGGCAAACTTTAGTATCTCTACTCGTAAATCAGTCTCTATGTCGGTCGTCATTGGCTTATTTAAAGACCCCATTCCTGTTTTGATAGCACGTTTTCACAATCCTCTCTCGACAACTTGTGCGTAATCACTGACACTAAGGACTTTACCAAAAACGTTACTTAACTTTAACCAACGTCTTAAGTTTTCTGTCTTCTTTCCGCAAGTGTCATTACGTGTCAGCCAGAAGTTGACAAAATATGTTAAGCATTGCTTAAAGTTAAGTAACATTTTTCGGTAAGGCAGTAAGTAGTAATTTCCTTAGATGCTCGATCGTAAAAATTTGCTAACACAAAATATCATTTTACAGATGTCACACGATTTCGCAGAATAAAATACCCATTAGGGCATATTCACACGTACCACAAGAACACAACGCAATGACAAGTGTCGTTGAAGCTTCTTGTAGAAGCTTTCTTTAAAAAAAAAAAAACTCACATGTAATGAGGGCTACCGCGTTTGAATTTGCCACTAGAGGCGCTGGTGTAGAGTGAGGTGTCCAAAATGACTTTATATGTAATTTTCAGTAGTTGTTTCTTTAGATAACGCATACTCGTCAGAGTTGAAATGTTTTTACAAACACGCGAATGTTTTGAAGGGGTTATAGTTCTGACTTTACGAATTTTGTCTTTCGGAAACTTATATCCTCCCTTTTCCCGAACAAAACGGAACTACACAACACTGCGGCATGATCCATATTTTCTTCAATTGCACTTTTACGTTATTAGGAAACGATTTATAATTAAATTCCAAACGAGTAATAACAAATTTGGACAAGACCTCACTCGCCGGTGGCGCCAACTGGTGAGCATAAAAACGGTAGCCTTCATTGTCGCTATTGTGTGATTGTAGTACGTGTGACCCCAGCCTTTCAGTAATTGCAGTTAAACAGATTATTGCAGTAAACCTCAAAGGTGGAATTGGTGTAATAATGCTAAGTACTCGGCTAATAACAGTTGACAAAAGTAACAGCTTAGACACTAGTATGCTTTGACTTTTTTTAAATCAGAGATGGCGCTGTAATAGCTGAACATATTTTTATATATTACCGAGTACTTATTCGGTGTTTTAACATATCTTACAACTGACGATTCAGCCTCCGCTTTGGCTTTCAACATTATCTCCATAAGGTAGTGACTGACCTGGTGTTCCTCGGATCCCTGATTATCATTGAGCAGTTTACGACGTAATTGGCTGTGTACTTAACAAACAATCAAATGATAACTGGCCGCTCGCGACAGACTGATCGTAACGAACTGCGAGACGCCATCGGCCATTCACCACCTTTGCGATCCTAACAAAAACAATTACATAGCAACTTATATGTAGGTAGACATTAAAATTACATAACCAAAGTATCTCCATAATTAATATTGAAAATAAAAATAGATTCCTACTTCAAAACGACGATACTTTTATTCCGTTTAACTAATAGTAGTACTTTTGATTATACCATTTTAGTTATCTAACAAAACCATGAAGATGTATAAAATTATTTTTTTATACTTCTACAAAAAAGTACCCACAAAAATTGCTCAGTATTTTGTTCGAAGTCACGAGTCAATGCCGGGCATACGTCAGTGGAGTCAAGTGTGAAATTAGACACAATATTAAATGGACGGAGGTAATTATATAAAATACTTCTCAAATCGTTAAAATTGTGCGTTAAGTTGGCGTGTAAGTAACACGCCAACACTAGACGGATCTAAGCCATCTCTTGATGCTATAGAGCTAAAAATCTAGAGTCACAATCTCTAAGTAAAAACGAGAAACGAAATGTACAAGCGGAGTTATACACTCGTATGTCAATTAAAATTATTATATTTAATCGGATTTCGACATTACAACCCTTCAATAGTATTCATTCAATATAGCAGGCATTTTCTTACCGATCAGTTTGACAAAATGCGGCATTGTAGACACTTTGCAAATAACAAAAAAATTGACGCACTGTATAGCTATGTAGTTTTGACTCTCATATTTTATAAATAATTGTGACTCGGTAAGTATTCTAGCTCAAAGCTTGATGCGTAAGTTTTCAGAAAACACAAGTCATACGTTTAAATAATGCCCCTTCTCACAGTCGACGTTAAAATCCGTAATAAGATTCGGTAATTTAATAATGTCACGCACACGTGAAACTAATAAGAAATGTCACCCCAAAAAATAATATCCAAATGGTATTTTGTCATAAATGTTCAAAAATTAAAATTTAAAATGACATTGAAACTCACTTAACAACTAATTTATCACATTTGACCTGGTTAGCACACGCATATTTACAACACTTCCCCTGTGCTTTTTTATATATTTAAAAAATCTGATTTAAAATTAAATTACTTATAAGTAATATTAGAGTTTAAAATGTATGTTACATGAACAGATAATTATAAAGAATACCACACCAATTTTTAAACTACGAGAATTCAAAATAATGAACCACTCAAAGTGACTGATAAGTACTTGCATTTCTAGAATTAAAAAAATGGTTAACGGGATATATTAAGTAATTTTTTAGGAAATAAGTTTATGCTTTTATTCGAAAATTATTATTTTAACAGTTACTTTCATAATTTTGCTATTGATTCCGTTTTTAAATTTTTAATTTTCAGGCCTCATGGTACTGTGGTAGTACGACCGTCTGTAGGTCGTGGGTTCGATCCCCACCCAGGGCAAACATTTGTGAGATGAGCAAAAAAAATTGTTTTCAAAATGTCGATCATGGTGACCCTAAAACTTTGTCTAGTTCTTTTGCACATAAAATAAAACCTATACAAGACTACGCCGTTTTATTTTCCTTTCGAATAATATATTTTTCCAGAATAATAAATTTCGAATCCAAAGGGCAGAAATTAAACTGGAAAGATTAGATTTGACATCATGGCTGCGTCCCCACAACAAAACTTTGAATAATAATAAAAAATATAAACGACCTTAACTATTAAACTATAAATTATTTTCTTTAAATCATTTGAAATTTCGAATTAAAGCATTCAAATAAATGCTTAAAAAACCTTACATACAACATTGAAAAGGTCACGACGTCTTCAGACTATAATGAGAAATACCTGAGAGAACATAATTATATTATAAATGAGAAATACCGACAGAAAAACTGAAATAGGAAATTAAAAAGTAAGTAGAATAAAATTATAAGAAAATTTCAGTTTTCGGGCCATAAAATAAGAAAACTGAATTAAAAAGCGTAGTGATTGAAAAAATACTATAAAATTGTGCAACTCCAAGTATGAAAATGTATAAAAAATCTACGTTTCAAAATTAAATTTTAACTAGGTAAATAAAGTATTTAATTCACAAAATTTGTTGAAATGTTATGGGTTTGACAAAAACTAATCATCCAAATTGATATAACACCAACCAAATATATTGCGCAATATACACATACAAAAACAGTCGAATTGAGAATCATTATTTTTGAAGTTTGCTGAAGACATTTGAAGAAGTAGTATTTTTCAAGTAACCCAGAAACGCAGCAACCATTTTTTAACTGGCCACATTGCCCTGTGAACCACAACGCAGGATCCATTTTATAACTATCCACATTGCCCGGTGCCTCACAATGCAGCAATCTTTATTATAACTGGCTACATTGCCCTGCGTTGTGAACGCAGAAACCATTCTGTAACTGGCCACATTGCCCTGTGAATCACAACGCAGTAACCGTTCTATAACTATCCACATTGCCCTGTGAATCACAACGCAGTAACCATTCTGTAACTGGCCACATTGCCCTGTGAATCACAACGCAGTAACCGTTCTATAACTATCCACATTGCCCTGTGAATCACAACGCAGTAACCATTCTGTAACTGGCCATATTGGCCAGTATCTTAGTTCAGAGTACTTTGAGTGGTTTAGGACCTTAAATCTATAAGACACTAAAGTACACCACAACATCAAGTAACTACCGGATAATATTATAAAACAGTCAACATCAATTTTGAATAATATTTTCATGTTAAAAATTTGACATAATGGCGAAATATCTACATTAATACACAATATGCATGCGTTCATTTACTTTTTTACTTCAATGGTATTTATGTAAAAAAATTCAGCGCAAATACCAAAACCGTGAAATTAATTTTTGACTTTTCATAAAAGTTTATAGTTATAATGAACTGAATATTTTTTTTTAGTGCAGCTCAAGTATTTGCACTGCTTGAAATATAAAGAGTATTTCAGTAATAAAAATAAACATTCAGAGTATTGCTTTTCGTTTATACTAAAAGTTTTCGACTATCTACCTAATTTATATCCCTCTGGCAATGTCATTATTTTTATTTGAATAATACCTATAGCCTATATATACCACATATAATCGGAGACAAGGGCATTGATGTCTTTTCGTTTTGTAAAACGCGCATTAACCTCAAAGATTTTTTTATGTCAAGACTAGACAGGCGTTTCCCATATATATGACAGTTTATTGATATGGCAAATCGAAAAGCCATGCGAATTTCCCGTTTGCCACAATAAAAAGATTGATTTCCAAAAATCTATTCTAAAACCTGTAGAAAACTAAAAAAAATTCTAAGACAGGGCCACCTTAATGTTTGTTTTTTCTTAAAGCTTACGTAAAAGCTTTCTCCGCAGCGGCATGCGTAGGTACTATCGCGATGACATTGTGATATAGAAGGTGAAAACATAATTCAAGTCCACATACTCCAAGAGAGGGAGGAAAAAGAAGAAAGTGTCCCGTTCAAACTAATTTTGCATACAGCTCAGTCTTTGTAGTCTACCGAAGATGAAACTAGAATAAGGAGTGGACCGTTTGCTTGAAGACATTTAATTTATTTCTATTGAAATAGCGCTCTAATCTGACAATTAATTAATCTCAATTTATCTGTCAAATTAAAACTTCATTTCCCATATTTGGTTTATAATAATGGCGGTCCCGTTTACCACACATAAGTTGGAAATATGGTTTTTAGAACTTTATTTTTACAGGAAACACCCCTCCATATATTTGGAAACTCGATAAAAGCCCATATTTTTGTAATCATGCCAAAGTTCTTTAGATCTCTGATTATACATAGAGTAAGTAGGTATAACAATAAAAATCAAATGACACATTGATTTAAAATTCTCAGTTTAAAACCGGCATTTATTAGTACTAACTAAATCATTTACACTAAAAATATTCGTTAAAATTTACCTGTACCTGATTACTTCGTTGCATTGACTATTTCTTTTAAAATGGCATAAAAATATCATTTTGTAGAGCAATAAATACATTAAAATAGTAATGACATGTAAATACTGGACCGACATTAAAAAAATGCTATAAATACCCACCTAGAAAATTTAAAATACATTGCGTAGGTATGAAAGTCCTTCTTATCCTATAGCTAAATAATTGACAGTACAATATTCTGTAAAATATGGTATACACTACTTTTTAATAATGCTTCTGAATGGGAAATATTCATACGGCGATATATGGCTGCCACTATGCAGCAGCTATTTCATGCCAGACTATGCCATACACTGATATATTTTATATATGGCCACACTTTTCCGGTATGGTTGATACATTGTAAATGTTGCCGTTAGGTTACCTACAAGGTTATTTGCTGTAAGTATCCAGTGTGCAAAATATTTTAATCACATATTAAAAATATTTTAAAATAGGACAATTTTCACACGGCGCCATCTAGTCCTAAACCTAGTATTATATAATTATGTTCAGTGCCCAAAATAAGCGAATCCTACTATGGGAACTAGATAGTTTGCCTGCACGCCGCGATATATAAAATATTGCAAACCTATTGTAATTTTAAATTTTTCCTGCTAGCCGACCATAATTGACAATAGTAGCCATAAATTGCAGTTATGAATGCAGCAAATATTGTCCGTTTAGTCGCACATAAAAAAATTGAACAATGCCCCTAATAGTCGTAGTTATTTATGCTTATTAGGCCGGATTCCTGTGGAGTTACGATGTATCCATAGTAATTATCTTCTTGTATTATTTATAATATGAAATTCACTTATTTATAAAATTAACTATCACATTGTCGGCAGTTTATATTTCTTTTCAATGGTGTCGATTTTCTAAGTCGGTATGAAATACACGCCCAGTATTTACATTTACTAAATCTCCAATAACATTAAAAACTTGGTTTGGATGGTTTCTTAATTACAAATCTATGCAGTTTAATTATGATTAAACATGAACAAAACTGTATATTTAGGCTCAATATTTGAAATGCTACAAAAAATCAACTTAGTTTTCATTTGTAGTGTTGTCGGATTCAAAATCGAATCGGAAACTATATCTCCATCTCTGTCTTTTCGATACAGAATGATAGTTTCCGAATCCGACAAGTTGTGAATGCGGAAACTTGTGGAAATGCGGTCGACTGTAGCTGCAAGCCGCACTGTCGCCCGCGGCTGCGGTCTGCGGCTCGTCTCGGACTTGTTGTTTGAGTGACCTTTAAGATCACTCGTAACAATTGTCATCTAGAATATGGACATTCACATTTCAAAACACAACGATAGCCGTATATTGTAATATCGCTGAAAAATATTGGCGTCACAACTAAATAATCCTGCACGCTAATACGTTTCAAAACGAACTCTTCAAATATTGAGCCTGATTTTCTCGTATCAAAATCTAAAATAATCATTGATAAAATAATTCACCTATTTCAATGTTTATTTTTATGAGGTACATATTTTGGCACAGAGAGATTTCTTACAATTAAGTTTAATTACGTGTGTATATTAACTAGTCGTTAAATAACATTAATTTAAATAAGATAAAACATTATTTCTTCGATGTTTAAAACTTGTATGACTGGTCTTACATCGTACAAATCACAGTTTCGCATTCTCCTACTTACCTACCGTCATACAACTACCATTTCTCTAGTTCCTCGTCACTGGAATGAGTTCGATTATCTATACACAAAACTTATGGCAAAATAAATAGCTATGCACCGCGACTGTGCAAATAAGTGTTTTCCAATGCCCATACGAATCGGAACTCTACGTTCCCGAAACAAAAGTTCAAAACTATTTAACTTGGTCCCTCATCTAAACTGAAATAGGTCTGAAAACTGAAGTAGGCCCGAGGGGCGGGTTTCTAAACTATGTACGCTTGCGATGAGAGACACGCGTTCCCGGCTTCTATCAGTCGTCTCACGAACCGATCAATAGGACTAATGAAAACCTGGCTAAACGCCACGAATAATTCTAGCGAAACTACCGTCATTTTTGATCTAGTTTTAATGTTTTCCGTAACTTCAGAAGTAACTATTCCACAATAATTATGAAAGTGTGCTATCGCTCGGCAGCAGACATATATATATATGCATTCGTCTATCTACTCGTCGAGAATCAATATAAAAATCGTCGATTCGGTAAATATAGGTACATAAATCGCTCCGAAAGAAACCTGCGTGTAAATCTCTAACTAAACCTGCTTATATTAAGTTTGTAAAGATTTAAAAATGTTTTAAAAAATATTCCGTTCTATAGTTTATGTTCGCTTGTCGTCTCGCAGCTGAGTGGAGTCACGTGGGAGTGGGGGGAGGGGGCGGCGTAGTCAGCGCGCGTTGTGCACGTGCGTGGTCAAGTGCTTCGAGAGGTAGTCGGCGCGCGCGAAGCACTTGCCGCAAGCCTCGCAGTGGTAGGGCCGTTCGCCGGTGTGGATGCGCAGGTGGCGCGTCAGGTCCGACTTGCCGCCGAACGCGCGCCCGCAGAACAGGCACACGAAGGGCCGCTCGCCCGTGTGCTTGCGCACGTGAAGCTTCAGATTCTCCTTGGAGCGCACGCACTTACCGCAGAAGGGGCAGGCGAACCGTCGTTCGCGGTCGCGCTGCCGGTCGTCGGGCGCAAGCGCGGCGCCGCTCGAGCCGGAGCTTTCGAGCCGGTCTACGCGCGACTCGCTCTCCGAGCTGTCTGCCATGGAGCTCACGCTAGCGAAGGAGACGGGCGCCCGACGGCGCGGCTCGCTCTCGCTCGAGGCGCGGCCCTCGTCTCCAGTGGCGACCGACTCCGTCGGCCCGTTCGAGTCGACCGTGCTATCCTGGTCGGGGTCACCGACCGGGTCGAGCGGGGGCGAGCGGCGCGGCTTCATCGACAGATCCATCTCTCCGCAGCGGCCCAGCAGCGCCTCGTTGGTGCTGGACACTTGGTCTACGTCCGCCGGATCCGCGTTCTTGGTGTGCAGCCGCTCGAGCGTGTGGTTGAGCCGGTGCTTCTTGAACGACTTGAGGTATCGGAACTGCATGCCGCACACGTCGCACGTGAACAGCTTGTCGGCGGGGAGGCGCGCGCGGTGGTTCTGCTCGCGGTGCTTCACGTACGCGGACCGGTAGCGGTAGGACTGGCCACACTGTTCACACACGAAGGGTTTGTCGTCGGGCGGCGCGGCGTGTGCATGCTGCAGGGCCGCGTGTCGTTCGAGCAGCCACGCGGACGGGAAGGTTGCGAGGCAGACGGCGCAACGGCGCGCGCGCTCCGCGGCCGCCGCGCCGGCGCGGCTGCCGTACGCCAGGGCGCAGTCGTCGCTCAGGTACCGCCGCAGCCGGCACGCCTGGAGCGCCAGTAACGGCGACCACAGCGGCAGCGCGCTCGCCGGGCTGCGCGCGCCTACACCGCCCGCTACGCACGACATGTCCACGCATATCTGGAATTGCACAAGTAACCATTATATACATATAGAGACTGCATTATGTATGTATGTATGTTATCTTCGATGGAAACTACTATTAAATAAATAAATATTGGTGGTTATTTTACACAACACCATCTACGAGTAGCTATAAATTTATTAGTAAAAGTTGTAGTTTTTAAAACAACTACTTCATCGTGGCTGTCTCGAGGCATACCGGGACCTTCACTTACTACGCCGATGATGAAGGAGATGCCATTACCCGTTTTGTGCGGGGGGCGATGGCAGCCATACTAAAGACCATTTTAGACTACAAAATGGCTATCAAAGTTTGTATCTGGCTATAAATTCAACGCATGAATGTATAAGTAGAATTACGTACCTGAATACACACGCGAATATGAAGACTGATGAAGGATAAACATTTAAAAAGTAATTCTGTAATGATTGTAGAGCTTTTATTTGTCAAAATTGTATTTTTACAGCTATGATATGCTTATATTTGTTTCGAAAGTTACAATGATGGGTCTGTTTTCAGGTTGTTGCTCAATTGACAAATAGTTACACCGATTGATCCTCGATCATGTTACTGTAAAACTCTTTTTTTAACAAAACTGTACTGCTCTTTGTTTATTATGAACTATATAATTGTTAAGGCAAAACAGATTTTTCTCTAATCTAAAATGTCAACAATAAATGTTAAATAAAACAGCTTAAGAAAAACAATCGTTGCTTTCTAGAAACGACGATTATCGAGCTCTATAAATAAACTGGACCTACGTTATTTGAACTTGTGCTGAAAATATATCATAGTAGCATAATATAAGAAATCCCGATCGCCTCCTTCGATATAAAAATATCGATCTTATATTTTGCCAATACAACATATTAGTCACGAACGATTACATCTAAATAATTTATAATAAAACACGTAATATTAAAACAAATTGTACCAATATACAATAATACACCTACAGGAACTTAGAAAAATTGCAATATAAGTTCTATATTTAGTTATGCCACTTAATAAAATGGTAAGTTATATACGAATTAACCAGTACACGTAACTGCGTCCTATACCGATCGCTGCGGACGTAACTTAACTACTTGCACTATACAAAATAACTCTATTGTTAATATTGGTCATGAAAATAACATTTGCACTGGGTTATTAACTATACCACAAGATTGGAATGCGCTGACTACGGAGGTTTCGCTCTTTTCGTATTTCCTTCACTTGGCTCGCGCGCTACCGCCTCTGCGCCGCTCACAGAACGACTGCCGACATATCATAACGCAATTTACAATTTTCACCATAAAAATTGTTTATTTCACTATCCGCTACATATACTATGTATATTCCGTGATTTGCAGCCTTTATATTAAGTCTTGTATAGGCAAGAGGCACTCTAAATATAAAACTGTGGTCACAATAACGTTACAAAAATGAATCTACCTCGTAACTACTTCAACTCACTTCAACTCATGGAATATTCGTGCTAGTGTTTCCTTAAAGTTATCATGCTCCGTAGATACGGAAACTAAAACAAATGCCTACTTAAAATTTAAATTGATAATTAATACGTTGATAATAAAGTTTACATTTATTTGTGCTAATGGCGTGTGAACTCTGCAGGGACGTGGCAACAACTGGCAAATGTTAAAATTTGAATAACTGCACTTGTAGACATTTTATTTTACATTTAATTTCTGCACCTCATAATAAATTGGAGTCGAAAATAAATATCTACATTGAAGGAATAAGCAAAACCGATTATGCGAACAAGAAATCGCTCAGACTAGACAAAAGAGAATACGAAACGGACAGAACTCAAGAATGAAGACAACTTTTCAAGTAATAGATACATATTTCTGGTATTAAAAATACCTGAACTATAAATATTCCTTTATAACCTAGACTGTATAACATTATAATTATTAGTAATGATATCAGTGCATTACTATGCATAATAATATAATAAAAATTATTACGAAATATTTTGTTGAATTTATTCTGGGGTGCAGATATTTATTCGCGTCATTATTAAATTTAACTAACATTTCCCACTCTTCCTATAAAACTATTTTATATTAATACTATGTACTTCTTTAATATTACTATTTCGTTAATAAATATTACTCTGAAAGTTAGAAAACAAAATATTATAACTGCAATCTGTACTACTGTAAATACTATGTCATCAAAAACTTGTACAAACATTGTTATAAGGATCTTGCAATCCCCATTTATTGCTATTTCATCTGTATATTGTAAATATTTAATCTTTCTTAACATAACAAGAGGAACATCAATCAAGGTTGCAATATTGCTATCGTGTTTGGTAACATTCAACTCTGATAAATAAAAAGAGTGCAGCTTTTCAAATACCAACATTCTTTCTTGTCTCGTTCTATAAAAAAAATTAAACGAAATTTGAAACCGGTTCAAAATCTATCTCCAGGAAGTAGCGCATCTACCAATCTATCGTCTAAATTTTTATTTTAATGTGTGAATATGGTAATAACATACCGACAGTTAAAATGACCAGCACGATACAATTGTGTGCAAAATTAAGAAATTACTTAATCGAACGATACTTTGTAGCTATTTAATTTTACTTTTAGCTAAGACACATTACAGAGGGTATGCACTTATTTTCGTCAAGGTAAGGGATGGGCTAATTGAACGTAACCATATCGAACAGTTTACTTTTCCACAGAAAGAATCAGCATGAAAATCCCGTTTTTATCCCCTAGGACAAAAAATAATCTCCGAATTGGAACATGACGGAGCTATGTAATACCGACCCCTTTTCAAATTTCGAAATTACTCTTCGGCTAAGGCCTCAGCTACACTTGACGGAAATTCCGTCGCGGAGGTTCCGCGACGGAACGCCAATACATGTTGTTGCATATTAATTACAAATAGCGGGCACACTACGCGGAAGATCGGTCGCTCCGTTGCGGACGATCGAACATGTATTGGCGTTCCGTCGCGGAACCTCCGCGACGGAATTTCCGTCAAGTGTAGCTGAGGCCTGAGGTTAAAAAAGGTGTTTTCTCGGTGATTCTTTATTGGTAAAGCGAACTTTTTACGCTGGCAGGTGGACAACATTTTTACGACCAACATTTGACTATTTTAGGTCGCAAAACGCGGTCAAACCCATTTAACCCTCAGTTTTGGACTATTTCAATTTCGATAAGCATAATCCGAAGTAAATTTAAATCTCTACAGAGTCATGGAATGTCGTGTAGCTGATATTTTAAGTGATAGAACAGACGGCTTACCATTAACTCAAAGATTTTCTTGTCCTTTCAAAATATACTCAAAGAGACAAAGTTGGAATAAAGAAAAGAATATCTTTTGACAAGCCGCCTGGCATAATGTACACTCCCGCTAACAAATAATTCAGTAACACAGAAAAACAAACAGTTCGAAACGTCTTAAAATACATAGTGCGATTGGAAGATCTTCCTAGGGACACTACCATTATTAATTCAATACTTATTCGTAAATCTCCACTTAAATCAAACGATACGATAGGTTCTGATATGCTAAGGTGCTCGCGGTTAAAACTTTCATATAATATAATCGATTAAATATATAATTGTAATATTTTTTTATATTAAATAACCTAAACAATATCGGTGGAATTCGATATATAAATTACGTTCGAATTGGAATTACAACGGAATGTAAGGCGTTTGTGAGTAAAACTAAGTACAGTAAATGAGTCTCCAATAAACAATCACTCAACAGGGTGGATCTTAATTCCTAAACGTAGTCGCCTAAAACTTAAAATATTCAATGAGATCTGATACATCCATTACATCACACTGGGGTTACTGACGTTACTGTCAACTTTATAAATGTAAGATTCCATTGCGGCGTGGGTTGTGCACGGAAGCTACGCATACACCGTGTGTCGCTGTAATGACCCGCCTACAATACTGCACAAAGTGCAGCTATATCAGGGTTGCCATATTTCCTAGAACAAAGCTATATAAGGGTTACCATATTTCCTAGTACAAAGCTACGTCAGGGTTTCCATATTTTCTAGGACCCTTTCGCTATCGACACCACAAAAGTAAGTTACCAAGTGACAATAACGCAAAATATGATTTAAAAAAATTGTAAAAGAAAACTTTGTAGGTGATGTTGTTATCATTTAAATCGACAACTTTACGATGAATCAGAAAAAGGTGAGCGAAAATTTTGTAGGTGTGAAGTGAGCATGAAATACCTATAATAATTTATTGGTTGACTTGCACAACGCCACATAGTATCGCGGTTGGGCATTTTCTGTCTTAATCGGATTGCAAAGTCTTATTTGTCAGGACATTCTAAAGGTCGTCAGGACGTCATCGGTACACCAGTAATATCGATGACATGTTCCGATATATGGAAACTAATGGCAACCCTAAGACTAAATACACGTGCGTACGGCCAATGGAACTGTATCCCAGGCAATTTTTTTTTAAATACACATGTATCGTAGCAATGGAACCGAGATCATATCAATTACTCAAATTTACTTACAATTCGGGAAACAAAGTCGTATCTCTTTTATAATCACAGCAACATACGTACCTACTTACTGTACTCAATTTTGACAATGAAAACTTTGTTGAATTTTGAATTTCCTCTTAAATCCATATATCTAAACTAAGCCGACTTAAGCACTACGCTTATTTAAATTTGGATATATAAATGCTTTCAAATAAAAGGGCCCTTACCTAAGCGTCACGCAACCAACTTTCAAGTGAATTAATCAAGATATTGAGATAATTTCGACCCGCCTTTGCCTAAAAATCCTAAAAATTTAAATCTATCTGAGATCTTTCTTATTTTAACTCCCAGATGTTGCATTCTTACTTTTATATATTATCACAGATGTTTCCCTATACTACCATAATACTTTTCGTTTTGAATAACTCTCATTTTTTTTACTACCACTAGAAAATTATTAAACGCCTTAATTCAAATCGAAATCCAATATTTTATAAAACTTAATAATTTAAAAATTCTAAATTTAAAAAATATATTTTAAAACAATGCAACAATTTCGCTTGAGACACATTCTTGTTACAAAATGATATGTTTACACGACCGAATACTATGAAATGTTTGGGTGTTCTATCGACTAGCATAAAATCATTTACCATAATTTAGTATAATGATAATTTACTCTTATAGGGTATCCATATTTATGTTAAAAGCTTCCGATCCGCGAGTACCATTAGGTTATCAGAACGAATCTATGAACATTTTTTTCTATATAATGATACTTATTGCTAAAGTGAGCCAACGTCCAATCAGT
Organism: Lycia hirtaria; assembly: GCA_947563715.1. Taxonomy (NCBI): domain Eukaryota; kingdom Metazoa; phylum Arthropoda; class Insecta; order Lepidoptera; family Geometridae; genus Lycia; species Lycia hirtaria. The sequence continues at coordinate 4,992,283 of OX387379.1, forward strand.
ACCAAATCAAAGCTTTAGTTTTTTCTTGTAACAATAAAAAAAATATGATGACAAATGCATTCCATGGACAATGAGAGTCAAGCGTAAATCACACCATAAGTCATCAAACACACAGTATAAGCTCATCTAACTAAAGCCGGATCCAGTTTCTTGTATTCAAGTTATTAACAATATAACATGTCATAGTTTTACGTGTCAAATTCCATATGTACATTCTGGAATTTCCGCTTTTTTGTATAAATATAATCTTTGTTTTTACCGTCACGTACTAGGAAAACACTTATTACGACATTGGATGAAGTAGTTTTTCAAGATCACAAAACCGTTAAGAAAAATGACACGAATACTCAACAGATGACATTATTTGGGTAAGCGCATTTTTGATTGTTAATAAGTTTCCTGTGAACCCGACTTTATAACAGTTCACACCGAAAACCATTGAAAAAAATAGTACAAAATGCTCACGGTGTGATTCTTGTTTACACTAATATCCATAGAACGTATTCAAAAAAATAATGATTTTACAATCCATAAAATATCCCTGTATTTGACTCTGTTGAATTTATTGAACACAGTGATCGTTTTGAAGAGTTTCAAATATTGCACAGATTTCATAAAATTAAAAACTCAGAAAATTCGCTGAATAGAACACCTATGTTGTTATATTAACTAACACAACATTTGAAACATTCAAAACGAACATAAAACAATGTGGATCTGCAGTATGAAAATAGATATCATATTTTAATATATATTTTTATATAGATTTGCCATGCCCTTTATGTCTTAGAATTTGTATGTATAAAATCTTGTATAAATGTTAATTATTGACATTCTTATTGCTAACTGTTATATTCACATAAATACAACAAACTCATAACTATTCTATTTAGATATAATGTCACGCGTATGGCGGGATATTAAAATTTCAGTGTATTTCCATACCAGCTAGGCCGGATAAATATTTTAAGTGAAAGTAATGTTTGCGACAATTTATGTTTAATCATTTTATATCAATCAAAATTGACACATTAATCTTTTATTAGTAACTAGCTGTGTTCGTTAAAGAGTTATATTCGCTTTTATATTTTTATACTCTTTATTAATCATTAAACTCTACAAAATGGGAAATTGCCTCATGAAGTAATAAGGTGCATAATTAATGAATAAATTAATCAATCGCCGAACTTCAACAAAGAGCGTTCTAAAAATGATGTCTACAAGCACTTTGGGCTAGCAAAGCGACAGCGAAGCCACTGTCACAATTATGATCAATTACAAAGTTACCTGGCCTAGTTACAAAGAAAAAAACAAGTTTGAAATTATAATTTCCGACAGTACGTGTGACTTTGCATCTTAATTGGGACGCAATGCAGACTAAAAGGCATGGCATACGGACAGAAATGAAACGGCCTTTAAAGCTTTGATTCCAATGATCACACCGACCGCCTCCCCGCTACGGAACCAAACTGGCTACCAAAGCATTTCAAACACACTATTAAAATTCCCTAAAAATCCAATATTATCAAACTATATATTGTTATTTACAATTTTTATATGTCGTATTATTGCTTTTGAATTACCTCAGGGGAGCGTGCGTTTATTTTATTATTATTTTATTCGAAAGACATGAAATTAGTAAAAATCTCAAATCCCTAATGTTATATTTTACTTACTAAGTCGAGTGCATTGATAACGATCTCTAATATTTATATAAAGCACTCGGATATCAATCTTCATTTTTTTTAATCATAACCAACTCTGGCGTGAAACTACTTCAATAAATAATGCAAGTATCTAAAGTTTATTTTCAACTCTAAATTAACGATATATTTTACAATTCATTTAATTTTTTTGTTAAGCTTTGAAATGGCAACCGATAATGAGAGCTTATACAAAAAAAAAGTCAAAACACGCACAATTCATTTCAATGCGAAGCGAAATACTCGAAATAAAGCAGTTTTTTTTTTCATTTACGCAAGCGAATACTAAATAAAAGAAGTTTAACTTCCCTAGCTAACTTTGGCTATGCCGTCTACGAGACTCGTCCGACAACGAGTACCATTTTTATATCCTTAGCATAAAGAAAGCACCTAAAAATCGAAACTTTTATGAAGAAAGCAAAATCAAAATAAATATAAAAACAATAACAAGTCCGTTCACGAAACTTCTAAGAATTCAACAACTTTAGCGTGTCAATTTATCTATAAGTGAAATATCAAATATTATTTCATATCATTCAGATCACAGTTGCGGCGTTTAAATCACATTCTTAACTATTACATATAGTCCTCCCTTTGTTCGAGTAACGCATCTCTCGGACCGTCGCTCCGACAGAGGTTTATTGGCTAATATGATTATCATCGAAGTACAATTGCGAGCTAGAGAGGGGCCTCATTGATGCGGACTCTCCTCTTCCGTGTCGACGGGACTAGGCGATAAATACTTGCGTGCGTATTTTGGATAGTGAGTCTTTTCGTGCGCTTTCAGAATAGTCGACCGGGAGAATGTTTTACCGCACAAACCGCACCGGAACGGCCGTTCACCTGAAATTTTCAAAACAATTATTAATAAAAACTTATTCAAAATCAAATTCAAAATTATTTATATCACATAACGACACATTTATAATTATTACATTTACACATTTATAATAAATAGTAAATTTTATAACAATGACCCTAGCCATCAAACTGAGCGCTAACCCTAGTCGCTAATCTTGGCAGCTAGTTCCATCCAATACAATCTAATACGGGATTATGTACATTACACAATTTAAAGAGCTGGTGAATACAAGAAATGGTACTATCATAAAAAGTTAGAATACAATTTGCATTTTAATTAAATATACAAATTATAGGTCAGTAGTTGCCAATATGAATCAGAAATATAAACTCACCAGTGTGAACTCTACAATGATCCTTCATATGATGCCTGAGCTTGAACGCCTTTCCGCAGAACTCACACTTGAACGGTCTGTCCCCAGTATGCACGGGGAGATGTGCTATGAGCGAGGAGACGTCGGGGAAGCTCTTGCCGCAGAATTTGCAGAGTACCACGTTCCCTGGCTCGACGGGGCCGAGGTCGAGGTCCAACGGAGGCTCCTCATGCATCGCGAGGTAAGGCGGCTCGCCGAACATAGGCAGCCCTATGGGTCGGCCCATCAGCGTATCCGCGCGGAACTTGAGCGTGTCAAGCGTGTGTGTCGTCAGAATGTGCCGCGTCAATTTGCTCTGGTGCGGGAACACCGCGCCGCAGTGCATGCACGGATACCCCCGCTCCCCCTCCTCAATACGCCCCCTACCGGACCCATCGTACTCCTGCAACCACAAAAAAGAACATCAACTTCTTTTTCTCTCTCGCTCCGTTTACGCACGGATATAACTGTGTGCGAAAACTCTACAACTACATTTTCTATATTGAGATGCAGTCTCGTTTGTTTAAATTAAATTCGCTATGTAATGTTGAGAAGTTGACGCTCATTTTTGCCCGATATAATGTGCAGGAGTGACCAGGGTAGCCGGCTGCGCTTAATGCCTTGTTGTTTAGCAACCGCGGGCGTAACGCATCACCGAATCGTATCCGATCGCGAATATGGCCAAGTGAAATGGTAAACAAAAACTGCCCAAAAATATAACATGAAACGAAAATGATGGATATAAAATGATGGCCAACAAAATGAAGGTCAACTTCTTGACAGCAAGGCATAGTACTCGATGTATTAAAAAATAGCGCAGCATATAAAAACAAGCATGCATGTAACAATCAACTCTCACAAACACCCACTATGTGACAATACAACACAGTAATACACTCAGTAGTTACAAACTATGCAATGTAATCATTCAATACATTATGCACTAAACAAAACTTCGATACTAGTCTATGATTTAGTTAGTTTGAATTAGTTTAGTTGTTTGTTAGTTGGAATTTTCAAAGCTAGAGTGAATAGATATCTTCTAGATCGACGAGCTCCATCCTCGGCCACACCGTCGCTTAACATCAGGCGAGTTGGTGGTCAATCGTAGATCTTGGGTAGTTGACACATATTGAGTTTCGAGGTGCCCTGATCGATATACATAAATCATTTGTGAAGCGTTGCTCTTATTTATTTATTATATTGAAATGGGTACCGTTACAGATATTAGGCTATTTAATATGCAATAAGCTCAACCGGCAAAACATGTGAACCTAAAATCCAATTACAACAGTACACAGCTTAGTTAACTTCGGCCTACTGTCTGCGAATCAGTAAAGAGCGAAGAACGGGTCATGTTCTAAGAGACGTATAACATTACTTTAAGCCTTAGGTTCACATCAGACGTTTGGCTAAACTCGACTCATCCTTCGCTGCCAACTAACATTTCACCAATGATTAACTATACAAAAAAAATACCGTAAAAATTGCAAAAAAAAATGTATTTGTATAACTGAATTGCTAACGTGCCTAAGGATTTGATTGCCCCACACTTGGGTTTAGACTAGGCAAATAAAGAATTGGATATGCATTGTATGATGATGATGCATTTATCTTTTTTTTAATCTGCCATAATCATCACAAGTAATCTATAAAAAAAATGACTTAAAAATACGCTTTCGTTTACTTGGATTGGATGACATTTTTTCCAGTTATTTTGTTATAAAAACCAAAATACTGAACCGATTTTGATAACATTTCTAAAAAAAGATTTTTTTTAATTGGCCCAGGGGTCTTCAAGTAATCGGGAAACATACATAAAAAAAGATTCCGACGAATTGAGAACCTCCTCCTTTTCGGAAGTCGCTTAAAAATAAATGTGATCTTTTTGTAAGACTGAGAAGTAACTTATATTTTTACTCTTCCACACATTGTAGCAAACACTTTATTTGACTGTATAAAATTCTTTAGATTTTAATGGCTAAATTTGATAACTTTAAGATGTGTAAACTAAGTCTAAACTATGTTTAAATTAAATATAAACATAGGCCAATGTTAGATTTAATTAATGTAATAATGGATTTCATAAAAGTAATAATGTTTTTAATAGTTTTACATGATTATCTAAAAGTGAGGGTGATTTTCCTAAAATATCCTGAACTTATTTTTTTTACAAATGGGGTGTCAGTCAATGCATTTTCATTACATGTATGTGTGTGTATGATGTATGTATACGGCTATACGAAGTGATGTGAGTCCAATAAAGCTAAGATTCACACTTTTTTTTAAGGTCTACAGACACCTGGGTCCGTGACCTTTGTAAATTTTACTATTGTTAAATACATTGTTAAATGAATTTAACAATGTTAAATAAATTCACAGTTAATTTGTTTTGACTTAAAACTTTTATGTAATTTTCTTATGTTAATGAAAGAGTGTGTAATAAATACGTTCAATTTGTGTGTAAACAAGCAGCGCATATTAACGGCGAAGTTCAGTTTCAGTGTTCCGATCCAAAGTTTTTTTTTTTTAAATACTCATACATGACCTTGACCAACTTTGACCAGACCAGACCAATTGGTTTACTGAACATTTTCTCATCAATATTTTTAATATACAGTAATAAAACTATAATTAATGTTTAATAATGTTATAAATAAGAAACTGCATGCAACACAACACCAATATAACATTATAGTTAGAGGGTAATAATGAACAACATACTTTAAGGGGTCATTGTAATCATCATTATGGATATCTTTTTAACCGATTTCCAAAAAGAAGGAGGTTCTCAATTCAACTGTTATTTTATATATATATATTATATATATAATATTACTATATTTGTGAGAGACCAAACCTGAATACACAAAAAAGTCACCTGTAGTACTGGAAAAGATGTTAATAATGTGAGTACATTGACCCTTAAATATATGTCTGTCGTCCAATGTTACACCCTCTAATAATTTTAAAATTGAGCCACTGCAATTTGTAACAAACCTCTAATAAACTGTAATAGTCTAATAATGTTATTTTTTTGCTTGACTCAATTTAATATTACTAAAATATATAAACATTCTTATTCTAAGAAAGTTACCACAATCTTAGGAAAAGAAAAACACGAATGAAAAAATTATAGTATGCTGTAATGCCAAATCTTTTAAGGCCTTTAAAAAATACTCAATTTCTTTTTATACAACTCAGCTCTAAAATGTAAACTAGAGAATTTAGTGTTAAAACTCAATTGTTTTACATAATAACAAAATAATTAATAAGTATCAAATGCCTGAATCAAGCTTTATTATTAATACAGCTCAAGCTCTTAGGCTTAAATGAGGTCATTTTTAATTTTATGACTCCAAGACTTCAGTGTTAAAAGACTGGTATACTGGTATAAGGCAATAAATTGAATCTTATTTAAATAAGCTTTAGAAAACTTTATCACTAAGTATTTCTCTGCTAATGCATTAGAAAATAGTAATATATTTGGTTTTCTTTTACCCAACTGCAAATAGAATAATATCTTTTTGAATTAGTATAATTTTGATACATAAATAGTTTGATACATATTGATAACAGGTGGTGTTAAATTTGTCTTTACCCAGCGAGTGTATTTTTTTTATATAACACAACTAACAAACATACGGCCTTACCGAAAAACGTTACTAACTTTAACCATCTTCTTAAATTTTCTGTCTTCTTTCCGCAAGTGACATTACGTGTCAGGAAGTTGACAAATTATGTTAACCAATACTTGAAGTTAAGTAACGTTTTTCGGTAAGTCCGATAATGTAAAACTGCAAGCATACCAATTTCAAAAGTAAAGTCTGTCTCTTAACAAAGCAATTAGGCAGCTGCATATATGTATCTTGATTCTTATAAGCCACTTTTCTATTGTGCTCTATGAGATATATTATTATGAGTATTTTCATAAGATTGTAATTACTTAAAATATACAACTCTGCAAACACTTAATTAAATATTGCTATTTTGGATTAATTGATATTATAAATGCACCAGACAGCCCCTTTGAATTAAGATTAATTAATTTTGAATCTTATTTCAGAGTATATGGCTAGACATCAAGAATTATTTAAAATGGCTTACCGATTCATGCTGAAGTCGATAATCTGTAGATGGTTCACCCTTGTCCTCTGGTCGCTCCCAGTCTATTTCTTTCTTGAGTGACTGAAATTCATCAATTTAAGATTAGATACACTATTCACACCCTTTACACATGATTATATCTACTCCATGGTATTCTGTTATAAATACCATGATACCACCACAAAGACAAGAACAAAATTCTTACTAATATTATAAAAGCGAAAGTAACTCTGTGTCTCTGTCTTTTTATTAGCTTTTCACAATCGTTATAAAATTTCAGAGATTCTTTAGGACCTGGAGAAGGATATAGACTAATTTTTATCATGATCATCAACCACTTCCAACACAATGCGGGTGATACCGCAGGGCGCAGCTGGTAGCCTATATTGCTAGGTTCAAACTTAAGAAAAAGTATTTCAGCAACAATGACATCTACCTACAGTAGATACTCCTTCCTTAGTGTTGCAGTTTGTATCAATTAAAAAACTGTGTCTATTTTCATTTAGGAATGTTGAATTGAAGTTGAATTTAGGAGGTTGAATGTAATTTCATCATTTCAAATGATATCTCTAGATGTCTTTGTCCTGATTCACAGAAAGATACAGCCTAAGTTATTAGATGTAAAGATTTGTAAAAGGGCAGTGTGTTTTTGTAGTGTAAGTATAAAATAATTTTTCAACTGAAAGTAAACCTGCCAGCGTCTTGTTATGCTTAATTTAAAAAAAATAATAATAATGAGGACAGAAAAAAAAAAGAAAACCCATCTTGTTTTGAATAAGAACACAAATATAAGTAGCAACAAGATAAATAATATAGCAATAAGTGCTTGTTTTCACTCAATGATGTTATTATCATATGGGCACAAGGTCTAAAATAAAATTCACAAACAAAGTGTCCTGAGTTGCCCGATACTCATATACCAACAGTGAACTTAAAGATCTTAATTTAAAATCTGTGTCAAAGTACTAAAGCCTAATTTAGATTTAGAAGTTTAGATATATTACTTACATACAATACAAATTATAATTTTTGAAAATACATAATCTTAGCTTAAATTATTTATTCTACTTAGTTATGGCCTTACCGAAAAACGTTACTTAACTTTAAACATTGCTTAACATATTTTGTCAACTACTCGCTGACACATAATGACACTTGCGGAAAGAAGACAGATAATTTAAGACGATGGTTAAAGTTAAGTAACGTTTTCCGGTAAGGCCCTTAGTTTTTATAGGCTGAGTGGTCAGCCCTAGCATCAAAGTTATTAGGCTGCCGAAAGTCTTCTGATATGGCTTGATGATTTCTTTTTTATTCTACTACTTTATAATTATATTGAATTATTGATTGAATTATATTGAAAACGAAATTATTTAGTATATGTTAGTAGTGTAAAGATTGCCACTTTATACCTCAGTTTTAAGCACAGAAGTGAAGTCCTTGTCGGTGATAATATCATTATTTTCACTAATGCTACCTACTTAAAACTCCAACATACCAGAGGTTTATCCTGGACTGGCAATAGTCCCGAGGGGCCCGCGATTGGCTCACTGCGCGGGCTTGGCAGTGATGCGTGGGAGGGATGTGGAAGTCCTGGGTGCCCCAGGGTATTGAGCATTGCCATCCGTTCAACCGGCGAATATCTCATTGCCATTATACTACTGCTACTATTCATTACCATATTTAAACCTGGAAATCAAAAATTATTGATGAAACACAGCAATTGCAGAGAAAATACCCATGACAAAGACTGAACTCTTCCATGTTGGACTGGGAGAAAAAGAAAAACAGAATGTACCAGCTGTTTCTCTTCCCAGGCATATCGTAAAAGTCAGTTAAGAGACTTGAGCGAAATTGTCATTTCTGTAGGCGATAAGCTGACCCCCTGTCACTCCAAGCAAGGAAAGGAAAGGAAGAAAACAACTAGAGATCTTACCAAAATTAAGTAATGCCTCCAAAAAACATAATAATTATCCAACTATCGGTCATCTCGCATAAATAACGTGTTACTTTTATAGCAAACATGATACCCAAAATTAATATTAAATTCAACAATAAACAGGATTAGTCAAATAATTAGCAAAAACAAATTATGTAAACAATGCAATGAAGTGAATACACAATGCACCCAGCTGACAATGAATGACAAGTTGACTGACAACAAAGCTGACTTAAAAACACAATGACATTGACATTTTTTCGTTACTACCAACATACCAAAAAGAAGTTGTAGGTATGTCATTATCAATGTCATTTGTACAGATCACAGCACAGCACAGATTATGATTAGTTCCCTCTTACGCTAACAGCGCATTGGCACGCTGAAAGCTGGGCCAATACAGAACAGGCGGGAAATTCAAATTTTCTAGCAGTTTTAGTCCTTGTAGGTAGTTCAGGTTAATATCAAGAATGTTCTTTAAAATTATCATGCCATTATGTTGCTGTTCTGTTCAATGCATTAATGAAATGACGTACGCAGCTATCTTGCGCATCAAAACATTTATAAAGATATAAAATCACTGAGTGGAGATACCTATTAGAAAAGTGAGAAATGAATTTGTTTATTTTGATAGAAGAAATATTAAAAAGCAGTTTTTATATTATATATTTTAAATTAGCTGAGTAGATAAATAATTATATGTTTTTTCACTACTCCATCGTCCTAATAAATACCTACCTGACTTCAAATCTGTCAGATATCTATTTATTAGTCAGCAAAAGCGAAGTAAAACGAGATAATATGTTATTTTCACATAAGTATATGTACAGTAGTAGTAGTAGGTAGGTACATAACATACTTATAATATAATAGACTCTGAAGGTATAATTATTGTTTACTAATATTTTCGGGATTGTTACCTATTGAAATTTTAACGGAGTTGTCGCGTATAATATTAATCCTTCAAAATTTGCGTAATTTCAACGAAGAGATCTTGGAGGAGAAATATATAAATACCTATTATATTTCTCCTCCAAGGGTATAATTATTTGTAACCCCCGACGCAAAATATGTGGTGTTTTATGATTGACGTCTGTGGTATTGTAGCTCTTAACTAAGTAGAGTTTTGATCTAGTTTTTATTCATTCGAAAAAGGATTTGATCTAGTGTTAGCTATTTCAACATAATCTGTTCAGTTGTTACTTTTATCTTTATTTTTTTAATATTTTAAGCATAAGTAGGTGCTTGTAATGTAATTAAATTCCTAATCTTTTACCCAGCACTCTGAATCAATCCTTTGGAGACATTTCAATTGACCTAAAATTTGTTTCTAATGTTCTATCTAGCCCTGGTGTCAGTGTTTATCTTGTGGAGTAGTACAAAAACCTAATTTTACTAGGCATATTCGTACTTTACCGGTTTTATTTTTATTTCCCCTCTATTTTCCCCCTTCTCGCTATTTCTTCCTCTCTGTTGATAGTAGAATTGCCCCCATTTATAAGGGGGCAGTAGCGAAAAACAAACAGTTTCTACTTACCCATTGAATCATTTTGAGCTCCATTTGATCTAATTGAAACACTATCATCTTCAGGCGACGAAGGTCTTATAGGCTCGTCAGGTGGTTCATCTTTTGGAATAGGCGGATGCGTCAGTGTCGGCGTTTCTGTGGAAGTTTCATTCCTAAACCGTCGCACTGACAGTAAGGGGGATATCCGCGGCGGAGTCGCTTCGGGAACCTCCCTGGGATCCCTAGGCTCACGCTCTCGCATGTCTCTGGGGTCCCGAACTTCGCGTAAATCGCGCTGTTCTCGAATTTCTCTAGAATCTCTTTGTTCTCTGTGATCCCGTAGTTCCCGAAGGTCTCGTAGGTCACGAGGTTCCCTTTCCCTGATTTCTCTATGTTCCCTGTGTTCCCTCAAATCACGGTCTCTGTGTTCTCTTTCTCTTGGTTCTCGGGATTCTCTTGATTCTCGAGATTCTCGCGTGTGGCTTTCTCTTACTTCACGGGTTTCTTTGCTATCTCGTTCACGGTATTCCCTTGTGTCAGTTCCCTCGCGTTTCTCTTCCTTCTCTCGGTTTTCTCTGAGATCCAACCTCACCTGCGGTTCTGGACACTCCCTTGAATCTGGAGGCGGACACTCATCCATCGGTTCCGGGACGCTTCTCGTATCTATGCCAGCTGCGCTTAGTGTCGTCATTTCAGCTAGGCCTTTGACCTGCAAGGAAGATAATAAATTCGTTAGAATGGTCCTCTTTTCGAAATAAACCGAAATCCGAATGAACTATTCCTCCCGTATCCATATATCCCTAAGTTAACAACCCGAATCTAGTGTTTTCGTAGACATAGGTGACATATTAGACCTAGCAATGAATGATATGACCAATGAATAGAGAAAAAAATGTTTGACGATGTAGTCAACTAAACACAGACATTTCTTAAGATGATCAAACCTTATTTATTATTCAATTAACCGGTAAAACTCACGATATGAATCGGTCAAAAGAACGATGTCTTCCAACCGATAATAAATTAATACTCACGGAAGTTTTAGTACAAACCATATTTGATCATAGCGTAAGACGGATAAATTTCATTAAATGTGCATCTGATCGATCTATTTACATACGATTATGTTTCCTCATTTCTACATAACGCCAATATCGTTATTCGCCAAATCGCGACACTGTTTCATGGTACATATTGCAAAAACGCGAATGAATGCTTTAGCTCCCTTTTTATTGCATGCACAACCAAAATGTGGAATGTGGACCTTCCAGCTGGGCTAGCACAGAAGATAGATAAACAGTTTTTATTTAAGCTGTAATGTCAGTAGGTAGGTACATATACTTTATTTCCTCTGAAGGGTGGATAAAACGGGGAAAGACTATTTGTCCATATTCCATGCTATGCTAGCACTGCAGTACATTTTTATTTCCTCTTAAAGGTGAGTAAAACGGTGAAAAGACTATTTGTCTATGTTCCATATAAACCCTGCTGTAAAGGTAGGTATTCCCAATTAACTACATAATTATTATCTAGGTGTGCGATGAGTGAAAAAATTTCTTCTGGTTCTGGGTAAATGCGCTCCATAATATAACGTAGCAGTCGTTCAATAAGATCATGGCGCTGAGGGTACTATTTTCAACCGACTTCAAAAAAGGAGGAGGTTCTCAATTCGACTTCCTTTTTATATGTTTGTTACCTCAGATCTTTTGACTAGGTGAACCTATTTCGATGTTCTTTTTTTTTATTTGAAAGCTGGTGTTTCCCGTGTGGTCCCATTTCAATTTGGTCCAGTTCTGACAATGACATCCATGATAAGTCAGTTGCTTCAGTTTTTTAAACTATAATTATAATCGTTGAGATTGGCAAATATTCTCCAATAGCAGCTTTTTAATTACAAATCTAAAGCTGCTATTGGACAAGATTTTACATTCTCGCAAGGTTAATCAACGATTAAAATCTTGGCACCTATGCAAGTTAGCGGTTAAGCGTAAGCCTATTAATGATGAAAATAAAATTTATATTTAGGTATAAGTCAAGTTCTAGAGTGAGCTGATGATAATGCCGACCCTCAATCTCATCTTACGCTTACCTGAAGGCTCTCAGCCGTTTTGAGAAGCGCTGGCAGTTGACAGTACTGGACGTTGACCTCTCCCTTGTACATGAAGTCGACGAGGGTCCGCAACTCTTCGAGTCCCACGTCTTTGAGGATCACTATGGGGTGGCGCGACGGATGGTCCACGAATAGAGATCGGAAGTATGACGAACACGCTGACAGAACTACCTGGAAGTGATCAAAAGAAGCTGTTATCATCAGCCTTTATAAAGCTCCAAATAGCACAGTGCAGTGTTCTGCTTTACATATTAGCTGACTACTTCCCCCATTTTAAGTTTATTGCTTTACATGGTTGCTAACTGAGAGCTCTACCAGGGTCTACTTGTACTCTACGTGTAACATCGGGGTCGCAATGACAGTACGTGAGATTAATAAGTAGAATACAATACAAATTATATATATTTATTTGTCATAACAGAATTTGTATAGATTGCCTGTGAACCCATTGACTCTGAACTAGTATTCACTGTATTTCAGAGCCAATGGCCTCTTCTATATTAGAGTAACCTTTTAATTCCGCGGACTATATTAAAAAACTTTATATTTATAATTTTGACATAACACTTTTGAGAGAAAAAAAACATTACATATGAATACAATCAGAAACAAATAAATAAAAATTAGATAAATCAAAGTAGAGAGCAAATTGCCAAATACGCATAAAAACCACATGCTTATATAGTAACTGTATATAGACATAACTGTATCTCATATTCTCAATTCTATTTTTGTCAAATGTACTAAGCCACGTCAATATAATATTTTTGAATTTGTTGTTATTATGCTTTTTAGTTTTATGTTCTTTATTTAGGTTATTATAGATAATGGTACAATTCCTTCATTTTTTTATGTTTGATTTTGACGAATGATATATTATTATACTGCAGTGTACCAATATGTCTATAGGTATTATCTATTTTATTCTATTCGAGGTATCACTGCAACCTTTGCGGATCTATTGTTACTTTCCTCCTATTGGTTGCAACACCTCTCCCAGGCCTTTAAATATTTAGATTAAAAAAAGTTTTATACAGAATCATCATCATCTCCGCCATAAGAAGTCCACTGCTGGACATAGGCCGCCCCATGGATTTCCAAAAAGACCGGCTTGTATTCAGCGTCTTACCGCCACTTGTATGAGGTCATCTGTCCATCTCGTGGCTGGTCTTCCTACGCTGCAGAAATCATTAGAACATTTTTTTTTTATATTTCTCCTATTTTAATAAACAAATTCATCTCTCTCTTTTATAATATCCGTCAGTGATTTTATATGTTTTAAAATGTTGTGATGCGAGAGAGAGATAGCTGCGCGTTTCGAGCACAGACTTAAACAATGTTAAAAGGAACATTATTATTCTGAAGAAGATCTATCTGAAAGAACTATTATCACGACTTTGGGATACACTATCCACCAGTATTTCGCTGGCTAGCTTGTAAATAAGCAGACACTTATCGGTATGTTAGGTATACCTATTCTGACAATGCAATCTATTTGAATACTTCCATTCTTAGAAATGTTTAAACTTATCTATCACTATTTTCGTCAAATCACTGTCTTCTTCAAATAGCATAAGGCTTTTCCCCAGAAATTTCATATAACCAAAAATGAAACAATATTATCAGTTAAACTTTTTACCACAATATTACGCAAAACTTTTTCTTTGCAGTTACCTCAATTATTATTTTTCACGTCTTTATACAAGTTTAGCATATTATCACAGTACTACACCAAACACAATAACGAATACAATACAACAATGTTATACAATTTATATCAAAATGAAGTGCACAATGGTCTACCTACCTATTTATAGGTTATAAGTTTATGTTATATTACCAATTTAACGTAGGTATATTACGTATGTGTCAAATAATTAAGTTAGGTAATCATGGTATAAATGCCTCTTTAGTTAAAATAGCCCGCTAAGGTTCATACCTTATAAAGAAAAGGTAAGGGTACATATTATAAGGAAAAGTTGTAGATAGATGCTTACCGACCGGGATTTCTATTTTTTTTTTTATATATTTACAAAGTGGTAGTTATTAATAACAAATACTAGGTGCACAGATTTTATTCATCAACTGAATCGAAACAGATAATTTTCTATTTGAGTTCAATATATTTCTACATCTGTTATCACCTGTAGTTACTATGTAACATTTTCCACGAACTCGGGAAGTTTAAACGAGAATTAAAACAAGCATAAGTTTTAGAAGATCCACAATTTTCTGCAACAATATTGAGAATAATTCCACAATAATGTATGTCATCGAATGGAGTTACATTACTTACGTAGGTATACCAAATCTCAGCAAAATGGGATTAGAAAAAGTTATTCTCATATCGTCTCGGACTTGGGCCGCAATTCCCTTCTGTGAATCTGATTATCATAAAAGCTTGTACAAAGAGAGAGAGAAAGATAGAGAGAGATAGAGAGAGGAGAGATAAAGATAGAGAGAGAGAGCGAGAAAGGCAGTCCTTTGCAAAGGTGGAATAGCTTTGACTTTTAGAATGAAGATTTCTATTGCAGATCTTCCAAGCTTATTACCTTGTGAGCCCTAATGGAGGCACCCTCGGAGCAGGCGAGCGTGACGTCCACCAAGCTCTCGTCGTGCAGCAGCTGGCTGAAGACGCCCAGCAGGTTGCTCTGATGATTGTTCCACCTCAGGCAATAGTGCTCACTTCCCATGTCTGAGCTAGCTCCCGCCGCTGAAATACAACATTACCTTTTTATTTAAAAGTACAAAATATTAATATATATAGTAAACTACAAACAAATTATCTACTAGGTACATAAAAAAACTGGACAGGTGCGAGTCAGACTCGCCCACCAAGGTACCGTACAAACTAGTAGATAACAGGGAGTTTTTTTTTCTGTCATAAATCGAAAACTATCCATCGTAAAAATAATTATAAACCTATTTTAGCTTGTGCAAATAAAGCTCTTTCATATGATACCCCACATGGTACGGTTATTCACATAAAAATATGGACCCTCATTCCTTGCATAAAGACACATTTTTTTCTGATTAAATTAAAAATGACCGGTTTTAGGTTTATTTTCCTTTATGTGTACTATAACACAATACTTCTTGCCAAATTTCATAGTTCTAGGTCAACGGAAAGTACCCCACAGGTTTTGATTCCCCTGCGAGTGTCGAAATGTGCATTTTTTACGACATATTCGGCTGTAACTTTTTTTACTAAAACTGAGAAACTTGTTTTTTTTTCTGCAGCTTGAGACTATGGATCTGCGTATATGGTTTTAATTTGAACACGAACCGAGATACTGTTTCCGTGATACAGGTCTTGACACCCGGACGGACGGACGGACGGACGGACAGACAGACAGACGGACAACAAAGTGATCCTATAAGGGTTCCGTTTTTTTCCTTTTGAGGTACGGAACCCTAAAAATAATAGTTTGATTTAATTATTTTACATCATCCTTTTTGTACTGGTCCCTTGTGTACGTACCGCAGTTTTTATAAACACACGATATAATTTTCCATAATTTAATAATCGTGCGTCGATTGTCACGTGCTGCACTGACGCCAGATCAAGCACAACTGAATTTTAATCGAGTCAATTAGCTCAATTTTGTTTAGCACACAAACCAGTTTAAAATGTTTAGTAAAATTATACCTCTGAGATTACTAACAGGGTGAAAGTTATAAAAATTAACTATATATACACCAGTTCTAGGTGTCTTCAAATCGCTATTGAATAGATTTCTTCTAGGCAAGCGCGCTCCATCCGTAGAACGTCACTAAGCGAGTTGACGGCCAAGCGCAGGCTTATTTTCGAATTAAAAAAAGTTGCTAGTTTTAGCAGCACCCGTGCCAGCAACAGTATTCACAATTAGTCAATGAGTCATATTACATAAAATAGAGTCAACGGTAGTGTTAAAATCTCTTTACCCGCACTTGGCCAGCGTGGTAGAACTATGGCCTTACCCTTCTCACAATGAGAAGATGGCCCGCGCTCAGCAGTGGGGCAGTTTGTACAAACAGGGCTGAAGAGAAAGGAAATAAGTCAGTTTATGCGCCCGGCTGGCAGGCGCTGCTACGGAGCCGGTCGGCTGGCACGCGCACCGCCATGCACCGCTCCGACAACGCACTGGTGGCTGCCGTGAGAGACTGGGACGCTAGTCCCCTTCATCGGACGTGGAGGGCGTATCACGCGCCGATAACATAATTCATTTAATTTATTATCCTTAATTTAATTCATTTTATTTATTTATTCCTATATATAATTATTTTATTTTATTCACTTGATTTTATAATTTGTAATTTGTAAAAACTAAATAATTTTTCATTTCATTTCATTTTATCTTACTTATTTGAACTTGATATTGTGTGTGAACGCCTAGTATTTCAAGCTACTGTAGAAATTACAAATATGATTAGTTATAAAACATATTTTGTTGAGCAATTAACCCTGGTGCCAGTGTTCACGTGTCATACATAGGAGTACGGACGCCTCGGTGTGTGAAACTCGTACTTTGCCGTATTTATTTTCTGTGGCAATCTACCAGCCAATGTTTTTTAATTGGAGTTGATGAAATCATAATTATTTATACAAATGTTTAGGGATATGTTTTTTTTTTTAATAATTTGGTAACTGGGAAAATCTTTTGCCAGTGCCGAAAAGTAGTGATTTCATTCCTGTGTTCAGGTAACTTCAAGCGGACTTCGCTATCTCTCACGTGACATAAGTATACTAGTTGGGGAAAGTCATCGAAACATGTTGTTACTTTGTTTTATTTTCCTAAACTTGTGCTATTTTGAATAATAATACGATAAAAATGGTGGTGGTGAAATAAAGCAGTGAAACGTGTGATTTTACGTTGTCGGCAAAACTCCATAGAAGCTTCTAGTAAAGTCGTCACCACTTTACTGAAGCAGGACTCGACTTATAAATTGGCTGTATACGTGACTTAGATTAAACGAAAAAATCCTAATACTTGGCACTGGCAAATGCTTTAATACAAAAAAAAAGAAGAAGTATACTAGTTATTTTAATTGCGTACGTATTACGGTAGGTTTGGTTACCTACATACACAAATTGCATGTTTCGAACTTTGGCTAGCACGCCTCGCGATTTGATACTCATATCTTTAAAATAACAATAAACATCCGAGAACAGAGGTCTGCCTTTTTAATTGGAAAACAATAATACAAAGTATTTACTAAGTGGGTAGGTACCTAATAATAATCATTTACGTATAGATTATTGCTAACTATTTCAGTGCTGTACATATGCCTACCGATGATAAAATCTCAATTGATAAGTAATGTTAATTTTCTACTCGTATTTTTTATATTTATTTACTCTGTATTTTAGTAGAACCTATTAATATTATTGTTGGGTTAAAAATTAGCCTTAAAAGCCTAAATTAGCATTTCTTAATCTTGTTTTATTGATCTGTATGTATCTTGTTAGCATTTAATTTTCTTATTTTTTTTTGTTATATTGCATTTTCATCCGATTTACACAAAAGAAAAATCAACTCAATCGGAAACCGGGAAGGTGATTAAATTCGGCCAGTTGAAACTAATTAAAAGCTTATAAAATCAATCCTAGTAATAAAATACAAAGAAATAGTTTTATCCCCGTAAAATATTTTATAATATTAAATATTTTTTAAATATTTTATTCTTGGTGACATTTCTTAGTATGAATTTGATTGAATGAATTTTTTCAATATTTCGATTTTATTTATTTGTAATAACAATATCTCATTTAAATCAAAATTATTTCTATGTGAAACTTATATTTATATTTTTTGACGAGTAAATTGACATTTTATGAATAAATTACTTATGACTTATGACTTAATATTATTGAAGAGAATCCTTTGCAGGTATAAAAAAAGTTCAAGGTTTCAATCACGTTTTAGGGATTTAAGTCCAAATCCAAATCCTTAACAATATTTTTCTGTCAAACAGTTCAGCTGTCATTTTCCAAACGCATAATATTGACGGTTCACGTGAACAGTAATTAAAAAAGAACTTCATTTTGTTTAAAAAAAAAAATGAGTTTAGGTAGAACTAAACTTCCTGTAAAGTTCTCAAGTTAGTTATAAAATGCCATAGGGACATTGTGGTAAAACAGTTTTGGTGTAAAATAACCTATTTTGATCAAGTTACCTTCACCTAAATAATTACAATAGACATTGTTAAAAATTGAAACAATGAATTTAAAAATACCATTTCCTTTCCTATTATAGTTACCTAAAATACCATTTAGGCAGTTTTCGGGGGCTAACTAGTTATGACATATACTTATAAACCTAGTTAGAAGAGACTTTTACATTACAACATTAATTATAATTATAAAGCGAGCCAACCGAGTGAATGTCAATAAAATTTTGTTAACATTAAGTTAACAGTAAGTACAAATAGCATCACGTAATCTAAGTATTCATGCACTTCATCCATGCTCAAATTAACGAAAGATTCATTCAAGAAATTAGGTTTTATTCTCAGGAATTCCAAGGATTTTCATAATCCTCACGTTTTCCGCTTTTTATTCGGTGCCTTGGTACGTAGCAAATTAGAAAGTTCTATGTGCGTATGGAATCCCCATCAGAAGAAGTATATTTCTAAACTGGATAAGATACAAAAAGCGTTTCTCAGATACCTTGGATATTATCCTTTTATGTATCCAACAAATTTTTTACTTGGTTGTTTAGGTTACAATTCTTTGCAAGTCAGATGGGAGAAGCAGCAATTGACTATCACGTGTAAAATTTTACGAGGGTATATAGATTTGCACCTGATTTATATGTCAAAATATGTAAAATGTACGTTGCCGACAACTACTCCTGGCTCAGATATCACAAGTTGTTTGCTGAGCCCCGTTGTCGGACATCAGCTCACTCCAACTCGCCTATCCCTCGCACTCTCGCAGCGCTCAACGCTCTCTTGAAGGCTAACCCTGAATGCGATGTGTTTGTAGACGGATGGTCGAATTTGATGTCGGATGTTTGACATATTGCGAAAGCATTGCATAATTATTTTTATTTTTACATTTTCTGCTGTATTCAGCCTTTCTTTTTTATTTATTATGAAACTGACATTTAAGGTCTTTGATATGTGACACAACATTATTAATGTTATTTGTAATAATTAATGTAATTGGCGATGGCCGTTTTAATTAATAAATTAAATTAAATTAAATGCTGGACTGGGAGAATAAGAAAAACAGAATGTGCCAGCTGCTTCTCTTCCCAGGCATACTGTACAAGTTAGGGAAATTGTAGATTATGTGGGCGATGGACTGACTCCCTGTCACTGCAGGAATATCTGACCCTTCAATTATAACCCTGTAATACACTCTTCCTCCCATCTAACCCTCAAACCACGGTCAATCAATGTATGTATGTATGTATAATATATGTATGTATGTAAGTATTATCATCATATTGAGAATCCAAAATTTAAAATTCGTAAATGGTTAAAATCGCGAGTTGTACCTGAACTCGATTAGCGAGTTCAGGTACAACTTTAAGTACTCACTAGTGGACGTACTATCTTAAAACAGACAAGCGTATGGATTTGAGTATGGACTATTCGTATCTCTGGTGGTTTGGTAATCTCATGACATTATTAACGGTAATAACAGTTACAAAAAGTACTGAGATAACTTTGAACAGTAATATGAGTTCAGCAGGTTTTTGTAACATTCGATATTTAAAATTTGATTTTGATGATGAAATGATACGATTTATTGTCGATTACTGAGTACCTGAATCCTAAGTAACATAATATATATTTATTTATATATATATATATAGCCAACCCAATAAACCGTGGACTTACCCCAGTAGTGGGTAAACTAAACCTGTACTAATTTAACGCATCAATCGATTTGCTGTTGACGCATTGCAAGTATATTTAATACTAGCTGGTTCAAGCTGCTTCACTTGCGTGGTGATAAAAAATAATTATGATTAATCATGATGGCGCTTATACCTTATATTCTCGTCAATAATTTCAGAATACTGAATATTGCCATTCCGACGTGAATAAGTAACACATAGGCGCACCCAGACACAGTTACTTTCGCTTTTATGCGATTAGATTAGTTAAAACTAGGTAAGTAAGTACTTTTACTTTTTTTAATAATAACTGGCCATATGTCTGTCTAGACACGCATATGGTTCCGCATCCGATGCTATAGTAACACGTATAAGTTTAGAATGAATAGAAGAACCTAACTTTCATCAAAATCGGTTAAGCCTTTCGTTTTGTCAGGACTTTTTTATTTTTCTAAACTTATACTTGTAACTATAGCATCGGATGCGGATTGCGGAACCATATGCGTGTCTAGATAGGCATATGGCCAGCTATTATTTAAAAAAAGTAAAGACACCTAGCTGCTAAATTTTGTTTTTCTATGATTGAGTCTGTTCAGCTAGAGAACTAATGTGGCATTGAAGGAGCTGCTGTCCTTATTAGTCTAGTTAGTGGTCAAGCGCAACCCTATTTTCGAATAATGTATATAGGGTTGCGCGTTGCGCTTGACCGCTAACTCACCTGATGGTCTAAGGTGGAGCACGTTAGCCTAGAAGAAACCTATTCACTTACGATTTTAAGACATCCAGAAAGACCCATTCAGGAAGCGTATTCCACATCTTGGCGGTACGCACAATAGAAGTGGAGCTAAAAGATTTCGTTCGAGTCTTGGGATATTAACCTTAAAACGATGTCACTTTTTCGTGCTTCTTGCCGTGCGATAGAAGAAAGGGCAGGGGGAATAAGATCATGCAGATCAGATGCACTCTCACCGAAATGTATTCGATAAAAAACCGATAAGCTAGCAACTTTGAAATGATGTTCCAGAGTTCGGAGCTTAGCCTGTACAGGGGAATAGTTACAAATGAGCCTCTTGGCATGTTTTTTCAATGGACCTGTCTGCCCACTGAGTTTGGTATGTTTGTAATAAATAGCATCTCAGCTTCTGAAGATTGAGCATTCACATACCGGCAAGCGCAGCGTAGGAAGACCAGCCACGAGATGGAGAGATGACCTCATACAAGTGGCGGGAAGACGCTGGATGCAAGCCACTTCCAATCGGTCTTTTTGGAAATCCATGGGGGAGGCTTATGTCCAGCAGTGGACTTCTTATGACTGAGATGATGATGAAATAGCATCTCAATAATGGCTATGATGACTGGTACACGAATGTTTCGCGAAACGATCTCGTTATATTTCACGACAAATTTAACGCATTCAAGTTTAAGTTACTTATTTTTTTTACTGAAAGAAATAGATTATATTACTGTTCTATTATCGTAAATTAATATAGTTTTAGTTTTATCAACAAAGAATGATGTAGACACCTGTTAAGGGTTTGCATATCAGAACTTATAATAATATTAGAGATAACCTACTAAGTCTCATGAAATATGTATAACTAGGTACTGTTGGTGTTTCTAAAATAAATAAACACGGACAGACAGATGTATGGACATGATGAATTTATTGGCGTCTCTTGCATTACTGCGGAATGCAAAAAGAGAAGGTACCTACCGAATTAGTAATTGTTTGTTTCATTTTAATATGATAACAATGTAAATAATGATTTCACATTTAATTTTCCTTTTATTATATATACGAGTATTATTCACATTTGAATCATTCCTAAATGGAATATCAATGGTATTTTCAATGAATGTAGATTTAATTATAAAACTGACTAGGTACAGAGATTGCCGAGCACATGGAGTTAAATATAGGCTAAGGCTTAGTAAGGTAAGTAAACACAGTACAGTTTACAAACATAATCATAGAAAACTGATAATTTTAACCTACAAACCTGTTTATAATTTAATTTATGTAGTTTAGTATATGGATCGGGATTTAATGGACATAATATTTTGTTATAACTGTCGCTCAATATTGTACCTATTCGTAATACATACATAACAAACCAGAAGACACCGATTGCAACTTTTGCCAAAAGCAGGTAAGTCCATCAAAAAGGAAATAAAGAACAGAATTAGTTAATTTATATACCTACGTAAAAAGCGTAGGTGCTACGAATCTCATACACGTAGTAAATAAAAACATTCTGACACCGTCTCACAAACAGAACTGCCAACAAAAACAATGCACCTTTATCTACGAATCAACGTAGGTACATGCACGCATGCAAGGTGATAATAATTGCACCGTTTTAACGTAACGTCCACCGTCCGGAACTGTCAGTATCGCTAATGAGAACAAAACACTGCCGCCTTACATCATGGCCTGCGATAACCGTTCTGCGCCTACATGCGCTCAGATAAATATAGCCGCGTATGAACGTAATATATTCGCACGCATCGGCCGCGAGTCGCGACGCAGTCAAGATCAAGGGCGCGCGATTGCGCAAGAGTTGGCGCTCGCGGCGCGCACTGCAACGTGTGATGTCATCCCACTCCCCCCCACTTCGGTAAAGGCCGCGGATGCGGAACGTTCTATTTTTAACTTTTCTATAATCTATGCCTTTACCTGACTTTTCATGTGGAAAATATTTTTTGACTGTTTTGATGAATCTGTTATCTATGCCTAAAAAACGTTTTAATGCTGAAATAGATTTGCGCTTGACCGCCAACCCACCTGAAGTTAAGCGATGTTGCGGTCCACGATGGCGCGTTTATCCAGAAGAAAATTTAAAGACATCCAAATCATAGAATTAGATTATAGATACTATTAGAGAAGACCATTTTACTTAAAATGTTAATTGTTATACAGTGAGAGGCTTTGAGCTATGAGCCGTAAACGGGATTAAGTGCAATTCTTCTTCGACCATCGTCCATTTCGTTCGCGCATAACAAAATTTTAGAAGTTTTTTTTTTTTATACAAGATAGATCTACGATTGACCACCAACTCGCCTGATGTTAAACGACGGTGTGGCCGAGGATGGAGCTCGTCGATCTAGAAGATATCTATTCACTCTAGCCTCTAGCCTTGAAAATTCCAAGATTGTATGTAAGATACGTATTGTAATTTCAAGATATAAAATGACTGAATTAACTTTTATAAAAGTCGTCGCACAACCACTACAATTTTATTTCTCACAAATTTTCGGCATAAATATCCCTTTAATCCAAGGTAATTTTCATGCATAAAAATATTTTTAACCGACTTCCAAGAAGGGGGAGGTTCACAGTTCATTTTTTTTTGTTCAGCGATTACTTCGCCAATTTTGAATTGATTTTAATGATTATTTTTTACAACAAAACAATATAAAAACTTAACTAATCAAACAAATTCTTAACTAATCAAACACAAAAGGCAAATTGACTACCACAGACCGATTCTTTTTTTGTTTTGTTTGGTGTTCTCATATAATTTTTATCAAAATCGGTATATTAATTTGGTTTGCTCTTCAAACTCACTGGAAAAAATATGTCATCCAAGTAAAGAATTGCGTATTTTGAATACAGTTTTTTTTTACTGTAATTATTACATATTAACTAAAAATGATTTTTCTGTTTGAAAATTAACTTCGATCAAGATGATTTTTTTGTCGAAAATGTTTGATGTTGATTTCTAGTGTTTAGTGTGACGTTTTTTTTATAAGTTCATTCAGTCATTTTATTTTTTCAAACATGTTGGTATGCGCGGACGAGACGGGCGATGGTCGAACTACATGGACTCTTAACACCAACTACATGGAAGATAATATGAACCCCTACAAGCGGCAGTCAGATACTGGGTGCAAGCCACTTCTAATCGGTCTCTTTGGAAATCCACGGGACTGCAGAATCCCACTGCTGGACTGTGTGCCTGAGATGAGGATGATTCTACACATTAATACGCTGTAAAGATTATTATTCATTCATTCACTCCAGAAGGTCCAAAATTAAATTAATTTGGACTCTCAGAAGGTCCAAATTTAAAGTGAATTAACCGTATCATGTGGAGTATCATATGAAAGAACTTCAATAGCATAAGCTAAAACAGGTTTTGAAATATTTTTACGATGTATATTTTTCGGTTTATGAAGAAAAATATGAAATAAATATATGATTTCCCCCTTTTGTCTACTAATTTGTACGGAACCCTCGCTGAGCGAGTCTAACTCGCACTTGTCCGGTTTTTTTATTAAGAGTATTAGGCCCGCTATGAATGTATTACCCGTTTTTTATCGGTCGGTACCTGAGTTGGCGGATCTTTCGCCACGGCTGGCTAGATATAAGTTTATCCTTATCTTGCATTTGGCATTTCGGACGCCACGACCTTGACTGTACCTACCTATTCGCTGGTATTGAGGTAGGTAGGCAGACTTAGATTGCTATAATTTGTTATAGACCTAACAAAAAATGTAACTGTATAAGCTGCACATAAGCTAAAGGATTGGTATTTTTTCGGCACGAGGTTACGTCATTCTTATATTTTGAAGGTATAAAAAAACAAATCGTACCTATTAGTATTTAGAGGTGATTGGAAAAGTTATAAAAAATTAGATGTATGTGTATTAATCAAGAGAATTAGCTATTTACGCATCTAGCAGTGGGAGATTTAATAAATAACTGGATTTATCTCAGCGATAGCCTGACCTCCTGTCACTGCAAGCCAATATTACATCTTACCCTCTAACACTTCTAACCCTCTAGACAAACCCTCTAGATAAACTAGTTTCAACTAGGCTGAACTAATTTATTATAACTGGCTTAGGATGAACTAGTTTGCCCTAGGGTTTTTTTTTTATACATTGTAGATCTACGATTGACCACCAACTCGCCTGATGTTAAGCGACGGTGTGGCCGATGATGGAGCTCGTCGATCTAGAAGATATCCATTCACTCTAGCCTTGAAAATTTCAAGATTGTAGGTCTCAGGAAACAGAGATGGCGGCAACGAATTCCATTCTTGTGCAGTACACAACAGGAATGTGGATCTATATCGCTGAGTACGGATTTTTGTCATTTCAACGAGAAATAGGTAAATATTCGCCGACTTTCTGCTAGTCCTGTAGTGAAATGGGGAGGGTGGAATTAAGTAGGTCGTGAAGCTCTTGCGCACATTCCCCTAAATGAATCCTGTAGAAAATAGACAGACATGCTACTTTACGACTATGAGATTTCCACCAAAGCACCGGTATTGTCCAGAAATTTAATTTGAGCGAATAATGCAAGCATTCCAAAATAAAGTAGGCATAAGGATATAGGTAGGTTTAAATTTTTGCAGCCGATAAAATTGCAACAATAGATTATCCTTATCTCTGTCAGCGACGAGATAAGAGTTTATCGGCGCATGCGCACCGCAATCCGTGTGATGCAAATTTTTTCAGCGCGTTGTTATGTAAAAATGTATACCAACCAAGGTTAACTACCCAGACAAGGAACTATTATACAAGGTGTTGTTTTATGTAACAAAATAGTATATTATAGTTCTACAAGGAGACTCAATGTAATTCGAAGTGCATATATTTTTTTAAACAATACTTACTTCTTATATTATATTGAAAAATATCTTATAAAATTTAGGGTATTCCCCTACATGGGATATAGGTGAAAAGTAAAAATGAAAATTTCGTACAAATTTCAGAAATCCTTAGATTGAATTTTCGAAGTAAGTATCAAACAAGAAGCCTTGTTTCAAGTCTACACATATTGATTTACGGGACCCTACAACGCGCGTAGCCCAACAAGCACTAGGCCGGTTTTTTTAAGATATAAAGTACTTAAATGCACTTACGTCAAATCTATATTACGATATGTAAGTAGGTACGTGTAGAATTTTGATAATAATAGTTACAAATATATTGTATTTTCGAATTTACTAAATTTGTGTTGCTAAAATGCTGTTGACGTTGATGGATAGATTTAAACCACACCATTCTGTAAGACTAACACTCTGTAAATAAATAATGATTGACACATGCGATGGTACATGGATGGTCATTATAGCTGGCGAGACTGTTGCCATCCCGCACGCACAGCTTACAGCACACACGCGCGTGACAGGAACAGCAACAGTGTCGCAATTCGGAACACGATAATGGAGTATGTATTAAGTTATTTTATTTTAATTTAATTTAATTGACATATATTATAATTTAATACAATTTTTACTGCAAAATAATATGGATCTCTAAGTCTGAAATAAATAATTAACCCCCAACCCAAAAAGAGGGGTGTTATATGTTTATGTGTATCTGTGTGTCTATCTGTGGTATCGGAACTCTTAAAAGGATGGACCGATTTTGATCTAGTTTTTATGTTTGAAAGAGGAAATCATGGACAGTGTTCTGAGCTAAGTTTGATCAAAATCTTTTGTCGCGGGTTTTTGAGTCTTGTACTTATACTTGTTTTTGATTTAATTTAATTTGAATATTGATGTTTGTTCTGTCTGAGTGTTTATATGTATCATAGCATCTAAGTAAAAAAAAAGTATAATTTAAGTAATATATCAGTTATTTGGTTCCCATAACTCAAGTTTCTCTTAGTTTCGGCTAGATGGCGCTGTATGAAAATGTTTTCCAATATTAAAATAATATATACATAATATATTACCTACCTTTTTGTGATTTACAGGATAGTCAATTTACTATATCACAAAAAATCGACTCTAAAATGAGAAGTCTACCACGACATGTCACATCTCACTCTTTCATTCAACAATGTCAAAGCCGCGTACTGTAACTATTCATGGAAACTAACGTTACGTGGTTTTCATACATTTTAAATAAAAAATTGTTGTCTGTAAAGTCGGTTTACGGACGATAATTTTACGTGATAACGATGCGTCACAAGCCGAACGCTTAGGCCGATCGTGCCTCTGTAACGCTTGTTCCGCGCTCTCGCTTGCACGCTCGGCTCACGCGGAACGTGACAATCATGAGTCATGTCAATCATCAGTGCGTGCAGCCGGCGTTCATCGATTTAAAAGACCTAATAAAGTTAAAACTACGGGATGGAAAACTATAAGTAGTCAGATTTTTAAACTCAAAACAGACGTGAGTGATCCGTAGTTTTTATTTAAAATGTTACTATTCTAGTTTTTACGAAGAAACAAAGTCGAGTTTTTGAAAAGCCTACATATATGTAAGTAAGAAACTGTTTCCTGCTCTCTCATAAAAGAAGAGCCTATTATTACGTTTGTACAAATAGTATATATTTACAGTAGTGACGCTCGTGGCGCTGCGTGGCCATATGCGGCCTTCAACACACAATGCTATCTGGCGGTTAGTGCCTAGGTATATCTAGACGGTATAAAGGCGTAAGCATACCTGCCTGTAACAATACTTTGCAAAGTGTTTCATGCTATAACAACGACAAGTTTAGAAAACTCAAAAACTCCAGACAAAATAAAAACGGCTCAAACGATTTTGATTAAACATAGCTAAGAACACTCTCGATGAAATCCTCTTTCAAAAAAAATTAAATGAAATCACAACCAAACCATCCGTTTGAGAGCTACGATACCACATCATCATCATCTCAGCCATAAGAAGTCCACTGTTGGACATAGGCCTCCCCCATGGATTTCCAAAAAGACCGATTGGAAGCGGCTTGCATCCAGCGTCTTCCCGCCACTTGTATGAGGTCGTCTGTCCATCTCGTGGCTGGTCTTCCTACGCTGCGCTTGCCGGTACGTGGTCTCCACTCGAGAACCTTTCGGCCCCATCGGCCATCAGTTCTGCGTGCTATGTGCCCTGCCCACTGCCACTTCAACTTGCTAATCCGCTGTGCTATATCGGTGACTTTTGTACGTCTACGTATCTCTTCATTTCTGATTCGATCTCGTAGAGAGACTCCGAGCATAGCCCTCTCCATAGCTCGTTGCGTGACCTTGAGCTTCCTTATAAGGCCCATAGTTAGGGACCACGTTTCAGTGCCGTACGTCATCACTGGTAACACACACTGGTTGTAAACTTTCGACTTGAGGGACTGGGGAATATTGGACGAGAAGACGCTTTTAAGTTTCCCGAACGCTGCCCAGCCGAGTTGGATACGACGATTGACCTCCTTCGTAAAGTTGGACCTGCCTAATCGGACCGTCTGTCCTAAGTAGACGTATTCGTCAACAACTTCAAGAGTGAAGTTCCCCACAGATATTGGGGTGGGCACTACATGGGCGTTCGACATAACCTTCGTTTTGTCCATGTTCATTTTGAGGCCCACCCGTTGGGAAACTCTATTGAGGTCTTCGAGCATCGTACTGAGCTCTTCCATCGACTTTTCCATGACTACTATATCGTCGGCAAACCGAAGGTGAGTGATGTACTCGCCGTTAATATTAATGCCGAGCCCTTTCCATTCCAGAAGCTTATAGGCATCTTCCAAACCGGCGGTAAACAGTTTCGGAGAGACAACGTCTCCCTGCCTCACGCCTCTTTTCAATGAAATTGCCTCTGAGTTCTGGTCTTGTACTCGGACTGACATGGTGGCGTTGTTGTACAAGCACTTCAGCACTTCGACATACCGATAGTCAATACGGCATCGCTGGAGAGCCTCAAGCACCGCCCAGGTCTCGATCGAATCAAAGGCTTTCTCATAGTCCACAAACGCTAAGCAAAGGGGCAAGTTATACTCTTAGGTCTTCTGTATCACTTGCCGCAGCGTATGGATGTGGTCTATGGTACTATAGCCTTTTCGGAAACCGGCTTGTTCGGGAGGCTGGAAGTCATCAAACCTGCGTTCAAGACGATTCGTAATGACCCTTGAAAACAGCTTATAGACATGGCTCAGAAGCGAGATGGGTCTGTAGTTCTTCAGCAAAGTGTTGTCTCCTTTTTTGAAGAACAGCGCCACCACGCTTCTGTTCCATGCTTCTGGCGTTGTACCTTCAAGCACGACGGAATTGAAGAGCCTCTGAAGGACTTTCAGTACCGGTGTTCCACCCGCTTTCAGTAGCTCTGATGTAATTCCGTCGTCGCCCGGTGCCTTGTTGTTCTTGAGCTGTTTCAAGGCCATCCTAATCTCGTACAGGCTGATGTCCGGGATATCTTCGGTATAATGTCGAGTCAGTTTGGCTCTTGGATCTTTGCCCAAACTGCTAACAGGTTTTGCGACCGATGTGTATAACTGTCCATAGAACCTCTCGATTTCCCTCAAGACTTCTGCTTTGGTCGACGCTATACTGCCATCTTCCATCTTCAGCTTCGTCAACTGGCTCTGCCCAATAGACATGTCTCTTGCGAACACTTTGGAGCCTTTATTCCGCTCTATCGTCTCTTTAATACGATTAGTATTAAAGGTACGGATGTCGTGTCGCATAGACTTTGATATGAGTCTATTGAGCCGCCTATATGACTCGGCGTCACCGGAAGACTGCAGTTGCAATGAGCGTCGTTCAGCCATGAGGTCGAGGGTATGGCTCGAGAGCTTTTGCGGTCTATTTGTACGGTGGGGTTTATAAAACTTCGCGCCCACCGTACGGACAGTTTCCACAAACCTGTTATTGATCTCATCCACCGATGCGCAGCTCTCCAGGCACTCGAAGCGATTTGATAGTTCGAGCTGAAAGCTCTCGGGGTTTTGGATATGGGCGCGAGTGGGTCGGAGTGTAGACTTCATCATACGGGACCTCTCCAGTTTAACATTAATATTCAAAGTGCCTCGTACCATTCGGTGATCACTTCCGGTTTTAATCATGTTGATCACAGAGACATCATTGAATATTTGTTTCTTGGTGGTCAGGATGAAGTCTATCTCATTTCTCGTAGAACCATCGGGACTCAACCAGGTCCATTTCCTATGAGGTGGCTTCTGGAAGAAAGAGTTCATCATGAAGAGTCCCTCTTTCTCCAGAAAGTCGGCCAACCTCTGTCCCCTGGGGTTCCGTTGTCCATATCCAAATTGCCCCACTCTCAGCTCACTTTCGCTACCACATATAGACACACATATATACAGATTCACACGTCAAACTTATATCACCTTTATTTTTGGGTCGGAGGTTGTTGAAAATAGATTTTTACTTAGAAGTTGTGACTCGATAGTTATGGTAGCTCAATTCCCGCGAGTAGACTGCAGCCAGATGTTAAGTTGATGGTTAAGGACATGCCTATAATGTAAAAAATTCTTTTAAAATGTATTAGTAAGGGAAAAAATACATTTATATAGGAAAAAACTGTACATAAAAAGTATGTGTACCTATATAATCAAGCGTTTAGTATAATTAATTCGAAAACGGCAAAAACTCTAATCACTTGTTGATAATAAATTAGGTAACGAATATTTTTCCGTATTCACATACAATATCGTAGGTGTAAAACTTAATATTGGTGAAACATAAAAGAGGATGGATTGAAGTGGATCCGTCAACCGTACCGCACATAAAAAAAAATCGTATTATTGTTGTAAAGTCGGTATAAGGATGATAATTTTACGTGATAACGATGCGTCACAAGCCTAACGCTTAGGCCGATCGTGCTTCTCTATCGCTTGTTCCGCGCTCTCGCTTGCATGCTCGGTTCAGGCGGAATGTGACAAAAGAGTCATGCTTTTTCGTGCGTGCAGCCGGCGTTCATCTATTTATAAGACGTTATCGCGTCAAAATGGTTGTCTGTAAAGACGGTTTACGGACGATAATTTTACGTGATAACGATGCAACGATCACAAGCCGATCGCTTAGGCCGATCGTGCCTTTCTATCGCTTGTTCCGCGCTCTCGCTTGCACGCTCGGCTCCAGCGGAACGTGACACTTTTTCGTACGTGCAGCCGGCGTTTATCGATTTATAAGACGTTATCATGTCAAAAACTTAGCTAGAACTAGATATAGATAAGCCAATTTTTATTCTGACAAAATGAACGTACGTTCTTGTATGGGAGTGCTAGAAATCACAAGATGTAGACACAAGAAGGAGAATATATCTATGAATATATGTGGGTATGTATTTATGTATGTTTCTATACTACTACATCTTAACTGGCTTAGCTGATTTTGACGTGTCTGGGGGTTAGGTTAGATTATTACGCCAGTAGAATAGAAAATGTATGGTATTGACATTACTTAGCTAGTAGAAAATAAAAGTAAATGCATGGGATTGAGAATAGCTAACGAAATGTCACGTGACGGCACGTCACAGTTTCTTAGCATTTCGAAGCTTAAGCGTTTGTAGAAATAAAAACCAGACAAGTGCTAGTCAGACTCACCCACCGAGGGTTCCATACAAACTAGTAAATAAAAGGGGGGAATTATATATTTTGCAGCAAGAGACTATGGATCTGCTTATATGGTATTAATTTCAACTCGATACCTTCATGCGTTCCCACGATACAGGTGTTGACAGACGGACAACAAAGTGATCCTATAAGGGTTCAGTTTTTTTCCTTTTGAGGTACGGAACCGTAAAAATGTTTGCCACACGTCTATGCCTGCTGGACTTGTAGAAAAAATATAGAATGTACCAGATGCTTCTCTTCCCAGACACACTGTTTAGGTGTGTCAAACTGTTAGTTGAGACATATTGTCGTTTATGCAGGCAATCTACTTACAATGCGAGCGAATATTTTGCACATCTTACCCTCTAATAACAGTAAAATATAGCGTCAAACATGGTCTTTGACGCTCTGCTACCCCGTAAGGGACAAGTATCTATATTATAAGAAAAACAAAATACCCGTACAAAAGCGGTTTTTGCAATCTACAGATTTCGTTACGCTTGATACGCTGTCGAATGCAGGTTTTTTGTGAAATCGTAAGATCGCTGTAAAAGGTTATAAATGAGCTTTCCTTAGAACAATTATAGCAAAATTACTTACTTATTTATTACGAAATAGTTTGTTGGAGGTTCCGAAAAAGAGTATTTTTTATTTTTTCGAGAGTTGTTTCTGGGGGCACGGCAGTGGCCCCGGCCAAGACGAGCAGCAAGGCCACGCCGTACCATCCTTTTCTCGAATTATTATTACAAAAAACATACACTCAGGGAGTGAAGACGAATCTAACGACACCTCGTACCTACATCAAAATCGGTCAAGCCGTTTATCGTGTAGGCGATCATATATAAATATACATACATAGATACCCACATGCATACATACATACACTCGAGAAACAACCCTCCTTAAACAGTCGGGCAAATAAATAGCTCATACGCAGTCGGGTATTTTGTTTAAACATAATTATATACTGTCTGTCGGCCTTGTGGCTCAGTTGGTAGTGTGTTTACGTCTACCTGTTGAACTGAAAGGTCGTGGGTTCGATCCCCACCCAGAGCAAATGTGATGAGCATGGATGTTTGTTCTGTGTCTGGGTGTTTCTATGTATCATATGTATTTACAACAAAAAAAGTATATAATGTATTCTATCAGCCATCTAGTTCCATAGTACAAGCTTTGCTTAGCTTGGGCTAGATGGTGTTGTGTGAAATGTCCACAAATATTTATTTATTTTATTTTATTATACTTGTTACGTAATAGTCATAGACACACCTGCTTAATATGCTGCATTAGTTTATTATTCCTATTGCAGTTCCGTCAGTACTCAAATTCACCGACATGTGAGTCATATCTTAAAACCAGTATAACGAGTGCTCTATAGCCTCTAGTTAGACCTCTAGTATAGAACTAATGATTTTAGCTATTCTTTATTTCGATAACCCGCCGGAGGATGCGAAATATTATTTTGGATAATATTAATATGTTGTTTAATTTCAATCGTGAAAATATTAGTTTCACTATTGAAATTAAACAACATTTAACGACTTTACCGCGACTGGCCTTGTGGTTTAGTTGGTAGTATGTCTACCTGCTAAGCTTAGGTCGTGGGTTCGATCCCCACCCAGGGCAAACATTTGTGTGATGAGCATGGATGTTTTTTTTTATATATATTATATCTACGATTGTCCACCAACTCGCCTGATGTTAAGCGACGGTGTGGCCGAGGATGGAGCTGGATGTTTGTTCTGTGTCTGGGTGTTTCTATGTATCTTATGTATATATTTACAAAAAAGTTTAGTTCTATCATCCATCTAGTTCCATAGTACAAGCTTTGCTTAGTTTGGGCCAGATGGTGTTGTGAAATGTCCACATTTTTTTTTAATATAAAATTTTATATGATTTACCATTATCTATAAAACACTACATACCATGTGAAATATCCCACCCCTGACCGTACCTAGTGCAAAGGTGTCCATAAAGTTGGCGGCATTCCCGCGCTGGATAGCAATGGCCAATCTTTGCACCAGGAACGACTGGATTGGAAGTCATCGCACACTTCTTTAATACATACAAATCAATCTTTATCGTGTATAATTTTGAGACCTGACATTTCAAACGCTTTGCAGCGTATGTGG
Source organism: Lycia hirtaria (assembly GCA_947563715.1). Classification (NCBI taxonomy): domain Eukaryota; kingdom Metazoa; phylum Arthropoda; class Insecta; order Lepidoptera; family Geometridae; genus Lycia; species Lycia hirtaria. The sequence goes on from OX387379.1 coordinate 5,026,105, forward strand.
TCATAGGTCAGACTAAGTGACGGGTGTCTTGTTTGTTAGAAAAATATCAACAACTACCGCCTATTATTTTAATCATAGCGTTCCCTATGTAAGCGTTAATTAATCAGAGTGCAGACCAGTGATATGTTAATACATAATAATAGAATTATATATATTTTTTTATTTTTTTTTACTTAATCTATTTTTTATTTTATAACTCTGTAATCACTTATTTATATAAATCTAATGCTACATATATAATAAAATAATAGAATTTATAGAATCTCTTTGGTGCAGACAGGTTATTGACGCACGGCAGTAACCGAATAGCACAGTGAATCATCAGTCACATGACATCAGTGAAGGAACCACTAAACTCCCTAAAATTCTTAAAATCGCTAAATTCAAAAAAGGAACAAAAATTGTATGAGTTCGTTCGTTTTTTAATGGGAACTAATTTTTTGAGCTGTTATTTAAATATTCGAGATGTTATTATGATCAGTTCAAAAACATATCGAGCAGTTATTTAATTTAATGGCGGTTGATTAATTATTGCGACAGTAAAACATGGACAGTAATAAAAAATCAATTAGTCGGTTATTTTATCATACAATGTAAATTCAAAAAATAATAGAGCAGTCCAATAACTGAATGAGCGGTAAAAATGATGGAAAGTTATCTATGTATATAGGTATAAGCAATAATTTCTTCAGAGATTAGGTTATGTTTTTTTTTATATACAAATTTATAGATAATAATTTTTACCGCCCGTTTAATTATTTTCCTGCTCAATTATATATTCACTGATCCATTTCATTATTTTTTATTACTCATTTTTGTTTACTTTACTGCTCAGTTTTAACTGCTGAACTAGTTATTAAACGTGCCATTTATAATTTTTAACTTACCAAAACTACTATTTACAACTGCCTCTTTAAATCAGTGCCTTTTAAAAAAAAAAGTTATTTTAAGAATTTTTATTACTTTAGTGGTGTCATATAGCGTAACAAAATCGTAAGTTAGACTACAAAAACTGTTTTTCTGCAGTCGTTTTTTTTTAAATGTAGATACTTGTTAAGTTAATATTTATTTTATTTCTATTTTTAATCGCCGACCAAAAAGAGGGCTGTTTATAAGTTTGACGTGTATTATCTGTGTATCTTGAACCTATATCTGTCTGTAGCATCGTAGGTCGTAGCTCTCAAACATATGGTTTTTGACGTAATAACGTCTTATAAATCGATGAACGCCGGCTGCACGCACGAAAAGTATGACTCTTTGTCACATTCCGCCTGAGCCGAGCGTGCAAGCGAGAGCGCGGAACAAGCGATAGAGAGGCACGATCGGCTTAAGCGTTCGGCTTGTGACGCATCTATTATGACGTTATCACGTAAAATTATCAGCCGTAAATCGACTTTACAGACAACCTTTTTTTTGTTCGAATGTAGATTTCATCAGTCAAAGTGGAGTGCAAGCTTTGTTACATCAAAATCGGTTCAGCCGTTTTCTCGTCGGGGGTTTTTGAGTTTTGTAAACATTTACTTGTTTTAGTATGCCATTTATTTAATAACTTTTAAATATGATGTAAGACTATCTTTTACCTTATCGTTAAATGCATGGATCGGTGAACATAAAGTGGCAGCCACGTGGGGAGATAAAAATGTGCATATATATTTATATTTACTTACATTAAAATATTTACATAATACATGAATATCGATTGTCAATTTTCTTAATAAATATTGATTATTCTATTAGATTTATCAACGTGTACATTTTTATAAACAAGTTCTCTGAAGCTTTTAACCTTTTATCCGTTTTAAATAATTCTATGACTGTACATGAGGCTAAAGAAAAAGCAGATAGATTGCATAGAATTCGAAAGTGAGGCCAATGTTTACTGGTACCAAATCGTATTTAGGTATTAATAAGACTTTTATTTTTATTTTATTATTCTCTAATATATATATTCATTTATGTTAAGCTACGAGTTTTCAGTGTCATACCCTGAGTGTCATAGGTTATATTTTTTGTAATAATAATAGATAATATATCTCTCACAAGGAATTTTCCTTCTTGCTTGGGTAACAAATATGCTTAAGCATATTTGTTGATATAAAAAACAACGGGTTGCACTCCGGGAGTGCCGGCAGAAGTGAAAACATTCCCATATTTTAAACACTTTATATCGTTTATTGAGATGTCGATTTAAAAAAAAAATAGCAAAAAGACTTGACTCGTGAAGGATTTGAACCTCCGCCCTCCGATGGACAAATTGAAATTAATATCGGTGCTCTAACCTACTGAGCTAACAAGTCTTAAGTGCACGTGTCGAAAATAAGCATTCGGCGCAACGAAATGACGTCATGCTAGAAGGACAAACTTGTACATACAATAATGAACTTTAAATGCAGAACGTTAGAATAGGTTTCCGACTAAAATAATCCGTCTGTTACGAATTTTCTATCAGGTCACGTGACACCTGACGTGAGTTTAACATTTTTTTACCAATCCCAAAAATGCACAACGCCGCTAAAGAAGTTTTCACTTCACTTCATAGTTCTTTCCTTCTATGGCATAATCTGGCAAGTATTAGTCAGTGTGTTGTAGTTACCCATATAAGAGCACCTTTACAACCTTTTGGCCTCAGTGCTGCGCTCCGTCTGCGTTTCACTCTAGTCTCGAAACTGTGCTTGGAATCTGGAAAGTGTTAACTTTGACTGATACGAGATCGTACCAATTTCATGTCTGAGATTAAGATGGTAATTTAAATTAAAAAATCTATTAATTTACCTTGAGTGACATAGATTTTTTTTCCTATGTAGACACGCCCTAATCGATTTCAAAAGTACCTACAACCTACATGCGGTTACGCACGATCCATGCAAATTTTATAGTGTCTTATGTATTAACTGAATACAGACTTTAAGTTATCAGTTTAGATACATTGTACGCAGGAATAACAATAGATAATAATAATGTCGGTGCAAATGCAATACATTCATAATGCAATTGTGAGATAAATAAATCTACACTATACATAGTGTTTTAAAACATAGCAAGTACCTATATAAATAAATAAACACATGGTGGACATTTCACACAAGACCATCTAGCCCAAACTAAGCAAACCTTGTACTAAAGAAACTAAATAGTTGATATAATACATATACATATTTTTTAAATAAGTACATACCTACTTAGGATACATAGAAACACCCACACACAGAACAACCATCCATGCTCATCACACAAATGTTTGCTGGGTGGGGATCGAACCCACGACATACAGCTCGGAGGCAGTCGTACTACGACTGAGCCACGAGACCTGTCTAAAAAAATCAAAATAATATTAAGTATTACTTGTGACGGAAATGGCGATGATTGTATCAAAAACATACAACATAAGATCGATTTTTGTAGTGTAACTGTTAGCCCTGATATGATATTGAGTATATATTTTCGTGAGAAAATGAGCAATTTTATTAAAAATACCAGACCATTGAGCCGACTTTAATGAAATTTCTATTCCTTTCAAACAAAAAAAAAGATTTTTTTCAAATCGATTTATAAATGACGGATTTATACGGTAACAAACATAAAAAACAGCCCAATTGTTAACCTCCTTCTTTGGAAGTCGGTAAAAAAATCTTTAGCAGCACGCGGGTGAACCCTTCGGAACAACGACAGTATATTGTGTGTACCATAAGTGAGGTACCGTCACACATGTGCGTTTCGTTGTCACACGAGATAGGCAGTTAAAATTAATAGTTATGTCTGTATCGGTAATCGGTATACATTAAAATGAAGAGCTATACGGATTGTGCGTCCGGTGATTTATTAAACAGACCGAATAACTGATAATAAGTAAATACTTAAAACTAAGATTCCATTGCGGCCAACGATATTATATCGACATGGATTTCGCGTCAGTGCTCACAAACGACTGAACTCAACGAGGTCTAAAGCGGCAACCTTTAGACCACTTACACCGTCCACACCGTCGCTTAACATCAGGCGAGTTGGTAGTCTATCGTAGGTCTATCTTGCGTAAAATAAAAGAAAGAAAGACAATTCAAATAATTTCGATTTTCAAAATAATTCGAAACGGCTAAAAAGATGTCTCTAAACTTTTCAAACTAAATTAAGCTTTAGCACGGCGATATAAGAGTTCAAATCAAAATCGGTAAGTTCGCCATTATTATCACTCATACCCAATTCAGGACACTTTATTCGTGAATTTAGTTTTAGATTTGTCTCCATGTGACAATAACGAGATACCGTGAACGTTAGATGCATAAGATCATTTGTTTTGTTGCGTGTGCACATTCGGCGAACTACCTAATATATAGATTACTGATACATAATTAAATAAGTTCGGCTCTTTTTTTTTTATCAGCCCTGTTTGTACAAACTGTCCCACTGCTGGGAACGGGCCATCTTCTCATTGTGAAATAACGGCTCTTGCTACGACGTAATAAATTGGAATACAGCTTGCACAGGCATTAAATACGTACTTATATGTTGACCTACAGATAAATAATGCATCTTGTTCTATCGTGTAGCTATTATCTCTTTTGGCAAATACATAATACGTTTACTTGGATGACATTTTGTTATAAAAACAAAAGTACTTAACCGATTTTGTTAAAATTTATATGGGACCACCTTTGAAATATTACCTACCATAAAAAAAGAATAATCAAAAACAATTCACAATTGGCGGAGTAATTGACGAACAAACATACAAAAAAAGATATAGCCGAAATGAGAAATTCCTTTTTGGAAGTCGGTTATAAAGACATGTAATGTGTCTCTTTCACATTAAAAGTATCAAAGTATGATTATATCTAAATCCAGTTCATGTTAATTACTAGACAGCCTTGAACCTCAGTCCGTACAAGGTGTCTATACCTAGTAGTAATATTCTACGAGAAGCATTAGTTTCGCATATTTTTAATTACTAAATAGTTAGGTACCAGTTTGAGCGTTTGGTAATTTCTAATGTACCTCCATATATGTGTATAAGTCTCGAGTAAATAGCTCGAATGATTAGCTTGATCTCAATGACCTTGATCTTGTTAGTATGTAGTAGGCATTCAGTTTAAACTCTCGATTATATTGCGTAAAAACATAAATACCTCTATAATAATGCATACACGTTTTCAAATAAATTTATAGAGTTTGGAAGGAGGGTTACTGTGGCAATAAGTGGGAACTAGCGTCTCGATTGCATAAAATAATGAAATAATGCAAGTTCTCAATGCCAATTTATCTTAACTAGACTTTTATCGGTCTGAAGTAATCAATTTGCTTTTTGTGTAGAAGTTTAGTTAGTTAAGTATGCGTACTTTGTATATTGTATTGTTGTAGTTAATAAAGGCACTTGCCCATAAAAAAAGTTCTATGTCCGAACAAACTCTAGATTATCTTTTATAATTAAAAAAACCTGAAACAACCGATTTCAAAATACGCAATTTCGATGACATAACTTGGATGACATAGTATTTCTAGTTATTTTAATTAAAAAAACTAAACTGAATACTGAAATTAATGAAATTTATATGAGACTAATCTGAAAGTATGTAATTTTATATGAAATCTTATCTAACCCATCTATGAAATCTTGCATAACCCAAGTATTGCTATTCAACGTGGCATTGCTGTAAGCATGCTGGGTATCTTTAGACCTTTATCGGTTTCAAGTATTTTTTTTTAGCCGACTGTGTAAAAAGGATGGTTATGTTTTTCGAGTGTCGATTGTTATGTGTGGGTGTGTATGTATGTTTCTATATGATCGCCTACAGCCTAAATGGTTTGACCGATTTTGATGTGCGTGTCGTTAGATTCATCTTCACTCCACAAGTGATAAAGGTTATATTTATTTGTAATAATAATAATAATAACCGCAGGGCGGCTTTGTGGCGAGCCGTCGGTGAGTGGCAACACCGCGTACCCCGATGTTTCCCTGGGTCTAAATGAGACCCCTGACCTACAGCTTGCCTTAACCGGCCGGCTGTGAGGTGGAAACCGCAATAGCTAAGACCCTAAGCTCCAGGGTGGAAGTGTTAAAGGGCATAACGCCGCTAGTAGCTCTCAGTGAACGCGCAGCACACCTCTCGACACCCCTTAGCCACCCACACCGATGTTGCTTCTCCGGCGCGAACATGCGGCACCACTATGGGGGGGCCCATTCAGTGGGTGGCGAGTCATCACCTGCCTCAATATTTTTGGATAATGAGACTAAATAGGCAGGTGCCGTTATCTCATTCCGATGCTCCCACACAGAAGTACCTTATCTTACTCACCGCGTGGGAGCGTCAGCCAATAAACTAATTGTATAAATCATAACCATTTCATTTAAATAGCCCCGATTTGTAAATTCCATATTGTACAATAGTTCCGTCATCCATCCACATATCAAAACACTGTATTTTTTATTAATTTTCTGTAAAGGGCCTCTCAGTGTTGGCTTCGGCTCCACTGATGCCCATCAAAGGACCAGGCTACGACCCGAAATTCGAGATGAATAAAGAGTCATAATAATAAATCTCTCGCAAAAATAAAACGTTTTTTCGTAACCTCCAAAGAACTTTTTCGTAATAAACAATTAATTTTACTAGAATTATTCTAAAGAATGTGCATTTATAATCTTTTACAGCGATTTTAAGCATACTTTCTCACAATAAACGTACACTCAACAGCGTACCTAACAAGCGGAATTGTTTAAGGTGTAGATAGCGCCAAAGAATTATTTTAATCATAACTTACATATTTTAAAAAAGTATTACCCTTAACATTATTCTTCGGCGGATGAATAATAAAATAATCGCGTTTCGACTGAAATTCATGTGTTAATAGCCTTACAGTACACGCGCTGCGGCGGCGCGGCGGTGGCGGCCGGTCGGTCGGTGCGTGGGGATCAAGGTCGCGCGACGCATAGCGGCTGCACGGACGCGATCCGCTCGCCATCTAGGACGCAGATTACGAACTCACTGAATGGACAACTTCTTATTTTGTTTTTAGGCCACGCGATTAGCGATTTGCCAGTGTCAATTATTGAGACATCGTCAAGTTTCTTGAATAATACGAGTTATAAAGTGTTCTAGACAGTCAAGTCACATAAACAATCATTTTCAACTTTGAGTCTTGCCTCAGTAAAGTGAAGGCAACTTTACTAGAAGCTTCTATGGAGTTTTGCCGACAACGTAAAATGACACGTTTCACTGCTTTATTTCACTTGTCCACACTCACGCACTTGATCGAACACTTAATGAATAAAACACCATCATTTTTATCGCAGGAATATTGAAAAAAAGAAGAGCAACAACATATTATTTCTACGACGTTCCCGACAAAACTCCATCATAACTTCAAATAAACCAATAAGTTTTAGACGGAAAAAAAAACATGTGAGTTGTTTACTTGATTTTGTCTATGGTCTATGATTTATATTATAAAACTTGAACTAATATCAACACTTGACTCTGGAAATTGCGCTAATCGTGCAAGTTCAAGACAAAAGAAAAAATTACAATGCATTGCGAGTTTTTTTTTTTTTTTAATTACTCAATATGATACGAGTATGAAAACTTTAAAGTTTTTCTCAATTTGCAAATGTCCATAGTATTTTTGCTGGAGGCTTTTTATTCGAAAAGTGGCCTGCACCTTCTAGTGGCAGCATTATGTCTATCGGTCCTTTCCTACTCTCAATTTTGCCATGTGACTTCGCGCGTTTTATCTATGGCATTATGGACGGACGCACGCGGCCATTGTCGAGAAGGACGTTGGAGTTAATATTATAGGAACTGTGTGAACAGAATGGAGTTAATATTGTTTCCTGATATTAAACAGTAGAAGATAACAAGGTCTCTTTAAAAATATAATAGTGTGATACTGACACGCAGAAGATCAGAAAACATGAGTACAATACCTAATATTGAAAATTTATTGACAGACAAGATAATGTTTTGCTAGATAAATAAAAATTAAGAAAAAATCTTTTTAGGTGGATTGGTGATGATCGCTAGAGAAATATGGATGTAAAAGTGACGAAGTAGAAATGTCATGATGCAAGGCTATTGACCTTAAACCCGACTACTTCCTTATGCTGAGCTATGCAATTGAGTTCCAAGCCGAAACTCCGACAGTAGTTAAGTCTCGCATGTTTTTATGACCACATAAAAAATATGACAGACCAACAAGGATTTCGCGCCAGTGCTCAAAAACGTCCGAACCCAATAGTGTAAGTGTAAGTGGTCTAAAGGTTGCCCCAAAAGCGGCAACCTTTAGACCATTTACACTATTAAAATAATTTCGATTTTCAAAATAATTCAATGCGGCAAAATAGATGTTTCTTAACTTCTCAATCTATATTTTATTAATTTTTTGAAAAGAGGTTTGGATGGGAAGAGAAATGGGTTGGTTTGACTGCAGAAAGCCGGCGCTAACGACATACACCATCTCAATCTATATTAGGCTTTAGCGCGTCGACATAGAGTTTAAATCAAAATCTTTAATTTCGTCGTGTTGGTTGTTGGTTTATGAGTATTGGTCAACTCAGGACACTGTCCGTGAAATTTGTTTTAGACTTTGTGTCCATGTAACTGATGTGACATAACGTCATTGCCAAAGACAGAAAAGTTATGATCCGTGTGGCCCGTTCCACAAGGCACCACAACTATGAAAATTCAGTTCCGCGATTAAATTCGAATGCGTATAAGCTTCATACGACAGTGTAGTTTGCAAACCACGACATTGATAGAGTACATCCGGTCGCACCTACCAAGTAATGTTGATAATATGCAGCACATATTTGACAAAACGTTCAATAGAATATCGCAATATTATTCGCCATAGTGAAGAACTTGAACTGTGGAGTCAACTACGATTCTGAAATATGGAGTTTTTTATGATATTGAAAGTTCCCGTGAACTTTGAAAAGAAGCCTTTTTTTATTCATTTTTACCCGACTGTGCAAAAAGAAGGGTTAAATTTTTCGAGTGTTTGTATGTATGTATGCATGTATGTTTCTATATGATCGCCTACAACCTAAGCGGCTTGATGGATTTGATGTGCGAGGTGTCGTTAGATTCGTCTTCATTTCCTGATTGTCACAAGCTATATTTTTTTGTAATAATAATAATATATCTCGCCCAAAAATAAAAAAAAATGCGTATTTTTGTAACCTCCAACGAACTTTTTCGTAATAAACAAATGATTATACTAGAATAATTGTAAATAATGCCCATTTATAATCTATTACAGCGATTTTACGCATACTTTCTCACAAAAAACGTATAGTCAACAGTGTATCAAACGTAGCGAAATCGTGTTAGACTGCAAAAACTACTTTTCTGCAGTGGGGATATTTTGTCATTTTAATATGTATGCTTGTTTCTTTTTCTATTAAATTACTTGTTAGAAGTATAGTCTTGATAATATGGATTGCAAGCAGTACGTGCGCGGGCGTAGCACACATGTAGCGCCTACGCATGAGTGTTCTTGCAAAACACCTATCACTGTTGTCTGTGCTCTACATCATAGCAATAAATGGTTTATAGAAGTGTCGCCGATGACAGCTGTAACCATGTCTAAATGGTTTTTTCCATGTTGATGCGTGGGCAGGCCCATTGTTAAATTAGCCTTTTAGTTGTAAATTTAGGCGTTAATTAAAACACCTTCAAAACATTGCTTAGCTTTAATTGTTTAATATATCATTTAAATAATTATAGTTTAAAAAAACTAAAACATCTGACTTCAAAATATGCAATTTTGTTATAAAAGTCAATCTATTGAACCGCTTCTGATGAAATTTCTGTGGAATCAATCTGAAAGTATATCCTTTCAAACAAAAGTATTTTTTCGAATCTGTTTATAAATGACAGAGTTATACGATAGCAAATATTTAAAAAATAGCCGAATTGTTAACTTCCTTTTTGAAGTCGGTAACAATTTATAAAAATAAGAACAATAAGTCTAGCATAATGAGCTGTAATAATAATAAATATCAGTAATAACTACTATATCTCGGCGAATAAAATTAAATTCGTATCGCATGTAAACATTTCCATCATCATCATCATATCAGCCGTAAGAAGTTCACAGCTGGACATAGGCCTTCCCTATGGATTTCCAAAAAAAAACGATTGGAAGCGGCTTGCATCCAGCGTGGCTGGTCTTCCTACGCTGCGCTTGCCGGTACGTAATCTACACTTGAGAACTTTTTGGTCCCATCGGTCATCTGTTCTATATAGCCTGCCCACTGCCACTTCAACTTTAATTAGAAGTTACGAGAGAACAGATGAACATATATACCTACATACACACATACCGGTCAAGAACTTATCCCTCCCTTTTTCTTTGCCGTAGTGGGAAAAAAAATCTGTGATCATTTAAATTGCAATTACGAATGACACATAATCAGGGTTAAATGACCCGACCAATTAGACTTTAAACAAAACTATTTGCATTTATAACTAGAAATTTTTAATCAACACTCAACATATTATAAATTAGTACGATTTTTTCCTGATTGTTATCTTATTACAAATCAATGGCTAGAATGTGGAAATTATGAAATTCGACAAAAGAAAATGCGTTTAAAAAAAATAGACAAGCTACACATACCTAACTATACATTTCGCATTATATACCTTCCACTATTCTTTTTATTGACAAAATAATATCGAAATTTGTACTTCATAATTTTAAACAACTTTTACAAATAGTCCAATCGCGAAATAGCAAAACCAATCGGCTACATTGCAAAAGTTCATTGACCTGCGGAAAAAATGTAATAGTTAAAGTAATTTCAGCGATTTCAGGAATATTTTGATTAGTAAATTTGTCTAAGAGTATGTTGTTCAAGCGTCATCCGTTTCGCTTGCGAACACCAACATTTTTGAAGATATAAAATGACTGAATGAACTTATAAAAAATCGTCGTTTAAGAAACTAGCAAAGATCACAAAATTTTTACAAAAATGTGTGATGTTTATGATATAATTAAATTAACTACCTTTAAAATTGGCTGTTATAACCTTAAACTTCTGACAACGTACCTTAAAATGAATAAATTAATTAACATATTATGACCGAATCATTATCTAAAAATTTAATCAAAGTGGAATGTGGGAATCAATATTAGTGATAACGAATCTTAGAATGATGTAAAACGGTGAAACTTAAAGATAAATATAGACAGTTTACAAATTGTAAATTTATTCTGTTGATTTAACGCTGATAAGAATCTGTTAATGAAGCCTTTGGTTATAAAAAGCCACAAAGTTGTAACCAAGTTGTAACGATAAGAATGACATCAGTCAGCTAAATGATTATATCCATCAAACGTTACAAAACCAATGTATATGCAAATAAGTTCAAACTTTGTTATTTTTATTCTTATTAAAATATAGACATGTTTTCATTAGTGAAAACGACAACAAATGAAAGAAAAGTGTAAACAAATAAACAGAAAAAAAAATACGTTTACCTTTAAAACCTTTGTCACAAGCCAGTTCCAAAATTTAGCGTGATGCTGGTAATTAAGAGAAACCAGAACGCTAGTCTTATGTTGGGATCGACAGATGACGTCTCATATACATGTTAAGTTTTTAGGGTTCCGTAGTAATTCATATTGTATAATTACTTATGAGTACGATTGAAAAATTTATATTACTGGAGCTGATTAAAAATATCCTGAACAAAATTTGTTTGAATTTTCATAAAACCGTTCCTTAAATATTTGCTTATAATTTAACAAAACACAAAAAAATATATCGCATCATCTCCTTTCTGCAACAGAAGAAGCAGGAAGTTCGCATACTACTTTTGTGCCTTTCCTAAGGTAGAGTTAAGCAGTTAAACATTTCTAATGCAAGGAAAAGATTTTTTTTCTTCGAAAGGCTGTAGTTTCTGAGAAAAACAATTTTCATAAGACGTTTAATGTAAAAGTAAATTAAGTAAAGGTAAATAGGCATTTTATAACTCTGCGTGCTTTATTTTCAACCACATCGTCGTTTCCTAACCGGCAAATTGTCCAAAATATATTTTCATTGTCAAAGGTTAAGAATTAATAAATGGCCAAGTGCGTGTTGTGCTACGCGCAACGCAGGGTATGTTGCGCGTAGCACGACACGCACTCCATAGTTACATATCGTAATTTAAGTGACATTTAAGCAGGGTCTCTTGTTTTACTTGTTCGATACTACGAATATGTGTGTTAAGTTAATTTAAATGAAATATTAATTTTTGACTTGTCTAAGTAATTATTTTAAGCTAATCGGCTATAACTCGATAACTTGGTAAGTCTTCTTAGCTTTGATAACTTTCCTTTTAATTTCATCACTTGCTCACTACTAAACGCACGTGACTCTAACAAAAAATATCACTTCACAGCTTAGTATTTCGCAAATGGATCCCTTAATTGAAAAATAGTGGTTTTCGTACACCCCCAATGTTTTTTTTTTTTGTTTAGCTATCTAACGATACACCACATGATAGGGTAGATAGAAAATAATATTTATTCCTACTTGACGGGCGGTACACCAAAAAATATTTTCTTCAAAATTTTATACTACGCCTTTCTCAGCATTATTAATATGCATATCTTTACCAACTTACAGATTTCTTAGTACATATAGTTTTTGAGCAAAGCCGCGGACGGATAGACAGACAGGCAGACACGGCGAAACTATAACCTAATAAGGAACCCTTTGTTTACTACGGAACCCTAAAAAGTAGATAACACACATGGGTCGCGGCCAATTCGACAGCTGCGTGGCATGCGGCCGATGACACTAATTTCATCGTAAATGTCCTTGGCATCAACCGCTATGCGAATTCTGCCCACACATTGATATGTTCAGAGCGCGCGTCGATTCTGCGCGACTTCCGCATCGGCTGTGCCTCTCGGAACGGCTTTGGGTTGCAATTGCATTGCCCCTAGATAGGCTCATGCTTTGTTTTTGTGTGTTCTGAACCGTCGGCACTGATGACCGCCTGAGATGGGGCCGAAAAGTTCTCGAATAGAGACCACGCACTACAAACTGGCAAACGCCGCGTAGGAAGACCGCCCACAAGATACGTTTTCTTGCCTCGTAAAAAATCTAGCTAAATCCAGGAGATAACCTGAAACGTTACAATTATCAAAAGTTTTTTTCTTAAAATTGGTGCTTACAAATTAAAATAGACAAGTGTTTATTTGTGGAAAAATACCCACTTATGAAGTTTTACAAAGTAATTGACCGAGTGAACGAAACGAACACATATCTCTCATGTCTGTCTGTCCGGATGTTTTTTATGCTAGTGGTCGTAATAATAACCAATCTTTACGAAAGCTGGTATACAGGTTTTACAATTATTATAAATTGTTTGTTGTCGGGAATTTTTGATTAAGGGAGCATTTCCCCAAAAAGAAAAAAGTTTGTTATGGGGCAATTTACAGACCGATTTTGATAATATTTGCAATCACACGTGTGGTATTTAATTCTAAACAAAACGTCTAAATATCAGCAAAATTGGTCAAGAAATTGTCGTGACAAAAGGCTCTGAAAACTCTGTATAATAGAGGAGAAGTTTGCTACAAAGCTATTTGTCATAAAATTTTGATAATTATTTGCCAGAAACATTTATCACTCAATTCTTAGTAAGAATGAAGAAAGCGTGCAAGCGCAGATCTTTTGCAACAATATATTTTGCAAAATAATTGTGCTCGCAAGTTCTACTGTTTTAGAACTACTTGTCTTAATTATTACATAATTTTTTTTTACAAGCCGGCCCCAACTCAGAATTTAATCTCTGCGATCAGCTTAGTGTGTTTAATCTCTTTACTACAGACGATGCTATCGAAAAAGTACATTTAAAAAATCAAGACGCCTGGTTGCCCTATTAGCTGCAGACGTTTTAGGCGGTTTAGTTTTTTGCAAACCATTCTGGCGCTTAGAACCTGTCTAGCCGGGTTCAATTTGAATTTCAACAGTTTTATTTTGTTACATTCATGCATTTAAGGTGTATTCAAAACGATGAAATAATCCACCTTAAGCTACTTATTATTACTATTACTAGTTACTTAGATTACTTTTTTTTTAATTCGAAAATAGACTTGCGCTTGACCGCTAACTCGCCTGATGTTAAGCGATTGTTGCGGTCTATGCGTACTCGTGATTTAAAGACACCCAGATTATACCCATGGAAAAGACCATTCTTGAGTTGACTTGAATAATTATAGTTTAAAAAACTGAAGCAACCGACTTCATGGATGTCATTGTCAAAACTGGACCAAATTGAAATGGGACCACACGGGAAGCACCAGCTTTCAAATAAAAAAATAATCATCAAAATTAGTTCACCCAGTCGAAAGTTCTGAGGTAACAAACATAAAAAAACAGTCGAATTGAGAACCTCCTCCTTTTATGAAGTCGGTGGATAATATAATATATATATGTATTTATTTAGTTGAACTAATTTAGTTGAATAAACCTAAAAAATAAGTTCAAATAGCAGGTGCTCGAACGAAATATTATTTATACTTAATTAAATCCAATCAAAAATAAAAATCAAAGTTAAGATTATATAAATGGTAATAAAACAAAACCAAACTAAAAACTTGGCTTTTGGAAAAATCTTTTTACACATTAGACGAATTGTTAAATAAATACAATATTAAATATGCTACAAACTAGATTTTAAGACTGGCTTTTTAAACATTAAGGATAATTTTTCCACATGCCAATGAATGGCTGAATAGATTGGACCTAAAACGCTTTTACCACCTTGCTTGTACTCTATTTTAAGTGGAATAAACTCATTTCATTTCATTTCAAACCACTTCCAATAAAAAAAACATAGAAATCGTTCAACTTAAGATACTATGACGAAGATTTGGGCACAAATTCAAAAAAATACCGTTGAACTCAAATCATTTTTTGTAATCAGTCAAAAATAGAGATAACTATTATAAGTTAGTAGGTACATTATGGTCGATGAGTGATTATAAAGTGGTGCTATTATTGTAGAATTATAGATCAGTCTCACCGGGATTTCCGAAGCGCAAGCAGCATAAAAAATAAAGACCGCAAACACGAGGTCGTTGTTCCGAAAACCGTACGAATCTGACAAACAAAGGTGTAATCTGACTCGCGCCAGTTACTGCATGAACGTACTCTTCTAAACAGTTTTAAATTTATATACTAAAGAAAGATACATAAAGATGCATCGAACTAAAACCCTACTTTAAGAAGTCTGTGACAAAAAAAAAGTTAAGTCTGTGAAAAACAAAAAAACCGGACAAGTGCGAGTCAGACTCGCCCACCGAGGGTTCCGTACAAACTAAATAAAAGGGGGAAATCATATTTTTTTTATATTTTCCTTCATAAACAGAAAAATATACATCGTATAAAAAATTAACACATTCATTGCTCACCACTCGGATCCGAGTGGGGCTGAGAAAACTCAGAAATTTTATTTTAGTTTCTGCAGCAAGAAACTATGGATCTGCGTATATGGTTTTAATTTCAACACAATACCTTCACGCGTTCCCGAGATAAAGGTCTTGACACCCGGACGGACGGACAGACGGACAGACGGACAGACGGACAACAAAGTGATCTTATAAGGGTTCCGTTTTTTTCTTTTGAGGTATGGAACCCTAAAAATAAAATAAAAATAAGTCTGTGACATTTTGAAGCTAAATTCAAACTCAACTTCTTTTTCCAAATCTTTTTAGAGCTGTTTGAAAGAGGAACAGCTAAACTCCCGAAGTAGGTAGTTATTTTGCAAGGAAAATGAATTTAATAACAAGGCACACAAATAAAATAATTATTTAACTAGCTGAGTCTCATAACCGTTGTCAGTGTTTATCGACTCGCCAGCACGGCTTCCGGCCTTGTAGAAACTGATCATGTCAGTATTACCCAAATTTTGTATTTTATGGGTTATCTCGATAATTGGACCATTAAATTAAACAAAAATTGCATCTGGTCATATATCAATTAATAACATGTATTTTTTATCTATTTCCAAAAAGGAGTTAATTTATTCGACTGTTTTTTTTTTATTACTCCGTCAATTGTCCATTGATTTTGATGATTCTTTTTTGTATGGTAGGTCGAATTTCAGAGATACTCTCACATACATTTTATCAAAATCGGTTCAGTACTTTCGTTTTTATAATAAAATATCATCCAGTATTTTGAAGTCGGTTGCTTCAGTTTTTTAAACTATAATTATATTTTTTTTAATTTTTTTATTCTGATGTTGTCATTTGAATTATATTATATAGATAAAATTAGAAAACCTAAAAGCTATTAAATAAAGTTACGCCAAATGTTGGACCGTGTGAAATGTATGTTAAGATTCAACACAAAGGAAGGTATCCAATAAAAATAAATTAACAAATGGTAAAAATATCGCTGAACAACGGTAAAAAATACAATCAATTTGAACCAGTAAGTACATTAAAAATTTTAAAAAAATCAGCTTGCAGTATCAAATGCAGCTTAAAATATACCTACTAAGTCCAGCGTTTATTATTTCCGGGATTATTGTATCAGCGGTTGGCGGTGGGAGCAGCGCGATAAAAACGCGATAACACCAGCTCACAGCCATTTAGGTACCCTAAAAATTCGCTAATAATACTAGTCTGGCCGAACGTCTGGCCACAAGCAGCAGGTTTCTGCATACTATATTATGTAACATATCCGCCTGTGTGTGCGTCTAGAAAGAAAAATACAAGCTCGTGACTCACTCACACATGCAACCTAGCCATAATGGTGTTGTTATAGAGATGCGAATAGGCGGTCGTGAATGTAACAGTCATAGTTTTTTTTTTTGTTAGACAGGCTAGTCCCATGTTGACTATTAAACTTTGAATTAGAAGGGGAAGGATCACGGGAGTGTTATGGTAATTCCAACTTTATGTTTTATGCAGTAAGGGCCAAAATATATGATATACAAGTATGTATGGGATAAATAAATAATTGTTCATTATGTTGTCGATGATGGCTTTTAATTACATTCTTTAGTAAATATTACTCTAGAAAGTTGCTACAAATGTGGTTTTGCCACTCATTTAGACCTTCTTTTTTCCCAATAAAATTGATAAAGTATAGGATGCATTGAGACATGATGAATTGATAATATGCATGAGGCAGTTGCGGCCAATCACAAGACAAGAACACAAGTATGTATATTAAAATACAAAACAAATATGTATATTAAAATAAAAACCAAATACCTGACTGCAAAAAAGGTTTTGCAGTCTAACTTACGATTTCGTTACGCTTGATATGCTGTTGAGTGTACGTTTTTGTGAGAAAGTATGCGTAAAATCCTATAAAATATTATAAATGCGCATTCTTTAGAATAATACTAGTTAAAATCACTTGTTTATTACGAAATAGGTACATTGGAGAATACAAAAAAAAAAAAAAATATTTTTGCCTTATATGTATTATTAATATTTCTATACGAGCGCCTACAGCCTAAACGGCTTGACCGATTTTGATTTGTCATAGACAATTTTTTTTTGTTAAAATAATAATAGATCTCTCGCAAAAAAATGCGCTTTATCATAACCTCCAACGAACGTTTTCGTAACAAATAAATGATTTTACTAGAATTATTCTAGAGAATGCGCATTTATAATCAGCAATTTTACACATACTTTCTCACAAAAATGTACACTCAACAGCTTATCAAGCGTAACTAATTCGTAAGTTAGACTGAAATAGCTGCTCTTCTGCAGTCGGGTTATTGTTTTTCTTTTAATATAAACACTTGTCTAAGAGCCGAAATGTCCGACTATAGTTTCAACCGCATTCGGCGGTCTTTTTCAAAGGAGCAGCACACACGTCACTCTGGGTCGGTGACGCGCCTTGCACTGAGCTGCTCCTTTGAAAAAGACCGCCGAATGCGGTTGAAACTATAGTCGGATATTTAGGCTCAAAACAGACGTGAGTGACCCGTAGTTTTTATTTAAAAATGTGTGAAAACCACGTTAATTTCCATAGTAAAACTTGTCTAAGAGATCATTAATAGCGTTCCAAGACCAAGTACAAGTATTGTAGCCTTCTAAGTTTTTTCTTGTAATTCTCTTTTGTGTTTTAATACAGCAGATAATAAAAGCTGCAGTGTATACGTTTTACCTACAATCCAGTGTTGCAATATGTAAGCAAGATAAATACCTATTTAATAAATTACGACGAAATATAGGTACCTAATGATATTTTTAACTTAACTTTAGTTGGATAAATTACCACATTGACTTTATTAACTTTCGCTTTAGCGATAAGACCAAACAATATGGACGCAACCTATGGGTATATAGCCAGACGCGTATTTTTTCCTTATTTTTTGATAGAGTCGCAATAAAACAAGTTTTTTTTTAATTTTTACAACTAATGTAAGTAAGTAAGTTCGTATAGACTGGCTATAGAGTGGCCAGCCCTATTGTCAGAAATTACTATTTTTACAACTAATTAGTTCACAGAAAACATTAAAACTATTATTGTTGTGTTTTTATATTTGTATAATCGAAACAGTTGCGTAAATAATTTCTTAGTGGTAATTTTTCTCAATCTATCGATATCTATCACACAAAAAAAAACTTAACTATATTTACAATCATGTCGAGTACTAAAAATATGGATTTCGGGCGTTTTTCTTATTTTAATTTCGATGAATTTTCACAGTGGTTTACCTTCCTTACTAAAATCAGCATGCTCCATCCTTAACCATGTGGTCAACATAGTCGGTCAGTATAGTATACATTTGTACCATAGATCACATAGTCTCTTAGGAATTTTACCAAAATAGACTTAGCAGTTACGTTTTTAAAATAAAATCTAATTAAATGAAATTCTGTATTTTGTCGTCAATTATTTTAGTTTTTTAAACTATATCTAATCTATCTATCTAATATGTTTAAGCGAGCAATTCTTGTTTAGATTGTAATTATATACAATATCGAAAATGGCTCCAACAATTTTGGTGAAATTTGGTATGCGAGTAGATTCGGTGACGACAAATCGATCTAGATAGGTTGAATTTTTAGTGAATTTGAGATTTCCCATATTCTTAGTCATAAAAAATACGAGCGGAGCTCGGATCGTGCAGTTATTAGTAAATATGAACATACACAAATACACATTTAACGCGTCAAACTTATAGCACCTTTCATTTTGGGGATACGAGATCTACGTCACCAACAGTGTTCCTGCGCAACTTGCTTTGTTGCTACGCCTGCTACGACGAAGGGACCGCCATCCCTTCATTAGACATCAACGCGCTCGTTTCCACCCCGACAACAGGAAATTACTATTTTATACAAAGCTAACAGGAAATTGTTTTATTCATTTTTTTTTTTTTACTAAACCACAAGTACCAATATCGAGTCTCATAATAAAATTTGACCTACAAATATATTTCACTAACATAATTAATGTGTATTTAACCATAAAATACACTTTTGTCGCGTTTTTTTTTTTCTACATATAATAAATAGATTGTAAATAAAAATTACTATATATAGTAAACATTTTTTACATATGTAGTAAATATTTTTGTGCTTTAACATTAAGATATATCTTAATGTTAAAGCACAAAAATAAACAAATACTTATCAAACTCGAAATAATCAAGAATCATTATTCTCAATGACTATTGGTAACATAAATATTTTTTTAGGAACAATCTCATTATATAAGCCCTAAGAAGTAAACTGTTGGATATAGGCCTCTCCTATGGATTTCTAAAAAAAACCTGATGGAAGCGGCTTGTATCCAGCGTCTTCCTGACGCGACGCGTGTATGAGAGTTATCTGTCCATCTTGTGGCTGGTCTTTCTACGCTGCACGTGTCATTGATCCATCAGTTCTACGTGCTACACTGCCCACTGCCATTTCAACTTACAAATCCACTAACAAACCCACGTTAATAAATTAATATCCTTTAATCACGTGTGTTAAGTACTCACGATAGCTAAAAATAATAATAATTGAATAGCCTTCAAAATATTCCAATTGATTGAAGGGAGAAATAACATCCGTTACATAACGTGATACAAACATCTGGAAGATACTATATTTAAAAAAAAAATGCAATACGACTTACCTACAGTTTCCGCCTATTACGTCGCCAAACACACCTACATACATACATACTCTTATGAAAATTGTACGCATGCATAGAAGCCCACATAGACTAACTTATGCTAAAACTGTACAATTCTGACAATATTAGATACATACATATCAAATTGATAATTATCTTTTTTCTAAGTCAATTAAAAATGACCTTAACCTCGACGAAATCAGCGTTTGCCATTTGGAAGTTCCGACTTTTAATTTTGACGTTCTTATCGTCACATGTAGCTAACGAAAGTGTTTACCTAGTATACAACTTAAGTCTAACTCAAGAAATTTCCAGTGTCAACGTTCTGGCTCTATCAGGTCAGCTTCTTAATAGCCGCGTACTGACTGAACGAGCAGCTTCGCGAGGCAGTCGCGCGAGGTAAATCCTCGGTCGGTCAGGTCGTGCCTAATATCATTTGCCTGGGGCGAGGCACGTCCTGACCGACCGAGGATTTGCCTCGCGCGACTGCCTCGCGAGGCTGCGAGGCTGCTCGTTCAATTAGTACGCGGCTAATACCATATTATTTAATTAAATTGTTAGCAACAACATTTAACATCAGGGTAGTTAGCGGTTTGTTAGCCAATTTTTTAGAGAAAAAAAACATACGTAGGTATATCTAATGTCTAAGTAATGTGGTCGGTAGTGGTAGCCTCACAAATTTGGGAAAAAATTGTATGGTACAATATCTTTTCCATGATTTTGACCTTTTGCCATTTTAATAGATAGGCAAGATAAAAGATTCCAAATAAAGATACGTTGGCTACATTATTTATATGCATCGTTTGAGAAAAATGAATCATCGTCGCTAAATGTCAATTTTAGGTCTTGAGTTTATTTTTAAGCGTTTCATTATTTGATGATTTGCAGCGTGTATCTTCTTACAATACCAAACTCCGTAAAATATAACAAAAATCACAACACGAGCATATATTAATTAAGTATGATTGAAAACTTTGTAGCCTACATTTTTAACAACATATAGTTTCAAAATAAAAAACAATTTGTCAAGATGTTAGTAGATATATATTTTGCTGTTGTTAAGTCGGTTTATAAATAAACAAACTGAAAACGTTTGTTTTAATAATAATAAATTTAATAATAATAATGGTACCAACTTAGGAGCTTCATCTGTACACCAATTCAAGAAATCTATAAAATTGGTCCACGAATGACAGAGTAATTCGTGTACATACATAAAATTGTTTATTGTTTATATATATTTATATTAGTTTTACTATTATATTTTATTCTATAGAAAAAAACCGGACAAGTGCGAGTCAGACTCGCCCACCGAGGGTTCCATACATAAAAAACATATACACTACGAATTGATAACCTCCTCCTTTTTATAAGTCGGTTAAAAACGATATTAAATCATCATTAAAACAAATGTCAATCCATGTTATGGGATTTCCTACAACCACATCCTGTGGTTAGACCTGGGTAAATCCATAAAAAATCTAACAAAAAACAGTAAAATTACGATGTTGATAAAAAGATGTAGAAAAACGTACTGTTTTTTGTCACTAATGTAATAGGCCTGTATCTTTATTGGGCTGAAAATTAGACTCACTATCCAGTAAGAAAATGCAGTTGGATACGTGCTTGAAACTTTAAATATTTTGGACTCCTGGACTCCTTTCAAAGATGCGTCATCAGGCTATCTTTCTCGCGCATCACAACATTATGATTGTGATGATTTCCCCACCAAGTGATTTTATATGTATCATATGTATGCATTTACAATATAAGTATAAATATATTTATCCTATCTGAATAAACAAAACTGTCTCTCATTTTTATAATAAATAAATATTGGAGGACATTTTCATTTTCACACATCCCCATCTAGCTCCAAACTAAGCAAAGGTGGTACTATATATATATATATATATATATATGTATTCTATCAGCCATCTGGTTCCTATAGTACCAGCTTTGCTTTTTTTTTAAAGATGGGAATGTTTCTTTATTTAAATTTAACAAAAGTAACATCAACAGGAATAGAAATATATAATATAGGTATATACACACACACATGAAAAAAAAAACTACTCTAAAATACCGTTAGCAGCGGGAATTGTTCCCAGGATGCTGGCTTTGCTTAGCTTGGAGCTAGATGGGGTTGTCTGAAAATGTCCTCCAATATTTATTTATTATAAAAATGAGAGACAGTTTTGTATATACAGGATAAATATTAAAAAAAAAAAACATTTCTCCATATCTAAATAAACAAGTCTCTCACTTCTATCTACATTTAGTTATTTTATATGATAAAAAAATGTGTTGCGCGCAAAAATGCGCTAGTGAGCAAGAAGTCCCGAGCACCGACGTAATATTACTTATCTTTCTGTGTTTTACAGAATATAATTTTGCACATTAGTTACGTATATGATCTAATTATCTAAACCTTTTCCTTTTTTCTACTAATCCCCAAAATAAAAAAAATATGGTTGTCTGTAAAGTCGGCTTACGGACGATAATTTTATGTGATAACGTCATGAAAGATGTGTCACAAGCCGAACGCTTAGGCCGATCGTGCCTCTTTATCGCTTGTTCCGCGCTCTCGCTTGTACGCTCGGCTCAGGCGGAACGTGACAATGAGTCATGCTTTTTCGTGCGTGCTGCCGGAGTTCATCTATTTATAAGACTTTATCACGTCAACAATCTTAGACTTGCAAAATATATCTCTGCCTACAATATTGTTTACATTGCAGAAAAAGAGTGATCTAAATTTTACCTGCAATGTAAATAGCATTGAAGGCAAAGAGAGAGAGAGAGAGAGAGAGAGAGTTTAGTTCTACAAATCCTAGAATCTAGGAATATTTAAACGAAGATTATATACATAGGTATCTTTTGGACAAGCGTGGAAGATTAAATAGTTTTCGTCTTAGGGTAATATCTCATTCTCCCAAAAATTATGATCTAGTCAAAAATATGCGAAATAAGTGTTTATTGATATTCATCAATATATATCATAAATCATTTATTCATACGTATCGAAAGACATACTCTCCTCTCCTTCTTTATAATATATTATGTACCTACATTTTACATTTTTTTATGTTATAGTTATAGATCTACGGTTGAACACCAACTCGTCTGATGTGGCCAAGAATGGAGCTCGTCGATCTAGAAAATATTTATCCACTCTAGCCTTGTTAATTCCAAGATTGTAGTTCTCAGGAAACAGAGATAGCGGCAAAGAATTCCTTTCCAGTGCAGTACGCATCAAGAAATACCTAACATTTCCCTGTAACAAGAATTTCTATAATTTGTTACGGATAAAAATATAACATATAAATACTGAAACGATGAAATAATACAACTATTATAATTTATTTTGTAATACAAAGGTAATCCCATATTTACATCATTGAACATTTATTAGCAATAAAATATAGTTAATTCTATTTACAGGCCTTACTAATAGAAGCAATTACAAGTTTTTAATGATTTGTTTTTTCCTATCCGACTGCCTAAGTAAGATGGTAAGGTTTTAGAGTTGTATATAATGTTTCTTTATTTATTACCTGCTGTACACTAAACGGCTTGACTAATTATATGCGATGTGTTATTTATATTCTATTTCTTTTATACCCTTCAGATAAGGAAATTAAATGAACTATAACTCGTAAGGCTCAATCACATCAAATTAATTACCATGTTGAAATCGTCCCACATTAGGGAATTTATTACTTTGTCTAATGGAAGACAGTATCTTCGTCACGAATCTATGTAAATTTATACCTTATTATTAAATTTCAATCTATATCGATGGGTTCAATCGATTTTATCTCAATATTAAGCATACTAGTTGCTTACCGGAAAAACTCTTTCAAAGCCATATACATAAAAACTTATGACATTTTTCTGGGTACGAATTGTTATTTTTTTGGTTATGGAGACACAGTTTTTTAGGGTTCCGTACCCAAATGGTAAAAACGGGACCCTATTACTAAGACTTCGCTGTCTGTCTGTCTGTCTGTCTGTCTGTCTCCAGGCTGTATCTCATAAACCGTGATAGCTAGAAAGCTGAAATTTTCACAAAT
This sequence comes from Lycia hirtaria, assembly GCA_947563715.1. NCBI lineage: Eukaryota > Metazoa > Arthropoda > Insecta > Lepidoptera > Geometridae > Lycia > Lycia hirtaria. Next base: position 5,050,267 of record OX387379.1, read on the forward strand.
GATGTATTTCCGTTGCCGCTATAACAACAAATACTAAAAACTAAAAAAAATAAAATATTAATTATTTATAAACTAACCATCGATATTTAACAATAACTATGCATAAGGCTTTTTACATGTACTACTGAAACTATGATGCTAATTTACATTTAATAAACTAGCGTAAACTCACATTAAAATACAAATCAACGTTCATGCTTGAAAAGACTTGCGGATGAAGTCGTCTGAGGTAATGTTTAGGTTAGATTATCATTTAACGTTATTTTATCTAACCTGAAGGCTTTATAAAATTGTTACTTAAATTACGAAGCTAATTTACAACGAATAAATTCAGCATATTTAATTAATAAACATAAATCAACGTACTTACTCGCAATGACTCGCGGATGTAATCCGACAATCACTATTTATGTTTAATGTTTTAACTGTATGATTATATCACGGCAGAAGGCCATTAAAATTAAGTTTACGGATTTTCGTTAACTGAGCTAATAACTTGGTGACTTAAATGTTGAGATCTTATTTCACGTCTTGCCCGACTACGAAATGACATCGGATGTATTGATAGGTTCAAACTTACTTCGCAAGCCCGGTCATAGCTATGATACCTGCTTTCTGCGTCTGTGGTGCGCATGCTGAAGTAAGCGATCACGTACAGTGTTAGAATTTAATTCCCGATAATCTACACACATGCGATCGTCTCCGTTTTTCTTTTTTACCAGGATAATCGGACTTGAATACGGCGATTTGCTTTCACGTACAATAAACGTGTTTTTTTGCTCAATATTAAAAACGGTAACAGGTAGACGCTTCAAATTTTCACAGAATATTTACTTGTATATTACCTTTCAAAATAAATAATTAAATAACAATAAAGTAAATATTAAATGGGGGCTCCCATACAACAAACGTAATTTTTAAGCAATTTTTACTCGATCTTAATTAACAGGTAGAAACTTGAATATTTGTAAGTAAATATTTAGAAATATACCTATTAACTATAAAAATAAATACCTAATCTAATCTAATACATAAAAGCTCACAAAATGAAAATAATCCGTGCATCTAAACGCGGTGCGAGCGCCGCGCCGCGGTGTGGTGGTGGCGCGAGCGCGAGGCGGTTGCTAAGCAACGGCCACGCGGGTAGCGGGGGAGGTAACATCACGGAGCGAGCCATAACCGCGCGTATTCGCACGAGCGTCGTCATGCTGCCCGGATGTGTATCGAAAACCTACCTATAAGTTTGCAATTTACTACTTGGAATTTCGTTGATTTCTTGTTATTTTATAAACAGAACTAAACTTTGTAGTATTATAGATGATAGTACGGAACCCTTCGTGCGCGAGTCCGACTCGCACTTGGCCGATTATTTTTGTATGCTTAAAGTACCCTAATAGCAGTGACTAGATAAAGCAACAGATATCTGTCATTTTCGGCCGATGGCGATTGTGAAATTCAGTTTACTTCTAGAATGTCAACGACATGCTGACTGCTAACAAAATAAACCGAATTCCACATGCCAAAACGTATGAAATTGTACTATGGGCAATAGAAATAAAAAAATAAGTTCAAAAACTAAGACCCGACTACTGGCAAATCACGCTCTAAGAAGTATGAAACAAAATAATGTAATAAATATCTTATTATATTTCATACATATTCTTAGTGGTGTTCAGAGGATAGCTGTGGTCGTATGGTAGGTACATTACGGAACGTACTTTTTGTAAAGTAGGTCGCATACGAACACGGTTATTCTCTGAACACCATTATGAATATATATGAAATATAATAAAATATTTATTACATTTTCTTGTTTCACACCACTGTACACCACTACGAATATTTATGAAATATAATAAAATATTTATTACATTTTCTTGTTTCATACGTTTTAGAGTGTGATTTTTCAGTAGTCGAGTTTTAGTTTATGGACTTTTTTTTTTTTAAAGTATTTGCATGCATTTTTATGCATACATACTTACATACGCCGATTGAAAAACATATAAAGCTCCCTTTTGCTTCTTTACGACTCCGTAGTCGGGTAACAAATATTCTTCATGACATTGGCGGGGCAATCTTGGAATTTTCAAGGCTGGAGTGAATAGATATCTTATAGATCGACGAGCTCCATCCTCGGCCACACCGTCACCTAACATCAGGCGAGTTGGTGGGCAATCGTAAAAATAATAATATGTATCTCGCGGTAAGCTATAATAAATATGATGTAACAAACCCTACTTTTATTTCAAAATTTCTGTTCAAAGATACCACAAGATGGGGTGCGGCAAATTTTTTTTTTTTTTGTGACCAGCTGACAAACAGGACGCTTCCAACGGCACCTCATTTGTCAGATTATGTTAAGTTATTTAGAAGTTATGAGGAAATAGATGAACATACATACATACCCACATACCGGTCAAAAACATAACTCTCCCTTTGCTTCGCCGTAGTCGGGTAAAAAGTTACTTTAATAAGCCAATTTAAGACAATAAGTATCTACAGGTATCTAGATTTAGCTATATTTATTTATATCAGATATTTTAATAATATGCCAAATTTCACAAATAAACAATCAAATATAACAATAAAAAAAAAGTTCAATAGGTATAACACATTACGTATTGATCCATTAATCAGTATATTGTAAATACAAATCAGAGAGACACTTTCACTTTCATAATACCTTAGATATTTTAAAGCGAATATGATATACGCCTATATTTTTTCATCGAGCATTTATATAACTATCGGCAACGACTTGTATTTTCAATGTCAAACTAAAACAAGTTATGACTTTAATAGCAAGACTAGCTTTATTATAATCCATAGACAAATCCTGAACTATTACAATGATACTAGTTATTCAAATCCACCAAATATGTAATCTTTATTGTCTATTAAGGAAAAAATAATGATACCTTAGCATTGTTAAATAAGAAGTAAGAACAGCCCAGAAAAATATTTTATCTAGATGTTTCAAGTTATCAAAATGTTATGTTATTATTAACATTAGTTAAGAATTAGACTTTATTTTATTAGATTATGTTAATATATTTAGTATGTATATGTATTTTATATATTGTTTCCATATTGATTTTGTACTCTCTTATAAATGTCTTTATATGATATTATGTATCTCTAGTTATCAAATAAGTATCATCATCAGCCCAATGATGGACATAGGCCTATCGCATACGATATACGGAAGTTGGCAATAGCTGAAAATGGATAGCTAAATATCGGACTGGCGTTCAATGAGAGATGTCCAGCATTTTTTATGAGGCTTTAATTATTCTTAAGAGTCCGTATTTCCACTGTCCGTCTCGCTCGCGCATATCCACATATTTCAAGATATAAAATGAATAAATGAACTTTAAAAAAATGTCGTTTGTCAAACTACAAAACATCACAGATATTCTACAAAAATTTCAATCTAATCCAAGTTAATTTTTATACATAAAAATCATTTTTGCGGTAATAATTTCTAAAAATGATTATTAAATTAACTTGGATCAAATTGATATTTTTGTCTTATAATTGTAATGTTCTTTTCTAGTTTTACAGATGACGATTTTTTTTTATAGGTTCATTCAGACATTTTATATCTGTACTAAAACTTCCGTGAGTATTCATTTATATTATTTAATAACCCGAAAAAAACTCACAATATTAATCAAAAGAACGATGTCTTCCAAGCGGTTTCGGGACTGCCAGGGTCCCTCCTGAGGTACATGTGTATCCTCAGGGTACACAATATGTACCTCAGGAGTTGGTCGACGCCGTACGGACGGAAGTCATTTTATATCTTAAAAAATTTGGGTAAGTATGCGCGATTGCGACGAACGATGGTTGAACTACGAACTTTTAAATATAGCTACTATATATTTTGTTGTAATCTGTTTTTTTGTTTTTATACACTATAGATCTACGATTGACCACCAACTCGCCTGATGTTAAGCGACGGTGTGGCCGAGGATGGAGCTCGTCGATCTAGAAGATATCTATTCACTCTAGCCTTGAAAATTCCTAGATTGTAGGTCTCAGGAAACAGAGACGGCGGCAACGAATTCCATTCTTGTGCAGTACGCAACAGGAATGTGGATCGATATCGCTGAGTACGGATTTTTGGCATTTCAACGAGAAATGGGTGGTAATTCGCCGATTTTCTGCTAGTCCTGTAGTGAAATGGGGAGTGTGGAATTAGGTCGTGAAGCTCTTGCGCACATTCCCCGAAATGAATCCTGTAGAAAATAGACAGACATGCTACTTTACGGCGGTGCTCGAGACTAAGTAGCTTCTTGGCAGCTAGTTTATCGTCACCGACTAATTAATTTTAAAGTAATAAATTATTGTATGGTTTTGTAACATAGTAAACAATATCTACACGAAATTAGAAAGAGAACTTCTCAACTTATTGTGAATAGTTGAATAATGTAAATCAAAAGTAAGTCGCTACTCATTATATTATGGGAATAATGTGTTTGATTATCTTTCAAGCAACAGAGTAGCGAAAATATGTTTTTTTTTGTTTTAGAGGAAAAAAATCTAGAGGTATATTCTTCACACAGATAGATAAAAATACAATGCACAAAGATAACCTTGAAAAAATTGGCAAACATAAATTTGCAAGTCGGTTACGCAATATTTAAAATATTACGAGGCCTTTGTAAAATTTCTACAAATGGAACTATTGTAATTTTAATACATCGTATATCTATATTTTTTACACAATATTTTTTAAATACATCGTCATTTCAGCCATAAGAAGTCCACTGCTGGACATAGGCCTCCCCCATAGATTTCCAAAAAGATCGATTGGAAGCGGCTTGCATCCAGCGTCTTTCTGCCACTTGGTCATATTCAGTCCATCTCGTGGCCGGTCTCCCTACGCTGCGCTTGCCGGTGCGGGGTCTCCACTTAAGAACTTTTTGGGCCCCATAGACCATCAGTTCTACGTGTTATGTGCCCTGTCACACTGCCATTTCAACTTGCTAATCGGAATCTACGGATCTTTTTATTTCTGATTCGATCTCATAAACAAACTCCGAGCATAGCCCTCTTCATAGCTCGTTGCGTGATCTTGACCTTCCTTCCTTCCCATAGTGAGTGACTACGTTTCAATGCCACCTGATATTTTAAATGGTTTTATTTAAAACTTTCTATTGTTTTTCTTTTATAATATTGTATACCTACTATATTTTCGTATGTATAGACGGTACCGACACAGTGGACATAATAATTAGCTTAACATCAAACGAGTTGGTGGTCAATCGTAGATCTATCAAACATAAAAAATGTCACCTGCGTAGCGCTTACGTCTTTACGTAGAGAAGTAACGTAGACGACACATCTTCCTTTGGATATAGAAAAGACGTAAATCCCATATAACCATTATGTAAGCGCTTTTTTTAATCATTTTACTTATATTAAAATATTCAAAATAAATACAAGTGCTTAAGTAGATAAATTAACGCCTATAAAATCGTATTAAACTTACGTAAAGAAAAATGGTACCCAACTGTGTGAACAAATCCACCGTGCAACGTTGACCTACCTACCAGTATCAGACAAAAAGTTAAAACCTGTGTACAGATTATTCAGGTTATCATGTTTTTATCAATGCACCAATTTAGCGTGGAATTATCTAGCGTTTCGCATGCGTTCAAGGGTAAAGCGTCCGCACACACATACACTCGCACACAAATACACGTGTGCGTGTAGCACTATGAGCATATGAGTCTAGGCCTATTGTGAGCTGGGTGCATGTGTGTGGCGTGCTTGTGTGAGTGCGACGGCGACGGCAAACTTTTTCGATTGCAAATATAGTTGCTATGCCCGAAATACAACGCGGATGAATTTCGAGTCAATGCTAATTGCTAGGCATCCGAGCGTAGACGGTGCGACCGAGCCGCTTGCATCGCCCGCGCATTTCAATACATACTCACTTCTTAGATTATTATACGTTTTTTACGACCGAAAACCTGCTCATCAAGATTCGGGTCGGATAATTTAGCTTTACATTATGGTTATAGAATGATTGTTCTGTATAGATTCGGTAATCGATTTCAGTCTAGGTGTAACCAGTTTTAGGTTTTTTTTTTGCAAACAATCCAATGAAATTAAATAGAATAACGAACGACTTAAATCGAAATTTAAAATAATAAGTATTATATTTAAAATAATTCAAATTAGAATCACTTTTATTTTGTCTCTGTACCTACTCTAACAATAGTTGAAATATCGTAGAATAATATTAGTTAAAGCGGAAAAATTACCAAAATATTGATTATGGCATGCAGTCGATAGAATTTTAAGGCGCTATCTACACAGTCAGGGCCAGAGTTTGCATCTCTCCCTCACGTTTTCCTTTTCGGTTCCTCGTGCATTTTTCTATGCCCCACAATTTACCAGGCGTGTCGTGGTGATGACAAAATTTATATATAATTATAAAATTAGTATATATCCTTCTCCGGTATCTTAGTTATCTACATACATACCCAGTTTCATGATGATCGGTTCAGACGTTTAACCTTAAAAAGATTGGAAACAGGTAGTGATTTTCTTTTGCTTTTTACCGACTCCAAGAAGTTGGAGGTTAACAATTCGGCTGCATTGTTTATGTTTATTACCGCTTAGCTCCGTCATTTAAAAGCCAATTATATATATATTAAAAGATATAAGTATGTTCAGATTGATATCATAGCAATTTTATCAAAATCAATGCAGTAGTTTGCTTTTTAAAACAAAATTGCGCATTTTATGTCGGCTATTTCAGTTTTTTTTTAACTATGATTATATAATATTTGTGAGGAAGTTAGAATGAACCATAGGACTAAAACAGCCATAAAACTAACAAAAGATTATAATTCTAAATTAATGTTAGATCCTTTATAATTCGTGAATGATACTATTTATCTCACTTCAAGGCCAACCTGTTGCTTCTAATCTTAATTTCAAAAACACGCTATGCTTTTACCGAAGGACATTGTACAATATTTATAAATATTGATGAATGCTAAATTTACACTAAGGTCAAGTTAAATAATTTAGAGTCATTTAAATTTCAATTAAAACAATACATCAAGATACGATTAACACGTGATAATTTATTAAGTTAGGGTGAATTTCATCACTCATGTCTTGATATTATGTAGATTAGGTTTTTCTTAAAAAGGTCTTAGACATAAAATTGGTATTGCCATCATGCTGGATAAAATATGCTGTAAAGCTGTGTAATGGATTTGAGTATTTGGATCATTTTTAGAGCTTCACCAGTCTGGGGTAATCCGATTGTTTTTTTTTTTTGTGTTTACTTACATTAATGTAGGTAATAACGATATATTTTTTTACCCGTTACCCGACTGCGTAAGAATGCGAGTTATATTTTCGAGTGTATGTATATGTTTCTATATTATCATGATCGCCTACAGCCTAAACGAATTGACCGATTTTGAAAAATTATGCAGTTGGGTATTGTTACAATACAATACAAAAACACTTTATTGACACCATAATAAAATTACATTAGGTACATAATTAAGCCGTTAGAAAGGTACAAAAGGCGGCCTTATCGCCTTATGGCCTTATTTGTTACATATTCTATTAAAAATTTAATCGAATTTGTACGAAATTTGGTCAAGATTTGGTATTAAGTTTACATACTATATCTTATGAACTGATTATGCAATTTCCTATCGCCATAAATTTAAAAAACCCATAGAAAAATAAACTTTGAATATATATTTATCTATTCACCGCATAAATATTGCTCTGATCCTAGGAGCTAATCCAAGTTTAGAATTAGCTCCTTGATTTCTATCGGCGGACGTAGCCTATTCAAGTCTAGTGTTTGTGTTAGCACACCTATCCTTTCCCACGATATGCTATTATGACATCTATGACGCAATTGTATTTGTATAATTACTAAAATGCAAGTGTGCTATAACAGGGCAAATCAATTTTGAGTGTGAAGCCTACAAGCCACATAACCCGGTCGCATCCCCAACGTACAACACAGTCTATCTTTGGAAGATTTCCCCTGGTAAAAAAAATTATCCTATAACGGCTAAGCTAGATGACAGGTGGCGGGAAGACGCTGGATGCAAGCCCCTTCTCATCAGTCTTTTTGTAAATCCACGGGAGAGAGGCCTATGTCGCAGTGGACTTCTCATGGCTGAGAGGATGATGAAGATGATAACGGCTAGGGCAGAGTGAAGACCGCATGTCAGCAAACGTAGTAGGATGCCCTGAAATACGATGAAGAGCTGACAAACGGCAGATTAGGCAGGGTGACGTTTAATTGGACTTTCCGGCACACCGGTCAACTGGGCGGGACTCCCACATAACCATGCAGCGCATCCCCCGGAGCGCGGTTAAAGGTTATGCCCATAAAGGTTTCCCCTGGGTAACAAAAAAAAGGTGGCGCGGTGGTACCCTTAAAGGTTTCCGCTGGGTAACAAAAAAAAAAGTTTGGCATTTAATAGAAGAAGCCTACATAATAATATAATGTATTTACAGCACTAGGATATTAACGATGAAGTGTATATATTTCCTCATACATTACGTGATAAGTTCATAATAATATTAAAATGGAAAAATGTGTACAATGCGTTATTCAAAACAGTCTATGAGTTAATAACTTACCATAGCTACCATTATTAACTAATTGGATAACCCATTCTATTAAAAGACTATTTATAGGTAGTTAATCTAAATGTTTACCTTCGTTTCAATATTATCGTTAGCAAGTTTCCTTATTAAATTCATATAGGTATATTTTTTCGTGTATTAATACAGAAACCAAAACAAAATAAATTCGGCAAAGCACAAGTTTCACTCGCACACCGAGGCTTCCGTACTCCCATGCAACAAAACGAACAAAGAAAACAGGACTAATCAGCATAATGTGCTTTATATATCTATGTATATTTGGAGGCTTACAAGATTTTATTTCGCATTCTTGCACAAGAATTTCCCATTATTTCAAAAATAATTTTAGCAAGCTTGTCTCGCGCTTGACGAGTTTTTAGTATTTGTTGATTTATGAGCTTTAACGAAACTTTCATAGAATATTCTGTGAAAATTTAAACTTTCTACCGGTTCAAAAGATACAGCCGTTTAAGGACAGACACCGTAGCCTAACGAATAGACTTCAGCATCCTTAGTACGGATGCCTAAAAATCTTTGTCATATCGTAACTGTATCTGATATACACCGTACAGCCCAAGTAGCTGCTCTTCTTCTTCTTAGTCGTTATCACTCTTGGCAGAGTGGTCGTGGTCATCGTTTCAGGTGGTAGCTCGCCTCACAATCCGTCGCCATTCCTCACGTATTGACGCCTTTCTCGTGCATTCGTTCACGGGACCGTTAAGTGCAGCCTTTATTTGGTCGGTCCAACGTAATGGCGATCTTCCACGTGGTCTTGTCCCATCCATCTTACCTTGCACCACTAGGCGCTCTACAGACGTGTTACCACGGCGCGACACATGCCCAAAGAAAGTGAGTATGCGAGCCTGAACGATGGAAGATAGACGCTGCTTGATGCCGAGTTCATGCAGAATGGAGCTATTAGCTGCTCTTAGAGACGTGAAATTTGGATGTCTGTTTATATAGACTATAGATAGACGATAGATTGTGGAAAAATATGGAAACTAACATCTCGAAGTATATACTACTATGGTATTATGTGATCACGACTGAACTAAATAATGAATAAAGGACAGCAGCGCCCTCTATGCCACATTTGTTCTCTTGCTGAACAGACTCTCAAAAGGATCCTTCTAACACATAAAAACGCGGGATGCGACTAGTACGAAACGGCTCCACTTTCATTGTGCGTACCGCCAAAATGTGCAATGCACTTCCTGAATGGGTATATCCGAAAGGAAGACATAATAGATAATGAAAATGTTTTCAAATCGCGAGTGAATAGGTTTCTTCTAGGCAAGCGCGCTCCATCGTAGACCGTAACTTTCGCTTAACACCAGGTGAGTTGACGGTCAAGCGCAAACCTATCGTCAAATAAAAAAAAAACTTGAAAAAAAAGCTAATAAAGTAATGCTTGTGGCTGCCAGGGCAAGGTGTCCATTACGTTACCAATATTTTATCGTAAAATAATAAAAAGGCGGTACATGATTGCTTACGCTTAATTATGGTAAATAGACAGGTTTGATCAAAAGTAGGTATTTTATGTTGACTGAAGGTCTCACCTGATGCTAAGCGACATGTGGTGGAGGTTATTAGGTCGTTTTTAGGGTTCCGTACCTAAATAGGAAAAGCGGAACCCTTATAGGATCACTTTGTTGTCCGTCTGTCCGTCTGTCTGTCCGCCCGTCCGGGTGTCAAGACCTTTATCTCAGGAACGAGTGAAGGTATCGAATTGAAATTAAAACCATATACGCAATTACATAGTATCTTGATGCAGAAAGAAAAATAAAGTTTCTAAGTTTTCGTAAAAAAAAGTTACAGATAAATATATCGTAAAAAACGCACATTTCGACACTCACAAGAGAATCAAAACCTATGGGGTACTAGTCCCGTTGACCTAGAACAATGAAATTTGGTAATAAACATTGTGTTAAAGTACACATAATATAGGAAAAAATCCGAAAATTGGACATTTTTAATTTAATCAAAAAAAAATGTGTGTTTATGCAAGGAATGAAGGTCCAAATTTTAAAGTGAATTAACCGTATCATGTTTTTTTTTTTTTTTTAATATAGGAATAGGTTTGCGCTTGACCGCCAACTCGCCTGATGTTAAGCGACGTTGCGGTCTACGATGGAGCGCGCTTACCTAGAAGAAACCAATTCACTCGCGATTTAAAGACACCCAGATTATATCTATCGGGAAAGACTTACTCAGTGTGGAGTATCATATGAAAGTGCTTCAGGAGCATAAGCTAAAACAGGTTTTTAAATATATTTACTATGTATATTTTTTGGTTTATAAAAGAAAATAGAAAAAAATATATGTCTTCCCCCTTCTATTTACTAGTTTGTACGGAACCCTCGGTGGGCGAGTCTGACTCGCACTTGTCCAGTTTTATTTTCTAGTCCGCTAATCTAAAAGGTGAACTTGAATTCGATAAATCAAAATGTTTAACATACAGTGAAATTCAATCTAGGTTCAATGGAACCTAGATTGAATTTCACTGTTTTAATGAATTTTAATGAATTTCACCTGTCATAGATACAATATCAATCGGTCGTCGTACTACAATTATCAGTAGATATATATTAAATTTGACTAGATGACAATATGCACACTCGAAAAACATAACCCTCCATCTAGCGCAGTAGGGTAAAAAATACAATCGAATTGATTCTACTTTCTAGATTGGAATTCCTCTATTTACAAGACGTTTCGAACACTTTGCAAAGTTCATTCAAAGTTCATCACTAGCGAAAATCTTAGAAAACAATATATGTACTATTTTTTTCTCAACATATAAATACATTTAGCATATATATCCTGTCACTAATTAATACTATTAATAATCAAATTAAGTATCTGTAACGGTTAGCTTCTTCTTTGTTTTTTTTAAGTTTTGCATGCTGTGCTTCCTTTGAAAGGTAACACGTGTAGTTAATATTGAGAAGTGTTAATTATGGTGTTTATGTGATGTAGTTACCATTGTGAAGCCTTTATAAATAAATAAATTATTGAAGTCGGTTAAAAAGGTCGGCACGTAGAACTGACGGCCGATGGGGCCGAAAAGTTCTCGAATGGACACCACGAACCGGCAAGCGCAGCGTAGGAAGACCAGCCACAAGGTGGACAGAGGATATCTTACAAGTGGCAGGAAGACGCTGGATGCAGGCCGCTTCCAACTGGTCTTTCTGGAAATCCATGGGGGAGGCCTATGTCCAGCAGTGGACTTCTTATGGCTGACATGATGATGATGATGAAAAAGGTCGGTCGGTTAAAACTTTCCTGAAGCCTTCAGTGTGAAGTAACATTGAGTTAGTTTAAAATAGTGGTACTGCGTTCTGACTCAAATGTCACTTGTAACCAAGCATAATTTGCATTGTGAAAATTCTATTTTAATGAGACTTTTGTAATATATTTCAGCAATAGTAGACTATCGGCATAGGTGTAGTTATCTGTTCTATTCTTTACGTAAACATTTGGTGATATCTGGTTACTACTAGTATGTTTTTCAAGGTTTTATTTTTCTTCTATAAAATACAGTTGAGAAATACTTATTCAACCACGCATCAGTATGTGTATCTTAGTCTCCATTTTATTTATGAAAATTTACGATTTAAGAAAATCCGTCTCGCGTCTCATGTATAGATGAAAGGTAGAAACAGTTTTTTTTACTTACATGAATAAAACCGCGTTTGGCCTCTAACTCGCCAGCTGGAAAAGATGATGTGGTCTAAAGGATCTAAATGAACTGGAAATACAGGCCTGACATAAATGTGCATAAGATTGATAAGGGTGCCTTGGTAGAGTTAGTTCCTATTATCTACGGTCCTGATATAAAAATTGCAATTTTTTTTAATTTTTTTTTTTGTGTCCACTGACACCAGGGTCCGTGACCTTTATCATAATTACAAACTATTGTTTACTAATTATCGTTACGGGAAAATTATTTTATTTTAAGTACTTATTACTATGTTGCGTGCATACCACGAGCAAACCAGCGACCCGCAAGCAGCACCCAAATTGCAATTTGCAATCTTAAATAATTACGAATAAAAAAGAAGTTCAAGTACGTCTTAGGTACAAAAATATTAACAAAAGTATTACCTTATAGCCAATGCTTGGTGAATATCCTACACATGAAAATATTTTCAAAATACCAAGCATTATCCGTATCTACAAAAAGTTAGTAGATTATGTACAAGTGACAAAACATAAAACTAAACACCTTAAAGTAATTAATAAACATGACTTGAAATAACCTATTGCAACAATAGGAGGCCTTATCGATAAGCAATCGATAGCAATCTCTTCCAGGCAACCATGGAATCTAAAGAAATTTAAAATAGGAATTAGTGGGAGCGTAGAATGTAGGTATGTATATAAGAAAGAATTTCTCGGTCACAGGAAAAACTACGGGATACGGCTAGTAGGAAATACAAAAAAGTAATAAATAATGTCACAATGACACACAAGACAATGTCACAGGAAACTGCAAACATGTTTCTTACATATAATCTTGAGGTTTTATTAAATAAAGAAAATGTAAATTCTAAATATTTAAATATTAAAATCCGCATATATTAGATATTGAAAGATATCTTTACTTGCCAATAAATTACGAAATGGTCAAGAACAGGCTTTCTGATCGTCTTTGTTTCTATTCTATTTCTGTAGAATAAATTCAACTTTAAGATGAGAAGAGCTCAACACGCGCAGCTATCTCTCTCGCGCATCGATTTTTTAATATGTAAAATCATTAAGTATTAGAAAAGTGGGTAGTAATTTTGTTTATTTTGATAAGAGAAATATTTTAAAAAGTTTTTCTTGGAAATATTTTTACTACTCCATCGCCTTATACGAGTACCTGAGTGATATCTGAATAAAACATTTTTTTCTCCTTTCCAAATAAATAAATTCATTTCTAACTTTTCTAATATCCTAAACCAATGATTTCATATCTTTAAACAGGTTGTGATGTGCGAGAGAGACAGCTGCGCATGTTGATCTCCACCTTAACTTGTCTAACGGCCTCAGCAGTGATGCAGAATTTCGCCGATATATAGTATATGGAATAAATTTCATTCATTTCATAGCAAATATTATTAGCCGTCATATCATGACGTACAGTAAGAGTACAGTATAGATTGTAGCCAGAAGAAAATTTTATATAGACAGGAGAAGAACCGAAGTAGCTTCAAAGAAGCTACGGCTTGAGTCAACAGGCGGAATCAGAATTGAATCAGGCATACATACCTATTAACCCGTTGATCATAATGGAAGCTCTAACCGGACATTTTGGAAGCCGGGATTATTTCCTCAAATTAAGAGTTATCGAAAGCCCAACATGTAGGGCCTGTAGAGAAACTGAGGAGGCAATGAAACACATCTTATGTAGCTGTAACTCGATGGCTAGGAAGCGATTGGATCTCTTTGAATCTGTATATCCAGAACTAGAGGAACGTCATACAAGGTGACATTCTGAAGCTCATGATGTCCTTCTTCAGAAATCCCGAGGCGGGTGAGTAAGGCATGGGTTAAGTACAAAAGAGCCCAATGGCTCGAAGTGCGTCCGGAACTTAGGACCCCCAAAACAAGATAAGATAAAATAACCCCTTGATCGAGTATCCGGGATATCAGATTGAGATGTTTTTTATCTATCATAAAACTGACTATATTTCAATCTTCGTGGAAACCAGAACTGGAAATCTTTTCTTTTTAACACGCTTTTATTAGGTCGACCTGTATGTAACTATGTAATGAAATCTAAGATAACTAATTTAACCATCTTCCAAGGATTGTAGCGTCATGAAAATTGGCAGCTGTATGTAGTTCTGATGACAATACAATAACATGGTACTGTCGAACTGATCTGATGATGGAGCCCGAAGATATAAGCTAGGTCTTCATGATGGAACATCGTATCATAGCTGTGTTTGGATTTGTTAGAAAAGTCTTATAATGAACTTTGACTACAATAATTTGTAGCGTGTTTTTTAGTTTTTTAAACTGTAATTTATTTTATACTATAGGTGTCAAGAAAGACAATCTGCCGGGTGAAGTATTACCGTTGCCTATGTATTTAGGCGACATCAGAGACATCACAGATACTTTACTTATCATTAAAGATTATATTAACACGTCTTTTATACAATTTGATCTTCTATCCATCGACAATACCACAGATACTGGAAATCAAAAGCTCTTTCCAGATTTTGAAATTGTACGACAAAAAAGTGAAATTCAAGCGGTATACAATAAAAGAATGGAAATACTCCCCGCAGCATTTCTTGAAAGCATGAAAAATTTTAATATAATTAAATTACTAAAATTATAATTAAATATAAATTAATAATTTAAATTTAATCACTCAGGTACGTCCTTTAAGATATTCCAGTGATTTCAATATCAGAATACTTCTGTAAAACAACGAGAATTGTCTTTCTTATTGATTTCTTGGTATTTTGGGGACCATATTAATTATACTTTAAATAATACTTTAACTCCTTTGTTCTTTTATCTATCTACAGACTACATCTGTAGGCAGTATCTATCGCTGAATGTATGAGTACTGCTAGGCTAGTTTAGGTTGATATAAAATAATATTAACCAAAATGCCGTCACTTATATACCTAGATCTTTTAACTCCACATCCCACACAACTTAATTGCGTATGTATAATTATTATTAAATTAAATATACAGCATATTTACACATATTTAAATTATGTAAAAATACTAAATTATGCAGTTTTCCACGCAAGTGCAATAGAAGATTAATGGCGAACGATAAAATCGAAGGTAAAGACAAAGATTACAAGATCTAAAACATCAAAAACAGAATCTATTTTTTGTTCCGTAAAAATAAAAAAAAATAAAAAATTATGTAATGCAAAATTAAAAATAGCACGGCTGGATTTCTATTTTCTTTGTGGTAATTTTAACAAAAAAGGATGATTACTGATAAGTACCATATCGAATAATAGAGACAAGTTGACGAAACCTACGCAGGTACTAAATTTTTTTTTATACATTTTTATACACTATAGATCTACGATTGACCACCAACTCGCAAGGAATGTGGATCGATATCGCTATATTGTGTTCAACTGGGAAGATGATGCCAATAACCAGGATATAGACACATAATTCTTAACACTGAGTTAACTACCAATTATTAAACATGCAGTAAAGAATGTAAATAAAATGTTGTAGCATGCAAATATAAGATTTAACAGTGTATAAAACAAATTCGTAATTTCATGTTACAATTTTGAATTCTCTTTGGATATTTGTGTCTCGTGCATGACCGTAGCACGAGGAAAGACGTCACTCCGTACAATTTTTTTATATAGAAATTTGACAATGTAACATTTAGAATTATATCAAACAGATTCTAATTAAATACAGTACTGTCTATTAGTTATTATTAGTCTGAATAAAAAAAAATAGGCTATAAAAATCGTAAAAAAATATTTTGTATGTTAACATTCTGTCCTGATAGTAATCAAACTACATAATCGTAAATATATATTGATTATATAATGAATAACATAAAAATATGAAACATAACATAGCTACATGTAATAAAACGTAAATAAATGAAACGTAGCATATGTATAAGTAATAATAAAATGATGAGAAAACTATTTCAATCACCTACAGCTACTAAATGCTACGAAAAATGTAGAACAAAGTGCATGCAGTTCTGAATATCCCGCCCGCCGCCGCCGCCGCCGCCGCCGCCGCCGGCTCGCGACTGACTCATAAATTAATTTTGATCACTAAAACTTAACTACTGTCGTGAATTTTAGTTGCAAACTGCGATTGTTCATCGAATGCATGAGACAATCTATGCATGTTATAGTATGTTTTCTAAGGTTTTCGCGATTGTATAGTTAGTCTTCAAAAGAAAACTAATTCCAAACTCATCTACAAAGGAGGGAAAATATAAAATCCGAAATTAGGTACTTATGTATAAGTATACTTAGTATAAATAAAATAGTTTAAAAAACTGAAGCAATCGACTTCAAAATACGCAATTTCGTTTACTTGGATAACATTTTCCCAGTTATTCTGTTATGAAAACCAAAGTACTGAACCGATTTTGATAATATTTATATGGGACCACCTCTGAGGTAAGTATTATCTACCAAACAAATCATCAAAAACAATTTATAATTGGCGGAGTAACAACAAACGCGTAACAAACATACAAAAAAACAGTCGAATTGAGAACCCCCTTCTTTTTGGAAGTCTGTTACAAAGGTTTCTTTAAATGTGAAATATATGTAGGTTGTCTAATTTATTGTCATTGAAGCCCGAACGCATCATAGCGGATGCGTTTTGGTTGCAACATCTATTGGCTCGGATTTTCATGGAAATTGGTGCGTGTGCGTGTGATATCGCGGAAATTCACATGAGTCAGCTCCCTCACGTGTCGAGACGTACCTACAGCGGGTGCGTGCAGCCAGGCAGGTCGCGGGCGGCGGTCGGCGGTGCAGACACAAACACTCACTATGAAATATTCAGCTAACCTTGATGCGAATCGGCGCACTCCGAGTTCCATCCGACGACAGTCGTCGCTACAGACGGGCTGAAGGGCTCGCTTCAGGCGCGTTAGTGTTATCGTCACAGGTAGTGTTGTGGTCGCACGGTGTGCGTGTGCGTGCGCGGGTTGCGTGTCGCGCGCGCGCGGGCGCCGGTCTCGGCTCGGGCTCGGGCCGGGCGGCAGGCGCATCGGCGCGCCGCCACCGGCGGGTACTCGCGGGGCTGCGGCGCGACGGCCGCGCTACATGACACTGTGCGGCGAGCGCGCTCCTCGCGCCGTGGTCACCGGCTCTCAGTGGCGTCGCCGTCGTACTGTCTGCCGTCGGCCGGGACGGCGGCGCGCGTTGCACCGCCCCGCTGCACTCCGCCTGCCCCCCTGCCGCCTGCCCCCCTCGCCCCTGCCGCGGCGCGCACCCGCCCCGCCCCGTTGAATTTTCCGCATCGGGTGGGAAAAATCGATTGTGCAGCGAGCCCCGAATAATTTCGGCAAGACGCACGGCGCCCTTGCGTCCTCTGGCGGGCGTCGGCGGCGCGGCGGTCAAGCGCGCTGCCTTTCACTACGCCGCCGCGAGAGCCGCCGCCGCCGTCGGCGCCCCGCGACGCTGCACGCCGTGCTTGCACTTGCACACGTACAGTATCATTAGATCTATTACAAACGGTACTAATTATTAGCACTTTAAAAAATCTATTCTTAAAAATATACTTATTTATAATATATCATACAATTTTACCGTAAACCTAAGTTAAAAATTAAATTAAATTAATCATTAAGTAAATTAAATTGATATGAAAAGTGTAGTGTAGGTAATTACAGAACTTTCTTGTTTGTCTAACCTAATAAAAATAATGACATAAAAGATTATGCCATTATTTTTTCATGACTGATAATATTATGTACCATGTATTGTAAAGTTCCATATACCTACCTACCTACCTTATGTATTATGTATTGTAAAGTTCCATATACCTGATCTATATACCTACTTAAATTTTCACATGAGCTAGAAACTAAATAGGTATTAAAGTACCTGTTGAAACAATTTTATTTGGATAAGCGACGCTAATATGTTTTATTATATTTTTACACATTTTAAAGGTTTTGCTAAATTTATTTAAATTTACCATGTATTTTAAAACATCAAGTCAAATTACAGTATCAAAGAAATGCGTCGTGCTGGGAACACAAATAAAGAGCGACAGACACCCCCCGGGAGAGTCTCTTTGTGAAAGCGCAGCTTCTTTCACGAGCTTTAAAAATGTACATGAAATAAAACCGACAAATCACAACTACACAACGTGCTTCTTGTAACTCGCCTACTCATCTCACATGTCAACAAATACAAATTTCTTTGTTTTTCATACATTACATACTGTAGTACAGAGAATAGTAGTGACCCTGTCTACTGCTTTTACTATTTATAAACTGTGTTGCAGCAGACAGTGTCTTCCCAGAAGATATTATTATTTAACAATAAGAATCGATTTATGATAAAATATACAAATTAATGCTATTTTTTTATATGGTAGTAATTAATTCTAGGTTATACGAATGCTCCGATGATGTCCCTTGCGTCGACTTCTTTAGAGAGCACCGAATACCACTATTGCCGTGCGAAGTAATCTACCAATTAGCTCTTTTCACCCACACCCACAAAAATTTAAAATAAGTACTTATTAATTATTGAAAATTTCTATCCCCTATTACCTCAAAGAAATGAGGTTGGCGCACTGACATGAAATAAGTATTTAATGCATTTTCAGTGGACTTGCGGTATAGAAAAGTATGGAATAGAAAGGTTCGAATTTTAAAAACTCTTTCCACGCTAGCGGACAAATGCACTTTTCCACTCAGATTTCTAATGACAAACAGAATCTTTCCGACCTTGTGAGGTGAAAAAAATATTATATAATATGTATTTTATTATCAATTTGGCTTTGCTTAGTTTGGGGCTAGATGGTGTTGTTTAAAAATGTCATCCAATAACTGACTACGATGATGATTGTTATTATAATAAATTCTGATTTGTATGCCGTTGGTTTTCCTTGAATATAAAAAATATAATAAAATTAAATTTCCGCCTGCCTACAGGTCAACGACCCGTCTAACTTATTAAAAAGTTTCTTAGTAATCGCGACAAGATTAGTCAAGCCATAACAAGCCTGAAAATGTCACGGCTGTTGTTGCTCCTACCAAGTTTCTCAACTGAATTCGTTTCTAAAATATCATCAAATAAAAAACTAACAAGTCTCTAATTGAAGTTAGGCAATCCTTGATTAAATTACCTAAACAAGTGAAGGCAAGTTCTAATGGCTTACGGATGGGTTAATGTTAGTTTTCAACCGGCTTCAAAAAAAGGAGGAGGTTCTCAATTCGACTGTATTTTTTTTTATGTTTGTTACCTCAGAACTTTCGGCTGGGTGAGCCGATTTTGATGATTCTTTTTCTTATTTGAAATCTGGTGCTTCCCGTGTGGTCCCATTTCAATTTGGTCTAGTTCTGACAATGGCATCCATGAGAAGTCGGTTGCTTCAGTTTTTTAAACTATAATTATATTTTAAAATAGGCCAACTATACTACTTACACAAAAAGCAAGAATATATCAGATCGATAAAGGTCTAAAGATAATCTAACCACTCAACTTCCAGTTGGTAGCGTACCCAGCATGCTACCAAAATTGCCATGTTGAATGACAATTATTAAGTGTTAAAAAAATTAAAAATAGGTGTGGTACTCCATACATTTAAAGAAGGGGTTTTTTTTTCACCCCATCGTGTGGGGTATCGTTGAATAGGTCTCTTAAAATAAGATTAAGGTTCTATATACCATTATTTTCTCAAATGCGATGAGTGTGCGATATAGCTAACCAAAGGTGAAAAAATTTGTCTCCCCTGCATTTCTAAACTATTGGACCTAGAATTTCACGATTAACCGTAATAGTAAACCATATATTAAATACTTTCAATAACAATTATTTTGAACATTCTGGGATTACAACTTTTCGAGACAGCGATAAATATATAAAATACTTAAATGATTGCAGTACTGAGGTCATCGACCTTTTCGAAAAGTAGAATTCTTGGCGAGTTTTTTTTTTTTTTTTTTTTTAGAACTAACAATTACTCACCAAGAAGTTTTCTTTTAAATTACAGCATTAGCTACGGAACCATACTATACGCGTGTCTCGACACAGTCAAATGGCCACTTATTTCTGACAATTTTGACAATATTCGGCTGAAACATTCGATACTGAATTTTAAACAAGAATTTGGAATATCATCAACAGACCTCCCGAACACAGACTTTTTTCAACAATTAATTTTGTAAAAGTTGGTGCTTGCGGGGTCTACTGTTCATAGAACTACAAGTTCTAATAATGATTTGTGATCGTGATATCTACTGTTTATAGAACTAAAAGTTGTAATAAAGAATTCCGCTTAGGCATTTCGCGAATGTAAACAAATAATAAAAAATAGATCTTACCTTTAATAGTCGCTTATATCACTCGGATTTCTTTAAACCACGTCACTAATAGAACAAATCAAACCATAGTTGATAGTATTCTACTTTCTAACATTCACTCACTACTGACCAAGATATTTTTATGTATACTTGGCCATTCTGCGTCTAAAATTTGTTACGGATAGGTACTTAGTTAATACAAAATTGCAGCAATTCACCAGCACGCGCCATCCTATCTATGTAGTATTCATGTAGTATTACTCTATGTATACATGATGTAAGTGTGTGCCCAATGGTACCATCCGTTACCACTCGCACATACACAAACACTACTTGAACACAATCAAAGGCCGTGCGCAATCCTGACTTGCAACAACTATACTTAGTTGATACCTTCAAACTGCAATTTCTAATTCTGGGAATGTTTCAACAGTGGTTTCTCTGGGTGTTGTGTTACTCCATTTACACGTAAGTGAGGTGATATTTTACTTATTTAGAACTTTAAATGAAGTCGATCCCTTGGAATGGCACGACGTAATATTCATTCATACTATTCCACAATTCAATGGTGGGAACGGAAAGGACGAATGGGAACGGTTCGGTTTTGGCTTGATCACCCGCGTAGTGATGAAAAATGGTGATGACGATGATGATAAAATATAGCCTATATCCTTCTCCAGGTCCTAAAGAATATCTGTGCGAAAATTTAGCACAATTCCTTCAGCCGTTTAGCTGTGAAGAGGTAACAAATAGACAGACGGACAGATAGAGAGACAGTTACTTTCGCTTTTGTTATATTAGAAGCACAGAATTCGCCCTATTACATAGGACCATTAGAAGTTGCAGTTGAGGTGAAGTTGAAGTAAGATACAATAAAACATTACTAATTTTTCAGTGCTAGTTCCAGCAACTCATTCGTTAAAAAATAATGGTTTTTACCATTATTTTCAACCGACTTCAAAAAAGGAGGAGGATCTCAATTCGACTGTATTTTTTTATGTATGTTACCTCAGAACTTTCGACTGGGTGAACCGATTTTGATGATTCTTTCTTTATTTGAAAACTGGTACTTTCCGTATGGTCTCATTTCAATTTGGTACAGTTCTGACAATGGCATCCATGAGAAGTCAGTTGCTTCAGTTTTTTAAACTATGAAGGGGCATGTTCACAATTCGACTGTAAGTATGTTTTTTTGTATATTTGTTCAGCGATTGCTCCGCCAATTATGAATTGCGTATTTTGAAGTCTGTTTTTTTTTCAGTTATTTAAACTATAATTAGCATGTGCATCTATTTTAAAATTTCAAATATAAAGATAATTTAAGAGATTATATATGTAGGTAACAATGCTGACGATTAATAAAACAAAAAACTAGGCATCCGTTTTTCATCAATTTTTCATTATATCGTTTAAAAAAAAAAACAAAATATACAATTATGTGACAAAACAAATTGATACGAGAAGTACTAAGAAAAAAAAACAAGTAGTACCTTTACTGTCAGTTCCAGCTTCACTTGAAGCGTGGGTGGGATTTTTAAAGGGTTCCGTAGTAAATACAAGGAACCTTATACCTAAATTCGCCATGTCCGTCTGTCACATTCATTTTACTCAGAGACTATCAGCCCTACATAAACGAAATTTGGCATGTGAATGTGTTCTATAAACCACGACAAAATGCCGTAGTCCAATTTAAAAAAAAAAACACAGGGATGGCACTCTATCATCATCACCATCATCATCATCATCATATTAAAGACTTTCAATGAAAATTGTTTTGAGTACTCTGTGACAACTTTTCGAGGTATGCCGAGCGATAAATATATAATACACTTAAATCATAATTATAACAAAGTGATAACCCTTTTCGCAGTGGTCTATACAAAAAATACTCACCAAGTTGTTTTTTTTAAACTACAGCATTATCCACGGAACCCTAGTATAAGCGTGTCTAGACACGGTCTTGCCCACTTATTTCTTCAAGGAATCGAACGCCACCTGCTGAATAGCAGGTCCAAGAGGAAAAAACTCAGTTCTAAGTAAAATCTACGTGGAAGATGGTAAATACATATCAATGTTATTTATTTGTGTTGAAATATTAGTTAGTGGAGAAACTTTCTAAGAATCAAATTGATTGAATGTAATGATGTATATACGTAGATACATGTCTTATACATAAATGACTTATACATGTGTAACTTTTTTTACGATAACCGAGAAGTTGAATTTTTTTCACAACTCCAAGGGACTACAGATCTGCTATGGTTTTAATTTCAACTAGACATCTCCAAGCGTTCCCGAGATAGAAGGTCTTGACAGACGGACAGATGAACAACAAATTTATCCAATAAGGGTTCAGTTTTTCCTTTTGAGGTACGGAACCCTAAAAATATGAAAAATAATTATTTAAATATTTATATGGAAAATGGTAACGAAGAATTTGTCAACTTTGTATAGCCTATGATCACTGATATTACAAAATGTTGGAAACGTAAGGTTGTAAATTAATGTAAATTATACACGATGCATCTGTAAATTAATGTAAATTATACACGATGCATCTGTAAATTAATGTAAATTATACACGTTGCATCTGTAAATTAATGTAAATTATACACGATGCATCTGTAAATTAACGTAAATTATACACGATGCATCTGTAAAAAGTTTAATTACGACGAATAACAATCAAAATCCCAAGAAATCATTATGTAGCCAGCTTCCTAATAATAGATATGATATAAGCAAGATCTAGATATCTAAATTGTTTTATAATATTATGTATATATGCAAAATATGCTACTAGAAAGACCTGTTTTATTTGTTGGATAACCTTTAGAAGAGCCTAATAACGATTTCGTGATTAGGATATTTGATATTAGGATACATGCTCAGTTTTTTTTCACTATTTATAGTTTAAAAGTCTGATAAACATATTCAATATTCCGATTCCCGAATAAAGTATTTATACCTACTAGTGGGGCTAGTATACCCTGTGCTAATCCGGAAGTACTTAAAAGTGAGTAATAGTAGTTCATCAAAATAAATATAATCCAAAATAGTGAATGTATGTATATTTTTTTTAATGTATATTTTTTTATGTATATATTTTTTTTTTTTTTTTTATGTAGAAATAGGTTCGAGCTTGACCGCCAACTCGCCTGATGTTAAGCGACGTTGCGTTGTTAAACTATCTTACTAAAAGTCATATCGGATTTTCAGTGGCGTATTTTTTTTTTATTATCTGAAAATTCCAAGATAATTCGAGAATTGAGATTCCAAATTTGTTTATAGTTCAAAATATAGTTTAGGACTTTAAAGAATAAATTGGTTGACATAATCATTTATCAAAATTGGATAAATAATAGTGTGGCGCTACGGTGAAGTTCAGTAACTAACCGACTTCCAAAAAGGAGGTGGTTCTCAATACGACTGTGTTTTCACACATGTTTAGAGAGTAGCCAATTATGAATTGATTTTGATGACACTTTTTTTGTTTGGTAGGTTCAGAGGTGGTCCATATACATTTTATAAAAATCAGTACTTTGATAATTTCCATGAATAAATTAATTAATAATGAAAAATATGTCATCTGAGTAAACCAATTACGTATTTCGAAGTATTTTGAAGTAAATTTTTCAAATGTTTAAACTAAAATCATATACTTATAATAAAGTTCATCCATCGCGTAGGTACAGCGTATTTCTATTTCACATATTCATAACGCGGGAACGGCCTGGCAGCGCGCGCGCCGCTCGCGAGTGGAATCCTAGAGCTGCAACTGTCTATGTTTGAATCATTTTTTGCGTCGCGTCTACTTTTTATAGCTTAAAAAGCGTGCTGGGCATCGTTTTTCAACGAGCCGGCGCTGGCGCAGACGTGACCTCGACTGACATTAGAAGTATGCTTAGTGCACATAGATGTTTTGTTACTAAACCTTTTGGACTAAGTTAAATCCAAAAGGTAGGATTATGACTTTAGTAGTTTATGTTTGTGGTTATGTTTGTGTTGTTTATGTGTGGTAGTGATTTTGAGAATTTGGATTATTTTTAGATCTTACTCTGTCCGGGATAATTTGATTGCTTTTTTGTAGTAGGTTCGCTAGAATTATGTAGTTTGCGTATTGTTTTGTAGTATGTTTGTAATTACTATAGTTACACTATACTTAGTTCCTAAACTACTCAACCGAATTGGTAAATCCGGATTTAATCCGGATAGCATAATGCTGTGATAGATCACTGAAAATCCATTATGGCGCATGTGGTAACCAAATTTTACTAGTCGAAAAATATTTTTCCGAGAGTCTTAATTAGGTAGTGTTTGATAAAAGAAAGGGTGTAAAAAGTGTATTGATATACCATTTATGTATATTTTTATTTATAAATAAAATTTGTAATAAGTACGTTTTTTTTATGATTTATAAAAAAAATATTTTGCAAAAAAAAAAGTACAATTTTACTATGGAAACTAACGTGATTTTCACACATTTTTAAATAGCAAGTGTAACACCTTCTAAGTCACATTAACCTTGATGATTTAAAATAGTTTGAATTAATAATAAAATGTAACTGACCTACGATATACCTAATCTATTTTTAGCATATTTTTCTTTTCATTAACAGGCTTGCGCTTGGTGACCAATTTGCTTATTTTTTACTATTTTTTTAAACAATTCCGAGTTTAACCACTAACTCGCATTGGTAAGCGACGATGTGGTCGAAGATGAAGCACTTGGAAGATACCTATTCACTCTGAGCTTGAAAAGACCCATGTTGATCTCAGGGAATAAGGAATCCTGCACTTTATTACATGCCTTGGCTGTACCGATTAGAAACGTAGAATTAAACCGTTAGTTATGAAGCTTACGAAAATCCTCTCATATATAGTTTGTAGTGAGCCTACTTTACGTGTATCTACATAGTTGCGGTCTACGATGGGGCGTTCTTGTAAAAAACTGATGCCAAAATATCAATAACCATAGCAAAGAAAAAGAAAGAAAGTCTATGGCGATTGATTGATGTTTTGGTATTCATCAAAATAAACTCTCCAATAGTATTCATATGTTAGTGGAATATTTTCGGTACTAATTTTGTGTATGCAATTCAAAATTATTCTCTCCAACGAAAACAGTTTTTATATATTCTCAAACACGTGTTTAGAAAAGGAATTTTAAAAAGTGTATTTGCGAGCAAGTAGACCTCGCTCGCTAGTAGCACAGTAATTCTTACACTTCTTAGTTTTGTAAATAATATTAACAAATATACCTACTCCCCCGCTTCGCTCGCGCGGCATTTAGATGCAGCTTCATGCGTGTTTTGGCTGTTTTGTTTTTATTAACTAAACAAGTCGCTTCCGTTGGAATACTGCTTTCTCTAAGCGAATTAAGACCAGCTCGATCTGTCTAAATTTAATAGGTATTTTTAAATACCCATGCATACAAGCCAATATTACATCTCACCGTCTAATCCCCTTTATCACTCTAATACATTATCTCTTTCATTTAATCCTCTAACCACAGTCAAATGTGGCGTCAAGTGGCGTCATGATCAGGGATGATCTGCCTACCCCGTAAGGGAAAACAGGCATGATTTTATGTATGTACAATGTTGTTTTGTATATAATATTGGAATTAAGTAAGTATATTATTTATTATTATTTATATGCATATTTAACGTTAGCTGTAATTAATATATTTTTTACAAAACATTTTCATAATATACCTACCTAAGAACAACATAAAAATTAACCCTAAATGTATACTTATACAAGTGTCAGGAAGACGCTGAATGCGGGCCGCTTCAAACCGGTCGTTTTGGAAATCTATGGGGGAGGATTATGTCCAGCAGTAGACTTCTTGTGGCAGAGATGATGATGATGTATCTCATGCAGATAAGGCACTAAATTTAAATTATCATTATTTAAAAAAACTGTAATAACTGACTTCAATCAGCACTCTCCCGAACAATACATGTATGACGATGATTGAATCTGATTGCTAAATTCTGAATAAGAGTTGAAATCATTTCCAAAGAACCCTAATTTCTACGAAACCGGCTTACAAAAAATTTAAGAAATACATACATACACATATAGGTGGACTGGCCTTGTGGATCAGTTGGTAGTATGTCTACCTGCTAAGCTGTAGGTCGTGGGTTTAATCCCCACTCAGTGCAAACATTTGTGTGATGAGCATGGATGTTTGTTTTGTGTCTGAGTGTTTCTATGTATCATATGTATATATTTACAAAAAAAGTATACTAATATATGTATTCTATCAGCCATCTAGTTCCATAGTACAAGCTTTGCGTAGTTTGGGCTAGATGGTGTTGTGTGAAATGTCCCCAAATATTTATTTATTTATACAAGTAAGAACATCCTTCGTGTTCAGATCGTTATTTATATTTGCTATCATCATCATCATCATCTCAGCCATAAGAAGTCCGCTGTTGGACATAGGCCTCCCCCATGGATTTCCAAAAAGATCGATTGGAAGCGGCTTGCAAGCATGTAATAAGAAAGCCTTCATCACAAAATAGTTCAAACACTAAGAACATCCAAAAACCGCGTGGGAAAACAGTTAGGGCCTGTTTTTTTATGTAGAAATAGGTTCGCGCTTGACCGCCAACTCGCCTGATGTTAAGCGACGTTGGAGCGCGTTTACCTAGAAGAAACCAATTCACTCGCGATTTAAAAACACCCAGATTTCTAAACTGATTAAACCAAACGAGAAGTCAATGACATATTGAGGAAAACTCTTAGATGTTACCTACTTTATAAAAACCAATAAATGGACGTGACGGCTCTAATGATTTGCACTATGCTTTCAATTGCTCTTGGATGAATCATTTTATTTAGGGTGGTTGCCTACTCGAACGGCAACAGCGCGTCACAGACGCGATACCATTCCGGCGGATAAAATAGATAAAATTTAAATGTTACTGAATAATTGGCGAGTTAAAAAATATAATCATTATACTGGCAAGGCCTGCAGATACATGCACGCAGACAAGGCCAGACTGTCTTCTGTGGTCAACGAACTCGCATTTCGACGTCTAGGAGGCAGCCGTCTAGTAAAAAACTGTTCCAAAGCTGCAGCTTAAATATAAACAGTCCTTGAAAATTTTCTATATCAGTGTAATTAATTTAACGAATTCATATAGTTTTTTTTAATTTATTAGATTATCCTCTCTCTCTCCTCATGAAATTATTATAAAAACAAATTAATTCGATTTTCGAATTTACAGAAATGTAGATCTGTTAATAGTTTTTTTTTTATAAGACCATTTTTATTACAGTTATTTAGAAATGTAAATGAATTTATTAGTTGACAGATGCATATGAATACGAGATCTAATGCATAAAATATACAAAGCTAGATGCAAAGTCGCGATCTTAGCACTCAGAAACCGTAAAATATAATTTATAGCAATGCAAATAAGAATTAATTTCAAACATGTATTTTTCTTTCTTTCAGACGCATATAATAAATTTATTCATAATTAATTCCACTTTAGAAATTTGCAGTTTAGTTTTATAAATGCGGGTTCGTTGAATGCACCGCTATCGATGGGTTCACTAGTCGGCTTACAGTATATTATTAAATAATTTAAAGAAGGCAGACTAGACATACACTGGAATTTCCGAACAGTACATGAGCTTATAGAATGATCTCCAATATACTAGAGTTCATTTATTCACAGACTAATGTACTTAATAATACTACTGCAAAAGACTCACTACACAAACATGTTTACTTAAATAATAACTTTATTTTCGATAAAGCGCAAGTCACCTTTCACAAGCATTAAGTAGGTACTTTTATATTAACCTAATTACGGTGTCTCTACACTACGCCTGCCGGTGCATGGTATCCATTCAAGAACTCAGTTCTATGTGTTATCTGTGATTCAATAAATGTGACTAGTCATAGCCACGATTTTTTATTCATAATAGATATGTTATATGCCAAAGACCACTTACTCTATAAACCAAGATTAAAGTGCTCATGATGGAAAACATTGTTAGAGACCAATTTATTATGTACGTTACCAGCAATCTGTATAATCCGGTATCCTATACAATTCTTAGGCAATGTATAGAATACCTAAAACGTTTAGGCAATATATGAAATTCATTTCATACTTGGCCTGGGCAAAGAATACCTAAATATTCAATGCAATGCGCACCCGGCAATGTATGTAAAAAAGCCTACCTATACTAACCTAACCTACTAAAAATACCTACTTTTTTCATATTGTTTTTCATGAAAACCCTAATTGCTTATTTTAATAAAAATGATTTTAAGCACATACATAATTGTAATCATTTCATAGGTGGGTAGATTAGGTACCTAATAACATAATATTGATAAATATAGGCAAAATGCATTTATTTAACACATTGCCGGTGGACTAAGAGGTATTCTATACACTCATAAAGGTAAAGTATGCCAATAAAGTATATCAGCCAGTCAGCCAGGGCTATGGGGAAGGCGTGGGGTTTATTTATTTTATTATATTTTAGTAGTTAGAAATAAGTGTTGTGTGCACACCTTGTGCATTCATGCTCACCATCGAAGGCTCCTTCTTGCGGCGGCGTCGTGTGGCGGGTCGCCCTCTTCCCTAACATATGGTTGAGGAGGGCGATGGCTGGCACATGCATCATACTCGTGATCGGGTACTGCTTGTGGGTCGCAAGTTTGCTCGTGGTATGCACGCAACATAGAAATAAGTACTTAAATTAAAACAAAATAATTTTCCCGTAACGATAATTAGTAAACAATAGTTTGTAATTATGACAAAGGACACGGACCCTGGTGTCTGTGGAGACAAAAAAAAGGTCATGTATGAAATGGACAACAATATTCATAATATTTCATACATTGCCCAGATGCTCCAGGTATTCTACTCGCTACCCAGGTATTGTATGGAATACCTGAGTTATACAGATTGCCGGTAACGTGTACACAAATAATAAGCTGACCAAAATCTTTCTTTTTAAACAAATCTCATTGCCACATTCAAACACTCATTTAAAAGTAGTAGTTAATGTACTGTAGTATTTTTTGTAAAAAAAAAAAGTTTGTTCGTATAGACTGCCAGCCCTATTGTCAGTTTTTTTTTTTTCCCCTTGGTTTTGGCATCATGCTTCCACATTTGCCATTTGTCGAGTTTATTATTGTCAGAGTTATTAAGACGCCGAAAGGCCTCTGACCTGGCTTGACGATTGCTGTTTTTTTTAAGAACAAACAACCGGTGCCTACAATTTAACGCGTCATCCAACCCACGGTAGCGCTCAGAAAGAAATGCCATTCACGGTCACCCATCCGAAGACTGACTGGTCCGTTCGTTGCTTGACATTGGTGATTGTTCGAGAACACCTAGTCAAGCTACGCTACGCTACTTTAGTAGTCATACACCATATAGTTTTAATCTTGTTTCATTACAGTTAAAATAAAAAATACGAAGTTAGGGTACTGTATCACCTGAATATCCCAATGTATTCAAGTGGGTCGCCAGACGCATTAGCGTGAATTCCTAAAACCGCCTGGTCTGGTTCTTTTGTTGCGTTTCGGTCTAGACCTCTCAAACCTAGGTCTATTAATAATACTGGCAGATGCATCCGCGTTAAGGATGTTTAATCGCTTCTAGGCAATATGCTAAGCACTAGGTGCGGCCGGCGTAGGTTTCATGTTTTTAAGCTGATGGAAATAATATTTTTTAAAACATCAAATTTAGAGGCCATGAAACTGAGAGTTCTTTTAATGATGATATTTTAACACTGTCTACACATAACTTGAGCGTCGCGTATTTCAACGTTTTGTTATGCTCACGTAAATGTTTTAAAAAGCTAACCAATATATACATTAAAAACTTAAATGTAACTTATATATCTAGTGTGTTTCCGCTTCGACAACACACACTAACACACACTAGATATATAAGTTACATTTAAGTTTTTGAATATGAATTTCCGAAAAGTAACGCCTGATTCAATAAATGAATATATAGGTACTTTATGAATCCTAATATCTTGGGCACTCTTGGTAAAAATGAAACTTTTTAATTGTGTTTGAATAACGGATTCAAGATGAGGAAAACATTCTTGGATACATCAATGGAAACTTATGGGGAATCAAATTCATGGTGGGTAATTGTGGTACCCATTGCTGAGATTATTTCAACTCGTTCGTAAATCCATCGAATAGAATACCACCAAGATTATTGCAGGCATGTTTCCAGCGCCCACTTTATCATGGCTCAAACAAATCCACATCAGATCCACGTCTCAAATTCGTTTTCATACAATGTCGCGCAATAAGGTCCAACAATTAATGTTTGTTTTGTATTATTTTTTTCTTCATTTTATTTACCTAGGTACAGCGATTACTGACATAAAGGCTTGCGCTTGAGCACTATTTCATCTGATGTTGTTGTCCACTGTTGTGCTCGCTTACCTAGAAGAAACCGATTCTCTAGCGATTTAAAGACACCCGGGTTATATCTATCGGAAATGACCCGTCCCGCAAGAGTGTTACAATTCAGCAGTACTTACGTACGAAAAATATTACCAACTGTTAATTATTACTGACTGGCTTTGTGGCTCAGTTGGTAGTATGTCTACCTGCTAAGCTGTAGGTCGTGGGTTCGATCCCCAGAAATGTCCAGCATTATTATGTATTAAAATTAAATTGATCTTTCATACGGAAAAAATGTTTTTGACCGTGAAATTAAGTCTGTAAAATCACTTAAAATTGCGAAATAGGCCAAAATTGTTATATACGGCCTCCTAAGCCAACTGTATGTAGGTTTTATGTACAGATGACCCAAGGTGAGCTGCAAATTAGCTCTCTCGCGAGGTCTACTGATCGTAGAACTACTAGTATACATACATACTTGTTACAATCATGTCCTACGAATGGCGCAGGCGTACTAGGCTCACGGCACGTGTAAAGAGTACACAGCGACTTCTATTGTTCGCAAACCGTGACTGGCGTCTAGCGGCAGACTTTCCTAGATGCTTTTTGCAACCATACCTATCGCTCGTTCGACCTTGCGACTTGATGAATAATGGTAAACTATTTTTATACTTTACTTTTGTATTTTTAGCCACAGTCGTTGACGCTGTCAGTATGAAATTATCAACGAAATTGTCGCTTCTCGAACTGCATTTTCATTTACAGGCTTTGTAGGTTCGCGCTGTAAAATCTTGCAAACTTTATCAAGGAAGGAACTGAAATTTGGACAACTCATACGATAAGTTTGTGTGACATACGTATTTTTTTTGACAATGATCACTGAAATTCAATCATGACATCAAGTAGATTCATCAAGTTAGAGTTAATTTGTTTAATTATTAGCATTTTTCAATAGGTATAATATAATATGCCTACGGTAAAATTTGTAAGAACATTTTAATATATTTATTTAAATAAACATAGTATACTTCTAGGATCAACGACACAACGAAGAAGAATAATAAGTACATACAATGTCGAAGTTCAGAGGTTGAAAAGTAGGCCCATCGAGTTTAGTTTCATTTTGTTTTAGTCTACTTATAGTTTAGTACGTTTAACCAAAATTTTCTTTTTTGACGACACTGATTTTAAACTTTATTATAATTGGAGCATTATTACTATGTGTTAGTTATCCTTGTTTTTGACAGCATTCCTATGCATCTCCGACGACCCTGACAAAATAACTTTCTGGAAAGAGTGCGTACGAGCGTGAAGACACTTGTATTTTAGGGAGCTTCCACTTTATCTCATTATTTTTGTCTAACTACAAAAGAGTAGATTCTCAATTCAATTGTATTTTTATTATGTTCATAACTTCGTAATTTATGAATCTTTCATTTGAAAAAAAAACTTTTCTTATTTATAAAGTCTCAGATTACTCTCAGATTACCATTGAAATTTCGTAAAAATCGGTTTAGTGATTTGGTTTTTAAAACAAAAAGACAGGATAAAAATGTGTACCAAGTAAACGAAATTTCGTATTTTGAAATCGGTGGTTTCAGTTTTGTAAAGTGTAATAACTACAATAAGGTTTCCTAAGGTTCTTGCAATTTTTTTTTTATACAAATTAAACAAACAAATCCGTTTTTTTTATTTTTTTATTTATAATAACTTCACTTACATCCATTATTCCACATGATCATAATATTACAGGTTACCTTTGTAATACTGCCCGATGCATTTTTGCAATAATCTCACGCAGATAGCATGCTTGTAGGTAAAAACGTGTGTTATCAGCGTTTGAGCCGCGACTTGTCATTCGCTAAAATAAAATAGCCACTCAGATAAGAATGACACCTGCGTTCGAGAAATTACCATACGAATAGACATTAACCTTGAAAAGAAATACAACTCTAGAATGAGTGAATCCGTAGATAAAGACTAAACTAAATATGTATGGCGAACAGAATGCATGATCTTATTCCCCCTGCTGTTTTTTAACTAAAACATCGTTTTATGGTGGATAAAAACTGGAACGAAACGCTTTAGGTCCACTTTTAATGTAGGTACGTACAGCTAAAATGTGGGATACGTCTCCTGAATGGGTCTTTCCAATAGATATCTTTTATCGTCTAGGTGTCTTCAAATAGCGAGTGAAAATAAGCTTCTTCTAGGCATGCGCGCTCCATCGTAGACCACAACAGTAGCTTAACATTAGACGAGTTATTGATTTTATTTTTTAAATTCCCGTCTCAAAATGGTCTAAAAATACCACAAGACAAATTAAGCTGTTGTGATATTTCGGATCACTTCGGCGCATCTCTAACAAACATGTATAAACATGTATGTATAATGACTTGTGTGACTTCATAATCTGCCAAAACTATAAGGGCTAAACTATTTAGGATGAAGAACAAAATAAGATATTGGATTGAAAATAAAGGATTGATTGATTTGGAAATTGAATACAGCCGATAGGTCATGTAACCTGGAGTGTAGTTTTTTAGTGTCCTAATTATTTTTCCATCTATTGACAATAACAATCGCTGTTACGTAATGTCATATGGCATATCAGGGTTTACTTTAAATTAACAATCTATGATGGGTCTTGCTTGAAGCTTGAAGTATCAATTAACGTCTCTACGTTTATACACAGGGCCGGATTAACCCTATCGGGCCCTATGCCCCTAGGCAATGCAATTCTCCGGCGCCCTTTCCTTTACCCTTTTCTTACTTTTTAAAATATATTTTTTCTAGGTTTCAGCATTGGACCATGCGGGGGGCAGGGGGGGGGGGGCTGCATCGGCTAGGCCCCCGTGGGCCCCTAGTCGGTGCGGGGCTCCTAGGCAGGCCTAATCCGCCTAATGGATAATCCGGCCCTGTGTATACAAACATATCTCTATCACGTTTTCTGTCTTGCCAACCGAATTCAGGCCTGGAAATGCACCCATCTCGCTGCTGGACGACCAAAAAATCTGCTTTCTCTGCCTTGGCCGCCACTTTATGACAGCTTAACTCCTCACATTCGTCCATACTATGAAGATTAATCTCATATGACCTTGTCCTTGCAACAATATTGCTGCTATCATGTGAACATAATTATGCGTCGTGACCGCAACCTTACCTGTGTGCGATAGCGGAATGCATTACGTAAACTGCTGTCGGTATCGATATATTTATATAAACAAACGTCCTTCACGTGTTCGTTATTCATTATTGGTATGATAAGAACCGAGATTGGATTTAGTCTCATCATTCTTTAAGCGCTAGCGTCACACTTATACTTCGATAATTATACCTTCATTGGCTTTCTAGTTTTAAGAAAAAAAAATTAACATAGCCGGCTCCGACAAGGACACGAAGAAAAGACGTTGGAGGTACAATACAACCCTGTTACGTGATATTATACACTAAAACCCCCATCTGGCTTGACAATTGCTGTTTTACTTACTTAGATAGATAGATAAACTCTTTCTTATATAGTATATATATATATAAACAGCAATTGTCAAGTGACTCTAGGGCTGGCAGCTGTAAGTAAGTAAATTCGTATATACTGAGTCAGTATATACGAATTTACATACTTACGGCTGACCTTCCGGCTTTATACTCTGGAACTGATTGATCATGGCAATCAGCTCCATACTATCATAATATTATTGAGTCATAAGTCCGTTATTCAACATTATAGTAAATCTCACCGTGCTCCAATAAGCGAATATTGTCCTAATTATTCTTATATATATACTTTCTTATTTATAAACGCAAGTTAAAACCTTATTCAAGCCTTATTCACTGAATAAGGACTTGTCACTTTCTGTCGGACGGGAACTGTCACGCGCGTAAACGAAACAAAACACTGTTTAACTAAACGCGCTTATTCATAGGACTGATAATTTTTAACCGACTTCGAAAAAGGAGGAGGTTATCAATTCGTACCGTATTTTTTTTTAATGTATGAACACGAATCACTCCATCATTCGAGAACCAATTTTTGTGTTTCCTGAATTGGTGTTAGAAAGCTCCCAAGTTGGTCCCAAAATATTTTATATACATCGCTTTATTACTTTTTGAATAATCTCTAAAAATGAAAATATTTTTATTGTATTCCTGAGTAAGTGCGTCAGATTATAGAATCGCAG
The DNA here is from genome assembly GCA_947563715.1 of Lycia hirtaria. Classification (NCBI taxonomy): domain Eukaryota; kingdom Metazoa; phylum Arthropoda; class Insecta; order Lepidoptera; family Geometridae; genus Lycia; species Lycia hirtaria. The sequence goes on from OX387379.1 coordinate 5,085,520, forward strand.
ATTTCCACCTACACGTTTTTCTTTGCAAGAGTGTCAAATGTTGAGGTTTTTCGTATAAACATCTGCACATTTTCTAATCTGCGACGACAAAGCATTTGACATTCAATGTCAAATGTCATTCTAGAAAAAGAAACGAGTGGGTGAAGAGAGGTCTCTTTAAAAAGTTTACAATCGTGAGGGATTTAGTAAGTTGCGTTTGAAGTCGGTTTTTTAATAGAAAAATTATTATAAGTAAGACTGATAATAATTTACTTTCACCTAAATACGTATACCACCGCATAAAACTAAGTACATTTTTGTATTAATTAACTAAGGAATAGGTATATGGCTGCATTAAGTCAAAATAACAATTATTTCCAAATGGCCGAAAAACCGTCACCTTCTATGACGGATCTTTTGGCTATTTAGAAATAATGTCTATTTTTACTTAATGCATTGTTGATTTGTGCGATATCAATAAACGAAATATATAAAAGTGAAGTCATGAGTCCGTATGACGTCACAGTGGAAAATGCTGGAAACAAAATGCGAAGCTGAGTATGTGAGCAGCTCGTATGGAAAACGAAAGTCTTTACGCGAGTTTCATTCAGACAAAGTTGGCTCGCGGTTGCTGGCTCGCCTCACTCGCGAAGCTCTGGAATGGCTGATATAGTAGAGAAGGTATCTTATTCATTTTTCCTGACGGCTCAAAAAGGAGAGGGAGGTTTTTAAATGATTATAAATATGTCACTTATGTAAATAACGGTTTTAGTATGTTTTGTGTAATAAGTCAGCAAATATTGTTGATGCGACGCATAGATGCGTTATAATCAATACATTTTCCAACAGCAGAAAAGTGCATTTTACGCCCAAGGGGGAGATAGTATGGAGAATAACTTTCAAATTTTTTGTTTTTGAAAATATTTCATGCATAATGAGCTTACATTGACAAAGAGGGCTATAAAAAATAGTTATCTGCCATTTTCAACTTCTTTGGGCCGGTTAGAAATGTCACGTACCGCATGCATGCCGCCACTCGGTTGTCTAAGCAAAATGTGGTATATTCCAAGAGCCCATGGCCGCAAGACGTTACTTATGTTGTGTCAAACAAAATGTGGCGTATTTAGTAGTACCTGTATAGGCTCTGAAGTTACACATACTCGCCCACTTGAGCCGACGGGCAATTTCTAAATTTTAGTAGCTAAAGGTGTAAAATAAACATAGGTGCAGCACTATAATGGCAGTTGGCAGGAAGACGATGGATGCAAGCTGCTTCTTACCAGTCCTTTTTTGGTAATCCATGAAGGAGAGAGCTTATTTCCAGCAGAATAACACATTCTAACCAATAAAACAATTTTTTTTATCAGCCTTGTTTGTACAAACTGTCCCACTGCTGGGAACGGGCCATCTTCTCATTGTGAGAAGGGTTAGGCCATAGTCTGCCACGCTGGCCAAGTGCGGGTTGGCAGACTTCACACATCTTCAAGATCATTGAGAACTCTCAGACATGTCGGTTTCCTCACGATGTTTTCCTTCACCGTTTGAAGTTGGCGGCAATCAACAATACGCACATAACTTCGAAAAGACAGAGGTGCGTGCCGTGGGATTCGAACCCAGGACCTGCGGATCGCAAGTCAGACGGTCTCACCACTTGGCTGCCGGAAACTGCATAAAACAAAATACAATCAAATAAAAATAACAAAAAATCTGGCCACCACTGTACTACCACTGACCCATAGGGTCTGTGAGCCATGTGAAAATGTGTATCTCTTAAAAATAAGCTTAAATTAGCCTAAACGGTGTAAACTCTCGTTTACGTAGTCATTGTTTTCGTTGTTTTACTGGTTCCGGATCTTTGACATTAAAAATGAATTTGTATCCTTAATGACATCGACAATAATTTGGGTCTGTTTTTCGTCTACTAAGTTTTATTGGCATGACCTGTTTTCTCGTAGGAAAATAATTTTAGTTTCTTTCAATCGAAACGGACATAGCAAAATTACCTTTGCAACAGATTAGAATTGGGCCTACAATCTTGCAATTTTCAAGGCTAGAATGAATAAATAAGTATCTTCTTGATCGACGGGTTTCATTCTGAACCACACAGTTGTTAAACATCAGGCGAGTTGAAGATCAACCGTAGATATATATATATAAGTATATATACGTACATATTATAATAAGACTGTAACAGGTCAAATTCTGTACATTATATTATATCTTTGATTTTTTTTTATTGGAGGATGCATTCCTATCGATACAGAAGCCAAAACAGCAATTTTAAAAATATTTGTCTCTGTCTGTCTGTCTGTACGGATACGAAGTGCACGGACTTCCAACGTTAGTTATTATTTTGTCGAAAAACTACGACAGTGGTGTCACGGTATTTTTAAGTTTAAACACAAAACACTTTATGGTACATGGACAGTAGATTTAGAAAGCACATAGTAATAATCAGACTATTGCTACGAAGCAATAAACCGCAAGTTAGTATGCATATGCGCTAAGTGGCCACATTTATATTAACTTACAGATATTTACAGAGTCCATCTCGTTTTGACATGTAGCTTATTTTTTTGGCGCGCGGCAAAGTACTGAAATGTTCCGTCGCTGAAACGTTTATGGTCAATTGCGTACACAAGTTTTGGTCAATTGCATATCTGGCCATTTACGTATCTGGTCATTTGCGTATCTGGTTAAATGCGTCTATTGGCCTCTTGCGTTCTTGGTCATATGCCTCGATCCCTTTATATTACAGCGCTACCTAATAAGAGTTGAGACTTTTTAATGCCATAATATTACATGTTTATTTATTAAATAAATGGGGATTGAGTCACCCTCGTCCGTGGGGAAAGCACCCCTTAACATCGAAACCCCACACGTGATCCCTGGCTGGTGCCAATCAGGTGACACTATACTGGTGGTAGGCTTCGGCCGAGGCTAGTCACCACCCACTGGACAAAGACATGCCGCCAAGCGGCCTAGCCGTGTTCCGGCATGATGTCCAGTGACGCCGTTAGGGAAAACGGGTCGGAATAGTTGCTTTACTGCTGTGATACCGTTCTGCCGCAAGCTGCAACGACGCATTGGGTAGCCAGTCATGGAGGGTAGCGGGATCCGAGGCACGGTTACCGCTGGCCGACCGCAGTTAGTAGGGGGCCCAAGTAGTGAACTAGCCACTCACGAAAGGCTGCCCCGCCAACTCGCGAAAAATCCCGGGATGCGCCATCGTGCCGGTCGGCGACCGGACGAAAGGGCCCGATGGACATCTCTGGGGGGGCTCGGGCGTCCCCGCAGTCTCCAGACTGGTTCCCTTTCAGTGTGTCGTTGCCGCGTGTGTCTCCTGGCTAGCAGCGTGAAGCCTCATTCCACTGCCGTTTTTTCCACCAATTCTCTCGCCAATTACAAAATTATGAAAAACAGGAACAAAAGGAAAAAGGTTGTACAGCGGTTGCACGCCCTTTCAATTCAAGTGCACCTATCAAACATACGAGGGCTGCACTCTAATCTCGTGCCGGTCCACTACCACCTAGAGACCGAAAAGCCATCACTCTTGTTCTTGACGGAGACGCAGATAGCGGTACCTTCGGATGTGGCGTACCTGTCGTTCCCTGGGTACACCCTGGAGCATAATTTCAAGCCTCGTGCTGGTGTGTGCCTGTACGCCCGTGATGACGTCTGCTGTCGGCGTCTCCGTAATCTTGAAGACCCTAGATTTTCAGTGCTTTGGGTGCTGGTAGACACAGGCATAGAAAAAATTCTCTATGCTTGTGTCTATCGCTCGCACAGCGGAGACCAGGAGACAACCAGGCTCATGGAATATCTTGGCGAGGCGGCGGATTCGGCTCAACAAAGGTATCCTTCAGCCCAACTAGTGTTACTGGGGGACTTTAATAGCCACCACAAAGAGTGGCTGTACCCATACCGGGACACTAACCACGCTGGGTTAGAGACGCGAAAGCTTGCTTTAGCGTTAGATCTCACCCAGTTGGTCCAAGGGGCAACACGGGTACCTGACGTTGAGTCGCACACGCCTTATTGTTTGGACTTACTGCTGACAACGGATCCAGACCGTTACTCGGTGTCGATTTCTTCGCCGCTGGGAAACTCTGACCATTGTCTGGTGAAATCTGTATCTGTCTACTCTCCGGCCGATCCCAGCCTTAGAGGCAGCCGGCGAGTGTGGCGATACAAGTCAGCAGATTGGGATGAGATGCGAGCTTTCTTTGCTTCTTATCCTTGGCAGTCTGTGTGTTTTTCTTCCAGCGATCCTTCGACCTGTGCGGATGCCGTGACCGATGTGTTGCGTACGGGTATGGAGTATTACATCCCATTCTCTGACGTACCATTGTCTGGCAAAGCTCGCCCATGGTATGGCCCCCATTGCAGAAGTGCGGAAGCGCTAAAGCACGAGGCTTACCTGGCTTGGGTTGATGCTCGTCACCGTAAGGCTAAGGACGTTCTACTGAAAAAAAAAAACGTTTAACAGGGCTGCCAAGTCCTGCAAAAAGGTTCTACAGAAGGCTCGCTTTGAGCACATTAGTCGGATAGGGTACAAACTTGCTTCATACCCTGCGGGTAGTAAAGCGTTTTGGTCCCTAGCTAAGTCTGTTGAAGCGAACTTCTGCCGCCCCTCGTTTCCTCCCCTGTTGAAACCTGACGGGACACTAGCTCATAACGCGGTAGAGAAAGCAAACTTGTTTGCCTCTCTTTTTGCGGATTCCTCACGTCTTGACGCTGGTAGTGCGATACCTCCAACTCCACCTGCTAGCACGGCAACCTTGCCTGATTTTCGTATTCGCCAAACGGAGGTTCGCAAAACGCTACGCAGTCTTGACGTGAACAAAGCCAGTGGCCCTGATGGTATTCCAGCCATCGTTCTGAGGACTTGTGCGCCTGAGTTGACTCCAGTACTGACGCGCCTCTTTCGCCTCTCTTTTGAAACTGGACAAGTGCCGAAATCGTGGAAGGTTGCTAACGTGCAACCTGTGCCTAAAAAAGGTAGTCGTGCTGACCCTGCTAACTACAGGCCTATCTCGGTTACGTCCATTCTCTGCAAGACAATGGAACGTATCCTCAATAACAGGCTTTTGACGTACCTTGAATCCAATGATCTTTTCAGTGATCGTCAATACGGGTTTCGGCGAAATCGGTCTACTGGAGATCTTTTAGCGTACGTCACCCACATCTGGAGTGAAGCCATAGAGAAGCACGGGGAAGCAATCGCCGTTTCCGTTGACATCTCGAAGGCTTTTGACAGGGTCTGGCATGACAGCCTTATCAGCAAGCTTCCTTCATATGGACTGCCCGCCGGTTTTATTGCTTGGATATCGGACTTCCTGCGGGACCGGTCGCTACGAGTAGTCATTGATGGCTGCTCGTCTGACCGAATGGCTATCAATGCTGGTGTTCCCCAGGGGTCTGTGCTTTCTGCTACGCTTTTCTTGCTGCATATTAATGGTCTGCTAAAACCCGGTATTTTTGGGTACGCAGACGACAGCACCGTTGTTGAGAGTTACATATCCAGCGCACGAGCCAGTGTACCTCAAACCCATGCTCTTAGAGAGGCAATGGTCGAGCGCTTGAATTTGGCTCTTAAGGCAGTCTCCGAGTGGGGCGATGCCAACCTAGTTAAATTCAATGCTGCTAAAACGCAGGCGTGTCTATTCTCTGCAAAAAGGAGCCCATTCCAGCTGGCTCCTACTTTCCGAGATGTTGCGATACCGATTAAGGACCACCTCGAGCTCTTAGGCGTAACACTGACGTCCACCCTTAACTTTGGCTCCTATATTGAGTCTAAGGCTCAATTAGCTGCCAAAAAGCTGGGTATCCTTTCGAAGGTGCGTCGGTACTTCACGCCGGAACAGCTGCTTACGCTATACCAAGCACAAGTTCGGTCGTGCATGGAGTACTGTTCGCACCTTTGGGACGGATCTGCTAAGTACCAGCTCGAGGCGTTAGAGACCATTGAGAGGCGTGCTAAGAGGCTCATTTGTGACGATTACCTTGTCCGGACTAAGCTTCAAAGTCTGGAGCATCGTCGCAAAGTAGCTAGTTTGTCGGTTTTTTATCGTATACATTTCGGTGAGTGTGCGTCTGCTTTGCATGATCTCATTCCCCCATGCCCATTTTTCTATCGGACTGCAAGAAGCATGAAAAAGCGACATCGTTATATGGTTGATATTCCGAAAACACGTACGAAACGCTTTGGCTCCACTTTCATTGTACGTACTGCCAAACTGTGGAATGCGCTTCCTGAATGGGTCTTTCCGACTGGATATAATCTAGGTGTCTTCAAATCGCGAGTGAATAGGTTTCTTCTAGGCAAGCGCGCTCCATCGTAGACCGTAACTGTCACTTAACATCAGGTGAGTTGATGGTCAAGCGCAAGCCTATCTTCGAATAAAAAAAAAAAAAAAAAAAATATATTAGCAATTAAAATATACGTTTCTAGAGGTACTTACCAATGAAACCAATTTTGACCACAGTTTTTATTACTCTTGTTTAGGTACCACTTTACCTTTTCGTACATCTTTGTGTTTTAACTTTGCCAAACTCTCTAAAAACTTCTGCTTTAATAATACCAACAAATTATAGCAATACAGATAGCTTACGCCCTTGATAACACTACTCCGCTTTCTAGTTGACAGTATACGGTGAGAAAAACAAAAAAAAAACGGACAAGTGCGAGTCAGACTCGCCCACCGAGGGTTCCGTACAAACTAGTAGATTAAAGGGGGAAATTATATATTTTTTATATTTTCTTTCTTATAACGAAAAATATACATCGTAAAAATATTTAAAAACCTGTTTTAACTTATGTAAATAAGCTCTTTCATATGATAACCCATATGATACGGTTAATTCAGTTTAAAATTTAGACCCTCATTCATTGCATAAAGACACAATTTTTTTGTGATTAAATTAAAAATGTCCGGTTTTTGTATTTTTCCTGTATGTGTACTATAACACAATGCTTCTTGCCAAATTTCATAGTCAACGGGAAGTACCCCATAGGTGATGATTCCCTTGCGAGTGTCGAAATGTGCATTTTTTACGACATATTCGACTGTAACTTTTTTTAATGAAAACTGTGAAAATAGATTTTTCTTTCTGCAGCAAGAGATTATGGATCTGCGTATATGGTTTTAATTTCAACACCTTACCTTCATGCGTTCCTGAGATAAAGGTCTTGACACCCGGATAGACGGACAGACAGACAGACGGACAGACGGACAACAAAGTGATCCTATAAGGGTTCTGTTTTTTTCTTTTGAGATACGGAACCCTAAAAAACTGGCCAAGTGCGTGACACGCCACGCCCGATGTAGGGTTCCGTAGTTATACATAACAATTACTTTACTAAATTACTAACATAGTATGTACCAGGCTTAAGCTACAGTAGGCCGAGTCGAGACATGTTTCGGACAAGCGGTATTTTACGATTAGTGTAGTTTATGACCGCCAAATATACGGAGATTGTAAAGATTAAGTTCGTAAGTAATTATACCATAAAAAGCTGCATAGTTTATGCTAATCGCTCTAATATATATATATATAGGTATGTATGTACAAATGGCATATGTATGTTTGTTATCACTCAACTCGGCAACTAACCAAAAGGTTTAGATGAAATTTGTTTTAAACTGGTTAATAGGTATTTTTTTAAATAAAATAAGGCTTTTTTAGCCTTTAGGTATTTTTATAATAAAATAAGTTTTTTATAGGAAATAGATGTAAGTAAAAACGTTCTTCTTATCTTCTTCCATTTCTATGTAACTAAGCAACTATGCATTATCATTTATAAACTCCAGCAATTTTTTTTTGTAATAAATGTGATTTAACTAGAATTATTCTAAAGAACGCGCATTTCTAACCTTTTACAGCGACTGCGCATATTTTCTCACAAAAAACGTACACTCAACAGCGTATCAAGCGTAACAAAATTGTATGATAAACTGCAAAAATCTCTCTTCTACAGTCGAGTATTTTGTTGTTCTTGTAATATAACTATGTAGATACTTGATCTTCTTACTTCTGACCTCCTGTGACAATTAAGTGAATTTACAAGAAATATTTTTGAGAACTTTCATATCACATACTGCGAAAGCATTGCATAATTATTTTTATTTTTACTGTATTCAGCCTTTCTTTTTTATTTATTATGATCTTATTTTAGTCTATTATTTCTCTTTTTTATTAAGGTCTTTGGTTTTTAATTATTAATGTTATTTGTAATAATTAATGTAATTGGCTATGGCCGTTTTAATTAATAAATTAAATTAAAATTAAATACTTTCTCTCGAAAACGTAGAGTCCACTAAAGTCAAGTTACTCTACTAAAATCGCTGTTATGCAGCATTCGAGTATTTTTTAACCAACTTCTAGAAAGGAAGAGGCAATTCGTCGGAATCTTTTTTTGTTTGTTCCCCGATTACTCGGAGACACCTGGTCCGCTTTGAAAAAAATCTTTTTCGTTTGAAAGGATATATTCCCCAGGTGGTTTCATATAAATTTCACCAAAATCGGTTCAGTATTACCCCCAGAATAATCCCCGCCCACCCAAAAACAGGGGTGTTATAAGTTCGATGTACGCATCTGTGTGTCTGTCTGAGGACAACGGATGGAATTTTGTTTGAAAGAGGATTTCATGAAAAGTGTGTAAAGCTACGTTTGAGTTTTCGAAACTCACTTGTTAACATCATTTTTTTACGCTAGAATGTGTGCTAGGTCCTTCTACATACAAAAAAAAACATATTTTTTTCCCAACCGCTACAATACCTATGGGTATCAAATGAAAGGGTTTTTTTTGTAGAATACATTGAAGACATTACCATCATTATAATGATGTAGGTAATGTATTTACTGTATTCTACCCGTTCATCTTTCTTTTCAATAAAACCTGACGGTTTTATAATGGTTTTATAACATAAAAAGCTTTTTTTAAATACTTATTTCCACGATAGAACTATAAGTAAACAGACACTATATATACATTTATATTATCTAATTCGAAAAGCAATTAATCACGAATTTATAGTTCAAGCAGGTGATATCTTGCCTCCTAAAGTTAGCTGAATATTTTATCATAATCCATTAGATTTCAATATAAAATAATTTTATAGATGTACCCTTGGGGTATTTATAGGTAATTTGTTATACCTATTAAGTTTTACTATGCTTTTGCTGTGACTTTACATGAGTTTTACCTTATTAACCCTCGACGCAAAAAGAGGAGTGTTTGTTATAAATTTGACGTCTGTCTGTCTGAGGCTTTGTACCTAGCTCTCAAATGGATGAACCGATTTTGATCTAGGTATTTTGTTTGAAATAGATATGTTTCTTTAAATATGTTTCATAAAAATCGGTTTCGCCGATTTTTATGTCGGGGTTTTTAGTTTTCTAAACTTACATTTAAATATTAAATATTAAGAGAAAAACAAAGTAGGTACCTACCCGACTGCATAACACCGATTTTTTTTGCCGATAGTTTACCTATAATTTGTATTTTTACCCGACTGCGAGTTGCAATATAGAGTAATTTATCGTGTGTATGTGTGTTCATTTGTGGCACTCTAAGAGGCCAAACGCGTGAACCGATTTTGATGATTCTTACGTTAATCTATTTGTCTTAACTGTCCGAATCTCATTAAAGAATGACAACAAAAGTCAATATGGCGACAATGTAACGTCATTTTGTGGAAAAGAAAATACTGAACATGTGTGTACTGTAACTACTGTATCGAGTGAGGTATCATTAAATAAGGATTTTAAAATCTTTAGTACGTTTCATTTATTGTATTTCATTTATTCAAAATGAAATGTTTTGGAACTATATTTTTTTTTATAGAAAATAGATCTACGGTTGACCACCCACTCGCCTGATGTTAAGCGACGGTGTGGCCGAGGATGGAGCTCGTCGATCTAGAAGATATCTATTCACTCTAGCCTTGAAAATTCCAAGATTGTAGGTCTCAGGAAACAGAGAAAAAGTTAATTTTTAATGATGTAAAATGACTGACTGGCCTTGTGGCTCAGTTGGTAGTATGTCTACTTGCTAAGCTGTAGGTCGTGGGTTTGATCCCCACCCAGGGCAAACATTTGTGTGATGAGCATGGATGTTTGTTCTGTGTCTGGGTGTTTCTATGTATCATAGGTATATATATACAAAAAAGTACCTATATATGTATTCTATCAGCCATCTAGTTCCATATTACAAGCTTTGCTTAGTTTGGGCTAGATGGTGTTGTGTAAAATGTTCTCAAAATATTTATATTTATTTATTTATTTAAAATTGGCTTAAGCCGCATGCTGTCGCGCGCAGTGCTGCCCACGACGACGTTTTGTTTTTTTAGTTATCCAAGCAAATAACTAATAAGAGTAAAATAAATTAAATTAATAAAAAATATAACCCGACTACATTGTATGTTGTAATATATGGTAATAGAACAGCAAACAAGTACTTCCCTAAAAAAACTTTTTAAGTTAAGCGGTTTTATTGAAAAGAAAGATAAAGATGTAGGTAATGTATTTACTGTATTTTACTAGAAAAGCCCTTTCATTTGATACCCATATTGTGGGGGTTGTGTTAAAATACGAAATCCGCAATTTTGTGGCGGCGGCCATCTTGGATTTATAATAATACAGAATATAGGTACTAAATTGTATTGTCATCAGGAGTAGGTCAGAGGAGCAAATTTCAGATCGATCCGTCAACTGCAAGGGTAAAATTTCAATTACCTACCTACTAAATTTGACCCAAATAAACAAACAGGTCAAGGTAAATAAAACAGTTTAAAAACAAGCTTTCTATACCATAAAATAGAAACTGAAAAAACACTTTAACATATATTTTTGAAAATGTAAGCAGACGAGGGCATTATTTATTTTAGACAATTACATATATTTAGATTGGCCTCGCCTGCCCAACATTAAAAAAAATATATGTTAAGTGTTTTTTCAGTTTTTATTTAATGGTAGCTTGTTTTTTTGCTTTACATTTACCATATATTAATACAATGCAGTCGGGTTATATTTTATAATTTTATTTACTAAATCTCGAATGTAACGCGTGATTTCTGCTGTATAACTGCGCTCCATCGTATACCGCAATCGGCGATCAAACGCATAACATCTATCGTGTAACAATCCGTACGTCACATTTCATATTCATCAAATCAAGTCATTTTAAAGTAGGCATTAAAATGTAGTTAATGGTGATCATCAGTTGAATTCAATAAAATATTACCATAAAATTATTTATCAGGGGCCTAATAGGTAATTTTGATGTTGATTCTTATCATAAATGGGCAAAAAATATAAACAAACAAACAATTTACATAACTCATTTACATACATTTGAAAACTGAGCTTTAAATTTTTCTCTATCATTATAATGACATATAAATCGAATATTAATATAATAGATTATATTGAAATAATATGATTACCACAGAAGTCACCAAGCCAATATAATTTAATAATTTATCTTTTATCCATTAGTTTAATCTAATTTATTATATTTTGTCGTCAGCCCTTTTGCAACATATAGATACTCAAGCACATTCAAATTTATTCCGCTTAGAATTAAGATCGTTATCATTTCTTCTTATCAAAAATTTTAACCTTAATTATTAATTAATGCGGTGCTATTAGTTTAATATTCCATCTTCTGAGATTAATGAAGATTTTATTTGAATAACATGTTATAGTGATAGATCTTAATCTATTTCTAATTTGCCTTTGGAACGTGTAAATAACAATTGGATATAATTTTTTTCGGTAAAAATGGGAACTAACGACTCGATTGAAGAAAATAGTAACATAAGGAGAGCAGCGCCCTCAATGCCACATTATTTCTCCGAACAGAATTATCACCTGGTAATATATTAGTGTGTGGTATGCACGCACACACACAGACACTGCTATATTACGAGTAATAGGGGTGATCCAATGTTTTCAATGTCACGGGTTAGGGTCTACCCAAGCGCTATGTACATGCGTTATGTGAGGGTACATAGTGGGGTACATAAGACTATTTCTATGAGCGTACCCCACTGATTGTAATCTGTGCAAGGGGCGAGCGTTTGAGCCGAACGGACCAATCGCTGTGCTCCCGTGACCAGAAAAGTGGGTGGAGTTTCGCACCCCTAGTTTTCTAGGGGTTAGTGTGCTTCCGCGGCCAACCTAGTTTGCCGTTACCCCGCGCCCCTCACCCACTAATTTAGGGTTGATCAATCGGCCTCGTGTCGGCCTTACGTAATGTTACAGAACCCAGACGAATTTCGTCGCATCGAGACGCTCTCAATGCACCGAAAGTGGCGACCCAATAAAAATAAAAGAGATGCGATGAAAGGTCTGTTCACTTTTTCCATCCAATATAATATCAGTTGCCGCTGTAGCAACTTGTATAAGTCGCCTCTCTAAGCTTCTGACATTGCTTAGACACAATACCTAAAAAAAGACTTAGACAACCTAGTATGTCAATGTTATAAATTAAATTAGTCTACAGTATGTAAGAAAATATTTGTTTTAGATAGAAAAAGCTCGAGTTCCGTTTAATTTGATAGCAATCACACAAAAAGCTTCATACAAAAACTAAAACCGTAAAGTGAAAGGGGTTTTTACCACGTCTCACAAAAACATATTTACTATAATTAAACCACCGTAAAATAACGTGTCTGTCTATTTTCTATGTGGTCAGCCGTTTAACTATCAAATGTAAAAAAAAACTATGAATAGACTTTGATACTAGAAACTTGATATTTTGATACTAGTAAAAATAAGCATGATGTAATTTGTAACACAGTGAGAAGATGGCCCGCGCTCAGCAGTGGGACAGATTGTACAAATAAGGCTGATAACATTTTTTTTAGGTAACATGTACGAATCAATTACGGTACTTTGTACTTTGGTATAGTTTCACTATCGACGGGATAAACTTTTACTGGCTACCACTACTTAGCTAGTCAGCCTACACACTAGTAGTAAAAAATATATATTAATAATAAATATTGGTGGACGTTTCACACAACACCATCTAAACCAAGCAAAGCTTGTACTATGGAAACTAGAAGGTTGATAGACTTCATATATACTTACTTTTTTTTGTTGTAAATACATACTTATGATAGGCAGAGCAATAGCTGAAAAAAACATACAAAAAAACATAAAGTCAAATTGAGAACCTCCTCCTTTTTGGAAGTCGTTTAAAAAGGATCACCGTTTCATTCTGGTTATTCCAAAAACCTGAATGAAACGCTTTAATGTGATTTTATCGTGTGAACTCCCAAACTGTTCTATCTGTTCAATCTGGATCTCTGTATACATTCTCACTAAAAACGTACGCTCAACATCATATCAAGCGTGACAGTTCACTACAAAACAGCTCTTATGCAGCCGGATATATATTTCTTTTAATACAGATACTCGTACTTGTGTCAATTTACATTCCAATGAAAAGAAATCATATAATAGAATAGAAATAATACGGGTGTCTTTAAATCGCGAGTGAATTGGTTTCTTCTAGGTAAGCGCGCTCCATCGTAGACCGCACCGTCGGTTAGCATCAGGCGAGTTGGCGGTCAAGTGCATACCTATTTCTTCATAAAAAAATTGAGAGATCAAAAGCCATGTAGGCTGGCTATTTGTGAACGCCCCGTGAAAGACAGGAATTTTCCAGACAACGCCAAAAGTCACCAAGCCTAACGTATTGTGTCAGTTTTTATGTACATTAGACACGCACGTAAAGTCCCGTAGTTGTTGGCTTTTACAGTATTTTAAAATTATTAGAGGAAGCAAAAATGATATGACGTCAGCTTAATTGACAGTTTTTTTAATTGTAATTAAATCTCATAAATAACTGTTCTCAATTTTAATGATAATTGACTTTGATGATTAATAATTATAGTCTAAGAAACTGAAAAAACAAACGACTTCAAAATACGCAATCCGTTTACTTGGATGATATTTTTCAATTATTTTATTAAAATTATATGGAACCACCTACCAAATAAAAAAATAGTTGTCAAAATAAACTCATAATTGGAGTAATCGCTGAACAAACATACAAAAAAAACATACAATCGGATTGAGAACCTCCTTCGTTTTAATGTCGGTTAAAAAACGAGTGAACCTCATCCCACCGACAGCGGAAGACGTCTTCGTACCTATAGCTTCCAAAATGTTGACTTATCAGTTTAAATTCTGCATGAAATAAAAGTGTCACTTTGAGTGATTTAATCTTTACCGAAAATCATCATCACACTTCAGCCTGGAGAAGTCAAATGCTGGACATAGCCTCCCCCATGGATTTTCATAAAGATCTGTTGGAAGCGACGGTATGGCCGAGAATGAAACACTTCGATCTAGAAGATATCTATTCACTCTAGCCTAATCCTGTGCAGTATGCACCAAAAATGTTAAATCTTTAGCAAGTTCGTGTTTCGGTTTGAAGTGCTAACTATCCAGCGAATTTTAAGGGAATAAGGTTATAGATCTAACATCCCATTGTAACGATAACAGTGCATTACCGCACAGGGTTTTAAAATGTTAAAACTCCAAAGTTCTGGGTGGCATTATACAGTTATGGACATGCGTGAATCTTAACATTAAGGGTGCGCCTATATGCTGTTCCAAAAGCCTCCCTCCTCTCCTTCCACTTTACTACAGGACTGTATATTCATTGAACTGCATAATAATAATTATACTCAAAAAAACTGAAGCAACCGACTTCTCATGTATTCCATTCTCAGAACTGGACGAAATTGAAATGGGACGACACGGGAAGTACCAGCTTTCAAATAAAAAAAGAATCATCAAAATCGGTTCACGCAGTCGAAAGTTCTGAGGTAACAAACATAAAAAAATACAGTCGAATTGAGAACCTCCTCCTTTTTTGAAGTCGGTATAAAGTCGACGTTAATAATACGAAATAGTATAAAGCAGTGACGCGTTGACTATATCTCTCTCGCTCCCTCGACTCGAGGCGACTTTATCTGAACGACCGTTACATAGCCGATGACGACTCAGATTCATTCAATACCCACATAATAAAGTGCACAGCACGACTAAAAAGTATCCACTTCAAAAAAACTTACGTAAGTTATCTACTTAAATAACTTACCTAATGACTAATGTTGTTTTAATTACTATACAAATTATATAAATATTGATTGGGCCCTTTTAATGTTGATAGGTACTTGATTAATTTTGAGGTTTCGTACAAAGCGAAGTTCCGCACGGTTGCGTTAGGATTTCCCCCGATCGCGATCAAGAGTCTAGGTTAGGTCAATGACTGTCTACCATAATCTCGGATACAATGTACGCTGAAAACAGTGATGAAAGTTGGTGCAAAACAATGAAAACACGCTCACATAGGTACATATTATAATAAGTACGTATCGCGTTCTTTAACAAAAAAACGTTTATCGTAATATCACTTGTTTTTTATTTGTTTTTTTTTACTGTTTTTTTATACGAATTAGACCAACGTTTTATTTTACCACCAACTTGCATAATAGTAAGACGTACCTACATAAAATATATTTTCACTCAAACCTTGACAATTCCAAGATTTTGAATTTGAATTACTATTACTCACATTTAACCCACTTCAAAACAAGAGAAGGTTCGCAATTTGATTGTATTTTTTATGTTTGTTGCCTCATAACTCCTTTACTTATAAACCTATTTGGAAAATTATTTTGGTGATGGATATGCACCTCTAGGATGCATCATCAGATCAGCTTAATGGAACCAGATTGTTGTAATGTCGTCTGTATTACATGCTTAGTCAGTTTCAAATAAATACGACAATTATATATGTTAGTTAAATTTAATATAAATAATTTGTTTTCATAGTACTTTTTTTACAAGTGAACCTAATAACGGCGTGTTCAAACAAGTATAAGTTTAGAAAACTCAAATACCCCCGAAATAAAATTACGGCTGAACCGATTTTGATGAATCATAGCTAAGAATACTTTCGATGAAATCCTCTTTCAAATAAAAAAAAAACTATGTAGATAAGAATCAGTCCATCCGTTTGAGAGTTAGGATACCACTGATAGGCACACAGATATATAGATACACACTACAAACTTATAATAGGTACCCCTCTTTTTGGGTCGGGGTTTAAAATTAGCTTTTAAGTGCGTTGAAAATAGCTAGGCAACATATTCATATTCATTTATTCATACTACAGGTATACCTACGTCAAAAATAAAATCGAAAGAATAAATAATTAATAATTGTACAAAATGTCATTAAGAGTTACATTGTAACAATTGGTTAGAATGTCAAAGTAAAATAAAATATAATATATGATGTAAAAAAATCTTTACCACTGTCGGTACAGTATATGGTAATAGTCATTGTTTCTCGAGCATGCATGAACTTATTAAGTTCATTTTGTTTTATCTTTTGTTATATACCTAACTATAGAATAATTCAGCATTACATTTCTTTCATATTTAGAGTTCCGTGTTTCAAAAGATGGAACACTATTACTACTTCGATGTCGGTCTCTCTGTATAATTGATTGTCAAATCCATTTTTTAGGAACGCGTGAACGTGTATCGTTGATATACATATCAAAAACCTAAGTCTCCGGTCATATAACACTTAAAAAATCAAACAATAAATAATCATTCCGATTCCAATCTCAGGTAAGTACATTATGACACCCGCAAGTATATTAAAACCTACAGAGTACTTCCCATTGACTTAGAAACATAAAATTTGGCACAAAGCAGTCTTACAGTACGGGAGGATGGGCATGTAATAGCAATGCTGACGCCCGACTGAAGTGCTTCATCTTCGGCCACAGCATCGCTTTACATCAGGCGTGCTGGTGGTCAAACGTAGAAATATTCTAAAGTCACGCGTCATTTAATAAAACACACACCCTTAAACACACCTCTCCCGTGGCGCTCCCATGCCTCAGGAACACTCAGTTAAGCGCTAGACCCGTAGGTAGTACCTATTATTATTATTATTTTTTTTTGCCTGTAGCCTGCCTTGCCTGTAGTTTGTCTTTATCTGTGCCTGTAGTGAGGCAGTTGAAATACAACGTTATAATTATGATTGACGACATATTATAGAGACCTGTTATCAACCAATATCAGAGTGCCAGTGCACGCATTATTTATTGAGTAAGGCAAAGGTATAATTTGTTTATCAAACAAAAATGATAATAACAGACGATAAGACAAAAATCAGATAATAAAGGTCACCTTTATTTTAGTTTTATTTACTGTCATACTCTATGATATTTTGATATTTTTATATAATAAGCCTGGGTAGCGACGATAAATTAAATAAATAGAAATAGTATTATTCTGGAGAAGCCATCTTTTCTTTATTATTTGCAAAGAGAGAATACATCAATCAAATTAACAATAAGCAATCATATACAACCTTAACAGATATTAATATTATTTTTAACTATTTCCATAGTTAAACACAATATCCCTCTTTGTCAACTGACTTCCAAAAAGAAAAAGGTTATCAATTTTACTGTATATTTTTTTTGTACGTTTGTTCACCGATCACTCAATCAATTGCGCATTGATTTTGATGTTATTTTTTTGTTTGTTAGGTTACCATACCTGGTTAAAACTTACTGAACCAAAGTTAAATATTTTCTAGAACCACGCCTGAAGTAGGTACCGAGAAGTTAGTGAAAGCAATGTTTCCAGCAAAAAAATCCGGACGTGAAATCAAAATTTGTAGATGTTTTATTTCTGATATCTCAGAGAGATAAGGCGAGTTTTAAACTAGTAGATAGTGTGCTAGCCAATTTATAGCTCAAAGCGGTCAGATCGGCTTGAATCTGCGAGCGAGTTGACTGCTCGACCAACTACACAAGTTTCAGAAGCTGAGCTTTTACAATCTCATTAGTTCGCAATTTAATTCGAGAACTATTGACCTATTGTAATACTGTATTTCACATTTAGTTTTATAAAAATAGCAATTTTATTCTTTCTGACCTATTACTGTAAGTAATAGATTGTAGGAAGCTCCTAAAATACTAACTAAAGGAAAACCTAAAAAAACATTATGAAGTTTCGAGTATAATTCCCAATGATTTCTTAGGTTTATCAGTTTCCTCTATAATTCAAGTATAAGTAAGTACTTAAATGTATGCCTATTTTCACTCAATCTAAGTTTCTATGCACAAACAGTTTCACATCATTTTTATTGCATCAGTGTTAACCTATGCTGGCTCATTTGTATTTTTTTTTTACATTCTTTCATTTCATTTGTACTTAGTTATTGTTTACTATTACCATGTACGAAAGCTGTTTGGTTGTCCAAATAAATAAAAATAAAATAAAATAAGCAATTCCAATATTTTTTTAGGTTAATATTGAGTTTACTCTATAACTCCTAATGGTTTCTTAACTATATCAGAGTTTCTTTTATAATTCTTAATGGTTTCTTATGTTTATCAGAGTTTTCTGTCTAATTCTTAATGATTTTTCTAGATTAATCACAGTTTTTTTTAATTTCCTAATCATTTCGTATAGCCCATACAGACTGGCGCCGAGAAAGCCCGAGAACCCCCGAGAAGCGTGAATGAGAGAGGTTTCTCTACGTCTCTTTCTCGGGCTCGCCTGTTCTCCGATCGGTGTCGGAATTTTGCCCGCTTCAAAAGGGTGTCTTGGGCGAGAAAAGAGAAGACATAGTATAACACATTCTTTTTCGGTCTCAGTGTGAACTAGGAAGCGAAATCAAGTATACGTGCGTGTTTATCCGTTTATAATATATCCGTTACCATCGTCGGGGTCCTATTTTTTTTTCTTTGCTTTTTGTTTAGTTTTAACAAAGTTATAGTAGGCTATTGCACAAATTACCAAGGCTGCTGCACAGTCGTCCAACCTAAGTGAGAACATAGAGAGTGTGGACAGTTTATTAAGTCTCGGTAGAAGTCTCGACGAGACTTCTTGCCGAGACTTCTTGGCGTGAGTCTGTACGGGGCTTTAGTTTATCAAAGTTTTCTCTATAATTCTTAATGATGTCTTAAGTTTATCACAATTTTCTTTATAATTTCTAACGGTTTCTTAGGTTTTCTAAATTTTACTCATATAAATTAAACATTTCTTTACGGATAATAATAGTTCTATTCATAAATAATAAGTAACTCATAAAAAATTCACCATTTTCTATAATTGGGTATGTAAAGATTTTTTCGTTATTTTTTAACTTGGTAGATTTGGTTTATTTAAAAGAACTTATTTTAATATTTGTGGTTTCTGTTCAGCAGTTATTTTTGAATATATTTTTAAAGAAAAAGTCGTGATGATGTTAAAAAATCCTCTGAACAGAATAATATCATGATTATCTACTAAAAAAATGCTACTTAACATTGACCGTGACATTTTTTGTTGCTTTTGTGCTCTACGAAAATAAAATGTAACTTTTTAAATTTCTCTTTGAAACGGAAAAAGTCGGTTCTGTGACGTCATTTAAAGGTCGACTAAAGATCAAATATTTTTTATATTTTCGTAAAAATGTGAACCATGTCATTTTAAAATCCCAAAGTGAATAAATATGGCTTAGAGACATATAATCTCGAAATGGTTTTGGAATCAGCATACCTATGTTACATTTTTCTTAACATAAGTACCGCATTGTACTCGTATAATGTATTAGAGGTGATTATTGGTATAGCCCCCCCTAAACAATGAAATAAATTATTTCTAGACCAATACAAAAAGTTTCATAAAATAGACTGGTGTAATTTCAGCTGGACTTGCGGTATTGTTACTGGAGGGTCGCTCACCTGCCTATGCGCGGCGGTAGTATTTAATACTTTATAGTTATAGAGCTCATAGAGTCAATATCGGCATCGGTAGATAGCGCAGATCGTGACGCGGCGAGTGCGACGCGCCTTATCGCGCGCATCGGCCCGGCTTCGTGGCCGCCGTAAATAATGTGCAAGTTTTCCCGGCACGCCCCCGCAAGCACAACAGATACGTGCAGTTGCTTTCACGCGTTGACATAATACGTTCAATCACGAAAACAATGCGCTAAACTCCTCACTGTTCAATATTTGACACTTAGGATATGACTGGCAAATAAATATACGTAAACGCTCATATACAAATATACAAGCACTGACGAAAATATATTTTATTTGAAAAAAAAAAATATATATATTTAAATATATATATACTTCGAGTCTGTTTACTCAATAGATCTATCGTGGCAAAACAGAGGAACTATTGTCTCGAAGTATATACTAATATGGTATTCTGTGGTCTCGACTGAACAAAGTAATGAAATAAGTACAGCAGCGCCCTCAATGCCGCATTAGTTCTCTTACTGAACATACTCTATTCCTGGTAGGTAGGAAAATAAAATATTCGGTATTTTACAATCTCTTTCACAATTAATATTATATATAGTTAACCGTAGTTATCACAAAATGAACAAAATAATTTTCATCTAAAGTTTTTAGGGATATTTTTTATAAAGTCATAATTGTATCGTTTGTTATTGTATCGTGTGTTAACAGTAAGGTACGAACTTATAGTTAGGGGTTCCTCGTAGGACTACGGAACCCTAAAAATATGACACAATTGTGATATCTCTTAATCTTTTAATCATAAATGTTAGTAGGTATGCGTAAAAATAAATATATGGTCACTTTAAAATCAAATTATAGATTAATTAGTAAATATTAATCATAGCCAATCATTTACCTAATGTTACAAACCCTGTGTTGCTATACACTTCATTAATTTGACAAATTTATTAGCAATTAACAAATTGTATAACCATTTTAGGTAAATATTATATAATACTTACCGATAACATTCCAATATTCCGTCTTACTTATAAATGCATGTTAAAATTGTATTCACTGAATAAGGAATTGTCACTTTCTGTCAGTCGGGAACTGTCACGTGCGAAAACGGAACAAAACACTGTTTAACTAAAATGCGCTTATTCAGCGTTTATAATTAAGAATGATTGTCTTTTAAAAGTTTACATAAACAAAAAACCACAGATATTTTTGTAAAAAAAAACCAAATTTTTTATAAACTTGTGTGCGTTATTATGATGCTAAGATTGAAAAAATATCAGGATAAGAAAAAGGAAAAGTACACATAGATTATTCTTTTTTAGAGTTCCATACCTTAAAAGAAAAAAACGGAACCCTTATAGGATCACTTTGTTGTCCGTCTGTCCGTCCGGCCGTCCGGGTGTCATGACCTGTATCTCGGGAACGCGTAAGGTATCGAGTTGAAATTAAAACCCTATACGCAGATTCATAGTCTCTTTGCAGAGAGAAAAATTAAACTTATCAATTTTCATTAAAAAAACTGACAGCTGAATATGTCGCAAAATAACGCATATTTCGACACTCGCAATCAAATAAAAACCTATTGGGTACTTCCCGTAGACCTATAACTGTGAAATTTGGCAAGAAGAATTGTCATATAGTACACAAAAAAAATAGTTAAGGAAAAAATCCGAAAACTGTTTGTTTTTTAATTTATTTACAAAAAATAGGGTCTTTATGCAAGGAGGAGGGTCCAAATTTGTTTTTTAAATATTTTTACGATGTATATTTTTCGGTTTATGAAGGAAAATAAAATAAACGTAGAATTTCCCCCTTTTATCTACCTACTAGTTTGTACGGAACCCTTGGTGGTCGAGTCTGAATCGCAATTGTCCGGTTTATTTTACTTAAGATTTATGATTGTAACCCTCTATCAGGATATATACATTATGGTATTTATAATAAAGATATTATAAAACTTTTTCTTTTTTCAATAATTATTAAATGTAAATTGTACGCTGCACCGCCTAAAGTGATTACATAGATTAGATACATATATACGTACTTAAATATATAATGTAAATAATGTGCATATTATATATATATGGATAGTTCGCCCATGTAGTGCCCACCCCAACATCTTTGGGGAACTCCACTCTTGAAGTTATTGACGAATACGTCTACCTAGGACAAACGGTCCGATTAGGCAGGTCCAACTTTGCAACGGAGGTCAATCGTCGTATCCAACCCGGATGGGCAGCGTTCGGGAAACTTAAAAGCGTCTTCTCGTCCAATATACCCCAGTCCCTCAAGTCGAAAGTTTACAACCAGTGTGTGTTACCATTTATGACATACGGCACTGAAACGTGGTCCCTAACTATGGGCCTTATAATGAAGCTCAAGGTCGCGCAACGAGCTATGGATAGGGCTATGCTCGGAGTCTCTACGAGATCGAATCAGAAATGAAGAGATACGTAGACGTACAAAAATCACCGATAAAGCACAACAGATTAGCAAGTTGAAGTGGCAGTGGGCAGGGCAGATAGCACGTAGAACTGGCCGATGGATCCGAAAGGTTCTCGAGTGGAGACCACGTACCGGCAAGCGCAGCGTGGGAAGGAAGACCAGCCACAAGTACAGTTTTTCGTTGTACACGAAGAATATTTTGTAAATAACGTTTGAAATTAGAGCCTCTTTGAATAATACATATAAGATGGCTATCTGGATGAATAGAATTTGAGAAAAAATAAAATTAAACCCACTTTTTCACCGACTTCAAAATAGGAGGTTGTAAATTCTTCTGAATATTTTTTTGTGTGTAAGTTCAACAATATAACCGCCATTTGCTAACCGATTTCTATAACTCTCATATTTTATTAGAAAGAAGATTTTAGAGACGATTCAATGTATGTATATCTTTTTACATATCTTTATAGCCTACCAAAGTACGTTAAATACCTAAATACAATTTAAGTATTTAAGAGTATGTAGTGTGACCATCGTCCGTCTCGCTCGCGCATACAAACATTTTTGTAGATATTTCGTTAGTAATTTGTTAAAATCATTTTTATCTATAAAAATTAACATGGATCAAAAAGAGTTATTGTCGAAAACTTGTGATGTTAATTTTTACCCGACTGCGTAAAAAGGAGGGTTATGTTTTTCGAGTGTATGTATGTATATTTCTTTGACACGCCCTAGAGCCTAAACGGCTTGACCGATTTTGATGTGAGTGGTGTCAATAGATTCGTCTTAGTTGTGAGAGTGACACTGAGTACATCAAAATTAAAACAAATCATAAGTTAGGCTGCAAAAATCTCTTTTCTGCAGTCGGGTATTTTGTTTTTCTTTTAACATTGATACTTGTTAGTGTTCTGTGGGACGATTTTTTATAAGTTTATTCAATTCAATATCTCTATAAAAATGTTCATGTGTGCGAGCGAGACCGACGATGATCGAACTACAGACTCTTAATAAAATCTTCACTTTTAAAGTTATATCTATGTCATTCCTTGAGTCTAACCAAATTAATTCTTTACAATTACGAGATAGGTATACTTACCTCAACCGTATAAAATGCATGAATACTCACATGGCTGGTGTAAAAATGTAAATTTAGAAATAGGTGTGAATAGATGGAAACCGGTATCTGATTATTCAAATGCCTCAGACACAGGAAATGACAATGACTATTTTATTGTAGTTTCTTAAAGCAATAATTATGCACTAAAACTTAACTTAAAATATACACTATAGAACTGATGTGGCCAAAAAGACCACGCACTGGTAAGTGCAACGTAAGAAGACCAATCACAAGATGGACGACGACACATAAAAGTGGCAGGTAGACCAGGTGCAAGTCGCTTCCAACCAGTCTTTTTTTAATCCATAGGGGAGATCTACCACATTTCACATTCCATAGTTCACTGCCGGATATGTCCAGCAGTGAACTTCTTAAAACTGCGAAAATGATGATACGTATAGAGTAAAGGAAATGATGATGAAGAAGCATATTTATGTACAGAACAAAATGAATTAGCTTTGGGACTTATCTGAATGTGCAAACTATACGTAACACTTCATACGTAACATTCACGTAATTCCTGTAGTTTCAAGCAAAATTCTGGAGTACTTGAATCGTAAATTACATTGTATGCAATTTTTATTAGGAACGCATAATTATGATACAATTATGCCAACCTTGACTTCTTTGTCTATATGTAAGTCGGTCATAGGTCTCTCTAAATATATTTAGGTGTACATATTTGCATAACAATTGGCTTGTTCAGCCACCAATGCAGTTAGTCCAATCCATGACTCTGTTTTTACCATTTTATCATAATTATATGTAACACATATAATAATGATGATAATGATTTGCATAACGTTAATAAATGTAAATAAAATATGAATTTACTATTCACCAAAATCAACATCATGACAATGCGCACCGATCTAGGATGACTGCCTTTTAATTCTCTTTTATTTTCTTTGTCTTGCCTTTTATTCTTTTATTTTTCTACTATTATTACCACTTTAACCAATAAGCCATTTAAAACCCCCATATTTATAGTTGAACCAAAAGAAGTACGAAAACTTTGCCATTTTTGCACCCGCATAAGTGCAAAAATATATTCTAAAATTTTTTTGCTTCCAAAATATAGTTTCACACTCTCCCAAGGGGTCCAAATAACATACCAAAAATGCAGCTTTACATCACGCCTTGCATTTTCGTTTTTTTTTTTTGTAATATCGATTCTACAGATTTCTACAGAATCTACAGATTTTATTGTGGCAAAAACAAGAAAAATCGAGGATTCATAGAGTCTCAACGGTTTCCCAGGGCCGCACACGCAGGCGGTGCAGCGGTCGCAGAGTCGCTCGTGCCGTGGCCGCAGCGTTGTTTTTGACTGAAAACGGTGCACGCGCGCTTCTAACTCTGTTGAGGCCATAAAATTAACGTCAGGTATTACTACGAACAGGTTCTACGAACAGTAGACCTCGCGAGAGAGCTTATTTGCAGTTCACCTTGGACCATCTGTACATAATACCTACATGAAGTTGGCTTAGGAGGCCATACATAAAATTTCACCAATTTCGAAATTTTAAGTGATTTTACAGACTTTAAATCACGGTTAAAAATCATTTTTTTCCATAAGTTTAAGCACCAATACTCGTATTTACCATGTCCACCAATATTTATTTATTTATTTATCTTTGTTCCCTAATCGATTCAGTCTCTTTTCTTCTTCTAACTCACAAACTGACAGAAGAAAGAAAATTTGGCCAGTTGATACAGAGACGCTTCGCTTACTTCGCTCGCTCGGTCTACAAATAATAATTTTATAAATGGAGAAAACGTAAAATCAAGAAAATTATTCAGCGCTAAATGCGTCAAGCACATCCACGCGCCTTCACTGTTACACGCAATCTCAAGTTGGTTGTCATAACTCGACAACCACGAGACTAATTCTGTTCATTTTTACCACAAGTTTTTTTTTTAAATATAAGATAGATCTACGATTGACCACCAACTCGCCTGATGTTAAGCGACGGTGTGGCCGAGGATGGAGCTCGTCGATCATCGTTGGTCGTCGGTCGTCGTTGGTGGTGGTCGTCGTCGTCGTCTTGGTGGAAGTTGTAATAATTGTGTACTTACTACCTACCATATATCATTAAAATCGGTTGGTAATTAGCGCCGCAACATACTTCCTCCCTTTTTATGGGAACCACCTCTCTTATCAAAAATCACCGACGACAAAAAATAAATAATACAACCTATACGCCAAGTTTCATCAAAATTGGTTCAAAATTACGCCCTGTACGCGAGTACGAACATACAAACAAACTCACAAATAAACTGACAGACGAAAGAATTTGGCCATTTGATGCAGAGACGCTTCGCTCGCTCCGTCAATAATATTTTAATATAATTTAGGATTATATAAGACTTACAAGAACCAACTATAAATACGGTCGTCATAGTCCAGCGTTAAAAAAATTAAGTAAGTAGAAATAACCAAACATCATATTTATCTGCTAAGATGTCATTTAAAATAATTTATTTTAAGTTCACCTAATTTTGCTAAATAAATGTTACAAACACGTACAACGCACACGTACACGTACGTACATGTTATGTTGTTGTTGTTATGTTGTTAATGTTATGTTGTTGTTGTTAGTGTTACAAATCCTAGGATTTACCAACTCTTGTTTGTAAATGTAAAGATTTTCTTAATACATCTTAAGTTTTACCATAATTAAGTCTTCTGGCCTCAAAGCTATGCTAAATGTTGAAATGAAATAACCAGTAAGAAATTTAATTCAGAACTTTTTAGTGCATTATTATTATTTTTATTGTCATAAAATAATAAACAAAACCTACACGGTTCTTTTGTTATTGAAAAGTCGTCGAAAAACTAAAAAAAACTGCTTTCCTATCACTGAAATAATTTATTCACCAAACAAAATTGACTCGAAAATTGATTTCTGCGCCTTCAAGGTCACTGCTTTTTATTCGTGATGGGTGCAATTATATTAGCTCGTAGAACTGATGGCCGATGGGGCCGAAAGGTTCTTGAGTGGAGACCACGTACCGGCAAGCGCAGCGTAGGAAGACCAGCCACGAGATGGACTGATGACCTCATACAAATGGCGGGAAGACGCTGGATGCAAGCCGTTTCCAATCGGTCTTTTTGGAAATCTATGGGGAAAGCCTATGTCCAGCAGTGGACTTCTTATGGCTGAGATGAGATGATGAGGGTGCAATTCTATTGCCTGCAATTTGGTGGCCCCGCCACAGCAGCAACCCATGCGGCGCTAGACTAAGCGCGTCGTGTTTACAAGCAATCCTTACCACTAGCCAGCGGCTAGGGACACAATCCTACGCAGATATTAATTTTATATTGACCATATATCTACAACGTAAGCCCCCGGATTTATTTGTGGTAGTTTTTAATTAGATCCAAATAAACGTAATTTTGCACAGACGCCTGTACCTATGTAGTTTTCTGATGTATATTTTTATTGTCTTTTTAGTAATTTCGTGAAGATTTCTTCAACTACTTACTAGCTTATTTAAATTTTAACCATCTACTAATAAAAAACTTCACCTAAACACATTCTAAAAGATCTCATCATAGGCGAACCATGAACCACGAGTGTAATTTAATTTCTAAGAAAATCGATTAGTAATAATTAGACATATATTTAACATTATGGTTGCCATCAACCGACCCATCATCGACCTATCAGTAAAGCTTATGAAAAATACCTTCCGGACCATAATATTGAATTCTCGAAATGTTGAATTTGCAAAATGTTGAATTCTCAAATTGTTGAATCTCAATTGATTTCTCAAAATGTTGAATACTTAAAATGTTGAATTCTCAAATTGTTGAATGTCGAAACGTTGAATTCTCATAATGTTGAGTCTCAAATTGTTGAATCTCAAAATGTTGAATTCTCATAATGTTGAAGTACGAAAACACATCTACTATTTAGCGCTTCGCCGGCCGCTGCCGCGGCACGCTCGCTACGCTCGCTCGGCTCGCGCGATGTGTTTTTAATGTTCTAACATAACCTAACCTACTTTTTGGGCCACTACATTATTTACAGAGAGAACTTTGGGAACGTCAGGAACGTAGGGAACGTCGGGAAAATTTATGAAAATTCAAAATTTTTATAATTTTGATATTTAACATTTTCAGATTCAACATTTTGAGAATTCAACATTTTGGGAATTCAACATTATGAGAATTCAACATTATGCGAATTCAACATTATGGGAATTCAACATTATGGGAATTCAACATTATGGGAATTCAACATTTTGAGATTGAACATTTTGAGATTCAACAATTTGAGAATTCAACATTTTGCGAATTCAACATTTCAAGAATTCAACATTATGGTCCGGAAGCGAAAATTTCTTGAAAGCTAATTTTTTAACCCCCGGTCTAAAAGAGGGGTGTTGTAAATTTTAAGTGTGTATCTATGTGTCTGTGTGTGGCATCGTAGCTCTCAAACTGATGGAACGATTTGACCTAGTTTTGTTTTGTTTGAAGAGAGTGTTCTTAGCTATTTGTCGGGGGTTTTGAGTTCTCTCAATTAAACAGTACACCATCATTTTCATCATTTTAGTCACAATATTATTATTGAAGAGTTTTGGCGGGAACGTCTTATTAAGGTGTTGTTGCTTTGTTTTATTTTCTTAAACTTGTGTTATTTTGAACATTAATGCTATAAAATGGTGGTGTTTTATTCATTACGTGTGCGATAAAGGGCGTGAGTGTGGGCAAGTGAAATAAAGCAGCAAAACGTGGGATTTTACGTTGTCGGCAAAACTCCATAGAAGCTTCTAGTAAAGTCGCCACCACTTTACTGAAGCAGGACTCGACTTATAAATTGACTGTATATGTGATTTAGATTGTGACTAGAACATTTACAAATTATTTTATTCAATAAACTTGAAAAAATCCTAATAATTGACACTGGCAAATGCTTTAATGCGGGTCCAATACAAAAAAGAAGAAGAAGAATATTATTATTACTTACAACTGGATGTACAGCTTGGTTTCACAAAAATCCAACGTCTTCCAGCCTGTATAATAACTATAGGTAGGTAACCTATATGATGTCTACAGGTCTACCTTGTGGCTGGTCTTCCTATGCTACGCTTGTCGGTGTGTGGTCTTCACTCGAGAACTTTTCGACCCAATCAGCCATCAGTTCTACACTTCAACTTGCTAATCCTCTGTGCTATGTATCTATAGATTATTTGTTTCTGATTATTTCTCTACAATATCATTGTAGAGAAATAACCGGCTGCCCTGGAGATAAAACCATTTATTTTCGTATGACACCAAAAGTTTCTTATTTATTGTACATATATTAAACTTTATTCTTGTGCACACAATGGAAATATTATGTATGTCTAATTGCTATTTATTAAAATTTCCGGATTCTAATGAGACAAAATTATATTATTATGTAATATAGGTATGTACATTTTGCAGTCAGTAATTTGCTTACACGTGCCACAAATCTACGATCAGAATCTATAATATTAATAATAATTGCAAATTTATTATGTTTACAAAATTAGAATATTGTAAATAAATTTACATTGGTTATAAGATGTTATTTTTTTTACGGAAGATAGATCTACGATTGACCACCAACAAACGTGATGTTAAGCGACGTGTTAAGTGTCCGGCGTAGTTCAACTATCGCCCGTCTCGCTCGCGCATTGCCACATTTAAAAAAATATAAAATGACAGCATGAACTTATAAAAAATCGTCATTTCATTTTGTAAAACTAGATAACAACATCACAAATATTCAACAAAATTTACAATTTGATCCAAGTCAATTTTCATAGGTTTAAATCATTTTTGCGTTAATAATTTCTGAAAATGATTTTTATGTATGATAATTGACTTGGATCAAATTGAAAGTTTTGTCGAATATTTAGTTGTGCAGAAGACGATTTTTTTATAAGTTCATGCAGTAATTTTATATCTTCAAAAATGTGGGCACACGCGAGCGAGCCGGACGATGGTCGCCAGAAGTCGTGGTGGTTAGAAGTAGTCTCATATAAATTTAATCAAAATTGGTTACAGTGCTTTTGTTTTTATAACAAGATAACGGGAAAAATATGTCATACAAGTAAAGGAAAGGTTGTTTCAGTTTTTAAATTATAATTAAAGCTTCATAAAAACAACCTTAGATACAATTTTTGGAAGTCGGTTAAAAATACGCATATTTATTAAAAGTATATTCAACAAATTTACATCAACAAACATAATTGTAGTTTTTAAAAAAACTGAAAAAACCGACTTCAAAATACACAATTCGTTTACTTGGATGTTTTTTTTTAGTTATTTTGTTATAAAAACCAAAGTACTAAACCGGTGATGATAAAAATTATGTGGGACCACCTTTGATTACCTACCAAACAAAAAAGAATGATCAAAAACAATTCATAATTGGCTGAGTGATCGCTGAATAAACATACAAATAAAACACATTCGAATTGAGAACCTCCTTGATTTTGGAAGTCGGTTAAAAAAGGTGTCACGTGCGAACGAGACAGTGGCTCCACCCAACTCTGAACTCTTTCAGATGTGAAACTTTTAGACTGTTTACGCAGTCCTATCTGGCATACTAAAATCCGTCAACTTGTTTAGACTACCTACATCATGTAGTATATATGGCCTTACCGAAAAACTTTACTTAACTTTAACTATCGTCTTAAATTCTCTGTCTTCTTTCTGTGTCATTACGTGTCAGCGAGAAGTTGACAAAATATGTAAAGCAATGCTTAAAGTTAAGTAACGTTTTTCGGTAAGGCCGTTACAAGAACATTATATCGCGAGAAAAAACATTATTCTCGTAAGAATATAATAATTAAAAATTATCACTAAAATAATATTTCTATGATTACAATGTTAGCTAAAAGTATCTTGTATATAAAATTCTTTAGCTATCGTTAGAAGACCTTGAAAATAGTGACATTTTAAAATGCAAATGACTGTCTGTCTGGGACCAGTAATAATTACTGCAAATGTGTGAGTATACTGAGTTGAATTTTGTATACAATTACTGCCGCTAAGTCTTATTTGAATACAACATAAACTATGTACGGCTTGACTATTACAGGCTGAGTAATTGGCATGTAAGTGATAGATTCTATTGTTTTTTTCCTTTAGATTATGACATCGCACATCTTATGCATTTGCCAGTGTTAGGTATTGATTAAAAAAAAAACATTATGCATTTGCCAATGAGTAGGTAACGATTTCAAAAAATTCAAATATTTCATAGCCAAAATTATGAAATGAGTCGAATTTACGTCTTATAGTCTAGTAAAAATAAGATTTGTGACAACATATAAGACAACTAAGTATATATGAATGTACTGGTGTTTTGAAATACATTTGACGCAATTTCATAGTGATATTATAAAAGCTAATTTTGTTACCTTTACACGCTCAAACGGCTGAACCGATCGTTATGAAAATTAGTATAGAGAGAGCTTTGGACCTGGAGGCGAACATAAGCTACTTATCATCATCATAATGATCACCGATTTTCATAACTACGCTCGTGAAACCGCGGAACGCAGCTAGTCTATAAATCAGGGATTATTGTTGATATGATTTTTGGTTATTTTCTTATCATAATTTCAAAGAATATCCCCAGTTGCAAATATTGTGATCTGCTCCATACAAACGGAGTTATTTTTACTAGACTAATAGTCATGTCTCAGTAAAGTGCTGTTCACTCCAACTGGTGATTAAACGTGGATTTTTGCGGATACAGATTTTTTTTTTTTTTTTGAATTTTTACCGTAAATCATCATCAGCATCATACACAGCTTTCTATCCGTTTCTTCTGTCTTTCACTGATGCGTATAGGCCTCTCTTTTATCATGCCATCTGCCTTGATCCTTAGCCAATAAATTGCACCATATTTTGCTAACCTGTCGAGAGTAGCGACGGACAGAATAACGCCTTAAAAGGCCCATAAAAAACACTTCACTCTGTTAGAGGCAACTCACATTATAAGCATATTACTTCTATGTTTAAAGATATTTAAATAAAGTATTTATTTTCTAAATAACTAGCCCTTTTGTAAGTCTTTACCTTGTCTCGTATAGTTTCCGTCACGTAAAAAGAACGCTGGTTTGTTTGCGCTTACGAACAAACCAGTGTTCTTTTTACGTGACGGGAACCATAGTATGGAAGCCTCGGTATGTAGGTCAAACTCGTACTTCACCAGTTCGTAATTAAGCAAAGAATTTGAAGGAAAAAAATCGTCTCACGGAAAGTAATAAAATGTAAATAATTTGACAATCAAATGTGAGTAGGTTTAATATAATGATTGCTTAACCTATTGCACTTTATTTAAGGCTACGTCGAAACTTGCGTGTATTTAAATTATCATAATTTAAAATATTTAAATTCAAGGCAAACGAACCGAAAATAGAAATCATGCATTGGTAATTTAAGTACACGCCTAGTTTAAAAATAGATTACATCTCAACTTCCGATTTTAAGCCTTGAAATTTTAACGCTAACTATGTCGTATTATTTAATATTTATAAGACCGTTACATCATCATCATTTCATCAATGTTTTGTTATGACGTTGTCACGTTAAACTATCGTCCGTAAACCGACTTTACAGATAACCATTTTTTATTCCTACAGATTAGCTTTTATATTTGAACCGGAATTCTAATTTGAGATCAAACTTCTAAGGAAATCTACAATATATACTTTTTTATGCAAAATACTTAGACGTATGTACGTTTGATAACTAATTCATGATTCATGATTTTAATTCCTGAAATGTAGTCACGCGCAAAATTCATTTGTAAAACGCACTGATAGGGTCACCAAAATACAGGCTTCGCCTAGTTTGGGACCCACTGATACTATAGAGTTTATGCACTGAAAGTAATTCATACTAATTGTTTCTATTTAAAAAAAAAAAAAAAATATATATAATATATATATAATAATAATATTTATTTATGACACAGAAAGAGTGACAACACATTCAAAATATCGGACCCAAAGGCTCCTAGACTAGTTTAAAACTGTGCTACAGGAGCCAATGGCTTCCCCCAAAGAAATGAACGAAATTTAATTACATTACAGATATGAACATAAACTTAAATACATTTTGAATTTATACAGTTATGTTATAAACCACCTAAAATAAATGCCAAATTAAGAATAAATGCCAAACTATGACTAATGCACACATTTAGATAGATTTTTAGATTTCATAAAGTATTAACGGGATGTAGCGTCAGTCCTCAAAAACGTCCGAGATCAATGAGGTCTAATTAGACCCCTTACACGATTAAAATAATCTCAATTTTCAAAATAATTCGAATTGACGTCTCTAGAAGTCTAGACTCAGTCTAAATTAGGCTTACCTGCGGCGACTCTATAATCTTTAAATAAAAATCTTTAAGTTCGTCATTGTTGGTATATGAGTATCGGTCAACCCAGAACACTATATTCGTGAATTTCGTTTTTTACTTCACGTCCACGTGATGGAAAGTTGTTAGAACATTCGTGTGATGAACATGCATGTCGAGGTCGGTGTCTATAGAACTTTGTTGATGATAGTTTACATATAGCCCGACACCGACCTCAAAAATAGTTGGTGTACTTACTTAAGTAGATGCTCAGTTTTGATTGTTTTCATGTTATTTCTTCCTTTTCAGTTAATTAGATTGTTTTGAAGTCGGTTTCTAAATTACTTTTTAAAGTTTTAATTTAAATTATTAAGTTTAATGGTAATACAATAAAATAAGTTAATACCAAATAAAAACTTTTTTATATTTATTTTTTTTATAAAAAAAATTAATACCATAAAATTAATAATATAAAAGGGGCTTTAGTTGCGTGTGGCAATAAATATGTAATCATTGATAAATTTACCGTAGGTAATAATATCAACTGGCTTCATTATGTTCGGTTAGATTGGGTTTGATATGATCTCGGAGTACGATAATACATTCATAATACATTCATTGGTGAATACCGTTTTAGTTAATTAAATAAATAAATAAATGACACACGGGCAGAGAGGCAGCTGTTAGCTTAGTAATAGGCTCTCACCTCGACTTTACGGAAGCCTAAAAATAGACTATTAATTATGACATAAGTTAGATTCTACAAGATAAAATTTATTATCAAGATGATATTATATAAATATCAAGGTAGGCATAAAAGTCAGTTCATTTCCTCAAAGATTGGGTTGTGTTTAATAAAATGCAATAAGATATGCAATCTTTATCTTAATAATACTTATGCAATCGTGTAATCAAACTAACAATGACATTAACTTACTATAAGGGATTGTATAAGGGATTTATATATTTTTCACTTGCAAATTAATTAACTGATTAATAATTAAAATGTCACAATAATAATACTTATTTACATTAAAAAAAATGCAATGACAAAAGACAAAAAAAAACAAACGCACACACACAACAATTTCGCCTAACATGTCACTGGCCCCCCACCATCACACTTCTATTCACTAGTCAAAAAGTGCCCGTAAGGCTTTCCCATTAAGGAATGCCCCCGTTGAATAGCCAGAGATATATTCTGGGTCCTGCCCGCCGATCGTGTCCTAGACTAGATTCAGATTCAGATTTTATTTACAACAAGCATGTTATGCTCAGAGCCCCACGGACCTGCTGTCTTCACAGCAACCGGGATAAACTCACACGGTGGTTCCAAAGCAGCGTGTTTGAGAAGCTTGCCTTTCCGCTGCCGATTCCACACCTGCGACTCGCTGAGCGCCATGGAGGTGGAGGCATGCAAAGGTCTTGAAATATGTAGTATCCCGTATAAAGCAGCGACCTCTCGACGTGCCATCGTGACGG
The DNA here is from genome assembly GCA_947563715.1 of Lycia hirtaria. Lineage (NCBI taxonomy): Eukaryota > Metazoa > Arthropoda > Insecta > Lepidoptera > Geometridae > Lycia > Lycia hirtaria. The sequence goes on from OX387379.1 coordinate 5,119,709, forward strand.
CATGATAGTCCATCCGGCCGTTTCCAGGCTGATCGCGACAACCGCACCCGGGAGCTCTTGTGCGTGAGTCATTTCCGCCGAAATTAGTACCCTTCTAATGAGTTCATTAATAGTTGTACTTTTATATATAAAAGTTTGTAAGCTTGTAGTTTTGTTCATTTGTAAGTTATATATTATGTGTATTCGAGGTAATCTCAGCAGGTTACCTCTGGAACTATTGAATTGATTCTAACAAAAAAAATGGTTGTCTGTAAAGTCGGTTTACGGACGATAGTTTAACGTGACAACGTCATAACAAAACATTGATGAAATGATGATGATAACGATGTAACGGGACAATGAGCGTAACGGGACAATGAGTCATCCTTTTTCGTGCGTGCAGCCGGCGTTCATCGATTTATTAGACGTAGTCACGTCAAAAATAATAACAAAGGAAATTTTATTAAATTTGAGTATTACAGGCTATGTTTTACTTTTTGCATGACTACGAGTTTTGGAACACTAGTAATAAATGACAACGACCAAGTGCGTGCAAGGCCACACGCAATGTAGGGTTCCGAAGTTGCACATCGCAGTATGTATACTAAAGACTGCTCAAAACGCACAGTTGTCTCTCTCGCGCATCACAACAATCTTAAACATATAAAATTATCGAGTGTAAATATTTTAAAAGAGAGAGATGATTTTTTTTATTAAGATAAGAGAAATATTTTTTAAATAGTTCAAAATAATCTCTCACTTAGATAATGTCTACACTCCTTGATTTTATTTGCTTAAAAATGTGATACGCGAGTGAGATAACAGCGGGCATTGAACACAGCCTTTAAATAAGTCTTGTTTTTTCTACCCCACCCTGTCCCCACACGACGTATCGTTGAATAGGTCTTTTAAAATAAGATTGAGGATCCATATATTGTTTTTTTGTCAGATGCGATGTGTGCGAGATATAGCCCGCCAAAAAAGAAAAAATTGAGTCTCCCCTGCGTTTCTAAACTCAATAGTTTAGAAATATATGATTAACCATAATTAGTAAAGTAAAAAGTAAAAAAGCCTTTAATTCTACTACTATTACATTATAACGATAAGTTGAATAAATATATATAATTTAATATTTTAAATTCTAGTTAGTAACATAATTGTGATTTTTCATTGACTTTTTCAAATATTAATAGGTACAACTTTACACATTTCATATAATTACTATAAAAAATTCTACATTTTATATATTTTTATTGAAGTCTATATTTTTTTACTTTATCTGTACGATCTCCTGTAAAAAATAATTAAATGTTATGTTATTAATATACATAATTATAAAAGTTTCATAGTTTGTATTTAGTTATTGACTTATAATAGGTATTACTTCGATTAGTAGTAGTCGCTTGATAGCGTAGGCCTCCTTCAGTCTGATTTATCTATCTCTTTGTTTTGATTCTTATTCTTTAATTATCTATTTTTCTTAGTAGGTAACATGAAGTAAGGGTTGCTAAGAGAACTGCAAATATCTAAATTGGAGCTTATTGGAATATTTCTGACTGGAGGGATTTGGTCTACTCCTCCACGGAGACCAACCGGCTTGGAGGAGGTTCTCGTGCATATGTATTATATTTAAATATGTATGTTTATAGCTAGTGTTTGTGATCTGTCGCCGCTGGTCACTTGCTTTTTAGGGTTCCGTACCCAAAGGGTAAAAACGGGACCCTATTACTAAGACTTCGCTGTCTGTCTGTCTGTCTGTCTGTCTCCAGGCTGTATCTCATAAACCGTGATAGCTATAAAGCTGAAATTTTCACAAATGATGTATTTCCGTTGCCGCTATAACAACAAATACTAAAAATTCAAAAAAAAAAAAATATTAAGGGGGGTCCCCATACAATAAACGTGTTTTTTCGTATTTTTTTGCTCAATATTAAAAACGGTAACAGGTAGACGCTTCAAATTTTCACAGAATATTTACTTGTATAATAACTTTCAAAATAAATAATTAAATAACAATAAAGTAAATATTAAAGGGGGGCTCCCATACAACAAACGTAATTTTTAAGCAATTTTTACTCGATCTTAATTAACAGGTAGAAACTTGAATATTTGTAAGTAAATATTTAGAAATATATGAACTATAAAAATAAATACCTAATCTAATACATAAAAACTCACAAAATGAAAATAATCCGTGCATCTAAACGCGGTGCGAGCGCCGCGCCGCGGTGTGGTGGTGGCGCGAGCGCCGCGCCGCGGTGTGGTGGTGGCGCGAGCGCGAGGCGGTTGCTAAGCAACGGCTGTGCGGGTAGCGGGGGAGGTAACATCACGGAGCGAGCCATAACCGCGCGTATTCGCGCGAGCGTCGTCATGCTGCCCGGATGTGTATCGAAAACCTACCTATAAGTTTGCAATTTACTACTTGGAATTTCGTTGATTTCTCGTTATTTTATAAACAGAACTAATACCACAAAATTAATAAAATTAATACCACAAAATTTATAATATAAAAGGGGCTTTAGTTGCGTGTGGCAATAAATATGTAATCGTTGATAAATTTACCGTAGGTAATAATATCAACTGACTTCATTATGTTCGGTTAGGTTGGGTTTGATATGATCTCGGAGTACGATAATACATTCATATGACACACGGGCAGAGAGGCAGGTGTTAGCTTAGTAATAGGCTCTCACCTCGACTTTACGGAAGCCTAAAAATAGACTATTAATTATGACATAAGTTAGATTCTACAAGATAAAATTTATTATCAAGATGATATTATATAAATATCAAGGTAGGCATAAAAGTCAGTTCATTTCCTCAAAGATTGGGTTGTGTTTAATAAAATGCAATAAGATATGCAATCTTTATCTTAATAATACTTATGCAATCGTGCAATCAAACTAAAAATGACATTAACTTACTATAAGGGATTGTATAAGGGATTTATATATTTTTCACTTGCAAATTAATTAACTGATTAATAATTAAAATGTCACAATAATAATACTTATTTACATTTAAAAAAATGCAATGACAAAAGATAAAAAAACAAACGCACACACACACAACAATTTCGCTTAACAGGTCACTGACCCCCACCATCACACTTCTATTCACTAGTCAAAAAGTGCCCGTAAGGCTTTCCCAATAAGGAATGCCCCCGTTGAATAGCCAGAGATATATTCTGGGTCAGGTAATTACCTGTCCGCCGATCGTGTCCTAGACTAGATTCAGATTCAGATTTTATTTACAACAAGCATCTTATGCTCAGAGCCCCACGGACCTGCTGTCTTCACAGCAACCGGGATAAACTCACACGGTGGTTCCAAAGCAGCGTGCTTGAGGAGCTTGCCGATTCCGCATCTTCAACTCACTGAGCGCCATGGAGGTGGAGGCATGCAAAGGTCTTGAAATATGTAGTATCCCGTATAAAGCAGCGACCTCTCGACGTGCCATCGTGACGGCATGATCGTCCATCCGGCCGTTTCCAGGCTGATCGCGACAACCGCACCCGGGAGCTCTTGTGCGTGAGTCATTTCCGCCGAAATTAATACCCTTCTAATGAGTTCATTAATAGTTGTACTTTTACCTAGTCTTGCCATAAATATTGTCACGAAGAAAAAAAAAATTTTTTTATTGCAAATAATATTTATTACTTTTACAGTGTGTTAGTTTAATACATAAATATAAAACAATTTAAAATATAAAAGCTTATTCGAAGTGGTCTCCATTGGCTGCAATACAGTCCTTTAAACGTTGAGGCCAGTTATCAATAGAAGCACGCACTCTTTCCATGCGAAAATTCTTCACTGCCAATCGTATGGATTGTTTTAGGGACTCCAAATTATCATGGCGTTTAGAGCAAGCCATACTCTCTAAAACTGACCATAAATCATAATCCAGCGGATTAAGATCAGGACTAGACGACGGCCAGTCTTCAGCTCTGATGAAGTCCGAAACGTTCACTTTCAACCAAGACTGCTTGGACCGAGCTTTATGACCTGGCGCCGAGTCTTGTTGGAAGGACCATACTTGGTTATTGAACATGGTGTTGTTAAGGGGCTTAACTACCTTCTCAAGAATGGTATTTTGATACACTTGTGCCGATGTTTTGATACCTTTTTCACAAAAATATGGCTCAGTCACTCCTTCATAGCTAACACCCCACCAAACCATCACTGAAGTCGGATAATGCCCACGTTGCACTCTGTCGACTAATTGGGAAGCTTCCTTAGAGCTTTGAGCATAAATACGGTCATTTTGTTTGTTAAAATGTTGCTCAATTGTAAAGATTTTCTCATCCGTAAACAAAATTTTTCTGTGACCTCCCTTTGCGTACCGCTTCAGTAGTTGTTTCGATTTTACCACCCAATTCTTTTTTAAATTATCAGTTAAAAAATGACCAGTGCGTCTCTTATAGGCTGCAAGTCCTAAGTCATCTTTTAAAATACGCGACATGATTCTGGGTGCTATCTTCATCTCCCGAGATAAAATCTTTTGCTTTCGGACAGGATTTCTTCAAATTCTTTCCCTTACTGCTTTGACCACCTTTTTCGTACGAACACTACGTGGACGGCCAGATCTTTTTCTGTCACAAACAGAGGAGGTCTCGTTAGTCTATTAATAGCCCGGTACACAAACATTTGACTAATACCAAGCGTATGGAGAGTTTTAAAAATTGCATTTGGCTCCATACCAACTTTGTGTAATGCAATCACAGCGATTCGGTTCTCTTTATCACCCCACTCCATTTTAATATCGCAAAATATTGTACAATGTATTGGCGCCAAAATTAGAAAACTCAATGAACAATCGTATAAAAATGACAGATTCCAAATTCAAATGTAATATCTTTCTTATTTTTAACTGTAACAGTATTTATGGCCAGACTAAGTATATATAAAAGTTTGTAAGCTTGCAGTTTTGTTCATTTGTAAGTTATATATTATGTGTATTCGAGGTAATCTCAGCAGGTTACCTCTGGAACTATTGAATTGATTCTAACAAAAAAAATTGGTTGTCTGTAAAGTCGGTTTACGGACGATAGTTTAACGTGACAACGTCATAACAAAACATTGATGAAATCATGATGATAACGATGTAACGGGACAATGAGCGTAACGGGACAATGAGTCATCCTTTTTCGTGCGTGCAGCCGGCCGGCGTTCATCGATTTATTAGACGTATTAGTCACGTCAAAAATAATAACAAAGGAAATTTTATTAATTTTGAGTATTACAGGCTATGTTTTACTTATTGCATGACTACGAGTTTTGGAACACTAGTAATAAATGACAACGACCAAGTGCGTGCAAGGCCACACGCAATGTAGGGTTCCGAAGTTGCACATCACAGTATGTATACTAAAGACTGCTCAAAACGCACAGTTGTCTCTCTCGCGCATCACAACAATCTTAAACATATAAAATTATCGAGTGTAAATATTTTAAAAGAGAGAGATGATTTTTTTATTAAGATAAGAGAAATATTTTTTAAATAGTTCAAAATAATCTCTCACTTAGTTAATGTCTACACTCCTTGATTTTATTTGCTTAAAAATGTGATACGCGAGTAAGATAACAGCGGGCATTGAACACAGCCTTTAAATAAGTCTTGTTTTTTCTACCCCACCCTGTCCACACGACGTATCGTTGAATAGGTCTTTTAAAATAAGATTGAGGATCCGTATATTGTTTTTTTTTTCAGATGCGATGTGTGCGAGATATAGCCCGCCAAAAAAGAAAAAATTAAGTCCCCCAGCATTTCTAAACTCAATAGCTTACAAATATTTGATTAACCATAATTAGTAGACCATATTATATACTTTCAATGAAAATTGTTTTGAGTAGGTAACAGCAATTGATTTTTATATATATTCTAGATGACCCGGCGTACTTCGTATCACCTATCAATGAGTGGACCCGATATTTTCTCAACTCTTAAACCTTCCCTGGACTACAACAAACATTTCAAAACCAAAATCAGCTAAATCGGCCCAGCCTTTCTCGAGTTTTAGCGAGACAAACGAACAGCAATTGATTTTTATATATAAAGAGATATATACAGGTATAGAGATAGAGATGTATGTGCCCCGATTACTCGAAGACACCTGGCCCGATTTGAAAAAATCTTTTTGTGTTTGAAAGGGTATATATACTTCCCAGGTGGTTCCATACAAATTTTATCAAAATCAGTTCATTATTTTGGTTTTTATAACAAAATAACTGGAAAAATATGTCATCCAAGTAAACGAATTGCGTACTTTGAAGTCGTTTTTTTTAAACGATTAGTTGCTTCTAGCCTGTTTAATTAATTCCGATGCATTTTTCTTGCCCGTTGTGCCCGTTGTTGTTGTGTCTGAACGCATCGACAGAAAGCCTCGACCCAGACGTGTCGTGGTCCCACGCGCACTCAATTATTCGGCCAGGCCATTAGACAGTCTGCCGTTGATATCAGAAAGTGGTATAACCCGTATTCACATAATGACTAGAACACTTCTTGCAATGCTAATTAGATATTTAAAAGTTGGAAAAACGCATGATTCATTTATTGGTGGACGTATTTTTTGTACAAATTAATAGTTGCACCGTGCTTAGTTAAGTCTGGTGTCTAGACTTCAGATTCTGTCGGTTGCATCGAATTATTATCGTCGTCAACTGTAGACTTTCTAAAGGAACAAAAAAAGATCTTCTCGTCTTAAGATTTTACTATCATATTTTGTTCTTTGTTTACAAAATAAGTAGCCAAAACATTGTCGAGATACGCATGTGGTCGGATTCCATAGTTATTTCTTTAAAACAAAAGACTTTAAACAATAGACGTTACGAATTGATAACCTCCTCTTTTTTTGAAGTCGGTTAAATAGGACAATTGCCGTTTTATTAATATTTTACATATTTATTGCTATACGTAAAACAATGTTTTATTAAAAAAAAAACATAGTGTTTTAGGGTTCCATACCCAAACGGTAAAAACGGGACCCTATTACTGAGACTCCACTGTCTGTCCGTCCGTCCGTCCGTCCGTCTGTCATCAGGCTGTATCTCATGAACCGTGATAGTTAGACAGTTGAAATTTTCATAGATGATGTAATTCTGTTGCCGCTATAACAACAACAGAATAAAATAAAAGAAAAGAAAAAAAAAACGCTTGAAATATTCACTGAATATTGAGTTATATTATTCACTTTAAAAATAATTAATTAAATTTAAAAATAATATATATTTAAGGGGGGCTCTCATGCAACAAACGTGATTTTTTGCCGTTTTTATAGATAATGGTATGGAACCCTTCGTGCGCGAGTCCGACTCGCACTTGGCTGGTTTTATTTATTTACTAGGTATACAGTTCTACTATAGGTAGTTATATTCTCTACAGAGAGACAGAGATCCAGACGGACAGAGAGCGAAGTGATCTTATAAGTTTTTTTTTTCTTTTCTCTTTCAAATACTGAACCCTAAAAACTGAAAATCTGACATAAGTCCAAGACGTAAATAAAGTCGTTTACACCGAATACGCAGAGAAGCCGTGTACCCAGCCAAACTCGAACTTGACTGGTTTTATTAAAATTAGCAGTATATTATAAATTAATTAATTATTTGAGCGAAACGTACCTACTAGATTTTAGCGGCACAGGCTCAGCTTAGTGCGGAAATCGCTATTAATTCAATTTGTATGCTTTTACTGTTGGAAATTTAAAAAAATACTACATCTATACTTCATGTTTAATTGTACAATTAAAATAAAGATACGTCAAAATCTCAATGCTTAGCACAAACTTAGTGAATAATTAATTAATTAATATACATAATATGTATGCAAAAATATTTAATACTACTTTTTATTATAAATTCATGACCAAAAACTTACACGTGCTAGTTGCACGTGTAAGTTTTTGGTCATGAATTTACAAGCAAGATATCCTTCAATAACAGTTTTTGCTGCGCTTGTATTGCCGAATATTTTATTTTGCATTCTTGCTTTTATTTATCGTATTTTTAGTGAACATTTAAAGTTGTTTGGTTGCAAAGTAAGCACTGAGAACAAATTAGGAGTATGTACAACAAAGGAAATCAACAAAATAAGTGAACAAAATGCGAAGTCTATATAAGAGTACAGGTCACGTACGTTTACTTTGAGTAAAAATCTGCTACTATAGTTTCAATCGCATTCGGTGGTCTTCTTCTAAGGACCAGTACAGGTGTCACTCCCGGTTGGCGCTTTCAGCTTTGAAATATGGTTGAAGATATCAACGTAAACGACAATCAAAATAGAAGTACAATTTGAATTATATCTACCGTGTAGTGTATTTCATACCTTGTATTTTGTTATATTGTTGTAATGAGAACTTGTATTTTTACTTACACTTCCACTTTTAAGTAAGCACTTTTCAGTACTATTTTAACTTAAAGGCACTGAAATCACATTATTATTGTATCATGATATTAAAATTTTCCACTCTGACATATTTGACAACGCTGTTTACGTTGTCAAAGCTTTCAATTTCTCAAAATTGTTCTTTTTATTTTAAAATTTTCTAACAAAGAAAAAGGTTTATTTCGCTTTTGCATGTGATTTCCTGGTCATATAATATGTTTTTTGTATTTTGTAAATGGAGCCAGTTAATCGGTATAAAAGCGGAACATCTTGCTTAAACCATTTAGTTTTACATCATCTACTAATCAGTTTACTTTATACTTTATATAAAAGTTTACCAATAGTATAAAATTTATGTCATAATCAGGAGAAATATTTGCAGAACTCTGGAACTATTATACCCAAATGTTAAAGTTTTGATCAAGACATTCGCATGGTCGAATTGCTTTGGAGTAATCATGTCCTCTGGTATGTCACAGAAGGACCCTGGTATGTAATGAATCAGTATAATGACTGATACTGGGTGAGCTCTTCAATAATATATTCTTCCTACGTCAAGAATAACGCCCGTTGAGGTATCGAGAGAACCTACCTTGAGTCTTTTCATCAAGATTCCCCACCGGAACTTACCGTCTAAATTTATTTGGAGTTCCGAGTGACTCCAACTCTACAACGGCTATTCGATTAGCTATTTCGAGGTTTTTTTAGACTTGATTGTTAAACTTAACTAGCCCCTAAGTTTTTATATTTACCCTGTATTGAATAAATAAAATGTATACTATTGTAATTTCATATTTCATATTTAAGTTACTTAAGGTCTAATTCAGGTTAGGCAGGATCTCCTGTAGGACTGCACTAGTTAGGCTTGCACCAAAAGGTGTAACGTGACAACCGTTATAGTTTACATTATGTTCCTCTTTTATTAACCGACTTCAAAAAAGGAGGAGGTTATCAATTCGTAGCATTTAAAAAAAAATGTATATACACGAATTTCTCCGTCATTCGTGAACCAGTTTTTGTGTTTCGTAAATTGGCGTATAGAGAAAGCTCCCAAGTTGGTCCCATAATTATTTTAGAAACACTGCTTTATTACTATTTGAATAATCTCTAAAAATAAAAATATTGCTTACTTTGAAGTCGGTTGTTTCAGTTTTTTAAACTATAAAATTATTTATTATCATATAAATGTCGTCTGGAAGAGGTCGCTATTAACGATAAGGCCTCCTTTTGTGCCTTTCTTACGCCCTAATCATGTAATTTTTATGTTATTATGGTGTCAACCAAGTGTTTTTATTGTATTTTATTGTACCTACTTCTTTAATTTCTCCCATATGATATCACCATCTCGATATTCGGAGAGCATGGCGGGGTAGGGAAACCGATTTGACCATACTCCGCAGCGAGACACTCTCTCCCACTACCAAACAAACACGAAATAATCGACCAAGTGCGAGTCGGACTCGCGCACGAAGGGTTCCGTACTATCATCTATAATACTACAAAGTTTAGTTCTGTTTATAAAATAACGAGAAATCAACGAAATTCCAAGTAGTAAATTGCAAACTTATAGGTAGGTTTTCGATACACATCCGGGCAGCATGACGACGCTCGCGCCAATACGCGCGGCTATGGCTCGCTCCGTGATGTTACCTCCCCCGCTACCCGCGCGGCCGTTGCTTAGCAACCGCCTCGCGCTCGCGCCACCACCACACCGCGTTTAGATGCACGGATTATTTTCATTTTGTGAGTCTTTATGTATTAGATTAGGTATTTATTTTTATTGTTAATATATTTCTAAATATTCAAGTTTCTACCTGTTAATTAGATCGAGTAAAAATTGCTTGAAAATTACGTTTGTTGTATGGGAGCCCCCCTTTAATATTTACTTTATTGTTATTTAATTATTTATTTTGAAAGGTAATATACAAGTAAATATTCTGTGTAAAATTTGAAGCGTCTATCTGGTACCGTTTTTAATATTGAGCAAAAAAACACGTTTATTGTATGGGGACCCCCCTTAATTTTTTTTATTTTTTATTTTTAGTATTTATTGTTATAGCGGCAACGGAAATACATCATTTGTGAAAATTTTAGCTTTCTAGCTATCACGGTTTATGAGATACAACCTGGAGACAGACAGACAGACAGACAGACAGACAGACAGACAGCGAAGTCTTAGTAATAGGGTCCCGTTTTTACCCTTTGGGTACGGAACCCTAAAAAGACTGCGCATTTGAGGTCAGCGGCGTCAGCGCATTTTGTGGCAGGACTACGTTGGCAGATTTGTCCTGTCCAGCGCATTGGACTACTTTCTAAAAAATCGGTCATAAAAATAATATACATACACCCCTCGCAAAAACATTAATCATGTGTAATGACATAATTTATTATACGAAGTGCGTGGCCTTTGGCAAGGACACACGAACGTATTTATTTTTCTGTGTTCTTAAAAGTAGCAGATGTTAGCAAATGCCAATGGACATCGCATAGACGGTTGCACGCACGCTTTTGCTGGAAATGTTTCAATTATTGCCAAGGGGGGATTGTTGGCTATGACCATTGAACTAAAGTCTTAGTAAACCTGTTCATTAGCCACGCAGCTATATCTCTTGCGCATTAAAACTGATATATATATATTATATTTATCAGTATTTAATGTTTCTGTATTGTGGTCTTGTAATCAAGTATTATCTGTCTATCTATAGTACTACTGGGAATTAAAAGTCTCAGTAGTACGGTCAACCGGACTGGCAACCGTACTACTGGGAATAAACGAAAAAATCACTGGGTTAGGATATTATAAAAACGAAAGCTGCTTTTGTTTGCTTAGATTTTTTTCAACGACAAAATGAGCTTGTTGCTGCTTGGCAATGCACTGCGCACGTCATTCTAAGATATAAGATCAAGGTTGTAATGCGCGAGAGAGATGAATGCTTTGAGGCCATTCATAAATCTCATTATGTCTAAAATATTTCGCTGGAAACATTGCCCTTCCATCTGGTACACATAAACGTTTGCATATTACTACTAGCGGTTAAATAACTGATAAAAGTGAGGTAGGTACTTCCCCAGGCGGACTCTGCAAAAGAGTCCTATTTTTAACCGACTTCCAAAAAAGGAAGTTATCAGTTCGACCTGTATGTATGTAATATTGTCAGAACTGCACAGTTTTTTTATATGTTAGTCTTTACCAACTTCTAAACATGTAAACATGTGTGCCAAATTTCATAAGTGTATGTATGTTTGTCTACGTATTACGCAGAAACTATAAGTCGTATTGCAAAATTATTTTTATTGAATAAAGTATCTCTTAATTTAGCAGTCACTGTAAGTTTTATCAAATCGGTTCAGTAGTTTTCAAGATATGGACTTTATAATTTTAAAATATGAGCGCTATACAAACTACTGGGCGAATTTGAACGAATTTTGGTAGGTTTATCACTCATACTATGTAAAAGGATCTGGCATAATTTATAACTTTATCACTCACCTTCGGTTTGCCGACGATATAGTAGTCATGGCAGAGTCGATGGAAGACCTCAGTACGATGCTCGAAGACCTCGATAGAGTTTCCCAAAGGGTGGGCCTCAAAATGAACATGGACAAAACGAAGGTTATGTCGAACGCCCATGTAGTGCCCACCCCAATATCTGTGGGTAACTCCACTCTTGAAGTTGTTGACGAATATGTCTACCTAGGACAAACAGTCCGATTAGGCATGTCCAACTTTGCGAGAGAGGTCAATCGTCGTATCCAACTCGGCTGGGCAGCGTTCGGGAAACTTAAAAGCGTCTTCTCGTCCAATATACCCCAGTCCCTCAAGTCGAAAGTTTACGACCAGTGTGTGTTACCAGTGATGACTTACGGCACTGAGACGTGGTCCCTAACTATGGGCCTTATAAGGAAGCTCAAGGTCACGCAACGAGCTATGGAGAGGGCTATGCTCGGAGTCACTCTACGAGATCGAATAAGGAATAAAGAGATACGTAGACGTACGAAAGTCACCGATATAGCACAGAGGATTAGCAAGTTGAAGTGGCAGTGGGCAGGCCACATAGCACGTAGAACTGATGGCCGATGGGGCCGAAAGGTTCTCGAGTGGAGACCACGCACCGGCAAGCGCAGCGTAGGAAGACCAGCCACGAGATGGGCAGATGACCTCATACAAGTGGCAGGAAGACGCTGGATGCAAGCCGCTTCCAATCGGTCTTTTTGGAAATCCATAGGGGAGGCCTATGTCCAGCAGTGGACTTTTTATGGCTGAGATGATGATGATGATGATGATACTTTATAACCCTAAAGTTAGGCGTTACAATAGTAGTGAAATGTGTTCGAAAATTAAACGAACTTACCCAGTGAAGTTTGTTAAAGAATTTTTGACGTGACAACGTCTAATAAATCGATGAACGTCGGCTGCATGCACGAAAAAGTATGACTCATTGTCCCGTTACGTTACGCTCCTTGTCCCGTTACGCGCGCGCGCGCTTGCCGTGGCTAAGGAAGCGGGTGGATGTGCGCCGCGCCCGACCGTCCGCGACTCCGCGTCGCTTCAATTATTTATCATTCCTCGGAGCTCGCGCGCGGACGTATGTTGTCACGTTAAACTATCGTCCGTAAACCGACTTTACAGACAAGCATTTTTTTTAGGTTCAAGCAAAATGAGTAAATACCATTAAAATTAATTAATATCATTCTTAGCCTTTACAAAACCATGTTTCCTCGTAATAATATGCATCATCAGCAGCTCCTAATTTTCGAGATTTGTTCACTTCTCCTACAGTTACAATTCTAATCTACTTATAGTAGATTGTAATTGGCACAAAATGATTATTACACAGGCGTCTCTGCGTTTCATGTTTATTTGTGCTTTGTAGTATAATAATCGCACCTGTCTTGGGGTAAAATTCCATGGCAAAAACATTTTATCACGCGCTAAAATGAACACAACACTCATAACTCACCGTGCATAACACTCATTTTAATATATTTTTAGCGGCTCTGTGCATATTTTCTCCCCGTAAACTTACATTTAACATCATATCAAGTGTAGTTGACTGAAATATAGAAGGAAACTGCTGATCAAATTTTTTATTTAAATCTATCACAATATTCCATTTCTAAATGTAGAAATTCAGGCTATTAACACGCTTTTATTAGGTCGACCTGTGTGTCTAATTTAACCATCTTCCAAGGATCGTAGCGTCATGAAAATTGGCAGCTGTATGTAGTTCTGATGACAATACAATAATATGGTACTGTCGAACTGGTCTGATGATGGAGCCGGAAGATATGAACTAGAACTTCATGATGGAACATCGTATCATAGCTGTGTTTGGATTTGTTAGAAAAGTCTTGTAATCAATTTTGACCACAATAATTTGTAGCGTGTTTTTTAGTTTATTAACTGTAATTTATTTTCTATTAATTTATTTAATATTTGGTTACGACTTATGAATCATTTTGGTTATATTTACACCTGTAATTTTTTTACTTTGTCTGTGACTGTAAGTCAGTTTTTGCAGTCTGCAACTTGCAGATGCTTATGCAGCATATCTCAAAATAGCAACTTTATAAATAAACGTTACACGTTCCAATTATAAACATAAGTATGTAAATTTGTCAATAATTTAATATTTAACAAAGTTGAAAACCTTCTAAATTTGATAAGCAAACATGTTTTGAAATTATTGCTTACTACTGATGATAAAATTATGCGGATTAAAAATATATGTCTATTTTTAAATCACCAATTTAGATGGCCTAGCTAGATAATAATTAGCTTCGGACAAGGTCGTGCGGAACAGTTGAAGGTTCTATTGGAAATGATGAGGCGCAAAACGTGTTGATACAAGGAAAACAGGGTGTGTGCAAATTAAAGTACGTAAGTTTTCTTACGAAACTGTGACAAGATAGGCAAATAACTCGTGTCATGATGACGTCTTTGTACGCAGTTAAATGTCTTCTAAAACACACCTATAATTATAGCGCAAGTGTAAGGAGAAATCTATACTTCCTTTTTTTTTTTTTTTTTTTGCGCTTCTTGCCCGTGGTCCGGTTCAGTTGTCCGGTCAACCGGACAATCTAAAAAAAAACCCTTAATACTGTGACAGGACCACGGAACATTTATTTTTTCTATGGTACGGTTAACCGGACCACCACGGAAGATTTAAAATTTGATAATTATGGTTATTTTTAATTACAATCCTTACTTTTTCACTAATAGTACAAAAACGAAAGTAACTCTGTCTGTTTGTTACCTTTCACGACCAAACGGCTGAACCAATTTTTTTGAGATTTGGTTTAAATATTTCAGTATAACCATCGTGTTGTTCACTACGCGGATGAAGCCGCGGATTGCAGCTAGTAACATTATAATTGATCGAATCCACGACCTACAGCTCAGAAGGTAGACATACTACCACTGAGCCATGAGGCCGCTAAAACATGCAAGCATTTTTGCTTGCATACATGTGTTATTGGGTAAATAATATTTTGTTTAAAAATAAAAAACTAACATACCTTGTTATATCTCAATCACTTGCAACCTAATTTCACTCTTTCCATTCCACTACAACACAAGCCTGAAAGTTGGCATAATACCATCAATTTTTCAAAGAAGTCCCAAAAACCGTAAACAAGGACTTTGGTCTTCATGCATACTGTGCATGAGTGGAACTCCTTGCCACCTTTACTTAAGAATTACAATTGAACGTCGTAAAGCAGAAAGCGACCATCCTCGATTTTTGGCAAAATGAGTTTTAGTGCCCTAGGCTTTGGGTTTAGTATTAGCTACATTATCCAAAGACAGTTAACTTGACATCATATTCAGAAGCCGAGATATTAAAATGTCAAATGCGACCATTTGCCATAATCGCTCATTTTATTGTGTAAAAAGCGACCATTGGCGGCGATGGCTGTGCAAAATCCCTAAAAACCATGAAAATGCATTAAGCAGAATGCGACCATCGCGATGGGCTGGGAGATTTTAGTGAAAAAGTACAATTTATTAATATGCAGAAACAGACCATCGCAAATGGTCTCGTTCTGCAAAATGTGTTATAGCAAATAACTGTACATTTACAGAATGCGACCATTGTTCACGCGGGGATGGTCTAGTATTGCGATACGATATTTGACATAAATATCTGTGATTCTTTGTATATCAGAAAGCGACCATCCCCATAAAAGTTAGTAGTCAAAAAAGTGGAACAGAACATCTTTAGCGTGTTTTATGCTAAGCATTGCTGGGCGGCGCAGGTGACAACTTTTATCGTAACCGTATTTAACCTTTTTCTGAAGTTTGTTATGATTATTCCAATTATTGTTTAGATATTTTATATGATTTTCAGTCATTTTCATCTGTGATTCATTAATTCGTTTTTCATTGTTATCTCAATAAATATGCCTAAATTGCTATTGTTTCGTTGTATTTTTATCATGACTTACAAACAAAAGATAGATACAAAAAAAAAACATCAGAATCATCATAAATTATATTGTGAAACATTAATAATATGAGTAAAACACTTCAACCTATGCAACATAATTATTATTTCTTGGGGGCTGAGCTGCCCGCGTCCGTAGGAGAATACCCATTAACACTGATTCCCTAGACGCGGCCCCTGGGTGGTGCAAATCAGGCAGCAAAACTCCGGTGGGAGGCTTCGGCCGCGGTTGGTTACCACCCACCGGACTGAGTCCGCCCGTGAAGCGACCTAGTCGTGTTTCGGGAGGTGGTCCGGTGAAACCATTGTGAGAGACGGGTCTGGGTAGTTGCTCCGACACTAAAGTCCGTTCAAAAGCGGGGGATGACACCGTGCTTGGTGGCTAGTTCTGGAGGGTAGCGGGATCCGTGGCACGGCTTTCCACTGGCCGACCGCAGATAGTAGGGGGCCCAAGTAGTATGTTAACCACATACGAAAGGCTGCCCCGCCATATGCGCCATATGTGCGCCTTGATGCCGGTTGGCGACCGGACGAGAGGGTCTCAAGGACATTTTCGGGGGGGGTATGGGCATCCCCACCGTTCTCACACATCTATTCACTGTATATAATCATGAACAAAAGGAACAAAAATAGTAAGTTGTGCAATCAGCGGAAGCACGTCCTCTCGCTTCACGTGCACCTCTGCAACATTCGAGGTCTGCACGCAAATATCGAACCAGTCCGATACCACCTTGAGACTGAGAGACCGCACTTGCTATTCCTCACGGAGACGCAAATCAGATGGCTGACGCAGCCTATCTCTCTTACCCAGGCTATGTACTGGAGCACAGGTTCAAGTCGCGCGCCGGTATCTGCGTCTACGCGCGCGATGACATCTGCTATAGGCGTCTCCGTGACCTTGAAAGTTCCAGATTCTCCGTTCTGTGGATTTTGGTCAACACCGGCTTAGAAAAGATACTCTATGCCGGCGTCTATCGCTCGCACACCGGGGACGAAGAGACAACTCAGCTGTTTCAACACCTCAGTGAGACGGCAGATCTGGTTCAATGGCGATATCCTACAGCTCAGCTAGTTATTCTGGGGGATCTTAATGGTCACCACCATGAGTGGCTATTCCCATACCAGAAGACAGAGCATGCAGGCAGAGAGGCGTATAACCTAGCGGTGTCGCTAAATCTCACCCAGATGGTCAAGGAAGCTACGCGAGTGCCCGACGTTGACAGCCACACAGCCAACTTCTTGGACCTTTTGCTGACGAATGAATAGACACAGATATAACATCCGGACAGATATTACATTTCGGTGTCTGCACCACTTGGTGGTTCCGATCACTGTCTGGTGAAGTCTGTATCGTCTTATACTCCGCCTGATCCTAGACCTAGAGGCAAACGGCGGGCATGGCGGTACAAGTCAGCAAAATAGGAAGAGATGCGGGATTTCTTTGCATCTTACCCTTGGCGGCAAGTATGCTTCTCTTCTTGTGACCCAACAGACTGCGCAAATGCCGTTACGGGGGTGATAAATCAGGCAATGGAATATTTCATTCCATTTTCTGATGCTTCACCTTCTGGCGCAGCTCACCCATGGTTTAATGCTGCATGTGACAGCGCTGTAGCGCATATTTGGCCTGGGCTGACGCTCGAATGCGCAAGTCCTTGGATGCACGTGAAAAGAAGAGAGCCTTTAACAAAGCCGCCAAATCCAGTAGAAAAGCAATTCGAAGAGCTCGATTTGAGCATATAAGCCGGATTGGGGCTAAATTAGCTTCTCACCCGACGGGTAGCAAAGCTTTTTGGTCCCTGTCTAAGTCTAACGAATCGAACTTCTGTCGAACATCTTTGCCTCCACTGTTGAAACCGGACGGATCTCTAGCTCACACCTCAGTAGAAAAAGCGAATCTATTCGCAGGTCTATTTGCGGACAACTCACGTTTAGATACCTCAGGAGAGACGCCTCCAAGTATACCTCATTGCGGCGCAACTATGCAGGACATACGCATCAATCAAAAGGAGGTGCTTAAGACACTTAGAGGTCTAGACGTGAACAAAGCTAGTAGTCCTGATGGTATACCAGCTATTGTGTTGAAAACCTGCGCACCTGAGTTGTCCCCGATTCTGACTCGTCTTTTCCGTCTTTCTTTGGAGACTGGTATAATCCCTAAGTGCTGGAAGCTTGCGAACGTCCAACCTGTTCCAAAAAAGGGTAGTCGTGCCGATCCTAATAACTATCGGCCTATCTCGGTTATGTCCATTTTGTGTAAAATTATGGAGCGTGTACTGAATAGGAAGCTCATGGCATACCTTGAAGACAATAACCTCCTCAGTGAACGACAGTACGGATTTCGCCGAAATCGGTCGAATGGGGATCTTCTCGTGTATGCCACACACATTCTGAGCGAGGCCATCGAGAACAACGGTGAGGCCTTGGCTGTGTCTCTTGACATCTCGAAGGCCTTTGATAGGGTTTGGCACGACAGTCTCCTTAACAAGCTCCCTTCTTATGGACTACCAGCCGGCTTTTGCTCTTGGATTAAAGACTTCTTGAGAGAACGATCGATTCAAGTGATTGTTGACGGGTGCTCGTCCGATCAAATGTCAATAAACGCCGGCGTACCTCAAGGGTCTGTACTTTCCGCTACTCTCTTCCTGCTGCATATTAATGACCTGCTGAAACCTGGTATCTTAGGGTATGCAGATGACAGCACAGTCGTGGAAAGATACACTTCTGGTCCAAGAGCCAAAAAGGCGGAAATCGAGACGTTGAGAGAAGATATGGTTGTGCATATGAATAAAGCTCTAAAAGCTGTGTCCGACTGGGGTGACGAAAATCTCGTCAAATTCAACGCCAACAAGACTCAAGCCTGCCTTTTCTCCGCCAAAAAGAGTGAGTTTCTTTTGTCTCCTACTTTCCAAAATGTATTCTTATCATTGACAGACCGTCTTGAACTGCTTGGACTCACGTTAACCCCAACAATGAACTTTAAGGGCTACCTTGAATCTAAGGCTAAACTGGCTAGTAAAAAGCTTGGCATCATTAATAAGGTTAGGCGATACTTCTCACCGGGACAACTGCTTCATCTGTATCAAGCACAGGTCCGATCGTGTATGGAGTACTGCTGCCACCTTTTTGATGGATCAGGCAAGTATCAGCTGGAAGCTTTAGAATCAGTGGACCGGCGAGCTGTGAGGTAATTTGGGGACGATAAACTAGCTGCCAAGAAGCTACTTAGTCTCGAGCACCGCCGTAAAGTAGCATGTCTGTCTATTTTCTACAGGATTCATTTCGGGGAATGTGCGCAAGAGCTTCACGACCTAATTCCACCCTCCCCATTTCACTACAGGACTAGCAGAAAATCGGCGAATTACCACCCATTTCTCGTTAAAATGCCAAAAATCCGTACTCAGCGATATCGATCCACATTCCTGTTGCGTACTGCACAAGAATGGAATTCGTTGCCGACGTCTCTGTTTCCTGAGACCTACAATCTTGGAATTTTTAAGGCTAGAGTGAATAGATATCTTCTAGATCGACGAGCTCCATCCTCGGCCACACCGTCGCTTAACATCAGGCGAGTTGGTGGTCAATCGTAGATCTATAGTGTATAAAAAAAAAAAAAAAAAAAACTATTAAAAATGTTCCTAAAATTAAGTAATTCTTATTTTTATTTAAAGAAAACTTGGTTAGTAAGTTTAAAAGATATTTATTTTTTATTAAAATATTTATCAGCCGTTTTTACTATAGACTGTTTTGCATTATTCAGAACACGACCATTTGTTTGGCTGTTTCTATTTTTTTTACTATTACAAAAAATTCATTAAGCTGAAAGAGACCACATCGTATAGATGTGTTCTGCTAATTACAATATGACGAATTTTAGCAATAAGCAGAAGACGACCACAACTTTAACTGCAAAAAAATGTAATAAAATTAATGATTTTCTGAGTGTTTATTACCTTAATCTCTAGCCACTGAAATATACTTTCATATAAACTAAATACTTAAATCATAACACTAAGTGGGAAAGTAGCAGCAGCAAATTACTTTGAAATGGCCGTATCTCAAAATGCATTTTTCGTCGATGGTCGCTTTCTGTTTTACGACGTACAATTATCAAGGCTAGATAGAGAAATCATCATCATCATCATCTCAGACATAAGAAGTCCACTGCTGGACATAGGCCTCCCCCATGGATTTCCAAAAAGACCGATTAGAAGCGGTTTGCATCCAGCGTCTTCCCGCCACTTGTATGAGGTCATTCGTCCATCTTGTGGCTGGTCTTCATACGCTGCGCTTGCTGGTACGTAGTCTCCACTCGAGAACTTTTCGGCCCCATCGGCCATCAGTTCTACGTGCTATGTGCCCTGCCCACAGCCACGTCAACTTGCTAATCCGTTGTGCTATATCGGTGACTTTTGTACGTCTACGTATCTCTTCATTTCTGATTCGATCCCGTAGAGAGACTCCGAGCATAGCCCTGTCCATAGCTCGTTGCGCGACCTTGAGCTTCCTTATCAGGCCCATAGTTAGGGACCACGTTTCAGTGCCGTATGTCATCACTGGTAACACACACTGGTTGTAAACTTTCGACTTGAGGGACTGGGGTATATTGGACGAGAAGACGCTTTTAAGTTTCCCGTAAACTGATTAAGATAGTGAAATAATAGATATATAAATCGACGTCCTCCGTCCTCGGCCGTACCAGTCGAGTTGGCAGTTATACAAGATATTTCTTATAAAAAAGCTATTATTAGCTAGATATTCCATTATTGATTATGTTATTTAATTATCTGAAGTTTGTATCTATCATACAAAGAATTCAAGTGGGTTAGTAAATATAAATCGTTGGTATTATGAAACTTTTGTCTTGAGAGTTTTGAAAGTATAATAAAATTATTAATTTAAAGTAATGCCACAGAAGATACTAATACATAGTAATCCGTAAAAAAAATAATTAAATTTTTCAAATTGTTGACCTATAGATAATTTAATTGACTGGGCCGTTCGCAGCCGGGCAGTTTTTTGATTGGTGAAATTATAATTTTGTTTGACAATCTGTTTTAAAATTAGAGAAAAAACTATCGATATAGACTTCACTTACGGATGCAAACATATAAAAGTCGCGCGCAGTTGTGACTTGCATAATTGCATTTATTACTTAGTTAATGAGTAATTTCTAGGCGATTATCAATAGGCATTTGTGAGCTAGGTGTGTCAGTTGGTTGCATGTTGGGCCGCATCGCGCGGACACGCAGAAAGGCCGCACGGCCTGTTGCGTGTACCTAATGTTTGCATTTAGCTTGCAAACGGGTCAAAGATGGATTTTTATATGAGGTAATTGTTCTTTTTTCCGTTATTTATACTAATTGCGGGCATTATAGTCGTGCGACAAGCAGTCAGGCATTTTTATTTTAGTTGTAGATAAAATTGTGTTTTTAATCCAGTACTTATGTTTTAATTAGGCATTTTTATAGCAGAATTAGGTAAACATGTAAGTTACATTGTTTAAATTAAGTAGTTGTTGATTGGTTGGTTAAATGAGAAATAATGAGTATGTTTTTAGAACTCAATAGATATCTACAGACCTTTGGTTCCTTACCACCTTTTTTACAGAGGAGTCTAGTACCAGCTGGAAGCTTTAGAGCTGGTAGACCGGAGAACTACGAGGTTAATCAGTGCATCACCGTCTTTCTTTCCATCTTGTGGCTGATCACTTCAACTCGCCAATTCGGCGTGCTATGTCGGAACCTTTCGTTTCTCCGGATCTCTTAATATCTGATTTTCTGATTCGATCCACAAGTCACAAGATATGATGGTGATTATAGTTCGAGCCACAAGGTGGACATAACACTTCATACAAGTGGCGGGAAGATGCTGAATGCAAACCGCTCTCAATCGGTATTTTTGGAAATCCATAGGAGAGGCCTATGTCCAGCAGAAGACTTCTTGTGGCTGAGATGATGATAATGATGGGGAGGCCTATATCCAGCAGTGGATTTCTTATGGCTGAGATAAAGATGATTTTTTTAATGCAAGATAGATCTACGTTTGACCGCCAACTCGCCTGATGTTAAGCGACGATGGATAAAGATAAAGATGATGACAATGTTACCTTATAACTTAAAATACGTCATCTACAAAGATTTAATTATGGTAACATATCCAGGTGCTTGTAAACCTTTGCACTAAGAGAACCAGTATCACAGGGATTACATAATAAAGATGGAGGCAGTGCGGTAAAAGTGTAACATTTACTTATGTTACTAAAAATAAGATCGATAAAGAACGTAGATATATTTTGCATAAAAAACTGACTGTTACTTTAACGGAGTTGTGTTGTGTATCAGTCAGGTGTATTTCCAATAAGCTAGACCTAACTATTCTAGACACTTATTATAAATAGTGCTTCCTTTGTCAGCGCACCTCGGCTCGGCTTAGGTACTTTCTCACGCATGCTAGTTAGATAAACCGGCCGATTAGATTGTTCAACTTGTCTTTAATATTTCCTTATTTTTGCTAAGTTCCTTGGTTACGGCTTACGGCCCGTATCACGGTCACGGTCGTAGTGAAGCTGTGAAGCACTACTTATAAATATAATTAATGTACATACATGATATTGGCAAAATTAGCTGACTTCTTCGGATGTGACAACTTCAACTGACATAAAAAACATACGCACCGAATTGATCCATAGAGAAGGAGGTTCTTTTTGGAAGTTGGTTAAAAAATAAAACCTCCGTATTCTTGAACATAACTCAGATAACTCCACTTAGAATTTATTCGAAAATACATTAGCTGATAAATATGTCAGCGTAGAGACAAGGTCATGAGGAAATTTTGACTATAATATAAACACTATTTGCGCCCCGCGGTTTGACCTGCGTAGTGATGAAAATAATGACGATGATTAAATATTGTCGTCTCCGTCTTACGAACTGATGGCCGATGTTGCACGCACCGGTAGGTGTGTGGTAGTGGAGACCACCCACGGCCGCACCGCAGCGTAGGAAGACCAGCAACGAGACGGGACAGATACCCTAATACAAGTAGCGGGAAGACGCTGGATGCAAGCCGCTTCCAATCGGTCTTTTTGGAAGTCCATGGGGGGACCTATGTCCAGCAGTGGACTTCTTATGGCTAAAATGGTAATGATGATGATGTACCAAATTACCTACCTACATAACGACCGGTCCAGCCGTTTGGTCGTAAAAAGGTAACAAACAGAGAGAGAGAGAGAGAGAGAGTTATGTGCTTTCGCTTTTATAATAAACTAGATTCAGCTCGCGATTTCACTCGCTTTATAATGATAAAGTGGTGATGACGATGATGTTTATAAAATATAATAATATAATAAATTGTATCCTATGTCCTTCTCCAAGTCTTAAGGAATCTCTGTATAATAAGTTCAACCGTTTAGCCGTATAAAGGTAACAAAAAATACAGACAGAGACAGAGTTACTTTCGCTTTAAATCAAATTAGTTAGGATTCGGATTAGTTAGAATGAGAGGGGAGTAATGACTCATGACTGGGTAAAATCGCACAAATGTTTGAGACAGTTGATGTTTCCCATGGCGCATGCATCCACCGCCATTATCAATTAGGCGGTGCGCGTGCGCATGCGGCCTGTCATTACTGCCAGCGCACGACCACGCACGCGGCGGCGCAACTGCAAATTGCATTTACAAAATATTAGGTAAGTATACAAAAAAGAAAAACTAAAATAAATACGTTTTAATCAACATGCTCCCGAATAAAATAATACGTTTATAGTTTAAAATAATACGTTTGGAGTTGCTAAATAAAGTATATTTTTTTATAAGACCGCAGCTAAAGTATTTCCTTTCAAATAAAAAACACATCCTATCAGATCACAATTAGTGGAGGCATTGATGAGCATACATACATTTTTTTTTGTTAGACAATCTAAGAATAAAATCTTATTTGATTGAAAAAAATAATCTCATTGTTACCCTACAACTGAAACAGAATTGAAACTTTCACGTATGAAATTTATACGAAAAAAGCACTGATAAGAAAATAACAAAAGTAAGTAAAATTGTTCAGCTAGAGAACGGTGGTAAATCGACGAAATACGTTATTCATGAATTTTATCATAAACATTGAAAAGCAACAAATGGATATATATACCTTTTGAGCAACTACTTTAAAATCGTTACATCATATTATCTATACTTATATTAATTATTATTAAACACTCTTTTAAGTTAAGTCCATTGCTTGTATATTAAAAGACTTCAAAAAGTAGATCGTTTTTATGTATGTTACTTCATAACACCATCATTTTATTGTTTTTATTTTTATATTTTCGTTTCGTCGTCGAAAATCGTTTTTTTTGTGACAGGATATACATAGGTACATACTTTGAAATTAGTCCAATAGAAATGTTGTCAAAATCGATTCATTGACCAAATAACTAGTTACAATATGTCATCCAAGTAAAGAAAATTCGTTGATCCCGTTGTCCCCCAGTTCCGTGTCAACCACAGGTGGACATCGACACCTGTTTCAAAAATTTGTGCTGATGTCCACCATTTTAGCCCCCGACCACCAAAAAGGGGTATTATAAGTTTGACGTGTATCTGTCGTATGTATGTCTGTGGCATCGTAACTCTCAAACGGATGGACCGATTTTTATTTGATCTAGTTTTTTTTGTTAGAAAGAATTTTGTCGAGAGTGTGCTTAGTTATATTTCATCAAAATCGGTACAGCCTTTTTTGTCGAGGGTTTTGAAGTTTTCTAAACCTATGTAGTTTTTTTTTAGTTTTTTATACTATAAAAATTACGTAGCAGGGGTTTGTAAATACGCGTTCGAGAGGCTGAATGCAAATGGCGAGATGGCGAGATAGAGCTCGACCCGCGCGCGTTCGCCGAAACGTGTGCGGTGGCCCTTACGGACGTACGACTATCTGATATGACGGATTACTGTTTAAATTAAAACGCTCGTTTATTTTACTCAAATAATGCGTTTCTCACGCGGTTTTTGCCCTTTCTTGAGTTTTAATTTCATTCATGATTATTTAAAACACAAGTTTAAGTTTAGAAAACCCAAAAAGCCACGACAAAAAAAAACTACTGAACCGGTTTTGATGAAACGTAACTAAAAACACTCTCGATGAAATCCTCTATAAAACATATAATTCTAGTTTTAAAAAAGTCAACTTCTTTCTTATTGGAAATCGATTAAAAACTCAAGGAATCGACTTCATAATAAATAAAAAACCGGACAAGTGCGAGTCAGACTCGCCCACCGAGGGTTCCGTACAAACTAGTGGTGCTTTTACTAGGTTAGTAAAAGCAGAAAAACAAGGGCGTCACATCAAAATATTACTGTATAATAAGCTGCCAAATTGTATTAGCAAACTTGATTATAGTATGTTTAAACATAAATTAAAAAAAATCTTTGAAAATAGCCCTTTTTATAAATTAAGTGACTATATGGAAATGGATCTTTCAAACTTCTCATTTTTTACAAATACAGTGTAAGCACAGTCACGCGTAGCAAAAATATAATAATATTTTGGTATTTGTAGTTGTACTAGTAGGTATATTCGATTTAATGTAAATTATAGTATCCAATAAATTTTAATTACATTTGTTTTATGACTCCAACCGTTAAAACAAGAATAATTAAAAATATCAATATCTATCATAAAAAATATATTATCTAGTTAATTAAGTATATATACCTATTATCATAAAATTTAGTTAATTTATCATAATATGTGTAATTCTGACTTACCTCTAACATGTATGTTATTCAAGGTTAATAAATATTCTTATTCTTATTCTAAAAGGGGGAAATCATATATTTTTTTATATTTCATTCGTTTCCTCCGGTTTTCGGTGTTTTTTTTTATATTTGTACTATGTTTGTACTAAGTACTGGATTGTTTGGTAGGTACCCCAAAACTCAGGCCTCATAATTTTGTTATCAAAATCGGTTGAGTACTATGGGTTTTATAACAAAATAACTGAAAAATTTCGTCCAAATAAATGATTTTTGTATTTTGAAGTCGTTTTTTTTTCTCAGTTTTTTTTAAGTATTTTAATTTTAATTTCAATTTCAATTAATTTAGTGGTGCCTTCAGAATTGGCACACGTACCTAATTCTTATAGCTCTCTATTATCTAGCTAGTTCTAAAAAGTTTTCTTAAATACGAACATAGCTACTAATCTATTTAAGTACGGTTTTACGGTAAATTCTTGCTAAAATTAGATTCGGCGCAAAAAATTATGCCTGTTAAACTTTTTCTGGCGGTGTCGAATTTTTCACTAGATTTTCCTGTTGATCTCGATTTTGTAGTTTCCGTATTTCTTACAGACTGTTACTTAAACTGTGGCGTTAACGTACCTTCACTTCGTATCTGGCTTAGTAAGTAATACTTAAATACAAAGTTGTAAAGATGATGTCGAGACATTCTTATTGTAGGGTTCCGTAGATCTGAATGCAGGCTTAGAAGATTTCATTTTATTATAGATCTGACATCAGCTGTCTGAGATGTGTTTTCATTACAATAAATTACTCTAAGATATTCGAAAGCCAGAGGAGTACTGATAAATCTTCTTTCTCTTTATAGGCTTTTTTTTATAGGATATAACCCAAACTCGTGAATTTACTAGGGCTAAATCACAAATAATTTAAGCACTTAGCTATTTTTCGCAATACCTACCTAACTAAAATATAGGTTTTTTTTCTGTAATTGTCTCTATTTTATAAGAATTTTATTATCTTAAAAACCTAATGTTAAAAAGAAATGTTTGATTAAATTTATGTTATAAACTTTGAGGAAACAAAAATATGTATTTCCACATTTTACCATTTACTTACCACATTTTAAATCTTTTTTTAATATTTACTTGCCAAATAACGCAGGATACGTTTTTCTTTTTAAATTTTTTTTTTTTTTGGATTTATTGTTAAATTTATTGAGTCGAAATTTTGCAACCAAATACATCGACAGAATTTTTTTCTCTTATTCTACGAAACCCTAAAAATAAGTAGCACTGTATAAGAAGGCACTCAGTTTTTGCGGTTAATAAAATTGATCAACATAGATATGGAACGTAAAGAAATACATTAACGTTGTCAATACGAATAGTACTTACTTGTTATAACTTACTTGTTATAATACGGTACTGTTCGATGAGTCATAGCAAATACTTTTTACTATACATGCATTTTAGCATGATAATAAAAATAAACACATAAATGTCGCCCTTCAATACGATGGCACGACGAGATCTGGAGATTTGTGAAGGATTGGGAGGTGGATTTAGGAATTGGGGGAGACATTTGCCCAGCAGTGGGACAATACAGGTTAATTAAGAAAAATGTTTATTAATTTTTTAGTGACTAAGAGTAATTTTTTTACATTGCACCTAATGAAAATTACGTATAATAACTAAAAGAACAAAGTTTACCTCAACGGTTGTACTTTGAAGTTCCATGCAGCGCCAACTTCGAAGCATTAACATCACCTCTATGGTTTCATATTAGGGACTGAGTTAACTAAAGTCTAAGGAGGTCAATATTTTTAAAGTAGCCGGTCCTCATTATAAACAACAACAACATTGTTCTGGGGTCAATGAACTATTTCTGTATATCAGCTGATTTTTTTAGTAATTTTTGTGTCCGTAGTGAAACCAAAGTATAAGAAACAGTTTGCTTAAAACATTATAGCTCCGTGTTATATGAACCGATTTTTTTATTAAATCTCGCATTATTTATTAAAATCGTCACTTATAATATAGGTACATGTCAATAATATGCATTAATTAAAATATGTCAAATTAATCGAACAGAGTTCCTTTTATGGAGCCCTGCTTAAATGTCCCCATTATACTGGCTGCGTTACCACGTTGTATCATCAGAGATATATGTTGCGTCAGATATGACCCGGAGCGAGGGTCACGACCCTTTTTTTCTTAGCCGCCGCCCCAGCTCACTTACCAATATCCGGGCTTCGGAGCACCAAGGTCCGGCCGGTTCGACGGCGAACGGCACAAAGTCGTACGCTGGTTCCAGGCAGGAGTATTTGAAATACTTTCCTCTAGCGGCTGCCTCCGCATCTGCTGTGTGGACGAGAGCTGTCAGGATGCAAATTTACATACGCACGTTGCATCCCACACGGGACAGCGACCTCTCTGCCATGGAACAAGCGTAAGACCATCTGGTCGTTTGCCAGCAGTACGGGACAAACCAGGAGGCTCCAGAACACAAGGTACTTCAGACGACATGAGGGCACGCTTTAAAAGGTCATTGATACCGTGATGACGAGGTATTCGCCCAACGCTCTGGGTACAGTGTGCTGGGCGAAATCCGTGATGAAAAATGAACCGATTTGATGTTTTTTTTTATTTGAAATGTTATAGGCATGATATAGGTACTTTGGGTCTAATAGAAATTTTATCAAAATCAGTTTATTGTTATGTTTTTTTTAAAGCAAGGCAAATTTGTTAAAAAATATGTCATTCAAGTAGGTAAACGAAATTGCAAAATTCTACCTCAATCGAGAAATGGGTCAAGTTTAACTTGCTCTATTTAATTACGGACAGATAGACGGACAGACAGGTGAAACTAAATAAAATCTTATAATACTGTCTATTAGTTCATATCGCTGAACTGTTTTCACTTGGTGTAGCTTGACTGTAACTATTTATAATTATTTAATTTAATTTAACTATAAGCTTATATGTGTTCTCGAACGATCACCAATGTTAAGCAACAGACCGGTCAGTCTTCAAATGGGTGATCGTAAGTGGCATTTCTTTCTGAATGCTACCGTGGATCGGATGACACTTAAAATTGTAGGTTCCGATTGGTTGTACTTGTAAACAGCAATCGTCAAACCGGGTCAGAGGCCTTTCAGCGGCTTAACACTAGGGCTGGCCACTCAATCTTTACGAGTTTACGAAAATCAAGCTAAACAAAAGATATATATCCCACATCCCACACTTCAAATCCCCGTCTAGTTGGAAGATGTAGTAGTGTCGGTCGTGCAACGCGCCGCGTGGTCGTGAGACCCGCACGAGATAACTGCGGGGTCGCCGGGACCGGGACTCACGAGCAAAACCTACCCAATAATACAACTAACCATGTACTGTACTAAAATGAATGCTACCTACGTAGATATAAAGTCCGTAATTGAAGAGTGGAGTCGTTCGCATTAATTTATTATTGGGCTTCCTATTCGGTTAGCTATGCCTACGATTAGCTGCATAGAATACGGTTTTTATGAGTATATTTATTTATATTTTTATTTTAATTAACCACTTATATGTTAACAGATCTGATTAATTAAATATTATTTTATAATTGTGTGCTAATTTTGTGACCCAATAGGAAACATTTAAAATAATTAATTACATATATTTTATTTTCGCTTTGTTTTAATTTGGCACGTAATTTATGTAAATATACTCACTTCTAGTTATCTTGAATAATGCCAATAATAAAATATAATGGACTATGTTTGTAAAAAAAATTACATTTAAATAAAATGATTTAAAAAAAATATACCTAAATAGCACTTCATTTGCATACAAGACAGATTAAAAACGCAGAGACACAAGGATTAGAACAATAAAATAAGATAATGGCTAGATTTCTGATTAGCGGCCTTATCGCTTAAAGTGATAACTAAGTAGTAACATTATTTTGTTCAGTCGAGACCATAGAATACCATAGTAGCATAAGCTTTGAGACGTCAGTTCCCTTTTTTAGGGTTCCGTAGTAAACAAGGAGCACTTATTGTTTGGCCATGTCCGTCTGTCTATCTATCTGTCCATCTGCGGCTTTGTTCAAAAATTATAAGTACTAGAAAGCTGTAATTTGGTACAGATATGCGTATTAATATTTCCGAGAAAGTAGTAGAATAAAATTTGAAAAAAATGGGGGTACTCCCTTATACGTAAAGTGGGATAAATTATTTTTTTCTCGTCTACCCTATCGTGTGATAACTATACCTCAACGATACCCATCGTTGGATAGGTAGTCAAAAAACATAGAGTGTGTGCCAAAACATTTTTTTTCAATAAATAAAAAGAAACAAATATTAAGCTTTGAAGTGATAATTTTTGTTAGCCAATTATTTTTTTGTTGTGTTAATGGTTGAAAATAGATTCTACTTTTGTAAGAAAAACGCATAATTTGCTGGTCTGTCTGTCTGTCCATGCCAAAATTTGGCGCAAACCGCTAAAAATGAAACTAAATTAAGCTTAACTTAGGATTCTATACATAGATATCTAACTAAATATTAAAGCTACTAAACGATAATGAATCAAAAGTTGTATACCTAGTTAAATATATGTGAGTTTTTTTTTTCAACATGTGTGTGGCAGTTTAGCGCATTCTCACCTGCCCCAAAGCGCAAAGGTTCGTTTACCTCCATTGAAGTCGTTCAATCGTAATGCATTAATTAATTATACATTTTATTATTGCTTCTAATGTTACTTTAGAAAAACTCTGTACTGTAGAAAATATAGATAGATAGATAACTCTTTATTAAAAGACCACATTGTATAAAAAAAAAAAAAACAATATTCCTAAAGAAAGCTTACCTGATGTTTCGACAAAGCTGTTATTTGTTATTTTAGCCTTAGTAGAAAACTGTTCTATAAATATTTTATTTTTATTTCGACGATTATTTTTTATGAAGGTGGATCTATAAATTTATAGGCTGTGTTTTGGCTTACATTGCATTTTTCTTTCACATCAGGGTTCCATAATATTAATTTTATAACGGAATTTGAATACAATTTTTCACTGTTGGCCACACTTGCCAAATTACGTTTTATACCTATAGTATATGGAATCAAAAACTCGTGACAAGTGAAACAGTTGGAATTAGACAGTTCTGATACTGAATCGAGGAATTATAATTCGAACAAAAATATAACAGACCATAGATTCAATAATTCATCGCTCTTATTGGTGGAGTAACTTCCATGTTTTTATGTCTTCCGCCAGCGTTTGACCTCCCTATACGACATGACACAATCCTTCTCTTTTTTATGTAGAAATAGGTTTGCGTCTTCCGTCTCCACGTCCTCTCTTTCCCTCAATCTTCCTCTATGATATTGTTCACTAATTGGTCATGTCATACAAGGTGGCCAAACATTTCCATCTACTGGTGTCTATGTATTCCATAATCCTTCTTTCGCTCCATACGCCTCGAACACTACGTCTAAATTGCTTCTAGCTTTTCTCCATCTTTTTTCGTCATTGTTATCGTCTCGCATCCGTACAAATGCTCCACATGTAAGTTTTAATTAATCATAGATAGGTAAATTACTAATAGATTATCAAAAATCAATTTTCTAGTACTCGCATATAAATCTTCGGTCACCAATTAGTCGGAGTACCTGTCAGGAAGTACAGACAGTCATGTTGCTTCACAATAGCCAATTACTTATGTTTGTAAAAACGTCAGACCATCCGTCCTTCTGCCGTCGACTTTTACATCTAAATTGGAGCGCAATTTGCGGACCTCTTTGATGACAAGTGTATAATTAACACAGACTTATTTATTTGATGCGCCAGGTTTATTTTGTTGATTTAGTCTAGCATTTGATATGGAAAAGTCACGATATAGTCCGTGAGCCAGGCACAAATTTCTTCAGTCATTTCCTCCAAGACGATAACTCGTACAATGATTAAGAGAGTATTATTATGATTTCGGCACTGAAACGTGATCCCTAACTATGGGCCTTATAAGGAAGCTCAAGGTCACGCAACAAGCTATGGAGCAAAGGCGGATCCAGGGGGGGGGGGTCATGGGGGTCATGACCCCCCCCCCCCCCCCCTGGGCTGGGTCCTTTGTATTTTTGAGCCTTGTCAGTACTGTGACAACACTAACATCAAATTAGCATATGAATACCTAAAATTTGATAAAAAGTTTCAAAAAATTTCGCGCTCGCTTCGCTCGCGCCTGATTGTTTCCTATACTTTTTACCCGACTGCGTAAGAAGGAGGGTTATGTTTTTCGAGTATATGTATGTATGTGGGTATGTTTCCATATCATTACCTACAAGCCTAAACGGCTTGACCGATTTTGATGTGCGAGATGTCGTTGGATTTGTTAGAACTCCAATGAGCTTTTTCGTAATAAATAAGTGATTTTACTAAAATTATTCTAAATGATGCGCATCTATAGTCTTTTACAGCGGTTTTGCGCATACTTTCTCATAAAAATGTATGTTTGTAATTTTCTGTAAAGTCGTATGTTGAAATTTAATTAGGAATAATACATTTGCAATCAATGCATTCAAATGGTTGTATTTATAATTTTTGATAACGTAAAAGTCGTTCTTATCCTGTCGGATATTTAATTTTTCTCTTAACACAGATAATTGTTTGGTTTATCTGGGCCACAAAAACCTAGGACACGCTAACAAGATCAATGAATCAAATCACTTTAAAGATTTAATTTAAAAAACCTTCAAAATCGCTTCGCTCGCGCATTTTTACTAAATATTTTAACATAGAAGTACTGTGGTCTCACTAATACGACAAATAAAGTATATTACTGTAAAAACACTACAAAAAATTGATAAAAAGTTTTAAAAAGTTCGCGCTCGCTTCCCTCGCGCCTAGTTATTTCTTATTATTTTTTTCCGACTGCGTAAGGAGGAAAATCTATTAAAACTTTCGCGCTCGCTTCACTCGCGCATATAATTACCTATGTTTATTTACTTCAGCCAAACACTCCCCCCCGCTATGAAAAAACTCATATACCCATGGTCCATTGCACACCCCCCAAAAATGGGGGTACTCCCTTATACGTAAAGTGGGATAAATTATTTTTTTCTCGTCTACCCTATCGTGTGATAACTATACCTCAACGATACCCATCGTTGGATAGGTAGTCAAAAAACATAGAGTGTGTGCCAAAACATTTTTTTTCAATAAATAAAAAGAAACAAATATTAAGCTTTGAAGTGATAATTTTT
This sequence comes from Lycia hirtaria, assembly GCA_947563715.1. NCBI lineage: Eukaryota > Metazoa > Arthropoda > Insecta > Lepidoptera > Geometridae > Lycia > Lycia hirtaria. Next base: position 5,152,482 of record OX387379.1, read on the forward strand.
GTTAGCCAATTATTTTTTTGTTGTGTTAATGGTTGAAAATAGATTCTACTTTTGTAAGAAAAACGCATAATTTGCTGGTCTGTCTGTCTGTCCATGCCAAAATTTGGCGCAAACCGCTAAAAATGAAACTAAATTAAGCTTAACTTAGGATTCTATACATAGATATCTAACTAAATATTAAAGCTACTAAACGATAATGAATCAAAAGTTGTATACCTAGTTAAATATATGTGAGTTTTTTTTTTCAACATGTGTGTGGCAGTTTAGCGCATTCTCACCTGCCCCAAAGCGCAAAGGTTCGTTTACCTCCATTGAAGTCGTTCAATCGTAATGCATTAATTAATTATACATTTTATTATTGCTTCTAATGTTACTTTAGAAAAACTCTGTACTGTAGAAAATATAGATAGATAGATAACTCTTTATTAAAAGACCACATTGTATAAAAAAAAAAAAAACAATATTCCTAAAGAAAGCTTACCTGATGTTTCGACAAAGCTGTTATTTGTTATTTTAGCCTTAGTAGAAAACTGTTCTATAAATATTTTATTTTTATTTCGACGATTATTTTTTATGAAGGTGGATCTATAAATTTATAGGCTGTGTTTTGGCTTACATTGCATTTTTCTTTCACATCAGGGTTCCATAATATTAATTTTATAACGGAATTTGAATACAATTTTTCACTGTTGGCCACACTTGCCAAATTACGTTTTATACCTATAGTATATGGAATCAAAAACTCGTGACAAGTGAAACAGTTGGAATTAGACAGTTCTGATACTGAATCGAGGAATTATAATTCGAACAAAAATATAACAGACCATAGATTCAATAATTCATCGCTCTTATTGGTGGAGTAACTTCCATGTTTTTATGTCTTCCGCCAGCGTTTGACCTCCCTATACGACATGACACAATCCTTCTCTTTTTTATGTAGAAATAGGTTTGCGTCTTCCGTCTCCACGTCCTCTCTTTCCCTCAATCTTCCTCTATGATATTGTTCACTAATTGGTCATGTCATACAAGGTGGCCAAACATTTCCATCTACTGGTGTCTATGTATTCCATAATCCTTCTTTCGCTCCATACGCCTCGAACACTACGTCTAAATTGCTTCTAGCTTTTCTCCATCTTTTTTCGTCATTGTTATCGTCTCGCATCCGTACAAATGCTCCACATGTAAGTTTTAATTAATCATAGATAGGTAAATTACTAATAGATTATCAAAAATCAATTTTCTAGTACTCGCATATAAATCTTCGGTCACCAATTAGTCGGAGTACCTGTCAGGAAGTACAGACAGTCATGTTGCTTCACAATAGCCAATTACTTATGTTTGTAAAAACGTCAGACCATCCGTCCTTCTGCCGTCGACTTTAACATCTAAATTGGAGCGCAATTTGCGGACCTCTTTGATGACAAGTGTATAATTAACACAGACTTATTTATTTGATGCGCCAGGTTTATTTTGTTGATTTAGTCTAGCATTTGATATGGAAAAGTCACGATATAGTCCGTGAGCCAGGCACAAATTTCTTCAGTCATTTCCTCCAAGACGATAACTCGTACAATGATTAAGAGAGTATTATTATGATTTCGGCACTGAAACGTGATCCCTAACTATGGGCCTTATAAGGAAGCTCAAGGTCACGCAACAAGCTATGGAGCAAAGGCGGATCCAGGGGGGGGGGGTCATGGGGGTCATGACCCCCCCCCCCCCCCCTGGGCTGGGTCCTTTGTATTTTTGAGCCTTGTCAGTACTGTGACAACACTAACATCAAATTAGCATATGAATACCTAAAATTTGATAAAAAGTTTCAAAAAATTTCGCGCTCGCTTCGCTCGCGCCTGATTGTTTCCTATACTTTTTACCCGACTGCGTAAGAAGGAGGGTTATGTTTTTCGAGTATATGTATGTATGTGGGTATGTTTCCATATCATTACCTACAAGCCTAAACGGCTTGACCGATTTTGATGTGCGAGATGTCGTTGGATTTGTTAGAACTCCAATGAGCTTTTTCGTAATAAATAAGTGATTTTACTAAAATTATTCTAAATGATGCGCATCTATAGTCTTTTACAGCGGTTTTGCGCATACTTTCTCATAAAAATGTATGTTTGTAATTTTCTGTAAAGTCGTATGTTGAAATTTAATTAGGAATAATACATTTGCAATCAATGCATTCAAATGGTTGTATTTATAATTTTTGATAACGTAAAAGTCGTTCTTATCCTGTCGGATATTTAATTTTTCTCTTAACACAGATAATTGTTTGGTTTATCTGGGCCACAAAAACCTAGGACACGCTAACAAGATCAATGAATCAAATCACTTTAAAGATTTAATTTAAAAAACCTTCAAAATCGCTTCGCTCGCGCATTTTTACTAAATATTTTAACATAGAAGTACTGTGGTCTCACTAATACGACAAATAAAGTATATTACTGTAAAAACACTACAAAAAATTGATAAAAAGTTTTAAAAAGTTCGCGCTCGCTTCCCTCGCGCCTAGTTATTTCTTATTATTTTTTTCCGACTGCGTAAGGAGGAAAATCTATTAAAACTTTCGCGCTCGCTTCACTCGCGCATATAATTACCTATGTTTATTTACTTCAGCCAAACACTCCCCCCCGCTATGAAAAAACTCATATACCCATGGTCCATTGCAGACCCCCCACCCACCCAATTAATTCCTGCCTACGGCCTTGGTGACCCCCTCCTGGCGCCAAAGCTGGATCCGCCCTTGCTATGTAGAGGGCTATGCTCGGTGTGCTCTCTACGAGATCGAATCAGAAATGAAGAGATACGTAGACGTACAAAAGTCACCGATATAGCACAGCGGATTAGCAACTTCAAGTGGCAGTGGTCAGGGCACATAGCACGTAGAACTGATGGCCGATGGGGCCGAAAGGTTCTCGAGTGGAGACCACGTACCGGCAAGCGCAGTGTAGGAAGACCAGCCACGAAATGGACAGATGACCTCATACAAGTGGCGGAAAGACGCTGGATGCAAGCCGCTTCCAATCGGTCTTTTTGGAAATCTATGGGGGAGGCCTTATATCCAGCAGTGGCCTACTTATCACTGAGATGATGATAATGATTATGATTTATCGTAAGCGTCAGCTGCGGCTCCGCGGGTGGGTTAAGTAGCAGCACTCAGCAGCCTCTCAAATCTAGTAAAAATAATATTTTTCAGTCCAATTCCGTTTTAAAGTTTTATCAGATTATAGTTAACATATAATATCTTAATGAAAAAAATTCGCCAGCCGGCTATGGAGTGGTGGAAAGACCATCAGCTGGTCAGACGAACATGTACATTTTTGTCGTGCTCCCCACGTGTTGGGTGTCGTTGGATAGGTCTTTTAAAAATAATGTAGTTTGTGAACACCATTTTTCAATTTTGGGATCCATTTGCGTTGACATGGTAGTATATATGCTATTGTGAATAAATAACATTGTCAGCTGGCTGTAGTAGCTCGGTGAGCAGCCAGATCATCAGCTGATGCTCTGAAAGGCGTAACGATTAATAAGGCATTAATTTAATAACCTTTTAGTAACTTTTTTTGTTTTTTACAGATGTATATGTATTATAACCCCTTGGTAGGCACGAAATACGCCAGCGTATTTCCCGCCATTTTGCGCTGGTTGTCGGTTGCCATTGTCGTTTACATTTTAAGTTATAAATGGAAACACATTGCTTACTAAAGAATTTAATTGAACTTGTTACAATATGATTACTCTACATTGTCATACTTCGATCCCAATTACATTCAATTATTAAATTTCTTACACCATTTATGAAAACCTAGATAATGTGTGTAGGTACTGAGGCACCAAGCAACAGGGAATAATTAAATAATTGGGGGGTTTTATGACAGTTGTAAAATTGTTACTACATTAAATTCATCATAGCACGAGGTAGGTACTTGTCCCACTAACCGACGACGGAATGACTAGCTATCAAGCTTTTCTATCTTTCTTTAATTTGTAACTGACATTTGTCAGTGCCAAGTTTTGTGATTTATTCAAGTTTCATTTATAATACAAGTCTTATATTTTTTTTATAGTCAAAATTAAGTAGTTAAAGTCAATAGTCAAATAAATGGTAGTAATAAAATAATAATAATAATAATAAGAAAAAAAAAAAAAAAAAAAAATTTAGAATTAAGATTGTAAATAAATAAATGAGATAATAATAAAATATCATTCTGAAGTAATAAAATACACAATTTTTACTCTAAATAGCATTAATAAAGTTTAATTAAAATAAATCAAAGATGTGTCATTTCTTTCTTACGTTCTCATAAGAAATGTGCAAAAAAAATAGATTCTATGGCAGGAATTAATATAGTAGTTGATCGCTGACAGCTCATAAGTACTTCATACTGATTGTGAAAACTCTTTCTCTCTTTCTTATTTAACCTCCGACCCAAAAAGAGGAGTGTTATAAGTTTGACGTTTGTAGCTGTGTATCTGTATTTATCTGTGTATTTGTGTGTATGTGTATATGTCTATGGCATCGTAGCTCTCAAACGGATTGACCGATTTTGATCTAGTTTTGTGTTCGAAAAAAGATTTCATCGAGACTGTTAATCAAAATTAGTTCAGCGATTTTTTTGTCGGGGGTTTTGAGTTTTCTAAACTTATACTTGTTTGTCCTTTATATACGCTTGCTCCCCAACTCGTTTCTAGTTTATAGCTTTACTAGCATCTCGCTAGTCGTCGGCGGTGAGACAAGTGCCATAATATCAATAAATTGATGAACAGCAATGAATAACAAATGAGCTGCCATAAATGAATTGCAGAATATGCCAGTTTTTTGTGATTAAATTTCCAATGAGTTTGAAGACCAATAAAAAGCATCTACAAGCTTTGTCTAAGCCTCCGATGTCGCTTATATTAAACAAACCCAATTATAAAAGACGTGTGCTACCCAAAAGGTCATATTTTTTAGTTTAATTTGCAATTATGCGTGTGCGCATCCTTGTGTAAGGAGCAATTAAAAAAATTAGACCTATTACGCTTAATGCACATGTGAAGGATTAAGTTAATAAAAATGTTTCCGTTCTGTCCAGCGTTAAAACGGCTACAGCTCTGGCGGCATTTTGCGATATAACTCAAGCTAATTTAATAAGCTTTACCGCATTCTGCGTATTGTTTTATTGCTGCAGTTATCTTTTTCTGTCTTTGTGTTAGTTAAAATTAACGAGTGAAAAGAAAGAAAACAATAGAGATGTTTGATTGGTGACTTTGCTGTAATACCTTAGACATCGGTCTATTGGAACCGGTCATCCGCCCGAGTCATAATGTCTCGGTCGCAGGAATGAATAGATAAGTCAAAGCTTGCTCATCTAAAATAATATATCAACTTAAGTTATATAACTTTTGTTTTATTTTGTAACATAACATAGAAAACGCATCTATTTGAATTTACGAGTATTAGTGACAGCGTGCTGCGATTTGTGGTATCTCTACAAACTAAATAGTTTTTGGGTACCTCTAGGAATATAAACACGGTTTTGTAATGAATAAATAAATAAACAAGTATGTATAGTATACATATATATATATAACAGGCCGTCATATAGAAACATACATACATAATATAGTAATAACATACATAGTAAAATAAAGTCTAATTCTTAACTAATGTTAATGTAAGGCTGCAAGTCCCACGCATGCAGACCCTGATCTGAGAGTCCCCATCACGCTCGCAGCGTTACCGCGCTGAATGGCCAAGGAAATTTGTTGAACTAGGTACCACCCAGATCTCGGGTCGCGATCTCTTTCTCGCATTTGCCGCCCTAGATCTTAAACAAATTCCCTGGCTTCTGAGCCCCAAGGTCCCGCTGTCTCGACGGCAAACGGGACGAAATCATACATTGATTCCAGGCAGGCATATTTTAATCGTTTGCCTCTAGCTGCCGCCTCAGCACCAGCAGCAGCAGACCGTTGGGTAGCAGGGAGGTGGCAGGACACAAACGTGGTGACGCACGTTGCGTCCCAAATGAGGCAACGTCCTCTCTTCCACGCAATCAACGTGAGTCCATCAGGCCGTTTGCCGTCCGAGCGAGACAGACTAGAGGGCTCCAAAATGCACGTTACGTCCGCTAATACGAGGGCTCGTCGGATGACCACATTGATTGCGTGATGGCGAGGCCTCCGTCCTGCACAGCGAATGCAACTCAGACCATGGTGACCGGTCGCATCAACCTGGGCCCCGCAAATACATATATGAGGCTCGCAAACGACGCATCCCAGCCGATAGCATGCTGAATGCTATCTTACTTAAAATTTTCCGCTTTTTCATTTAGCATTCATAACTCATTTATGACTAAAATGTCGCTTATACCCTATTACCTTTTAACAATCGAAAAACATTACCCGTTTTTACGTCTGGTAAAAATATGTATGAAAATTAGGTACCTATTCACATAAGCAGATACAAAATGTTTTCTCTATGGTATACCTATTTAGGCATTCGGTGCTGTGAAGGAGGAAAATGTTAAGCCTAAGCAAGTGGGCAGCAGGAGAAATACAGGTCACTCGTGGCATGTTTACATTCTTGACATCTCGTGCTCCCCATTTCCCTGCTCGCTTCCCTGCCCAACAGAGCTAAGCGTAAATGGTGAGTTAGGAGTAGGACTGACAGTTATTGACACCGAAATATGCATTTTTTTATATATTTTTTTATACATTATAGATCTACGATTGACCATCAACTTGCCTGATGTGTGGCCGAGGATGGATAAATTAAACGATTTATAACGAATCTATCGCATGTATGTATAAATAATGAATTAATGGAATCAAATTTTATAACTTATAGTAACTAATGTACTATTTATTTATAATCTATGGTAAATTTGACAAATCTATTCTTTTTAATAAGACTGAATAATTGATAATTTGTTTTTAAGTAAGATGACTTGCACTATCTTATTAACCCTATAAAGATAGCTGTAAAATGAATGAATAAATATAAATATCAATAAATAGCTATCGTTTTACAATCTTGGAAAACTGTTTTTTTTCATAGGGCAAGTATACCTTTGTAAAATAAAACAACATACAAACTATTGATAAAGGTCTAAGGATAATTAAATGCTCAAATCCACTAGCGGTTGGCATCGTACCTAGTATGTTGTCAGTAATACCACGTCGAATGGCAAAATATACATCTGTTTAAATATATATATGCTTATTAATTTAAGAGCATTTCACCATTAGTCATTACAATACGACATCGCTCAACTTTGCCGAATGAACATACAGTCGGCACGATTCAGAGAAGTCGGATATTTGAGAAGCGCATCTTAATAACGATATCGGAAGCCGACACATCGTTGAAAATATTTACCGATCGATAAAATTGATATTCGATTCTTTCGTCGATCGCGCGGTGGCCTACCTACCTAGTCATGAGGTGTCTGAAGGCTTTAACATCTTACATTACTTACACTGCCGTACACCGAATGATGCACTGCTGTGGGAAGATGGTTACGCTTCAATGTACGTCAAATAGGGATATTAAATTTGGAATTTAATTTCAATTTGTGGTGTCGCATAGTATGCCGCATTGGTACGGTGAATCGATTGTCCACTGCAGCTCTGGCCTCGACTACCTAGCGTGCACGCAATCGTCTCGTTTTAGGCCGCTATATTTTTCCTTCATTTATGCGAAAATTTGGGACATTTTAGAATTCCCCCGCATTTCGGATAAAGAACTAAATTTCCGGAGATATCCTACGAAAAAAATTGTTTGTATGTTAACCCTACGCAAGAGGTGGTAGCGCTTACAGCAGATATCTGCATACAATGAGGTAGCCATCTGAAATACACGCAGAATATTATTCCTTACCTACTTATAAATAATAACTGAGAGTAAATAATTAAATTCTTACAACCATCTGTATAAATAATCATCTGTATAAATAATTATGAATGAAAGTGAACATTTTTGAAAAGGCTACAAAAGAAGTATACTATGCACGAATACCCAACCAAATATGGTACCATATGGTATACAGTTGTTCTTACAGCATAATTGAAACACTCAAGTACGTAACGATGTTAATTTGAGAGCTTATTCTTATCTTTAGCGAACATTTTATACATCTTACTCTCTAATACCTTCTCCCTTCGCCCTAACCCTCTAACAACCGCCAAAAGGCGTCAAACGGTCTCATGGTCTTAATGCTATGTCTCTTGTAAGGGAAAATACTTAGGCTTGATTATACATATTACTTAGATAAAAGCACCACTAAAACACTAAAATAAAACTGAATTAAATATGATTATAATTATGATTTTCTTTAATGTTACGACGCAATGTTACAATGTTACTTACTCGCTCTTTTAAATGGTTTTCTTTTATTTAGATATTGACTTAATGTATTGGATTTAATTCTTTAAATTGTATTTAGTATTAACCATTTGACTTGATTATTTAATTCTTTTATACCAACTTTACATTATAATTATTTAAATTGTATTTAATATTAACCATTTGACTTGATTATTTAATTCTTTTATACCAACTTTACATTATAATTATTTAAATTGTATTTACTTATAGTATTAACTATTTGACCTTGATTATTTAATTCTTGTATACCAACTTTAAATTATGAAATATGTAAATGCAAATTCTGCATTTTAATTTCTGGTTAATTTTAACTGAACTAAATTATGACATGTACTTAAGTTGTATCTTTAAAAATGAAATGTCTAATCAGTCAAGATACGGGTGATTAAATTCACCCAGTTTGACGGTTAGCAACTCGATCATATTGTACTGTTTTTATTGTAAGAATATATGAATTGAATTGGATTGAATATATAGTATGTAACGTACCTACGTTTATTAATGTTTTTTTTTATGACTGGCCTTGTGGCTCAGTTGGTAGTATGTCTGCCTGCTGTGCTGTAGGTCGTGGGTTCAATCCCCACCCAGGGCAAACATTTGTGTGATGAGCACGGATGTTTGTTCTGTGTCTGGGTGTTTCTATGTATCATATGTATATATTTACAAAAAAAAAGTATATATGTATTCTATCAGCCATCTAGTTCCATAGTACAAGCTTTGCTTAGTTTGGGCTAGATGGTGTTGTGTGAAATGTCCACAAATATTTATTTATTTTATATTACCTACAAACACTATGTAGCCTGGCCGTCTTAGCCGATTTTTGCTGCTGGATCATCATTATGTGTATTTTTAGACTAATAAACTCTTTTTAGTTTTTTTAGTCACGTAGAATAAAACTTTCTTCAAAATTACATATTTAGGAATCCATTGCCATTAAAAATTTAACTCTATATTATTCATATAATGTATCGTTGAAAGCGAGCACAACGCAGTTATGTTCTCGAGTACCAAATTTAGTTGTTTTGATTATGCAAGCATAGGTATACAGTGAGACGGCAACGGATCACTACCTCAGTAAGTACAATCGGTCCCAACCATAGACTTCTATAGATACCCCACAGTGTGTACCTAGCGTGTCAAGTACGATAAAAATCGCAGTTGACGACGAAAAATAATTTAATTTCAGGTGATATATACTTCCGATTCGATATTTTGTCAATTAGTTACTAGCGTAGAAGCGCGCGGATGCATTGGGTCGAATAGATTTCGCGGATGGAACATTCCATCACAAAATCGTTTATGTTACGTCACAGTCGGTACCAAAAATGTGGCACGCAAGGTTTTCATATAAATGAAGTCGTATGCTTCGTCTACTATGTCTGTGATCCCAACGCAGGTGTTTGCCAAACGAACCATCCACGGCAGAGAATGTTCAAGTCAGCACCCGCGTACTGAGAACTACATGTGAACTGGCCGCACATGCGCGGTGACTCATGTGAGATCGTGTTTTGTCACTTCGGACCGTGTGCAACATCAAAGGACCTACTTTTACAAACTTTTTTTTACGGATAAACGTTATAAACTACAACAAAACTAAAACTAAACTTTCCGTCAATTTTATACTGATTTTAAAATTATTTTTGTGTTAATTCGTATAGCTTAAGAGTGCAGCTATATTTTTATTAATTTTGCTTTAAATGTTTAACGAACTTTTTTGTAATAAACAAGTGTTTTATTAGAATTATTTTAAAGAATGCACATAATTATAATATTTCACTGCGATTTTACCCACTTTCTCCCAAAAAAATTACACTCAGCAGCGTGTCAAGCGGAACGAAATCGTAAATTAGACTACAAAACCTGTTTTTTGCGGTCGGGTATTTTGTTTTTCTTTTAATATGATACTTATTTATCCGATTAGAATCATAGATCAAATATATTAGTGTGTTTGTGTTTGTGTGTTTTGTTTTCACAAATTCACGTTAAATGCAAAAATAATAAAATAATAAAATATACTTAGCGTAACATAAGCAAGACAATCTAAAATTATTTAGACGCAAGTTGTTTTTAATGAAATGAAAAAAGTTGACAGTGAATAAAATAATTATAGTTTAAATAACTGTAAAAAACAATTTAAAAAAAACTTCAAAATACGCAATTTGTTGACTCGCCTGAGATATTTTTCCAGTGAGATATTTTTTATTTTTGTTTTTTTTTTATTTTGTTATAAAACCAAACCACTAAACCATTTTAACAAAATGTATGCTTTTATACTTTTTTTTTCTTATATGCCTAAGTAGCTTGGGTTATAGGTAGGCAGCTAGGAGCGTTACAAGGAAGTATGACCTACCAAAAAAAAAACATTAAAATATTAAAATCAATTCATAGTAAATTGGTGAATAGAGATTGCAAACCGGTTTGTTTCTCAACCCAATGTTTTCGCCGGACCGGTGGCGTGGATGACCGTCTTTCGGACGCCGGACCGGTGTCCGTCGCCGGACCGGTGTCCGTCGCCGGACCCACGTCCGGTGCGTCTACAAGCGCTCAGAGTCCTAAGATAGAGGTGTTTCTAAAATATCGGCCGTACGAAGACAACATACATACTTACAGTCGTAAATAGAACTTTCACCTTTTTCGAAGTCAATTAAAAATTGGTTGTCTGTAAGGTCGGTTTACGGACGATAGTTTAACGTGACAACGTCATAACAAAACATTGATGAAATGATGATGATGTAACGGGACAATGAGGCATACTTTATCGTGCGTGCAGCCGGCGTTAATCGATTTATTAGACGTTGTCACGTCAAAAACTGTTAATAACATAGTTCAACACACAATATTTTTACGTGCAGAAATAGAAGTGAAACTTTTCAATTTTACTGCATTTTCGAGTACAATCGAAGTACTATTTTACCTACAGTAGGTAACAGAGTAACTGTGGAACAACTCCGTTAGTAAAAAAAATCAAAAAAAAAGCTCTTCTTTATCTATTTTATAATAAACGGCTTCGACTAGACAGGCCAGACATCAAAAAACTAACATTCCTTTCATCCTGTTCAACAATAGGCGGCCACTGAATATCAGGCGGCATTCCAAAAAGCGCCTCGTAATAGAGTCGTGCCGATCATAAAGCAAAAGTTATGTGATAATTAACTATCATATCAGGACTTACAAGAGTAAACCTAACGAACCATTGCAAGTAATTATAAGTGGACACATACATTTACAGTAAGGGCAGTTGCAAAAAAATCTCAACTCTCAACTGAGTTGTTACTGTTGCTCAAAGAGTATTCTGTAAGTAAAAAAAGCGGTCAAGTGCGAGTCGGACTCGTACACCAAGGGTTTTTTACATATTTACCTAAGTAACTAATTTGACTCCCGAAATAATTATTAATTATTTAATGAAAGTACTGAACATAACGAAAAGATAAGCTGTACTGAGGGACAAACTTAACTGTTGTCCCCATACATCGACATAGGTCGCGGTTATCATTAAATATTTTGTATGCAAATAAGTTTATAGTCGCAAAAAGTAATTATTTTGTGATGGTTTATATACTTTACTACTACAGTTTTCGAATGTTCCCTTTACTTGTGCTACATGGCATTGCTTCTTACCAAATATCATGATTCTAGGTGAACGGGAAATCCCTTATAGGTTTTGATTTCCTTGCGAGCGTCAAAATATGCAACATAAATTAAGCATCAACGGCCATATCTTTAGATTTCGTTGACTTAGAAGTTTGATTTATTCCCCTGCTCCAAGGGGGTAGCAGACCTGTGTATTTGATATTCATTTCAGCTTCATATCTCCACGCGTTCCTGAGAAAAAGGGCCTTGGCAGACGGACAGACAGACGGACAACTAAGTGATTCTATAAGGGTTCCGCTTTTGTTGAATGAGGTATGAAACAGTCAAGAAATCAAATAGTCAAAGTCAAAATCTCATCATTGTAAACCACTTTTGATATAGACAAATCTAAAACCAACTATTCCATACCTTTCTGTAAGAGATCAACAAACTTTTTGTATAGAATATTTTGATTTCTTTTTTGTAATTTCACCTAAGTATCCATAGTAAATAATGTTTCTGGTGATAAGTCCAATGAAATCCTTGTGTCTAAGCACAAAGTACCTTGACAACCTTTAATAGACCTATATCAAGAAATATAATTTATAGAGTCCTTGATAACTTGATGGTAATGACATTGGATTGAGTACACAATGATTGCCAGTGTCTATAAGATGGCATAATGAAACGGACAATAAAGAAATTTATATTTGTTTATGTTACATAGATAAACTTTTTTATAGTACACAAAATGATCAAATACAAATAGTACAGAACATGTTACAATACTAGTGTAATAACAGGTGGCCTGAACGCTAAAAGTGATATATTCCAGACAACTTGTATGTTGGCTTTTATGTGGGTTTGCGGACGTTCAAGTTTCATGTGCAGTGATTATGCCATCTAGCGTGTATAAATTGAATCATTGGAACACGACGTCTACAACATACAAATTTACCGTATTCAAATAGTTCATTGTACGCTTGCTATATAGGTGACTCAACAAGACTCTTGCAAGGTCTACTGCTCGTATATTTGCTTATCTTACGTCTGGTATTGTTTTAAGTTTTTTCCAACCAATATTACAACAACTTGCCAACAACCAAATTTATGTACGTCGCTTTAAATTCATTAAAGGGCGAACTTAATTGAGATTTAAATCATAGTGTGTGTAATATTCAAATATAAGTACCTATATTTATATAAATGTTTACCGCTTATTATAATAATTAGGCAATAAAAGACATTTTATAGTTCACAAACTTGTTTAAAATATGAAAATTAATTTAAAAGACTTGTCAGTGAGCATTATTTCCGAGAAATGGGGATTTTAAATAAGTGATCAAGACCGTACCGTGTGGATCCACGCATATGGGGTTCCGTAGCTGATCCAAACAAAATACCGCTTGGTAATTATTTATAAATACCACTTATTTATAAATACCACCATTTATAAATACCATTAAAAGGAGATTGATATAAAATGTTTGATCTTTAGTGGACTATATCTTTCACATGGCACATCTGCAAAGAAAATGGAATATGTATACCTTAGTATTATCTTAAAAACTTATTCAATGATTCTGATCCGTCCCACTGTTGGGCAAAGGCCTACCTTTCTACTTTTTATGTCCAGGTAATGCAGAAAAAGTCCTGTTCGTTGTTCGTTCCGCCACCTTCACCTGGGCATATTGACTAGGTGAGCAAGAAGATAAACCAGTTCTGTCCCCTTGCTAGATCCTGAAGTATATAAGCATGACTATGAGTGCAAGTGCAAAGTATGATATTCCATCATACTTTGGGCAGACAAAGACAAGCATCGGGATTCGGGTGAAAAAACATATTGCAGATATGAAAAGTAGACGCTCTATCAGGTATCCAGTGTGTGAGTAACCACTAGATAAGCCAAACCACTATATCCGATTTAATAATCCTCAAATCTTAGCTAGAGAGATGCGTTATGTACCCTTTTGTTACGCTAGGCTAGGCAATTCAAATTATGAAATATCCGAACTTTAATAGAGAAGATGGTTGGCAAGTGCCACCTGGGCCTCAAGGCTGATATTTAAGGCTGTTGTTCTATTTCAACGTGTTGTATTTTTATGCAACTGCATAAAATCGTCACTTACGAATCTACCAAACATTATGAATACGACTTTTTTAAGTATATTCTATGAAGAAAACTCCTTGTCTGAACTTTATGACGCTTTATTATTACTTATAACACTGCACTGAGCGGTCTGACGCTAAGACCGCCTTTTTACTACCGAGTTACGCCGCGACTACTTTTTCGAAGGGCCGCTCGCGCTCGTCCGCCCGCGATATATCCCCTCCCCGGAATTACAACATCACGCCATCATCCGGGGTAGCGTTCATTCTGTTCGATCACCGTTCTCCAGAGTATATAAATTAAGAAAATAGCAGTGCTGCCACTCCGCAACACTGAAAACACCGCACACCACATACAACAAATATTCAAATCATGACAATTCCTTCAGATTTTTTCCATATAAATTTCAACATCACTCATTCACCACTCTTTGATACGATTTACCGACTATTTTGACTATTAAGCAGGCTTGAGGCCCAACATAGGACCCGGTAATCAAATTAAAACAATCTCAGCCTCAACACAGATCTCAACTCAGATCTGCGATACCTGTTGACTTGACACCGTGAGCGGCTTCTGCGTGCATGGGAACGTTTTGCATAAAAATAATAGGCGATAGTAATTAGAATTTTCATAACAAAAAGATAGCTATCATCTAATCTCACCCATGACCACGGATGCTGCAAAGTGTTTGAAACGTCAGATCATAAAATTATGTAAAATATACGCGATAAATCCATCGCAAAACATTATACACAGATATACTACACACAATAAACTTAAAACACCCCTCTTTTTGGGTCGGGGGATTAAACACATTAAAAAATAACTAAACCATTGTGTCCATACTGCTTGTACGATTGTCCCCCAGGCGTGGCGCCGCCTGCGTGGGGCGGCGCAAGCGCATCACACGCAAAATGCGTTAGAAAAAACACGCTTTTCATTCACCTACCATTTCTTAGCACGATGTGAAAAAAGACAGCACTATTTATACGCCTTTCATATTCAGCGCGGTAGAAAGTGGCGCATGAGTTTTATTGCTAACATGACGGTAGTGGGGCTTATCTTATGATATAGTTAAACCAATCACTGCCTAGCTGACTTTTGTATTTTAAAGCGTAACTTTTGAATGCGTCGTGAGGCAGTCATCTCATTATTGTGGGCAACTTATTGAAATTAAATGATTTAATCTTTTGGGCTACCGAGTATAAATTTCTTTATTGTATGACCTGACGATTCAAACACTATTCAGGTAAAACTATATGACAGGTATCTAATTAATGTCATACCCTTTAATACCCTCTTTGTTCCATCTAACCATCTAACCATGGTCAAATGGAACCTTATGTCTTTAATGTTTTACCTACCTTGTAAGGGATAATTATAGTTAAAAAAACTGAGACAACCAACATCAAAATACGCAATTTCCTTTACTTGGATGACATATGTATTTTTTCCAGTTATTTTAGCTTAAAAACCAAAGTACTGAACCGATTTTAATAACATGTATATGGGATCACTTCTGAAGAACCAACCTAACAAAATAAGATTCATCAAAATCAATTCATAATTGGCAAAGTAATTGCGTAACGAACATACAAAAATATATACAGTCGAATTGAGAACCTTCTTTTTAAAAGTCGGTTAAAAACGGCATGATTTTATGTATTGTACGACGTACATTCGTATATGTACGTAACATACACATAAGTACATTCAAAAAAAAATAATTAATTCATTTTCTACTTTGTTTCGAATTGAGAATGAAATAATAAAAAATAAAATGGCTTAAAATTTAATAGTAGATGTGCACAAGAATTCCTAAAATGTAAGTAAGTAATTTTCAATTAAATTGTTATGCAACGACAATACTAGAAACGTGCGTGTGCGCCTGCAGCCCTTTAATAACGTTAATTATGAAATGCTAAAGGTTAACCCTATTAGAGACGAGCAATGTTTTTTTAATGATCATAAGTCCACTAGCATGCGAGTCTGCGTTCTCGATAAGTAATTAAACGTACGTATTTAACATATTGTTATCAGGCTTTGCACACCTAGCAAAGTGCACATTTCACATACGAATTTGGCATTTGTTTAATGTTATTTGAGTCCTTTGTACGTGATCTCTTCATGGGAAAATACTTATCAGGAGCAAGTTCTTAGTACCTAACGTGGCATAATATTAGATGATACGTGTCATGATTTCATAATTTTGTGTTACATTACTAATTTAAAATCATATTAGACTTAACCAAACAATTTTTATCAAGGCAGGTTACTTGTAGTTGTTTTTTTTTTAAGCAAGATAGATCTACGATTGGCCACCAACTCGCCTGATGTTAAGCGACGGTGTAGCTGAGGATGGAGCTCGTCGATCTAGAACATAATATCTATTCACTCTAGCCCTGAAAATTACAAGGTTGTTGTTCTCAGGAAACAGACATGGCGACAAAGAATTCCATTCCTGTGCAGTACGCATCAAGAACTTTGACCGATATCGCTGATTTCGGTATTATCTATATTTTAGCATAATTGAAATTATTATCAGTCAATTCAAAGGCCTTGAGCTCCTCTCATTTTTACCTACTTCAAAAAGAAGAAGACGGTAAAAAAACGCAGCGGAACGATTCCGCTGCGTTTTTTTTATGTTTTAGCGCATAACTCCGTCACATAAAACCGATTTGAACATTTTTTTTTGTTTGAAAGAATATACTTTCATATTGGTCCCATAGACATTTCATCGAAAGTGGTATGGTTTTTGAAACAAAATTGTGCATTTTTAAGTCAGTTTTTCAGTTTTTGTTTTAATATTTAAAAAAATATCTGAGCTCATAATCGACGCGACACATGACCAAAATATTGGTGCATATCTGGCCCAATCCATAAGCATAGCTTTTCAATGTGGCAATGCTGCAAGCGCTATGTGCCAGCATGCTGTTTACGCCGCCAACCGATAGTGGGTTGTAGAATTTAGATTATTTTCTAATTTATTATTATTCTTACTAGAAATTTATCGTCTAGGAATATCTGTTTGATTTTAGTGTAATAGTCTATATAAATATATAGACTATGCAGGTAAAAATCAGTCAAAATCAATTTAATTCAAGACAAAGCATTATGGAGAATCGTACGTAATATTTTGAATATTTAAAATACATTGTTGAAACCTAGAATATCATAGTAAAAATTATAGTTTAAAAAACTACAAAATCCGACTTCATAATACGCAATTCGTTTACTTGTGTGCCATTTTTACCCGACTGCGTAAGAAGGAGAGTTATGTTTTTCGAGTGTATCTATATATGTATGTATATTTCTTTGACACGCCCTAGAGCCTAAACGGCTTTACCGATTTTGATGTGAGTGGTGTCAATAGATTCGTCTTAGTTGTGAGAGTGACACTGGGTATATCAAAATTAGGCTGCAAAAACCTCTTTTCTGCAGTCGGGTATTTTGTTTTTCTTTTAACATTGTTTCAGTTATACTGTTAAAAAAAAAAGTACTGACCGATTTTGATAAAATTTATAACAGACCACCTGTGACGTATGACCCACCAAACAAAAAAGAATCATCAAAATCAAATCAAAGATCAAAATCAATTCACAATAAAATAACAAATAAAAATTGAGAACTTCCTTTTTTTGGGAGTTGGTTGAAATCAAACTGAGTTTGACGTAACCCGCGTGGCTCCATCGCAAGCTCGCCACAATTCGCCAAGCTCGCTACCTCGCCACCTTGCCAAAATGAAACTTTGCCGTTAGCGGATCAATAAACAGACTACCGCTGACCCACTGCATCGAAACTGGAACGGTACTCTATAAATAACAGTCTCGTCTGCAAGTTTTATGCAAAACGTCAATTTCAATTTAAGTTTTTATCCGGCGGAACAGCAAGAAGCTTTTACTGGGGATATTTGTGATATTCGCAAGCTGGCTGTTATGGAGAACACGCTTATATAAATGCATCTGAATACACCTACGCGACTGTAAACTTAATATTATCAATAGGCTAGTTGCCTAAATTTGAAAACTTGGTTAATTATATACTTTAATATCTATTTTATCCCAAAAACCTATATTTTAAGGAAAAAGTAATATTTACGTTACGTATTTTGTATTAAAAAAAAATTGAACTATGAATAGTGTCATGGCGTCTTGAATCACGTTACAGTCTGCGAAATCCATGCGAAATCAAACTGTTTACATCTGTGTCAAGTATCAAAACAATACGGAGTAACCATAATATCCTGCTCTGTTATAGAAAAACGTCAACAACAAATTGCGGGGCGTGACGTAACATTTTCTGATTGGTTTCGCTATTGCCTATTTTTTACGAATTTATTTTCTAAAAATATTAATAATCTTTAACTTTTATGAGAAATAGACTGTTTTTTCTATCTACGTCACTTCATTTATAATTTAGAAACTATAAACCAAGCAATTTGTTATTAGTGGCAACAAGCCTATTGTTCGCTGTACGATTCTTATTTTGCTTATTTACAATATTTAATCTATGCGATGGTATGAACATTTTGTAATATTTTTTAAAGAAGTAGGTATTATTTTCTAATGGCAATAAAAGTGCCGACTCCCTTTCTTGAGAACTTAGAATTTTCAAAACTAGAATGAACAGATTTATTCTAATTTCTTCTAGATCGATGTGCTCCATCCTCGGCCACACCATCACTTGCTATCAAGCAAATTGGTGGTCAAATATATAAAGGTACGTAGTAGAAGTGCAAATTAAGTTTAATCTGATGATTAACTTATCTTAACCTTAAGTATCGCTGCATAATAGCACATCTGGAGCTATTCTATGATATTAATTGCGGCGATTATGAGCGAAAGTTTAAACGAAAATTTATTTATTTATTTACAATAATTTCGGTTCACATTCTTGTTGCGTTCTTCGGCACACCTATCTGCACTGCCGCCTTTCTTACTTCCAGAGATCTTAGAATGTTCAAGGATAAAATTGAATATATTTCTTTTAGATCATAGATTAGATTATTAGCGAGAAGGCCGCTAGTTGTTACACTAATTTTTAAATAATTTCTCTTGACTATAAGTTCTAAGGTGTGTACCTACAATAAATAGTTCATCTGTCTATCTATTATCTAGCTAATCTTGTATACTTAATATAAAAACTAACCTATCTTATTTTAGTATAAATTAAAATTAGAATTTAATATTAAGTACATGTGAACTGCATAAATACAATATCACCTCGTTTTATCGACGCCACTGGTGAAAAGAGAGGTGGCTCATTCCTCGCGCAAAGAATAGGTATCTTTAGCCATTCAGCGTGAGAATGCAGCCAGCGTTCTAGGCACTCTACCACACGGGCACCAACACATAATTGATTTTTAGGTTTTATTCAAAATTTTAGGTTTCTTCAGCTTATTTAAGTTGCATTTTGTTTGCATTATGTTTATTTCGTAGTATTTGTGTATTATTTAAGTGATTAAGGTTATTTTAGTTTAGTTTTATTTATATTCCTTATTAGAAAATAAATATAATTCCTTTCAAATTATATCAAACAAGGAAATATAAAGCTATTTATACTTCCAATTGCATAATTATGTAATACATAAATCGTGATAAAGAACTTAAATCACACCATTATTATCCTTAACGACAGCTTCTGTTTCGTAATCGCATTAGTTGTTTAGGTTTTATTAATTTGTCCAGGGCTGTATGGAAAATCCATAGACACATGTGCGGTGACAAAATATTAAAATATTACAAATGTATGAAGCACTTAAATGGCGTATCCAGTTAATGGAAATTTTAATCATAACGCAATTTATTTAACATCTCATTATTTTTTGTTCGATGTTTCTTAGAAGAAATCAAGTATACATATAACTATGCTATTTGTCGAGTTAGTTCATTTTAATAGTAGTATTAGGATGTTTTATAGGAAATCTTAAAGTCATTCAACAAGGTATGGGGAGGACTATGCTTGGGGTGTCTCTGCAAGATCCAATCAGAAATTAAGAGATTCGTAGGCGCACAAACGTCACCGTCATAGATGACACAGCGGATTAGCAAGTTGATGTGGCAATGGTCAGGGCACATAGCATGTAGAATTTTTGGCCGATGATGGGGCTGAAAAGTTCTAGAGGGAAGACTACGCACTGGTAAACGCAGTGTAGGGAGACCGGCCACGACATGGAAATGTGACCTCGTGCAAGTAGCAAGAAGACGCTAGATGCAAGCGCTTCTAATCGGTCTTTTTAAACATCTACAAGGGCTGCACTAAGCTTATGTCCAGCAGTGAACGTTTTGTGGCTAAAATTATGATGTTGAGGTGATTAAGTATGTACCTTGTAAGATGGAATAGCTACTATAACTCTGAGGGGGAATGCTAATATATGAGTGTGTGCTCATTCCTTTAACAATAATTAGCACTTTTTATTTCTTAATAAAAGATCGAGTCAAAATAGGCTTAATTTAGATTATCTTGTTTATAGTAGCAATGGGCAGATGATAATGAATGGGCATAAAGTACGTAGAACTCCGATGAGGCCGAAAAGTTCTCGAATGAATAGGACGCACCGACAAACGCAGCGTAAGAAGACCAACTACAAGATAGACAGACGATCTCATACAAATGTCAGGGTGACGTTGGAAGCAATCCGCTTCCAACTGGTATTTTTGCAAGTACAAGGTCTATGTCCAGCGGTGGACTTCTTGTGGCTGAGGTGATAATGATGACATTACTTATCAAGTTATTTTGGACTAGTGGAATTAGGTTACCAAATACGCCATGTACGATTTTCAGTGATCTCGTACCCTATGATATCTGGAACATAACGAATTGATTTCAGTATCATCGAATTCAGATGAGTAGTTTTTTTTATACAAGATAGATTTACGATTGACCACTAACTCGCCTGATGTTAAGCGACTGTGTTGTTGAGTTTAGGCGCAACCAAGGCGTAACGATGAAACATGCATAAATACAAACATACATACTACTGAAACCATAATCCATACTTTTGATTTTGCCGTAGCCGAGTAAAAATGGTTCGTGCAAGTCCAGTGCACTCAGCCATCCCACGATGCGCACCTGATAGAAGCTACACATGATAATTGATAGATCCGGGCCGCTAATCGCGTGGAAAACCGTTTCACTGGCCGCTGCACATTCCGATTTTTCTCTTTTGATGTGTTTAATATTCCATGCACCGGGTCGGCGAGTGCTCACGTGGACAGCTTGCTCGCTGCGACCTGCCCTTGTGTCCATCCACTTGCTACATTTATGAATGCACTGGCTCAAATCATTGGCATCTTGCGCAGGGTTACTTATGTGAGTTTGAAATGAACCTTCAAAAAATCCGTACAAGTAATATCATCGCGTGGCGTCCAGATTGTACCTACTTAGTTAGACGCCCGGTTTTGATTTTTTTCGTGTTATTTCTCCCTTTTTAGTTTGTTTTGTAGTCGGTTTAATTTTAGATTTTTAAATTACTTTTATGGCATTACATCTCTATTTAAAACAAACGCAAGCTTATGAAAAAAGCCTTACTAACTTAATTTTACACTCAAAAAAAACTTTTAAAAGCCTTCACGAACCCTATCGCCACCGCCATCGCGACGGTGGCGCGACGGCGGCATCGACGCACACGTTAATCACAGCTATCGTAACTAGATACAAAACAAAACGCACTCGCAGGAATACGTTTCTCGAACCACGCATAAACACAAAACAAAACGCACTCGCAGGAATACGTCTCACGAACCACGCATAAACACAAAACAAAACACGTGCGTGAACACTGAACACTTCTCGACTAGGGAATGGAACCGGTTTTTCCCGGTTCTAAAAAACCCGGGAAAACCCGGTTCTGTGAAGTAAAATAAGAACCGGGTCTGCAGAACTAAAGAACCGGTTCTTTCGGTTCCCTACGATTTTACGCAGTTAGCTCATTAAGAAGATTCTTTTACTTCATACTAGATGGTGCTATAAGCATTTTAAAGCACGATATTAGTGTTTTTCTCATCTGGAAACAGCTTACGAGTATTTGTTGACCATTCTGGCAAGCAGTGTAGAACCCAAACGAATATATTCTTTAGCGGGAATGTCTTACAACAGAATACGATTACAGAAACGGCTGTTACACACAGAGAATAATATCCTAGATGAATTAGCGGATACCCGACGCTCGTATGCGCAAGTCCGTGAATGTACATGAGAAGAAGGGAGCCTTTAATAAAGCCGCTAAGTCCAGCAGAAAAGCAATATGCTTTATCTGGCTTATATGCTCGATTTGAACATATAAACCAGATTGAGGCTAAATTAGCTTCTCACCCAACGGATAGCAAAGTTGTTTGGTCCCTGGCTAAGTCTATCGAATCGAATTTCTGTCGATCATCACTGCCTCCACTGTTGAAACCGGACGGATCTCTAGCTCTCACCGCAGTAGAAAAAGAGTCTCTTAGCGGACAACTTTCGTCTAGATACCTCAGGACAAACGCCCCCAAGTATACCTCATTGCAGCGCGACTTTGCAGGACATACGCATCCGTCAAAATGAGGTGCTTAAGACACTTAGAGGCCTAGACGTGGATAAAGCTAGTGGTCCTGATGGTATACCAGCTATTGTGCTGAAAATCTGCGCACATGTGTTGTTCTCGATTCTGACTCGTCTTTTCCGTCTTTCTTTGGAGACAAGTATAGTCCCTAAGTGCTGAAAGATTGCGAACGTTCAACCTGTTCCAAAAAAGGGTAGTCGTGCCGATCATAGTGACGACAGGCCTATACAGGGCTATTTCGGTTACGTCCACTTTGTGCAAAATCACAGAGCGTGTACTGCAGGGCGAAATCCACACTGAGGAGGTTATTGTCTCTCACATTCTAAGCGAGACTATCGAGAATGATGTTGAGGCCTTGGCTGTCTCTTGACATTTAGAAGGCCTTTGATAGGGTTTGGCATGACAGTCTCCTTAACAAGTTTCCATCTTGTGGACTACTTGCTTCCTTCTACTCTTACTCTTACTCTTACTCTATCTTGGATTAATTGCATCGATATTTCACGGAGATAGATTGAGCTTTTTCCCTGCAGTCAGCAAAGAGCCGGCTGCTTGTTGTTGAGTTTGGCTAAATTCTGGTAGGAGGAAATACACAAAACACCCCAAGCGGGACGTCAGCTTGTCGCCCTCATTTGAATGCATGTTCATAGTATCAGACAAAGTATATTTGAAGAATTTATGAAGATTTAGATTCATATTCCGACTTATAAATGACTTGAATTTTGAATAAAATATTTAAAAAACTTGTGACTGATTAAAAATAAGGTGCTTTCTTGCATTAAAAAATAATTTTCATTGCATTATTCGCAAAAGAACCGAAAAAACCGGGTACTCGGTTCCAAGTCGCTACCAGAACCGAAAACCTGGTTCTAACGAGAGAGGTCCGATTCTGCACTCCCTATTCTCGACCCACCGAGAAATCAAATTACCGCAGGCAATGGATCGAGTCACCGCTACTACAGGTAAAAACTGTCATTTTCTAGAATACAACCAACAAAATTGAAGTATATTCCAGTATTTGTAACTTACATTTGAATACAAAGAATTATGCCTAATTTGCAAAAGTCATGACACGACGCATACATATTCTATTACGCATTATGTACTTGAAAATGAATAACATTGCTTAACTTCCTAAAAACTGCAAGCATAATCTAACCAAATTCTAGCGGCTAAAGTATTTACACACAGTCAAGGACAGTGACTTCTATTGTCGAAATAAGCAGACAAGAATAGTATGGAATAATTTTATTGTACATCTATACAGAGTAACTTAGAGATAGATAATAAACGTTGTTGAAAATAGGTACAACGGCGGCCTTGTCACATAGAGCGATTTTATCCAGACAACCGTAGGGTGTATACGAATTCTAGCAATTATAAATAAAGTAAGTTTTGGTGTAAGTACATATTAAATAAAACTCGTCAAATTCAACGCTAACAAGACTCAAGCCTGCCTTTTCTCCGCCATAAAGAGTAAGTTTATTTTGTCTGCTACTTTCCGAAATGTATTGGCAGGCCAGGTTAACCGGTGGCGATAAACTAGTTGCCAAGAAGCTACTTAAGTCTTGAGCACCGCCGTAAAGTAGCTTATCTGTCTATATTCTACAGGATTCATATTTGGGAATGTGGGCAAGAGCTTCACGACCTAATTCCACAGGAATAGAATTCTTTGCCACCATGTCTGTTTCCTGAAAACTTACCTCAGGCGAGTTGGTGGTCAATCGTACATCTATCTTGCGTAAAAAAATATGCGTCCATTTCTCCGTCCGTCTGTCCGTTCGTCTGTCTGTCTGTCATTCTGTCTTGTTAGTATCACCTAGTTCAAAGACATTCCCAACGGTCCGATCACGCTGATATTTGCCAAACATGGCATATCAGTAATGAAGCAATAATACTTACTTACGGCACGATAGAGCTAACCTGATTATGGAACCAGAATGCTGGAATTTAATGTCATAAAGTAAACAGAACATCACAGAAATGAATTAATTTGTTCAGTTACCAGCGTTTGTATTAGATTCAGATTCAGATATTTTATTGCCATTCTATAATATGAAGTTGGTAAAACAAATAAGCACTAGATGTATGGGCCCTGTCAGACGCAGCAACATAGAATAGAGGAGGGCCGCTATTTATGCAAAAAGAATATGGAAAGAGCAAAATTAAGAAATTGTATCTAATCAATTAACGTAAAATAAAATCAATTAATAATACACATCAATTATGTCAAATTTAATAGATAAATACAAATACATTCTTGGTTAAAAAATAAATAATAATGTCAAATAAATACATTTACTAATTAATATCAAATCCATTATATTATGTTGTTAAAATTGTATGTAGGTCTTTAATATTATGTCAATATTTAAATTAATTTCTTTCATGAATTTTTCGATTGTGTAGTACAATGTCCTTATCAATTATGTAGGTACTAACTATGACAAATGAATAAAAAATGAAACTTCCAAATAAAATACATGTCTATGTGTATGTCTATGTCAAATGGCAAAAAATATTTAGTAAAATATTTTATAACAACTTCAAATATAACTTAGGATAATATATTGAAACCTAAGATCTGACTTGCCTAGTTCTCATATACGTAATTATTATTAAGTACCTACTAAAACAGTCATGGAAGAACCCTATGTTCGATGGCTAGTTTCTACCAGCAAGCAAAATTTTCGGAAGAATAAAATAAGAACTTACAGATTTAAAACTTGCGAAGGCTATAATATAATTCGTATATGAAAACTAGCCAAGTCAGGTTAGGTTTCAATATATTATCCTAAGTTATAAGAAGAAATGATATTTGAAGTTGTTATAAAATATTTTACGTCTTCGTTCATATTTATTTGTTCGTGTAAATATTAATTTCAATTTTAATCACCCCCCCCCCCCCCCCCCCTTAATCATCCCTGTTGTAAATATATAATAACAGTATTAGTTCTTGTCTATTAATTACCCTAAATGTAGTTATTTAACGCCTCTAACATGAAAATTGTGGGTATTTTATAGAATAATTCGAACCTAATTTGACAACCTTAATTCAGCCCTGCCGTAAGAATATTATAAAATGTTTGTGATTATTAAATTATAAATACTAAATTTCAAAATTCTAACGTAAAACTTAAGGAAGTTTCATACAAACTTTCAACCTTCTTTTCATCATTCATCCCTGTCGCTGAAATATAATAACAGTATTTATTTATATCTATTAGGTAACCCAAATACCAAATTTCATGCCCCTAACATCTAAACTTAGGAACTTTCATACATTTGTTTACCCCCAATTTTACCCCTTAATTCAGCCCTTTTGCAAATTTCGTTCTTAGCTGACCTATTTACTCTATAAGTAACATACATGCTAAATTTTAGATTCGTAGCTTATGTAATTTTTGAGATTAAGTGATGAGCAACGCAATACTCGTAATGTTGAATGTTGTAATTTAATGCTATATCCCAGGTGAACTATCATGTTTTTGTGGATAGAAAGTATGCAAGATCCTTCTACATAGTATAAGTAATAATCCTGCCAAATTTCGTCTAAATCCGTCCAGTAGTTTCGTCGTCCATTGGACACACCGTACAGACAGACAGACAGACTGACAGACATATAAAAATTTTAAAAATTGCTGTTTTGGCTTCTGTATCAATAGGAATGCAACCTCCAATCAAAATTTTCCAAAAATATTTGATTTACAGAATTTGACCCGTTACATGTTACATAGATAAGGCTATGATTCCACAAAAGCGTTGATGAGCGAATCGGAAAAGTGACTTTGTATCTTGGCTTTCTGTACGAAGGGTGCGAGTTATTATTCCTAAGGCAACGTTGTCTGTCTGTCTGTCCTACCCTTTGACGGCTGTATCTTTTGAATCTTAATAGGTATGAAAATGAAACTTTCAGAATATATACAGGGACCCTTACTCGTCACACCCGTCTATCATGCCGAACCGCATTATATCGCTTCTCTTCTTATAGCACAGTACCGCTCCTTTCCGCGTTGCTCTTCTCTCTTTTGCTTCGCTTTATGCTGATTGCTATACAATTTGATATAATTCTTAGGATCTTCGTACTGTACCGTATAGTTGATTTTAGAACCTCCTCTTTTTGGAAGTTAATGGAGAAAAAAAAAATACCCATACAAATTTTTTTGCTAATTTATAAAACTCACCCATCTATCTGTAGGAGTATTCAGAACTAATTCGGATTCGATTCGAATCTATATCTCCGTCTCTGTCATTTCCATAGATAATGACAGAGAGGTAGATATAGATTCCGCATCCAAATGAGTTCTGAATACCCCTACTGATCACCCTCCAAAAATGTCTTTGTTTATTTTGGTAAATAGATTAGGTGTTACAAATGTTTAATTACTGGACATAGTTAATCATTATTCATTAAGTTACTTCAACTATTTGTATTTTATATTCATACGAAATTCAAGAGCCACGGAAGACATTAGAATGATTAAATGAATTGCTAATGTGGACGCAGACACATTGTTAATTAAGAAACAAAGAAAACTACAAATAAATGCACGAAATTTGTATTCCTGAGTTATCGCTTAGAACGACACAAACTTGTGTAAGTATCCCATTATTTCCAAATATTAAAGTTTTAAAGTCCAATATTATATAAATTTCAATTATAAACTTAGTAATGCTGTTTGAATTTATTTCCGTGAGTTAAAATCCTTAACAAAATTGTGTAATATTTAACAGAAAAAAAATTATCTCCACGCCTCGCAGCTAGTAACACTGTATGTAATATGTATCTCTGTTAGTCTGTTACCTTTCAAGACCCAAACAGCTGAACCGATTGTTATGAAATTTTGTATAGATATAGCTGAGAAACTGATGACGGACATAGGGTATATTTTATTATTATCATCGTTCATCATCACCATCGTTTTACATCTCTATGCGGGTAATGCGGTTTCACATAACAAGAAAGTGAACAAGATTTCTTTGTTCAGCACTGCTGTTACGAAAAGAACAAAACGTTAAGCCAACGTTACATATACCTATAGTTGAAAAATAAAGCAGCACATATTCATCTACTCAGCTATGTACTGAATTAGTTTAATCCTGCACTTTGTTTAAATTAATAATACAAGATGAAAAGTTCATTTTGCAAGGCGGTACTGCGTTGGCTCAGGGGTCGAGCTCGATGACCCGAAATAAGGCTCAAGGGGGTGGTATTGCCCCCCCTCCGGGCTGATGGCACCTCCCCCCTCCTCGCCTGCTGGGCTCGCCGACCTCTCATTCATTACGCAATAAAAGTGTTCCGTTAACTTCTATACATGGCGACTGTGTTTGTAGATAGGTATTGCAACGAAATTGCTAGATTATCTCAGAGTCCCGGAGGAAAAGTGTTAGCAGTTAGGAACGTTTTATGTTGAAATCTAGACTTGTAGGAACCTATATATATTATATATTTAAAGATATATTTGCTGAATTTTGTTTTTTTACCCGTGACCAAATAGTAGATTGTTATACAAGGGGCTAAAAAAGTGAGGAGTACATAGAAACCGAGTTACAATGGGTTTAGCGCCGTGTGTTACACTCTACTTTTCACTACGATTGCGAGAAAATAAAATAACCCAATACAATAATTCAAAGTTTATTTTATTAAAAATGAAATGTAAAATTTGTACAATTCTGGATATTTAACGAGATCTTTGTAAAGAGAATGTAAATATACTCATGTTGACAATTCACCTTTCTTGTTCCGTTTCGGGTGTTACTCAGGCAACCCAGCTTCTTGAAATACCTGAGCGAATCTCCGCGCGGGCTGCTACCACAACTGCTCAAATGGTAAGGCAGTCCGTGCAATCTTCAGATGATAATGAGGTGGTATATTCCATCCTCAGGTTGCCTGGAAGAGATCGCTATTAACGATGACGTCGCCAGTTGTTACAATAGTTGTTAAATAATTTCTCTTAATTGTAAAATCTAAGGTTTGTACAATAAAGAGTTTAACTATCTATAATAAATTGTTGTACGGTAGCAATTGGTCGGTATCAGGCAGCGGGACAGTGCCAATGGGATTTTATATATAGAGAGAGTATCTATAGAGTTCGCAGCGCTTCGGAGGATAAGATCACATCCTTAAGGCCTTCTTAATATCTTGGCCTTATATATCTTGGTGTTGCACTTTCTAAACACACAGGATAGCTTTATCACTGTTCACAAGTCACAACATACGTCTAACAACATTGCCCGACGTGTCACGACTGAAGACGAGTCGGGTCGATTACCTTATTTGAGTCTAGCCACGCAGAGCCGGGGAAAACCTATCTACGTATAATACATTATTGGACAGTACTAATATAAAAATCTGGTGGCTAAGCCGTGAAACAATCATAACTTTTATATCTAGTTTGCATCACCATAAGAATAAAAACAGTTTTTTTGTAATATTACTCTTTTGTCTAGTTCACCTGGGGAGTTTTACACCTTTGCCAGTTATGCAACCGCGGAGCAGTAGTTACTTTGTTTCTGTTTTGAACGAAAACACGCCCAATGAATGTTATTACATTTAATATCTCAAAGTGGCCAGCGCAGTCCATTACCACACAGTGTTATTAATATTTTTTTTAATTCGATAAATAGACTTGCGCTTGACTGTCAACAGTTCTAGTCTAAGCTTCTGCGTGATATTGATCTTTTATAAGCAAGCGTAAAACTTAACATCAAGCAAGCACATGCTCATCTCGTCATTCAGTTGCAAAAAACATATTTCCGCAAAAAACCTTATTTTTGTACAAACAAATCACGTAAATCATAATAATTATTGTTAGTTATGCATCATATCGTGTTGTGCAGGTCACGAATTACAAAAAAAAAATATATCTGTCTGTGTAAATATTCTGCCAGACAACCTTCAGCGTTCTTACAAATTAACAACTTACGCGCTAAACACTAAAATAAAGTGACGGTAAACACTTGCATGCTTTGTTTAAGTATTAGGGCCCTAACTCACCGGGCGCCACAGCGACGTCGCCAATCCAATACAATTCATTGTAAAATGTAGGCGGCTACCTGATTAAGCCACACAGTTGACAAGGTTGCCAATTTAGAAGCGTAGCCACGAACAATAACGCTGTGTGTAATGTTGTAAATGTACACTGGCACGCTGGTGATATTTTTTTTTATTCGACGATAGGCTTGCGCTTGACCGTCAACTCACCTGGTGTTAAGCGACAGTTACGGTCTACGATGGAGTGCGCTTGCCTAGAAGAAACCTATTCACTCGCGATTTGAAGACACTTAGATTATATCTATTCGGAAAGACCCATTCAGGAAGCGCATTTCACATTTTGGCGGTACGCACCATGAAAGTGGAGCCAAAGCGTTTCGTACGTGTTTTCTGAATATCAACCATGTAACGATGTCGCTTTTTCGTGCTTCTTACTGTCCGATAGAAAAATGGGCATGGGGGAATGAGATCATGCAAAGCAGACGCACACTCACCGAAATGTATGCGATAAAAAACCAATAAACCAAAAAAATAATAATTAAAAATTGTAAATTTTTTGTTGCCAATAAAATGTACACATGTATTTTTTACCTTATTCACTCAGTATCCTACTGGCCATTACTGGCCTCCTACTGTTGAAACTCTCAATTTTTTGCAAACGTATATTTTGTTTTGTTAAAAATGAGCTTCAATAGAGAATAGTTATTTATTGTACTAGGCTGGAAAGTTGTATTTTACCGTCGAGTGTCTGACAGTTGAATCCAGAGCAAGCGAAGGATTCTAGGTTTGAACCACGAGCGTAGCGAGTGGTTCTAGTGTAGAATCCTGAGCGTAGCGATGGATTCAAGAAGACACGAGATAAAATAACTTTACAGCCGAGTGCAATACAAAATTTTTCATCTTAACGTAGCGAGGAAATTTTTTAGTTCACCTATTTTCTCGAGTAGAAAAATCTGCTTGGCATTTATGCAACTTTACTGGTCCTAAAGTTACATTATAATAACGTGAGTTCACATACATGTACACATTTCATTAATTTTGAACATTATTTACAACAAAATTACGTAGTACAAAGTTTTTTTTTACTCTATTTTTTTTTCTTCTATTAGGCTCTTGACACAACTCGCATAGGTCGCATTCTTTTTTACTCATCCAAACCTTTTTCGTGTAAATGGTTCTAAAAATTGTACATTTTTATTTACATTTTACGTAAATATACAAAATGTCTAAGTTATTTTAGTGTAATATTTAGTGTTTCTTTAAGCTAAGACAGCAACCTCCTCGAATCGAAATATTTTTCTTCATTTTGTGAAGTTATTATACAAAGAGGTTGGAAATATTTTGTATTGAAAATGTAAAGTTCCGTCGTGTTCGAATTTTGAAATTACTTTCCACCCTAGGGAGCAAAATGAACTTTTCCACGCCAATATTAGCCTTGGAAACGTAACTTTACGAGCTAGTAAGATGAAAAAAATATTGTACTGACTCTGTCAAAGTTTATAGAATACTGGATTAAATAATAATGCACACTGTTAATTAAAAAATAAAAGTTATGACTAAATACTCAGTTTCTTAAAATGAAAACTGATAAAAAATAGACCCATAATTTATTTATTTTTTCTTTTTAATCTTTCTAAGACGTACTTACATAATTTATAATTCAATCTCTTTTAGGCATATTTCGAGCTCCGATAGTCATTCTCGCGACATCGCCAGCGACGTCGCCTGGTGACCTAGTGAGATAGGACCCTTAAACATATCTATAGTATTTCTAAATGAATACAAATTTACATATGTAAGATTACATTTGAACTATGATTTTTAGTTTAGTAAGAAAGTTATTGTAGTACTACAATAACTTTCTACTACTATTCTATACAAGGTCTACAACGGACCCTTATAAATTCGTAATATCCGGGTGTATCTCTTTGTGAGTCCGTAAGTACGTAAGTATTTTTGTTATAATATAGTCTCACTATATAATTTTAAAGTTAATTTAACGGATAGTGCCGGATAGGTATATTTTGTGAATCGTTGTATAAAGTCACAGTAATTTTTAGAAAAAAGTAAAAATTATTGAGAACATTGATTTCGTCGTGTCTTGCCCACTATCGCACTTGCGTAAGTTTTCCAGATGTTCGTCGGTAGCATGGTGCCCACTCTTCAAAAAAATATCATACAAGCACTGCATATCTAAACGTAGGCCAACCAAGCATATAGCATAATAACTTAAACCAAGGCATTAATTCATTATTACCTATAGTAGTACCATACTTGTATTTCCATACAAAAGTATTTTTACCAACATTATGATCGAAAAGAGAATTTTTTTACTAATTAAGATCGATCTTTATTGGCAGCAAATCACATTTATTGAGGAATTAAATATTTATCCACAATTTTGGATAAAAAAATCATTTAAGTAAAATTTTCTATTAAACTCCTGTTTTCTTCGACAAACATATTAATTTGCCGCCAATAAAAAACAATATTAAAGCTACCCAAAATTACTTCTTTGTAAAACTGCACTCTTTTCCACCCTAATTGGTAAAAATAATTATGCATGGGAATTTACCGCCTTAATTAAATTAATCCAAAGTTTCAATGAAATCTATTTAGATTAACATTCAGTACCTAATTACTTACAGCCTTAAAGTAGCTCCAGGGCTCCAAGTAGGTAGTCAACTACTATGTTTTAAACTTTCTATAAAAGTAATTTGGGATATTATGTAGGTAGGTAATGTAATTACAACCTTTTAGTACACGGCGGTAAAATATTAGAGAGATATTAGAACAAAGCCGTGCTATCAAATAGTTTTGATGCTATTAAAAATATTACTTAGAGAGATTTTCCATTTCAAAACATTAAAGTCGTTGTAATCCCAGATTTCAAATTGATTTTTATGTTATAAGTTACAAATAAAAAAATCGAGCACAAAGCTATATATAATACTAACAGCATAAAATCATCGAAAAGGGAAAATAGATTTAATGATAGAAAATAGTTATTTCAAACGAGATAAAGGTCTTGACACCCGGACGGACGGACAGACAGACAGACAGACAGTCGGACAGACGGACAACAAAGTGATCCTATAAGGGTTCGATTTTTTTTCTTTTGAGGTACGGAACCCTAAAAATACATTCCAGCGAATTGAGAACCTCCTCCTCTTTGGAAGTCGGCAAAAAATGGACAGCAAGCAGATCCATAACGAGCGGGCAGCTTGGATACTATGCGTCAGCCCTGCAATTTGCGGTGATCGAGGCAAAATCATAGACTACCCGCACTACTCATTTAAGGTGATCATAGACAATAGACTGGCTATAGCTATTTTGCCGTTTACCGTTTTTTGATACTTGGACAATACCGGGAAAGTTTTATACCTTATTTGTTCGTAAAGAGAACCATCGTGGCAAAACGGGAACTGACGTTTCGATTGTATTATAGTCAAACAAAATAATGAGTTAAGGACAGCAACTCTCTCAGTTCTCTTTTAGATTAATTCAAACGTAATTTGCTAGGTTTTAGTACCTGAAGGGTCACAACAACTTTCAATAGTTTTTCTACCTATCCAGTGCAATCAAATACAAACTTATAGTTAATAACACCAATGAAGACTTTATTACTAATAATTATTATATTACGTACAGAACGGACACTCCACCTGCGGACAATCTCAGGTTCCTCACCTACTCCCCGCACTCGCCCTGTCGTTTGAAAGGCCTACAAAGTTACGCTCAAACCCCAATTAATGTCACAAGTGAGCTGAATTCAGACAACAACTACATTACTTCTTACAACAAAACAATATACAAACTACACACACTAAACTACACAAAAAGTAAGTCGATTGCCCCAGACCGAGAAAGGTCTCAAATACAATCCAAATGCTTACACCCACTACGAGTTGGCAGCGTACCCAGCATGCTATCTGCATTGCCATACGTTGAATGGCAATGCATAAGCGTTGGGCCAGATACGCAACAACATTTTGGTCACGCGTCGCATCGATCAGGCGCTCAGATAAATTTTAAATAAAACCGGCCATGTGCGAGTCGGACTCGCGCACGAAGGGTTCCGTACCATTATCTATAAAAACGGCAAAAAATCACGCTTGTTGTATGGAAGCCCCCCTTAAATATGAATTTTATTTTAATTTAATTGTTTATTTTTAAAGCGAATAATATAGCTCAATATTCTGTGAATATTTCAAGCGTATACCTGTTGCTGTTATCAATATCGAGCAAAAAAAAAACACGTTTGTTGTATGGGAGCCGTCTTAAATATTTATTTTATTCTGTTTTTTTAGTTATTTGTTGTTATAGCGGCAACAGAAATACATCATCTGTGAAAATTTCAACTGTCTAACTATCACGGTTCATGAGCGAAGTCTTAGTAATAGGGTTCCGTTTTTACCCTTTAGGTACGGAACCCTAAAAATGAGATGAGCTCCCGGTCCCCGCTGGCCCAAAGTCCAAACAAAGGTACCAAACGGCTCAAATATGTAACCTCTACCGAGATTAACATATTTACGCCGCTTGTGCTGCTCCGCCGAATTAGCCGCAGCGCCAGCCCTCTCCGTGTCACGGAAAGATGAGACGGTGCCAAAGTATTAAGTTATCAACCCACGTGGCTTCCCACATGAGGGGCCGTCCCAACTTCCATGGCACAAGCGTCATTAAGTCTTACTTCTTACATGTGTGTTATATACAGACGTCTACTTACGTATGTGTCACAGATTAACGCGCCGTTGTATGGAGTGCCCGACGGGTGGTAACACGTAAGCTTTTTGATGGCGGTGGTCTGCATAGCTTAAGAAATCAGTATAATCTTTCATTGCTGCATAGGATATCAACGCAGAAACTACGCACGGAGATATAAGTTACGTGGATGAGTCCATTAGTTTGCATGCGTGTATTTATGTAAGGTACATGTAGGCACAAAACAAAGATAGTACAGAATTCAATCTACATACAAAGTGCGCTCGAGCTACGCACATATAGACACCGCTCACGGACGCGATATCTCGGACCAACTGGGACCAGTGCGAGCGCTTGCCATAGCTTACTGTAAACATGCGTACATAATAATGCGAATTTATTACACTTTAAAATATAATAATCGTGCATTTCGCCAATGTCGAAATCGTCGTAAAATATTTTCTGTGACAAATTTGTATATAACATTATTTTTTATAATTTATACTATTATTATTATATATTTTTTTAATTACTATTGGTTTATATTTCCGTTTTTCCTGTTTCATTCTCAACAATAAATCAAATAACTAGATACGAGTGCCACTACCACGATAGTTTTTTGTGCATAAGCCAAAGTTTACAACCCTACGACTGCCGAGTTTAGGTATGAAAAGTGAAGTACATACATGTAATTGCCTTCTGTACTATCTCTGTTTTGTGATGCACGGATTTGTCGGATATTGCCTCACTCCGGCCGGTTGACCTCTCAGACGTGCAGACTATTTATTAATTATGTGACCTCAGATGAGTGTACTATTACTTATTCAGTGGTGATGAGTCCGCCACCCGCTGCAGCCGTAAAGCCACGCCGCCATGTGAATCGTGTGTAGCGTGCGCCACGTCGAGCTACTTGAGGTCCCAGGATACATCGTGTTTGTTGGTGATGTCATCAAGACACAAATTATAGAAATAGTAGTGGGTTTGAGCATTTGGATTGTCTTTAGACCTTTATTGGTCTGGGGTCATCGATATGCTTTTTGTGTAGTAGTTTAGTTAGTTGAGTTTGTATATTGTTTTGTTGTAGGTAGTTAATAAAGGCATTTGCCCGATAAAAATAAACCTACATAAATCACGCAGTTGTGGATTGGTGTAGATTGATATAAAGATATATATTGATGTTTAAATACATTTACAATTAAAGGGAAGATACACGTCTGGATACCTGAGTCTGGGTTGTGATAAAAAAACTCTGTGTAATATTTTCTTACTGGTATGTTTATCGTTTGTTTTTTGTTACAATAAAGTATATAATGTCTATTGTCTTGAAACAAGAGTGAACGAGCATGTCATGGGCATGGTCCATCTTTGACAGATTCATCGCTTTCCATTGCATAAGGTGTCAAACGTTGGCCTACATCATCGTAAAAAACGTGTAAAGTCGCACCCAACCAGAGTCATCTACCAACCAATGGACTTTTTGAAATTCTATAAAAAACTATATGTGGAAACAATATTTTTTTTAATGTACTTAAGTACTTGATACACTTGAATCACGCGAATAAATGTTTCTCTAGTACAGCTGGGAAAAGACGAGACCGAGTCATAGACTATTTTAACAACTAAAATCAAAATGTATTATTTTGTTTTAATGGGGATTTGCTTGTAATATAATTATTACAAGCAAATCCCCATTAAAACAATCAAGCTTCTGTTTTAATATCACATAAACTAACACTGCATATATTATATAGCTTTCTACCACAGCAAAACGCATTCGTTGACCCCTCGTCCATTCCGAATAACCTTGAATCGAATCACTTTAAATTGAGTTATAATAGGAGAATAGTCTGATCGCTATCGGTCCAGACATCGCACAAACTCCTGTTTGACAACTCTGTTACCACCTGACCGAGCTAGACTTGCCTAAATTCCTAAATGTTTGTAGTGCGTTGACTGGAGAATGCAGACGATAAGCGTCATTCACCCCACACAATTCAAAGCCTCCCTTGTGTCATTGGCTTTTCGATCAGAGCATTGGTCTAGTTGCTGGGTGGTCGATGAACCTGACAAGTTAAGTTTTAAGTGGGTACGAGTATAATATATATGTTCACTGATTGAAATTAAACAACATTTAACGGATTATAGAATAGATAATTTATTCACATGTGCCACTGCATGGGACCCTGTAAAAATCTGTTGTTATAATAAATTGTGTACTTTATCTACCTACCAAATATCATTAAAATCCGCCGGTAAGTAACCATCCTTCCTATCAAAAATCGCCGACGACAAAAAAAAAAACATAGAACGCATACGCCAATTAATTATTAAAAATTATATAATAATCAATAATGTATAAGCTTTATAAGGCGTGTTTTAATCGGGACTACAGGTTGACCTCGAATGATATTCTAAATAGTTAAACACTGCGCGCGCTCTGCCCTCTATCTCGAAAATGGTTCAAGATATAAAAAAATGTCTGAACAAAAAAAAAAAAAATATCCGATACAATATTTGCATACTTAAAAAAAGCATAAAACCCATAGGAAACGAAATATTTGCAATAAACGTGTAAAAAAAAATATTTTTTGATCTTTGACCCATGAATATCTGTAGTCGCGGACACCCTACGTTATGTAGGTTTTGAGACAATTTTTTGAATGCCAAAATAAAGGTTTATACAAGTTTATACCCGACTATCTCTGATTCCGAGATTCTTGCCCTAATTTGACTAATTTTCCTGGACTTTATGACACTAAGGGAGTGAAGACGAATCTAACGTCACACGTCAAAATCGGTATATCCGTTTAGGCTGTGGGCACTCATATAGAAATTATAGAAACATACATACCTACATACCATACACTTGAAAAACATAACCCTCCTTCCTACGCAGTCGGGTAAAATGACAACTGTCATCTTGTGACCACGGACGCTGGAAAGTGTTCGAAACGCCAAGATCTTAAAATTATGGAAAATCCGTTAAAAGTTATTTAATTTCAATGAGTTACAATCGCGACACCCTAGAAAATAATTATTTATGTTTACAATTTTTTTGTTGTATTTTTTTTTTGTTCGAACATCGAAACAACAATTTTTAATAATCATTTTTATGTACGAAATACTTGAATCAAAATTTAATTTTTGTCGATTGAGTTGTTGTTGTTTTTGTTTTGTTGTGTGTTTGTTTGTGTGATGTTGCTTTCTAGTGTTCTGTGGGACAATTTTTTTTAATAACTACATTCTTTGAAGTCGATTAAAAATGTTGATATGCGTGCGTGAGAGAGACAATGGTCAATCAAACTACAGACTCATATGAAATATTTTAACTAGAATTATTAAAACGTTGGGTAGTTCCTTAAATATTCACGTATAAATATTTTATATTCATCATATATAGTCTCCCAACCCGCACTTGGACAGCGTGGCAGACTATATATGGCCTAACCCTTCTCTCAATGAGAAGATGGTCCGTTCCCAGCAATGAGACAGTTTGTACAAACAGGGCTGATAAAATATATATATATACCTAGTCTTGCCATAAATATTGTCACGAAGAAAAAAAAATTTTTTTATTGCAAATAATATTTATTACTTTTACAGTGCGTTAGTTTAATACATAAATACAAAACAATTTAAAATATAAAAGCTTATTCGAAGTGGTGTCCATTGGCTGCAATACAGTCCTTTAAACGTTGAGGCCAGTTATCAATAGAAGCACGCACTCTTTCCATGGGAAAATTCTTCACTGCCAATCATATGGATTGTTTTAGGGACTCCAAATTATCATGGCGTTTAGAGCAAGCCATACTCTCTAAAACTGACCATAAATCATAATCCAGCGGATTAAGATCAGGACTAGACGACGGCCAGTCTTCAGCTCTGATGAAGTCCGAAACGTTCACTTCCAACCAAGACTGCGTGGACCGAGCTTTATGACCTGGCGCCGAGTCTTGTTGGAAGGACCATACTTGGTTATTGAACATGGTGTTGTTAAGGGGCTTAACTCAATGAACAATCGTATAAAAATGACAGATTCCAAATTCAAATGTAATATCTTTCTTATTTTTAACTGTAACAGTATTTATGGCCAGACTAAGTATATATATGTTCACCAATATATCGACAGAAATTCTTTGAAACCTTTTTTGTCCGTTCCACGAAATTATTTCTTCAATCGGACTCTCGCATTTTTGGTGCATGAAATTAAAAAAAATTAATTAGCTATTTTAGCAGATATTGAAAGTTTACGATCTATCTGTATCTCTCTCTACAAGATCGAATCAGAAATGAAGAGATACGTAGAAGTACAAAAATCACCGTCATAGCACAGCGGATTAGCAAATTGAAGTGGCAGTGGCACATAACACGTAGAACTAATGGCCGAATGGGACCGAAAATTTCTCGAGTGGATACCACGCACACGCGGAAAGCGCAGCATAGGAAGACCAGGCACGAGATGGACAGATGACCTTACACAAGTGGCAGGAAGACGCTGGATGCGAGCAGCTTCCAATCGGTCTTTTTTGGAAATCCATGGAGGAGGCATATGTCCAGCAGTTGACTTCTATGGCTCAGATGATGATGATGAAAAAAAAAACAAGAATAAAATAAGAAATAATTACGAAAAATGTAAAATAAAAAAATCAATAGCTGCAGTGTAGCGTCAAAAATAGGACACATTCAATCCTATTTTTGACCCTCGACCCAAAAAGAGGGGTATTATAAGTTTGACGTATTGCCATTAATGGTTCTAACCATATAAAAAAAAACGGACAAGTGCGAGTCAGACTCGCCCACCGAGGGTTCCGTACAAACTAGTGGATAAAAGGGAGAAATCATTTTTTTTTCTATTTTCCTTCATAAACCGAAAAACATACATCGTAAAAATATTTAAAAACCTGTTTTAGCTTATGCTACTGAAGCTCTTTCATATGATACCCCACATGATACGGTTAATTCACTTTAAAATTTGGACCTTCATTCCTTACATACAGACACTATTTTTTTGTGATTAATTAAAAAATGACCAGTTTTCGGTTTTTTCCTATATGTGTACTCCAACACAATATTGCCAAATTTCATTGTTCTAGGTCAACGGGAAGTACCCCATAAGTTTTGATTCCCTTGAGTGTCGAAATGTGCGTTTTTTACGATATATTTGGCTGTAACTTTTTTTCACGAAAACTTAGAAACTTTATTTTCTTTCTGCAGCAAGATACTGTGAATCTGCGTATATGGTTTTAATTTCAACTCGATATCTTCACGCGTTCCCGAGACAAAGGTCTTGACACCCACACACGGACAGACGGCCAGATGGACAGACGGACAGACGGACAACAAAGTGATCCTATAAGGGTTCCGTTTTTTCCTATTGAGGTAGGTACGGAACCTTAAAAATATCGAAATCAGATAATATTTAAAGGTACAAAACAGTTTTCCCCTGTTGTGTGAAAAACGCGTAATTTTCTGTCAAAAGATCAGGTATATGTATTTTAGCGTTTGTACGTAAAATAAAAACGATACTTAAGCCTATTAAAAAAATAATGTGATTAGTGTTTAATTACTTATTTCACGTATTATCTTAATTGCATATCTAAATAAGTAGGTAAGTACTTAATCTACCGGTGCCAGTACCGTGACTAAAACACTCTGCTCGTTTCCTAATCAGAATAATTCTAGAACAATCTGAAACCCAACACGCCAGTAAGAAGCCAGTATAGGGGGCTTACTCTCGTTTCTTATAGCGGTGCAATCTACTATTGACTACCAACTCGCCTGATGTTAAACGACGGTGTGACCGAGGATGGAGCTCTTCGATCTAGAAGATATCTGTTCACTCTAGCCTTGAAAATTCCAAGATAATAAATCCCAGCAAAAAGTCCATTTCCGTGCTTTACGTGTACGTGCATCAAGAACGTGAAGCAAAAATTCTGACTAGGTACGAATTTTTGGCATTTCAATGATAAATTAGTGGTAATGCGCCGACTTTCTGCAAGTCCAGTAGTGGAATGGAGAGGATGGAATAAGTTCGTAAACCTCTTGCGCACACTCGCCGATAAATCCTTGTACAAAGTAGACAGACATGTTACATCACACCAGTGTTCCAGACTAAGTAGCTTCTTAGCATTCAGTTTATCGTCACCGATTAACCTCATAGCTCGCCGGTCAAACAACTCTAAAGCTTCCAGCTGATACTTGGCTGCTCCATCAGAATTAGTCGATTGTATCAATTTTGAACATACTTCTGAATTATGTCGACATGAAGCATGTTTGCAAATGAATAGGTGTCGTGCATATCGTTGACGGCGGAATCTTATCTCAAGTTTTAATACTAGCCTTCAGCTCGCCATGGTTTTATTAACTGTAAAACTAGCCCGCACTTGGTGTTGTGAAAGTATAATTTTTTTTTATTAGCCCTGTTTGTACAAACTGTCCCACTGCTGGGAACGGGCCATCTTCTCATTGTGAGAAGGGTTAAGCCATAGTCTGCCATGCTGGCCAAGTGCGGGTTGGCAGACTTCACACATCTTCAAGATCATTGAGAACTCTCAGACATGTAGGTTTCCTCACGATGTTTCCTTCACCGTTTGAAGTTGGCGGCAATCAACAATACGCACATAACTTCGAAAAGACAGAGGTGCGTGCCGTGGGATTCGAACCCAGGACCTGCGGATCGCAAGTCAGACGGTCTCCCGACTAGGCAGCCGGAAACTTCATGAACTGCCGGAAAGTATACATATTATATAAAACTTATTTTTAACCGATATTGTAAAAGAAAGTTCTCAATTCGACTGTTTCATATTTATGTTTGAGCTGGCCCGGATTGTGTGTGTGTGGTAAATTTTGTTTGTCGCGATTAAACATTTGTCTTCCACGTCTAATGTCATGTAATGCCCGGGGCGGGTGCCCCGGGCGGCATTTTCAGGGGACGCAAAAATCATAAATAATATGATTAAAAATAAAATAACTTGCTCCACAAAGCGCCTAGAATACGAAAGCTTGGTAGACTCACCGTTAACTTTTAAGAAAAAGGCGCCACATAGATAATTAGTAATTATATTAAGATTTTTTAAGTAAGTTATTTTAAGCGCTGGCGTCACCGTCAAGTTTCTGCCCCGGTTCGAAAAAATCGTAGATCCGGGGCTGTCTACGATTGACCACCAACTCGACTGATGTTAAGCGACTGCTGTGTGGCTGAGGATGGACCTCGTCGATCTAGAAAATCTATTCACACTAAGCGGCAAAGAATTTCATTACAAGGCAATTTGTATGATGTTGATCATCCTGTAAAGGAAGAATAAAATAAAAATAAATACCCGAACACACAATTCATCACAGAAAATACTAAGGTATACTCATAGAGATAAGTTATTTATTTCTATGGGTATACTAGGAAAATAAATGTTTATTCTGTGTATTTCATAAACTGTTAAAAAATAATGTAACCGTG
Organism: Lycia hirtaria; assembly: GCA_947563715.1. Lineage (NCBI taxonomy): Eukaryota > Metazoa > Arthropoda > Insecta > Lepidoptera > Geometridae > Lycia > Lycia hirtaria. The sequence continues at coordinate 5,194,217 of OX387379.1, forward strand.
GAAAAAGGTTTAATTTTTTATTGTCCAGTTGCATGCCATGTACGTAAGTGCCGCGGAGGTGCCCTGAGGCTTCCTTGGAGCGCTCGTGCACCGCGAGGGTCGTGGACCCTGCACCCTCGCTCCCGATTCAGGTTATCAACATCACCCCTACCCCCCTCTCTGTAGAACGCTGCACGGATTTTATACATTATATAGAAGACGCTCTTAGTGCGTTGACTCCAAATGAGCTCCATTTTGAAATGCCCGTTACTTTATTTTTTTACGTTGTTACTTCCACAGATTGATAACACAACCAATTGATAATAATATCGTTACGAGGAACTTTGATCGATATGTCGTTTGTGGCACATATCAGCGAACTCAAAAAAAGAGGTTTCTACAATTACCTTGTCTTTTTACGGTTCCGTACTTCAAAAGGAAAAAACAGAACCCTTATAGGATCACTTTGTTGTCCGTCTGTCCGTCTGTCTGTCCGTCTGTCCGTCTGTCCGTCCGTCCGTCCGTCCGGGTGTCAAGACCTTTATCTCGGGAACGCGTGAAGGTTTCAAGTTGAAATTGAAATCATATACGCAGATCTATAGTTTCTTGCTGTAGAAAGAAAAATAAAATTTCTCAGTTTTTGTAAAAAAATGTTACAGCCGAATATGCCGTAAAAAATGCACATTTCGACACTCACAAGGGAATTGAAACCTATGGGGTACTTCCCGTTGACCTAGAATTATGAAATTTGGCAAGAAGCATTGTGTTAGAGTACACATATAGGAAAAAATCCGAAAATTGGTCATTTTTTACTAAATCACAAAAAAATTGTGTCTTTGTGCAAGGAATGAGGGTCCAAATTTTAAAGTTCTGTAACCGTATCATATCATATGAAAGAGATTCATTAGCATAAGCTAAAACAGGTTTTTAAATATTTTTACGGTGTATATTTTTCGGTTTATGAAGGAAAATATAAAAAAAACATAAAATTTCCCCCTTTTATCTACTAGTTTGTACGGAACCCTCGTTGGGCGAGTCTGACTCGCACTTGTCCGGTTTTTTTTTAATTACAAATTTATTCGCGAATGACTTCTTTGTTTAAAACCGGATTTTATTAATTATTCACACACAAATCCGGCAACTTTAACAATTAACTCTATTACATACTTGAAGGAACGCTCGAGAAAATATTTTTCGTTCTTATGCCTTTTTAACCCTGGATCCAAAAAGTGTTATAAGTTTGATGTGTGTATCTGTGTATCTGTTCGTATCATCGCTCGTATCTCTCAAATTGATGGACTGATTTTGATCAGGTTTTTTTTTGTTTGCAAGAGGGTTTAAAACAATTTCGAGAGTGTTCTTAGCTATGTTTCATCAAAATCAGTTCAGGCGTTTTTTTGTCGGGGGTTTTTCGAGTTTTCTAAACTTATACTTGTTCATAATTTATAAGAGCGTCGATTCTATTTTCATGCCCTCTTTGATGTCTTACTGCACCACGTACGAAGTCGCGGCGAGTATGCTATCTTCAAACAGCAAACATAGTACAAACGCTTTAATTCCACTATCATAATACAGATTTTTAAATTGAGGAACACACGCTTGGGTGAGTAGGTATTTTATTAGAGTTATAAAGAAGCTCAAATTCACTCAAATATGTAGATCGCACGCGTGTGTTGTTCAATTTAAAAATCTGCATTATGGACGTGGAATTAAGCGTTATAGCGTTTGTATGTTTGTTGTTTGAAGATAGCATACTCGCCGCGACTTAGTACGTGATGCTGGCAGAGACTATTCTATGGGTATCTCTGCCATTTCGCAGAAAGCTATTTATTGCCAAAAAGTTATTGAGTAAGAACAAACCTACAATCACAAACATACTTAAACTTTCTCATATTAAGTAAGTATTTTAAAATATTATGTGTTACTTATATGCTACGTGAGTTGATATTATGAAAATTGCCATATTGCATGCGGATAGTTGGAAAGCTTCGCGTGGCATTGTTCGTAATTCATAACACGTTAACGACACCCATGTATACAAGTAAAAAGATTCTATCAATTGAAAAAAATGCACAATAACATAAAACTTGGGATATGAGAATTTTACAGTGTTTACTATTATAATATTACATTTCGATTTCGACGATTCTTTTTTTATCTGATTAAAATCATAAATTGCTATACTTTTGCTTTTTTCATAAATTTTTTTACGCAAGATAGATTTTTTTAAGATAGATTTTAACGATTGAGCACTAACTCGCCTGATGTAAGCGACGATGTGGCCGAGGATGGAGCTCGTCGATGTAGAAGATATCTATTCACTCTAGCCGTGAAAATTCCAATAAATATTGGAATTTTCACGGCTAGAGTGAATAGATATTATTCTCTTTATTCTCTTTCCTTATAGTTCTGAAATTCAAATATTAAAAGTCTGCGGGACCTGGACTCTCCTGGCTCCAAAGTGTTCGCAAAAGACATGTCTATTGGGCAGAGCCAGTTGACGAAGCTGAAGATGGAAGATGGCAGTCTAGCGTCGACCAAAGCAGAAGTGTTGAAGGAAATCGAGAGGTTCTATGGACAGTTATACACATCGGTCGCAAAACCTGTTAGCAGTTTGGGTAAAGATCCAAGAGCCAAACTGACTCGACATTATACCGAAGATATCCCGGACATCAGCCTGTATGAGATTAGGATGGCCTTGAAACAGCTCAAGAACAACAAGGCACCGGGCGACGACGGAATTACATCAGAGCTACTGAAAGCGGGTGGAACACCGATACTAAAAGTCCTTCAGAGGCTCTTCAATTCCGTCGTGCTTGAAGGTACAACGCCAGTAGCATGGACCAGAAGCGTGGTGGCACTGTTCTTCAAAAAAGAAGACAACACTTTGCTGAAGAACTACAGACCCATCTCGCTTCTGAGCCATGTCTATAAGCTGTTTTCAAGGGTCATCACGAATCGTCTTGAACGCAGGTTCGATGACTTCCAGCCTCCCGAACAAGCCGGTTTCCGAAAAGGTTATAGTACCATAGACCACATCCACACGCTGCGGCAAGTGATACAGAAGACCGAAGATTATAACTTGCCCCTTTGCTTAGCGTTTGTGGACTATGAGAAGCTTTGACTAAGCCTTTGATTCGATCGAGACCTGGGCGGTGCTTGAGGCTCTCCAGCGATGCCGTATTGACTATCGGTATGTCGAAGTGCTGAAGTGTTTGTACAACAACGCCACCATGTCAGTCCGAGTACAAGACCAGAACTCAGAGGCAATTCCATTGAAGAGAGGCGTGAGGCAGGGAGACGTTGTCTCTCCGAAACTGTTTACCGCTGGTTTGGAAGATGCCTATAAGCTTCTGGAATGGAAAGGGCTCGGCATCAATATTAACGGCGAGTACATCACTCACCTTCGGTTTGCCGACGATATAGTAGTCATGGCAAAGTCGATGGAAGAGCTCAGTACGATGCTCGAAGACCTCAATAGAGTTTCCCAACGGGTGGGCCTCAAAATGAACATGGACAAAACGAAGGTTATGTCGAACGTCCATGTAGTGTCCACCCCAATATCTGTGGGGAACTTCACTCTTGAAGTTGTTGACGAATACGTCTACCTAGGACAAACAGTCCGATTAGGCAGGTCCAACTTTACGAGGGAGGTCAATCGTCGTATCCAACTCGGCTGGGCAGCGTTCGGAAAACTTAAAAGCGTCTTCTCGTCCAATATTCCCCAGTCCCTCAAGTCGAAAGTTTACAACCAGTGTGTGTTACCAGTGATGACATACGGCACTGAAACGTGGTCCCTAACTATGGGCCTTATAAGGAAACTCAAGGTCACGCAACGAGCTATGGAGAGGGCTATGCTCGGAGTCTCTCTACGAGATCGAATCAGAAATAAAGAGATACGTAGACGTACAAAAGTCACCGATATAGCACAGCGGATTAGCAAGTTGAAGTGGCAGTGGGCAGGACACATAGCACGTAGAACTGATGGCCGATGGGGCCGAAAGGTTCTCGAGTGGAGACCACGTACCGGCAAGCGCAGCGTAGGAAGACCAGCCACGAGATGGACAGATGATCTCATACAAGTGGCGGGAAGACGCTGGATGCAAGCCGCTTCCAATCGGTCTTTTTGGAAATCCATGGAGGAGGCCTATGTCCAGCAGTGGACTTCTTATGGCTGAGATGATGATGATGATGAAATAACCAAACGTGGAAATTTTGACGTTTGTGTGTTTATTTTGGTCAAAATAACAGATATAAAAATAACAGTTAATATTTTGTAAAAGTAAATATTTGTCAAAAGTACATTTATTAGATATAAATAATTATATATCTTACAAAAAAGTTGTGTGTGAGCGAGACAGCAGTGCCTCCCAACTCTGGGCTTCAAAGCGGTTTCTTGTAGGCACCCATGAAGTTCTAGACGCACTGCATTAACTGCAATAAATACGATAATACGGCAGATAACTATCAGCCGTAGTGAGTGCGGCCATAGCCGGTGTCATTACTCAATACACACACGACCCGTGACATTTCAACTGCGCCGGAGCCCTGAAACACGCGACTCTCGCGTGACGTCACGAGCTGCGTGACCGCGCTGAATGCACACAGAACTTTGTGCTTTTCAGCTTTTTTGTTTCACCTCAACGGACGGTAATGAGAGAGACAGTGATATAACTAGCGCGGTAAATAATAGACTAGTAGTTATTATACACTAGTTGATGGCCTGTTTGGCTCAGTGGTGGAGCATCCGACATAGGAATGGAATGTCCCGGTTTGATGCCCGGTCTGTATTTTAAAATGTATCTTTCTTATCGTTTTAGAATTTAAAAACTAGAGTACCTATCTCTGGTAGCCGAGTAAGATTTAAGTTACTGGAGGTAAGGGCTACAGAATAAGGAACCTCCTGATATGCGCGCCTCTTGAGCTGTTATTCGAGTATGTTCAGTCGAGTCACCATCCAACATGCCAGTTATCTTGAAACCTAAGTCAAAGCTTCAAGTCACGGCTACTTAATAATCTTATTTTATAATTATGGCCCGCCTTAAAATGTATGTATGTCAGTAGATATTTTTGTAGCAAGTACAAGTACTGCGTTATACAGCGCTTTTATCGCCCTCGTAGAACCGTGGGTGGCACTAAAGTGCTTAGATAATCTTTACCGCCTTTGTTTCTGGAAGAATTTAGGTGTCTCAAGTCTTTAAAAGTTACGTAAAAGCGACGTGGTTGAGTGCAATGTGTCATACAATGGAACCGCAGTTCACTGTGAAATGTGTCAGTATTTTATTTAAAAAAATTGTCATCTTTATTTTCAGCCTTTATGGATCCAATACTGGACATATGCCTCTTCTTATCATACCATTTTTCCGGTCCTACGCTGATCTCATCCAGCTCTTGTCCTCGGACCTGACGATATCGTCTCTCCATCTGGCTGGTGGCTTGCCTACTGGTCTAGTAGCTTGAGCTAGTAGCCGCCTTCATCTAATCATGTTGTAATATTAAACCACCTACCCACCTCTACTTGAGTTCCTTAATTCGACCAGCATCGACACGTGCTCGACGTCAGATCTCTTTATTGGGAAATCTGTCTATTAAAGAGATAATAAGATACGAGTATTTTTATGTACTTACATAAAAAAGCGCGCTTCATCGTAGACCGCAACGTCGCTTAACATCAGTCGAGTTGGCGGTCAAGCGCAAACCTATTACTATATAAAAAAAAATATTATACTGCTCGAGAAAAAGTTTTGTAGAAATAGTCACTGGCTAGTCTGTCCACAAAAAAACCCTACTAATGTACTTAAGTGGTTACGTTTAGCACTCAGATATTTGGTTGTTTTCTTTAGTAATAATACTAACATTGACACAGTGTGAACCAAAACAACAACAAGGCATTATAGCTGTAGCAGTTGGAAGTAAAAGTTTATGATTTGCATTTTAGAAATCTAACACAATACAATATTTGTCAGAAAAAGTGAGATAATTTTAAATATACACAATGACACATTTAAAGATAGATAGTAGTGATTTGTTAGATTATTTTTAGTTTATAGTTTAGTATGTATAGTCGTTTATTTTTTATTTTACATAGTTAGTCTTACTTGTTGCTCTGTACAGTACAAATTTATTTTTAGTGAAATGTATATTTGTTTTCGAGATAGATATATTGTAAATAAGTATATAATATATGTATAACATACATAATGTGGTACAATATAATAACTCAAGAAACATTATAAAATAATGTTTTCTAAGGTTTTTGCGATTATTACTTATTGAAATGAAACAAATTTTAACGGATTAATAAATCTGAAAAAAGTTGTTTCATTATAAAAGAACATAAGTTCATTGTTCGATTCTATTGTATGAATAAGAATGAGTATAAGTATTAAATTATTATTATTAGTAAAACAACTTAAAAAATAAATAAATTTAACATCTTAAAAAAAAATTGTGGACATTTCACACAACACCATCTAGCCCAAACTAAGCAAAGCTTGTACTATGGAACTAGATGGCTGATAGAATACATATATAGTTTTTTTTTGTAAATATATACATATGATACATAGAAACACCCAGACACAGAACAAACATCCATGCTCATCACACAAATGTTTGCCCTGGGTGGGGATTGAACCCACGACCTTTCAGTTCAGCAGGTAGACGTAAACTCACTACCAACTGAGCCACAAGGCCAGCCAAAAATGACAGCTGTCACCTGCAAAAATAATAAGAACAATGTCATATTAGAGACTGTTAGTCGTCACTGCTTCTACGTATCTTTAACTAGCCGAATCACGCAGGTCTGTGACCAAGGAAACTTTTCTCAGTACATACCTACACTTTATAAGGAAGGCTTCTTTCATTCTAGACTGAGAGAAACAGAAAATATAGTCCATGTACCAGCTGTTTTTCTTCCCGGACATAATATTTACTGCCATCATCATCTCAGCTAAAAGAAGTCCACTGCTTGGACATAGGCCTTCCATTGTAAGATTGATTTCCAAAAATATCTGGTGTAATTATAGTTTAAATAAACTGAAGTAACCGACTTCTCATGGATGCCGTTGTCAGAACTAGACCAAATTGAAATGGGACCACATGGGAAGCACCAGCTTTCAAATAAAAAAAGAATCATCAAAATCGGTCCACCCAGTCGAAGTTCTGAAGTAACAAACATAAAAAAAATACAGTCAAATTGAGAACTTCCTCCTTTTTTGAAGTCGATTGAAAAGCGGCTTGCAGCGTCTTTCTTCCATCTGTCGGTCGTTGATTCGTTGATCGTTGGTTGTTAAGTTATCATTTTGTAAATCTTACCCTCTAATATCCACTCCATCTAACCCTCTAAAAACAAACAAAATCAAACGCGTCAAACGCTCCCGTGGCCTTTAATATTCTGCCTGCCCCTGTAATGGAAATAAGCGAAATTTTATATACCTATGTTTACAAGCCAGACACTGCAAATTTCGTGTCGAGCGGCTTAGGCTGTATCAGTGAACCAGTCACTTGGCTCAGGAAAGTGTTTTATGTTTTTATTTCTATTAATTATTTTATCTTTAAAGAGAGGTTATACTCATTGAATATTTATTTATAATTTATTTGTTTATTATTCAAATTAGCACCGTAAACACGAATTATGTTAATGATATAATTTACAAAAACTATGAAGTAAAAGCATGACAAATCTGTTCTCAGCACTTTCAAGGATAAGACCACTTAGTAGGTAGTACGACCACGTATTAAGACCTTTTAGTATCTTGGCCTTATATATCTTGGTGTTGCGCTTTCTCAACACACTAAGCTTTCTAAACAGGATGGCATTGTCATTGTTTACAAGCCACGACACGCGTATAACAGCGTTGCCCGACGTGCCACGACTGGAGACCAGTCGGGCGATTACCTTACGATGACGCTTCGAACGCAGAGCCGGGGAAAACCTATCTATGTACGTATAATACAAAATGTATAATGACATAGTTCTGCCAAACTGCATAGCAGTTGGTAGCAGTTGTAGGCAATAGTAAAATCTCATACAACATAATCGATACTTTCGTTTGTAGGTGATTTACAATTGTATGGCATATGGAGTGTATTTTTATATACAAATAAGATAATCTAATTACATATGAAAACATCGCGAGGAAACCTACATGTCTGACAGTTCTCAATGATCTTGAAGATGTGTGAAGTCTGCCAACCCGCACTTGGCCAGCGTGGCAGACTGAAAAAATGGCCCGTTCCCAGCAGTGGGACAGTTTGTACAATAACAGGGCTGATAATAAAAAAATTACATGGTAAAGATATAGGTAAGTAAGTACATAATATACAGCTAGCTAGCAATATTAAAAACCTAATGATCGTGTGTAGCAAAACATAATATTAGCTAAATGCACATACATAAAACATTTTATTTTTCCAGTCGGAAAACGTCGCGTCGGTAGGGCACTGCACGACATGATTGCAATATCGCATGACAGGCGGCCCACACCGCTATTGCGATCCGCACCGACAAAGGACAATGTGATTATTTAAAAAAATCATGGTTTATTATACTTTAATTTGTCATTTTGTAGCTGTTTTTTTTTTATTTATTTTTTTCCTTTCATGATATTCTACAACCCCGAACGGAACGATTTTATTCAATTTTTAACGTGCGGCTTATAAATTGTTATTTTCATTTCCAGATACCCAGTTTACTTTTATAGGAAAGAGTAATTCATCCTAATATAATCTTGGTATAACTCTGACACTAGGGCTACTCATTCAGTCTATACGAACTTATTTACTTACTTAATCTTGGTTTCTTTAAGTCACCGTTTTTTTTTAGGTAAGCGCACTCCATTGCATTGCAAAAGGGAAATTGGTGGTCGAATGGAAAACTATTACTGAATTATAAAAACCGGATAAGTGCGAGTCAGACTCGCCCACCAAGGGTTCCGTACAAACTAGATGAAAGAACTACCGGGCAAAGCTAGTCATTGATAAAAGGGGGAAATTATATATATTTTTTTACATTTTTGGCCATAATCCGAAAATTACACACCGTAAAAATTATTAAAAGCTATTTCATATGATACCCCATATGCTACGGTTAACTCACTTTAAAATCTGGACCCTCAATAACATATAATTGTACAAAGACCCTATTTTAGTGATTATATTAAAAATTTACAGTTTTCGGGTTTTTCCTTTATGTGTACTATAAAACAATGCTTCTTGCCAAATTTCATATTTCTAGGTCAACGGAAAGTACCCAATATGTTTTGATTCCTTATATAGTGAGTGTCGAAATATGCGGTGCTTACCGACATGTACTGTATGTAGGCTGTAACTTTTTTTACGACAACCGAGAAGGTTGATTTTTTCACAGCTGCAACTGCTAATGATGTTCGTACCTATATGGTTTTCATTTTAACTCGGTATCTTCCCGCGTTCCTGAGGTAGAAGGTCTTGGCAAACGGACAACAAAGTGATCCGTTGAAGTGGTCAGCGGACATAGCATCTAATAAATTACTGGCCGTTGGGACCGAAAAATAATCATAAATGTTGATCTTGGAGTGTTATTTACTTTGCAAATACAACAACTACAACAGCCCTGTTTGTACAAACTGTCATACTGCTGGGCACGGGCCATCTTCTCATTATGAGAAGGGTTAGGCCATAGTTTGCCACGCTGGCCAAGTGCGGGTTGGCAGACTTCACACATCTCCAAGATCATTGAGAACTCTCAGACATGTAGGTTTCCTCACGATGTTTTCCTTCACCGTTTGAAGTTGGCGGCAATCAATAATACGCACATAAATTCGAAAAGACAGAGGTGCGTGCCGCGGGATTCGAACCCAGGACCTGCGGATCGCAAGTAAGACGGTCTCCCGACTAGGCTACCGGAAACTTCTTTGCAAATAATCATAGTTTATAAAACTGAAACAACCGACTTCGAAATACGCAATTTCCTTTACTTGAATGAGATATTTTTCCAGTTATTTTCTTTTAATATTATTTGTCGTAGGAATTCGCGTGGCAGAAATGGATACTTACCTACTAGAAGCGGCATCGTTAAAGTTCAATAAAAGTTAACGTGACAGCTGAACTTTTAAATATTTATTATCGAAATTATCTCTTACCATCTTCCAGTAATTTAAAGAGAGGCAAATATGAGTGATCTTTAACTTATTAAATAAAACGATAAAATTTACTTGTTATAATTGAATAGATAGGTATAGGTGTAACATGGTGGTAATTTTGTGATATTTATACAATGAGGATTTAACTATAAAGAGGTTATACTCATTTTTAGATGAACTAAAAGTATGGCAAATTTCAGTTCTCGGGACTTTCGTGAATACCTAAGACCACATCCTTATGAACTTTTAGTATCTTGGCCTTATTTATCTTGATGTTTCACTTTTTTAACACACAAAATGACATTGTCACTTTTACAAGTCCTGACACGCATCTAACAGCGATACCCGACGCGTTGAGACTGAAGACGAGTCAGACGATTACCTTACTTGAGGCTCGCCACGCAGAGCCGGGGAAACACATCTACGTATTTATAAATATTTTGGAAGTGCAACTGACCTTTTCCCACCTGATAATTTGCTCTTTATCATTTAACATCTGTTTTAACTCGTCATCTGTTTAATTTTAATGTCGCGTTGACTCTTCAAGTTGCAATATTTGTTTTTATAAATGCCAATTTTAATAAACTAGTCCTAGCAGGCGCGGGGATGCTGATCAAAAAAAACATTGCGGCTTACTTTTTAACCAACTTCCAAAAAGGAGGAGGTTTTTGTATGTTTGTTACGCGACTACTCCGCCAATTATGAATTGTTTTTTATGATATTATGATTAGTAGGTAATATCTCAGAGGTGGTCCCAATTTTATCAAAATCGATTAAATACTTTGGTTTTTAAAATAAAATAACTGAAAAAAATAAGTTAAGGAATCGCGTATTAAAATTAGTAATTTTGAAGTCTGTTTTTTTTTCAGTTTCTTAGACTATTAACTATAGAATATTAGTTGAGATTCAAATACACAAATATTCATTCTCGCATACGCCAACACCTTGGCTTTGCAATACTATGTAAATGAAATAAAGACATAATACATATAACTCGATGAATGGAAGGCAGCATTTTCGATGAATATACGCTAATGCGTCTCGGAACGAACCATAAACTTTTTAAAGCAGCTACATTAGCATGTCACGTTTATTATGCAGTCTGTGCAATTTGTTTAGATATCTAGGTATCCTTGGATTCGTTTAGGTGAGACCATGTAGACGTCTAGATGACGCCACTGCACCAGCGCGTAGTCTGTCTAGCGTCAATGATAAGCTCGGATGGATTTAGTTATGTAACTTATGTACATAAATGTACCTATTTACGTTTGGAGACTCTTCATGCTTACTTGAGTTTCATAAGCAGCGTTACTTCGCATTAAAACCTATTCAAATCTCAAACGCTGTTTGATTGAATATTATTTGTGATTAAATATTATTTGTTGACTTATATTTTTTTTATATACAATTTTATACAATTTAGATTTTATTTTTAATTATTATTTATAAATTTGAATATTATAATTGTTATTATAATTACTTCATAATTTATTATTATCAGCGCATATGACTTGTAATAATGGTGTTATCAATAAATGATTTGTATTTGTAGGTATTTGATTTACTGCTGAGATTTTCTTAAATGATATCCGTGTAATAAAAACTGATTAAAAAAAAATAAGTTTGTGTCTCGATTATTTGAAATTCATATTATTTTTATTTTTGCTTAGTAATTCTTTATTTCGTATTACACTGATAATTTAAAGATATAATTCAACATATTATATGCAATATATTAAGATAGGTTTTTTTGAGAAAGTGGGTTGTATGAGGTAAAAGAGAGTAGAGATGATCTAGGAGACAGCAAATGGTAGGTGCTATGGGATAGTTTTTTCTGTTGAGGGAAGTGGTATATGTAAGGAGAAAGAAGAGGGATGAACTGGGACACGGCATATGCTTTCTGCCTTTAACCGTCAGGAGGGGTGGGGTTGATGACGGGGAATGGAAGGTGCTAAAGGTATACGGGAATGGAAGGTGCTAAAGGTATACTCGCTACCATTCTCCGTCAAGAGGGTTGGGTGTATTGAATAGTTTTTTTTTTTTTGAAAGAAAGTTGGTTGGAACGATTTTAGGAAGATGGATGGAATTGGGATGGTATGACAGCAGAGGTCCAGCGCTTACGATATACACATTCCCTCTGCTGTCAAAGAAAGTGGGATGCATAATGGTTAGGATGTAAGAGGGTTGGGAACATTGAATAGGCTAGGCGCTAGGAGTATAGGAATTAGGGATAAACCTACCCATCCTATCGAAATATGCACCTTTAGCCAGGTCTGGATGTTGAGGCAAGTACATTTGTAAAGCATGTAGAGATCATTCTAAACTTGCACGACCCTCCATGTCTACCAAACTTTCTCTCTCGTTCTATCGTTTGGAACTTTGAAAGCGCTATCTCTTTCTACTTTGCTTTTTTGACTGAAATATCTCTACTTACGTCTTCGACTCTATTACGATGCTAAAGTTGAAATATCTAAAGCACTATCAACTAAGCGAATCCACTAAGCGAACATGGCCTTATCCTTAAGTACATCTTTTTGCCGTTTATAAAATTTGTGCCAATTTATACTGATTTCGGATCATATAGCGGTAGATAAATAGAATTAAATTGGTTGGTTATTGACAATGATGGAGCAATATCACAGTTGAAAAATATCACGACCAACATTTCTAAAGTCGCGAACAATTAATAGTACGTCTTTTTTACAATTTCAATGTATTCACTGTTACTAACCAATTCGAGGCGTGCATTATACAAACAAAGTGTTAAAATAATAAAGAGGACCGTCACGAGTCACGAGGAAGAACGCACGTACCCGGCTCGTACTTGGCCAGTAAATACAATGTAAATATATTCGCACTAGACTGCAGGAATCTATTTTCTAGTCAATTACTTTTCACGGATGCAAATTATGTAACTGAAAGATAAAAAGACTTCAAGGTGAAGTCTAAACTAGTTATACAAACGCATTGTTAAAATATTCCTATGCTAAGTTTCAGACTTTTTGGCTTGTTTTTTTTTATGTTAAATAGATCTACGATTGGCCACCAACTCGCCTGATGCTAAGCGACGGTGTGGCTAAGGATGAAGGTCGTTATGATGGTTCATGAGAGATTTATATTTTAGGACGTTATCATACCTTCAAGTAAATGCAAAGTAGATCCGCACGATGTGACTTCATCATCATCATCGTCATCATTTTAGCCACAAGAAGTCCGCTGCTTAAGGACATAGGTTTCCGTCTCTGATTAGTTTATATCCGCACGTGAAGTTCCGTGCATATCTCTTCAATAGCTCTCAAATGTATGAACCATGGCAACTGTTTATACTCGTTTTGTTATACATATACATAATTATGAGTGTCGATAACTAATTATAGACCTCCGATTCATGCATAAATTTTAGTTTGCAATTTCAGAGTTACTTAATTCTTCAATAATAAATAATAATAAGTACGCCTCGTAAAAATTCGTTTTTTTCTTATTTGTTTTGTTTGTCCATACGGCACCCGAGCAGTGGGTAGACCACTAGAAAGATGGGCAGACGATAACAAAAATATTGCAGGAAGAACATGGCAGAAGACAGCACAGAATAGAGATGAATGGACAGCTCTGGAGGAAGCCTTCACCCAAAGAGGGGTCCTCAATCAAGAAGATTACTAACACCACTAACATAGGAAAAAGGTATAAATATAAATTTAAATGTAAACTTACAATACTAAACAATAGAATAATAATCTATAAACAAATTCAAATTTTAATTAATTAATAAATATTTACATAAAAATTTAAATAATAGAAATGAGAAATAGGTTGCAATTATATAAATTATTTAATTCATGTTTTATAAGAAATTGAGGAAAATAAAAGGCTATTTTATATTTTAATTTATTTTTATTACGCCTCATAAAATCCGTAAAAACAGCAGCAGGAAAGCAGCAGCAGCAAACCAGCAGCTGCATCCGAAGCAGGACAGCAGTGCCGTGCTGTTCTGGAGCATTGGCTGGGCGGGGGACGGGCAGCTAGTAGCTGCCCGCCGTAAAAAAGAATAATTCAAATTGGACAATATTTAGGGGTAGATAATAGTTTTTTCTGTTAAATGGAAAACGCGTAATTTACTGATAAAAGTTACCGCGGCTACTATGCTCTTAAGACATTTGCATAGCTTTATCTGATCTGCAAAGAAGTAATAGAAAATAATTATATCGGTGGTTGGTTGCTTAGTAAGTTGGCTGCCGTGGACTCTAATTAGTGATTTGCATGTAGTCGATGGACTATTAGTAGACTTCGCTTCGCTCTCCTCTCACCGATACGTTAGCTCCGCGTTCGCATTGGGGTGCACTTCCGTAGCGTTGCCTGCAATTTTACATAATATATTATTTAAAAAAAAAAAAACGTAATGCAATGATATTACATTTCATGTCGCCCTAGGAGAACAAGTCTAAAAAAACATAACCCGACTGCGCAGTCGGGTAAAAACTTAAAATTCTTGACGTAAAATAACGGTTTAACAAAACAGTTGAAAAATAACTAAGAAAATAACACTCTTTCATACTAAACTAGTAGTTCTATGGACAATAAAACTCGTGAGCACTAAGTCTGTACTCGTGAGGTCTACCGCTCATATTCGAAAATCTTATTCAGATTGGAGTACCTATGGTATGGTTGCCTGGAAGAGATCGCTCTAAGCGATAAGGCCGCCAATTAAAAGCCTAGCTATATTTATGTTTTCTCTGTATTTCTTTTCTGTATGTGTGGTCTTTTAATAAAGAGTTATCTATCTATCTATCTATCTATGTTTCTGTCAAATATTATTTAAATCAGCCAAGAATTCATAATCCTTTCACATAACAAACTATTGACTGGTTTTTTACTCATATTTAAAATTCTTGTTTAGAATTAAGTACAAAACATTTATAGTAACTATTATTTAAATCGGTCTGTAAATGGTACTGAAGAAAAAATCGCCTTTTTGGGAAAATAAAGCCCACTAATCAAAAATTCACAATGGCAAAAATTCTATAAAATTGTGTTACCTGTATAATCTGTATATAGAGTTTCATCAAGATTGGTTTTGCTAGTCAATGCAAAGACATTCGTTCGCTTCGCTCACTCGGTCAAAAAGAAGAAAAAAATAGATTATAATATGTTTTTATAACAGGATTTAAGCGACACAGTTTGCCTTATAAGATAGGTATATAAATAAATATTGGTGGACATTTCACACAACACCATCTAGCCCAAACTAAGCAAAGCTTGTACTATGGAAACTAGATATTTGATATAATACATATATACTTTTTTTTTGTAAACATTTTTTGTATACATAGAAATACCCAGACACAGAACAAACATCCATGGTCATCACACAAATGTTTGCCCTAGGTGGGGATCGAACCCACCTCCTACAGCTCAGGAGGCAGTTGTACTACCACTGAGCCATGAAGCCTATCATATTACATTTCAATAGGTGAATTAAATGTGTGTTGCGGAGTAAGTCTTCCGTACCGTACTATTAATTACTAACTAGTCTCCGAATCAGAACTCGGCTGAAAGCGCTGGATTTTACGAGAGCTAGTGTTCCCACGACATTCGTCTACCATTAAGTAGGGAATAGGAAGGATAATGCCGAAAGCGCAGTTTGCGGAACCGAGTTTTGGTCGGTGCTTACCTACGTAATTGATGGCAGATTTACGAAACGCCGCGCATTTTATTACGTTTGTTATTTTGAAAGTTAATGACTGCAGAACCTGGCTTGGTGCAAGGACTCTTAAGAAATTAATAGTATTTATATTTACGTTCCAAGAAGCTAGTTAGTTTCGAGCACCGCCGTAAAGCATGTCTGTCTATATTCTACAGGATTCATTTCGGGGACTGTGCGCAAGAGGCATACCCGCATAACCTGTGTGATCTAATTCCACCCTCCCCATTTCACTACAGGACTAGCAAAAAGTCGGCAAATAAATAAATAAATAAATAAATAAATATTTGTGGACATTTCACACAACACCATCTAGCCCAAACTAAGCAAAGCTTGTACTATTGAACTAGATGGCTGATAGAATACATATATACTTTTTTTTTGTAAATATATACATATGATACATAGAAACACCTCAGAAATATCTCTGTTTCCTGAGAACTACATTCATGGAATTTTCAAGGCTAGAGTGAATAGATATCTTTTAGGTCGACGAGCTCCATCCTCGGCCACACCGTCGCATAACATCAGGCAAATTGGTGGTCAGTTGTAGTCAATAATTTCAAATATGTATCTTGCGTAAAAAAAATATCAGACTAAAGTATGGACACCGAGCAGGAAGAATTTCGTACATTGACCTATAGTCAATGTACGAAATGTTACCTATCTCTGTTATGTTACCTATCTCTGTCAATCCCGCGTGATTGATTATATTGCTATCGCGCTCGCACAGGTGCTGGTCGTTGCACCTGTGATGAGCGCGATAGCAATATAATCACGCGGGAGTGACAGAGAGAGAGAGATAGGTATTAATTGAACTACTGGGAATAAAAAGTCTCAGTAGTTAAATCAACCGAACTGCCAATTGAACTACTGGGAAGCATCGATCATAGGTTAATGTACGAAATTCTTCCTGCTCGGCGTCCATACTTTAGTAAAGGAAAGAGCCCACTAAACTCCTAAGTGAAGTCAAACCACAGAATAGTCTAAATTGGCAGAGAAAATGTTATTATCCAGATTTCGCAGTTTTAACTGCAATCAAAAAAAATCTTTCATTAAGTAAAGTTTATAGTTTAGAAGCAAGGCGGCCTCCAAAATCATGACGCCAGTCAAGAGATACGAGAAGCCAGCGGTTTAGTGTCCGTAACTCAAACAATTAGTCACAAAGCCTCGTTATAAAGTGAACTATTTTACCTATCCTATGTGAGTAAATTAATTTTAACTGTATTTATTAATTTTAACTTTATATTTATATAATATAGAATCGACATTGTATAGTTCTCGTCACGTAAAAAGAACGCTGGTTTGTTCGTAAACGCGAACAAACCAGCGTTCTTTTTACGTGACGAGAACTATATCTGCGAAAAACGTGTTCTACAAATGGAGGGGGTGTATTTCAGCTTAATGTGTAGTGTTTAATTTTTATGTGTTTATTTGCCTATTATAGATATCCTCTAACATCTTCTTAGCGCAATATTGCACGTTTCATATTTTCGACAAAACTCGACCAAACTTCCATGCCACCTAGCCCAGTGATGGTGAAGCTAAGTTGAAGGTATTAAGATGCGACACGTTGGCTGCACGAAATTGCACGCTTCTCGCGTCATTTGTCGCGTCGTAATTTTGGCGCGTTTTCTCTCACACTACCAGTGCAGAGTACCAAATAACGGCAGTACACCAGCTTCCTTGACTAGGCAATCACTGAGCGGATTTTCCCCGATGGATACAATCTGGGTGTCTTTAAATCGCGAGTGAATCGGTTCTTCTAGGTAAGCGCGCTTCATCTTAGACTGCAACATCGCTTAACATCAGGTGAGTTGGCGGTCAAGGCAAACCTATATTGAATAAATAAAAAATCACCCACATAACTAAATCCCAGAACTAGAAAGTGAACCCTATTATGGTCATTCATGCAACAGATATTTGAATTCTAAGTATTTTAAATTATTCTAAGTCGCGTACACTTTTAGATGCTATTTATTCTTTTGAAGAAGTTAATCGGTTATGAAATTGGTAACAAAGTTAGGTATTGAAGTTTTCTTCTTGCGTGGCTTACTTTGCGGTTAACGCTAGTGACGTCGGAATTAAGTGAACGGATCACCACTCACACTACCAAAGTAGAGTATGCATGTGTGAGCACAATATTCATTATAAGTATGTGCACGAGAGTGAGCGAGAGGATAAATACGTCACTGTTGCCGTCGTTTTCAGCTCATTCGCGCACCGTTTTTGCGTATGGTACACTGAAAACGCTGTATCTTCATAGGTTTATATCCAATTTTAATATTTGTATGTGATTGAATTATCTACAAATCTGCATAAGGCCACAGGGGCGGCAAAAATTAAATCCTCTGGAAACTGCCGCCCCTAGGCCGCGTCCTATATGGCCTATTGACAAATCCAGAACTGCTTTGGTGGCGTGATTGATGTGTATACCTGTACCAAAAAACAATTATTTCGTATGAGCAAAGCCACGGGCAGACGGACAGACAGACGTACATGGCGAACCTATAAGGATTCCTTACTGGCTACAGAACCCAAAAAATCTACACTTGTTTTTGTTTTCGTGGTTCTTTTAACATAGTCTTGGTTTTGTATTGTTACTTTTTATGATGAACATGATCGGCTCACTTTAATCCTTTGCTGCACATAAACCTCTTAAATAAAATCCGAGCTATATCGTCATCTTCTTTAAAACTCAACGGAGTTTAAACTCTGCAGCACGTAGATATGGCAGGAGGTTATCAGGGGAAGTTAGGCAACGCGGTGTGATGTAAAAAGCACCGCGTGTCTCGGTGCTCAGTGGCGCCATCTAGACGTCTACATTGGCGCCACTCGCCGCCCGCTAAATTAATCTCGTGAGATTGCAAAAGGTGCAGCGTTTTCAGGATGACGCGAAATAGTTTTTCATCAAACAACTTATCGTGGAATTTTATTTTAGTTTTAAGATTTTTTTCATCTATTTTTACGTTGTTAAAGAAAAAATACATAATGTGATTTGGGTGGGTAAATAATCTCACAAACTTATGGAATAAATAAGCCAAGTAGCAAAACTGAAATATAAGTCATCAAAATAATTTAAGTAGATATCGTTTAAAGCGTTTCTTATTTATTTATTTATTTAGAGATAAGCTCACGCTTGACTGCTAACTCGCCGGATATCAAGCGACTGTTACGATCTACGATGGAGCGCGCTTACCTAGAAGAAACAAATTCACTTTCAATTTAAAAATATCCAGACTATATACTTAGGAGAAGACATACTCTTGAAGCATATTCTGTAACTTTGCAGTACCTACACTTAACAGAAGTAAAAGTTAGTTCGAGTTTCTGGAATACCAAACATATAATTTTATTACACTTTAAAAACCTGAAACAACAGACTTCAAAACACGCATGATATATTTTTTCCAGTTATTTTGTTTTTTCAAAGCCAAACTAGTACTTACCTAACCGATTTTAATGAAACTTTTATGGGACTAATCTGAAAGTGTATATTTCAAATTAAAAAAATAATTTTCGAAATCTGTTTACAAATGACGGAGTTATGAACCTTCTTTTTTGTAGTCGGTGAAAAACTATGTCACTTCATGTTACCTACAGCATTATAATAGATAAACAATTAAAAATTTCTCAGGGACTCCACAGTCATGATTTAGTAATATAGTTATTTTTATCACGCACTACCATAAAAAATATTATTATGTAACATAGAACTGCGTGTACTGAGTAAACATATTCAAGCCATATTCTCGTAGGCAATAATTGTCAATAAGTCTCCATAAAAATAATAAATAATGCAACGTTACGTCAAACTCTATAAAGTTACACGTGTTTCTAATAAAGTTTTATGTTCGCACCTCTATTCTATAGGGCTATAACTCTAAAATTATATAGGCGATTCCACGGGTAGGCAAAACTCTAGACTAGACAATACAAAGTATCTCATTGCTTTTCCGACTTGTTTATGTATGATGTTAGATCACCAATACATTATAAATAGTATATTTTTTATTTTTTATGTAATTGTTTTAATTGCTTTTAACTTATAGGTACCATTATTTCTTAACAGTAAACATTTAGGGCCTTACCGAAAAACGTTATTAAAACTATTTACTACTAACTTATATCAATAATTACAACTACTTGTGTAAGTACAAGTGTAAAATTGTTTAATTATAAGTAATATAGGTTTTTTTGCCTATAATGCTGGGCAAAAATCACCTGACCTTTCCAATGCTGCATTTATCCCGTGGTTAGCGTGATTTTCTGGACTATAGTAAAAGAATTGCCAGATTGTGGAATACACTTCCAGAGTGGGTCTTTCCCGATAGATATAATCTGGGTGTCTTTAAATCGCGAGTGAATTGGTTTCTTCTAGGTATGCGTGCTCCAGCTCTAGGTAGTCTGCCAACTCGCACTTGGCCAGCGTAGCAGACTATGGCCTAACCCTTCTCACAATGAGAAGATGGCCCGTTCCCAGCAGTGGGGCAGTTTGTACAAACAGGGCTGATAAAAAAACGTGCTCCATCGTAGACCGCAACGTCGCTTAACATCAGGCGGATTGGCGGTCAAGCGCAAACCTATGTCTACATAAAAAAGACAAAGTTTGTGCAAAACGTAAGTATTGACTCAGGGACAATATCAAGTGACGTCACAACTTCAAATACGCAATTATAATACGCAACGCATCAGCCAAGTAAACATACCTACTTGGCTGATTTTCTTCCAGTTATTTCTTTTAAAAACCAAACTACTAAACCGGTTTTAACGAAATTTCTATGGTACCAATCTGAAAGTTAGTACTTATTTTTATATTTGAATGATAATTTAATAATAAAAATATTTTTTTGAAATCTGTTCATAAATGACGGACTTATAAGGTAACATGAAAAATAGAACCTAATTGAGACCCTTTTTTTAATTGGGTTAAAAACTGGCACACGAATACACAAACCCGTTACTCAGTATCAATATACTGTGAAATTATTTATGTACTTTTCTGTGTATTGACACACATTGACACAGAAAATTACATAAATAATTTCTCAATTATGGACGCATAAAAAATTAAAAAAACACCATTATATTTATTTTTACGTAAACTCAATGGTAACTAACTAACTTACTTTAGTGTAAAGTTATTATATACTATGCCATTTCCCAGCAGTGGGACAGTTTGTACAAACAGGGCTGATAAAAAAAAATATATAGTTTAAAAAACTGAAAATATCGACTTCAAAATACTCAATACGTTTACTTGGATGTCATTTTTGCAGTTATATTATGTTTTAAAACCAAAGCAATGAACCGATTTTGATAAAATGTATATAATAAATGTAATGTAAATGTGTATGACCACCCTGAAATATTACCTACCAAACAAAAAAGAACAATTGAAATCAATTCATAATTGGCGAGGTAATTGTGTAACAAACATACAAAAAAAACATTCAGCCCAATTGAGAACCTCCTCCTTTTTGGAAGTCAGTTAACAGTAGTATCTCCTTACCTTCTTTAAAGTCTAGTAAAAAGCTACTTTTTCAGCTGCAACGTGATTATCTTCAAATAAAAAGGCCGTTAGTACAAGCATAACCCCCCCACTTCTTCAACTTCAGCCCGCCCCCCTTCTCCCCCTCCATAATCCCGCTGTCCTGCAGTCTCGACGTTGATTGATGCAGGTGCAAGAAACCGCCTTGCACGAGCATTAGTACTCGCCTCGACTAACTTTGGAGTTACCGTTGAAATGTTTCAACTGTTTTTATACAAATGTTTTGCTGAAGTTGGGTGTCTTTCGTGTTTATACTCAAAGGTATATTAATGTTTATGGAAACCGAAGCGCATACACTTTCAGAGAAGGTAAAAACTGTGGTGAGTAGCATCGCTATTGCATTTATTCTGTTAAATATTTTAATGGTGCTTCCACACCGTGAACACTTCGCGAATGCGTGTGCTAAGGCACACTAACTGTGCGCGTGTATTATATTGTACGAACAGACGAAAAACCTCACAATTCGCTTGACATTCAGCGGGCTGAATACCAGAGGCAAATGTTCATATTTTTACAAATGATTACGATTTGAAATGCTAAGAAAGTGTGGCATATCGTCACGTGACATTCCGTTAACTAATGTCAGCCTTATACATTTAATTTTCTATTCTACTCAGGTTCACAATATTAAAATGCCACTTGATTAGCCGCTCTGGACTGCATGTCTGGAGTTTTAGTGCCATCTAAACTCAGTTGATAAGTATACAATTACAGTCAGTATGGACACACTCAGGTAAGTACAGAGCAACGATTTATCTCAGTGTTATTTGTTTATGTTTGTATGTTACATGACAAATCAACTTAATATGGAGTGCATATAGAGATAAACTTACTTCATACTAATCGACATTATTAGCCATTATACTGTCTGTAGCCCGTGTTCTATCTAAGTTTCCGGCAGCCTAGTCGGGAGACCGTCTGACTTGCGATCCGCAGGTCCTGGGTTCGAATCCCACGGCACGCACCTCTGCCTTTTCGAAGTTATGTGCGTATTGTTGATTGCCGCCAACTTCAAACGGTGAAGGAAAACATCGTGAGGAAACCTACATGTCTGAGAGTTCTCAATGATCTTGAAGATGTGTGATGTCTGCCAGCCCGCACTTGGCCAGCGTGGCAGACTGTGGCCTAACCCTTCTCACAATGAGAAGATGGCCCGTTCCCAGCAGTGGGACAGTTTGTACAAACAGGGCTTATAAAAGAAAAATATACTGTCTGTATGAATCAACGTATCGTTCGTATGGACAGTATCATAAAAGTCCAGAATTACAGCCCCTTTTGAAATTTCACACGCCCCACGATTTTATATTTGTGCCTGATCAGTACCCTAGAATGATGAAGAGATGGTGTGATGACTAGAACCTACCTAATTCAACCTTGGTGCCGTGGCACTGTAATACGGCATCGGTATCCGCTGCCTGTAGTAAGACGCAACTAAAAGGGGTTTTTTTTTTTTTTTTTTTTTTTTTTTAAAAGGGGATTTCTGGGCCCGGGGATGGTCAGGAGTGGGACCCTGACCCTGACGGACTATCCAAACGGTCCCGAGGTGAACGCGCAGAGTGACTCAAGCGGTCGAAGGCCTAGCAGGCTGAGAAGGCACTGCGCCACAGTGCTGAGGGCTATGGTATGCGTTCGTTAGACGAGAACTCGGGAGTCCTCCGGTGGTCAGCCTGAGTGCTAGACTCAGGCTGACCACCGGGGAGTTTTCGTGGATACAATCCCATACAACCCGGTTGCATCCCCAACATACAACAGCCGGGTAACTTTAGAAGATTTCCCCCTCATCAAAAAAGAACCTACCTAATTATTTTTTGGCTTTTAGTACATTATCTATATCATTATCATTCTTTTCAATAAAACTGTATAAGTTAAAATGTTTTTTTTACTTATTTTATGCTCAAATTTTAAGTTACTTAATATTAACTACTTACATGAAATCTCGCGACTGTCTAGTATATAGACATCTACATACATCATATATACTAGATAGACGCGAGGTTTTCATTCGCTACATGTATACCTTGTATTACCACCTTAAAATAAACATTTTGTTTATCATATTTAGCTTGTCCAAATTTTCAGCCATTTAGAACATAGTTATACAACTATGTTCTAAAGGGGGTTCTAAACTATGTTCTATGTTCTATATAATAGGCCTTCACCGTGGATTTCCAAAAAGACCGATAATACCAATAATACTAAATTATAATACCAATAATACCTTATTAAAACAAAATTATGGAAATAAGTAAGCACATTATTATTTTACACCCACTGCGCAATAAAGCTCGTTAAATTTTCGTTAAAACGGAATCTGGAGACGTTGCCTTTGATAACGCTGTGCGGCCATTCACAATGTCTGGGGTATGATATGTGGATTGTATAGTGGACTAGGTATGAGTATAAAGGCTGATCTCTCCACAGCAATAGACGGTTGGACGAAGGCGTGGAAATTCGATTGATTTTGGCTTCGATATACGTGTGTAAGTGGCCTATAAAAATAGTAGTTAAGTTTAGGTTGAAGAAATAAAACGTAATTACATCCATATGTCCAGCACATTTTGTTACATAATTATTAATTTCTGCCGAAATGTTACATATACAATAAGCCACTTCTTGATAATAAGTTTGTAACTTTGGCAATATTTTTTCTAGTAATTGTTTTAAGAGTAATTTGTTTATTCCAGGTAAACGTGCTACATCGTGAACTGTGACGTCGCTTAACAGATGATTTAGCAGTCAATCACAAGCACATATAAACGTTTATACTTATATATAAATATAGAATGTACTATTTAAACCCTTTATTTATAAAAACGGTTTATCCATGAGAGATTTGAACCCGCGACAACCACACAATCGATTTTTAAGTGAGCGTTTTAACCACTGCACTAACGGGCTTTCACTTACTCATTCCATTTATTAATAAACACAAATTTACTCAGAAACTCAAAAATCCTCGACAAAAAAACAGCTGAACCGATTTTGATGAAACATTTTTCTAATAACACTCTATGAAATCCTCTTTCAAACAAAAAAAAACTAAATCAAAGTCAGTCCATCCGTTTGAGAGCGATAGCACAGACAGTTACACAGATACATAGATACACACGTCAAATTTATAATACCCCTTTTTGTGGGGTCTCTGCATTCAAAATTAAGTGAATTTCAAAATTTTAAATAAGATATAAAAAAATATTATATACTGTACAAATATTTTCTCTTATTTGGTAGAAAGTGAACTCAAATAAAAATAGTTAAATATAAACATGCTCCGTACTGATCAGTAAAATAAACGACCACAGGTTCAAATTTCAATTAATTATAAAGACATACGAGCGTCCAATAACTACCTTAAGCTAGTCGTACATGGGGGAAAGACACGACAAAACAAAACAAGACAACAATCCAACACAACAAGACAAGACACAAACACATTGTATAATTTGTTTAAGAGCATTCTTTAAAATAAATTCTTTTAGAATGTTTTTATTTTTGTGATCGTTTTACTATATTTAGATTATTCCCGTTGTGCCCCAGTTCCGTATCCCCCACTGGGGGACAACGGGAATAGTCGAAACTTTAAAAAAGGAGTTTCTTGTTTTTTTCATCCCATAGACATTTCATCAAATGATTTTTAAAACACAATTGCGCATTTTAAAGTCCATTGTTTGTTTTTTCAAACTATACTTAATTATAAATAAAACCGGCTAAGTACGAGTCGAACTTGCGCACGAAGGATTCCGTACCATTATCTATAAAATCGGCAAAAAAATCACGTTGGTTGTATGAGAGCCCCTTAAATATTTATTTTATTCTGTTTTTTTAGTATTTGTTGTTATAGCGGCAACAAAAATACATCATCTGTGAAAATTTCAACTGTCTAACTATCACGGTTCAAGAGATACAGCCTGGTGACAGACGGATGGACGGACGGACAGACAGCGGAGTCTCGGTAATAGGGTCCCGTTTTTACCCTTTGGGTACGGAACCCTAAAAACAGCCTGTGACGTGACACTCTAGAAATAAAGACAAATTTACGAGTAAACAACACTTCGGACATCAACATTGATCAAGGCTGCTACATATTAAGGGATGTAGGAGGTAATAAAGAAATATAAATTACACAAACATTCAAATACTCGAAAAACAATACCCTCCTTGTGCAATCGGCTAAATATTTTTTTAAACTTTTCATAAAACTGAAGTACAAAAATAATAAAATAAAATATATATTAGACGCCATTTAAATACATTACTTGGGCTTAGACTCTATTGTCTACAGTATATACCAATACGCTTGTGTTATTCTTGTGTACGAAGCACTAGCTCCACAAACTATATCTTCGAATGCAGAGGCGACCTCGTGTCAACATCAGGTCAGTAAGGAACCATGTCCTAATAAATACATACACGGCGCCATATCGCATCCTCCAGTTTACGATATCTCACGATCATATTTTATGACGTATCTGACGTTACCCTGTAATGGGATGACTTAATAAAAAGATAAGGCAGTTTTAGAATACCGGTGTGACAGTTTTATTTTTCTTTGTCCACATTTCATGAAATAATGGAAAGCGTCTGGAATCCGGATAGTGAAAATGAAACTTTTGAAATAATTTCATGACCAGGGCCCTGATTCCGTATGACCATCGGCCGCGTTACCTGAAATTGAGGGAGTGTGTGACAATGAACATTAGACTTTAAAGTTTTAAACTTAATGTGTAATTTTCATTGTCAACGCACCCACGTTAAGTTCATTTGACGCAACCGATGATCATACGGAATAAAAGCCCTGACGTATCGAACAATTTGCAGCGTCCATGGTCACAGACAGAACTTTAGATGTATTTATTTTGTTTTACTTTCTTTCTGGTATCTATAGTTTGTTATTTAATGGTTTATATTGCGTATCTATTCGACTTGAGAAAACATTTTTTCGATATTACTTGCGTACAGAAATAAATCAAAGTTTAAACAAAGATATTATATTTTTTTTAACTGAAGAACCTCCTTCATTCAGCACTTTCTTGAACAAAATATCTTATAATTGGATACAGTTACTAAATGCTGATACAAAATTGATAAATATTATATGAGACCACTTGGAAGCTATTTGGAAACCAACCCAAAAATATTTTTTTAAATCAGTTTTGTTTCACAATTGACAGATAAATCGATGAACATATAAAAAACATACATACTTACAGTCTAATATAGATGAGTCTCCTTCTTTTTAAAACAGGTGAATTTTTTTACAACGAAAAGTTATTGCAGTCTAAATTTATTAGCCATATCCAAATATGAAATAAGAGAAAACCAAATTATTTAATTGCTGATAAAATTTGTAGAAGTTCAGTATTTTTTTTAACTAATCACATTTTACCTTTCGCTGCAACATCGTCATTATCTATTCATTTCACTCCCACTGTATGACCGAGTCTTCATAGAGACCGAGCACGCTCCCGTTTTTAGCTTAATTCCTATTCACTTTATCAACTAAGCAAACAGGTTTAAGCTCCCCTGCAAAGGCAGAGTCTAGCCGGACAGCCCCGTGAGAAATCGTTTTAATACTCAAAATCCGCTTGCAGTTTCAGCGTTTAATGAATTACGTCGGCGGCAGCCTCCGGCGCAAGACGTGCATCGATCAACGTCGCACGCCCACTCCCCCTGGGGTGCATTACCCCCCCTAGGCCCCCAGTGGAGGTAGGCGCAGGGTAGACGTCCCGCACTGCCCAAATAAAATATTCGCACGAGCGCTTGCACTCGCTAGAAATGACAGTTCGTGTCGTGTCACCCCAAAAACTTTGGTGTGTGTTAAAGAAGGTAGGTGTCCTTAGTGAGACGAGTACGAGTACGACTCGTGTGAAAGATATTGCTTTTAGCGATAAAGGTGCCTTTTATATCTCTGTAATATTTAATATTCTTATGTCTCATGCCATGTTACTTAAATAGATACTCATTTTTTTAAAGTTGAATGGCACCTTAGGTTTGATTATGTCACACGAGTAGAGTGAAAACTAAGTCTAATTCTTAAATCTCGTCACAGAAGACATTATAATAGTACTACTGGATCCCGAGCCAGCTACACATTTTCATAACTAATTTCCTCCCGGACGGTCCGGGAGGAAAAGACTGACGAAAAGTGTGCCTGGATCGAGAACTATAAGCGAGAAGTTTGCTCAGAGGCCATTTATCAGCCAATTTTGGTGATGGCAGAAAGATTTGGCATTCAATTTCGAATTAATTTCGAATATGCATATTTCATAATTCCATGGCTATGATGAGTTCAACGACCTCGTCAAAAATGATCGTCCAAAAATTACCCCGTAAACATAACTACCGAAGGTACTGAAAAACTTATAATTTTGCCTTTGTGCCAAATGAATACTTACGTTATTCACGTAACCTATTTTTAAAATATCTGAAAAAAGCGCAAAATTCTATTCAATCCAATTTTCTTATCCGATTTTATGGGTTCGACCGTGAGATAAAAAGAGGTAACTGCAAATTCGCCGGCGCTCTTGTGTAGCAAGGTTTCGCCGGCGCGGCGCCGGGGGCGTACTACGTGGCGTCGGCACTACGTAGGGGCTGCGCTACGTAGGAGCTACGGTACGTAAGAGCTACGGTACGTATGAGCTACGTGACGTTTCTGAATTATAAGAAAATGCATTTACAACGCCGCAAGGCGGACGGTTTCGTGCCTAGTCTACTATTATTTATTCAGTGACCTAATGTAGCTAGGGTTTACACTGATACCTACAATACCTACACATTTTAGTGTCCAAACAATCTGACAAACATATCTACATATGTTTGTTGTTTTTGACAGCTTATCTAAGCCGTCTCACTCAAGTAATTTTTTTTAGAATGTTGTTTTAGTTAAAGAAAATGCTGAATTTGATTTAAAAAAACTGAAATTGTAGGTTACATTTTAATTGTAGTTTAAAAAACCGGTCAAGTGCAAGAAAAACTTGCGCACCGAGGTTTCCGTACAAACTAACCTATTCTGAGGGATATCCTTAACTTTGCCGTTGGTAAACTATTGTCCCCATACATCGAGATAGGTCACGGTTAATTAACCAACAGCAAATAAATATATAATAGTAAAAAAGTACTTAGTCACTTGAGTCGATCCATCCGGTCGCCAGCATCTGCCGCAGAAGTTGCTGCGTGTAAAAAGCGTGAGAAATACGCGGCGCTAATGATACTGTATCATTTTGTACCCATCGCCGTGGAGACCATGGGCAGCTGGGGCACTGAAGCCAAAAGCTTGGTCTTGGAATTGGGGCAGCGGATAAGGGAGACTTGTGGCCACCCCCGCTCCGGATTTTACGCGATGCAAAGGTTGTCCATCGCCGTTCAACGAGGTAATGCAGCGAGTGTTGTGGGCACCTTTGCGTCGGGAACAGTGAGGGGTTGGCTTTTTGACTGACTTATGTATTACATACTTATATAATAATATTAGTATACTTATATTATAATATTTATTTATATTTATATTAGGGTTTAGTATTTAGCATCATAATTAATCATTGTTTAGTTCTATTTAATTTATTTATTTATTTAGTTTATTGGTACACGAAACGGAATACAGTCAAAATTTTCAAAAATTTCCAATGTACAATTCATAATTTGGACCTAAACTATATTCCATAAATGTATACACGACATGTTATAATTACAATTACAATAATAAGATTTTCAGTTTCAAAAGTTAAGAAAATAAAAGAAAATTGGTAACATCACTTGATTAAATTAAATTAATTAAACTTCATCATCACAATCATCATATGCAGCAAACACAATATTTTTAACGTCTTGTTTAAATCTGTAGTTTTTTTGATTGAAAACATCAATCGAATCATAGTGATATTGCCATCCCCCTTTCTTTTGCAGGACAAGTAGAAAGTTGGCCCACTATCACAGTATTTTTAACCGACTTCAAAAAAAGGAGGTTATCAATTCGACCTGTATGTTTGTAATATTGTCAGAACTGCACAGTTTTTGTATATGTAATTAATTAATTTCAAACAAAACGAGTAAATACTATTAAAAATTAATAAAAAAAAAGTTATTTAAAAAATTCAAACTGAAAAGAGAGAAATAACATGAATAAAATATCGGTGTCTGTATAGTACTTAGTTGATGACAGTTTAGGTCCTGACACCGACCTCAAAAATAGTTAGTTTACGTACCTACTTAGGTAGACGCCCAGTATAGATTTTCTTCGTGTTATTTCTCTCTTTTAAGTTTGAAGTCGGTTATTTTTTTTTTAATTACTTTTATTACGATTTAAATTAAAATAAACAAATAACGTGCGTCAGAACGGAATGGATGTCAAATTAATTAATAAAATAATAATTATATAATAAAAAAAAAACTGATACAACTTGACTTCAAAAAACACTTTTTTTTTTTTTTACTTGAATAACTTATTTTTTCTAGTTATTTTGTTTTAAAAACCAAAGTACTAAACCGACTTTGATACAATTTATATGGGACCAGCTGTTAAGTGTGACCTACCGAATAACAAGGATCATCAAAATAAATTCTTTTTTTTTTTAAATTCAAGATAAACCTACAACTGACTACCAACTCGCCTGATGTTATGCGATGATGTGGACGAGGATGGAGCTTGTCGATCTAGAAGATATCTTTCACACTAGCCTTGATAATTCCTAGATTGTAGTTCTCAGGAAACTTTGACTTTATGTGTTATTAACCCACATCAAAAAGGAGCAGGTTCTCAAACTGCAATAATAAATAATGTATTCTAATAATGTGTTTTGTCTACCCATAGATTTGTGATTACTTTACATTTAAAATACAGTGCAATTAAGAAGGAAGTTACAAATTCAAAAAATACAGATGTGGTAGAATATAATACATATGTAATTATGTATACATGAAAATACAGATGTGGTAAGTAGTCGCTTTTATATATTATATATGATGATAATTTTAATCAAAGATCTATCCAGATCCTAAAGAATGTCTGTACTAAATTTCATAACGATTGGTTCAGCCGTATATCCGTGAAAGGGTAACAGTCTAGAGAGACAGACAGGATAGTTAGGATCTTTTACAATGTATTACTAAAATAATCCAAAAGCGAGCTACATTTCGGCTTGAACAAACAAAGTGGGTATAGAAGTTGTTTGTAACGGGCTCTCGCAGGAGGCGCCTCCCCCTCCCCCCGCTTACCCCCCGTTCGTTGCGAACAAAGCCTTCCGTGAAAGCCTTCGGACGTTGATAGATGCGATAAGCTCGGATGCAAGTAAGCTGCATACATTTCTTGGCGGAGCGTAATCATCCCACGGGCTGCTGAAACTTTCACACTTACAGATATGTTTTCTTAGATATCATTTTAATGTGTCAAGTTTATATGGCTGTTTTACGACTAAACTAGTAGCTTTTTAAGCCAGTTGACTTCTAATACAAGTTTTTTCGTTTTTACGTGTTTATGCGTACTTATTAACGAAATTTAGGAAAATTTAATACACAAATAGACTATACTATGGAGTAACAGGATCTGAATTTTTATCTCGAGTTTGAAATGGGATAGCAGGTGCAACCGCAAAATACAGCAATATATACACGCACATATTAGCTTATCAGGGCCAACAATCAGGTAAGAAAAATACCAGCCTTACAGCTGGAAGATATTGCAATCAACGTAACGGATCTGTGCTTTGTTATATTTTCGCTGTTCCATGCTTAATGGTTATTTATATTATTCCCGGCAAAATATAAATTTCCCTAAAGTTCATTACCAGAGCATGCGAAGAGTAAAACATCGGTCAACGTCAGGTGCGGAAAGTCACTAATGGCGCTGTAACAGAGCCCACTCGTGCTGAGGCCTAGAATACGCTCGTAGCACTAACAAACAAACAAACAACATCAGGTGAGTTGGCGGTCAAGCGGAAACCTATATAGTATAAAAAAAATAAAAAAAGTCTTGTATTATTCAGGTTTATTACTTTATTAGGTATCACGTTAATCGTACGCACGTAAGAATATAAAACAGCTCTAATTTCTAAGTTATGGTACACAAATTAATTAACCAAACCATAAGGGAAGCCATGCGAGTGACGTTTTCCAAAGTAATTGAATTTGTTCTAACAAGCTGTTTAAGAATTTTATAGATACTCGGTAATCAACCCAAATCCATCGAAACTGTACTAATCCGAAAAGAGGCCATTGACTCACCATTATGAAGAATTTTACTATAGATAAACCGCTTAACTTAGTCTGTTCCTGAGGTATGGGAGCGGCACGGGAGGGTTTCCGTGTATTAGCAATGCTGACGCCCTACTGACGTAATATAACACCTCCCGTACTGCTCCCATACCCCAGGAACAGAGTCAGTTAAGCGGTTTATCTATAAATTCAAATTAGCTAGAAAATAAATTGCTTCTTACACCTCACTAAGACCAAGAATTTTTTGACTGGGTGCCCGACATGTTATGTGTAGACCAGTAGAATATTTTTTGCGAATTTTAAGTTGTATATCGTAAAAGTTCTTCATATTGATAAGTAATTGTAGTTGATCTCTCTTCGGCTAAATACCTACTGGTGACCTTAATAGCCCTGTAGAAGATAAACTTTAAGCCGCAATAATATTCATTACTTAAATGGGTAAAATTCTACCATCTTTGTGTCTACTATAATTTTAGGCAAACTTGCTTCACCATAGACCGCAACGGTCGGCAAGCATAAGACGAGTTAGTTGTCAATTCAAGCTCATTATTGAACTAACTTTAAAGCAATTAAACTGCGGTCACTAACTCACTCACACATTTAAGCCAATTAAATGGCGAACCTTGCTATGACGCAATAAATGAGCGCGCTTACCTATAATATAATGTTTCACCCACGATATGCAATAATTATACAGTAAAAATGTGTTTTGAAAGGTAAATAAAATATAAACAGAAAGTAATAAAGCTAATGCGGTGTTGTAAGTTGGACGATGCGTCGGGAGAGCGATACCATCGCTACCACCCACCACCTGACCTGATCACACACACATGCACATCCCTACACACATTCACCTTTTAGGATAACTAATACAACTGTACACTAATGGATATACCAGTTTCTTTTCATCATCATCATCTCAGCCATAGGAAGTCCACTGGACATAGCCCTCCCCCATGGATTTCTAAAAAGACTGATTGGAAGTGGCTTGCGTCCAGCGTCTTCCCGCCACTCATATAAGGCAAGTACTTAGTAAGTTGAAGTGGCAGTGGCCGGGGCACATACCACGTACGAGTAGAACTGATGGCCGATGGGACCGAAAAGTTCGCGAGTGGAGACCAGTTTGTTTAAACAATATTTTTTTATAGATTTCACAACGAAATCACATCTATTTAACTAAATTAGTAAACAAGCTATGTAACCTAATTTGACAAAGCAATATGACTACTAGATTTTTTGTAAGCAGTAGGTTAAAAACAACTCACTGATGAGTTGAGTTGATAAGAGAATACAATTTGTACACAGGTGCAACACAAAGCACAAGCGTCCCAAAGTCACGCCAACCTTTCTTAAGTAGGTATATATGTACTTATACGTAGATAGGTATATACTTTGACATTCTAGTTCAATAAACTGCACTTAACTGCATAATGGCATAAATAAAGATGGCTAGAACCGATCATTTTGTAAGTGAAGCGAAATTGAGGCCGCGATAAAGACGTAGACAGATCGCGGGTTCTCCGTCAGAGGGATCACCCGATCTAACCGATTGGTCCATTCTTCCACGTCGGACCTAGTACCAATGTTGCCATATATCAACTTGCTAGCTGGCTCTAGCTACTTTTTTGGTTTTTTAAAGATATTTCAGTAGCTTTTTAGATAGCTCTAGCGACTTTTTAACTAGACGTGGCACTTTCTTAACTCTTGATGACAACTAAAAAAAATCGGTAGCTAAAAATCTAGCTACAGTTTGTAGCTACTTTTAACTTGGCCAAAAATACTCGAGCACCGCTGTAAAGTAGCTTATCTATATTCTTTAGTATTCATTTCCAGGAGTGTGCGCAAGGCTTCACGACCTGATTCCACCCACTCCATTTCACTAGAGGACTAGCAGAAAGTCGGCGTATTACCACAAATTTCTCATTGAAATTCTTCTTGATGCGTACTACACATGAATTGAATTCGTTGCAGCCATCTCTGTTTTCGACAAGCACAGCGTAGGAAGACCAGCCACGAGATGGACAGATGACCTCATACAAGTGGCTGGAAGACGCTGGATGCTAGCCGCTTCCAACTGCTCTTTTTGTAAATCCAAGGGGAATCCTATGTCCAGCAATGGACTTCTTGTGGCTGAAATGATGATGATGATATCTGAATCCTCAGAACTAAAATCTTGGAATTTTCAAGGCTAGAGTGTATAGATATCTTCTAGATCGAAGAGATCTATCCTTGGCACACCGTCGCTTTAACATCAGGCGAGTTGGTGGTCAATCGTAGATCTATGTAACATTAAACATGTTGGTACCAGCATTCTGTAAAAAATAATATTAAACTCATTTAAAATATTAAACTCCCCAAATAAAAAGCAAAGCAAAACAACAAGTATGAGTATATATTATGTGCAATCGAGCGAAGCGAGCTGTCTGTGCATCAAATAGCAAAGTTTGTTATTACCTGTCTGAATGTTTGTTTTTTTAATGTCTTCTAAGGTTTTCCAGAGAAAAACCAAAAAACAAAGAATAAAAAGAGAAAATCATATAAGGAAGTATGAATCCGTTAAAATTTGTTTCATTTCAATGTTTGTTCTTTTATTTGGAGTGGGTACTTGTGTATAAACTGTATTTTAAATCAATCTTGACGATACTTGGTATACAAGTTCTACAATTTCATAGATCTCCATGCGTATATACATACAAATATTCCCATACGTCCTGCGACAGTTATTTTTTTTTAACTTTACTTTCAAATTATAAATAATAATCAATCAAATAACATAAATTAAGCAACTTTTCGGGTACACTTTAGCTATTAAACTTGGTACCCTTAGTGGCAACACTGGCGAACGTTACGAACGTAGGTAGCGGCCTTCTTTTAGCTCTTTTTACCGCACCGGAGCGAAAAATAATTGATCGATCCGTTGCGCCACAGCTTAATGGCGGCATGACGTAGACGAAAGTGCAACTTTACGGATATTCTGTTTCACCTGCTTTTCGCCCGGAAAAGCAATTTGGTCGCCGGCCAAAGTGATTTGTCGTGAACGCATGTTCTGCGCTAACGTAGGTGGCAACGGGGCATGTTATGTGATATGATAAGGTGTAATAGTAAACTGTCACATCAGTATTTGTATCATCATCATCATCATCATCTCAGCCATAAGAAGTCCACTGCTGGACATAGGCCTCCCCTATGGATTTCCAAAAAGACCGATTGGAAGCGGCTTGCATCCAGCGTCTTCCTGCCATTTTTATACGATATACATAATATGTTGAATGATTACTAATTTAATTATGGAAGCTGACGTAATAATTATTATATTATTATAAAAAGTAGCCAGTGATAATCAGGAGGTGAAGACAAATGTTACGATACCTAGCACATCAAAATCGGTCTAGTTGTTTAGACTGTAGGTGATAATATAGAAACATACATTCATACCCATTCAGATACGTACACCCGAAAAACCTCTCTCCTTTCTTCCTAAACCACAACGTCGCTTACCATCAGACAAGTTGGTGCTCACACGTAGCTCTATATCGTATTTATATTAAAAATACGTTAGTATCGATCAAAATCAATGTTACATTTCCGATAAGCCCATTGTCCACTTCGCAGAACCCCCCTCATAATAGCCTCGCATCAGGATTGTTCACGATTTTTCAACATTATCTGTATCGTTAGACG
Source organism: Lycia hirtaria (assembly GCA_947563715.1). Classification (NCBI taxonomy): domain Eukaryota; kingdom Metazoa; phylum Arthropoda; class Insecta; order Lepidoptera; family Geometridae; genus Lycia; species Lycia hirtaria. The sequence continues at coordinate 5,229,453 of OX387379.1, forward strand.
CGAACAAAAGCTTCCACGTCCGACGCTAGAGCAGGCTGCGAGACTGTGAGACCTAGGTCGGGGTCTAGCCTTTACAGAGATACGGCCATTGTCGGCCCATTGTCAGGGAAACAATAGCGTTTCAACACCTCACAATGGCTGGAGTTAGCTCCGTGAAAAATTAACGCGTGCAAACTGCGTGCGATGAACGAGCTGCCTCCAGAACTCTCCAGACGCAATTGAACTATTATTTACGCAGTTTGTTTAGTTTTAGATCAAGATGTGTCTGTCCGACATTTTTTTTTAAATGAAAATTTCTTTAGCGGCTTAGTGAATTTTTGGGATGAGTAAAAAATTTGGAACTCGCGTCAGATCGTCAGTTCGTAAGACGGACAGTCAGAAACCTATTCTAACATTCTGCATTTAAAGTTCATTATTGTATGTACATGTTTGTCCTTCTAGCATGACATCATTTCGTTGCGCCGAATGCTTATTTTCGACACATGGACGTAATCCTCGTTAGCTCAATACGCTAGAGCACCGATATAAATTTTAATTTGTCAATCGGAGGGCGGAGGTTCAAATCCTTCACTAGTTAGTCTTTTTGTTATTTTATTTTTTAGTATTCACTTCTGCCGGCACTCCCGGAGTGCAACGCGTTGTTTTTTTTTTTTATTGGGAAATAAGCTTGCTGTCTTGCTTTCGGCTTGCCGTCAACTCGCCTGCAGGCTTAGACAAGTTTAGTGGCAAACATCTACAAAGGGTTACGCTTCGCAACAAGGCTAAGAAACTGTGACGTGCTGTCACGTTACATTTCGTTAGCTAATGTTGATTCCATACATTTACTTTTCTTTTCATTTTTTCAACACGAGTAAGTCCGCGTTTGACCACCAACTCGTTCTAATGGCGTTCACGAAATTAGAATGCCACTTGTCTAACCCCACTGGTGTTATGCGACAGTTACGGTTTACAAAGGAGAGCGCTTGGTTAGAAGGAACCTATTCACACGCGATTTGAAGACACCCAGATTATAATAATTTAGGAAGCGTATTTCACATTTTGGTGGTATGCACACACAAGTGGATCTAAAGCGTTTTGTACTAGTAAATGTTACATAGCATAAAAATCATGCCATACTATGTATAGCAAATGAAATAAAATTTTATTTATTTATAATTGTTTTTATTTTCCTTGTAAAAAACACCAAAAATCCGAGAGCGTTATTTATGCTGCAACTACTGGAAGGGAATTCGATCTGAATTAGATATTATCGATATTTCGATCCTTGTTTCGTTTTAAAATAAATAAATAAATATTTTTACAATATATTAGGATGCGTTTTTTCTTTAGATTGCAATATTTCATAATATAGCAGTATTCCACCCGCATTTCACGTTAGTAAAGTTCTAGTAAATACCTATCTAATAAACGCTATGTTAAATAAATAAATAATAATAATAATAAATATTTGTGGACATTTCACACAACACCATCTAGCCCAAACTAAGCAAATCTTGTACTATGGAACTAGACGACTGATAGAATATATATATATATATATATATATATTGTAAATAAATAAATGAAAGTTTTGTTGAATATTTGTGATGTTGCTTTCTAATGTTTTGTGGAACGATTTTTAGTTCATTCAATCCTAGTATATCTACGAAAATTTTTGTATGCGCGAGTGAAACGGACGATGGTTGAACTACAGAATATTTTATACTTTTTACATTACCCTCACTCAACTCTATATGCATAGACAAATCTATTGAACCAGAATCAGTAATAGTAATTATTTACATTATAAAAATTAATGCTCGCGAATCAGTAATGAAGAGATCCGTAAATGTATGAAAGTCACCGACATAATACAGTCGATTAGCAATACACACAGCAAACGCACAGTAGATTAGAATTGGCTATGGGTATGGCACATAGCACGTTAAACTGGTGACCGATGAGGTCAAAGTTCTCAAATAAAGCTCACGCACCGGCAAGCGCAGCGTAGGCAGATCAGAGCAATTACTTTTTCACCTCACAAGCTCGGAAAGATTCTATTTGTCATTAGAAATCTGAGTGGAAAAGTGCATTTTGTCCGCTAGCGTGGAAAGAGTTTTTAAAATCGAACCTTTCTATTCTATACCGCAAGTCCACTGAAAATGCATTAAATACTTATTTCATGTCAGTGCGCCATACTAATTTTTTTGAATAATCGCACTGACCAGCCATAGGTGGCAGCACTGGGCTAGCGTTTTCCTCGCTGTAGTGAGGTGAAAAATTTTGTGTTTCACTCGGCAGCAAAGTTATTTTGCATCTCGTACTTTTGAAACCCTCGCTACGCTCAGGTTTCAATACAAATACTCGCTCCAAAAACCAACTTTGCAGCCTTGCATAACAAATAACTATTGTTTTTTTAATAATGTGGATTTCACTTATTGACTTTGAATTTTCTTTGTGCATATTTCCATTTGATCTTGTTGCAGGATAACAAAGAGCGACTTTATTTCAATTTGGAGCAAGGTTACGATAACATACTACGACTCAGCAGTTTCCAATGACTTTACCAAGGATTTAACAATGTATTAAATTGAATAGTATTGTAATTATTAGAATGAAATTTACCTTCCTTTGTATTTAGTTGAATTTAGTGAACAAGTGCGACGTAATTAGTACCTATCACAAGTACATGGTCTCTTTATTTTAGACTAGGTGCAGGTCCAATGTAAAACAATCTACATACATCCATAGGACAACGCCTGTTATCGAAGAAACATAGAAACTTTTGTCCAAAGTCACTGACTGACTGACAAATAAAGTGGAGCCTAAATCATTGGATGTATAGACTTTATAATTTTGAGAGTGCCTTCTTTGTGGTATCCACAAGATAACATCTCGGTTGCAGGTAAAACCGCGGGAAGTGGCTAGTATATCTAAATATCCTGAACACTTAACATATATGCCTACGTCCATATAGGATAATACGAAAATTCCATAATACGAAATTTTCAAAGTTGGCTGCGTTTTTTTTTTAATTCATTGATAAACTTGCGCTTGACCGGCAGTACGCCTGTTGAGCGACGCTGCGATAGTGTATTCCACAATTTAAAGAAAAGGTTAAAAGATTCGTCATAAATCCCGTATTTTTAACTGACTTCCAAAAAGAACGATGTTGTCAATTCGACTACGTATTTTGAAATCGATCAGTATTTTGTATTCGTATTTTGAATTCAGTTTCTTAAACTATAATTATTATTAAACTGTATGATTTGCCCCTTGAAGCCGAACAAAAAGCAAGCAACCCTGTGAATGTTAGTGAACCAGGTATGAGCTCGCAGAATCACCCTATCGATACTCGATACGCGGCAGTGCGGTCTCAATACGGACCAATTAGTAGGGCCCAGACTTCCGCACGTTTTTGCTCCAACACTAATAGGCAAAATCTCAGAAAGACCTTTACAATGCCTGTTCAAATTCATGCATTCGTTTCACCATTATTAACATGATTTATGGAACTGTTATTCATAACAGCGAAAGGAATGGATAAAAGCGGAATTTATGTAAATGTTGTTGAAGAAATGGTAATAAAAGTACATTTAAATCTCTTTATATTTCCATATTTCGTTTGTAAAAATCTTAGTCGTTATCTAGGAAAATAAATCTTTGTGTCTTATTGGAGTCAAGGTTGTTTTGGTTATATGTAGCGTAGCTTTTACCTATTTCTTTTATACGAATTGCATAATTATGCAATTTTAAAATAACGCAAGTCATTCCCGTGGTTTCACACGCTATCCTGTATGAACATTCGGTTTTTCTGGAATAAAAAGGTGCCTACTTAAAGTTCTAGGGCATAAGCTACCTTCATATTTAATTTATGTCGGTGCAGCCGTTCAAGCATAAAAGAGTAAGAAACATACATACATTATCACACAAATAAACTTTAATTACGGAAACCACCTCTTTAACTTTAATCAACGCCTCAAATTCTCTGTCTTCTTTCCGCAAGTTTCTGCAATCTCAACATTACATTTAATAATGATCGAATCAGCTAAACTAGTCGTGAATAATTTTAAGGCGCATCACATTTTTAAGCATATAAAATCACTGAGTGGGACAGATATAGAGGAGGATAGAAAGAGATAGCTGCGCACTTTGAGCAAGAGTAGTAAGCACATCAAAAAGTAGTCTTTAGTTTTTTTTCTCAGCCGTTACTGTTCCACTGAGCATAGGCTTCAAGAAAAAGGTCATGGACATTCGAATTCTGCCTATCCTCACTTAGAGCGCACAATCTTGGTCTCTAACTAAACAAGAGTATTCCAAGCTTAGGGTTTGCCAACGAACTATGGAGCGCAGTATACTTGGAGTTAAACTAATATTGACCGAGTTAGGAATTCTGTACTGCGCTCTAAAACAAAGATAATAGATGTCGGACAAAACTGCCAGTTTGAAGTTGGGCTGGACACATCTACCGTATTCCCGAAGACCTGTGACAGTCAGATGTATATCCAGTGTTCCTGTTAACGTAGGTTCTACTTCCTGTTTCGTGTGTTGGGTAGTGTCGCGGAGTGTGAAGAGCGCGCAGACCGGGGACTGCGGGCTCGGCTACAATTACGTAGGTCAAGCGTGCACTCCACCGCCACTACTCAGGCTCGACGACGGCCGCATGCCGCTTTATAAACACGCCTTACAGATGGGCTCATTTCATTCTGATATATTCTGCAAGTATTTTGTTGACTGACAAAACGAGTAAATATTAGGTGAATTAGCTTGGCCGAGTAATCGAAGTCAGAGTCGAATTATTTATTGACTAGAATACAAACAATGATAGAAATATGTGTTAACAGCTACCCATATATGCATTCAGTACAATTTAATATGAATATCACATTAGATTGATAAATAATATAATTAATTCTCCGCCGCTTCTAATCGGTCTTTTTGGAAATCCATGGGGAGGCCTACGTTCAGCAGTGGATATCGTATGGCTAAGATGATTATGATGATGACAATGATGATAATTAATTCAAGAACCTAAATGACTACAATAATTGTTGATTATATCTTGCATTAATTGACAATTAATGCGATGAGATATATACCCCGGACTACTTAAATGTTATTAATGAATTTTAAATGTGATGTCAATATATCTGGCGCAATTCCTAAGTCTAAATGTTTTTATTTGTTTAGTATAAATAAGTATTATAAGTATATAATATTTTAGGGTAATTTGTACCTAAATTATATAATTTAAATTACCCTAAAATATTATATACTTATAATTCTTATTTATACTAAACTAATAAAAACATTTAGACTTAAGAAGACTAAATTATTTAAAACTACAGAATTGTCCCAAGTGGTGACATAATGGCAACAGAGGCAATAATTGAAATATTCCTTACAAAATATTTGTACGTTCATCAACCCCCAATATCAGAGTCAATGAGAAGCTCACTGCCAATCTATAAAATATAATAGTTTCTTATTGGACATAATAAACGAAAATCACATTGTAATATGTTGCAAACAAAAGTACTTTGAAAGAAACAGGCAAAGGTAATTTTGACTGAACAGGAACTTTTTGGCATACAACTATAAACGGGTTAATCATTCATGTTAAGTACAATATTGAAAAAATACTAGCCTAGTAGATTTCATCCAATCTAGTATTGGCTACAGAACCCTGACATATGAATGCCATGCGTTTCTTGACACGTTCTTTTAGTATATAATATACCTAACTAAAATAATAAATAAAGTTTCAAATAATTATACAAGTCGGACCCAAAATCTATTTCAATTGAGAGAAACGATAAATACTCTAGTGTACAGAGAAAGGCCATTTCGAGATTAATCACCCCAGTTAAATTTAGAGACATTTGTTAGAACAAACGACCTATTAAAATCACCGTTAGCTGATGATGAGTTTCGTGGAAGCACGTGGAAACCTTAACGTGGGAAAGCTAGTCCTGTTGGAGAACCCTGTAACTCATAAACAACGATACAATTCACTTAGCTGGGTGCCAGAGACTACTCTGAAATTTAGAGTTGATGATGAGAAGATGTTTTTTTTCTATGATGTAACATTTGTGATCGCAAAACTATTTTGTTATAAATAACAACTAAGCTATACTTTAAAAAAAAGGAATCAATAATAAATTATTAATTCCTTTTTTTAACTATCGTTGTGATGTATTGCTACACTCTGGTTACATTGTTTTTCTTGCCTTTATTTTATAGTACCTTGGCGACTACTTGAACTTCACTCTAGTCTGAATTCTTATGTGTAAACCCGTATTTTTCTAGGAAATAAAAGTAAGAATATAGTTAAACAGTTATAGTTAAAGTTAAACACTAAAACTTTTTAAACCCCGTAGTTTTTATTTAAAAATGCGTGAAAACCACGGTAGTTTCCATAGTAAAATCATTAAAACTGTTTCCGAAATAATCAACAAGATAATCAAGTAAAAGTGGCTGTGTATAGATGCGATAGAACCATGTGAGGGTGACTTAAAAATGTGCGTAAAACATGAACTGTCTAGAAGATAATATGTGTGTGTGGAAGGAGTGTATGTGTGTGTGGGGGTGTATGTGTGTCTGACAAAGATTTGAAGGTCTCTACATTCAAATCTTTGTCATACACACATACACACCCCTATGTCACACTATAACATCTTACAGAATGCAAAAGGAAATGTGCTATGCTGACACCACATTGTGTTATAAAAAATTAACTATGACGACGACCTTATTTACGATGTCAAACAATAAGCACTTTTCTTAAAAATTAAATGATATATTATGAAGAACAAAATCCAAAACACACTTTTCTCTATTCAAACCTCGCCACTATACAGTATCTAACTGTATGACACCAAACTCCTAAGTCAACGACTTGATTAATAACCATTCTAATTTGTTGGCTTAATTTACGTAAAAGACTCTCCGATTTCTCTAAAAAGAGAGAAAAAAAAGAGATTATAAAAAGTAACTGCTTGCTTAAAAGAGAGTATAACTGCTTGTCCATGAGCTAATCAGAGAAAAGGTGTGTTGCCATTTTTTTAAATGTATATAAAACGCAAACCACAGATAACAAAACGTGGAAAACAAGCAATTAGAAAAGTGATATTCGCATTGCCATGAATACCTCACAGCATATAAAAATCATGACAATATTGATATGATGATCATACCAACGCACTGTGCATTTCGTGTATAGACAAACATACAAGTAGATAGGTAAATGTTAACCTCAGTGCTAGCTCAATATCTCGAATTCCCGATGCCGTATAATAAGCGACGTTCGTGATTTTCAGAGTAAGTTCCCTTGTACCCTGTGCACGCATTAGCTCGCGTTCTTGAAATATGCAAAGCGCACTCACGACCGACCCGGGACATCCTATACCGCTACACAAACAGTGACTAAACTCTGCATCACGGCTCAGTTTAGTACCAGTCTGCCATCTACAGTCTGCATCTATGCTGTAGGTTGTGCATTCGTTCCTCAACAGGTTTATCATAAATGTGATGAGCTCTGTTCTGAATGTTTTTTTTTTTATTTTGAAGAATGTTTTTACAAAAAAATAAAAAAACGTATTCTATGAGCTATATCTGGTCTATTTATAGCTATTATCTGGTTTCTGTAGTTATAGTACAAGCTTTACTTAATTTCAGACTATAGAAAGAATTGGCTAAAGGGAACTGCTGTTTCTCTATATGTCTAAAATATCTCGCAATAAAACTGTTGAAAATGCAAGCATATGCCAGCGGGTTGGCAAAGAACCTTGGATTAATATATTTTCAACTATACTCATCTAAAAATGATGATGATTAAAAAACCCTGTGACATGTCTTCTGCCTAGCTTTCGAGAGGTTACTCACTACTCGACTAAATTACTAGCCTAGTGTAAATTAAACAAAAACAATGATAATTAAATGTTAAGGTTATGTACCCATTTGCACGATCAATGATCTAAACTTTGTAAATATAACGTACATGTGCTGACTTTAGTCACTGTCTTCCATAAAGCAGCCCTGCTGGTAATAGCGCGTGAGACGCTCTGAGCTAAAATCTCTTTGCTTTTAGAAATCTAGCGTGGGTCATGCATTATAGGCTATTGTGAGATAACGCATTTCATCGCGCACAAACGTTACCAAGTAGGTATTGATTCGTCAGTCACGCTTTAAAAAAAACTAAGATAAGGACGAATAGCTAGTAAATCGTCTGTTTCACTCGCGCATACCAACATTTTTGAAGGTTTACAAAAAACTCTTCACACATTAAACTTATTTTTTAGGCACTATTGTGCCTAAAAAATAAGTTAAGTTAAAATAAGTTTTTATCTTACTTTTGTTCATAGAGATAGTTATCTACTATCTCTATGCTTTTGTTACTTTGCATTTGTGTATGGTGTATAAAAATAAAATATTTCCTTTCTTCTTTCTTTCTTTCAAAAATAAATTAAAATATGTGCCTGCGAAAAATGTATCTAAAATGTACCTCCATCAATGTCTAGGTATAACACTTTTTTAAACTATCACGATCATTCATTAACGCAGTACTATTATTAATGGGATATTTACCGTGGTTCGCGTTAATTTTGAGCTCCCGATATTTCAGCACAGTTACATGCACAATGTCCATGTCAGTCGCCCGTGAACATATCAGGAGCTCAAAATTAACGCGAACCACGGTAAATATCCCGTTAATATTTATAGTACTTTAATGTCTAGGTATATTTGTTAAACGAATACATTTCACTTCGTTTGTTCTTCTAGGATGCGATACAAAGAGATTCTGCGTGTGATAAAGCAGCCTGCGTGAATCGTGACCGAGTCTCGCACCGCTTTCGCTGGGAATGCACCGCACAAGTAGATTGTACTCTCCAAGCTTCGCCTACGTTACAATGTTTGAGGTGCAAGACCTAAGTGCTTGCGTACTTGCGTGGTATAATGCCGAAGCCAGACGTTTGCCGCTTGCCACAAACTCCAAACTTCTTCAAACCCTTGGACAAATTGAGTGATCCAAATGTCGGTACTTATCCATACGCTTGCGAGAGTGTTAGTGTATTGCAGACAAGCAAGCATGACGGACGTCGAGCTCGTGCCGGCTTTAAAATTTGGTTTTGCGTATTTGAGATCCTTATCTTGGGGTTCCAAATGCATTGTTTTGCTTGATAGCATTCTAAGAAATGTAAGATTTCTTGAGAAGACCAGTTACAATTTTTTTTAAGCAACACAGTAACAAATACATGCAAACATGTGGATACATCGCAAGCGCTTGTCGCAAACTTCCTTTGATTTGGACATCAAAAACCGACAAAGCTCGGGTCGGTGGCAAGCCAAGCCAACGCACTTGGCAAATCAAGCAAACTCACTATCTATACGTTTGAATTTGTGATAGCTTTCCAAGGTTTGGCAAGCGTGTGGACCCGGCATTACATACAACGTGACAAACCTAGTGGATATACCACACACGATAATTTGAAACCATCAATATCGACGCGTGTGATCAGAGTTAACCTCCGATCCTGCTAGACTGCTGCTAACTTGCTATTTATAATGCAACAAATGCAAAAATACTCTAAACATATAAATAGGTAATAATTATCATTAAAATACAATTTTAGGAGTAACATGGTATTTTAATAGTAAAAACGCCTGCACTTCCTTTTACGGTCTAAAACGTGATTATATGTTTATTGCGTGAGTGGTGATTACATAGAATTGATACTTATATTTAATATTTTTCTTATATTCGTATATATATTTGGCCTTTTTGGAAGTCCATGGAGGACAAGGGCGTCGCCAAGGGGGGGCAGAGGGGGCAGCTGCCCCCCCCCCCCCCCCCCTAGAGATTTAAAAATGTAGCCAACTGCAAAGCAACCAAAGTCCTAAGGCCATGCAATTGTACCTGTACCTACAATTCATATTTTTCTCATCCTCCATAATATCCATGGGCTGGCGACGCCCTTGATGGGAGACGCTTATCTCCAGCAGTGGACTTCTTATGGCTGAGATGATGATGATAATAATGGCTATCCGTATATTTCCCGTCACGTAAAAAGAATGCTGAGTTTTCGTCAACATGATCCAGCGTTCTTTTAACGTGACGGGAAGTATGTATATCCGAATCCAAATCAAAAAAATTATATCCACTCATTCTTAGAAAACAAATATGAAACGATAATATCTGATCGAAATGCGGGTAGGAAGATATTTAGTTCTCGCTCGGGGCGCGTGAACCTACGAAGTAGTAATTTTATGCGCAAGCGCCACCCATAGGCACGATAAGCATTTTAACTACCAAGTAGTGAGCTTTACGATACGCCTTTATTTATTACTCTTTAGCCGACTGCCCAAGAAGGAAAGGTTTTTTCAGGTATTTATGTTAACACGCAGATAGTGGGTTAGGTATTACGATGACCCGTATTTACTAAGCCAAGTTAGGAAGTCATTGTGTCATCAATATAAACAACTTTTATTATGGCTACAACACAGAATCCGCGAAAAAAATCAACTGGTCTATAAATTTTGTCGGGAGTGTGCGAATTATTTAAATACACAGCTTTTTCCTGAGGTTTTCGGGTTATTTCTATAAAAAAATGTTTGATAACAATGAGTACATTGACGTTTTTCGGCTTAGTAGGTACATGACATCTTAATAAAGTATAGTTTTCCACACAAAAGTTGGCAAAAGAAGCTTAACTATATTTTAAGACGTACATAATTATGTACACAAATCTATAAAAAAAAACTCATATATTTATAATTATTATAAATATTAAAATTAAAATTATTTTGTTTGAACTGAATTTGTAAATTTCAATTTCAATTCTAGTAATTTCCAGCAATTTATTTCATAGTTTTTTTTTTTTTTTTATACGATTACGTGCTTTTATACAATTGAACATAATAATGTATTGTTATGCATATATGTAAGTAATTACATAATTTTCAAACTATGTGGGCCAGTCAGTTTATTATTATTAATTATTTTTGTAGGTATAGAAAACGTTAAAACTTGTGTAAGTATTCAATTACATGCACATTCGCGCAAAGAAGAGATAGCATGCAGTAAAACCTTTTATAAACTATAAATAATGACCAGTTTTTAAACCTTTTCATTACAATTGTCAATTTATATAACTGCCTAGGTGTTAAACCAATTTACCGGCAAAATAAAGGTGTCGCTTATAAAATAAATTAGTATCTCCACATGCACATGTAAACATATTATTTTCTAATAAATTGGTACAATCAACAACACCACTCGCAGCTTTTATGAATTTTAATTCCGAACCACATTATTTCTATTACGCCTAGCTAAAACAATTGATAATACAATTGGAAGTTGCCAACGCAACGTAAAGATAAGAGTATAACAATTTAATCTATACATATAATAAAACTGTCAAGGTTCAATATCTGTACATTACGTTTATTCAAAAAATAATAATTGAAGGATCCATTACTATCGATACAGAAGCCAAAACAGCAATTTTTTTAATGTTTGCCTCTCTGTCTGTCAGTATGTCTGTCTGTACGGTGTGTCCGATGGACGCCGAAACTACTGGACGGATTTGAACGAAATATGGCAGGATTACTACTGTATATACTATATATAAGGATCTGGCATACTTTAAATCCCGAAAAATTTTACAGTTCCTGTGGGATACAGTAAACAATAACAACGTAATCGATCACAACGCGGGTGGAACCGCGGTAGTTAGTTAGTAATAAATAAGCTCGTAGGAAAACGTATTAGATATTTAACATCCCTAGTAATTATAAACACATAACTTCTGAGTTATTAATATTTAAGTGAAACACCGACTCTATTACAAAAATCGCACGAAAGGTGATAAAATCGCATCGCAAGCGCATCATGGTACCTTTGAATAATTATTAATTTGCTATTATTTTCTCACCGTGTAAATTACTAACTGAATCCCGCGGCTTTACCTGCAAATAAATATAAGCCTTATATCTAAATCTTATAGGTATGATATATTTGTAAAATCTTGGAATTTTCATTGCGTTATGTACAGAGCGAGGCTAGGCTAGGCAAGCTATTATTTCAAAGCTACAGTAAAAAAAAAACGAGGATTCCGTACAAACTAGTAGATAAAAGGGGGAAATCATTTTTTTTTTAATTTCCTTCATAAACCAAAAAATATACATCGTAAAAATATTTAAAAACCTGTTTTAGCTTATGCTACTGAAGCTCTTTCATATGATACTCCACATGATACGGTTAATTCACTTTAAAATTAGGACCTTCATTCCTTGCATAAAGACACTATTTTTTTGTGATTAAATTAAAAATGTCCAGTTTTCGGTTTTTTTCCTATATGTGTACTCTAAACACAATGCTTTTTGCCTTTTAATTCTTCTAGGTCAACGGGAAGTACCCCATAGCTTTTGATTCCCTTGTGAGTGTCGAAATGTGCGTTTTTTACGATATATTCGGTTGTTAGGTACTTATTTTTTACGAAAACTCAGAAACTTAATTTTTCTTTCTGCAGCAAGATACTATGGATCTGCGTACATGGTTTTAATTTCAACTCGATACCTTCACGCGTTCCCGAGATAAAGGTCTTGACACCCGACGTACGGACAGACGGACAGACAGACAGACGGACAACAAAGTTGTCCTATAAGGGTTCCGTTTTTTCCTATTGAGGTACGGAACCCTAAAAATATCTAAATATCCTCGTCCATACTGTCACGGCTGTCACCTACTATTGGCAGGTTGGTGGTCAAACGTAGATTAATTTTGTATAAAAAATATCCAAGACCGTGGCGAGACGCATATGGTTTAGTTCTGTAACTATGTTGTAATCTAAAAGAAAACAACTTGCCGAGTAGGTATTTATTTTATTTATTTAATCAAATTAGTACCGCGTTGTAGCGAATTACACTAATGATATTTACAAAAAGTCAATACTGTTAAAAATAAATCATTAAAATTAAATTACATGTCAATATTAAAAAACAGAAAATTTATAGCTAAAAATTGAAACAGTAATATAGGTAGTCAATTAGTTAAAAATGACAGAAAATAATTATAAAAATAGAATGTCAATATAAAATGATAAAAAATAAAATAAAAATAAAATGGCAAATGGAAAATTGAAATATTTAACAAATACTCGACTGCTTATGTGATACCTCACAATAAGCCAAGCATTGTGACATGATGTCCCTCCATTCGCCCGCCAATAAGTCGCACTCTGGATTAGTGTCAAGAAGGGAGTCCAGCGCCGCAAGGGATCGCGGTATCGGTGATGTCCGGTGGGTAACAGTCCTGCACTTCGGAACAGAAAACAGTTTTAGTCTAGTAAAAATAAGATTTGTGACAACATATAAGAAAACTAAGCATATTGTTATTTAAATTAATGTACTGGTGTTTTGAAATACATTTGACACAATTTCATAATTATATTATAAAAGCGAATTTTATTACTTTTACACGCTCAAACAGCTGAACCGATCGTTATGAAAATTAGTATAGAGATAGCTTTGGACCTGGAGACGGACATAAGCTACTTATCATCATCATAATCATCACCGTTTTTCATAACTACGCGAGTGAAACCGCGGAACGCAGCTAGTCTATAAATCGGGGATTATCGTTGATCTATGATTTTTTGCCATTTTCCTATCATAATTTCAAAGAATCCCCCCAGTTGCAAATACTGCGATGTGCTCCATACAAACGGATTTATTTTTACTAGACTATTTATGTTTCCTGCTCCGAAGATTATTATTGTTTGTTCAGACCACTTCGTAAAAAGGTCAATGACCTAAGTGTCAATAACATAATATATTCACTATAACGACCTAAGTAATTTACATATTTAGCACCATACTCAAAAATTATAATCACAGATTGTTCAAAATATTTTTTATCGAAAGCTTTTACATATTTTCTACTACTATGCGGTTAGATATTAATTTCTAGGTCTCATAGTTTAGAAAAGAATATTTTATACGTAATATTTTTTTAGTCAAAATACTTAAAGTAAAGGTCGCACACTGCGCCGCCTTAAAAATTAGCACGTTGTGCGGGGAGAGCAACATTTGGCAGCGATTAGCTCGACTATGTCAACTGAAATCAACTGATTATATTTTTAGGATTCGCTTTCCAGAAAACGAATACGAGATTCTGCACGTATTTAGCGGCTTTGTTGATTTTTTCCCCACCAAACAGGTCCCTTTTTGAACAAACTTCACTGGATATTTACAGTGGCTTGGAATTTTCTTAAGTTCTCGATATTTCGGTGCACTTGCATGCACCACAAGCACAAGAATGGAATTCTTTGCCGCCATCTCTGTTTCCTGAGACCTACAATCTTGGAATTTTCAAGGCTAGAGTGAATAGATATTTTCTAGATCGACGAGCTCCATCCTCGGCCAGTTCGGCCACACCGTCGCTTAATCAGGCGAGTTGGTGGTCAATCGTAGATCTATAATGTATAAAAAAAACATGTTCACGGGTCAACTGACGAATGCGGTTGGTAGAAAAAGTTAACAACAAACATAATATAAGTCTACTAAGAGGGCAGAACGATATTTTGCTATGTCGTTCGTGTTAATTCAACATGGCGGATTTTAGATAAAACCTGCGATACCAAAAAAAATTTGAAAACAAAATCTATGTAAATAAACAAAGTTGTGTATTATCATCTAAGCCATAATAAGTCCACAGCCACATAGACTTCCCATGGATTTCCAAAAACATCTGATAGAAGCGGCTTACATCCGGCGACTTCTTGTCTATAAGGTAAGGTAAGGTATATAAGGTCGTCTATCCACCTCATGGCTGGTCCGGTTGAAAACCGGCCGGCTACGCAGTATGTGTCGAGTTTACTCCACGTAAAGCGACCGGCCGGCATCACTACCATTCAAAACGGATCGGCCCTAGAGGCGCAGCGCCGCCGCCGTCGAGTACCTACTAACTCCGCGCCGCCACGCCTCAAGACCGGCCGTACCCACGTCATACATAATGTGATATTGGGAAGAGCGAAGAGCGGTCGAACGGCCAGGACCACTCCGAGCCGACACCGCTTCTTCTACAAAAACCCCGCGGGACAGAGTTCCTGTGCGCGCTACCCTGGTAAAGAGGGACACCTCGAGACCGGTAACCGTCCGTCCCCCGTCCCCCCCCCCCCCCCCCCACAGCGAGAAGGACGATGACACTCGTAGTAGTAGTAGTAGTGGCTGGTCATTCTATGCTGCGCTTGCCGGTGCGCGGTCTTCACTCGAGAACTTTTCGGTTTCATCCCTTCGATTAGTTCTGACTTCTGCGCGTTAAGTACCCTGCCCACTGCCACTTAAATGTGGCTAATCCACATAAATAATCCATATAAATAGTTAATTCCAACCTAAGACTATAATAAATGTGTATCGATCATCTTCTATTGAACCCATGATTACGGCCGATATTCGAATAAAATCGATACTGGACACTACAATCAAGATTATTGTTTTAAAGTACAATATCGGTTTCTAACAACCAGTAATTGGAACATGGTGCTTTCTAGACTGAAGTTATAATGCCGTTACTTCAGTGGTTGTCAACCTTTTATACTTAACACGTTAACTGCCATAAGATCTGCTGGTGGGATCAAAATTTTGTTACATAAATTACTTAGGAAATTTATTTTTAGTATCACGGTTATTTACTACTATTATATTACTGTTGAATGTTTAACAAGGATTTTAAATCAAATGAAAAAAAATACGGATTTATCGCGTATATTTTAACACTTTGCAGCGTCTGTGGTCATAAGTGAGACTAGATGACAGTTGAAATTTGTTTCATTTCAATGAGGGAAACCTTAGAAAACAATAATAATTTTAATGTTATAGAGATACTTACTAGATACTTTGGCGCGACATGTACTTATTACTATGTTCAATGTCAGTTGATCCAAAATTATCCTGAAATCAGTATAGTTTTATTAAAATGTAAGACTTTTCACCATATTTTCACAAATTGCGTTGTGTTAATATTATAATGACAACAGGATGGCGGGTTTAAAAATATTGTGTATTGTGGCATGTAGGGGAATAACATACGAACTGAGGCGAGGCTGACAGCCAACGTGTTAAACAGTAAATACTCCTTCTATGTATGTCGACGGCCGCTATCCACGGGCATATCTTTTGATTGCTTAGCAAAGCATGCTGAAGTCTATAAAAGATATATATATATATATGCAACTGTTGTGTAATAAGGGCCATACAAATATAAAATATTCTCTTTATTAAGATCACAATGTTATCAATTTCTAAGGAGAGCATCCCATATTTTGATCGTGGTAAAACAAACTCAGGCGTGGGCGGTCCGCACGATCCGGGCCGGCGGCAGTACGGCACGAGCCGAAACATATACGGTTTTAACTGTATCTATCAATAATCCGAATTATAAAATATCGAATATTATTTCCCCGAAAATAAAATGTATTTTTTGCAATAAACACTTTATCAAAAAACCTGAGAGCTAATTTGGCAACCCGTCTCATAACCAACCGACTTACCTTCGCGTCGTGCCGATAACTTGAATACCAAGCATACATTTAATCTATTTATTCACCAGGTGAACAATACCATGTACGCAAAAAGTAGGTACTTTTATAAATGCAATCAAAGTGTATAACCATTTACCTGTACATATAAAAATGTTATGTGGCAACAAATTTAAGTGCACCCTAAAAGAATCTTCTATGATCTCAAAGAATATTTTGACGCAGACATGAATAATGTTTGTAGTGTCTTTTATGTTACTGTCTTGGCTGTATATAACTTAACTTTTAAAATATTTTATGTGCATAGTATATTGTCATTGTAAAAAAAAGTTACGAGTAATATTGTATGTCTGTGACGGACAAAACTGTTGAAACATATTTTTATACTACCACCTGAGTTTGTACACAGTTATATTGTTATTGTTTTGTTCCGTTTTCGCGCGTGATATTTCCCGTCTGACAGAAGGTGACAAAGTTTATTCAGTGAATAAGACTTCAACATGCATTTATAATTAACACTGCTAATCTTTGTAATACGAAAGTTTCTATGTTTAACAAACAGAATCCTAACGAACCTAACTTATTAAATAATAGTTTTTTTTTAAATAGAAGATAGATCTACGATTGACCACCAACTCGCCTGATGGTAAGCAACGCTGTATTGATGTGAAGCTGACGTCATGTGATGTAATATCTTATTTTACCTATACTTATTAATAAATAATTTTCTTCCTTTTTTGAAGTCGGTTGAAAATCGGTCAAGCCGTTCAGTCTGTAGGAAGTAATATAGAAATATACATACATACAAACATTCGAAAAACATTACTCTCCTTCTTACGCAGCCGGGTAAAAATAATTCACATGTAAACTGCATGTAGAAAATAATATTCTACTGCTACATGAAATAACTCTTAATATACCTACTGGCATTTTCAAATTCACCTCGACAATTCTGCTCTTAATATCAATAATTTCATACATTCTAACGACAGCCTAGATAACAATCTTAGGGCGCTTCGGTATCGGCTCCGCTAAGTCATTTCATTAATTAAACCTCACTTTTGCTGATATGCAATTATTAATCCTTGTGTCAAGTAGGAGCTAAGTGCTATCACTAATCTAGATGCAGGTGGCTCTCACCTGCGTACTCATTTAGTTAAGTGCACCTAGGCAGACGCATCGTGGTAAACAGAGTTAGCCAGTTTGATGGACCACTATTTGCCTAATCTGTCCACGTCTCAAGCCTACTTTGTTAAATTGTGCTTACTTAGTTTACACCTGCTTCTTTTTGTTAGACTTAGCTAAATGTCATGTTATTTTATGCTTCTCTAATTGCTTAAGTAACTTTATAATTTCTTGCTAAGATACTCATTTAAAGTTATTGTTAAGGTGGAGTTCAACCCGCGCAGCTATCTCTCTCGTGCATCATAACATTTTTAAACACATAAAAACATTGATTAGGTATATTAGAAAAGTGAGATATGAATTTGTTTATTTAGATAGCCAAAATATTTAAAAAAAAGTTTTTCTTTGATATCATTTAAATTTGCCGAGGAGTAGGAAAATATATGTTTTTTACTACTCCGTCGCCAGTATAAGTGATATCTGTTTTATATATATATATATATATATATATTTTATATATCTAAATAAACAAATTCATTTCACGCTTTTTTAATATCCCTAACCAATGATTTTATATGTTTAAAAAGTTGTAATGCGCGAGATAGCTGCGCGTAGTAAGCCCATTCTAGAGGCTCCAGCCCTGCTAGCATGGAAGGTAGATAAAACGTTTTTGTCCACGTTGTTATGTCAGTTGTCAATGTCAGTACATACTTTATTTCCTCTGAATGGTAGATAAAACGGGGTAAAGACTATTTGTCCATGTTCCATGCTAGCAGGGCAGAGGTGGTTTCGCAGCTGTGCCGGCACACGTGGCAAATTTTTTGAATAATTAAATTTGAATAATTCAACGAGGTATCTACCTCGATGGAATAATTGTGTATTTTGGATTAATATGCGAATGCCATCCTCATTAAAACTCAATAAATATATTAATCAATATTTTTATTCTCATTAAAATATTTAATAGTAGAAAAATTACTTTATAAATAAAACAAAAATTAACATTAAATTCAAATTAATTATATTTATCTTATAAAATAAACTAAATTACTATACTATATGTTTACATATATATCTGTACCACCCATTCAAACAAAAATAAATCAAATCAATCCATGTGTCTTCGAGTAATCGGGGAACATACATAAATAAAACCGGACAAGTGCGAGTCAGACTCACCCACCGAGGGTTCCGTACAAACTAGTAGATAAAAGGGGGAAATCAAATATTTTTTTATATTTTCCTTCTTATACCGAAAAATATACATCGTAAAAATATTAAAAAACCTTTTTAAATAAAAACTACGGTCACTCACGTCTGTTTTGAGCCGAAATATCTGACTATAGTTTCAGTATATGGTTTTAATTTCAACACAATACCTTCACGCGTTCCCGAGATAAGGGTCTTGACACCCGGACGGACGGACAGACGGACAACAAAGTGATCCTATAAGGGTTCCGATTTTTGTTTTGAGGTACGGAACCCTAAAAATACATTAAAAAAAGATTCCGACAAATTGAGAACCTTCTCCATTTTGGAAGTCGGTTAAAAAAATATAAAAAACTTCTTCAACCTTAATATAATACTCTTCCTCGCGTTTTAAAGTTGAACCCCCGTGAAAGAAGCGATGAAGACATCCCATAATATATCAGTTAAATCGCGGGCAAATCGAATTAAATCACTCACTGGCTGAAAAGAATCGTTCCTTGGCACGAATGGACAACAGTGGCTGTTATTAAAAATTAATGACCAAAAACGTATCATGACTTGCTTACGGTAGTGTTCCGTAGTTACTGCCATTGTTTAAAAGAAGACTATTTGGTTACTATTTGGATTTTACAGAAAATTTTCCGAAAGCTTGAAAGACTTTGAAGAAGATTTTGGGTTTTGAATTTTGAACTAATATTATATAAGCAAGTAATCTCTTTCTTTTTAATTTGAATTATTTTAGATATAATTATAATTACACTGTCATACAATTAAGCGACATAATAACAAAACTTTTTGTCACGAAGACGCATATTGGTATATTATACGATTGGGAGTTGGGAGAGGAAATAGGGTAGGCAAGATACAGGCTTAGCCTAGTTTGGGGCCCATCAGTAACGATATATAATCTAGTATGTTAATTATGTGTTATTGTAATTCGAGTATAGATAATTGAAACTGTAATTATGGTTAATAAAAGAATTATTATTATTACCTTTGAGGTTAATTACAACACAACAATATACAGACTCAACTAACTCAACTACTACACAAAAAGCACATCGATCACCCCAGACCGATAAAGGTCTAAAGATAATCCAAATGATCAAACCCACTACCAGTTGGCAGCGTACCCAGCATGCTGGCCGCATTGCCACGTTGAATGGCAATGCTTATGCGTTGGGCCAGATACGCGCCAGCATTTTGGTCACGCGTCGCATCGATCAGGCGCTCAGATATTTTTTTGAAAATGAGATGAGCTCCCGGTCCCCACGGACCCAAAGTTTCGACACCAAACGGCTCAAATATGTAACCTCTACCGAGATTAACATATTTACGCCGCTTGTGCTGCTCCGCCGAATTAGCCGCAGCGCAGCCCTACTCCGTGTCTCAGGAAGATGAGACGGTGCCAAAGTATCAACGCACGTGGCGTCCCACACAAGGGGCCGTCCGAACTTCCATGGCACAAGCGTCATCCCGTCAGGCCTTTTACCATCGTCACGCGCAAGACCGCTCGGTTCGAGCACAGCTGCAACATTGGCGGTGGTAAAAGCCCGGCGGATGATATCATTCAGGCTCGCGTGACGACCAATGATATGTGATTAGAACCATATTGTTTGAGCTAGTGTAATTACAAAATTTTGGAACAAAATATCGTTGAAAATAAAAAAATCTAGTCTATTTTCAAAATAGGTCCTTAATGGATTTCTCGGCATTTCTATTTTACTTTTTTTATTTATTTAAAACAATTTACAGATATTATTACAAGTAATCACTATTCACATCGAGTATAGAGGTATAGAGATATAGAGTGCAATAAAAAACTTTTATTTTTTACAACTTTACAACCTTAGTTTTTACAACAATCTATAGCGATTCATAGAAGACCTACCAGTTATTAGTGTTCAATAGTACAAATAAATTAATGTACCTATTGCTTGCTCATTTCATGCAACTTCGTATTTAAATAGAAAATTTCAACGGGATCGACGCAAATGGCCAAGAACGCAAGAGGCCAATTCAACTTGTACGTGTTTAATAAATAAAACTTTCACTCAAATATAACTTTTGTTTTTGTCTGTAATAAAGAAAACTTGAAATTCCCCATTTTGTACGTGGCTAAAACGCTATCCGCGAAAAGCCAAAAAAAAAGAAACCTCATTCTTTTAGTCTAAGGCCGATCACCATTGTAAGATGCGCGTGCATAGGAAAACTGATAAACTTTTTATCTTCTAAATAAAATTATTTTTTAGTATTATTTTCTACACAAATGTGTTGAAAAACATTGTATGATACACGTGTGTATTGATGATTGCCGTCCTCGGCTCTCTTAAGACCGTCACCTAACAGCTCGGGTCTCAATGGCGCCTCAGCGGTAATCACCAACATTACACACTTGTACCATAATGTACTATTATGTAGCACTTACTGGTCTCGAAAAAAAAAGGCTGTGACAAAAACAGACATAAGGAATTCATAAGGTTTCTTCATTACTACGCAACCCTAAAAAGAATGGCGATAAAGAAAGTATAATTTACACAATAATTAATACAGAGTAGTGTGACGGGGCGTGTGGTAGAGCTTCTCATTTCGCATGCAAAGTCTCTGATTACCGCTTTAGGTACACTGATAGCCCGAGATAACACGCTCTTTTGTACACTTAATTGTGGATAATTGAGACATGAACTTGGGCATTCACAGCGATATGGTAATAGGAGGTAGGTAGGGTAATTTTATTGAGGTTCAAAATAAAATCATCTGATAAAGTTACGTAAAATTATTATGGTAGCAAATTACTAACTTGTAGGGTATACGTTTTCGCAAAAAAATAATTGCGCGTAGCCGATGTAAATAGTTATTTTCACCTCAAAAGCTCGGAAAGATTCTGTTTGTCATTAGAAATCTGAGTGGAAAAGTGCATTTTGTCCGCTAGCGTGGAAAGAGTTTTTAAAATTCGAACCTTTCTATTCCGCAAGTCCACTGAAAATGCATTAAATACTTATTTCATGTCAGTGCGCCAACCTCATTTCTTCGAATAATCGCACTGACCAGCCACAGGTGGCAGCACTGGACTAGCGTTTTCCTCGCTGTAGTGAGGTGAAAAATTTTGTGTTTCACTCGGCATCAAAGTTATTTTGCATCTCGTACTTTGAAACCCTCGCTACGCTCAGGTTTCAATACAAGTACTCGCCCCAAAAACCAACTTTGCAGCCTAGCATAACAAATAACTTTTGTTATACAAGAGTGCAAAGTTGCTTTTTAACCACGTGCTAAATTTTGATGACCGAGCAAGCGAAGGATTTGAAAATTAGAATCCTGAGCGTTAGCGAGTGAATCAAAAGAGCACGAGGTGAAAAATCTTTACACTCGAGTGCAACACGTAACTTTTCATCCCACCTCAGCGAAGAAATGACTAAATGCAAAAAAAAAACATTTACAATCACAAGATACTTTTATTTCAGTTTAGGTATTAACTACTACATTATGATAAGTAAGTATTACAGAATAATCTTTAAATTATAACAACTATTACTTAGATATAATTTAGAAAAATTGAAAGACTTGTTTTCAAATTTCTTGTTTTTAACCGAAGGTTTTAACAATATGTCGTGAAAAGAAAATGGCGCGCGCAAAGCAAATAAAAAAAAAAGTACACCAAGAAAAACAAAATCCTCCTTCTTGGGTAATCGGACAAAATGAAAATGAAAAAAATAAATAAAATGGTTGTAAACTATAAACATTATCGTCAGTACTAAATATACAAGCTAGATAGGCGGTTAAAAATCTCATCTGTACAGAAACCGCAGCATGACATGTGAATTGAATTGCATTGTCACGTGTATCGCTCTATTCCGCTCCACATCAGGCGAGTTGGCGGTCAAGACAGTAAATCAATACAGTCCTGCTGGCTCGACACTTTACCACGTACCAGAAGATATAATAACTACACGAGTCAGATGCACTCTGTGTCTGTAGGTTAATTTAAGAGTAAGTACTAGCAAGTTGAGTTTCGCTTAATTGCGTCGTACCAAGTCACTATTTAATTAAAAGTGTTTGTGGAGAAACGAGTTGGCGGGCAACCAAACACGAGTGCTTAGTTCATATAGTTTTGTCGCTAGACTATAAAAATGTATTAGTAGTCAAATAAAACCGGCCTAGTGCGAGTCAGACTCGCGCACGAAGGGTCCGTACCATTATCTATAAAAACGGCAAAAAAATCATGTCTGTTTTATCCCACTTAAATATTAATTATATTTTAATTTATTTATTTATTTTTAAATTGAACAATATTACTTAATATTCTGTGAATATTTCAAGCGTCTACCTGTTGCCATTATCAATATCGAGCAAAAAGGTGCAAAAAATCACTTGTGTTGTATCGGAGCCCCCTTAAATATATTTTTATTCTGTTTTTTAGTATTTGTTGTTATAGCAGAATAGAAATATATATAAATATATATCTACACTAATATTGAAGAGGAAAGATTTTTATTTTTGTATGTTTGACAAGTTATCACTCAAAAACTACTAGACCGATTTCAAAAATTCTTCCACCACTATAAAACTAAATTATCTCTGAGGGACATAAGCTATACTTAATATTAGGAAAAATTAGGGATCCCTACTAAAATTTCAATAATGTAACGCAAGGTGTAAAAAAGTTTGCCATAAAATGTCTTTGCATGCGCTGCGCAAACTATTGATAATAGAACAAAATAATCTTCTACAGTATTAGATAACATACCAATA
Organism: Lycia hirtaria; assembly: GCA_947563715.1. Lineage (NCBI taxonomy): Eukaryota > Metazoa > Arthropoda > Insecta > Lepidoptera > Geometridae > Lycia > Lycia hirtaria. Next base: position 5,253,053 of record OX387379.1, read on the forward strand.
TCTACAAAAAACGTCGCGATGGCATATGTCCAACTATTGTTATTATGTCACTATAACTGCTTTTTTACATTTAAAAAGTTGATAGAAATGCCGACCAAAATCAGACCATGTTATCCATACCTTGGTAGGTATTAATCCTTATCCGTTAACAGTAAAAGTAAGAAGAATTAACCGCCTTTTTGAAGATTTAAAACTTAAATATTCTATGTCCTCATAAAACTAAAAGATAAATAAAAAATTGATTTTGATGTGTTTTACTGTCTTTTTGTTACCACTTTCCATTATCAATACAATCCTGGGACTATCCAGGGATCCCTAGATTAACTGTAGATAATCCCGAAATCCCGGGATTAGAAAAATCGACCGGGATCGAATCCTCCCGATATAGCCCACCAAAGTGAATAAATTGTGTACCGCCCTCCAGCATTTCTAAACTATTACATCTAGAAATTCATGGTTAAGCATTATAAATAGGACCTACCAAATATTTGCAACAAAAATTATTTTGAACACTGTATGATTACAACTTTTCGAGATATATAGATTTTTATGTAAAACTTAACATTGACCTTTTTGCAAAGTAGTCTAAACAAACAATACTCACCAAGTAGTTTTCTTTTAGATTACGTTACCGCATTAGCTATGGAACTCTACTATATGCATGTCTCGAAACGGTCTTGACTACTTATAAAAAAAAACATTAAATAAATAAATAAATATTTGTGGACATTTCACACAACACCATCTAGCCCAAACTAAGCAAAGCTTGTACTATGGAACTAGATGGCTGATAGAATACATATATACTTTTTTTGTTGTAAATATATACATATGATACATAGAAAACACCCAGACACAGAACAAACATCCATGCTCATCACACAAATGTTTGCCCTGGGTGGGGATTGAACCCACGACCTTTCAGTTCAGCAGGTAGACGTAAACACACTACCAACTGAGCCACAAGGCCAGTCAATACACAATAGAACAAACAATAGTTGTCATTGGATAGGTGTTAGTTAGGTGTTTATGGTAATTGTACAATAGTTGTTCGTTATGTTTTATATTATTCAAAAAAAACTTTTTATGATAAAAAATATTATCGAAAATAAAGAACATAAAGAATCGCAACCTAAGCTCACATTATTCAACGCTGCGTTGTCAATAATTTATCAATCATAATTTACAAACTATAGTATTTGAATCACCAAAAGCAATGTTCAAAGAACACATATTTCACAAACCACAAGTAGTTTAAGGTATCCCCATAGTAAGGAAGTTCGTGGATAGGTTAGGTGTTTTATAAAACCGTTCTTGTGTCCCAACTTTACGATTATCACCGAGAATTCGCGGTTTATTTCAAGACGGATGGATTCAATAGCTAACCGGGATAAGATGGGGATCTGGCATTAGAACTAGTTAAAACCTTTACGCGTTCCCGAGATAAAGGTCTTGACACCCGGACGGCCGGACGAACAGAGGGACAACAAAGTGATCCTATAAGGGTTCCGTTTTTCCTTTTGAGGTACGGAACCCTAAAAAATTACTTAGAGACGTAAGAAATGAAAATTTCGTGCAAATGTATTTTCAATTAACATATAAGTTAACTCGTTTGTATGGTCATAGAGTATGCTTATTTTAAGTTCACATAAATTATCATGTGCAGCTCGTCTGTCGTGTCTCGCCACGCGCAAAGTAGGGTTCCATAAACCCTACTTTGCGCATGGCGAGACACCTACTTAGCCACTTATTTTTTTATAGTCTAGGTAGCACCGCTAATAGCGTTAGAGGATTTTGAACAAACGAATAGAAAATATCTGGAATTATCTGAAAATTTCCACTGTTTATTTACTTTAATTTATCATGCCTTAGTATATATTATCACAATTATTATCATTTACCTGTGATTATCTACCTTCTCGGTGCATGTAGTTATTTAATCATTAAAATTATGATAAAAGAACTTATAAATTGGCATGAGAAAATATTATTACGCATAAGTTTATATCACCTTTTATCTTCACCTCGCATTATTACACGGGATTTGCTGATTCCGAAAATTCTTTCTTTATGTTTTACGATTAGACAAAATTGAACTTTAGTTTTATTTAATAATTGTTATATCAATATTTCAATTACAATGATCTATCTAGTTGTATTCTTCATATTTAGTGTCGCAGTATATCTTTATAACATCAGAAATTTTGAGTACTGGAAAAAAAGAGGGATCAACCATGATAAACCGAAACTTTTCTTTGGCACTTGTGCGAAGGAATTTCTACTGCAAAGAAGCGCTGCGCAGTTGGCAGCGGACACATATAGAAAGTATCCCGAAGAACGCGTCGTCGGAACCTTCAGATCAACCACGCCGGAGCTGCTTATAAGAGATCCGGAGATCGTGAAGCGCGTACTCCTCACAGATTTCAGTCATTTCCAACACCGAAATATTCTCGATATCCACGAGGAAACGTACGATCCCCTACTTCGTAATCTTTTTACTCTGGATGGAGAGCTGTGGCGGCCGCTGCGCCAGCGTCTGACGCCAGCGTTCTCCAGCGGCAAGCTGAAAGCGATGTTCCCTCTGATAGTAGACCGCGCTGAGCAACTTCACGCGCGCCTCTACGCCGCGGACGGAGCACCCCTCGACGCGAGGGACCTCATGGCACGCTTCACAATCGACTTCATCGGAGCTTGCGCATTCGGACTAAATATGAACTCACTAAACGAAGAAAACTCCAAATTCAGAGAATTGAGTACCAATATTTTTAAAATTGATCTGGTTGGTGCATTAAAATTTTTCTCGAAAACAGTTTTCCCCGAAGTCTTTAAAAATATTGCATGGATCCCGAAAAATGTCGAAAATTCCGTCTTAGCGCTCGTAGAAACAGTTTTAAAGCAAAGGAACTACGAGTCATCGGGAAGAAATGATTTTATTGACCTATTGCTTGAGTGTAAAAAGAAAGGAAAAATGGTCAGTGAGTCGACGGAAAGGTTCAAGCCTGACGGCACTCCAGAAGAGGTCACAGTAGAATTCACACATGATCTGTTAGCCGCCCAAGTGTTTGTTTTCTTCGCGGCTGGTTTCGAGACATCTTCTGCTAACAGCAGCTTCTTGCTGCATCTGCTCGCGTATCATCCAGAAAAACAGAAAAAAGTTCAAGAAGAGATCGACCGAGTTCTCGCTCAACACGAGAATAAGCTCAGTTATGATGCCATCAAGGAAATGACATATTTGGAATGGGCATTCAAGGAGAGTATGAGAATTCTTCCTGCAGTTGGGTTTTTAGTAAGAAAATGTAATAAGAAATATACATTCCCGGAAATAGATTTAACCATAGATGAGGGAGTTAAAATAATGATTCCAATACAAGGGTTGCACAACGATCCCAAGTACTTTGATAACCCAGATGAGTTCAGACCCGAAAGATTCAATCCTGATGAAATGGACAGCGAAAAGATCAAGTTTGTTTATTTGCCTTTTGGAGAAGGACCAAGATCATGTGTAGGTGAGTTATAGTATAATGCGCACTTAATAAAACTTTACCTAAGCAGTAAATTAACATTAAAGAAAATTAATAGTTTGTTTTATATTTGTCCGATACGGAATAACGTCTAAAATAGACATGAAAATTTGAGTATCTGCCTCGAAGCTTGAGGTATTTTCGTACAGCTTGAATTCCTCGTGCATTAGGTACTTCATACACGATCGGACCTGTGCTTGATACAGATGAAGCAGTTGTCCCGGTGAGAAGTATCGCCTAACCTTATTAATGATGCCAAGCTTTTTACTAGCCAGTTTAGCCTTAGATTCAAGTTCAGTGTTGGGGTTAACGTGAGTCCAAGCAGTTCAAGACGGTCTGTAAATGATAAGAATACATTTTGGATAGTAAGAGACATAGGAAACTCACTCTTTTTGGCGGAGAAAAGGCAGGCTTGAGTCTTGTTGGCGTTGAATTTGACGAGATTTTCGTCACCCCAGTCGGACACATCTTTTAGAGCTTTATTCATACGCACAACCATTTTTTTTTATTTTTTTTTTAACAGCCCTGTTTGTACAAACTGTCCCACTGCTGGGAACGGGCCATCTTCTCATTGTGAGAAGGATTAGGCCATAGTTTGCCACGCTGGCCAAGTGCGGGTTGGCAGACTTCACACATCTTCAAGATCATTGAGAACTCTCAGACATGTAGGTTTCCTCACGATGTTTTCCTTCACCGTTTGAAGTTGGCGGCAATCAACAATACGCACATAACTTCGAAAAGACAGAGGTGCGTGCCGTGGGATTCGAACCCAGGACCTGCGGATCGCAAGTCAGACGGTCTCACCACTAGGCTGCCGGAAACACCACAGGCACAACCATATCTTCTCTCAATGCCTCGATTTCCGCTTTATTGGCTCTTGGACCAGAAGTGTATTTTTCCACAACTGTGTTGTCATCTGCATACCCTAAGATACCAGGTTTCAGCAGGTCATTAATATGCAGCAGGAAGAGAGTAGCGGAAAGTACAAACCCTTGAGGTACGCCGGCGTTTATTGTCATTTGATCGGACGAGCACCCGTCAACAACTACTCGAATCGATCGTTCTCTCAAGAAGTCTTTAATCCAAGAGCAGAAGGAGGCTGGTAGTCCATAAGAAGGGAGCTTGTTAAGGAGACTGTCGTGCCAAACCCTATCAAAGGCCTTCAAGATGTCGAGAGTCACGGCCAAGGCCTCACCGTTGTTCTCGATGGCCTCGCTCAGAATGTGTGTGGCATACACGAGAAGATCCCTAGTCGACCGATTTCGGCGAAATCCGTACTGTCGGTCACTGAGGAGGTTATTGCCTTCAAGGTATGCCATGAGATCCTGTTCAGTACACGCTCCATGATTTTACACAAAATGGACGTAACCGAAATAGGCCGGTAGTTATTAGGATCGGCACGACTACCCTTTTTTGGAACAGGTTGAACGTTCGCAAGCTTCCAGCACTTAGGGACTATACCAGTCTCCAAAGAAAGACGGAAAAGACGAGTCAGAATCGGGGACAACTCAGGTGCGCAGGTTTTCATCTCAATAGCTGGTATACCATCAGGACCACTAGCTTTGTTCACGTCTAGACCTCTAAGTGTCTTAAGCACCTCCTTTTGATTGATGCGTATGTCCTGCATAGTTGCGCCTAATGAGGTATACTTGAAGGCGTTTCTCCTGAGGTATCTAGACGTGAGTTGTCCGCAAATAGACCTGCGAATAGATATCCATGGTGCGGTTAACCGGAAAAGAATAAATCTTCCGTGGTACGGTCACAGTACCATGGAAAAAATCTTTTTCCCGTGGTCCAGTTGACCGTACAACCGAACCGGACCACGGGCAATGACCAAAAAAAAAGCTCCTACACTGAGAAAGAGGAAGAATAAAATGAGGTTGCCCAAAAAAAGTTATCGACCGTTGTTATCCTCGTAGGACTAATAAAAATGAAATGAAATATCAGAAATGTCACGTGGCGCGGGCATGCCACCACTCTGCTTCGGTAAAATTAAACCGGCAAAGTGCGAGTCGGACTCGCGCACGAAGGGTTCCGTAACATTATCTATAAAAAAAGTTACTTTTGTTGTATGGGAGTCCCCCTTGAATATTAATTTTACTTCAATTTTTTAATTATTTATTTTTAAAGTGAATAATATAACTCAATATTCAGTGAATATTTCAAGCGTCTACCTGTTGCCGTTATCAATACCGAGCAAAAACAAGCAAAAAAACACGTTTGTTGTATGGGTGCCTCCTTAAATATTTATTTTATTCTGTTTTTTTTGTATTTGTTGTTACAGCGGCAACAGGAATTCATCATCTGTGAAAATTTCAACTTTCTGACTATCACGGTTCATGAGATACAGCCTGGTGACAGACGGACGGACGGACAAACAGACAGACAGCGGAGTCTCAGTAATAGGGTCCCGTTTTTACCCTTTGGGTATGGAACCCTAAAAACTATACTTATTATCTAAATATTGTGCAATGAGATTGTTTATCTCTTTCTACGATACTATGCGAGTTTCATTTGAACATTTTATATGCATTTTGATATCAGATAATAATAGTAATTATTTAAATTGCAACAAATGTATTTAGATTCATTTTTATTTCCAAATCAATACTGAAGTGGTAGAAATACTACCTATATAACTTTTAGACTATATTTTTTATAGCTTACTCGTGTGATGAAAAGCATTATGTATAACACGGTCGCAAATGTTTTTCCCTCGGATACATTCATTTTATTTTCTCGCTTCGCTCAGGATCCTACTCAGAATCCTTCGCTACGCTCTGCACTTAAACACACACCCTCGCTGGAAAAATACTATGCCGTTCCCTTACAGAACGGACACTCTCCACCTCCAGTCAATCTCGGGTTTCTCACCCAGTCTCCGCGCTCTCTACTTGCCAGAGTTTTGGCGGCACGGGGCGTATTCATTTGTCAGTCGAGACAAGCGTTGCGGGCTGTAAGCGCTCGAATTCCAATAGATGTCACGAACGAGCGGCAATAAGACAGCATCTACATACATGTAGATACAGACGCCACCTTGCGTATGTGTTACTGATTAGAACGCATTTTTAGGAGTTTCCGAAGTGCTTAATGCCTTCAGTGCTTCCATGACACTTCATTTGTGCAGAATGTTATTGTTTACTGTGGTATCTCTTCCAGGGGAGCGGCTGGGACTGATGCAGGCGCTGGCAGGCCTCGCAGCCGTGTTATCCAAGTTCACCGTGGTGCCAGCACCCGCCTCCGTCAGGCATCCTGTCATCGACCCTGTTCCCGGTGTTTCGCAAAACATAAAAGCAGGATTACCCCTTTTATTCCGGGCTAGAAAGAAAGATCAGTAGTTATTGTTCTATATTTAGTGCGTCAGAAATTTGATAACTGTAATGGCTCCTTTTTGGAAGCTTGACAAAGAGAAAATATTGAAAATAAAAACAATGAAAATATTGACGGATATTAACAACATCAAAGTAAATGCTTGTTAACATCCGTCGCAAATAGAAGTCTCTGTTAGTAGCGTCGAACTACTTTGTCTATGGAATAAAGCGATTTTAATTTTTTTGTTTTTTTCATTGCAGGTGATTTCATTAGCATTATCTCAGTCATAAGAAGACCATTGCTGGACATAGCTTTCCCATGGATATCCAAAAAGATCGATTGGAAGGTTAAGGCTTACATCCAGCGTCTTCCCGCCACTTGTATATGGTCATCTGTCAATCTCGTGACTGGTCTTCCTACGCTGCGCTGCCTGTGCATGATTTTCACTCGAGAACTTTTCGACCCCATCGGCCATCAGTTATACGTATAATAATATGTGCCCTGCCCACTGCCACTACAACTTGCAAACCCGCTATGCTATGTCGGCTTTCATATATGTACGGATCTCTTCATTTCTGATTCTATCACACAGAGACTACGAGCATAGCCCTCTCCATAGCTCGTTGTGTGACTTTGAGCTTCCTTATAAGGCCCATAGTGAGTGACCACGATTCAGTGTCAATACGTTATCACTGGTAACAAACAAAGGTGATTTAACTTAAAGGTGACTCTCTAAAGCCTTTGATCTCGTCTCTTATGATGTGCTTTGGAGAAAGATGGCGGACAGGAGTATACCGGTGGAAGTTTTAAATATCTTCCGATATTGGTATGCCAACCAGACCGATTATGCAAAGTGGTCGAGTAGTCTCTCGGAAGCGTACTCGGAAGGCTGGAGTGCGGGGTGAGGCAGGGGGGGTTGTCTTCGCCAAAGCTCTTCAACCTGTACGTAAATGATCTCATAGTCGAGCTCAGCAGCATGCTTGTCGGATGTAGTGTGGGAGGTGTTAATATCAATAACATTAGCTATGCCGATGACATGGTGCTGCTGGGTCCGAGTACGTGGTCTATTAAGATGTTGAGAGTCTGTGAGAGCTATGCCGCCTCACACGGACTGTTATATAACGTCAAAAAAGCGAATATATGATCTTTGGGGTCGCCGGAAAGAGTCCGCATGTCACACCAGATATAACCCTGAATGGTACAAAACTGAACCGGGTATTTCAGTTTAAGTATCTGGGACATATTCTTGCCGACGACCTAAAGGATGACGCCGATGTTGAAAGGGAGCGTAGGGCTTTGGCAGTTCGCGGGAATATGCTGACCCGTAGATTAGCTCGATATGTACGGACCAGGTTAAAATAACCCTATTCAAAGCGTTTTGTCAAGGTCTGTATAAGGGTGGCCTATGGGCTCTCTGTACTCAAAAGTCGCTGAACACCCTACGCATCCAGTATAATATTTTTTCAGGATATTGTTGAGGCTTCCCCGCTTCTGCAGTGCCTCCGCAATGTTTGCACATAACCACACTGACGGCTTTCATGCGGTCATTAGAAAAAAAGTGGCCTCCCTGATCAGGCGAGTGCGGGGAAGCAGCAATACCATCCTAAAAGTTGTGTCAGAAGACCTCATGCGCCTGTACTGAGGCGAAATGCCAATCTGGACAATGTTTCCGTCCGAAATGCCTCGCAAGTACATGACGCATTGAGTGACTCGCTGAAATTTAGAATTTTGAAAAGCCCTTATATTTTGTTACTAACACTTTGGACCAAGAAGTCTTTAAATAAAATATTTTGAATTTGAATTTGAATTAAATCCTTCACGGTTGTTTTTATGTAAAAATGTAATTGATTCATAGTTATTCAGTTTTTGGTCGCGTGTATTTTTATTTGGAAAATATTGTAAAATTTGCAATGATGTTTAGAGCACAATTTAATTAAATACCTATTATTTTGATTTAACTTCATTGACTTTTAAGAATTATGATTTTTCCATATTGGAACACTTCCGGATAACCTCGTAGGCTATGGCTCCGAAGGCGGGAAAGCCATTCCGGATTTAACTGAAAAAGTTGCAAGATGTTGATAAGCCTCAAAAAAAAAAAAATGGAAAAATTTAAAAAAATCCAAAAAAAATTTTTTTACAATATTACTCAATATTCTGTAAATATGTCAGGCGTCTACCTGTTGCCGTTATCAATATCGAGCATAAACGTGCAAAACAAACACTTTTGTTGTATGGGAGCCCCCTTAAATATTTATTTTACTCTGTTTTTTAGTATTTGTTGTTATAGCGGAATAGAAATATAAATATATATATTATAAAATAGAAATACATCATCTGTGAAAATGTCAACAGTCTAACTATCACAGTTCATGAGATAGAGTCTGGTGACAGACGGACAGACAGACAGACAGCGGAGTCTTAGTAATAAGGTCCCATTTTACCCTTTGGGTACGAAACTCTAAAAATCATGCTCGGGACAGCAAAGACATACAGTTATCAAACGAGATCAGAAATAGAGAGAGAGAAAATCTATGAGCGAGTGTTACAAAACCTACGTTTGACGGTTGGAATTGTGAAGCGATATTCGTTTACAAGATTGGCCAATAAACTAATTTGTATAAATTTAAAGAGAGAATAAAGATATATATTTATACTAGTTATAAAATTTCAATATTATAGCTCTCAGTAAACAGAAATAAGTTTATAGCTAATCATTTCCTCGTAGGACATGTGTTTTAAAAATGTACCTACTCATAATGAACTCAGCTATATATTATATTTCAAATCAATCTGACCAATAGGTATCGCGATAATCTACTTTGGAACGATTATTTTATGTTATCAATTTTAATAATATTGTGTAGGTATGTGAAGTAATTTACTGATAAAATTATTAATTTATTTATCGAACACAAAGATAATAAACCCATGTAGGGGCTTAGAGTAGTGACACAGAGTGATAGTTATAATTGTGCCAAATTTAGTTTACTTGTGACGAAGGCTTCTAAAATGTTGCTTCGCTTATCTAGAGGCGACTAGCATTTTGAGGTTATTACCTCTATGCGTAGGGGTATTTTTTTTAACGAACTAGTCTTATGTTTGACTACAATCTCGCCTGAAGGCATAATGCGATGCTGTTTTATACCTACTGTATCGCGTTTACATAAACAACGTATTGTTTGGAATTTAAACTCACATGCGTCATCAGCAGGGTTGCCAACTCTCCCGGGAAATTTATATAAGTTTTCAAAACCTCTCGGCTCCAGAAATTCACCTAAAATAAATAAATATTGATCGTCATTTTCACGCAACATCATCTAGCCCCAAATTAAGCAAAGCTTGGTAACTACAGGAATTAAATAGCTGAAAGAATCATCATCATCATCATCATCTCAGCCATAAGAAGTCCACTGCTGGACATGGGCCTCCCCCATGGATTTCCAAAAAGACCGATTGGAAGCGACTTGCATCCAGCGTCTTCCCGCCACTTGTATGAGGTCATCTGTCCATCTCGTGGCTGGTCTTCCTACGCTGCGCTTGCCGGCGCGTGGTCTCCACTCGAGAACCTTTCGGCCCCATCGGCCATCAGTTTTAATACGTGCTGAAAGAATACTTACATCCTTTTTTAGGGTTCCGTACCTCAAAAGAAAAAAACTGAACCCTTATAGGATCACTTTGTTGTCCGTCAGTCCGTCTATCCTTCCGTCCGGGTGTCGAGACCTTTATCTCGGGAACGCGTGAAGGTATTGTGTTGAAATTAAAACCATATACGCAGATCCATAGTCTCTCGCAGAAAGAAAAATAAAATTTCTTCGTTTTCGTAAAATAAAGTTATAGCCGAATATGTCGTAAAAACGCACATTTCAACACTCACAAGGGAATCCAAACCTATGGGGTACTTCCCGTTGACCTAGAACTATGAAATTTGGCAAGAAGCATTGTGTTAGAGTACACATATAGGAAACTTTATCACGTCGTCTAGGAAATAGGGTAAGGAGGAATAACAACTTACAGATCAGATGCACTATCAATGAAATGTATTTAAAAAACTACCAACTAATAATAAGGAGCCGATAACTTCCGTATGGGAATTCCAAGTCGAATCCGATATATGGTACCAGTGTTTCGGTCTGATTTTAAATACATGCGACGTCAGTAAAAAGTACATTAAAAAGAAAAAAACTCACTTTCATAGTATTGGCCCTTATAATTTGATAAATTGAATCCTGTAGAGTAGGTATTATCCGCATGTAAAGATCTCGACGAATTTTGAATTTATACACACAGTTGGTTTTTTATTAATTTTTAATCAAATAACTTTAATACATTTTGCGGTAATTTTGCGTCTTCCATACAAAAATCGTCATCGGCGGCCTAATCTGAATAGGCTTATATTCCGTACATTAATTAAAGCGGTACACACACGCAAGATCAGTTAAGGGCTGCGCAGACGTCGTGTCGTGCATCATTAGTCGGCCAGAGTGACGTTCAATAGCGGGCCTCGAGTGGTCGGCTGTCTGCATAAACCTTTACACTCGTATGAATTTTTTGAATGAATCTAGACAGTTAATGGGCGGATGCCTAAACATTTATGGAATAAGGCCCATATAATAATGGTTCAAATAGTTGGATATTTTCATAGAATACCCAAAAATAATATTACTCACAGATTTTTACATCTAAATTCAAGCACAAGCAAGGAAGCGGTAATATGTATGTATCTACAACATAGATGACTTCCTACGTAGGTAGAGGTACCTACTTATATAGAATTAAAATATCTGTGGCTTTCTGCAGTAAAAAAACTATAGGTACAACATTTAAATTCGCTATACATGACCAAGCGAGCGAAGCGAGTACGAGTTCATAAGATTATGAAACCAACAGGTGCGAGAATTAGCTAATCTATGCAGGAGGAGTACGTCTGTCTTTTAGGCGTTTTGTGATGTTTAGCGTCGTCGATTTGTCTCAAAGTCATCGAGCGATCATGCATTAAATTAATCGAGACACTAGGCTAGGGTTACTAGACTACACTATTTAATTTTAAACTGAATTTTTTACATTAAACAACTTTTGGTTGATTTATCACGTCTATTTTCCGTATTCGTTATAAGTTGTTTTATTTCTATGAGTAATAATCGAGAAAACCTGAGAAATCTTTAACCGTTATTTGTTAGATAACAAAACAAAAAGTCTAAATTCAATGATTCGGCTGTTTTTGTATTTTTTTATATAAAATATAAGGTTTTAAGGAAACTGCTGAGAGGCACGACGCTAAAGATTGAATCTTGTATAAGTTAAGCTAAATTTACACAATATTCCTAGCATAGTAAAGGAATTTTGTGAGTTTAGTCTCCGATCGTATGTCCTGGCGTGGCCGCGGGCTGCAGGCGGCGCAGGCGGGGGTCGCGCGTGCGGCCGCGACGCGTCGTGACCGCGCGCGCTCAAGTGTCACGCGCGCCTGCGCAGACTCTCTGCCCGCCCGCACTATTTTATCGCATTCATTATTTGGAAAAGGATTCCTAGTTTAATAGGGCTGATAACTAAAATGCCTTTAAATAATACGATAAAAGTCAATTGGGTAACTTTGACACGATGTTAAATATTGTTCGTAGCATTTTTAGAAGGTTCTTGATTTTTTCCGAAAAGATTAGTTGTTAAGTCACTCAATTAAAAATCAAGAACCTTCGAAAAAGGCTACGTACAATGTTTGACACAGATTCAAAGTTACCCACGTTTTGACATTAACTCTGTCTTTCTCTCTTTCTATGTCTTCTGTTGTAATTTTTTCACTATTTTCTGTCCGTCTCTGATATATGATTATCAATATAGATACATGTGTGAAGGACATACAATACTTTTTTAGGATCAACAACATAACTTTTCATCACAATTTCAGAAAAAAAAAAGTTGATTTTAACCGCGGCTCTACACTTGTACTATGAATTCACGGCGCGAATTCGTGACAGAGGCGCTCACTCCACATTCACGGGGTTCGTTCAAAAGCGTTGGAGAAAAGGGTGACGATGGATGACTGAAATATATCGTAAGCGATCGATATTAATTTGAAAACTAATCGTTCTCCAGGCGTCATAATTTTACTTTTATTATTATGATGTGGATGCTTCGAGTCACACAGTATACGTTCAGCGTGGTAATATTTCATAAAGCTAATTTCTAATTGACTATCTCAACTTATATAAATCCAATGCGCTGCCATTTAGCTCACATTACACGTCCGTGCGCATCTATAGTCAGGAGTAAACTGGCACGGTGCCGTGAATGTGGATGTGCGCGCGTGAACAAGGCGCGAACTGCCGCGAATCTTCGTCGCGGGACAAAATACCGATTTCGATCGGGGAACAGGCGTGAACGCCCGCGAACGCCGTGAAAACCATCCACACTTATGTTCACGCCTGTTCGCGGACGTTCACGGCACAAGTGTAGAGCCGCGGTAATACTATTAAATGCGACTGGAATCTATTTAAATTCAAAATACTCTCTTACATTTCAAAAAATCATACAAAAACTAATAAATATAATTATGTAAAACTGAGTAATTGGAGATAATTTAAAATATCCATAGGTATCAAAAGCCTATGGATAGTTCAAATAATCTCCAGTTTCAGGAAAAGTGCCCAAAATGCCGCATTTCTGACATCGCCAACTTCCGATGTAACATTACATTATCATTGTGAGACCAATGAACAACCTAGTCGTTTTTTTTATACATTTGGTATTTATTAAATTTTTATCTAATTGACTTGGCATATTTTATAATTAATGTAATTGGCTATCTGCCGTTTTAATTATTATTAAATAAATAAATAAAATAAAATAAATAAATTATAAGTACACAGGAAGACATTTACAAGTACATACATAATTACTTATACTTGAAATATTTTACAGACAATCAGAATATAGAGTTGGCTGAGTAATCGCTGAACAAACATACAAAATAAAAGTAATTAAAAAAAATGACTTCAAAACAATCTAATTGACTGAAAAGGGAGAAATAAGTGAAAAACGCGAAACTGGGCATCTACCTGAGTAGGTAGGTACCTACACCAACTAGTTTTTGAAGTCGGTGTCAGGCCCTAACTAAAGTATCACCAATTAAGTCTTAAACAGACACCGACCTCAAAAAATTGTTCGTGTTCGTACCTACTTAGATAGACGCCCATTTTTTTATATATTTTTCTACAATACGGCTTCTAGTTTCTCCGTAATACGTGGACAAATATACAAACATACATACACTTATGAAATTTGGCACATACGAGTATGTTTAGAAGCCGGTATAGACTAAGATCCACAAAAACTGTGCAGTTATGACAATATTACATACATACAGGTCGAATTGATAACCTCCTTTTTTGAAGTTGGTTAATGAATATACAGTCAAATTGACAACCTCCATCATTTTGGAAGTCTGAAAATAAGATTTCTATTTATTTTTCATTAAATCAGATTAGACTAGTAGACAATGTGCAGTAACCCTAGAGAAAAGGCAGCATTCTTGCTAGCATGTCAGCCTGTGGGAACGCTTCTAAGCAACCTTTGGACTATGAATCTATTCAACAGACAGATTAGCAAGCACCAGCTTTGTATGTAGGTAGCTTTGTATGTAGGTAGCTTTGTATGTAGTATGTAGTTTGTGGTACGAATCCTTGTTATTTCAGAGAGCACTTTTATTTCAACAAGTAATATATTAAAGGAAAATTAGATACAAAATACCTTACTTTTTTAGGTTTCCGTACCTCAAATGGAAAAAACGGAATTCTTATAGGATCACTTTGTTGTCCGTCTGTCCGTCTGTCAAGACCAGTGTCTTGGGAACGCGTGAAGGTATCGAGTTGAAATTAAAACCATATACGCAGATCCATAATCCCTTACTGCAGAGAGAAAAATTAAACATCTCAGTTTTCATTAAAATAAAGTTACAGCCGAATATGTCGTAAAAACGCATATGTCGACACTCGCAAGGGAATCAACACCTATGGGGTACTTCCCGTTGACATATAATTTTGAAATTTGGCAAGAAGCGTTGTCATATAGTACACATAAAGGAAAAATTCCGAAAACTGTATTTTTTTATTTAATCACATAATATAGGGTCTTTATGCAAAGAAGGAGGGTCCAAATTTTAAAGTACTTTAACCGTAAAATGTGGGGTATCATATGAAAGAGTTTAAAATTAGCACTCAAGCTAAAACTGGTTTTTAAATATTTTTACGATGTATATTTTTCGGTTAATGAAAGACAATATAAAAATATACAATATCCCCTTTTTATCTACCAGTTTGTACGGAACCCTTGGTGGGCAAGTCTGACTCGAACTTGTCCGGTTTTATTTTTAAATTCGAAAATAAGCTTGCGCTTACTGCATAAAAAATAAAATATTTTCGTCGTGTAACTTTTACGTTACCCTTGAGTTTTCATTTTCTTGATAAATAGTGCATAAAGCCGCTGCAAAATTTATTTAAATGACTATTCTTAACAATAATGCGTAATAAGTACTATTAGTGTCTTCTGTCATAATGTTTAAAATTACGTTTAGAACAGGGCTGCATTATAACCGTATAGATACATAGTCTAATTTCATAAACTACTTTATTATTAAACAACCTTATAAGCATTCAATCCTATTTCATTAGAAGTGCATGCTTCGTCGTTAAAACAGACTACAAGTATGTTGCAGGTTAAAAACAAATAACACAAAGCCCGTGCGTGTAGACAGGTATATTGATTGCGGTCTCTCGGAATCGGTAAAGGTGAATTCACATTAGACAGAACAGAAACAGAACTTTTCCGCGAATACCCAAGAGAAGAGTAATGTTATTGAGTGTATGTATGTAAGTATGCTTTATTATTACCTCTTGTAGAGCAAGCGACTTGATTTAACTGTATTATACACGAGGTCTCATTTATTTTCTTGTTTTCTGTCTGTCATATATACCTAATACCATAGGAGTAATAAGCTTAGAATGTAAATTGCCTTTTGCTAAGGGAAGCGATTTTTAACGGGCATTTTAAGTCCTGTTGCATCACCCTGCCCATCGCTACACACAACAGGTAAGCAAAATTGGGCACAACTTCAGGGGTTAACTCTGTGACAAATACATACATCTACTCACTTAATCATCATTCGAATTAATTTGCATTTGTGCATATCAAAGACAGTAAATACGTGATAGTCATGCACACATTCTGATAGATAAGAACGGAATACATAAGAACGGAATTTCCAATGAAACTATCACTCAAAAATGACATTACTCCAAGCTTAAATAAGTCTCTTAAAAGAAGACTAAGGTTCAATATATCATGTTCTTCTCAAATGTGATGTCTGCGAGATATAGCTAGAGAATTTGATCCCGGTCATATTTTAGTCCCAAAATTTTCGGGATCAAATTTAATGAATCCCAGGATTTTCGAGAATGATAAATTTTTTCAATAAGACAATAAAAATGTGCGTGAAACGAAACGCACTTACCTTGATTTGACGTTTTGACAGCCATCTTGTTTAAACAGCTGATTTCATTTGTTTTTGCTAACGACCGATACCGGATTATGCGTTAAAGTGTGCAGATGAGACGTTGGATGCGTTGTATTCCTTAGATTTTATTTCCGTGGTTTAAATAAGTACAATATAAAGTTTCTGGTCAATTTAATTTAAAAATATGAATACCTATAAACATTGATTTCTCATATAGTCTTTTTTTATAGTTTATTTAAATCAGTCTAAAGGAGTTGATTTTTGAAGTTTATGGTTAGTTTCATACATTATTTACAGTAGTGCCTAGTTTGTTTATTTTATAAGAAGAATTTAAATATTCTATGTCGTCACAAAACTAAAAAATAAATAAAAATTGATTTTGATATGTTTTACTGTCGTTTTGTTACCACTTTCCATTACCAATACAATCCCGGGACTATCCCGGGATCCCGAGATTAACTTTAGATAATCCTGAAATCCCGGGATTCGAAAAATCGACCGGGATCGAATCCACTAGATATAGCCCACCAAAGTGAATAAATTGTGACCTGCATTTCTAAACTATTACACCTAGAAATTCATGATTAGGCATATAAATAGGACATATCAAATATTTGCAACAAAAATTATTTTGAACACTGTATGATTACAACTTTTCGAGATATATCGATTTTTATGTAAAACTTAAACATAGGCCATTGACCTTTTTGCAAAGTAGTCTAAATATAAACAATTCTCACCAAGTAGTTTTCTTTTAGATTACGTTACGGCATTAGCTATGGAACTCTACTACATGCGTGTCTCGAAACGGTCTTGACTACTTATTTAAAAACCATTGTACAATGTTGTTAATTATGTTTTATATTTCTTACTCAAAAAAACTTTCGAAGATATTTTTTTTTAATCGAAAACAAAGAACATAATGAATCGCAATCTAAGCTCACATTATTCAACGCTGCGTTGCCAAAATCAGAATTTACAAACTATAGTATTTGAATCACCAAAAGCATTGTTCAAAGAACACATATTTCACAAACCACAAGTACTATAAGGTATCCCCATAGTAAGGAAGTTCGTGGATAGGTTAGGTGCTTTATAAAACCGTTCTTGTGTCCCAACTTTACGATTATCGCCGAGACTTCGCGGTTTATTTCAAGACGGATGGCTTCAATAGCTCCGGAATATTTTCAAATAAGTCGAAAACCGGGATAAGATGGGGAAATGATGCTCGACTTTCGAGCTAAAGTGGAAATAGTATTCTTTATTGTATTATTACATGTATGCTAAAATTTATTGTTTGTTATAGAGAATATACGATTATGTGAATTACAACAAAGTACACGGTATGTGTTCACATTCTGCTTGAGTAAAATTGGTCACTTTAAATTTTAACTAACTGTTAACTGTAACTGTTTCGAATGTTTTAAAAAACTTCTGAATACAGTAACCTTCGTCCGTCTTCCTATATTCTATATCTATATGTCTAACTTAAAAACAATGTTTTATGTAACTAGAAATACGATAAATTTTGTTATAGGTAGGTAGTGAATTATTTATTTCACAAAGATATTCCATCAAATAAATATATAAGTAAATAAAAAATCGTGATCATATTAAAAGTAATTAGAAGTGATTTTATGTATAATATTGCGAGTTTTTATTGCATAAAAATATATAATAAAACAAAAATCAATCTTACGGAATCTGCATTAAAATAATGCCTTTATTCCCTTTATATTAAAGTCTCCTTTTTTATAAACTATAATTCGTCCATGCTGGACTGGGAGAAAAAAAAAACATAGAATGTAGCACCTGCTTCTCTTCCCGGGCATACTGTAAAAGTCTGAAAAGTAGATTTTACGCATACTTTCTCACAAAAACCGTATAGACAACAACGTACTAAGCGTAACGAAGTCGTAAGTTATACGGCAAAAACCGCTTTTCTGCAATCGGGTATTTTGTTTTTCTTTTAATATAGATACTCGTTCCTGATGTTTTCAGGCGTGTCGTGGGTCTTAGGTTGTATAATTTCCTGCGCGCCCTGCCGCCCCGCCGCCCCGCCACGCGCCGCCGCGACTGCAGATAACGAGTACACCCTACAAGATAAGGATGCGTCGCGCCGGCCAAACAAGGAATATTTTCGGAGCCGTTTTACTTTTGTTTTTTTTTATCGTTAACATATTCGTTAAGTAGGAAATAAATGTTTAGTTAGTCTGAGAGACTTAGCATTTTTTTACAAATTGGTGAACATTCTTACAAAACGTCATCCAGTTCAAAACTAAGCAGTTTGTACTATGAGAACCAGCCCCCGTACCACAAGCGTTTAAGTAGTCCTATTTCAATATTCTGTTTCAAATTGTACTTTTATTCTCTTGATATACATAATACACAAACGGTAAATAGTAACCTTGATACAGGTTACATATTTGTGCCTATTGGGGTAGAAACCCTTGGACCGTGGGGGCCGGGTGCTATGATTTTTTTAAAGATTTGTCGGGGAGGTTCAAGAATTCTTTGCATGCCCAAAGTGCTAGCCTTTACTTTGGACAAAAAAATAAGCATTGCCATTCAGAGAGAAAATGCGGTCAGTATTTTGGGTACTTACATTACATACACACGTACATACTCAAAAAACACAACCAACTTTCTTACGCAGTCGGGTAAAAAAAAAACTAAATATAGAAACATAAACATTCATATCCATACATAATCCTCATCTATTTAAAAAAAATTGTATTACTTTCAAATTGGTATTGCAGCGCAATTCCCAGGCATTGTCACCTAACGATTATAAGTTACCGATTATACGTTTTAAGTTTTCCTGAAAATATAAAATAAATAAATAAAATAATTAAACAAATCCATTATTACGTATATAGGAACACGGTATCGCGTTTCAGTGCGACTCCAAAGTACACTATCATGATAAATACGATACAGGATAATCAATTAAACCTGTTCAGTCTTTATCAACAACTTTTATCTTAGCGTGTTTTAATTATTTTTTTTTTTTATTTATCAGCCCTGTTTATACAAACTGTCCCACTGCTGGGCACGGGCCACCCTCTCATTATGAGAAGGGTAAAGCCATAGTCTACCACGCTGGCCAAGTGCGGGTTGGCAGACTTCACACATCTTCAAGATCATTTAGAACTCTTAGACATGTAGGTTTCGTCACGATGTTTTACCTTAACCGTTTTGAAGTTGGCGGCAATCTACAATATGCACGTATTGTTTTAATTTTATGATACAAATATTTAAATAACACTTTTCGTGGAAAAACATTTAAATGATCGTATTACATAGGTAATACTGATAGCTTACTGAGAAGTCTGATTTTTCTCTCTGCAGCAAGAGACTATGGATCTGCTTATATGGTTTTAATTTCAACTCGATACCTTCACGCATTCCCGAGATACAGGTCTTGGCAGAGGGACAGACGGACAGGCGGACAACAAAGTGATCCTATAAGCGTTCCGTTTTTTCCTTTTGAGGTACGGTACCCTAAAAAGCCCTTTTTTATAACCCCCAACGAACTTTTTCGTAACAAGAGGTTTTACAAAAACTAATTTAAGAATATATATTCATTTAAATCAATTATATTTTGTTATAAGAAATAAGTTCAAAAAATAAAACCCGACTGCTGAGAAATTACGCTCTAAAAAGTATGAAAGAAGAAAATATTCTCACCTGAAATGGTTATGTACAAGTTATGTATTCGATATGTATCGTTATATTGATATATTAAATAAACAACTTACATGTAATAAATATTTTGTCGTATTTCATATATTTTCATAATAGTGTTCCGAGGATAACCGTGGTCGTATGCCTACTGTAACAAAACAATACATTATCCAAATTAGCATACGACACCATCTGAAAACAACTATGAATATGTATGAAATACAATAAAATATTTATTACATAACCAGCGCATAACCAAGACGCTTCTAACGACACCACATTTGTCATATTACGATAAGTAGTTTAGAAGTTATAAGGGAACAGATGACCATATATACGTACATACATACCCACATACCGGTCAAAAACATAACCCTCCTTTTTGCTTCACCGTAGTCGGGTAAAAAGTACACAACATAATATAAAGCGTAACGCAAGCGCAAGCTATTTTGTATATCTTTCAAATATGTAAATCGTTCCTTTTAATACATATAAGTACTTGTGACTGAATAATACTGGATACGAAAATATTCTACATGCCTTCTACACATTTGACACGCTCTTTGGCTAATTTTATTTAATTTTTTGACTCAGCACATGCCAGTCCCAAAAACAAAAGAAAATCTTTTTTGCCAGAAGTGGTTGGGATCACGATAAAAGCAGGTAGAAGTTACGCTCACAGGTTCTAGATAAGGTTTCCTTATACTCGTATTACCCAGACAAGATTCTGCATTGCTGACAATGTGCAGCCGACGTGCTTTGTTTTATAAGAAAAATTAGATTAGAAGAAAATATTTTGATGAAATCAACTATATAGGTTGATTGTTTTGTTCCAAAATGCTGGCGCGTATCTGGCCCAACGCATAAGCATTGCCATTCAACGTGGCAATGCGGCTAGCATGCTGGGTACGCTGCCAACTGGTAGTGGGTTTGAGCATTTGGATTATCTTTAGACCTTTATCGGTCTGGGGTGATCGATGTGCTTTTTGTGTAGTAGTTTAGTTAGTTGAGACTGTATATTGTTGTGTTGTACTATAGGTACATCCTGTCTGTTTAATAGAACATCCATCCAGGGGACAAATATCATAAATGTGCGAATTAATTTAACAGAATTATGTTCTACATTCTAGAATAACTGAATACGCATAATCGTTTTATGAGGCACTTAAAGGTGATCTTCAGCATTCAGATTAACTATACAATATTGGTAAGTAGGTATTACCTACGCAAAACTTAAAAAATAATATTTTAAATTGAATTGGCCTTCAAGACAGCAGCCTACGGCGTAGCTGCGTAGCGCGTAGAGGCGTAGGTGTACGCCCGGTCATTGCCCCCGTCTTGCTGAACCCGACGCGACGCCCGAAATCGTAGTCCTGTGAACTTAGTACGCCCCACCTTCCCAGGTCAAAGTGTAATGGCCTAGGCTTTTCAAAAGACATAATACTTTAAGGAAAGTGCAATTTTGAAAGGTTTCGCTGGAATTACCATTGCTAGACCGAAGTAGGTGCATAAAGTAAATAAGTTTCATAACAATTACGATATCGCGTTTGAGACACTTTTTATATCTCGATCGTAACAGAGCAACGACACGCCAGCTAGTTACAGTAGCTATTGTAAATAGATATGTATAATGTAGTTAATTCGTATTAGTATTTACTTCAGGCTTCGTATTTACTGTGCCTTCAGGTAGGAATTCTTGACAAAAAAGGCAGCTCATTTACGCATTCAGCTAATCATTACATAATTTTTTTATATACGAGTATGTGAATCTTAAAGCTCTTTTGAGTTTATAAATCAGATGTTCACTGAAACAAGACATACTCAATACCTCATTTTTTCTGCTACAACTGGATAAGGTTTTCTTCGTGCTAATTTAAAAAACGTGCGAAATTTTAAAACTAATTTCACGTAGATAAGGTTTTCTTCGTGCTAATTTAAAAAACGTGCGATATTTGAAAACTAATTTCACGTAGATAAGGTTTTCTTCGTGCTAATTTAAAAAACGTGCGATATTTGAAAACTAATTTCACGTAGATAAGTTTCAGTGGCTGCCATAGACATCGATTCGCAGACACGGTACAGATATCACTCTTTATAGCTCCACGGACACTGGCTCCTGCTTACAGCGATTTATAAATCAAACAGACAGGGGCATAACCTGACTTCCACCAATCCGTGGATAGAAATGTTTGCTTGATACGTATTCGTACATAAAGCACAAACTCCTTGATAACGCATTGAAATGCAGCACCAATCATCGCGCCAACTTGAAAGAGAAGAATTGAACCAGCACGAATCGCTCCGACCGTCGATTGCGAGTGTGCTCTAATCGTTCATTTTTATCGGGCGAGCCTCGGCTATGATAGATTATCCTTTAACTTCCTTTTTCCTTTCAGAGCTTCGCCCGAGGACTAGTGGCAGGAGGGGAGGGGAGGGGGTGGCCCCACATCATTGCCCCGTCAACTGAACAATACTTCGCAGACGACTTTAGGTGCATCAACATGAAATAATCTGCTAAAATGTGGGATCCATGAAGTCTTTTGACACTGTTTTTCTTCGGGTTTGCTGTGTTTTTTAGTTTCTTATGTAAAAAGACTGATGCGAAAAACCTTAATTTGTTCAAGGTAAACCAGCGTGGTTCATCATACTTATACATAGTTACATACATACGTAAAATACTATTTTTTATCAGCCCTGTTTGTACAAACTGTCCCACGCCGAGCGCGGGCCATTTTCTCATTAAGGATAAGGTCATAGTCTATCACGCTGGCCAAGTACGGGTTAGCAGACTTCACATATCTTCAAGATCATTCAGAACTCTCAGACATGTAGGTTTCCTCATGATGTTTTCCTTCACCATTTGAAGTTGGCACCATAGGTACTTATATTATGTGAAATAAATTGGCAAGACACGAAGAAGAACCTCCAGACGCTTTCACGGTTAAATAGTTATCACATATCATGAAAAACAAGCTATAGCGTCTGTACTCTACAAGTCCTACATTTCGATCTAAAAGCATGGCTTGGCCGTTTCGCGTCCGTTGCACCGATATAATTTAATGAATAAGTCCTAAAATATTTGAAAGTAGGTACACAAATGAGAGCTAAACTTGTGATAGAGTGTTTTGCCTACAAAGTTACATTCTTTCGTGAGCTATCAGGCCAAAACTTTCCAAAACCAAAATTCCTTTTTAGCAACTAACTTAATAATTTTAATTAATTCATTGTGTCTTTTTATAGGAACTACTTCCATTTCATATATCGAATTATAACATGTCAAACAAGTGCCAAAGATAATATAACACAAGACTCACAAGTTCCCACTTGTGGAACTAGAGATGGACTCCCGTCCAGTAAACAAAGAAAATTAGTACTACCCAGTAAATTTGGCCAATAAATTGGAATAGACTTTGCAATGCATTTCATAAGTAGAAATAACTGATTTATCGTGAGACCAACACCGAAATAATTAAAAACTTTCAACAGAAAAATATCAATTTAATGCCATGTATGCAAGAGGGCCCTAAACATGATGGTAAGCTTTTATCTTTTATCTACTAGTCTGTACGGAACCCTCGGTGGGCGAGTCTGACTCGCTCTTGTCCGGTTTTTTTTTCTATGTTCTTATCATCGCATAGTACATGGACAAAAACTGATAAGTAAGGTTAATTTAGCATAATATTATGCTAAATTAACCTTACTTAAGTATCAGTTTTTGTGTAGCTTTTAATACATTAAGTGTCATAATCATTTAATTTCTTCATATTAAAGTTTTTACACCAATTTAAAAAAGCCGTTAAAACATGTTCCCTTTTATAACGTGCATACATTATAAACTGATAAGCTAATTAATAATTAGAATGAAATGTTAATTCATTTCAAAAACTGCGTGTGCGCATTGATGCAGAAACATTACCTGTGGAAAGGAAGTTATCAATTAATATGTTTTTTTTTTAATGTTTATTAACTTATAACTCCGTCATTTGACTCAACTGATTTGGATCTTTTTTTATTTGAAAATATACGTTCGGATTGGTCCCAATGTCACAAATGTCAAAATTATCACAGAATGTGTCATTTCATCCGATTTATCAACAAAAAATAATAATAAAAAGTTTAAAATTCAGAGGAGTCTCCATACAACAAACGTGTATTTTCAATGTTTTCTTTTTTAAAAGCTTTTATTCTACTTGTCCTGCCCTTTCTCCTGTCCCTGAGAGGACTAGTGCAAGTCAGGCTCGCCCACCGTGGGTTCCGTACAAACTAGTAGATAAAAGAGGGGAATCATATATTTTTATATTTTCCTTCATAAACCGAAAAATATACATAGTAAAAAAAAAACCTGTTTCAGTTTACGCTAATTAAGATCTTTCATATGATACCCCACATGATACGGTTAAATCACTTAAAAATTTGAACCCTCATACCTTGCATACATACTCTATTTTTTGTGATTAAATTAAAAAAGTCCAGTTTTCAGATTTTTTCCTATATGTGTACTCTAACACAATACTTCTTGCCAAATTTCATAGTTCTATGTCAACGGGAAGTACCCCATAGGTTTTGATTCCCTTGTGAGTGTCGAAATGTGCATTTTTTACGACATATTCGGCTGTAACTGTCGAAAACTGAGAAATTTGATTTTTCTTTCTGCAGCAAGATACTATAGATCTGCTTATATAGTTTCAACACGATACCTTTACGCGTTCCCTAGATAAAGGTCTTGACACCCGGACGGCCGGACGAACAGACGGACAACAAAGTGATCCTATAAGGGTTCCGTTTTTCCTTTTGAGGTACGGAACCCTAAAAATTACTTAGAGACGTAAGAAATGAAAATTTCGTGCAAATTTCATTTAAATTAACATATAAGTTAACTCGTTTGTATGGTCATATATTATGCTTATTTTAAGGTCACATAAATTATCATGAGCAGCTATGGAACCCTACTGTGCGCGTGGCGAGACACCTACTTGGCCACTTATTTTTTTATAGTCTAGGTAGCACCGCTAATAGCGTTAGGGATGACTTATATAATGTGCAGTGGATTTTGAACAAACGAATAGAAAATATCTGGTATTATCTGAAAATTTCCACTGTTTATTTACTAAAATTTATCATGTCTAGTGTAATATACACTATCACAATTATTATCATTTGCCTGTGATTATCTACATTCTCGGTGCGTATAGTCATTTATTAATCATTAAAATTATGATAAAAGAACTTATAAATTGGCATGAGAAAATATTATTACGCATAGGTTAATATCACCTTTTAGCTTCACCTCGCATTATTACACGGGATTTTCTGATTCCGAAAATCCTTTCTTGATGTTTTACGATTAGACGAAATTGTACATTAGTTTTATTTAATAATAATTGTTATATCAATATTTAAATTACAATGATCTATCTAGTTGCATTCTTCATATTTAGTGTCGCAGTATATCTTTATAACATCAGAAATTTTGAATACTGGAAAAAAAGAGGGATCAAACATGATAAACCGAAACTTTTCTTTGGCACCTGTGCGAAGGAATTCCTACTGCAAAGAAGCGCTGCGCAGTTGGCAGCGGACACATATAGAAAGTATCCCGAAGAACGCGTCGTCGGAACCTTCAGATCAACCACGCCGGAGCTGCTTATAAGAGATCCGGAGATCGTGAAGCGTGTACTCCTCACAGATTTCAGTCATTTCCAACACCGAAATATTATCAATATCCACGAGAAAACGTACGATCCCCTACTTCGTAATCTTTTTACTCTGGATGGAGAGCTGTGGCGGCCACTGCGCCAGCGTCTGACGCCGGCGTTCTCCAGCGGCAAGCTGAAGGCGATGTTCCCTCTGATAGTGGACCGCGCTGAGCAACTTCACGCGCGCCTCTACGCCGCGGACGGAGCACCCCTCGATGCGAGGGACTTCATGGCACGCTTCACAATCGACTTCATCGGAACTTGCGCATTCGGACTAAATATGAATTCACTAAACGAAGAAAACTCCAAATTCAGAGAACTGAGTACCAATATTTTTAAAGTTGATCTGGTTGGTGCATTAAAATTTTTCTCGAAAACAGTTTTCCCCGAAGTCTTTAAAAATATTGCATGGATCCCGAAAAATTTCGAAAATTCCGTCTTAGCGCTCGTACAAACAGTTTTAAAGCAAAGGAACTACGAGTCATCGGGAAGAAATGATTTTATTGACCTATTGCTTGAGTGTAAAAAAAAAGGAAAAATGGTCAGTGAGTCGACGGAAAGGTTCAAGCCTGACGGCACTCCAGAAGAGGTCGCAGTAGAATTCACACACGATTTGTTAGCCGCCCAAGTGTTTGTTTTCTTCGCGGCTGGTTTCGAGACATCTTCTGCTAACAGCAGCTTCTTGCTTCATCTGCTCGCGTATCATCCAGAAAAACAGAAAAAAGTTCAAGAAGAGATCGACCGAGTTCTCGCTCAACACGACAATAAGCTCAGTTATGATGCCGTCAAGGAAATGACATATTTGCAATGGGCATTCAAGGAGAGTATGAGAATTCTTCCTGCAGTTGGGTTTTTAGTAAGAAAATGTATTAAGAATTATACATTCCCGGAAATAGATTTAACCATAGATGAGGGAGTTAAAATAATGATTCCAATACAAGGGTTGCACAACGATCCCAAGTACTTTGATAACCCAGATGAGTTCAGACCCGAAAGATTCAATCCTGATGAAATGGACAGCGAAAAAATCAAGTTTGTTTATTTGCCTTTCGGAGAAGGACCAAGATCATGTGTAGGTGAGTTATAGTATAATGCGCACTTATACAGGCTGACTGTTTGAACACTAGCATTATTTAAGGACATGTTAATTAGTGCTCTAATGAAACGTATACAGAAGTAAAATCGAAACAAATTAGGAAAAAAAACTAAGAAAACCTCGGTTAAAGTTTTTCTCAAGACTCCAGAATTTATGTACACCGCGCAGCCTCGCGCGCCAAGCGAGCGCAAGTCATATAACCGGGTCATTGAACTTGTGTTGTTCGATGACGTTGCGCGCGTGATTGCGCGACTCTCGACGCGCGTGTTTGAGTGTCCGTAATTTTTGTGTTTGCTAAGGATAATTAGGTCAAGTACTAACCACCTATTATGTTCCATCATTTGGAACAAGAATCGAGTACTGAACACTCTGTATCAATATTGCTAATGTTCAACCAGTCACGCTGTATAAAACTTTAACTAAGCCGTGAATTAACATTAAAGTTAATTAATAGTTTGCTTTATATTTGTTCGATGCGGAATAACGTCTAAAATAGATATGAAAAGTAGAGTATGTGCCTCGAAGACTGAGGTATTTTCGTAGAGCTTGAATCCCTCCGGTTTTTACCCTTTTTCGCTTCCCTCGGGATTTAACTACAGACTCCTTCGTTGTTCGAATATGTGAAGCTCGCGTCATAAACGAGAATAGAAATCGTTATTACCCATATTTTGACAATGATAGTTTTTTAGGGTTTCGTAGTGATCAAGGAACACTTACCTTACCTTATTTCACCATGACCATCTCTCTTTCAATCCGCAGCTACAAAATGGTAAAATTATATCAGAGTACCTCCCCGACACACGTCAAGTGGGAATGCATTTATTTTTTCATCACACTTACTAAGAAAACGGTAATTGATTCCCTCATAAGGGCGCGCAAAGTAGCATTTTTCCCTTTTAAACTTTTACCTAGAAAGTTCTATAGCATGAAAGCGCATTTTTCGCCTTAGGGAAGCAGCAAACTTTTTAATTTTTGGTTAATAATAATGTGACCTGATCAAAAAGGTGAAATACAAATTTTGTACGAAAAATGCCAAAAAAATGCTCCTACACTGAGAAGGGGGAAGAATAAAAGGAGGTTGCCCAAAAAAAAAACGGGCGTTTTTATCCTCCTAGGACTGGTCAGAAATGTCACGGGGCGCGGACATGCCACCACTCGGTTTCGGTAAAAAAACTATACTTATCTAAATATTATGCAATGAGATTGATTATCTATTTCTACGATACTATCTGAGTTTCTTTTGAACATTTTATAAGCATATTGCTATCAGATAATAATAGTAATTATTTAAATTGCAACAGATGTCTTTAGATTCATAATTATGTTCCAAATCAAGACTGAAGTGGTAGAAATACGTAGTGGTAATACGATTATTTCTATGTAACTTTTAGACCATATTTTTTATAACTTACTCATGTGATGAAAAGCAATATGTATATCACGGTCGCAAATGTTTTTACCTCGGTTACATTCATTTGAATTTCTCGCTTCGCTCAGTATTCTACTTAGAATCCTTCGCTACGCTCTGCATTTAAACACACACCCTCGCTGGAAAAATACTATGCCGTTCCCTTACAGAACGGACACTCTCCACCTCCAGTCAATCTCGGGTTTCTCACCCGCTCTCCGCGCTCACCCTGTTTGCCAGAGTTTTGGTGGCAAGGCGTATTCATTTGTCAGTCGAGACAAGCGTTGCGGGCTGTAAGCGCTCGAATTCCAATTGATGTGACGAGCGAGCGGCAATCAGACAGCGACCATATCTACATACATGTGTGTGTACATATACAGACGCCACCTTGCGTATGCGTTACTGATTAGAGCGCATTTATGGAGTTTCCGACGTGTTTAATGTCTTCAGTGCTTCCATGACACCTCATTTATGCAGAATGTTATTGTTTACTGTGGCATCTTTTCCAGGGGAGCGGCTGGGACTGATGCAGGCGCTGGCTGGCCTCACAGCCGTGTTATCCAAATTCACAGTGGTGCCAGCACCCGCCTCCGTCAGGCATCCTGTCATCGACCCTGTTCCCGGTGTTTCGCAAAATATAAAAGCAGGATTACCCCTTTTATTCCGGGCTAGAAAGAAAGATCAGTAGTTATTGTTCTATATTTAGTGCGTCAGACATTTGATAAATGTAATGGCTCCTTTTTGGAAGCTTGACAAACAGAAAATATTGAAAATAAAAACAATGAAAATATTGACGGATATTAACAAGATCAAAGTAAATGCTTGTTAACATCCGTCGCAAATAGAAGTCTCTGTTTGTAGTGTCTATGGAATAAAGTGATTTTTATTTTTTGTTTTTTTCGTTGCAGGTGATTTCATTATCATTATCTCAGCCATAAGAAGACTATTGCTGGACATAGCCTCCCCATGGATATCCAAAAAGATCTTAAGGCTTACATCCAGCGTCTTCCCGCCACTTGTATAAGGTCATCTGTCCATCTCGTGACTGGTCTTCCTACGCTGCGCTTGCCGGTGCATGATTTTCACTCGAGAACTTTTCGGCCCCTTCGGCCATCAGTTCTACGTATAATGTGCCCTGCCTACTGCCACTACAACTTGCAAGCCCGCTGTGCTATGTCGGTGACTTTCGTATATGTACGGATCTCTTCATTTCTGATTCGATCTCACAGAGACTACGAGCATAGCCCTCTCCATAGCTCGTTGTGTGACTTTGAGCTTCCTTATAAGGCCCATAGTGAGTGACCACGTTTCAGTGTCAATACGTTATCACTTGTAACAAACAAAGGTGATTTAACCTTCACAAAATCTAGCTACGATTCAACATAATTTGTTCAGCAGTTTTTATGTCAGAGGTTTTATAAGTTATATACTCGTACTTAATACCTATTCGCATCCTGTCATCCTGAATATAAAGTTTAATCTAACTCTGTTCTAAGAAATGTCTATTTAAATGGTCAAGAAAACGTATATAAACATGTATACGTAGGTCTCATCCAGAAGCAACAAAGGACTGATTCAAATTAATATGAGAGTCGCGAACGATATCCCTTATTCGCCTTAAAATATATAGTCTAGACTAGACTGCATGCGTCACCCTTCGGTTCTCTCGCAACCTGCTTTCAAGCTCGCCGCCTTTTTGTGCATTCCCCTTAACTTACAATACAGGCCAGAAGCAGTAACGTATCTTCGATTAGTTTTTCATTATTTACTCATAAATAATTATTATACTTAATAAAACCAAACAAGTGCGAGTCACCGAGGGTTCCTTACAAACTAGTAGATAAAAGGGGGAAATTATATATTTTTTATATTTTCTTTTTTATGAAAACTGAGAAGTTTGATTTTTTCTCTGCAGCAATAGACTATAGATCTGCGTATATGATTTCAATTTCAACTCGATACCTTCACGCGTTCCCGAGATACAGGTCTTGACAGACGGACGGACGGACAGACGGACAACAAAGTGATCCTGTAAGGGTTTAGTTTTTTTTCTTTTGAGGTAAGTACCTAAAAGAGTATAATATTAAAAAATACGTATTATATGTGTAAAACGGACTATCTATAATCTCAATTGTGAAATGACGTATATCAGTTCCCCGAAAACGAAATCACAACGAATCTATCAATCAATCAATCGATCAATCATTTTTATTGGCCTTATAACAATGTCAGTTACACTGGGCAAGTCAATAGTTTTAACAATTAATAGTTTTTAGTTTTAAGTCAGAAAAGCTAAATATGTCAAAACACATACATAATGAAGTCAAAAATAAATTAAACAGTTACAGAAAAGGGCAGACGACTAATAGTGATGTAATAATTATAATAAATTAATTGAATTAGTTAAATTAAAAATGTCAAATAATAGAATAATGTCACACTATATAGGTATAATTATAATTTAAATACAAATTTAATTATGTCATCACTATCTATACCGTCAAGCATTTCAACCCTACCCTAATAACTGTTACAAATACTAAACTAATAACAAACTTTTCTAATCACACAACACAGACAGAAATATGTGTCAAGTAAAATATTTGAAACCGGACAGTTTTATGAAACGAATTCGAGAAAGTCAGATTCGAACAAATGTATTTCCAATTATAGATAGGTTACCGTGTAAGATATTACCTACTAATTAAGATTGTACAGAATGAATATATGTATCCATGTATTTTACAGATTTCTAATTGTATACAGTTACTGAAAATAAACCCGCCCGTCACCTTTTTCCCTAGAGATTTTTTACTGCTTCCTAACTATAATGTGTAAAATGGTAAATAATGTAACGTAAATGATGTATCCCTATTTATGTACGTTTTGGGTAGGAATTGCCGCCAAAGTCTTTGTTTTTGTTCTTAGTCAAAGTATCAAATTTGCCGATTTTCGGATGGTCATTTTTGTTGTTTTATTTTCAATCTGAAAACTGTAGATTTTAATTTAATCACTTAAAAATAGCGTCTTTATGCAAGGAATGAGAGTTCAAGTTTTAAAGTGAGAATCTTATGAACGAGTTTTATTAGCACAAGCTAAAACTGCGCTTAATGTGCAATTTTCGGAGTATGCCCAAAAATTAAAAAAAAAAAAAAATTGTCCCTTTTATCAATGACTAACATCGTCCAGTACTTAGTTCTTTTTTTTCTACTTTAGTTTACGGAACCCTCGATGGGCGAGTCTGATTCGCACTTGTACGGTTTTATTTATCTCTGCGTAGGTAAACTTGCTGGATGCAGCTTAGATATAAACACGTAAATATTTTCACGTGACAAACGTTTATTTTAAAATATTTAAATCTAAATAACAATTTCATTGTAATACGTACTATTAGTAGGTACGAGGCTAACGTCCGCATGTTTATCAAAACCATATTCCATTTAATACCTATCTGAAATAACTTCTGTACCCACCCCGTCGCCATAACAAATCACTTATCAAACCTGAGGCTATTCCTTTGTTATTCCGAGAATATCCACAGAAATTCGTACCTAAACCAAACAAACTGAAAACCCGCAGTACCTCCGAAACGGTAGACCAAACCCGATGCGTCATAACAAATTTCTCGAGCTGTAAGCTCGGTTCGTGCAAACCCACGAGACCGGGGCGAGAGTAGGGGGCGTCGGGGGGGCAACACCCCCTGTTTCCCACGCAACGACCTTTGTGCCTCCACGATGCACTTTGACAGACTTTACTAATTCAATAGATGGACGTGCAGCGCCGCATTTCTTTACATCACTTGAATGTTAATTATGTGTTTGGAGAAACCATGTTTGCGATGCTTTACATTTGTTACATACAGAAGAAAATCTAACTGGTTCAATGACGTAATCGGTTTTTGTTCCATTTCGGTAAACGTATGATTTAACATAGCGTTTAATAGATAGGTATTTATTAGAACTTTACTAACGTGAAATGCGGGTGGAATACTGCTATATTATGAAATATTGCAATCTAAAGAAAAAACGCATCCTAATTGTAAAATTCAATTCACCCTACCCACCACTAGGTACTATTTCACTAACCATTAATAATATTATAATAGCAACAATTATATTCAAGATGTACTGGAATGGAAACGGTCCTTATCATATAAGGACTTTGGATAGGAGCCGTGAATAATTTCTTATAACAACTCATCTTCATACTGTAATAATAATTAATGTTGAATAAAATTAAAACTGCTAGATATATTTTTGACCGAATTCCAAAAAGAAGGAGGTTCTCAACTCGACTGTATGTTTTTTGCATGTTTGTTAACCGATTACGCCGCCAATTTTGAATTGATTTTGATGATTCTTTTTTTGTTTGGTACATACTTCAGAGGTGGTTCCATATAAATTTTGGCAAAATCTGTTCAGTACAATTATAATATTATAGAGTTTTATATATATAGAGTTTTTATGGTATGGAGTTTATATGGTAATGTCATCCAATCATCCAAGTAAACGAATGGCGTTTTTGAAATAGGGTTTTCAGTTTTATAAACTATAGCTGTTATCGTTCCGTTAAATGAAATCGTATATGATAACAGTGACAAAGGTTGCTCAGAAATGGGGTAATTTGCCGATAAATGTTTATATATGTATATTTATATTTGAACTGCTTCATTTGTGATCCTGTCTTTCCATGTGATACCCAGGATTTTGCGCATGTATATGAAAGGAATTGAATCGACGTTATTATTTTGCATAAGATGTGCAGGGGCTGTACCACACGAGATGGCGCGCCATCAACACAATACCATCCGTCGCAACAAGCGCCTGCTCACGCTGTGGACGATTATGTCATTCTTGGATCGTTCAATACAATCACCAGGGTATCCACCAGACAGAATCCGAGATGGGTTAATAAACTAATACATACTTTTTTTTTATTAAGCATTATGGTGGCTTCACACGGCGCGTGATATAACGCGCCGCGCCGCGCGTGAGCGAGCCTACGCACCGTACGTACCGTATTATATTCCGACCCGCGCAACAGTGAAGTACTTTTGTAAGCATAGGTATGGAGTGGACGGATTAGATGATTTTTTCAATAGTTAAATTTTATATGAACACGAACCGGCTTTATTTTGGACAAAAGTTCTACAACTGAACAGAAATATTATGTCGAAAGATAGATGTGCGATAGGTAACTGTTTCTTCCCTCTTCATTTGTCTATTCCCATCCTAATTTTGCTTGCATACATAAATTCCAGGTAGGTACCGATCGTTCTTCGTCCTATATAATAATTAATTATAACCTTGTGCCAGTGCTTGCAGGATCATACTCGTATTATTATTACTCTGAATTTAGTACAAGGACTCCAGTTATCTGGCTCGCATCGTGCTGCAGGCTGATACCTCACTGAAGGTGAAACTCCTGAAGCAAGCGTGGATGTCGCAATAGTAATTGCAGCAAACTATTCGCTCGAGGTATCCTTTAGTTCACATTTGATATCTCGAGCATGTTATGGAACAAAGACTGGCTTATATATTTAATGACTTATATTCTTTGCCCGTAAACTCTTAACACTTTTTTTGTTTTGTTCAAAGGCTACACACAGCAGCGGCGCGCGACACATCGACGTCCCGATTTACCTACACAGATACTAAACTAATTAAAATTCTTATTATCACTTATCCAAAACAGGAACGAAAATTGTATAACATTGCGTCCGTTTTTAGAGTTCCCTACCCAAAGGGTAAAACGGGACTCTATTACTAAGACTCCGCCGTCTGTCTGTCACCTACTTTTTTAAGTCGGTTATAAAGGATGTATAACCGTTCAAGCTACGTCTTTACTGTCAGTTCATCGACTAATCAAAACAACGTCTTAATTATTTCTAACAACGCTGTGATAACCCTATCCTCGTGTTTACAGAAACAAATTAGTGTACATGGTGAATATTACCGGGGGTGTAGTGTACACTGCATCCCAACCTGTGTCGGAGCCCTGGAGGATAATACCTGCTAGGAGGTACAAACTTATTAGCGGCGGTGTACCCTACGATCTTACTCGCTAATTACAAAAGCAACACAGCCGAATATTGAGATTAATTAATTTGGTGCACAGTCATTAATTAAGGCGTGCAATTGTATCTACTTATATAGTGTGGGCGTGTAAAGGTGGTTGACACTTGAACTAATACGATTGCTGTTTATTATGGGTAGTTCTAGTACGTAGGTAGATAATTAGGTACTTTTACATTCTCATTTTTAGGCTTCCGTATTAAGGGTGCGGGATCCTATTCGTGAGACTAAGGTGTCTGTCCTACACTTAAACGGCTGTATTTTTCTAACGGTAATAGATACAAGTCTCAAAATTGGCAAGATTAATTTCGTTGATTAACATCAAAGTGAACCCTGCTTTGATGTAAATCAACAAATGATAATTTAATAACAAACAATAGATATTTTCAGTTTTAGGTAAATATATAGTATATAAATAATTATTTTCATATAAAATACAATATGATTTCATGTAAATTAATTACGTGGCCTTGCCGATCGACTTGCCCGGGGCCACTGCCGTGCCCCCAGATATTCAAGAGTCTACAATTACGCATGTAAGACAAACGATTTCCTGAAATTTTTAGAACTGAACGAAACTTATTTATAAATTATAATATATACAGTACACGGGAAATTTATATTGGTTCTGCCCCGCAGTACACCAGAATTTCAAATATATAATAATTAGCGATAAATATATCGAACAAAACATTTTAATTATGATGCACCATCATCGGCACCGTGAGGCATGAAAGGGCGAATCGGGTGGGTGCACTATCGATCTACTTTGAATTAGTGTGCGGATCGAGCGTCGTCTTTGTGCGGCCGTCCTAGGGCCAAACAGACCAAAACAAGCCTGGAGGTGCCTCGGGGGGCGACCCCCCCACCACCCACCGGCCTGCCAGTCGTTACCTCATTCCGGAGCTTTCATTTCGTGGTACGGGGACACATCGAATTAAAATTGCTTCGTGATGATAAAATGAAGTGCAGTCAGTTGATGGAATGGGCGAGGCAATTTCAAGCAAGGTCTCTATTTATCTAATGAAGTTCGCATAGATTAGGGGCCTTACCGAAAAACATTACTTAACTTTAACCATCGTTTTAAATTCTCTGTCTTCTTTCCGCAAGTATCATTACGTGTCAGCGAGAAGTTGACAAAATATGTTAAGCAATGCTAAAAGTTAAGTAACGTTTTTCGGTAAGGCCGTACATGTCATCTTCATAGTTTTTTTGAGCCACTCCATTCTAGTCTGTCAGTCAAGCTAATTAATAAATAAATAAAAAAACTAAAAATATAGATTATTAGAAATATAACAGAACAAGTAATGGCTTAAGAACCGACTTCAAAATACACAATTCGTTTACATGGATAAAATATTTTTCCAATTATTTTGACTGAACCTATTTTGATAAAATTTCTATGGGACCACCTGGAAAGTATACCCTTTCAAACAAAAAAGAATTTACCAAATCGGTCCAGGTGTCTTCGAGTAAAACAGGAACAGGGGAACATACATAAAAATAAAATAAAAAAGATTCTGACGAATTGAGAACCTCCTCCTTTTAGGAAGTCGGTTAAAGATAACACGTAATGGAAACAATACAAAAGCAAAAGAAAGAGACTGAGAACAAAAAATTATGCAACCAATCAATCAATCAATAACACTTTATTGACACCACAAAAAGAATACAAATAACAAAAAAAAAACACTTATAAAACAATGGTACAAAGGGCGGTCTTATCGCTAACAGCGATCTCTTCCAGACAACCTTAGGATGTAAAAGATTATATAATGATTGGGCGGTGGTGTTTGTATATAAATATTATAGGAAAAACCTAAACATACATAAATATTTCAAAAAATATTCTAAATACAAATATTGTGTACACAGATACTATAAAACATATATATGGGCTTATACATAAACTTACATAAATAATATATAGGTACGATAGTAATAATTATGAATGAGCATATATTATTCATATAGTCTAGAGAGATAATGATTCCTGACCTGAGTCCTAAACGATTCCACGCTCTGCGCACGCCTGATGGCCACCGGCAATCGTTGTTTTAAAGAATGTAGGTAGGTACCTAATGAAACAAAAAATTTCGCAAAACTGCAAATAATGTTATGTACGAGTATCTAAGTACTTAGAAATACCTACCAATTTATTTAGATATTTTCACTTCTACTAGTCGTCTACTAGTCTAGCAGTATCGCCTATATTTTTCCTCTTTAATACTTTAATAATACGATATAGTAATAGGAAAGTACCTAGTTTTTATATCTATTCCCTCGCCCTCGTCTAAATCCGCAGCAAAAAACTTCTTACATAAGAATACTAGCGTACAAAATGAAAGTGCTTTCTGTGTTGCAGATTCGTTTCAAGTAAGAACTTTTGAACGACCTTCGAGGGGGTTAGTCGAGTTTCAGTTTCAGCCCAGAGGGCGCCACCCACCCATCTTGGGAAATTTACATGATTAGACGCGTCCCGAGATGCATACAAGAACATGAATAAAGTAGAATGAGGAGTGAAGTCACTAAATACTCGCTTTTATATACAAAGAACAACAAACAAGACGGCTCAGCTGATGATAAGCAATAGCCGCCTATGGGCAACTGCGTTTGTGAGCACGGAGACAGAAGTCCTTGTTTTTTTTTTACATTTGATCAACAATTGACCGCAAACTAGCCGAAGATAGAGCTCGTCGATCTAGAAGATGTCTATTCACTCTAGCCTTGAAAATTACAAGATCGTAGCTCTCAGGAAACAGACTTGACTGGCCTCTCAGTTGGGTTTGACGCATCAATTTTGTAATTATTTTTAGTTGATCGACTTCAACTCGATAAGTAATTTGTAAAGCCTATTTAGCCGTGATAGTTTTCCTTTCACTTCAAAGCTTAATATTTCGCAAACTAAATTGAAACATGGTTTTCGCACACCAATGTTTTTATACAAAGTAACGAGCCCGAACTCTTATCTTGGCACTTTATCTAGTGTAGTATGTATGTAATATATAGTCTATTACAAATTTAGTTTATAAGACTTGGGTTCCACACACAGACACCCAGATACTCCACCAATATTGAAACTGATTCCTCAAAATTGAACCGATGAAATAATCTAACTACCTACCTACCCACTCCCAAAGGAAACCGCACAAATAGTTCTAGCATAAACTTTAAGCTGAGCTTTCAGCTCTATCCTCCATGCCCTAAACCAATAGGTATCGGCACGTTCCTCGACGTTCCTAAATTGGAATCCACAACAAAGGGACGTCAAAGAAACTAGCAAGTGCACGCGTGCAAGGCGGCATAAAGAGCGCCCGGCGCGGCCGAGGAGCCTCATGCGTCCATTACCCCCTCCCCCTGGGTGGTAGGGGGCTGCCGAAAGTACGGAGGCAAGCTTCTCGCTCGCACCCGAAGATGCATCGAATTTCTGGACGAAACCACACAGCCTTGCACGTAATGATAATGAATTTCGTCTCTATTTATCCATCTACCTATTGATTTCACGAGACTGTGCTTTTCCTACTGATGTACTAATATAATACCTACAGGTATGTGCTGAAAACATCTGTTTGTTTGTATATCGTGTAGTCTCTACCGTTGATATAATATTCTCATGTAGACAGCGAACAGAGCACAGATACGTAATAGGGAGATTTCTGTGTAGGTATGCTCGGATTTGAAGCTAATCCTGGAGCACTACAGACACTCAGATAAGTCTTGCTCACATTTAACAGAATAGGTATATAATATCTTTATATATACCTAAGAGGAACGACATACCCGCTATTCACAGAATTTACTTAATTGCGCTAGGTAGCTGATTAGGGTAGAGCAAAACCATTGATCTATTGAAATGAAAACGCCATTGGTCTAATTTTGGTCCTGCGTATCTCAAACACTCTTGTTTTATTCAATAATAAGCATGCACTTGACCGCTAACTCAACTGATGTAAAGCGATCGTTGCGGTCTACGATGGAACGCACTCGGCTAGAAGAAACATATTCACTCGTGATTTGCAAACATCCCAGTTTCGATAAGACACATTGAAGAAGCGTACCTATTACATTATAACATACGCACATAAAATTGAGCTACTTATACAGTTTCGAACATTTTTTTTAAATATTCACTACGAAATAATGTAACATTACTTTTAGAGATTATTCCAAAATTAATAAAGCAATGTTTTTAAAATAATTATGGGACCAACTTGGGAGCTTTCTCTATACATCAATTCAAGAAACACAAAAATTGGTTCACGGATGACGTAGTAATTCGTGTACATACATAAAAAAAAATATACGGTACGAATTGATAACCTCCTCCTTTTTCGAAGTCGGTTAAAAATCATGCCTATTTTTACCCGACTGCGTAAGGAGGGTTCTGTTTTTCGAGCGTATGTATGTAAGTATGTATATATAAGTATATGTATTTCTGTGTTTCTATATGACCGCCTACAGCCTAAATGGCTTGACCGATTTTGATGTGCAAGATGTCATTAGATTTGTCAACGCTTCCAGAGTGTCATAAGCTATATATTTTTGTAATAATAATAATACATCTCTTGCAACAAAAATAATGCTTTTTTGTAACCTTCAACGAACTATTTCGTAATAAACTAGTGATTTTACTAGATTATTCTAAATAATGCGCATTGTACAGTGATTTTACGCATACTTACTCACAAAAAACGTACACCCAACAGCGTATCAAGCGTAACTAAATCATAAGTTACGCTGCAGTCGGGCATTTTGTTTTTCTTTTAATATACATACATACTTGTATCTTACGGGGTAGACTGAATATCACAGACCATGAAGCCGTTTGATGCTACATTTGACTGTGGTTAGAGGGTTAAATGGAAGAGAGGGTATTAGAGGGTAAGATGTACCTAATGTTGGCATGCCGTCAGGCATGCGGTAGGGTGGTCAGCCCGTCGCCTACATAAATGCCAATTACTCTTTTTTTATTTATTTATGGTTTGCAAACTGGATGTTACAGCTTTAATACAAACATAATTTCATCATGCATATGAATAACGTAGACTGGCTAACAGTCTTCTAAAAGCAAACACAACATGCATTTAAATTGTAACACTCAACAAATAGAGATAATTATAGATAGTCTAAGTTAAAATAATTGTTGAAAGTACCGTGGTATTCATTTTATTTAAATATTGAAGAGGATATTTTGTTGACCGATGTATCGACAATATCAAGCTCTTGACAACAGTCGTTATATTATGTGCTACAATACTTAAGCAGTTGATCGGTGAATTTTGAGCATAGTTTTTTTTTACTCTTAACTGACTTTCACAGTATGTCAGGGAAAAGAAGCAGTTGGGTGTCGCTGTTTCGTAAGTTATCACCATATTTTATCCACACAAACTCGTCCGTATACTTAATCTTCCAGAATCTAATATTTGAAAAAGTATTGAACCCCGACCGCAGTTTGCACAATAGCACCTATGATGTATTTCGCTCAAAGCAGGCAGGTACATACCCGAGTCACGACATACCCTGCACCGATAAATCGCATTATGGCCCACGTGCGGGGAATACATTTTTAATCTTGTTTCCTTTATATTATCCGGCTTAGAAAAGCTGCAATGTGCCTCTAAAACGTAGGTACCGATCTGCGCGATACCCACTCGTATAGGTAGGTTTACCTATTACAGTACGTACAGTAGGTACGTATAGGTAGGTTTACCTATTTACAGTGAGCCGGTTATGGATTAGGTTTTAGAACAGGTATGAATTAATTATGCGCTTCCTGAGTGGGTATTTCCGAATAGATATAATCTAGGTGTCTTCAAATCGCGAGAGAATAGGTTTCTTCTAGGCAAGCGATCTCCATCGTAGACCATAACTGTCGCATAACACCAGATAAGTTGACGGACAAGCACAAGCCTATTTTCGAGTAAAAAAAATATTAAGTTAGTTTCAGATTTGCCACTCGTTTTTTTTATACAGATATTTATCTATTCATTACAGTTTTTCCGCGCCGAAAATCTAAAGAAAAAAAGGTAACGAGAGCGCATTCAACTCAACATGTAAATATCTTTGCAGCGTTGCCAAAACAAATGGGAAAACGGCGCGGTAACGTTAATAACGCTCACGTTGGCATCCATGGGTCTTTTCATTCGAGGCGAGCGTGCAGCCTGTGTCAAAGCACGTAATTAGTATTTAGGAAGGTGGTAAGAAAGGCGAGGTCGTGGGCCAGACGTCGGGTATCGATCCGACCTGCCCCACGCTTCCCGAGCGGGGGCGGTGGGAGCCACGCACATCGACCTACCAATTGACACACTTAACGTAACTCGCCACTTAGGACGTCGCCTCGCCTCATCCTGGACAGAAAAGCTAGCCTTTGTTAACTCGAGATAACATAGATACTAGTATCTACTAAGTTTCACAACTATACTCACTATATTTTAATCGTAGCACGAAATGAAAACTTTGATAACTTAGGTGGTTATTAATTTTAATCGCGGTAAGTTAGAGTTGATTTTGTAATGCAATTCTGTAGGTATATAATGCAGGGCTGCCAGAGTGGCAGAGCAGTTGAAAGTTACAAAGAGCCCGACCCAGTTGGCTCGAAGCCCGCTTGCGGATTGTTCCCTTAGAGACTAAAGAATAATTTGTTTAACCTTGTGTTAATGTAAACAAAAACAATGGTATTAAGTATTTAACTTTTTCATGGTTTGTACTTTAGGTCATATTGGTACCTCGATTAGCATCTAACTTCAGGAGCTAAAAGAGTTATTCAGTTTACTTTTCAAGAGTTTTCGTATGTGTTAGACAATCGTTGTGGGTCTAATAATGATTTTAACAAGAAAATTCACCTGTATGAAATAGATACCAAGACTGCAGAGTCATAAGAGTTGCACTGAGACAAAAGAAAATTTATTCTGCTTAATAACCAGGAAATAAAATATGTCACGACTCTTTTTATCACGCTTACAGTGGCGTTTCTCTCGAAAACTAAATTCTTCGTTCTTTATAAAGGCAATTTCCGGCAAAGGAATTACGGGTGAAAATAAGCAGAGCACGCAGATTGTCCGGAGCGACGTCGCGTCGGCACTGCACTTGGGGGGTGCTGTGGAGTTAGACATTGGGAGCCCCCCTTCTGGGGTGGTGTAAAATCACCCGCAATCATTTATACCCGAACTGCCTGCAGAATTACTAGCCGTCACTGAATTCAGCGGCGCTCACTGCCTGCGCGAGCTACATTGCTGCTTCGGATATTCTGCGAAAATTTTAGATCGTTGCAGAGCAGCAACGTTATTCATTCAAGATTATATTCCACGCCAACCTACCGACAGCACAGTGTTGGGAGAACACCCAACTATATTTAAGGTAGGTAAGTACACTTAGATATGGATACCTACTAGGTACTATCTGTGTATCTTGAATGTTCTTGTTGCAACGCTGTTGGTTCGGTCTACCTACCCTCAATCCTACATTATATTATGATTAGGTATTTACAAAGCAAGCTCTGTACTTACAAACAGTTGAAAAGCTAGCTAGCAGCTTTATTTTAAGCAATGTAATAAAAAGATTGGTGACGTTATAAAAAATCATCGGATTTGTATAGTCTTTGAATGAGCAAGTTTGTGGCGAATTATGTTTGTTAGATAATCAGTTAATCTCGCAAAACTAAGTACCTATTTCAAAGTAAGAAAGAAAAATTGTCGAGTGAAGACCACGAACCGTAGGAAAACCAGCCACAAGGTGTACCTACCTAATACCACACAGAAGTGGCCGGAAGGCGCTGGACGCAGACCACCTCCAACCGGTCTATTTGGAAATCCATGGGAGGCCTATGTCCAACAGAGGACTTCTTGTGGCTGAGATGATGATGATGATAAGTTGCCTACCTACTACAATCATAGTGAATAACTCTGAATAGGTTTCTTCAGTTTCTAGAAAAATCCTGAAATAAATAGAAATCAAAGTAAAATAGTTATTGGTCATTCATAATTACGAGTATGTACCTACGTATGCAAAGAGTTACATAACAACTGTGTTATATACCTATTGATGTCAATATCGTCGCGGAAATTTTCACCAGCACATAGGTAACACGTTTTCATACCACAGGAGAGAACTGTTTTCTTCCCCTAAATATTATTTAAGTTTCAATACTGGCGAGAACCATTAATGGTCATGTCTTATGTTTGATTTTTCTATATAGGTAACTTTATACTTATTTTTTAACCTCAAAATTATAGCGTAATAGGCATAGCCATCATTTTTGATTCCAATCATAAAAAAAAAGTTATCGATATCTGATAATGTTTAGGAGTAGAAAGCAGTTTTCTCATTTTATGTGGAAGTGCGCACGACAACAAGTTTTAGAGGGATGTATTTCGTAAATAGTACCTACCTAGGTATATAAGACCATTCAAAGTTTTACGTTTATTCAACAGTGACTAAGTGTACCGCCTCTAATACGCTGGCCAATGATCACATACAAATACATAAATTATATTACCATATACCACAGCGTGCAGGCACAGTAAGTAGTAATCAAGGGCGTCGGCAAGGGGGGCATTTAAAAATGTAGCCAACTGCAAAGCAACCAAAGTCCTAAGGCCGTGCAATTGTACCTGTACCTACAATTCATATTTTTCTCATCCTCCATAATATTAACTTGCCCCCCCCCCCCCCCCCCCCCTGGGCCATGGGCTGGCGACGCCCTTGGTAGTAATAGTATTAAGACACATTTGAAGTTTGCAGTAAATATGAATGAAGACATGTTTCAAATTGGCGAGACAGCACGAGGCCACGTGGCGAGAAACGACGCAGCTATTTGTGTCAGGAGTCTGCATCCGTGACCCAGTTAGCGAACACCCCTTCCCGTTTCCCGTCGCAAACCAACGCTACCGCTATATTTTGGTCTAGGTTATGTTACTGGCGTATAACTATTTGTTACTCGACTGCTCAGAAACAGGGAAACATTTTTCTAGTTGGTAAGTAACTAAATACATAATATACACTAATCCTTATATTATAAAAGCGAAAATAACTTTTTTTTTATACAAGATAGATCTACGATTGACCACCAACTCGCCTGATGTTAAGCGACGGACGGTGTGGCCGAGGATGGAACTCGAAGATATCTATTCACTGTAGCCTTGAAAATTCAAACATTGTAGGTCTCAGGAAACAGAGACAGCGGCAAAGAATTCCATTCTTGTACAGTAGATCGGTATCGGCGAGTACGGAGTACTATTTTTTTTATAACACACTAGGCCTGCGTTTGACCACAATCTCACCTGATGGGAAGCGATGATGAGGTCGAAGATGTAGCACGCCTGCCTAGGAGATACCTATTCACTTTTTTCTTAAACAACCCCGGGTTGTATTTTATTTTACACCGACTCTGGAAGCGTATTCCACACCTCTGCCGGTCTCACCAAGAAATTGGATCGGAAACGTTTAGTGCGACTGAACGGAATCTCTACAGTAAGTTCATATAGACTGAGTGGGCCAGCCCTATTGTCAGAGTTATTAAGCCGTCGAAAGGCCTCTGACTTGGCTTGACGATTGCTGAACAACCGGGACCTACAATTTTACGTGTCATCTGACCCACGGTAGCGCTCAGAAAGAAGTTCCACTCACGGTCACCCATCCGAAGACTGACCGGTCCGTCCGTTGCTTAACATTGGTGATCGTTCGGAAACATCTAGTCAAGCTACGCCACGAGCGCTACGCTTATCTCTATCTCTACAGTGAGAGGCCTCTTGTGTCTTGTGAGCGTCTAGTGGTTATATTATAGAACGGCGATGGTTTGATTAGGTCATGCACCTCCTGTACACACTCGCCGTAATGTATTCTGTAGAATACTGACAGACTGGCCACTTTTCGTCGGTGAGACAAGCTCTGCAGCTTGAAATCAACCTGTCTGTCGTCTGTCTGTCTGTCTATTACCTCTTCACGGCAAAACGGTTGAACCAAATGTAAGAAAATTAGCACAGATTTTTTACAGCCTGGAGAAGGACATATACTGTATCATCATCATCACTGATGATGATGATGAAAAACGATGATTTATCCCCGATTTCCATCACTACGCGGGTAACAACGCGGGATGCAAGTAGTCTTCACTAATAATATTATAAAAGCAAAAGTAACTCGCGTCTGTTTGTTGCATATACAAGACTAAAATGCCGAACAGATTGTTATGAAATAAATAAATAAATATTTTTTGTGGACATTTCACACAAATGTTGTACAGGTATATATAGCTGATGACCAGGAGACGGGCATAGGCTACATTTTATGACAATCATCATCGTTTTTCATCATCATCATCATCTCAGCCATAAGAAGTCCACTGCTGGACATAGGCCTCCCCCATGGATTTCCAAAAAGACCGATTGGAAGCGGCTTGCATCCAGCGTCTTCCCGCCACT
The DNA here is from genome assembly GCA_947563715.1 of Lycia hirtaria. Lineage (NCBI taxonomy): Eukaryota > Metazoa > Arthropoda > Insecta > Lepidoptera > Geometridae > Lycia > Lycia hirtaria. The sequence goes on from OX387379.1 coordinate 5,297,770, forward strand.
TGTATGAGGTCATCTGTCCATCTCGTGGCTGGTCTTCCTACGCTGCGCTTGCCGGTACGTGGTCTCCACTCGAGAACCTTTCGGCCCCATCGACCATCAGTTCTACGTGCTATGTGCCCTGCCCACTGCCACTTCAACTTGCTAATCCGCTGTGCTATATCAGTGACTCCTGTACGTCTACGTATCTCTTCATTTCTGATTCGATCTCGTAGAGAGACTCCGAGCATAGCCCTCTCCATAGCTCGTTGCGCGACCTTGAGCTTCCTTATAAGGCCCATATTTAGGGACCACGTTTCAGTGCCGTATGTCATCACTGGTAACACACACTGGTTGTAAACTTTCGACTTGAGGGACTGGGGTATATTGGACGAGAAGACGCTTTTAAGTTTCCCGAACGCTGCCCAGCCGAGTTGGATACGACGATTGACATCCCTCGCATAGTTGGACCTGCCTAATCGTTTTTCATCACTGGATGAATATATTAGTCGTCATTGTTAGCAACAATATTTAAGCATAATTTTGAAGAGAGTATGACAGTAATATAAAATATAGAAGTTTATTTTATTGTTAATCAACTACTCTCAGCACAGGATCTGTTCATGTCAGATACATACATGCCTATTTGCCTTTTTTTTGCGTTGGAATGCCTTTTTTCTAAATCCTGTTGAAAAGTTAATGCGAAAAATGACGGCTTTAAAAACGCCCGCATATTTTCGCTCCTGCGCGGGTGAAACCGCGGGCCGTAACTAGTAATCTATATAAATGTTTAATAAAATGTAATACCTACCTATATCTTTATTTCTATTACTTTACCAAACTACGTTTTATTGGAACATTGACGATTTAGAATGTCATCCGACACGAGGCCGTGCCGTGAAATTTCATCAGACGTTTTTAGTAGGCAAAAAAGTCGGATTCACGTGCCGCGCCGGCTTTTGTTTCCGATCCAGCGACTAAAATTATGTGAAATATAAGCGATAAATCCGTTGTTTAAATTCAAAACATAATATTAAATCCAAATGTTCATTGTTTGCAACAACTGAACTTACCTACATCCCTAGACGTTTTTATAATAAAATAAAACTAATTCTTAATAATTGTATATTATTATATTTTAATCAGAACTGCGTCTAGCACATATTCACGAGACAAGCTTAATATGTACACTTAACATTATTTCTCCAATATAACTTGGTAAATTACAGCTTAGTACCAACTACTGTATGTGTCGAACACATAATATAAAACGAGATTTGTGTATCACTTATGATGGTAATAATAAAATTTCGGATCACAACACTAACACGGATCCTTAAGAAAGTTACTGATTACTATGTTACACTCAACACAACGCCTAATATCCATTACAATTTTTCAACCTGTTCCTATATACGTGAAACTAAGTAAAATACGTTACTCTAAATGTGCAAAAGAACTAATTTTCACCCCCCAGGTCATCTTCCAGGCAATGACTAAGCGCGACTTACGTAGAAGTCCAACTGACCTCTGAACTCAAGTGGGGATACCCCATACCTTCTAAAACTATCAAATATCTGTTCTACTGCAGAAGTTAGTAGTCTGAAAAGTGAAACACTGAGTGACCTGATAGAAGCCTCTCCTGTTCATGTTCATGTTAGAGTAGAATTAGAATTGTTTTTTTTTTCGTTTTTGTCCCGCTCAACTTTATAGCGTCAGAAATGTCAGAATGAATTTGGATGAAAATTAAGTATTTTGACAGGATAGATAGGGTATCCTAGATTAATATATTTGCCACTTTTATATAAAAAACTACACTTGAAATATATATACATACCTGGTAAAGTATATTTTCCAAGTATCTCTTGTTGAAAATTGTATGAAAATTATGCGCTTGTTGCTACCTTAAATTTAACAACGCAGATTTTTTACAATAATTTAGATACCTATGTACAATAACTATAATAATTATTAGGCCGCTAATGACCGTGTAATTTTGTGAGTACAGTTTCTATATCAATATTTTGTATGTCGGCTGCTTTCAGTAACAAATCCGCGTCTGATTTAGTACGCTTACTACTATTAGTAGAATCATTGGAACTACTTCGCGCTCTTTTACGCTTTACATTGTCTTTAGCCTCAGTTTTATCTTTCTCTTTTTCTAAAACTAATTCTGTGATACTTGCGTCGCAAGGATTTCTTTTAGGGCTTGTTGCCTTCAATGGTGTATCTATACTAGTTAATGTCGAGTCGAATATTTCATAGCATTGTGATTTAAATGAATCTTTCAGTGGAGTATACAGTTTATCCATGCCGCTGATCGATGCAACAGCTTCTTTAGTTTCTTTATAACTGTAATCTATTTCGTCCACTGTAATCGGGTCTTGATCAAGGATTAATTTAAATGGAGGCGCTATCAATCTCATCGTCACATCGTCGATACATATTTCCATTGTAAAATTATCTTTAATTTTAATAGGTGGTTGTTGAGAAACTTCTTTGGTATAGTCATGCGTAAAAACGAAATAATTGTTGCTTTCTTCGTTACATTCATGCACAGACAACTCAACTTCATCATCTGATTCATCTTGGGCTTCTTGCAACTCATTTGTGGCACTGGCGCTTGATTCAACTATTTTATCTATATTTGAATCGTCTTTCTTATTCTCAACTATGTCTACCGGTATAGGAAGAGTCCTACTTTTTGTCGCTCCTGTGTGCACAGGTGTCTCATCAAGCAAATCTCTCTCGATAATTTTAGCAGTTTCCAAATCGAAACCACGTTTCATTAGATCACGTTGCAAAGTACCATCCTTAATCCGATCGCATTTTGTATCACTTGAAACAATGAATTCTTGAATTTCTGTTATATTTTCGGTATCTTTAGAAATAGTTTTGGTTGGAACATATTTTTGTTTGCCGTCTTCTGATGATCCCTCGTCAGACCAATGAAGAGCTATTTGCTCAGTATCAGAATCGTGCGTACTATTAACAGTTTTTTCGGGATTCACGTTTGGTGTGACATTAGAAACGTCTGGAGAATCGTGGCCATAAACTTCAGCATTGAAAGTCTTTGTGCAATGTAGTTTTCGCGGAGTAGACGATTTTCTCCGTGATTTTGTTGCTGCAGGCACTATTGCAGATGCAGAGTTAACTAATCTATCTTTACTGGTAGTTCTTTTTCTTTGTGGTATACTAAGAAATCCTTTGGAATGCGGAGATTGAACCATCTTTTTTCCGTTCTTTGCGGGAGTACCCCTTTTTGCCGTATATTTTGGTTTTATCTTCATAAACAACTTTGTTTTGTCTTTAACGATCGAGTCCTTTGATGATTTCAGTTTTTTAGACGTACTAATCTTTTTTTTACTGTCCGATTTGCTAGTTGATTGAGATTTAGTTCGAGGTGTTTTTACGTTTGATGTTTCTTTTTTACCTTTAAATTCTAAAGAACTATTTGCACTCGTCTCACTACATGAAGAAATTGCATCAGTATCTTTAATATCATTCTTCACTGCTCCAAAATTCTTGTAGTAAGAAACATTTTTAGCGCACTTTCTAACTGGTCTTGCTTTCTTCTCACCGTTGTCCTTCTGAACAGACTTATCACAGCTTACATCCTCTTTTGACGATGTCACCGGGCAAGTAGTTAAATCTGGTATAGGCATATAATCCTGGTCATCAGGTTTGTAATAGGAACCTCCACTAGAATAATCAGTGGGGCGTGATGAGTACGCCGGTGTAGGCGGCGCGATCATAGGGCTATTCAAAAACCGTGGAGTCGGTATATTCGTAATCTTTATATCTGATATTGGTTCACCTGGTATATCGGGTCCCAAGCATCTTGGAGTTTCCATTTGTATGTCGTAGAGAACTTGTTTATAAGGTGTTTCTAAGAAATCGGATATGTTTAATTTGGCACCAATAACGTTTTGCAATGACAGCCTTTCTGTTTCAGGAGTATCGACGCATTCATCAGATTTGTCGTGCGACTTATTTTTATCACTACTGTCCGATTTGCGCTCTTGTAAATCTGTCACCTTGTCGCCACTTATTATTTTTATATTTGGTTTACACGGAACATCGCCCTTTTTGTCCGTATTAGATGGAGCCTCATCATCTAATTCTATTACAATTTGGCTCGTAGACTTCTTAACTCTAGGTGATTGTTTACTGCGTGTTTTCTTTTTAGTTTCTGCTTCTTTAGTAGCAGCAGTTTTGTCGGAAGACTTTTTCTTTTTCGATGATTTCGGTTTTGGTTTTCGATGGGGTATGTCTACAGGTTTTTCGTTTGCCACAAGAGCCCGTAAATCCGCATCCCAATCGTATTTCTTTGCTTTTTTAGTTTTGTTAGCAGTTTCATTTTCTTTCGTAGAACCAGAATCATTGTTCTTGCCTTCTTCATTTACTACGCTTTTATTTTTAATATTCATAATATCAGTTTCAGTTGTAGTAGCACTTACTGTATCTTGGCTACTACTTTCAACAACTTCCACTGGAGGATTAGAACTTTGAGTTGGCATTTGCTCATTTATGGTTTCATGTAATATTCTTCTTGGTGTTGTGAAATCTAACACCCTAATATGCGATGAACGTCGAGGAGTTGACGACGATTTCCTCTTGGGAGGCAATACTTGTGGAGTATTCGTTTCTGAAGGTATAACATTATCTTTTGGGACAGATGCAGTTGCAATATTACCGTTTTTCAAATCAACTGGTTTGACGAGGTCACTTTGTACTAGTTTTTGCTCACTCAAATCAGGTAAAGCCTCCATAACTGGTTTATTTGAAACATTTGTGTTTTCTGGAACATCGATGACCAGAGGTCCCAAAACCCGTGGTGAAGTATTAGCTTCCGACATCACGTTATTAGACGTCATAATGGGGTCACAATGAGCACTTGTTGGCACTTGTGATGATCCTGAAATACAGATTAAACTCTCATATACAAGTTTAAGCTACCAATCACTAGACTTTATCATAGTAATAATCTTATTTCATTTGTATACGTAAGTAAATTATTTACCTGAAGCTGGTACAACGATGAGTGTGGGCATTGCCATTATTTCATCTTTGGTGAAGGCGTGTGCGTTCGAAGTGTGCTTGTATGCGGGAGTTCCATTAATCATAATTGTCTGCATTTGCATCATAGGTGTAGACGTCGCATTAATTGGAACTGACATGTTCTTTTTATTGCCAAATTTATCGTTTAATTTACTATCCACTTTAACGTCTGATATTATTTTAATCTGATTTTCGAATGTCTTGGGGAGCAGTTTAGGGAGTTTAGGGAGTTGACTTGATTTAAGGCTTTGTATTTCTATGGCATCATTCACATGGCTCACTTGCAACATTAGCTGGCATTGTGGCGGTCCTTTAATATTATCATTATATACATCTTTTCTCAATGGAGCCCTGAAATTACATACATACAGTAATTTCAACATGGTGACTTTTAATAACATCGACATCTTATTGTTTTTATTTGACAGCGAAAATGGTTAGTTCATATGATCTTACCTGACATTAGAGTTTTCCGAAGTACTTGAATCAGGTACATTGTAGGTAGCGCTATGATTCTCACCACCTAAAAATATATTATTGATAATCATAATTACCATCCATAAGGATTATTTATCTACTTGGTATAGGCTTTTCTTTCATTATGCTATCTGCCTCAGTCCTGTACAAATAGAGTTCAAGATCGATCCATGATAGCATTTTTAACAGACTTCCAAAAAGAGTGATTTCAACTGAATGATGTGCCTCGTCGGGTTTTCAGCCCATAAAATACAATGTCTATATATTTTAATATACTATTGCACAAAAATGCGTTTTGTACACAATTTGTCATAAAACAGTATAAATTAATAGCGCTCATTTTGTTTTTACTTGAGTTTTTTTTTTTACAGCGAGCAAGAATAACTAGCTGCAAATAACTACAAAATTGAACAAGTCTAATATGTTAAAAGAATAACAAAATATACACGAGCATGACCTGCATAAGAGCAAGTTTCGTACTTGTAACCTACATTTGCGTCACGCTTGATATGCTGGTGAATGTACATTGTACAAACTATGCACAAAGCTACTTGTACAATTTATTTAAATTAATATTATTTAGAATTCATTGCTGGTAACGTGCGCATTTTTATTTTATTTGTAAGTGATATATTATTACTATTACAAAAAAATATAGCCTATGAGGGAGTAAAGGACAAACAGGCATCGGAACCCGGTATCATCAGAGTTTCTCGTCAATAATTCAATAAAGTAAATAAAAAAAAATATTAAAAAAGTTAGCCACAAACAGGCCCATGGCAAACATGGTATATCAACGGTCGCCCCATGGCAGACCTGCTTGCAAATAAAAAAAAAACCATCGACCAGTTAGTCAAACAAACAGCTAAACTGTACAGAAAAAAAAAACTCACTTGACACACCAGATGCGAAATCCTGAAACGTGCCCGCATTCGATATTCTTTGCTGTGAAAAAATTTCTGAACTAGACAATGTTTTATTCTTTCTCACAACAGACTTTAACACATTGTTGAACTCTTCTATATTGTGATTAGATTTTGATGTGTCTACTGATTTCACCTGGAATTGAGCAAAAACAATCTGATTAACGGAGGTAGCATAGTTATAAGAAGATAATTGAAACTAGAAATAAATTGGCATATAACTGTTGTAGATACAAACGACTTCTATATACAAGCTGTTTGTGACGGAATACAAAGTGCTTAGGGATCGTCCATTATGTACGCGAAGCTTAAAAGTGGAGGGGATGTCAGGAAAAATCACGAAATATCACAAGTGGGGATGGATGTAGTGAGCTATTTATTACAATTACGTGTATTTATTTTTTTCCTTGAACGATAAACCGAAAAGCGGCGCGTAATCTTGACTCGCTTGGTAATGTGTACCAAAATAATCGGCTGTGCGTGTCGTGGCACGCGCAAAGTAGGATTCCGTTGCACATCATAATTTACGTCAACTTAAAATCGGGTCCTATGTATGATACTGCGAACATACGAGTTAACTTTACTAGTTTAAATAGCATTTGCATAAAATGTCGACTATTACTTGTTAACTTGTAAAGCCTACTTATCCATGATAGTTCACATATACACGTACGTTCATGATTTTTTTCATATCTCCAAAGTCAAACGTTTAGCCAGTAGAGGGGGTACACTTGACTCTAACAACAATAATCATTTCAAGCTTAATATTTCGCAAACGGATCTCAAAACTGAAAAATAGTTTTTTCACTCCTCTTGCTCTAAAAGTCCATCATTGTAGCGGGGAAAAAATAGCATTTTAAGCTCTAGGGGGAAAAGTTTTTTTTTTTTTTATTATTTTTATCTGTTACCAAAGAGCCTAGATACACGGAACAGTCTTTATTCAAAAGTAAAATAATCTCTTCGGAATATATTTACATTCTCTTTGCAAACATCTCGTTAAATATCCAGAATTGTACAAATTGTACATTTCATTTTTAATAAAATAAACTTTGAATTATTGTATTGGATTATTTTATTTTCTCGCAATCGTAGTAAAAAGTAGAGTGCAAGACACGGCGCTAAAACCCCATTGTAACTCGGTTTCTATTTACTCCCTCGTTAAAGCTCGGGAGTAAAAATCTACCTTGTTGCAATAGGTCATTTTAGCCCCTTGTATAACAATCTACTATTGCATACCCCCTATGTTCTTTAGTTACCTATCCCACGATAACATAGAAAAAATAATAATGTATCCCCTTTACATGCAGGTACCCCAAAAAAAAAAAAAAAAAAGTTAAAATATTTAAACCCTGTTTTAGCTTGTGCAAATTAAGCTCTTTCATATGATACCCCACATAATATGGTTAAAGTACTTCAAAATTTGGACTCTCCTTAAATAAATAATTAAAGCTTTATTGTACACCAAATATTACAATTGAAGGACACATGTTTAAATAAGTTTTAACTTATAACACAAGTATAAAGAGGAATACTAAACAGTAAACAAAAATTTTGGTGGTACAAAGGCGGCCTTATCGCCTTGAGCGATTTCTCCTTCCTTACATAAAGACCCTATTTTTTGTGATTAATTTTAAAATGTCCAGTTTTCGGTTTTTTCCTATATGTGTACTATAACACAATGCTTCTTGTCAAATTTCATAGTTCTAGGTCAACGGGAAGTGCCCCATAGGTTTGATTCCCGCGTGAGTGTCGAAATGTGCGTTTTTTACGACATATTCGGCTGTAACTTTTTTTTACGAAAACTGAGAAATTTTATTTTTCTTTTTGCAGCAAGATACTATGGATCTGCGTATATGGTTTTAATTTCAACTCGATACCTTCACGCGTTCCCGAGATAAAGATCTTGACACCCGGACGGATGGACAGACATAGCCAGATAGACAGACAGACAACAAAATGATCCTATAAGGGTTCCGTTTTTTCTGATCACTATCTTTAGGTATTGGAGAATAAATCATATTTTAAGTTACTATGCTAGTAAAGTTAGACACAAAATAAATAAGCATCACTTACTGTTGAACTTAAGGTTAAAGTTGAGTCATTCTTTGCAACTGGACTGTTCTCACATTGCGCCAAGTATTCCTCAGGGCTTATGTTGCTTGAGAATGATTGTTTGGCACTGGTCACAGTGCTCTGCAAGCTGCTTACATTGGAATGCAAAGGTAAACTGTCTTTATCAAGAATTTTCACATGTTTTTTTCGTGTTGTGCCATGATTACCTGAAAATTTTAATGTGAAACTGATTTATTATTGACATGAAATGTGGTCTAAGCTTGAAATTGTAACAACGACATATATGACATATTTAGGATGACCCAAATATATGAAAGGTTTGAAATGAATTGAAATAAGCGGCCAAGTGTGTGTTGTGCCACGCGCAAAGTAGGGTTCCGTAGTTGCACATCATAAATTATATGAACTTAAAACAGGTCTTTATATTTGACTAGCTGTGCGCCACTGTTTCACCCTCGTGGTGATCGATTATGTTGTTATTGTTTAGATATCCCACAGGAACTGTCAAATTTTCGGCATAAAAAGTACGCCAGATCCTTCTACATAGTATAAGTAGTAATCCAGCCAAATTTCATCCAATACATCTAGTAGTTTCGGCGTCCATCGGACACACCACAGACAGACAAAAATGTTGAAAATTAATGTATGTGCTTCTGTTTAAATAGTAATGCATCTTTCAATCAAAATGTTCCAAAAATATTTAATGTACTGATTTTGGCTTGTTACAGACTTATTATATGTATAGATACTATGAACATAAGAATTAACTTATGTTAATGCTCATGCAATAATTGATTTGTTTCATGGACCATAAAATGGCATTAAAATTTCAGGAACACCAGTAAAATAGAAAAGTAAATGTATGGACTTGACATTAGCTGTATCATTACAAACTTGACATTAGCTGTGTCATTTATATCATGTGACTCCCATCACATGACATTTCGTTAGAATAGTTGTGAGTTTCATAGCATTTTCAAGCGTAAGCATTTGCAGAAATAGAAGGGTTTGCCACTGGTCTAAGCCTGCTGATATTACTTGATGTAATATAATGTAAAGTACATGTTATAAAGTGAAAAATACCCGGTAAGTCAGCCAAAGGTGTTGCTTCAACAGAGTTCTGAAGAGAGCTTGCTTCTATATAGCCAGTGTACACAGGTTTTTGGACATCTGTCCTGGTTTTACACACACAGTTTGGCAGAGACAGGGAATGGCACAGTTCACAAGTGCTTGGTTTTGGGGTGATGGTGACACTGGGCTTCTCTAATCTGGAAAATAAATACTATTACTATAATATTTAACAATAACTAGTCCAAATTGCAGCCTAAAAAGTGACTGCAGCCTAGCTTGAAGACTATCGACTTCTTTATTTAAATTCTCCTTTATTATGGAGTTTTGTCAATATTCCACTATGTCACTCCCATTAATTCTAATTACAGATATAAACTTTATCCTTAAGTAATACTACATATTATTATAAATCCAAATGGAACATGGAAATTCGAATTAGACTCTTGGCTTTCTCCGAAAATGGTGATGCCAACAGACTATTACAAGTGCCTACATTGATCATTGACTTCTTATCCAGATGTCTGATGAAAAATTATAGTGATGGTGAACAGTAATGATAAAGAATATAGGCAACATTTCTTCATCATCACTGTTCACCATGACCATAATTTTTCGTCTTTATGTGGGTAAAAATGTGAGACAGTATGTATTCAAATTCCATCAATAGGTTCTTAGCTATCAAATGCTCAAATAATTCTCACAACAACTGGCTGATAGAAAATTCCAAATATGACAGACAGAATATGATTCCAATGGGACAGAGAATTTGAAGCACTGATCAGTTAACATGTTTCAGAAAAAGTTATTCACCTCAGTTCAAAAGCTTAGAATGTGTTAATGAGGTTTAGAGAGGAGTTATTTATATATTAATCTGAAAGACAGAGTGAGGAACACAAAAATTTGAAAAATAACAAAAACAAAATATGTTGTCAAAGAAATATTAAAACTAAAATGGAATTGGGCTGACCACCTCCAAAGAATGGAGTCAGACAGGTGGACGCAAATTGCCACAAACTAGACACCTAGAGACAGTATATGGTAATACGGAGTAGAGGCAGACTAAACCAAAGATGGAATGACATCATTAGAGTTGCTGGCAAGTTCTGGTCAAGAAGGGCTAAACCAGGGTAACATGGAAAAATATGGAGGAGGCTTACACTGCAATAGGTGGTCCTTACCAATATGATGGATAAAAACTAATAAACTTGATTAATTAAAACATGTAATATATTTAAGTCATTTAATAGATAACTTTGTATATGTGTATTTGTATATGGCAAGGAAATAAAGCTATTTTTATTTTAAAAGTTATTCAGTTTTACATAGAACAGTAAGAGCTAGCACACTCCAGTAGGGCTATTCACAACTTGGTCTTCGGGTCAGAAACTATATCACCATCTCTGTAATATCCATACAGAGATGACTGAGATGGAGATATAGTTTCAGACATGATTCCAAATCCGAATGATTGTGAATAGGGGCACAGAAGACTATATAATCTATCAATATTGTCTATTTTTAATCCAAGCAAAACAAGGTTTCAAATTCAATTCAATGTTTATTTTGGACAATTAAATTCAATTCAACTTTTATGTAAAAACTCTTGGTAACATCCATTACTAAATGATCAAAATACATCAGCTGACATGCATTGGCATGGCACAACATTAAACTAAGAGAGCATTTCATGCATTTAAATATATACCTTATTATTAATGAATACATTGATAAATAAGATGAAATACTCAGCATTATTATTATCAGCTGGGGTATGCAGACCATGATCTGATTACTTGCCTGGTAAGCTAATTGTCATTACGCTGGAATAACACCAAGAATCAATATTTTACCTTTTGTCGGTGGTTTCCTGCAGTTGTAGTTTCTTAATGTCCACATTAGCTATAAGAAATTTAACTACCTCCAGCAGATTTGTACATTGAAATATTTTCTTTCGCAGTGCAAATGGCTTGCACGTATCCACTGAAAAATTTAAATATTCATCAACATTGGTCTACTTGGTATTTCTTGAAAGCGATTTTTTTGTTCTATACTATAATATTCAACGCTATGCCCTCAACCTTGACAATCAATTAAAGGCCTATAATCCGATTGCATTATCGGAACTCTAATCAAAATAAGAGAAAAGGTGTTACGCCAATACAAAGGAATAACAAATAAATCGGTTTGATCTGTTTCTGTTTCAAGAGTTGACTAGGCATTGTCTATTACGTCGTTCTGTACCTGCTTCGACGTCATGTAAGTAGAAAAAAAACACATACCACAAATTTTCACTGCCCTGTATTCAGCCAAAATACTTTTCAGTGATGTCATAAAAATTCTGTCGTACTCATTTTTGAGAGCATCCAAATACGGACTTGCCTGCAGAAACTCATCATATGCGGTCATTAGCTGCTCCTCCGCCAGGTAACCTGGGTAGGGAAACAAAGAAAATGATAGTCCTCGTAAACCGTTATGGGAGGCGCCAGTTCCCGCCAAGTATTGCACGCTTTACCTAGCACAAGTTTGGCCAAATCCTGCGATGGAAATGGTGGAAACGACATCTTGGATATATCTTCGGAGTTTTTAAAGTATCACCAATATCTATCTACATTTACATGAAAAGATCTCAAATAAACACAAGTAAACCTGTAAACATTTTACAAAAATCACAAGAAAACAAAATCTTCATTATTATTAAGTCTTCTTCTTCTTTTTTGTATTGGACCCGCATTAAAGCATTTGCCAGTGTCAAGTATTAGGGTTTTTCAAGTTCCTTGAACAAAACAAGTTGTAAATGTTCTAGTCACAATCTAAGTCACGTATACACTATACAGTCCTAGAAGCTTCTATGGAGTTTTGCCGAACGTAAAATCACACGTTTTCAGGCCCGTAGCCAGAAATCAGCAATGGACATGGGCATAGCATATAGCTTTCTCATAACGTGCATAACGTGCTCCGTAGCACTTTATTGTCCCAGATGATCACCAAGTTTGTCATAACAAAATTTTCTAGTATTTTTGGTAATAATATAATATTTTTTTGATCTAAATAAACAAAAACAAAGGTAATAAGTACGCGCGAACGAAGCGAGTGCGAAAATTTTAGTAGTGTTTTTATAGTAATATGCTTTGTTTTTCGTATTAGTGAACCCACAGTACTTCTCTGTCAAAATAGTAATAAAGTGCGAGCGAAAATTTTTGTGGTGTTTTATTTCTCGTATTAGTGAATCCATAGTACTTCCATGTCAAAACAATATGAATGCGCGAGTGAAGCGAGCGCGAAAATTTTATTAGTGGAAACACACACAGTGGAAATTATCAAGGGTAACCCCCATCCCAAAGAATAATAAAAAAACCGTAGTAGAGGAATATCGTCCAATCGCAATTCTATGTGCGCCTGCCAAAATCTTTGAGTACATTCTGCACAATGAAATATATAGCCAGGTAAAACAACAGATAGGCGAAGAGCAGCACGGATTTAGGCCGGGCCGATCAGTAAATTCAAACCTGTTGTGCTTAACAGACTATATATCTAGCGCTATGGATCGTGGATCACAAGTTGATGTAGTGTATTTCGATTTTCAAAAGGCCTTCGATAAAATTGATAATGATATATTATTGCATAAGTTATCTACGTTTGGCTTCACTCGCGATTTCTTAATTTTTATGGTCGATTTCTTGAGGGACCGGTGTCAATATGTGAGGCATGGTACATATGTATCTCAACCATATTGCACTAGTTCTGGTGTAAGCCAGGGTTCTGTCACTGGTCCGTTACTCTTTCAATTGATGATTCACGATCTACCTAATGTACTATCTACCGCCAAATGTCTTTTGTATGCGGATGACCTTAAACTATTTTTTGAAATTAAATCTTCTAGTGACTGCCTGAAATTGCAGGATGATATCAATCAAATTTACGAATGGAGCGTGAGAAATAAAATGACATTTAATATAAGTAAATGTAACGTCATGACCTTTGATCGTAAAAGAAATCCAATACAGTTTGATTATCATTTAAACAACGTACCTATAAATAGGGTTAACTGTATCAAAGATTTGGGAGTAAATTTTGATCGCAGTCTAACTTTTCATGATCATATATCAGAACTCGCAAAAGAGTCTTACCGGCGCCTTGGCTTCGTCCTACGGAATGCTAGAGACTTTAAAAATCCTGAAGTAATTAAAACATTATATAACTCCTTAGTTAGAAGCAAACTTGAATCGAGTGCTTGTGTCTGGAACCCCTATCATGTCACCTACGCGCGAATGCTTGAAAAAGTCCAAAAGGCCTTTTTAAGGTCGCTATATAAGAAAATTTATGGATACTATCCGTTTCTGTACCCAACTAAATTCCTGCTCGGTCAGCTTGGTTACAACTCTTTGGAAGTTAGAAGGATGTTAGACCAGCTTACTATCTGCTGTAAGGCGCTTAGGGGGTCCGTCGATTCTATACGTCTGCACGACTTGCTATGCGTACTGTTCGTACCGGACGAGCCCGGGGTTCCAGCAAACAGACGTGGTCGCCCGCATGACCTGTTCCACGTAGATCGCGGTCGCACAGTAGCACGTTCTATGTCGCCCCTGAATCGTGCCCGTCGCCACTTAAACGCACTCCTTGCTGCCAACCCTGATTGTGACATCTTTTGTGATAACTGGAAGACTATTTTAAGTACCTCCTTGACTTATTGTGAAAATCTATTGGATCAATGGGACAGGTGTAAAAAGCCTGATGATTCATTGGACTTTGACGATAACCTTTGAGTTTATTGACTTGGTACTCTGAGTACTTACCTGAACGGTATATTTTACTTTGTATGACATAATTATTTTTTTGTATTGACATACTAGGCGTATTGCCCATTTGACATTTTTGTATTGACATTTTAAATGATATTGTATTTATATAATGAATATTTTGTAATCCTCAGACATTTGTTTAAGAATAATTTTTGAATATTGTGAGATAATTGTAATTGGTCTTTTTCCGTTTTTATCTCAATAAACGAATTTATCATTATTTATCATTTATCATTTAGTACTTTTATAGTATTATGCTTTGTTTCTCGTACTAGTGAACCCAAGGTACTTCTCTGTAAAAATAGTAATAAAGCGCGAGCGAAGCGAGGGCGAATATTTTAATGTGCGAGCGAAGCGAGTGTTTTTTTTTTTTTGTAGTATTTTATAGTAATATGCTAAATTTCTTGTATTTGTGAACTCACAGTACTTCTATGTCAAAATAGTAATAATGCGCGAGCGTGAAAATTTTAGTGGTGTTTTTATAGTAATATGCTTTATTTCTCGTATAGTGAACCCATAGTACTTCCATGTAAAAATAATATTAATGCGAGAGCGAAGCGAGCGCGAAACTTTTTTCGTAGTGTTTTATAGTATTATGCTAAATTTCCCGTATATGTGAACTCACAGTACTTTTATGTCAAAATAGTAATAAGACGCGAGCGCGAAAATTTTAGTGTTGTTTTTATAGTAATATGCTTTATTTCTCGTATTAAATAGTATTAATGAAACCACAGTGTGTACTTCCATGTCAAAATAAAAGGTTCTTTTAAGGTTTTTAATATTAATCATGGAAGTGATAAATAAATAAATAATAAGTAACTGTGTTAAACGAAAATACCCGTCTGGTAAATAGCGACTTTAACGCTATCAAAAATTATAAATACAACAATTTGAATGCATTGATTGGCAATTTAATATTCCTAGATATAAACATAATATATATGACTTTATAGAAAATTACAAACATACCTACAAGATACGCGCAAAAATTTTTGGTTTGTGTTTTTTTTTTCGGGCCATCTTCTCATAGTGAGAAGGGTAAGGCCATAGTCTGCCCACGCTGGCCAAGTGCGGGTTGGCAGACTACACACATCTTCAATATCATTGAGAACTCTCAGACATGTAGGTTTTCTCACGATGTTTTCCTTCACCGTTTGAAGTTGGCGTTAATCAACAATACGCACATAACTTCGAAAAGACAGAGGTGCGTGCCGTGGGATTCGAACCCAGGACCTGCAGATCGCAAGTCAGACGGTCTCCCGACTAGGATGGGGGGGGGGGGGGGGGGGGGCTAGTCATTATTTTTATTGAATTATTTGCTAGTATTAGAAAGTTTAATGATCAATACAAATAAAGATCAATATGAAACAATCATGCGCGAGCGAAGCGAGCGTGAAACTTTTTTAAGCATTTTATAAAATTATTGAAGCCTGGAAGGATTTTTGATAATAGCCAGGATTTCGGGGGGGGGGGGGGGGGTATGAACCTCCAACCCCGCCCCCTGCCTACGGCCTTGCACGTTTTACTGCTTTATTTCACTCGCCCACACTCACGCACCATTTTTATAGCATTAATGTTCAGAATAATACAAGTTTAGGAAAATAAAACAAAGCAACAACACGTTACTAAGATGTTCCCGCCAAAACCCCAACATCAAAATCACAGACAAGGAGAACCCTACGCGTTTTCAAACAATTCATCTTCTTCTTTTTTTTTTTTGTATTGGACCCGCATTAAAGCATTTGCCAGTGTCAAGTATTAGGATTTTTTTTCAAGTTTCTTGAATAAAACAAGTTGTAAATGTTCTAGTCACAATCTAAGTCACGTATACAGTCAATTTATAAGTCGAGTCCTGCTTCAGTAAAGTGGTGGCGACTTTACTAGAAGGTTCTATGGAGTTTTGCCGACAACGTAAAATCACATGTTTTACTGCTTTATTTCACTTGCCCACACTTACGCACTTTATCGAACACTTAATGAATAAAACACCACCATTTTTATTGTATTAATGTTCAAAATAACACAAGTTTAGGAAAATAAAACAAAGCAACAACACGTTACTAAGATGTTCCCGCCAAAACTCCTCAAACAATTCAAATGAATAAAACTCTTTTTCTTATATTGGAGTTGGACCCCACGATTAGCGATTTGCCAGTGTCAAGTATTGAAATACAGTGTGTATACAAGTTATACAGTGTTCTAGTCACAGTCTAAGTCACAACAGTAATAAACAGTCATTTTCAATTAGTAGGACTCGCACTCGCACCACAGGCAATAAAGAATATTAAGCCGTTGAGTTGAGCTGTATGTACGTAAGTAAGTAGATACATAAACAATATACGCATTTACATAAATAAACATATATGTACGCTCAATGTATGTCAGTGTCGGAATCCACGTATTTTTTTTAATACAAGATAGATTTATACAAAATAGAGATTATACAAGATAGATTGACCCTAACTCGCCTGATTTTAAGCGACGATGTGGTCGAGGATGGAGGTCGTCGATCTAGAAGATATCTATTCACTCTTGCCTTGAAAATTCCAAGATTGTAGGTCTCAGGAGAGATAGCGGCAAATTATTCCATTCTTATGCAGTACGCAACAGGAATGTGGACCGATATCGCTGAGTACGGATTTTTGGCATTTCGACGAGAAATGGGTGGTAATTCGCCGACTTTCTGCTAGTCCTGTAGTGAAATGGGGAGGGTGGAATTAGGTCGTAAAGCTCTTGTGCACATTCCCCGAAATGAATTCTGTAGAAAATAGACAGACATGCTACTTTACGGCGGTGCTCGAGACTAAGTAGCTTATTGGCAGCTAGTTTATCGTCACCGATTAACCTCACAGCTCGCCGATCCACTGATTCTAAAGCTTCCAGCTGATACTTGGCTGATTCATCAAAAAGGTGGCAGCAGTACTCCATACACGATCGGACCTTGCCTGATACAGATGGAGCAGTTGTCCCGGTGAGAAGTATCGCCTAACCTTATTAATGATGCCAAGCTTATTACTAGCCAGTTTAGCCTTAGATTCAAGGTCGCCCTTATAGTTCATTGTTGGGGTTAACGTGATTCCCAGCAGTTCAAGACGGCCTGTCAATGATGAAGATACATTTCAGAAAGTAGGAGACAAAAGAAACTCACTCTTTTTGGCGGATAAAAGGCAGGCTTGTGTATTACGTAAACTAGACTTAGTATTAGAAAAATAATATTTATGTCTTATCAAAATATTTTCAGTGGTTTTCAAGATATCGACTTTAATAATATTAAAATATGAACTTTCAATGACGCTATTTCAACTACTGGGTGGATTTCAACGAAAGAAGCAAGAAAATATCAGTACTTTAAACAGAAGTGATTATACGCACAATTATTTATATACCTCATTTAAAAGCTTATGTTCTTAGGTACTTGAAGATATATAAAAAAATATTTTTAGTGCCTCTTTTAAACAGAAAATTGAAATATATTTCTGCCGAATAAATTCAATAAATATAACCTAACCTAACTAACTATCTTGGTAACGGTATAAAATCATTAGTGTAGAAAAAAATCAAATGCAATAAACAAGCACTATTATTGTTCCTTGATTCCAAGACATTTAAACTGTCACCTGTAGCTATTTATTATTATTATATTTATATGTATATAATATATAAGTTAAGTTTAAATAATATTGGTATTTGAATAACTTTGTAATTATAATAATAATACGCCTATCGCAAAAACAAAAGAATGCGTTATTTCGTTTACTTCAACGAACTTTTTCGTAATAGGTAATTGTGATTTCACTACAATTATTGAAATAATGCGCATCTACCTATAGTCTTTTACAGCGATTTTACGCATACTTTCTTACAAAAAACGTACTCTCAACTAACTACGTATCAAGCGTAACGAAATCGTAAGCTACACTACAAAAACTGCTTGTCTGCAGTCTGATGTTTTGTTTTTCTTTTATTATAGATACTTGTATAATTTGGTTTTTGTGGAATGTATCTATTTGTATTTAGCTTTTTTATGACCAAATAAAAATAAATTATGCATATTCCTTGATTTGAATAGGCAGTAATAGCACTATCTCACCGGTTAGAATGCTTAGAGACGTCCGTTTTTTTCACTTTTCAAATTCAAAATTCGGTCCGATGAAAGTATGGGTCCGATGTCCGGGAAAAAAAACGGACGTCTACAAGCGCTCTCACGGGGTTTCAGAGTTCTTGATTTTTCTTCTTTTTTGTATTGGACCCGCATTAAAGCATTTGCCAACGAGTTCTTGATTACACATGATCGTCATCGTCATCCATCATATGTCAAATATCAAATTATGTCACAATCATTAGAACGACCAATCGCAAAAGCGACGGACGCCATATTTGCCAAATGCTATCCAGAGGCAGCAGCCATTTTTGAATTGTGTTGATTGATAAATGATAATTGAATTTCAGGCATTGAAGTCGATTATTTTCTTTTGATTAATTTTGTTTTCAACTGTTAGTTATTCAGTTGTGATTATTGTTTTGATATCTGGTTAAGTATTATTTTTACTATGAGTAGCGCGGTTTCCACTCCACTCTTTGCTTGTTCTCGTTGTTTTTCAAGACATCCTTTCGAGGAATTGTCACCTGGTGAACAACTTTGCAAGGTAATTGTATAAATTATATCAAGTGTATTATCTCCCTGTATCTATTTGTGAAGATGCCTCTGAATGAATGACTATGAATTGTCGAGTTCGCTTGAGTTTGTGCGTCGTAATTTACAGTTATGACGTGATGGTAATGACGCCAATATTTGGTCTTCCAGGAATGTCGCGGTTCATTCCCCGTCGTAAAGTGCACCTATTGCCGCTCAGAGTTTCAACAAACGAGGTTAGTATAAACACTCATGGCATCTTGACAGAAAAAACGGTTTTAGCCAATGTTACAAGTTGATTGAGTGATACAAATACTTGAAATTGTACTTTTGAATTCAATGTTTAGAATACGTCCACCACACGAAGGTAAAAGTAGGTACTTATCCTCATGTTGAATTATACAAAATTCTACAGAATTGTTGCAATATTATAACCTCGGGGCTATCGTAGAATGTAGGTCAATATGAGTAATAATTAACCAGTATTGTACATAGGTACATCACAATTGTTTTTCTGCATATTGTTCTGAGAAGCTTCTTCACCTAGATTTATTTAACTTGACATGGAGTTCATTAAACACCATTTGGGAAAGCTCATTTAAAAGTTTTGGGTGGCTTAGAATAAAATGAAACATGTTACTCTGAAATGAGCCTACTAGCTAATAAATGGTATTTAATACATGTGAAATAGCAAAGCTGAAAGTGAAAGAGACAGCACTGCTATGTCAATACACGCATTGTCTCTTTTTGCAGAGAGCTTTATTACAGTGTTATACAGTGAGTATTATACAGTGTGTTATCTTGAATAACACACTGTTGAAGCAAACAGTCGATGTGTGATTTAGTTACGTGAAGTTGTACCTACTTGTGCATAACTTTTTTTTATTTTTCCAGTAAATCCAACACATCTTCTATCTGCAAAAAATGTGAAGCTAATGTGAAAGCTTATGGTAAACCTACAGCATGTGAATATTGCAACATCATTGCTGCTTTCATTGGTAATTATTTATTTTATTAATGACTCAAGTTCTTGTTACATTAATAGGATTGTGAAGATCAATATTTGTTGGTATAGTGTGTATTTTTCCATACATTAGGAGAACAGTGATTTCTACATTAGGTATATACCTACTTTAAACTGATATATGCTCAATTTCAATATTTTTTGTATGGTTTGAAACAGAAATGATATTTATATATTTTGATTGAAGTCATGGCCACTGATTAAAATAATCATTCACTTTAATTTTCTGTCAAAGTACATATAATGATTATATCAAAATTTAAATAAATCAAGTATTTTCTAGTGATTCATGGTGAAGTAATATTGTACATTTTTAAAGCTGTTTATATATTATTTATTCAATCTACTTTTAATGTACAATAAAAATAATAGTGAAGTTGGGTGAATCAGATTTTTACTCTGTCTTGCTTTGTTATTTGCATATGTGATGGAAATATAATTTCTGAAGGGGATTGCTACTGAATGGAATTAGAATAAACATTCTGTACCCCTATTGACAACTTGTCGAATTCAGAATTGGGTCAGAAGCTATGAATATATCCGCCTTCGTCATTCTTTATTGAAATGACTTGAGATGAAGGTATAGTTTCTGACCCGATTCGAACAAGTTGTAAATAGCCCCACTGGTCTAGCTTAGGGAGAGTAGGGACTCATCTTAAAAGTCCAATGTATCTTGATATACAGAATTTTTATCTGACTGTGCAGGAGGAGGGTTATATCGAGTGTATGTATGTAGGTGGGTATGAACGGCTTGACCGATTTTGATGTGCGAGGTGTTAGATTCGTCTTCACTCACTAAGTGTCATTGGCTATATATATCTAAATATATGTTGTAATAAATATATAACCAAATAAAAAAAAATATATATATACATAATTATATAATATATTATACCTAAATATATATCTCTCGCAAAAATAAAAAATGCTGTTTTTCGTAAACTCTGTATGATAAACCAGTGATATTACTAGAATTATTCTAAAGAATGTGTATCAAACATATAAACAAAATCGTAAGTTACACTGCAAAATCTGCTTTTCTGCAGTCGTGTATTTTGTTTTTATTATAATATAAATACTTGATTTCAGTCGCGTATTTTTGTTTTTCTTTTAATATAGTTGCTTGTATCTTATTGTAATGTAAAGCTTCTCTTTGCATGTGTTACTAGACGCAACATAATTTTGTTACTTTCCAGGGAACAAGTGCCAGCGCTGCGCCAACTCTGAGCGCAAATACGGCCCAGCTGTCACTTGTGAGCAGTGCAAGCAACGATGTGCGTTCGATCGACACGACGACAGCAAAAAGGTGAACGAGGTTATAACACTGTTTATTTTCTTTTTAGTTTTTAACCGACTTCCAAAGAGGAGGAGGATCTCAATTCCTCGGAATCTTTTTTTTTCTTTTGAAAATAAACTAAAGGTATGTTCCCCGATTACTCGAAGACCCCTTGACCGATTTGTTTTTTTTTATTGTTTGAAAGGGTAGATAGATAGATAAACTCTTTATTGTACACACCTTAAAAGTAATAACAAAGTACTTAAATAGACTAGTGCAACAACAGGCGGCCGCAACAGGGTACATTTTTCATAGAAATTTTATCAAATACGGTTTAGTATTTTGGTTTTCATAACAAAATAACTGGAAAAATATGTCTTCTAAGTAAACAAATTGCATATTTTAAAGTCTGTTTCTTTAATTTTTTAAATTATTACTTAATTGTATTATTTATTTTTTTTAACTTATGTAAAGGATTAAAAAAATATAGCTTTATATTATACTACTACCATACTGAATTTCTTTTTAGGGTTCCGTACTTCAAAAGGAAAAAAGGAACCCTTATAGGATCACTTTGTTGTCTGTCTGTCCGTCCGTCCGGGTGTCAAGACCTGTATCTCGGGAACGCATTAGCTGCAGAAAAAAAAACAAATTTCTCAGTTTTCGTAAAAAACGCACGCAAACAAAAATGCTTCTTGGCAAATTTCATAGTTATAGGTCAACGGGAAATACCCCATAGGTTTGATTCCCGCGTGAGTGTCGAAATGTGAATTTTTTACGACATATTTGTTTTTGTTTACGAATACTGAGAATTTTTATTTTTCTTTCTGCAGCAAGATACTATGGATCTGCGTATATGGTTTTAATTTCAACTCGATACCTCCACGCGTTCCCGAGATAAAAGGTCTTGACACCCGGACGGACAGACAGACGGACAACAAAGTGATCCTATAAGGGTTCCATTTTTTCCGTTTGAGGTACGGAACCCTAAAAATAGCAAAAAGACTAACTCGTGAAGGATTTGAATCTCCGCCCTCCGATTGACAAATTGAAATTTATATCGGTGCCCTAACCTATTGAGCTAACGAGTCTTACGTGTCGAAAATAAGCATTCGGCGCAACGAAATGATGTCATGCTAGAAGGAAAAACTTGTACATACAATAATGAACTTTAAATGCAGAACGTTAGAATAGGTTTCTCACTAAAATAATGACGTCATGCTAGAAGGACAAACTTGTACATACAATAATGAACTTTAAATGTAGAACGTGAGATTAGGTTTCTGACTGTCTGACTGACTGAAAAATGTTTGAAAGGGCACCGGGTTGTACCATAGATATTTTATCAAAATCGGTTCAGTATTTTCGTTTTTATAACAAAATAATTGTGAAAATATGTCAACCGACAATACACAAATCAGCTTGACACATCCGGCCACATAACAACTTGTCCTGTTTTAAAAAAAAATGGAAATGTGTACTTGAAACTATGTGCGGTGTGAAAGAAAGTAATTGTGTGATGGTCATACACTTTGATTATTGGCTTTAACTATGAACGGAATTTTAAATGAAACTATTACTCGTAAGTCGTAAGAATAATTACTCTGAGGTTGGTACGTAATAATGGTAATAAATTTGCAGGTGGACGGCAAGCTTCTGTGCTGGCTTTGCACGCAGTCATTGAAGCGCGCGCTCGCACGTACCAAGCAGCACATGTCATCTGTTGATAAACACAAGCATCGGGGGCACAAGTGAGTCTGCGCAACACATGTGTTTATATTTAATGCAATCTACGAATGTTTCAGGAATGCAATCTGTAAAGGGTATACTAACAGATGATCCACTTTGCCCGAGCAAACCTTCAAATTGGTTGGTTGTGACGTCAGCGAACATTCGACCTACTATAGCTGGACCGCCGTAAAGTCAACCCTCCTGATGGTATGCGGGACGCGGGGGCGGGGTGCGCTTGACATGTTCGGAGCGAACAATTCGATCATCTGTTAGCTCATTAAGATTGCATTCCTGAAACATTCCGATTGATAATTTCCGATTCGCAACTTCATCTAAATTTCTAAAATATTAATTATAAAATTCAATTTATTGGAGTCGAAATCACGTTCGCGTCTAAGTATACCATTAATGTTTGAGTGTTGTTTGTTTTTTACCAGATCTAAACATGGTCACAAAGACAAGCGCAAGTCAGATATGATGAAAACTATGAACTCCAGCGATGGCTCCTTAAATGATTCCCAGCCTCTTGAGAAGAAATCCAAAATGAATCCACAAGGTATTTTATATTATTATACTTTTTTATACAATCGCTATGATAAACGTTATGTGCTCTCTTTCATACAAAAAGAAGAAAACTATGGAAACGTAATGTGTGTTTTTCACACATTTTTAATAAAAATTACGGGCCACTCACGTCTATTCGAGTCGAAAAACCCGACTAGTTTCAACCGCATTCGGCGACCTTTTTTAAAGGAGCAAGTATTTAAAAAAAGAAAACTGTTTTCTTACCTATGCATTATTCGATTTCGATTATTGTATTGTATCTGATCGGTATCATAAATGACTATGCCTCTACGATTTACTTTTGTTTTTTCAAACTCGGAAGTTTGAAAATTTAACATTTGCGGCCTTACCGAAAAACGTTACTTCACTTTAAGCAATGCTTAACATATTTTGTCAACTTCTCGCTGACACGTAATGACACTTGCGGAAAGAAGACAGAATTTAAGACGTTGGTTAAAGTTAAGTAACGTAAGGTTTCGGTAAGGCCCTTAAAGTTTAGAAAAAGCATAAATAAATAACTGATCCTTTTTATATATGGTTATATAAAAAGGATCAGTTATTTATCGAAATCGGATGATATTTAGGGGTAGAAATCCATTTTGCTAAGCTCTTAATATTTCACTTTTGAACTACTTGATTAAATAGATCAACCAGAATGAATAACTACAAAATAGTTAAAATAAATAAATAAATATTTGTGGACATTTCACACAACACCATCTAGCCTAAACTAAGCAAAGCTTGTACTATGGAACTAGATGGCTGATAGAATACATATATACATTTTGTTTTTGTAAATATATACATATGATATATAGAAACACCCAGACACAGAACAAACATCCATGCTCATCACACAAATGTTTGCCCTGGGTGGGGATCGAACCCATGACCTTTCAGTTCAGCAGGTAGACGTAGACACACTACCAACTGAGCCACAAGGCCAGTCAAATAGTTTAGTATAACCACATACAGATTCTGGAAACGATGAAATCTGTATCATCTCATCATTAATGTAGAAAAGTATATACTTAAATGTATTGTGTTCATAAAATATTGAAATTCCAGGAGAATTGGACCCCAACAGTTCGGACCATGTAGTTGCTATGACACAACTGAAGGAAACCATAGCTAGTCTTCAGAAGAAAGTGCAGCAGAAAGACGCTGAATTGCTATCCAAAGACAAACTGGTGAGTCTATTTTTGTATTTTCTTAAATATTTAATCATATTAATACTCGTTTTGATTGAAAAATCAGTTTTCTCCCACTTAGACTTAAAGGTTAATTATCCAAAATGTATAAGCCTATGTAATGTAAGTTATTTGTTCTACTTATGGGATTTACGAAATAACGTATTGTTATGGATTTATGCTTGGATATTGAAGGACAAATTTACCTATAGTCGACAAATTATAGTCGACAAGGACAAATTTACCTACAGTCGTGGAAATTTCGACAAAGTAGATGTGACTCCCCTACGACAAAGATTCACTCCTAACCAAACAAATACTAGGTTTTTCCGTAAAGTACTTATAATCTAACAAACAATAATTTCCTTAAAATGAATGAGCAATGAACGGACTAGTGACCAATGAGTGCCCTGATTTTTAATGAGTAGCATTCATTTGTTACCTGTCCACTCATTGTTCATTCATTTCAAAACAAGTATTGTCATTTGGACTATAGTCACATTATATCTTAATTAATTGTTCAATGTTCAAACGTTCATATCTTAGGTTTCAATAAATAGCTTAAATATTCACACTTTAAGATTTGATATACTATAAAATGATTGTACTAAGTATGTGTAGTGACCAAAGAAACAAATGAATTCCAGATAACCGAGCTAAAAGCTCAGCACCATAACAACACCACCGACCTACGTAACGAAATGAAAAACAAGGAGAGGCTCAACGAAACACGGTTCAGCCTCATGAACACCAAAATTCAAAATCTACTCAAAGAGGTTGCCACACTTAGCAAATCAGCAAAGAAAAATAGTAAAAACACAAAAAGCGCTCTCGCTAACACAGAGAACAGTGGCAGTGGTACAGACAGCCCGAGCACCAACTAACTTAGCTGAATTCTCACACTAACTTAATTTCTAGTAACTATTACAGAATGGAATATATTTCCTTTTTATTTTTTTACTCTACAAATGATTTTATTTGTAGACTTTTTTCATAATCTTAGGTGTAAGTAGATTTCGACAGGATGAAAATCTAAGTTGCTAATTTATTGATGTAGCAAATAGTTTTTGTACCGATTTTTTGACAAATTTTATAGCATAGATCCCTAACTTCAAATCCGAATGGCTATGTGCATAGCTCATCAAATAAGTTTATTCTGCGTTTTCACTGTCCTGAAAATGCTTAAAGTGTTCATTCTATATTCATCCACGAAAATACTTATAGAGAAATATGGACGATTTGACCTACTTTGAACATCGTTTGACTTTATAAATTGTCGCAAACTAAAGTAGAAAACATTAAGAAGTCTGTGCTCTTGCGCCCAAACCAGAGTGTTAGACTATGCTCGTCTCTCTCACAAGGAAAAGAGGTCTTTGTCCAGCATTGGACCAATTAAATCGGGTAAGAAGCTGATCTGAAACATTTTCGGATTTAGAAAACCTGCTCAGAGCAAAATTTTTCTACTCTACAATTTTTAATTTTGTGTATTTTGTTTTCCGGTATCCATGTTGACTTTTTTGCTGTGAATTATTTTTATCTTATTACATTTGTAAGAGTATTACTAATGCGGGTAATAAAGTTAATTTAGAAATCATTTTCAAATGGAGATTATGTTTTATGTATCAATTTTCTGATAATTTAGGCACTTGTTTTATATCACCGTTGTTGTTGGCGTATATCGAAACTTTTTTTTTTAAATCATCGATGTTTGTAGTAAAAATCTAGTGGTGTATAGTAACTTGGGTGTGTATTTTATTAAAAATTATACACGGTGTTCGGTAAAACTATGAACATACTTTAGGATATTTTTCAGCTAACAAATTCAATGTAACCAAACGGACTTTTCGTTTAAAATCGCTATTAATTAGCACACATTAACAAAAATCTCAATTGATCGCAAATATTATGTGAAACCAGTCTGTTTACAGATATTGTCAATAAATCTGGAAAGCAAATTAAAAAATATATTAACGTTTAAGATATATTATATTATACATATTTAAAATTATAAAGATTTTAGAAAGGTCCTATTTCTCGTTCTCTCAAACATATCAATAGTAAAAACAGCATTGTTAGACTCATAAAGAATGGCATATGACCAAATATCAAAAATCATATCCTTAGTTCCTTACCTGTTTTGGAATTTGCACTTGGATATATTTATCACTACGTCTGCTGTGTTATAATATAGATATTATTTATTTTATTGTCATATGAGTCCGTCGTATACTCGAACACCGTGTATGCTAGAATAATTTTAGAGCGCGGACAATTTTACTCCAAGCTCTCGTCAGGAGCTTGTGGTCTCTGTGAAATACCTTCGTTCTCTTCAGACCTAAGACAATATGTTTATTCTATTTGTAGGACTAATTTATTCATATCAGTTTTAACAATAATTTTAAACTTGTTATTTTACTTCAGAGTAATTAAAAATGTGTACCTCTCGTATCATAGAAAAAGTGAAATTCAAACCAACAAAATATCATTTTTTTTTTTTTTTTAATATGATTAGAGTTACGAGTGTAAATGGACTTTGTTTTTTTTTTGTCAATTTAAAATTACAAGTTTAAAGTAAAAAAAAAAGGAAACATAATCCTTGTCGTTCATGGTATTGACACAATACATTTGGAAAGTCGTCGAAATTCGATAATGTTTAGAGGTTCTCAATAATCAGTTGTCTTCAGTTCTAAGGAAGAAATATTTTGCGCACTCCGCAAACTTCTTAAGGATGTAACTTCAGAACATAAAGCAATTACTGCTTTATTGTGTGAGATAATTGTGATTTAAAATATTATACCATTATTTTGTATAAAAATAAATAAAAGTAATAAAATGTAAACATTCTAGATCCCATTAAAATATCATTGGCTTACCGGCAGGAATTCGGTAGCCAAACATAGATTAATTTAAAATAAAAACATAAATGTTGTGCTATTGTGAAAATAAAAGTGCTGAGTGTCAGTTCAGTTATTTAGTTTGTATTATTTATCATAAATTGTACCATTTAATTACCACTATAGGTTTCAAATGGCGTGAATGCCACAAGTCGTAGCATTCTTAGATGTAAGTAGTTTTAATATTCAATACATTGAACAAACAATTATAATGGAACGATTTTATTTTTTGTAATAGATCTTGAAGATATTGTGGAAAAATTATTCCAATAGAATAACGATAAGTGTACATTGTTAGTTATTAAATGATGGAATAAAGAATTTAAACAATCAAAATCATATTTGTGTTGTCATTTAAAACCTTGGAGCAAGTAAGCTTAAGAGTGGCGATGTCTTTTTTTATTTATTCTCCAAATTATATCACGAATATTTATGACACAGTTCTGCCAAACGGCAAAGCAGGTTAGATAATACACTCTCATTGATAATAACAATTCTTTCGTTTGTAGGTGATTGTTAGGGTTCCGTACCTCAATAGGAAAAAACGGAACCCTTATAGGATCACTTTGTTGTCAGTTTGTCCGTCTGTCTGTCTGTCCGGGTGTTAAGACCTTTATCTCGGGAACGCGTGAAGGTATCGAGTTGAAATTAAAACCATATACTCCAGACCCTTTACTTCAGCTGGGAACCAAAATTTTTTAGGCGAATTTTGATTAAGTACAGAGTGGTCGCGCAAAGCAACGTTGACTGCCTCAAACGCCGTTTGAGGCAGTAAACGGTGGTTTACTGACTACTACAAAATGAACGGGACGCTCGCTCGTATCCGAGTGGGAGGCGCCGCTACTATAGCCCCGCTCCACTCGGATCCGAGTGGTAAGCAAGGAATGTGTTCAATATTTTACGATGTATATTTTTCGGTTTATGAAGGAAAATATAAAAAAAATATATGATTTCCCCCTTTTATTTAGTTTGTACGAAACCCTCGGTGGGCGAGTCTGACTTGCACTTGTCCGGTTTTTTTTTACAGATTAGATAAACTAAGTACCTAGATAGCATTAAGAAGATGTAGGTACATACGTATTAATTTACTCTTGCATTTTATCTAGCAACTATCTTTTAATGCTCCCTTATACCTATGTTTGTTTGTAAATTGTGTTTCGTATCCTTCCGGTAATTCATTGCATAACCTAGGTATTTGCCATGTTAGTGTACGCTTACCGTAATAATTCTTCCACTTATGATGTATTTCCAACTGTGACTTAGCTTACTTACGGGTTAACTCGATGTATCTTGTCGTTATTGACCATGTCATTGTTTATATTACCGACACAAAACAAATGCCTACAAAATCTGAGAAATTATTCAGTATCTAAATGGTTATGGTTGGTATGGTTTCTTAGGTTTTTTTTATTTTTTTTATTCGAAGATAGGCTTGCGCTTGACCGTCAACTCACCTGATGTTAAGTGACAGTTACGGTCTACGATGGAGCGCGCTTGCCTAGAAGAAACCTATTCACTCGCGATTTGAAGACACCTAGATTATATCCAGTCGGAAAGACCCATTCAGGAAGCGCATTCCACAGTTTGGCAGTACGTACAATGAAAGTGGAGCCAAAGCGTTTCGTACGTGTTTTCGGAATATCAACCATATAACGATGTCGCTTTTTCATGCTTCTTGCAGTCCGATAGAAAAATGGGCATGGGGGAATGAGATCATGCAAAGCAGACGCACACTCACCGAAATGTATACGATAAAAAACCGACAAACTAGCTAATTTGCGACGATGCTCCAGACATTGAAGCTTAGTCCGGACAAGGTAATCGTCACAAATGAGCCTCTTAGCACGCCTCTCAATGGTCTCTAACGCCTCGAGCTGGTACTTAGCAGATCCGTCCCAAAGGTGCGAACAGTACTCCATGCACGACCGAACTTGTGCTTGGTATAGCGTAAGCAGCTGTTCCGGCGTGAAGTACCGACGCACCTTCGAAAGGATACCCAGCTTTTTGGCAGCTAATTGAGCCTTAGACTCAATATAGGAGCCAAAGTTAAGGGTGGACGTCAGTGTTACGTCTAAGAGCTCGAGGTGGTCCTTAATCGGTATCGCAACATCCCGGAAAGTAGGAGCCAGCTGGAATGGGCTCCTTTTTGCAGAGAATAGACACGCCTTTAGGTTTCTAGCCATTCATTCATTTATGCGTTCGCGGCTTAGATTAAAGACTGTTACTACAAAGCTGTAATTTAGTATGGGTATACCACAGAATTCGCCCTATTTACATAGCGGTATACATATTAATCACGCCGCCGAAGTGGTTAAATAAAATCTAAAAAAAAATCTAATGTTTTTACCTCCCCTAGGTACTTTAAAAACTAGATGTGCGAAAATTATTTTTCAGGGATCCGTTGTGAAATATAAAGCGATAATGTTTTTATTAACCGACTTCGAAAAGGGAGGAGGTTATCAATTCGTACCGTATTTACCGTTACCGTTTTTTTTTATGTATGTACACGAAATTCTCGCTCATTCTTGAACAAATTTTTATGTTTCGTGAATTGGCGTATAGGGAAAGGTCCCAAGTTGGTCCCATAATTATTTTAGAAACATTGCTTTATTACTTTTTGAATAAACTCTAAAAGTAAAAATATTTTCATTGAATTCCTGAGTGAGTGCGTCAGATTATAGAATCGCAGAGTTCCACTAACACGTTTTTCTTTACAAAAGTGTCAAATGTTTAGGGTTTTCGTATAAACATCTGCACATTTTCTAATCTGCGACGACGAAGCATTTGACATTCAATGACAAATGTCATTCTTGAAAAAGAAACGAGTGAAGAGAGGTCTTTTTAAAAAGTTTACAATCGTGAGGGATTTATTGCGCTTGAAAAGTAAAACCTCATCTAATGTGTATAAGGGGAAAATAGAGTTACTTCAACGCTTGAGCGCCTTGTTTAATTATTAAACTTACTAATATTACAAGTAAACGAAATAACGTACTTCGAAGTCGGTTGTTTCAGTTTCTTAAACTATAAAATTATAAGAACCTAGGTCAGGCCCTCCTGCCAACTGAATGGATCTTTTGGATTAGTAAAAAAAAAAAAGCATGGCTGTTGCATTATATTTTAATTTAATCTCAATTTATAAACTAGCCGCGTCCCGCGGCTCAATCGCTTAGTTATGAAAACGGTGATGACGATAAGTATGTCCGTCTTCAGGTCCACAGCTATCTCTACTAAATAATACATTTCATAGCGATCGGTTCAGCCCAACCGTTTGATCGTGAACAATATATAACAAATTTCGTTTCGATAATGTTAGTTGAAATTATTATGAAATTGTGACAATTGTATTTCAAAACCGGTACTTTAATTTAAATAACAAATTATCTTAGTTGTATGTATTTTATATTGTCACAAAAAATATTTTTACCGGGCTATTTTGCGAGTAATTGAAACAATATTTATGATTTAAGTATGTAATATGTTGAATACCAATGACGCACTATTTCCTGTAAAAATAACATGTAAATAAACTAGACAGTGATATGGTACAACAAAACAAATAGTTCTTATGCTGTGTATACAATTATCTACTTGCTGACGGCATGTGAAGCACGTTTGTCCCATTATGTGATTTCACATGCTGTCTATCTCGAGTCGATGCGCTTTTCACGTGGACGGTAACGGACAGGCGGAGTGATCACGGTTGTCGAAATAATGCTCCAGTTGGTAGGACTGTAAATGTTGATTCAGAATTTTAGTAAGCGAGTACAGAATGAAATGAGCGAGTATGTTAGGGGTGTGATTCTAGAGATGATAGCTGAGAGATGACACAGTAAAGTTGCAATAAATATTTGTGGACATTTCACACAACACCATCTAGCCCAAACTAAGCAAAGCTTGTACTATGGAACTAGATGGCTGATGGATATATGGAACTAGAATACATATATACTTTTTTTTCCCATATATACTTTCTTTTCGAATATATGTATGTATGTATGTTTCTATATGACCTCCTACAGCCTAAAAGGCCTGATTGATTTTGGTGAAATAACACGAAAACAATCAAAAAGTTTTGATTGTTTTGAATTCGGTTTAATTGAAAACTTCTTTAGCGGCGTTGGGCATTTTTGGGATGGGTAAAAAACAGTAAACTCTCGTCAGACGTCACGTGACCTGATCGAAACTTCGTAGTCCTAAGACGGCGCAGGGCGCTTGCGCGAGTGTGCGTGTGTGTTTATGGCTCGACCGTCTGTATACTTTCTAACGTTCTGCATTTAAAGTAAAGTTAGTTCCAGACCAACGTACTAGATGGCGCTGTGTAGTCTAGTTCCAGACCAACGTACTAGATGGCGCTATGTAGTCTAGTTCCAGACCAACGTACTAGATGGCGCGTTTGCTATTTTATTGTTTAGTTTTCACTTCCGCCGGCACTCCCGGAGTGCAACCCGTTGTTTCTTTTTTACATTACTTTTATTACGTAAAACTTATTTCTTATCCAAAAAACGTGCTTAACAAAATGTGTGCAATCTCGTGTCTACGTCGGAATGTTTATTAACATGTACTGCCATGCACTTAACATTCAAATATAACTGGGCGAAGAACTCACAATACGCATAGAATTCCAAAAAGGGGCAAATATCCACAACTTGTATGGGTCCTATGTAAATAGGGCGAATTCTGTGCTTGTATGGATGTTTAGACATAATATTATGATGTACTACATATATACATACATAGATTTCAAAGCGCGCAGCTCTCTTTCGGGCATCTCAACTTTTTTAAACATATGAAATCATTGGTTAGAGGTATTAGAAAAGTGAGAAATGAATTTGTTTATTTGGATACGAGAAATATTTAAAAAAAAGTTTTATTCACATATCACTTATACTGGCGACGGAGTAGTGGAAAAATATATATTTTCTTACTTCTCAGCCAATTTAAAAGATATCAAAGAAAAACTTGTTTTTCTTTGATATCTTTTCTTTGATATTTTTTTTTTCATCCTTAAGAATCAAATAAGTAGCATAAAATAAAAAGTTTTGACAGCCCTACATTTCGCTACAATACGAAATTCCGGTGCAAATGTATGTTGTTTGAAAAATCGTCCTTATCACGAATATAGTAAACCTCTGTTGACTACAAAAGCATGTTGCGAGTCGTGGTTAGTCATTGGGACACGGTACGACGTCTTGCGTAAAATCAGAGAGGTAGCTCTACCAAGCACAGTGTAGGTTCTGCTTTGTAATCGACAGTTGGTCCTAGAACAATGGACGTACGTCTTGTTTTCATTTTATCGCTGCTGGGGATTGTTCACTGCAGATGTAAGTATACATAGCCCTATTTAAACTATTAGCGATTTATGTGTTGGTTTTAACTGATAGTATGTCTTTTTCTGTGATTAAACATTAATAATCACGTAAATTATCTCATTAAGGATATACATGCGAAAGATAGTGAGATTGTCACTCCCTCATGTCAAAGTGGTTAAACGGATTGGAATGAAATTGGATATAGAGATAGTTTACAGAAATAACACATACATTATAGGCTATTTTTAATCCGAACAATGAACGGTTCCTGTGGAATGACAGGTGAAAAAGTGAGGTTTTTCGTGCTTTTTTAGGGTTTCCGTACTCAAAGTGTAAAACGGGACCCCATTACTAAGACTCGGCTGTATGTCTGTCTGTCCGTCTGTCATCAGGATGTATCTCATGAACCGTTATAGTTAGACAGTTGATTTTCACAGATGATGTATTTCTGTTGCCGCGCTAACAACAAATTCTAAAAAACAGAATAAAATAAATATTTAAGGGGCTCCCATACAAAAACGTGTTTTTTTTGCTCGATATTGATAACGGCAACAGGTGGACGCTTGAAATATTTACAGAATATTGAGTAATATTATTCACTTTAAAAATAGATAATTAAAATAAAATTAATATTTAAGGGAGGCTCCCATACAACAAACGTGATTTTTTGCCGTTTTTATAGATAATGGTACGGAACCCTTCGAGCGAGAGTCCGACTCGCACTTGGCCGGTTTTTTTACATGAAATGTATCTACGATTGACCATAACTCACATGATGTCGCTAATACGAAATTTTAAAAAAAATATCAGAGATCTGAGTATTCTGAAATTATTCCTACATTTGTCATCAATATCTTGTTTGCTTTGTTTACAGTGCTCAATTCTTGTAATATAACAAGGAGTTTTGTAAACGGTCACAATTCGAGGCGTCTAAAGCTAGCTAGAGATGAAATCCGCGGCCAACCTGCTGCTTCCAGAATGACATATATCGTAAGTAACATTAAGTTAATCCAAATCTTTTTACCCAATAATTAGGATTATGTTCTCCTGATACATATAGTTATACTTCTATATTAATTCATATGGTTTTACATTAGATCACACATCTTGTGGTAGAAGAGCTGCGTTGCGAGGTTTGGATTTTCACATGTTATGTATTTGATGTGATAGACTTAAAACAAAGACTATGTTTTCAAGTATAGCTAAATACATAACACAGTAAGTATTGAATGCATTACGTGTTAATTAAGATCGTCACACACAGATGCTATAATATGTTATCTTAGTCTCAGATCATATTACAATATTGCTAGTCGCACACACAGAATTCGGTCGCACATTCGTTTTGAGTAAGCAATAATTATAATAAAAAAAAAAACTGAAAGAACAGACTTCAAAATACGCAACATCGTTTATGAAATGGTGGTCAATGATGGTGATCTATTTTGCATAAAAAAAAACATAGACAACATATTTTTTCCAGTTATTTTGTTTTAAATTAAAAAAAAAACGATTTTGATAAAATATATATTTAAACCACCTCTGAAGTAAGTAGATAAAACATATATATGTTAAAAGAAAATCAAAATAACCGACTACACAAAAGTAGTTTTTGCAGTCTAACGTAGTAATCAATCGTAACGAAACCGTAAAGGTTAACGAATTATTGATACGCTGCTTAGTGTACGTTTTTAGTGATAAAGTATGCGTAAAATCGCCGTAAAATATTATAAATGCGCATTATTTAGAATAATTCTAGTAAAATCACTTGTTTATTACGAAAAATTCGTTGGAGGAAAATGAATAAATAAATAAAAACGCATTTTTATTTAATTTTGTGTGAGATGGATTATTATTATTATTATAAAAAAAAATAGCCTATGACATTCAGGGAGTAAAGGCGATTCTAATAACACCTCGCACATCAAAAATCGATCAAGCCGTATAGACCGTAGGCAATCATATAGAAACATACATACATACACTCGAAAAACATAACCCTTCTTCTTACGCAGTCGGGCAAAAACAAAAGATTCATCAAAATCAATTCATAATTGGCGGTGTAATCGCGTAACAAACATAGAAAAAAAACAGTTGAATTAAGAACCTCCTCCTTTTTAGAAGTCGGTTAAAAATCGATCTTACCTACTATTTATCTAGTTTAATTGAAACAAGGTATTAACTGTGAGTAGAGTTAGCTTTTTGTAATTAGATTACATTTATTCGCCTTTTTGAAGGTTTGGGACGACGAGCTAGCGGAGAAGGCACAAAAATGGGCGTCCAAAAACAAATATAGACATAATTCGGACAAGACCATACGTAAGTTCCGCTTTTGTATAAATAGTGAATAAATTAAAAATAAAGATGCGCAGACGAACCTAGCCCAACAGATTAGCAAGTTGAAGTGGCAGTGGGCATGGCATGGAGCACGCAAAGTGATGATCGATGAGGCAGACCGGAAATCAAGTGGCAGAAAGACGCTGATTGTAAGCTACTTCCAACCGGTCTTTGGAAATCTATGGGGGAGAGGCCCATGTACTTTTTTTATGGAAAATGTTTTTTTTTTTTAAGTAAACAGAAGGGTATACTGAAAATGAACGAAATGCAACGAATGAATAAAAAACAACCCATGCACGTTTCAGTTTTTTTTTTAATTCAAATTCAAAATTCATTTATTTCGGGCTGATTGCACCCATAGAAAATTTCACAAAGATAATTAAAATATAAATAATATGTAATAATTGATACTTTTTATTTCAATCGATAAAAATGCCATTTAATACCCTTTGTTCGCTTCACGAAGTTGTATAAAAAAATCAATTTTATTCATAAAATGCAATGGAGACGAATGGATGGCGAAATCGCGTGTATAACTGCATAGCTATGCTAAACAACGATTACCTAGATACATTCAATGTCGCTTACATACAAGGTTCCAAGGAAACTGTTTTCTTGAAAATAATATCAATCTCATAAATAATTTGAGCAATCAAAATACTTTGTTTTAAGCACGTTGTCGCTCTTACATACAAATAGGAGAAAATTGATTTCTGCTTCTAATTTTCATCCGACTTTGATTTTATTTTGTCTGATGGGAATCATAAATGGCTATGCCTCTACAATGTGATTCTTTAAAATTTCGTTTCGTTCGCCGAATATAAAAAAATATATTTAAAAAAAGAGCAAACTGTTGACGCAAATAAAAATAATTATTGAAATCTGATAATATTTAGAGCTAGAAAACAGTTTTCACCTGTTGTATAAAAACATAATTTACTGGCAAAACCATGCTTTTAAATTTGAAATGAGTATACTAAATTAAGTATTCTGTGCTATTAGTAACTGAATAACAATTATCATGGGTGATTTGACTCGAAAATATTATTTTATCTGAAGAACTATAGTAACACTCTTGAATTACGAGAATAACTAAAATATTAATTTAAAAGCGGCTAAGTGCGTATCGTGTCACGCGCAAAGTAGGGTTCCGTAGTTGCACGTCATATTATGTGAACTTAAAATAGAGATACTATGCACATACGAGTTAACTTATGTTAGTTTAAATGAAATTTGCACAAAATGTTCATTTCTTACTTCTCTAAGTACATTTAAGTTGATCGACTATTACTCGTTACCTTTTAAAGCCTAATTAGCCGTAATTGTTTTCCTTTTAATTTCCGTTTATCGTTTATCCGGTACAGCGGGGCGGGTGGTCTCACAAAAATTATCACTTCAAAGATTAATATTCGCAAACGGATCCCTATATTGAAAAAATATTTTCGCATACCCCCATTGTTTTTTGATTTCTTATCCAACGATACCCCACACGATGGGGTAGATGAGATAGAAATAATGCATCCCGACTTAGGTACCCCAATTTTTTCCCAAGATAATATTCTACTACTTTCTCGACATAACTAATATGTATATCCATGGCGAGCTACAGCTTTCTAGTACTAATAGTCATTAAGCAAAGCCGCGGACAGATAGACGGACATGGCGAAAATATAAGGGTTCCTTGTTTACTGCGGAACTCTAAAAATAAGAGTAATCTATAAACGATCGAATATAAATTCAACCTGAAGGAATTAAAAACAATAAAGTTATGATGAATGACTGAACGACTATAAATCTTGAAGACTGCGAATAGAAAGTTTGATTTTGATTTACTGATACCTATAATTTTACTATGGAAATTAACATGGTTTTCACACATTTTTAAATAAAAACTACGGGTCACTCACGTCTGTTTTGAGCCGAAATATCCGACTATAGTTTCAACCGCAAGGCGCGTCACCGACCGAGAGTGACGTGTGTGCTGCTCCTTTGAAAAAGACCGCCGAATGCGGTTGAAACTATAGTCGGATATTTCGGCTCAAAACAGACGTGAGTGACCCGTAGTTTTTATTTAAAAATGATACCTATAATGTTTTTTTTTTCTATGAAAGCTATCCCCTCCGCGGGCACATGGCAAAGGTCACGTATTTATTTGCCCCCCGCGTATGGCACGCCCCCCCGCGATTTTTTTGATTTTTTTGCCGCGCGCTATTAAAAAATTAATAAAAAATAAAATTTGTATGAAAACTATATATAAAATTAATATCACTGTAATCCTACTGAATAAAGCTAACTGATATCCAACGCATATGTATTTTAATTAAAAAAAGTATCCCCTATCTAGGCTTAAAGTTG
This sequence comes from Lycia hirtaria, assembly GCA_947563715.1. Taxonomy (NCBI): domain Eukaryota; kingdom Metazoa; phylum Arthropoda; class Insecta; order Lepidoptera; family Geometridae; genus Lycia; species Lycia hirtaria. Next base: position 5,335,463 of record OX387379.1, read on the forward strand.
AGCATGCGATTTTTTTTCACCATTTTTTACGAAAAAAATCATATTAAAAAATATTAAAAACATTTCATACATATTATTGTTTTTTTGGCTTTAAAAAACAACAATATACAGATATCCGAGAAAAAATAACATCATTGTTTAGATTAACAAGATCGTCATAAAGCACGTGCGGTTCAAGTGGCCAATTAGGACGGTCGTAAAAACGGGTCATGCTTACAAAATGTGAACTTGATATTCTTTAAGTTGGAATGGCTTGTAACTTTTGTTTATGAATAGTATAATTTATGAGCTTCTGGTTTTGTAATGGTTTAGTCGATAAAAATGTGTTTTATTTATCTATTAGAGACCATAAAAAACCTCGTTTCGGGCTGATGATAATGATGATAGATAATTGAAAAAAATACGCGAAGTCAATTAGGACGTTATTGAGCAAAATGGGTTGCTTTATTTAAAAATCTGTATATGCAGTCTTATTATTAATAACATAACAAATAAAAAACATGCAACATACATACCTGTTGTAATTGAAACTATGTTTCAAAATCGGCTATAAATACCGACGGCGGACATCTGGCACGGCTTTTCGGACACTATTGTTCGTTCGACATGTATGCGTTTAGATTCATATTTGTGATTAATATACACATCACATACTTAATTTAACACTTGTATCGTATCACTGGATATATATCGGTCACATATTACTATTAATTTTGAAGTATATAATGAAACCTTATTTTGAAAAAAAAATCACAACATAAAAGTCACAAAAAAAACACTCAAATTTCGGCACAAAAAAGGTCCGTCGGCGTTCGGTTCGAAACAAATATTTCGATTTTTTTGATCACACAGACATGTATTTGACACTGTCACTAACTTTATTACTGGTTTTGCCACGTGTAAAACATAACAAAATATGTATTTAATCGAAATAAATACATAAAATCGGTATTTATAAATAGATGGCAAGAGCGGCCGCCATTACGTGTTTATAACCTTGACCGCGCGCGTCATTCTGATGCAATTTACACAGAAATTTATTTCGGAAGTATCAATTCTAACGTATCTGATTGGTAGTTTGTCATTTTGCCTGTCTATGAACGAGTTAGAGCAGAAAAAAATATTATGTCATAGTTAACTGGCGGGGAGTACAACAAGGAGAGGAATAACGATACGCTAGCGTATGGCATGCCAGCCAGCGCACAATGGCGGGAAATACGCTGGCGTATTTAATGCCTCCTGAGGGGCTATTATATAAAAACTGTGATTCTGTCTAACTAAAATCTATGATATTTTCATAAAATTCTTAAAAACACAACCCCCTAAGCACAACCTATAATCTGTGTGGTGAATCTGTACCACCACAAACCGAATGGTTTTTTGGTACAACTTAGATTTAAGATTAGAATTTGTACAAAGATTGATAATGAATTTAAAAAAACATTGTTTATCGCCTGGAGAAGGGCATACGCTATATTTTATCATAGTCATCACAGTTAATCATCACTACACGGGTGACACCACTGAGCGCAGCTAATGAATATATACGGCAACTTTTTAATAGTTTTACTTATTTTATCATTAAATTCCCAGATTCTGGAAGATTCGAGGTAGGCGAGAACATTTTCTGGTACGGCACTACCGACATGAGTTTCAAGTTCGACCCTGAAATGGCGATGGAATCCTGGTGGGAGGAACATAAGTTCTACAATTACGACAAATTGACTTTGGAAGTCTTGAGCAAGCCCGAACCAGTTGGTCATTTTACTCAGGTATGTGTTTGACTGCCGACAGAGCCTAAATACATGGCGCTTTCGGCACTAAATCCTTTCGCGTAGGTATATCTACACTTTTGAAGATATAAAATTACTGAATAGACTGCAATGGTGTCTTCAAATTTATAGACAGTTCAAAAATTATGTTTGAAGCGTGTGTTACGGGTGGCGCCACTAACGCTTGATTGGTTTAAGCAAAAAAGACTGTACGAAAGTTTCGACCATCCCCACGTGACACCTCCGTGGACAAAATGGTAAAGGCTCCCAAATACAGATCGGGATATGGAAGTTCAAGTTCAGTCGGATATCTCTAATTTTTTCATCATCACCATCTCAGCCATAATGAAATCCACTGCTGGACATAGGTTTCCCAAAAAGTCCGATTGGAAGCGGCTTGCATCCAGCGTCTTCCCGCCACTTGTATGAGGTCATCTGTCCATCTCGTGGCTGGTCTTCCTACGCTGCGCTTGCCGGTACGTGGTCTCCACTCGAGAACCTTTCGGCCCCATCGGCCATCATAGTCTAATTTTTTTACTGTCTATAATTTTGTACATCTTCTAAAACACTCAAAAATATCGAATCTGACTGCAATGGTTTCAAACCGAGGAAGACGAGTGACGCTCTAACAATTCAGTCAAAACAACGCGTAGACGAAGGTAATAAGTATATAAGTAATAAGTGAAGTAATAGCAATAACAAATTAAATGTTAATAGGTATTTGTTTTTCTTACGACCTTTGACACTAACCAGGGCCGTAGCCAGGAATTCATTTTGGGGGGGGGGTCAGTGGACATGGGCTTAGCTTTATAACCTTCTCATTGCAGGAGGGGGGGGGGGGGGGGGAGTCTGCGGCCATGTTCCATATCTTACTTATGTGCGAGCGTAGCAAGCGAGGGAAAAAATGAGCACTTTAATGTCCCAAATGAACACCAAGTTTGTCATAGCAAAATTTTAGTAATAAAATATTTTTTTTTCGTTTTAACGAGCACTCAGCGCTTGCATGACCTAAATATAAACAAAAACAGGTAATAAGTATGCGCGAGCGAAACGAGCGCGAAAATTTTTGTGGTGTTTTTATAGTTATATGCTTTATTTCTCGTATAGTGAACCCATAGTGAAAATGTGAAAATAATATTGATGCGCGAGCGAAGCGAGTGCGAATTTTTTTTGGTAGTGTTTTATAGCAATATGCTACTGATATTTGTGAACTCACAGTACTTCTATGCCAAAATAGTAATAATGCGCGAGCTCGAAAATTTTTGTGGTGTTTTTTTAGTAATATGCTTTATTTCTCGTATTAATGAACCCACAGTACCCCATGTCAAAATAAAAGTTTTTTTAAGGTTTTAAATATTAATTTGAATCAAACAACTAACTGTGTTAAAAGGAAATACCCGACTGGTAAAGAGCGACTTTAACGCTATCAAAAATTATAAATACAACCATTTGAATGCATTGATTGCCAATTTAATATTCCTAAATATAAACATATGACTTTATAGAAAATTACAAACATACCTACAAGAACGGGCAAACATTTTTGGTTAGTGGCTATTTTTAGTGAATTATTTGCTCGTATTAGAAAGTTCACGGCACTTTATTGATCAATACAAATAAAGATCAATATGAAAAAAATTTGAAGCGAAATTTTTTGAAGCATTTTATAAAATTATTGAAGCATGGAAGGATTTTTGATAATGGCCAGGATTTCGGGGGACCCTGAAATAAAACACTCAAAAAAAAAATGTTTAAATTCGACTAAGCGTTTGTCTACTAAGTGTGTCCCGCTGTATCCAGCGGATTCCGTCCAAGTCGGTCCATTTATGAATTAGCGTCACTCGTATTCCTCTAATTGAAACTGTTATTGATAGACTGACGAAAAATCGGGTATATTAAAGCATTTCAGCATTAAATATAATTTTGAATTAAAAATAATTACTTGTGTCCATTTTATGATATGATATGAATGAAAATATCTTGGACACAAAATGAAATTTTAAATAGGTAAAAACATACTTAGGTAAAGATAAGTGTTTGTAACATTTTATGTAGTTTTTTTGGATAGCATATTTTTCGTAAGTAATTTTAATAAGTATTTTTGTATTTTCAAAAATGTTGCTATGCGCGAGCGAGGCAGAGGAGTTGCTACTATTAGTCAACTTGCGTATGTATCAGTGATTAGCACGCCGTTGTATGGAGTGTCCGACGTGTGACAATAGAGTCCGCCACACAAGTCTTACACGCGGCGCTTCAATCGCATTCCAGCCATACATACTGTTAATGTATTCTGTGTTCCAGTGGAACAATTACACCATTTATACCACCGGACTTCATTGGTGGTCGGTGGCGCGGATTCTAGTTCTTTCCCAAACAGACTACGTAGGTATGGTACACGAATAATGAGACTTGCGTCAAAGAGGTTGGATAGTAACTTGTTGTAGTGAATAGGATAGTTGACTATAGCAAAAATGTTGATGATTTTTTTGTTTCCATGAAATGTAAAAAACAATTCTGTTTTTGAAATTTTTTATTATGAAACTACCGCCTGTCAGAGCGTGTGACGTCATGGTATGCATTTCAAAGATAAACAAATAATCTTTTATTCTACTGGCAGTAGTAAAATTTTCTTTGAAAAGGTAATTACACAGTCGTTTGTTTGTTTAAATATTGCAAACTGTGACGTCATTTGAGAAACCATGACAGTTTGACTCGTTAAGGTAAGCAAATGTCAAAAAGTTTTATATTTTAACTACCATATTGCAACAATTATACAATACTAAACCCTCTATTCCACTAAAGACGGTTAACATTTTATTCTGTAGATGGCGTGGGCGGACTCATACAGACTTGGGTGCGGAGTCTCCCAGTACATTGGGGAGAACTGGAATAATTTTCTCGTTGTATGCAACTATGGCCCTCAGTAAGCTTTTTTTTTAATATCATAGATTTCCGATAGAAGATTGATTTACGTTGCGTTTTTCCACTAACTTGTATGATGTTGAGCAACGTTGCTTGCACGAGAGCACGTGGCTTATATAAAAAAAGCAGGAGGGAAATTCGGGATAAGATATGTACTTATTCAGAGATCCGTTTGCGAAATATTAAGCTAATGTTCGTCAGTCAACCTAAGATACCCTATTACTGTGGCATATACCATTATAGTGGCTAGAAGACGCTGGATGCAAGCCGGTTCCAATCGGTCTTCTTGGAAATTCATTGGGGAGGCCTATGTCCAGCAATGGACTTCTTATGACTGAGATGATGATGATACCATGTTAATTTGGATATTTATACAATTACGAATAAATCAGTATATCTGGGCAAGTGGTTCATCCTCAGCCACACCTCATCATTCTATCACCAGACTTTATTAGCTGAATGTCTACGTAAAACTTTTTGGTCAAGAAAAGTTTGTATTCATTTTTCTGTTTTACAGGGGCAACTACTTGCAAGAAACTCCGTACGCATCCGGCTTTAGGAGCGGTCGGCTCGTCTGTCACGAATCTACTAACTGCGATAAAAAATATGGCAATCATTGTTAAAGAGAGCGGTCAACAGTGTGGTTACCCGGTAGGAATTTCACAGTGCGATATTTAAATATTTTTATAAAAGTTAGAATTTAAAAAATATTGTTGTAATAATATGTCAATAGTTTTTACTTGTTAATTATTCGAAAATTAAACCATAATTATTATAGTGTAGCTCATCACGTAATTCAAAAAAATATTTTTATATTCCCATTTAAATAAATAAATAAATAATATAAATGTAAATAAATAATAGTATGGTGGGCATTTCACATAACACCATCTAGCAAAGTACTATAACTAGATGGCTGATACATTATATTTATACTTTTTTATATAATAACCTATGTATATATTAACATTGTAACGGTTTAAAGTCTGTACATTAAATATTTTCATTAAACTAAAAGGTTATCTATGATCGCAGTCAAGTTAAAGTAAATAAATAATATTATCCCTTCTTATTTATTTTTCTATGGGGTACTAGCTGATCTTTTTTTACAAGATCAGCTCAAGAGTGGAAAGTGCTGTGGTGTAATTAATATAGAATAATATATTTTCTTGTTTTTTTTTTTTTTATACAAGATAGATCTACGATTGACCACCAACTCGCCTGATGTTAAGCGATGGTGTGGCCGAGGATAGAGCTCGTCGATCTAGAATATATCTATTCACTTGAAATATAGCCTCGAAAATTCCAAGATTGAAGGTCTCAGGAAACAGAAATGGCGGCATAGAATTCCATAATAATTTAAAATAATAAAAAATAATAATAATGATTTGAATTTGCTCTCAGCAGTGGACTGAAATAATCATTTGTTGTGTGAAATTTCACTGTGTTGAAAAACTTTTGTTTAATACATCTTTTGTTTATTTTAAAGGCTGTGTTTTTTAATGAACCATTTCGTAATAAACGTTACTAAAACTAAATACTTACCTACTTTTTTACTTTGTTTTTACAAGTACCTACACTTTACTTTTTAGGGTTCCGTAGTCAACTACGAACCCTAAATAGTTTTGCCATGTCCGTCCATCAGTCCGCGGCTAAGCTCAAACACTGTGAGTACTAGAAAGTTGTAATGAGTTTTTGAGGTATTTAAATTAAATTAACATTTTTGAGGTACGTCTCCTACACGTAAAGTGGGGATGATTTTTTTTCTCATCTACCTCATCGTGTGGAGTATCGTTAAATAGGTAAACAAAAACATTGGTGGTGTGCGAAAACCATTTTTCAATTTAGGGATTCGTTTGCAAAATATTAAGCTTCGAAGTGGTATTTTTGCTAGAGTCAAGAGTCTCTCCCCCATCCCCCCCCCCCCCTCTCCCTCTCCTTCTACCGGCTAAACGGTTGACCTTGGAGATATGAAAAAATTCAAATTCATCATGCTAGTACGAGTATTATGAAATTAAAAGGAAAACTATCATGAGTAGGTAAGTAGGCTTTACAAGAAGTTATAGACAAACAACTCATCTCATCGGTTCGCAAAAATGACAGTGAGATCATAGTGACGATTCATAACTATATTCATTTATGCTATGCTAAAATAAAAATCACGTTAATCAACCTCAACCAGCTCAAAATTTCCTCTTAATCTTAATACTTGGATAATCTACAAAAATATCTAAATATTAAGATATCGGGAAATTCTTTGCGTTTCTTGATTGCACCTCTATACAGAGTAGGTAAAGGTCAGAGACCAAAATATATACAGATAAATAATTCTTTCGTGTGTCCCTAGTGCAGGCAGATTTTATTTAGTTAATAATCTGCGAATATGTCAACTCGTTAACTTGCGAATTACAGGCGAATGTTCGTCAGTCAGTGAAGCAATATTGTAATTCTTACATCGAATCTAAAGTACATGGCGTATTTTAAACGCCCCGTGTGCTTAGGTTACAAGGTTGCGTTCAAATCTTGTTTGAAGCGCGTATAAGTACGTGCGTTACCAGCGTGTCGTCTGCGGGTTTGAAATACGCCATGTGCTAGGGGCCTAATTACACGCGTATCCTTTCGGCAACGGACCGCCTTTAGATATAGGGTAACCTATTAGCTTGCTGGAAAATGGGTGCACGTACCTTTTTAACGGACTTACACAACCTTATTAGTTGTCCTTAACATAGACAGAGAAACATCTATACATTCACTACTCTGTATTAAAATATAATCAATTCAAATTCTCTAATCAATGTAGATAGCGATAAGACGCCCTTAATCGATAATAATAACTAAAATATGTGTTTGTAATAAATACATTTTTAACAGTTACAGTTGGGCGTAAGAACCTGACTGAAACGTTTTAATATAAGTAGGTACCAAAATGGTAAGTTTGTGAAATTATCCCGTGAGTCTATTCTTGTGAATTGTACCACATAATATATAGTAACTAGATACCTAGTATTCAACGTAAAATACATATTGTATATACGGACATGCTTTAAAAACTGCCTATTCCGTTTCAAAAACTCAAGAGAGCGACTATCTCATCAGTATCGTCATCAGTGGTAATACATATATTATGAAAGCATAATAAATGGTGTGATGATGTGTATATCTGTGTATGTGTGTCTCAGAGTATATCAGAGTCTCTGTTTGTAACATCGTAGCTCTCAAACGGATAGATCGATTTGATCTAATTTTTTTTGTTTGAAATAAGATTATCTCAAAAGTGTTCTTAACTATGCTTCATCAAAATCGGTGCAGCTAGTTTTTTTTGTCGGTTTTTTAAGTTTTCTAAACTTGGTTGGTTTCGGTTTTATGGTGTTTCGCTCTTCTAAAAAAGCGTTTGATTAGCTATCGCCAGGGTATCGCTACAGAAACATTCACTTGGTTCCTAGTATAGCCATTGATACTATTATCAATTTATAAACTGCCTATAAATATTTACTATTTGTATTCATAGATCATTGACTAGACCCTTTCCCTATTAAATATTCTGAAGTATAGACACATGGTCATAGTTCGACGGAATAACAATTTGATGTGGCAGTGGACAGCAGAGCACTCAGAACTGATTCAAGAGAGCACACGTATCAAGCGTGGCGTAGAATGACAGGTTACTATAGTGGACATGTGACAAGAAGATGCTACCCTGGTTGTCCAACCGCTTTCTTTTTGGGAATCCGTGGGGAAAGACTGTTGTTCAGTGCACTTGTTGTGGCTAAGATAATGGTGATAAAATAATGGTATTATAGCACAAAGGCAATAATAGTGTACTTACGTTGCTAGTAAAGAATTTCTTTTAGCTAATTCTTGCCGTTCTCGCGTGCATCCCGCTGTCATGGGCAGCGGAGCCGCGCATGGTGGAGCCTCCGCTCCGAGTGGAGATGCCGCCGCCGCCGCCAGCGGAGGGAGAAGGGCCGCAGTCGAGGAATGTCTTCCAAAGCTGGATGACGATGCCGCTCGACCACTTCGATCCACAGAACAAGGAAACTTTCCTTATGGTATGTTGACCACTACACCAAGGAACTAAATATTTTTTTCTTTCTCATCTGTTGAATCAACGTTATCTAAAAGAGATTGCTTTCGACGTCTCATAAAGAACTTTATATTTGATAAAAGAAGATTAGGGTCACCTAATCTTTTTTCAAAGATAAAATTTAATATTATCTGTCAAGACTATAATTACCAAGATTTAGAGAAGGTACACATCTAATGGCGTAATTATGATTCTAAAATGTAATAGAATTAATTAAGTATGTAATAGAATAGTGCCCCTAGCGGTCATGTACAGGAACGATAATTTTGTTATAAGTCCTATTGTATCTACTTTTATTTATGTAGTTTCCAAATCATACCCAACCGATTATAAATAAACATCTGGGATAGGTAAGTGTCTGCAATACATCGAGTGAATGAAGCGAATTAGCGGTCGGGGTTGTCAGGGATTTACTAGCAAATGCATAAGCATATATTTATCATATTTTTTTCAAACATGCCTTAGACTTCTTGGTCTAGTTGAGAGACGGATTACTCTATTCGTTGGTTTGTTGTGAGCTCTTTCTACGCAAAATGGGCATTGAGAATTCCTCTGAGCTAGTTGTATTATAATGTTGGCAGCGCTTCATGTTCAACGAGGATTTCTTCGGCGGCGAAGGGTACCCCATCTTCATATTAATCGGCGGCGAATGGGCCATCGCGCCGGGGTGGCTGCGCGCCGGGAACATGTATGAAATGGCGCGAGAGAACCGAGGCTACCAGATCTACACCGAGCACCGGTACTACGGAGAGACGCTGCCTTTCTCGTGAGTACCTATATCTGCTCTGATAGCTGCTTGTTGCTTCTCTAAACTAAATGCCCGCTCAAGTGAAGTGAGGCCCTAAGTAAATTTCCATTTTTCAAGCTAAAACTGTAGAGAAATGTCAAAATATCGAGTGACCAAAAGTAGGTAGCTGCCAATTCCATTTTCGATTCTTTACTTAAATATTACATAAATGCAGTAATAAATAAGAAAAATACAAGTTCACTTTGGGCCTCACTTCACTTGTGCGGTCACTTTGTTTAGAGAATCGACAGGTTGGTGTCAGCTTCATTGTACCTGATGGCAGACTACCTGACTTTCATGCATTTGACCGAAATGTCACTCAACATCTCTCTGTCTGTTGTTACCTTTTCATGACTAAGCAGATTGTTATTAAATTTAGTACAGATATATCTGAGACCCTGGAGATCATGACATGGGCTATTTATTTCATCGTCATCGCCATTTTTCATCACTACACGGGTAAAATCGGGAGGCGCAGCTAGTTTGTATATAAGTTCATTCTTGTGACCTCATTTAAAGATCTCCCGATCAAAAAAAATCTAAAAGGTTTTAACATTTTGATAGGTACACTTTGTGTGATGACGTCACAGTAAAAGCGATATGGCGGATTTATGACATAATTTCCTTATACTTTCAGGACTTTCACAACAGAAAACTTGCGCTTTTTAAACGTAGACCAAGCGCTCGCAGATCTCGCTTACTTCATAAGAGAGTTGAAGAAGGTGCCTCGCTTTGCTAAGAGCAAAGTGATTTTGTACGGAGGTTCTTACGCCGCCAACATGGCAATGTGGTTCAAGCAGCGTTACCCGCACTTGGCCGTCGGCGCGGTCGCATCCAGTGGACCTATTAAAGCGGAAGTTGATTTTACCGGTAAGTTGACTTCCTTCTCTTTTACCTATCGTTTATCATTATCATCCACAGGCTTCTCTATCCCACAGCTGGGTATAGGCATCTTTTTTATCTTGCCATCTTCCTCGGTTCTGTGCAAATTTTGGACTCTAGTACCACAGTGATTATTTGATGGCTTTTACACTTTGACTACAAAATAAATATTTGCGATAGAGAACTAATGTAGCATTGAGGGCGCTGTCGTCCTTATTTCATTATTTTGTTCAAACGAGATGTTAGTTCCCATTTTTAGGGTTCCGTACCTCATAAGAAAAAAACGGAACCCTTATAGGATCACTTTGTTGTCCGTCTGTCTGTCCGTCTGTCCGGGTGTCAAGACCTTTATCTCGGGAACGCGTGAAGGTATCGCGTTGAAATTAAAACCATACACGCAAATCCATAGTATCTTGCTGCAGAAAGAAAAATTAAATTTTTCAGTTTTCATAAAATAAAGTTACAGCCGAATATGTCGTAAAAAATGCACATTTCGACACTCACAAGGGAATCAAAACCTATGGGGTACTTCCCGTTGACCTAGAACTATGAAATTTGGCAAGAAGTATTGTGTTAGAGTACACATATAGGAAAAAATCCGAAAACTGGACATTTTTAATTTAATCACAAAAAATAGTGTCATTACGCAAGGAATGAGGGTCCAAATTTTAAAGTTCTTTAACCGTATCATGTGGGGTATCATATGAAAGAGCTTTATTAGCATAAGTTAAAACAGATTTTGAAATATTTTACGATATATATTTTTCGGTATAAGGAAAATATGAAAAAAATACGATGTCCCCCTTTTATCTACTAGTTTGTACGGAACCCTCGGTGGGCAAGTCTGACTCGCGCTTGTCCGGTTTTTTTTATCACGATCAAACAGACTCTATCTAGTTTTATGTTCTTAGCGAAATCCGGTAGATGGAATATCTACCTGTTCTGCATTTTTTTTTATTAAGTGCTATCTCTCTCTTTAGTTTGTAAGGCAAGTCGAACCCTTCTATACACATATTAAAGGAGTAGCAGTAACAAGAACAGTTCTTTTTTTGTACGAAAAACTGCGCGCTGTTGTGTTAACAATATGTTAAACTACCGTCTTCTTGAGTCACAATAATGATGAACATGAACACCACAATATTATGATTTCAGGATATCTGGAGGTGGTTCACGAAGCGTTCTTGTTGGAAGGCGGCGAGCAGTGCATAGCGACCATACGAGAAGGTATCCAGCAGACGATCGAGGCTATGAGGACCGAGACGGGACGACGCCATCTTGAGGAAGTTTACCGGTAAAACACACTTGGTTACCTATATCCAGCGTCATCATTAGATCATTAGATGGTCAGTTTCAAGAAGTCCACAAATGGACATAGGCTTTCCCCATTGATTTCCAAAAATATCGATTGCAAGCGGCTTGCATCCAGAGTCTTCCGGCCAATTGTATGAAGTCTTCTGTTCAATTTGTAGTTGGTCTTGCCGGTGCGTGGTCACCACACGACAACTTTTCAACCCCATCCAATTCAATTTAATTTTCAACCATTTAGAGACACCCAGATTGTATCTATTGCGAAAGAAGAAAGCAAAAAGAACCATTCGAAAAGCGTATTCCACAATTCAGCAATCCGTTGTTGAATGTTGAAAATTAAATAAAACGTCTGACTTGCGATCCGCAGGTCCTGGGTTCGAATCCCACGGCACGCACCTCTGTCTTTTCCAAGTTATGTGCGTATTGTTGATTGACGCCAACTTCAAACGGTGAAGGAAAACATCGTGAGGAAACCTTACATGTCTGAGAGTTCTCAATGATCTAGAAGATGTTTGAAGTCAGCCAACCCGCACTTGGCCAGCGTGGCAAACTATGGCCTAACCCTTCTCACAATGAGAAGATGGTCCGTTCCCAGCAGTGGGACAGTTTGTACAAACAGAGCTGAAAAAAAAAAAAAGTTTCGTTTGATCTTTTGGAATATCCACCACATCCGCATAATTACTACACTGATGGTTGTTGTTCACCAGTCTGTGCGAGCCGCTGGACTACGACAATCGGTTCGAACTTGGCTACTTCTCCGGGCTGATCAGCTGGACGTTCTCGACGTCCGTGCAGACGGCGCGCCCCGGAACTCTGCTCAACATTTGCAATAACTTCAGCGGCACTAGTTACGGTACCAATGTTTTTTTGAGGACATTTTCACACAACACCATCTAGCCCTAAACTAAGCAAAGCTTGTACAATGAGAACCAGGAAATAAAACAACAAGAATGCAGTCGCGGATCCAACCATCAAAACAGGTTATAGTCACGGCCACCTGAAACTAGGCAAATTTAATACTTTACACTACTGGGGAGGCTTGAAACGAGATATTGTTAAAAAACTGTTTTTGAGCACTATTTTTTTTTAAATATAAAAAATTCGGAAAGCGCAACACGAAAACTATAAAATCACCAATAGGGATATGCATGGTTTATTTTTATTTGGTCATAAAAAAGTTAAGCTATACATATCCATTCCACAAAAATAAAATTCAAATACCTACCTTCAAAAATAAGAAAGTTACAAGCATTTTAATTTCATGTTAGATAGAGAGCACACGATAGCGTATGATGACGTCATGGTTTGTGTTCGCCGTACAAATTCAATACAAACTGTTCGCAAGAGAGGGACAGAGCATCCCTCCCCTAAAACATTAATGTTTATATCTCGGAAGTTTATTGATCATTTTTTTTTTTTTTTTTAGTATATGTTTTTACATTTTATTATGTTATCAATTAAAACTATTACAAGTATTCCTATGAAATCAAATTCATGCATATTCCCTATTTTAAAAACTCTGAAACTTAACTAAATTGATGGTAGGTACTATATTAATTGATTGAAAGTTGCATCATTTATGACAAATATGCAAATATGTAGGTACCTAGAACTGGTAAAAAAATCTTTTGTGCTGGGTATATAGCTAGCTGTTGTCAGTTTGTTAAATCGTCTCGGATAACGAATGTCTCGGTGGGTCTGTGAGTAAAACTTGTAACTTTGTCGGTTTTCTTTGCTCGGCGATATTGTGGAAATCTTTACTGTTTGTTACTTTGTTTGTTTGTTTGGTACATTATTAACGAGTAAAAATTACGAAAGGGTGATTTTATAAAGTGGTTTTTTTTTCAGGACGAACCCCCATTGAGAAAATAGGCGGCTATATCGCTGCCATTCGAAATCTTCAGACCTGCTGGGGCATAAACTACGATCAATATGTAGCTACTTATTCCTCACCCATACCTTCTGTCTGTAAGTACTTTATTAGAACAAACATTACGTTGCAGAACTAAAAACGTCGACTTTATGCTCTACATCTTTTTTGACGAAATTATCAAGCTAGTGCACGCAAAGCAGCGAGAAATACTTAGATAAGTACGTTCTTGATGCGAACTGTACAGGAATTGAATTGTTTCCCGCCAAGGCACATTGAATTTAATGTTTTCCATGCTGGACTGGAAGGAAAAGAAAAATAGAATGGTCCAGCTGCTGCTTCTCTTTCCGGGCATACTGTAAAAGGCAGTTAACGGACTTTGGGGAAATTGGCGCTTATGTAGGCGATGGGCTGACCCCCTGTCACACTCTTTTTTTTTTATCAGCCCTGTTTGTACAAACTGTCCCACTGCTGGGAACGGGCCATCTTCTCATTGTGAGAAGGGTTAGGCCATAGTCTGCCACGCTGGCCAAGTGCGGGTTGGCAGACTTCACACATCATCAAGATCATTGAAAACTCTCAGACATGTAGATTTCCTCACGATGTTTTCCTTCACCGTTTGAAATTGGCGGCAATCAACAATACGCACATAACTTCGAAAAGACAGAGGTGCGTGACGTGGGATTCGAACCCAGGACCTGCGGATCGCAAGTCAGACGGTCTCCCGACTAGGCTGCCGGCTGTCACACTCTAATCCCTTCTAACCCTCTAACCACAGTCGAATTTGGCTGTAAACGGCCTTATGATATTTGATGCTCTGCCTACTCCGTAAAAATGCGAATAATAAAAATAGGCCGAAAATAGGCGTGATTTTATCTATGTCACATAACTTAAATATAACTAGCGGTCGATGAACACGCTTATGACGATACGTCATTTGTTAAATCAAATTATAATAAAATAAGTAGTTTATTAGTCTGTTAGGAAAGAGAACTAATTTAGTACTGAGGGCGCGGCAGTGCTGCTCTTATTTCATTACTAGCTGTTACCCGCGACTTCGTCCGCTTAAGAAAACCGTTCTTGTCACGCTCCCAAATACACTCAATACGCTTTCGCCCATCTAACGAACCGCTCCAGTCCCAGACTCACCCTGTTGTCGCTTTGCATCTGCTCCGCTCTTATTTTGCTCCTAACTCGCTCTTGCCGCGCTTCCATCCCGCTTCGACTTAACTTCTGACCCGATTTGTCTGTGTCGAGTCTGTGGTCAAACGTAGATCTGTTGCGAGTAAAAAATAAATTCCCATCTCTTTCTCACCCCGCTTCTGCCCTATTCCCGTTCAGCTCCACCCCGCTCCTGTCCCGATCCGATACTGATTACTGAACTGTCCTAATAGTGAACTTTCACAGAAAATTTCAACCCTCTTTTGACCACCTTAATTCTATATAATATTAATTATATATTTAATAGTCAATAGTTTATTCATGCATGCATTCATTATAAGTTACATGGAGATGTTAAAGTACATGTTTTTTTTTGTAAATTATGGTTTATTATAAGGAAGTAAAATTCACAATAAAGTATAACTAACTAAAAAACTAATTAAATAAGCAAGAAAATTTAAATTAATAAATTTCAATAACATTTTTATATTTCTCGCAAAAACATTATATATTTTATTAATAATAATAGTATGTGTAGGTATGACTGGAATGGGGGCGCGGACTCTAATATGAAAAACTTTGTGTTGCACTCTACTGTAGTTATTTTGTCTAGTGCCTTTTTTAATCCTTCGCTACTTTCAGAATTTTACAGTAGATCATCGATTATTATTCGATTCAATCCCCTCTCCCAATTAATGCTTCACTTAATTAAGGTGGGGCTCAAAGCGCGCAGCTATCTCTCTCGTGCTTCACATTTTTTTTAAACATAATTAAATCATTTCTTTATTTAGATAAAAGAAATGTTTAAAAAAAAGGTTTTCTTCGATGATTGAATTTTGCTGAGAAGTAGGAAAATATATGATTTTCACTATTCTGTCGCCAGTATAAATGGTAGCTGTTTTTTTTTTTTGTAAAATATTAATAAATGCTATGATATACGAGAGAGATAGCTGCACGTTTTGAGCCCATCCTTAATGGACGGTCCTGATTTTTTTTAAATATTCCAGCCCGCGCGTGGTACTACCAAACTTGTACAGAGTACGGGTACTACCAGACAGCTCCGCGCATTGGAACCGTCTTCGACCCGCTCGTGTGGCTCAGCGTTGAATTCTACGTCGACTTATGCAAACAAGCATACAGTGAAAGGTGAGCTTGCTATTAGAAAGTATAAACTTCGGTTTATGATATTAGTATTGAAACAAAATATCAGAGTGCAAAATGTATTCATACTCAACACTCCACAGTGTGACCCTCCGATATTTACCCATTTTGTTTTGTTGGTATTTTTTTTACTCAAGATAGATCTACGATTGACCACCAACTAGCTAGCTGCCAAGAAGCTACTTAGTCTCGAGCACCGCCGTAAAGTAGCATGTCTTTCTATTTTCTACAGGATTCATTTCGGGGAATGTGCGCAAGAGCTTCACGACCTAATTCCAACCTCCCCATTTCACTACAGGACTAGCAGAAAGTCGGCGAATTACCACCCATTTCTCGTTGAAATGCCAAAAATCCGTACTCAGCGATATCGATCCACATTCCTGTTGCGTACTGCACAAGAATGGAATTCGTTGCCGCCATCTCTGTTTCCTGAGACCTACAATCTTGGAATTTTCAAGGCTAGAATGAATATATATCTTCTAGATCGACGAGCTCTATCCTCGGCCACACCGTCGCTTAACATCAGGCGAATTAGTGGTCAATCGTAGATCTATAATGTATAAAAAAAACCTCGCCTGATGTGAAGCAACAGTGCGGCCGAGGATGAAGCTCATCGATTCACTCTAGCCTTGAAAATTCCAATAGTTCTCAGGAAACAGAGATGGCGGCAAAGAATTCCATTCCTGTGCAGTACGCATCAAGAACGTGGACTTGATCACTGAGCACGGATTTGTTGCATTTTAACAAGAAATAGATTTTTTTTCGCAACACCATATTGAACATATCTATAATAATTCCTACTAAATTGATTTAAGGCTTATTCAATACTATTCGTGATAGGGCCACGAGTCGTCCCGTCACTGCGACCCTTGCAGATCTATTGCAACTTTCCCTCTTAAAAGGGTTACAGTACCTCTCCTACTCCCAATCTCACCTGAGACTTTGGGGAGGAGGCTTTTACGTCAAAAGGCATAGAGTCTGTTCGGATAGTGTTTTAAGATCCCGCTATAGGACGACCTTCACCGAGCTGGTTAATGGAGGAAAGTATTTTATATTCCATTAAACATATCAATAAATATATTGCAAATGGGTTGTCAAAAAAATTTCAGTCCAGAATATGATTAATTAATATATATATATATATATATATATTTTTCTAAACATTTCACTGGTTTGGTTAATAGACAAATTCAATATATTTATGTGTAAATAATCTTTACTTTAATTCATTAACCAGACTGGTGCAAGTTACTAGTATCGATTTACCTGTTTATACCTGGCTACCCAAGAGTTGTGACAGGAAAAAAATAGTCAACCTAACGTTTGCATATTCTATGGGACTTCATACTGTCGATTGGTATGGAATTTGTCTATTAACAAAAACCAGTGAAAAGTAAAAAAATAATAATCATTAATTAATCATTCTTGACTGAAATATTTTAGACAACCCATTTGCAATATATTTATTGACATATTTAATTGAATATAAAATACTTTTCTTCCATTAACCAGCTCGGTGAAGGTCGTCCTATAGCGGGATCTTAGACCATTAGTTAAACACTGCTTTGTTCCCGTCTGACAGAAAGTGACAAATCTTTATGCAGTGAATAAGATTTTAACATGCGTTTATAATTAATACGGGAAATGTTTATATCTCGGAAGTTTATTGGCTGATTGAAATATGTGCATATTCCCTATTATTTATGTGTAGATTCGACGAGCAGTTTGTGTACGACGCAGCGGATCGCGTGAATTTGATGTTTGGCGGGCTGGAGCCTGATGTGAATAATACCATCAACATCCACGGCTACATTGACCCCTGGCGCGCGCTCGGCGTCTACGAGACGGACCTGAAGGAGAGCTCGCCTACGTATACTGTGTCCAGGTATCACACTTGTGCGTTTTCTAAAGCTAGAGACAAGGCCGTAGCCAGGAATTAGTACATTCTACTCGCCTACAGCAGTAGACAGGGGTCCCCTGTCTACTGCTGTAGGCGAGTCCCTACAGCCTAGACGGCTTGACTGATTT
Organism: Lycia hirtaria; assembly: GCA_947563715.1. Lineage (NCBI taxonomy): Eukaryota > Metazoa > Arthropoda > Insecta > Lepidoptera > Geometridae > Lycia > Lycia hirtaria. Next base: position 5,353,438 of record OX387379.1, read on the forward strand.
TGGTGTGCGAGTTGTCGTTAGATTTGTCTTCACTCCCCGAGTGTCATAGGCTATATTTTTGTAATAATAACAATACATTTCTCGAAAAATATTGCGATTTTTCGTAGCTTCCAACGAACTTTTGCGGCGATTATACGCATACTTTCTCACAAAAAACATACACTCAACAGCGTATCAAGCGTAACGAAATCGTAAGTTAGATGCAAAAAATGCTTTTCTGGAGTCTGGTATGTTGTTTTTCTTTTAACATAGATACTTGTTTTTATTTTTCGTTTCTGAAGGACATAAGTTTTGCATTAACATTTTTTTTATCATGTCCTAATAGAAAAAAAAAGCATTAAAAAATATGATATATAGTTTGGAACGCACCTTTCATAATGTTTTGTACTTAGTGCCATTTGTCGCAATTTTCAAACATATTTTTTTTTTAGAAAAGTAGTTCAATTCAGTAGTACTCAATTGAGAGTAGGGTTCATAAAATACCGGAAAAAAGTGAAAGCTATCTCTCTACTTTGTAGTGGGCGTGCATTTTTAAAAGGAAAATTTTCTACCGTCATCCCAAAAAAAAACAGGCGGTCGACATAGAGTATCTTATTATACGGGCAGGTAATGACTAGTCACATTAGGCTTGAATTTAAACTCTTGTGCTCTGTGCATTTAAATTATAGCTTGTGGGTATAAAGAAAAAAAATACCTAAAATACCCAAAAAAAAACTAAATGGTTTGTCGTGCTTAATTTTTTTAAATATTGAATTATCACCAGCACGCCTAATGGAAAACGAGGCTGTGGCCGATAATGAAGCACTTATACCTTAACTTATTCACCCTAGACTTGAATTTTTTTTTACGCAAGATGTTAAGCGACGGTGTGGCCAAGGATGGAGCTCTTCGATCTAGAAGATATCTATTCACTCGAGCCATGAAAATTCCAAGATTGTAGGAAACAGAGATAGCGGCTAAGAATTCCATTCCTGTGCAGTACACATCAAGATCGTGGACCGATAGCGCTGAGTACGGATTTTTGGCATTTTAATGAGAAATGGGTGATAATTTCGCCGACTTTCTGCTAGTCCTGTATATTATAAGGCATACCATTCCCGAGTGGTTCGCATTAAGTAGAAGCGAACCGCTTAGTTGTTGGCGTATCTACCATGAAGGGATGGTATTGATAACATATTTCAGCCGATCAGTTTATAAAACCTAACCTACTTCAATCATACAGCAAGTACCCCCCGTGACCCCTCCTCCATTCAAATCTAAAGCCGATAACAAATCAGTTCAGTTAAAATTCAGTTGCTATCGTAACTTACGAACATAAACACGAACAGAGTCAGAGGTCAAGCTATTCAGTCATGATGCAACGTTCGAGATCAACTTATAAAAACACCCAGTTTCCTCTTCGTAATAACAAACTTGTGTTATTAATATATTAACGAAAACAAGAAAGCAGCGATAATCATATTATGTATTTAGCAAATCTGGACAAACACGTCTTATCAATGTTATTAAAGACCTCATGTCATGTAATGCTTCTGCAGAGTACCTAATCTCTATGATAATTATTATTATGAATTATTTTAATAAATATATTATTATCTCGGCTGTTATTAACCTCAAACTGGACAATTCGGTGAGATAATATAAATTTATCTGAAATCATGTAACATGCGTGCCAAATGAGTCACATTATTCTTAGCGAGAATTAAACGTCCTGAGTGTATCGAACTATTTAAAGAATTTTTTGGCTTCGAGAAGTAACCTACAGCTTAGTTCATATTAGGCTAGTAATTTCAAATAGAAAAACAAAAAAATATATAGAAAAACCCTTTCTTCACGCGGGAGCTTTTCCTAAGATAGTGTTGAAATGAAACAGGTAGTAATATATTCGGCAACAATCAAGGACTTAATCACTAGTCAACAAAATTCCTAAAACAATGCGAATTTCTCCTCTACCTATTATTATTTCTCTCGAGTTTGAAATAAAATTCCACCGTTAGGGCCGACACTACACAAATGCCGTGGGAGTACAAATGAGTAATATTACTGCATTTGTCGGGTCGAGTCCAAGGACAGCATTATCTAATACTTTTCTTTGTTCTGTGATCTACCTAAATACGTACTTATAATATAGCGTATAAATACGTACAAATATTAAAGCGAAAAGAGAAGCGTATGGGCACAAATATTCACTTAGGAGGAAGAGCATTTTTAGACATACGCGCTACTATTAGCTAATCAAGATACTGTAGACACAGATTATGCTCAATGCCAGAACCTATGTATAATTATCCTATAATCTATAGTTTATTAGCTAATTGGTGTCACCCGCGTAGTGATAAAAATGGTGATTATAAAATATAGCCTATGTCCTTCTCCAGGTCCTAAAGAGATATTCTCTGCCAAATTTCATAACGATTGGTACAGCCGTGAAGAGATAACAAACAGATAGTTATATTTGCTTTTATAATAATTATTAGGAAGTTAAGGGTATGGTTTATATTAGGTAGGTACACTAGTACGCATCCTTTTCTATAACAACTACAGAAGTATCTGTGTTTTTGTTCCCGACTATAATATTGTTTATAAATACCGAACATGAGTTACTTAAATCATGGCCACAAGCTCACAGCTGACAAGTCATGGAACATCAAGTTATCAGGTCAGAGGTTATCACAGACCTAAGTTAAACATTTTCCTCACTTATATATTGTATATATTGTAAACAACAATGGCAGACTGGGGATCAAAATTAGTATTTCTGAAATTCTTTGGACAGATAAGAATGTGTTTTTTACTAAAGCTTCTTTATATAAGAGATATATTATATTATTTTCAAGAACAGAATTAATAGGAGTTTTAACTTTGCTTGCCTCATCTTTGGCTAACATCGTCGCTCATCTACTGGCAACCCACACGCAGCTAAAATGCCTATTACACTATGCTGTCCCTACCGACAGGGCACGATAAATCGGGTAGTGTATTAGGCCTTTAACTCAATTAAAAAAATGTTGTTATGAGCCATAGAGACAGAAAGCAATAGAGCATGTCACATTTCTATCTCTTTCATTCCCCAGTGAAACTGCGTAATGTGATCATAGCAAGCATAAAAGAGAAAGATGTACGCATTTTTGTCTTTATCGGTGTAGCCGTTTATCCCATGTTTGTCCTATTCGATGTAGTACAAATCTTAGTGACATGTAATGGACAATATATATATATTTTTTGTTTTTAGACAATATATTATTTATAATAACCTCTAGCCGTAATCATTGCGTTTAATGAGCCATATTCACACAACTTATTTTACCTGCTTTCAATGGGAATATAATAACGTCACATGAGTATCGATATCAAGAGATAGCGATTCTGAATACCCGGTTACACGGGGAATTTATCTCTAGTTAATTATCTGTTATGAGCTCAATGGTTTTGTGAATGACCAAATAGTCTGGTGCACATAATCTGAGTAAGTTATCTTAATTTCCAGAGCGTCGCATTGCTTCGACATGCAAAGCTGGCTCCCCACCGACACAATCAGAATGACGGACGCGCAACAAGCGGCACGGAGACTGGTCGCCTCCTGGTTATCCTCCTAAATTATTTATTTACTCGGTAATTAAATTATAAATAGTTAAATAAAACATGCTTTTCAATTTCCGGCTACACACCAGAAAACATAATTCATTTATTTATTAGTTAAAATTCCACAATCGATAATTCACAGAAGTTAATCAGAAACATTAACAGGTCGAAATTGAAATCGAAAAATATGATCACAATAAGATAACCACTAAGTGACGTACGTCAACACGCACACCTTCAAGAGCGCTCCCTAACCCACGGTACCACGGGACACGGTAACGTAGGCATCTACTCGTTTCACTTACTCGTACGATCACATATATCATATAAATGCACAGTGCACTACTGCCCTGGATTAGTCGGTGTGTTTTCAAAATGGCTCTTTTCCACGGGCGTTCCTTTTCGGAAACACAACACAAATTGTGCAGCGCGAGAGATGATAGCCGACACTGGCTTCTCAACCTATTTACATACAATGTACTTACGTTATAGTGAAAGCGAAAATAGCACATAATGACAGCTAAAAATTGAACTTGTCACCTCGAGCGCGCTGCACTATATTTGCAGTGAGCGAGGGCGCGCGAGACGCGAGACGAGCCGCCGACTCTCGTCTCGTCGGCTCTCGCTGCACTGTGACGCGACCAGGGAAGTAGTCTACTCTACCTAAATTGTCATAGCACTTACATGTTACTGAAACGCTGAGATTGCAGGCAGTCCATCTAAATATCTGGATTTTGTCAATACATTTAAAAAAAGCTCAAAAGCTGGAAATTCATCTTATAATTAATTAGGAAATCATCTTAATAAAAAAAAAGTAACAGACAGTGTCAAAATCAACCTTAACAAATTCATCGGATATTAGTCATTTAAAATAATCAGGACTGCCGTGATAACCCCTGAACTAACTCAAATTCAGAAATGACGGGACCTCATTAAAACCTAATTTTAAAATCTAATGAATACTTAATAATTAGTGGGAATCTCGCTGATGCAACCGCCGATTCCATGGGCGAGATTCGAGGTTTAAAGTAATCGACTAAAGAGAGCCAGCGAGTCGCGGCCCTCAACTACAACACAGATTACCGCATAGATTCCGCAACACGACAACTATCCACACAACCGAGGAAACACCAGTTACTAAATAAAAACTCCTATAAAAGTTCTCATTGGCTATCCCAGTAGCTACTAGCTGCAACGACCAGCGAAAACGTTGCATAGGTCTGTTTAGACCGATGCGCGGTGAGCCAACATGGCGTCGAGTGCGGGATCCACGGTGGCAATGTGCGCACTACAATTACACGCATACGATAAGATTATAAACATACTGATGGAATATGTACAATGTTCTAAGCTCAGGTCTGGAGTCATTCGACGAGCGGCTTGGGGTTCTCCCATGGGAAGCCCTCCCGGCCAAAGTGGCCGTATGTACTGGTCTTCTGGTAGATGGGTGCTCGAAGGTTCAACTCCCTGCAATAACACACATATTTGTACATCTACATCAACAGACATAAAGAGAATAATTGTCGCGGAAATTTTCCCTAGTACATTACGCGTTTCTAGCTGTAGTTTTTTGTTTAGATGTAGCTCTCAAAGCCTGGCAACTTCAATAGCTACATAATGTGATCTGCATACTCAAAGTCAGTTTAGTGTTGCGCTTGCGGATAATTAATTAGACGCCGAGGATACTACTATCCATAGCTCTCTGAAAACCTTAAAAACTTGATCTTCTGGACCTTTATTGTGGATCACCGCAACTAAGTACTTCAAAAATAATGTAACTTACTAAGAGTAATTTACAGTACAATGAAACTTTATAGAGAAAAAAATATCAGAGCTAAAACAAATTCAATAATAAGCTTGTGCTTGAACGTCATAAAAAATGGTATATTGCCAAATAATACCTAGAAAACCTTTGAATAATTAAGAAATTCATAATAATTTCATAATAAATCAATAAGTAACTTTCGCGAAAACCTTAGAAAACAATTGAAAAATTGTGTAAGTAAAAATGTGTGCTTTAGTTTGGTGCGAGTAAAATGATCAAGTACTTACTTGACAATCTTCCCCGGCCGTAGATCGAAGTTCTTCTTTACGATGGCGAGCAACTGCTGCTGGGTTTTGTGCGAGGTGCCGTAGTCGAACACGGTGATGGACAGCGGCTCCGCCACCCCGATGGCGTAAGCGACCTGCAACCACACGGGACACGTGAGGACCAGAACAATTTGGTGGACACAATCCAATTTCACACAACAGCATTTAGCCCAAACTAAGATAAGTTTATACTAAGGAAACTAGATAGACATATATATATTTTTAACAAACTTATGATACTTAGAAACACCCAGCCCAGATACAGAACAACCATCCATGCTCATCACACAAATGTTTGCCCTGGGTGGGGATCGAAACCACAACCTACAGCTCAGCAGGTAGACTTGCTACCAACTGAGCTGCAAGGCTAGTCAAACTTCTATTCCGAATACTAACGTGTGTAGTAATCATTACACATTTAAATATGAATTTATAAACACTACACACACTACAAACAAGACGTCCACTGTTTTTACACAGTCCTCCCCATGGAACTACAAAAAGATCTGACGGAAGCTGTCTGCATCGAGCGTCTGTCCACCTTGTGATTGACCTTCCAACGCTGCGCTTGCCGGTGCGCGGTCTCCACTCGAGAACTTCAGGGATTAATAATAATAACTATATTGATGTAATAACAAAATCATCATTATAATATTTTAATGTCGAGAGATAGATAAACTTTGTACTATGTTTCCAACAAGACAAATGTTAGTATAGAATTTGTAGACTGATTAGTGATGTCACACTGCAAGAGTTGAAGCGCATTTGAAGTTTTTTTTGATAGATTCAATTTATGATCCTTTTCTTTAAGAAATTAACCAGATTAATTTTGTAACTAGCATAAGGCGTTTGAAGGTAAAAACGATCTACCTTTAATTTGCAATATTTGTGAAATAATAATACTTCATTTGAATCAGGTAAATGCGGAAGTTAAAATTTATGTTAATTAAGCCAACACAAATATTTTGTTCAAGTTAATAATTTTTGAATAGTCATCTCATCACTTCACACACGTGTAAGTAAAAGGTTATCTGAAAGTCATTGGTGCCGTTACGCACTTGGCGGCACCTCTTCGCAGCCAGGTGTAAACAGGTATGATTTTGATACATTTACACGTTCATAACGTTAATTTATTAAATATAACATATATCAATCAAATGGAAGCTATTTTTTTTCTGTTTATTATGCTAGAAGGTTTTAATAAGGCTTTTTTTAAGGGTTGGTTTAGTTTAAGGGTTAAATAAGGGTTGCTGGTTGTTAAAGTAGAGAGTTAGCGCGTAACATCACTAGTCAGACAAGGATAGCGATTGCCAGCTGTACGACGCTTTATAGCCATTGTATTATAAGTGCGCAACGGCACCCGTAATTTTTCAGTCTTTATATATATTGCCGTGAAGTGGACAATATATTATTTAGAAAACAGGTGAATGAAATTTAAAAATACTAGCGGCCATATTTTTATAGGCACCCTGGTAGATATACTCGTATATTCTCCTAATCATAAATGCGTAAAAATTTGGTTTTTAGCAAATACTCGATGAGTACACTAATTATGCAGTCGGATATCGTACTATTAGCACATGTTATTATATAAACAGCGAAAATATTTGCAAACTAAATAAACCCGAGCTCAAATCAACCATTCATTATTTAATCTATAAACGAATTCTACAGCAACAACGCCATCTATAAATTATCTTCAAGGGCAGAAATAAATACTTAGATGAGAATGATTAGGTGATTAGGGCCATAGATTGGTTATCAAAATACTAAAAAACAGAATAAAATAAATATTTAAGGGGCTTCCATACAATAAACGTAATTTTTTGCTCGATATTGATAACGGCAACAGCTAGACGCTTGAAATATTCACAGAATATTGATTATATTATTTAAAAATAAATAATTAAATTAAAATAAAATTAATATTTAAGGGGAGCTCCCATAAGACAAACGTGATTTTTTCCCGTTTTTATAGATAATGGTACGGATCCCTTCGTGCGCGAGTCCGACTCGCACTTGGCCGGTTTTATTGTTTATTTTATGTGTTTATTGTTGTGCTTGTTTTTGTCACAAATAAAAATATGTCTATATCTATGTCTGAGCTAGTTAGTCAGATGAGTACCCATGAAACTGACTTTTTTTAATGCATTTAAAAAAGTCTGTCAAAAAATCACATCAGAAACATCAGAAATGGATGACCGATGGGTTCGAAAAGTTTTTGAGTGTAGATTACGCACCGGCCAGTGCAGCGTAGGAAGACCAGCCACAAGACATACTCATACAATTGGCAGGAAAGCACTGGATACAAACCGTTTCCAACCAATCTTTATTGGAGATGTCCAGCTGTAGACTTGTTGTGGTTGAGATGATGATAATAATGATGACGTGTGACGGCTTTTACATATAATTAGCAGATATATCGTGAGTTGTTACCTGCACCATGCAGCGGCGGCAGAGGCCTGCCTTGACGAGTGACTTGGCGACCCAGCGTGCGGCGTACGCGGCCGACCGGTCCACCTTGGTGAAGTCCTTGCCGGAGAAGGCGCCGCCTCCGTGCGCCCCCCATCCGCCGTACGTGTCCACGATGATCTTGCGCCCAGTCAGGCCCGCGTCGGACTGCACAACAACAATCAACCTCAATGATGCAACCTTCATGAGTTAGCCACACATAAAGCCGGAGTCATCTCTTCAAATTAAAAACTTGTCGAGAGCCCAACATGTAGGGACAGTGTAGAAACTGAGCCGTCAAAGAAACACATCTTATGTAGCTGTGACTCAATGGCTAGGAAGCGATTGGATCTCTTCGAATTTGCATATTATTCAGAACTAGAGGATTACAGACACTTCGCATCAGGTGATATTCTGAAGCTCATGCAGCAAGCTCTTGGTGAGGCGGGTGAGTAAGGCATGGGGTAAGTACAAACCCAATAGCTCAAAATGCGTCCGGAATCTAGGACCCTCAAGACAAGATAGTCAAGTTCAGGGTTTCTATGCCGCCGCCTTATCGGCTAACTCGTATGATACTGGACCTGGTCTCCATGACCCTGACCATTCATTATTTTGCGCTTCGATAACCGGTTCGATTGGTGGATGCGATGAATTTTTTTTTTATTTTTTTTTATTCGTCGATAGGCTTGCGCTTGACCGTTAACTCACCTGGTGTTAAGCGACAGTTACGGTCTACGATGGAGCGCGCTTGCCTAGAAGAAACCTATTCAATCGCGATTTGAAGACACTTAGATTATATCTATTCGGAAAGACCCATTCAGGAAGCGTATTCCACATTTTGGCGGTACGCACAATGAAAGTGGAGTCAAAGCGTTTCGTACGTGTTTTCGGAATATCAACCATGTAACGATGTCGCTTTTTCGTGCTTCTTACTGTCCGATAGAAAAAAGGGGGGGAATGAAATCAATACTTCACTACTATCAAGTTCACCAATACTTACTCAGCAGTTGTCTGTGGTCTGGCAATGGTCATAATGACAATTCCTAGTGGCATAAAAGAAATCCATTCCTAGTGGACACCTACCTAAATTTCACGCGGAAGACACCCTCCGAATACTGTCTCTAGAAGGACGCTACTTCTGTAGGTTGTACTGTATATTGTCTCTTAATCAGTCACTGAGTATAAACACATTTATGTTTTTTTTTTACATTTCATAAATCTACAATTGACCACCAACTTGCCTGATGTTAAGAGATAGTGTAGCCGAGGATTGAGGTCATCTATCTAGAAGATATATTTTCACCCTAGCCTTAAAATGCCAAGATTAGCTTTCAGAAAACAGAGGATAGCGACAATTCTATTCCTGTAGAGTACGCATCAGGTATGTGGACCAAAATCTAAAATCGGTTAAAAAGTAAAGTTTTTTTATTGGTTCGCCAAAATAGTGTTACATCATACATTACATGAGCCATTATGATTAAATAGGTACATTATTAAATACTAAGATAGGGAGATACCCGTGGACCAACTAGATAGCACAACTAGTTGTGTTATGAAAAATTATGCTAAGAAACAGTAGGTTAGGTTCCTTAGGTTTCTTTTTATTATACACACGAACTTTCGTGTTACTAAGATTTGGTTATCAGACAAATTATATTATTTTATTTAACTGGAAAAAAACTCACGAATACTCATGGGAGTTTTAGTACAGCTATCAGACTAATTGTTAAATGAGCGTTTGGGATTGAGAAAAGTTTATTTACTCATTAACCAACTAATCAGACGTGGCACGGGGACAATTATATCGAATCACGTCCTGATACCACAACTGGTTGTGCTATCAAGTTGGTCCACGGGTATCTCCATATCTTACTATTTATTTAAATGGCTCATCAAGTTACCAAGGGTACCTCCTCACTAAGATATCAGCAACCCTCTAATTAGAGGCAAACACAGCATGAATATTTATATACATATATAATATTTGTCCACAGTGTGTTATGAATTTAGTTACCTGTGGTCCTCCGATGATGAAGAGACCGCACGGGTTGATGTGCACGACGGTTCTGTCGTCGAGATACTGAGCCGGGATCACCTCCTTGATCACCTTCTCTCTGATCTCCTCGCGGAGGGTGTCCAATGAGATCTACGGAAACATTTACACGTTTAATATAAGCATAGCATATTTATTTTTAACCGACTTCTAAAAAGAAAAAGGTCTTTCTTTGTTACGCAATTACTCCGCCTATTATGAATTGTTTTTGATGATTCTTTTTTGTTTGGCAGGCAATACTTCAGAGGTGGTCCCATATAAATTGTATCAAAATTGGTTCAGTATTGTTTTTTTAAATAACTGAAAAAATATGATCCGAGTAAACGAATTGCGTATTTTGTAAATCGTATTTTTTTTTAGTTTTTTAAACTATAATTATTATTTAAAAAAATATACATAAATACTTATTTATTTACGAATAATTCTTGGCCTACATAGTTAATGACATCACTGCGATAGAAACGATTTAACAAAACGAAGAGGAAACTTTATTCATCGGATTTTGCAAATTTTGATTCATAATGACGCATGTCGATAATTATAATAAAAGTAATCGATAAAAAAAACTAATAACACAAGTACAAGTTGAGAAAACTTTTGCTATACAAAAACTAATTCAAAATCGGACCATCCGTTTGAAAGCTACGATGCCATTATACACATATAGATATATACATCAACCTTATAACACTCATCTTCTTGAACAACGTACCTATAAATAGGATTAACTGTATCAAAGATTTGGGGGTAAATTTCGATCGCAGTCTAACTTTTCATGATCAGAACTCGCAAGAGAGTTACCGGCGCCTTGGCTTCGTCCTACGGAATGCTAGAACTCCTTAGTTAGAAGCAAACTTGAATCGAGTGCTTGTGTCTGGAATCCCTAACATGTCCCTACGCGCGAATGCTTGAAAATGTCCAAAAGACCTTATTAAGGTCGCTGTATAAGAAAATCCGTTTCTGTACCCAACTAAATTCCTGCTCGGTCAGCTTGTTTACAACTCTTTGGAAGTTAGAAGGATGTTAGACCAGCTAACTATGTGCTGTAAGGCGCTTAGGGGGTCCGTAGATTCTATACGTCTGCACGACTTGCTATGCGTACTGTTCGTACCGGACGAGCCCGGGGTTCCAGCAAACAGACGTGGTCGCCACATGACCTGTTCCACGTAGATCGCGGTCGAACAGAACGTTCTATGTCGCCTCTGAATCGTGCCCGTCGCCACTTAAACGCACTCCTTGCTGCCTAAACCCTGATTGTGACATCGGTGATAACTGGAAGACTAGTACCTCCTTGACTTATTGTGAAAATTTAATGGATCATGATTCATTAGATTTTGACGGTAACCTTTGAGTTTATTGACTTGGTACTCTGTGTACTTACCCGAACGGTAATATTTTACTTTGTATGACATACTTTTTTTTTTGTATTGACATGCTAGGCGTATTGCCCATTTGACATTTTTGTATTGACATTTTTAATGATATTGTTTATTTATATAATGAATATTTTGTAATCCTCAGACATGAATTGTTTAAGAATAATTTTTGAATATTGTGAGATAATTGTCTTTTTGAGTCTTTTTCCGTTTTTATCTCAATAAACGAATTTATCAATTTATCAATTGAGTCGGGGGTTAAAAATAAAACTAAGACGTATTAAAAATTTTGTCTGCAAAGAAAAAAAAAACTTTCAAAAACGAGATTCATTTTTAGGGTTTCGTACCCAAAGAAGAAATACAAAAAAAACGGAATAAAATAAATATTTAAGGGGGCTCTCATACAACCAACGTGATTTTTTCTCCGTTTTATAATGGTACGGAACCCTTCGTGCGCGAGTCCGACTCGCACTTGGCCGGTTTTTTTCCTTTATCGTAGTGTCGGAAACGGTATTAAATCTGCTGACGCGTAATGAATAATTATGAATATTAACAGTTAACCGGAAGCGTGTTTTCTTACCACGTGTTAGCGACGCACAAATGCGAAAATATAATAAACTACGACTCAACCGCGTCAGAATAAACGCTCTCTCGATATACGTACATATATTACTTGTTTTTATTACGTCACCCTGATGAAATAATTCCAAATGTAGATTATGCCGAGTACCTAACGCTGTTTCTGTGAATGATTGATTAACTTCAAGGAAAATATATGAATTTAGATCAACGGAGAAAATATGATCGCTCATAGTTTTAATTATCAATAGAAAGCAAGATCATAGTCTCAATGGTAAAGGTACTAGAAATTATTCTAAACAAACTATTTTGTATTCGAATGTTTTCTAATCAAAAAAAGCAAGCCGTGAATGAAAACTGATTAATAATATAAATGTGACACCAATCGCAAAGTAATGGTATAAAGTTTCTTAGTTTAGTCCAATGTTTCGGATTAAAGTATAAAAAAATCGGTTCCGAAAACATAAGTGATTGCAAAATAAATATAAAACCAACACATTAACGCTCACAGGTAGAAATATGAAACATCACGTGTTATAAAAGCGTGAGAAATGCTCAATGACGAAAACACGAAATCCTACACCACATAATGAATATCTTTCGTATTTTTTACATACTTTTAAAGCAGTTATCGTGCCAAAACGCGACAACCCATATCAAGTAGTCCAATCGCATGTTTAACAGACTACCAGAAGACACACAATGAAAAACATAGCAAAAACAATAATTAGCGATTTTGAACAGCGAACATTTCGCTGTTTAATATGAGGCAGTGAAAAGTAATTTTTTGAGGTTTAAAAAGGACACGCATATAAAAAAAGGTGTAGTTTATTAAAAACCGGCCAAGTGCGAGTCGGACTCGCGCACGAAGGGTTCCGTACCATTAACTATAAAAACGCATAAAAAATCATGTCTGTTGTATGGGAGCCCCCTTGAATATTTATTTTATTGTTTTTAGTATTTGTTGTTATAGCGGCAAAAAAATACATCATCTGTGAAAATTACAACTCTCTAATTATCACGGTTCATGAGATACAGCCTGGTGACAGACGGACGGACGGACGGACAGACAGCGAAGTCTCAGTAATAGGGTCCCGTTTAACCCTTTGGGTACGGAAGCCTAAAAATGAGACCTGGATAGCGCCTAGCAGCGTCCGCGACGAACAATGCAATATACTACTTTACCGACAGGTATACCTAATTATAATTTATAACATGGACATTTTAGGAGTCGTTCTACGAAGTAGTTTTAAATTTATAGCTCTATACCCAATATGTTGCTGAATCAGAAGAAATTTTGACGAAATCTTTTGACAGCTAGAAGCTCGTGTCAGAAGATTAAAGAGCATACCTTCTCAGAATGCTGCAGTGAGACGACGACTGTGTGGACTCTCTGCGGTACGGTGGCGCCACCGGCGAATGTATACTCGCAGGTCACCTGTAAAAAAACATGCCTTTATTAACATCCACTTTATGGTTAGACAGGTATTTCAATGTTAAGTAAGATGTGTGGTCGATGAACGCTGCACATTTTAACTATGTGCTAAAATAAATCCTAATACATTTGACTTATACTTTGTACACACTTTAGAACTTACAATCAAGAGAAATTATTTAAAAACTAGTTTAACAACTGGCGGCCTTATTGGTAATAGCAATCTTTTCCGACCAACCTTAGGCATGCCTAGGGGGAGGGGGAAGGGGGAAGCACTTCAAGTGCTTGGAGGGGTCCAAAATGACTTCCGGAGCACTTCAGTGCTTGGAGATAAATTTTCAACTTGAGCTAGTCGAGTACAAGTAAATAATACCCTAACAAGAAACTTATGGTTTCCTTCAACAAAAGCTTGATTTCATTTTTAAACCCGTGCCCACTGGCACGGAACTCCAAAATGCAACCTACTGAATTATCATTACTTCATTATGTTATTGATTTTAGAATAATTATAAACACAAAAAAAATAAAAATAAAATGTTGCAAATACCTACATATATTATGTAGTTTAAAAAACTGAAACTTCAAAAAACGCAATTTCGTTTACTTGGATGAATCATTTTTTCCAGTTATGTTGTTTTAAAAACCTAACTACTGTACCGATTTTGATACAATTTATATGAGACCACCTCTGAAATAATACCTACCAAACAACAAAAAAAAAAAGAAAATCAATTCATAATTAGCGAAGTAAGACAACCACCTTTTCGGAAGTCGGTTAAAAATAGCAGCATACTAAAGTAAGCAGTAAAATTTAATAAGAAAACTGAATTAAAAGATTAATTAATCGTACGACTTTTAAGATAAAAGAATCAGGTAATAATGTGCTTATGTATCTACATATTATGTACTCGTATGTTGCTTGTTATACGTCATATTTTGCAACAATAATGATTTCATATTGTGCCAATATTACTGGTTTGATATGGATATGTCAATATTTATATTTAAGTATTTTCGTATCAAAAATTGGTAATTTGGTAATATATTATGCCGTTATCAATCGAAGGCGTTTGCTTGATTACTTGAAAGCATGCATTTGACCATGAAACAGTCCATGTAATCAAGATTTTTTTTAAACATGAATTGCTCGGCTTCTATTAATTGTTATTTCGAGTTTCATTACAATTTCGAAGTTAAAACTTGCAAAAAATAATAAAATTTGCAAAAAAATATAAAATTTGCAATAATACCACTCAGAACTTTAGGACTTCAAAATATTAAATCTATACGTGGTACTACGCTGCGCACCTTAGAGTGCGCTATCTTAGAGTGCTAAGTTATAAGATATTGAATCTTGTCGAGCCCGGTCATTTAGCTGGAAACATTTAGCTTTAACCCATAGCAGTTATTTTTGCACACTTTGGCCAATAAATTAGGCATTTTTCATAGCTCAGGAGAAAACTGCTTAATATTATCCGATTTCAATAATTCGTTTTTCATATGGTAACCATTAATCAAAATCGGATGATGATTAGGGGTACAAAACAGCTTTCTTCTATTTGTGTGGAATAGCGCACGATGTTTTTAACACGCTTTTATTAGCTTCACTTGTATGCATGCTTGTTTGTTTGTAACCGACTCCTTTGGACTTGATTTTGACCTACTTCAAACGGTCAGATTTCATTCAAACTTTGTAGACTTATCGAGGACCGATGACGATACAATAATTTGAAGAGTGTTTTTTTAACTGTAATTATTTTAAATAACCAGCAAAGGCGTGGTACTAGCCCAGGTGGATACTGCATAATATTTCTGTCACTTCCTTATTTATTTTTGTTTTTCAATATCTCAAGTTTATCTGATCCACGTTTGACCTACACCGGATATGACGTCGTTGATATTTATCAACAATGTGTATTTGTAGAGTGTTCAGCATCTATCTTACACTTTATTTATGTAGGCACAAATGGAAATCAGTTGAAATGCGTCAGCAAATTGCACATTTGCTCTATAAGCAAAACATTGCAATCGTAAAGAGATTACTTATTTATCGTATTACCAAGTGAAGGGTCGATTCTCGGTCGTGCATTTTATGATGTTTTTGTTTCTTCTGCGTCTGGATGTCACTTCCTATAGTCACGAGGAATCCTAGCGTGTTTTTAGGGTTCCGCTGTCTGTCTGTCTGTCCGTCCGTCGGTCACCAGGCTGTATCTCATGAACCGTGATAGTTAGACAGTTGAAATTTTCCGAGTAGATGTATTTCTGTTGCCGCTATAACAACAAATACTAAAAACCAGAATAAAATAATTATTTAAGGGAGCTCCATACAACAAACGTGATTTTTTTTTGCTCGTTTTTGCTCGATATTTATAACGGCAACAGGTAGACGCTTTAAATATTCACAGAATATTGAGTTACATTATTCACTTTAAAAATAAATAATTAAATTAAAATAAAATTAATATTTATGGGGGGCTCCCATACAACAAAACGTGATTTTTTTGCCGTTTTCGTGCCGTTTTTATAGTAATGGTACGTAACCCTTCGTGCGCGAGTCCGACTCGCACTTGGTCGGTTTTTTGTTTTCATATCTGCTAGCAACAGTATTTTATCTTTGTTATCATGAGGACGATCTAAATAGAGCGATTTTAAGAAACGCCGCATACAAGCTTGCGGATTGGGTGATAGTAAGCAATAGCCGTCGCCGATGGACAACTTTGGTATGGCAAGATCAGTGTCACTAATCATTATCATCATCATCTCAGCCATAAGAAGTCCACTGCTGGAGTTGCTGGACATAAGCCTCCCCCATGGATTTCCAAAAAGACCGATTGGAAGCGGCTTGCATCCAGCGTCTTCCCGCCACTTGTATGAGGTCATCTGCCCATCTCGTGGCTGGTCTTCCTACGCTGCGCTTGCCGGTACATGGTCTCCACTCGAGAACCTTTCGGCCCCATCGGCCATCAGTTCTACGTGCTATGTGCCCTGCCCACTGCCATTCAACTTGCTAATCCTCTGTGCTATGTCGGTGACTTTTGTACGTCTACGCTTTGTGCTTTTTTTGCTTTGTGTCACTAATGCTTTGAAGTTACTTTTCCAAAAACTTCAAACTCTGCATACAATTTGAAACAAAGATATGACACAGAATACGTGATAGTCTTAACTATCGCGTATTCTGTCATTTATTTAATGCATGAGTTAGAGATAGATCTACGATTGACCACCAATTTGGTGGCCGAGGACGAATCTCGTCGATCTAGAAGATGTCTATTCACTCTAGCCTTGAACATTTCAAGATTCAGGAACTAGAGATGGTGGCAAAAATTAAATACCATTCAATTGCGACAAATCGGGAACGTGGACTGAAATAGTCGGATTTATGGCATCCAATGAGAAATAGGAGGTAATGAGCGGACTTCTTTTTTGCTGGTCCTGTAGTGAAATGGGCAGGATATAATAAGATCATGAAGTTAAAATTGTTTAATTTCATTGGATATATAATAATAAGTTACAAAATATTCTTAAAAACAAAGCAAATTTTGTTGAGCAATTAGCCCAAGTGTCAATTTTCTTGTATCATGCATAGAGAATCTCGGTGTGCGAAGTGCGAGTGAACCTCGTACTTTATTTTAGACTTCAAGAAAGGTCCTCTGAGGTAATTCGGTTGTATTTTTTAAAAAGTTTGTTAGCTCATAACACCGTCATTTATAAACCGATTTGAATAATTATTTTTTTATTTGCAAGTATATACTTATAGATTGTTCCCGTAGTCCCGTGTCACCAAAATCGATTCAGCAGTAGGTTCATAAAAAATATGTCATCCAGGGTAAACGAAGTCGCGTATTTAGAAAGGCGGTTGTTTCAGTTTTTAAACTATGTACATTAATTATTATAGGCTTTGAATCTCCAGTGACTGGCTGACTCATATACAACGTACAGCATAGACCGCTGGTCCTAGAGACGTAATATGGAGGGTGCCTCCTTGTGATTCCTCGGTCGCGAGTAAAACCGCGGGTCGCACCCAGTCAATGATAAAAGAGAATACTGCATTCATTCGTCATTCAGTAATCGGCATTTTAATTTTAGCTATAATCTGATTCTCATTGAACCGCTTTATACAATCTCTGAACGCGAGCTTTGTTCGAGTATTCAAACAAATCGAGAAAACAAACAAAGCATACATGTAGTTTATTGGACAATCATTGTGCGGCTAGTCGCTCCGTCTCCAGTATAAATTGATCTCGTATATCACTTGACTCCGGTGTCACTTTATCACTCATGTAGCCAAGCAACTGAATACAGCCGACACGGCGCGGCGTCGGCGTGACACACCTCGCCGATAGATCAACTGAATAGCTAGGCGGAGTAAAACGCCAATTTTCAGACAAGCGTTGAAAGCGTCTAACGAGAGATCTAAATGTCGTTTAGCCCTTTCGTTGGAGGAAATAAATATGGACCTCTGAGTGATAAATAAGCAGTAGCTTACTCAAGTCACTCTATTGCAGTAGTACTTACTCAAGTCACTCTATTGCAGTAGTACTTACTCAAGTCACTCTATTGCAGTAGTACTTACTCAAGTCACTCTATTGCAGTAGTACTTACTCAAGTCACTCTATTGCAGTAGTACTTACTCAAGTCACTCAATTGCAGTAGTACTTAATCTTACTTGCTTACTTTATCTACTTTTATTATTCAAAAAACTTTCCACACGGGCTAGCTATTTCAAAGAGGCTTGCTTTCAATCAATCAACTGGTTGAACGTTAAATCGCCTAGAAATTCAACAGAATTCCTGCCAATCCAGCCGTTCGATTATTTTAATTTTGACGTCTGTTCGCCAACATATTTACACTGAACCCCAATATTTCGTAATCTAGTTATTTTTAAGTATAATAAACTTCTCTTCCATATTACAACTGTCCTGCACGTAACTGCACTTGATGCAGACTTGGAAATATAGCTCTTACCAAATGGGCATAGGGGTTTTTAGATCCAAGACTCGTATTGAGAAGTATTAGTGGTCATTCACTAGCATAACATTCATGAGCGCTGTTTTACCATCTGACAAGATGAAATAAGGCCTATGATGACGATGATGCGTCGCTGACATGATTAAGACCCGAAACGGCGTTGTGGCGTGGGTGTAAAAGCAGTGCTCATATACTAGGGTCGCAAACGCAACACGGTCGGAAGGAAGTAGTGGCGGCCGGCGGGGTTAACTCGAGACGTTGCGTGAACCCCACGTCTGTTTGCGCCGCGACTTCATCTTCCGGTATATTGAATGAACTGGAATGTATGAAGGAAACACACGCTTACACCTTGACTCAGCAGAATCTCTAGCCATCTCAACGCCACCGCGATTTCACCTCGAATTACTAGTAAGTGAAGTGCCTGTGGTTGTGGTTGTACACGTCTATTTACTGACCAGATTTCCGGGATCGATATGCGCAGATTAATTTGAACACCTGCTCCGGTGTGTTGTCTTTTATTTTTCATTGTATTACCAACACAGAATATCTTAGTACGTAACACTAATTATTTTATTTCCAGTAGGTAGGTACTATATTTCAATTACAATCTACATTACTCGTTTCACGTCATAAGAAAAAAATAAAGAACTCAACATTTTGTATTACCATAATTACGGTCGTATTTTCAATCATTGAAAGGAATTGTTGACGTCCAATAATATTTAATTAGGCACTTAAAACGTTGGAAAAACGTTTGAGATTATATTTTTTATTAAATGCCTAAAATAAGCGTAGCTTGTTCAACCTTGTACAGATTAGTCAAATTCCTGATAACCACTCGATTAGGCATATCAAAAATCATTATATAATATTTAGTTTAAAATAATATATACATTATTTAGTTCATGTATAAGTATATTTTTAACGGTTCCTTGCGACAATTATCTGACTATAAATAAGTAGTATATGCATAAATTATTCCAATGGAAATGCCAAAACCTACCTTTAGTTTACTCTCGACTACTTGCAATTCATTACTTATAAGCAAATATTATGGCAGTTTTATACGCTTACAAGTAAATATTGCCGATAGTATAATAGTGATTTGTGTGATATAGACCAATATAGACAGTGAATTATTTAGATAAACTGACAATCCAGAGCTGACGTAATCGAAAAATTTATTTCAGTCTTGGAGGAGTCTCCTTCAAGATTTCAGTAGAATCAATCGGAGATCGAAATAGCCTATTCTATCGTGGTAGAACTCTTTCAACAGAACAGACTTTAAATAATGAGAAGATTCTCACTACGGTTGTTTTTTTTTTATGTTTGTTACCTCATAACTCTGTCATTTATAAACCAATTTGGTTTTTTTAACCGACTACCAAAAAGGAGGAGGTTCTCAGTTCGTAGGAATCTTTTTTATTTATTTGAAGGTTTAATCATCATCTCAGCCACAAGAAGTCCACTGCTGGACATAGGCCTCCCCCATGGATTTCCAAAAAGACCTATTGGAAGCGGCTTGCATCCAGCGTCTTCCCGCCACTTGTATGAGGTCATCTGTCCATCTCGTGGCTGGTCTTCCTACGCTGCGCTTTCCGGTGCGTGGTCTCCACTCGAGAACCTTTCGGCCCCATCGGCCATCCATTCTACGTCCTATGCCCTGCCCACTGCCACTTCAACTTGCTAATCCTCTGTGCTATATCGGTGACTTTTGTACGTCTACTTCATTTCTGATTTGATCTCAGAATCTCTTCTTCAGATTGGTCCCATACAAATTTAATCAAAATCGGTTCAGTAGTTTTTTTATTTATTCTAAATAAAATAAAATTGAAAAATGTCAATGCAAACAAAATATTTTAAAGCCAGTTGTATCAGTTTTATAAACAACATAATATAATTATAATAATTATGCAGACTCCGTCTGGGGAAATATCACCAGTCATTCGACCGCCAAGGAGTAAGCGTGTAAGCATCATTAACGAGTATCGAGCGCAGTGCATTTCCTCACAGGATTTTAAACTATTAAAATTTGGATGGCATTAGACTGCTATGAGCAAATGTGACGCTTGTCATCATGCGACCGATTCTGACCGACACTCAGTTTATAAAAAAGCTCTTTGTTGGTTCAGACGTGTCCAGCGCAACCAACCAACCAACCAACTCAACTCAACGTGTATCGCAGTCATAATGTAAATATTGAAAGCTTAAGGTTGGGCTCAAAGGGCGCAGCTATCTCTTGCACGCATTACAATATTTTTATTCAACTGCTTAAACATATAAAATCACTGAGTAGTGTGTTTGTTATTTCTAGTCGAACAGTTACTGTTTATTAACCAACTTCAAAAACGAGTTTTTTTTATGTTACCACAAAATCCTTTGATATTTCATAAATATATTTGAAAAATCTTCTTTCAGATTGGTCCCATGCAAATTTCATCGAAATCGGTTCAGTACTTAGTTTAGTTTTTGTTTTTTTTTTTTAAACAAAATTGCGCATTACGAATTCGGTTGTTTCAGTTCATCAAACTATAATAATTTACCTGTGTCTTGGAGTCGGGGCGGGCCCACCAGAACTCTCCGTTTCGCCGCAACTCTGCGATTTTCTGATTGAGTCTGTGCGCGAGCACCACCGTCAGTGGCATGCATTCCTCGGTCTCATCTGTCGCGTACCCGAACATCAAACCCTGTATACAAACACGGATCAATAAAAGAAATACAAATAGTGTAAAATAATAAAGAACAGATGACCAACTACAAACACATCGTTTCAATTGCTTTACTGGACCTCCAAAATGTTTTTTTTTTTTGTACAAAACTTACTGTAGAAAAAGAAAGAACAGATGACAAACATCGTTTTAATTGCTTAACAGTAGCTTGACTGGACCTCCTCAATATTTTTTTTAAATATTATATATTATAGTAGATACTATTGTTATAATTCGTTATGTTCAGATTTATCACAAGTGTACACTCAGATAACTTTTATAATTATTTAAGTGTTCGCTCACGTGTGATGAGTGATGTAGCGAGCACGAGAAATAAGCCCTTAAGGGATACGTTGTCGCGTGTTCTTCAATACAAATAAGAGAAAGCTGTTTTTTACTCCTGAACATCGTCTGATTTCAATGATTATTTTATTATCAGTGCCTCAAGGATCCTATTTGAACTATGAGTGATAGTTTAAATAGCAGCCTTGATGCCCTGATTGGACTCGGACGTGCTTCTACGATTTGCTTTTTAACCCCCGACCCAATAAGATGGATGTTATAAGTTTGACGTGTGTATCTGTATTCTGTATATATGTCTGTGGCATCTTAGCTCTCAAGCGGATGGACCGATTTTGATATTGTTTTGTTTTTTTTTTGTTTAAAAAAGGATTCCATCGATA
Organism: Lycia hirtaria; assembly: GCA_947563715.1. Taxonomy (NCBI): domain Eukaryota; kingdom Metazoa; phylum Arthropoda; class Insecta; order Lepidoptera; family Geometridae; genus Lycia; species Lycia hirtaria. The sequence goes on from OX387379.1 coordinate 5,375,364, forward strand.
ATGTTTTTAACTATGTTTGACTGGCATTGTGGCTCAGTTGGTAGTATGTCTGCCTGGAGAGCTTTAGGTCGTGGGTTCGATCCCCACCCAGGGCAAACATTTGTGTGATGAGCATGGATGTTTGTTCTGTGTCTGGGTGTTTCTATGTATCATATGTATATATTTACAACAAAAAAAGTATATATGTATTCTATCAGCCACCTAGTTCCATAGTACAAGCTCTGCTTAGTTTGGGCTAGATGGTGTTGTGTGAAATGTCCATAAATATTTATTTATTTATCAAAATTGGTTTGGCCGTTTTTTTGTTGGAGGTTATTGAGTTAACTTATACTTGTTTAAAAATATCGTTATAACTTCGACTTCAACAAGATTAAGGTCAAAATTTTGATAAAAACAAACGGTAGAGGCATAGCCATTAACAGTTCCCTCCATACAAAAAAATAATTTTCGAAATTGGATAATATTTATTACAAAATAGTTTTCTCCTGTCGTATGAAAAACGTGTAATTTACTTGTGAAAGTAAGCGTGACTACTATACTCTAAAACAACATTATACATTAGACCCACTTAGATTTATGCCACCTTAAATTGAAACAATGAAATATGAGCCATATAAAATCACGTGTTATCGATAACATAATGTTATTAACAAATACAATTGATTTATCAAAAAATTATTGTGAAATCAATCAATTTATATAAAATCTTCAATAACTAAAAATGCAAGTTCGTTACGACGACGCATGGTAAAATTATACACGAGTCTGCGCTATGTATGATTCTATAAACAAATGAATTCTCTTTTTAGAACAGTATAATATAAAAATCGTGTAACTTTTAACCAATATTTTAAGTCGAAAGTAACTATCTGTTTATTATCTTTTGACAACTAAACCAAATGACCATCTCTTCTTGCAAATATCAGCATAAACATTAAGTCCAGAAGTAACTTTCGTATTAGGGGTGTACAATAATAATACTTCTTTCTATAACCCTATAGTAAGAATGTGTTGCCAATACAATGAAATATAAAAAAAAACACCATGATTCAATTGATGTTGAAGACATCAATTGAATCATGGTGTTTTTTTGATCAAAAAAATTACAAATTTAAAAAAGACGTTAAAAATATTGTGTTTGCTGCATATGATGATTATGATGTTGAAGTTTAATTAATTTAATTTAATCAAGCGATGTTACCAATTTTCTTTTTATTACTTTTACTTTTGAAACTGAAAATCTTATTATTGTAATTGTAATTATAACATGTTGTGTATACATTTAAGGAATATAGTTTAGGTCCAAATTTTGAATTGTACATTGGAAAAATTGTAAAGACTGTATTCTGTTTCGTGTACCAATAAACTAAATAAATAAATAAAGCTGAATGGGTCAAGATAAATTTAGGTATTTAGATATCTGAAATTCTAGCAATTCAGATTAGATCTAGGCACAGACTACATCATCATCACTATGCGGCGATGTGGATTCGCGGAGAATATCTACCTATGAACAATTCAACGTATCAGTGACATGTGACTTGTCCCTCTGTCTATCCCATTATCCTGCCTAAATAGATTGCGGAAGGAACTAATCTGCATTGCAGCCGGATTGAGAACAATTGCAGCCATCTCCGCCTACTCAGTTGCCGGTACAGGTAAGAGCTAAAGAAATCCCAATAAACAAAATGATAGGTAAATGTCTACAATGCATCCTCCGTGAGTCATAATAGTAAAATCATCATATTTATGATACATCATTCTTACAATTACTCAGGGTGGTTAAACTTGTATCAGTCATCTGTGTCATCAAGAAATTTTTTCCTGTTCAAATATAGCGAGTATCTGCGCGATATTTTCTTTATTTTTTTCGACGTTACTATTTCGTATAGCATATTTGCAGCTGCCATAATATAAAAAAAAAATGTAAACAAAATGATCCTCTTAAATCAGGACTTTGAATTTTATATATGTACATTCGTGTCACAAAGGAATGCTTATTTCCTTTATTCATGTAACAGATAAGATATTGAATATTGATGTTTTTGTGTCTATTATTACCAAAGATTTCATATCATGTCTCATACAATTCTAAAATTATAAATTAAAATCACCCTCTCAGATGTTATCTTTGTTAGTGAGGGCATAGAAAATATATATTCTTCATTCAAGCTTCAATTCAAATATTTTTACCTGTATCTATTTTAATCTTAAACATAACACTGGTCTACTGTGGTTTTGTTGCCCTAGATATAAGATTGATTTTGGATATATTTATGTTCACAATTCATGAAACTATCACTTATTTTGTAAGATTTGCTTTAATTTTTTTTAAATCATTATTCTCATTTTACATTACAAATATCGAAAAACAAGAAACACAATATAGGATATGTATAAATCATAAAAAAAACATGAGCACATTCAGTACTTTCATGAATAAATTCGTAATCTGGGCACTTGAAAACATAAAAATTTGCAAAGATATCTAGGGCAACAAAATTTTTTTTTTTTTTGTAGAGCTGAATATATACTAGGAAAGCCTATGAATAGATCTGTATCTAGCTCATATACTTATTTTATTTATAACAATGTTTACACGCGTAAAATGCTTTTAAGAAATGTGGTATACTTAACAAAAGCACTACCTATTTTTAAGATTTTAAATTTGCTGCACAATTTAGAATAGGTCATATTTTCCAATTTTGTTAGGGTTCCTTAGGAAACAAGAAACTCTTATAGTTTTGACACGTCCTTCTGTCTGACTGTCCATCCGTGTCTTCGCATAAAGAGTTATTATTACTAGAAAGCTATAATTCGGTATGAAGAAACATATTAATTACGCCAAAAAGTCATAAGGAAAACTAACACACTTAAGTTAACTCGTATGTTCATAATATAAAACAGAGGACCTTGTTTTAAGTTCATAAAAATTATTATGTGCAACTACGGAACCCTACTTTGCGCGTAGCACGACATGCACTTGACCATTTATTATTTGACTGATTTTAATGTCTTTATTCTTATGGATTCCTCTTTAGCTCCTGAGTGTCATTGACATAACAAGTGGACAAAAAAGTTATTTTCTACTTTCCATGCTAGCCTGTTACAAATCATTTGAAATAAATAAATAAATATAAAATATTTGTGGACATTTCACACAACACCATCTAGCCCAAATTAGAAGCAAAGCTTGTACTATGGAACTAGATGGCTGATAGAATACATATATACTTTTTTTTTGTAAATATATACATTTGATACATAGAAACACCCAGACACAGAACAAACATCCATGCTCATCACACAAATGTTTGCCCTGGGTGGGGATCGAACCCACGACCTTCCAGTTCAGCCGGTAGACGTAAACACACTACTTACCAACTGAGCCACAAGGCCGACCTGACTATATTAATTTACTTATATAAGTCTCTTTTGACTGATGCTTATTGCACTATCATTTACAGGGTGTAACAAAAAAAAAACAAAAAATATACTGTAAGACATAAGAGATCTCTGTACTTTGATATATATTCTAAGCAACATTTATTATGAAACTAAGCCAAAAGAATTGTGAAAGAAAATCAAGTGTTCCATACATTTTGTCGAAGGTATTAAATTTATTCCATTGAAGAGCTTTTTGTAATTGGTCCCACAGTAGTCAGTTATATATATGATGGGTTTGCGCTTGACCACAACTCACCTGATGCTAAGCAATGTAAACAATCACTGTTACACACTATGTAATTCGGAGCGTAATTTGAAGAGCTTAAAATATCTTGATACAGAATATTAATGCCCTATATCATTTACATCTTTCTTGCAAAAATGACCTGTACCTGTGTCATGTGAAATAAAAAGCTGATGAACATGCATTTGTCTTGGAGATTCTAATGTATGCAAAACAATATAGGGCTCAAATTTCAGGATCAAATTCTATATCTAACATTTTTAAATAAAAACTACGGGTCACTCACGTCTGTTTTAAGCCGAAATATCCGACTATAGTTTCAACCGCATTTGGCGGTCTTTTTTAAAGGAGCAGCGCACACGTCACTCTCGGTCGGTGATGCACCTTGCACGACGGCCTTGCTTACCCGTTGACCCATAGTTTTTATTTAAAAATGTGTGAAAACCAAGTTAGTTTCCATAGTAAAATTCTATATCCAAGTTGGAATCAGAGTCATTTTAATGGATATGATACATACCTGATCTCCGGCCCCTACTTCCTCTTCATTTCTGTTCTCATGCACCCCCGCGGCGATATTAGGAGATTGCTGGTCCAATGCAAGCATCACCGAGCAGGTCTTGTAATCAAACCCTGATCCCAACATGCTTTATTAATACATGACAATGTGACAATTCTACGCAATTTCCAATAAGAGTTTGACAGACTTTCTGACCGCCATAGAGGGCTGTGAAGAGTGCAATTATCCATGCAATTTGAGAAAACTGATTTTTATTCCTGCTTAAGATTACACTTTCACTTTCAATTATCATGGCTTTTTTCAGCCATATTTCACCATAAATAAATTAAAAGTAAAATAATTCAATACTCAGCTTTGTTTTCAATTGTATTAAAAAAAACAAAGTTGATGAGGGAACAATTTGAACATATTTTCATTTATATTTTATAGATATATATATACTATAAAATATAAATGAAAATATGTTCAAATTGTTCCCTCATCAACTTTGTTTTTTACATATATATGCATTCAATGATACTAATTCAATTGAACACATTATTCAATTAATAAATAACATTAATATTATTTCTCTTTTCAAAATAAACATATTCATTTCTCACTTTTCTGATATCCCTACTCTATGATTTTATATGTTTAAAAATGTTGTGATGAGCGAGTTGATTGAATCCTTATAATGATGCATAATTATGGTAAGTACTTTTGTAGATGAATTTCATGTGTTAACCCAAAATGATTTTTAGTGTTCTAGGATTATCATGGATTCATTTATTGTTTTTGTGACCTGACTGTGCAGGAAAGTGATTTGTTTTTTGGTGTATGTATACAGGTTTTTTATATTACCCCCTAAAACAGTTTTACAGATTTAGATCTGCAGGATTTTGTTACATTAATTTTTACTTTCATTGTCATATACTACATTAGTTTTAAAAAATAGTAAACAACTCACAAAATAATAAAAAAAATACTTTTATGTAACTCCTGTGACAAAGAACTATTATCATATGAATTCTAAAATGTTCATTTAATAAATTGTACTTTGGGTACACATTCCGTATAAAAGTTACACAATAAAAATTACTTATGTAGTCAGATATTTTGTTTTTCTTGTAATATGGATAATAAAAAGACAGTATTTCATATGTGGTCTCATAAAAAGCAGTATCTTTAATTCAGTGTTTCTAAAATCACTGATTTTGTTTGGATCTGCTGTTAGAAGTTGGTTTCAATTACTTGTTACATTCAGATGATTTCATTTCACTATGCTAATACCATAACCAGCAACTAATCTGGTATAAGTTGATAGTCATGATACTTCCTCCATCATGAATAATATAAAATGAATGTATGTGAATCTCTTGGTAAAATTAATAAAATTTACATGCACCAATGAATAGTAGCTATCATCAATTTACAAGTCAAATACTTTAATAAGAATGTGATGTGATTTTAAATGTAAAGTTCTCGCAAAATGAAGTTTTCAGTACCTAAGCTTATAACAATCGTTTTTATGACCTAATAAAGATTTGACCGTTAATTTTGCCCTTTTGTCTTTTCCAAATCATGCATTAGTATCCTGATGCAACTCATTTTGGTAACAAAGTTACCCCCAGTGCAGCAGGTTGTAATTCAACTAGTACCTGATCTCCGGCCCCAATATCTATTTCCTCTCGGTCTTCGTACACCCCGCTGGCAATGTTTGGGCTCTGCTGTTCAATAGCCACTAGCAAGTTCAGTGTACGCCAATCAAAACCTAGTATATGGAACATTATTTAGAACTACGAGTTAACACAAAATTCTGTATGGTTTGTCTAGACATCACATCTGGCTTTATGCCAGTGCTACACTACTTCTACTGAATGAGCAAGTGACAAGGATTTAGTTACATACCTTTGGACGAATCATCATATCCGATGTGCTGAACTGTGTCTCTCACGACTTTTTGGTAGTCAACATTAGCTTTTGATGTGATTTCTCCGCATAATAGCACCATGCCGGTTTTGGTCACCGTTTCTGTTGATAATTTGCACCATTAGCTCTCAATTTCATTGTCCTGCCACAGATATCGGGATTATCAGGCTATCGATTGATAACCACTTACCGCATGCTACTTTGGCATTTGGATCCTGTCTCAGGTGAGCGTCTAAGATAGCATCGCTAATTTGATCACACATTTTGTCTGGAAATAAAAAAAAACATCTTTTTAACGTACCACTAATGATCCTGTGTCATACTTTCAATAATTTCATCATGATTACAGTTAGAGCACCACGTGCAGGTGCTATTATTTTGACAAAAAATAGATCAATCGACTGCCTCCCGCCACCATGATGTAACAAAACATTGTCTCGTGAAGGGCCATGTGTTTTGACAGCTCATTGAACAACAATGTTTAAGAATTTCAACTAGGTTATCGAATATCTGGGGTATAGAGGAACGTTTATTTGGTACTCTATCTGCGCACATGTTAGAGGCGGCCATTTTTCGTATCATTTCTCATTGGTAATATTGAAGGAAAATTTACCTGGATGACCCTCTCCAACAGATTCTGATGTGAACAAAAACACTGATCCATCTTCCATATCATAACTGTGTCCATTTGTTTTAGCGTATCCATTCATTTTTGACGTCTCCGGCATCCTGAATTTAGAGTTAGCTCACAAAAATAACCAGAAAATGCCCCTTGAATTAACACTGTGGAAAAGAGGTTCGGAGCACGACAGCACTGATATTTATAAGGTTTGCGGGGCGCCACTGAGATGTAGCCACTGTCCAATAGGAACTTGAGACGGTGATTGAGCTACACGATCTGATTGGTCAAATAAGATGTTTTGATTTTCCAACCTGAAACAGATAACATAGCTGAACCCGCGAAATTTTAAGCTGCTTGCCGGAAAATATTACTGAAAGTTTTAACAAAATAAATTATTTTTTATCATTATAACTATTACAAATGGTTACATTGGTTAGTATAACATAGTTTTTATAATATGAAATGAACGCACTGTAATATCCTTATAAGTTTTAGTAATAAATAGGAGTAACAAGAACAATCACTCAACATACGCATATTCGTAATTTTATGATTGGGCAAGGCCATATTTACTTATTATATATAAATATAATAGGTACAATACAATAATATAAATGTATTATGTTGTCTTATTAAAACCCAATTATATATTGCCAATACAATATTAACGATTAAATTATAACAACATCGTGAGTACCCACAGAAATTTTCAATTGTAAATAGTTTTACTGAGATCAAAAATTTAAATTTGATTTATTCTTTAAAAATCTTATTATTCTCTGAGTTACCCATAAAATAATACAAAAAGGTAAATACCGCTAAAATGCTTCTCTGGATATTTTACACTAATTTAAGTAGCAAATTAAATTCACCACTTTTATAGTAAGCTCTATGCCGAGTCACTGTTCACACAATTACACTGAGTAAAATCTGCAAACCGAATAAAATGACGTCGTACGTATCAGACAATATAACACCAACTAACATTTATATTTTAATGTAAGTATATATGTATGTAAGATGACTGAGATGTTTGCTTTTAATCAGAGCCAAAGATCAAAGCAATAGATATATTAAACGTTGGGGATCTGTGATTTACATATTTGTAAAATCAATAAACTAGTTGGGACCCGCAGGTTTACTCGCGTGGTAATGATAATCACGAAATGTTACCCAATGTCCTAGTTCAAGATTTCAGATATACCTACTTACTAAATTTAATAAATAATTGTTTAGCTTTTTAATTGTGAAAACGTAACTTACGTTTTAACGCCTTACCGAAAAACGTTACTTTAAGCAATGCTTAACATGTTGTCAACTTCTCGCTGACACGTAATGACACTTGCGGAAAAAAGACAGAGAATTTAAGACGAGGTTAAAGTCACTTATAACTTTATAATTTGTGGTTAAAGTTAAGTAACGTTTTTTGGTAGAGCCCAGTCCTAGATTTGTCAATAGGCTGTATAATAAATAATTGTTTAGCTTTTTAATTGTGAAAACGTAACTTACGTTTTAACGCCTTACCGAAAAACGTTACTTTCAGCAATGCTTAACATGTTGTCAACTTCTCGCTGACACGTAATGACACTTGCGGAAAAAAGACAGAGAATTTAAGACGAGGTTAAAGTCACTTATAACTTTATAATTTGTGGTTAAAGTTAAGTAACGTTTTTTGGTAGAGCCCAGTCCTGGATTTGTCAATAGGCTGTATAGGCCGCGGCCTAGGGGCGGCAGATTACAGAGGATTTAAATTAAAAAAAAATTATATCCTACTGGCGGCAAAAGTGTAAATCCGCCACTGGTAAAGCCCGTAATAAACAGATCGACGAAAACATAGAATTACTTCCAAACTGAAAATTTACTATACAGTAGGAGCGTACCTTGATTCCCCAAGGGATAAATGAGACCCCTCATCCGCTGTCTCGGTGGTGGAAACCAGAGCTATTTCAAATTGTCATAGAGCCCCACGTTCGTTCAGCTAAAGTTCAGCTTCTTGACACCCTTTGCCAACCCACATCAATTTGTTCTCGGCGTCATTATACGGCCCTTTTATTGAAAGCTCATATTGTAGTTGTTGGCAAGTCAGCACCTTTCTCATGATTTTATACAATGTGGCAAAATTAGCATGTATTGCATTACCTATTATTGGTAGGTATTGTTTTATATTCTAGTACCACAAATTACTAACTGAGTAAGCGTCATCCTATAGACTTTCTGAAGCCATAATTTGATAACAATATCTATAATTGGCTGATGAAACTGTGAGACAACATAGGGTTACCCGTGTTGTAATTCCTTATTTAGGTATTTCTAAAAATATGTCGTTAAAGCTGTACAAAGTTGTTAAACATATTACAACGTTTTTCACAACGGCAGGCTTACACCCGAATTTTAAAAAATCAGGGTAATTTTAGAATTTTCGAGTAGATTTTTATGTATATAGATTTCTGATGATTTATTGACCGTAAGGGATTTGTTACACTAAGTAGGTAGGTATTAAGTCAGAATACATTAATAAGATTTAAAAAAAACTTAGTACTACAGCCAGATCTGTGTGATTAAAATAATTATTAAATTATAAATTACTGTCATCAATTATTAATTTTGTATGCAATCACACATTAGTAAAGTATAAGAAATAATATAATTTAATATACATTTACGTAGGCACTCAATGTCATTATGCACTTTCATGTGAAAATAATTTTTCGCTTAACTTTATTTACAATTTTTATTATTATATTTTATTACTTATATGATGTGAAGGGAAGACAAATTCATCCCCTGAACGCGAGGGAAGGGGAGTGAAGAACACATCTCTTTTGCTTTATATTTATTTTTCTTACTGATTAGGTACTTTAAGCAATTAAGGCCTGTTTGGTAAGTATCGTTTTTGAATTAAATAAGTAATATGAATTCAGTTTTAATGCCTGACAGGTACCATTTCTAATAAAAAACAAAAAAAAAACAAAATGTAAAAATCAATAAAAAAACAAACAAAAAAGTTTCACAACTTTTTAATTACAAGATTATAGCCATTTGAAAAATACTGCAGCCTATTATAGGAAATACCAAAGACTTATGTAATAGGGCGAATTCTGTGGGAAATATGTATTTCACCCCCCCTTCCTCCGCGCTCAGGGGACACCAAGTGAATAAAAGTAATTTAAAGAAATTAAACAGACTTCAAACTGAAAAGAGAGAAATAACACGAAGAAAATATTAGACACCTAGTATTGATTTTCTTCGTGTTATTCTTACTTTTTAGTTTAATTTTTTTATTACTTTTATTGTTTCTACAGGATTCTAAAAATACTTACGCTTCCAAATGCTAGGAAACTGTGATGTACCGTCACGTGACATTTCGTCAGTTAATGTCAATCCCATACATTCACTTCCTATGTTCATGAAATTAGAATGCCACTTATCTAACCTCCTTGATGTCAAGTTTCCGTTATCAGTATCTCATTACCATAGTATCATTCTAGTGCATTGTCACTCCATCAACCTTCAGTTCTGCGTGCTATGTACCTATATAATAAGATTTTGTAGTAGTCTACAAAATCTTAATATTTCGATCAGATTAAGAAGGCTTGATCAGCATATTTTGTCCTAACATTCCTGTCATGCTTTTGACCTTCGACCTACAAACAACACAACAAGTTAATTAAAAGATTGTAAAATCACATGTTTCTGTTTTTTTGGTTGTCTTAAATTGGATTTCGAGACTGCAGTCATTAACAGAATGATTTTTGTCTTTTTTATCAAATGTACCGGAACAGATAAACGGGCGTAGGTTATCGTGGAGAGCATTGTGTTAAGTATATTATGTAAAAAAAAACGAGATAAGTATAAAGTTATCAATCATTGACATTAAAACGGCACGAGCGCGAAGTTTCATGATATTCATTTTATTACATAAACTCCTGACATGGGGAACTAATTCCATTGGATCCAGTGCCTAAAATTACACGCAAGCGCATTTACAACAATTTTATCTGACGCTTGCGTGCTATTGCTATTAAAAATATATACTGTAAAAATGCTATGCGATGATGAAAATGTACTACGAATTGCGTTATACTACATACGTAGTCTCTAGAGTTACCATAAAGTGCTTAACATGTCTGCCTATACTATATTCTGTAGAATTCTTTTCAGTAGCGCTCCATAACCTCATTCTGTGTTCCCTATCCCACGATAGGACAAGCAGAAAGTCAGTACCCATTTTCATCGAAACGGCAAAAATCCGTACGGAATTATAATTGTCCACATATTTGATGCGTATTGCTCAGAGCTCAGCGGTGTTACTCTCTATACTTATGGCGATGCAAAGTTCGGTCAGCGCCCGTTTTAGAGACGCAAATCAGTCCGTGTGTACATAATGTATTCCTTTGTGGTCTTTTTTTTTATCAGCCCTGTTTGTACAAACTACCCCACTGCTGGGAACGGGCCATCTTCTCATTGTGAGAAGGGTTAAGCCCCCTTCTCAGTACTTTAGTTTTTATGTTATAAAAACCAAAGTACTGAACCGATTTTGATAAAATTTATATGGTACCTCCTACCAAACAAAAAATAATCATCAAAAGCAATTTATAATTGGCGAAGTAATCGCTGAACCAACATACAGTCGAATTGAGAACCTCCAGAACCTCCTTCTTTTTGGAAGTCGGTTAAAAAACAACAGTATTGTGTTATTGCAATGAAATAAATTTTAACGGATTTATCGCGTAAGTATATTTTACATAATTTAATTTTCTGACGTTTCAAACACTTTCATATCAATGAGGACAATGAGTAGGTCGTGTTAGTCCATCCATGATAAAGTATTTATACAAGTATGTATAACGCCAAAGACTTACTATAACGCATACTAAGTTTAGATGGTAGGTTTTGGCGGGAACGTCTTAGTAACATGTTGCTTTGTTTTATTTTCCTAAACTTGTGTTATTTTGAACATTAAAACTCTAAAATCTCTAAATGGTGTTTGGTGGTGTTGGTGGTTTTTTATTCATTAAGTGTTCGATCAAGTGCGTGAGTGTGGGCAAGTGAAATAAAGCAGTAAAACGTGTGATTTACGTTGTCGGCAAAACTCCATAGAAGCTTCTAGTAAAGTCGCCACCACTTTACTGAAGCAGGATTCGACTTATAAATTGATTGTGATTGTGACTAGAACATTTACAGCTTGTTTTATTCAAGAAACTTGAAAAAATCCTAATACTTGACACTGGCAAATGCTTTAATGCAGGTCCAATACAAAAAAGAAGAAGAATATTTAAATGACTTTAGATAAATCTGCAGGAGGTTTGATCCACGAACGGTCGGAGTTTGACAACAGCAGAAGAGAATAATTATTTGGAATTAAGTTATATGAAACTTGAAGCTATTTTCATTCAAGTTGGTATCTATCCGAGAGATACCTACTTAATAATAATAATTTGTTATTACGATAAGTATACATTATTATGAAATAAAAGTTAAATCTTTACAAACAGAAAGATACGATTTATCGACCAAGTTCGTAGGTCAGTTAATTTTCTATCGCATAATGATGATTTCACACATTACAGCCGCTTTATTATTTATTTACTGAGAAAATGAAGACACCGTAAATAAGATAACCAGTATGTTTCTCAACCTTCAAAGCATTTTAAACATATAAAATCATTGCGTAGGGATATTAGAAAAGTGAGACATGAAATTGTTTATTTGTTAATAAAATTAATTTAAACCGACTTCAAAAAAAACTAATTAGGTACCTAAGTAAGTACGTAAATCAACAAATTTTTGCAATTCGAATTCTAGTTTCTGCGTAGTACGTGGACAAACATACAAACCTACAAAAATATACAAACATACATACACTTATGAAATTTAGCACAGATGCTTAGAAGCTGATATAGTTATACAAAAACTGTGCAATTCTGACAATCAAACATATAGGTCGGATTGATAATCTCCTTTTTTTTAAAAGTCGGTTAACAAAATACCCGACTGCACAAAATCCGTTTTTGCAGTCTAACTTACCATTTCGTTACGCTTGATACGCTGTTGAGTGTACGTTTATTTGTGAGAAAGTATGCGTACAATCGCTGCAAAAGATTATAAATGCTTTGAATGCATTGATTGCCAATTTATTATTCCTAAATTTAAACATATGACTTTATAGAAAATTGCAAACATACCTATCTACTCGCTACTTCCTTGGTAGTCGGAAAACAATTTTTGGTTAGTGATTATTTTTTGGTGAATTATTTTCTATTAGTACGACACTTTAAGAGTTTTGTTAGATCTTTTAGAAATAATTATTAACGCAAAAATATTTTTTATGTAAAATGGGCTTGGACCGAATTGAAATTTTTGTGTTTTTTTTTTTACATAAGATAGATCTACGACTGACCACTCAATCTCCTGATGTTTAGCTATGTTATTTTCTAGTTTTACGAAGGATGATTTTTTGTAAGTTCATTCAGTCATTTCATAATTTCAAAAATGTGTGCATACGCGAGCTAAGCGAGCGTGAAAAATATTGAAGCATATTAAGAACGTTTTTTGTGAGAAAGTATGCGTAAAATCGCTTTAAAAGATTATAAATGCGCATTCTTTAGAATAATAAAAAAAAACATTGTTTATTACGAAATAATTCGTTAGAGGTTAAGAAAAAACGTTTATTTTTTATTTTTGCAATTATTATTTATTATTAGAATTATTATTTATTATAATTATTATTATTCGAGAAAATATAGCCTGTAACACTCTGGAAGCGAAGACGAATCTAATGACACCTCGCACATCAAAATCGGTCAAGCCGTTCAGGGCCCTTTTCCGTATGACTATCGGCCGTATAACGTGTATTTGACGTTGTGAGACTTTGGCTTCTTAAACTTAAAGGCTAATTTTCATTGTCAATGCACGCACGTCACGTACGTGAGCGCGGCCGATGTTCATACGGAATAAGGGCCCAGGCTGTAGGCTGTCATATAGAAACATTCATAGTTACATCTCACGTACATACATTCAAACATACACACACTCGAAAAACATCTTATGAGAACCGCGCATCAGGTGTTCATGTATATTTTTTAACATCCGTGCCATCCGCGATATTCCGGCATTTTTTTCCGGCCAATGCCATGATGATGATGAATGCCATGGGGGGGGGGGGGGGGGTTTGGAAGCCCCCCCCCCCCCCCCTTTATATACGCCCATTATTATTATGTACTAGCTGCATTAATATAGTAATATAAAATCATGAGTAATAAATCATCTATACATCGTAGTATGTACCTATATTTATAGCAAAAAGTATACATGTCTTCTATCAGTTATCTAATTCCCATTGTTCTACCTTTGCTTGGTTTTAGTTTAGGCTAGAAATGGTGTTGAATATTTATTAAAAACTAGATGACCTTCGTATCAGCTATTAATGAGTGGACCCGATATTTTTTAACGTTTAAACCTTCCCTGGACTACGACAAACATTTCAAAACCAAAATCAGCTAAATCGGCCCAGCCGTTCTCGAGTTTTAGCGAGACAAACGAACAGCAATTTATTTATTTATTGCACATTAAATAAAATAAATAAAATAAAATTCATTTATTTCAGGTAATTGAAACCCATACAGTTAAAAAGAGTAATTACAAAGAAAAATAAATACAAATACCGTTTTATAATAATAAGTCATAATAATAAAATCAATTGCACAACATTGTACAGTTCTTACAATTAGTACTTAAACTAAAAATTGTATACAGTACAAGGACTCTGTAGGGGCGCTGCAATGTAGTGAGCCTTAGTTGTTCATCTAAGACCATTATATAGGTACATTTATTTTTATATATAAAAAAATATTTTGTTTTTCTTTAGTTGTTGTTCCAACTTTAACTTATCAACAATACCAATTGTAATAGGATTTGGAATTCCTTATCCGAATCACTGCCTGATAAATTAAAATGCAGGTACCTAGCCCAGCTCATTAATCTAGATACCGTTTTGATTATGGATGCAGATAATTTGTAAACACGGTGATGTTAGCACAATAATCAGTGCGACGGTAGTCGCGAATCAAAATACATACCTTTCAGTAGCGAACAATTGACAAAAGTTATTGTGGTTTATGCAAGGAATGCGCAGTCCTATACACAACCTAGTTTAAACACTCTACGCGCTATTTTGGATATTATTTCAGATTCTTGTTCTAAATTGAGTTTAATATGACTAATGATGTGTAAGTTTAATAGTGCTAAAAGTGATTTTAAAAAATGCATGGATCTAACTCATTGTTGTATTTTGTGACGTTATATTGTGTCCTTAATGGAATCCAGGTAACTTTATTTAAATGCGTATTACACTACCCAATTTTTTGCGCCCAGTCTATCGGGTCCTTCGAGCATAGATTATATCGGGTCCCTGACAGGGAAGTATGGAGATCGAGACCCTGTGTCTTTTTAGACTACGTTGTCCCAGGCGACAGGGCACGAAAAATAGGGTGGCCTTTTATTAACTAGTTATAAGACCTGAAAAATTTGTAGATAAATGGGTATAGCCCACACCCAATGTGTTTGATTACCTATCCACCGATACATCACACAAAGGGTAGATGAGAAATGAAATGTTTTTCAAGATTATATTCTACGGCTTTCTCAGCACAGAGAGCGTCCATTAATAAGTCATGAAATCAAAATATTATGTCTATAATCTTAGGACGAGGTTCACATCAAAATTGGTCGTGCCATTTAAGCTGTGGGAGGTTATATAGAAAGTATAGAAACATACATACATATCCACAAGTACATAAATACAAACATAAGTAATTAATTAAGTACATGCACCTGAAAAACGTAAAATACAAATTTTGAAAGATCTCATAATAAATATATCCTCATTTCTAATATGCATATCCATGCCAAATTATAACTTTCTAGTACCAGCAGTCTTTGAGCAAAGCCGCGGATAGACAGACAGACGTGGACATGGCGAAACTATAAAGAGTCCCTTGTTTACTACGGAACCCTAAAAACAACTGATTTCAGATTGGGCAATTTTGTTTTAAAAACCTACTGGGCCATTTTTGAAATTTGATGCATGCGTGAAATTTCTATGGAACTAATCTGAAACTAAGTATATCCTTGTAAGTGGGAAAAGAATTTATACTCAAATTGGTTTATATAGGACGGAGTTATAGATATGGTAACAAACGAAAAAAATACAACCGAATTGAAAACCTCCTCCTTTTGAAGTCGGTAAAAATAAGAAGATTTTAATTACATCAAGTACGATTCAGAAAGTAGAAATTTAACAAGCAACATACACAACACAATAGGCCGAGAGTAAAAAGTTACACTTAAAATAATCGCCACAGACAATATGCCTATTGTCGGTCTATTTTGTATGACGAAAATAAAGCTTATAAAGTACCACCCATTTAGTAGAGGTGGTACAATGCGTAGATTTTCACTTGACATGTGTAAAGCATCCGGACGTTAGGTATTTGGTATTCGAATATGATATGATATGATATGATACGTTATATGATATGATATGATACGTTATATGATATGATATGATACGTTATATGATATCAAAATTGGAATTAAATCATTATGAAATCAATCAATCATGACAAGATCATTCCAATTTTGATATCATTTAACGTATTATATCATATTCGACCAATGGATCACTTTCTCAGATAGGTCAGTCACGCCATGGTTACGCCATGGTTTGTTTTGAATATACGAGATAAATAACTGAATATTACTAAGTTGTATAGATTTTTATCAACAACTTGCTATCCAGTTATGTGTCCCATAAAACATTTTCAACCATATTCTACAGTTGACCGGTAAAATGAGAAAATCGCGATGAAAATGATCGCTAGTAGTGCAATGATTCACTATGAAGGCAAACAAAATGTGACCATCCCGCTATGAACGTAAACCTATAAATTAATGAATAAAAATAACCCTCTAATACACTCTCCCCTCCATCTAACCCTCCAATCACGGTCAAATGTGGCGTCAAACGGCCTTATTGGTTTTTGATGTTCTCCTGTATGATGTTTGATGTATAAGTAAGAGGTGTGATTTTATGTACCTACTTACGAGTATGTATAAATAAGTACGTTCACCACTTGAGAATAACTCACGATTTGGCTATTTTTACCGACTTCGAAAACGAAAAAGGAGGACGTGATCAATTCGTTTTTTTTTAATGTTTGTTACCTCCTAGCTCCTTATTTTAAACTGATTTATATATCTGAGGAATCTGCCTTGCCCCTTAGCCTTCCGATTCGCGTATAAGAGGTAGCCAAACTACATACCTATATAGCAGATAAGATCAGCCTCAGTTAGATATTAATAGCCCAATAACGATGGTGTTAAACTGAAAAGCTATGTACAGTATAGTCAGCTTTCCGGACGTTATTTTACTATTCATCAACTATCCATACAATCGGTAGGCATAGGTATATTGACTTCTCGTTTAATACAAATCAAACGAAATCTCGCATTTCAAAATAGGTAAAGCTTTAGATTAGACAATAAGACACATTAGACGATTTCTAGGAATCGAGAAATAAAACAGAGTTCAATTTTACAATTTGTGTGTGGCTATTCAGGTGGAAGCAATACTCTACGATGCCCTCGATCCGACAACAATGGAGGTGGAGGAATGGCATCAGCGGGACCCTCGGGTGGCGACCCAGGGTGGAGGAGTGAAGAACCTCGGCTGTGAGCGGCCGAATGTCTACATTTGCGAAGTATGTAAGCTCAAAAATATAGGTAGATCAAGGTTTGAGAGATATCAATCATGGAATGCATGGAGTCTAAGTTGGCTGGGCATCGTTCGGAAAGCTCAAAAGCATATTTTCGTCTAATATAGGTCCCTCAGTGTCTCAAGTATAAAGTTTGCGACCATGAGTTGTTACCAGTAATGAAATATAATACTGAAACGTGGCCACTCACTATGGGCCTTATAACCTCAAAATCACGCAACGAGCTATGGAGCGGACTATGCTCGGAGTCCCTCTGCGAGATCGCATTAGATATGAACAGACATAGTATATAGCGAATCAGGAAGTTGAAGTGGTAGTGGGCAGGGCACATAGCAGGTAGAAGTGATGGCCGATGGAGCCGAAAAGTTCTCGAGTGAAAACAACGCACTGGCAAGCGCAGCGTAGGAAGACTTACCCACGGTGGACAGACGACCTCATACAAGTGGCAGGAAGTCGCTGAATAAAAGAGTATTTTTTAAATACATGGAGGAGGTTTATCTAGCAGTGAACTTCTTGTTGCTGAGATGATGATGATGAAGCGGACTAGGTAAATTAGCTTTTCAAACTTCTTGTTTCTGACTGTTCCTATACAGGAATGGGTTATTACGTTCCTTGGTAGGTATCGTCATTTTCTTTTGTGTAAATAAACAAAAACAAAAAATACGTTTATGTTTTGTCTCTTGCATTCTCTAAGAGCGTGATTTATCTGATGTCTGGGATTATTACGGGATTAATTCTATTATTAAATTACATTGAAATTTCTTTGATAAGCTACTTCGAGGTAGCGCTTTAGGATGTCGACTTTTCGCGATAAAGGTACAGGTAAAGTACCTAGTTATCATGTGATATCAATGAATACGTGTTTTCTTATAAAAAGTCATAAAAATAATGTTTTCTGTCTCAAAACATTCATAAGTAGGTGCCTATTCTTGCATATCTTTTGAATCAAATTATATTTTCACCTCACAACCTCAGAAAGATTCTGTTTGTCATTAGAAATCTGAGTGCAAAAGTGCATTTTGTCCGCTAGCGTGGAAAAAGTATTCAAAATTCGAACCTTTGTATTCCATACTTTTCTATACCGCAAGTCCACTGAAAATGCATTAAATACTTATGTAATATTAATATAATAATATTTCATGTCAGTGCGCCAACCTCATTTCTTTGAATAATCGCACTGGCCAGCCACTGGTGAATTGCACCTAGCGTTTTCCTCGCTGTAGTGAGGTGAAAAATTGTGTGTTTCACTCGGCAGCAAAGTTATTTTGCATCTCGTACCTTTGAAACCCTCGCTACGCTCAGGGTTCTATACAAGTACTCGCACCAAAAACCAACTTTGCAGCCTTACATAACAAATAACTATTATTTACTTACCTTTGTCCTTATTCGAGTCTGATACATGCAAATAAAAATTATTTTAAAAAAATGTGATAGTAAATCAACACTTACATAGATCCGTGGTAACTACGAGGGGCCTTTATTATAAATTCGTCACGTCTGTGTGTTTATCTGTTCGTCTGTCTGTCTGTATCTCACAACTATTTTACTCAGAGACTGCTAGCCCTGTTCACAGATGTCAAAATCAGATGCGTTCGGTCCAAGCCATCAGTCTCTATAACAGCGCGCTGTCAGCGCACGGCCGGCAGCCCTTGCATCATCAACATACATATGTCTGGATAATGGTGTTCCAGTAAGATATATGCATTGTTTCAGGAACATCCCAATGTAGTCCTGGTTGAGAACACGAAGACGTGCAACTACCGCAGCGTCCGCTACCATGAGCAGGTGTACAAATGGGTGGCAGGACGAGGGTGCCTGCTTTACACGCCGAACTTCCTCTACCAGATTGGATTTAACAACATCAGCCTGAACGCAGCCTGCTTGTACGGGGGCCTGTGGGCGCCCTGCTTGGAGATGGTGAGTTCATTCCCGCTGCAGCTGCCCTAGCAAAACTGGCAAAGTATTATAGATAAGGCGCCATTCATTTGCCTATTTTTGATAGTTTTTGACCCTCTTCCAGGGTCTTATATAGGGATATAAGACTAGGCCGACCCCCTCCTCCTGTTTAATATTTATTACGTGAGAATCTTAAGGAAAAAATAAATACACATTTGGTTTGTATTAATGTTTATTTTGCCGTTACCATGGAAATTATTTACGTTTTATTTAAATTATTTACGCATCCGAGCGCAACTCTGCTCTCGGGCGTATGAACGCTCTTTTTCAAAGTAAAATCTTGTAAAAACTAAGTTTTCTAAAGATTGGTTGAAAAATAAGACCATTACGCGAGTACCAACATAGATCCGGACGTAGAAAATAAAATTTTGCTAGTTGATCCAGAGTTTGCTCGCATTGCTCACTCGGTCAACAGGTAGCTGACTGAGAAAATTGGCAGGCGCAGTATTATCCGACATGATGGCATAACTTTAAATGGAATCATGAGAGAAAACCCAGTAGAATACACAAAGAAGGCTGCCCTTGATAAATTATGAATGCCGATTGAAGTATGCTACTGTCCAAACATCGGAACATTAATTGCTTCTTTGTTTATATATATACTTATATATATTCATCAGCCCTGTTTGTACAAACTGTCCCACTGCTGGCGCGGGCCATCTTCTCATTGTGAGAAGAGTCTGTTGAAACTATTTATTTTTCTGCATGCGTTACGTGGTATCTTCGCAATCTGTAGGTATACCAATTTTAATTGTTATTTTTATATATTATACACGGTATTTTTATATAGGTAGGTACTACCCGGCACATGGTCTTGCATTTTTTCCTTTGGGGTATGCAAAGATTCTTCAACTATTCAACATATATGACCCTTGTTCTGTGAATCTTCGTACTTTAACTTCGTACTCTTTCCATTCCATAAATTATATTATCTTTTGAGATTTTTAAGTAATGTCATCAAAATTTTCATATTTGTGGATTCCACTAAAACAATTAAATATTCAGTCGGGTGACCGCCACAATTTTTATAGTTTTTTATATAATGTTTTATATCTTATCCAACCCGTTATCTTCAGTTAGATCTTGATCTGAGGTGATAAGCATAATAATCATAATGGTAATGAATGAATCAAGAGATTTACAGCCAATGTGAATCATTATATTATAAACACCAGTGTTTCGATGGCTATTTTAAATTTCAAATTTGTCGGGGGTTGAAAACAAAGACAAAAAACATACAGTCAAATTGCAAGCCCCCTTCTTTTTGGAAGTCTGTTAATAATAAACTAGCTGTGCGCCGCGGTATCATCCGCATAGATATGAAAAACAGTGACAGTTATGACGATGATGATGATGATAAGTAGCCAATGTCCGTTTCCAGTTCTAAAGCTATCTCTGTACTAAATTTCATAATGATTGGTTTATCTGTAAATCCGCAAACTTACCTGTTGTACACAATTTACGGAGTCATTTTATAGCAGCTATATAACTTCCGTATTTATTTAGTAAGTACTAAGTAGTATTTCCAGATAAATAAAAACATACAAGCACATTTATCACGTTATCAGTTATTTTTTAAATGCAGACCATTCCGCGTATCTTGATTGCACCTTTTTTATAGCTTCAATAAAATCATACCTATCTTTAATATAGAAATCTTTGAAGGGCAGCCGAGTATTTATTTCTTGGCACATTATAAACCCAACAAAAATTTAAATGTAAAGGCCGATTTATATAACACACACGACTACACGACTGTTAAGCAGTTGTCGCCTTGACAGTTTGGCCACTCGCCAGCTTTCAGACTCATTTTATGATCATATAGGAATTCCATAAAATAGCAAAATTAACATTTACAGTCAAAGCTCCTTATTCGCGCTTCCTTCATTCGCGTTTTCACTATTCGCGGATCCAAACGGTAATTGGTACATACATATTAATAAAACAGCATTCGGTATCCTTTGTAAACGTGTCGGCTAATGGAGTAATAAAAAAATAAAATAGACCTTATTACAACTACTAAGTACAACTACACCTAAAGTATGTTAAATGCTATCGCCGTTGTATAATTGGTTCGGCTTTACCTTTGACGTTATCCGACGAAAAAAGTTTCCGGCAGCCTAGTCGGGAGACCGTCTGATTTGCGATCTGGGTTCGAATCCCGCGGCACGCACCTCTGTCTTTTCGGAGTTATATGTGTATTGTTGATTGCCGCCAACTTGAAAAACGGTGAAGAAAAACATCGTGAGGAAACTTATATGTCTGAAAGTTCTCAATGATTTGATGATGAAGATGTGTGAAGTCTGCCAACCCGCACTTGGCCAGCGTGGTAGACTATGGCCTTACCCTTCTCATAATGAGAAGAGCCCGCGTCAGCAGTGGGACAGTTTGTACAAACAGGAATGATAATAAAACTTCAAATAAATTAGTTTTTTTACATATTTGTTGTTTTTTTCGTCACCTAGGAACGGTACCCCCTATAATCCCATACAAATCACCATTCCATATTCACGGTTTCTGTATTCACGGCATATTTACGGAACGTATACCCCGTGAATAAGGAGCTTTTACTGTATTAAAAAAAACTTAAACTACAAAAAAACCGGATAAGAGCTAGTCAGACTCGCCCACCGAGTGTTCCGTACAAACTAGTAGATAAATGGGGGAAATTATATTTTCCTTCATAAATCTAAAAATATTTAAAAACCTGTTTTAGCTTGTGATGTGCTAATTAAGCTCTTTCATTTAATACCCCACATGATACGGTTAAAGCACTTTAAAATTTGGACCCTCCTTCCTTGCATAAAGACATATTATGTGATTAAATAAAAAATTACAGTTTTCGGAATTTTTCCTTTATGTGTACTATATGACAATGCTTCTTGCCAAATTTCAAAGTTATATGTCAACGGGAAGTACCCCATAGGTTTTGATTCCCTTGCGAGTGTCGACATATGCGTTTTTACGACATATTCGGCTGATTATAAATGATTAAATTAAAAATGTAGGTACAGTTTTCGGAATTTTTCCTTTATGTGTACTATATGACAATGCTTTTTGCCAAATTACAAAGTTAGATATAGGTCAACGGGAAGTACCCCACACAAGGGCGTCGCCAGCCCATGGCCCAGGGGGGGGGGGGAGCAAGTTAATATTATGGAGAATGAAAAAAATATGAGTTGTAGGTACCGGCCTTAGGACTTTGCAATTGGCTACATTTTTAAATCTCTAGAGGGGGGGGGGGGGGGGGGGGCAGCTGCCCCTCCTGCCGCCCCTTGGCGACGCCCTTGACCCCATAGGTTTTAATTCCCTTGCGTCTTGATAGACAACAAAGTGAACCTTTAGGGGTTCCGTTTTATCCTTTTGAGGTACGGAAATCTAAAAAAAACAAGTTCGTTTACTTGGATCAAAAATCAACGCGCGCAGGTATCTCTCTCATGCATCACAATATTTTTAAACTTAAAAAATCACTGAGTAGTGATATTAGAAAAGTGAGAGACAGAATGGTTTATTTAGATATGAGAATAAAATGTTTATTCATATATCACTAATACTGGCGACGGAATAGTGAAAAAAACATATATTTACCTACTCCACAGTCAATTTAAAAGGTATCAAAGAAAAACTTTTTTTAATAGGTAGGATTTCTCTTCTGAATAAACGATTCTGTTTCTCAATTTTTGATGTGATAAGTCTTATAAATCGATGAACGCCAGCTGGACGCATGAAAAAGCGTGAGTCATTGTCACGTTCCGCCTAAGCCGAGCGTGCAAGCGACAGCGCGGAACAAGCGATAGAGAGGCACGATCGGCCTAAGCGTTCGGCTTGTGACGCATCGTTATCACGTAAAATTATCGCCCGTAAACCAACTTCACAGACAACCATTTTTTCATATCTCTA
Source organism: Lycia hirtaria (assembly GCA_947563715.1). Lineage (NCBI taxonomy): Eukaryota > Metazoa > Arthropoda > Insecta > Lepidoptera > Geometridae > Lycia > Lycia hirtaria. Next base: position 5,398,736 of record OX387379.1, read on the forward strand.
CTCAGTGATTTTATATGTTTAAAAATGTTGTAATGCGCGAGAGTTCTACTCAAATGGAATCCGACATTCCGAGCTAGTAAGGTGAAAATAACGATTTCAGGCGAAAGAAGATGGCACCTGTGGTTGCTACCCATTCGACCCCGCGTTCGAAGAAGTGGCCAACGTGGTTCGAGAGGCTCTGATACCGGCCGCCCACGGCCGCTGGGAGCGCTGCTTCTACACCGCTAGCGAGTGTTGCAGCCATCATATGGTCGACAACAACACCAGTATGTAGGATATATAGTAATCATCATCATCATCGTCGTCATCACAGCCACAAGAAGTCCACTGTCAGTGGCGTAGCTAGGCGTAGGCGAAGTGGGCCCTCGCTTACGGCCTCGCCCTCAAAGGGGCCTCGCGAGGCCTCTTTAAATACGATGCCATCAGACTTAAAATCAAAAAGCCGAAGAACATTACCTACTTTAGTAAAAATTAAATCACTCAAGTTAGAAAATAAAACTTTTGTTTCAAATCTATGTAAGTATATGCATTTCAATATTCCTCGACCGCGCATTTATATTTTTTCAATATCATGTGACTAGGTATGTCGTGTCAAAGTATGTCAAGATATACTCGACTTGGCCGGGGCCACTGCCGTGCCCCCAGATTTATTAGGTAGATCTTGGGAACGAAAGAAAAGGGACCTCGCTGATGCGACTTTGCCCACGTCTATATTAGGCCACGATACGCCACTGTCCACTGTTAAGCCTCCCACGGATTTTCAAAAAGACTGGTTGCAAGCGGCCTGCATCTAGCGTCTTAGAATAGCGTCATAGAATATTAGTACCTAATGCTCGAAGGAATGTTTGCTTCATTTTATGCTTAAAAATAGTCCATTTTTGATATAGGCATCTCTATAAAGATAAAACGTAATATTTAGAAGTAAGGTAAAAAAATGTGCCTTGTGGTAAAGTCAGTGTAGTTTCTACTGGTCCCGATTAATGAAATGAAACCGAAAGTCACCGACAAACCACAGTGGATTAGCAAGATGAAGTGGCTGTGATCCTGCCCAGTTACGTAGGACGTAGAGTTAATAGCAGATAGGACTAAAAAGTTCTCGAGTGGAGACCACACACCGGCAAGGGCAGCTTAGGTAGACAGCCACAAGATGGACAGGACAGACGACCTCATATAAATGGCAGGAAGACGCTTTCAACCTAATTTTATATAATCTGGGTGTCTTTAAATCGCGAGTGAATCGGTTTCTTTTAAGTAAGCGCGTTCCATCGTAGACCGCAACGGTGCTTAACATCAGGCGAGGCAGTCAAGCGGAAACGAAAAAGTTTGCGATGTATTCAAACCTTTATTACAAGAAGTGCTCTTAATCTTATCACTCTCATCATCCAAAGCACCGTGATCCAAGTGAATACCTACAGCCGTACTAAACGTTGTTATTCTTACAGATCCTTATCACTGCGAGACGACTTTCGACGGTTGGACCTGTTGGGGCGAGGCTGAAGCGGACACCACTGCTACCGAAGTCTGCTCAGAGTTTGCGTATTCCAACGTAGGACCTTCTTGTCACCGTAAGTTGAAAATCAAATATTCAAAAACTAAACTTTTATATTCACGATCCCGATTTTTTTGTACTTTTTTATTTTATTTTATATTTTTGCTAGAGAGGTAAATCATCTAATCCAACTCGTCTGGACAGCGTTCAGGAACCTGAAAAGCGTATTTTTGTCCAAACACACTGGTCGTAAACTTTCAACTTTAGGCACTGAGATAACTCGGCTGGGCAGCGTCCGAGAAACTCAAAAGCGTCTTGTCGTCCAATTATTATTAAACTTTTGAGTTCAAGTCGAAAGTTCACCACCAGTGTATGTTATCAGTGACGACATATCAGAATAAAGTGGATAACATTATCATGGTCGAGTTCGTAACAAACACAAAACAAAAAACAAAGTAGTGAAGGATGAAAACATACTAACGCTGACAATGTTAGCAAAGAATCCTTAGATTAATGATTGGTCTCGCTTGCGTCGAGTGCAAGCGAGACCAATCATTAATCTAAGAAAGAATCTTTATAATATACATTTTTATAAACCCACTACTTTACTGTATTGTCTTTTTGCGCCCAAGTTAACGTGTTCATAATGTTGTGGCCTCACGTCGGGGTCACCACTAAGGGGTCGGTGAAAGGGTTTTTCAACGACTTCCTTTTATAAAAATAAGATTTAATTTATGAAGATTCACATTAAAATATATTACCGCGGCTCTACACTTGTGCCGTGAATTCACGGCAGAGGCGCACCCTCCACATTCACGGAGCTCACTTATTTGTGCCGTGAAACCTGCCGTGAAACGGACGTCGAAACTGCTGCTGCGTTAACTTTGTTTGATGTGGCAACATATAACTATTTACACCTACAAAATAAGAAAATCGTTCGAAAGCGTTGGAGAAAAAGATGATGGATGACTGAAATATTTCGTAACCGATCGATATTAATTTGAAAATTAATCCTTCTCCAGGCGTCATAATTTGACTTTTATTACTATGGATGTGGATGCTTTGAGTCCCACAATATACGTTCAGCGTCGTAATATTTCAATAAGCGAATTTCTAATTCACTATCTCAACTTATATTAATCCGTCGCGCTGCCAGTTAGCTCGCATTACACGTCCGTGCGCATCTATAGTCAGGAGCAAACTGGCACGGTGCCGTGAATGTGGATGTGTGCGCGTGAACGAGGCGCGAACTGCCGTGAACCCTTTGTCGCAGGACAAAAAACCGACTTCGATCGGGGAACAGGCGTGAACAGCCGTGAACGCCGTGAAAACCCTCCACACTTATGTTCACACCTGTTCGCGGACGTTCACGGCACAAGTGTAGAGCGGGGGTTACATGTCACATCGAACGTTTTGACCAAACTTCAAAACAAAACTGTTTAAAATCAATAAAATAGCACTATTCTAAAACAAAATATAAATCTAAGGAACCTACTAATTCGAATTTTGAATTGAAGAACATGGCCAGTGCTACACCAGATTAATAAGGATAATACAATCAAAGGAGGCCACAATGTATATTGATGTTCTTTTGGTAAATAAATTAACTTCTTAATGTTAGCAAAGATGTCTGTATAGATGATAACAAATTGTGTTCCTTTATTGTATTTCTGCGTTTATAACATTCTCAACTGAGAATTTCTATACCCAATACCCATTAATTATCAGGTACGCAACCCTTTTTAGAGTTTCGTAGTAACTACGAGGAACCCTTATATATTTGTCACTGCCATTTTACCCACTATATCAGTAAAATTTATCTGGTGTTCAGTAAACCGCATGTCGCTACCAAATGCAGTATATAAAGTAATATTTGAAAAAAGTTGAAAATAGGGGAACCAGTCCTTACATGTAAAGAGGGGATGAATATTTTTAGTGTTCATTCGTCATACATTTATATGACGACACTGGCAATATGGCGGATTTGGTAACCTTAATTTAACTAGTAAAAAAATTAGATATAAGTACCTAAGCGTCGAAAGATGAGTACATTCAAAATACCAACATACCTATAGTTTATCACATTTAAAATTAACTTTTTTAATAAACATAGTTTATTTTCATTATATATTAGTGTGAAAGGTGGTGGTCGTGGGTTCGATCCCAGGGCAAACATTTGTGTGATGAGCATGGATGTTTGTTCTGTGTCTGGGTGTTTCTATGTATCTTAAGTATATATTTACAAAAAAAAAGTATGTATGTATGTATTCTATCAGCCATCTAGTTCCATAGTACAAGCTTTGCTTAGTTTGGGCTAGATGGTATTGTGTGAAATGTCCACAAATATTTATTTATTTATTATATTTTTCCCCGATTAATAACGTGTTTTTTTTCAGACTACAGCAGTAAACAATGCCACCACAATGGCACGTGGGAGCTGCAGACAGACTACTCGACCTGCAGCATCACACCGCGGCTGCTGCGTCGGTACCGCTTCCACATTGCGGTGCTCTCCATATCCATCACAGCCTGTCTGCCGGCCATCTTTATCTTCTTCTTCTACAAGCGGCTGAGGATCCCGAGGGTCTCGCTGCATAGGGACTTGTTAATCGTCATCATAACTAGGAATATACTTGTCATCGTGAGCCGGAGTGCGGTGAGTGCTTACTTAACTTATCACATGTAGCGTATGAAATTACTGGTTTTTAATTTTTAGCCGACTGCGTAAGAAGGAGGGTTATGTTTTTCGAGTGTATGTATGTATGTATGTATATTTCTTTGACACGCCCTAGAGCCTAAACGGCTTGACCGATTTTGATGTGAGTGGTGTCAATAGATTCGTCTTAGTTGTGAGAGTGACACTGGGTCAGGGAGAGTGACACATCAAAATTAAATAAAACATAAGTTAGGCCGCAAAAACCTCTTTTCTACAGTCGGGTATTTTGTTTTTCTTTTAACATTGATACTAGTTAAACGGTTTTATTTTGCTTGACCTGTTTGTTTATTTGTATGTTTGGGTCAAATTTAGTTGAAATTTTACCCCCTTGCAGTTGACGAAACGATCTGAAATTTGGGTTACACCTTTAATCCTAATGACAATACAATTTAGTATATTCTGTATTATTGTAAACCCAAGATGGCCGCCGCCACAAAATGGCGGATTTCATATTTTAACACGACCCCCACAATATGGGTATCAAATGAAAGGGCTTTTCTAGTAAAATACAGTAAATACATTACCTACATAATTATCTTTCTTTACAATAAAACCGTTTAACTTAAAAAGTTTTTTTTTAAAGTAAGTAGGTACTTGTTAACATTACTAAAAGGTTTTCTCTTTATTGGCTTTTTCAAGTTAATGAATTAAACGGTATAGTTGTAATGTGACAAAAACGCGAAGACATGATTAGTTATACCTATGTAGATTCACCATATTATACCATCTCGAGGGTACAATAGAATATACCCTCAATGCAATTGCAATGCAATTGTCGTACAGCAACAGTCATAACTATAGGTGGGTATTTCAATTTTCAAGCAACACCTGCCGAAATTGAAATCTGACTAATAGTACAATCATTTGGTAGTTTTACCTCGAAAGGTTTCTGGGAGTTTTGAAAATTTGTGACTTTATAGATTTAGATTTTTTCCGAATTTCTACTTTGCCAGTTTGTATCTTTGCCGCTCGTGTATGATGCAAAAAATCGCACCTACATATATATAACAGTATTTTTACAATATCTTCAATAATATATTATTATTTTTATTATATTCTTCTTTTTACAACCCACTGGTCAGAATGTGTCGCCAATATAACGATATTTTAGTGGATAATAATTATAGCTCAATAGATAAATTTAATGGTAAATTATTGAAATTTAAACTTGATATACTGGCAATTCAAGCAAGCGATATCAGCGCTGTTGTTTTTCTAACTTTTTTTTTGTTTTTAGGGTTCCGTACCTCAAAAGAAAAAAACGGAACCCTTATAGGATCACTTTGTTGTCCGTCTGTCTGTCTGTCTGTGTGTCTGTCCGGGTGTCAAGACCTTTATCTCGGGAACGCGTGAAGGTATCGAGTTAAAATTAAAACCATATACGCAGATCCATAGTATCTTGCTGCAGAAAGAAAAATAAAATTTCTCAGTTTTCGTAAAAAAAAATTACAGCCGAATATGTCGTAAAAAACGCAGATTTCGACACTCACAGAGGAATCAAAACCTATGGGGTACTTCCCGTTGACCTAGAACTCTGAAATTTGGCAAGAAGAATTGTGTTAGAGTACACAATATAGGAAGAAATCCTAAAACTGGACATTTTTAATTTAATCACAAAATATAGGGTCTTTAAGCAAGGAAAGAGGGTCCAAAATTTTAAGTACTTTAACCGTATCATGTGGGGTAATATATGAAAGAGCTTCATTAACACAAGCTAAAACGGGGTTTTAAATATTTTTATGATGTATATTTTTCGATTTATGAAGGAAAATATAAAAAATAACCCCTTTAACTACTAGTTTATACGGAACCCTCGGTGGGCGAGTCTGACTCGCCTTGTCCGGTTTTATTCGTTTTTGTTTTTCTAACTTCCTTTCCATATTACTATGTAACTTTATATTTTCTTTTTGCTATGTACATACTTATACATATACACTCTAATGTAATTTAAGGAGTACTGCATTTATTTTGTTGTTGCTGTGTACCTATACATGTTTAGGAATACAATCTAGTTCGTATGTTTTTTCGTGTTTCTATTGTTAATATTCCAATTGTATTCTGTTTTGTGTGCCTAAATAAATAATATATATCTCGTGACTTATTTCACGATTAAAACAGTTTCATGAAAAATAAACTATCCTAAGTCGCAATATTTTATGTAACATCAATAGTATTAGTGTACGAGCGTCGCAGTCTACTTCAATATGCGTTTTAGCTAAAAAAAACTTTTCTATGCCCTTTTTTGCTCTAAAAACTTAACTTAACAATTAAACGTAAAATTCCAGATCTACATAGATGAGCTCACAAACGCTGGAGACACTGTGATGTCAACACACGGATACTGGTGTCGTGTACTTGCTGTGGCGGAAAGAATTGCAGCGAACTGCGTCTTCGTGGCTATGCTGGTCGAAGGAATCTACCTACACAGGACCATAGTAGCGGTGTTCCGGAAGAAGCTGAAAGTAGCCTGGTTGTACGGGATTGGCGCAGGTGATTTACCAGGATTGTATTTTTATTTTGTATGCAACATAAGTTTAAACTGGCCTTGTGGTTCAGTTGGTAGTATGTCTGCCTGCTGTGCCGTAGGTCGTGGGTCCGATCCCCACCCAGGACAAACATTTGTGTGATGAGCATGAATGTTTGTTCTGTGTCTGGGTGTTTCTATGTATCATATGTATATATTTACAACAACAAAAAAAGTATATATGTATTCTATCAGCCATCTAGTTCCATAGTACAAGCTTTGCTTAGTTTGGGCTAGATGGTGTTGTGTGAAATGTCCACAAATATTTATTAAAAATAAAAAATAAAAAAACTCAAATCGACCAAATCGACGAATATGGACGAATATAGACTTGTCGAAATAGAACTGACCCGGTCAATTATACATATAACATTAAAGAATAATGTTATTATCGTTTCGTAGTGTCCTACTCATTAGAAGTTGTTATTATCGTAGTCGTAGTGTACTATTCTTTAGATATGTGGATGGAGTAAATTCAATGCTCTTCGGTTTTCTGCCAGCGTTTTCACCTCCTCATATGACATAACATTGGCCTTTTCATCTATTTGCTCCACGAATGTTTTTTCTCTTTTTTTGAAAAAAAAAAAAAAAAAAAATATTCTTAGCATTGTTTTTTTAATTTATGTATGTTGATTAATCAAATAAATCAAAATATGTTCTGATCGTGATTTTCTTATATTTTCAGTGATTGCTGTGATCCCCGTATTGGCATGGGCCATCGTTATGGGCTTATTCAACAACCACTCATGCTGGCTAATCTACACGGTAGAAAACATACAATGGATCCTTGACGCTCCGAGGATTGCCATCTTGTTGATAAATACTGTCCTCTTTATAGATGTCCTTAGAGTGCTTGTCACCAAGCTCAGAAACAGCGAGAATGCCAATCAATTGTAAGTCGTTATTTTATTACATCCTCCGCATTGGGTTCCACAGGCGTCCATCAAATCAATTTTCGTTCAAAGTTTAGAAAAAAAGGAAACCATTCAGGTATAAAAAAATATTATCAAAATCGGATAATATTTTGAGGCAGAAGATAGTTTTCCTAGTGCTTAAAAAAAACATTATTTCTTCCTAAATTTCATATCGCGTTCATATTCCAACCAAAATCAATTGGTATTTTCCATCTAAAGCGCGCCGCCCACACGAGCTGGAGTCGAAGCGGCGTCGACTCCAGCTCGTGTGGGCGGTGCGTCTAGGTATTCCCCTCATGAATCAAAGTAAATGGTTACTTTAATATTTACACTATTCTCCTTTATTTTGCATTTAGGAGCACGACGAAAGCCATGCTATTCCTGATGCCTCTTTTCGATCTCGAAAATCTAACTAATTTTAACATGGTGATAATAGTAGGTACTTAACTTGCATCATTATTTGCGTGATAAACCTTGCTTTGTATGCATTTAAAATAATTCCAAAACGATCATTTCCATTCATCTTCTTAGCTTTCATAATATATTCTGTTCAAATTCCAACCCGAGCAAATCGGTATTTCCAATCTAAGTATTCCCTTCACTATCAAATGGTTAATTATATATTTACACTAATCTCCTTTGTTTCGCATTCAGGAGCACGACGAAAGCCATGCTATTCCTGATGCCTCTTTTCGATCTCGAAAATCTAACTAATTTTAACATGGTGATAATAGTAGGTACTTAACTTGCATCATTATTTGCGTGATAAACCTTGCTTTGTATGCATTTAAAATAATTCCAAAACGATCATTTCCATTCATCTTCTTAGCTTTCATAATATATTCTGTTCAAATTCCAACCCGAGCAAATCGGTATTTCCAATCTAAGTATTCCCTTCACTATCAAATGGTTAATTATATATTTACACTAATCTCCTTTGTTTCGCATTCAGGAGCACAACGAAAGCCACTCTTTTCCTGATGCCACTTTTTGGCACGCAGTTCCTTCTGACAGCGTTCAGACCAACCACTACGGATTGCATCGGCGAACAGATATATTACTACGCATTCTACACTTTGGAAGGACTCCAGGGTTTCATAGTCGCTATGCTGTATTGCTATGTTAATAAGGAGGTGAGATACTCGTAGATAGATTTTGTTTTGAAGTAATCTGTAATCGAGAGACCATGGGTAGTTGGGGAACTGAAGCCAAAAGTTTGATTCACGAGTTTGGGTGCCGGATAAGGGAAAAGTGTGGTGACCCCCACTCCTACCTGGTGCAAAGGTTGTCCATCGCTATTCAACGCGGTAACGCAGCTAGCGTCATGGGTACTTTTGCGCCTGGTACAGTTCGGGGCGGGCTTTTTGACTGAGCTTACAGGTTTTTAAAATATATTATTAATTAAATGACGTTGTTGATGACTTGTAATTATGATTAATGAAATTAAATTGGCTTTATATTTTGATTATAACATTAAAGAAGAAATATAATATCTGTAATTAAATATTACGATACAAGAGTAGGAATTGTCAAAAAATTACGGCTAAGATTTATAGAAAGATATGATCAAAAAGATAAATTACATAAAAGGTAGGATATTCTTTGTTAAAAAAAAAAGTAACAGCAGTAACACTTCAGAAAATATAAGGTTTAGTTTATTTAAAAAAGAAATCCGGAACCGCCGTAACACTACCAGAGAAAAACAAGGCTTAAGGGGGTTTTCCACCGCGAGCGGAGCGAGCCCATTATGACTCCGTTTACCTCGCAATACGATAATGCATAAATCTGTTTCCACCAACAAAGAGACGAGCGAAAATTACAAAAAGGGCAAAAAGAGTAAAAATGAGTTCGCTCATTTCTAGAGAACGGAGCGAACTCATTAATGAGTCCTTTCAACACGTAATCGAATTTTACATAGTAGTGTTTCCACCGAGAAAGAGGTGAGCGAAAATGACAATAGAGTAAAAATGTGTCCGCTGCGTCGCAGTCTTCAAGTAAACTCGTGCGCTGTGGAAATCAAAATCCATTTTGATTTTCTCATTTTCTGTTCATCTCGCTCAGCTCTTTTCTTTCGCTCATTCCTCTTTGGCGGTGGAAATCAAACTCCCGAACTCTTTCTCGGTAGAAAAGCAATCCTATTTTATGTAAACGAAGACCGCTCCGCTAGACATCCCTAGTTCAATCCTCTTTGTCGGTGGAAAACGGGCTTAAGTTTATTTTATAGAAGAAATATACAAGTTTTTTCTAGGTATCAAATGTTCAATCCATCTTTGTTTAGGGTAATGTACGTAGGATATATTGTGGTTATAAGCATGTTAAACGTTCCAGGTACACATGCTAATCAAAGCGACGTACAAGAAAACAGAGAGCGCTGTCGTGTCACGCATCAGAAAAGATTCCTCAAATCCACGCACCAGCACTGGGCACTCGGACCGACGACTCACTTGCAGCACAGCCCTGCCTTCCACACACGAACCCGAGAAGGAATACTCCACAATAGAACCGAATCTTCATGTTGCTGAAATTATTTCTATACAAGCAAGCGAACGACTAGCAGAAATACTCGACCCGGTATATGAGACCATAAAAACTGGACATAGCAACCAAGGCTACGACCACGACATGTCCGACAACGGTTCCAGCAATGTAAATAGGTACTCCAGAGACGATTATTACGCGTTCACTAACGCTTCCAGTGTCTCTATCGAATGCCAGGACTGGATTAGGTGTGTGTCGTCACCTTCCAGTAGCGTTTATAACAACTCGCTGAACGATTACGAGACAAGATATTTGGAAAGAAAGTTCCCGAATCATCCCAAATTACACGAGTTCAATCAAGCGAGAGAGAGAAGACTAGAAAGAGAGAAAGTTATCGATCTTGATAATACATGTACATATACACATAACGTTCCCAAAATGGATGTCTATGTCCCTTCCGATAATGTTGTTGAGGATTTTAGTAAAGTGAAGTCCATAACGTACGATAAAACAGGAGTAATAGAAGAAGAGGAAGATACTTTGCCAGAATTTGCGACGGTTCTAGAGTCTGGCATCGAAGACAGCGAAATGCTCGACGAAATAATACAATATATGGAACAGAGCGATTTTCAAAGCCAAAGAGCGTCGGTGGATCTGAAACCTGAATTGCTTTGCCCTAATAGGACGAACCAAGACGCTATCGTTTTCATTAATGACCCATAGCTACAATATTAAATGTAAATTTTTCGTATTCTATACGAATAAATACATTTTTATATTTTTATGGATTTTCTATTTCATTTTTTTTTTTTTTATATATTTCATTGTGAATAGATATCTTCTAGATCGACGAGCTCCATCCTCGGCCACACCGTCGCTTAACATCAGGCGAGTTGGTGGTCAATCGTAGATCTATCTTGTATAAAAAAAAAAAAAAAAAAAAACGGTCGTTAAAAATATAACAGGACAAATGTAGCACTTTTTTACCAACAATATAAATATTTTTTCTAACCTATAAATTATAAAAATAGGTAATACTTAGGTATTTTAGTAACTTGAGGTTTAAATAATACTAACCTACATTGTTGTTAAATCCTCTGCAATAGACGTAAAGGCCATTATGATGATGATGATGATGTACTGTTAAAAAGTGCTACCTACATCAGTGAATAAAAAATATATGATTAATAATGATGAAAGTGAGCTTACAATAACACTCAGACAATATGACATTTACGAATAAGTACCTGCCTAGTTGAACAGAATATCTAGCTCGCCTTACATCCACATTAGTTTTGCGCAACCCAAGCATAGGTCGGTAAGTAGGTACGGTTATTTCGGCACACCTACAGCCACAGCTTAGCACACAGTCTCTTTAAGCCTCATATGTGAACATTAATTGATCTGTCAACTTGTTTCAAGATCTATATCCTTTCGGCAGGTTACAAAAGTAAGCGGAGTTGCGGGCCGCGAGCAGTCGTGTTCGGGACCTTACTCTAACACTTTCCAAGACATTAAATAAACATTAACGTTCGTAGATCCTCGCTAACTGAAATAAATTTCATCATTGATCATTATTAAAATTTCGTAAGACTTGTTTTTACTGTAAATTCGACTGTAACTTAGAAATATGTGGTCAAAGTTAGTGCTAGGTTTGGTGCTGTGTTGGGGGGTGCAGAGCTTTCCTGACGGAGCTCCCATAGACACATGTGTGCGGGACAGGCCCAATCAGCCGAACCATAGCCAGCATAGAACTCAGCCTTTATCCAGTATACCCTACAGGGTGCTAGCATCTTCTACAGTTTACGAGCCAAATGCACCGATCACAGGTTTGTAGTCTATTTTACATTACATTACTCCTAAATGGCGTAACTATTATTATTACAAATACGCCGGCAACTTGAGCCCTGCCCTGTGGCCGTCTGTACCCTAGTTTTAAGTTATTTATAATAGTTATGTTTTAATATTTTTGAAAAAGTATGCCTAAAATCATTGTAAAAGATTATAAATGCGCATTCTTTAAAATAATTCTAGTAAAATCACTTGTTCATTACGAAAAAGTTCGTTGGATGTTACGTAAAAACGCATTTTTTATTTTTTGCGAGAGATGTATTATTTTTACAAAAAATAAAACCTATGGCACTCAGGGAGTGAAGATGAATCTAACGACACTCGTACATCAAAATCGGCCACGCCGCTTATAGGCTGTAGGCGATCATATAGAAAATTACATACATACACTCGAAAAACATAACCCTCCTACTTTCGCAGTCGGGTAAAAAGAGAACTGTCATCTAGTCTCACCCTGCTGTGACCACGGACGCGGTAAAGTATTTGAAACATCACGGCATAAAATTATGTAAAATATACGCAATACGTTATACGCAAATACGTTAAAAAAATTGATTAATTTGTTTTCTAGGGTGTTCACGGTTGTTACTTACTCATTGAAAATAATAATCGCGGGAACCCTAGAAAACATTACGTAAGTACAGTCACCGAGGGTAACTATGACTCTGCATCAAACATTGTACGTAGCCTTTTTAGAAGGTTCTCTATTTTTTACACATTAGTAGTCATATAACTTGATTAATTAATTTACAGTAGTTTTAACTACTGATCTCTCGAGAAAATAATCGAGAACATTCTAAAAAGACCACGTACAATGTTTGACGCAGAGTCAAAGTTACCCACGTTGACAGAAGGTATAATTAGTTTTGAATAAATTCATCACACCTTTACAAGGGTGATCACTTTATAAACTATCTAGGCTATCTAGTATAATACATTCTAGTGCAATGTACAACAGGTGTAATATTTGTAAACAAACGATACTGTTTACAAATATACCAAGACTAGCCCTGGCAGAGCTCCTAGTTTTAGAATAGAAACAGTATTTTGCTAATGCTGATAATGAAAATTATTTATTTAGACCAAATAAACTTGGGGTGGCAAGGCTAGGAACCTCCACGTGGTGCCACCCTGGGGATCGGCCAATAACTTCTCCCATGAGAGTTATTGGCTGATCGCTAATACCTAGCCGCTGAGGGCTCTCTTTGTAGCCTTCTGACTAGCAGAAGGCACAAAAGACGAGCAAGAAATGGAGATGGGACGTGCTCGGTACGTACAAACAATACTGCCGAACCGGCCAACAAAGGACCATTCCTTTAGTCGGTAGCGTCGAACTCGCAACCCTGTCTAGATGTTGTGGCTTCGTGGCCACTAACAGGATCGAAGGTCTTGGCTTGACCGCCCGGACCATGAGGAAGAAAACCTCTATAAAAAATTACCCCGAATCTTAAGTGGCGGCGCACCGCGAGAAGATGCATGGCTGATGGGTAATCGGCGTTGCATGAGGAACGCCACTGCGCAGATCATCCGATCTAGCTCGCTGTCGTTGCTTATGCGACGCTTAGTCATTAGTGCGTCCCCCGCCAGGGTACCGGCCGAAACCAGTGGCGGGTTACACCTAGGCTTGCCCGGGTACAGGGGTCTCTGCCCGGGTGGACCAATTATTTTCCCCCGCACTCGTGGGCACAAAATGTCTGATAATTTAAAAACTAAACTTAATTACGATGAAGAAGGAAAGAAGGAAGAGAGGCCATGGGGCCTCGGTGAGGTTAGGACTTCTGACGCACAGAAGGATGGGAGCTTTACGCGTCTTCAATCGGTGGCTAGTTCTGCTGAGGTGAGTGATGCAGAGGATTCGGACGGTTCTATACTGTCCATGTCTTCTCTTGCATCAGGAGCATCTGAAAGGACGAAAGCTAGAAAGAGGGCACACAAAGTGATTGAAGTCGATGCACCATCGCTTTCAAGACGTACCCTATTCTTGAAGAAAAAGAAATACGAAGCTGGAAAAGATCTAAATGCGGTATCTGGTCAATCCCAGGAGTTAGATGAGTCACCTTCTGTGACTATATCAGAAAAAGATATTGAGAAGCGACCGACAGCTGAACTAACAACCTACATAAAGGAGCAACTGTCGACGGTGGAAAATGTTGCGAATAAGTCTCGTAACCTTAAAATCTGCCTTGCCCAAAACTTGCGTATGGCAGTTAAGTCAATAGAAGCTGCTGCAACAGAGATTGCACAACGGACTTCTACTGACGCAAATGTGGAGCGTCTAGAGCGGCAAAACGCCGAGTTGCGCGAAAAAATGGTCGAACTAACAGCTAAAATAGCAAAAATGTCAGAAGAGCTCACGGCCATGCGCTCTCATGATAAAAATCGAGGTGGACCAGCCAGTAAGGTTGCACCAAACTCAAGTACCATAACGGAGAGTACAAACTGGGAAGATCAATTCATGCAACGTATTGGTTTATTGATGGACAAGAAACTTAAGACCTTTAAAAGTCAGTTTTCATTCACACAGGATGCTTCTAGTTCGGCGATCACCCCAGCAGCTGGACAGAAAAAAGGCAAATCTCAGCGCAAGCCCACTGTAGTTGTAAATACATCATCCAGATCGGAAATCCAGCAGAATGATACGACGAACAAGGCACTCTCGCAGTCTGCGGAGAAGCCACTGCTGACAGAATCATCCAATACATGGATTACTGTGTCGAAACGGAAGGCGAAGCAAAAAACTTCCCAACCCAAACAGAAGACTATAGTGACACGGTCTACGAACAAGTCTACGACTGGAAAAGTTAAACCATCAAGGCTGCCAAATTCTGCGGCTATTACACTAACGGTCCCAGAAGGATCGAAACTTACATATGCAGCAGTAATGACTGCGGCCAAACAGCGTATTAATCTTGAGGAATGCGGTGTCGATGCTGTTCGGCCAAAACGAGCAATAACCGGCGGTCTTATCCTTGAAGTATCTGGGAGCGATTGTAACTCAAAAGCCGACGCGTTAGCAGCTAAAATGAAGGAGACACTTGCAGATTTAGATGTGCGTATAGCGCGTCCCACTAAAATGGGTGAGATTCGAATTCTAGATTTAGATGAAGCCGTCGTTCCGCAAGATGTAGCTATGGCCGTTGGCAAAGCTGGAGACTGCTCCCCGACGGAGGTGAAAGTGGGCGTTATTCAACGTTCTCCAAATACACTGGGCACGGTGTGGGTCAGATGTCCACTCTCAGCTGTAAGAAAAATAGAAAGAACTAGTCACATACTTGTTGGGTGGATGTCAGCGCGAGTTAAGCTCCTGGCTGCACGCCCTTTGCAATGCTTCAAATGCCTAGAAACTGGCCATGTACGCAGCATGTGTCCTGGAAATATAGACCGGAGTATGCGATGCTACGCGTGTAGCGAGACAGACCACAAAGCCAATCAATGTACACGACCACTTAAATGCCCGCTGTGCTCTGACTTCGGTCTTCCCTCTGACCATAGGATGGGTAGTAAAAAGTGTTCTCCACCAAAAACCACAAAGGGCAGAAGCAAAGGGAAACCACCAGTGAGGTCCACTCAGCCGGACAACGGTCTGCCCGAGGAAAATATGGACGCCTCATAACGGACATCCATGCGAAAGTTCTCCAGAGCAATCTGAACCACTGTCGAGATGCGCAAGACTTATTCTTGCAAACCTTGGCAGAGAGATCCATTGCTCTTGCTGTTGCGGCGGAGCCTTATAAAGTACCTGACCACCCTCGATGGTTTGGAGACAGTAAAGATTTAGTCGCCATTTATTGGAGTGGTGGAATAGGTAACCCTTCTTGTTCCTTTCTTGAAAGAGGGCATGGATTTGTCGCTGTAGAGTGGGGTCACGTTGCGGTAGTGGGGTGTTATATTTCACCAAATCTCCCATCTGCAGACGCGTACGGAGCACATCTGGGTGCAATAGCTGGCTGCATCCGCAGATGCCTTCCTCGCCCTACAATCATCTTAGGTGATTTCAATGCTCGATCACGTGTTTGGGGAAACACAATAGATAATCCAAGGGGCCGAACATTACTAGAATGGGCTGCGGATCTGGATCTAAAATTATTGAACCAGGGATCCGTTAGCACCTGCGTACGTTGGCAGGGGGAATCTATTGTAGACCTGTCGTGGGCAACTTTCTCCGCAGCACGTATTGTGTCTGGGTGGAGAGTGGCAGAAGAAATAGTCACCCTCTCAGATCATCGTCATATAATTTTTGAAGTGGCTCCGATCTTGTCAAATCGTGCACCTAACAGAAACAATACCTTGCCAAAACGGTGGTCTTTGAAACGGCTCAATAAGGACTTACTCGAAGCGGCAACTATTGCAATAACTTGGACGGCAAGCCATGATGCAGAACTAACGCTGGACCCTGAAACAGAAGCTGCCTGGTTCAGAAAGACTATGACATCGATTTGCGATGTTTCGATGCCTCGAGCTAAGTCTTTAAAACACAAAGCAGCTTATTGGTGGACAGAAGAAATTTCAACTCTACGTGAAAGCTGCCTACGTGCCCGTCGACAGTTTACAAGATGTCGCAGAAGAAGAACAGCAACAACATACGAGATCAGCGAGGCATATATGGCATATCGTTATGCTACTAAAGTTCTCCAGCGTACGATTAAAGAAGCTCGGGCGCGATCTTGGCAAGAACTTTTAAAGGATCTGGATAGAGACCCGTGGGGGCGCCCATACAAGATCGTGCTAGGTAAGCTACGACCCTGGGTGCCACCACTAACGGAAACTCTTGATCCTACATTCGTGGAAAGTGTAGTCGATGCCCTTTTCCCTAGAGCCCAAGACAATTTACCTCAACAGGATGTAATTCCCGAATCTAACGACTGGTCTGATGATATGAGAGTGTCCGAAGAAGAACTAAATCGTGCTATCCTGCGCCTAAGCTCTCGCAATAGAGCTCCTGGACCTGATGGCATTCCCGCACGAGCTTGGGTATTAGCTTTAAAAGCATGTCTAGGAGATAGGCTAAGATGCCTATTCGACACTTGTTTCAAAAATAGTGTCTTTCCGAAGGATTGGAAAGCAGCCACTCTAGTGCTCTTAAAAAAACAGGGTAGACCTGCAGATGCACCATCTGCTTACCGCCCCATATGCTTGCTGGATGAGGCCGGTAAACTATTCGAAAGGATAATCGCCGGCCGACTCAGCTCGCATCTGAGGTGCGTCGGGCCGAATCTCTCGGACCATCAATTTGGGTTTCGTCCTAAGCTTTCGACGGTTGACGCCATTCTTCGTGTTCGAGAGCTGTCAGACGAAGCTGCCTCAAGAGGTGAAAAGACTGTGGCGGTGAGCTTAGACATAGTTAATGCCTTTAACTCACTACCATGGCGCACGGTCAAGGAAGGTCTCATCTATCACGGCGTACCTGTGTATCTACAATTAATGGTTAGTGGATATTTCCGTGATAGAACAATACAATATTTGGGCAGGGATGGTGTTTTTCACAGCAGAGAAATGTTCTGCGGAGTCCCACAAGGCTCAGTAGTGGGTCCTTTTTTGTGGGATATTGCATACGATGCAGTCCTGAGAGCGGACCTCCCAAATGGTGTTAATGTCGTATGCTATGCGGATGACACGTTAGTTTTGGCAAGTGCAGCTACATTTGAAGAGGCCTCCCAACTTGCCGAGCGTGGGGTGGCATGTATTGTGGCAAAAATTCAGGAACTTGGTCTCCAAATAGCACCACAAAAGACTGAAGCCTTATGGTTTCATAAGGCTCGACGAGGAAGTGAACCCCCTACTTCGTCTATAAAGATAGGAGAGCTGGATATCCAAGTAGGGCAACACTTGAAGTATCTGGGGCTCACCTTGGATAGTCGTTGGAATTTTGACGAACACTTTCAGCGCCTAGTCCCTCGAGTCAAAAAGGTAGCAGGTGCTTTGCATAGACTGCTACCTAACCTAAATGGGCCTAGTGAAGAGGTTCGCCGTCTTTATTGCGGAGTGGTCAGATCGATGGCTCTCTATGGGGCACCTGTATGGTCTAAAAGACTGTCAGGAGTGAAGCGCTGCCGAACTTTGTTCAATCGTCTTCAAAGAATCATGGCCATCAGAGTTGCAAGAGGATATCGAACAATCTCCTTTGATGCTGCTACTCTAATAAGTCGGTTTACACCACAAGACATCTTGGGGGATATGGATGCTGAAATATACGAAAGACTACATCTGGATGACGAGTCCTTCAGCAGGCACACCGACGTGCACTCGAAAAGTGGCACGACAGACTTCACGAGCCACAAAATGTGCGACAGCGAGCTGTAGGAGCAATTCTTCCCAACTTTGATGCTTGGCTTCAGAGAAAAGAATCTATCACCTTTAGGTTGACACAAGTTCTTACAGCACATGGTTGCTTCGGCGAGTATCTCCATAGGATTGGACGCGAATCAACGCCTCGTTGCTACCACTGCGACGATGAGACAGATTCTGCTCAACATACACTTGAGCACTGCCCAGCATGGAATCCAGAGAGACGGACACTCATGGCAAAAGTAGGTCAGGATCTGTCTCTTCCGAGCATAGTATCAGCAATGCTGTCTGACAGATCTGCATGGAAGGCTATGGTGGAATTTTGCGAAAACGTCATTTCGCAAAAAGAAACCGCAGAACGAGCCCGCGAGAGAGCAGACCCTGCAAGAAGACGTCAACGCAGGAGTCGCGGCAATGGTAATCCCAGTTCTTCCGCCCTGGTGCCGGGGCACTAGAATACGGCATCGGTATCCCCTGCCTGTAGTAAGAGGCTACAAAAAGGGGACTTCTAGGCCCGGGGCTGGTCAGGATCGGGACCCTGACCTACTACCCAAACAGGCTAGGGATGAATGCGAGGAGTGGCTCTTGCGGTTCGAAGGCCTAGCAGGCAGAGAAGGCAATACGTCACAGTGCTGAGGGCTCTGGTATGAGTTCGTTAAACGAGAACCCAGAGTCCTCCATTTTAGCACTTAGGCTGGCCACCGGGGGGGTTTTAGTGGGTACAATCCCACATCACCCGGTTGCATCCCCAAAACACGCAGCCGGGTATCTTTAGAAGATTTCCCCCTCGTCACAAAAAAAAAAAAAAAAAAAGACCAAATAAACTTGGAGTTAGAATGATAAATTATTAGTAATCGAAGTCAAAGTAATATAACATGTTTTTTCTGAAGATTGCGAAGTCGAAGTATGTTTGAACGACATTCTGCGGAAACTGGAACATGCAAGAATTTCTACGCAAAGAAAAATCTTTTTTGAGCCTAATAAAATAATGGTGATAATCATTTTAAAACATGGCGCTGCTCCGCTGCCGGTGTCGGCACCCTAGTTTTAAAATTTTAAATAAATGGATATGAATATTTAAAAACCGGACAAGTGCGAGTCGGACTCGCGCACGAAGGGTGCCGTACCATTATCTATAAAAAGGCAAAAAAAAAAACACGCTTGTTGTATAGGAGCCCCCCTTAAATATTAATTTTATTATTTATTTTTAAAGTGAATAATATAACTCATTATTCTGTGATTATTTCAAGCGTCTACCTGTTGCCGTTATCAATATCGAGAAAAAATGAGAAAAAAATCAAGTTTGTTGTATTTGTTTATTCTGTTTTTTAGAATTTTTGTTATAGCGGCAACAGGAATACATCATCTGTGAGACAGGCTGGTGACAGACGGACGGACAGACAGCGAAGTCTCAGTAATAGGGTCCCGTAAATTTACCCTTTAGGTACGGAACCCTAAAAAGGCATACAAAATTAGTGAAATACCTATGGCTTGGTAGCAAACTTAAATCAAGCTAAGATTCCACGGCTATTTATAAAGTGCATGGGGTCTGTGCATTACCAACTATTATACACATCCGAACATTAGCGTGGCCGTGGATAGCATTTGTTCCATATGCTTTCATTTCACTAATATTATAAATGTGAATGTTTGTGTGTCCGAATTTATGTGTTTGTTACTCCTTCATCTTATCTGGGGGTCCGATTGTCGGACGCTCTTTAAGCCATTAGGTACTCCTTCAGGCTAATTGAATTTTAATGAAAATTAGAATAGGGTTATCTTATACCCCGGAATAACATTAATGCTGAAGAAATAGTGGGTGAAACCACGGGCAGGGCCTACCTAGTTTACATACATAAAACAAAGCTAAGTATAGTTCCCGTCACGAAAAAAGAACACTGGTTTGTTCGTAAACGCGAACAAACCAGTGTTCTTTTACGTGACGAGAAATATACACATGCGTATTGTACTTATGCGTGGCAGTGATACGGCGGCCTTATGCCGATATCTAGTAGAGTCGACCTAGTCGACAAACAAGTTGATAGTGATGAAGATAACGATTCGATTTCGATTCGGTAGAAGAACTACATCAAAATTCAGCATTCCTTTGTACCCAAGCAAAACTTACGGGTCCGTTGACACTTCGACAACAACACCGTGGGAACCCAGTAGCTTTCGGAGACAGGAGCGTCCCCATAATGGGACGTTATGCAAGCGCACACGGCATTGTAGGTCACTCGCCAATACCGGCCCGACCGGTCCGATCGGATGGACTAATAACCAATAAAAGGCAATAAAAACATCGTGTACCTTGAAAAACGATCGTAATTTTTTTTTTATGGATCTAGGTCGGACTAAAGGGTGAATTGCGTAAAGCTGCCTTGAATAGTAAATGTTTTTCTAATGTTTGAGTACCCAAATGCACTTATCATTGACTATGTTCAACATCGACCATGTATAAAAAGTACATTGGCTTTGTTATCAGAAGGGTTACACCCATAGTTAGGTACCTATAACGGATGCAATAATGAAGTTAACATTTAGATTACCTACATGAGAACCTGTTCAATTAAATACATCGTAAAAAAATAAGTTCATGTTATCTACTTTTCGTATTGTTTAGTCAGGACCTTTTTAACCGACTTCCAAAAAGGAGAAGGTTCTTAATCGACTGTATATTTTTTTGTTTATTCTGCGATTACTTTGCCAGTTACGAATGGATTTTGATGATTCTCTTTTTGTTTGGTAGGTCTTATTTCAGAGGTGGTCCCACATAAATTTTAAATCGATTCAATAATTTGGTTTAAAAAAAATTAAATAGCTGGAAAAATTTCATCCCACTTAAAAAATTACGTATTTTGAAGTTGGTTTTTTCAGTTTTTAAACTATCAGTCTTACGTATAAACGCTGTGTTTTGTTCCGTTTTCATAGGTGTTCTTATAGATTAGGTTCTTTCCGTTTTCTTTGTTTTTCTTTAATAAAGATACTTGTTTAATTGTAATTTATAATGACGTCATGGAACTTTGAAAAATAATTAAAAATATAAAGACTGCTTAAAATACATTTAAAATAAAAAAAGTTTCATAAATAGATTAGGTACAAGTGAACAACAAATACCTAAAAATTTACTTTACCGTGTTATACCATCAACTTCGAAGTTCCAAATATAAGTATATATATAAATATATATATCGATCGACAGATGTGTTCACCATTGTGTTCGTGGCATAAAACCAGTTTAACTTGAACCCTATTTCACAGTTTCAATCGAGGGGTCGGAGCCTTTCAAAGGGTTCTTCATCCAAGCGCGGTCCGTGGAGACGGACCAGTGGCTAGGAGAATGGGAGAAGGCGCCAAACACCACAATACACCCCGAGTGTGCGTCCATCACACACGCTGACCCTCAGGATAAAGTTAGAGCGACCCTGCTCTGGCGAGCCCCGGCTAATCACGGAAGGGTTTACTTCACGTAAGTATTATTTATATACAGGATGTATCATACCTGAATAACTCTTTAGGTTGTAGTAGTGACACTGGGCTAGTTTACAAGCTACAAGCCAGCGAATTCGCGAGTAGCTTGTAAACTCGCTCCGTGTCATTGAGCTTTTTTACAATCTGCTTTTGATTGTGTCATCGACACTCACTACTCGCTCACTCGCTAGCTTTTAAGCTCGCCGACTAGCAGCTCGTAAACTAGCCCAGTATCATCGAGCCTTAACTAATTTAGATGATATAAAAGAAAAAATATCCTACTGCATAAGAGCTTTATTTGCAGTCTAACCCTTGCGTTACGTTGTTAAGTGTACATTGTACATTTTTGTAAGAAAGTATCTGCAAAGTCACTGTAAAATGTATTTAAATAAGAATTCCTTGGAATAGTTTCAGTAAAATCACTTATTTGTTACGAAAAAGTTCGTTGGAATCAAGTTGGAGGAAAAAGTACAATTTAAAAATTTTGGGAATTTTATTAAGTATTTTATTATTACAAAAAATTTAGCATATGACATTCAGGGAAAGAAGAAGAATCTAACAATAGGTACCTCGCACATCAAAATAGGTAGGGAATAATATAGAAACATAGATACATATACAAATATAAGTACATAGGTACACTCGAAATACATAACGCTTCTTGCGCAGAAGGATAAAAATCATAAAAAATAGTGCGATTTAGCGTTTTCTTTTGGATTTCAATACCGATAACGAAGAATCTATCAAAGGTATTCTCTATTCAAAAATATTTTTAGACTGTCTCGAAATTATCAATTTTCCTAATAAAGCGATAGTGACTGACGGTCCCGTGTGGCAACAGTTCTATGGAACTAACGAAAATTACCATGTATTATTAGTTTTATAGAACAAATGAGAGAGATTTCGTTTTAATAGTTCTACCATAGAACTAAAAGGATTAAAAAAGTCAACAGTTCTATGACTTCACAGTTCTATAGAACTAATGGGAGTTACCGGTAATTTTATAGTCTTTTTACCAAGTTTTACAAGTCGAGGTCATCTAGGCAACGAAAATCGATTTGACATGTACTTATTTATATCCGAATGCACAGAATTCGAGACCCTATTTAGATGCAATGAAAATTATACATTTTTTACGATAGCAAATTTGACATGAGACGAGATAATCGCTGCTCTGTACAAGTGTTACCCACACCCTGTAGATTGTTTAGTGAACAGACTGACTTCCGATGGCAACCGATAACGGTGGGTAGTTCCTATTTGTTCTATAACATGATGTCATCACTCGTCAAACAAAATAATATTAGTAAGGAACTCCTTGCATGCCCATATTAATTTTGTGTGTCCGTCCATCTGTCCGCATGTCACAGCTATTTCATTCAGGGACTATTAGCACTACATAAACGAAATTCAGCAGATAGATGTCTTCTTTGAACTGATACCCTGAATACAAAGCTTTTATATGTTAGATACATATATCTACGATACTATACGATACTATATCTACGATAACAGATGGCGGGAAAAAAATCCATTCCTGTGCAATACATATCAAGAACGTGGACCTACGAGTATATCGCTGAGTGCGGATTTATGGCATTACAATGAGAAATGGGTGGTAATGCGCCAACTTTCTGCTAGTCCTGTAGTGAAATGGGGAAGGTGGAATTAGGTCGTGAAGTTCTTGAGCACATTCCTCGAAATGAATCCTACAGAATATAGGCAGACAAGCTAGATACATGTAATATGAATACGCATTCCAAAACGAACGTATGCGGAACATAAAATAGGTATCTTCTTGCCCTTCTTCTGCAGTCAATACAGTACAAGACTATAAACAAGTATACCGAAAAGGCTTCAATCTGTAACATAATAGTAAGTAGAATCCATACCAAATTATGAAGCCCTTGCAAGGGTTGTAAAATTTCAGTCAAGGTCAGTCAATATTATGTAAATATTTGGTCAAACTTGCGTTCAGCACGCAAGTCGACCAAGGACGAGGTAGAGGCGACCTTGTGGAGTGGTGACTGGGTATACACCAAGTTGTAAATTTAAAAGTGCCTATAGCGTCACTTTGAATCATTCTAAGTGATCTTATAGACCCAGACACAGACAGACTATTTCATATTTACTCAAATCATAACCTTTTGTTTGCTTCTCAAAGCTTTTGAAATACAACTCGTTTAAAATCATCGGAGCGTAAATTTTATCTTCCTTAATTTAGCTAACGATCAAATCACTCGCAACTTCAGCTTAAGAAATAAAAAAATATAATTAGTAATAAATGCAAACCGGCATTGCTTTTGCCTTATTCAGTTAAACAACTTCTACGAGGTATTTGTAGCCATAGAGAATTAATATCTAAATGTAAGCTAGCTTATTAAATTTAATTGGGTCCCATGCAGGGTTTGAAGCAAGGCGTTATAATGCGGTCGGCGAACTGTAAGTACCATAAAGTCGCAACATGATAAATAAGTAGAGACGCTGACGCATTTCCTAACCTACTTACGAGATCTACAGTGGCTAAAGTAGAAACGAAATCACTTTCGTCAATTTCGTCATCATTGATTTATCGCATTAAATGCGCCTTGCGCCTCCATTAAATAGGATTTCGTTGCCTCAGTGCTTGTTTGACCTATCTACCTTTGGTAAAATTTCACAGGAGAAGAGTTTAATGCTCAATTTTTTTCAAAAATCTATATTTTTAAGGATTGAAAGTATTTTTTTTTACTTCCCAGACAGGCACCCGATAAACCGAGAAACGATAAATCGGGTAGCCCGAGAAAGTGGAAGTAGACCAGGGTTGCCATTTGTCTCGATACGTCGGAATATGTCATCGCTATGAGTGAGTT
The DNA here is from genome assembly GCA_947563715.1 of Lycia hirtaria. NCBI lineage: Eukaryota > Metazoa > Arthropoda > Insecta > Lepidoptera > Geometridae > Lycia > Lycia hirtaria. The sequence goes on from OX387379.1 coordinate 5,423,316, forward strand.
TACATAGAGTTCTATCGTGGCATAAAAGAGTAACTAACGTCGGAAAGTAACGTCTGAACAAAATAATGAAATAAGGACAGCAGCGCCCTCAATGCTACAAGTTCTCTAGCTGAACAGACTCTATCAATGGTGTCCAGACGAGCTATAAAATGTCCCGTGTGAAATAAACGAAGAGTTCGAAATCCAGCTGGAACAGAATACGCCTAAACGCGATATTGGCGATATTGGCGTCGTAATTATTTTTGGTCCAACAATTACTAATGGTATTTCATGTTCATGTAGATAATTATTTCCTAAGCTACTTATCTATTAGCTTATTATAAAAAAAAAACCTAAGGTTTACTGGCAGGGAAGAGAATAGCATAATAACACCGTCTTTTGCGCCAGTATCACTTTGTTACTTTTGTGATGTACTTACACAAAGTAAGTATTAATTAAATATAAACTAAGTAAGGATTTATTAACTACCTATCACTTTCAAGATGAAAATCTCTGGGCAAGCATTTCACGGTGTGGTGTAAGTTAGATGCGTTTTCAAGTCAGCTGTGGTCAAATGCCTTACTCACCAACCATAACAAATATTTCAAAGTTACAAAATATTCATCACCATTTCAACTACAAAAAGTCCAATGCTAGACGTAGGCCTCCACCATGGATTTCCAAAAACCTGATAGAAGTGACTGCTTCAGCGTCTTCTTGCCACTTGTATGAGGTCGTCTGTCCATTGACATGTCAGAGTTATTAAGCCGCCTAAAGGCATCTGACCTGGCTTGACGATTGCTGTTTTTTTAAGAACAAACAACAATATATCATAATATTTCTAACTTCTAGGCATCCTCACTAGATCAAAGTAGTGATGCCATCTTCATTAGATCGTAGCAGTTTGTACTGGAAGCCCCTACTGCCATTAGGCATACACCTTTCACCGGAGCTAAGTTGCGTAATTCGCATGCCCGATCATGAGCGCGGGAGCGTGTGGCGTTTGACCTTAGATAAACGATTGCACTAGCTGCGCGCGTAATGAGACGCAAGTATCCGTATACGGAACGTGTAGCTTCTGCAAATCATTGCCATTTGGCGTTCTTGATTACTTATTAGCTATTTATTAACCGACTTCCAAAAAGAAGGTTATCAGTTCGGTCTGTTTTTTTTTTGTATGTTTGTTCACAGATTAGGTACTCAGCCAATTGCTCATTGGTCACATATAAATTGTATCAAATCGATGTAGTAACTACTTTGGTTGTTATAACAAAATAAGTGGTAAAATATCATCCAAGTGCCTGTAGAAAAGTGAACAGCAAGTCGCGTATGTATTGTATTGCGAATGTGACGTCGGTTTTTTAAGCTTTAGTTAACTATAATTATTACATTTAGATAGCTTGGAACCAAAATGATATAACTAACATTTTGTTTCAAATTGAGTTATTGAAGTAAAAATTTATTTAGACGCACTGAGACTGAGGACTTTATTTTTTGGGTATTGATATTGAAAGAGACTGAACGGACATGCTCGGCTATGTAACGCTTGTTCGGGTAAAGTCGGCTCTAGTCGACTAAGGGAGCGAGAGTTTTTTTTTACATTTTGGCTCAATTTGAGATACGTGCAGTTTTGTAGAAATTTTTTGTGCACGTTATATCTTGATGTAGTTCTAACTTTGACAAAGTATCAACGGGATATAGCGTCAGCCTCAAAAACGTCCGAGCTCAATGAGGTCTAATGTCTAATTAGACCCCTTACACGATTAAAATAATTTAGATTTTTCGAATAATTCGAAGTGGCAAAATAAACTCTTAAGCTTCTCAATCTAAATTAGGCTTTAACGCGGCGTCATAGTCTTTATATCAAAATCAAGTTTTTGATATAAAGACATTGTTGGTACCTATATGAGTATCGGTCAACCCAGGACACTATATTCGTGAATTTTGTTTTAAACTTTACGTGCACGTGATGGAAAGTCATTGAGTTCTAACAAGAATAAAAATATAGGTTTCCTGTTGGTTACCTAAGAGCAAAAATGCACATTACCCACAATGTTATTTAGTTACGATGACCCTGAGAGCAAAAATGCACATTACCCACAATGCTATCTAGTTGGATGACTTTCGCCATGTCCGTCCGTATGTAACAGCCACTTTACTCGGTGACTATCAGCGCTACATTTTTTTTATACACTATAGATCTACGATTGGTCACCAACTCGCCTGATGTTAAGCGACGGTAAACGAAAAACGAAATTTGGCAGAATGACGTGTTGTGTAAACCGTTACAAAATACTGAAGCAGAATTTTCAATAGTGTGAAAAAGAGGGATGACATTTCATACATAATTATGAAGGAGGGATATATTTATTTTCATCCCCACCCCCATCGTGTGTGGTATCGTTGAATATGACTTTTTAAATAATCCCCAGTTTACCACCTACACGTAAACTGGGGATTATTTAAAAAGTCATATTTACCCTAAGCCTACTTTTTTTTGTAGATTTAATGTTGCCCACTTTGTTGCATATTAATATGTACGAAATTACAGCTTTCTAGTACTAAGTATTTGAGAAAAACCGCAGACGGAGCAAAACTATAAGGGTTCCTTGTTGACTACGAAACCCGTATAAGCTTATTTTCTGTAAACTTTTTTTCGCTCATACTGCTTTAATGATAATTTATTCTATTTTTATTCAACAAGATACTTGCGAACGCCAACTCGCCTGGCGTTAAGCGACCGTTGTGGTCTACGATAGAGCGCACTTGCCTAGATATGCCTAGGAACCTATCATGAAGGTCATATACTAAATACAAAATAGTTTATTGCCCAAAAATATACAACTAAAACAATTTGAAACCCCTGCCTGTTATTTTAGCGTGAGCTGTGTTGTAACAGTCAGTGCCTTCCCTGAAATTAGGAACATTTCGCATATCAAACCTACATGTAAATCACAAACAAAATATAATCATGAAGTTACGACTTCAGAGTATGTAAAATTGAGGCAAAGAAAACTTGAGATTAAGAATGTGGCTGCTAGCATGTTATTATTTCACATCGCAATAAATTTCGTAATGAGGTTATCTGTAATTGTTTCTTTTAATTGATAAGACATCATTCGATAGGAGTCTCACGAACTTGTATTGTCCAGTAGGTTAGTTGTAATGAAACAATTTTAAATCTAATGCTGAGATTATTACCCGACTGCGTAAGAAAGAGGGAAATGTTTTTCAAGTCTATGTTTGTATATGGGTATGTATGTATGTATATGACAGCCTACAGCCTAAGCGTCTTGACTGATTTTGATGTGCGAGGTGTCATTAGATTCGTCTTCACTTGCAGAGTATCATAGGCTATACTTTTTTGTAATAATAATAATATATCTCTTGTAAAAATATAAATAAATGCTTTTTCGTAACCTCCAACGAACTATTTCGTAAAAAACAAGTGCCTATACTAGAATTAATCAAAATAATGCGCATTTAAAAACTTTTAAACCGATTTTACGCATACTTTCTCACAAAAAACGTACACTCACCGGGTATTTTGTTTTTCTTTTAATATAGATAGGTACTTGTTTTAATGTCCACATATTCCGCATCGCACGGACGGCAGCCGGGGGTTCACACGTTTTACTGTTTTATTTCACTTGCCCACACTCACGCACTTTATCGAACACTTAATGAATAAAACACCACCATTTAAGAGGGGGCTCAAAAGTTCGGTTGAGTATGTCAACCGGACTTCTGATCCTTAAAGTATCAGTAGTTCGTTTAATCGAACTAGCAACTGAACTACTGACACTAATCCAATTTGAAATGGCAATAATTATCCTTGATCTAATAATTTGCTAACACCAGTTGGTTTAAATTGCAAACAATAAACGGCCTTACCGAAAAACGTTACTTAACTTTAACCATCGTCTTAAATTCTCTGTCCTCTTTCCGCAAGTGTCATTACATGTCAGCGAGAAGTTGTCAAAATACGTAAATCATTACTTAAAGTTAAGCAACGTTTTTCGGTAAGGCCGTAAATGGAAATTAATTTAGTATTTATAACTCCGACCCAAAAAGAGCCCCCTCTTACTTGAAAACCGCTGACAAGCAAACGGTTGAACCGATTTTGATGAAACATAGATAAGAACACTCGGTGAAATTCTCTTTCAAATAAAAATAAAACTATATCAAAATCGGTCCATCCCTTTGAGAGATACGATGCCACAGACAGACACACAGAAATACAAATACACACGTCAAACTTATAACACCCCTGTGCCGATGCCACAGACAGACACACAGAAATACAAATACACACGTCAAACTTATAACACCCCTGTTATAAGTTTGACGTGTGTATTTGTATTTCTGTGTGTCTGTCTGTGGCATTGTATCTCTCAAACGGATGGACCGATTTTGATCTAGTTTTTTTTGGAAAGAATTTTTCATCGAGTGTTCTTATCTATGTTTCATCAAAATTGGTTCAACCGTTTGCTTGTCAGCGGTTTTCAAGTTTTCCAAACTTATTTGTTTAAATATAAATTTTAATATTGTACACAAATTAAAAACTTAGCATATTTTTTCTCGTGAAAATTATTAGATCATATTTTATTTAGCTTGCCCTGTTTGTTGTTGTTTGTTTTATAGGTCAAATTAGATTACTAAATCGAATTTTGATCCCCTTCCCGTTGACAGGTTGATCTGATGTTTGGTACACGCCTTTAGTTTAGACAACAATACAATGAAATATATTTAGTATTATTCTAAATTTAATATGACAGCCGCCACAAAATGGAGGATTACATATTTTTTCACAACCCCCCCAATATGGATATCAAATGAAAGGGCTTTTCTAGTAGAATGCAGTAGTAATACCTACATCCCCACCCAGGGCAAACATTTGTGTGATGAGCATGGATGTTTGTTCTGTGTCTGGGTGTTTCTATGTATCATAAGGACATCATGTATTTACGAAAAAAAGTATATATGTATTCTATCAGCCATCTAGTTTCCATAGTACAAGCTTTGCTTAGTTTGGGCTAGATGGTGTTGTGTGAAATATCCTCCGATATTTATTTATTTATTTATCAATTCTTTCTTTTGAATAAAACCGTTTATTTTAAAAAGTTTTTTTAAGTACTTATTTCTCATGAAAATTATTAGATCGTGTACTAAGAGGACTATAATACTCTCGATGTTATCATGGGAAAGCTAACTAGTGTTTTTTTTACAGAGGCACTGTACTGAAGAGCTATTCTACGTTTTGGGCGAACTTGATAGCTCAAGCGCCACAGGACCCGGCGCAACTTCAAATTCTAGGTTAAATGCTCACTTATTCAGTTTAAAACATTTTAGTCATTTAACCTTCCTATTTTTAAGATTTGTTACTACGAAAGTTTATTATTAAATGCAATTAAATAAATATTTTGGATTAATATTTTCTGTGCATTTATTGTGAAGAAAAGTAAACTAATTTCTCCGGTTTAGCTTACCTATTATTTGACCATTATTTGGATATAGAACTACCGTGGCAAAAATGGGAACTAACGGCTTCATTGAATAAAATAAGGACAGCAGTGCCCTTGATGCCACATTAGTTCTGTAACCGAAGATACTCTACTCGTATCTCGCGATTTTTCAATAAGGAACACGATACACGATTTGTTTATATTTGGTTATAAGCTAACCACAGACAGATCCATTCCATAAAAACAAAATTAAAATACCTTCTAAAATAAGAAAGTTACAAGCATATCTGTACGATCTCAAACGTACAGGGCACATTCCTCAGTTATCGCTTATCTATAGGTACGTGCTCTTACCGCGGAAGTGATAGTTAACCTTATAAGTAATTGTACATTAGTTTATTGAGTAGACATTAAGGCGTACAACTAGCAACAACTTCCTACAAATATACGTCTTAAACCATCGAGCAGAGTTTCCATCTTCTACTCCACAACTAACTGCAGTACGTCGTCACACGGCACGGCGAACTGTACAATATCAATTTCATGTCAAACAGAGAGCACACGATACGATACGAGTAAATTATGACATCATGGTTCAAGTTCGCGGTACAAATTCAATACAAAGTTGTTTTGCGAGAGAGGGACAGAGCATCCCTCGCCTAAAACTTTAAATGTTTATATCTCGGAAGTTTAAGTTTATTGACCGATTGAAATATATATTTTTTTAGTTTATGTATTACATTTTAGTATGTTATCATAATTATTTAGTTTTTACATGGTATAAATAAAATTCAGGCATATTCCCTATTGAAAATTCTTAGTGGAACCTTCACTTCCCAATTTCATATATCTACGTTTATAATTGTTTTTAATAATTTCACTCGTGTATATTTGTTTCATTTCTATTTTCGCATAAGACTGAGGAATTCGAAAATATAAGTTTTTTTCTAATTCCGTCGCCTGTATAAATGATATCTGATTAAAACTTTTGTTTAAATAATTTTTAAATCTCTTATCTAAATAAACAAATTCGCCTCTAACTTTTCTATCCCTACTCAATGATTTTATATGTTTAAAAATATTGTGATGCGCGAGAGAGATAGCTTATATCTTACAAGCAACCGCCTGTAAGATATTGATTTAAGCGATAACACCGCTTATTGAATTAATATTAGTCATCTCTTTTCACTTTAATATGTTTGTATATGATGGTAAGCGGTAGGGCCGGGAGGGCGACCTAAATAATATAGTTTAAAACCCTGAATTCAAAATACGCAATTCGTTAATTGGATGACATATATTTTCAGTTATATTGTTATAAAAACCAAATTACCAAACCGATTTTGATAAAATTTATATGGGACCACCTCTGAAGTATGACTTTATATGGGACCACCTCTGAAGTATGACCTACCAAACAAAAAATAACAATCGAAATCAATTGATATCGGCGACGTAATCGCTCAACAAACAAACAAATTGAAAAATTGCGAATTGAGAACCTCCTCTTTTTTGGATGTCGGATAAAAAGTGTAGATGAACTGTGTAAAAGAGGATATGTGTGTAAGAGAGTGAATGTAGAGATGACCGGTGACTGTCAGTAAGTCACTCAAATCAAATCCTTTTCTAGATAAAAAGATGAGCCACTCTTAACCCTTGACTTTTGACCACCTCTTCATCTATGTTAAACGGATTTGCGGTCTACGATGAAGCATATGGATAAAAAACACTGATTGTTAATCGAAGATTTAGTACATTCTTAAGAAAATATAAGGTACTTAATTAATGTACTAGATCGTGTGGAAGTTATCTTAAAATCATTTCAAACATTTCGTTCACCAGTTCGAACAAATACCGCATTAACCTAAATAAAAAGTTGTAAAATAAGAAAATAAACAAGCGGGAATAAAATAAATAGTAGTATATTAGTTCATTATTACATCGAGTGACATAAATACATTGCGTTAAGCAATATCAAATTGTCGACGCTACTTAGCTATATAAGACGCGTACATCATATCACAAGCATTGAATGATAAGAATTTTATCATCACTTGGACAAAACAAAGTGGCAAAAGTTGTCAGATAAAAGACAAAAAAAAAACACGAAAAATTGACTCCTACAAACATGACGTTCCTCATAAATTATCACATTAGTAAGCGGTAGAAAAATATAAGCATTTCTAGAGTCACGCGTTTTAAAGTCGAATGCGAGTCGACTAGTTATTGCAATTATCAAGCAAACGATATGCGAAATTAGCACCTAAAATGTTGTACCTAGGCCGGGTTTTTCTGCTTCATGACGGGCCTCTTGATGTCCATGAGGTCGCAGAGTTCGTTTCTGATGGGCCTCAGTTCTGACACGTCCCGCTCCCAATCGGTGTCCGCTAGAATCGACATCACCTGTGGAAAATAAGCAGATGTAAGCGCAATCACACCAACCACATCCACACAGATATGTGATTTCGGGTGAATCTGAAAAGAAACGTGATTTTTACCAACTTCAACAAGAAGAATGAGGTTAACAACTCGTCTGTATCTTCTGAACGGTAATAAATAAAAGTTTCAAAATTGGTCAGATTGTAGGGTTTACTTTGACGTAAATCAACAAATACTAGAAACAGGTCAAGAGCGAGACAAGCTTCTGTTAACATATTTTTTTTAAATGGGAAATTATTGTATGAGATAAAACCTCTTGGTTGATTAAAAAAAAACGAAAATTATGACAAGTGAACGTTTGTTGACAGTTGGTGTCATGTGATGTGACTTAGAGTAAACGTTAGTGTTAAAATATCTTTCTTCTTTGGATAAAGAAAGTAAGCAACACTTATTTGAACTTAGTATGTGAACACGCCTAGCATAGACTATTCCTACTGTATATAAAATATGTGAAGTTACAAATATTCTTAGATATAAAGCACATTTTGTCGAGTAACTGACCCTGGCGGTTAGTTACCCCTAGTCTACCTAATCCTGACAATTAGGTAGACTAGGGGTAACTAACCGTATGTATTATGTATGTCACCAACTCGTGTGACCGTATGCAACAGTCTTGACGAAGATGGAACACGTCGATCTATTCCCTCCATTCTTAAAGATTGTAGGTTTCACAAATCAGAACACAGTGGCAGAGGGTTCTACAGCAGTACGAATCAAGAATCACGAGTGAAATTTTCGGTATTTCAATAAGAAATTAACTTGAGCCTTTCTGCTGTGAAGCCCTGGAGTGAAATGGGCAGGATGTAATAAGGCTGTAAAGCTCTTGCACACACTCACCGAAGTAGTTTTTTTTTTTTTTTAATATTTAACGGCTCTGGATTCTGAGTCCTTTGAGCCAATAGGTCCGATGGAATATTGCCAGACATGCGACTTCATTTACGACGATGCACGAGACTGAGTACCTTATTGGGAATTAATTTATCATCCCCTATTAATCTCTACATAATGGTGGATATAAAATATAAAATATCCCGCCTATTATTGTGCAGCGACCTTTAGGATGACAAGAGAACGTGATAATTGGAAATTTTTACGAAATAACAAATGCGCATTACCATAAAGTTGCGTTTACAATGTTTTCGATAGCGGAGTGACTCGTCTAAAAATATTGATTTACATGAAAATGTTATTTGTTGCTGGTCTCTTACTCCCCGCAGAATAAACATATGAATCGTATTATCACATCTCTTTCCCACGGTTTGTTGGCCTCTTTTCGCAGTTCGTTACATTGACATTTTAATTCGACAGACATCACTCTAAAAAGTTTTCACTTTATGATCTTTAAAACTTTAGTGTTTTTTATAAAGTTTGTCTTTCCAAAGTACGTAATTTTAATAACCTATAGGTACAAAAAAAAAACACCTTGAATATGGAAAACATCTTCACCTGGAGTTCAGAATGGAACAAGGATTACCAGACTTCATACAGAAGTCTGGCATATAATTCCACTCACCCCATTTCACAACAGGACTAGCAGAAAGTCGACTAAGTACATTTATCGTTGAAATGCCAAAAACCCGTACTCAGCGATATCGGTCCACGTTGTTGATGCATACTGCACAGGAATGGAATTCTTTGCCATCACCTCTGTTTCCTGAGAACTACAACCTTGGAATTTCCAAGGCTAGAGTGAATAGATATCTTCTAAAACGACGAGCTCCATCCTCGATCACACCGTCGCTTAACATCAGGCGTCATCTTACGTAAAAAATTTGGTCAGTGTGGCGGGCTATGGCCTTGAAACAGTTTATTAAAAACAAGCCCGATCCGGATCCTTATCTTAAATAGGGTAAAACGTGTGGCCTGTTAATCACAATTAGGTGGAGATTCGGCAAAATCTCGCAAAGTCATTGAATGAAACCAAAACACTGAGTAATTGTTCCGACCTATTGACCGAAAGCGAGAAATGACGAGATCCAAACATGAATTCGCATGGTAGGTTCATGTTCTTACGTAATATTGTGCAAGAACTATTATGGATTAAGTAATGCCCATTTGTTTGTTAGATTTCAGTAAAATACTGCGTATGATTTGACTGGCTATCACATCCGCTTTATTCGTTCCAGACTGTCGAATAAGGTAAAGTTTTTAAAGTGTACGTCATCATCATCATTTCAGCCACGTGAATTCCAATGCTGGACATAAGCCTTCTCCATAGATTCCCAAAATGACCGGTTGGAAGCGGCTTATATCCAGCGTCTTCCTGCGACTTATATGAGGTCTTCTGTCCACTTTGTGGCTGGTCTTCCTACGCTGCGCTTTTCGGGGCGTGGTCTCCACTCAATAACTTTTAAGCCCCATCGATCATTACTTCTACGTATGTGCTATGTGCCCTGAGAGTAAGAGTGTATGTATGAATATGTAAATCTAAAGGAAAAGCTTAAACTTAAGGTTGTGTAGCGTGTTAAACGCTACACAACCTGAAGTTTAAGCTTTTCCTGACTGACGATTTAAAACCGTTTGAAGGTCATACAATGTTGTCTTGGTTTGAGTGTCATTCAGGTTATATTATTTACCGGATTGAACTTTCGAAGTATTTTGTTTTCCTTTTAATAATATTACTTGTTTTTTAAAGCTATTAGAAATTTAATGCTAAATGTGGTTTGAACAGGATATATAACTGAACTTATGAGTTTTATATAGTTGAAATCCAAATTTCTTTTTTTTTTTTTTTTTTAAATACTTAGTCTGGCCATAAATACTGTTACATTTAAAATTAAGAAAGATATTACATTTGAATTTGGAATCTGTCATTTTTATACGATTGTTCATTGAGTTTTCTAATTTTGGCGCCAATACATTGTACAATATTTTGCGATATTAAAATGGAGTGGGGTGATAAAGAGAACCGAATCGCTGTGATTGCATTACACAAAGTTGGTATGGAGCCAAATGCAATTTTTAAAACTCTCCATACGCTTGGTATTAGTCAAATGTTTGTGTACCGGGCTATTAATAGGTACAATGAGACCTCCTCTGTTTGTGACAGAAAAAGATCTGGCCGTCCACGTAGTGTTCGTACGAAAAAGGTGGTCAAAGCAGTAAGGGAAAGAATTCGAAGAAATCCTGTCCGAAAGCAAAAGATTTTATCTCGGGAGATGAAGATAGCACCCAGAACCATGTCGCGTATTTTAAAAGATGACTTAGGACTTGCAGTCTATAAGAGACGCACTGGTCATTTTTTAACTGATAATTTAAAAAAGAATAGGGTGGTAAAATCGAAACAACTACTGAAGCGGTACGCAAAGGGAGGTCACAGAAAAATTTTGTTTACGGATGAGAAAATCTTTACAATTGAGCAACATTTTAACAAACAAAATGACCGTATTTATGCACAAAGCTCTAAGGAAGCTTCCCAATTAGTCGACAGAGTGCAACGTGGGCATTGTCCGACTTCAGTGATGGTTTGGTGGGGTGTTAGCTATGAAGGAGTGACTGAGCCATATTTTTGTGAAAAAGGTATCAAAACATCGGCACAAGTGTATCAAAATACCATTCTTGAGAAGGTAGTTAAGCCCCTTAACAACACCATGTTCAATAACCAAGTATGGTCCTTCAAACAAGACTCGGCGCCAGGTCATAAAGCTTGGTCCACGCAGTCTTGGTTGGAAGTGAACATTTCGGACTTCATCAGAGCTGAAGACTGGCCGTCGTCTAGTCCTGATCTTAATCCGCTGGATTATGATTTATGGTCAGTTTTAGAGAGTATGGCTTGCTCTAAACGCCATGATAATTTGGAGTCCCTAAAACAATCCATACGATTGGCAGTGAAGAATTTTCCCATGGAAAGAGTGCGTGCTTCTATTGATAACTGGCCTCAACGTTTAAAGGACTGTATTGCAGCCAATGGAGACCACTTCGAATAAGCTTTTATATTTTAAATTGTTTTATATTTATGTAATAAACTAACACACTGTAAAAGTAATAAATATTATTTGCAATAAAAAAATAATTTTTTTCTTCGTGACAATATTTATGGCAAGACTAGGTAAATTGAAAACTGGTGTACTCACACCTTGATTACCCATCAAACGATACCCCACACGATGGGGTAGATGAGAAAAAAAAAACATCCCCACTTTACGTGTATCCCAAACATTTTTTTCTACTCTACGCCATTTTCGGCATAAATAAATATGCAAATCCATGCCAAATTACGGCTTTCTAGTATTAATAGTTTTTAGCGAAGCCACGGACGGACGAAGAGACGAACAGACAGACGGATATGGCGAAACTATAAAGGTTCCTTGTTACAAGCGTCCGGTGCGAGCGAGACAGCTGCACCGTCCAACTAAACACTTTAGAAAAAATCGACAATGCCTTGCATCAGTTACCTGGTCGAGCTTGTCCTGCGGCAGGTCGGCGTCGTCTCCGTAGAGGGTGAGTGCCTCGTAGAGTCGCGCGGCGGCGCAGCGGCGCACGTAGCGGTCCGCGTAGCACAGGTAGACGACGAGCTGACCGAGGGACTTGCTACACACTATGCCGCCCACCTAACCACAGACAATAGGGAATATCAGTAACTTTCCATCACGTGGACGTAAAGTCTAAAACAAAATTCACGAATATGGATAGATAAACCGTTTTTATGAGTACGTACTTTATTTCTTTTGAAAGGTGGATAAAACGGTAGAAATAGTATTTGTCTACGTTCCACAGCAGGCCTAAGATGCGCGCCGCGATACACTTTTTGTGGAGCGAAAAAGGGACAGAGTTAGGGGCGGATCTTCGTAATATTGTCACGTTCTAGCACTACAAAAAGAGTAGAGAAAATTTTATCGTAGCGTGCATCTTACACCTGCAGGTCCACGAAACTTGGTAACGGGGAGTAAAGTAAAGACAAACTAAAACCGGCGTAACACTGTCCAATATTTTCTATTCTACTGACCTGGATTAATTGACATAATACGTTGATGGAATCTAATAGTTTGTAGATGTTCTTCCCGCCTTTGAGTTCCAGCTGTAAATATTTTAGCACGTCTTTAGCGAACGTCGACTGTGGATCCTCCAGTATTGGCGATATTGAACCTGAAATACCAAAATTTTGTAATTTATAATGAGCCGAATAAACATATATAATTATTAATAAGGTTCAAAGTCCTTTGTGGAGGCGATGCAATGTATAAGAGCCGTAGAAATAAGCTCTTCACAGTCAATGATGATTACTTTTGGTTTGATGGATATATAGCACGTAAAACTGATGGCCTATGGGGTCGAAAAGTTCTCGAGTGGAGACCACGGACCGGCAAGTGCAGCGTAGGGAGACCAGCCACAAGATGGACAGATGACCTCATATAAATGGCAGGAAGACGCTGGATGCAAGACATTTCCAATCGGACATTTTGGAAATCTATGTGGAAGGTCTACGTCTAGCAGTGGCCTTCTTGTGACTGAGATGATGATGATTATTATTTTGTAGTCTTTGGAAAACAAAGAAGATGGCAGAGTTCCAGTCCTGTGCAGTATGCAATGCATCAATATTTTGTCTAGCCTAATAAATTTTTGATCAAATATCAATATCGACTACTTTTTGGTTACTTGTTTCGACTGCAATATAGGCCGCCAGCTTATGCCAGCGGGTCGGCGGGTTTAGTTTGTATTGCGCTTTAAACTCGTACTGTGAGCCTAAACAAAAAATAACGAAAGAGATTTTTTTTCACCTCCTGTCTTATTTTTAACCGACTTCGAAAAAGGAGGTTCTGAATTCATGAAAATTGTGACCGATTTGAAAAAAATTTTTTTTTTGTTTGAAAGGGTTATAGGTGGGCCCTTAGAATCCCATAGAAGTTTCCATAGAAATGTTATCAAAATCGGTTCTATATTATTTTATATTTGGTTTTATAACACCCTAACTGGAAGATATTTTGGTTTTATAACACCCTAACTGGAAGAATATGTCATCCAAGTAAACGAATTGCGTATTTTGAAGTAGGTTTTTTTAAACGATCGCTTGACTTTTGTAGAATCCTGCAAGTATTAACTATAAATCAGTATAAACCTCACCAGAACTGAGCAGCCTGTCCAGAAAGTTGAACATGGGTCCGGTGATCCGTTTCACGTGCAAGTTATCCGCGAACACTTGTATGACTGTGTCGCATATACTCTTCAGCAACGCTCGGTCCTCGTCGAGCGTGTTTAAGTACGTATATAGAGACTGCGTCGCGTGTTTCACCTGTCAATATAAAAAAATAGGGTTACGGTACGGTCATATAAACCTCGCAGACTGCGTCGTGTGTTTTACCAGGCAATATACAAATATAGGAATACAATCATAATGGAGAGATTTCTGTCCAGCATTGGGATCTGATAGGTTAATGACCGGACTGGCCCCGCAGTTCAGTTGGTAGTATGTCTGCCTGCTAAGCTGTAGGTCGTGGGTTCGTTCCCCACCTAGAACAAACATTTGTGTGATGAGCATAGACGTTTAATCTATCTGGGTGTTTCTATGTATTATAAGTATATGTATATTTATTAAAAACTTAAATCTAACTTAGGTATATCTAGTATGTTTCTTGTCGACACGTGTTTCACGTCTTCACGAGGCATCTTCAGGACTTCATGACTCTTCGAAATCTTGCGCGAGAAATTCTCGCTTTAGTACCAGCTGTAAGACATCGAAGCCGTCAAGAGTGCCAGCTAGAAGACACCGAAACAGAAGAGTACCAGCTTGAAGACCTCGAAGCGGAAACTTACTAAATATACCTAGTCTTGCCATAAATATTGTCACGAAGAAAAAAATTATTTTTTTATTGCAAATAATATTTATTACTTTTACAGTGTGTTAGTTTAATACATAAATATAAAACAATTTAAAATATAAAAGCTTATTCGAAGTGGTCTCCATTGGCTGCAATACAGTCCTTTAAACGTTGAGGCCAGTTATCAATAGAAGCACGCACTCTTTCCATGGGAAAATTCTTCACTGCCAATCGTATGGATTGTTTTAGGGACTCCAAATTATCATGGCGTTTAGAGCAAGCCATACTCTCTAAAACTGACCATAAATCATAATCCAGCGGATTAAGATCAGGACTAGACGACGGACAGTCTTCAGCTCTGATGAAGTCCGAAACGTTCACTTCCAACCAAGACTGTGTGGACCGAGTTTTATGACCTGGTGCCGAGTCTTGTTGGAAGGACCATACTTGGTTATTGAACATGGTGTTGTTAAGGGGCTTAACTACCTTCTCAAGAATGGTATTTTGATACACTTGTGCCGATGTTTTGATACCTTTTTCACAAAAATATGGCTCAGTCACTCCTTCATAGCTAACACCCCACCAAATCATCACTGAAGTCGGATAATGCCCACGTTGCACTCTGTCGACTAATTGGGAAGCTTCCTTAGAGCTTTGAGCATAAATAGAGATGTTTTACCTGTAAATAAAACATTTATTAAACATACTTACCTATTCGAAACCCAATTAATATATGAGAGTAGCGTGCTTGACTAACATCCGAAATAGTCGTGCCGTGATTCGGGTCCGCTCGTTCACCTCCGGTTTTCTCGTCCAATCAGAAGTGACTCCGCCCCTTCCGGCCCCTTACTTCCCCTCCACGTAAACCATCACCACAGGTAGTGCGCTGGGCGCAACTAGGATTCATTGGTTATCTCATATAATTAGGCCACCAGGCAGATATAGAAAGTATTGGGTTTCGAATAGGTAAGTATGTTTAATAAATGTTTTATTTACAGGTAAAACATCTCTATTAAACAACTGTACCGTAATTCGAAACCCAATTAAATATATGAGAGACTTGTTTGTTATCGCCTGGTGGTGATGGTGACGTTACGCCAATGTGATATATTTAGTTTGACTGTATAGGTGTAGTCAAAGACAACTAATATTTTGAAAGTGATGTATTAAAGTAACTACTAGTTAAGTAGTTGTAAGTACTCTTAGCAAGATCAAGTTATTATCAGGAACCGACTGTTATAGAATATTATTATTTTGTTAATACAATTGGTTGATGCCACTGCTAGACTGTAGCTACCAAGCATATTTGATTCAGTGTTTACTTCTTTTAAGCAGTATCAGTTATAGTGTATGTATGTATTTTACATAATTTTGCGATCTGATATTTCGAATACTTTGCAGCGTCTTTGGTAACAGGTGAAACTAGACCAATTGTTCTTGGTTTAGTAAATCCATTCAAATTGAAGTTGTTTATTATTACAATAATTATGGTACAAAACATTAAACTGCAGCACTAGCTCCCAAACTGGGTGAAGTTTAAACACTTCTAGGCATAAAAGCATCTTATATTATTTCCATTAAACACGGAGTAATTGTTGTGTGGGGTGGAACTGTGAAAGTTCATATGCGATTATTTATGATGATAGAAATTTCTGGCTGCGGTACAGTATAAAATTAAAATATGTAACCGCTATCATTTTTAACCAGGATGGACTGCTTACAAGCTTATGCAGGTCAGTCAAAAAATATTCAACTGAGACACGATAGGACTTTAGCATAGCCTGTCTCAATTCATACAAGGTATTGATACCTCTAAATGGCAGATATACGTCTTATTTTAAAACTATCAATATTATTCATATTAGTGTCAAATGTTCACAAATATTTTATAATTAATTTATTTTTGTATTCATATTAATTACTATCGGTGGCCGGCCATGGTAACAACTGGAACTTGGTTTCTGAATTTTCCAGTGGTTTACTAAAGTTCGTAAAACTTGGATACAATTATCATCAAGCCAAAAAGGATGGAAAGAGAATAGGGAAGTCTTTGCCCAGCAGTGGGCTGGTACACACTAAATTCAGAGCATATTCTACCAATTTACAAATGTGATTGGTTTTTAAATTATCAGTTAAAAAATGACCAGTGCGTCTCTTATAGGCTGCAAGTCCTAAGTCATCTTTTAAAATACGCGACATGGTTCTGGGTGCTATCTTCATCTCCCGAGATAAAATCTTTTGCTTTCGGACAGGATTTCTTCGAATTCTTTCCCTTACTGCTTTGACCACGTTTTTCGTACGAACACTACGTGGACGGCCAGATCTTTTTCTGTCACAAACAGAGGAGGTCTCATTGTACCTATTAATAGCCCGGTACACAAACATTTGACTAATACCAAACGTATGGAGAGTTTTAAAAATTGCATTTGGCTCCATACCAACTTTGTGTAATGCAATCACAGCGATTCGGTTCTCTTTATCACCCCACTCCATTTTAATATCGCAAAATATTGTACAATGTATTGGCGCCAAAATCAGAAAACTCAATGAACAATCGTATAAAAATTACAGATTCCAAATTCAAATGTAATATCTTTCTTATTTTTAACTGTAACAGTATTTATGGCCAGACTAAGTATACCTATGTTAATCTAAGTTTTTGTACATGAAGGTTTTTAAGGCACATATAATTTCCTCGACACAGTGACTTACCAAGCTCTCTGTTAATTCTCCGGCGCTGACCACCAGCCCCTTGACCACGCTATACCTATAGGCGTCGAATTTCAACAGCTGCACAAATCTCGGCATCGTGTGTCCCGGGAACAGCCACAGCACCACGTTACAGTTCTCGCTGGTCGCCGCTTGCTCGGCCATCTCGTCTTCTTTACTCGGGGGCTTTAGTTCCACCTCTTCTGAGGGGAATATCCTTTTTAAGGCGTCATGATGTGGAATGTTTGAGATCACCGGTTCACTGTAAATGCATCATATTATGCATAAGTCGCGTCTCGAATTTTTTTGTCAACCGCCGATTGCCCACACATCCCGATGGCCTTCATTTCATAGGTATGGCCTAAAGAAAGCGGGTTTGCAGGTGTGCATTGCTTTTAACGCAGTTTTTTTTACTCTTTCATATACATTATTTATTGAAGTTTGCTTCTATGTCACGGGCGATAACGCTGTTAAATTGTGTTTCTGAAGAAATTGATATCTTTAGTTGCAATCTGACAAAATTCATAGAGGTGGCTCGCTCACTCTGTTAAAATAGTATAAGTATCTCATCGCATTGGTAGGTATTGAACTACTGTAATGGTGTTGTATAACTTGTATAATAAATAAATAAATAAACATTCTACTGTTCATTGACATCTAACCTACGAGTACAACACGCATGCGCATTCCTACTCTCAGCGGGAAAATTGTACTTGGATGATAATAATACTAACTGATGCCTGCTGTTTCACCCGCATAGAGATGAGAAACAGTGATGATTTATCAGTCTACAGGTTTACAGCTACTGTACCAAATATAATAATGATGGGTTCATGATCGTGAAAAGTTTACAAACAGTCAAGAGTTACTTTCACTTTTATATATCATATTAACTAGGAAGTTAGAATGATTGTTACTTTTTCGCGTTAAAGCATGTACGAAATGGCGATAGCTCACAAAATATTTATCAAAAAATATCTGTTGACTTCAAAACTCCTCGAATAAAATATGGCTGAACCAATTTGTTTGAAAGAGGATTTCAAATATAGTCTAAGATCCCGCTATAGGACGACCTTCACCGAGCTCGTTAATGGATGAAAATTATTTTATATTCAATTAAATATGTCAATAAATATATTGCAAATGGGTTGTCTACAAAAATTGAGTCCAGAATGTTTTTTTTTTTAATATTTTTTTTACTTTTCTCTGGTTTTTGTTAATAGACAAATTCCATACCAATCGAAAGTATGAAGCCCATACAATATGCAAACGTTAGGTATACTATTTTTACGTTTGACGTGTGTATCTGTCTGTCTAAGGAGCTGTCCTTAGACAGACAGATACACACGTCAAACGTATACCCCCTGTAGCCACATAGTTTAGTGTTCGTGATGCGTGATTATATGTAGAATGATAAGCCATCTTTAGGATACGTTAACATAGATAGTAAGAGTATGACTGATATAGATTGGAGGCCTTTAGCACGTAGTACTTAGTATATAAGCTTAGTTATTTGTTACAATAAATTAGACCGATACCATCATGTGTCTCTTTATCACCAACCCTCCAGCCTCCGGCATACCCCGCTTTTGGGTAGGGGGTCAAAAACAGATATAGATAGCTAGTATAATAGTCCAAATAACAAA
This sequence comes from Lycia hirtaria, assembly GCA_947563715.1. Lineage (NCBI taxonomy): Eukaryota > Metazoa > Arthropoda > Insecta > Lepidoptera > Geometridae > Lycia > Lycia hirtaria. The sequence goes on from OX387379.1 coordinate 5,442,309, forward strand.
CAAATACGACAAAATATGGTGATTACTTGTAAATAATAGAAGTGAATATCCTGCCGGCGTGCGCCCGTGTGCGGTCGATCTTCTCGACGGCTTGCTGCGCGACGCCGCACATTATGTCGCGGACCGTCTGCGGGGAGTTGAGATGCGGCGCCTCCACCGCGCACTGCCGACAGATCGACAGCAGGCCTGCAACCATCAGAGACAATGGCATCATGTCGATGCGACATTCAAACCGTGACATCTTGGCGATGTGACCAGTTTTGATTTAGTTTAGTTTTTCTTTATTTCTAATTTATTTCTTCAACCATATAAAAAATTTAGGCAGTGCACTCACCAGTCATGCTGGCTTCCCGCACCCAAGCACCGATATCACCTCTCATATCGATGGTGTATTCAGACAGACACTCCAACAGGGCCTTTAATATGTCCCCGAGGTAGTTCTCCACGCCCCCGACGATGCCCTGAGTCTGGCACACCTCCGTCAAGCCGACGACGGCGTCGCGCCTCGCTTCCGCCCACTTCTGCGTACTCGGAGTCACTTTGGTGCATTCTATTAGGGAGCTGATTATCTTGCCCAGATGCTCCGAAAGGGCGAATTTTGGTAAAGATCCTGCGAAAAAACATTGACAGATATTGTTGCTGATACTCTTCCGTGCTGGAATGAAAGAATAGGAAAATCATAGAATGTGCCAGCTGCTTCTCCTCCCGGGCATAGTGTAAAAGTTAGTAGAGGGAAATTGGTGTTTATGTAGACGACAGGCTGACCCCCTGTCACTGCAAGCCAACATTTTGTACATCTTACTTTCTAATACCTTCCATATGAGCCACGGTAAAATGTGGCGTCAAATGGCTTCATGGTTTTTGATGCTCTCCTTACCCCGTAAGAAAATAGGCGTGACTTCATGTATGTAACTGCTGTGTTGCAGATCAAGATTGCGATTCACCAAATGAAAAGCGATAATAAGGTCGAAGATACTTATGTTATAGATACTTTAACATACTTAGTTGCTTATAAAATACATGTTAGCTATCTTGTGCACGTTAAGAAAAACAACCCTCGTAAGAGCAAACCAATTTTTTTATGTATACATGATAGGTTCGCGCCTGATCGCTATCACACCTGATGTTAAGCGATGTTGCGGTCTACGATGGAGCGCGCTTACCTGGAAAAAAACGATTCACTCGCAATTTAACAGGTTCACAGTCCACAGCCCATATATGAGCTGTAGGCCAATAGCGTCATGAGTCCACAGCCCGCATATGGGCTATCCGGCTACTGATTTTTAACGGGTCGTATTTTATTGGACTCTGAGGGAATGTCTCATATTAAACGTGGACTAGGTAGGATAGACTCTTAGCTACAAATTTTCACCGGACTTGGGTGGCACTTTATACTCTCGATGCTGGACTGTGAACCTGTGACACCCAAATTGTATCCATCGGGAAAGATACACCCAGGAAGCGTATTCCACAATTCCTAACAATTAAGTGTAACAATCAATAACTTTGTTTGTCCTTTAAGTGTAATAATCAACGTACCCAGAGCCCTGGCGTGTCCCATCCGCAGCACGAGTCCATTGACCCCCGTATTGGCGAGCTGTTCGCAGTATATTCCCACGAGTTCTGCACGTTTCTGCTTAGTGTCGACGCCGGGAGCGACGCCGTCGCGCAGGTATTGTTCAAACACTAAGGGTAGGGCGACGATAGCCTTCTCACGGATGCTTTGTACTTCGTGCGCGAGGCATTCCTTTATCAAACTAAGCCATTCGTCTGAAAAAAAAAAAACAATTTTGAATTATATGGAGTAGTAACATTCATAACAAAAAAATTATCCAGCAATAGAATATCGTGGTGAGGACCACATTACGAAACAGGCGATCAACATAAGTCTGAATGGTAATTGTAGTAGAGGACGACCGAAGAATGTATGGATGAATTGTGTGAATGATGATACGGGGAAAAAGGGAGTGAGTTCAAAAATGACGAATGACAGAGATGAATGTAGAAAAAGTACATACTGTACCGACACACATGGTAAGAAAAAAAACATATGAATGTATCCAATTTTCCCACCGGAATTTTAAAAATCTATTCAATTTTAGTAAAATTGATCCCACCAAAAACATTTCATGTATAATTATAGTTTAAAAAACTGAAGCAACCGACTTCTCATGGATGCCATTGTCAGAACTGGACCAAATTGGGACCACACGGGAAGCACCAGCTTTCAAATAAAAGAAGAATCATCAAAATTGGTTCACCCAGACGAAAGTTCTAAGATAACAAACTTCCTTTTTAAGTCGGTTGAAAATTGGTTGCCATGTCTTGCATTGTTAAGCCACTTTTACTGACAAAAAGTTATCAGATGAGATCTGACTAAATCTTGGTCAAAAAGCATGGCTTGGCCGTTTTTTTGAACTATTATATTACATTACTATTACAATTACACAACATTCAATAGCAGAGACTTAAATTTATCTTTTTCTTCTTTATAAGTCCATGCTTGTGCGATATGTTATGCGAGATGTTTGAATCTCCCCCCCCCCCTCAGCACTTACCGATGGCCTCGTCCCCGTGGTAGGGCGCGGCCGCGAGCGACAAGGCCGCTATGCACTGGCAGCACGCCTGCCGCATCAGCTCGCCGCCGAGACCGCGGAACTGCTGCCGCGCGCGCAATCTTGGCACGAGCTCGCGTACCGCGGTCGACACCTTTTCCGGTATCAACGAGTCGGCTTTACTGCCTGCGCACATTACGATACAAGAGTTCTAAACAAGTATCTATATTAAAAGAAAAACAAAAAAAAAATATTTTAAACATACATACATACAAACAAATAAACTCAAAAATACATATGTACATACATACATAATCTTGAAAAACATAACCCCTCCTTACGCAGTCAAGAGGCAAAACTCAAAGTTGAAAATGACTGTTTACGTGACTTAGACTGCGACTAGAACACTATATAACTTGTATTAGTCAAGAAACTTGAAGATATGTATATCGATATTTGACACTGGCAAATCGCTAAATCGCGTAGGTTCAATTAAAAAAAGAAGACCATACGGTGAAAACCGTCAAGGCGATGTTAATAATACAAAATAGCAGTGACGAGTTGACTATATCGCTCTCGCTCCCTTTCCCTCCCGTTGACTTAGAGCCCACTTTATATGAACAAGCGTTACATAGCCGAGCGTGACGGTTCAAGTTCATTCAACACCTGCAAAACAAAGCTCAGCGCGCCCAAGTTTTCACTTCAAAAACAATATATACTCTGACACTAGACTCTCAGTTTTAAATACATACTCCAATTGTACATACCATCGGGTAGTTCAGTTTGTGAGAGCGCATGGATAGATTCACCGATAGCTAAGATGGCACCGTGCCTCACGTTCAGATCTATAGACTCAGTCTTCTCAACTAGCCTTGGTAGCACTTCCAACGCTACGTAGTCCGGAATCTGTAAGTAAGGAACTTCATTACAATATAATCGTTTTTTTATGAGACTATCCAAGAAGGAGGCATTCTATTTTTATTTTTTTGTTACCCTAGGGTAACAAATCTAGATTGTGTTGATATGATTGAGTGTCTAATCTAGATTAGACATTGAGGCAACAAAGTGCAATGGAGCACTTACACATATTTTTTTTATCTATTTTGCAGTTATGTATTTATTTATTTGATATTTGATTCATAATTGGATGAAAAAATATGACGAAGATACAGCGATATCAATGTAATACACGCAAAACAAAAATGAAACGGCAGTCACACAGCTTATGACGTAGTCATCCTCTCGCTCAGTCATGCACACCTACTTAGGTAGTTGGTGAGTGTATTGTCGCGTTCATGACATCACTTACGATAACCAAAAATCGGTCGCCATTTAAGCGAGACAAAAAGAAAACTTCAATAACTTCGCTATTTTTCAATGAATTACACTCATCCAAAAGAATAAAATAGACCAAACATCTCAGCGTACACGACTATATAAGGTATTTAGAATTCAAATATCTCTAGCGTGCATGAACCTCATTAAATTACATTTTACTTATATAACTTGGGCAAAACATGTCAAGACTAGAATTACCGTTTCATAGCCAGTATTACAGTCAAAAAGAAAACCACTTGGCGAGCATCGTATTGATCATTTTAACAAATTTAGAAAACTCAAAAAAACACCCGATAAAATAAACAGCTGAACCAATTTTGATGAAACATAGCACTCTCGATGAAATCCCTTTTCAACCAAGACCGAACAATACAAACTCATGACTCCACATACGAGTATAGTTACCAAATTATTTAAAACTTACTTCGGACATATTGGATCCTGAGCCGAGCGAGGCGTAAAATTGTAATAAAAGATACATAAAACTGAATAAATAGATATAATTTAAAAAAATAACTAGCCTAACTTAGCCTACAATTTACACAGAAATAAAATGGCGCAAAACGTCAATGAATGACATCGCTCAAGTTCTGATTTCAAAAAGCTCTGCCAGCCAGTTGACGAAATAGGGACGAATTTCGCAATGAAGGTTTAATTTTAAACTTATCTAAAACCGTGGAATATAATAAATCTAACAGTACTTGTAAATGGTAATGTAATATATCATGCACTATTTGTTATAGATGAACATAGTTTTTGTTTTATAACATTGGAAGTGGAGCACCTACATGTAGGCTACATTAACATGTAGCCATGTAGCCTACGTATGGTACAAGTAGGTGCTGTATAATAATGCTGGTAAACTATCATTCAGTCACGTAAAAAGAACGCTGAGCGACAGGGGATGTGTCTGCGCATGGGTACAATCACGTCCTAAAGTTCTAGCCTCTAGGTAGGTATTAAGCTATTTTTTTATAATTTCAGTGTAACAATAGGTACATTACTAGCTACTTAGTAATTTTAAATATGCAGATATTAAAAAAATAGATAATGCTTACTTGAGCATTATTTTGTGTTTCGATCTTAAAACATAAAATAGGTTGTAGCAAGAAAACATGATGACTTTAGCATGACTCTAACATAGCATGACTTTAGTTCAGAACCAATCGAGTTGAGACTACACATTTTTTTCATAGATAGGTCTTATCCTATGTAAACTTAAAGAAGAGAGAAAAAAAAAATATCGGAAAATTCTCATACAAAAAAAACGCACAACTTTGACGACGAGTCTTATGTCGCGTTCCGTTTCATCCACTGCGTACATACGCAATGATTTGCCACGGGTGATTATACTGGATTTTCATGTTGTCATAAAAAACCCAACAACCATCGTCATGCAAAGAAAGTTGTGTGTGTGAAAGCAAAGATCGAGTGACAAACCAATAGCGTGCAACCGGCTGAGCGTTCCTCCGGCACGCCCCTTTCATACCACCATTTTGACCGATATTTGACAGGTAAACAGCCAGCAATTATTTTTACGTAACGATAACTATATCGTTGACCATCACCATCGTTTTTCATCACTTCGCGGGTGAAACAACATGGCGCAGCTAGTGGTAATATAATTGTGGTTATTTAATTGTTCTTGTATGTTTTTAAGCTCTCATTTCTATAGCAACACTAACATTGTAAACATTCCAAACAACGACATATAACTATTTATTTGTCGCCGGTCTCTTTCTTTCTCACAGTGTATTCATACGGATCGAGATATCAATTTATCCCGTTTTGTTGAATTTTTTATCGACTTCAATAAAGAAGGAGGTTAACAATTCATAGCGTATATTTATTTCAAGTAACAAAAAGAAAATCATCCCGATCGATCCCACGATCGGCCCATCGATCGGGATGATCGATGGGCCAAGATCGTCACGCATTGGGTGCCAGATGGGCGACACTGTCCATGCAAGCCAAGGAAACACTGGCGTGACGCCATTGACAAATTCCAGTAAGATTGGCAGCAGATGGCGCAGGACTGAGACTTGTAGGGGAAGTGTGGGAAGGCCAGCAGTGAGACAGAATAGGTTAGCAAAAAAACAAAACAAAACAAAATTAAGTGAAGTGGGGGAGACCTTTGCCCAGCAGTGGGGCATCAAAGATTAATAAAAGAAATAGATTTGGGAAATAGATACCTTGTGCGTAAGTTTGTTGAGCGATTTAGCCGCCAGTTCTCTGATGGCGCAGTCCCAATGCTCCACCTTGAGTTGGACCAGGTGGTCGAGCATCGGTCGCGTGTATTCAGGATAGGCGGCGACCTGCGGCGCTATCACGAGGTACGCCTGGTTCCGCGGTCCCACGGACTGGAAGTCCGCCGTGGTGAGGATATCGATCCCGTGCGGGAACATGCCGTGTCGACCCACGTTCTCTTGGTACGCGGCGGACGCGGCGCGCCGGCAGTTTATCTACACGAATAATTATAAATGAATTAATAATAAATGAATGAACTTATATATTTTTTTCGTAAAATCGTTTGTAAAACTAGATAACAACGTCGCAAATATTCAATCAAAATTTCCTTTTTAGAAATTATCAACAATTTTTTTTTAAATTTGAATTTGAAATCATGCATAGTAATAAAATTAAAAAATATGCATGAAAGTTGACTTGGACCGAATTAAAATTTTGTCGAGAATATTTGTGACGTTATTTTCTAGTTTTACAAACGACAATTTTTTTATAAGTTCATTCAGTCATTTTATATCATTCAAAAATGTGGGTATGCGTGAGCGAGACGATGGTCGGACTACGGACTCTTAAGTAAATAAAGTAAAGCCCACCTCTCTGTCAAAACACGCAGTCGCTATGAGCGCATTGGCGAGATTGTTTGCGTAGGGCGCTAGTGCCGCGGCGTCGTAGGCACGCGCGAACGCCCAGGCCGCGTGGCAGGCCGCGTCGCGAGCCGCGCGGCCTCCGCCGCCCGCGCCGTAGGTGGCGCGTGGCTCGTCGCGACTCAGTGCCGACACCACGCTCGCAATGCCGCGCCCCACCTGATTCGGCGACAGCAGCCCGCGACGGGCTGGAAACAATTATTCACATATTCAAATTCAAAATGATTATAGTTAAAAAAAATATTGGTTGCCTGTAAAGTCGTTTTACGGACGATAGTTTAACGTGACAACGTCATAACAAAACATTGATGAAATGATTGCATATTTTTATGAATAAAATTTAGCTCGACAATGAGCGTAACGGGACACTTTTTCGTGCGTACAGCCGGCGTTCATCGATTTATTAGACGTTGTCACGTCAAAAAAACTGAAAAGACCAACTTCAAAGTATACAACTCCATTCCTTGGATGACATATTTTCAGTTATTTTGTTATAAAAACCAAAGTACTGAACCGATTTTGATAAAATTTATATGCGACTACCTCTGAGTCTATTACCTACAAAACAAAATAAAATCATTATTGACGAAGTAATCGCTGAACAAACACAAAATAACATACAGATGAATTAAGAACCTGCTTCTTTTTGGAAGTCGGTTAATAATTTATTCACGTAAGAGTATATATGTACATGTTCGTATTGGCATGGCACAACCACCAAACTGGGTGTCAGAAACCCGTGTCTTGGGCAATATTTTCAAATAATTAAAAATTTCACCTTTAGAGAGATATGTGTATACATTGAACGAATTCATCCATTCTTTAATATGTATGTAATGCCACCCCTATTTTTGTTTTGAAAATTTTACTACGGTATTTTGTACCAGTTTTTGGAACACATCTACATGCCAAATTTCGTTTATGTAGTCTTTGGGTAAAATTGCTGTGACATACAGACAGAAAGACGGACATGGCGAAATTATATGGGTTCCTCGTATTTACTACGGAGCCCTAAAAAACCGGCCAAGTGCGAGTCAGACTCGCACACGAAGGATTCCGTACCATTATCTAGAAAAACGGCAAAAAATCACGTTTGTTGTATGGGAACCAAAAATTCGTACTCAGCCATATCGATCCACATTCCTGATCACAAGAATGGAATTCGTTGCCGCCATCTCTGTTTCCTGAAACCTACAATCTTGGAATTTTCTAGGCCAGAGTGAATAGATATCTTCTAGATCGACGAGCTCCATCCTCGGCCACACGGTCGCTTAACATCAGGCGAGTTGGTGGTCAATCGTAAATCTATAATGTATATATAAAAAAAAAAAAAAAAAAACTAAGTATGTTAGTATTGAGATTTCAAAATGACATTTTAGAATGTTTGAGCTCACTCTACTGTGACCATAATTTATAATTCTATTTATACCTTGTGACATGTAAATTAGTTTTTTTTAATGTAGTAACAGGGTTGCGCTTAACCGCCAACTCACCTGATGTTAAGCAACATTGTAGTCTACGATGGAGCGCTCTTATCTAGAAGAAACCAATTTACTCGTGATTTAAAGACGCCCAGATAATATTTATCGGGAAAGACCTAGTCAGGATGCGTACTTTTACGAAATAAATCTATATGACTTACCTAGTTCAGCGAGCGCCATGCAGCCGCCGTGCCAGGCCGTCTCGCGTTCGTTCAGCACGAAGAGCGAGAGGACGCACTCGCATACGTCGGCGGCGGCGGGCGCCGGCAGCCGCGCGCCGATGCGGCCCGCGCCCTTCGCACTAGACCAACGCACCACCGTGTCCTCGTCGCGCAGTGAGCACAGCAGCAATTCCACCACATCTTCCACCTGACCGCATTGCAATACTTTACCTACTACTACTACATAAAGAACGGACACTCCCCGCCTTCCGCCAATCTCGGGTTCCTCTCCCGCTCCCCGCGCTCGCCATGTCGTTTGTCGGGCTTTGGCGGCACGTCGTCAATCATTTGGCAGTCGAGACAAGCGTTCAAATGCGGGCTTCAAGCCCTTGTCTCGACTGACTGGCATTCGAATTCCATTTGACATCACAAGCGAGTGGCAATCGACCGACAACTATAAACTTCATACATGTGTATTTTAAAACACATATATAAGTATACGTATGAACTTCTGTGGAGTCTTCGACGTGTGCTACTACCACATTTCGTACAAGTTGACATCTGTATATAACACAGACACACATGTATGAAATTAGGGTTGTCATCTGGATGCTGCTTGCTTGTCAATTACGATTTAATCGCTTGAAGCACGCAATGCTTGCCTCAACTAAATAAATGTGACGTGCAGGCAAACTCTTTCAGGACAGGATGAGTACGGGGAACCCAAGATTGGCGGGAGGAGGAAATTCGAGTGTCTGTTCTGTATGTCTTCTGTAGGCTCATAGAAAATGTCAAAAATCAAAATCGCACAACTAGCTTTGAGGACGGCTAAGCTCGGACTCTTAAAAAAATAGAATCAGGAGTGAGTAGACGAACCAAGTTCTCGAGTTCGAGTGAAAAGTACGTATCGACAAGCGCAGCGTATAAGTAGATGGCAGGATGACGCTGGTTTCTTGCTCCTTCTAAGCAGGTCTTTTCGATTATCATTGAAGTAAGCCTATGGCGGCGGTCGCTTTGACCAGCCGCCCGTGGCGTTCGACGGCCCGTCACCCGCAGCGTCTATATGCTATATTCGCGCCGGCGGGTGAGCGCGACCGCTGCCGAACATTCCCGAACATAGCGTAAAGACGCTGCGGGCGACGGGCCGCCGCACGCCGCGGGCGGCGGGTCAAAGCGACCGCCGGCTATGTCCAGTAGTGGATTTCTTGTGGCTGTGATAACGATGGAGATTACAGGCACACACAGAGCGCCAACACGTCTTCTACCAGCGAGCACAGGGTGTAGCTGAACATCGACATATTGTCGGTGATATTGCGATCCGCGTGACCTCCGCACAAAAACAGACAAGCACTAAACCACTCGAACCCGTAGGATTATTAACCCAGACAATGAAATATATATTATATATGCTCACCTCCTGCGGAATGTCCTGGTCGTCATCGTCGGTGGGCGGGGTCGACATCGGCTCGGTGTCGCCCGCCGCGGCCGCCCCGCCCAGGGTCGCGGCTAGAGAGCGCGAGCCGCGCGTGTACCGCCACGAAGCCACTCGGGGCCGCAGGAATGTTAACCCTGTATGTACAATTAAGACTCTTGTGTTCGCGCGAAATTACAAGACTTGGTCAATCGCAGCAAAGTTGCTAGATCATCGCTTTTTTATCGAATTCAGATTGGTGATGTACATCACTGATCTGTATAATCTAATTCGAGAAAAGGATGGTACGACGTGGCCTTGCCGCTCGACTTGACCACTGCCGTGCCCCCAGATTCCCTCGTCTTTTTTCCCCGACTGCCTCAGAAGGTGGGTTGTGTTTTTCGAGTGTATGTATGTTTCTATACGATCGCTTAGTCAAAATCGGTCAAGCATTTTGATTCGTCTTCACTTCCTGAGTGTCATAAGGCTATATTTTGTTGTAATAATAACAATACGACTCTCGCAAAAATAAAATAATTGAGCTATTTCGTTAACTCTGATGAACTTTCTCGTAATAAATAAAATAGATTTCACTACAAGTATTATAAAGAATGCGTATCTAGTCATTTACAGCGATTTTACGCATACTTACTCACAAAAACGCAAACTCAATAACATATCAAGCATAACGAAATCGTAAGTTAGATTGCAAAAACTGCTTTTCTGCACTCGGGTATTTTGTTTTTCTTTTAATATAGATAATTGTTACTATCATACAGTTAGAAATACAAAAAGCATTTTTTTTTGTTTATAGATCTACGTTTGACAATCAACTCACCTGATAGTAAGAGATGGTGTGGCCTACCTTTACATGATGGACTTTCACAAAAACCTGATCAAAACGCTTTTATTTCACTTTCATGGGTGTCTTTGAATCAAGCAAGTGAATTGATCTCTTCTAGGTGAATGTACTCCATTTTGGACCACAACAACTTGTAATATTAGGTGAGATGATGGACAAGCACAAGCCTATTCCACTAAGTGGTTAGTAATCACCGTTTTAATAACAATATAGGTGAAGAACCAGGGTAGATGTTACAAAGTTATCTTACCAATCCTTTGCACAATTTTAACACCATACTTTCTGACTAACATAGCCTTGTGAAACTGATATTTCTGACTGGTGACCCATTCTAACAATTTAGGAGCATAAGGCAATAGATCATCTCTTTTGCCATGTTTTAGCACAGCTGCTACTGCGGCCAACACTCCATAATGTATGGTGTCTTCAGCTTGTATATTGGAATGTAGTTTGCATGCCCACTCGAAAAATTGCCCCATGTAAAGCTCTTTTACATCTGATCTGCAAAACGTAAGGTTTAAAGTTTAATGTAAATATATATGTACAACTTTAGATAAACAATAAAATAGAATTTGTACTAAAATAAGGTAGAAATTGTATACAGATAAAGGAATAACTATAGGTACAAAAACTGAAACCTGACTGCATCTTTATGTTGCAATGCGTTCTCACAAAATTATTTTACTATTTTAAATGCTTTTAGGTTTATTTCATAATGATTATAATTATACAGCTCTGAAATTTGCAAATTAAGCAGTTTATTTTGTTACCAAAACTGACAAATTTTAACTGACTTTCAAAAAGAAGGATGTTCTCAATTCGACTCTATGTTTGTTCACTGATTACTCTGCCAATTATGAATTGTTTTTGATGATTATTTTCTTGTTTGGTAGGTAATACCTCAGAGGTGGTCCCATATAAATTTTATCAAAATCTGTTAGGTACTTTGGTTTTTATGACAAAATAATTGAAGCAATATCGTCCAAGTAAACAAATTGCATATATATAAATATGTCCTATTGGATTAACAGTGACAATCAAACCAAATCTATTATATATTGGATATTTAGTTTCAGAACTAAATGGGAACAAAGTTGAATCACACCTAACATCTAGTATTGCCTGTAAACACAAACATTGCTATGTTTGAAATGTCAAGTCTTAACTGCAAAATACACACTATATTTCTATTAAATGTGTTTAATTTCAACAAGCTAATGAGTAAAGAAAACAACTAATATAAAAAAAGTGAAAGTAACCATCTGATTCTTAAAATTTCAGGACTAAATGGCTGAACACTTCATCATGAGATTTGCAATAGAGATAGCTAAGACCTAAGGGTATAACTTGCATCAAATCATCATGTGGGTGCAACTACTGGATGCTAGTACAAAAAAGATATTATAGAGTTTAATTAATCTTCATTCAAACCTGATTAAGAATTTTGATGCAAGATAAGCACTGGCTTCTGCACAAGAGTCTTTGCTCATAGCATAGGTCTTGCATATGTTAAGAATTCTCTCCATCACAGTCAACTTCTTGGAGGACTCTGCTGTGTCTAAACAAATAATGATATAATAATTATTAATCAACCTCAATTCAATTCATTTATTTCAATTAGGTACATACATTTTAAAGTATTAAAAATTTCATAGGTGCACATGAGCTAGAAGATATGTAGAAGCCCATATTATTGATATGGAATACTAAATAAAAATATTTCCATTCAGCATTTTTTCTGCTATCAAATTATTTGCATTGTTAAACCAGCCCCGGATCTACGATTTTTTCGAACCTGGGCAGAAACTTGACGGTGGCGCCCCTCTCTTCAGCGCTTAAAATAACTTATTATATCTATGTGGTGCCTTTTTCTTAAAAGTTAACAGTGAGTCAACCAAGCTTTCGAATTCTAAGCGCTTTGTGGAGCAAGTTATTTTATGTTTAATAATATTAATTATGATTTTTGCGCCCCCTGAAAATGCCGCCCGGGGCGGGTGCCCCAGTTTGCCCCCCCCCCCCTAGATCCGGAGAGGGGGGGGCTGTGTTAAACAAAGTATACAAATCTTTTCATCCTTTATGTAAAGGATATAAAAGATAGGATAGGAAGGATAAAAAGGTTTTCTAAAATACATGCTAACCTGGTTGGCCTGGAGCAAATCCATCGAGACGGCTCATGTGAAAAGGAATGATGACAACTATGGAGAGCCAAAGCAGTAACACAAATCTGCTTCGCCATGTCTCTTTATCATTTGGGTCCTGGGCCTCAAGATATGACAACACTGTTAACAGATCTGAAACCTGAATTTATAATAAAATTAATATAATATTTAATATTGCAATAGATTTTTTTACTCTGGTATACATTTTTGAAATTCAAACCATAAAGATTTTTCTTTAATGTGGAAATAGGTTTGCACTTGACTGCCAAATCGCCTGATGTTAAGCAAAATATAAGTCTACAATATACAAAATAATAAAACTAACTGTTCTAAAACCAGTAAGTAAGTACATAGTGTAAATGTGCTCAGTTATAAAACAGTGATGTCGATGATAAAATATAGCCTATGTCTTCTCCAGGTGCCAAATTTCATAAATAACCAGACAAAGAAACAGAGTTACTTTTGCTTTAATAATATTAGAATAAATATAATATTAATGCGAAAAACTCAAAATATTTTCATACTCATAAGTTATTCAGAACACATTAATAACAACGTTATAAGTATCCAACAATGCATTTTATTGTCTGTTCATGTGAGCACATATGAACAGAGACAATAATATTGTTCCTCTGTTATTAAAGGGTGCTTGTACTAACAAAAGCATCAACAATCTAGCAGTGATAGATGAATTAAGCTTTTAATGGAATATTTACCTCATGAGGCAAATGCCTCACAACCACTTTGTATCCTCTTACTCTAATAATCTGATACATATAATTAAAAACAGCATGCTTTAGTTCAAAAGACGATTCTTTGTCTTTAATGAGGCTTAAAAACTTGCTTAATATAGTTTCTAGATGGGGATCAAGCAAGTGTGGTTGTTCATAGTATTGTTTTAGGATATTGTACAATTTCTCATACTCCACTTCGAATACTGGTGTGTTATATATATTTTTCACGTTGTCGATCATGTTCAATACATCTTGGAATTCTGAGAAGTGCTCCAAGGCACATCCCAGACCAATAATGTCACAGTCATCATCCCGGTTGTGGTCAGAATCTAGACCGACCATTTTGTTTGTTATCGGATTAGCGCAAGATACTTATTTTTATAGGTGCGCAGATATCATTTATATTATTATATTTTCACAGAGAAACTTAAAGCGAACGGAAAAGGATTTAAAATATTATTTCACCGTTTTATCAAAGCCCAACCCAACTGAACTCAACCAAACCAAACGAATCACAGCACGATTAAAAACAAAGGAAAGTAGTTTAGTGACAGTGACTCTAACATTAACACAGACAGTGACAATGACTTCCAAATCCTTGTAATGCCTGCTCCATTTAAAAAAAAAGATTTGAACCCGCTTAGGGTATTTGCTAATAGCAAATAGTAACATTTTCTTGAATAAAACAAGTCATAAATGATATAGTCACTCTATGGAGTTTTGCCGACAACGTAAAAAGACATGTTTCACCGCTTTATCACTTGTCCATACTCACGCACTTAATCAAACACTTAATGAATAAAACACCACCATTTCAAAACATTAAAATTCAAAATAGCACAAGTTAAGAAAAATAAAATAAACCGACATGTTTCCATGACGTTCCCGCCAAAACTCCCGCCAGCTGCATTAAAAAGTGCGTGAGCACCGTGCGCCACCCCTATGAGTACAATATTCTAGGTCTTCTTCTTCTTTTTTGTATTGGCCCCGCATTAAAGCATTTGCCAGTGTCAAGTATTAGGATTTTTCAAGTTTCTTGAATAAAACAAATTTTAAATGTTCTAGTCACAATCTAAGTCACGTATACAGTCAATTTATAAGTCGAGTCCTGCTTCAGTAAAGTGGTGGAGACTTTACTAGAAGCTTCTATGGAGTTTTGCCGACAACGTAAAATCACACGTTTTACTCCTTTATTTTACTTGCCCACACTCACGCACTTTATCGAACACTTAATGAATAAAACACCACCATTTTTATGGCATTAATGTTCAAAATAACACATGTTTTGGAAAATAAAACAAAGCAACAACACGTTATTAGGACGTTCCCGCCAAAACTCCAATATTCTAGGTCTGGTACAATGGGTACATAGGGGTGGAGCAGGTGCATTGCCATATAAAAATGTTTACCTAAGAGCATCCGAGTGCACCTCTGCACTCGCGTGGTTGCCCGCACTTTTTACCCTGGGTGAGGTTGGTTGATGGTTTTACCGGTATGTGTGTACGTTTGTATGTATGTTCATCTGTTCCCTCATAACTTCTAAGCTACTTATCATATTCTGACAAATGAAGTGTCGTTGAAAGCGTCTTATTTGCCCGCTGATTATAGGCTATGTGAAGCCACATTAAATAGAACATGACGTCCTCGATTCGCCCACGAAGTCAAGAAAAAAAAAACCGCTCACCCCACCCACATCATGTGTGGCATGGTATCATTGAACAGGTAATTTAACATGAAGGTAGGGTTTGTTACATCATATTTTTGTCAAGCGTGCCGTTTGCGAAATCCCGTCAAAGTAATGAAAACATATTTTTTACCCGACTTCGGCATCGCAAAGAAGCAAAAGGAAGGGTCTTTGTTTATTAGTAAGTATGTATGCATGTGTGCATTTATGTTCAAATTTTTTCGAAAACCACAAAATACTATAAATAAAAAATAAGTTCAAAAACTAAAACCCGACTACTGAAAAAAAACGTAGTCCTATTATTATGCTACTTTGCAGAATTTATTATTTTGTTACAGTAGGTGGCATACGACCACGCGGTTATCTTCTGAATACCATCTATTAATGTCTCATTGTATGAAATACAGTAAAATATTTACGAAATTTTCTTGTTTCATATTTTTAGAGCGTTATTTTTCTGTAGTTGGATTTTAGGTTTTGAACTTTTTTTTCACAGTGTAATCTTAACTTTGCAGATTTTTGTGATCTTACGTAAAAACTATCAAGACTTCCTCCCATCCCCTTTTAAGGAAAACATAACCCTCCCTTTTGCTTCGCTGTAGTTGGGTAAAAAATAAGACGTGATCTATTTGTGTTTAGCTTTTTATGATCAAATAAAAATATATCATGCTTATTCCCTTTTTCCTTGTTATTTTCGTAGCTATTGTATTCCTTGGAGGAGAGAAGACCTATGCCTCTTATGTTGTATTTTCTTTATTATTTTGTGGTAAAGTCAAAAATTTTATATAGATCTGGCAGCACTGAAATTTTCTTTGCTATTGTTGAAGAGAGTGACTGTTCTTCGATTCAATTCACTATATAATTGTAAAAAGAAAGAGAAAAAGTGTTACTTGGACTAATACTAACATTACAAGAAAAGCGACAAATGAAAAGATAAAGTATAAAATGAGTATACGTGAGTATTTATTCATAACTCTGAATCGAAAACGAGGCTGCTGATCCAGACGCTAGCTGCCCGGCTCGAATTTATATTCCTTCGTTTTAAGCATCGCACGCTAAATTAGAAAAAACCTCGACTTTTACTTCATTCAAATTCTTTATACAGCAGACTTGTTTGAAGGTATTTTAGTAGTATGATTTTGTTTGATGTTACAGAGGGGAGAGGGCCAGAAAAGCGCAAGGTAAAACCGGTGGAACCACAGTCCCTTTTAGACTTTGATCTTGGAGAAGGAGAAAGCTCTGATGATTCTGATTTCCGCATTGAAGACCATGCAGAGGAAAGTGATGATTATTCTATAAATACAGACGATGAAGAGAAAAGTAAGTTTAAAACAGCCTTAATTTAATATCTTTTTTTGATTTACAATAGGTTTATTCAAAATCAGAATCAAAGTTGATTATAAGTTAACCAAATAATTGATAGTTGAAAGTTGATTTTGGAAAAAATACACTTATTGTTACACACTGAAGGATTCTTTGGAAACATGATAGGAAAAAGCTAAAATAAAATATTAAAAACTTGCTGTGCTGTGCAGTTTCACCTGCTTAGTTTTGGAAAACTGGTGATGATGATGATCATAAGTAGCCTATGACTGTCTCCATGTCGACAGCTATACAGCTATCTCTGTACAGTATGTCTATATTATATTTGATAAAGTTAGTTTCAGCTGTTTGGTCATGAAAATTTAACAAATGGATAGAGAGACAGATACTTTCTCTTTTCCAATATTAGGGAGGATGATTTATCTATTGTAAATTGCATGATGCTTGTAATAATCTAATAAACAGAAGTTAGATTATTAGGTACATCATGCAGTTTACATGTATACCTATAATATTTCCATTACCTATAATTTTTCTATTATTTTGTAATTATATTAGTTAAAAAAATACCTATACCCTTGGGAGGAAGCTTTAATATGTATATTAAAAATTATGAAATTTCTCTGTATTATAGAAGCAGCTAAGAAAAGTGGATCATCTGATGATGAAACAGGTTCAGAAGATGAAGCTGCATTCAAGACCACAAATAAACTCGGGGAGGTGATATCAATCAATGATATGCTTGAAAAAGCCAAGAATTTGGAATTCAAGGTACTCAAATAGGCGTGAATTGATTTTTCATTCACATTTTTATCATACTATAGCTGGGTTCTGATTCCCTATGACCATTGCTGCTTTACATAAACATGACATGGATGTGTAGACAACAAGTATTAGAATTTAGTGTTAAATGCTAAAGTCTAATTTTCATTGCTCGTGGCCAGTGGTCATATGATGGTCCTATCATGGTGAAGATCAACAGATAGTATACCTTGTAAATTGTACCTATTTTCAAATAAACAACCACATTGCAAGATTTGCTGTGGGAGTTTTTGGTGTTTTTGAAATAAAATCTAAAGTAATGTGTTAACAATAAGTAAATGTAAAATCTCTGTATGATCCGTGAAATTTGTATAAATTTTATTTCTAAACACATACAAGGTAATCTTAGTCAAAAGTATGCAAACGTCTTTCTCATTGTCATTCTTGTCTACTAAGAACATAAAAATGTAAATTTTGTATGCAGATTCCAGGAGACCTGGCAAATATTTTGATATGCTCTGGCTGCTTGGGATCCAGGAGTGATGACTTCAATGAGATTGTGGAGTGCGATGGCTGCGGAGTCACTGTGCATGAAGGTACACATTGATTGATGAGTTCTGCAAGCACTGCTTTCTGAAAGTATATATATATATATATTTAAATACTCATATTGTACCAAACATGAAGACATATAATACAACTGTTGCAGATTACAATGGAGCGCACTTATCTTGAAGGAACCTATTTACTTGTCATTTGAAGATTCCCAGAATAGATCTATTTGGAAAGACCCATTCAGGAAGCATATTCCACATTTTGGCAGTGACAAATGTAGAAAATACTTATGAATATGCCATAAGTAAAGAAAACTCAAAAACCCCTGAATAAGAAAAAAATTAGCTAAAGCGATTTTGACGAAACAGCTAAAACACATTGAATTCCTCTTTCAAACAAAAAAAAAATTGTTTAAAATGGGTTAAAGTTATGATGCCCCAGACAGACAGATATAGATACAAACCTCAAACATATAACAGCCCACTTTTTGTTATGAAAGTTTTCATTTCAGTTCACATTTTCATTAGTTAATGTCAATATTAGGTTATGGATTATTTTTCAGGTTGTTATGGAGTGTCGGACAACACAAGTGAATCAAGTACAGTGAGCTCTGCATCCACAGAGCCATGGTTTTGTGAAGCCTGCAAGGCTGGGGTTACAGATCCTAACTGCGAACTATGTCCTAACAAAGGTATACCTATACATCAAAAATATTTGAATGACTGCGATAGAAGATAGTTTGTGCTCTTTATAGACTACTTTTCATTGAATTACTCTACCTGATAAATGTAAGCGGGGGAAACCCCAGGGCACTGCCCTAGTAGTTAATACGTATATGAAAAAATCGTCCATTATTATGGACGAATTTCTGACAATTTAACAATTAGTTACACTTTGAATTCAGTAGTTGGTAATTATTTTGTAAATTAATGTAAATAAACTATTATGTTCTTTTCAGGTGGAATTTTCAAAGAGACAGAAGTTGGTGCCTGGGTGCATCTGGTATGCGCCTTGTATGTTCCCGGTGTGGCTTTTTCAGAGGTGAGAATTCCGATATAGTCGTATGAATACCGACATAGTCGGTGAAGCTTTTTCAGAGGTGCAAACTGATGACATAGCCGGCGAAGCTTTTTCAGAGGTGCTAATATCGATATAGTCAGCGAACCTGTATTTTCAGAGGTGCAAATTCCGACAGCCGGCGAAGCTTTTACAGAGGTGCTAATTCCTACATAGTCGGGGAAGCTGCTTTTTTAGAGGTATGAATGTCGATATAGTCTGCGAAGTGCGAATTTCACAATAAGCGTACATTGCGTTCCGTACTCGGCGATATCGATCCACATTCCTGTTGCGTACTGCACAAGAATTGAATTCTTTGCCGCCATCTCTGTTTCCTGAGACCTACAATCTTGGAATTTTCAAGGCTAGAGTGAATAGATATCTTCTAGATCGACGAGCTCCATCCTCGGCCACATCGTCGCTTAATATCTGGCGAGTTGGTGGTCAATCGTAGATCTATCTAGTATAAAAAAAAAACCGGCAAAGCTTTTACAGACGTGCTAATTCCGGCATGGTCGGCAAAGCTGCTTTTTAACCGACTACTTCCAAAAAGAAGGAGGTTCTCACTTCGACTATGTTTACTTTTGTATGTTTGTTCAGCGATTACTCTGGCAATTGTTTTTGATGATTCTTTTTTTATTGGGTAGGTTATACCTCAGAGGTGGTCCCTTATAAATTTTATCAAAATCGGTTTCGTCTATTTTATAGGCGGTCTTTTCTGTGTTTTAAACTATAAATTATTCAGCCGACATAGCCGGCAAAGCATTTACAGAGATGCGCATAGTCCGACATATTTAGTAATAGGCTGGGGCTTGACTCACGGTTTTAGCGATTTCAGATTCGTCCAGGTAAATATTTACCTGGGCGTCCTGGTGGACATTTCACACAACACCATCTAGCCCAAACTAAGCAAACCTTGTACTATGGGAACTAGATAGCTTGTAGAATACATATATACTTTTTTTTGTAAATACATATTATGATACATAGAAATACCCATGCACAGAACAAACATCTATGCTCATCACACAAATGTTTGTCCTGGGTGGGGATCGAACCCACGACCTGTAGCTTAGCAGGCAGACACTTTACCAACTGAGCTGCGAGGCCAGTCGTGGTGTTTGAGTGTCGCCCGTGTGCTGGCAGGTTGAGCGTCTCTCCGGCGTGACGCTGTTCGAGATGGCGTACTCGCGGTGGGGCGCGCGCTTGTGCGCGCTGTGCTCGGACGCGGCACTGGCGCGCACCGGCGTCTGCGTCGGCTGCGACGCCGGACTTTGCAAGACTTTCTTCCACGTCACTTGGTATGCCTTCACAATTTTTATCTCTTTAAAAAACCCTTGTTTTATGGATAAAAAATTGATATAACTATTTTCCTTTTAATATTACATCTAAAGTCAGTTTAGTGACTTGGTGGAAATTGGCATTTATGTAGGCGATGGGCTGGCCCCCTGTCACTGCAAGCCAACATTACATCCTACCCTCATATTTGCTCTAACCCTCTAATACCCTCTCCCCTCCATCTAACTCTAATACACTTCTCTCCATTTAACCGTCTAATCACGGTCAAATGTGGCGTCAAGCGGCTTTATTGGTCTTGCTTTACCTTGCCTGTAAGAGAAAATAGGCGTGATTTTATGTATGTATGTATGTAATATTACATCTCATAAAATTACACATATTTATTTCTAAAATGGACTGTGACGACCAGTCATATTTATTTATTTGTTAATTTTATATCAGAAGTATTGATATAGACATAGACATAGACAGAAATTTATTGTGACAAAAAAAACATACACCACAAAATAAATATCATTAAAAAAATATGAATCATACACAAAATACTTAGATAACATGTTTTTGTCACAATCCGGTCCCAGCTCAGCATAATGCTAGCATGCATATGGTTACCATTACCGATTGTTATTTGGTACCTATTTATATAATAGTTTTTCATTTATTGAGTGTATAAGATATTATCATGCGTTTATAAGTAAGATGGAGAATAAGATTCTATCATGCATTTTTAAGTTTAAAAAAAAGTAATGCTTTATGTATAATAAAATTGTTGAATAAGTGCGTCCATTTATATTAACTAAATTAACTCGATTTTATGAGATCTAACAGCTTTTTACTGTGGAAGGACATTGAATTTTGTTTTATTTTTTATTTTATTTTAGAATACTTGCATTATTTACCTGACTACGGCGAAGCAAAAGGGAGGGTTATGTTTTTGACCGGTATGTGTGTATGTTCATCTGTTCTCTAACAACTTCTAAACTACATAGCATAATTTGACAAATGAGGTGCAGTTGGAAACGTCTTGTTACTTTTAATGTTTTTGATGTATTCGTGTGTTCTCCAGCGGACAGCGAGAAGGTCTGTTGGCGGAGGCGCACTCTGAAGAAGCTGAGCAGGCCGACCCTTTCTACGCACACTGCCGCCTGCACTCGGACAAGACTTTAATAAAGAAACGCAAGAGGAACTGGCTCGCTTTACAGCTGCGGACGGAGAAAAGGTAAACCATACATTCAAATGTGACCATTTAAAATTTCGGATTATGGATAGGTAACCTCGCTTCATATATTAAAATCGGTCGAGTAGTTTTGTCTATGGTAATTTTGAGGGGTGGAGTATTTCTGTAACACATATAGTAACACGTATAATTTGTAAATAAGTTTTATTAAAACAAAATTTGCAAATTTATTACATTAAAAATTATACAAATAATTGCATAATAATTTATTGCTTAGCAAATCTCTATTTTTATGTCTTATATCACAGTTGTCTAATATTGTTCAATGTTACTCAACATATTAAACATTAATTTTAAATTTCTATTTTCTAGAAAGCTAGAATTAAAGAACAATCCGAATCCCGAGGAGAAAGCGCGAACTGAACGCAAGTTGATCAAGTATAGAAGAAAGTATTTGCAACAGAAAGAAAACAGGAATCCTCCATGGGGTAAGCTATATAATGACGGTTTCTGTTTAACCTGGATCAAACTAAACTTTTCACTAACCATTGCGTAACATTACATTATAATAATAAACACTGTTGCTGCAGTTGTCTTACAGTAATACTTTTACTACAAATCATATATAATCAGTACCTGGAAGTTGCCATTTCGGTCACAGAGTTGTAACCTGGGGTGTGGAAAAGCTTTGAATATTTGCTTAAACAGACCGAGCGTTGGTGGCGCTACTCTCTAGAAACATGTAATTATTCAGCATACCTTTACATTTACAATAAGGTTCATATTCGCTAGATAAATTTGAATTCTAAGGATATAGGATTTAATAGACTATTATATTTTTTCGATGAGTGTATCCGTTGAGAAATAGCGAAATTATTGAAGTTTTCTTTTTGCCTCGTTGAAAATGCGACCGCTTTGTGGTAATGGTCAGTGACGACATGAACTTGACAGCACACTCGCTCACTACGTAAGTGGGTGTGCATGTGTGAGCGCAAAATGCATTAACAGTATGTACAGGTAAGTGAGCGAGGGGATGACTACAACACAGGGCATATAACTGCCGTCTCTTTTTTCTCGTTTTTGCGTACCATACGCATTACGTACTGATATCGCAGTATGTTCGTCAGCTTTCATCTAATTATTATATTTTTTTCACGGAAATTATTATTGGGTTATCAATTACTTACAAATCTGCGTGGTAGATAACAAATGTGCAAGTGGTCCATTCTACAGGTTCCAAAGACAGACGAGTGATGTTGAATTTTTTGAATCGTCTATGTATTTGTAGTATTTTTTTGTTTTTAAATGAATTGTACTGGTCGCCACAGTGCCTACACAGAAGATGGCCCGCATGTTGTACAGCAGCGCTTCTGCAATGAGGAAGTTCCAGCACAAGGCTGAGTGTATGGGCATAGACATACACGCACTCGAGTTTGAAGATGCACAGGTATGCTTTACTCTAGACGGGATATGTTATAGTTTGAAGTTTATGTGTATTGGGCATTTTCAGACAGAATTTTGGACGTAAAACATCTCTAGACCTGTGAGTGACTATACAAGCAAGTGGCTTGTTACCCGACTGCGTAAGAAGGAGGGTTATGTTTTTCGAGTGTAATGTATGTATATTTCTTTGACACGGCCTACAGCCTAAACGGCTTGACCGATTTTGATGTGAGTGGTGTCAATAGATTCGTCTTAGTTGTGAGAGTGACACTGTGTACATCAAAATAAAAAAAAACATAAGTTAGGCTGCAAAAACCTCTCTTCTGCAGTCGGGTATTTTGTTTTTCTTTTAACATTGATACTTGTTTCATATATTAATTTTCACGTTCGCCCATAACAGTACGATGCTAACTTAGCTACCTTCAGATTTCAGTACAAGCCTGTATCGGAATGCACTGTGCTCGTCACTCGGTTATATATTGGTGTTAAATCTCGTTATTCTAAGCAATTTTTCTATCCTAGGAATTAAGAGTGCGGCAACAGTACAACAATAAAAAAATAGAGTATATTTTTTTTAATGGCTAGCCATGGTCTTTCTCATCTAAAAAAAAACATGAAATCGAATAATAAAATTAGGGGTAGAAAATAGCTTTCTCCTATTGTATAAGAAATCTTAACGAGAACTACATGTATCTATTTTAATGGCTCGACTTTCTATTTTATTTTATTTAGGGACAAAAACAACAAACCATAACTTAAAAAAAACCGAATCCTTATAAATAATACTATACATTTGTTAATCTAAATATTGTACGTATTGTAGCTTTTAACTATATCATGTTATTAAAATAACAACGTCAAGACTAAATGGTGATATTATACATTTTGTGAAGCACTCTTTTAAAATTATACAAGTTTAGTTGAAATATATTATGTGCATTATTACATCCTACATTATTATGAGTCGGTGGAATATTAAAAAGCGTTTGGGGTCTGTTTTATCTACACTTATATTAATAGCTAGACTAATTTTGCAATTTTATTGCTTAATAATATTGAACTACATAAGCGAGACGAGCTTTTTAACACGCTTTTATTAGGTCGATCTGTATGTAACTATGTAATGAAATCTAAGGTAACTAATTTAACCTTCTTCCTAGGATCGTAGCGTCATGAAAATTGGCAGCTGTATGTAGTTCTGATGACAATACAATAATGTGGTACTGTCGAACTGATCTGATGATGGAGCCGAAAGATATGAACTAGAACTTCATGATGGAACATCGTATCATAGCTGTGTTTGGATATGTTAGAAAAGTCTTGTAATGAACTTTGACCACAATAATTTGTAGCGTGTTTTTTAGTTTTTTAAACTGTAATTTATTCGTTATAGGCTCTTTAAAGTATTTTAAATTGAAAATTTCATAAATAAATTACCAAATAAACTGTGATGTAGCGTTTATCACTTGTGCCTACAGATGGCAGCACTGAAGGACGTGTCTCGCCGCTGGCACGTGCCGCCCGCGTTCTCCGTCGAGTTCGTCGGTTACTACCTCGAGAGGAATACGCGCGTGACGTCACTGCGACGCTCGCTCGAACGCCTCACTAAGGAGAACGAGAAGCTGTTGGCCGACGATGAGAACCTCAGGACGGACTATGATGAGGTATGTGGCAAAGATAATAGATACAGCGTAGCGTTCTATTCTCGTGCGTTAATAAGAGCGGGATAGATAGATATATAAACTCTTTAATGTTTTTTTTTTAAACTTTCATAGAGAATCAAAAATTTAAGATGATATTTCAAATTTTGATTTGAGTCGAAATTTATGTATGAAACGGGTGCGAAATTCTGTTCAAATTTGACAATTTGATATCACTTAAGTTACCATTGTCAATGTTGATTGTTTTTATTCGCCTTAGGGCAGGCTAAAAATTTTTGACCATACTGCCTTTGTCAACTGAAATAAATCGTTCAATTTCATGTCCATCTTTTCAATTTCGTTAATCGTGATGGTAGAATACCAAGGAAACAACGAAATAAAATTTGTTTGGCAAACTGAAGTAAGTTTATGCCTGAAATTTCCTATTATACATGTTTGTCATCATTAGAACCGTTACTTTGATCCTTTCGTTTGTTGGAAGAATGGACTTCAGAGACAACAGCCAAAAATAAAAAAAGCTGATGAAGTTTATGTCAAACAGTGTAATTGTCATTTTTCGCAACTGTTTCATACATTTTGTTATTAATAAAACACTGATAGTGTTGCAATTTACAACACTATCAGACATTGTATCATTACAAGGTGAGCATTGTAATGCTCGGTTTTCCTCCCTCACTGATGTAATGTAACGTTACATTACACGTGAATGCTCCCGGTGAGGGAGCACATTTATATACAATATTGCAAAGTATTGTATAATATTATACAACACAGAATTTTTATATGTAAATTGTATGAAATCTAGGTTGGATATTTAGCGGATATGGTGAAGTTTTTTTTTAATATTGCACTTTATTTACATATTAGGCCTCGCAACAAAATAGTGACACTCTAGCGGAGTTGACATGCGCCCAGAAAAGTTTACACAAGATCTACGACGCCATCGTGGCTCTGAGCCCCAAGAAGACCATACCGGCTATAATGGAAGATAAACCTCTCTTGCCCAAAGTAATACCGAGATCTACGCCTAAAGTCACTCCGCAGCAGTTGCAGAAACGGTATGAATACATTGAAATATATTCACAGTTCTCATCATTTTGTGGATAACATTGATGTACAGAGCTATTATGATATCCTGTACGAAATTGATAGCTCATTGTATTCATTATGAACTAATTTTATTAAGGGCACAACACAAAACCGAAATTTTGGCCCTCTAATATAATATATGGAACAGTTTTTTTTTTCGTGATTTTTTATTCGTGCACATACTAGAAGCTGTCTTAAAGATGAGTACAATGACCTTTCTATTTGGTCTGAGGCGCATTAATAACCCAGTATGAATGGGATTGTGAACCATGCATTATTTGCAATAGAATAGGATAAAACTCTTTTACGAAACAAAACATTCACAAAAAATGGAACCATGAAAAATATCTGATTAGTCCGCCGATATAATCGATGCCATAAGTAGGTATATGTGCTAGCAAATTTTGCTTTCTTACAATTTCCGATTCTTAACTTTAAAGTTGTATCCAAATTTCAGTCAAACAAAAACAATCTTAGATATCTTATATATTTTAAAGACAGTTCAAAAATTACACACACCAAATCACATTAACTGTGTAAAACATTCAATCTATTCCGATATATTTGTGTAATCTTTTATGTGACTATAATTAAGATTTTATTTGTTGCTTATTCATATTTTATCTTTTGTTTTTGAAACTGTAATCCGATAAAAACAAAAATATAATCCTAGATAATTATAGTGTATATATTATTAAAAATCAATAAAATTGGATGATATTTGGGGGTAGAAATCAGTTTTCAAGGACCTATTCAAGGTCCTATTTCAAGGACAATTGCATGGATGAGACTCCTTTAAATAAAATCAAAATGTTTAATTTCGTATGTCACATTTGATTCACAATTGTTTCATTGAACATATTATCATATCAATAAAATAATGGAGAATGTTTCAATCCTTCTCGATATTCTTTGTTTGCGACGCGGATAGACATAAGAACTTGTTTGTTTATGAACATTTTCACGTACGTTTTACTTTTACGCATTTTTACATGAATAAATATGTGATTTGTTAGCCCTTTGAGAATGCTATTACAGTATGTATACGTATTCAGGATATTTTTTAATTTAATTTGTTATTTTGACCGAAAAACATGAAATTAAATTGCGTACCGCCAAAATGTAGAATGCGCTTCCTGAATGGGTCTTTCCGACTAGATATAATCTAGGTGTCTTCAAATCGCGAGTGAATAGGTTTCTTCTAAGCAAGCGCACTCCATCGTAGACCGTAACTGTCGCTTAACACCAGGTGAGTTGACGGTCAAGCGCAAGCCTATCGACGAATAAAAATAAAAAATAAACTAAAAATAAACGTATTAGAAGTAAACATGAGTAAATGAATAATATGAAGTAAACATTTGAATAAACTTAAGAATTGTATCTTATGGACGTTTAATTATGTAATATTTATGTATATTTTGTAAAATGTTGTTAATATTTGTGATAGCTGGTTGTCATAACTCTGAGATATTCATTTTTGCGTTCAAAAATACATTCAAGTATACATCTAAGGAAGTCGCGCGCGTACGAGACAGCTACGGCGTTATTCTCTACGGTCATTGGCACGTTTAACTTGGAAAATTAGACCTTATATCCGAAATTTTAAACTCTAATTTTCAACCACAACGCGTCAAGCAGCTAATGGCCATAACGAATAACACCTCGGTTGGATTGAAACATAATCCACGTCCGCTATGTCCATCAAACCATTATACATATTGTTAATAACTTGTAAATGGTTTACTGTATAGCGACTTGGCCAGCAGGTCAATGACCGTGCCTACCGCGGCCGCACTTAAGATGGGCGTTGGTTTTCCTCTTAGCGACAACCCGGACGCTCGCCAAGGAAAAGTGTTGTCTACTTCTTTGGAAGGTGAGATCAGAATTTTCTACGCAACTGTATTCTTAAGAGGAAAGTTAACAGCGTATTTAGTCAAAAGTTGCCGTGATTTACAATCACTTTTCGAATACCATGGTCATCAGTTAGAGTGAATAGACAGAGATTGGCGCTGCGAGGGATTTGGACAGTAAAATCGCTCGTCAAGTTGCCAGCAATATCACGCAACTGATAAAAGTCTGTCAATTGCTTGTTGGTAATTTGCGACTAATTTTGTCGCCGTGCAGCATTTAAAGTCATGCCAATCACAGTTGATATATCTGGTGCAGTTTCATAAATTGATATGAAAATCTTCATAACGAATTGTTGCCTGTTGCCGTAATCGGTGATCAAAGTTGCTCCATGTGCCGAATGCCTAAATGCGCGGTTAACTCTCGTATTAAATAGCTATTTTGAAGGTAGTCATGAAAAGTGACAAAATATGTGGGTAGTAAATGTATGGAAGGATCATGGAGGTTACTCCACCGATAATGAGCTATGCTCTTAAATAATGAAATTAAAATATATGGGTACGAAACGCTTTGGCTCCACTTTCATTGTGCGTACCGCCAAAATGTGGAATGCGCTTCCTGAATGGGTCTTTCCGAATAGATATAATCTAGGTGTCTTCAAATCGCGAGTGAATAGGTTTCTTCTAGGCAAGCGCGCTCCATCGTAGACCGTAACTGTCGCTTAACACCAGGTGAGTTGACTGACAAGCGCAAGTCTATCGTCGAATAAAAAAAAATATGGGTGTCTTCCTATATAAGTTAAAATAAATTTATTCTTGATGGAAGTATAGCTTAGATAATGGAGATGCTTCAAATCTGGTATGATGTGGGCACACACAAGGTCATTGTGCATGAAAAAATATCATCAAAATTATTGTCCAAACAGTTCTGTGTTATCCTGAAAACTTGAGCCTTTGTATCATTATTTATTATGGTTCGTTGTAGTTACTACGGGAATAAGCGCTTATAAAGTTAAATTAATATAATCATCTCATATTGATGATAAATATCTTCCATGTTGGACTGGGAGTAACAGAAAAACATAGAATGTACCAGCTGCTTCTCTTCCCTGGAATACTTGAAAAGTTAATTAAGGGAGTTGAGGGAAATCGGCATTTACGTAGGCGATGAGCTGACCTGTCACTGCAAGCCAATATTACATCTTACTCTCGTATCCTCTCTAACCCTCTAATATTCTCTCCCTTCCATCTAAACCTTTAATTAAGGGCAAATATGGCGTCAAATGAAGTCAAGGTCTTTGACGCTCTGCCTACCCCGTAAGGGAGCATAGGCTCGATTGTATGTATGTTTAAATATATATGTTATTGTGAGCGTGTCGTGGCAGCGTCGTGGAGCGACGGCGGCGGCGGTTCATCGGTAGCGGGGCGCGAGTGCGCCGCGTGCGGCCGCAGCAGCGAGCGCCATCTGATGGCTGCGTGCGACACCTGCCGGCAACACTACCACCTGCACTGTCTGCACCCGCCGCTGCAGCGACCGCCCAAGAAGAGCAAGCTCTACGGATGGTAACTATATTTACAACACACATAACATCACATCACGCTAATCATAACTTATATTATAAATAGATCGGAAAAATCTGTCTAATCGAATATTATTTTGATCGAATATTGAGATGTCACATCTCGTCACTAGATGGCGTTCAAGTCACTTAAAACACGCAAACGTTGCGTGTATGTAGGTAGACATTTCGTGTATGTTCCACTGAATAAATGTTATTTACTTTCACTGCGATACATGCGGTGATTGATTTAGTACCCTCGGACGGACCTTAAAATTATTTGGAGTTTTCTCCACTTTCTACATCGCAGGATCTGCAATATACAACCGACTGCCTGCTCATATGCGTGACACGCCTCCCGTCGCGTCTTTTAAAATTAGGCTGAAGGCTTGGCTCATCAAGCAACTATTTTATGACAATGATGTACATATTTGATAACTTTCAAGAACTTTGTGTATAATTAGTAATATCTTGATAATAAATAAAATAAATATTTATGGGCATGCGGTTTCCGTAGAATAGCGAGTGAATCCGTAGAGCGCGACTAGCAGTAATTTTGTAATCAGCTGCAACATCTATTCAACTAAGGCACATAGACATAGAATCGAAAATAGTCTCCCATCGGTACTCAATTCAATTCTAAAAGTGAAAAAGAAGGATTGAAAAAAAAGTATATAGTAATATTATACTTTTTCTCAGGCAATGTTCCGAGTGCGACAAAACGTCCGACTCGGAACCTGAAGTGCTAGAGAAGAAAGTGCCGCGCCGCTCTCGAATAAGGTACAGCAAGGATGGAGCGATCATCTCCCAGCCGCAGAGCCCCGAACCCTCGCCGCACAAGACAACGGAAAAACCGCACAAAGAGAAACCGATCAAAATCGTCACCACCGAAAACCAGTCGCCGATCAAAGTCACCATCAAACCTTTCGAATTCAGCAGCGACCACGAAACCGACCTGAAGCTAAGAAAGGAAAAGAAGATCAAAAAGAAGAAGGAGCACTCGAGCGCCGACGGCGATGTTCCAAAGAAGATTCACAAAAGAAGCTTCACGTCACCGGCTCTCACGAACACTCCCCTAATGTCGATCACGCCGATAGTCGCGGACAGTCCGAACGATTCGCACAACGAGAATTCCAACGCGTCAACGAACACGACGAAGCCGGAATTCGTTTCACAGAATCTGTCTTTTGCGTCTCTCCTCAGCGAAAAGGAGAGGGACAGCAAGACTATCGAGAGTTCGATAGAGAATACGCTCGCTAACTTGTCCTCGGATATCGCGACGTACAAGGCGAATAGGAAACGGAGGAAGGAGAAGCACCGCTCGAGGTATTCGCCGGACCTGCTCCGTTCGCCTTCCAAATCTCATAAACATAAAAGGAAGAAGAAGAACCAAGATATGGAGAATCCTGAACCACCTCATCCGAGAATTACTATCAAGGTACCGTCAAATTACTCTCATGTACACCTCTTTTGTTGTTGTTTTATTTTATAATTCGTCAATTTAAAAAAAAATATGTTCAAGGTTAGGATGAAATCTTTAAATCGACGTGATTCATATTCAGCAATACGGTCGTTTACAATCAAAGTTGTTTGTTTTTAAAAACAGCTATTGTCAAGTCAGTCAGAGGCCATGCGGCGGCTTAATAACTGACAATAGAGCTGGTCACTTTAGTCTATACAAACTTACTATCAGACGAATTGTCAGTCAAACAAATCTATTGTGTATTGAGAAATACTAAAAATACACTTATCCCATTATGGACAACTTTGTTGAGTAGTGCTTTCATAGGTGATATGTGACAGCCTTTTTTTTATTTATTTTTTATTCGATGATAGGCTTGCGCTTGACCGTCAACTCACCTGGTTAAGCGACAGTTAGGGTCTACGATGGAGCGCGCTTGCCTAGAAGAAACCTATTCACTCGCGATTTGAATTATGACATTTGTACATTTTTGTTACAGATAAAACCAATACCGAAACCGGACGGGTCATTGGACACACAGATGTTCTACGTACCCACCGACAGTAACGACGGCCCACCTCCCTCAGTCCTGAAAAAACTTAATAAGGTATCTCACTAATGATAGTGTATTTCGTAACAGGATCCAGCTACGTTGTTTCGGAATCACGCATCATGATGAGGCTATACAAGTTTTTTCATAATAGTTGTAACCAGATAGTGCGCTCTCTGTCTAACACGAAACCTTTTTGTAGAAAAAAAACCTGTAGAGAACCTGTTGTCGCGCGATCTCCCATAAAAATAGGAGACAACTGTTTTCTACCCCTAAACTTGAACCGATTTCGATGATTCTTTTTTATCTGATTAAAATCATAAATGTTTGTCTGTTTGCTTTTTTCGCCTGGCTCGCTGACGCATACGCAAATTTTTGAAGATATAAAATAACTGCATGAACTTATAAAAAAAATCTCGTTTGTAAAACTAGAAAATAACATCACAAATATTAGACAAAAAATTCAATTTGATCAAAGTTAAAATTCATACATAAAATTATTTTTTTAAATTATTAACGCAAAAATGGTTTTTATGTATGAAAATGAACTTGGATCGAGTTGAAATTTTTGTCAATTTAATGTTATTTTCTAGTTTTAGTTTTACTCGATTTTCGAGTGAATTCTTTTTGTTATGAAGTATGGTAGAAGTATTCATTTCTGATTGGACTCTGACAATCTAGTAAGCTAGGTTTTAAATTCAATTCACATTATATCTAAAATATACCCCGTACAATATGAAATGAAATCCCGTACAATATTACAGCCCACGGGCGCTAATATAGTACTTTGGACCCTCTGAATATGATTAAAAAAGGAACATTATTGGGCAGGTGGTGTAAAAAAGTTAATAGTTATTTGTTGTTTTGTTAAAGTTAATAGTTTTTATTTTTGTTCTGTAAAAGTTAGTGTTTGTTGTGTTGGTATATTAATAATTTTCGAATGTTTTCATTTACTTATATGTGGTCTCACACATGCTTCTTCAGTTACCGATAATAAGATATTAATATTTGATTAGTGAATGTGATGTTTGCTTGCAGCAAGCGGAGCAAGAGGCGGTGAAGCAAGCGGCGCCGTCACCCCTCGAAGTGAGCCGGATACCGACGCCGTCAGAACTGCAACCGGTCACCACTATTCCTGTGAGTATCATACTTGCTTTCACTCTGTGGTGAAAGTCTCGGACTCGGACTGGTCTCGGACAAACTTGTAAAATCTCTATCGTAATCAACTGTTTTACATTAAAATTAGAATTACAGATTTAGTCGTGATTGGCCGCGTTGACATTGAAACATTTGACATTTTTTTTTCTAAATTTGCCTTTCACATTTTTTGACGTTTTTTTTTACAAAAAACTCAATTCAATTCAAATCAAAATCATTTATTGTCAAACTGTTTAGGAAATAAAGGGTCTTAGGGTTGTTTGACATTCTTATTTCACGAAATGGAGACATTTATAGTAAATTTTACCACTGAATTATATAGCACTGTTCACGACGCGAGTGCAAAAAGATTTATAAGAGTTTAAATTTTCGTAAATTGACTAAATTACAAGATAGACGCTTCTGGTGTTATAACATTTCCGAGGTTAGAATAAAAGTCTGTCTGTGTAAACAGGCGCCATTCGATATTTTGGTAAGATGGTTATATACCGCGGAGCGCTTTTGGGTCATACGATATATCTGAAGGAAATTGAAAGAGTTTTGGTATCACTAGTTATAGAGCTTATGCACCCCGCGCAGGCCCTTGCGCGGGCCTGCATACGCATAAGCATACGCGAAATTCACGCAAGTTTAAGCGCATCACTTGAAGTTTTCCAAAAGATAAGCGCTCCAGGCGAAAAAAAAAAAGTGCTGTGTACACGTAAATCTTTTAGAGGTCTAGTAAGCTAGTGCAAACGGCTGCGCAGTACCCATATTCTAGTTACGGCTCCCTCGCGAGAGTCGAAACAACAGTGCGTGTCAGTACGAGCTATACATTTATGCGCCTTGCGATCCGCGAATCACTCATCTGCAATCTTTAGCTTGCACTCGGTGATTTCAAAAAGATTTACGCGTACTATACCTGTGTAATTCTTGCGCAAGCTGGAACCAATACCGGAGCCGGATCCCATCGAGCCCTCGACGATACCGTTACCGCCTAATAAACCGAAGGTATTTGTGATTAATGAAATTTCAGCTACGAGAAAAAAACCTAGCTAATGTTATAAAAGCGAATGTAACTCTTTTTGTCGTCTGTCTCTCTATCTGTGTGTCTGTTTGTTACCTCTTCACGGCGTAACGGCTGAACCAATCATTATGAAATTTGGTACAGAGATTTTTTAGGGCGTGGGAAAGGACGTAGGATATATCTTTTTATCATCATCACCATCACCGTTTTTATCACTATGCGGGTTGTCACCCGCGGGACGCAGCTAGTATTGTACCTATATACGCTGAAGATTATGAACATTTTTGGAAATACTGAAAGTGCTTTATTCTATGAAATTTTTCTATTAACTCAAAATATTTGTAGTTTAGAGAAGTTTCAGGGCAAGCCGGGAAGCCAAACGGAACGTTTTAGTTTAAAAAATAGTTATTCTACTGGGACGTAACATCGGTACTTGTTTGTTTGATAAGGAGAGACTAAATATTCGTCTGCCTCTCTCTTTCTCTCTTATTAATATATATATATATATATATATATATATTTTTATCAGCCCTGTTTGTACAAACTGTCCCACTGCTGGGCGCGGGCCATCTTCTCATTGTGAGAAGGGTAAGGCCAGTCTACCACGCTGGCCAAGCGCGGGTTGGCAGACTTCACACATCTTTCAAGATCATTGAGAACTCTCAGACATGTAGGTTTCCTCACTATGTTTTCTTTCACCGTTTGAAGTTGGGGGCAATCAACATTATTATACGTACATAACTTCAAAAAGACAGAGGTGCGTGCCGCGGGTTTCGAACCCAGGACCTGTAGATCGCAAGTCAGACGGTCTCCCGACTGGGCTGCCGGGAACTTCAATATATTTTAAACTAGATGACCCAGCGTACTTCGTATCACCTATCAATGAGTGGACCCGATATTTTCTCAACGTTTAAACCTTCCCTGGACTACGACAAACATTTCAAAACCAAAATCAGCTAACTCGGCCCAGCCTTTCTCGAGTTTTAGCGAGACAAACGAACAGCAATTAATTTATATATATATAGAGATAAATTAGATTAAATTTAAGAGCCACTCAACGGAATTTTTGTAGTTTTGTGGTAAGAGTCCGGTTTAAAGTCCGGTCACGGAGAAGGACGGAAATCGTACATTAAAGCGAGCAAGCGAGTGTGATTCTAATATATACTTACGCGAGAGCAATAGGGATGGATAAAAACGAATTAATGTACGAAATCCTTCCTGCTCCGCGACCGGACTTGTACGCTGTAGCGTGATTACATCAAACTTCCGTGTGTTATGGTGTTAAACGTGTACGTGTGTATAGAGGGCGCGCGAGTCACGCGGCGCGCGCGGCTCGGACTCAGGCGGCGCCGCCATACAGAACACCAAGCTCACTCCCATGACGCACTGCGACGTCTGCAACCAAGCCGGCGACACCACAAACCTAGTACGGTGAGTCTACATCACTGACAACAGGACACGAAGCATTCACCACCACTAGACACGCTGCTTCATCCTTACATGACATGGAGAAGAATATAGGCACATTACATCCCAAGCGGGACGTCAGTCAAGTGCAGGTCTTATCACCCCCTCTTTAAAATAGAATCAGAAGAATGTAGACTATATTTTATCATCATCATCATCATCATCATCGTCACCGTTTTTCATCGGTGTGACGGGTACTACACGGGTGACACCGTGGGGAGCTAGTATTTTTTTATTCGAAAATAGGCTTGCGCTTGACCGTCAACTCACCTGGTGTTAAGCGACAGTTACGGCCTACGATGGAGCGCGCTTTCCTAGAAGAAACATATTCACTAATAATACATAAATTGTAAACAAATACCTAAAATCTATTGTATTTCAACATTTAACGGTGTAAATATCATCTTGAAGCTAGGCATTTGAGTGCAGTTTACGCGATGTATTTAACAAAGAAAAAAGCTGTTGATAAAGCTGTTGAATTTCCTATAAATAAATAAATAAAGAAGTAACCTGTGTATTTGTATGTGTGTGATAGATGCGACGAGTGCGCGCGCCGCTATCACTTCAAGTGCCTGGAGCCGCCACTCAACAAGAATCCCAAGAAGCGCGGCTACTCGTGGCACTGCGCCGATTGTGACCCCACAGTAAGCATATACTGTACCATGATATTATAAGTATCATCATCATCATCATCTCAGCCACAAGAAGTCCACTGCTGGAAATAGGCTCCCCTATAGATTTCCAAAAAAAAAACAGTTGGAAGCGGCCTGCATTCAGCGTCTTCCTGCCACTTGAATGATAACTTCTGTCCACCTTGTGGCTGGTCTTCCTACGCTGCGCTTGCCGGTTCGTGGTCTCCTTCGCGAACTTTTCGGCCATCGTCGTTAGTTCTACGTGCTATGTACCTATTGCCACTT
Source organism: Lycia hirtaria (assembly GCA_947563715.1). Taxonomy (NCBI): domain Eukaryota; kingdom Metazoa; phylum Arthropoda; class Insecta; order Lepidoptera; family Geometridae; genus Lycia; species Lycia hirtaria. The sequence goes on from OX387379.1 coordinate 5,477,913, forward strand.
CAACTTGCTAATCCGTTGTGCTATGTCGGTGACTTTGTACGTCTACAGATCTCCTCGTTTCTGATACGATGATATAATTATTCAGGCATAGTAATAAAGTGGTGTTTTGGCACTTTGCGAGTGTTGCCGACGTAGAAACCCGCGTTCCACCAATTCTTATACAGAATCTGGCGACAAAAACACACCCTAACTTGAATAGTTTTGTTTTTCAAAAAAAAAAAAAAAAAGAATTGAGATATCTACATGACTATACAAAAAAGATAATTTGATACTAAAATAAATATATTTTTACAGGATTTAGAGGACAACAATAATTGAAGAACCACGGCAATTATTTCAAGAAAAAGTCTGGAATGAAAAAAAACTTCAAAATTTTTGAAGTTTTTTTTGTTGTTGTATAGGTATTTTTTGTCTATGGAATTAATAGGTGTTAGTAATTTAAAGGTACGGTACGTACTAATTATTGTATTATTTTTTAATGTTAAACTGATGTTTGTGTATTTTGAATATGGTTTGCGTTTTATAACGTTGACTACGCTGTGTAGAATGTATTTAGATAACATGTGAATGAAAAAATAAATCAATTAATATAAATCGTATTAAAATTTTATTTTTATTTCATATTATATCTTCTATAGTGTCTCTTTCTATCTCTCTCGATCACTGGTAAAGGACCGTAAAGGGTGGCGGGCTAAAGAGGAGACCTATATACTGTATCTATGACTTGTTACGAAATGAAGGTAATTTTAAGGCCCCTAGCACATGGCGTATTTTAAACGCGTAGACGACGCGCGTTTCTTGAACGCGCGTTTTCTGCGCCGTAGATGCCGATTATTGCGTTTTTATAGATTCGAACGCGCGTAAAACGCGATACAAACGCGCGTGTGAAGCGCGTTCGAAACTCGTTTGATGCGCGTACAAAGGGCCGGAGGAGGGGTAGAGGAGGGAATGCGCTCACGCCACGGCATACAACAGACGAGGAGTCTCTGACCAAAACGCGGCTACAGCGCGTCTGTATCGCTGTATTTGCGCATATACCTACGCGCAGTAGACGCACGTTTCACGATCACCTCGTGTGCTTAAGTTACAATGTTGCGTTCAAATCTCGTTTAAAGCGCGTATACGTGCGATACCAGCGCGTCGTCTGCGCGTTTAAAATATGCCATGTTCTAGAGGCCTAAAGGAACGAGAGTGAGAATGACTAATTAATTGCAGTTACGTGCGGACACTGTCCGCACGTAACGTCCGCACGTAACTGTCCGCCGAACTGAAAAAAAAACTGACAGACAATCAATACAAAACTTACTCAACGGCCTTAGCCTGCCCGTAGGGCAAATTATATTTAAAAAAAAATGCTTTCGAGTAAGTATACCGTACTACAGTACCTACTAATAAATAATAATAAAATACTACAGTACTACTTACGTTTAATTCAATTTAAAATATCATCCGCTGCATAAAATGTTTCTCGTGAATGGAAAACCACTTTTCTGAACAGGAAATTAAACCACAAACTTCATAGTTCGCAGGCTCTAAGTTGAGCCCCAGTGTTTTGCTCGTAAACAATTTACAGGTCATTGTGGATATTGTGTAAAAGTTGCGCGCCTCGTGAATTCATACATTGTGCGAGAAACTTTGTTCCCAAAACTTCTTTGTTTGGGGGCTTGGGAACAAGCGGCCGGGACGCTTTGTTCTAGAACTCCCTGTTCGCTATTCGTCGCAGAGCAAGTCTTTCCGGTCAAATTTTAGAAGCCCCTTCAGATAGAAGTATAAAACGAATGGTTATGTTCTCTACATTTTCTTTGTTTATTATTATTTTTTGTTTAAGCTCCTTCTGATTGGAAAACATTTGTAAAGAGCATTTTCATTAAATATTGGAGATTATATACATTCGTATTTTATGTTAATTGTGAATCGTTATGTATATAATCTCTAATATTGTAATTAATCTCCAATAGTAAATAAGTACATAAATATATGTACTAGACTTTATTATATTAAACTAGACTTTATTATATTAATTAATATAACGCAGTGCTGCGGATGAAACCGCGGGCAAGTTTGCTTTAGAATATTTTTTACAAAAAATGTGTAAGTAAACATTTTCATGTCATTACTTACCTACATATATTTCTACTAGAAATGTTCATGCTCGTTGTGAAAGCACATGGAACGCCCTTATCGCGCAATCAATTAGGATACAATCATAGGAATACTATGAAGAAAGAATATTTTTTTACCACGTTGCGTCCAATTTGCATTCCACATTGCGACTAACGTAACGTTCAACGCGCGTCAGTTGCAATGCGTTCAACGCAGTAAATAACGTATACAGTAACGCAGTAAATAACGTATACAGTAAAGGTGCCTTCGTATGTAAGTACTATCTCTTACAGTGTAGTCTGAGCATACGAGACCGGGAGGACTCGTATAATGTATTCTAATAGGTAACTAGCACGAACGGCCACGAAGTTGGGACCGCTCGTGCCTGACAAATTCATCCGTTAGTGGCTAATCTGAATAATCAAATCCCGACCTTGTATTCAAGTAGGGTTATCTAAATTAATATTAACCAAGACCCGTTTGTTTGCAGATGTTAGACAATACAAATAGATTAAATTGCTTTGTCTACGACAAGTTGTGATCGCTAATATTTAGTTTTGTAACTCATTTGGGAGGGTTGAATGAAATTATCTACAAATATTCTAGTAAATTAAGTAGGTAAACTTTGTAACATAGATACATGCATACTAAGTAATCGGATACCTATGGCGGTACTATATACCTAAAAATTTTTCTCTACTTTCAGTACTTATACAATAAGGTTAGGTTACTTTAGACAAAGTTTTTTCACTACAGGGATCCTATTATACAGGGTTCTTCTTCTTCTTTTTTGTATTGGACCCGCATTAAAGCATATGCCAGTGTCAAGTATTAGGATTTTTTCAAGTTTCTTGAATAAAACAAGTTGTAAATGTTCTAGTCACGTATACAGTCAATTTATAAATCGAGTCCTGCTTCAGTAAAGTGGTGGCGACTTTACTAGAAGCTTATATGGAGTTTTGTCGATAACGTAAAATCACACGTTTTACGGCTTTATTTCACTTGCCCACACTCACGCACTTTATCGAACACTTAATGAATAAAACACCACCATTTTTTTAGCATTAATGTTCAAAATAACAAGTTTAGAAAAATAAAACAAAGCAACAACACGTTACTATGACGTTCCCGCCAAAACTCGCAACTCTTAGTTACGATCTGCTTCTGTAAAGCATATTTTCTATTATTTCTGAAAAGTCGCGAATAAAATTCAGTTGTTTCGTATAAAAGGTAGAATCACCCATGGAAAAGGCGCTAAAAAATCACGAATGTTACGGTTGTTCTCTCAGATTAATTTATTTACAATGAACGGTAGACACCAATTGTAAATTGCTTGAAGTCATAATTAAATAAAACTTGCGATCCGCAGGTCCTGGGTTCGAATCCCACGGCACGCACCTCTGTCTTTTCGAAGTTATGTGCGTATTGTTGATTGCCGCCAACTTCAAACGGTGAAGGAAAACATCGTGAGGAAACCTAAATGTCTGAGAGTTCTCAATGATCTTGAAGATGTGTGAAGTCTGCCAACCCGCACTTGGCCAGCGTGGCAGACTATGGCCTAACCCTTCTTACAATGAGAAGATGGCCCGTTCCCAGCAGTGGGACAGTTTGTACAAACAGGGCTGATAAAAAAAAAAAATGAGAATTAATATTCAAATGTCAATAATCATTAGAAACGATTAAAAGAAATGCTTTTCGCAAAATTATTACCTATAATAATTTCGTTAGATCATTCAACTTATCGTAAAATATATCACAGTCTGGGTACATTTTTAAGAATGAGAACACGAGTGATGCGACACATTGGACTGTAATCCCATACATGATGTACAGAACACCCAATAGGAGGCGTTTAACTAGTGAGGATGTGTAACGTAAATTTGGTGCTCAGTTGAATAGCTACACACTCCAGTCCTGGATTTGTCAATAGGCCGTATAGGGCGCGATATAGGGGCGGCAGCGTCCTAGGGGCGACAGATTTCAGAGGTCGCCCGATATAGGTCTCATCCTGGTAGTCGACGGGTGTACTTTTTGCAGTGCGCTCCCGTACAATATACGTAATTATTATGATTTTGAACTAGGGTATCGATTTTCAAGATCAGTAGGGGCGGCAAAAATTTAATAGCCTACTGGCGGCAAATGTGTAAATCAGGCACTGCTACACCCTCGCAAAGCATCTTAATGGCAGTCAGTTGAGCTATATTCACAATACATTGGATTCGATTCAAATTATATTATCTTCTTCCCTGTTATTCTCCATGTAAATGATAGAGAGGAAGATATAGATTCCGAATTCGAATCCAATGGATTATGAATATCGAAGAAGATCCAGTTCCTTCTTTGACTATCTACATACCTAATAAGTATTAGGTACATTTTATCAGACCTAAATGTGGTCAAACGATAGTTTGTCAACAAAAAAATATATATATATATAAATCCTAAATGAGTACGAAAACTACTTGAGAAGTATGAATAACTTTCCAACTATCATAAATATTTAATTCATCATTCGTCTTGCCGTCTCGCAAGTTATCGCCCGCGCCGCCGCGCCGCGGCAGCACGCTTGCAAGTTTGTTCATTTATTCCAGAAACTTCCATCAGACTGCATAATGTCTTCATATGGAAAACTTTCTTGTTTTCGTTTAGTCGCTACTCGTTGACACTCTTGGCTCGTTTTCCAAGTTATTATTACGTGTCAGTGTCAACAAGCTATGTAATAAAGCTTCAAAATTAACTAATAGGTACCTACCTACTAAGACTTGAATTGCGAAAAATTGGAAACAGTCGTTTTGTACTTACATCACCCAATCCATATCGATCCCGCATGAGGTCAGTAAATTTGTATATATCGATATAAATTTTGTCATATTATGTCAGTTGGGATAACTTAGTGACCTATTTGCCAAGATTTGATCTAAGAGCTACCATAGAGATGAAATATCAAATGTAAAAGATATTATGTAGTTGTATGTCAAATGAAGAAGTAAGTACGATCTGTACTGTAATATTAATTTCTAAATTCTTCAATACTGTAATATTTGAAGATTTTTCTAACCAGGCTAAGTACCTAGTCTTAGCTAGGTCCTTTTTAGTCCTTTAGGTCCTAGTCTTTCCTAAGGTCTATATACAAGTTAAGTCTATATCCGATATTATTAAAACACATTAAATCTTCTTTAGTTATGTCAGAGAATACTGTAATCACAGATTCCACGAAAAAGTACTTAAATACTTAGTAGTAATAAGTCTGAGACTGTATGATAATATTGCTAGTGCAATAAGTAGGTACTTACCAAAAATAATTGAAAAACCATCCAAATCTGTAACTATGAATCAAAATGTGTTAATGTGTCTGTTTCCTGAGACCTACAACCATGGAATTTTCAAGGGTGGAGTGAATAGATATCTTCCAGATCTACGAGCTCCATCCTCGGCCACACCGTCGCTTAACATCAGGCGAGTTGGTGGTCAATCGTAGATCTATAATGTATAAAAAAAGAAAACTCCATTGGACTGGACTTTTTTCTTTTGCCTATGTAAAGGATAGGTACGTCAGAATTGTTATAAGTACTAAAATATAATCTACCCAAACACTGGGAGTTAAAAACAAAAACGGCACATTAAAATCAGTCAAGCTGTTTAGGTCACAACAGGTACGTAATATAGAAAGAAACACATATAGGTACATATCTACGTTCGTACCAAAATATACATACATAGATGCATTTGAAAAACATTACCTTCCTTTTTTGCCAGTCGGATAAAAATGTACGGTGCCGTATGCTAGCAGTTTTAATAGCGCTAGTTACCACCACCCGGGTTTCTATGCTTGCGCGGGTTGCCTGCTTTCTACTTGAATGCGTCAGATTAGAGCTCATTCATTTTACTGTCGTTACTCACAGACGTCTTGTGATCTTTATTCTTTTCAAGCTGCTATTAATATTCCAGCAGAATTCCAGAATTTATTCAATTCTGGAATTCGAACATTCAGTTTGTAAATCGGCGTGTGAGTGTTTGTAAAATGAGGTACGAAATCGACGTTTTCGCGGTAACATGTCCAGTAAATTATACGTTTTATGAGACCATATAAATGTTATCAAAATCGATTCAGTACTTCGGTTTAAAAAAAACTGGATAAAATATGTCATCCAAATAAACGAAATTGAGTATTTTGAAGTCGGTTGTTTCCGTATGTTTTTTTAATTAGAATTAGGTACTATACTTCTCTTTTTGAGGCAAAGAAGACATAATATATATGTATTAAGATACAACTTAAGTAAATAGGTACCTAGATAACGTTCATTCTGCACTCTTTATGAAATAGAATTATTCACAATGCCATAAGTCGTAAATATACTTGAAAAGATAAGATAGCTCTATCCATAACGAATACTTAAGCATGTGATGGTCATGCTACAAAGTTATATAGTACATTGAATTTTTACGTGAAAAATAAATAGTAAGTCCTAAATAATATACAAGTGTATATATAGTTTATAAAAATCTGAATAACCGACTTTAATTTCTCTTTACACACATTGAACGAGTGTTATAAGAAGACTTTTCAAGCTCACTAAGGGCCTTACCGAAAAACGTTACTTAACTTTAACCAACATCTTAAATTCTCTGTCTTCTTTCCGCAAGTGCCTTTACGTGTCAGCGAGAAGTGGACAAAATATGTTAAGCATTGCTTAAAGTTAAGTAACGTTTTTCGGTAAGGCCGTAAGTTCTTAATGGTTATAAAGTTTTTTCAAATAAATGGCCAAGTGCGTGTCTTGCCATGCTCAATGTAGGGTTCCGTACATACATATCCGTTACATATCACAGATATATTTTAGGATATATTTGATATAGAATTGAGAACCTCCTTCTTTTTGGAAGTCGGTTAAAAATATTACCAGTATATATGTACAAAAATTCTCGTTGTCAATAAAATCTATCTAACCTAAAATAAGTTAGTTTGTATGATTCTCCGTAAATCTGACCCCAAAAATAAAATATTTTATGACACCCCATAGTTGCCAATTCTGGAGACCTTCGGGTGGAGCTACTCGCACTAACCTACTTTACTTTATTGTTTATTCTTACTACCAGTGTTGCTTTCGCAAGAAAATGGAGATCATGTTTGTTTTCTATCAGAGATCGAGCAATTCGTTTATCTTAACCTAGGTAGGCATATACTTAACTTCGTGTCATAGCAAAATGGCTTTTCTGGAACTACGTCGTTAAGGAAACTGTAGCGCATTATTTATAATATCGTGAGGTTCCAAAATGGTTTTCTACTAGTACCTATACCATCTTCTCATGAGTTTAATAATTATTTATGATAAAAACGATGTTTTAGTTCAGATATTTGGTAATCTAGGGATCGCAGTGATTTTTCTTAGAAATTTATCTAATTATAATAATGTTGAAAAAAAAAAACAATAGTCCAACGCTCATGTCACAGTAGTTGTAGTTTAAAAATAATATAAAATCAATTTTAGGACCCTAAGCGACGGCGTGGCCGAGGATGCAGCTCGTCGATCTAGAAGATTTTTATCTATTCACTCTAGCCTTGAAAATTCCAAGATTGTAGGTCTCAGGAAACAGAGATGGCGGCAAAGAATTCCATTCTTGTGCAGTACGCAACAGAAATGTGGATCGATATCGCTGAGTACGGATTTTTGGCATTTCAACGAGAAATGGGTGGTAATTCGCCGACTTTCTGCTAGTCCTGTAGTGAAATGGGGAGGGTGGAATTAGGTCGTGAAGCTCTTGCGCACATTCCCCGAAATGAATCCTGTAGAAAATAGACAGACATGCTACTTTGTTTGAACAAACTGGTGATGCTACGCGGTTTCACTCGCGTGTTAATGAAATCGGTGATAATGCTAATGGTCTAAGATCCCGATATAGGACGACCTTCACCGAGCTGGTTAATGGATGAAAAGTATTTTATATTCAATGAAATATGTCAATAAATATATTGCAAATGTGTTGTCTAAAACATTTCAGTTCAGAATGATTAATATATTTTTTTAATGATTTTTTTAACTTTTCACTGGTTTTTGTTAATAGACAAATTCCATAACAATCGAAAGTGAAGCCCATAGAATATGCAAACGTTAGTTTGACTATTTTTTCCCCGTCACAACTCTTGGGTAGGCAGGTATAAACAGGTAAATCGATACTAGTAACTTGCACCAGTGTGGTTAATGAATTAAAGTTAAATTAAAATAAAGATTATTTACACATAAATATATTGAATTTGTCTATTAACCAAACCAGTGAAATGTAAAAAAAATAATAAAAAAAAATATTATCTATTATTTAATCATATTCTGGACTGAAATTTTTTAGACAACCCATTTGCAATATATTTATTGACATATTTAATTGAATATAAAATTCTTTTCATCCATTAACCAGCTCAGTGAAGGTCGTCCTATAGCGGGATAGACTATAACATAACTTAACTTAGACTATAACAAAATGCAGCCCGTATCCGTCTCCAAGTCCTCATCTTTCAGTATAATTTTCTATAAGTTGGATGTGATTGAAAAAATGTAACAAATAGAATTATAATAAATGGACGAACATGCGCTACAAATTACGCAGCTCAGCTTGAGTATTTCAAAACTTCTATAGAAACTCTAAAGTCCTTCTTGGTGTTGCGTATTTAGGTACTTTCGGGATCAGTCAGCTATTTGTAACGATCACTATTTCAAGCGTAATTGTCTTAAAGCCGCCTGAATAGGGTTTCTGTTTGGGCGTTGCTACCAATGGCTTTTAATTAAATCTTACCTAAATCAGTTTGGAGTGCGCAGGATGGAGGAACCAGGAAACCGAATGGGTCTTGAGCATCTCTTGAGTGACGACACAATATCCAATGGGGTGTTGAATGGTGGCGAAATAAATTTGTGTAGCAACAAGTATCTATAAACCTGATACACCAGATACTACAGCGACAACTGTGTATTTTAGGTACAATAATTTTGTTTATCTATTTTTAATGTTTTTCTATAGCTACTTTCTTTTTTGTTCTTCTTTCTTGTCTTGTAATAAGTATTTAGTTGTTGATCCCATTGTAGTGTATGGTGTATAAAAATAAAATATTTCTTTTCTTTCTATGATTATAAAAAAAAACAATACCTATCAGTAAGTATATATAATATAGATATAGTTTGGGTGTCTTTAAATCGCGAGTGAATTGTTTTCTTCTGGGTAAGCGCGCTCCATTGTAGATCGCAACGTAACTTAACATGAGGTGAGTTTGCGGTCAAGTGTAAATCTACATTAAAATACTGGACAAGTGCGAGTCCGACTCGCCCACCGAGGGACGAGTGTACAAACTAGTAGATAAAAGGGGGAAATTATATATTTTTTATATTTTCCTTCGTAAACCGAAAAATATACATCGTAAAAATATTTAAATACCTGTTTTAGCTTGTGCTAATGAAGCACTTTCAATATGATACCCCACATGATACGGTTAAAGCACTTTAAAATTTGGAGTTCCTTTCTTGCATAAAGACCCTCTTAAATATATAGGTATACTAAAATTATCGCCCAGTAAATCGGAAATCTAAAGGATAAGGTTACTAAATCTTCCAAAGCACCACGACGGAGAAGTTAAATCTTTTCAGTCCATTCAGGTGTCTTGTAGAAAAGTACGAAAAGGCTCCGTTGCCTTCCTTTATTGGTATAATAAAATCAGGGCTAAATGTAGACATTGGAACGTAAAGGTCGGCCATATAAAGGCGCGGATACAAACGTGTCATTCGGTAAACATCGGCAGGTACACTGCTAGGATTTTTCTGGGATTTCTGATCGTTTTTTTTCGGAGCCCTTTTGAAATTTTCGCTACGGGTTTCCGCTTTGCGGTAGTTAAAGAAATGTTTTTGAAATGGTTTTTTAAGAATTACGTGTCTTAAATTAGATGTGGTAGGAATTCTACCGTAGAAATCGGGTTTTATTATTTCAATCAGTATTTTCCTCTGGTCGCATATCGTAGTTTTATGTATGTGCTTTCTTAGTTTAGTTTTCTTAACAATCTCCTTTCCGACTCATTTTCCAATATGGTGGCGCAAGGCCGTAGGCGGGGGGGGGGGGGCTCTAAGCCCCCCCCCCCAATTATCCCGGCCATTGTAAAAAATCCTTCCGCCCGCGCACCCCCCTCCCCCCTATGAGAGCTAAACCCCCCCCCCCCCCCAAATGAATTCCTGGCTAGGCGGCGTAAGCGGCAAAGATAAGATACGGTGGCAAATGGAAAGAAAACATTGAAATCGAGATTATCAATCTTCAAAGCTCCAGGAAAACTACCAAATGATTGTACTTACTAAAGAAAGGCATGGTTCAAATTTTACGTCTCGTAGATACGTAGTTTTCTAACCATATGTTTGTTCTATCTCGTTTCTGCTATCTGTTCTATCTATTGTTGTTTCTCGCTGTGGTAACATTTCTCGTACAATATTTTAATTTGACCTTCTTGGTCACAAGTTATGAACCAATTATTAAATTAAAAGTTTTTTTTCTCACACAACTCACGAACACAATCAAAATAAAGTATTTACCTTTCCAGGTAAAAGTCTTGGGCAGAAATGCTACTTTAGGTGTTCTTAGCACGAATCAATCACCGTTTTCGAAATAAGGTGTGGTAAAATGTACCTTTCTAAGTATAATAATCGGCCAAGTGCGAGTCGGACTCGCGCACGAAGGGTTCCGTACTATCATCTATAATACTCTACAGTTTAGTTCTGTTTATAAAATAACGAGAAATCAACGAAATTCCAAGTAGTAAATTGCAAACTTATAGGTAGGTTTTCGATACACATCCGGGCAGCATGACGACGTTCGCGCGAATACGCGCGGCTATGGCTCGCTCCGTGATGTTACCTCCCCCGCTACCCGGGCGGCGCGGCGCTCGCACCGCGTTTAGATGCACGGATTATTTTCATTTTGTGAGTTTTTATGTATTAGATTAGGTATTTATTTGTATAGTTAATATATTTCTAAATATTTACTTACAAATATTCAAGTTTCTACCTGTTAATTAAGATCGAGTAAAAATTGCTTAAAAATTACCTTTGTTGTATGGGAGGCCCCCCTTTAATATTTACTTTATTGTTATTTAATTATTTATTTTGAAAGGTAATATACAAGTAAATATTCTGTGGAAATTTGAAGCGTCTATCTGTTACCGTTTTTAATATTGAGCAAAAAAATACGAAAAAAACACGTTTATTGTATGGGGACCCCCCTTAATAATATTTTTTTTTTAATTTTTAGTATTTGTTGTTATAGCGGCAACGGAAATACATCATTTGTGAAAATTTCAGCTTTCTAGCTATCACGGTTTATGAGATACAGCCTGGAGACAGACAGACAGACAGACAGACAGACAGACAGACAGACAGACAGCGAAGTCTTAGTAATAGGGTCCCGTTTTTACCCTTTGGGTACGGAACCCTAAAAAGTACCTATCTAGCCGGAACTGAACTCTCTCACATGTGATATTACGCATAGGATTTTATCATAATAATTGGGTAGTTATAGGTAGGCATATTATAACGTTGCATGCCAAGCATGGATGCTGAGCCAGGGGAACTAAAGCCGGGATTTGCGTGTCACAACACGCGGGATTGCTTTGCGAATCCCCGACATGAAATTGGTCGAAATTAGCTAAACTTACATAAATGCGTTTAGTTTTCGGTATACATAAGAAAATAAAAGGATAAAATGTTTGGCTGTGGGAGGTAAAAGAGTATTAGGAACCAAAAACTAATCCCACGTGGTCTATCCTATCGTTGTTTTTATACCTAGTTTTAGGTAAATCCTAAAAACCTTATTATCAAATAAGGTGGATTTACCAAGAATAATAAAAATATCGTAAAAAAATAAACTAAAGAAAATAAGTAAATAAGTGGAACAACAAAAAATAATCCAAAGGGTCCCCATATCAATTCAATGATTTTTACACTGACTCTATTATAATAGATACAACGGGTTACGCTCAAATTTTATAGCGATCCAAAGTTGGCTCGCACTCTTTTTTATCCTGCTTTTTCTGTAATTAAGAGTGAGAGAGATTCTCAGAGACAGGTCTCAAAATTGGTGTAGGGTAATTTCAGAATAGGGTACATGTTCCAGTGGGATAGGTGCCGTGAGTATAATTACACTGTTACAAACATCGTAGTCATAGTAGTGTAGTATAATTAATACTACTTATTGCAGAAAACATTTCTTTATACCTCATAGTGTCATACATATCATCGGAAAGCACGCGCGCACTTGTCGTCTGTGAGCTGTAAGTGCAAAAATCTTTCGCCGCATCGCTCGACGCGCGCAGATATCTCTCTCGCGCATCACAACATTTTTGAACATATAAAAATTAGAGCAGTCAGAAATAAATTTGTTTATTTAGACAAATGAAATATAAAAAAAAAAAAACAGATTCACTTTTAGTATCTATCGTATTTTCCTATTATTATTATTTATTTTGTTATAATTCCAATAATAGTACATTATGATACAAGTGTGCTAAGTTGGTCATTACAGTCGAGGCGTAATAGAGCCGAGTGTGTAATGACCATAATCCACACGCGTTTCATACGACGTATTTCAACACACTTGCGAGGAAAAACCACCCGTTAGTAACTGAAATATTTAATTATTGAAACAATTTGTGAAAGTACAATTAGTGAAATGATACGCAGTGGGTTTTGAGGGCATTTGTACAGTTTGTGTTATGGTGTTATTAACAACTTCATTATATGAATCTTGAGTAATTTATTCACAAAAATGTTTGCTTATTTTATATTTTAGTAAAAACTCTTTGTTGAAATTAAAAAAAAACTGTAAAGTGAAGACACTAGTGCGTAATAGAAAAGTCAAAAGCACGCGTGTTTTATAGGATATTTTTCGGCCATAAAAACGGTTGATTATCGGCCACTTTACTAGTAAGTGTGTTGAAAAATGATTTGAATTTGTGATTTAAGACGATCTGTGTATACTTACAATGATATTATTTATATTTTGATTGTATCTTGTCTAATTATCTATATAAAGTTATAAACTGACATTCATAAGTGTAGTACTTATAGGTACCTATTTTAATAAATAAATTGAATTGAATGTTATAATTATTTTCCTACTCCTCAGCCAATATAAAAGATATCAAAAAAAAATCTTTTTTTTTTAAATATTTCTCCTATCTAAAGAAACAAATTAATTTGTCACTTTTCTAATATCCCTAATGATTTTATATGTTTAAATACATATATATATATATATACCGCATACCGGACAAAAACATAACCCTCCCTTTTGCTTCGCCGTAATCGGGTAAAAACGATATGATGCGCGAGAGAGATAGCTGCGCGTGGAGTCCATTCTTAAGGGGATAAGTAGTTAATTATTAATTACAGAGCTTTTTCAGAAATTGGACCATCTACCCTAGGTTTTTCCTATTAATTATAGAGTGAATGCCTGTCCTGGCGTCAGTACCATGAAAAGATTTACGGACGCCTCGGTGAGAGTCAAACCCGTAGTTTGCCGGTTTTATGTTTTAAACTGCAAGTTGTTTTTACTCTCTCACTTAGATTTATTCCTTGCGAAACGAGCCGAGCCCTGCCACTATCCCACGTCCAGTACATTTTTGTGCTACACTTTACGAAAGAATTTTCACACCTCTAGATGTGGAATTAAACATATTATTTTAAATTCATGTCGAGATGTATTAATATCTATAGTTAAAATGTCGTTATAATATAAATAGATAATAATTACTAGGTAAAAATAGCCACGTGAGCCTTCACAAAGCTGCGCTTCTTGCTAGTTAACAAAAATCGAATCCTTCAAAGCATGAAAACCTGTTTTAATGAGCACCTTCCAGTAAAAAATGGTTGATTAGCCACAGAGAGAACTACGCCTCGTAAATTGTGCACTCAGCGTCTCGTAAATTAATAATCGATTTTACCGGGAACGGGGAGTTTCCTCCTGATGCATGCAAGTGGAGAATAGAAATGACCTAAAAAAATAACGTGCAAAATGTTTCATGCGGAGTGTATAATATGTAGAGAGTATAGTAAGTAATAGTAGAGTAATAAGTAATATTTTTATCATCATCATCTCAGCCATAAGAAGTCCACTGCTGGACATATGGATTCGATTGGAAGCGGTTTGCATCCAGCGTTTTCCCGCCACTTGTATGAGGTCATCTGCCCATCTCGTGGCTGGTCTTCCTACGCTGCGCTTGCCGGTGCGTAGTATTTATTTTTATAGTATAAAATAAATAAATAAAAATGTCATCTCTTTTGTTATTGCTGAAAATAAAAGATAGGACATGATGAAACTTTGCTAGACCGTTTTCTACTGAAGTAGCCAGCTCGTCCTCACAGTTGATGCTACTGAGCCGAAACGTTGAGGTCAAGGTAAATTTGGACACAATGAGAGAAAAATGACGTTTTGGACACTACAAAGTGTCTATGCTAGTCCGTGTCCGCGCTAGATGTTTTTTCCCTGTTTGAAACTAATAGGGGTAAATATAGAACATAGATAACTAGAAAAGTTAATGAAAGCATAAGGATTTAGGAATAATTCTCATACTGTGGTTTAAGTAGGAATCAACATTTTACAAACTGTTTTAACCCCCGACCCAACAAGAGGAGTGTTATAAGTATGACATGTAACGTGTCTGTGTATCTGTGTATTTGTCTATCTGTGTGTCTGTATGTGGCATCGTAGCTCTTAAAAGGATGAACCAATTTTGATCTAGTTTTCTTTTTATTTGAAATAAGAATTCATCAAAATCGGTTCAGCCGTTTTGTTGTCGGAATTTTTTTAGTTTTCTAAACTTAGACTTGTATGTTGTTATGTTAACCAAAGATAAATTTAAGTAGAAAGAAATAATATAAATATAAATAATAGAATAGATACGACAATACTTACCAAAATATTTCTGTACGTTTACATTTTCCCGTTACTTGATTTTTATTTTGCTGTTACGCGGTTCCTGTATTCTTCGTACGTAGGTACATAACCGTCCTCTTCGCTGGAGCTCGTTAGGTAGCAGCGCTTCTCGATATTAAATTTATCGCGTGCCTTGTTTCCGCTGCCTCGGACTACTTCCTCAGGTATATCCTATACAGATAGCTTAGCACTTAGGACGAATTTTTAAAATGCAAATATATTTGCCGTAGCATAGCGTGGGTTTTTGGCAAAACTCCTAATATTTAGCAAACGGATCAATAAATCAAAAAATAGTTTCCCACATGTACAATATATATCAATTTCATCCATTTATCTCCAATTTATGTGTAGGTACGAGTACCTTAAAAAACTATTCAAGACTTTATTAGTTTATTTTACCACTTAAGTAATAATAGTTTTTTTTTCTAAGCTCTCACAGGCGTACATATGGACGGACATGGCGAAAATAAATGAGCTAAGTTGACTATGGAACCCTAAAAAATCTCAATTCGAATTTAACTTCAATTTTCTGCAGCCCCGGATCTACGGTTTTTTCGAACCGGGGCAAAACCTTGATAGTCCCTTCAGTGTTTGAGAAAAACTGTTAAAACTGCCAATGAGTAGGTAGCATTTTTGTGACCATTAGTTAAAATAATAATCCTTTAATAAATTTAAACTTTTTATTATCTAATAACTAATAACTTTCATTTGTGACATAAAACAAACACACAGAAAAAATATATAACCAGGAACGACTATAAATTAACACGGCGTGCTTTCTTTTCTGCAAACGGACACTACGCACGCGTTCAAAAATTTACTTGATCTGTTACGATGCGTTCATAAATCACTTAGTATGTGTTCAAAAACTAACTGGGCGTATGGAAATAGAAAAGTTTGTTTTTCAAACATATGTATTATATTAAGATTCGATTACTTGATAAAAACCTATGATATTGTAGGAAAAGAGGCTTCATTTGTTCGTTATATTCATATATTCGTTCGTTCGATTTGGCGCCCCCATGAAAATGCCGCCCGGGGCAAGTGCCCCGGTTGCCCCCCCTTAGATCCGGGGCTGATTTTCTGTAAAGTACATTAATTAAAGTATTGCGAGAAAATGTAAGCCAACGCAGATATTTTAAATGAAATCTTTGAAGCTTTGTGCCCGCTTTCCAGTCTTCAATCGAATAACAGTTCTCAAAATCACTTTTCAATAAATTCCACTTCAACAACTGCAAAGACTTCAAATCAAAATTAATTCCGCGAAATGAATCCAAGCTCCAAACGGACGTCAACGGTTTGAGGTTGTGAGAAATTGTTTGAGAAAAGTTATAATGGCGGTCCGACCGAACCAGTCACCTTGAGGGTAGGTATGAACAATTTCCTTTGTCCAGACTTTAAAGGCAACAGAGTATGCCAATATACTTTGTTTATATAAATAGAACTTAACGTAAGAACATAAAGATATATATAGATAAGCATCCTCCAATCAAGATTTGTACATGTACAGATGTACAAATCTAATGTAATCTAAATGTACAGTTTTTTACCCGTTACAGTCTTCTCGTATAGATCTATATCTATACATATAATAAGACTGTAACGGGTCAAAATCTGTACATTAAAATATATTTGAAAATTTTTGATTGGAGGATGCATTACTATCGATACAGAAGCCAAAACAGCAATTTTTATAATTTTTGTCTGTCTGTCTGTATGTACGGTGTGTCCGATGGACGCCGAAACTACTGGGCGGATTTAGACGAAATTTGGCAGGATTATTATTTATACTATGTAGAAGGATCTTGCATACTTTTTATCCTAAAAAAATTGACAGACCCTCTGGGATACATTAAACAATAACGACATAATCGATCACCACGCCGGTCAAACCGCGGGGCGCAGCTAGTTTGTAAATAAATATATAAGTGTGAAGGTAAACCTTACTAATAAATTTGTGTGACTTTATTTACTTTATTATGAGTCCGTAGTTCGACCATCGTCCGTCTCGCTCGCGCATATCCACATTTTTGAAGATATAAAATGACTGAATGAACTTATAAAAAAATCGTACATAAAAACATTTTGACTAATAACATACTGCCTGTGATAGTACCGTAGCCCAGCGTAGCACCTCAAGCGTAGCATAGTCTACGCAACGAGACGTATTGTACTGTTTAGAACATAGAAAAAACATGTTTTCTTTTTCCTATGGTTTAGTAGTTTCGTAGCGGTGTTGTACCCGTGGTCAGTTCGTCCCGCTGCTGGGATCACGTGATATCATCATGAACATGCGTTCTTACTGTGAAATAATGTAATGTAAAATGTGCGCTGACGCCGACGTAGCAATTATACAAAATAGAGTGACTAAAGCAACCTGCTTCACGCTAATCAAAATTTATCTAGAACTTTGGACTACAAACATTTTATATCCTGTGTGAAATTGCTCTATGTTCTTCATTTTGAGATATTAGACATTAAATCTCGTTATGATCGGGCTGGAAACATTATTATACTCACACAGGTAATGTTTGCATATTACTGCCTGGAGCTTAAATAACTGGTAAAGGTGTGATCATCACACAGGTGTAGACATCACCTTAGAAAATACCTTACACTACGAAATTTATTTGTAACAGAGTCAAAAAATAAAACAATGCAATATGATAGTTATGGAAGTCTGAAGTCAGAATACTGGGTCTAAAATAAATAAATTCGTCGATTTGGTGCACCAAATTAAATTTAGACCCAACGGCCCCGTGGTGGCAGTAGCTGGTGTTTGGGTCTTTAAATTAAAAAAAATGTCTCAACGGACGCCACTAAAACTTTCGCCAGTGGTGGAATCACAGTAAGACTGATTGAGCTCTAAGAGGGTACCCACATATGATAAATAAATCTATAAAGAAATAAGTAAAGTTTAAGTCTGTTTGTAGTTTTCTAGTAGCCCTACTGTAGTTTCCACTTCTGGCGCCAGTTTTACTGGTAGCCTTTAAGAATATTTTTTTTTCAATACCCAGCTACCACCAACCTCTACCAAGATAGTAATCAATAGAAATAAGACTAGATAGATAAGAATTTGTTCGGCTATATATTGATTTATATACACCGCAGCAAAAATAAATGTAATAGATATAAAATTATAGGATTAAGTAAAAACAGTAAATACAAGACGTACAGTTATTTAGATATGAAGAAATAAATGTAAAATAGATATAAATGTAAGTAAATTGAAAATGTGATGTAAAGATGGAAGTAAATCTTATAAGTAGCTAGAGGAAGAATAACTGTAATATAAAATATTATATAAGTAGTAGTGAATAAGTAGTTCAATCCTAGAACTTATAAAAAAAAAAAAAACCTCTACCATGTTGGACTACTGTTGGATCTGAATTTAATCATTTGTGCTAACTGAAACCAGTGGTGGATGAATTGGTTGCGACCGTTGCGAGTAAACCGATTAACATAAATATTCTAAGAAGGTGTCCTACGAGTATGTAGATAAGTTATCTACTGTAACAAATATTTGTAGAAAACTCACATGTATAACCGTATTTCAAAAAACACATTGAACTTATTTATTGTATTCAAATTCAACTTATTGTATTCAAACGCTATATCATTATCGAAGCAGCTCTTCATGAATGTTAAATAGGTAAAAACAAGAATAAAACGGAATATCGGCGCACGTTCGCACTCAATACTTCATATTTTTCTTTTCTCGTGAGAATGGATTGTTTCCGCTCTACCTACCTATATTCATTGATCTCTAATCACGGACTGGTGGTTCTTAAATCACATGCACGCCATTTATTCACTTAATGGTCCAATGACTATTAAATGAATAGGTAAATAAATAAAATATTGGTGGATATTTTACATAAAGCCCCCAACTAATCAAAGCGTGTACTATGTAAACTAGATAAAACGTAAAATATAATATTTAGTTTTTTTTTTAAATACATACTTAATAAACATAGAGAGACGCAATATATATCATAAATCAAACATGCTTAAGTTCATCATACAAATAAATGTTTATCTGGGTGTGGATCAAACTCACGACCTACTGCTTAGAAGGCAGATACTACCAACTGAGCTGCGATCCAGTACCAAAATTATCACAATATTGTTCGTGAAAAAAAAATAATTGTATCACGCCGTGCTCGCGAATCCGCGAATTGTCATTGGTGTCATTTGCGGCAGTTGTTTGAAATGAACTTCAAATTATTTCTAGAAGCACTTGCACGTGACGTTGCAATATAACGGGCCGAATATTAGTCCAGTCAAAATAGACAAAAAATAATAATTATAAGTTAGCCATAATTCGCATAGAGCTGAAAATTGGGTATAGACGTTAAATAAACTATTGCTAATGAAATGTCAAAAATCTCCTTTGATCCTACTTCTGCAAAAAAAAAAAAAAAAAACAAGGTCAAAGGTAAAAAATTCAGGTTTTTCCCTTTTTAGGGTTCCGTACCTCAAAAGGAAAATAAGGAACCCTTATAGGTTCACTTTGTTGTCCGTCTGTCAGTCTGTTCGTCTGTTCGTCTGTCCGTCTGTCCGTCCGTCCATCCGTTCGTCCGTCCAGGTGTTAAGTCCTGTATCTCCGGAACGCGTGAAGGTATCGTGTTGAAATTAAAACCACGTACCAAGATCCATAATCTCTTGCTGCAGAAAGAAAAATAAAATTTCTCAGTTTTCGTAAAAAAAAGTTACAGCCGAATTTTTTGCAGAAGTAGGATCGAAGGAGATTTTTCACATTTCATTAGTAATGGTTTATTTAACGTCTATAGATACCAATTTTCAGCACTATGCGAATTATGTCTAACTTGAATGTCTATTTTGACTGGACTATATGATATTGATATATTTGTATTTGTATTATTGTCATTTCCTAGAAATAAGCCTGTCCAGTTCTAATAAATAAAATCGAAATCAGAGCTTATATTTTTGCCGTCTATGATTCCGTTGAAACGAATAAAAACAAAGAAAGAACAGTGAAAAAACCCTCAAAATTAAACTTTTGATCGTGGAAACAATTTGTATTCGTAAAACGAGTCGACGAGTTTTCAATAACCATCGAATTAGCGCGGTCCAGCGAACACTTCCGCACTCCACACTCAGCAGATTTACCAATAAAAATCCGTGCTACGCTTCTGCCACCAAGAGCAATCTTTCTTTTCAATAGTGGACTTTAATTAAACTCCATAGAAGACAAGTTGTAAACAACGCTGTAAAAAACGTGTCCTTGATACAAATTGCTTATTTTAAAGTTTTAAACTTTTACCATACTTACAAAAAAACGGCTTTAGAAACACAATTACTTTATATATTGTATTTAATATGATTATGGCTCTCAAAGGAAAAAAAACTGGACAAGTGCGAGTCAGACTCGCCCACCGAGGGTTCCGTACAAACTAAACAAAAGGGGGAAATCATATATTTCTTTTATATTTTCCTTCATAAGCCGAAAAATATACATTGTAAAAATATTTAAAAACCTGTTTTACCTTATTATAATAAAGCTCTTTCATATGATAACTCACATGATACGGTTAATTCACTTTAAAATTTGGATATTTGCTCATTCCTTGCATAAGGACACTATTTTTTTGTGATTAAATTAAACATGTCCAGTTTTCGGATTTTTTCCTATATGTGTACTCTAACACAATACTTTTTGCCAAATTTCATAGTTCTGGGTCAACGGGAAGTACCCCATAGGTTTTGATTCCCTTGTAAGTGTCGAAATGTGCGTTTTTGACGACATATTCGGCTGTAACTATTTTGTACGAAAACTGAGAAATTTTATTTTTATTTTTTCTTCAAGAAACTATGGATCTGCGTATATAGTTTTAATTTCAACTCGATACCTTCACGCATTCCCGAGATAAAGGTCTTGACACCCGGACAGACGGACAGACAGACGGACAACAAAGTGATCCTATAAGGGTTCCGTTTTTTCCTATTGAGGTACGGAACCCTAAACAACGGAAAAACCTGAATTTTGTCTTTGAAAAAGTAGTAAATTCGAGAAAGTGTTTATATAAATATACTTTAAGATTTTTGTATACAGTCAAGCTTGGAGACCGAGCTGGCATCCAAACTGGCTGGACAATGTTGATGATGAAAATTATGATAAGCAAAGCGTTTGAATATTTTACGGAATCTTTGAAGCCGAACGCCTTGTTTTGCTTGAATGTTTGACTCATCCATATCGGAATGATTTAGCATTACGATAAGAAGATATCGTCAAAGACGACGTCAAAGAAGACCTTTTCAGAGATAATAATGTCAAAAATGACTGTGCACCTGAGTGCGAACAAAAAATGACTGTGATAATTTTATCATACACATATATTTTATTCTATGACTAATTTTAATCCTAATTCTATTATTATTATTTGTTACTGCAACTGTATGCCATATGGGTTTTTTATGCCTGAAATAAATATTTATTATTATTATTATTAAATATGTAACTTACTTCCCAAGTGACAGCGATTACAGAAGGCGCTCTAATATTTTTATCATAATCAGACACTTCTAAAGCAAAAACTTCCAATAAATTCTCGGAGCGTCGCTTCTGTTTAAGTATCTGCGAGGTCCTTACACCGGCTTTGTGCGGGAGCTCCCTGAGGACTCTCCGTCGAGTGCTATCCAAACAGCGACAAATCTTGGCTAACAGAATTTCTTCAACTCTTTCGAACGAGTGCCAGAAGATAGCTATTGCTAATGTCAATTGCGACGTATTTTACGAAGAATTTGCTTCATTGTTCTTTGTTGTGTTTTTCACATGCAGGTATGTTTTAAAATACATGTAACTCATGTAAGTAAATTATGATCGTAATCACAAGTAATTATTACCTATATAAGTATACCGTCTTACTTATAAACGCTGACTAAGCACATTTTAGTTAAACAGTGTTTTGTTCCGGTCCCGCGCGTGACAGTTCTCGTCTGAGAGAAAGTGACAAGTTCTTATCAAGTGAATATGATTTTAACATGCGCTTATAAGTAAGATTGATAGTTATTAGCTACACCTACGCCACTAGATTTTAAGCTAGTCCTCATGAAAAATTTCATCAAAATGTATCCAACGATTTAAAATAGATGCAAATATTTATTTATTTATGTACATACATACCTTCACAAAAGTATGCAGTTAAAAATTACTGAGCAATTTTTTTTCAAACATACGAGTGTATAAACGAAGAACACTCGATCAAGTTACCTTTAAATAAATACAAGTATCTATGTATGTTAAAAGAAGAACAAAATACCCGAAGGCAGAAAAACAGTTTTTGCAGTCTAACTTACGATTTTGTTACGCTTGATATACTGTTGAGTATACATTTTTTGTAAGAAAATATGCGTAAAATCGTTGTAAAAGATTATAAATGCACAATATTTCGAATAATTTTCGTAAAACCACTTGTTTATTACGAAAAAGCTCATTGGAAGTTATAAAAAAACTCATTTTCTTATTTTTGTGAGAGATGTATTATTATTATTACTACAAAAAATATAGCCTATGAAAATAAGGAAGTGTAGACGAATCTAACGACACCTCGCACATCAAAATTGGTCAATCCGTTCAGGCTGTAGGCGATCATATAGAAACATACATTACATACATATACTTGAAAAAACATAGCCCTCCTTATTACGCAGTCGGGTAAAAAATACTAGTCCAAAATAGGTTCATTCGTTTGAGATACGATGCCACGGAAAAATCGCTTCTTCTGTGGGGATTTTATTCTCTTATAATTCCTGTCTAAGTTTTCTACAAGAATGAATCAACCTGTTGAAAGCCAGTCGCTGCGATTCGGTATAATTTCGCTTTGGAGCGGAATAAGTGGGAGCCTGAAAAACTACTAACAAGTTGGAATGAACACTTAGAATGCAGACGTAATTAAACAGTACCAATTATTTAGGTCCCACAGCCTACTTTTTAACCCCCAACTCAAAAAGAGGGGTGTTGTAGGATTCCTTACTGTTCTGTGGGGGTGTTATAAGTTTGACATCTGTATCTGTCTGTGGTATCGTTTTACGTATACATCGTATACGTAAACGGATGGACCAATTTTGATCTAGTTTTTTTTGTTTGAGAAAGGATTTCATCGAGGGTGTTATTAGCTATGTTTCATCAAAATCAGCTTAGCTGTTTTGTGTTTTGTCGGGCGTTTTTGAGTTTTCTAAAGTTATACATAAATTGATTAGGATAAAATTTTAAAGGCTAGAGTGAATAGATATATTCTAGATCGACGAGCTCCATCCTCGGTCACACCGTAGCTTAACATCAGGCGAGTTCGCGATCAATTGTAGTTCTATCTTGCGTAAAAAAATATGGAAATATTCTAATACTACGTACTAATACAGCGCTTTCGATATAATAAATAATGGTAAAACAAAATCGTAACGAGTAACAAGAGTACAATTTGAAGCAGTTATCAATTCTGTCAAATCAAAAATGAATTGCTTATGTGACACTTAACGGCTGTCCCGTTAGCAGACTCATGCTCTGTTACCGGATACGGATGGAACTATGGAAGCGCAACGCGAAACCTCTGATGCATAAAAATATTAAAACGTGGCGTTGGGTTGAAAAATTCAGGAAAGATCCATTCTGAAAGTGGATGGTAGATCAGCCGTACAGACACGTCCCGGGCCACGAATGTTTTGTTCCACCTAGAATTTTTACTCTTGCACCCACTCTAGATCAGTCATGCATATTTATAGCCTGGAACTTAATTCAGCTTTAAGCTTGAGATTTATTTTAAATGAGAAACCAATGAAATATCGTCTATGACTTTCTACTGAGATTTTTTAAGTTTATTAGCTTATTTAAGCTGAAATCGCCAATTTAGCAAACGAGATTGTCTTCGAGAATTTTGAATATTTAACCCGATTAGACAAGTCTAATGATGATATAACAACTATTACTGGTTGTCTCAGGTTGGCGCAGTAAAAGTTGTCGCGAAATAAAATTAGTTGTTGTTTTATGCAAAAAAGGTGATTTTTTAACCGACTTCCAAAAATAAGGAGGTTATCAATTCGGTTTGTATGTTTGTTCACCGATTACTCAGCCAGAGGTGGTCCCATATCAATTTTATCAAAATCGTAGCAGTACTTTGGTTTGTGTTTATAAAAAAAACAAAAATCATATGTGGTATGATTGAACAGGAATTTTAAAATGAAGGTAGATTTTCGTACATCTTATTTTCGTCAAGCGTACCGTTTGAGAGATATATCCCTTCAAAGTCATGAAAACTATTTTTTACCCACATACGGTGTCGCAAAGAAGTAATAAAAGGGAGCGTTATGTGTTTGTTATGAATGTTTGTCATTTTATGTAAGTATGTAGGTATGTATGCATTTGTCAAAAACTCCAAAGTACTTTAAATAAAAAATAAGTTCAAAAACTAAAACCCGAATACTGAAAAATCACGCTCTGAAAAGTATGAAACAAGAATGACAAGATAAATGTAAAAAATATTTTATTGTATTTCATACAAATTCATTCGTTGCAGAATGTAGGTATTTGACTGGCCTTGTAGCTCAGTTGGTAGTGTGTTTACGTCTGCCTGCTGAACTGAAAGGTCGTGGGTTCAATCCCCACCCAGGGCAAACATTTGTGTGATGAGCATGGATGTTTGTTCTGTGTCAGGGTGTTTCTATGTATCATATGTATATATTTACAAAAACAAAGTATATATCCATTCTATCAGCCATCTAGTTCCATAGTACAAGCTTTGCTAAGTTTGGGATAGATGGTGTTGTGTGAAATGTCCACAAATATTTATTATTTATTGTTTTGTTACAGTAGGTAAAATATTTTTTACATTTTATTGTTTCATACTTTTCAGAGCTTAAATACGGGCATTTTTTTTTTGCTGTTCTAACAACTTTCAACTTAAGTAAAAAGGGGTTCTAAAAGGGCGTTAAAATTTGAAAACACTTACATTAGGTATTTTATGAATACAAAATGCATCGTCCCGAGTGATTTTCTGACAAACAAAGAACAACCTTAACAGCTCGTACTAGAGACGGAAGAATGGAAGATGCCTTGTGACGTATATGTATCCATTAAGAAAAGAATTCTCAATCGGGGGTAAAGCCACAGGATGTAGCTAATTGCATGCAATTTCCAGGATCCAGGTACAATTACACATTCAAAAAGCTTCCAATAATATGAATAAAACATGTACATAGATAACCTGCGTCAATACAAAAATTCCATGAATATGTATGTAGGTAGGTACGCCTCGCATCAATTTCAAAAGCCTTTTTTCAAACGGAATCAAATACAGCATTTTTTTATCATGACGCTCGATGAATGAAACAAAATGAAAAGCGAGTTCATGAAGAATTTTCATTAAAACGTCCTCGTAGCGGGCCCGAGGTGGAAATATTCGGAACTCTGGGAAAAACTGTCATTAAACTCATTAGGAAGTAATTATAAGTCGCTTGATATTGCAAGAGTATTAGGCAAACCAATCTGGAAGCTATTAGCGTTTAGGATTCGACTTAACGATAAAGGATTACCCAATTTTGGAAGAAAGAAACGTTATTTTTACCGCAGCAGACATTAATAATATAAAGTGTAAGTATAAGCGGACTTAAATGAACGTAAAACATTTTCATCAGTAATTTTTTAACAATTATAAAATCGTTAAAAGTTTGTATACAACGTTTTTTGTTTGGTTTTCTACGAGGCACGCATCCGATAACCAAAAATATTTTGTATTTTTATTTATCTATCGAAATACATCACTTTTGATTACATCGCAGTAATCAGTTAAGTCATTACAAATTACATTTAAATACAACACTAAAATCGAGACCCGCACCCACCAACCCGCACTTGTCTGCCAACCCGCACTTGGCCAGCGTGGCAGACTATGGCCTAACCCTTCTCACAATGAGAAGATGGCCCGTTCCCAGCAGTGGGACAGTTTGTACAAACAGGGCTGATAAAAAAAAAAAAAAAACGAGAAAATAAAAGCCGGTAGTTCTATAAAAAATCGGTTGACGTCAAAATAGATGGAATAGCTGTTGTTTTGTTTTCACAATTTCGTATTTTAAGACTAATGATAATGAACTGAAAGATTTTAAACAAACCTACCTTCATTGGAGGAATCTACGGAACATTTGTCACTACCTTCATTGGAGGAATCTACGGAAGAAGATACAATCAACCAGTCTCAAAATTTTTCGTCGACAGTTGGAATAGATGCAAGCGAACTTCAGAATAATATGACGATAGAAGAGAGTGACAGACCTGTGAAAAGAACAAGGGAGATGGATGAAGAAGAAGAATGGATAATGGTCGGAAGAGATGGAAAAAGAAACAAACAACTTTTTGAGATAACCATTACAAGCGTAGAAAAATTGCCGAAACAATTTGCATTGGCTAACTTATTTAACATGCACAATATAAACGGCATAAAAAGAGTTAAATACCTTAATCCTTATAAGATTATAGTACAATTTCAAAATGAAGAATACTCAGATAAGTTAACTAAATGTGAACAACTGCAACAACTAGGATGGAGATGCCAAAAACCTTTTGAGGTCGGGGTTTCTTATGGAATTATAAGAGATATCGAAATAGATATGAATGAGAAAGAGATACTGCAAACTATAACTTCTTCTTCTGAGTTAATCGCAGTAAAACGTCTCAAACGACGAAATGCGGGTAGTTCGACATGGGTTGAGAGTGAGACAGTTCGGTTATCGTTTAAAGGTCCTACATTGCCATCCCACGTTAGTATCCATGGATTGGAAATTGGAGTATATCCGTATGTATTCCCAGTAACACAGTGTTCGAGATGCTGGCGCTTCGGACATTCCCTTAGAGCTTGTCCCGCTACGAAATTAAGCTGCCCTAAGTGTACTAAAAGTCATGCTAACTGTGACACAAAAACATTTACCTGCATCAACTGTCAAGGAGACCACCATGCTTTGGATAGGATGTGTCCGACATTCCGAAGGGAAAAAGACATCAGAGATATTATGGCAAAAAACAATTGTGCATATAGAAAAGCTGCCATGATGTATGTACCTATAACTACTAACTGTGAAATTATAATGCCTACCTCGTCATTTAGCCAAAATCAGCATAACCCTGAATCGTTGGAGCCAACTGAGTACCACGATAAGAATACGTCACCGTATGCTAATGCGTTAAAGAAGTCAGCTACAACAATTTCTAACGCGGAACCTGATACGTCTAAGCGGAGAGATAGTACACAGTCTGGCCCAAGTTTACCTACACGCACCACTCACAAATCAAACACAAGGAAAAAAACCAAACACCTACAAACAACTGTTGATTGCGATATGTCAGCTAATGAGTCAGACTCAGACTCGATGCCTACATACAATACGTATCAGCCTAGCGGTCAAGGTCAAGATCATGCAAAGCGAGATAACAGAAGGATTTCTTCGCTAACATTTATACAACTACTGGAGCGACTGAAATCTATTATTTTTTCTGACGAATATGAGGATATTATGAGCAAAATTAAACACGGTATATCTTTACTAATGGAATGGATAACAAGTAATGCTGTACAATATCTATGTAATCTGCCTTTTAAAATTAATTTAAATACCTAATTATGCATCAAATTCACAAAATAAATATCCTACAGTGGAACTCACGAAGTTTTAAACATAAAAGTGTAGTTTTTGCACAGCTTTTAAACAAGGAAAAAATACATATAGCAGTGTTAAGTGAGACGTGGTTAAACCCTGACTTTCTGTTAAATATAAACGGATACAATATATTTAGAGAAGACCGGGATGACTCATACGGAGGAGTTGCTATTTTAACCCACAAATCCATTAAAGTGCAACTACGACCAATTAATGTATTAAACCTCGGAATTCAAATAATGCACGTAAGAATTTTTAACTGTAGATATATTGAAAATGTTATCTCGGTTTATTGCCCTTCTAATATCCGTACAATACAGAGCGACTGGGATGAAATTTTTTCTATGTTTAACACTAATACTTTTATACTGGGCGATTTTAATGGCCATCATCCCAGTTGGTCAAACAAGACTGACACAAGAGGAACTCAGTTATATGACTCGTTAATGGACAATAATTATTTTACTCTAAACGATGGTAGTGTTACTTATATGAAACTAGTAAATAATGTATTACAACAATCATCCCCAGATATTTCAGCAATTACATGCGATATAGCGGTCCATTTTAACTGGATGGTTACCAATGAGTCACTGGGTAGTGATCACCTCGTTATAAAAATTAGTACATCTTTTATAAATGATTGCCCCCAATTTTCGAAAAAGAGGAATTTAAAAAAAGCCAATTGGTCGTTATATAAAGAACATATACAACATAAATTGAGAGACTTCGTCTTACCACATGACCTGCAGCTAGGTTATGATTCGTTACTAAATATTATTAATGAGGCTGCTGACATGCACATACCGCTTCTTAAAATAAACCAAGACCCTACTCAACGATTCACCCCTAAACCATACTGGACCCCAGAACTTTCAAAAACAGTAGCTGAGCGACGTCTAGCGTTAAAAGAATTTAGAAAGAACCCCACCCCTAACAATTTATCTATTCTGAAAAATAAAATTAGTCAAAGTCAGCGATTAATAAGAAAAGCTAAACAGGAGGCATGGTTTAATATGTGTTCGTCAATTAATGAATCTTCTACTTCAATTGATCTGTGGAAAAAGATTAAATGGCAAAAAGGCTACAAATCACATAATCTCCATGTAGATGAACCATCAGCCAAAAAGCTGCTACGAAACCTAGCACCTGACTTTGCTTGCCCTAAGCCACCAATATTTTCTTCATATAATAACCATCTGGAGTCATTAATTACGTCGTCTGAATTAGAAAAAACAATTAAATCGACAGATACTGCCCCGGGTTTTGATAATGTATCATACTCGATGATTAAAAATTTACCTACTAATGCGAAAGATGTCTTATCTGATATCTACAATAAAATATTATTTTCCGGATATGTACCTAGTCAATGGCGCAAGATACGAGTGATCCCTATTCCTAAGCCCGGCCGCGATCCATCGTCAGCTTCAGGTCTTAGACCAATTTCATTAATTTCGTGTTTTTGTAAAATTTTTCATTCAGTAATAAATAAGAGACTTGAATGGTACTTTGAACATAATAACCTGCTACATGCAGAAAATACTGGGTTCAGAAAGTCTAGATCCACATTGGAGAACCTAAGTAATCTCATTACTAGAATTCAACTTGGTTTCGTAAAAAATGAGATAACTGTTGGATGCTTTATCGATATCGACAATGCATATAATAACGTTAACATTACAGCACTGTTACGTATATTGGACCAACTCGGAATAGGGGCCAGAATTTGCTTGTATCTTTGGTCATTCTTAAAAGAAAGATACCTGATTATTCAGTTAGATAATTTGATAGATATATGTAGGTGCACTAGTTTAGGTATTGCTCAAGGGGACCCTTTGGCTCCATTATTATTCAACGCGGCAACAATTAAAATCTGTAAATATATGAGAGCAGTATACATATCACAGTACGCTGATGATTTTGTATTATATTCATCGGGCAAAACAGTTAATCTACTTTGTGACACTTTGCAGCTTGCTCTAGGAAGATTTTCACGTTTAATAGCAGAATTAGGCCTCGAAATATCTGTATCTAAAAGTAAAGTATGTCTCTTTAGAAAAGGTGTTAATAGACAGTCTGTAAATCTCGAAATTAATGAATGCCCGTTGGAGTTTGTGGAGACAGTGAAATATCTGGGGATGCAGTTGGATCGTTCATTGAGTTGGAATAAACATATATTAGAATTATCGAATAAATTGACAAAATATTTAAATATCTTTAAAGTTTTGGCTGGTTCTGGATGGGGAATGCACCCTAAGCATTTGAGACGTTTATATATTGCAATCATAAGAAGTCGGTTAGATTACGGAAGCTTTTTGTATAATAATAGCAATAAGAAAAACTTAAATAAATTAAACAAAATTCAAAATCAGTGTTTGAGAGTCATAGGTGGTTTTGTTAAAACAACTCCGATCCACGTGATGGAGAATGAGCTTTGCCTCCCTCCATTGCGTGTTCGAAGAACATACTTAGGTGGAAAATTTTGGATGAAATGTAAATCATTAAATAATGTTACTATACGCATACTGGAGTGCTTATTCCAATATAAAAATAACAGCTATTGGCGTTGTAAGGGAGTACCGTTGTTACTTGATGCATACGAGTATTTCCGTGATCTCCGCATTCAATCTAGCCAAAAATTGATTATGTTTGCTTTAAACACATGGGTAGGCAACGTAGATCTAAATTCAGTTATAATTACGAATATAGATAATATTAAAATAGCTAAACGATTATACAACCCATCTGATGTCAAAAAAATAAGTGAAGAATTTATAAACCTACATTATAATCATCATTATAAGTTATACACAGACGGTTCAAAGGATGGAGTGTTGATGGGAGCTGCATTTTTAGATTCAGAATTAGGAACATTCATGAAATACAAAATTAATAATAATATCTGCATTATGAACATAGAACTTCTAGCTATATGTGAGGCCTTAGCATACATTAAATCCATTAAATACAATAAATTCGTCATTTTTACAGATTCCAGGAGCTCCCTACAACATTTGGCTCGTTGTACCTCGGCTATCCGAGGAACAACGACAGCCTACTCTGTTCTTGAACTTATTTTAGAATTAAAGATCGATTCTAAGTCTGTTATATTACAATGGATACCCTCTCATTGCAACGTTGGAGATAATGAAAAAGTTGATATTTTGGCTAAACAAGCCTGTAATGAAGGAGTACTGATTGATATTCCTCCATACTACACAGACTGTCTGTATTTAATTAGAAAACGATGTTATTGGATATGGAGTGAATATTTTGACCAGCGTTCCAAGGAGAAGGGGATATGGTATAAAACTATTGAACCCCACCCGCCGAGAAAACCTTGGATTGACAATGCGAACCTTAATAGAAGTGACATGGTTTCTGCTCTCAGACTACGTTCCGGACACGTTCCATCAAGGAGTTTTGCATTCCTAATGCGAAAAGTTTTATCTCCCAATTGTCCGGACTGTGGAGTCATCGAGGATACCTACCATATCTTGATGGAGTGTGTGCGGAATGAGACCTGTCGAAGAGCTGTTAGAATAGACCCATTGAGAGTGGGTGAATGTAATGGTATTTTGGCCTCTCCATCATCGGAAAGAGCCAAACTACTATATAAGTTGCTTATACCATGATGTGTGGGTGCGGCGCCTGATACATGGGTGTAACACTGTTGCTCCTTTGTGCTAGGCGCCCCACAAACGTATTATTTTTGTATACATTATAGTATATTAAGTAAGTTCGTATAGACTGAATGGCCAGCCCTATTGTCAAAATTATTCAGATATTATTTTTAGTGGTAAGGCATATATTTATATAGATTCATCAGAACGACATAGTCGGCAACGACAAAGTTCTTTAAATAGATTAAAAAAAAAAAAAAAAAAAAACCTAACCTTGGATAAATGTATGTAAGTATACATTATAGTTGTTAATTGATAATTCGACTGTATTATATTGAGTATATATATTATGAATATGGTGTTGACTAATTGGTATTTAATAAATAAATATATATATTGGAGGACATTTCACACAACTCCATCTAGCCCCAAACTAAGCAAAGCTTGTACTATGGAAACCAGATGGCTGATATAATAAATATTATTTTTTTGTAAATATATACATATTATATCACATAAAAAGCCAGACACAAAACAAATATCCATGTTTAGCAGAAATGTTTGCCCTGGGTGGGGATCGAACCCACAAGAAGGTATAACGTAGAAGGTAGACGTACTACCACTGAGCAAGTGAGCAATGAAGCCTGTTTAGTTATTATTGTAAAATTATAAATTAGGTAGATGTGTTTTTAAAGTAACCTGTAAATTGTCAATTAAATATTAATATCATAACAGTTCTATTCTATTCATTTATATATTCATAACTAATAATAATAATAATCACGGACAGGACTATTGTTGCCAATAAGCCTGATATCGTGATCGTAGATCGTTCCCAACGCCGGGCAGTGCTCGTTGACGTCACTATCCCACATGATGAGAATCTCGTGAAGGCTGAGAAGGACAAGCTCAGCAAGTACCTTGACTTGGCTCACGAGATAACCGCCATGTGGGATGCTGATTCGACGATCATTGTTCCGATAGTCGTATCGGTGAACGGTTTAATAGCGAAGAGCCTCGACCAACATCTCAAGAGGCTCTCGCTTGATAGTTGGATCAAGGGTCGGATACAAAAGGTAGTCATCCTAGACACGGCGCGCATTGTCAGGAGATTCCTCAGTTTGTAGCCCTAACCGTCGACAGCTTGAGCCCTGCCCCGCTGCCGGCGGCACACTAGTTTTAAGTTTTTTACAATATTTATGTTCTTTTTTATATGTTTATATTTGTATTGTAAAAAAATTAAAATTAAGTACTTAAATAAATAAATGTGATAATAATCATAATTTATATATGACCCATGAGCACCCATTGAATAGCTCGGAAACGTAGCGTATAACTGATAAGCCGGATTAGGAATTCGTAAACAAGATACTTGCTATTTTATTTATCGAACCACTTGGTTTATCAATTTAAATGGAGTAAAAATGTTGGATAAAATGATTTAGTGTAGATAGGATTATTTACATAATTCACAAATGGGCAAAGTTAAATTAAATTTTAAATCCGTTAATACTAGGTGCTACTCTATATTTAATTTCCACATATTTATTTTATTTATTTATTACTATATAATTTGGCTATCGAACGACTAACCTTAAAATGCTCCTAACCCATGGAAATTGATGTTAACGAAAGTTAGGAAAACCGTTAATAGATTAAATTAAAGTTTGGAAAGTTGATAGACAAACTTCGTTTTAACGATTAATGGATTTCATTCCTTTTGGCCAGCTCTGTAACGATTTATTGGAAACATCACATATCTCTCTATCTGTAGTAATGAGACCCAAAGCGAGCATAAATTACTAAGCCGTCCGGAAATTATTGGCCACAAACGAGATACTAATATTCTCAGATACGAAGGGAATTTATGCCAGTTGGAATCTGGCATAAATGATGCATGATGATCACAATAACGAGCTACATTTTGTGATTTTGTGTTACACTTAGTATAAACAGACAAATTGGCATAAAAATTCTTTTTTTAGGGTTCCGTACCCAAAGGGTAAAAACGGGACCCTATTACTGAGACTCTGCTGTCTGTCCGTCTGTCACCAGGCTGTATCTCATGAACCGTGATAGTTAGACAGTTGAAATTTTCACAGATGATGTATTTCTGTTGCCGCTATAACGCTATAAATAGTAAAAAGTAGAATAAAATAAATATTTAAGGGGGCTCCCATACAACAAACGTGATTTTTTTGCTCGATATTGATAACGGCAACAGGTAGACGCTTAAAATATTCACAGAATATTGAGTTATATTACTTACTTTAAAAATAAATAATTAACATGTTTTTCTTGCCGTTTTTATAGATAATGGTACGGAACCCTTCGTGTGCGAGTCCGACTCGCACTTGGCCGATTTTTTTATTTACTTAAGTGAATATTTGTATTTATGTGGTGTGACAATAAAGGACGGCTATGCTATAAGAGGACAACATTTTTACAATAAGACAGAACCTTCAGGTGGTACGATTATCCATACAAAAGTATTTTTACCAAATATGGTCGAATATAATTTTACAACAAAGTAATTGTGGTTAGTTTTAGTATCAGGCTTTATTGGCCGGAAATCGTATTTGTTGAAGAAAACAGGAGATTCATTACAAATTTTAGTTTTTTAGTTTTTTTTTATCAAAAATTGGTAAAAAACATTTAAGTGACATTTTTGCTATTTTTTACCTATTTTTTGACGTTTTCCTAAAAATATTGGTTAGCTACCCATAAAATTAGAGTTGATTACAATTACTTCATTGTAAAACTATACTCTTTTCGATTATATTTGATAATAATACTTTTGTGTGGAAGTTGTACCACCGCAAATCGTAAAAAAACGCCTGTTCCACACCTTTTGCCAATGGTCAATGCTTTTTAAATACGGAAAATAAGTTTTTTTGCGTTTTCAGATGTCTTGTGGCAAAAAATACCAATGGCTACATTGGTAAAAGTTGTTTTTAACTATGAGTCGAGGTAAATTTTCAAGACACCACCAAACTAATAAAAACTATTAAAATAGGTAGCTAAATGAAAACGTTTTTTTGAGAATTTCGTTCTTTTTTATTAAGTTATTTGAGTGGTGCCTTGAGAATATAAATGTTCGTAATTACTTTTTTTTCGTATAACTTTCAAAGTCCTGAATAATTGACATGTTAATGCATACAGCATAACCTTTCTATTGAAGGATTAGACAGGGAGAAAGTTAAAATGAAATCCATAGATGGGTTTAATTATTTAGTGAAAACAAGGCAAAAAATAAACAAAACCCAGGCGCTTTTTAAAATAGCACGCGCCAAATACTCTCGGAACTCAACAGTACTTATGCTTCTGAAAAATGTACACTCATTCATTTATAATGAAACGATAAAATAAAAGCGACACGAGCAGAATTTAACTTTAAAATTTGAATACAGCTGACGAAAACGAAACGTTGAAATTTGCAGTTCCATATCCCGTAAAGCCTCATACACACGACCGGATTTTTTGGTGTCAGCGCGACTGGCGATGACGCATTTTATTTTGTGTGAACGTCCGAACGCGGTTGCTTTATCTATAGACACGATGTGTGTATCCATAACGGAAACATAAATGTTTTTTATTCGTCCTGTTGCACAACCGATTGCACGAATATATTCATTTCTGGCACAACTCTGCTGTCAGTGATACTTTTGATCATATTGCAAACTGAGAATTTGAATAAACTTCATAAATTCACAAACGAACCGTACATTACGTTAACCTGGTTGGGATCCAAGGTCTCAGTATTGAACGTAGGTCTTGAATTCAAATTCGAGAGAGTTTGGTTTTTGTCGGAGACGGTTTATTTTATCTTCTAGATCGACGAGCTCCATCCTCGGCCACACCGTCACTTAACATCAGGCGAGTTGGTGGTCAATCGTAGATCTATAATGTATAAAAAAAACTTGGGGTAATGTAGATGCTTATGCATATGTATGTATGTGTATACATTTGTTGCGTTGAAGTTATCCGAAATTTGTTAACAAAATTAACGATCATAAATTTCGCTAACTTCAAATGGCGCAGAAAAACATCACGAAGAAAATGGCATAAGAACTTAAGAACTATCGTCCTGAAAGATGTGTAAAGTCTACCAACCCACACTTGACCAACATGGTGGACTATAGCCATACCTTACCCTATGAGAATTTAGATCACGCCAGTAAGTAGTACAGTTTGCATGAACCTTTAAAAAAAGGACTAGTGCACACACCCCTTAAATTGTGACTTAGTATAGGATTTCAAAGTTTGTTACCTGGCTTCCTTTGTAGCTACATCGTGTCAGGTATCCAGTACCTCCTTCCAGCTTGTTTTTCTACATAAAGGCTAAAACTGAATTTATGTACAATTATAATGAGGTAATAATACGATACATACACTGTACACGACTACAAGCGCACTGTGTACACTGTACAGGGGCTCAATTCAGTTATTCAAGACCGCTCCATAACCGAACTATATGTGAACCGTTTCCCGTCGGCCGCCATAGTTTTTTTGATTCAGTCACTTTTATGTCATACAATTGACACATTTGATGAAACGTAAAACGTCCTTCGCTCGTAACTAAATCAAAATAATCGGCCAAGTGCGAGTCGGACTCGCGCACGAAGGGTTCCGTACTATCATCTATAATACTACAAAATTTAGTTCTGTTTATAAAATAATGAGAAATCAACGAAATTCCAAGTAGTAAATTGCAAACTTAAGGATCGAACACATTAGGACGGGCCGCCGCGGGGCGGAGCGGGCCGCAGCGCAGCGCAAAATGCTTACCTAGCACATTAGTGACGGGCCGGGTCGCAGCGCATTGACGGATTTTGAGTACAGTGTACTGCCAGAATTTGCGTGCAACTGTACGTTATGGATAGCTCTGACGAAAAACTTTCATTTTTTGCCTGCTGTTAGAAGAATAAGATAATGAACAGCATATACAAGAAGTTCGTCAAAAAAGAAAACGTAAAATATGGACGGGGCGCAGCGGGGCGGGACGGGCCGCATCGCACGGACGCAAATCCGCGTCGCAATAATGCGAGCCGCTGCGGCCCGACACAGTGTGCGATATTTCATACAAATTGTATTCAAGCGATTTGAGCGGATTTTTGCGCTCCGCCCCGACACGCTGCGGCCCGGCATAATGTGCTCGAACCTTTATAGGTAGGTTTTCGATACACATCCGGGCAGCATAACGACGCTCGCGCGAATACGCGCGGTTATGGCTCGCTCCGTGATGTTACCTCCCCCGCTACCCGCGCGGCCGTTGCTTAACAACCGCCTCCCGCTCGCGCCACCACCACACCGCGGCGCGGCTCTCGCACCGCGTTTATATGCACGGATTATTTTCATTTTGTGAGTTTTTATATATTAGATTAGGTATTTATTTTTATAGTTAATATATTTCTAAATATTTACTTACAAATATTCAAGTTTCTACCTGTTAATTAAGATCGAGTAAAAATTGCTTAAAAATTACGTTTGTTGTATGGGGGCTCCCCTTTAATATTTACTTTATTGTTATTTAATTATTTATTTTGAAAGGTAATATACAATTAAATATTCTGTGAAAATTTGAAGCGTCTACCTGTTACCGTTTTTAATATTGAGCAAAAAAATACGAAAAAAACACGTTTATTGTATAAGGACCCCCTTAATATTTCTTTTTTTTTAATTTTTAGTATTTGTTGTTATAGCGGCAACAGAAATACATCATTTGTGAAAATTTCAGCTTTCTAGCTATCACGGTTTATGAGATACAGCCTGGAGACAGACAGACAGACAGACAGACAGACAGACAGCGAAGTCTTAGTAATAGGGTCCCGTTTTTACCCTTTGGGTACGGAACCCTAAAAAGATAGCAGCCGACAGGAAATGCTTCACAACAGGTTCAGTTACGGATCGGTTTGAATAACTGAATTGCCCCCTAGTAGTACATATGATAGCTCTGTGGTAGTAGGTACGTAACTCGGAAGTTATATATACGTGTACACAATACTTTAATATTATATGCTTCCGCATATGCTGTTAGTATTAGATGGTTACATTTTTCTCGAGACACAATCTTCTCTATAGGTATAAATATAACTTTGTCGATGGTTACATTCTTCTCGATAGATCAATTATCTCTAAAGAAGTGGTTGTGAGAGTCATTAGGTGGTTGAAAAACGCTCCAAATTTTCACGTTTTTACTTACATAAGCAGGGCTTAAAATCTTAGATATATCTGTCTTAGTACCAAGGGCGTCGCCAGCCCATGGCCCAGGCAAGTTAATATTATGGAGGATGAGAAAAATATGAATTGTAGGTACAGGTACAATTGCACGGCCTTAGGACTTTGGTTGCTTTGCAATTGGCAACATTTTTAAATCTCTAGGGGAGGGGGGAGGGGCAGCTGCCCCTTCTGCCCCTCCCCCCCTTGGCGACGCCTTTGCTTAGTACTAATAAGTCACATGAAAGTCTCTGTTAGAACTCCTCCATGGATTTCGAAAAAGACCTGATGGGAGCAGATTGCATCCAGTGCCATCCTGCCACTTTTAGGTATGAGGTCGATGACTTTGCTGTGCCCACTGCCACTACAATTTGCTAATCCGCTGCGCTATGTCGGTGACTTTCGTGCGTCTACGGATCTCTTCGTTTTCGATTCGATTTCGCTGGGAAACCCCGAGCATATCCCTATCCAAAGCTAGTTGCGTGATTTAATTTACGGATTACGGATTGGTTGGATAAATTTCACGGTTGCGATTCCTAAGTTGAACTTCTAAGTTACATCGACCTGAACAGATAGACACAACTTAGAAGTACCAAGGGTATCTTAGACCACATACTAGATAAGTGCACTTTGTCTTGGCAATGGGGTATGTAAAGTTTTTTTTCGGGATTTATTTTTATTTTTATTTGATATATTGGATCATTTAAAAGAACTGATTTCAATATTTTTTTTATTCTGTTCAGTAATTATTTTTAAATATTTTTTTAAAGATAAAATCGTGATGACGTCACATTTACTACTGAATAAAATATTGTGATAGGCTACATGAACTAAAAAAAAATGATTTATAGACATACAATCTTGAAATGTTTTTAGAATCAGCATAATATGTTATTTTTTTCTTTACATACCCCATTACTTACTAGATACTTTGTTTTGTAAATAACACTTTGATGGACGGGAGTTCGATGTATGAGCCGAGCTCGACATTGAAGGAGCTGCGTTGCAGATGGGACCCGTTCTTCGGACACTTTGCTCTACATTTTGTGTATAAAGTAGAATTAATATCACGCTGAAAGCCGGGCCACCATGAGCCATAAGTTTTAGTTTAAAAATTAATCGATTTTTTATAATGAATTTTGATATTATTGTTATTCTGAGCCTACAGGTAAAAATTATGACAAAATTAATTATTTTATCAGGAATAGTTTTAGCTATCATAATTTTACTAAGAAATTGAGCTGTCGATATTACTAAGCTGTTCTATAAACCATCCTTACGATTAGACTGAAGAATAGAATAGAATATATAATTTTATTGTACATCCATAAAAAAA
The DNA here is from genome assembly GCA_947563715.1 of Lycia hirtaria. Lineage (NCBI taxonomy): Eukaryota > Metazoa > Arthropoda > Insecta > Lepidoptera > Geometridae > Lycia > Lycia hirtaria. The sequence goes on from OX387379.1 coordinate 5,516,808, forward strand.
ACTTAAAAAAATAAAATAAACTTAAACGTTAGGACAAATGCGGCTTTATCGCATAGAGCGATTTTTTCCAGCCAACCGTAGGATGGATTGAAGTAATATAATTTAGAAAGAAGGTGGTTTGTGACATCACAAATTAAACAATAAAATGCGTATGACACTATAATAGTCAAAGTCAAAGCCGCAAGGGACAGTTATTGGAGTGGCGCAGGGTTCCTCGCTCTCGAATATCATGTTCTCCCTCCTCCTCAACGACCTGCCGGAGAACATTGAGGACGGCCACATCCTGATGTATGCTGACGATGTTGCTGCGGTAGTTACGGCTACGTCTATCGATGAGTTAGAACAAAAACTGAATAAGGTTGTAAAAGACTTATGTTCGTGGTTTAGAATGAATGGATTGATTTTAAATATGAACAAGACTCATTACATTCATTTCAACATATCAAGTCGTACCTACAGACCGCTCAGGGTAGGAATCGATGATGTTGTAATGGAACAAGTGAACAATACGACATTCTTAGGATTCCAAATAGACAGCGCTTTGACATGGGAAGAGCACATTGACAAGGTGTGTGACAAAGTGGGTCGGGCCTGCTTTGCATTGTGGCGTGTATCTGCGATATTACCGTATTCCATGGTCCGGCAATGCTACTTCGCCTCAGTACACTCGATACTTCAGTACGGTGTCGAGCTCTGGGGACGCGCTGCCGACTGGGAGCGCGTCTTCAGAATGCAGAAACGAGCCGTACGCGCCATAGTTCGAGTGTCACAGGACACCTCCGCGCTGCAGTATTTCCGGGCCATGCGGATACTCACAGTACCGAGCCTCGTTTGCCTACAGGCGGCGCTGTACGCCTGGGACCATCCTGAAGAATACACACGCTTCGGAGAGGTGAACCCGCGAACACGCCACCCGCACCGACTGCATGCCGTCACGCACCGACTCGTAAAAACGTCAAAGCTAATCCACGTCACAGCGCCGGAGGTGTACAATCGCCTGCCGCAAGACGTCAGAGATGCTCCATCGAGGGGAGCATTTAACCAAAGATTAAAAAACTGGCTTGCCGAACAGGCATTCTATAAGTTCGATGACATAAGAAAGATTAAAGAAACAATTTGACACAACATGAGACATTATACATGAGTATTAATATATTTGTATGTGACAAAGATGTGACATATATAATTTTAGTTATTATTGTTATTATTATTTTTCTTTCTATTGTTATTATTGTATTATATTTTGTTTTGACTTGTAATTTGACATTTGTAATTTAGTTATTCTGGACATTTTTCATTTATTATGTTTTTCTTATTTGATAAATATTTTGATTGTATATTTTTATGTTCAATATTTTCGAATAATGTTAACATTGCTTGAAGCAATAATGATTATTTTTTACATTTTCGTTCATTTGACTTGTAACTTATTTTTTTGTTACCAATAAATATGACTATGACTATGACTATGACTATGACTATGACTATGACTATAAAGATTACATAATATTAATACACAAAGACGTAATAATTCAATAAACCTAACTGTGAATACAATAGTATATCATCTTCGTTTTGCTTTCAGATTAAATTAGCCGTGCCTCTCAGTTCTACCGGGGTAGTTATTAACATTTTCCGAAAAAAAAAAACCTTATAAGAAACCTTGTCCTGAAAATTACGAACATAAAATAAAAACCGGTCAAGTGCGAGTCGGACTCGCGCACGAAGGGCTCCGTAAAATTATCTACAAAAATTGCAAAAAATCACGTGTATGGGAGCCCCCCTTAAATATTAATTTTATTTTAATTTAATTATTTATTTTATAAGTGAACAATACAACTCAATATTCTCTGAATATTTCAAGCGTCTACCTGTTGCCGTTATCAATATCGAGCAAAAAAATTACGTTTGTTGTATGGGAGTCCCCTTAAATATTAGTATATTAATTTATTAGTAGGTATTTGTTGTTATAATAGAAATACATCATCTGTAAAAAATTCAACTGTCTAACTATCACGGTTCATGAGATACAGCCTGGTGACAGACGGCCGGACAGACAGACAGCGGAGTCTTAGTAATAGGATCCCGTTATACCCTTTGGGTACGGAACCCTAAAAACAGCCGCAATTCGTTTCAAGTAACTTTTAGGTGGTTTTATGTAAGTTTTACCAATGTCTATCTGTTACAAATATCCAGTTAGAAGTATGTCAATTGAGTCAGTGAATTTACAACCTTACGTAACGATCGAATTACTTATTTGATATTGCTGAGGCTAGCCCAGACTACAAGACATCGGCGCTCGTAACGCAGACCCTTGTAAACTTATTCAGGTTTTACTACTCTATTTATAGTTATGCTGTGGAATAAAGCTCAAAGTTATACAGAGGCTTGTGGCAGGTACAAGGTATCTAATTTAAGTTTGAGAATCAAGCTTTTGTTTATTAAATTGGTCTTATAGTTAGGCTTTGCGAAGTGAACTCAGCTGAGGCGACGATGTCTTTCTTCTAACCACAATAGGATGATCTGGATTAATAAGCCGTAGAGATAGATTCAAAATTTACCGCGCTTATGAGCGCTGTGCTTTTATTATTTTGATTATAAAGAGCTTGGAAACCGCCATTCCACCAACAGCGCCCTCTTGCGGTGATAAATTCCAGTGCTTCTCGTCGCTAAGACTACAATTTATATTGTCATAGTTTAAGTAGGTGCACGGTGGTATTGTGGAGGGTTGCGGCGAAAGTTCACGGCACAGGCTTTTGTTTCAACACGTGCAGCTTGGAAGCTGGGAACCAACACGGGAACTTGTTATACCTACTTAAGGTCGTTTTACCTATCGTTACATATCTTTTTGTTTTTGGCTTGCGACATTTCAAAATATAATATTATTTATATATAATATTAGTACTGTTAGTAGATCGAGCGAGCGAAGCGTCTCTGTATCAACCGGCGAACGAGTGATGTTCACTTAGCAGCCTTGAGGCCCTGGCCAAATTTTCTTTCGTCTGTCAGTTTGTTTGTGAGTTCGTACTCGCGTACAGGGCGTAATTTTGAACCAATTTTGATGAAACTTGGTATATAGGTATATATATTTTTTGTCGTCGGTGATTTTTACTAGGAGGTACCCATAAAAAGAGGGAAAGTTTATTGCGGCGCTAATTACCAACCGATTTTAATGATATTTGGTAGATATATAAATTGACTGGGATTGATTTTACGTTTTCTCCATTTTAACCGTTTAATTTAGACAGATTAATTAGAATAGATTACATGTCTGAGAGTTATCAATGATCTTGAAGATGTGTGAAGTCTGCCAACCCGCACTTGGCCAGCGTGGCAGACTATGGCCTAACCCTTCTCACAATGAGAAGATGGCCCGTTCCCAGCAGTGGGACAGTTTGTACAAACAGGGCTGAAAAATAAAAATGATTGAAACATGAAGTTGTTGCTCTTGCGGGTAGAAGAAGAAAAGAGACTGAATCTATTAGCGAACAAAGATAAATAAAAAATTGCGGAATGAAACTGAACGTAGGTATAACAAATATATTATTTATGTAATCCAAGCAGTTATACATATTACATAATATATCACTCTCAGAAACGTCCAGCATTATGATGTTTTAAAATTATTGATCTTTCAAGGTGCTTAAACTTATGGAAAAAAATGTTTTTTGATCGTGAAATAACGTCTGTAAAATCACTTAAACTTGCGAAATCGGCCAACATTTTATATACAGCTTCCTAAGTTAACTTTATGTAGGTATTATGTACAGATGACCCAAGGTGAGCTGCAAATAAGGTCTCTCGCGAGGTCTACCTACTCTTCGTAGAACTACTAGTATAATTATGATTTGAAGTTAAATACTAAACCTGAAGTTAACAAAATTCAAAATCAAATTTATACTCAAATATACTTTATGTTAATATTGACGTGCGTGATCAATTAACGATTAATAAATATCATTAAACTCGTGAATCCAAACCTGTTCTTCTTTTAATAGAATAGAATAGAATAGAAATCATTTATTGATTAACTGATACATTTACAATGTTGTATTGCGAAGATGTTGATGCAATAAAGTTACTATCAGTTTACCCTCATCGGGCATTCAATATTATATTTTGTTTTTCATTGGTTCCTAAATATCGTTGGAGTACTTTGAATCTTGAAACTTTATGATTAGAAGACAGAAAACGTTAGGTAAGGTAATTCTAAAATTGAGCTCATGCATACACACGCAATGAACAATAATTTTATGTAGGTTGCATGAATGTATACGTAAGTTGCAACAAATTGGTATAGTTAAGTAGGTAGACTTGAATTGAATCAAGCAATAAGGAAACTTACATCGACGCTCAGGATTTGAAATCATGTGCTACTAGTTAGTGACATGATAATGTATTTTGTTTCACAGTGTTTTATCAAAACTCACTAAGTTTTATCATATTAGGGTTTAACTTTAGCTCAATTCTTAAAGTCCACTTGGCATCTCTCGACAAGTAAATCCCGCTACAGAACAACGTTGTTGCGTTGAAGATAAGGAAATAAGTCTGGGAGTTGTCGAAAGCAGCGGCTTACTCATTTTAACCAATAGCATTTTTAAAATAAGCATGGCATGTATGTATAAATTTTATAACAAATAAAATATTGAGAACTTATAGGTATATGACTGCCTAAATGTAACATATTACGTTAGTCTAGTTTGGAGTCAAATGCATGCCTGGATTCAAATGCCAAGGCATGTATTTTTTTCGAAATTATATTAAAAATTTTAAAATTATAAAATATAAAATATTAAATATTATAAAATAATATTTAAAATTTTCGAAATAATGTTGCTATCGGTAATAATTGCCGCTAACTTGGAACGGAAAAGGAAACTGTCATGAGGAAATTTGTTGATTCTTTATTCTCTCGATAATGTGACAAGGTTGTTAACCTGTACTAAACTATTGTGGTGTACTAGGGCCTTACTCTTCTCAAAATGTGAAAAAGACCGCGCCCAGCTATAGGCTGTCCTATAGCTGATCCGATCCGAATTAGCGTCACTCGCTGGCGAAGAACTAACGTCATTCGGTTTTCGCGTCGCGCCGCGCGTCGAAGGGTAATTGGAATGGATCGATTGCACCTCGATCAATTTATCCATATTCATTTATTGATACATACTACGTACACGTCACTATAAAATATAAACGAAAAACAATAATAAAAATGTCAATGAAAAACATTATTTTATGACCTATTTTGTGTGTATGATTTTTTATTTTCTGTGTGTTTTTTTACAATAAATGTATGTCTATGTCCATAATTCAAATTAAATATAAAAAAAAAATGCAAATAGAATAAATAATACTATAAAAAAATATCTCACAATTGAAAAAAAAAAAAAAAAACAATTAAATACATACGTTTAAGCTGTTTGATCGATCGTACCTCGCGTAGGTACAGATTCTCTGTAGTCCATATAAGCTGTACGCGTATCCATGGGTAGGACGTGTTCAAGATATTTAGACTGTATTGTAAAGCGCATTCCGTACCAACTTGTACAACTACACGCGGCACTTTGATCTTACAGTACGGATCATGGCTGATATTAAGAAATTTTCCAGCATCTCTTACACTAGACGGCTAAACTAGACATATTGTGGTGAGGCGTTCCCGCGGCGCGGATTTGTGAGACAGTGGCGGGATTAGCTGCCGAAGGAGCTCACTGTCTTGGGGCGAGCTTGGCCGTATTTCTATACTTATGTATTGCTTGTCTTTCGGTAAGATTTCCAATACCTATATCTATTTACCTTACACTTATTTCTAAATAATTATTTATATAACTATACCTATTTATAAATTAAAATAAAGATTTAAATTTTTTGCCGTAATTCCGGAGGAAAAATTTAGCCAAATACATAAAAATAACATAAGACGCCTTGAGACCCCTGAGACAGGATGGAGTGACGATATACGCAGTGCAGTTGCACAGTGACTAGAAGCGAAATGATGAAAATCCGTTCCAGTGGCGTCCAATGCGAGAGGCCTAGAGTAGCCTGGCCAGTAGTAGCTGGCTAGCGGCTGGCAATATTGATGATGAGTTAAAAACTTAGATTTATTCCTTTAGAACTATTATTTGGTCATTTTATTTTAGCTAATAAAGGTACCTACTTGTCCTTTTTAATCATCGCCCTTAGTTGATTCTACAGTACATATTACGACCAAACTTTTTGAATTCCAAAAGGTTCAAATTTCACTTTGCAAATCGTTTACTTTCTGCGCTGAATAGTTTGTAAATTCTACAAAAGAACGAAATAGTTTTTTAACTCCTAGTTTAACAAAGAACGAAATAGTTTTTTAACCCACGTTTGAAAAAGTTGAGCCACTCGTGAAGTTTCAGAACAATTTGAAATGTTTCAGGTGCAATGATTTTTTCATTTCTCATACTCGCAGAGTACGCTTGGAGTTGCCTGTACAGTGGGCCGAAAACACTACTTTTCGTGCCTAGGGAGAATCGTTTTCCCGTGGTTGTTAAATTATTATAAAAACTTTAAAAAAAAAATAACATCCAAAAAAACTGAAAATCAGCTTTTCAGATTTTTCGGAGGTTTAATTTTTTTTTTAAGTTTTTTTTTTATCAGCCCTGTTTGTACAAACTGTCCCACTTCTGGGAACGGGCCATCTTCTCATTGTGAGAAGGGTTAGTCCATAGTCTGCCACGCTGGCCAAGTGCGGGTTGGCAGACTTCACAGATCTTCAAGATCATTGAGAACTCTCAAACATGTAGGTTTCCTCACGATGAAAAAGTTTTTATTTTATAATTTTTTGTGGCTTTAGTCTATTAATTAATACATGCTTAATTTTTGATTACTTTTAAAATAGCTACATAACTTATAATAGACAACTCAGCATTAAAATCTGCGAGTGAACAATAAATCACCCCTATTTTCCAACCCATAGGATAGAATTTTTATCCAAATTTATATGAAACCAACTTCGAGGTATACCCTATCCAATAAAAAAATAATGATCAAAATCAGACTGCTCTGTAAAAAGTTAAGCGTAGTCATACATTACAATCAGTGAGTAACAAACAATCATCCCCTGTTTTCCTACTCTTAAGGTTGGATTTTTTTCCAAATTTATATGGGACCAACTCGGTGTATACCCTCTCCAATAAAAAAAAGAATTATCAAAATCAGACTACTCTGTAAAAAGTTATGCGTGGTCATAAATAATAAAAAAAAATATATATATACGCGTCGACTTGTAAACCTCCTCCGTTTTTTCGTCATAAAAAAATCACTTTCTATTTAGAAATTTGTATTGAACCATCCTTCTCACAATGAGAAGATGGCCCGTTTCCAGCAGTGGTACAGTTTGCATAAACAGGGCTGATAAAAAAATTTAATAATAATTGAACCATGTCAAAAAAAAAAATCTTTTTCTCACGGGGATGTCGACTCGCGCGGTCAGTGCATTTGCCATTTTCAAATAGTGTCTCGTATTTTGATTTTTTTGTGTCTTTGAGAGCTACGATGCCACTCTGATACACACGTCAAACTTATAACACCCCTCATTTTGGGTCGGGTGTTAATTAAATACGTACTGTTGTCGGTGCCGTTGTCATGAGCTACGACTGAATAATAACTTATAAGTACGGTACGCAACGCCTAAGCAATTGTTTATCGTGTGCCATTACTTATTCCCTTTATTGCTAGGGAATAGGTATTAAACCGCGAATAATGCTTAGACGCACAACTTGACATTTGTTCAGGTGTTCAGGCCTTGTGGCAGCCAAATTACCCGAATTATGTCTGGATCTATTTCGATATGCTATTTATGAACTTATATAACATATTGAAATAGATCCAGACATAATTCAGGTACCTAAACCTACTAATAATATGAATTTGCGTTTACTTGTAGATCCGTTACCGTATGCGTTTAAGTACCTAGATACTTGTACATGATAAAAGGTTTAAGTGCATAATACTGTACTCGGCGGCTTCACTCCCACCACACCCACTTTCCTGTTGTTAGATATCTCTATTCTTTTTTTTTTTTTTACGGGCAAGTGCCTTTACTAACTACAACACAACAATATACAGACTCAACTAACTAAACTACTACACAGAAAGCATATCGACCCCAGGCCGATAAAGGTCTAAAGACAATCCAAATGCTCAAACCCACTACCAGTTAGCAGCGTACCCAGCATGCTACCGCATTGCCACTTTGAATGGCAATGCTTATGCGTTGGGCCAGATACGCGCCAGCATTTTAGTCACGCGTCGCATCGATCAGGCGCTCAGATAAATTTTAGAAAATGAGATGATCTCCCGGTCCCCACGGACCCAAAGTCTCGACACCATACGGCTCATATGTAACATCTAACGAGATTAATTTATTCTTAATTTTAATCAAATCTTTCATCGGTTCTAGCCAGCAGAGCGAGTCTCTTGAAACTGAAAAGTGAAAAACTTTGAAATGATACTTGTGTATAATTTTTGACTTTGTTATATATCTATCTCAACAAATTAATAAATGTAACACGGTATACAAGAAGAACGCAGTATAAAAGAATGCTGAAACAAAAAAGCCAAATAACAAGCTATACACGACATACCATGGCCATTTCATGGAAGCGCTTGAAATCTTGCTCGACCAAAAACAACCCTAAAAAGCAGTAAATTACCTTAGCCGACAATTTTAGAAAAAAAGGAAGTAAGTTTAGATATTCTCATTTATTTAATAAGTTGAACGAAATCTGATGGCCATAACTTGAATTAAACCTTGCTTATAAACAACACTTGTGAATGGCGGAATTTTATAAAACTATTGGCGGCCAATATGGTAAGGTTTTAAGTAAGTGTAGGCACCCTTGCCTACACTACACTACTACACTAAATAAATATTAATTATGTTTCTTAAAAAGCAACTGTTTAATTCTCCCTATATCTAAATAACTGAAGTGAAAACATGCTTAGAAAAAAATAATTAGGTACATTTCAGTCAAAAGTTCAATTTCCCTGTTTCATAGAATTTCAGCGTCAAAGCTGTTTTTGACGGGCGGAAATGGCTGCGGGATGGGAAAGGGGAAAACATCCACTTCCGGTGTATAAGTCTTGTCAACTGGAAGGTAATGCAATTGACTAGAACACAGTACCATGTAGGTAGGAAAAGGTAATTCAATTTGAATACATTATTTAACGTCCCTTGCTGGTACACAAGTAATGGGTTTTTGGGTTTTTGATGGTTATCCATTGAAATTAAAGAACGTATATACATATAGAATATAGTTGCAAGTATTTATTTTTGCACTCTCTATTACTGCACGCCCCGTTATCATATTAAGTACTTTCTTTTCGTTCCCTTCCACCCTAAGGTTGCCTGGAAGAGAACGCTATTAGCGATAAGGCCGCAAATTGTTAAACTAGTTTTATATTGCTCTCTTCTCTTTGTAGTTTTATGGTGTGTACAATAAAGAGTTTATCTGTATATCTATCTATCAACATTTAAGAGCTGACGTTTCAAACAATGGGCCCAACTTGACACTTCACATGATATACGAGAAAACAATGTAAATCGAAATAAATTCAAGTTTAAAAAAACTAAAAAACACGCTACAAATTATTGTGGTCAAAGTTCGTTACAAGACTTTTCTAACAAATCCAAACACAGCATACGATGTTCCATCATGAAGTTCTAGTTCATATCTTCCGGCTCCATCATCAGATCAGTTCGACAGTACCATATTATTGTATTGTCATCAGAACTACATAAAGCTGCCAATTTTCATGACGCTACGATCCTTGGAAGATGGTTAAATTAGTTACCTTAGATTACATTACATACAGGTCGACCTAATAAGAGCGTGTTAAAAAAAAAAAATGTCACGTTAAGTGTTATGCTATTATGTGTATATACATATTGTGTTATTAGATGTATACACATACCAAATAGTAAGTAGGTCAGGCTAAGAGTATTTACGCATAGCCGCGGACGGGACAGACAGACGGACATAGAAACTATAAGAGTTCCATGTTGACTATGGACATCAAAAAAGGAAAGTATAGAGCTCTGTCTCTCTGTCTGTTAGTATTTTTTTAATCGGCTGACCCGATCGTTACGGTCTTAGCACAGAGATAGCTGAACTTAAAGATGGATATATGCTATATTTTATCATCATGGTCATCATCACTGTTTGTCATCATCACGGGGTATAGCAAATTTTTTTAATGTACGTTCCCAAAAATTTCACGCGTTCTCGACAGGCAATTCAGTTATTCAAAACCGATCCGAAACTGAACCTTGTGCGGAGCATTTTCTGTCGGCTGCTATCTTTTTTTGATTTAGTAACGAGCGAAGGACGTGTCACGTTTCATCAAATGTGTCAATTGTATGACATAAAAGTGACTGAATCAAAAAAACTATGGCGGCCGACGGGAAACGCTCCACATATGGTTCGGCTATGGAGCGGTCTTGAATAACTGAATTGCGCCCCAGGTCGAGTAGATTTGTTCCGGGGTTGACATTCTATTGATTGATGGCGTGGGTCCATGGAGGTGACACCTGCCAACCGTTTCTCTATTGAAGCGTGTATTTAACCCCCGACCCATAAAGGGGGGTGTTATAAGTTTGACGTGTGTAAGTATATAAGTATAAGTACGTGTATCTGTGTGTCTGTCTGTGGCATCGTAGCTCTCAAACGGATGGACCGATTTTGATCTAGTTTTTTTTGTTTGAAAGAAGATTTCATCGAGAGTGTTGTTAACTATGGTTCATCAAAATAGGTTCAGTCGTTTTTATTTGATGGAGGTTTTTGAGTTTTCTAAACTTATACTTGTTCACCATTTCAATAGGGTTGCGCTTCATTTTTGACACACATTAACGGTAGTTATCTGACCAAGCGGTTTTTTATTCATTCTTCATTATAGATAAATAGGCTTGTGCTTGACCGTCAACTCGCCTGCTGATAAGCGACCATTGCGGTCCACGATGGAACGCTCTTGCCTAGAAGGAATCTATTCACTCGCGTTTTGATGACCCCCAGAATATATTTATTCGGAAAAAAACATTTAAAAAGCGAACTCTAAATTTTGGAAGTACGCTTAAAAAAGTGGCGTTAATGCGTTTCAAGTTTTTGGAATATCCGCCATAAAATGAAGTCGTTTTGATGCTTACATACACCTAGCAACCGTTCTTGCTTATTTTACTTTGGAAACTAACGTGGTTTTCATACATTTTGAAATAAAACTACGTGTGAAGAGGACTATCCAACTGAACAGACGCAAGATGACCAGCTTCCCACTTGAATCCTTTTGCATCCGATGACATCACGTGCGGCGCGAGCGGCACGGCACGTCGCAGTGCGAGACACGACACCGACCGAAAGTGACGTTTGCGCTGCTCCTTTGAAAAAGACCGCCGAATGCGGTTGAAACTATAGTCGGATATTTCGACTCAAAACAGACGTGTGTGGCCGTAGTTTTTATTTAAAATGCGTTCTTGCTTAGTCGATTAGAAAGTGAAAAAGTCATTATTTTTATCACAAAACGGTATTATTAATTACCAGGTATTTCATTAAACCCGTTCTATAAACTTCAAGTTGTTCAAAAGCGCCGTAAACATGAAAGACAGCGATAACATTATCAGCGATTAAATTAGAATTGCTAAACAAGAATACCAGCTTTTCCATTTTACTGCCTCCGCTTCTTTCATAAACTTTTCGAGTCGTTTTATTATTTACCTCTTGATTGCGAAAACCGCACCTGTATTGTCTATATCTGTATATAGGTACTATGCTGATGTTGTATCGTTGTATCGTTTCCTTTTTATAATAAACTTTTTACCCGACTGCGCGAGTAAGAAGGTTATGTTTTTCGAGTGTAGGTTAGGTACGTTTCTACTAAATATAGGTACATATAACAAACAGCCTGAACGACTAGGCTGATTTTATTCGATATTTTGAATGTTTTACACACTGAAATATTATATTATATTTATTAATTTTAAGTTATTATATTTACTATTGATTGGTTTAAATTAGTTTGGCAAAAAAAGACTGCTCGAAAGTTTTGACCATCCCACGTGACACCTCCGTGGTCAAAATGGTAAAGGTTCAGATCGGGGTTCAAGTTCCATCAGATGAGTGTAATTTTTTAACTGTCTATAAATTTATAGTATTTTGTTTTTCTTTTAATATACTAGATACTTGTGTAATAATTAATAAAAGAGAATAGAGAGCTTTCCTTGTGTATTATAGGTGTCTATTAAGATTTTGTGATCGAAGATAAAGCTGTGGGTTACGGCTAGTAAATATATAATTATCTAAATCTAGTTTTGGATGCATCGGCCAGGGTGACATCTCATTACAATGCGTCACCTGGTCGGTAAACAGGCTCCCATGAATAATGCAAGCGTTCAAATAACATTTCGCATACGTACGCAGTAGGTCGTGTGCTATACACACAGCTGCGTACAGCTGGCCTGTATTTCCTGCTTTCCTGTTTCCTGCAACAAGATATCACTGGCTGCGGTTCTGGCACTGTTCGTCTACGTTCGAATATCTTTGCACGTTGCACGTTTAAACTATACATAGTATAGAATTAATAATTTCCAGGTTAGTTAGAAATTTCCTGAAGCTAGCTTCTGTAGATTTCAGATCATAACAAAAAGCTTTTGACATTGGATAAAATAAAATAAGTTTTTTTTTGTACCAAAACAAATCATTCTTAGTTATGTATTTTTCGGTTATGCGTGGTAAATAATGTCAAACAAGTGTCTTTTACATGCATGCATTGCTTTTCATATACTTATACAAAATAAAATTACATGTTTCATACAAAAAAAAAATACTTAAAACCAAATACTTAATTCTTATTTAATAATATTATTTCTTCGGTTATTCGTGGTAAATTATATCACACGAGTTTAAGAATCTCTAAATAAGAAAAACGCAATAACGGAATGCATACGAAATATTTTACGTATATTTTCGGGAGAAAATATACTCAGTCGATATACAATTTGTACTTTCTCTAGGACATTTTTTTTTGTAGAATTTGTTATTTGTCAGAGATCAGAGAAATATAATTTTTTTATGCCAGTTAAAATAGCCAATGAAACTCAGGAAATAAAGACAAAATGTCGCACAAACAAACCTAATATACCTATGCCCTAAAACATTTCCTTCCTTCTTGCGCAGTCGGGTAAGAAGTTTTTTGAACTAAGCAATTACTATTTAATATGATCTACATGAAACTGATCTGACAACGTTTTATTTTAAATAATTTAACCTTTTATCAATGTTAGTAAGTACTAACATTGTGGATAAAAGTTACGTAAAAAGGTACGTTTTTTAGCCAGGCAAGTACGCACACAATTTTAGGATGCGATTTAGTTCACTTATATTTATTTAAAATGTAAACCTTTGCCCATACAATTACATCGCAAACCCAAGAAGCAAGATTTAAATATTTTACTTACCTAGCAAAAGAACATCATACTTTTTCACTTGAGAATTCTCAGCAAAAAATATTTAAGCTTTTTCAAAAGGAGATTCCTTGCGGTGCTATTTTCCAGTGAAATTGTTACCTAAAAGGCAGGATTATTTTTATTCTAGAGCGGAGGTTTTTGTCCGAGCCTCATCATACTCGTAGGTACTCCACAGTCCACGGTTAATAAGATTTTAATAATGGATGTGTACCAAGGTGACAACATTTGGGGTATGATGCTCATTTATGCAGGAGCAGGGGTCATGCACTTTCTCGTTTGTTTTTTTATTTAGGTTTGCGCTTGACCGCCAACTGCGACATTGCGGTCTACGATGGAGCACGCTTAGCTAGAAGAAATTCACTAGCGATAAAGACACCCTGATTATATCTATTGAGTAAGACCCATTCAGGAAGGTTATTCCACAATCTAGAAGTCCGCACGATGAAAGTGATACGATATATCGCTATATATGTTACTGTAAATGCCCGAACATTGGTAAATCTTAGGTTTTACCAGTAAATCTTAGGGTTTACCAACATGAGTCGGTAAATGTAAGAATATGTAAAAAAGAAACGATTTTATCGGGCTTTTACCATTAGAATTTAATACATGCGAGGTTTTACCAGTGACTGTTGGTAAATGTTAGTTTTGGAAATAAAACAATGCATATGTTACTGTATTCGGCTTTTACAGTAACATATATAATAACATTTGTTTGATTGAACGAACTAGCTTGGTGCAACGCAGTCTTAGGTATAAGCAATAATTTCTTCAGAGATTAGGTTATGGTTTTTTTTTAATACAAAAAAAAACCATAACCTAATCTCTGAAGAAATTATTGCTTATACCTATACCAGGATCAACTAGTTTGGCCTAGCCTAAACTGGTCTATTACGCATTGTTTTATTTCCAAAACCAACATTTACCAACCGTCACTGGTAAAACCTAGCATGTACTAAATTCTAATGGTAAAAGCCCGATAAAATCGTTTCTTTTTTACATATTCTTACATTTACCAACTCGTGTTGGTAAACCCTAAGATTTACTGGTAAAACCTAAGATTTACCAATGTTCGGGCTTTTACAGTAACATATATATCAATAAGATACACAGGCTGTGCCCCGCGGTTTCACACGCGTCAGGTTAAAATATGATGACGTTGACAATGAAATGTAGTACCAATCCTACATATATTCATTCTAATAAATAGTTCGCAATTTATTTTATGTTTTCTTATATAGATATTAGACGTTGGTGGATATAATCTAGGTGTCTTCAAATCGCGAGTGAATAGGTTTCTGCTAGGCAAGCGCGCTCCATCGTAGATCGTAACTGTCGCTTAACACCAGGTGAGTTGACGGTCAAGCGCAAGCCTATTTTCGAATAAAACATATGTATGTGTATGCCCGAATTTTCAGTAACAAAAATCCGAGCGGAGCTTGGTTACCCAGGTTCTGTTATAATATGCGTTTACATACGAATAAAGCAACTCGTTTTTTACTGACTTCACAAATAAAAAGGTTAACAATTTGGTTGTATTTGTTTATATTGGTTACCACTCCTTCATTTGTAAACTGTCGGTTTTTAATTTTTTAATTAGGTTGTTTTTTTGCTTTAAAATTGTGTTTTTTATATTAGCTCGATGGCCGTATCTCCCATAACTGGAGTTGCGATCTTCTCTCCCCAAACATTCAGTCAGGGTTGAGCTTGATTCCGGAACCCGTCCGTGGCTGCGAGCCAAACGGCTCGGCTCCCGCGACCAAAACATTGGAACACGGTCCTGATAGGTAAATTATGACGTTATTGATGCCATTGGTTGATAAATCCACTGAATAATAATTATACTTAGTTTGAAAAATTAAAAAAACCGACTTCAAAATATAACGCGTTCGTACGCGACTTGCTGTTCACTTTTCTACAGGCACTTGGATTATATTTTACCAGTTATTTTGTTATAAAAACCAAAGTACTGCATCGATTTAGATAAAATTTATATGGAACTACATCTGAAGTATGATCTACCAAATACAAAAAGAATCATCAAAATCAATGCACACTTTTCTGAGTAATCGGTGAACAAACATACAAAAAAAAACATACAGACCGAATTGATAACCTACCACGGTATAGAGTAAGTAAGGTAATTATTATAGTTAAAAAAATTGAAACAGCAGACTTTAAAATGCTCTTTTTTTTAAAAACCTAGTGAACCGATTTAGATATAGGTAATTCTACCTATCTATGGGACGAATCTAAATGTATGTCCTTTCTAACATAAAAAATACAACCGAATTGAGAACCTTCTTCTTTGAAAGTCGGTTAATAAAGAACAAAGAATGGCGGACAATAATATAGAATCGAGAATTGATTTCAGATTATATGCAATCACCATCACTTTTATCTATCCACCGCTGAATACCTATATAGGTCTTCTCTAGCACGCCACCCTTTCTGGTCTTTGAAATTTATATTTAGACCAATATAATGTTGGCAATCGATGGAATGGCCGAGATAACTAAATTACTTCTAGGAAAAAAATATGAAAATAAGGTTGTTATTAGTCTTAAAAATACTCTTTTATCACACACAAATGCACTATCTTGTCGTGGAATGAGGAAAGTCTTGTGTAATCAATTGCTCGCCGAAATTACTTCAGTAGGATTATTTTTGTCGGATTCGGAACCGGGTCGGAAGCTATATCTCCATTCTCCATCTCTGTCATTTTCAAACAGAATTATAAATAAATAAATAAATAAATAAATATTTGTGGACATTTCACACAACACCATCTAGCCCAAACTAAGCAAAGCTTGTACTATGGAACTAGATGGCTGATAGAATACATATATACTTTATTTTTGTAAATATATACATATGATACATAGAAACACCCAGACACAGAACAAACATCCATGCTCATCACACAAATGTTTGCCCTGGGTGGGGATTGAACCCACGACCTTTCAGTTCAGCAGGTAGACGTAAACACACTACCAACTGAGCCACAAGGCCAGTCAATTAAAGGCCAGTCAATTATAGAAATTGAGTATAGATAGATATATAGATAGATAAACTCTTTATTGTACACACCTTAGAAATTTACAATCAAGATAAGTCATTTAAAAACTAGTGTACCAACTGGCGGCCTTATCGCTAATAGCGATCTCTTCCAGGCAACCTTAGGATGGAGAGGAGTGAAACTATAGTAATATGACGGGGCGTATATGTATATGCGGGGAGTATATGGTTTCCGACCCGGTTCCAAATCCGAATGATTGTGAATTAAACTGCGATATTCTAAACGTCCGCTCTAAAAAGTCTAGTCGACAGCTAGACAGCTAGACTAAACTGAAATATCAGCCCCCTAATTCAGAATCTATAGAATAGAATAGAATAGAATATTATTTATTGTCATAAAGTTACATTCCTAATAATTTCATTGTATAGAATTATATTACGAATGCTTCTATTATGGACTCGTCTGATTTACAACTTTAAAAGTGACAAAGGTGTAAAAATATTGTGTAAAGGCTTCTTAAACTACTTAGGCTAAAAATCATTAAAATAAAACATATATATAATAGTAACAATAAAATTAATTGCGTTCTAAATTTATGATAAATTAATATGTAAGTCAGCTGTATAGGGGCTTCGTCCAATAATTAAATAAATAATAAAACTGATTGAATAAATTATTTAAACATAAAAGAAAATTAGGAGAAAAACATTTAAAAATCCCTTCTTTGTCACTTATAATAATTGATTGTTCTTATAGTCATTCATTAGATATTCCGATATTGAGTAAATAGATTTGGACAAAAGCAACTTCTTGACGTTGGCATGGAACTTTCCTTCTACTTCTATATTTTGAATATCTTCTGGAAGTTTATTATACAGCTTTTGTCCCATTACTTTCGGCAGCTTTCCGACCATCTTTAATCTATGCCTTATTGGTAATAAGAAATTGTTGCCATTTGTACATTTCCGAGTTTTTAGTTTTATTTTCTTTTTATAGTCGTGAAAATGTAATCGGACATATTTTAACACTTCAAAAATGTATACAGAGACTGACGTCATAATTCCTAAATTCTTAAAGTGGTCTCTACATGTATCTCTTGGTTTACTTTTTGTTAGTACTCTTACGGCTCGTTTTTGAATTTTTAAGACCCGTTATCCCGTATATCTCCGTCTCTGTCATTCTCTATGGAAATGACAAAAACGGAGATATCGATTCCGAATCCAAATGAGTTCTGAATACCCCTACAGAATCTCCATAATTTGTACAGATATTTTTTGGTATATTTGCGCGATTTTTAATCAAAGTGAACTCGCGCAATAGTTTTAGTTATATTTTAATTGTTTCAAGAGCTACTTTTCAACTCTCGCAGCCGTTTTCAGTATTTTCAGCGATCCGTCAAACGACAAATTAATTTATTTAGATCGCCTCGCTGCCTGCCGTATAATTTATTACCCGTCTAGCCCACAGCTCGAAAATTGCCACACACATGCAAACTAAAATCAGGCAAAACAATCGACCACCATATGCGGTTGTTGCATAAATCAGTTTTTAATAACATTGATTTATTACTCGGTCCGGGATTCACACCGGATACGGGCAACACTGGTTATCAGCTATACCCGCGGGAGATCTACAGAATTGTATATGCCACATAAGTGACAGCTCGTAAGGAAGAATGGATGCGGTGGACTAAATGCAATTAGATTTGGTCTGTTTTATACTGATAAGAAATAACAGTCTCAATGCCTAGAAGAAGGAAGCAAGAACAGCTTTATTTGTGTGAATGATTTTACCAGCGCGTTGTCTCAGTGCTTGTATTCTACTATTGGTAAAATTTCACAGGAGATGAGTATAATGCTCTATTTTTTTTTTCGAAAAAATTGAACGAGTCATATATAACTCATGTATAAAAAAAGACAAGCCTTACAAATATAGTTTTTTTTAAATAGATCAAAAATCTCTTCTCCTGTGAAATTTTACCAAAGGTAGATAGGTCAAGCACTGAGGCAACTAACGATTAAGAAATCTTTTCTTAGTACACAAAGATAAGGCACCTGTAAAATTTCATGTTTCTAGGACCGGCGCGGTGGTTTAGGATAGGCTGTATGTTGTCTGTCTGTCAGTCAGTAAGTTAATCAGGACAAAGCCTTTATAGGTGCAGATAAGTGGGGTATGACTTTCCTTGGCTTAACCCGCTACTACTGGCCGCACCTAACATAAACTGACTAGAACTAGGTGTCACCACGATTCGACTTGTTTCGCTTTCGGTGGTACATAACACTCATTTGTGCCGTAAGAAGTAGGTTAACAATGTATGTTTTTGGTCTTCAATTTATATATAAAGCAGAAAATATATAGTAAAGATTCTACGCGTAACCTATGCTCGTCTTTTTTTGGCCAAAGAATGAGTCTCACCATTCAGCGAGGAAATGCGGCTAGCATTTTGTACACTTTCGAAGTTGGGAATTGGTTGGTTGTCATATTTAAAATGATCTCCAATTACGAAGTTTTAAATAATTTCTAATTTTAGTTTTAAGTTTTTAGTTCTAATTGCCGTGGGGTACCGGCTTAGAATAGTACCTCCCCCTCTCTTCCCGTGGGTGCCGTAAGAACCGGCTAAGGGAAATACTACCAGAGATGGGCAGCAGCATCCTCTGCGGAAAACGCTACCCACTGCGCTCGCCAACCCGCATGCCAAGCGTGGCGAGTAATGGCAAAACCCCCCCCTATGACAGACGACAAAAATACCAGGCCCCCAGTCCCCGGCAGCTCCGCTATTCCGGACTACGGTAGCGGTCCCGGTCACGGCGGAGCAAGGGGTGCTAAGAATCTCCGGAAGAGATCCGGCTACCACCCCCTGCATAAACGACGACTGGCCCTGGTAACACACAATATTCGCACGATGAGGACAGACGAGAAGCTAGCTGAGCTGGAAGAAGAAATGAGTAGGTTACATTGGGATATCCTGGGGTTATCGGAAGTCCGACGAGAGGGTGAGGACACGATAACCCTGAAATCCGGTAACCTACTATACTACCGGGAGGGCGACCAACAGTCCCAAGGTGGTGTCGGGTTTCTCGTCCACAAGTCCCTTGTTAACAACATTCTTACCATCGACAGTGTATCGAGCAGGGTTGCGTACCTGATACTCAGAATATCCAAGAGATATTCGTTGAAGGTCATCCAGGTTTACGCACCGACCTCGGCACACTCGGATGATGAGGTGGAGGTGATGTATGAGGACATTAGTAGGGCCATACACACTTCTGAGACCTATTTTAATGTTGTTATGGGGGACTTCAATGCGAAGCTGGGCAGGAAATGCGAAAGTGAGCTGAGAGTGGGGCAATTTGGATATGGACAACGGAACCCCAGGGGACAGAGGTTGGCCGACTTTCTGGAGAAAGAGGGACTCTTCATGATGAACTCTTTCTTCCAGAAGCCACCTCATAGGAAATGGACCTGGTTGAGTCCCGATGGTTCTACGAGAAATGAGATAGACTTCATCCTGACCACCAAGAAACAAATATTCAATGATGTCTCTGTGATCAACATGGTTAAAACCGGAAGTGATCACCGAATGGTACGAGGCACTTTGAATATTAATGTTAAACTGGAGAGGTCCCGTATGATGAAGTCTACACTCCGACCCACTCGCGCCCATATCCAAAACCCCGAGAGCTTTCAGCTCGAACTATCAAATCGCTTCGAGTGCCTGGAGAGCTGCGCATCGGTGGATGAGATCAATAACAGGTTTGTGGAAACTGTCCGTACGGTGGGCGCGAAGTTTTATAAACCCCACCGTACAAATAGACCGCAAAAGCTCTCGAGCCATACCCTCGACCTCATGGCTGAACGACGCTCATTGCAACTGCAGTCTTCCGGTGACGCCGAGTCATATAGGCGGCTCAATAGACTCATATCAAAGTCTATGCGACACGACATCCGTACCTTTAATACTAATCGTATTAAAGAGACGATAGAGCGGAATAAAGGCTCCAAAGTGTTCGCAAGAGACATGTCTATTGGGCAGAGCCAGTTGACGAAGCTGAAGATGGAAGATGGCAGTATAGCGTCGACCAAAGCAGAAGTCTTGAGGGAAATCGAGAGGTTCTATGGACAGTTATACACATCGGTCGCAAAACCTGTTAGCAGTTTGGGCAAAGATCCAAGAGCCAAACTGACTCGACATTATACCGAAGATATCCCGGACATCAGCCTGTACGAGATTAGGATGGCCTTGAAACAGCTCAAGAACAACAAGGCACCGGGCGACGACGGAATTACATCAGAGCTACTGAAAGCGGGTGGAACACCGATACTAAAAGTCCTTCAGAGGCTCTTCAATTCCGTCGTGCTTGAAGGTACAACGCCAGAAGCAAGGAACAGAAGCGTGGTGGCGCTGTTCTTCAAAAAAGGGGACAACACTTTGCTGAAGAACTACAGACCCATCTCGCTTCTGAGCCATGTCTATAAGCTGTTTTCAAGGGTCATTACGAATCGTCTTGAACGCAGGTTTGATGACTTCCAGCCTCCCGAACAAGCCGGTTTCCGAAAAGGCTATAGTACCATAGACCACATCCATACGCTGCGGCAAGTGATACAGAAGACCGAAGAGTATAACTTGCCCCTTTGCTTAGCGTTTGTGGACTATGAGAAAGCCTTTGATTCGATCGAGACCTGGGCGGTGCTTGAGGCTCTCCAGCGATGCCGTATTGACTATCGGTATGTCGAAGTGCTGAAGTGCTTGTACAACAACGCCACCATGTCAGTCCGAGTACAAGACCAGAACTCAGAGGCAATTTCATTGAAAAGAGGCGTGAGGCAGGGAGACGTTGTCTCTCCGAAACTGTTTACCGCCGGTTTGGAAGATGCCTATAAGCTTCTGGAATGGAAAGGGCTCGGCATTAATATTAACGGCGAGTACATCACTCACCTTCGGTTTGCCGACGATATAGTAGTCATGGCAAAGTCGATGGAAGAGCTCAGTACGATGCTCGAAGACCTCAATAGAGTTTCCCAACGGGTGGGCCTCAAAATGAACATGGACAAAACGAAGGTTATGTCGAACGCCCATGTAGTGCCCACCCCAATATCTGTGGGGAACTTCACTCTTGAAGTTGTTGACGAATACGTCTACTTAGGACAGACGGTCCGATTAGGCAGGTCCAACTTTACGAGGGAGGTCAATCGTCGTATCCAACTCGGCTGGGCAGCGTTCGGGAAACTTAAAAGCGTCTTCTCGTCCAATATTCCCCAGTCCCTCAAGTCGAAAGTTTACAACCAGTGTGTGTTACCAGTGATGACATACGGCACTGAAACGTGGTCCCTAACTATGGGCCTTATAAGGAAGCTCAAGGTCACGCAACGAGCTATGGAGAGGTCTATGCTCGGAGTCTCTCTACGAGATCGAATCAGAAATGAAGAGATACGTAGACGTACAAAAGTCACCGATATAGCACAGCGGATTAGCAAGTTGAAGTGGCAGTGGGCAGGGCACATAGCACGCAGAACTGATGGCCGATGGGGCCGAAAGGTTCTCGAGTGGAGACCACGTACCGGCAAGCGCAGCGTAGGAAGACCAGCCACGAGATGGACAGACGACCTCATACAAGTGGCGGGAAGACGCTGGATGCAAGCCGCTTCCAATCGGTCTTTTTGGAAATCCATGGGGGAGGCCTATGTCCAACAGTGGACTTCTTATGGCTGAGATGATGATGATGAATTTTAGTTTTATTAACTTAGGATTGTTTCTTGTTACTTTATGTTGTTATCAAAGGACGAAAAATAACTCTCGACGGACTCTGGACGGATCGATCTGTAAATAGGAAAACTGATAATGAATGAAAATAATTTATACCAAATTTACCTATACGGCCAGTAAAAATAATAAACAATAATAATAATAATGCGGCGCCACTATGGGGGGCCCATTCAGTAGGTGGCGAGTCATCACCTGCCTCAATATTTTTGGATAATGAGTCAAAATAGGCAGGTGCCGATATCTCATTCTGATGCTCCCACACAGAAGTACCTTACCTTACTCACTGTGTGGGAGCATCAGCCAATAAACTAGTTTTATAAATCATAACCATTTCATTTCAATAGCCCCGATTTGTCAAATTCCATATTGTACAATAGTTCCATCATCCATCCACATACCAAAACACTGTGTTTTTATTTTATTTTTTGTAAAGGGCCTCTCAGTGTTGGCTTCGGCTCCACTGATGCCCATCAAAGGACCGGGCTGCGACCCGAGATTTATATGGAATAAAGTGTCATAATAATAATAATGTTTAGTAATAATAACCGTAATATTTTACAATGTTAACAATGTTAGAATATACCTACATATTACATACCTATATATTTAGAAATCAAATTGGACCGTATTATTTGACAACTTTAATATGTTAAAGCTTGTCATAATGTGTGATTATGTGATATTATTTCTGTTCCAAGCAGTACCTGCTATTCTTCGGATATCGCTTTCTCATCTATAACGCTTTTTCCCTCACAGACCTACAGATTGGTAACTTCTAATTACAGCTTCCTTGTGTCTGTGACACGGACAACTTGATCGGAGAATATTGAAAGTAAGGCAACATTTTACGTCAGTCATCGATGAAGATGTAACGAAAGCTTTAATCACAAACTGATAGCTTAATCAGAGGTTTATCGACCAAAACACATAATAGTTGAGGTAAAAAAAACTCATTCTGCACAAACGTTAATATATATAGCAACGCGTTCTACGTCGTAATAAAGTGCAAATCAAATCACACAGTCGCTTTTTTATATTCGCCTAAACTACCTAAAGGAATCCACCAAATTGGGTGAACTGAAAAAAACCGGTATTTGTTTTAAACTTATTTCGAATCAAAATGTTTGGCTGCAGTTTCATCTGCATTTGAAATAGTACATTATGATACAAGTGTGCTAAGTTGGTCATTACAGTCGAGGCGGAATTGCAGCCCGAGCCGAAGGCGAGGGCGTAATAGAGCCGAGAGTGTAATGACCATAATGCACACGCGTTTCATATGACGTATTTCAACACACTTGCGAGGAAAAAACACCCGTTTAAAACTGAAATATTTAATTATTGAAACAATATCAAAAAATTAACAGATGTTTCAGTTGTAGCATATTTCATTCTCTTTGGTTGCAATATACGTGCCTGTTTTATTTCTTTATGTTATATTCTCGGTTGCCAGTACGATTTTTGAGTGAATTATTTTTGTTATGGGCCGGTATGGTATAAGTATTCATTTCTGATTGGACTCTGACAATCTAGTAGGCTTAGATTGTGCGCGCGCAGGTGCCCTTACATTGGTTGTAAACAAAAGATACTAGTGCGTAATAGAAAAGTCAAAAGCACGCGTGTTTAATAGGATACTTTTCGGACATAAAAACGGTTGAATAAGGGCCACTTTACGAGCAAGTGTGTTGAAAAATAAATGTCAAGATAGATGTCAGGTACTCACATCTATCTAGTTTTGATTATAAATGACATACCTTTATTTTATTTAAAAACAAGACTAAGTAATTGATTATTTCTTTTTATATTGTAATTGATTAGTAATTTGATTTTTTCTCCTTTTTTTATTTTTCTTTACATAAATTATCTAACTTATGACTTACATTTCTATAGAGACTGTAGTGATATTTACCATAGAGCTAGGGTACTAGCCTCGAGAGCTTGGGGGATCGAGAAATACCACAAACCTTTATAACAGCTTGTAAGTTATTTAAACATTACATGATAATATCTGTGTCATGTAGCTGATTAATAAATAAATATTGGAGGACATTTTTATATAACACTTTCTAGCCCCGCCCCAAACTAAGTAAAGCTTGTACCTACTATGGGAACCAGATGGCTGGTAGAATACATATACTTATACTTTTTTGTTGTAAATACATACATTTGTTACATATAAACACACAGTCACAGATTAAACATCCAAAATAAGCAGAAATGTTTGCCCTGGGTGGGGATCAAACCCACGACCTACAGTTCAGAAGGCAGAAGTAGGTACTACCACTGAGCTATGAGACCTGGCGCATATGTCATTGTGTTAAAATCCACGTTTCCACGAAACGGAAGATTTATTTATTTACAACTTACAACTACCATCACAGGTTAAATCCTAATGCAATAGTAACTACATATAAAACACATAAGTAGTTACAATACTATCTAAAAATAATATAATGTACTAACCTACTTTACCTTATCTAGCTAGGCATACATAATTTTAGGATGCGATACAGCTTATTAATATGTATTTGAATTGTGTACTTTCCCCTATTGCATTCTGTCGTGTATGTTATTGAATAAAGAATAAAGAATATAATGTAATATTGTTTTTATAACATACACTTTACAGGGTTGTCCTGGTGTTTTCACTCTGTGTACAACATAATAAGCCCGTTTTAACCGCGACAACGTTGGGAAACAAGATATATTGTGTAAGCAAATTAAAATACACAAAAAGTTGTGTGCAACCATACAATATACAATTTAACCTTTCCGCCGTCTCAACATTTCCCTTGCTACATATCACACACACACATACTTCACATACACAGTAATGTAGTAATTTGATTTCGAATTTAATTTAGTAATTAAATGTAATGAATTTAATTTAGTGTTGTCTTTAATTGACGTATCCGTGCCCTTTGCATAACAAGTAAGTTAGCTGAATCACGTAGTCGTACGTTAATCTCATTTGTAACCAGCAGAAACTGTGATCCCAAGGCACGAGCACTAGTTTGTGCCCCATTAGGAAATGTAATGTAGGCTATATATATACCTTATAGTGTATACATGCACATACATACATACATATATTTTATTATGAAAATTAATATGGTTGTCAGACAATTATTTTATTTGAGCACACGGGTTACTCACGTCTATTTTTTAAACTGAAATCTCCGACAACAGTTTCAACCGCACACGGCGGTCTTTTTCAAAAGGAGCAGCGCAGACGTCACTCCCGAAGGACGTCGGTAGTAGTCGGAGATTTCGGTTTAAAAAATAGACGTGAGTAACCCGTTTGTTCAAATAAAAATACATACACATAAAATGTAGCCTATGTACGTCTCCATATTCTCAGTTGTTTCAGTACCAAATTTCATTATCAATCGGTGCAGGAGTAAACGTGAAAACTTAACAAAATGTGAAACAGGCGGAGTTACTTTTTAACCGACTCAAAAAGAGAGAAGTTTCTCAATTCGTCTGTATGTTTTTTGTACGTTTGTTACGCGATTACTTCGCCAATTATTTATGAATTGATCTTTTTTGTTTGGCAGGTGGCACTTCAGATGTGCTCCCATATACATTTTATCGAAATCGGTTCATTACTTTGGTTTTTAAAATAAAATAACTGAAAAAATATGTTGTCCAAATAAAGAAATTGCGTCGAAGTCGGTTGAAGTTGAAGTCGGTTGTTTCAGTTTTTTAAACTATAATTATGCCTTTACAATATCGTGATTTTTGGATAATAATACAATTTTTATAAGAGAATCAGTCGCATAAATATACTTATATTCCTGGCAACGTTCAGTGACAATGACAATTTTCCCCCTGTGTTGCCGCATTACCGCCTGTATTACCCGCGACGGACGGAACGAGTGCGCCAAGCTGCCTCCCTTTTTATCTGACACTGATAACTCGCTCTTTTATTATGAGCCCGCTCAAAGGGTTCATCTTAATGGAGGTGCAGACATTATCTATTAGCAGACAAAAGGAAGATTCCGCCCCAACTCATTGTATTTATCTACAAAGGCGTTTTAGATACAATCGGGATTTTTAAAGATGCTTTTGTTATACAATATTACATTCTTTATAAGCATAAAGTGTTAATCTGTATTAGGAAGTGGATTACTTAATCTCGAATAAGTAAGTATGTCTGGACATCTGGACAGGAGAAGAGAACTAAGAGAAGCGCGAGAATCAGCCAGAATCAGGTTTCTAAGGGCCTAACTTTTTCTATATTTTTTTTTTGAAGTGAAACCTTCTTTAGCGGCGTTGGGCATTTTTGGGATGGGTAAAAAATGCTAAACTCGCGTCAGAACGTCAGATCGTCAGACGGACAATCAGAAACCTATTCTAACGTTCTGCATTTAAAGTTCATTATTGTATGTACAAGCGCCGTTCACGAAGCGTTAGCGTGTATTAAGAGTATACAGCGCCATCTAGTACGTTGTTGCGTACAGCGATGAGTAGGAATAGTTTGTAAAACACAATATCTTTGGTCAAATCCTTCACGAATCAGTCTAACAAGACTGACTCGCGAAGGATTTATATTATATTTTTTATCGCTATTTTATTTTTTAGTTTTTACTTCTGCAGGCACTCCCGGAGTGCAACCCGTTGTTTTTTTCGCGATTTCAAAGTTCTGTAGTATAAGTTACAAAGTTTATAAAGACGACTTCAACGAGAACTAGGTCGTTCTACTTTCGGTTTTGTTTTCTCAGCCCTGTTTATACAAACTATCCCACTGCTGGAAACGGGCCATCTTCTCATTGTGAGAAGGGTTAGGCCATAGTCTGCCACGCTGGCCAAGTGCGGGTTGGCAGACTTCACACATCTTCAAGATCATTGAGAACTCTCAGACATGTAGGTACGTCCTCACGATATTTTCCTTTACAGTTTGAAGTTGCCGGCAATCAACAATACGCACATAACTTCGAAAAGACAGAGGTGCATGCCGCGGGATTCGAACCCAGGACCTGCGGATCGCAAGTCAGACGGTCTCCCGACTAGGCTGCCGGAAACTTACCTACATACTTACCTAATGTCAAAATGGCATTTTCATTGGATATTTTGTATAACTAGGAAGTGCCAAATACTTATGGATCACTTTGCTTCCAAGTGTATAAAATAGGAAATCATTGTTTATCTTAAACAAATCGGCACAATTTTAACAGCATTGTATCTGATAAAACTACACATATCATCACATAAGAAAAAGGCACATAATTCAATATTTTTTCAGTATATTTGTTGCATTACTTGGCTTCCAAGCTATATAGGTATATATTTTTCCCGTAAAGCTGAATAATTGAAGTTTCTCAGATGTTCCCTTTACGTTCGGCTTAGTACAGGTTATTGTATTATATAAAATACGTATGTATTTAGAACACTAATCTAAAGAATACCTCTTAACACAAGTTTTTATCAATGTAACTAAAATTGCTCACGATAACTAAAACACGAGCCCAACCTCAAAGCTCAAACATAACAATTTGGAGTTTCCATGTCTAATTTAGACTGTCTCAGGAGCTTCTCATCGCATAAAATAAACTTAATAAAAACACAACTAAATAAATTAGCTCTGACTAGTATATGCTATGAATCATGCCATGCCCTCAAAAACTCGAATGAAACGCTTTAGTTCCACTTTTATTGCGCGTACTGCTCAAATGTGAAATACGCTTCTTGAATGAGTATTTCCGAAAGTATATAAGTATAATCTGGGTGTCAAATTGCGAGTCCTTCTAGGTAAGTATCTTAAAATTACGGGTGAATCAGTTTCTTCTAGACAGGTGCGCTCCATCGTAGACCGCAACGGTTGTTTAACATCAGGCAAGTGTGGGGTCAAGCGTATGCCTATTTGAAAGCAAAAAATCCTGAATCTAGGTTCAATAACTCTGCAAAAGACAGTTTATAGTTAATAAATCGTAGCACATGTGTCTTGAATGATATAAAACAGATTTCGCAAAGCGCTCGTGTGAGGAAGTTGCCGCCGGAAGTAGTTTAGGTGGGCGGAAGCACTGTGGCGGGAAGATGGCGCCGTTTCCGTTACCACTCTGTTGTTTACCCTGCAACGTGGCTGAATCCAAGGACTTATGAAAAAACTGTCACCTCCTGTATTCGAATCGTGGTAGTGAGAGCTGAACATACCATAAAATAAACATATGAATAAACATAATACATATGTAATAACTTATTGTGTGATGAGCTTTCCTTGCTACTTGTATTTGACTCATTCATTTTCATGAGTCTTACCCTTCTCACAATGAGAAGATGGCCCACACCCAGTAGTGGGATAATTTGTACAAACAGGGCTCATAAAAAAATTCAAGAGTAAGCGGCTAATGGCGAACCAAGCTGCTAATGTATTGTTCGTTATTTTTACGATTGCAGCGCGAGATCTACGAGATTAGATAATTTGACTATGGAATAATAGTTTTGAGAAATATACTGAAAAATATTTTTCTTAGCAGAATTTCATTCATAACGCGATTACAGCGCGCTGTCTGGATGAGAATACAATCTCTGTGTTCTTTCATAATTATATTCATCACTTAAATGATATACTAGTAATATTGAGAGTGGGAGATCTAGACCGAGAGTAAATGTGTCCGTTTCCGGTGGTCTATTGGGTACCGATATCATAATACTACGTCAATTACAATGACTCGAATCCAAATATCTGGATCGCTAGTTTATACGATGATTTTTACTATGATAAAAATTATATGCTACTAGGTACTAACACTAATTAATAAAAATTTGAGAAGTTAAGTGATTGGAGATTATTTAAAATATACATAGGCAACAAAGCTTATGGATAATTCAAACAATCTCCAGTTTCAGGCAGAGTGCCCAAAATGCTGACGGCATTTCCTCTCTGAATGGCAATACTTATTTTTTGTCCAAAGTAAAGGCCAGGATTTTGGGCATGCAATGAATTTTTCAACCTCCCCGACAAATCTTTATACGCAGTTTTTACATGCTATAGATATACAAATTAAGAACAACCTGTTAAAAAGTGAACAAAGTGAAAATCACGGTCTATTTTCCCTTACGGGGTAGACAGAGCGTCTATGACTGGGAGGCTGTTTTATGCCACATTTGACCTTGGTTGAAGAGTTAGATGGAAATGGAATTGTAAGATGTAATGTTGGCTTGCAGTGAAAGAGGGTCAGCCCCTCGTGATTGAAAATAAACCAACAAAAATGCAGTCGCGGATCCAACGCTCAAAAAAGGCCACTTGAAAAACGGCGAATTTGATAAGTATCAAATTAATCAAAGTTGATTAAGAATTTCTAGCTAGGCCCATGCTTCAAACTCTTCTTCAACCCAGTCCAATTGTAACACTGTGTCCTTCAGCTTGCATTACTACGTACCTGTAGTACATACACTATAGGTATACAAATAACAACATGAACTTTTTTTAGAGCCCCTGAAATCAGGCCCTTAATGAGAGCCTGTTCCCCGTGTTTGCTTTGTTCGGTAATAAGCTAAGTTGACTCCTCTTTATATTTGGTAGGCATCGCAGAGGACGATTGCGCAGAACTCACTCAGAACTTTGGCAGAACTCTTATAAGTAGACTGACGGAAAAAGTTCCCAAGATTTTACATAATCATGAATTGTTTCCAGCTCAGTCTTCAGGTTATTAGTAATACAATTCAACTTAATTGTATTCATACATTTATTGATTTATGTGTGCAGCACAATGGCAATAAAGGTTTAAGTACATAGCTAGTTTACACCATAGGTAATTTAGTCAAGTAGTGAATAATGGGCATGCGAACGAGAGGATTATCTAACGCAAACTAAACAAATATAATTTTTTTTAACGGTTAGAGTCTTAAAACAAATATAAATCAATTTTATAGGATTCCATAATTTAATGTAAATTGAGTATATAATGTTATTTAGGTATGCTATTATTATAAAGTTTAGTTAATGTATCATATGTGTAATTCTGACTTACCTAAGAATAGAATAGAATAGAATAGAATAGAATAGAATAGAATAGAATAGAATAGAATAGAATAGAATAGAATAGAATAGAAATAATTTATTGAATAACTGATACAATTACATACCTGTAACATGTATGTAATTTAAGGTAAATAAATATTAAATAAATATTCTTACTCTCATTCTTTTTCATTGGAATAGAGCATTAGCATTTGTTACTTGACTAAATTACCAGCGTAGTGGAAAATAGGCTTACGCCCACACGGAAAAAACCCATTAATGTTACAGGAATATGAATATATTGAAATCCTGCTTGTCCTTATTAAGTTGTAAGTAAAAGTAAGTAGAATACAAGGTACTTAAAGTACAAAAGCACTTCTAGTGTCTAGGCATAGAGGACAAAATACTTTAGAATCATTTTAGTTATTCATTGTTTATAGAACTACTCGTAGTACCTAGCTTTTAGAATTAGATATGATGTTGAAGTAAAATCCAAATAGATCATTTATTTAATCTAATACCTTTAAACGAGCAATTCTTGTATATATGTATATATATATAATCTGAATCTCGGAAACGGCTCCAACGATTTTAATGAAGTTTGGTTTGTAGATAGATTAGAGAACCATAAATCGATCTTGCTAGGTTTCAGTTTTAGGGAACCCGGGTTTGCTCGTATTTTCAGTCATAAAAAAACCGAGTGGAACTCGGTCGCCCAGGTACTATCATTTATATGAGATCAAAAATAATACTTTGCGCCATGTGATTATTATTCAGGTTTCCGTCCGTATTTTATGTAGCACTGAACAAAGTAACAAGCAGTCAAATTATTCTGTTAATAGGTAGTACTTTTAATTATCCAAAATTCAAAAAAGAACCTCCATCCTCAATTTTGTATGATGTATATCAATGAATGTATGTTTTTCTTTGTATGTTTGTACGCGATTACTCCACCAAATTATGACTTAAATTTGATCCTATTTTGTGTGGTAGGTAATATATAAAAATTATATTTTTTTATTTTTTTTCAGCCCTGTTTGTACAAACTGTCCCACTGCTGGGACAGTTGAAAGGTTAGGCCATAGTCTGCCACGCTGGCCAAGTGCGGGTTGGCAGACTTCACACATCTTCAAGATCATTGAGAACTCTCAGACAAGTAGGTTTCCTCAAGATGTTTTTCTTCACCGTTTGAAGTTGGCGGCAATCAACAATACGCACATAACTTCGAAAATACAGAGGTGCGTGCCGTGGGATTCGAACCCAGGACCTGCGGATCGCAAGTCAGACGGTCTCACCACTAGGTTGCCGGAAACTAATTATAATATATAATAATAATAATATATTATAAAAATTATATTATTACCTATATCAAAATCGCTTCAGTACCTACTTTGGTTTTTATAACAAAATAACTGGAAAATAGTTCACCAAGTAAACGAAATTGCGTGTTTTGAAGTCAATTGCTTCAGTTTTCAAACTATAATTATTACACAATAGAATGACAGGAAATAATTAATACAATATATTGCTAAATCATTACACTTATATAATAATATCACAAAAATATATTTAACAAGACGAACGGTGTTGGAAGGGTCGATCCATCTCGGCATTATTGACGATGACAACTGCCATAGGCATCATAGGCATACCTGCTAATAAAAACCGGCCAAGTGCGAGTCGGACTCGCGCATGAAGGGTTCCGTACCATTATCTATAAAAACGGCAAAAAAAACATGTCTGTTGTATGGGAGCCCCACTTCAATATTAATTTTATTTTAATTATTTATTTTTAAAGAGAATAATATAACTCTATATTCTGTGAATATTTCAAGCGTCTACCTGTTGCCGTTATTAATATCGAGCAATAACGAGCAAAAAAATCATGTTTGTTGTATGGGAGCCTCCTTAAATATTTATTTTATTCTGTTTTTTAGTATTTTGTTGTTATAGCGGCAACAGAAATACATCATCTGTGAAAATTTCAACTGTCTAACTATCACGGTTAATGAGATACAGCCTGGTGATAGACGTACAGATAGACAGACAGATAGCGGAATATTATAGGGTCCCGTTTTACCCTTTGGGTACGGAACCCTAAAAACGTAAGTGTTTAATCAGATGTGATTAGGCAGGTTACATTTACAGAAGTCAGTAGCTTTTCGGCAATTTTGTTAGGAAGCTCGGAATGAACATAGCGATCAGACCGGAGCCCGTAATTCACAGGTAACGTACGCAAATGCCGTCCGTCCGCTGCAAATGTGCATTAGGCGAGGCATTGTTTGTGCTACGAGTTAGTGCCAGAGAGCCCCGAGGCGCCACTGCCGAAGTTTCCTGTCGCCGTCATGTGTAGCTGGTACATTGCGGTGGGAAACCGCACGGAGTAAGCATTAATTGCAAGTAGTTTGTCGTGAATTGTGACTTAACGACTACGAGACTATAGGTATTCTAGGTTCTCTGCATCAGTTTTTATCATATTTAAAAAATTAACGTATTACTTATTTTTTCAACGATAATCCAAAATTAGTCGATCGTTAATCATATGGATTCTAAATAATTGGTTGACTGGCCTTGTGGCTCAGTTGGTAGTGTGTTTACGTCTACCTGCTGAACTGAAAGGGCGTGGGTTCAATCCCCACCCAGGGCAAACATTTGTGTGATGAGCATGGATGTTTGTTCTGTGTCTGGGTGTTTCTATGTATCATATGTATATATTTACAACAAAAAAAAGTATATATGTATTCTATCAGCCATCTAGTTCCATAGTACAAGCTTTGCTTAGTTTGGGCTAGATGGTGTTGTGTGAAATGTCCACAAATATTTAAAATAAACTAATTAGATGATTGACCAATTTTAGGTTACGTCGAATATAAGGACTATTAACATTGCACTTATGTTTTCAACGATAATCCAAAATTAGTCAATCGTTAATCATGGATTTTAAAGATAAACCACTTAACTGAGTCTGTTCCTGAGGTATGGGAGCGGCACGGGAGGGCTTACATCTAATAGCAATGCTGACGGCCGACTGACGTAATATAACCTCTCCAGTACCGCTCCCATACCCCAGGAACAGACTCAGTTAAGCGGTAGATCTATAAATAATTGGTTATAACTAATTAGATGATTGACCAGTTTTAGGTAACGTCAATTGTAGGGACTTTTAAATTACATGCCACTTATTTGTTCAACAACTACTGGTTTCTGACTGGCACAGAGTATCCTCCTCAGGGCACACACAAGCATTTTGAAGTCTATCCATATAAGTTCAGCTGTGGTGTGGACTTCTTAAATAAATACATATTGG
Source organism: Lycia hirtaria (assembly GCA_947563715.1). Lineage (NCBI taxonomy): Eukaryota > Metazoa > Arthropoda > Insecta > Lepidoptera > Geometridae > Lycia > Lycia hirtaria. The sequence continues at coordinate 5,550,341 of OX387379.1, forward strand.
TGGACATTTTCACACTTCACTATCTAGTCCCAAACTAAGCAAAGCTTGTACTATGGAAACTAGATAGCTGATAGAATATTTTTTTTTGTAAATACATGCTTATAAATAAGACAATCGATTGGAATACGGACTTCTGTGTAAAATCCCTGGACATGAAAATGCCAGAGATCTGGTGAAAGCTCGTTGAATGCTACCATACTACCATGCTTGTGTAGCCATTCGGAGCAGCGCAGGTAGAATGCGTGGTTAGTATCCGCCATTGGATGGAAAGGAATTCCTGTTTCCAGAAATTTCAACTGTTACAGAAATTTCGTGTGAGAATAGATTCAATTGTGCACTTGTTGTGTTGAGTCATTTGGATAAATAGAGCGAATTCAAATGAGATATATACATATTTTGGCTATAAATTGCGGAAGGAATAATGTCGAATACAACTAGGCGAATTAATGGTCAAATCTATTTAATATACTTATTATAAAAAAAAAAACTGAATCTTTGTAGGCTCAAGCTTTTATTAATGCAATGAAAAGTGCATGAGTACATACAAGCAAGTACTTTTCTAGTAAGTATAAGTTTTTATATTTTTTATGATAAAAAATTAACAAACTTCAACGTGTAGCTAACTTTTATTAAAAAAAAATGACATACGAAAGAATACAAAATAGTAGGTTTCAAGCTTTAAAACAAACTAGACACAATAAATAGAAACAATTAGGTTTGATATTAAAATAGTTTATTATTAAAAGGATAATAGAGATGTATTTAATCCAAAATTGTAACTAATTTACGAAAGCAAAAGTAACTCGGTCTCTCTGCTTGTTTATGTTTTCACGACGCCTTCTGTCTTACTTACTTAGGCGTAAGTATTTTATAAGCAAAATTATACTGTTCGTAATAAGTTGGAATTTCGCGTCAATGGGTTAATAGGTCAGTACTAAGGAAGTTGAATTGAAGTATTTGTAATGGAAAGTGCCATCAATTTTGCTTGTCGCTATTCAGCTGTATAAAACATGTTCGCTTCATTCCTACTCTTCGGTCATATATTACTTCAAGTGGGCGTCATGTGCAGAAAAATTAATTGCGTATAAAATTATCATTAAATACGTAATAATTTAATGCAATAGTTTATGCTACCTAACTAGTGATGGACTAAAACGCACCCAAAAAAATATGGACATATTTTTATAACCGCTGTCAGCAATTTTTATATGTCCATATATTTTTGGCAATAAATAATGGACACGGTGTGAAACACTGTATCCTCCATTTGTTGACCATAGTGAAAAATTCTTCATCTATGGTAAGTACTATTTAAAGGATCTAACCTAAAACAATAAACTCGTTACTACCAAACGACTTCCGTTAACGTTCCCAATTTTAGTAGTGCTTCTGAATGCGAATGGACCAATAAAAATGTATTTAAATTGGGCGTTGAAATCGGTTATCGTTCTGTCGTTTTTCCAGCGGTGAATCAACAAACTATTGAATCCACTGACGATGCAGCCCCGTAATTGGTTTACCTCGGTGTTGGTTTGCGCGCTCGTTTATTTTTGTAGTGGCGAAGAAGAGTGCATTAATGTTGACGAGGATGGGACGTGTAAGTACTTACTCAGACATTTTTTTCATCGTACCTATTCAGAAAATAGGGATTCTTTCGCACTGTGTTAGTAATAAAAACAAGTAATTAGAATGCAAATACAATTTAAGTATCAAAGTGAAATTAAAGTGTAAGTAAACTCTAGCAAGAAAGCAAATATAATAGGATATGCAAAACATCAGATTTACAAATATTTTTGAAGAAACAAAAAAAATAATCTCGGAACCGAAAAACGAACTGAACAATTGACTGAAATGCGTTAGGATAGTTAGTTATGCGCTCTTATACAGGAGCGCGTAAATTATATAGGATTTTTAGAATCAGAATCAGAATTTTTATTGCATAAAACTGGTACATTAAGGTGTTATAAATTAGTTTGGTATCACAGTCTACCCATTTCGGTCGTGCAATATTTTGAATTATTCATAGTCTTAATTATAACAAGTATAAAAAACTATAAAAATTACAATATGTAATATGTTAATTCTCATTAGAGATAGATTAATTACTAAGGAAATAAATTGAGAAAACAATAACATAACTTCTTGTTTAGATAGAAGTTCTAAGTTCTAAGAACACATTCTAATTTATGGTAGGAAAAAAAATAGAATACAAAAAAGAATTGATATTTACAAAGGAGTAGACGAATGTAAGCCCGAGAGAAAGGAAGTTTTGTCCAAAAAAAACGAATTGAGAAAAATTGTGAGAAAATAGCTACATTTACATAAAACAAAAGAAAAGCGAAATTTGATACAATACCACGAATTTTTTTTTCACCAACAGTTTCATGAAAAAAAATTGAAACTACAATTTCATAAGATCTATTACTAAAATGTAATGTGCTTTTTGTTTTAAATTCGTTTCCGGTTTGATTTTCTTACGTCTACGGATCTCTTCATTTCTGATTCGAACTCGCAGAGAGAGAGAGAGAGAAAGAGAGAGAGATAAATCCTATCGTAATGAAGCATAATAAACCTTTTGAATTTATAGGCTGTACATTATTACAAACGAGTGACAAATCGAGCAAGTCGTTAACGTAACGGTAAATTCAAACCTGAGGGTAATTTCAATTTCCTCGAGATTCCTCCATGTTACGATTGCTGATTATATTATGATCTGATTATCTTGCTTAATTATGCATTATTTTAAGCTAACATTCTGAATCTGCAGCAATTGCGCACTGATGTGTGTATATATTGTAGCGCTTACTTACTCTTATTCCAGGTCTAGAGCATTGTCCAGAGAACACTTTCGTGTATATATCTGGATGCGACAACGAGACGATGTCGCAGCGCACATGCCGTCACCCAGCAGCCAGGAGTCTGGGCTACATCTGTGACTACACTCGGTGCGAGTGCCACGAGCCCCACCTGTGGGACGAAGCTGCCTACAAATGTGTGCTTCTCGAAGAATGCTCCGATCAGTCTAAAGTGGCAGAGGAAGAAGAGAGGTTAAGAAAGGAACAAGAAAGCATGTCTTATCGTCCTTACATCGATGTTGAATTTACTGAATAAAAACCACTATGTGTAGGTATAAGATAAAACAGTAATTTTATTCGTACTAAAACTATATATATATAAATATATAAACAAGTAAGTTTAGAAATTTAACAAGTATATATTATGTTAAAATAAAAACAAAATACCCGGCTGCAGAAAAGCAGTTTTTGCAGTCTAACTTATGATTTCGCTACGCTTGATATTATATACTGTTGAATATACGTTTTTTTGTGAGAAAAGGTTTGCGTAAAATCTCTGTAAATTAATATAAATGCGCATTCTTTAGAGTAGTTCTAGTAAAACTACTTGTTTATTACGAAAAAGTTCGTCGGAGGTTACGAAAATAACGCATTGATGTTAAGTTGATTATACGAGTATTTGAAGTCAGCTCGATTACGCAAACACACTTCGATCAGCATTGCCGTTTCGATCTAAAACCAGCTTAAAGTTAGTAGACTTTGTGAACGATGAATCGGGAACGATAAAAATACAGTTTATTGTGGTCTGTGTTGGTACATAAAGATCTTACATTTAACTTAGTTTCAACAGATTATCTTAACGGACATGCAATATGATTGAGTGACGTATTTATATTTCTTTTTGTAATCTATATCTTTAATAATCTTTGTAAAGAGCTACATATTTATATTACCTTACTGTATTGTGGTCTTTTAAGAAAGTGTTATCTATTCAATATCAATATCAATATCTTTCGTATTTCGGGAAGGACCCATACATTAAGTATTAAATAATATACCTATTATGAAGAAAAAGTAAAAAGCATGAACCTGAACAAAATATACCTGACTAGTAGATTAGGTGTTGCCATGTTCAGCAGATGGTGAAAAGGACGTGTGTATAAACATAAGTCGTGTTCTTCCTGTATATTAAAAACTTTCTGCGTATGGCGCGTAACAGAAACCAAATGCACAAAACAAGAATGCGGTAACGACAATATCATTTATTCGGACAATATCCCCGCCATAATGGCCGGTTCCAGCTTTTGTCCCAGAGTTGTCGAAACAGATGTTTGGACAATAAAAAGCGGAACGAGGGAGGGCTTCGTTGTGAAAATTACGCAAATACACTTATACATGGCGTTTACACAGTGAAAATTTAAAATAGTCGTCGACGGCGAACAGAAAGTTACGAACGCGATCCTCATAGCCGATACAGTGTTCTGAGAAGCGGCCTTATTCGAAAACAAATCGGAAAGTCCTTACATAAACGGAAACGTATCGGGTCTGTGGGATTACAGCAATACTGTCGAAGGAGCCGTGAAGATAGAAGTGTGCTGATGCCATCTCGACCCTAAATGTTCTGCGTGTAGATAAAATACTTTTCAGTATATGCGTGTTTTCTTTCAAACGAGTTTCCCTTAAGTATTACAGTTTTCGTGAAAATAGTTTTGACAACGAGTTAAAGTTTAATCTCGGAAAGTTGAAGAGAGTAATAACTTTTGTCAGTTTTGGTGAAAACTCGGGTTTTCGGGGTATTTTATCCAATTTTGTTTTCTGCAAGAATCCTTTGCTCGAGGCATGCGGCTCTCTCTCTCAACATCATTAATTTTATATAAAAAACTGAAAAATCAGAAATATTTTTAACAAAGCTTTACACCCGATAATAAATCGGTTCTTCAGAAGTCTTACTCCAAAATTAAACTTTTCTCGAATCTCCTTAGATATATTTGAATAATAAATTTTATTTTATTTCTACGATATTCCCTCAATGATTTTTTATTTGTCTTCGCTTGAGACACTGCGAGTTCCCTTTTGCGTCGTGGAGAAAAGAAAACCCGAAATTGTGTTTGATGATGCTGTATTTCGATTATTTGCTTGAATGGGATGTTAAAACACTTGATTGACGATATACTGAATTTATAAATCTTGCTGCTATTCTTGATGCGTGCGGTATCGATAAAACATGGATGACAATTATATAAAATAAAATGTTAGAAAAAATGAATTCCGTGCGGGTGATCGCAGAAAAAATACGTGACGTCACGCCGGTGATGCAGTTTGGTGTATGTCTGTTGAAGCGGCAATTTCAAGCCGCGACATAGTCCGCCCCGTTGACAGACCCTCGGTCTTCAACATTGCATGTCTTCCGCTTTCGGGAGAGGGCATAGCCGCACGAGTGAGCGCCGTACGATTCCTCTTGTCGTCTTGAGATCCGCGACTCTGCTTATGTTGTCAGGTCCCGGGAAAAGTTTCGTGACTCTTCCGAGTCTCCAACACAGAGGGGGCAAATTATCTTCTTTAATAAGGACTAGATCGCCCACGTAAAGATTTCCAGTATTTTTCGTCCATTTTTGTCTTTGCTGGAGCTCTGAGATATATTCCTTTTGCCAACGAAGCCAGAAATGTTGGCGTATTTGTTCTAATCTTTGATATCGTTGTAGTTTGGTTGGATTTACATCATGTAGAGCAGGAGATGGAAACGAAGTCAACGGTCTCCCGATCAGAAAGTATCCCGGTGAAAGGGGAAGAGGGTCGGATGAATTGATTGGCCCGGAACAAATTGGCCGGCTGTTAAGAATGGCCTCGACTTGTGTGAATAAAGTTTGAAGTTCTTCGAAGGTTAAATGGCTATTACCTATGACTCTAGTGATATGATGTTTTGCGGATTTTATCCCAGATTCCCACAAGCCTCCAAAGTGAGGTGAGAAAGCAGGAATGTTGGAAAATTTGATTCCTTCCTGTGCAGCAAAGTCAGAAAGAGCATCATGGTTTTTCTTTAAAAAAGATCCTAATTCCTTGGCCGCCGCGGTAAAATTACGCCCGTTATCGGAAAATATTTCAGCTGGTTTTCCGCGACGCGAAATGAATCTGCGAAGTGCCATCACAAAGCCTTGCATTGTAAGAGAACTTACTGTTTCTAAATGTACGCATTTGTATCGCATGTCCACAAAAATACAAAGATAACATTTGGTTAGCCTAGCGCCACGTCCCTTGCGATTCAGAACGTAGAAAGGCCCAGCATAATCCGTTGATACTGAAATAAATGGAAAATCTGGCGTGACGCGCTGAGTAGGGAGGTTTCCCATCATTGGACACAGAGTTTTTCCTTGAAAACGTCGGCAAGTTACGCAACTGTGTACTGTATTTCGAGCAAGACGTCGTCCGTTAATGGGCCAAATGATTTCCCTGACAGTGGCCAATAATAGCTGAGGACCGGCATGCATTTGTCGGATATGTTCGTGAACAAAATATAGTTTTGTGAAATGATGTGATGAATCAAGAACTATGGGGTGCTTTCTTGTATATGAACAATTGGAGGCCTCTATCCTGCCACCTACTCGTATTAAAGCGTTGTTTAGAAAAGGTGACAATGATAATAGCTTGGACTTCGCATTTAGAGGTAAGTTTTGTTTTAGTAGTTTTAAATCATTGGGTAATGATTCTTGTTGAGCCATAGCACAAAGTTGATTGAATGAGTCTTGTAACTCATTGACAGTCAAAAAACCCGATAACCTGTTAGATGAATGCTTTAAATTATATATAAATCTTCTGACATATGCAAAAGATCTTTAAAGCTTAGTGAAGCTTGAATAATTTTCGAATTTTATTACAGGCGCTGCGACAACAGCTGGACTGGATTGAATAACCTTCATTTCAGGTAAATCTTTTTGCTTCGTAATTTCTTTAAGATATGGCCATTCAGATTCATCTTTGGTGAGGAATGATGGACCATGCCACCATAGATTGGACTCTTGCAATTGATTAGGATTCATGCCTCTAGAAATTAAATCAGCTGGATTTTGATTAGTGGTTGTATACCGCCATGATAACGGGCTTGTTGTCTCTAAAATTTCACCTATACGATTTGCGACAAATGTTTTTAAATTTCTAGGTGGGCTGCGTATCCACGCAAGGACTACGCTAGAATCAGACCAATAGACTACGCGAGAAGGTTTGTATTTTATGGATTCAAGAACACATTTAGTCAATCTGGCCGAGAGAAGAGCGGCGCATAACTCTAATCTAGGGATTGTAGTGGGTTTTAAAGGTGAAACTTTCGATTTAGCACATAATAAGTTGATAGTGACTTCATCATTTTTGTTTGTTGATTTCATATATAAACAGGCCCCGTAGGCACCCTGTGAAGCATCACTGAATGAATGTATTTCAATTGACGTTGGATTGTCACATATAACGTTTCTTGGTATTTTTATATCAGAGAGATAGTGTGCATTGCTTGCAAATTCATCCCATTTTTTTTTGATTTCTTGGGGAACGGGTGTATCCCAATCTACTTTAGAGAGCCACAATTTCTGGAGAATTATCTTTGGTAAAATATTGCAAACGCTTAATAAACCTAATGGATCAAAAATTCTAAATGCGTTAGACATAATTGATCGCTTAGTAACATTGTTACTTTGAATTTGTATTGGTTCGAATGGGAAATATAAATAGTCTTCGGTAGGGCTCCACCCCAATCCGAGAGTATGTGAGGATTCACTAGTGATGAGTTTTTCTGTTGTTGAAGTTTCGTTAATATCTTCGAGAAGTTTTGGTGAGTTACTTTTGTATTTACGCAGTGGAAAACATGCTGCTTGTAGTACTTCAGAAACTGACTTTTGTATAAAACGTAATTCCTTTTCACTATTTGCGCCAGTAATTAAATCATCGACGTAAAAATCATTTTGAATTATTGACTTAATTTTATCATCTCTACACACCTCTCCGACTTGCCATAAGCACCTTGTGCTTAAATATGCCGCGCTTGCAGTACCATAAGTGAGTACATCTAAGCGCAAAGTTTGTATAGGGAGTGACTCATCCTCTCTCCACAAGATCAGTTGTAAATGCCTATCATTAGGATGTACTTGTGTTTGTCTGTAGGCCTTTTCGATATCAGCGCAAAGTATAAATTTATATTGCCTTGACCTAATTAAAATTGAGAAAAGAGAATCTTGTACATTTGGGCCTACCATTAGTATGTCGTTAAGTGAAAGTCCGGAGGAAGTAGGTGCTGAACCGTCGAAAACAACCCTTATTTTGGTCGATTCACTGCCTTCGCGGAACACGGCATGATGGCATAAAAAATATCCTGGAACAGGATGAGGATTCGGACATACTGATAAATGACCTAATGCGGCATATTCACGAATAAATTCTGTATATTTTGATTTTAAGTCAGAATTTCTACGAAAGCGTTTTTCTAAATTGAGAAGGCGCTTTTTAGCCATGCTGTATGAATCGCCCAAACAATCAGGACTGTGTTTTAATGGGAGCTTAACACAAAACCTGCCTGTACTAAGACGAGTGGTGTTCTGAATAAAATGTTGTTCGCATAGTCGTTCTTCATTGCTTAAGATATATTTATGTGGAATTTCTTCAATCTCCCAGAACTTTGTTAGAATATTGTCGATGTTCGATTGTATGTTTTGTGGTTGGTTATTTGAATATTCGTGAGTTTGATTGTGTGAATGATTGTTGTTATGGTTTGATAGATCACTTGAATTATTGAACGATAGTTCACTCGACTGGTAGTGCGACTGATTGCTTGACATATTATCATATGTTTGGTCGCTTAGCTGAAAACGCGTTTGACCGCTAGATTGATTGCACGTTTGACTGCTTGCTTGATTACGTATTTGACCGCTTGATTGATTACGTGTATTTGAGAATATTGTTGGATGTTTGACTGAATGATTGTCTGTATAGTTGACTGAATGATTGTTTAAATACGTAGGTGCATGTTTGTTTGTTTGTTTGTTTAATTGAATATGAGTATGTGCATGATTAATTACTTCATCGTAAGTTTGATCGCATGATTGGTTGAATGAATGATTGCATTGTAAATATTTTGCTGAGCTCGCATGAATTGGTCCGGCTATAATCCAGCCAAATTTCGAATTGATTAGTTTAGGATTTCTAAATCCCAATGAATGTGTTTCAGGGTACAGGACGTCCCAAAATACGTCCGCCCCAAGCAAGACGTCGATGCTTGCCGGTATGTTAAAGTTAGGATCAGCCAACTTTATGTTACTTGGTAATTTTAATTTATGACTATCTATAGGTACCTTTGGCAGTTCGCTTGTCAGCTCTTGGAGTACTAAGCAAGGTAATGTAATTTTGTATGGATCGTGTTTTGATTGTATGTGTATAGTAGAACTTTCAACTACCTCGTTGCATGAATTGTTTCCAATTCCGATGACTTTTATTGAATTTATTGGCTGTGTTCTTAACTGTAATTTATTTTTCAGGTTTTCGGAGATGAACGACGACTGGCTGCCACAATCTAAGAGAGCGCGTACTGTTTCCGTTGCATGAGTCACCGGGTTGGTTACCTCGATGACTGCTGTCGATAAGATTACTTCACTAGGACCCTGCTTAGAAAAATTCACAACCGATTCTGTAGAAATAGGGGAGGTTGTTGCTACTCCTGGGTGAATGACCGTCGCGTGTCTTGAGTAGCATATTCTACAAGTACCTGAGCGACAATCTAATGTTTGATGACCTTGTCTGAGACAGTTACTACATAAATTATGTTTTTTTACATCAGCCAATTTTTCATTAATGTTTTTGTTTCGAAATATAGGACAATGATAGATGCGATGTGCATCATTGCAAATGATACATGAAAATGTCTTCCGTGTATGCTGATTTGTACTTGTAAATGTTTTTACATAATGATTTTTATCCTGTTTAGTGTTGAAGTTCATATTTCTATTATTAAAGTTCTGATTGTTGTGTGTGTTTTGTTTATAAAAACTCTGGTTTGGTTGCAAAGTGACGGTTGGCTTTGAGTTAAATTTGTCATGTTTATTACGATTTATCGCTTCGAGAACATCAGCGCGATCGGTCAAAAAATCGTTGAACTGATTTAGGGTTGGAACTTCGTCGAACGTGTTACGAAGTTCTTCCCATTTTGTGAGAGTACTGTTGTCTAGTTTAGACGACAATATATAGATGAGCAGCGTGTCCCACTTGTCTGTGGGTTGGCCTAAGCTAGCTAAAGCGCGTAAGTTCTTCATTACGTGGTCAACGAGAAAGCGTAAAGAACGCTCCGACTCGCGAGTGATCGGTTGTACGTTAAATATAGCATTAAGATGCTGACTGATTAGAACTCGTTTGTTGTCGTACCTCGAGCAAAGCAGTGACCACGCACTGGCGTAGTTCGATGATGACACTTCGAGATTGCTTATGACGCGAGCGGCATCCCCTTCGAGATAACTGATAAGATAATGAAACTTATGAATATCCGTAATTTTAGTATTTTTATCGACGAGAACCAAAAATGCGTCTCGGAATTGAGCCCAGCGGAAATAAGATCCGTCAAATTTCGATATTTCGATTTTCGGTAATTTAAATGTTGAATTCTGATCACAGTGAGAATGAGGGCACAGTTCTCCCGCCTCAGACTTGCGGCGAGTAGCAATCTGCGTGTTTATATTTTCGATTAAAACCTTGGCCTTGGCCATGCAAGTGACAATATCTTGTTCAATACCTTCCCTCTCATCTATCTCAGAATCCAAAAATTCGCTATTCAAAACTTCAATTTCTGTTTGTAAATTATCAAACTTACTAGCCAATGATTCAAATTTACTTAATTTTAGGTTTAATTCGGCCAATTCTAAGCTACTTATCTCAATTGATTCCAAAGTTGTGATATAATTTTTAAATTTTGTAATTTGACCTTTGATTGAACTTCGCTTTGTATTTAAATCTCTAAGTTTTGCAATAGACTTAGATTCAGTAGCCATGATTTGGTCGAAATATCCAAGATTAGCAGTTAATTATTATATGCTTCTTATGAATAGTTGTTGAACTTTGATAATAATGTAAATAAATGATGGCTATATTTGATTTTAGAAAGAATATGAAGTGCATGAATCTCGTCAAACCAACCTCAGAAACAGAGGGGTTTACTGTCGTATAATGTTGATTTTAAGATGAAATTCTTTTTGACTTAGCTGCAGTAAGGTAAGGTCTCACTTTCCCCGGCGTGATGGTAGGCTCCTGCAGGAATCTGGGTCCCGGCGACAGCCGCCAGGTGAGCGCGACCAGCTGATCGCACGAAGTTTATGTACTGAGGTGTTCCGTATCCTGGAATAGTCGGCAAAGCGGGTGAAAAGCGAGAAATAATAATAAGCTTGAAATATGTGATGATTTTGAAAAATATGAATTGATTTAAAATAATAAGTAGGGTAGGTCAGTGCACTATACTTATTGTAATTGTTGAAAATTAGTGATTATTGGAAGCAATTGCGTTTTAAAACACACAACAACGATTTATATACGGGGATATTTATGTATTATCGACTTTTATTACAGTGGTTTTTTAATGGATTTATGACAATGAAAAATGGACTTGTCCAATTTTCGGAGCACTTTTAAATGCGAAAATTGCAAGAATTATGCTTGAATGCGTTATGTGACACTTTTTCACACTTTAAACACACTGCGGAGGCAAATTCTGTGGATTTAGAATGTTAGTTAGGGTGTGATTGAGGACACAGGAAGGACACTTAGCTTGATTTTTGCCGTGATCCGTGCGAAGTCTTAACGTTGCTTCACTGCCAGACGCTGCCGGTTATTATTTTGTTGTTTTGGTAATCCTTCTTGTCTTCAGATTGCTTGATTATTTGGATGCTTTGGCTGCGACGTCGTTTACTTGATGTAACTTGGCACGTCGGCGAAGTCCTGTCACGGTCGCCAAAAAAAAACTATGTCTTCGCTTGAGACACTGCGAGTTCCCTTTTGCGTCGTGGAGAAAAGAAAACCCGAAATTGTGTTTGATGATGCTGTATTTCGATTATTTGCTTGAATGGGATGTTAAAACACTTGATTGACGATATACTGAATTTATAAATCTTGCTGCTATTCTTGATGCGTGCGGTATCGATAAAACATGGATGACAATTATATAAAATAAAATGTTAGAAAAAATGAATTCCGTGCGGGTGATCGCAGAAAAAATACGTGACGTCACGCCGGTGATGCAGTTTGGTGTATGTCTGTTGAAGCGGCAATTTCAAGCCGCGACAATATTTTTACCTAAATATACGAAAAAGAGAGTAGCCGTAACTCACAAAGTACAAATGTGAAATACGCTAAAAATAAAATGTGTATTGCATGTCCCGCTCGAATACATGTCAAAAGGTCTTATATAGGAAGCTCACAGCTGTCGGAGAAAGGGGTTCATAAAAATATGTATTGTGCAAAGGTATTTTATTGCAGACCGCAATTAATTAGATCGGAATCAGGGGCGGGATCGGATTAGGTTAATAAACAACGAACAAAGCGAGCAGTGCTTCTCACTGGGAGGCATAGCTTGGAGCAGTCTCGCTAATTTAGCTAGGGAAGGAGCAAGTTGCTCCGTTCAATTAACAGCAGTCATTTGCAATTTTTCTTTCGTTCGCAGCAAAAAGTAGTAAACGAAGCTACACTTTGTATTTATACATTTACTCTTGAAGATAAAGTGAGCATTAAAATGGTTTGTTTGCGTAGTTTTAAGTTCTTTATTTTTTCATCGTTAACAGGCTTGCGCTTGACTGCCAGCTCGCCTGATGTTGAGTGACGTCGCAGTCTACGATGGAGCGTGCCGGCTTTTAAGTAAAATCACGATTTAAAGACTTACAAGTTATTTGATCACCTTTAGAAAATAACTCTTCAGGTAAGGTATTCACGGTTTACACGTTTGTACAACATATAAAACTGTTGTAATATAAAATTCTGGTTGATATTGGACTATCATGGCTAAACATCAGGCGAGCGAGTTGCACACACGTCATTCAGATGTATGAACATACAAATTATATTGTTTGTTACTTATGTTAAATTATTTCCATAATATACATAACAAATATCCAAACTATTCAAAACTATAAAAAAAAACTATTACAACAACATTATCTTTTCCAGTGGTCTTATCGCTTACAGCGGTTACTAACGGGAGGAAGAAGCAAATAAAAAAACATTGTGGTTTAAAACTACACAGCAGTAATGAAAACTTTATCAAGACGACGTTAATAATACGAAAAAGCAGTACAGCAATACGTTGACTGTGTCTCTCTCGCTCCTTTAGTCGACTTCAGTCGATTTTATCCGAACAAGCGTTACATAGCCGAGCGTGACGGGTTAGTATCTTTCAATACCCACAAAATAAAGTGTTTAGAAGAAGTTTTCATTAAATATTTTTATTTTAATAATCAAGTGAGATTTATCTCTTGAATATCTCCAAAATAACACTAGACAACAACTAAAGCAGTACTATTAGATTTAGATACAGTAAGGTTAGTGAGACAAGTTGTAATATCTCTCAGTTTAAATTATATCACGGGGCTCCGACCACTATTAGTTATTTAAGCAGTAAACAAAGGTTTATCCTTGTAATATGATTTTGAGTAAGGCCTTCCTTAAGTCACAGTGTATTCAACGTACAGTACACTATCAAACACTTTCATATATCTCAAGTCGTGGCCTACTTCCTGGTAAGTTTGAAATTCGAACTAAGTTCTCAAGATACTCTGATACGGCTTCTGTATCTGTGATTTTCCAATATCGCTAAGCTAATTTGCATAGTAAAAGATGCGTATGAATTCAATTAGAGATGATCTGTCAAACTATGCAACAATATTGGTTGAATTTAGACTCATCTTCAGCTACGTGTCTTAGCTTAGCTCTGATGGAAATGCAGCCTGAGTTTAGGAGTTGTTCTAGAATAATACGTAGTATGCAGTGATTTCCTCTCGAGTATTAGTCTAGTAAAAATAAATCCGTTTGTATGAACCAGATCGCAATATTTGCAACTGGGGGGGATTCTTTGAAATTATGATAGGAAAATAAGTAAAAATCATAGATCAACAATAATCCCCGATTTATAGACTAGCTGCGTTCCGCGGTTTTACTCGCGTAGTTATGAATAACGGTGATGATTATGATGATGATAAGTAAGTAGCTTATATCCGTCTCCAGGTCCAAAGATATCTCTATACTAATTTTCATAACGATCGGTTCAGCCGTTTGAGCGTGTAAAGGTAACAAAATTAGCTTTTATAATATCATTATGAAATTATGTCAAATGTATTTCAAAACACCAGTACATTCATTTAAATAACAATATACTTAGGTGTCTTTTAAGTTGTCACAAATCTTATTTTTACTAGACTGTAAACAGATATTGGGCATAGACATAGCACACCCAGTAACTTGCCCAAGTTACTGGGTGTGCTGTAGAAGGAATGATCCTGCAACATAACCTCGCCAGTCACAATCTGTTAGAGCATAATTTAAATAAACTAGAAGAATTTGGAACATAGTAAATAAATCTATTCTTATATAATTGGACGGGGAACGAAGTAGGGTCTTAATAGTCTAGCAAATTTGTATAAATCTTCGTTCCTCAAAAAGCTCCTAATTTCTAATAACAGAGATCCTAATTTCGGATGCCGTTGGTCACAAGTTTATCATAGTTAAATTTAATTCATTATAAGATAGCTAAGATTACTAAAAATATACTTAGTGGTCTTACTGTACTTAACTGACTGTGGCTGCGCTTCATCAAACGGGATATACGGCACTTAGATCGAGCGTGCGGATTCTGGTGTCGGACGTGTACAGAATGTCGCCAACTTTGTTCGGCACCCTCTTGTCATTTTGTAATGTGTTGGGATGATAAAGAAGTTTCACCAGAAGTGTGCCGGCTCGCTCTCAGGGGCTTGTAACTAGTTACTCCAGTGATTCGGTAAACAATTTTAGGAAAACTTCGTGACAGTATGTAATTTGACGCAAAAAGGTAACTTTATTGATTTAAAATTAATAAAACGTATCTAGAAAAATATAACTGGTAACTTTGATAAAGTGTCAACAGGATGTAGCATTAGTGCTAAAACTTTGCATGACATCGCAAAACATGCGATTTATGGATATTTTTGAAGAAACAATCTAATCTCAGAACCGGAAAATGCTTGTCCTGGACAACTGACTAAAATGAGTAAGGTCAGTTCAGTCATGCGAGCGAAGATGTAGCATATTTATCTGAGATAAAAATTACGCGTGAAAACTACAATTCATTTTAAAATATATATACATATTCATTCGTACGAGGGGTCATGTATCACAAGGAGGGGCTGTGAATGAAAAACATATTTCCTCTTTTATATAAATGAAGTGCCTCCACTAATACATGTTCAGTATTTCAAAATTAGACTGGAATATTGTTTACAAAACACACATTTATTTTACGTGATTAAAATTAAATTAAATATAAGAAGACTTTTTCACACAAAGCAATCTAGCTGCAAAATAAATATACCTTGAGTTCCCAAAGTATAACTATACTGAGATTATTACAATTATAACAATTACTTATACCTATACTATTTTGTATAATATAATTGTTTTAAAGATAATTATTATAGGTTAGAAAACTGGACAACTAACATCAAAATACGCAGTTTCGTTTATTCAAATAACATATATTTTTTAAATCAGTTAATAAATGACGCAGTTATGCGGTAACATACATAAAAGAAAAACATACAACCGTCTTGAGAACCTCCTTTTTTGAGGTTGGGTAAAAACTACACAAAATATATAGATAAGCAGTTTTAAAAGTCAAAGAAGGTTATAGTATTAGGTATTAACTTCAGAACTCCTAGGTCGATAACTGATAAGTTTCATTGAACATCGCTTCCCACACAAATATATTATTTAAGTATCTTACAGCTATAGTACCTATAGATATATCACGACAAATTAATGTGTGTAATCTAAGCCGGCACTTGTGTTGCTGTCTGTCTGCACTCTATACCATTAATAAAGGCACCTATTTAACCCAAAACTCGTGGCACAGTACACCAATAGTCAGTTAATTAACTTGGTAAAATACGAATACAATATGACGTTGTAATCTGTAATGACGTTCATGTCATTCTTTTGTTTTATGTGGCCAATAGGCATTTCAGGGATATGAAAAACTATAGTTGCCTATTTTAGTGGATCATACTTTTTAGGGTTCCGTGCCTCAAAAGGAAAAAAACGGAACCCTTATAGGATCACTTTGTTGTCCGTCTGTCCATCCGTCCGGGTGTCAAGACCTCGTATCACATGAAAGAGCTTCATTAGCATAAGCTAAAACAGGATTTTAAATATTTTTACAATATATATTTTTCAGTTTATGAAGGAAAATATAAAAAAAAAATGATTACCACCTTTTATCTGCTAGTTTGTACGGAACTATCGGTGGGCGAGTCTGACTCGCAATTGTACGTTTTTTTTTCAATAGCGGTTAACCACGTGAACTATTCTTTGATTGTGCATCCTTCATTCCACAAAAAAACTGCACCATCACCCGTATTTTTTATGCTACGCCGATGTGAAGTGGGCGCAGCGGAAAAATGTCATCACCTGAAGTACATGAAATTGCGTATTTTGAAATCGGTTGTTTCAGTTTTTTAAGCTATAACAATTATGACATCTATTATTTTGACTATAAGAAACGTATCCACGTAAAAATATTACAAATGGACGTTTATTTATGCATCTATCATACTTATGATTTTTTTTATATGATGTAATTATTAAGTACTTAATGCTCTTTTATAAAGCTAGCATTTGTATATTTATAAAAAAAAAACCATTCACATTTTTTATAGGTATATATAAAAAGTGCCTTATAAGGAAGCTCAAAGTATCGTAACGAGCTATGGAGAGGGCTATGCTCGAGGTCTCTCTGCGAGATCGTATCAGGAACGAAGAGATTCGTAGACGTACGAAAGTCACCGACATAGCACAGCAGATTAGCAAGTTAAAGAGCAGTGGGCAGTGGGTGGGCAGGGCACATAGCTCGTAGAACTGACGGCCGATGCAGCCGAAAAGTTCTCGAAAGGAACGAACTGGCAAGCGCAGCGTAGGAAGACCAGCCACAAGGTGGACAGAAGATATCATAAAAGTAGCAGGAAGACGCTGGATGCAGGCGGCTTCCAACCGGTCTTTTTGGAAATCTATGGGGGAGGCCTATGTCCAGCAGTGGACTTCTGTGGCTGAGATGATATAAAAGGTGTCGCTCCCGAGTTGCTGCGAGGCCTATGGGATCTTCATTTTACAGCCACACAAGCGTCGGTCACACCACAAATGAGTTAAATAGCACCACAGACTGTATTTGGATGCATATAAACATAATACTGTCGCAGAATAAAAGTAGTGTCGTGTATTGGAATTTTGCGAATTGCGAATGATACTTATCTATGTGATAGTGGATATGAAAACGATAAGGTTTGGTGTGTGGTTATCTAGTTATCATATTGTCTGCCATCCTGGTGCTGTTTTTGTAATATACATATAACAACAGATCCTACTCAATCGAAAATGTATACTTACATACATATAATCACGTCTGTTTTCCCTTAGAGGGTAGGCAGAGCATCAATGACCATGAGGTCGTGTGATGCCACATTTGACCGTGGTTAGGTTAGGTTCAGGGTCAGATGGAAAGGAGAAGGTATTAGAGGGTTAGGAGGTATTGGAGGGTTAGATGTAATGTTAGCCTGCAGTGAAAGGGGGTCATGAAATATCATCATCATCATCATTACCTTGGAATAAGTCCCACCAGGTGGGGTCGGCACAGCATGTTTCCTTTCGCCACTTCACTCTATTAGCCGTCATCTCTACACTCACACTCCTTACACACATATCCTCTTTCACACAGTTCATAGCCCTAGCCCTATCGCCATTATTTTTCTATCTCTCTTCTTTAATATGAAATATATCATTTAGATTTATATATCATATGAACTTCGACTACCGTGTCGATTTATATATGTAATACATCGCGCCAGTGTAACAGGCAATTAATCAGGCAGACACTTTTCCCGGATTATAGTAAATGGTCGGGATTACTCCCGCGTTTTTCCGGACATATCGCCTAGTTTTCCAAGAATCGATAAATTACTTCCCTTGGCTTTGGTTTTTGAGCGAATTCGGGATATTATAGTTGCGTATCTCGATTTCACTTCACAATTTTCTATATTACCCTAAATATTGGGAGGAAAGGTATTTTTATGACTTGCCTTGATATTATAAAGATACGAGTTAAGGGTTTCAACGTTTTCATTAAGTTTTCATTTGTACTCCTCTAAGTACATTATTTGGTTACATAGTTTATAGACTCTATCTAATTCAGAATCATAATCAGAATATGTTTATTGCTTCACTGTGTACAAAAGTTCTTATAGGTTATTAATATTAATTATTATTCACATATTTATTTATTAATCTTAAGAATAAGTTTTTACAATATTTATATATAAATATTGAAATGTATTAATTACGTGTATTAATTTTATGTATAAATAAATAAATAAAATAAAAATATATATAAAAAACAAAAACATTATAAAAACTAGCTGTAGCTCCATAGTACGTGCGCATGCAACTGATATTTATTGATGTCGTCCATCACATGCGGGTGCACGTTCCACCGACAGCAGGAGCCGTATCCTGCGGGACAACCCTCGCAGAAGGCCCCAGGCATGCCGGCAGCGGATGAGACGTCCCCGTCGCAGTTGGTCGCGGCGGCGGCGGCGTCGGAGGCCCGCGTCCGTCGCTCGACGCAGTGGTGTCGCGAGTGATCAGATACTCCTCACCACTAGATCTTGAACTCGACGATTGTGAAGAAGGCGTCGGTGACGGGGCGGGAGGTGGTCTTGTTGCTCATGTTGTAGCCGCTGTATTTCTTCTTGATTTTGCCCTTGTGATCATTGTTTTGAATAATTATTATTATTATTAATTAACTCCATCTAGCCCCAAACTAATCAAAGCTTGTACTAAGTAAAGCCTACTTGACTGTCATAAATTTCTTTTAATTTCATCATAATACGAGTATATGGCTGCTACAATATTTAAGCTTAATATTTAAAAATTGCCTAAGCGCGTGTCGGGCCCCGTGAAGGGTAGGGTTTCGTAGTTGCACTTCACTATATGCGGACTTGACATTGAGTTTTCCTTTTCATTATATATGCCACTAGCATGAAATTTTTTCTCACTTCTCCGAAGCCAAAATATGTTTTCCCATTTAGTTTATAAAATAACAAGACTTCATTTATGTAGGTATGCACCGTTGTTTTTTATTATTTATAGAATATAACGTTAAAAGCGGTCTAAGTAATTTTTTTCTGATCTATGGAATCTGAAATACAAGGGTATAAGCTCTATGAGATCTGTCCCCATGAGGGGCCAGATCTCATAGAGCTACTCACTACAATACTTAAAAAAAATATATATATATATAATATTATAATAATATATGATATAAATATAATAAAAAAAAACAACATACAGACCGAATCGATAACGTCCTTCTTTTTGGAAGGCATTAAAAACAATATGAATTACAAAAATATTTAAATAAGTTCCTAGTTCAAAATTTCAAATAAATGCATAAAATACATACCTAAAAATTTACTTTACATACCTCATTCTGATAAGGCTCGTGTGTAACAAATATAATATTACCCTGACGTCAAACGGTAAGCTCGTACTTATTGGTTATTGGTCTTATAATATCACGAGCGGTTTTGTTTCTGTCAATAACTCGGGTCATTGTAAATTTTTTTTTTGAGTTTTTTAACTTTTCACGATTGACGCAGTTGTTGAATATTTACACACAGTCTGTTCTTCATCATCATAATTTTGTAATCCTTTTCCCACTAGGTACGGTTGGCACAGCACGTTTCCTTTCGCCACTTCACTCTATCAGACGTCATCACACTTTTCACACCCATATCATCTTTCACACAGTCCATCCACACTTTCTTAGGTCTCCCTCTCCCGGCCCTACCGCTTACCATCATGTTCAGGGCTCTTTTGCATACATGGCTATCCTCCCTTCTCATGATGTCCATACCAGGACAGCCTTCCACTTCTCAACTTTTCGCTGACTGGTGCTACTTTCAGACACACAGTCCGTACTTATCTCTGACATTTCTCATTTAATTCTTTTAGAACTTAAAGCTGTCTTCGGTCTCGGCTTTTAAGGCTCTCAGTCCTTATAATAGAGTGGTAATGTAATGTTTGGTCATCATCTGGCCTGATGGTGAAAAACTTACATAGTATAAAAAATAAATCAAATCATATTCACGTGTTCAAACAATGATTCGCTCAGCAATATTTTCAAAACTCACTCGATACGCTTCGATAACTTGATAAGAAATACGATAGTCAGCACCTTGTAATGCCTAATGTACTCGTACGTAGTATTTAAATGATTATGTGCTTTGATAAAAGTATTGGGGAGGAAAGATATATACTTGATAAAACATTTGTGTACGACCTTATTTGTGTTGATAGATATAATATCGATACTGTTACCTCTGTCGTTCTACGAAACGGTCGTGTCGAGTTCACAAAAGAATCGAATGAACGCAGTGAATTTCAATCAACTCGCGTAAATCTAATAAAAGTTTAACAGTTAAAGGCAATGACTGTAACACATTGAAGAGGGCGTGATTCATCATTGATTGCGGCTGGTACGTGCAGCCATCGCGGCGTCACCCTACGTCAATCCGGATAGCCAAAGTTTGTTTACAATGTCGGCAAATGAAAGCCCACCGACCGTGGTCAACGTCGCTGTCATCGAAAATAAGACGATTGGAGACAAACCAAAATCATCTGCACTCTCCGCGTGGTGTTCCGGGAATTGGACGGCGATATTGGCTGAATTCGTGTCCACATCTATGCTCGTATTTTTCGGCTGCATGTCATGTATACCTATTGACGGATTAACTGAACCAAATCCGTTTTATTCACCGGTTGGATTTGGATTAACTGTCTTGATCAATATTCAGATTTTTGGACATATATCCATGGCACACATGAATCCAGCGGTGACGCTTGCAGGTGTGATATGGGGTAACACTTCGCCAGTCCTTGGAGTATTTTACTTTATTGCTCAGGTTCTAGGAGCTTCGGTCGGTTACGGTGTCCTCGTCGGTCTGGCTCCTATAGACCTCACAGCTACTAATATTTGTGTGACACATCCGCATCTGGGACTCAGCAGTATTCAGACTCTCGGTATTGAGATTATATTGACTACTGCACTTTCGTGGCTCAACTGTGGTGTTTGGGATCCGGTGAATCAGTACAAACAAGATTCAGTTCCTATCAAATTTGGTTTAGCTATAATAGGGTTGTCAATAATAGGAGGTCCCCTGACCGGGGCCAGTATGAACCCCGCCAGGTCTTTCGGACCTGCCCTGTGGACCGGTGTCTGGACCGATCACTGGGCATATTGGGTTGGACCTTTCATTGGTGGTGCTGTGCCCGCTATATTATATAAGCTTATTTTTCTTAAGGATAAAAATGCTTGATATGATGTATACTTTACCTTATTGTCTTTAGGATTATGTATATGAAATGTATACATAATATACCTGCCTACTTTAAATTATATATGTAAGTAATTATTTTTAAGTGGATTTAGCCTAATCTCTACGTGTATATCCCATCTTTACTTATTATTAATATTAATTGTAATAAATAATAAGACTGTTGTATATTTACAATAAAAATGTTTTTATCAACTTTTAATTCCAAATAAAAACACATCTACAGATAAACATTTATAGAAATACCTGTCTATACTAAATTTTGTTCTATGAACAAGCTAAGTAAACATGAAAAATATGATATTATTATAATAAGATATGTATCATTGTAATGTTTAAATTATTAAATAAATATTTACTTTACGCATTTATTACTTATTGTATTATTTTTTACATAATATTTTAAATTAATTTTAGAAAATGAAAATGTAATGCACTTCCTGTTGCAGTGGTATCTTAGTTTTTCAATCAATCAGTAACACTTTATTAATAAGGTAAATACATAGTTAACAAAAATTCAGATTCAAATAATCCAGATTCCTCAGCTGGAATGTAGGAATCCCATTCACACCAAAGAGATTATAACATATCACTGATTCACACTGTGTTTGAACATCGTCCGTCTCGCTCGCGCATATCAACATTTCTGAAGATAAGTATAAAACGACTGAATGAACTTATAAATAAAAAGTTCCACAGTTATCACCTAAAATTTCCTTTTGATCAATAGTTATTTGTTATACAAGAGTGTTGTTGTGAACCGCGTGCTCAATTTTGATGACCGAGCAAGCGAAGGATCCTAAAATTAAATCACGAGCGTAGCGAGTGATTCAAAAATTAGAATCATGAGCGTCTGCGAGGGAATCAAAAGAGCACGAGGTGAAAAATCTTTGCACTCGAGTGCAACACGTAACTTTTCATCCCATCTCAGCGAAGAAATGACTAAATGCAGAAAAAACATTTACAATCACAAGATACTTTTATTTCAGTTTAGATATTAACTACTACATTATGATAGGTAAGTATTACAGAATAATCTTTAAATTATAACCAATAATACTTAGGTAAGTATAATGGTTGATGACTAGTTAAGGCTCTTTTTAAAAATGCCACTAA
This sequence comes from Lycia hirtaria, assembly GCA_947563715.1. Classification (NCBI taxonomy): domain Eukaryota; kingdom Metazoa; phylum Arthropoda; class Insecta; order Lepidoptera; family Geometridae; genus Lycia; species Lycia hirtaria. The sequence continues at coordinate 5,572,887 of OX387379.1, forward strand.
TTTAGGATAGGTGTCGATATGTACCTATGTCTTTTTTCATCTTTATTGTTGCTTTTAGCATTGAATACGTACTCCATAGAGTGTTTGATTTCTTGGTCTCGGATAATTGAATAAAATATGCCAGCAAAACCTTTTCTGAGAAAGTTTTGGCTCCTTTAGCTAGTCGCGACGTGTTAAGCATATCGTACTGTTTCAAATACTTCTCGCGTGATTGTTGAGAGAGAAAGCTCATTTGCGCATTATTAACAGTTTCAGTCAATTCTGTTGTCGTCAAATACACTTATTCGTCGCTAGAATCACTCATTTTAGAGTTTTCACTTGTTTTCAAATTTATTGGTTCTTCTTCTTCTTTTTTGTATTGGACCCGCATTAAAGCATTTGCCAGTGTCAAGTATTAGGATTTTTTCAAGTTTCTTGAATATAACAAGTTGTAAATGTTCTAGTCACAATCTAAATCACGTATACAGTCATTTTATAAGTCGAGTCCTGCTTCAGTAAAGTGGTGGCGACTTTACTAGAAGCTTCTATGGAGTTTTACCGACAACGAAAAATCACACGTTTTACAGCTTTATTTCACTTGCCCACACTCACGCACCTTATCGAACACTTAATGAATAAAACACCACCATTTTTATAGCATTAATGTTCAAAATAACACAAGTTTAAGAAAATAAAACAAAGCAACAACACGTTACTTAGACGTTCCCGCCAAAACTCCAATTTATTGGTTATAACAATATGTCGTGAAAAGAAAATGGCGCGCGCAAAGCAAATTAAAAGAAAAGTACACCAAGAAGGTTCCGAGTATGAGTTTTTAACAAATTAAAAAAGGTTGTATGATAAATTCGGCACCATGGAGGTAGAATTAATAAATAGTAGGTTTAATGATGTTTTGAATTCACAAACTTAGTCCACACGATGTTCTAAATTTGAATTTAGTTTATCCTCTAGAGGATAAATACAGCTTTTGCACTCAGATATCGAAGAGCTAAAATACTCTTTCCAAAATGGGGGGATGAAAAGTTAATTTTCATAGATACTTAAAAATTGCTAATTTTTAACCACAGAATTCGCCTCTATTTACATAGTTGTATTTAACGTAGAAATGGGTTTTGTGAATGAAAATTAACTTTGAACAAAATATAAGTTTTGTCTTTGTAGTGTTTTGTGGGACGATTTTTTTTAAAAGGTCATTCAATCCTATTATTCAATTATATTTTAACTACAAATAAGTTTGTATGCGTGACCGAGACGGACGATGGTCGAACTACAGAACAGACTCCTAACAGTTAATGTCATCGGCTGAATAAACAGTTATGTTATGGAATTTGTTAATACTTTGAAAAAAAAAACAACTTACTGAATTTAATGATTGTTTGCTATGCAAAATAAAGATATTTTAGCAAGTGTAAATATATATACTGCAAAGATAGCCGTTTTAAGTTTTTTACCCGACTGAGTAAGAAGGAAGGTTATGTTTTTCGAGTGTTCGTGTATGTATGTATACATATATGTAAGTATATAATATATGTAAAGGGGTATGTATGTTTCTATATGATCGTCTACTGCCTAAACGGCTTGACCGATTTTGATGTGCGAGATGTTGTTAAATTCGTCTTCACTTCCTGAGTGTCATAGGCTATATTTTTTTAATAATAATAATACATCTCTCGCATAAATAAATCTACATGTGTGTTAATATCATCGGCTGAATAAACAGTTAGGTTATGGAATTTGTTTATACTATGAAAAAAAAAACAACTTACTAAATTTAATGATTGTTTGCTATGCAAAATAAATATATTTTAGCAAGTGTAAATATATATACTGCAAAGATAGCCGTTTTAAGTTTTTTACCCGACTGAGTAAGAAGGAAGGTTATGTTTTTCGAGTGTTCTTGTATGTATGTATACATATATGTAAGTATATAATATATGTAAAGGGGTATGTATGTTTCTATATGATCGTCTACTGCTTAAACGGCTTGACCGATTTTGATGTGCGAGATGTTGTTAAATTCGTCTTCACTTCCTGAGTGTCATAGGCTATATTTTTTTAATAATAATAATACATCTCTCGCAAAAATAAATCTACAGGATATATGTCTATTTTCTACAGGATTCATTTCGGGGAATGTGCGCAAGAGCTTCACGACCTAATTCCACCCTCCCCATTTCACTACAGGACTAGCAGAAAATCGGCGAATTACCACCCATTTCTCGTTGAAATGACAAAAATCCGTACTCAGCGATATCGATCCACATTCCTTTTGCGTACTGCACAAGAATGGAATTCGTTGCCGCCATATCTGTTTCCTGAGACCTACACTCTTGGAATTTTCCAGGCTAGAGTGAATAGATATCTTCTAGATCGACGAACTCCATCCTCGGCCACACCGTCGCTTAACATCAGGCGAGTTGGTGGTCAATCGTAGATCTATAGTGTATAAAAAAAAAAAAATTCGTTTTTTCGTAACCTCCAATGACCTTTTTCGTAATAACAAGTGTTTTTACTAGAATTATTCTAAAGAATGTGCATTTATAATCTTTTACAGCGATTTTACGCATACTTTCTCACGAAAACGTGCATGCACTCAACAGCGTATCAAGCGTAAAGAAATCGTAAATTAGACTGCAAAACTGCATTTCTGCAGCCGGGTATTTTGTTTTTCTTTTATTATAGATACTTGTTTGATTGCGTTGACTAGTGTTAACGGATGATTGAAATGTTCGCTCCGAATTCCGAACATGAAGCGAACCTTCAAAAACCTATCGTGTGGGTACGCGTGTTCGCGGAAATTACTTGTACTTTGAATGTTCGGTATGACGTCACAACCGCTTGATTTCTTATAGTTTTGAGAAACAATAGATTTTACTTATTATTCATTTCACCGTTCTTGCGCACACAGGTCTTGATATACACAGCAGATAGGCTGACAACGAAATAATCCCGTTTCTTATTGATTTAAGATAACGTAATCATTTGACAGATAGAAAGAGGGAGTTATTATGATAGTATGATAATTAGACGTTGTGATATGTCTAGACAATCTAGACATCGCTATGTTTAAAAAAAAAAAAAAAAGCTAAATTTTTTTTTTTTTTTTTTTTTTTTTTTAATTTACTAACCACAGCGGCCCGTAGACTTATACCGTTACGCCACAGTAAATATGCACTTTTCCGTAATAAAATAAATACAGAAGTCGAATCGAGAAGCTCCAATCATCTTGATTGGAGCTTCTCGATTCTTTTTGGAAGTCGGTTAAAAAGTTATAAAAGTTACCTTCATTTCAAATTCCTCTATACAAACACATACCCATTTATAATAATTTCGATTTGTTTGATGTATACATATGTGTTGAATACATACATGACAAATGACAATATGAAATCTTAAATTAATCCTGTATGCATAGGAATTTTCGTTTTTTTTTTTTTTGATTCGTAGCTGATCTTTTACTTACTTTATCTAAATGTTTTTGTTATTTTGTAAAACAAAGAAAATTATCAAAATGTTCATTTCGTGTTACTATCATACTGATAATGCGACCTGCGCTATATAACAATTAAGTCGTTCTAATACAGTTGATTATTATTGACCTTTGTGTACACTAGTTTTAACAAACAATACTTGCCAAGAGATCTTTTAGATTATAGCATTAGCTACGGAACCCCACCGATGCGTGTCTCTCGATATGGTCTTGGCCACTTATTTGAGATAAATGCACAAGTGTTATTTTTCTATAAATAATTTGATATTTTCACGATTCTTGTGCTATTTAGTCCCAATTCGATAAATTATTCTCAGTATATCTACCGCCATTTTTATCTTTCACACTTTTATGGATAACATAAATTAGCAGTTACTTATATTGATAAGCTCAATATGCAAATAACATATTTTTAGGGTTCCGTACCCAAAGGGTTAAAACGGGACCTTATTACTAAGACTACGCTGTCTGTCACCAGGCTGTAATCTCATGAACCGTGATAGTTAGACAGTTAAAATTTTCACAGTTGATGTATTTCTGTTGCCGATATAACAACAAATACTAAAAAACAGAACAAAATCAATATTTTAGGGGGCTCCCATACAACAAACGTGATTTTTTTGCTCGATATTGACAACGGCAACAGGTAGACGCTTGAAATATTCACAAAATATTTAGTTATATTATTCACTTTAAAAATTGATAATTAAATTAAAATAAAATTAATATTTAATTTATCCCATACAACAAACGTGATTTTTTTGCCGTTGTTATAGTTAATGGTACGGAACCCTTCGTGCACGAGTCCAACTCGCACTTGGCCGGTTTTTAAGAATAACTAACCTTTCACGCGATTTCTGGGCTTATCTTCTATAGTTTAATAATAGCGAGGGAAAAAATCCCAATCAACTTTGTGTGTGTCCCCGTACAACAGAGTAAAATATCAGCACAAAAATACATCAGTTCATCTGATTCGACGGTTATAATTAGTACAAAATGTTTCTGTGAATCGTAGAAATATTGTTGTTTATTATTTAAAGTGAATATATTCTGATAAATAATCTAAAGCTGTTATAGACACCCACCGAAATATTTTGAAGTGCTTGTAAATGATTATTGATAACGTCTCGTGTGTGCGTCACGACTGCTACTTACAGTATCGAACAAATCCTCGATTTTTGTTTTCATTGCACGAATCGAACGAGCATAAAAATATCTAATCAACTACAACAATCCTTGAAAGTATGGCTCCGTGGCCCCGTTTTCAACCGAATAATATTGATACTGCACATTCAGCAACGAACATAATCGAATGTACCTACCAAATTCTATACCCTTCTCACAACGATGTCCACGCACATCTCGAAACTACCCGATTCGTCAGTATTCACCTCAATTTGGCTACTTGTCAGATATTCACTATTCAGGATTCATGAACGTTGTTTACTTAATTTTTCAGTGTAATTTTTTCTCTCATATACAAACTATTTGATGTTATCAAGAACACTAGCAAAATTTGTAATTTCGATTACTGTCAAAATCACAAATTTTGCCAGTAAAACTACTTTATAGTTTCAGAAAATATCGAAACTGGTAGTTTCGTTTTTGTACGTGTACAAGTAACCATATACCTATACTATTTGATAAGCATGGAGATTATTACTTGCGATATAATTTAAGATTTCTATAACAAGATAAATGATCGAGACTGAAATGTGATATCAAGGTTTTCCAGAATCTAGAAAATCTTGTTTATCATTTTAAGCTCGACATTTCGAAGGCCTTTGATAGGGCTTGGCACGACTGTCTCCTTAACAAACTCCCATTTTATGGACTACCAGCCTCCTTCTGCTGAAAACTGGTATCTTAGGTTATGCAGATGACAGCACAGTTGTGGACAGGCATTAATATATCATAAACTAATTAGTTGACTGAATCTCCAGAGTAATGCAACGCAAATTTTTATAGGTGTAATTTTGTTTTCAGCTATGGAAACACTTGTACAAAATGTTAAACAAATAAATAAATCTCATATATTTTATAATTTCTTTGTGTATATTTTGTTCCAGTTTAACTTCGTGGTGGATTGGATTTGACCCTAATTCTGATTTTTAAACAGTACATTAGTACTGTTTAAATATCAGTATTTTATAGCAGGATAATGTGTTACATACCTGTTAATATTATAATTCAGCAACAACTAGCCATCTAGTTGTTGCTGAATTACACTCACCCATGCTGATGATAATTATAGTATTTTTAAATAATTTCATTCATCAACTTTTTCTTCATATATCCAAATGATTTATGGACAGTTATTTATCCATTGGTTTTAAAACAACAACAATAAAGATAAAGTATTTGAACGATAGCAAGAGGGTAGATGCTCTGTTGATAATTAATTTTATATTAAATTCATTTAAGAGTCTATTTCCAAATCGTCTGTCTCACTCGCGCATACAAATATAAAGAAATAAAATGACTGAATGAAATTATAAAAATATTGATTACGCGCTGGGCAATTTTCAACATGAAATTAATTCTTACAAATTTTAACATACAAATTATTTGTAACCAACTTCAAAAAATAAGGAGGTTTTTCATTCGACTGTAAGTTTTTTGTAATGTTTGTTACGCAATTGATTAGGTACTACAAATACAAATAGTTTATTATCAATCAACAGATACAGAAAACCAGTACAAGTACTTCGTAATTTTATGAAAAATTGGTGACCAGGTTCACACAGAGATGTTCTTGTGAACCCTGCACTAGGTATGAAACCTGTATCGCAGGCGTCCACATATTATACTGCTTTAACCAAAGAAAATAACAGAACGTGTGGCCATTAATGACTTGATTTTCATGATTATTTTTTTGTTTAGTAGGTAATAGTTCAGAAGTGGTTCTATAAACATTTTATCAAAATTCGTTTAGTACTTTGGTTTTATAACAAAATAACTGGAAAAATGTCATCCAAGTAAACGAACTCAATTGCTTCAATATTTTGAACTATTAATTACAAAGCATAGAGCTTTATCTGTGTTACAAAGTCGGTTTTTCAGTTTAATCCATAATTATTATTTATGAAAATTGGTTTGGATGAAAATTTGTTTTTTGACGAAAATTTGTAATGTTGCTTTCTGTTTGGTGTGACGAATTTTATAGGTTGATTCAGTCATTTCATATCTTCAAAAATGTTGGTATGCGCGAGCAAGACAGACGATACCGAACTACAGACTCTTAATTAGTAGACATCAAGATCAATAAAGTAGTTCTAGCAGTAGAGCACCTTATCTCTACGATTTATTTGACCTAATTAGTTCTAGGATTGGTTTATACATAAGAGATGAGCAGTGGAGACGCGCAGTGACAAATCATAGAATAGAATAGAATAGAATGCTTTATTGGCCTTATAACTTATCAGCTATACTAGGCAAGTCAATTACAAATTAGTTATCCGAAATAATCCGAAATAAACAATTATAAATAACTAATAGAGACGGATGATGAGTCCATTTAAATAATATTACAAGCAATTAAGGAACGCATTTCTCCGTTATACAATAAATAATGTCATTAAATATAAAATGGGATTAAAATGTCGGCATGTATATTGAATTAATATTTTATATCTGATATAATTTTATGATGATTAAGTAATTAACTGTATTTGTTCTCTTATTTAAATGTATTGTATAGATAAATGTCAAAATAATATACGTAAAGTCAAAATTTATATGGTTAAGTCACTTAATTCATAATACATATCTGCAGACAATAGTACCAAATTCCGTCAAGCTGTACCTTGTTCATGCAAGAATGAAGAATCTGTCAAGCGCAGTGACATAAATTCGTTTAATGAATAAAAAGGGTTAGTCTCGAAGTATTGTTTTAACTTTCGCTTAAAGTCTATAGCATGCAAATTGGTTATACTGTGTGGAATTTTGTTAAATAAACAAATTTTATTGTAAATGCCTTGTTTTTGAACCTTGGTCAGTCTATTTGTCGGTTTTTGTAATAGATCATAATTTCGGCACTTACGCGGGTGCTTAATCTTGGTTTGAATTAGGTTAGCTTTCTCGTGATAAATTTCTAGAATGGAATTATATATGTATAAAGATATCGCAGTCATAATTTTATTATTCTTAAAGTGTTCTCTAACAGATGACCGTTTTCTTAAACCTAACATTATTCTAATGGCTCTTTTTTGGGCTCTTAGCACCTTAATTATATCCGTTCCATTACCCCATACAGTAATGGCATACCTTATCCTAGAATGTATATATGCAAAATATATTGAAAAAATGGCGGTCGTATCAAGCAATGGTTTCAATTTTAATAATGCATAGTTAGCACTAGACAATTGCTTGCACAATTACCCTATATGAGCTGAATGGCTAATGGTGTTGTCAACTGTGTAGCCTAAGAATACGTTTTCTTTTAAGTTATTCTCGCTGGCAATTCCTTTTTTAGATTGGTAATGCATAATATTGCTTTTGTCAGTGTTAAGAATAATTCCGTTCGCGTCAAACCATTCTTTGAGTATGCTCATTGCTTCCTTAATTTTTCGTTCTAAATTATCCTTATACTTATCTTTAATTCCGACATGGGTGTCATCAGCAAATAAACTAATGTAAGTCCAGTCTGGCATAATGTTTACAAGGTCATTAATATATATTGAAAATAATAATGGCCCCAATATTGAACCTTGAGGCACTCCTATATGCATTGAGCACATGAAAGATTCAACTTCATTCACTGACACCATCTGAGTTCTATTCTGTAAATATGTACGCATCATATCTAGTTCAGTTCCCTGAAATCCGTAATGTTTCAATTTAAGAATTAAAATCTCGTGTCTCAAGCAGTCAAATGCTTTAGACAAGTCGCAATAAATACTTGCACATTTCTGCGACTTGTCCAGTGACTCAAGAATATAATAAATTACTTTTCTTATGGCCATCTCGGTCGATCGACCCTTGCGGAAACCGAATTGGGATGCCGTAAAAAGATTATTCCCTTCAAAATGCTCCAAAATTCTTTTTTTAATTACTGATTCAAGTATTTTTGATATAGTGGGTAATATGCAAACCGGTCTATAATTTCCCAGTTCATATAATTTAAACGAGCAATTCTTGTATAAGAGAAAAAAAAAATGAAATTTTATAACTGCCGTTTCTCTAATCCCCTTTTTAACCCCCGTCCCAAAGAGAGGGGTGTTATAAGTTTGACATGTGTATCTGTATGTTTGGCATCATAGCTCTCAAAGGGATGGGGTAATTTTGATCTAGTTTTTATTTTTATTTGAAAGAGGGCTTGATCGAGTGTGTTCTTAGCTATGTTTCATATTATCAGTACAACCGTTTTTTTAAGTCGGGTGTTTTTAAGTTTTCTGTACTTGTTCTTTGGAACGCGTGGTCAAGTTGAAGTGAATAAAAAAAATACCTACAATTTTTAAGTCAATACAATAGACAATCGTGCCTTACATTTTGACATTAGTAAGTAAATCAATACCTATGGGATTCCCATTGGTCAGAATCATACAATATTGAAAGGTTTTACAATAATAATTTTTAGTGCATTTAAAGGATGTTTTGTTTACAAATATATTAGAAAAAATATTTTGATATTTACATAAAACTATAGAAAAAAACATTAAAATTTAAAGAAAAAAATATGTCTTCTCATTTACAATTAATCACAATATTTTAAACATGTTAAAAATAAATTTTAAAAATAGGTTTAGGGTGACAAGATCCAGTGGGCCAAAAGGTAACTAACAAAGGTTTTTTTTACTTATCACAAATGTAAACTGACAGTTAGAATGTATGAGAGATTTATTTTTCCAACTACATAGTTATCTTTGTCTTATTATCTGACTTATCTTTTCTTAAGAATAATCTTTGCTGTTGTTATAATTACTTTACGAACTTGAGTAAGTAACTATTATTGTAGTATATCTGGTGGGGGTATAGAAAATCCGGTGTCACAGTGAAACCCATTTTTGTTCGGTTTTATTACCTACATTAACAGTTAAATACATAAATGTGCTTTAATTACGTTATTTATTTACTACCAGTTTATTTATAAATGAGTTCAAGAGCATTAAATAAGATTATATCGAAACAAACGAGTTGTAAAATATATTGTCAGAAATTCTGAAATTTGTTCTCTTGTGATAAGGCACCAGTTATGTCGTGTCGTGTCTTTGTAATATTTAAATATTTACGTAGATAACACTATATAGTAGGGAGTGACACCGGTTCAAGAGACATTAGTTCATCAGAAACATCAGTTGATCTGACACGACCATAATAATTAATACAAAAAGCGGGGACGCTGGGCAGTTCAATACTTTACCTCAAACGTTGTGGCGAGCGATCGCGTACATTTACCATTTTAATTTGTTTATTTACCGTTCGTACGTTCCGACAAATATTGTAGAAACGGTAAAACGATGACCTTAACACTTTGAAGTGGACGTGACTCAACAGCGATTACGGCTGGTGCGTGCAGCGAATGCTGCCTCAGGTTTCAACAATTCGGATCCTTGAAGACTGTTTGCAATGTCCTCCGTAACGAATACAAGTCCAGCAAACGTGATCAACGTGTCCATCATCGAGAGTAAGGCTATAGAAAACAATCCCAAAGACAAGTCGAGCTCCCTATCGGCGTGGTGCTCCGCGCAATGGAAACCTATACTGGTTGAAGTGATTTCCACGACCCTGCTAATATTTTTCGGCTGCATGTCATGTATTCCGATCGACGGATTAACCCAACAGTCTCCGATTTACGCCCCGCTCGGATTTGGATTAACTGTCATGTTCAACGTCCAAATTTTTGGACATTTATCCGGGGCACATATGAACCCCGCCGTGACGCTGGCAGCTGTGATATGGGGGAGCACTTCGGTCGTCTTGGGAATATGTTACTTCATTGCCCAAGTGTTGGGAGCTATTATTGGCTACGGGATCCTTGTTGGACTAGCACCGGTGGATGTGGCAGCGGACGCTATTTGTGTGGCAGTTCCACATGCAAGACTTAACAGTTTTCAGGCTCTGGGGATCGAGATATTTTTGACAGGTACACTCGTTTTTATGTGCTGTGCTCTTTGGGATCCGATAAATAAACATAAGCAAGATTCAGTTCCTATCAAGTTCGGTCTAGCTGTAGTAGGACTATCGATAGTGGGAGGTCCTATGACTGGAGCCAGTATGAACCCCGCCAGGTCCCTCGGACCTGCGCTCTGGACTGGCATATGGACCGATCATTGGGTTTACTGGGCAGGTCCATTATTGGGTGCCCTCACTACGGTATTCTACAAGTTAATTTTCCTGAAAAGTGATATAAATGTTTGATTTTTATGAACTTTAAGTGAAGTAATAGTAAAATTTGTTTGTATGTAAATAATTTAGGAAGTTAAATAATTTCTGATTAGGCATTTGACATTTCATGAGAAAATAATATGGATATAAAATTATACTATAAAATAGTTGGATTTAGAAATGTGCCATTGATGTAGAATATAAAACGAGCGCTTATCAAGTATTTAGTTAAGTGATAAAATGTAATGTATAAAATGTTTAAACATAAGTAATTTGTTCTATGAACAAGTTAATACTAAATATACTGATAATACAGCAACTGATAACTGATGCAAACGTTATTTATGTAAAAGTTTTTGCAATTTTTTTAATAAATGAAATGAATACCTACTCAAATATATATTTCTGCATTTTTGTTCTTAATTTTTCATCAAGCAACACCGCTATGTTTATACTCTTTTTGGTTCGTTATGTGCCTACCTATAGATACTTTAAAATGTGCGGCACAAGAAAGGACTCGTGTCCTTCAACGAAGGTTTAAAAGTGCAATATCTGGTTTGTACACATTAAGGTACCTAATACCTACTCGTAGGCCTTATCAATACTGGTTTACTAAACAGGTTATTCAGTGATGTGTTGCATGCATAGAGTTAGAATGTCAAGACTATGGCATTTTTACGTCACAATACACATTTGCGTACGCAAATGCACACATTTTGACCGGTTAGGACCGTTTGTTGCCCGTGTACCAATCTTACTACTAGTAGTAACACCTGTAATTGAATTACCCTTCTTACTACTTTAGTAGAAAGTTGTTAGAACAGCAATAAAATTGCCCGTGTTACTACCGTAAAAATAAAACAACAAAAATAAAATAAAAGGACAGTACAAATTACGGTTAGGATAAAAGATAGTACTGATTTTGCGGATATTTTTTGTTATTGAGTTTCCGCTTTCTTCAATTCACAGCAACACTAAACACTGTAGACATTCGCAAAAAAAAACACATATAGTTTATTTAAAAAAATATCTCATTGGTAATAATTTAATTTCTTGTAATTTGATGAAATTGTTTAATTTAGTGTGTTTATTCAACAATATTTATTTTATTATTTTTATTTGTAATTCTATGACATATGAACGAAACAATGGATTTTGAATTTGAATTGCATACTGTTTAACCAAGACGTTAAAGTGATATTTTATAAGCTTATACCTAAAAAGGATTTTTATATCTTAACATCATCAGAATCATAACCTACTTACCAATACCTTGTATTAGTATGTATTAAAACAATCTAATCAGTTAATATTATCTTAATAAATACTTTTACGTGAAGAATGACGCGATAAAATAAAAATAATCACCCTTCTAACTTTCTTTAATATTTTGATAAACATTATCTGACGTATCAGGAAAAGGTCAATCATAATTAATTTAGGAACTAAATAATCCCAGCACGTGAAACACACTGAAACGATTTGGCTCTGTCGTGATCATTTATACTTTGTATTTTCCAAAATGCAATTTGTTATTGTCTGAATGACTACCTGAACCGGTTGTGTTAGAGACATACCATTAAGCGCCTTCCTTGTGAGCTGAATGAAGGTCTACTAAGAAATAATGTCTCGTTAGCAGTTAATTAAAATTGCGAAGATGTAACTAGTGAAGTGTAATTAATTAAAAGAAAAAACCGGACACGTGTGAGTTCAGATTCGCCCACCGAGTGTTCCGTACAAACTAGTAGATAAAAGGGGGAAATCGTATTTTTTTTTATATTTTCCTTCATAAACCGAAAAATATACATCGTAAAAATATTTTGTAACCTGTTTTAACTTATGCTCTTTCATATGATACTCCACATGATACGGTTAATTCACTTTGGACCCTCATTCCTTGCATAAAACACTATTTTTTGTGACTAAATTAAAAATGTCAAGTTTTCGGATTTAACCTATATGTGTACTCTAACACAATGCCTCTTGCCAAATTTCATAGTTCTAGGTCAACGGGAAGTACCTCATAGGTTTTGATTCCCTTGTGAGTGTCGAAATTGTGCATTTTTTACGACATATTGGGCTGTAACTTTTTTTTACGAAAACTGATAAATTTTATTTTTCTTTCTGCAGCAAGAGACTATAGATCTGCGTATATGTTTTTAACACGATACCTTCACGCGTTCCCGAGATAAAGGTCTTGACACCCGTACGGACGGATAGACGGACAGACAGACAACAAAGTGATCCTATAAGGGTTCCGTTTTTTCCTTTTGAGGTACGGAACCCTAAAAAACAAAGGATTTATAACATATATCAAAACAAGTATAAGTATTAAGTTTAGACAACTTAAAAATCTCACCAAAAAAAAATATCGTACCTTGCCTTTTCACACAAACAGTTGTAGGTACAGAAACAACTTGGGTAGTTGGGTAGTTGGGTAGGTAGTTGGAGAGTTCCTAAGCAACTAAATAAAATAGTATGCTATTCATCCCTGAAACTTGTAATTACAATCGAGGCATCGGTCCGGGTTTTATCCTAAATATTATATGTACTAGACACAAAGAGACTGGTTGTCATCATTAAACCTCCGACCCAAATATATTGTATATATGTTACTGTAAAAGCCCGAACATTGGTAAATCTTAGGTTTTACCAGTAAATCTTAGGGTTTACCAACACGAGTCGGTAAATGTAAGAATATGTAAAAAAGAAACGATTTTATCGGGCTTTTACCATTAGAATTTAGTACATGCTAGGTTTTACCAGTGACGGTTGGTAAATGTTGGTTTTGGAAATAAAACAATGCATAATAGACCAGTTTAGGCTAGGCCAAACTAGTTGATCCTGGTATAGGTATAAGCAATAATTTCTTCAGAGATTAGGTTATGGTTTTTTTTTGTATAAAAAAAAAAACATAACCTAATCTCTGAAGAAATTATTGCTTATACCTAAGACTGCGTTGCACCAAGCTACATCGTTCAATCAAACAAATGTTATTATATATGTTACTGTAAAGCCAGACGATACAAAGACCGGAAAGGGTTCCGTTTCCGGTCTTTGTATCGTAAACATCACAGTGTCGACGCTCCGAAAAAGTTATCAACAATAAATACATTACAGCCTCAGTTTCACAATTATATCACATCCAGCGAAGAACTAAGTGAAGTTATAAAGTTAACAATAATAACCATCGCGTATTGTTGGGTTCCATGAAAAATTCTGAAGAAACAGAATCAACAAAACTTTGAGGTTAGAATATATTTTTTTCAACAGACGTTATAGACTCTAACAGTAGTACCAATACATAAAACTGACAGTCAGTATCATCTGTCACCTCAGTGTTGCCAGCAAACAATTGATTATCAAAACGTTCCTTTACACGCAAAAATATAATAAACATGGAAGATCAATTTCAACTACTATTCGATAAAATGAAAATTGAAATGCAAAAGCAAACCGTGGAGTTGAGTAACGCAATAATGGATAAAATGGAGGAGAAATTAAAACCTATCGTGGAAGAAAATTTTGAAATTTAAAGTTGAAAACTTGGAGAAAAAAGTGGAGTATCTAGAAAGAGAGAAGAAAAGCAACAATATAATAATTCACGGGCTAATAGAAGAGGAAAAGTCTACATTGGAGTTACTTGAAAAGCTGAAAAAATGTTTTTTGGACGAATTAGGTATATCATTAGAAAACTATGACGTAAATAAGATCTACCGCATTGGAAAATCAAACAAAGGTGAGAAACCAAGACCTACGCTCCTTGGCTTAACTAATGGATGGAAAAGAAATGAAATAATGAAAAACAAGAAGAAACTTAAAGAAATATATATAACAGAAGATTATTCAAAAGAAACTATTGAAAAAAGGAAAGCACTACAACCTCAGCTCATGGAAGAAAGGAAAAAAGGAAATTTCGCCTACATAAAATATGATAAACTCGTCGTCAAAGAAAACACAAGTGCCAAGGAAAAAAGAAAAAGAGAAGTTTCTACCTCTCCTCAAGCTGATTTACAGCCCAGAAAACAGCAGACACTAATCGCATCCAAAAATAACAGAATAAACGCATTTGATAAGATGAGGGGGCGATCTAACTCCCTCTCAAACATCACAACAGAGAAAAAACAATAGCAATTAAGCACATGCGATCTGAAACGGAAATCAAATACAAAGCAAAACAATAAAGGAAATAAAACTAAGCACCCTCCCCCAAGCCGACTGGTCCTCGTGGGGGAAAAAGACCACGACCCTCTAAAGATGAATAAATCTACATTAGACATACACATAGCTACTTTTAATGTAAGATCACTACGAACTACGGAAAAACTCCATGAACTCGAACTAGCCATAGCAGAAATAAAATGGGACATAATAGGAATCAGTGAAATGAGAAGATATGGGGAAGGAATTGAAGATTATGGGAACTACATTCTGCACTACAAAGGTGAGACACCAGGTCTATATGGCGTAGGCTTTCTAATTAAAAAGAGACTTGCTCACAGAATCGAAGAAATAAAAGGCATATCGGAGAGAATAACAATTTTAAACATTGTACTACCATTAAATAAAAACGATAAATGGACCATAATACAAGCATACTCACCAATAGAATCAAACAAAAAAGAAGATAAAAAAGAAATCGAAAAATTTTACGAAGACTTACAGACAACTATTCAAAACGCACATAAAAACATTATCGTAATGGGCGATTTCAATGGACAAATAGGACAATGTAACAGTTATGGAGAAGAACATACAGTGGGAAGATACGGATATGGTAAAAGAAGCAAAAATGGAGACAGACTGATCACTTTCGCTTTAGGAAATAAATTAAGTATTCTCAATAGTTTCTATAAGAAAAAAGAAATAAAGAAATGGACGTGGATCTCTCCAAATGGACTATACAAAAATGAAATTGACTTTATCATGACCAACAAGCCCAAGAACTTTCAAGACGTATCGGTTATACACAACTTAAATTTCCATTCGGACCACAAAATGGTACGCGCCCAGCTAACAGGTGCACCTATAAAGAACAAAAGGAAATTTCACGATAGGAAAACAGCCATAGTATGCACCGGTAACAGTGACCAACTCATGACTAACTTACAAGCTATAATAAGAAAAGAAGAAGAAAGTACACAATCAATCCAGGCAAGGTATATCAAACTCATAAACTTGTTAGCAACAGAAACAAAGAAAATAAACTCAGAGAAGAATAAGATGATCTCTAACGAGACATTTCAACTGCTACAGGAAAGAAAAGAACTATTACGAAGAAAGGAAAATAAAGATTACCGCTCTAAAATATCTGCAATCAGCAAAAAGATTAATGAAAATATGAGGAAAGATAAGAAAATAAAAAGGCAAGAAACATTGAAAAAACACATTGAGAAACCCGGCGGAATTAAAAAGGCTTTAAAAGAATTAAACACTAAAAAAGACTGGATGCTACAAGCTAAGAATCAAGACGGAAAGTATACAAACAAAAGACAAGAGATAATAAAAGTAGCTACAGACTATTATCGAGACCTATACCAAAGCAAGAAACCCAAAATAAAGACTAGCCAAAGTATCGAAACAGAGGATGAGCTAGTACCAAAAATACTACTGCAAGAAACAATAAGAGCAATCAATACCCAAAAAAGAGGTAAGACACCTGGAACCGATCAGATAACTAACGAAATACTAATAGCGACCGCACCGGTGATTGCTCCCATATTAACGGACTTATTCAATGACATTATAGAGACTGAAAGTGTCCCGGCCGATTGGACCACATCCACAATAATACTGCTACATAAAAAGGGAGATAAAGGTGAAATAGGTAACTATAGACCAATCAGTCTGATGTCCAATATTTATAAAGTTTTTTCAAAAATAATTCTGTCTCGAATCACATCAAAACTTGACTTCAATCAACCAAAAGAGCAAGCTGGCTTCCGAAGCAAATATTCAACCGTAGATCATATACATGTACTGAGGCAAGTTCTACAAAAATACAAAGAATACAATAAAATCTATTATCTAGGATTTGTTGATTATAACAAGGCCTTTGACTCATTGGAACATGATTCTATCTGGGAAGCACTACATATACAGGGAATACAAAGAAAATATATACAAATACTTAAAAATATCTACTCAAACAGTAAAGCACAAATCAGGCTGGAAGCAACAGGAGAGGAGTTTCCCATTGAGAGAGGTGTCCGGCAAGGTGACCCCGTCTCACCCAAACTGTTTTCAGCAACCCTGGAGAGGATATTTAGAAATCTGGATTGGGACAAAAATGGACTCAATATAAACGGTGAAACTTTAAGCCACCTGCGTTTTGCAGATGACCTGATCCTATTTTCTGAGTGCCCGAAAAGACTAGAGCAAATGTTACAACAATTATCTGACGAAAGCGCGAAGGCAGGACTTTCAATGAACACAAATAAAACAAAAATTATGACTAACGGTTCACAAACCTATAACATTAGAGTTAACATGGAGGGAATAGATTATGTAGAAGAATACTTATACCTCGGACAGTTAATAGCACCAAGTGATACTATGCCAAAGGAAATCGACAGAAGGATAGCCAATACTTGGAAAAGATATTGGTCTCTAAGCGAAATTATGAAAAATCAAGACATGCCAATAAAAGAGAAAAGAAAAGTATACAACATGTGCATTTTGCCATGTTTAACCTATGGATGCCAAACATGGGCATTAACGGAAAAACTAAAAAAGAAAATAAATGTATGCCAAAACGGAATAGAGAGAAGTGTAATTGGAGTAAAAAGACGAGATAGGGTAAGATTAGAAAATATTAAAAAAATTACTAAATTTAAAGATGCAGGTAAAATATGTAAGACGTTAAAATGGCAATGGGCAGGACATATGTTAAGAGAGAGGAATGGGAAATGGACAAAAACAATACAAGAATGGTACCCCAGAGATGGGAAAAGGAGAAAAGGGCGACAACCAAAACGATGGGAAGAAGACTTAAAGAGAACTGCTGGTCCAGAATGGATGAGAATTGCGAGAGACAGGGATAAGTGGAAATCTTTAGAGGAGGCCTATGTCGAAGGACAAGCTGGGGATAAAAGTACCGATCCAAAGTAATAATTAAGAATTGTAAACCCAGCAATAAAGGCTTATTTTATTTTTATTTTATTTTTTACTGTAAAGCCGAATACAGTAACATATGCATTGTTTTATTTCCAAAACTAACATTTACCAACCGTCACTGGTAAAACCTAACATGTATTAAATTCTAATGGTAAAAGCCCGATAAAATCGTTTCTTTTTTACATATTCTTACATTTACCGACTCGTGTTGGTAAACCCTAAGATTTACTGGTAAAACCTAAGATTTACCAATGTTCGGGCTTTTACAGTAACATATATACAATACATACAGGCGATATACATTACCTTCCGTCTTACGCAGTTGAGTAAACCCTTTAATTAGAGTTTCATAAGCCACTGTACCAACCATTATTACGTATCTGTACTTACTATTATTACGTATATAAATGGGTAGGTATTAACCTAAAATGTTTTAATAATAGGTAGTTATACCCGTTATTATGTGACACTAATGTGTAATTTAAATAAGGAAAATATTTTGGTCTGTGTTTTATTTTAGTTTTAGAATAAAAAACGCAAGTACATTCTGTACAAATCGCTACAGACGTTCTCAATGAACGTGTTTACTATTTAACAGTAAGGTATTTTATTTGTGTAGATATTGATACAGGAAGAAAACATTTTATACTAATATAATTAATACTCACTGTATGAACAGTGTTGTTCAGCTCCCCATTTATAGCAAAAAAGCTGAAACTGAACAAGTTAACATTTAACAAATATCAATAACATTAACAACATTATTAAACATTAACAATTATTAACAACAAATAATAATTAAATATTAATTATTATTGTGTTATTTAACATTTAACAATTATTTTATTATTTTAGTTTCTCATAAAAGGTTTCAAACAAAAATAAACATAGAGAATGAGGCAGGGACGTGTCGTAGATTAAGCCGCACGTGAAAAAACATCGTGTAGGCGGTACCTATCTGAAGGTTATATTTTAGTGAAAGGCACGACTCTTCCCTGTCCCCGTCGTAGTATTGACTTATATAGTCCCTAAAATTCTTGATTGATGTCGGATGTCCCGAACCGAAGGTTATTTGTACATAAATATATCTAATTCCAATGATTCTAGAAAGAATCCATACATTTAAAAGGGTTCGTTTAGAGTGACTAAAACTACACATATAACTTAAACTGGTCCGGTACCTATATAATTTGAAGAGTTTCCTTATGTACTGTTGTATGCACTACGAAAAGATTTCAGGTTATTGCGAGCTTCGCGCGCCATCTAGCGACCACAAGTACATAATATAATGTATAACATGCCTATTGATTTGCTTGCAATTTGAAGATTTTGAAAGAGTAGATATAGGCACTTCGCAACAGGTGATATTCTGAAGCTAATGCAGTAATTTTTCTCAAAACTGAATGTGGATGTGTGAGTTAAGTTTGGGGTAAGTACAAAAGAGCCCAATTGCTGCAATCTCAAAAATATATATTTAAAAAAAAAACTGGTATTCTTTGAGTCGATTCGTCATGTCACTGTTACATAAAGGGTTGTTTTGTACCGCAACGCATACACACATACCTATATGATAAAATATATACTCCTAGGTTAAGTTGCTAGGCCACTATTGATCATAAAGTGATAATAGACTTTTGGACCCTGACAGTTCATGCCTATTTCGATATAGGCACGTGTTTATCTAAAGGGAAAATTTTCTCTAGAAACTTTCTCCGACGTCAAAACATTTCCACGCGCTGAAATAACATAGAACTTGTTCAATTACAATCCCGTTAACGCGAATCTGCTTCGAAAACATTCAGAATGGGTTGTTAGCGCCCGTTCTGAAACGTTAACTCTTGGGAGCGTTTTCAAAAGAATTCAATTTGCCATCGAGAAAACTAGATTCTTAGTAGAAACGCGATACGTCAAGGGATCGCTGTATACAACGCGATTTGCGAAATTGAACGGAAAGGACCCACTATTATGTAGGGGTAATCTTTGTAATGCCGCCGAGGGATGACGTGATTTATACGCCCTGTACACCAAACAAAATACTCAATTTGAATGTTCGCCGGAAACGGGCCCTTTTCGATGATATATTGTCAATTTTGTTGGTGACAAACATTTCTGATAAATAAAAGATTTTTTTGACACTAAGGGCTATTGTTCTAAATTTCAAATTGTACCTACGTTGGTCTCAAAAAATACAATTCACCAAAATAGCTTATCTACGGAAACTTTGGTTTTTGAGACGAATCTAACGAAACCTTAACTGTTGAAGTCCTTCTATACGTTTGGATGATATGATGTGATAAAGAAATTAAAAAAACAAATAAATAGATACATGAATACAAGATACGCGCAAAAAAAATGTTTTTTGCGCAACTGCCAAGGAAGGGTTTGCCCTTCCTTGGAAGTTGCCATTACAATGGGAAAATAATTACTCGTAATACTACAGTATTTTTTTCCCAAAGTAGGTACTACTAGACTGCTTGGTAGTTCTACGGAAAGAATTTGCCATTTGAATTTGTACTACCAGTAGTATCATGGACAAAACAAACTTATTTTTATAAAAATTGCCCGTTTTGTTTCTGTCTCTCATGTTCTGTTGTTTCCCTGCTCCTTTTCCAGTAAACAGATGACCGACAAGGAATGTGGGCACTGGGCTTAATACTAGTATCTATATTAAAATAAAAACAAAATACGCGACTGCATAAAAGCAGTTTTTGCAGTCTAACTTACGATTTCGTTACGCTTGATACGCTGTTGAGTGTACGTTTTTTCAGAGAAAGTATACGTTAAATCGCTGTAAATGATAATAAATACGAATTCTTAGAATAATTCTTGTAAAATCACTTGTTTATTACGAAATAGTTCGTTGGAGTTTACACTAAACGCATTTTTTTATTTTTGTATTATTATCATTACAAAAAATTTAGCCTATGACACTCAGGAAGTAAAAATGAATTTAACGACACCTTGCTTATCAAAATCGGTCAGCCCTTTTAAGTTGTCAGTGATCATATAGAAAAATACATACATAGCACATTATGTGTGTTTGTATGTAGGTATACATACATACAAACATACATGCACTCGAAAAACACAACCCTCCTTCTCACGCAGTCGGGTAAAAAATTTATATTCAATCAATAACGTGTAGAGAGTAGATGGAAACTGGTCGCAGTTGCAGGTAAATCCCATGATATAGCGGATAATACCTATTATGTTACCCTGTACAATGAATGAACAATGAGCTAATTCTATGAAATAGACGATTTTCATTTTATTTCATTGCCTAATGAAATAACTCCGAATAACTAATGATTCCATAATCAATTTCGTATCCCTATCTAAATACATATGTACCAATTAAGTAATACCTAATTAATTTATTAATTAAAAAAACCAATTACGTGTAGGTATAATTCTGTGCCTTCTGTATCAAATTCTTTTTTTTAACTGTTTTGTACCAAGTAAAAAATCTGCGTTTTTTTACTTGCCGATATTTCTAATTAGTTTCGAAGACAGATTGGCATTTTTCCGTTTTACTTGTGATTTTTGTGTTGAATAATTTAATACGATTTATATCGTAAAAGAAAAACATTTTTCATCATATTTTTTGTGTTAAAAGATAAATTAAATTAAAATACACTTTGAAGTTTTCTATATTCTTATATCTTCAGAAACATTATTTATAAGCTCTTCCGACGTAGTTTGTTAAAATAGAAATTTATGACTGAATTCTAGACTTACCCGAGAGACTTTTCCGAGGAAAGGTTATGTTTTTCGCGCGGATCTAGTTGTTTATAAATTTCTTTATGGATTTCAACAATTAAGGTATCTTTAGATTCGTCTCAAGAACCCAAATGACCTTAGAGAAATGCTTAAAAATTTTAAGTCGTTAATATTTTTTTAACCATACCTATCGATTAGGATATCAAGATGAAGACAATTAAAAGGAGATTACAAAAATAAATATAAGTCATTGGCTTAAATTTAAACAGGAATAATAAATAAGCATTCAATACATTCCAATGGTTGTACTTATAGTTTTTGATAGCGTAAACGTCGCTCATATGTAGTCGGGTATTTTGTTTTCTTTTAACACATATTATAATTATTTGTTTATTGACTTACTCCACTTATGGTATATCATACCTTTTTCTGGTTTTCAGATATTTAAACGACAAATATTGAAATATTTTTTTTCCAAAACATAAAATAGACGTCTTTTTAAAGCATTTTTCATTATTTATCTTTAGCTAAGTAATACAATTCATGTTATATTAATGTTTAAAACTCGTTTTAGGTATCCTGAAAAGTTGTGATTTTTTACTTGTACCGTTTTGCACAGGAGGCACAGAATTAATTGGGTACCAAAATGTGTTGTGCTCCGTTTGACCGGCGCTTTTATTCTGTACGGTAAATTTTTTGTTGCGAAAAAAGTATAGCGTTCGACTTTTTTAAATAGGAATAGCATATGTGAACTCATCTCTCGGCATCTGTCTTTTCTCACTTATTTCTTCAACAACCTGGAGTTGCTCAATAGTGAATAAGTAAAAAAAGTGAATAGGTATATTCTAAGCAGCCCTAGATTTGTGAAAAAGTTAAAAAAATCGGTTAAGCCGGTCTACAAAAAAATATTTACACTTGAAAACATGGTAATTGAGCATCTTATTTGGGCAATCAGATAACCAAGTTGTGAATAGCCCTACTGAACACAAACACGATAGTAACCGAGTACTGCTACGTAGGTATATCATTAAATAGTCTAGTAAAAATAAATCCGTTTGTATGGAGCAGATCACAGTATTTGCAACTGGGGGGATTCTTTGAAATTATGATAGGAAAATGGCTAAAAATCATAGATCAACAATAATCCCCGATTTATAGACTAGCTGCGTTCCGCGGTTTTTTTATTTATTTAATTTTTATCTCCACAGACACCAGGGTCCGTGACCTTTGTCATAATTACAAACTATTGTTTACTAATTATCGTTACGGGAAAATTATTTTATTTTAATTTAAGTACTTAATTTAAGTACGACCCGCGTTCCGCGGTTTCACTCACGTAGTTATGAAAAACGGTGATGATGATAAGTAGCTTATGTCCGTCTCCAGGTCCAAAGCTATCTCTATACTAATTTTCATAACGATCGGTTCAGCCGTTTGAGCGTGTAATGGTAACAAAGTTAGCTTCTATAATATCATTATGAAATTGTGTCACATGTATTTCGAAACACCAGTACATTTATTTAAATAACAATATATACTTAGTTGTCTTTTATGTTATCACAATCTTATTTTTACTAGACTAAAAGTACTCTTTGATAGTAGATATCACACGGCATTTAGAAATGGCCATTAATATGAATGGAAATTGAGAAACTTAGTTTATGGAGCGATCCAAGCTCGTGCCCTTCAAGTGCAACGTTGCACAATCCAACCTAATCTTGATCTCATGCAATCTTAACCCGTAGATTGACGACACAAACCTTTTCCTAACACTCTTAATCACTAATGTTATGAGTGTTAAGACATAGATGGGCACTTTACCTTGAAATCAAATTATGTTGTTATTTATTTAAATATAAAATTTGGTTTCACAAGGTATAAAGAAAATAAGTACCGCAAAGTAATACCGCAGTAATTTACTAGAAATTATTCTAAATAATGCGCATTTATAATCTGTTACAGCGATTTTTCGTATAATTTCTCACATAATACATACACTCAACAGCGTATTAAGCGTAATGAAATCGCAACTGCAAAAACCGCTTTTCTGCAGTCGGGTATGTTGATTTTCTTTTAATATATGTAGATACAAAGGTAAGTTGTTAAAAAATTTGGAGGCTAAAAATAGTTGTTTCCGCGTCCCGCTGTGCAAATGTCTGTAATACTTCTGAGGAACCCGAGCCTAACACGACAGAAGCAATAGTACAAGATATATCTTGTACTATCTAAGCATTTGACTGGCCTTGTGGCTCAGTTGGTAGTGTGTCTACGTCTACCTGCTGAACTGAAAGGTCGTGGGTTCGATCTCCACCCAGGGCAAACATTTTGTGTGATGAACATGGATGTTTGTTCTGTGTCTGGGTGTTTCTATGTATCATATGTATATATTTACAAAAAAAATAAAAAAATATTTAAGTATTCTATCAGCCATCTAGTTCCATAGTACAAGCTTTGCTTAGTTTGGGCTAGATGGTGTTGTGTGAAATGTCCACAAATATTTATTTATTTATTTATTTCGAAGCGGTCCCTTATCTAACAGAGCTGACTCCGATCACAACTGATCATAGATATTAATTGTCATCTCGGTAGATCAGATTTCTAATCATAAATCTGAACTGAACTGCGGATGAACCAGATATAGTAAACTTTCAGAAAATCTCACAAAACTACTATGACAATAGGCGGCCTTATCTCTAAAAGCGATCTCTTACTGGCTACTGTGGAATGTAGATTAATAGATAATTTAGTATAGCGGGTGTGCAATTGCAGAGATAATTGGTAGGTATGGTACTTAATACAAAACATAATAATAAGTATAAGTCTAGAAAACTCAAAAACTCCCGACCAAAAAACGAAGGAACCGATTTTGATAAAACAACTAAGAACATTCTCGATGAAATCATCTTTGAAACAAAAAAATAATTAGATCAGTACCTTTTTTTTATGTATAAATAGGTTTGACCGCTAACTCGCCTGATGTTAAGCGACGTTGCGGTCTACGATGGAGCGCGCTTACCTAGAAGAAACCAATTCACTCGCGATTTAAAGACACCCAGATTATATCTATCGGGAAAGACCCACTCAGGAAGCGTATTCCTTATTCTAGCAGTCCGCACGATGAAAGACCTACATCTGTTTGATACCTATGATGCTACAGACACTACTTATAACACCCCTCTGTTTGAGTCTGGGATTAATAATACAGAGATAACCGACAATAAGTTGTTGGTCACATTACAAATATCGCAGGACAAATCTGCAGTTCGAAAATGTGCGCCACGGCAAAATTTTCTCTGCCCGTTTATAGTGCTAACCTTAAGTTATTTAATGTACGATAAAAAGGGCCGTAGATTTTGTTGAATAAATAAAATAAACAATAAAAGCAAAGAACATTTTGTCGCCGTGCGATGACTCGCGAGTGTATAAATAAGGTAAAGGGTATAAGGTAAGTGTAAAAGGCCCTTGCTTAGTAGTGGGCGATTACAGGCTGAAAATTTTGATGACTTAGATGATAGACTATTTGTGTATTTTTATCCAACCGCGCAAGGAGAGTTATTTTTTTCGAGTGTATGTATAATATGTTTGTATGTATTTGGATATGTGTGTATGCTTATAATATATTATTACCTCCTACAGCCTAAACGGCTTGACAGATTTTGATGTGCGAGGTGTCTTTACTTCCTAAGTATCACTGTAGGTTTTTTTTGTAATAATAAAACGATTTAAAAAAAAAGCGCTTTTCGTAACATCCAACGAATTTTTTCGTAATAAATAAGTGATATTACTAGAATTATATTAAAAAATCCGCATTTATAACCTTTTACAGTGATTTTACGCACTACACATTCTTACAAAAATGTACCTTCAACAGCGTATCAAGTAACAAAATCGTAAGATATACTGCAAACCCGCTTTCCTGCAGTCGGGTATTTTGTTTTTCTTCTAATATAGATACTTGTCAACTATAATTATTCAGCTTTTCCAGTTTTTCCAGTTGGAAATGAAAATAGATAATAGACACAGCCACTATCGAATCTATAATATTAATGTGATGCTATCAATTTAGTTCAAACATGGGTAATTATAGGTTAATGAGGTATAACACACATAATTTTAAACGGATCTCTCGCATGTAATACCTCGCAATAATTATTGTTTATTAGATAAGCTCTATTATAGGTAATTGATTTATAGTAGGTTCAACTAGTAGGTAAATAGATTTATGTTTAACTACCATCGATACGCACAGACGATGTGTCTGTGTTTTTAGGTATTTTCCTATCATATAATATATGTATGATAGGAAAATACCTAAAACACGTAGTTAAACGTAGATATATTTATCTACTAGTAGAATCAATAAATCAATTACATATAATAGAGCTTATCTGATATAACAATAATTATAGCGAGGTATTATATGCGAGAAATCCGTTCAAAATTTTGATGAATACTGCGCATACTTTTTCGCGAAAATGTATAATCAATATTATTCAATGAACACCAACATTTTGTTTTTCATTTAATTGACCGAGTGAGCGAAGCGAATAAAGGTCTCTGCATCAACTAGCAAGATTTTCATTCTTCTGTCTGGATTTTTGTTAGTACTCGCGTACAAGTCGTAGTTTTCGACCATTCTTGACGAAACTTGGTATACAGGTTTTTTTCAATTTTATATAAAAAAAATATCATTTGGGTTTTTGATAGTCAGGTATTTCCCGCGAAAAGGAGAAAAGTTTACCGCGCCTTTTACGAGTAAGTATCAGTAAGCCCTTTAAGTATCTAAAGCCCTTTAAGTATTAAACGTTTCTAGCAAATATTAACAAATCGGTGAGATTTTGTTAATAAAAGAAATCGGTGAGATTTTTTTAATATTAGCTAGAAACGTTTAATGCTTAATTCTTATCAAGAATTTTAATTATGAGATAAATCAGTGTAGTGGTTGTCGAGATAAAGAGTGAGGAGGTCTCTATTATGCCATTTGTCGGTCGATTTTAATATTAGTTGACAGAAATATACGATTCTCAATTCTAAACAAGAGTTTCGAATATGAGAAGTATACCTCGCATGAACGACTTTTTGCAAAAAGGATTGTTGCAAAAGTATGTGCTCGCGTGGTCTACTGTTCGTAGAACTGTTAGTATAAATATTTGTCGGTGTAAATGGCCAAATAGATAGGCTATTGGATTTCGATGAAACCATTTTCCAGCTCAGCTTGTATTGTTTGCGCCATGATTGTTATTGACCCAGCGCATTAGTATTGAATGAGCCTGGCGTCGCGTCGTCGTGTATTGGAATTCACTGCAGACGCTTACAGAGGCGATAGCCGCAGCCGTGACACTTACCTTGATAGCTCTTCAAATCGAGTGGTTAGGTATAGCTACACCTATAGTAACATACATAACGAGGTATCTAAAAGATATTAGATAGACTAGACCGTAACGTAACTCACACCAGGTGAGTTGACGGTCAAGCGCAAGTCTATCGTCGAACATTGAAGTCCTTACCACAAGTGCTAACGCTTTTGAACATTTTAGCCAGTTTAATCAGCATTGAAGTGGAGTATGGAGTATCGATTCAAAACAGGAGAAAACATTGATATAAAATAATGTTTTTTTTTGTAATAGGACCTTGCAAGCAAGGTTTTGACTGCCAACTGCGAACTGGAAGAAACCGATTGACTGTTGGAGAGCGCGCAGCAATCTCTCTGGAGCACCTGATGCCCCAGATATCTTTTTAACATATTAAATCATTGGTTAGGGATATAAGAAAAGTGGGACATTAATTTGTTTAGTTAGATAGGAGAAATATTAAAAAAAAGTTTTATTCAGATATCACTTATACTGGCAACGGAGTAGTGAAAATGCATATATTTTCCTACTCCACAGCCAATTAAAAAAGATATCAAAGAAAAACTTGTTTTCCACCGACTTCCAAAAAGGAGGAGGTTATCAATTCCACTGTATTTTTTATGTTTGTTACCTCATAACTTTCGACTGCTGGGTGAACCGATTTTGATGATTCTTTTTATATTTGAGAGCTGGTGCTTCCCGTATGGTCCGATTTCAATTTGGTTCAGTTCTAACAATGGCATCCATGAGAAGTCGGTTGCTTCAGTTTTACTATAATTATTAAATATTTCTCCTATCAAAATAAACAAATTAATTTCTCAATTCTCTAATATTTTGCGCGCTACTCAATAATTTTATATGTTTAAAAATGTTGTAATGCATGAGAGAGATAGAGCTGCGCGCGTTGAGCAATTCTTAAAAGGCACTCAGATTGTTGATCTATCAGAAAAGATCCACTCAGGCAGCATTTCCCACATTTTTGCAGAGCGCACGATAAAAGTGGAGTTTAAGTTTCGTTCGACGTAAGTTGCCATTAACGAAATGGGCTAGTGTTTGAGGACATCACACTTGATGAAAATTGACAATGTAGTTTAAGATTTAATACTTAGGTACCATGACTTTGATTTGTTTTATTTCATATTGATACATTTATTTGTAATTACAAATTTTAGAAACTTACTAAGTATCTACCTCCAAATATAACATTAAGTATCATACTATAATTACAACAAAACTACATTATAACAACATTCAATAAACTTATTATATAAGTGAACAAAGTCCAATATAACGGACACATCATGATATTATGTCTATGCATTTATCCGGTTCAATAGCAATCTAGCAGCTAAGACCCGTTTACGAGCAGCTATCAGGCTGCAGCTGCAGGCAGCACAGAGGGTTCCGCTTCTAATTTCAATCTATTACAGCTGAGTGCGCTGCAGACTGCACGCCGCCGCGCCGCTCGACGCTCCCACGCGTTCATTTGTTTTATGTTCATTGTAGGTGCCATTGAGCTGTATAGGTTATGAAAGGTGTCTGCTACGTACGAGAGCAGACACCTTTCATACAGGGGTCTCATACCGAAAAGATAAAGGTTATAACGGTTAAGGGTATGACGTCATACCTTTTTATTTTGATACCTGAAAATAAAGGTATAGGAATTTTACGGTACCGATAAATAACGATATCATTATAGATTGCGCTACCGTAACCTAAAAATAAAGGTTTTGACCTTGACCGCCCGCGCATCGCCATCCCCCGTTCGTATGCAAACGCGTAAGAACGAGAGGTCCTATGCAACGCGGCGATTTCGGTACCAAAATAACAAAATATCGGTAGAGTTATTATTATATACCTTAACCGTTATTATCACCGTTTTCGGTCTATCTTTATAATTTATACCTCTACCGTTATTATACCGGTAGCGTTGCTTTCATAGCTACTTTGTTACATTCAACTGCGGTGAGAGCGCCGCACCTCACTCAGTGGCTTAGTGAAGTGAGTGCTTTAGACGTTTTGCTGGTGAGAAAACACACTATTGATACAATTCTTCGTTGTAAGTATCAATCGCATCGTATAATACGTAGGTACAACTCTCACAAAAAAACGCAATTTCGAAACCGCCAATGAACTTTTTCGTAAAAAAGTGATTTTATAAAAAAGTGACGTTCTATTCCTTTTGGTTCTGTAATTTATGAATCATCTCTAATTACCTACATTTCTACTAATTTATAATTACGGTTGTTCAGTTTTTTAATTGTAATAATGGTAAAAACTATAAATACTTATTGAGTTAGGCTTTAATAAATTGCTAATGAAATTATTCGCGCCCAAAAAATATGTTCATGTATATTATCATGGTAACATTCATAAATATTAATAAATCATCATTAATAAATAGGTATTACTTGAAATGGATGGGGACATTATGAAACTACTACGATACCGTACGATACCATACGATACCGTACAATATGGTACTGTCAAAATAATTTAAAACATCTCTTTTGTACGCACTCATGACCTTCATGCGAAATAAGGGAAAGTCTCCAACAAAAAGCAACAGAAAATAACAACTCTGGTCCACAAATTAGGGTGATAAATCACAGAGTATCAAATAAATTATTCACGTGCCTGCTTCAAGCTGTTTCGAACCTCATGAATCTTCCTGAATCCTGTATTATTATGAATGACACAGTGAGCATAAATATAAGTACTTACTAGTGTTGTATTATATGCTTACCTTTTTTATTTATAGATAGTGCACTTAGACGACAACTCACTAGTTTTGGTCTACAATGAAGCGCGTTTGTCTAGATTTACGATTTAGACACGATCATTATATCTATCGGTAAATATTATACATATGTTTATCAACGAAATAACATGTAAATCCCAATGATGATACGTAGATAGATTTTCCTCGGCTTTGCGTGGCAAGCCTCAAGTAATGTAATGTAATTGCCCGACTCGTTTTCAGTCGCCACATGTCGAGCAACGCTGTTAGACGCGTGTCGTGACTTCTGAACAGTTACAATGTCATCCTGTACTTAGAAAGTGCAACGCCAAGATATATAAGGCCAAGGTACTAAAATAAAATGGTTGTGTCTTATCCTCGAAAGTGCTGCGAATTGAGCTTTGCCATGCTTTTACTTCATATTCAATGAGTATAACCTCTTCACAAATAAAATCTCATTGGTAAATCCCCTCTCTACTGAAATACATAGAAACCAACTTCTTAAATAAAAGTGAAAGAAGCTCGGTTTCTCTATTTTCCTGTCTTTTTGTTATCTTTTCATGAGTAACGGTTCAACGAGCTAGAGATATCGGAAGACCAAACGATGGGCAATGATAACATTTCAAAATCGTTATCGCCATCTGTTATTTTTCTTACACCTCTTGGTGACATTCGGCATTTTTTTGAAATGCCTACCATATACTGGTCTGGACTACTGGTTTACTTCGAATTTATGGCAAAAATAATAATAATAGACAGGTAAAAAAAGACCGTCTGACTTGCGATCCGCAGGTCCTGGGTTCGAATCCCACGGCACGCACCTCTGTCTTTTCGAAGTTATGTGCGTATTGTTGATTGCCGCCAACTTCAAACGGTGAAGGAAAACATCATGAGGAAACCTACATGTCTGAGAGTTCTCAATGATCTTGAAGATCTGCCAACCCGCACTTGGCCAGCGTGGCGGACTATAGCCTAACCCTTCTCACAATGAGAAGATGGCCCGTTCCTAGCAGTGGGACAGTTGTACAAACAGGGCTAGTAAAAAAAAAAAGACGAAAGACTGAGAAGTTACTGATAATCCTAGCTGAAGTAGTAGTTGCCATATCTGCAACTTATAATCTACTACTAAGTAGATTATAAGTTCTACCGCAGTACTACCGTTCTACCGTCTACTATTTACTAATTTCTAGAATGATACGATAAGGCTCGTACGTAACTACGTAACTATTTTATTTTCTTGTAACTATCAGTGATGTACGAAAGTCACCGACATAGCACAGCGGATTAGCGAGTTGAAGTGGCAGTGGGCAAGGCACATAGCACGTAGAACTGATGGCCGATGGGGCTGAAAAGTTCTCGAGTGGAGACCACGCACCAGCAAGCACAGCGTAGGCAGACCAGTCACGAGATGGACAGATGACCATAGACAAGTGGCGGGAAGACGTTGAATGCAAGCCGGCTCCAATCAGCCTTTTTGGAAATCAATCCGTCATAATGTCGTCCTTCGTCTTATGTCCAGCAATTGACTTCTTATGCCTGAGATGATGATGATGAACTCTCAGTGAAACTGAAAACTTGTAATTGGCCTTATTTATTAACCGACTTAAAAAAAGGAGGTTATCAATTCGACCTGTATGTTTGTAATATTGGATGAAATTTGGTATCTTAGTCTTTATCAGCTTCTAAACATGTGTACCAAATTTCATAAGTGTATGTATGTTTGTATGTTTGTCCACGCATTACACAGAAACTAGAAGTCGTATTTCAAAAATTCTTGTTTTTATTGAATAAAGAATCTTTCAACTTCGTCACTGTAAGTTTTATCAAAATGGGTTCAGTAGTTTTCAAGATATGGGCTTTTGAACACTCACTTCGTTCATCGCAACTGCAGAGCAGTGTCTACACCTTATATTTCAATTGTTTGATAAACAGTGATATGAGCGGTGATGAGCTTTGACGACCGTTTTTAACCGACTTCAAAAAAAGGAGGTTATCAATTCGACCTGTTTAACCGACTTCAAAAAAAGGAGGTACTATTAAAAATAATTACGAGTAAATACTATTAAAAATGAATAAATAAGTAGGTACGCAAACCAACTATTTTTGAGGTCGGTGTCTGTATAGGACTTAAGTAGTTGATGACAGTTTATGTCCTGACACCGACCTCAAAAATAGTTGATTTACGTACCTACTTAAGTAGACGCCTAGTATTGATTTTCTTCGTGTTATTTCTCTCTTTTCAGTTTGAAGTCGGTTTAATTTTAATAAATTACTTTTATTTATCGATCTATTTATACTTACAAACATAGCTGTTAGTTTTCCAAAATAAATAAAATAACTGCGTGTCATAAAACTTTGTATAGGACATCCTGAGACGAGATAGAGTTATGATGTGCGTAAAGCAGCTGGTAGTAGCTAATGCGAAAGTCACAGATCGGGATGAGCAGTCCAAGAGAAACGCCTCCATAAAGAAACGCCTCCATAAAGAAACGGAGTAGAGTGAGTGAGTGAGTGAGAGAGATGATAATGATGATTTATTCATTTATACATTATGTGCCGTAATGTAGGCATGTAAATGAGTAGATAGGCAACTAATTACATTCAGTCCACCGGTACGCAGAACACAAGAATCCTGCCGGCAGCACGCATTGTTTCTCGCGCGTGACGAGGGTGCGATGAGCGGCACTGTTT
The DNA here is from genome assembly GCA_947563715.1 of Lycia hirtaria. Taxonomy (NCBI): domain Eukaryota; kingdom Metazoa; phylum Arthropoda; class Insecta; order Lepidoptera; family Geometridae; genus Lycia; species Lycia hirtaria. The sequence goes on from OX387379.1 coordinate 5,605,321, forward strand.
CACAAGTTTCAGAAACGCATACCTTTCAACATTCACGTACAGTACAATATAACAGGAGTCTGTCTATCAGAACGGAATGGAAGGTACAGACGTTATGATTGTGCGGCGAACTCATCAGGAAAGTAGATATGAATGAGTTTGCTATTATTAACCGACTTCCAAAAGGGAGGGTGTTCTCAAATCGACTGTATGGTTTATATATTTTGTAATACTATCGAAGCTCTCAAACGGACATACTGATTTTAATTATTTTTTTATTTGCTTAAAACTTAATCGTTTAAGTCCTAAGCTATGTTTTATGAAAGCAAGAAGCGAAGCAACCGAAATATTGAAGCATCAACTGGCAAGATTTTCGTTCATCTGTCTGGATGTTTGTTGGTACTCACGTACTGGTCAAATATTGACGAAACTTGATACACACCTCCCCCAATTTTATAGATTTTTTGTTGTCGGAAATGTTTAGTTACTTAAGCATTTCCCTCAAAAAAGCAAAGGCTGGCTGCGGCGCCATTCATTATACAATTTTAATAATATTTGCTAAAAATGTTTGGTACTTAGTTCTATGAGCAACATCGGATACGAGGTTGTCGAGATAAAAGGTTATGGGCAAAATCGGATACGAGGTTGTCGAGATAAAAGGTTATGAGCAAAATCGAATACGAGGTTGTCGAGATAAAAGGTTATGAGCAAAATCGAATACGAGGTTGTCGAGATAAAAGGTTATGAGCAAAATCGGATACGAGGTTGTCGAGATAAAAGGTTATGAGCAAAATCGGATACGAGGTTGTCGAGATAAAACGTTATGAGCAAAATCGGATAGGTTGTCGAGATAAAAGGTTATAAAATCACGGTTGAAAATAGAAGAATTTCCTACAAGGCCACCTGTCGGCAGATTTTTATAATATTTGCCAGAAATATTCGATAATTAAATTATTGAACAAGATTTTTGAATAAGACAGTAAACCGAGTACAGACATTGTGCTCGCGAAGTCTACTGTTTGTAGAACTACTAGTACTATTTGAGTATTCTGCAATGGTATGATAAATAGGTTACTGGTACTAAGGAGTTAGTGACAAGCTTGTCACTATTATCCTTTTTCTTTAAATAGACACCAGCCAGTCCACACGGCGCGTTGCGTTGTGTTGTGTCGTTGCAACGCATATATTTTAACGCATAGACGGCCACACGGGTGCTGCGACATCGCAGCGTTACTACAACGCAGTCGTGACGTTCGTCGTCGCAGCGGAGACGCCGGAACGTCACGACTGAAAAAACGCAATGAGCTTGCTGCTCATTGCGTTTGCAATCTGCCACAGACAGATATATAATATGTGTGTAGATACACACGTCAAACTTATAACACCCCTCTTTTTGGTTCGGGGGTTAAAAATCAAAATATTCCACATATTCCACGTGTCTCATTCACTAAACACTCTTAGTACTCAAGTATAATAAAACTGTTCGGCAGAGTTGAAGCAATCAAAGACTTAAGGTTGCCTGGAAGAGATCGCTATTAGCGATAAGGCCCCCAGTTGTTACACTAGATTTTAAATATCTTATCTTGATTGTAAGTTTCTAAGATGTGTACAATAAAGAGTTTATCTATCTATCTATCTATCAACCTCCCTTATCTTGGGAAATTTACTGACTCACTTAATACTTACCTTATCAAAATTATTAATATTCAGGCTTATTATCACACTCTGCATTAATATTTCTTAAGTAAAGTAGCCCTGTATGTTTGTTTTCGACAGATATGGAAATGCATTAGTTATTTTTAGACGTGTGTGACGTGACTAAGGGTGGGGACACACAAATACTAACAAATATCAATGTTAAAAGAAAAACAAAATACCCGACTGCAGAAAAGAGGTTTTTGCAGCCTAACTTATGTTTTTTTTAATTTTGATGTACTCAGTGTCACTCTCACAACTAAGACAAATCTATTGAGACCACTCACATCAAAATTGGTCAAGCCGTTTAAGCTCTAGGGCGTGTCAAAGAAATATACATACATACACTCGAAAAACATAACCCTCCTTCTTACGCAGTCGGGTAAAAACGGGTCAAAAGCGAGACAATGTAGCGTAAATAATTTAAAAAAAAAGGAATTATTAGGGTTCGGTACCTAAAGGGTAAAACGGGATTACTGAGACTTCGCTGTCTGTCCGTCTGTCTGTAACCAGGCTGTATCTCATGAACCGTGATAGTTAGAGAGTTGAAATTTTCACAGATGATGTATTTCTGTTGCCGCTAAAACAAAAAAAAAAAAACAGAAATATTATCATATTATCTAAATATTAGTAAATTATCTAAAATTACTAAAAAACAGAATAAAATAAATATTTAAAGGGGCTCCCTACAACAAACGTGAAATTTTTTGCTCGTTTTTGCTCGCTATTTATAACGGCAACAGGTAGACGCTTAAAATATTCACAGAATATTGAGTTTTATAAATAATATAAAATATTAAATTAAAATAAATTATTGTATTTTTAGCCGTTTTTATAGATAATGGTACGGAACCCTTCGTTGCGGAGTCCGACTCGCACTTGGCCGGTTTACGTTCAAGACAAATGCGCAGTTACAAATATTCTTAGATATAAAGCACATATTGTTGAATAATTAGTTCTGGTGTCAGTGTACATGTTCAATGTTCATGCACAGGAGTACGAAAGAACCGATGTGCGAGTACAACTCGTACTTTGCCGGATTTTTACGTACAAATAGGGTTCCGACGTTTGGTAGAAATTTAGAATTTTGTAAAAGGTCAGTTTTCGGTTTTTTTCTGCACAAAAAAAATGTAGCGTTAATATTTTGCAAATAGCATTTCGTTGTGTAAATGATTTTACAAAATAAAATACAAAATTCGTTATTATATAACATTTTTGCAATTGAATTTCAAAAATGTTACTAAAAGATATTTAGGTACTTTCCTAATTTTAATCATAATTTCGAAGAATGCTCCAAATTGCATTGCTCATAATTTCAAAGAATCCTCCAAATTGCATTGCTCATAATTTCAAAGAATCCTCCAAATTGCATTGCTCATAATTTCAAAGAATCCTCCAAATTGCATTGCTCATAATTTCAAAGAATTCTCCAAATTGCGTTACTCTATAGAAACGGATTTGTTTTTTTCTAAATTATCGGTAAAATCGCGGAGTTCTACTAGTATGGCATCACACAGTAGTCGCACTGAAACGTGACCTGACGTCAGATGTGCTGTTACATTTATCGTTTTAAAAATATTAGGGAATTATATTAAACGGATAATTAGCGGCTTAAGTATGATAAGATACAAGATACAAACATATATTATGCACGTATTGTGCCTACTTTGTGTCTACACTAATTCAAGGCTACGTGTTTACTTACTATAATCTGTCAGTTGACTTATTTCCATACTTCCAAAAAATTTAAAAACCCGTACCTATACAAATCGGTTTTCCTCTGTCTTTTCGAAGTAATGTGCAAAACCGCCTACTTCAAACGGTGAAGGAAAACAAGGCGAGGAAACCTACATGTCTGAGAGTTCTTAATGATCTTGAAGATGTGTGAAGTCTGCCAACCCGCACATGGCCAGCGTGGTAGACTATGGCCTTACCCTTTTCACAATGAGAAGATGGCCTTCGCCCAGCAGTGGGACAGTTTGTACAAACAGGGCTAATAAAAAAACGGTTTTCAAAGCCATAGAAGTAAATTAGACATTTTCTTGAAAGAAAAAATAATATAAAGCTTATTATATTTTTTTCTTTCTCGTTGATATTGCAGCATGTTCTTTGCAATAGATACTATGCCAATATTTTAATTAAAATTTAATAAATAATATTAGTAACCGGGTGACCAGGCCTTTTTTAATATCGTGTTTATTTAGAGTTCCGTACCGCAAAAAAAAAAGGAACCCTTAACGGATCACTTTGTTGCCCGTTTGTCCCTCTGTGCGTCCGTTCGGGTGTTAAGACCTCTATATCGGGAACTCGTTAAGTTATCGAGTTGAAATTAAAACGAAATACGCAGATCCATAGTCTCTTGCTGCAGAAAGAAAAAACCGTATCATGTGGGGTATCATATGAAAGAGCTTCATTAGCACAAGCTAAAACAGATATTTAAATATTTTTACGATGTTTATTTTTCGGTTTATGAAGGAAAATATACATAATATATAATTTCCCCCTTTTATCTACTAGTTTGTACGGAACCCTCGGTGGGCGAGTCTGACTCGCACTTGTCCGGTTTTTTTTTCTACCTTAGACCAATCCTAGTCCTTATCCTTACTTCTTATCTTACTGTCATAACTATTATTACAATAGCAAAAATAACTTGGAATTCTCAAGCCTAGAGTGAATAGATATCTTCTAGATCAGCGAGGTCCATCCTCGGCCCACCGAGGTCAATCGTAGATTTATCTTGTGTAAAAAAAACTCGATTTATCTGTAGTAAGTAGGACTTCGAACAATCATTATGTGTTCTATGATTACAAATCGACATAATTTAAAAATGATGACCGTGTAAGTTTCCACAGCTCTCGTGATAAGTAAATATCTAAGAAATGTCATGAATACGTAATTAATCGTTCAAATATCTGATAGTGTTATCGGTGGTTAGTAATCATGATCCTGTCAAGAGATTTGTATCTACGTTTAATGGATTTATATTACTCGTAGGTAGAGTGGGGACACCTTTATATAATAAAATTATTATAGATAATATCAATTACTTTCTGTCGACACCTACCTACGACTGAGAAGTTCGTCTGGGATGCTAGACGCTATTATGGACACTGGGATGCTATTATTGGCAAACAGTAGTGTGCAGACTTTTTTTACAACAAACCGAGCGACGAGATGACCAAGTCGTTCACCTAGTGTTAATCACGCTTGCCCATAACAACTCAATGCCATCTCAAACTTGGTACTTCAACAGTTCGAAATGTGCGGTAATGCACAGCGGCCGTCACCGAGTTATTAGATGTTGAATCTCGTATGTCCGGAAATTTCGTTGGAAATATTGCTTTCATCAAAAGCATCATCATCAAAAATCGGAAGTCAAGCCGAAAAAAATAAGATGGTATAGACTGAGTGGTCTAGCCCTAGTGTCAGAGCTACTAATTAAGAAAAAATAAGATGGTATAGACTGAGTGCCTAACCCTAGTGTTAGAGCTACTAATTAAGAAAAAATTAGATGGTATAGACTGAGTGCCTAACCCTAGTGTTAGAGCTACTAATTAAGAAAAAATAAGATGGTATAGACTGAGTGCCTAACCCTAGTGTTAGAGCTACTAATTAAGAAAAAATAAGATGGTATAGACTGAGTGGCTAACCCTAGTGTTAGAGCTACTAATTAAGAAAAAATAAGATGGTATAGGCTGAGTGGCTAACCCTAGTGTTAGAGCTATTAAGCCATCGGAAAGTCTCTGGCGAATACTGTTATTTTAGAATAAACAACCGGGACCTTTAACGAGTTTTATCCGACCCACGGTAGCATTTTTATTCAAAAATAGGCTTGCGCTTGACCGTCAACTCGCCTGGTGTTAAGACGGTCTACGACGAAGCGCGCTTGCTTAGAAGAAATCTATTCAGTCGCGATTTGAAGACTGAAAGAGTGACACTTTCAGAAAGAAATACCATTCACGGTCACCCATCCAAAGGCTGACCGGTCTGTCCATTGCTTAACTAGTCAAGCTTCAAGGCATTTTTAGGGTTCCGAACCCAAAGGGTAAAAACGGGACCCTATTACTGAGACTCCGCTGTCTGTCCGTCCGTCCGTCCGTCCGTCCGTCTGTCACCAGGCTGTATCTCATGAACCGTGATAGTTAGACAGTTGAAATTTTCACAGATGATGTATTTCTGTTGCCGCTATAATAACAAATACTTACTAACAAATAGAATAAAATAAATATTTAAGGGGGCTCTGATTCAACAAACGTGATTTTTTTACCGTTTTTATAGATAATGGTACGGAACCCTTCGTGCGCGAGTCCGACTCGCACTTGGTAGGTTACTGGTTAGTTATCTTACCCAGACTCTATAATTAAACTCGAATTGAAATGTACCTTAGTTTGGGACCTACCCTACAACTTTATAGCCCTGTAGAATAACCTGTCTACAAAATTCGACAATCTAAAAATATATTACAAAGTTGTTGTTTTTTCACTAGTGTAGGCATTATTTCACGGTGATATCACAAAAAAATTACCAGTACAGAGTAATTTAGGCATGTCAAAATAAATATTTATAAATACAATAAGTACACTCGGTTTATATATTTTATAATAGAGATAATACTCACGCTGTAAATTATTTTGATTACGTTTTGTATTTATTGCACGCGTGTTATTATTGCTATAACTGAACGGCGGTGTTTAAAAGACTTGATAGCTTCATATTCTGTCTACCTATCACAAGAAATATATTAATCTTTTGAAATATATTATTATAAATATGTATAATACAGTTTCTTTACTTGTTTTTTAATTTTTGTCATTTGCGTCTAAAATAACATAACATAATGTTGGAATTCCGTAAATGTAATGTGGAAGTCATCGAGTGTATGTTTTGTAAGCTTAAGACCTGGGGGACAATTCAGTTATTCAAAACCGATCCGTAATTGAACCTTGTGCGAAGCATTTCCTGTCGTCTGCTATCTTTTTTTGATTTAGTAACGAGTGAAGGACGTGTTACGTTTCATCAAATGTGTCATTTGTATGACATAAAAGTGACTGAATCAAAAAAAAAACTATGGCGGCCGACGGGAAACGTTACACATAATATATGGTTCGGCTATGGAGCGGTCTTGAATAACTGAATTGGGCCCTCTCCCTTAATTTTTTTAACAAAATCGGTTCAATACTATAGTTCTTATTAAGTAGTAAACGAAATTCCGTTTTTTGAAGTGAATTTTAGAGTTGTTAATTCAGATCCATCGGACCCATTTGTGAAATATAAAACAGTTTTTTTTAAACTATCTTGAAAGAGCAGAACCATAATTTACGAATACTTATCAGAAGTTGTATCTACATATAATATGTCATATCTGTTTGTCAGTAACCCTGTATAACTCTAGTAGTCCATGATAATGGGTTTATAATGTGGGTAACACTTTTATCAACGACGCATACTTTTTACTTTACTTGTTGTAACGAAAAAGAATGACATAATTATACGACACAAGGCAAAACCTTTGAACAGATTGACTGTAAAATAAGTATTATAGTTTAAACAAGTATTTATATTGAAAGAAAAACAAAATACCCGACTGCAGAAAATCTGTTTTTGCAATCTTACAAACTTTTGCGAACTTACGATTTCGTTAGATACGCACGCTGTTGAGTGTAAGTTTTTTTGTGAGAAAATAAGTGTAAAATCGCTGTAAAAGATTATAAATACACATTATTTAGAATAATAGGCTTTTAGGTATACGAAAAACTTCGTTGGATGTTACGAAAAAACGCAGTTTTTTTTTGCGGGAGATGTGTATATTAATTTTAGTACTATTATTATTTAAAAAAAATAAAGCCTATGAAACTCAGCATAAATGTCGGAGTTCAGGGGTAACCAACATTAAACAAGACGTGTCTATATTAAAAGAAAAACATAATACCCGACTGCAGAGGATACATTTTGCAGTCTCACTCACAATTTTGTTACGCTTGATACGCTGTTGAGTGTACATTTTTTGTGAGAAAGTATGCGCAAAGTCACTGTAAAAGTTCTAAATTGTAGTTTTCTAGTAAATCACTTATTTATTCCGGAAAAGTCCGCATTTTTTATACATTTTGTTTAATTAGCATTAGGTATTGCAAAAATATAGCTTATAATATGACACTCATGGAATATAGACAAATCTAACGACACCTTGTACATCAAAATCGGTCAAGCCGTTCAGGCTGTATGAGGTAATATAGAAACATACATACAAATGTACATAAACTCGAAAAACATAACTCTCCTTCTCGCGCAGTCGGGTAAAAAATACAAGCGAATTGCCAATTACCTCCTTTATTGCAGTCGGTCAATATGCACAATATATAATATAAGTATAATTAGTAGTAGTTTAAAAACTGAAGCAACCGACTTCAAAATACACAATTTTTCCGGTATTTTTTTAAATGTTTTTATTTGGTAGATTGGGTCATTTTTAAGAACTAATATACACATCTTTTAGACAAGTATTTCGGTTATTTTTTAACAATTTTTTAAAATAAAATCGTGATGCCGTCACAAATTCGTCTGAATAGGATATTGCCATGATTGTCTACTAAAAATGTTTGTGTTTTTTTTTTATTGATATGCATTGCATTGCATGACATAGCGTTGCATAAGTGCATGCTTTCCCAATCTACTTTTGGTAAAATGTTACAGGAGAAGAGTTTAATGCTCTATTTTTCGAAATGCTTTATGTAAGGCTTGAAAGTCTGTTTTATACATGAGCATATATATAATTCATTAATTTTTCAAACATACTTGACTATCGCCGATAGGCGTTCTCAATACTGTTATGTCAAAAGTTGCTGTGTCAATATTTTAAATTATTTTTGGCACAGATAAAAAAGTAGTTTTATATTATCATCAGAGGTCGACTGAAGGTCAAATATTTTATATATATTTGCAAAACTACCGCCATCTTATCATTTTAACATCCCAAAGTAAAAAAAATATGGTTTAGATACATATAATCACGAAATGGATTCAGGATTTTGGATTCAGCAATTATATTACATTTTTCCCATTTCGTTTACTGTGATGACATTTTTCCAGTTATTTTGTGATAAAAAACAAAGTATTGAACCAATTTTGATAAAATTTATAAGAGGCCATCTATGAAGTATTACGTACCAAACGGTAACTGGCAGAGTAATCGCGAGCAAACATATAAAAAAAAATATACGTACAATCAAATTGAGAACCTGCTTCTTTATGGATGTCGCTTAAAACACAGATATAACACATTGAAGCTGCAATCATTAAAAAAAATATAGGCATATATCTCTTTATAAAACCACAATATTAGTTTAATACATTTATTACGCACATTCTCTTCTGTAGTGAAATTACGAAAACGAGCGTGTTCCAAAAGCCCCTCCTAAATACCTCTTAAGATGTTTTCTGAGACATGCGTGCCTAAAGCCTCTAAATACGCGTTCGCACCTCCAGGCGCCTGCTTGCTTACAGCGGGATTGCGAAGGATGCGTCCTTTGAACGGTTGCTGTAGTTTAAATGAGCAACTCTCTGCTGAATGGTATAATGCCTCTTTGATGTAGTTACTTGGATCATAGAGATTACTTTTGTTGTTTCATATTAATTGTTTTTGACGTTCAGTAAGTAAGTATTCATAGCATCTAGGTGACCGATCCCCGGCGGATTTTTTGTGCCTAAAAATACGGGTAAATCCTTTAGCAATACATGAACCAACCTTTTTTATGTTCTATTCTCGGTTGCCAGTTAAATTTTAGAACTAGTTCTTTTTGCTGCGGGCTGCGGGCCTGTATGGTAGAAGTATTCAAACTTACTTTAAACCCTCTTACATGACGTAAAAAGGAACATTATTGAGTAGGTGGTGTAATTATAGTTTAAAAACTGAAAAGAAACCGACTTCGAAATACGTAATTCGTTTACTTGGGTGACATTTTTTTTCAGTTATTTTTTTATAAAAATCAAAGTCCTGAACCGATTTTGATACTCAAATATGGACGAAATAACCACAAAGGGACGAAATATAAGGAATATAAGAGCTTAAAAAATTGTTCAATAATTGCTAATTACAGCCAGTCCACACGGCGCGTTGCGTTGTGTTGCGTCGTCGCAACGCAACTATTTTAACGCATAGATGGCCACACGGGCGCTGCGACGACGGAACGTCACGACTGAAAAAACGAAATGAGCTTGCGTATATCCTCCCTCATATCAACGCACAAACAACTGAGCGCTGCCGTTCCGGCGTCCGTCGCAATGAGTACACCGCCGCCCGCTTCGTCTCGGGGCTGCAGTTCAGTCGTGTGTGCGTTGCGTATTAATGTAATATGTCAACAGAAAAATATCAAACTGTAAAAATAAAATCATAGTAAATATTCGAAAATAAATTAAAAATGTCAAATAAATATAATTTTAAATGTCATAATACTATAGATGCAAAATCCTATAATACTATAAATGCAAAATCCAATATAGGTCTGTTCTACAATAGAAATAAAATAATACAAACAAATTATTAAATAGAGAGTTATGCAATACAAAGATGATCAAAGTAAATTGAATTGAGACGCCGCAAATGATTGACAGGAATTTTATTTTGGGCTTGCCGCCAATCTCCTTTGCAATCAATCTTGTCATAAAAGTGTTAGGTATGTTGTTCTGTTACAAATATCTAGGTGCATCTGTTATCCCAGACATATCTACTATCTACCAGTAGGTACTTTATGCATGTTTGTGCGCTTATCATATTATCTAAGTTCGATAAATTATGATAACTGAATTGCGTAATTCAAAAAATATGTTATCTTCATCATAAGAAGTCCACTGCTGGAAGTAGGTCTTAGCCATAGATTTCCAGAAAGTCTGGTTGTAAGCTGCTTGGACCAGTGTCTTCCTGCCATTTGTATGAGGTCTGTCCACCTTGAAGCTGGTATTCCTACTCTTCTTATACTATTTTATGGATTACAATAAAAAATCTTGTAAATAATCTTAATGAGTTTCAACAAAACTGAAAAAAATAATTACTAATACAACTCGTTTTTATTAACCGACTTCCAAATAGGAGGAGGTTGTCAATTCGTCGGAATCTTTTTTTTAATGTATGTTCCCCGATTACTCGAAGACACCTGGATCGATTTGAAAAATTATATTTTTGTTTGAAAGTGTCAAAGTGTCTTCCCAAATAGTCTTATAGATTATTCTTAAATCGGTTCATTATTTTGGCTTTTAAGACAAAATAATTGGAAAAATATTTCATCCAAGTAAACGAATTGCATATTTTGAAGTTGGTTATTTTTAGTTCAATGTTACACAAAATAGCTTAAAATGAATCCAGAGAAGTTCCAGCGCCTATTTTTCAGTTTCAATATCAATATGTAAAAAAAAAAGATCTGTTCAAATATCCCTTTTCTAACATACTTCTAAGTTATTTGAAAAGTTTATGTAAATAATCATCGGTGGTCGCCGATTATTTACTAGGTCAACATGTAATACATGAACTAAATAATAAAACCACAAAGTTACAGGAATAATGCTATTATGAAACCAACGATAAATTGCTAAATAAAATGGTAAATTACTTTTATTAATTCTTGTGGAAGCATGGGAGGTTTCGTTGCAAAGAAGATACCTTTATAATAACATTTTCATGGGTTAAGAAATTTAAATTTTCCAAGTTGCGGAGTAACGAAGTTCTGCCGAAGCCGAAGTTCTCCTCTGCCCCAAGTATCGATCATTCATTAGTGTCTGATACGGACAGTTTCCAAACAGGGTTGGGTTAGATGCCTGATTAGCCGTGAATTATATAAAACTGAACTATCTCCAAATCATACTAGGTACACAAGCAATCAGAATGAAAAATATAGTGTAAAAAGCTGAAAACAATCAATATATTAAAAATAATGCTAGAGGTCATTTAGATAAACAAATGCTTTAAGAGCAAAAGTTTAAAATTAATTGATTATTTAACGCCTTATGTGAAAACGAGAGCAATGAGGACGAATATCAGTCATGTTTAGATGGGTTTTACAATAAAACCGGCCAAGTGCGAGTCGGACTCGCGCAAGAAGGGTTTCGTACCATTATCTATAAAAACGGTTAAAAAATCACGTTTGTGGTAGGGGAGGGGGGGGCTCACCCATACAAAGGGACAAAAAAAACGGGACCCTATTACTGAGACTCCGCTGTGTGTCCGTCCGTCTGTCACCAGGCTGTATCTCATGAACCGTGATAGTTAGAAAGTTAAAATTTTCACAGATGATGTATTTCTGTTGCCGCTATAATAAACAAATACTAAGAAACAGAATAAAATAAGTATTTAAGGGGGCTCCCATACAACAAACGTGATTTTTTTGCGGTTTTTATAGATAATGGCATGGATCCCTTCGTGCGTGAGTCCGACTCGCACTGGGCCGGTTTTATTCCTTATTTTTTCTGCAATTAAGAAAGTGACACAAAACTGAACTTAACTGAAAACAGAATCAATTAAATTGAGGAAATGTAATATTTTAACACCCTTTTATTAGGTCGACCTGTATTACGTAACTAACTATGTAATGAAATCTAAGGTAACTAATTTAACCATCTTCCAAGGATCGTAGCGTCATGAAAATTGGCAGCTGTATGTAGTTCTGATGACAATACAATAATATGGTACTGTTGAACTGATCTGATGATGGAGCCGGAAGATATGAACTAGAACTTCATGATGGAACGTCGTATCATAGCTGTGTTTGGATTTGGTATAAAAGTCTTGTAACGAACTTTGACCACAATAATTTATAGCGTGTTTTTTTGATTTTTTAAACTGTAATTTATTTACAACAAGCTTTTATTTACGCCATGTACTAAAACGAATACCAGCCATCGGGCACATCGACCATGTGTTGAAAAAAAGGCGACACGCCACACAACGCCGCCGCAGAACCGCAGAAAGGATCATTGATGGTGAGTATGAATGCTCAGGGCGTTCTTTTTTTTTATGTAGAAATAGGTTTGCGATTGACCGCCAACTCGCCTGATGTTAAGCGACATACGCACATTTTTTTATTTCTAAATGCTGATATGTCAATATTTCTATAAAAGCGGTTACTAGTAGTCTGGTTTTAGACGCGTTTGCCCTGATAAGGTGGTATATTCCCCGGTTGATCGGGCTCTATAGGTGATCTCTCTCACGTCGTCTAATTACATCTTTGTCGCCTCCTTCTGGCATAGAGTCATCATATCTACCCCATTTCTATACTTACTTATCTTGGGATTTGAACCCAGGACTTATGGATCGTAAGATGACCTTCCTATCCAAACGTTAAATCACACATTATGGTACAAAACAGTGTTACATACATAATGACAACAAACGGCCTTACCGAAACACGTTACTTAACTTTAACAATCGTCTTAAATTCTCTGTCTTCTTTTCGCACATGTCATTACGAGTCAGCATGAAGTTGACAAAATATGTTAAGCAATGCTTAAAGTTAAGTAACGTTTTTCGGTAAGGCCTAAAATGTTTCAGTTTATACACTACATAAGTATAACATTTTCAGGCCAGCGTCGTTGTGTTGCCTCAGAGTGAAATTACTCACGGTATACAATAAAAAGACAAACCAGCTCCACTTTTGTATACTTCCGACGAACGTAAATTAATCTGAAGCGAAGTCGACTTTGACTGTTTTCGACATCTATAATGGAAAAAACAAGCTATTTTCTCTCGGAGTAGTTTTATAGTTTCACTATTAACTTCAAACTGTTCCGTTTTTGCTTTAACTTGTTTAATTAGCGCTTTACTTTGAAATACTGATCCATTTTGTGAGCACAAAGATTCAGGCCATTTGCTTTTTTTTTTTGAGCTGACTAAATAGCTGTTTACCTCTACGGGCCTCTACAGCTTACTGGATTTTGGCGAGCGCAGAAGGCATTGATATACCGACCTACATATTTATATTATTTATACGTAGAGATACAATTCTCATACAAGTGGCGGGAAGACGCTGGATGCAAGCCGCTTCCAATCGGTCTTTTTGGAAATCCATGGAGGAGGCCTATGTCCAGCAGTGGACTTCTTATGGCTGAGATGATGATGATGATGATACGTAGAGATAGTGCAGTCGGTTGAGCGATGTGTTTCGAAATATATGACCTAAAATGAGGGATGTTACAAGTTTGACGTGTGTATCTGTCTGTGGCATCGTCGCTCTCAAACGGATGGACCAATATTGATGAAGTATTTTTTAGTTGAGTGGTGGCTTTCATTGAGAGTGTTCTTATCTATGTTTCATCTAAATCAGTTGAACCGGTTTTTTTTGTCAAGGGTTTTGAGTTTTTTAAATTTGTAGTTGTAACTTTTTAAATGAGCTTCTGCTTTCAGAGAAGGAGATATCGTGCCGAAACGCTGTAATATGGTAGCAGAGTACTTTCTGGCCCGCGTTGGTGCCGGGTTACTAGGATACGGCATCGGTATCAGTAAGAGCCTACTATTAGGTGAATTCTGGGATCGGACCTTTCATTCAAACGTGGCTCACGCGGTTGTAGGTTTTAGCAGGCTGTTTCGGGCTCCAATATGCGTTAATCAAAAGTCGGAGTCCTCCGTTTAGCACTAATTACTGACTAGGGGTTGGTGGGGGGTTGGGGGGAGTTATTGGATCTTGACAATCTTGGATTTGATGATGATATCATGTTCATTCAAAAAAAAAGTAGATGGACAGACGACCTCATACAAGTGGCCTATGACGCTGGATTCAAGCCGCTTCTATCAGATGTTTTTAGAATTGCATGGGGAAAGGCTGTGTCCGGCACTGGAATTCTAATAGCTGAGATGGTGATGATGAATCCTAACTTTAGTATATTTCAACGAAAATTTCAAATATTTCACTTATCTTATTCACGTTCCCCTTGTGCTTAGAATTTTGTTCATTTCCAAGACAAATATTTGTCATATTCAAAATACTTCAGTATTTGTTTACGTAGGCACTGGTACTGGAGGATTTCCACACTTGTTCGACTTCCAACAGATCTTGAATGGAAAACAACTGGAAAGTTCAACAAGTCACGAGAATTTGGATAAGTAGGTACCTAAAGCTTGTCGATTTTTGCTCGAGGCTTTTACGATTATGGTGCTACGATAGTACGTGGTCTTTATTGCCGGTAAATTACATTTGTTGAAGAAAAAAGTAGATTAATAGTTTATTCAAATATTTTGTAAGATTTTACTTTTTCGTTTTGTAGGCGTGATAAACATGTAAGTACCTACCTATATCCATAATAAATTACAACTATCTATATAGTATGTATAAATTCTAAGCCGCGGATAGACGGACGGACATGGCGAAACTATAAGGGTTCGTACTTGTCTACGGAACTCTGAAAAAGAAACTAAGTAGTTTTTGAATATTATTGTTCACAGAGAGTTCTATCATGGACGGAAAGAGAACTGTTGCGGCCAAAATGATAACTAACGTTTTGATTGGTAAAAAGGCTTACTATTAGGTAAGTAAGCACAGAGGTGCTCTTATCTCATGACGGTTCTCTTTGTGAACAGATTCATAAAATATTTATAATATTGTAAAATATTACGAGAGCCCCAAGATACAATCCGCCAGCTTAGTTTGGGACTGATAAATCCCAATTCCCAAAGGCTCTACTTTTTCTGTTTGTACAAATTTAGACTAGATCTTAGTTTATTCATGTTTAGTTACTTCATATACTTAAATGTAATTATACTCTCTGATCATAATAAAGATTGATTTGTTGAAATATCGATTGATTGATTGATATCGATAATCAGGTCAACAACTATTTTTATATAAAAAAAAATGCATATTCTTACCGACTTCAAAAAGGAGGTTAATAATTCGGCTGTTTTGTTGTTTTTTAACGCTTATCTCTGTCATTTATAGACCGACTTGGAAAAAATATTTTTGTTAGAAAGGATATTAGATACATACCGAGTTTGATATAATTGATACGATTGGTCACAAAAATTTCATTAAAATCGGTTCAGTAATTTGGATTTTATAACAAGATCATTCCGTCTTCAAAAACATTTTGGAGACGGTTTTTCAGTTTTATAAACTATAATTATATTCATGAAATTTACATTAGAATTATTGTAGAATTCCATAGCTAATAGTTTAATCTAAAATAAAACCATATCTAAAATATAATTTTGGAAGTTTCCGGCAGCCTAGCCGGGAGACCGTCTGAGTTGCGATCCGCAAGTCCTGGGTTCGAATCCCACTGCACGCACCTCTGTCTTTTCAAAGTTATGTGCGTATTGTTGATTGCCGCCAACTTCAAACGGTGAAGGAAAACATCGTGAGGAAACCTTACATGTCTGAGAGTTCTCAATGATCTTGAAGATGTGTGAAGTCTGCCAACCCGCACTTGGCCAGCGTGGCAGACTATGGCCTAACCCTTCTCATAATGAGAAGATGGCCCGCGCCCAGCAGTGGGACAGTTTGTATAAACAGGGCTGACAAAAAATTACCGTTGGCCCTTAACATTGAAATGTGTAGTTTGTATGACCTCATTTCAATGTGGCTCAACTTGTAAAACTTATAACCCCGTTCTACACGATTCAACAAAAGGAATCCTTTTAATTAAAATACTCGAACCTTTCGAGAGTAGATTCAAATGGGCACGTATTTATCGCTGTTTTCCGAAGTGCAAGATTAAACACCAGAGCTTCGATGTGAAATTGGATTTCACCGCATCGCAGTCTCACGTGTGAATTGTAAATATTGAATCGGTATATACAAATCACAATTCCCGTTGATAATATAAATTCTTTATGAACGAATATATCATATCATGCGATCACCATAAATCTCAATAAAATATTAAAAAAACTAGCTGCGACCTATTTCCTGTGTAAAAGTAGCCTATGTCCCGTAAGGTTAAGGGCTGTCTCCGTATCAAATTTTATAACGATGGGTGTAAGTACGTTTCTTTGTGAGAAAGTATGCGTAAAATTGCTGTAAAAGATTTTAACCCTCCTTCTTACGTAGTGGGGTAAAAATATAAATTAGAATTTCATCACCACAATTTTTAGCAAATTTTTATTTCTCGAAATTTCGAAATTTATAAACTTACCTACTACTAGCGTAAACAACTGTTTTAGCAACGACAAAAATAAGAATTTATTTTTGAGAAGAACTTTTACTAAAAGGGATTTTTTCTTAACGGAATTTTGTGGCCAACGACCCGTGAAATTTAGGCAACGTACCTAATCTTTGAGTACCGATTACATTGATATCCTTTGAGTTTTTTACGTGAATGGTTGTAGAAAGTTTGCTCGAGAGTAATATTTGTTGACATTTTAACAGACTTCAGATATAAAGGTTGTCAATTATAATATATATTTTGTGTGTCAAGTAGGTTATTTAGATTTTGTACTACACGTGCAATATCCTAAGCTCCGAAATTTCTCAGAGCATTTAACAAGGAGTACAACTTTATAATTTATTATTATTCTTCTTCTTAACCCTGTCCCACTTATGTGGGGTCGGTACAGTATAATTTATTATTAAAATGTAATATATCCAAAAAATCATTTATGTATTATCTACCTGCCAAATTTCATTTATATAAAGTATAGATAATAGTTTTTAATAGTACTTGGCGAATTTGAAGGGTTCCTCGTAGTTGCTATTGAACCCTACAAAATGGCTTCGATAAAGCACCAGTAAGCTAAGCTTCAAAAATAAAAAAAAGTTCAATCAATCAATCAATAACACTTTATTGACACCACAAAAGTAATAAAATAACAAAAAACACTCATAAAACAATGGCACAAAGGGCAGTCTTATCGCTAACAGCTAAAGTTCCTTTGTACCTTCATCATCTCATCTGTACCTTCACAGCGATAAAAAACATCTGTGGTGAAAATCGACCGTCAGCGTTAAATATTTCTGAAACCATTCATCAGCGTTCTTTCATTAATAACAAATAGATCTAAAACATGGAACATTCTATAGAAACGCTTATATTTCATTCAAATTATCCGTGAAATCGTTTCGCCATTCGCACTGTTGATTCAGTTTGAAAGTAAAATAATTTTAATTAACCCTTCGGAACCCTCGCGCAACTTACTAAATCTTTCGGGCTTTGAAACGTTTCACAACTTTAATAATTACATTACTTATTAATATTAATTTAACCTTCAACTAGAAGCCCCGCAACGCAACGAGGGACCTCTTTTTAACCGACTTCAAAAAAAGAGGAGGTTTTATGTTCGACTAAATGCATTATACATATTATGTTTACTGATCACTTCGTCATCCCTGAACCAATTTGTTTGTTGAATAATTAATAAAGAGGAAACTCCAATTATTTTTTGAATAATCACTAGAAATGTGTGTAAATATTTATTTTGTTTCGATGCCCCAGTGAAGCGTTTCAGATTAAAAAACCGCAGAAGTTCATCTGATACATTTCCGTAACCGTTTAATGAATCATGAAGTTGTTACTTTTGCGGGTAGAAGAAGAAAAGAGACTGAATCGATTAGCGAGCAAAGATAAATAAAGAATAGCGTAATTAAACAGAACGTACACAAAGAATATATTATTTATGTAATCCAACTACTTAAACATAATATATCACTCCCAGAAACGTCCAGCACTATTATGTATTAAAATTAAATTGATCTTTCAAGGTGCTTAAGCTTATGGAAACAATATTTTTTGAACGTGAAATAACATCTGTAAAATCACTTAAAATTGCGTAATCGGTCAATATTTTATATACGGCCTCCTAAGCCAACTTTATGTAGGTATTATGTACAGATGACCCAATGTGAGCTGCAAATAAGGTCTCTGGCGAGGTCTGGCGCGTAGTACTACTAGTACATATTTTTTTTTTCTATCGAATAACAGAAATACTCTTGAAATACTAATATATGTATGCACGGTTCTATGCTACGTATTAATTACTACGCAGTATTATGAGTCCGTAGTTCAACGATCGTCCGTCTCGCTCGCGCATACCAACGTTTTTGAAGATATAAAATGACCGAATGAACTTATAAAATTAATCGTCCCAATAAACACTACAAAGGAACATCACAAATTATCGATAAAATTTCATTTAGATCCAAGTTATCCAAACATAACAATAATTTTTACGATAATTAATAATACATAATTTATAATACGTACTATAAATATATATTTAGAGCAGGAAGGATCAGAAATGCAGGCGGCAGCGGATGTTAAGAGCGAGCTCTTCCGGTTACATCCCGTCGATACCACATCCGGTTCCTAACAGCATTTGCCGCATTCAGTAACGCATAATTTTTTTATACTTGGGATTCAAGACTAAACTAGTCGCTCTACGAGCAATAGAACTAAAGCGTACACTATTAGGTATAATATAACAGCCATGCGATACATTAGTGTACGCTCACTAAATAGCGTACCAAGTTCGGATGTCTACTAATACTGATTAGCAAATTCGATGATCAACTGAGCCCGTGGGTTCAGTTGACCACTTTCAGTTTTTGGGGTTAGGTCGACTCATAAGTCACATCTCTTAGCCCACGGGCTTATTTGACCACTTTCAATACCTGCTGAGCCCGCGGGCTCCAACAACCACTTTCTACTGTTTCCGTGATCAACCCAGCCAACATCACATCATAATATATGTTATCTGGTATAAAGACTCTCGTTCGCTTTGCTCCCTCAATCAGTAAAAATGATACATACCAGGATATTGTAATCAGAAAATGATTACACAATTATTATAATAAAAATAAAAAAAACTGAAAAAACCGACTTCAAAATGTGCACTTTTGTTTCAAAACTAAACTAATGACGCAATTTTGATTCTTACTTTATATGTATTCTAGCTAAATGACCATACTTTTTTCCTATTCAATCAAAAGGCTCAATAACAGCAAGTACAAGTTCAATCAAGCAGCATTGGCCTGGCAGCCGCTAGCTGGCGGCAAAGCTCCCAATGTTCACAATCGATCTGCTATCTGAATCCCGTAGGGGCTTGTTCGTAATCCGTGCTTGTATTTGTTCAATACTCTCATGGATTCATTTCGACGTCAGGTGTTCTACATACCTTTACCATCACCTTTACGTTCTACATAGCATAAAGTATACCTCACATAGGTATACTTTATGCTATGACATTATCAGAAATAGAACCAGAAAAAAAAAAATTCATAAACTGTGTACAGAGATGTTAAATTTTAGTTGAGAGTTTTGTATCAACAGTTTTGTCCATCATGAACATATGTACAATATAACAATATAGCATTATAATATAGCGATTCTAGACATTAAAGCAGCAATCACACAAAGCTCAAATTTTCATCACATACGTTTTAACAAGAAACCGCGTTGAACTTTTTATTATGCCTCACTTTATTAATATGAATGATTAGGGTGGTCCTTATTTTTCAAAGTGAAACATATCAACGGGGCACCCTCTAATTATGTTCTCTGTGCTTTAATATGAATACAGCTTTTTTATTTGATTTTTTAAATGACGATTAGGGGTCGCGACCGACATTTTAAAATTAAAAAATAACTTAAAATAAGACAAACGATCAAGAAAAAATTTCATGAAGGAATTTACAACAGGGTTGAGTATGAGTTTTGTTTGCTAACCGACTTCCAAAATGAAGGAGGTTATCAATTCGGTCCTTATATATTTTTTTTGTCAAACATACAATTCACCGATTACTCCGTCTTTCATGAACCAATTTTTGTGTTTCCTGAATTAACATATAGAGAATGCTCCCAAGTTGGTCCCATAATTATTTTATAGACATTGCTTATTAACTTTTGAATAATATCTAAAAATTAAAATTTTCATTGTATTCCTGAGTGAAGTGCATCAGATTATAGAATCGCAGAGTTCCACCTACACGTTTTTCTTTGCAAAACTGTCAAACGTTAGGATTATCGTATAAACATCTGCACATTTCCTAATCTTCGAAGACAAAGCATTTGACATTCAATCACAAATCTCATTCTTGACAAAAAAAAAACGAGCGGGTGAAGAGAGGTTTCTTTAAAAAGTTTACAACCGTGAAGGATTTAGTAAAAGTAAAACCTTCTTACTTCTCATCCAATGTGTATAAGATGAAAATAGAGTTACTTCGACGATTAAGCGTTTTGTTTAATTATGACCCGAATGAGCATGATGATATGAACTTTATGTATCAATCCTTTCTAATATTACAAGTAACGAAGCGCGTACAAGTAGCGTACTTTGAAGTCGGTTGTTTCAGTTTTTTATTTAAACTATATTTATATGACACGTTAACACGCACTTGTTCTCAATTTGACTCCCCTCACCCCCTCTTGCCTGACATTCTCATTTGTTGCATTAATGGAAGAATTTAATAAGTTGATCACCATTAATGAAGAGCAAGAGCAATATCTACTTTTGATTGTCAAAGAATTTAGAAAAAAATATCCCGACTCTAAAAAATCAACCCTTGTTAAGTAGTTTTTTTAGTTGGCTTGTGTATATATTGACATTTAATTTCTTTTTGTTTCCACTGCTATGAATAAATGTGGTAATTTATAAAAAAAGTCTTTATATTTTACTTTCCCATTTTAAAAGTCTCGTCGCGACCCGTAAACATTAATAATAAATTCTAAAAATAATATCATGTTTCTTTCTAAGCCATATATATAAGGCATATAAGCTATATATCATATTGCGAGGGTGCCCCAACAACATTTAAAAAAAAAATTGTGAACAAATATGGGCCACCCTAATGAATGTATTTAATAATCATACCATGTATGTACATACTTTACCTAGTTCTTCTAATACTTCATAGAACGATGTTTAATAAAGAAAATATGCAATTTTTCAAACCTAAGCCGCACGAAAATATCGTGCTGATTTAAATATTGGTTTTCCAATATTTATAGTGCTTATCTTTTTATTAAATTTGAGAGGTACACACAATTGAAATAATAAAAAAATATTGTCTGTATTGAAAAGTTCCTGCCATATAAGAAACATATTTCTTTCCTACACCATAATAATTATCTATATACATATAAATAAGATTCAATTATTTTTCTTTATTAAATCTAACATGACTCTCATTAAAGGCGAATTAAGGCGGAGGCACTGATTTCTTTAATAAAAGCTCCGAATAGTATATTAAGGAAGGCAATCTTCCGAGTCATTTGTAGGTAGGATAAGAAAATAGCGTGGAAAATAGGAACAAAATTAAAAATTTAATTAAGTTAATAGTACTCGCCCTTTTCTAAGTCTCGTTTGCATTGCAAATTCGGAATACCGTTCATTTTCTCACCAATGCTTCTCTTATTTAATTTTTCTCTTGATGGAAATCGACCCAATAAATCTGACAAATTTTGTAATCTTTGCCACTTTTTCTTTGCTACCGTTTTGTTAACCTTCATTATATTTTTCTAGATCTAATTTCATAAAAAATCTAATTTCAAATCGATTTTTTTCGAAATTCAGGTCCAATAATCGGAAAATTATTATTGAATAGCCTGCTGATTGAAGTGAGTATTTCAGTTTATAAATTTTAAAGCAAACAAGTCTAAGTATAGTTGAAGATGAAGCGCGCGAATAGAAAATAAATTTTTTATTACTTCAGTATTAATTTAATATAATGTATTAATCAATCTGATTGATTCATGCTATAAACACTATATATTAAAAATTATATGTTATTTTATCAATTTTATTATTTTCTTTGAGAAAAATGTCAATTTTTTTCTCATCAATCAATCTAATCAATCAATCATTTTCTCTCTTCGTCTGAATTCTAGATTTAGAAGCTACTTAGTCTCGACCACCGCCGTAAAGTAGCATGTCTATTGTCTGTCTAAATTCTTTAGGATTCATTACGGAGAGTGTGCGCAAGAGATCTAATTCCACCGTCCCCATTTCACTACAGGACTAGCAGAAAGTCAGTGAGTTTTTCGTTGAAATACCAAAAATCCGTACTCAGCGATATCGGTCCACATTCACATGCACATTCTTGATGCGTACTGCATAGGAATGTAATTCTTTGCCGCAATATCTGTTTCCTGAGAACTACAATCTTGAAATTTTCAAGGCTAGAGTGAATAGATATCTTCTAGCCTCGGCCACACCGTCGCTTAACATCAGGCAAGTTGGTGGCCAATCATAGATTTATCTTGCGTAAAAAAAAGAAGATTTACAGTATAAACATATGGTATATTTATTTTGCCTTCTTGTTTAGATAAGAGTATTTGATTCCCATATTTTAATAACCATAATATTATATAGATAATGGATTGATACAAGCGAATACCGTACTTCTAAGCTTACTCAATTCAACTCACTGCGCGAGCGAGTATTCCATTTAAGCGCGGAAGATATATCGTTCTTGTAGAATCTTTTATTTTCCTGCCTGCCTAAAGAAGGGTCGTAACAGCTTGCATTTATTTTCTGAGAGATACAGAAATACCTGTTTCATATATCTATAGGCCTTTAGACAAGTAAACGATTACTTGTCTAAAGGTGAAGGATGAATGGTGGGTAGAAATGTCCCAGTTTTTTATAGTCATCCATTAAGTAAATTCGAGTCTGAGCAATATTTTTCGACTGTCCTTATAGTAGTATGTCTGCTTGCTGAGCTGTATTCTAATTATTAAAAAAAATAGATGTCTAATAACGATACGGTCACTACAAAAGTTGTTAGTTAAGTAATTAGGTTACAATTTCTTACTAAATAGTTGGATAAATGTTCCCATATTATAGGTATTTAAGCTAATTAACCGACTTGGTTTTACATTAGGTCTCACATTTTTTGTGGTAGAAGAGCTGCGTTGCGCGACTTGGCTTTTTTGTACATATTATGTTTTTGATGGGATCTCATATTTTTTGTTGGTAGTTTAGTTAGTCCCTTTTTCACGTATCGTATTATGTGTGTCAGCTACGGACTTTCTCAAAGCCCACTCCCTGTCTCTGTGGACTTTTCGCAGAGGATTTGATGTAGGTACTATTTTACCTTACCTTACATACTCGTATATCAAATAATTACTTACGTATCTATCTACACAATTTTAGGTAGCGTAAGTGACGGAAAAATGTATAAACTGCAAAAGTAACTATGTTATTTGTAAGTATCTCAGTATGAAATTACTATGCTTAAGTTTTTCTTACTTTACAGAGTAAACACTAATTGTGTTTAAACATGTGAATTTGAAGAAAGTACCTTAGAATTTTGATGATGGGTCAAAGAGACATCGCCTGTACCTCACTGTGCCTCCTTTATTCAAGATATATCTACGTTTGACCACTAAATCGCCTAATGGTAAACAACAGTATGGCTAAGGATAGAGGACGTGTGCATTTATAAGATGTCTCTATACTCTTGTCTTGTCTCTTGTTGTCACTCTTGTCTCTTGTCTAAGTCTTGAAAATTCCAAGAGTGTTAGAAAACACTCTTGGTGAGTAGGGGGCAAAGAGTTCTACTTCTACACAGTACGCATCAAGAATGCGGATCGAAATCGTTGTTTATAGATTTTGGACATTTCAATGCGAAATGAAATGAAATTTTTCAATTTTTAACTAGCCTATAGATAGAAATTTTACGGGACTACTTCGAAGTATCTTTTAAGAGAATAAGATAGGTACTATTTAATTAAATTGTCTAATAAACTACTCAGCATGCGTTCATTTTGTTTTCATTGGCGTTATTAATAATAAAGTAAATTAATCCGTGCTCACTCCTCGGCCAAACCGTCGCTTAACATCAGGCGAGTTGGTGGTCAATCTTAGATCTATCTTGCATAAAAAAATGGTGGCCAACCATGTTGAGATGGGCATATGGTAGAGTTTCGTAGCTAATTAATAACCTGTCCAAAGACACCTCCATACCATGGGGTAGACGAGAAAATAATTCATTCCCCGTTTAAATGTAGGTAAAAACAGTTTAGTTCCCAGTACCCAAAATTATACAAGGCCCATGCAGGACTGCCCGGAAACGAGCGCGCCGACGATCTGGCTAAAGAGGCTGCCCTCACGTTAAGGAGGAAGCCAGACTACGACCAGTGTCCTGTATCTTTTGTCATGCGGGTTATACGTGGTACATTCTTGGAAGAATGGGGCACAAGATACAAAACCGGGGAGACCGCGTCCATAACAAAGTCCTTCCTCCCAGACGTAGTGAACGCGTACAAATTCGTGCGTACAGTGAAGCCGACGGGTATGTTAACGCAAATACTCACAGGGCATGGTGGATTCTCCCAGTATTTGAATCGGTTCAAGTGCAAGGAGAGTCCATCGTGCGTCTGTGAGCCAGACGCCATCGAAGACGTGCTGCACGTCATTATAGACTGTCCAGCGTATTCGCGGCAGAGATTCAACGTGGAACAAGAGTTGGGAGCGAAAATTGACAGAGATAATTTAAATGAGCTATTAACTAGCAAACACAGTACAGAGCCTTTTATAAAATATACTGTTTAGAAATAGCAAAGATAGTAATCAATAGCAATAAGACTAGATAGATAAAAATTTGTTCGGCTATATATTGATTTATATACACCGCAGCAAAAATAA
Organism: Lycia hirtaria; assembly: GCA_947563715.1. Classification (NCBI taxonomy): domain Eukaryota; kingdom Metazoa; phylum Arthropoda; class Insecta; order Lepidoptera; family Geometridae; genus Lycia; species Lycia hirtaria. The sequence continues at coordinate 5,630,549 of OX387379.1, forward strand.
ATGTAATAAATCTAAAATTATAGGATTAAGTAAAAACAGTAAATACAAGACGTACAGTTATTTAGATATGAAGAAATAAATGTAAAATAGATATAAATGTAAGTAAATTGAAAATGTGATGTAAAGATGGAAGTAAATCTTATAAGTAGCTAGAGGAAGAATAACTGTAATATAAAATATTATATAAGTATTAGTGAATAAGTAGTTCAATCCTAGAACTTATACTAGGGACCTTGGCTCAATATAAAAAAAAAACTGAGTATTTGAATTAAACCGTGGACAGACAGATTGACGGTTATGGTGAAACGTTATAAGGATTCCTAGTTGACTATGGCACCCCATAAATAATGTTTGGATCCGATTTTATTAAATTACATGCAGATTAATTATCATCACCATCTCAGCTACAAGAAGTCCACTGCTGGGCATAAATCACCAACTGTAGCTACCAAACGGGCTTTCAAAAAGATAAAAGTGGCCTGAAACCAGCGTATTCCTGCCACCTGATCGTCTATTAATTGTAAGGTATAGTCTCCACTCAAGAAATCTTCGGCCCCATCGATCATCAGTTCTATGTGACATGCACTGACCATGATAATTGCAACTTGCAGCAGGTGCTGGAGTTTGTCGGTGACTTTCATTTGTATATGGATATCTTCATTTTGATAATTAGATCTCAAAGAGAGACCACGAATGTAGCACTCTCCGTAGTTCCTTGCGTGGTCAGAAGTTTTCTTATGAAATACTTACTTACCTACCACATAACCTCACTGGTTCACAATAGATCTAGATATCAACTGACTTGTAAATTGATCAATAAAGTTTTTATTTATTTATTTATTTATATCTTGAATATGCAAAAATTAATAATAACAATTATGCACGAAATATATTAACGGATTTTTTAGACTACGGTTTACAAAATATTTACGCGATCCTGCTTTGAGTGCACATTTTCATTATTCTACGCAATAAGTAGCAGACCAGTGTATAAAATACTGGCAAAAATGACAAGGTTCACTCTTGCCTCGCGTTCCAAACAAGGAGTTTGCATGGGAATGAGGGAAAATAGCATAAAGCAAACATACGAATACATTTCCGCGGCGCACATGAACTCTCGGTTTAATGGGGAGGGTTGACTGAAGCGCGCTTCATCCATCAGTAGGCTTAGGGGGAGGGCTGAGTCGCCGCTTGAACCTTGTGGAATTAGAGAACGACAGACACTCTACGCTTCCCTCAATTATTCCATTAAAAATGGAATGCTGGCGAACTTTGATTAAAGTGTCTTTTTGCCACTTATTTTTATTTCAGTTGCTGAATCGGATCTCTTTCTCACATACACACTTCCGAACTTGTAAAGAATATCATTGCTTCCGAATGTAAAATCCTGAACCTGAATGTACCTATAGTTAATTCATGTTATTTTGGACATTTTTACAAAATCATATTTTTTTGCATAGATCCTCAGCCTAATATCTGAAAAATAAAACTGGCAAAGTTTTATGTATTTATATATAAATGTTTGTAACTTTACAATTTTTTACTTTGATTACCAACTCCTCTGATGGAGTTTTGGCGGGAACGTCTTAGTAACGTGTTGTTGCTTTGTTTTATTTTCCTAAACTTGTGTTATTTTGAACATTAATGCTATAAAAATGGTGGTGTTTTATTCATTAAGTGTTCGATAAAGTGCATGAGTGTGGGCAAGTGAAATAAAGCAGTAAAACGTGTGATTTTTCGTTGTCGGCAAAACTCCATAGAAGCTTCTAGTAAAGTCGCCACCACTTTACTGAAGCAAGACTCGACTTATAAATTGAGTGTATACGTGACTTAGACTGTGACTAGAACATTTACAACTTGTTTTATTCAAGAAACTTGAAAAAATCCTAATACTTGACATTGGCAAATGCTCAAATGCGGGTCCAATACAAAAAAGAAGAAGAAGAACTGACTGTTTATATTTGCTGGAAGGAATTACCTAGGTATATGTTGGCTGCAGTGACAGTTCAACAAAATGGCTGCAGTGACAGTTCAACAGTTCAACAAAACTCCTCGGGGATTTAATGTGTTCAATAATATTGATGGGGGAAAGAGATTAAATTATTATGGGAACTACAACAACTGTGTAAGATTATGACAAAATTAGTATTATATAATTAAATATAGGTAGTGTTCAGAAAGATTTCCGAGTAGAGATTATCTCAAAAGAGGAGAGTTCAGAATTAATCACACCATTAAAAAATGAAACACTTTATTGATATCTATATTTTTATACATAAATTCATTTTTTAAAACACTTTTTCATAACATTAAACTAATTTGACATAGATATTTTATTCGAATGGATACAAACGTTCCAAAAACGTGGAATTTAAATCTTTCAGTACACTTAGCCAAATATTTGATTATTTGGTCAAAAAGGTATATTGTCTTGGGTCCTTTCGTCCCATTTCATTATAATATACCAATAAATTTCGAAAATTCTTTGTTAAACATGGGCTATGCACATTTAATGAAATTCTAGTTATTTAGGTATATATTTTAAATTATTGGCTACAATTTCAATTTCAAATACCTATTAATCATATTAGTAAAATCTTAATACTAGTACAATACTTCATTAATAATAGTTATATCTTTATTCAGTTGAAATAGCATAGCTTTGGCTCGATAAAACTTATTCATTAATATTAAGTTTACATGTGGAAATAAGTATGCTTAGAATCTACAAAGCGACGGTAACCTAGAATACAATACCATTGTTATAATATAATTATTAATTTAAATCAACGAACATACTGAATTAATCAGCTTTGAAAATGCTGCTTATTTTAGGATCACTTTTATATAAGATTCCGAAATATTCTTATATTAATAATCTTTAACACACAGTTATAGAATATTCATAACTGTAATTCAAAAGATATACAGTTTAGTATACAAAAAAAAAACTACTACGACTGACACACAGATACATTATTTAGTATACAAAAAAAATCTTCTACGACACACAGATAAATTATTACTACAGAAATAAGTACACAGACACATATCAGAAAAACTGTTACAAGTATAAATAATCCAAGCCTAATAAAGCAGCATTCCAAAATTTCGTTATAATTTTTGATAGCAATATGCTTACTAACTGTGATCATGTGATCGATAATTCAGTCGCATTTAAGTAATAACTACTAAACTAATGATAAGAACTACTAACTTACACAAATTATGTACACCTGCTTAAAACAAGAGAATCACAAATGCACCATTTAATTTTAAGCGCATTCCTCTCTATATATACATTTTAAAATCATTGATAGTTCTTTATTTCTTATGCGAAAAAAATATCTCTTATTTATTTCATAAATATTTAGCAAACACTTTACATAGGTATATTATTTTATACAATTTATGTGTAAGTAATCAACCAGCAAATCAGAATACTTATTTACTTTCAATCAATATCAAAAGATTTTTGTTAGTTTATAACATTAGTTAAATAATTAAATTTATATAATTTTTGGGATGTTTGATTATTCAAAATGATCCTTAGTATATAATCAGTAAGCCTTGTTCCTGATTATTACTTTATAAGATTTTTATAACTTTTTGGTAAATATTATGGAATGTATAAGTAATTTATTTTGAGTTACGGGTATATATAATTCAATTATAATATATGGAAAATTTATGAGAAAATTTAAATTTTAAATAATTTGGTGTATAAGTACATAGGATTTCCCAAAGAAGGCACGACGGATAAAATATAAAACCAATAACATACTAAATTATTATAGATAGATGAATAATATGTTGCCAGTTTCTAATAAGCTGATGAAGATGAGATGGTTTTTGTGTTTGTAGTAAGTATATTATTATAGATAGCCAAAAATACAAAGATCATGATGTTATTTGCATCAAGTTCATAAGCTGATCCTATTATGACTCGTATTCAATTATTGCATAGGCGTATCTTTAAAACTGAGAAGATATAGATACATACATATGTCGGATGGTTTTTTAAGTGACGGAAAAAAATATGTTATGGCTAGACAGAGTAAAATCTACAATTTTTACTCTTCCTCAACAAAATTCTCTGTTGTAGGTAAGTATAACCATAAATCAATCCAACTTTTATACAAAAAAATCTAAGTAAACATAATTAAAATACACATAATTTATTCTCTATTTAGGTACTTGACAACACTATTTTTTCAATCACTTAAAAAACAGAAACAACTATTACTTCGCAAAGTACCGTTAATGCATCATATTAATAATATTCATTTTCATATTTTTATTCACTGGCAGTGGATTATGTAAAAAAATCCTTATGGGACTAATTATGTTACTTACTTAGACACGGTTAGGTAATATTTATTGGGACAAATTTTGCTATTATTAAATTACGGAAAGGTACAAAACTTGAACTGTATATCTTACACTGATTTAGATAAAACACAGTAATGAATAATAATATTTTAATATAAACAATAGTTGGTAACGAACTTCCAAGTTTTATTATTCTGAGAAAATAATTTAGTTTAACAAAACAACTATTAATTAATTCAAAATCCCCTTGAGAACAACTTGAACTCATGATAAATTCGGTCCAAAAATTTGACTCAAAATGGTAATTGACCTGAAATTAAACTTTGTTGACGTTTTAGTTTTCCAGTATTCTCGCGAGGCAAAAGGACAAAAGGAGAACTATAGAGGTGTGAGTGAGATGGTGTGCGCTGCCCGTGGCTCGGATGTCACTCTCTAACACGAAAGGTTCATCGATGACATGTATGATCCCGTTGGTGCACTCAACGTCGGGCCTAAACACGTGGATCCAGTGACCGTTCCATTCTACGTAGTAATCTGTAGAACAAAATACAATAAAACTATGTGTGAGATGATAGTAATTTGAGTGTTATGAATGTAATGAAACCGCTGACGTCGTTGACGACTACGTTGGCTTTCTAAATACATTTTAGTCAATACTGATACAGAAGCCGTTTTACCGTCCAATTTTCGTCGATCAGTCAAACCATCTTCAGTCAGTGACATCAACGAACGATCGATTGGGCCCTTAGAAATTCACAAAAATCCAATGATCATGATTATTTTGAATCATATATCTAAGTTGAAACAAAAACAACAAAGAAAACAAAGGTTTCCAAAAAAAAACATATTTTAGCAACCTTTGTTTTCATGAATTGAATTGAATTAAATTATTTCAATTCCTACAGATATTTAATAACTACTACGCTCTCAATACAAATTCATGTCTAGATTTCAATATATTCTTTGAATAAATCAATATCTTCAAACAAGTGATATTATTAGCTGATATAACGATATTACATTTATGAACAAATAAACTAGATACTTGAGACCAATTAGTGGACCGCGTTAAGCCGGCCCTAAAATTTCAAAGCTCGTTTCCCTTTTGAAGGTAGATAATGATGCAAATGAACCGTTAAGGGCTTACTTTTATCGGATTCCTTGACACGCAGCCGCAGCGGGTCGCGTGACGTCGGCAGGACAAACGGATGGGTCTCGTTGGCGAGCAACTTCAGGTCAGACACTGTGTAAGCCCTGCCGGCCCTAATCACGTGGCGCTCGAGGATTTGTTTAGTCTGTGAGAAGATTCGTTTAGTTAGTAAGAGGATTTTATTAGTCTGTGAGAAGATTTGTTTAGTTTGTAAGAGGATTTGATTAGTCTGTAAGTTTATTTTGATGTTCTTAAATTAAAGTTATGTTATCTAAAGTTAAACACACCACCACCATAGGTATGTGTATCCAGATATTATTAATTTTAATATTACCCTATAATATTTTTCAATCACACTTGTTAGTAAAGGATTTTCTAAGTTAATATTTAAATACGAGGATAAGATTTGTAAAATATTAGATTCTTGTTTTGATAGCTATTACAAAATGTTGAAACGTGCACTAAGGTACTCAAATAGACCAGTATGAAAAGCGATTTTTTCATGTTGTTTTCTGCAAGTTACCAATATAAGGTAAGTATCTAGTTATATTAAAAAAAATATTAAGTATCTACGAATTAAAGTTTATTTTATGTGTCACAAAAAGTGAAACTAGAAACAACTTCTGGCTGAGATGATGGTGATGAAAACATAACCTTCATCTCAGCCAGAAGAAGCCTAATACTGGACATGCCTCCCCCATGCATTTACATAAGAACCTGATGGAAGCGGCTTGCATCCAGCGTCTTTTAGCTACTTATATGAGGTTGTCTGACCATCTTGTGCGGGTCTTCCTACGCTGTGCTTTCCGGTGTGTGATCTCCACTCAAAAACTTTATGGCTCCATTGTTCATCAGTTCTACATGCTAAGGAACAACTGTTAACTGTTACAGAAACAACTGTTTCTACTTACAAAATATCCGAAGTCTTCCCTAAAAAGTGCTTTATATGCGGAAGGATGTTTAATTTGGAACTTCAGCCAGGCATGATCACGAGGCACGAAGTAAGTGTACCGGTGTTCTAAGTCGTTCAATTGCTGGTTGAACATCTGCCGCTTGCCGAGATGGTAGGTGATGCTGCAATAAAGTGGCATGACATTAGTACGAGTTCAAAAGAATAGTATGAGTTGTAACGACATTATTCAATTTTTTTATACAGTTACTAGACAAGTAAGTGAAGAAAATATGTTTTAAATCGAAGGTTTTTAACCTTCTATTTAAAACATATTGTAATAAAACTTAGTTAAAAAAACCGGACAAGTGCGAGTCAGACTCGACCATCGAGGGTTCCGTACAAACTAGTAGATAAAAGCGGGAAATCATATATTTTTTATATTTTCCTTCATAAACCGAAAAACAAACATCGTAAAAATATTTAAAAATCTGTTTTAGCTTATGCTAATAAAGCTCTTTCATATTATGATACCCCACATGATACGGTTAAATAACTTTAAAATTAAGACCCTCATTCCTCGCATAAAGGCACTATTTTTTGTGATTTAATTAAAAATGTCCAGTTTCGGATTTTTTCCTATATACGTGCTCTAACACAATGCTTCTTACCAAATTTCATAGTTCTAGGTCAACGGGAAGTACCCCATAGGTTTTGATTCCCTTGTGAGTGTCGAAATGTGCGTTTTTTACGACATATTCGGCTGTAACTTTTTTTTACAAAAACTGAGAAATTTTATTTTTCTTTTTGCAGCATGAGACTATGGATCTGCATATACGGTTTTAATTTCAACACGATACCTTCACGGGTTCCCGAGATACAGGTCTTGACACCCCGACGGACGGACGGACGGACAACAAAGTGATCCTATAAGGGTTCCGTTTTTTCCTTTTGAGGTACGGAACCCTAAAAATAGATCTAATATTTTTTCAAATAAAAAAAGCTATTTAAAATCGATTCATATGTTTGAGAGATACATTGCTACACATAAATACACACGTCGACCTTATAACACCACTATTTTTGGGGCGAGGGCTTAAAGTATACTTTACGAACCCTGTTGGGTTGAGATTGTTCTGAAGTTTACCATTACACAATAGTACTTTATAGTATATACCTCATTAGAGCTACAAAACTTTTGTTTTTAATTCCTTTTTGGCCAGTTAGCCAGGAGTTATATATATATCTTCTTCTAATAATCGTAAAAATATATGTTGTATTTCACAAAAATCATATACAATAAAAATAACCAGATTTCATAAAAGACCGAAAAGGGTTAGAAGAAATTTACTGCGTCATCGTCTAAAGTTACTTACTTGAGCATAGGATCAGTTTTCAATTTTTCAAAGACCGTGGTATAAGGCACGCCAAGAACTCTGTCGATAATATGTACGAAACCGTTAGTAGCTGCGATATTTGGTAGAGTGACTGTCGCGTTTACTCCACCGCCTTCGACCGTCAGGGTTTGGTTTGCACCATGAGTCAATACGTTGAAGTACAGATATTTTCTTGGCGAGGCAGTGGGCGCTTGGTATATCTAGAGAAAGATATTTAATATATATTAATTTGATTTCATAGTCGAAGTTAAAAGCATTCATGCCACTTCCAAATTTTGCAAACTATATATTTACCACCGACACACATGATTTCTATCCAATAAACATGCAATACTGTCATGTAATAATATATCATCTATACAATGTCTTAGTCAAAAAGGAAGGAACATTAATGAAAAATTAAAAAATATACTGCCTATATTACATAACTACCGAATCCACATCAACAGAAACATGCAGATAAATACACCTCAGGGGCCCTTTAAATGCTTTGTTTAATGACGATCGATAACAACCAAGTTTAAACGTCCGATAGTAAAATACATCCAAGTGAATCATGAATAAAGGAAATTAATTGTAAATAAATGGAATTTCAAATTAACGTACAGTTCCAGGGAGCTATCCCGAGCAGCATCGAAACCAGACAATGTTGTAGACGAAATTTAATTGAAAATTCGAATGCGTTATAATTATGTATGAGCATAGAATTCAATTGTGGTTAAACTTCGTGTAAAAAATACGAAATTAATAAATGTTCATTGTGATAATATGATATTTTTTGAAACCGTAATATTCACCTGATTCATATTGTTGTGGATGATTGCGTCCATAGGAAGCCTCTCACGAACTAAGTGAAGATTGAGGATATCCTTCAGCTTTTGATGATTCCTGTGGAGTAAAAGAAATATCAACAAACGTGATTAATAATATTAAAACGATACATGATTTACACGAATAACAAAAACAGTTAAGTCGTTTAGATTGCATGAGATCATAAAAAATCACGAACTTTATGTAAGTTTGGAATATATACACACGGAAAATATTAATCAATTTGTGTATTATTCTGTTCTTATTCTCCATAGTTTTATTTAAATATTCATCCAAGTAAATATAATACACAACTATCAATATTACTACAATGAAATAAAATAATCCAGTAAATATGTATACCTAACACTATAAAGATAAGGACAGAACAAATAGCTCTTCAAAAATATATTTGAAGATCCATATAAAAAAAAACACTTAAGAACGAACAAAAATAAAAAATTAACTCTTTTAAAACACGACTCTACTTCTTTACAGAGAACTAAAACTTCTTCGTAGACTAAGACTATATGACTTACTGTAGAATATTTTGGACGCTGAATTCATTCCATGCCTCATTAGAAGGCGCAAACAGAGTAATGTCCTTAGCCATTGTGAGTTCCGTGAAGAACTGGTTATTTGCTCCGAGGTCCAAAATCACTTCATAGAACTTGCATAAAGGTCCGTCTTCTTTTTCCTTACAAAATAAATAAGGAAGATTAAGTAGACTTGTAAATCTGTGCAATCAGTATCATCTTCAAGAACGTCTTGAAGATGATACTGATTTTACTGATTGTTTTTTTCGTAATTCTCGATGCAATTGGATAGGGCTGTAAAGTAAATTTTAATTATTTATTATTTCTGTTTTATACAATTCAAGAGCTATTCTTGCTAACGTAACATTTCAGTTTTGTTTTGAGAATATTTTGCAAATAAGTTAGAAGTAAGTTTTTGGATTGAAGGTAAAATCTCCTGTGAGCGCTGTCATGTTTTGCTTTAATGCTGTCTTATAGATAAATTAATTATATCTTACCTTTGCACTTTGTTATTGTTGTAAAGATAAACATATTTAACGTAATGTAACTACTGAAAGAGAGGTTAAACAAAGAAGATGCAACTGTCAAGAAAAATACTACATTTCCAAAAGAAAGTTTTAGGTTTGCGTTAGTGCATGCAAATTGAGGCAGTACTTACAATTCCCTAAAGTTGTCAAGGGCATGCAGGGTCCAACATCGCAGCAGGAGGGACGCACAAATATATGAAAGACAGACAAATCTTTAACTAACACTAAAAATACATTACACACAATCTTATCTGTCGGTTATGTTTAGTACATGATTTTATTTTTAATTTCATGATTTAATGAAGTATAATATGGAAATAAAGCTTTTATGGTAAAATGTTATACTCATGCCGGTTATTGTGGTTTACAATTTACAATAATATCTATGGCACCGTACACACCCCGTTCTGTAAATATTTGTGATGTGCCTAAATAAATAATCATGTCAAAATCATTTCGGAATGTATCAGAAAGTATGGGATCTATACAACTATTTTATTTTCACAAACGCATTTCTAAGTTTGCAAATAAAGCTTACCAAAATATTACTGAAACAGAAACAATTTTATCATACATTTAATGATAACGTGCTTCAATTTATTGCTGATACTGCGACAGAATTAATGAAGTAAAAATACACTCACAGGGATAAAATAATGAAATTCAAAAAGGAATAAATTAATGACGCTCTTCATTTTACCTTCTTCATTGCCTGGTTCCCATAAAAATGGAGCGAAAAGTCAATGGTTTATTGTAATATTAATTTGTTTTACCTGTGATAAATATGTAAGTAAAGATAGTAAGACGTTATTGGTTAGATTGTAAAGTGTAAATAATTTTGTGGAGTTAAATCGTGATTGAAAAGAATGTTGTAATCATAGACAAATATTTTTTATGTATCTTTTGTTGCAATTGTGTACGATGTTTGATGTTACTAAATATCAATATTTGGATCAATTTGATACATAAGAGGAGATATATATTTGAAAGTACTTTATTTTTTCTTGTATTCATTAAGTATCATTAACTTTATAAGATTACTAAGAAAGATATATTACAGTTGTTAAATACATATGCAGAAAGACAGCTTGATATCCACCACCAAATTATACAATTAAATATTAAAGCTTACCCTCAAAAAGTCGATGACCGTAGTGTCGACCACCATTAGAGGTCTTTGTATAAGATGAACGACTCCATTCTTGACAGGAATATTGGCACGGACGATGTCTGCCAGCACAACTCCTCGACTGTGCTTGGCATCACCAGCCACTGTGTTCGACTTCACGTATGCTGTGTAAGTTCAAATTCATAAAGGAGATGCACTACATTGTGTACATAGCACATACAAGCCAAATTATCAGTACTGAAAACCTCAATTATGATGGTACAGTAACGAACACAGACGCAGTATCAATCAAGGAAATGTTCTTCAACAAGTTTTTGAATAGAATTTTGATGAGACTGGCAAAGAACTGAAATGAAACATGAAATGAAATTCATAACGAAGGTATACGATATAAGAGACATTTAGCTGGCGGATAAATTACTAAAGAAGATGAATTTCTTGTCAACGAATGAAATTAAATTTGTTGGGAATTTGAAAGTAATATTAAACAAATCAGGTGAAATTACACTCAGATACGCTACAGATCTAAAACAAACCTATAAATGAGTGAATATGTCGATGCTTATTTAAAGGATTTCAGGATAGTAAATGATTCAAAATTTTAGCCCAAATCTTACTTTTCTAAAGTAAAAAAAATACCTTCAGACTCATTATGAGTAGCTGCAACACAAAATATCCTCATTGTGAACAAAGTTTAAAAAACCGGACAAGTGCGAGTCAGACTCGCCCACCGAGGGTTCCGTACAAACTAGTAGATAATAGGGGGAAATCATATTTTTTTTTTATGATTTTCTTCATAAACCGAAAAACATACATCGTAAAAATATTTAAAGCCCTGTTTTAGCTTATGCTAATGAAGCTCTTTCATATGATACCCCACATGATACGGTTAATACACTTTAAAATTTGGACCTTGATTCCTTGCATATAGACACTATTTTTTATGATTAAATAAAAAATGTTCAATTTTCATTTTTTTCCTATATGCGTACTCTAACACAATGCTTCTTGCCAAATTTCATAGTTATAGGTCAACGGGAAGTACCCCATAGGTTTTGATTCCCTTGTGAGTGTCGAAATGTGCGTTTCTTACGACATATTCGGTTGTTTTTTTTTACGAAATCTGAGAAATTTTATTTTTCTTTTTGGAGCAAGAGACTATGAATCTGCGTATATAGTTTTAATTTCAACTCGATACCTTCACGCGTTCCCGAGATAAAGGTCTTGACACCCGGACGGACAGACAGACGGACAACAAAGTGATCCTTTAAGAGTTCCGTTTTTTCCTTTTGAGGCACGGAACCCTAAAAACACTTTTATTACAAATATTTGTTTTCTTAAATGGTTCAACGCGAAATACTTACTCATTATCTATACCTAATTCGATTTTCTTTCTGGTCCGAAGCATTTTTACAGATAAGATCATGAGACCGTAAAACAGATTCGAAAAGGTTACTTTCCAAATATCCGCGAAAATGACATAGATTTAGTAACGAGAAAAGTTTTATGCATACCATGTCGATTACGCTACTACGTTCATAATAAACTAAAATACTGATTTCATTTTCTACACTATGTATTGTAAACTATCTATTGTTGTTAAAAATTAGATTTTTTTTAATACACTTATACTAGATTATTTAAATCCTAACATTTGCCATATATAGTTGTATGTTTTATTAGCAAAACAAGAAAAAAGGCAGCCGTTCCCTCAAATAACCTAACCTAACCTAACCTTAACCTATGAACAATATTCATACTAATAGCAGACCTAGCGAGAATAAACTTTTTTGTAATAATTGTGTTCAGTTCGTACATGATACCTATATCATATAATTATAGAAAGTTTCGTCATAAGCTACAACATCTAGACCTTACTTAACAACTTCTCGATTATATTTAATAAAAAAAAACCTTTTAGAGAAAATTAAAACCGGACTTAGTGCGAGTCAGACTCGCCCACCGAGGGTTCCGTACAAACTAAATAAAAGGGGGAAATCAAATATATTTTTTATATTTTCCTTCATAAACCGAAAAATATACATCGTAAAAATATTTAACACATTCCTTGCTCACCACTCGGATCCGAGTGGGGCGGGGCTATAGTAGCGGCGCCTCACACGCTCGCCTTAAAAGTTTTGGTTCCTAGCTGAAGTGAAGGGTCTGCAGGGGGCGAAGAATGTGTTAAAAACCTGTTATAGCTTAAGCTAATGAGGCTTTTTCATATGATACCCCACATGATACGGTTAATTCACTTTAAATTTGAGCCCTCATTCCTTGCATAGATACACTATTTTTTTGTGATTAAATTAAAAATGTCCAGTTATCGGATTTTTTTCTATATGTGTACTCTAACACAATGCTTCTTGCCAAATTTCAGAGTTCTAGGTCAACGGGAAGTACCCCATAGGTTTTGATTCCTCTGTGAGTGTCGAAATGTGCGTTTTTGTGACATATTCGGCTGTAACTTTTTTTTACATAAACTAAGAAATTTTATTTTTCTTTCTGCAGCAAGATACTATGGATCTGCGTATATGGTTTTAATTTCAACTCGATACCTACACGCGTTCCCGAGATAAAGGTCTTGACACCCGGACGGACGGACAGACGGACAGACGGACAGACGGACAACAAAGTGATCCTATAAGGGTTCCGTTTTTTCCTATTGAGGTACGGAACCCTAAAAACGAAGACAAATAAATCTATGACATTATAGAACCTGTACTTATGTATACCACTAGTCGTCAAGATTAGTTAAAAGATACAATTTGCGAGTACCATCCAACAAACAAACACAAGCGTCTTCTCGTCCAATATACCCTAGTCCCTCAAGTCGAAAGTTTACAACCAGTGTGTGTTACCAGTGATGACATACGGCACTGAAACGTGGTCCCTAATTATGGGCCTTGTAAGGAAGCTCAAGGTCACGCAACGAGCTATGGAGAGGGCTATGCTCGGAGTCTCTCTACGAGATCGAATCAGAAATGAAGAGATACGTAGGCGTACAGAAGTCACCGATATAGCACAGCGGATTAGCAAGTTGAAGTGGCAGTGGGCAGGGCACATAGCACGTAGAACTGATGGCCGATGGGGAGGAAAGGTTCTCGAGTGGAGACCACGTATCGGCAAGCGCAGCGTAGGAAGACCAGCCACGAGATGGACAGATGATCTCATACAAGTGGCGGGAAGACGCTGGATGCAGGCCGCTTCCAATCGGTCTTTTTGGAAATCCATGGGGGAGGCCTATGTCCAGCAGTGGACTTCTGATGGCTGAGATGATGATGATGATGATCCAACAAACAAACAAATATCTGGACAGATGAAAGCCAATTTTGTCTGTTGATAGCTTAGTTCTCTTCGCTTCCTCGGTCTGTTAATGGTAATGCCGATGTTTTGTCCCAGAGAACTGATTGCAATTATCATTTTGAAACGATTTTTAGCTTGGCAAGTTTGAGTTAAGGATATCACGTATTTGTATTTGCTCCAAAGACTTCAGTCTCGACCACGTCTACTCAGAGAAACGAAAACATTGTTATAAAATATGAGCAGTCCCGTTGATCGCATAGGTATGAACGAGGCGAAATGACGCAGGATATAGCCAAACACGGCAAGGTATAATTAATGGCCGCACACAGAACTTCTGTTCTTATCAGAATTGTAAATCTACGGTTCAATTTTGCGTTGGGATCTATTTCGATCTAACGAGCTCCGTGGATTTACGAATTTTACAAGTCGGATGAGTTTTGTTAGCATTTCAAGAGACAACGACTCCTAAAAACCTGCATGTTTTGGACCATAAACGTGGCGCTGTATTTTGAAGTGAAAACTTCTTTAGCGGCGTTGTGCATTTTTTGGATGGGTAAAAAATGTTAAACTCGCGTCAGATCGTCAGATCGTAAGATGGACAGTCAGAAACCTATTCTAACGTTCTGCATTTAAAGTTGATTATTGTATGTACAAGTTTGTCCTTCTAGCATGACGTCATTTCGCTGCGCCGAATGCTTATTTTCGTCACATGCACGTAATACTCGTTAGCGCAATAGGTAAGAGCACCGATATAAATTTCAATTTGTCCATCGGAGAGCGGAGGTTCAGATCCTTCACGAGTCTTTTTGCTATTTTATTTTTTAGTTTTGCTTCTGCCGGCACTGCCGGAGTGCAACCCGTTGTTTTTTTTATAAGAGAATAATGTATGCATCTATTGATCGAAACAATAAATTCATAAAAACTCAATTAGGTAAATAAATAGATAAACATATTGGATAAATCGAATAATATGTTTACGGGTGAGGTGAAAAATACATAAGAAATAAATCTTCCAGCGTGATATTTTAATCGAAACTGCAAAGTTGGTTTTAGTTTTTTATACCTATATAATCAAGTTTGAATTTACAAATGCGCGTAGTATATAAATTTTATAGTACTATAGTTTTTTAATAGCATCCTTTGCTAAGTTAAACAAATAGAAATTAAAAAAATCGAATAATAGCGCCTAAACTAGAAATAGTAATTATAAGATACTCTAGATATGGCGCAGGACCGCGACATGTGGAAGGAAGTGGGGGAGTTATTTGGCTAGTAGTGGGACATTATAGGTAAGTAAAAAATAAGATACTCACTAATCTCTTCTCGCCCATTCATAGCCGTGCTGAATGAAATGATGACTTTGACGTTGTCTCCGAAAGCCAGGGTCTCGTATTCCTTATCATCAGACGTGGCTTGAGTAAACAGCACGTTATGTGGAATTACATGACCATCCACCACCTTCTCGTCTATTAGATCTGATCGAGTCGTCGGCTGAAAATTGTGGGTGCTATTAGTATCCTACAAATCCTAGTCAAAGTATTTAACAAAGTTATTTTATTGTTGACAAGTTATTCTTTAATCCTTGTTACTACTGTAGAAATTGGATTTAAGAATATTTTCCTTTATTTCTTGTATAGGTGCATAATATCCTAAAGGAAACCTCTATTAAAAAGTTCACGATCCTTCGTCTTCGTTGACTGGAAAAGGCGGGGCGTTTATGAGTCAGTGAGTCAGGACTGGTCATAATATTTTGTACATTAAACAATAAACAAAAATATGTATAAATAAATGGAGATTGCCGAAGAAAAGTTTGATATTGTAAAAAATCATTTCTGTTACTTTCTGTTGGTGATCAATTAATTTTGTGAACGATCAAGTCTATGCTTGCTGATATAAACAACACAACTAGGTACTCCAACTCAAGTGTGACAAGTTTAACTAACCTCAGTGGTACTCTCAAAGCTAAAGTGTAGTAATTTTTGTAACTCATCTAGAACCCCTTTAATCTAATAAATAAAACATGACGTAGACCATGTCCATGACGATTCTAAGTGCATATTATGTGTCGAAAGAATAAAGATATTTTGATTTGATTTGATTGACCACCGTTTGGTAGCAAAATACTGCATACTCTCAAAAAATATCGTGTTCCGTGCTCGCATCTGTTTCAAATATTTTGTAACGTGGCGAGGCAAGGTATTTTAACTTTTATTTCCTAAAACTCAGCTTTCCGCAGGGTAAAGCCGAATAAAAATTGACATAATTGAGTTTGGAATTACGGCCGAGTTCCTCTAGTTAGATTATTTTCAACCGCTTTTTGTACGACGACAGAAAAAATAAAATGTAAACACTGTGTGTTGATCTAACATGAAATAATTAAAAATAATATAAATAAATAAACATCGATGGAAATTTTCACACAGCTAGACAGCTTAAACTAAAAATATGCTGTATTATAACTAGTAATGTGCTTACTTTCTGATAGTCCTGTAGTGAAATGGGGAGGGTGGAATTACACTAATCAACTAAGTAAGTGATCTAATTTTGAATATATAAGGGGAAAACAAAGTGGTTAGAATGTTGGCAGCGTAGCGATATAGGAGCCAACATTCATTATCATTTAGTTTCATCATTCACTATATTTGCCTCCATCGATCTCTTTTGCCATCTGTTTTCTCTGTTTAGTAGTTTTCTATAATTTTTATACATATGTCGGTACCTAAAATATGTGTTACCTCACCTGTCGTATTAGCAGCGTTAAGAACTCTTATTTTCAAAACCACATGAATTGGTCGGTAGTTCAGCATTACTGTTTACGTTTTAAGCCAGTTAGGGAAACATACAATGTTTTCTTGTGATTTATCTTAGTTACGATCTCTTACCTTGAAACCTTCATCCACCGGGATGAAGAATGTATGTCTCCCGTCAGCGTTGAAGACTTTACTCTTTTGTAGTTGATTGACTTTCTGCCTGAAAGACCTGCAATAGGAACAGTAATGTTATGAAGATTTCATTCATAACTAAAACGACTGACTTATTATTTATTGATTTTACATGCTTGTTCTTAAAAAATATGTAATATATTTTATTATTTTTAGTTTTCTCTCCTACTGTTTTTAGTTTAAATGTATAAAATTCTAAGGTTAGTTGTTCTAACCTTAGTATGTTAACCTTAACCTTATTATAGCCTTGAGTATAAATTCTGGAAATATATAAGTTAGATTTAAATTAATTTTATATTACTAAATTTATTGAAACTGAACGTGCACATACTGCACATTACCACACACACACATACACACACACACACATTCACACACACCACACACACATAATATATAATTTATAATCGTAGTATTATACCATATCATTCCGCTGCCGGCATTATTTATTATTCTATATTATAAAATAAACAATTTTTTTTTTTCGATATTATATATTAAAATTTTGTTTATAAACAAAAATAATGCAAAGCACAAAGTGTTCGAGACGTCAGGTCTTAAGATCATGTAAAATATACGCGACAATTCGAGTCGGCAACCGTTCTCCGACGGCCGTTTCGTCTTGGGATCCAATAAAGTTGTTTAATTTCAATGAATAACAATTGCAAAACCCTTAGAAATCACAAAACAAAGTACCATAAATATCTGATTTGGAAATTGAGGAGAATATACGCATTACCATTTATATTTGTTTAATTTCAGCTAATTTTCACACAAACACCTCGTGAATCAAATTTAAGGCCTGTAAAAATACTGCACTTGTGATATAATCGTATTTTCTATTGTACGAGTATCAGGCTAAATTAAACATGTTTCCGATGCTAAAAGTACATACAAACACACTCACAAACTTTCACCTTTATAATATTACCGTGACACACGTGTCTGTTTTTGTTCCCATGCAGGCCACGTAACTTAGTTCGCCGGTAGTTTAATTTTAATTGCAACAGGGAATTGCATGCGGAACTCATTCAGCTCTAGTTGCAAACAATGTTCTCTATTTGAAACATTTTGCGAGGTTTGTATCGAATGTGCTATTCCGAAAATTCAGAAATAATGTTTCAGAAAATGTTTAAGCTTTTGAATTTATTTGGATATGTCACCACTTTCTTCATACAGAAATAGTACTGGGTACGATAATTCGATATTTTATGAGATATAAGATATAGTTGTAAGATAATGATTATTACTTACCATGACTTCATTATTTATTTATTTAGTTTTATTTATTTATTTTTTATTTATTTAGTACACGATTTTTTGATTGAAGACATCAATTGAATCATAGTGTTTTTTAGATATTTCAATGTATTGGCGACGTATTCTTACTATAGGGTTATAGAAAGAAGTATTATTATTGTACACCCCTAATACGAAAGTATTTGCAAATCCATCGCGCTTTCTGGGCTTAATGTATATGCTGATATTTGCAAGAAGAGATGAGCAGTCAATTTTTGAGTGTATAATTTATTAATTTATTACTTATCACGTAAATACTTACTAATTTGTTTATTATACATACATTTTTAAATTATTCTGTAATTTGACATTATCTCAGGCACAAGAAGTTCACTGCTGGACATAGGCTTCCCATGGATTTCCAAAAAGGCTAAATGGAAACGGCACCACTGCCACCATACATCGGCAAGCGTAGCGTAAGAAGATTGGAAGACCAGCCATAAGATGAACAGACGAGTGGCAGGAAGACGCTGGATGCAATTTTGACATACGTTAATTTTATCTTGTACCTAGTTACTAACAATGAACATAATTAATTATGATTTTGTATTAGCTGACGTGTAAATTGCCTTTATCCTAACGTGAACATAATCAATTATAATTTTGTATGACTTTATGAAATATAAGACTATGACTATGATTATTAGCTAAGCGCTCATCAATAGATTTAAAAGGTATGCGCTGTTTTCAATTAATTCAATGCAAACTCACTAGGTGGCGCGTAAAATTCAGAATTTTACCAACTTAAAACATCACCATCTATCATCTTATTATCACTTACACTCGTTCCTATCGCTTCCTTCATATTTTGTAAGTATGAGATAAACTGGAAAGCAACACATAATTTTCCAATATATTTAATTCCGTAGAACTTAGCGTATATGGTTGATAGAACAAGAATATAACATACCTTAATCTGTGTTGACCGATGTTAAAAACATCCGAATGTTCTAGGAATTGGTAAGCATTGGGGTTGTAGACAGGACCAAGAGAGCTGGACACGCTGGAACTATGGGGCTGCAGCGGCTGCAGGACTTGGTCTATCACGTGCAACACCTGGGGAGTATTCTCTAGTAAATAATTTCATTCGCAAACTTGTCTTGTAAGACTTAGTTTTAGATTAAAATTACACTTCATTTCAACTGTATCTCTTTATTTAAAATTTTACATGGGTCAAGCCCGGATCTTTGGAAGGCATCAGTGGGGCCGAAGCCAACACTGAGAGGCCCTTTACAAATAAGATATATAAAAAAATACAGTAAGTGGTTATGTGGATGGTTGGTGAAACTATTGTATAATATGGAGTTTGAAAAGTTTTTGGCTATTGTGATGAAATGGTTATGAATTAGAAAACTAGTTTATTGGCTGATGCTCCCACACAGTGAGTAAGATGAGGTACTTCTGTGTGGGAGCATCAGAATGAATCGACTGTATCTTATTATTATGTTAGCCTGAAAGCTTTTTTCGCGTGGGCACCCGGATTTGTAATTCTTACCTAGTAAACTTAGCCCAACAAATAATATGACACGTTTTGCTTCCAGTTCCAGCATAATATTCCACAGCGGTATGTTACGGACTAATAACACAAAATATATTTCAAGTCTATAATTCTGTGTAATCATGATGATTGATCGATCGATGGGTGTTTATATTTATCATAAATATGTATTTACAAAAAAAAGTATGTATGTATTCTATTAACCATCTAGTTTCCATAGTACAAGCTTTGCTTAGTTTGGGCTAGATGGTGTTGTGTGAAATGTCCACGAATATTTAAAGAAAAACGCGGACCGTATCAAAATGCAATTTTTGACGAAAAATTGGGATGTTGCATTCTAGTGCACTGCACGACGATTTTTCTATTAATTCATTCAGTCATTTTATGTCTTTAAAAATGTTGAAGTCGATATCGAGCGAGACAGACAATGGTCGAACATAAACGTCGCCGCCCTAATGAAGTTTTCACATCATATGTCGTGTGGTCAAGTGTGTCGTGTCGTGCGCACACAACTTTTTCATTCATCATCACGTAAAATTTTCGTCCGTAAACCGACTTTACAGACAACATTTTTTTTTTGTTACCGTTTGTCAGAATGCGGAAACGCGTTGTTACCTGGCGCTTGTTGTTCCTGTTAACCGCCTGGTAAGACCTGGAGATGTACACCTTGGCGTTGTTCACGTAGATGTCGTCGTGCATCGTGTCGCGGCGGCGCGTCACCCACAGCGGCGGGTTGCCGTCCAGCTCCGACGATATCGCGTAGTCCAGGTTTGTTAACGTGGTCGCTAGATTTGCTGTAACATACAACAACTATTTATATATAAAAGAAAACAAATTACCCGACTGCAGAAGAGGGATTTAAGGTAACTTACGATTTCGTTACGCTAAATACGCTGTTGATAATGCGTTTTTGTTAAAAAGTATGTATAGTGAGCAAAATCACTGGAAAAGGAATAAATGGGCTGTTCGCAAGTCCCATTGTTCTCCAATTTTAGAGACAAGAGGACATAACCAGGTACAAGGACAAGACACTGTTGACGGAGCATGTCCGGCGTTGGCTTTTAAATAGGTACTTTTTTGCAAATATATACGTATGATATATACAAACAGCTAGTTATAGAATAAAAATCATACTCATGAGAATCGAAACTACAATCCACAACTACGCTGACGTATTAACAAAATTATTATAGAGTTGTGATGCCAGGCAAATCTCTAATTAAGTACGATTTTATTCTCTTCGTTAATCAAATTACAGTATCCAATTACATTCGATCCAAGTAACTGATTGATTACAAAGTTTGTTTGCTAGCAATATTGTGCAATGTGCACCCGAAGGCAATATTAACTAAATTTGAGTTAACAATGGGACTTGGGAACAGTTCAATCGGACGCATAAGGCAATTATTGGCAGTAGATTTATGAGTTCTACGAAAATTTGCATAATAAACATAGAGTAATAAAAGACAAAGAAAGAGGGTAGACAGATATGTCTGCTGTTTCATAAATTGGTATAATCTAATCATGAGGTTGACGTTTAAAAATCGACATACCTAAAGTAAGATTATTTTATTATGTAGAACAAGTATAAGTTTATAAAACTCAAAAAAAAAAACAAATAAATGGTTGAATCGATTTTGATGTAATATAGCTAAGAACACTCTTGAGCAAGTCCTATTTCAAACAAAAAATAAACTAGATAAAATTGGTACATCCGTTTAAGAGCTACAATGCCACAGATATACAGATACACACGTCAAACTCATAACACCCCTGTTTTTAGGTCGGGAGTTATAAAAATTATTTTGAGTGAACGAGAGAGCTGCGCTGTCTAACTTTGCGCCTTGACGACAAATACCCTGTATTTTTGCAAAAATACAGAACATCATAAGGCCGTAATAGGGAGTCGCCTTGTATTGTTAAAGGTCGTAGTCCACTTATCAACTCCGCATCAAACCTTTTGTAAAAGCTACTATCAAATTTGACGTCATCTTTACGAGCGATCTATTGATATTTACACGCACACAGTTGACACAGTTTTTACAAAGCATTTTTAAAGCGTTAATTAACTCGATCAACTTTGTTCTGTAATTATCACGGTTCATGCCATAATTAATCCTTGATGCGAATAAGGCTAAAATTGTTACAAGCGAAACTTTTCTCATTACAAAAACTTCAAGTTGGAAAATGTTCCTAACCAAACAAACATGTACGAAACATTTTCGTAGAAAGTCGTCAACCTGCTTGGGCGAAGCTACGTACGCCGCAAGTTCAATCGCTTTAATACGGTGACACGTCGCAACCACAGACATAGTAGATGGAGCATGCGACTTCATTTATATGAAAACCTCGCGTGCCACATTTTTGGCACCGACTGTGACGTCACATAAACGATTTTGTAATGGAATGTTTCATCTGCACGAAATCTATTCAACCCAATGGATCCGCACGCTTGTACGCTAGTAACTAGCTGACAAAATATCGAATCAGAAGTACCTTCTATATATCACCGGGAATTAAATAAATCTTGGTCGTCAACTGCGATTTTCTATCGTACTTGACACTCGTTTTGACACGCTAGGTACATACACTTGGGGTATCTATGGAAGTCTATGGTCGCAACATTGCTTCGAATCGCGGTGTAACTTCGGCCCGTGTTTATCCGTGCTACGGTGCTGCTACGTCGCCGAGTCGTCGCTACAGTTGACAGCTGTCTTAACTTTGTTAGTTTACATTGCATTCTCATTGGTTATTTTCAAATGTCTTTGTGGAAACCGTTTACAGTTTATTTACCTCTGATTCAAATGTCCTTGTCTACAAGGTCTATGTTTATTTACCTCTGACATATCTAATTTTAAACAACTTCAAAAAAGGAGGAGGTTATCAATTCAGTTGTATTTTTTATGTTTATTACCGCTAAACTCCATCATTTCGGAACCAATTTGGAAAATATTTTTTGTGTGAATTTTTTTTTTTTAATTTTTTATGGTTTCACAGATATCTCATCAAAATCGGTTTAGTAGTTTGGTTTCTAAAACAAAAGAACAGAAAAAACAAATACACGTAATTACGTATTTTGAAGTCTGTTTTCCTTGGATTCGGCCTTTGAGTCACGTGGTCTGCCGAACAAAGTAGCACGGCTTAGAAGCCAAGGACGAGGACGGATTTACGTTAATAACAAGTATCAATGTTAAAAGAAAAACAAAATACGCGACTGCCGAAAAGAGGTTTTCGCAGCCTAACTTATGATTTTTTTTAATTTTGATGTACCCATTGAAAAAAAAATTGGTTGTCTGTAAAGTCGGTTTATCGTGACGATAGTTTAACGTGACAACGTCATAACAAAACATTTATGAAATAATGATGTAACGGGACAATGAGCGTAACGGGATAATGAGCGTATCGGGACAAAGAGTCATCCTTAGCATTTGTGCGTGCAGCCGGCGTTCATTGATTTATTAGACGTTGTCACGTCAAAAATTGGTTGTCTAAAAAGTCGGCTTACGGACGATAGTTTAACGTGACAACATACGTCCGCGTGCGAGCTCCGAGGAATGATAAAATTGGAGCGAGGGTCGGGCGCGGCGCACACCCGCCCGCTTCCTCAGCCACCTCAGCGTAACGGGGACAATGAGCGTAACGTAACGGGACAATGAGTCATACTTTTTCGTGCATGCAGCAGGCGTTCATCGATTTATTAGACGTTGTCACGTCAAAAGAAGGTTTCTAAAAGTATAACAGAAACAAAACCTAATAACTGTTCGCGCAAATGAAACAGATGAACAATTACAAACTAGCAAACTTTTGGAATCAGAAACTCGTATCTCGTAAAACATTTAGAATCAGGGAGTTCTATGAAACTGATTCGGGCAATAAAGATTCTAACAAATGTATTTCGGATTATAGAGAGGTTACCTTGTCACTGCATAGTATATGTTCGAGTCCACATATTGAAGACATTAAATAAAACCGGCCAAGTGCGAATTGGACTCGCGCACGAATGGTTCCGTACCATTATCTATAAAAACGGCAAAAAAACCCTGTTGTGTGGGAGCCATCCTTAAATATATTTTATTATTCTGTGAATATTTCAAGCGTCTACCTGTTGCCATTATGAGTTTCGAGCAAAAACTAGCAAAATAAAACCGGACAAGTGCGATTCAGACTCTCCCACCGAGGGTTCCGTACAAATTAGTAGATAAAAGGGGGAAATCTGCCCGGAAATCGGCGAGTCTGACTCGTACTTGTCCGGTTTTTAGATAAGAACTTTTTTACAAAAAATATTCGAAATAACGCTCATTTTAATACACTTTACGGTGATTTTGAGCATACCTACTTTCTCGTGAACGCATTCAAGCTTAACGATATTGCGTAAGTTGCGCACCGAAACACTTTCTAGCAGTCGGGTATTTTGTTTTTCTTTTAATATATATTGTCTTTGTCCAATTATAAGTATAATAAGAGCGGGAACCAGCTATTTAAAGTGAGTTTTACAGTTCCTCTTACTATTAGATAAGTAGGTTATAATAAATTTTAAATAAAAACTACGGGTCACTCACGTCTGTTTTGAATTGAAAAATCCGACTATAATTTCAACCACATTCTCCGGTCTTTTTTAAAGGAGCAACGCAAACGTCACCCTCCTTCGGTGACGCGCCTTGCACATAGGTACCATCCTGTAACATTTGTTCTTACTAGTAAAATTCAACTTAATAAATATACTACTTGAGGTAAACAAAAAGAACATATTACTACAAGAAAGTGTTTCTGTTGTTTCCAGTTTTTCGAACTACTACTGTAGTGAGCTTCAATAATGTATATGTCACTTACATCCAGTATGTTTGTTTTTCTTTCGGTGAGCAACAAAGTAACGGATACGCGAAAAAGAAAAATATTTTCTGCGTGAAAAATAGTTTCTCCTATTCTCTTACACGTGTGTTTTTTAGATGAATAGCTACACAATTAATGGATTGAGATTGACGTAATATGGGACACTAGACTATTTTTTTGCTTTATTTATATGAGTAAACATTGGGAGCAATTTTCTAGGCAACACTTAAGCTAAAATAAAAATTAAAAAAATAATAATTTGTGTAAGTAGTCTAATTTAAATACCTATTTAAAATAAAAATCGAACGAAATTCGACGAAACACGAATCCTAATAAGGAACGAAAAACCTTGTTCCTTTTTAGGGTTCCGTAGTAAACAAAGAACCCTTATAGTATTAGTTATAGATTATTTTTTTGTCATCTGTCCCATCGTGTGAAGTATCGTTGATTATATGATCAAAAACATTGGGGGTGTGCGAAAGACACTTTTCAGTTTAGACATCTGTTTGCGAAATATTAGGCTTTGAAGTGATAATTTTTATTATAGTGACACAAATTAAGATAATTACACCTACGGTACCCTACTTTGCGCGTGGCATGACATGCATTTAGCCGGTTATTTGAATTGAGTGGTTTTAAGATTTTTAATTAGTTTAGTGGTGCTTGCAGAATGGACCACATTATATGCGCATCTCTAAAGGCCTTGAGGCAAATAGTTCTTGCGAACTAAATAGAACAGACATGCAAATGTTCAGTAAACACATTCGTAAAATAGTTCGATGTATACTATCTAGATGGCGTGCGCATTACTGGCATTGGATGACTATCAACCACATAATCTATTTCATTGTCTATATCATACGTCATATTAAAGACACTTGCACACTTCGCAAATTAAGTGAAAAATACAGTGTTATTCAATTTTTCCCTGGAAAGCCTTTTTTCCTTTGTCTGACGTAGTAAGCCAACAAATTGGAAACATCCGACTGATCGGTGGGCTCAGAAATCGAACTTCCATAAATCTGAGCTTTGTATAATCCGCCCAATGTGTGTGTAATTTTAGGTATTGATTTTGTGCTTTTGTTTTTTAAACTTTGAAGGATTTTTAAAAAACTTACTTTTATAATTTCTAGGTTATCGTGTTCCATCCGTATGCCATAATTTCACTTAACTACAGGAAAGTTGAAGGTTAAAGCTATTATTGAATAAAACATAACCTATAATTTTCATAGAGAAATTCTACTTTCGGAAATAACTAACATGTTATTCATTATCATTATTACTGGCCTTGTGGCTCAGGTGGTAGTATGTCTGCCTTCTAAGCTGAAGGTCGTGGGTTCGATCCACACCCAAGGTAAACATTTGTGTGATGAGCATGGATGTTTGTTCTGTGTCTGGGTGTTTCTATGTATCATATGTATATATTTACAAAAAAAGTATATATGTATTCTATCAGCTATCTAGTTCCATACAAGCCGATCCGTACAAGCTTTGCTTAGCTTGGGCTAGATGGTGTTGTGTGAAATATCCACCAAAATGTATTTATTATTATTACCTATTGCATCGAATTTCTTTCACAGGATAAATGAACATACATATAATACTATATATAAGGGTAGCACTAAGTTGATTTTACTGACTGCCTACACTGCATATAATTTAAATCTTGTAGTGAAAACTAGCTGCACTGTTTTGCCTGCTGACAAGAAATCCTTTCCTAGTGGATAAGGCCTCTAGGACTAAGTCTAATACTAATACTAGGATTATGTTTGGACAGTACTTTGTCATGTCAGTCAAGACGAAGTCAACGTATAGAGTATAGAGTTTACATACCTATATGATAGAGTACGAGGTTGTCGTCCATCTCTCCGCTGTAACGCTGAAAGGCCTGGTTGGTGGGCGCGAACAGCGTCATCTGCCGGTAGTGTAAGCTCGTGTTGGCCACCACATTCCGGTCCAGGAGTGCCAAGAACTGGGGAGAAACATACCAGAGTAAATATATGAAGAAAAAGTAACAATAACGTATACAGTGCTAATTTAGAGCTACTCTAATATAATAAGCGATCACTTATGGATTTGTGTATATACAAAATTCAAATTAATTTATTTCAGGCTACTAATTGGCCCATACAACTTGTAAAACATGTCACAACAATAAAAATAAAATACATTAAACAAAATCACACACGAGGACATTATATTGACATAGAGATAAAATAAAACGAAATATATTTTTATTACAATCGCATTATAGTTAAAATCTCCAAAATAAAAGACGTGTGGCACTCGGAGACTGCCGCGGTAAAGCTATTGCATAATAGCTTTACGTGTTAGGTTATTTTCGTTACGGAATTTCTGGATTCGGTCTCCACGCTCAAGGCCCGCGATAGAAGCTATACAATAGCTTAATAATAATCTAGTTAGTCTAAATAGTCAATCGAATGTTCAAACAAAATTCAAATTAAAAACAAAATAAAATTACATATAAGTAATAATACATATCTGTGCCAATGAATTATTATCACATAGGTAGACACAAGGTATAAAACTAAATGCACGATCAAACTGAGTTGACCAACACCTACTCTTAAACCAACACAGTGGTCTATTATAAGGCACCACTGAAACTAATTAAGCTTATTCAAACGAATAAATTCAAAAAACGGACGAATGTATCATACAATTTTTGTTCCTTTTTTTAATGTAGTGATTTTAAGAATCTAATTCAATTTAGTTGGTGCCTTCGGAATTGACACCAATGACGAATTTTAGATTGAGCAGTTTAGAGTCATCTATTCTGCAGCTGTTCGGATTCATAAGGATAG
The DNA here is from genome assembly GCA_947563715.1 of Lycia hirtaria. Lineage (NCBI taxonomy): Eukaryota > Metazoa > Arthropoda > Insecta > Lepidoptera > Geometridae > Lycia > Lycia hirtaria. The sequence continues at coordinate 5,658,019 of OX387379.1, forward strand.
GAGGGTCTGAGGGATAGTAGAAATGAAACCACGAATCACCTCTGATTTTGATTTTATTGTCTAACCGACTCATGTTTATACCTATATGTGTCGATCGCTGTATATCTCTATATCGCGAGCTACGATTTCCGTCTTCGTTTATGAACGACATCTAGTATACAACATAGCAACTAAGTGAGTAATTAAGTTACAAATTAGTTCAACAGCAGCTTCAATTATTTTTTAATACACAAGTAATAAGACGGGGCGTCTTATTACTTGTGCAGTAATAGAGAGGGGAGAAAATTATAAATATATTTATTTGAATATGTATATTATGTATGTATACATATATATAAATAATTCCCTATATATACATATGACCTCCTTATTCTGACCAAGAGAATATTGTAGGCAGGCTATGAATAATTTGAGTCCATACATAAAACTGGAAGAGAAGTCACGGAAGCAAACAAAATTAACATATTTTTGAGCTCACAAACTCCCAGAGCGTAGGAATAGATCAAAGCCGATCACAAAATATACAGTACCAGTGTAATTGAATAGATGCCTAAAGGAAATCAAATCAAGGAGACTGTTTGGTTGTACTGTGGCTATAAATAAAATATCGATTTCAAACTCGCAGTGAGTAGCTAACAGTATGAAAATACGTAGCTTACGTCGAAGAAAACTCATGGATGAATAGAAATCATGTTGTATTGCGTTGTTATTGTGAACAATAGGTTCCCGGGAGACTTACGTACGTCGTGTATACCAATAGTTAATATGCTCGTAGTGGGTACTACATAGCTCTGAGTAGAATGCCGAGCTATTGTTCAAGTTCGGTATGGCCAATAGATTACGATGGCTGTGCCAAATAATATTGGTTTGGTGATTCTATTATAATAAGTAATTATTAATTACTAAGAAAACAAGCGAGAGCTTCTTGTGATATTGTTATTCACTGAAACTAAATAAATTAGTAATCAACCGATACAATCTGTATTATGGATAACAATAGATTCATTAAAAGTTGTTAAATTTCGAAGAACAAAATTCAGGAACAAAATTTTATTTAATGCTTTCTAAAGTTTTCGTTGAAATGAAACAAATTTACAAAGTACTCATTGAAATGAAACAAATTTTGACGAATTTATCGCGTATTTTTTACATAAATAATATTTTACGTTATTAATAAAATTATGTACAATGCTATAAATCCGGTAAAATTTGTTTCATTTCAAAATTGGACTGTTTATAAAGTTCTAACAAAGTAATTACAATTCGAGGAAAAAAGCTGTAGTTAGGCAAGTAGCAGGTATGTAGGTTTTGTTGTGATGACGCTGAGATGATGATATTTCAGCCACAAAAAGTCCACTGTAGGCCTCTGCCATGGATTTTTAGACTTGATGGAAGTCGCTTATATACTACCTACCTACATACATAATACATAATACCTTAATTAATAAATTAAGACGAACATTTTCTAACAATAAGAAAATACTTGATTGAGCATTTTTATCGACAAAAAAAAAAAAAAAACCATCCAAATCCATGGGGGAGGCCTATGTCCAGCAGTGGACTTCTTATGGATGAGATGATGATGATGATGAAAAAAAAAGGTAAAAAAAATCTATATTTTTTGTAGTGGGTACTACAATTTTTATTTTTTTTTGTTATATTCGATATCGCATAACTCCGTCATTAACAAACCGATCTGATTTTTTTATTTGAACAGATATACTTTCAGATTGGTCCCATAGAATTTCATCAAAATCAGTACAGTAGTCTAGTTTTTAAAACAAATGTGCGCAAATTGATGTCGGCTATCTTAGTTTTTTTAGAAAATTATGTAAAATCACATCTGCTATCGGTAACGAAACGTTTCCTCGATCCCGAAACCTTTTGAAAGGATTAATGTTAACAAACTACTGGAAATTTCTACAGCGACATTTATTTCCAACGCAATAAAATAAAATGCAAAGCAATTAATAACGACACTGGAAGCATAAATCGTGATAGGTACGAACGAATCCAGTTTTAATTATTCCGGGCTTCAAGAGATTTCGGCATAATGAAATAGTTAAGTGAGATGGTTCTGAGTTGCGATACATTTCATGCAATGATTGTAAATAATTTATTAATAAACAGAATGAATAATAAACAGAGTTCATTTAAATCATAAAAACATGGGTAAGTAAGGAACAAAAAAAAACTGTCTATTTCTGTATGTTTTACTACATTTTCATGAATGACTGAATGAAAAATGAAACTACTATGAAGTTTGGTATACATAAGTACAGCTAGAAACCTGGAGATGGCCGTGATTCTTTTTCATTATCAACATCATCACCTCTTTGGTATCTAGTAGGTATTTAAAAGCAAAAGTTACTGTCTCTCCATCGGCCTCAAGGCTGCTATTTGAACTATCGCTCGTTCGTCACTCGCTGATACGATTTAGCGACCATTTTGACAAATTGTTAGTTTATTACTATGTAAAAGGCTAGCGATTTGTCACAATTGTCACTCAATCGTTTCAGCGAGTGGCGAACGAGAGATATTTCAAATAGCAGCCGCCGAGGCCACAGTTTCTTACAGTTTCACGACTAAACTAATGAAAATAATTGTTATAAAGATAGATGAAACAATGAAAAAAATAACTACAATTAATTACTAAAATCTTAATGATTTTTCTTTCTACACAGGTATGAAAAAAAAACCTAATTTGATTTAACAATATTGCAATTTGTAATTTTCGGCAAAAGATAGAGTAAAATATGCCTACTCATGAATCTTTATTGCATTCATATAAGGCAAGTTCTTATGTGCAAAGAAAAGTGAAACTCTATAAGCAATATTTCCAAAGTTATGTCAAAAGACCCTAAAACAACCTAGAAAAAAGAAACAGCGACACGGAACTTGTTTGAGCAAAAAGGGGTTAAGAATATTTCGCTAACATACGTGCCTACACAGCCTTATCGGTCCTCGGGGAAAAGATGTGAGTTTGGTTCTATTTGTGTTTTGCAGTAGGCAGGTACAGTGTCGCACGAGACAATTGCCGTAATTCGGCCGGAAGTATCCCATTGTCGGCTCACGTTCATCCATTAGCGTTTTCTTAGCCCTTGTGACCTTTACCAGACAACAGTTACCAGATATTATATAATGTAGGGTAGTTACCCTACATTATAAACCTATACCTACCCTAAAATACAATTATTTGTGTTTATGTAAAATAAAGTTATAAAATCAAACATACTGGATTTTTGTGACATTCTACCTGTTATTCTGTGGCATTATATCTAATATAGCATATTAATGCACGTACCGGCAAGCGCAGCGTAGGAAGACCAGCCACGAGATGGACAGATGATCTCATACAAGTGGCGGGAAGACGCTGGATGCAAGCCGCTTCCAATCGGTCTTTTTGGAAATCCATGGAGGACGCCTATGTCTAGCAGTGGACTTCTTATGGCTGAGATGATGATGATGATGATATTAATGTTATAATGTGAATAAATGTCAAATTAATGACGCGAACCTCAGGATATGAATGCATTGAGACCAGATTCTTCAAAATCGGTTAAGTAGTTAAATATTAGAACACATGAACATACATACATAGACCGTTAAGCATAAACTTCCTTTTTCCGTAGTCGTGTAATGACTCGACCCCATCAAATACAAAGTTCTCTGTTTCAGGCGGTCCGAGTTTTATTCTGTCATAAAGAAGCTAACGACCGTATCGAAGGCTAGTAAACTACTTTGCCAGCTAGTTATTGTACTAAACTACAAAACCTCGTTATAACTTCTTTACCCGTTTGTACAAAGTTATATGAGAAAAATACACTGAGTATAATTTTGACATCGCATAAAATATACGCAGTCACGTTCCGCACGTAGCGATCCAACTGCGTATTGAATATTTTGAGACTTCGTTTTATGGTAGTGTGTATTAGACATGTTGTAAAATACATATTTATGTAACTATTACGTAATGCCGGTACTTCTATTTATTGTATGTTATTTTTATAAGAGCTTTTCCTGAGTAACATGATAGTACAGCGCGAAAAGTTTACCTAAAAAACCTTGTGTATTGAAATGAAAAAATTTTCACGGATTTCAGATTTTCGTATCGCATACACATAGGTATATACGCGATAAATCCGCTAAAATTTGTTTCATTTCAATGAGTAACTAAGAGAATAGCGAAACCATTAAGATTGTATGTACTGTTAGGAATACAAAATTAAGTATTAAAAAAATAACGTACACAAAAATATATATATAGGCACTTTGCTTCGGCACTTTTAAACATTCTTCATACATACGGACAACTAAGTAATTCCATAAGGGTTCCGGTTTTTTTCCTTTTAAGACACGGAATACAAAAAATAATATAGAATTCAGCATGCATTTTTTTATTTAGAATTGGCAAGGTAATTTAAGCCCATACTATTAAATTTCCGTAGTAATCTTTTCCAACGGAGCAGTAGCAAAATTAAAAAAAAAATACATATATAGATAGCTCTTGGGGACTTTTGCTCTTCTGGTATTAATACTTTAATATAAATAAAACCAGCCAAGTACGACTTTGTTTCGTAAACCAAGGGATCCTTACCCCATTCTGATTAACAGTTCCACGTGTAATTAAGTTCATAAATTATGAATATATTGCTCTAGCCTTTGGCTAGCTAACAAAGAAACTGTGTAGTTAAAAACAATGTTCGCCCATTGAACTACATTGTTCGCCTCACATTTCGCCAGATGGTTTAATAACAAACTTACACCGTAGTCAGAATGTACAGGACATTCTGACAACGGTGTAAGTTTGTTATTAAAAGTAAGTTCGTATAGACTGAGTGGCCAGCCCTAGTGTTAGAGTTATTGAGCCACTGAAAGGCCTCTGACCAGCTTGATGATTGACAAACAAGTTTGTTATTGAAGATCTAGGACGTAGGCTTTATCATCACCATTTCGTTGCCTCAGTGCTCAGTGCTCTATCTACCATTGGTAAAATTTCATAGGAGAAGTGTTTGATGCTCTATTTTTTTCAAAAAGCTATAATCCTAAGGCTTGTAAGTTATTTACACATTAAATATATATACTCATGTATAAAAAAAGACTTTCAAGCCTTTTTAAAAATATAGCGTTTATAAGAGAAGCATAATAATAGCATTAAAGTCTTCTTCTGTGAAATTTTACTAATGGTAGATAGAGGAAACAAGCACTGAGGCAACGATTTCTCATACCTACGCGGTTGAAACCGCAGGTGCAGCGAGTTATAAGTAATCCTATAAAATTAAATCAGCTTATTTGTATAAACTGTCCCACTGCTGGGTGCAGGCCATTTTCTCATTGTGAGAAAGGGTCTTCGTCAACCACGCTGGCCAAGTGCAGGTTGGCAGTCTTCACACATCTTCCAGAATATTGAGAACTCAGACATGTAGGTTTCCTCACGATGTTTTTTTTCACCGTTTGCAGTTGGCGGCAATCAACAATACGCTCATAACTTGAAAAGACAGAGGTGCGTGCCGCGGGCTTCCAACCCAGGACCTGCGGATCGCAAATCATAGCAGTTTCCCGACTAGCCTGCCGGAAACTTCAAATAAATTCCGTAAATAACCATCGTTAATCTGAAAGTGAAAAGGGTGAAAAGTTGTCACCGAGTCGTTGAAATAGTTTTAGCGATGTAGCAAATGGAAGTGTCCGGATGTAAGTGACATGCGGGCGCGAATGTGAGGTTGAGAAACTAATGGACGCTGCTCCGGAAAACGAGGCCGAATTTGGCAGCCAAAGGATTAACTTTGGTTGCCATATTCGACTTCTTGAGATAACAGTTTTATAAAAAACCGGACAAGTGCGAGTCAGATTCACTCACCGAGGGTTCCGTGCAAAAGGGGGAAATTTTATATTTTCCTTCATAAACCGAAATATATACATGGTAAAAATATATAAACCTGTTTCAGCTTGCTAATGAAGCTCTTTCATATGATACCCCACATGATACGGTTAAAGCACTTTAAAATTTGGACCCTCCTTCCTTGCATAAAGACCCTGTTTTTTGTGATTAAATTTAAAATGTACAGTTTTCAGTTTTTTCCCTTTATGTGTACTACATGACAATGCTTCTTGCCAAGCTTCACAGTACCCGATAGGTTTCGATTCCCTTGCAAGTGTCGAAATATGCGTTTTTTGCGACATATTCGGCTGTAATTTTTTTTATGAAAACTGGGAAGTTTGATTTTTCTTTCTGCAGCAAGAGACTATGGATCTGCGTATATGGTTTTAATTTCAACTCGATAACTTTACGCGTTCGCGTTTCGAGATACAGGTCATGAATGACACCCCGGGCGGACGGACAGACAGACAGACGGACAACAAAGTGATCCTATAAGGGATCCGTTTTTTTTCTTTTGAGATACGGAACCCTAAAATATCGGGCAGAAACCTATGATAATAATAATATAAATTGTACGTACGTACTAACGTTGTTTTAGTAAATTGAACCGAAACTAAACAAACAAGGCTACCAGATACAAATCAAGCGATGCTGTGGATGTAGGCATAAACGGCATTGTTACTAGCATGTTAGTAGTTTTACTGTACTAATTTTATGTAGATTTGTCGCCTGTTTGGATTATTTACTATACGGATTGGTATTAAAGCACATCGTTATTTAAAGGTTAATTATGATTAATCTAAACTGTTTTGTGGTTAATACAATCAGCCGCTGAACTAGTGTGAATTAAAAGTCTCACTAGTTCCATCAATTGAACTGCCAATTGTACTACTGGGAATAAACGTAAATTACACTTACTCTTAGGGGTACTTCGGCGTTTCGCACCGCAAGTGGTTCGAACCGCGGTGCGAATCACCTAAGAGCTCTTTTTGAATAGGTCATTTCGCACTGCGGTGCGAATCGAACAATATCATTTTGGAATAGGTCGATTCGGACCGCAGTGAGGAATAAAACAGTTCTCTTTTTGGGTGAGTGGGTTCGAGCAAAGAAGATTATGTAGTTTGATTACATAAGTAATACCTTACAGTACAACCAGGCACGAAATAACAGGAAAAACAAAATAATTAAAATTATTGTTTTTTTACATAAGTTTTAAAAAATATTGATTATGTAAAAATATATTAAATAGATGCAAAATGTCGCTAATACACGCGCACATTTGATTGGTAGATGCTTCTATAGTGTCATTTTTATTGCACTTGAGTTATTGCTAAGATTACAGTGTTTATCTACTTTGAGAGTGGTGACGGGATAAATTCTAGCCTAGCGATACTCCATGGAAACTAACAAAATGTATGAAATAAAGAAATAACACGAAAAAAAAACTGGGCGTCTACCTAAGTAGGTACGTAAACCAACTATTTTTGAGGTCGGTGTCTATGGAGGCCTTAGTTGATGATAGTTATTTAATTTGAAATATCTTCATATATTTTATTTTCTATGAAAAATCCCACTCTTAAATACAGTTATATTCCCTTTGTAATGTACCTACATCATAACCTGTGATTTGCAAGAGTTAGTGTAAAAATTATAAAGTGATTATGCCACGTTTAAATTGTAAATAAAATGTATAATGTATTAGGGAAACATGATTTTTACGTATAATATAGAAAATATTTTCACTAACCACTTTGCCACTCATCTATACAAATAAATAATTGAAATCCTTAAGTTTTTGATATGAGTTCAAATCGGACCTACGAAATGAGCATCGGGGCGTTTCTTTATGGTCCGAATCGACCTATTCCAAAATATGTCTTGGGCCATTCGCACCGCACCAACCACTGCGGTGCGAATCGGCCCATTCAGAAACAGTACATGGGCGATTCGCACCGCGGTTCGAATCACATGCGGTGCGAAACGCCGAAGTACCCGCTCTTAGTAGGTTTGCACCGTACGCATTTTCTACGATTATTGTTTAAATACCTAGATAGTACTTTTTCAAATCCGCAAACAACATTCTGAACGCATTCCCAGTATTCCCACTTTGTCATAAAATTGTCGTGCAGTTTGAAATGATGTGGCTTATATGTTTAAATGGAGTTGTTTAAGACATAAAGAACAAGTTATGCCGTTCTTTAAATTGTGTTGTTATGATGTTTTTTTTATGATACCAGTGAATTATAGAAGGCATGAGAATATAAAATAACTTTTTAGCCGTGGATAACACCGCCTTTTCATTTTCAGTAGCCAGGAAAATTAAATTTTATATTTTTTTATCTTGTAGAAATATCATCACAGTAATATACCTAATGATGCTATTCTCATAATGAGAATCTATAATCGTACCGAACTAAAGTAAAATAAGATATTTTATAAAATTAGGTTTATTTTCGCTTGGCTCATGATAAGGATGAGTTTGCTAAGCTGACGGCCAAACTCTAATACTTAGTAGAGAGGCACATGATCATGATAAAACTAGATTCGATCTGGATCATGAATAATTTTATTTTCGACAGAGCTCGCTGAATTATTATAATACATACATGGACTGCTAAAACTAGCATTTTGTGCATAGGTAGAACTAGCATTTAGTGCACGGATATAAAATATGACACCTGGCATCTACGATATTTCTGCGACATGCCGACTGTAAATTTATGTACGTATAAAAGTATCTATTTATTTTATAATTACATGTACAGTGTATGTACGTAGCAGTAATAGTTTAAATAAGTGTAGATATTGCTTTAAATATACCGTTAGCAACAGTTATTTAATAACAATTTTCAATACCTATTAAACAGATGTAATCGTAAATAACTGACGTAATGATGTTTAGCCAATTTCGTCGGAATCTCGTATCTCCGCCACAGGATCTTGTAGCCGCGAAAATTATATTTGTTTCCCTTGCAAAGGGCCGTGAATTCACTTAGTCTTCCTTAATAAGCTTTTGAATTACCTCTTCAAAAAGAAGTTAGCCGAAATGAAACCCCGACCATGATTATCCTCTTCAGTTTTCTCGAGAGCGCCTTGTATTATCCAAAAAACGAAGGGATTTAAAAGGATCTCCAAACACGAGTGAGTATCTTATAGTGACGGGGAAATTTTAATTAAATGTAAATTTGTCAGCGAAAAATTGCTATAGGTGTGAAGTCTATCAAACAAAAACCAAATACAACGCCGAAGTACCCTACCTAAGTAACGCTTGCGCTCGTTGGCACAGTGTGTAAGAAAAACGACTGCACTTATATAGCCGACTTTGTTTTCATTGAATTGAAAATATGAAAAACTGAAAGTGATTTTTTACGTTGAGTTATTTTTATAAACTTTTTTCTGACGTTGAAGGAATAAAAACAGTGATATTTACTTTTTTTGTCAATTTAGTGTTGGTTAACTACGCGATTTTTGACAAGCAAAATTATATGTTTTCATATTTAGTTCACAGATTTTAGGAAGAAATAGCATTCATAAAAGTATTTGTATTGATTCTACGGTTCTACCTAGAAAATAAAATTAACTTTCAAGTTAAAAACAATGTTGAATGTATAGACAACCATACATTTCAACTACGGTGTAAGTTTGTAACTTCAAACACTTGAATAAAGTCCAATAGTAAATACTTAAGGTATAAGTACATACCTAAAAAAACATGTGCGTCTCGGGACGTCCGACAGAAGTGATAACTTAAACTAATCTAACCAGTCAGACTGGCGTCGTAACGCGTTACGTAACGAAGCGGTTTACCCTCCCATAAGAAGTTATCACTTCAAAAATTACAGCTGGAAAGTCGTTACTGTTTCGTTGTGAAATATAATTCTAAAATGACGATGATAGCAATCAAAGCCCGTAGTTAGACTAACCAGCATTACGTAGTATTATATGTTCTGCGGCTGCATGCACAAATGTACATAGTGATCGACGATAGGGTCGCGTGTTTTGATTTCATTTTAGCGTAATGACGAGTACGTATCCTAAATAAGTGACCTATTTGTATTAATAAAAGCACACGAGTACTTAATATTATTAGCTTTATTACCCAACTGTGCTAGAAGTAAAGTAAAAGTTTATTTCCTTATAACGGTATTAGAAGGGTTATGTTTATCTGATATACTTTTTTTATGTAGAAATAGGTTTGCGCTTGACCGCTAACTCACCTGATGTTAAATGACGTTGCAGTCTACGATGGAGCGCGTTATCTAGAAGAAACCAATTCACTCGCGATTTAAAGATACCCAGATTATATCTATCGGGAAAGCCACACTCAGGAAGCGTATTCCACAATCTAGCAGTCCGCACGATGAAAGTGGAATGAAAGCGTTTCGTTCGGGTTTTTGGAATATTCAATAGTAAAAAGGGCAAGGGGGAATAATAAGAGTATATGTTTGTCTATGTAGGTATGTTGTATGTTTCTATATTTTACCTAGTACAGCCTAAACGGATGCACCGATTATACAGATTTTAATCATTGTGTGTGTGTCATTACATTTTGGCTTCCCAAGTGTCCTATGTTACATTTTTGTAATGATAATAATACAGCTTTTGCCAAAAAATACTTTTTGTAATCTCCAACCAACTTTACCGTAACAAGTTGGTAAAAACTAGTGATATTACAAGAATTATCTTAACTAATTATTATTATTTTTATACATATAATTATAATAATTTTATATATATATATATTTTTATCATTTTTGTTTTTTATTTTATAGTAGTTTAGTGTATACTTTCTCGCACAACGTAAATTAAAAAGTATATTAATCGTAATGCATAAGTTACACTAATAGGGTCTTACCGAAAAACGTTAAGTACTTAACTAGGCTTTAACCAACGTCTTGAATTCTCTGTCTTCTTTCCGCAAAGGTCATTACGTGTTAGCGAGAAGTTGACGAAATATGTTAAGCATTGCTTAAAGTTAAATGTAACGTTTTTCGATAAGGCCGCTAAAATCGCTCTTATACAGTCGAATATTTTAGTTTTCTTTTATTTTAAAATAAATACTTGTAATTGCAGAAGTTTTCTACTACAACATAGCGTTACAAGGAATCAATTTAACCGATTCACTCCTTCAAAATTCACGAAGCTCCTGCTTTTTCAGTGTCTAATGCCGTCATTTCAGTGTCTAATGCCGCTCATAGCAGACATTAAGAAATGGGTTACGTACGACATAATGTAGGTTGCAAAATAGGCTCCGTTCCTGGCGCCGTCGCGTCGCGGCGGGCCCCTCTACGGGCAGATTTGGCAGAGGGAGTGAACTAATACGCTATTTGCGGGACGTTTAATGACCCCATAGTTACAAACTTTGCTACAAATTGAACCGTGCCGAGATTGGATCGAATTAGCCCGGTTCCTGGCGAAAGAACCTTTAAACTTTCGAACTTGGATTAGCTAGATACTAAAATATGTATGTGGCTGGAAGTTCCCGCCGCATTTACAATCTTTGCGTAAGTAATGTGGAACCTTCGTCATTTGCTCGCGCGAGTAAAGCGTAAGGGTTCTTTGTCTGTGATGTCAACGAACCTCGGATAGACGTTTTTGGTGTAATTACTTTAGGCATCTTGCCGCCTTTTAATGTTGACACGCCAGCTTTAACGCGCCGCTCATCTGCAACGCTCGTAAAGATCAGGCGTCCTTTTAAAAGGACATTTTAAAAGCCTACATAATATTATGAGGAAAGTTTACGGATGATTGGAAATTTAAATGCGGTGCTGTCAATGTAGCGCTTCGGTTTGGGGGAAGAAAAAAATAATAAAGGAGCATTTGATTTTCCGCTTGTTTATACAGAGCTTTCAATTTGTCATTTCCTCTTGGGTCCCCACTTAGTAGAGGGTAGGTACAGCATAGATTATTTATCACTTCCATAACTTGCACAATGCAGACAATGGCTTTGTTCCTCCGTATGCTTTGGCGATTGCAGCAGTGATAATTTCTAGTAAGTAGTGAGTGAAACTTGGCGAGCCCTTCTAATTAGGAAGGTCTAATGGCTCCGCACGATGCGACCGCAAAGGAAAACCGCAAATGGTGGGTGCCGGCATCTACATAGGTAGAACAATAGTCCGTTATAAAGTACACAGGTGATTATTTTACATGTCAAGGATGCCGATTATCTGTAGTGAAATAAATAACTATTGGTGGACGTTTCACACACCATCTAACCCAAACTAACCAAGCTTTGTACTTTTTTTTTAAATTGTTTATTAAGATCAACAAACAGTACACAACAAAGTTTAGGGTTAAAACAGTAATCGTTAAGAAATATAGTTCGATGATGTAGCCAGCAACGTTGACCACGGATTAATTATTTATCAAATATACTTCAACAGAGTGTGAAACATCTAATAAATTACTGACCAATGCTATAATGTTTTGAGTCAGTCTGTTAGACTGAAACTCAAAACACTAACATAACTAATTTACATAAATAAATTGAATAACAAAGTAAATGAGTTTTTTTTTAAAATAAAAACTACGGGTCACTCACGTTTGTTTTGAGTCGAAAAATCCGACTATAGTGTCAGTCAACCGCATTCCGCATTATGGATACCTTTCCACCAGGGTCGATGCAGGATGGGTTTCAATTGACGAAATTTTAATTTTAATTGAATTGAATTTATTATTGACTTAATTACTATGATTTTATATCTATATATATACTTTTCTTGACCATGTTTCAGTGCCGTATTAGTAACATACACTGGTAATAACACTTGAGGCACTGAGGTATAATATTAGATGAAAATACGCTTTTGAGTTTCCCGAACGCTGCTCAAATGAGTTGGATTCGACCATTGATCTCTCTCGCAAAGTTGTGCAAATACATACTGAAAAAATATTTCCCTCCGTCGTGCGCAGCCACTTATATGACATGAAGATTGTTTTATACAACATGCATCTATAGATAGGCAGATTTTTTAGGTAACGAGTATGACAGATTTAGCAGGTGTAGTGTGGGTAACGTAGCGTGTGACGAAACCCGCACAGTCCCGCAACTCGCAACCCGCAACGTGGATTGGCTCGCGCACGGTTGATTAGTCGCTAATTAACCGTGCTGTGGCTAAAATATTCTCTCACCATGGATTTGACAGCCGACGATAATGTTGATCAGGGCGTGACTGCTTGGAAACGTGGTCAACTACTACTACTTACTTATATTATCACCGTTTATTAGGGTTCCGTAGTCAAGTATGACCTTTATTAATAGTTTCGTCGTTCATCTGTCCGTGGCTTAGCTCTAGTACTTACTACTTTTTGTTACTTTTGGTACTAGAAAGCTGCGACGTGGAATGAGTGGTGCCAAAAAAGTGGTAAAATAAATATGTAAAAAAACGGCTATCTCCCCTAGACATTAAGTGGGGATGAATTATTGTTTTCTTCAACTCCATTATGTGGGATATCGTTGGATAGGTAATGGGTATGTTAAAACATAAATTTGTAAATATTTTATAACTCCCATACAAAAGAATGTAAGTAGGACATAAGTGGGAACCTTTGAGGCCACCTAATCTCATCTAATGAGATTAAAACCTCCTCTACCAAGGCTATTAGTTGACTACGTCATCGACCTTGGGGAGTTGCAGGATTAGACTCACATATAACAAAAAGGATAAGTTAAATAAACTCTAACACAAAAGCACACACCACACACTTTACTAGGTGTATAAATGAAAATTCAATTTTCCGTAATCAAGGTACCTGTCATTTAATTTTCATAAGCCCCCATTTATTATGTGCACTATCTGATATTATAATATGTATACTTAATAATTCAGAGTACTCCCTCATTGGATGTATTTAAAAAACGTGTAAAAATACACTATCAGAAACTATAACTACTGTTTATATTATATAAGCCACTGTTTTTAAGCATACTAGATTTTATCTATATAGATAAAATCTCGTTGGATTCAACGAGTAGTACGTTAAGGTATCATTAGTTGATTATTCTGCAATTCTGCATCCATTCGACGCATTTGAGTATTTGTAGCAATTAAAGCTATTGTCATGATTTATTAAGTATCGTAAGAAATGACGATAAAAGTAGACGAGGTATACAAATCATATCTCTGTCTATTTGTGTGTTTTTCAACAAAAGCCGTTTTTTGCGAAGTTGCTACGTGACATACCGTGACCGTGCTATGAACGTGTTAAACACGGCACGGCCCTGCTCTGTCCAGAAATAGAGGGAAAACACTGGTTTTATAAAAGTATATGCGCGGAGCATATTTGCATCCCAAAATATTATATCCGATCTATATATCAATTCGCTGCCGTACCGTGCATGCCACGTTACGGCAGCGGTCTTGGTTGATGCCGGAACAGCTTAATGGGCATACCGACTAATACATACAAATTGCATTTTACCGACTTCCAAAAATGAGGAAGTTCTCAATTCGTCGGAATCTTTTTTTATGTGTGTTCTCCGATTACTCGAAGGCATGTAGACCGATTTGAAAAAAAAAACTTTTTTTGTTTGAAAGCGTATACTTCAGGTAGTCCCATAGAAATTTTATCAAAATCTGTTCAATATTTTGGTTTTTATATCAAAATATCTAGAAAAATATGCCATCCAAGTAAACGATTGCGTATTTTGAAGTCGGTTTTTTTAGTTTTTTAAACGATTACTTGTTTACATTACATATTATGTCGATACGGTTACGATCAGGGTATGGCTCTGGTCCAGTGGACTTCAACTGACAAAAATCTATGTAAGATACAAACCGAAAAAACAACTCATTGCTAAAATCCCCGGTGTATGATTAAGTCTACGCGATCGAGTCAAAAATGAAGAGATCCGCACGAGAAAAGAACAAAGTCATCGACATAGTGGATTAGTAAGTAGCGAAGTAGCATTGGGCAATTGGACTGAGCACATAGCATGTAAAAACTAATATTCGATGAAGCTCAAAAGTTGTCGAGTGAAGAGCACCAGTAAGGGCAGCGTAGGACCAGCCACAATATACAGTTGGAAGAAGAACGGTCATTGTGGAAATCTATGGCGGAAGCTAATTAGTCGTGTGTCGCCGCATTGTCTGCGCATTTTAGGTAACAATAAATTTCATATTCATTATCCCCAAATGAATAATTGGGATGGTGATAATGAAATAAAGTCTTTGTTTTCAGAATCGCAGCAGTCTCTATCATATCTATTCTATACTAAATGGTATCCTGATTAGTTTAGTCGTAAAAAGGTAAATAACAAACAGACAGTTAAAGGTACTTTCGCTCTTGCAGTAGTTAGTAGAATTTTTGTATTCATGATGTTTTAACTAAGAATAAGATCATTGTCTATTCCGTAACTATATTTTTTATCGTCATAAATAATAGACAAGTACAAGCTTTCACAAAAGTGTTACATCTGCCCGTTCACTAAAGCAAGAATAATACCAAGACCGTACTCGGTTCACGTAAAGGTCGGCTCATTCAGGCATCGATAAAATCTCCAGCAGGCACCCCTAATAGCAACGTGTGAAATTGTTTATTCCAACTGGGATTTAGCCCGCCTTTGTTGGCGAAATTTAAATGTAAAGAATTACAGTGTGACACCCCTAATCTTGATTAGAAAGCGCTTACAAAAGCCCAACTTCGCTAAGTGTTAATCTGATTTAATTCAATGTGTTTACACAGCAGGAAACATGACATTTTTTCGAATGAAGGGGTCGGATGGACAATACGTGAAACCCTCGCAGTAGAAATAGTTATTGTACATGTTGATACAATGTTCCGCCTATTACTCTATCCATTTATCAAATCTAGATTGCAGTTGCATAGAAAAGATACACTTTTTAAGCTGAGTGCCGATTAACTCAGGATAAGTGAGTATTTAGACGAACTTGGACGATGTTCGTACTTCATTACGAATAGAATCCAAGTTCGTCCGAGCTTGTCTGCGCAACCATGCGAGCAGTACACAGTCTGAATCTGCACCTAATGCAATCGTGATTTTAAGTTAATTTAAGTTAACGTAAGCTAAGCTAAGCGTTAAGCTTAAGCTTAGTATGTGTCTGAACGTCACTAGTAGTATTTACAAATGTTTAGACAGTTCAAATATTACACACATTCGACGGGACTCGTAACCGCATAACCCAATCTGTACTTTCCTGTACGGAGCCTTTAACATTTTGACCACGGAGGTGTCATGTGAGGTGGTCGAAACTTTCAAACAGTCCTTTTTGCTTAAACCAATCAAACGTTGGTGGCGCCTCGTAACACACGCTTCAAGCGTGCAATTAAACAAAATTAAATTGTATATAAATGTGTAGATACATACATATTAAGTGTGTAAAACACTCTAAAATATCGAATATTTACTAGTAGTGCTGAATGCTAATAGAACTATAAGAATCAATTGATTCTATTGGCTGATTTTAGACCCATACTCAGCTTAGCTTAGCCACAAAACAGAGATAATACAGAGAAGACAAACTACATACAAAGTGCGCTCGAGCAACGCACACACAGACACCGTTCACGGACGCGATATCTCGGACCGAGTGGGACCAGTGCGAGCGCGAGTGCCATCCACTAGCTTACTGTAAACAATTAAATTGAAACATTTTAGTTATTATTGGTTTATATTTCCGTTCTTCCTATTTAATTCTCAACAATATATCAAATAACTAGATACGAGTGCCACTACCACGATAGTTTTTTCTGCATAAGCCAAAGTTTACAACCCTAGCGCGACTGCCGAGTTTAGGTATGAAAAGTGAAGTACATACGTGTGATTGCCTTCTGTACTATCTCTGTTTTGTGGCTCTGGCTCTAGCTCTGGTGGAAGCACACCATTTTAGAATTTTACCATTTCACGTTATGAATTTACTAAATAATACAAATTAAGTATATTTTGCCTCAATGGCACAAATTGTTAGTTTACTACCAGTGGTTGTCACCAGTAGTGATAATTGACACTGAGACGAGGTCACTCACAATGGGCTTTTTTCAGAAACTGAAAATTACGCAAGCTATGGATAGTCTAGAATATCGAATCAGAAATGAAGAGAACTCTAGACGTACGTCACCGACATAGCACAGCGAATTAATACATAATCTGTATAATGACACGTATTTTTTTAAAATAAAACTTCCTATCAATTATGATTCGAAAGATGGGACAGATAGACAGACAACGTGCCTCACAAATAAGCTCCCGCATCCTTAGTACGAAGCCTAAAAATAAATAAATATATACGTAAGGTAACCTGAATAAATATATAAGATAAACTGACTGCATTACTCATGGACATATAAAAATTGAATTGCTAATATAACGACCTACATACGCATTAATTAATAAATTTTAAGTAGGTAGCTACAATGTTGTATGCCCAAAAGGGTAGCTGTTGATACTTCTTTCTTTGACCACATGTATTACACAGCTGAAAATAAAGGATTTGTAATTGTATTTGAATAAATGTATGTCTATGAAGTTGGATGATACCATTAATGAGTTATGAGTTATCAAGCAAGCAACAAATGACTACAAGTTGAGTAATCTAAAAGTCAAATTACGACGAACGAGTGTCTGACCAAATGACTGCGGATTAGCCTCGCAAAGAGCACTCGTTAAAATATTTATGAAGGCCTTCTCACAAAAATATTCTTCTGTTTTAGCGAGATAAACCAAACGAGTTAATGTAGGCGCATTACGTCTGCAGACTGGTCCGAGTGGAGCACTGGCCGCATGAATATCTAAACAAACCCTAATGAGAAATTTCGCCTTTGGGAATTACAGCTACGAGTTTTTCGTCATCAGCTATGTGATACAATAATTCTATGAATAAATATAGGAGGATTACAGAGTTGCCAGCTCTGAAATGAGTTATCGAATTTATCTGTTGTGGCTTGCCAGTTCTTCTACTTAGTGACGTGAAATGGTGAAGATAGGAGTGAAAATTAACATGTATTTTTATATATGTTTTAGGGTTCCGTACCCAAAGGGTAAAACGGGACCCTATTACTGAGACTTCGCTGTCTGTCCGTCCGTCCGTCCGTCTGTCACCAGGCTGTATCTCATGAACCGTGATAGTTAGAGAGTTGAAATTTTCACAGATGATGTATTTCTGTTGCCGCTATAACAACAAAAAAGGAGCCCCCTTAAATATATATTTAATTCTGTTTTTTAGTATAAACAGAATTAAATATGTATTTAAGGGGGCTCCCATACAAAAAACGTGATTTTTTGCTCGATATTGATAACGGCAACAGGTAGACGCTTGAAATATTCACAGAATATTGAGTTATATTATTCACTTTAAAATAAATAATTAAATTAAAATTAAATTAATATTTAAGGAGGGCTCCCATACAACAGACATGATTTTTTGCCGTTTTTATAGATAATGGTACGGAACCCTTCGGGCGCGAGTCCACCTCGCACTTGGCCGGGGTTTTTTCAAATATGCAAGATGGGTTTCCGCTTGACCGCCAACTCATCTAATGCAGTCTATGGATGGAAGAAGATCAATGAAGCGCGTTTACCTAGAAAAAGCCGATACGAGATTTAAATACAGCACCAGATCATTAAAAATGATTCGATGAAAAAGGACAATATTAGCCCCAAACAAGTATTTAATGTCCTTTTGTGGTACCTATAGTGTCTACTTATAGTGAACTGTTCAGCAGTTCCTTTGTGGAAACGTAACCAACAGACACTGATACAATTACTTACTTTTTAGGGTTCCGTACCCAAAGGGTAAAAACGGGACCCTATTACTAAGACTTCGCTGTCTGTCTGTCTGTCTGTCTCCAGGCTGTATCTCATAAACCGTGATAGCTACAAAGCTGAAATTTTCACAAATGATGTATTTCCGTTGCCGCTATAACAACAAATACTAAAAATTAAAAAATTAAAAAATATTAAGGGGGGTCCCCATACAATAAACGTGTTTTTTTCGTATTTTTTTGCTCAATATTAAAAACGGTAACAGGTAGACGCTTCAAATTTTCACAGAATATTTACTTGTATATTACCTTGCAAAATAAATAATTAAATAACAATAAAGTTAATATTAAAGAATCCGTGCATCTAAACGCGGTGCGAGCGCCGCGCCGCGGTGTGGTTGTGGCGCGAGCGCGAGGCGGTTGCTAAGCAACGGCCGCGCGTAGCGGGGGAGGTATCACGGAGCGAGCCATAGCCGCGCGTATTCGCGCGAGCGTCGTCATGATGCCCGGATGTGTATCGAAAACCTACCTATAAGTTTGCAATTTACTACTTGGAATTTCGTTGATTTCTCGTTATTTTATACGATTTTCTACTATAGATGATAGTACGGAACCCTTCGTGCGCGAGTCCGACTCGCACTTAGCCGATTTTTTATAAGTTAGTACCTAGGTACTTGATAGAAAAATATAAATTTTAATTTATTCACGGTCTAAGCTAATAACATCTTATCTTAGGTTTCTTCTTAACTCTAAAAAAAATCAGGTCAATTTAAACCTGTCTACTTGTTCCTTTATCAACGCCTGGCGTTTTCACCTTGATACTTACATACTTAAGTCGTAAAAACACCGGCTCACCTTTATATTTATGCAAAAAATATGTACAGAAATGGACCTCAGTTATTATTCCCGACCTTCACGTAGAAAGGTCTGGAAATGCGAAACCACTTGTCACTCAAAATATAAAAGCATTTCCGCCACAGTAGGAGAAATGTAGAACGTAAAAATCATGTTCATAGAAGCGCGTACGTTTGCCGCCCGTGACTGTTTTCATAATTATTTGTGGCGCTTTTTCCGCTCGCTTTTCATTCTATATTATTCTGCCGAACACGTATCTGTGCCTTATTTATTCATGCTTTTCATTCATTCATCTCCGTGCTCGTGATATGAAGGAAGACTTAAAGCGACTCGATATTTTACTCAATTTCACTGTAAGGACTTCTGTGTTTGGATGCTTATGATCAGAATGTGTGTATCTTAGGACTAATACGCCTGCTGTTTTATGCTTGTGCATTGGTTTCTTTAACTAACCGCGTAGCCTGTTTGGAAACTATTGGTATATCTGCCAGAAGTAGATTCGCGCCACCTAGCGAGTATACAATAAACTGCTGCAATATTAATTACGTAATGCAATATTAAAACTAAAAGTTTCCGGCAGCCTAGTGGTGAGACCGTCTGACTTGCGATCCGCAGGTCCTGGGTTCGAATCCCACGGCGCGCACCTCTGTCTTTTCGAAGTTATGTGCGAATTGTTGATTGCCGCCAACTTCAAACGGTGAAGGAAAACATCGTGAGGAAACCTACATGTCTGAGAGTTCTCAATGATCTTGAAGATGTGTGAAGTCTGCCAACCCGCACTTGGCCAGCGTGGCAGACTATGGCCTAGCCCTTCTCACAATGAGAAGATGGCCCGTTCCCAGCAGTGGGACAGTTTGTACAAACAGGGCTGATAAAAAAAATATATTTTTTTATTAATTACATAAAAATCATAGATATAGATAACCTCTATGATAAAAATGCATTTTATTACTTTAAATAAATATATAATTGACCACCAACTCGCCTGATGTTAAACGACGGTGTAGCCGAGGATGGAGCTCGTCAATCTAGAAGATATCTATTCACTCTAGCCTTGAAAATTCAATGATTGTAGTTCTTAGAAAACAGAGAAGGTGGCAGATAATTCAATTCTTGTGCAGTACGCATCAAGAACGTGGACCAATATCTTTTGCTACTAGTACTTTTGGAAATTCGTAGAAAGTATAAGATTAACTTTGACAAACAATTCTTTAATTACCAAGTAATATCTGAAGAGGGTTATAAATAATTTGAGCACCAATGTTCCATTAGACAAGATTCATTATTATTTTCCGCGAGCTATTTGTCAATCGTAATCCAATTCCGCTTTACACTTCCTAATTCCGTCGGATGATTGACGGGCAAATGGAAAATTTACTTAAATTCCAAATTCTGCATTAAAGGGATAACTCATCGGAAGACGTCTTCGAAATAACTTGCTCTAGGCGAAAATTCTTTCATGAGAAATAAATTTTATACAATAAATGAATAAATAAATATTGGAGGACATTTCACACAACGCCATCTAGCCCAAACTAAGCAAAGCTTGTACAATGAATAGCGTTTGCGCTGATTTCAATATTGAGATGAAGGTTGATAAATAAACTTTAATACAAAAAGTATAGAATCTGATAAATTTCCGCTCTATCATCAGACCAGTTCCATGGTATCGTATTTTTGCATTGCTCGATCTAACCAATAGGCGCAGTCCTAGTATTGCAATATAAATATAAATTAATATTATTATTTGTGGACATTTCAGACAACACCATCTAGCCCAAACTAAGCAAAGCTTGTACTATAGGATTATAACTAAAATATTTTTTTTAGGTCGAGTCAAGTTAGAGTGTATAAAACAGTTTCACAGAAACTGCTTAAATAATTATTAATTGCCCAGCAGTGGGACAGTACAGGTTAATTGAAAAATAATAATTTAACTAAACTACTAAAGGGTTATCGTTTATCTTAATCCTAACTAATACTACAAAAGCGAAAGTATTTAGGTTTATCTCTGAATATTTGTTATCTTTTCACGCACAAATCAATTGTCATATTTGTCTCACTTGATCACAGATACTGCAGTGAAACGTCAGTTTACGTTTGTAAAATATACGCAATAATTCCGTTTCATTCAGAGTGATAGTTTTCTTTTGGTTCGACGTGCTTCATCCTCAATCACATCGTCGATTACCATCGGGCGAGTTGTTGGTCAATCACGTATCTATATCGTTTAACATATGTTAGTTACAGGTATAGCCCAGAGATGCGTATTTTTTTTTATTCGAATATACTTGTAATAAGACAGCTGAGTGTTGTTGTGTATGTCTGTAATTAAAGGTGGCTCTGTATTACATGGCTGAGTTCTTTTGTGAACTCACAGTGCCGTGCCAAAGTTCCGTTATTTATAGAGTATTTGTCAGTCCGCTTCTATTATATCAAACAACATAAATTGTAATAAATTATTACGCTCAATTAAAAAGAGAAACGGCCAAAGATTTTCTGCCTTGTTAACCTAATTTGGTTTAAGATTCTGGCACAAAATTTCTCCATTATTAAATTTTGCTCCGCTTTACAAAAAATATTATTTCTAACAGTTGGTACGAAGTAACAGTCAAGCAGTAATAATTAAGTTATCTATCTCGTTAACTTTAGAAAAGCAGCAGAAAATAAGTAACTTAATAATTATTATACTGTTTAACTTTATCGTGAATATTATTCAATTTATATTCAGCGAATCTTGAGAAGTAGGCAAGCACTTATAGGTATCTTTTTTGTCTTTACCGGACTGTGAAAAATAAGGGTTACGATTTAGACTGTCTATGTTCATATCTATGTACTGATAGATATGAATAGGTAGTTTAAAAACCTGAAACAACCGATTCCAAAATATTTCGTTTACTTTAATTGTGGCAAGCGCCTTTATTAACTACAACACAACAATATACAGACTCAACTAACTAAACTACTACACAAAAAGCACATCGATCACCCCAGACCGATAAAGGTCTAAAGATAATCCAAATGCTCAAACCCACTACCAGTTGGCAGCGTACCCTTTTCGTTTACTTGCATGATATATATTTTCCAGTTATTTTGTTTAAAAACCAAAGAACGGAGGCGATTTTAATAAAATAAATATATGGGACCACCTCCAACGTCAAAACTAAAAAAAAACATAAAACTGTATTAAGAAACTTCTTCTTTTGCAAGTCGGTTAAAACTAACTATCATCATCATCATCATCTCAGCCATAAGAAGTCCACTGCTGGACATAGGCAACCCCCATGGATTTCCAAAAAGACCGATTGGAAGCGGCTTGCAATCAGCGCCGCGTCTCCCGCCACTTGTATGAGGTCATCTGCCCATGTCGCGGCTGGTATACGCTGCGCTTGTCGGTGCGTGGTCTCCACTCGAGAACCTTTCGGCCTCATTGGCCATCAGTTCTACGTGCCATGTGCCCTGCCCACTGCCACTTCAACTTGCTAATCCTCTGTGCTATATCGGTGACTTTCGTACGTCTACGTATATCTTTATTTCTGATTCGATCTTGTAAAGTGACTCCGAGCATAGCCCTCTCCATAGCCCGTTGCGTGACCTTGAGCTTCCTTATAAGTCCCATAGTTAGGGACTACGTTTCAGTTCCGTAAGTCACCACTGGTAACACACATTAGTCGTAAACTTTCGACTTTCGACTTAAACTAACTAATACTTTGCTAATTATAAAATTATGTAAAATATATATAAAAACACTTATTCCTAAGTTCGCTCTACTTATTTTAGGGCGGACGTGATAACAGTAAAAATGTTTCATTCCCCAAATGTAAGTAAAACACGTATATTTGCGTCGTTACTGTCGAAAGCTGAGGCTTTTAATAACTTTGCAGCTATAAAATTTGCATTTTTATTCTATATTAATAATGAAAATTTGTATATTGTAGACTGAGCTTATTAAAGTCTGGTAAATGGTGTGAATGTCCCGCATCCCGCTCGCTAAGCACTTCCAAGGGTTGTGTAAAACGTGTCAATATTTTACAACTTTCTCGCAAAAAGAAAAGTTTCGAGTTTTCTCGAGTAAGCTAGGAGATAAGTTAGAGAATGTACTCGAGCCAGCGGAATGGATTATTTGATAGCTGTATGTAGATTGGAACGGTGATAGCTTTAGAACGTACGCTCAGATTTGACCCACATTTTACGGTTTCAAGATTCAAGATATCTTCTAGATCGCCTTGTATATAGATAGAGAAATAGTTCTTACTTCAGCCACACCGTCGCTTAACATCAGGCGATTGGTTGTCAATCATATATCTAACAAAAAAAAACTGGACAAGTGCGACTCAGACTCACTCACCGAGGATTCTGTACAAACTAATAGATAAAAGGGGGAAATTATGTATTTTTTTATATTTTCCTTCATAAACCGAAAAATATACATCGTAAAAATATTTAAAACCTGTGTTAACTTGTTGT
This sequence comes from Lycia hirtaria, assembly GCA_947563715.1. Lineage (NCBI taxonomy): Eukaryota > Metazoa > Arthropoda > Insecta > Lepidoptera > Geometridae > Lycia > Lycia hirtaria. The sequence goes on from OX387379.1 coordinate 5,681,939, forward strand.
AAGATACTTCACATGATACGGTTAAAGCACTTTAAGATTTGGATCCTCCTTCCTTGCATAAAGACCCTATTTTTTATTTATTTCATTAAAAATTTAGTTTTAGGATTTTTTCCTTTATGTGTACTATATAACAATGCTTCTTGTCAAATTTCACAGTTATAGATCAACGGGAACTGCCCCATAGGTTTTGATTCCCTTGCGAGTGTCGAAATATGCGTTTTTTGCGACATATTCAGCTGTAACTTTAATTTATAAAAACTGAGAAGTTTGATTTGTCACTCTGCATCAAAAGACTATTATAGATTTGCGTATATGGTTTGAATTTCAACTCGATACCTTCACGCGTTCCCGAGATACATGTCTTGGCAGACGGACAACAAAGTGATCCTATAAGGGTTCCGTTTTTTCATGCCGAGGTACGGAACCCTAAAAATGAAAAATAAAACATTGTTTTGAAGGGCACCTTTTTAAAGAAATAGGACCATGGTGATAAAGTTTTCAAGCTGCCGTCTGGCTATAAGTGCCATTATTCCGTACATTGGTATTTGGTACGGAATAATTTAAGAGGTCATCAGTACTCATCGATAAGATCTACTTTTATTGTAAACACACGTACAACATAACGTTTGAAACTTCAATAATGTTAATCCAACTTAAATCCGAACTTTTAAGGCTAGTGCAAGTAGATATTTTCTATATCATTGAGCTTTATCCTCGCCCACACCATCGCTTAACATTAGGCGAGCTAGAAGTCAACGAATAAAAAAATCTATCACATAAAGAAAAAATACTACGGAACTCTAAAAATCACAAACTGTGTTTTAAGATTCCGTAGTCCGACCATCGGCTGTCTCGCTCGCGCATACCCACATTTTTGAAAATATAAAATGACTGCATGAATCTATAAAAAAATCGTCATTTGTAAAACTAGAACACAACATCACAAATGTTCGTCAAAAATTTCAATTTGATTCAAGTTAATTTTCATACATAAAAATCATTTTTAGAAATTATTAATTATTATTTTAAAAGTGTTTTACAAAGTTCTCTCGTAAAACGAGGGTTTAACCATTTTCGCGGGCTTTTAGCCAAGCAATAAATGGGAGTACTCGTACATGTTTAAAGTATATTACTGATTTAGCGATAGAAACTTGCGTACAATACGACAGGTGTTCAGAACTACTGCTTTTTGGAGTTGGACAAATGTGTAATTGGGCATGTCAAGAGTTTTCAGGGAAGTGTGTAGAGTGTGTGGAATGACGCCTGTGGATGAAAGTAATGTAGTTGGAATAGTTTTAACTGTTTCGGTTTTCCATTGGGTTTTTAATTCTATTGCCAGATCAGTATATTTTGCTATTTTTTCTGTGTGTGTTGTTGTGAGATTGTGTGTGTTTGGAATAGCAATGTCGATCAAGTAAACTGTCTTGTTTATTTTATCATGTAATGTAATATCCGGTCTATTGAAATGAATAGTCTTGTCTGTTATGATTGTTCTATCCCAGTAGAGTTTATGGGTGTTTGAGTCGAGGACGACCTGTGGAGTGTATTTATAATATGCTGTTTTTTCTTTAATTAGTTTAAATTTATATGCCAGGTTTTGGTGTATTATTGCTGCTACCTGGTCATGTCGATGTTTGTAGTCGGTTTGAGTGATAGATCTACAGACGCCTGTTATGTGCTGAATAGTCTCTGAGCTACTATGACAATGTCGACACAGATCTGATTGTAAGGTGTGATCTTTGATTATATATTTTCGGTAGTTGCGGGTGTCTATGATTTGGTCCTGGACCGCTAACATAAATCCTTTGGTTTCAGGAAACAACTCGCCAAATTTGAGCCACGCGTTCGATGAGACTTTATCGACATTAGGGTCCAACAGATCGCGACGGTGTCTACCATGCAGAGATTTCTGTAGCCAACTACTTGTTTTTTGTGTCTGGGTGGTAATATTTTCATTTTTCTGTGTGTTATGATCACTTAAGTTTAGAGGGGTGTATTTACAATATGAATTAGTTATTATTTTATGGAACGGCGAGTTCTGTGTTTTTTCGTGGAAGAAGTTGCGAAGTGTCGTGATTTGTGAATTATGTAGGTTAACGATGTCTATAATACCTCTTCCACCTTCTACTTTCGGTAAGGTTTGTCTTTATTATTAAATTTCTTATCACTGGAGTCTTCTAATTAGTCTCATAGCTAAAAATAACAAAACTGTCAACCTACGTCATATTTATTATTATATTACGCCTACAGTTTGCTTTCTACGAAAACGAATTATTTTGTTTTTTGTATTGAATTCATTCATTTATATTTCGTGTAATATTTGTCGATACTGGACGTACTGCTGTTACCGTTTAGTAAATAGTATTATGATTAAACAACACCACGCTTCATAAATCTGTTGAAATTAACTATTTTGAGCTAAGATTGAAGTCGGTTGTGCGGTGTGGTTCTGGGAGTTAGAATTCTAAATAATATCAAGTTTGAGCTTTAAGTGATGGGAATTATTAGTAAGTACGGTAGGAGGGCGGAGGGATACCTACTCCGTTATTTTTACCTGACTGCGTAAGAATTCATCGATTATCATCATCGATTTATTAGACGTTATCACGTCAAAAATGTTACAAACATTCGTCTCGCTGAGTTATTCTTGCAAAATTTCATTCGAAGGGAATTCCAATAAATTCCAGTCACCCTCATGATATCGTTTAGAAATGACCAAATATACTCGCACCATAAAGGTACTTAATGTTTATATATTCATATGAAGTACGCATCGACATCTTCGGTAAAATAATGGCTAAAAGGTCTCATTACATCAGCGAAGTCGTAACACAAATCACAGAAGATACCCTTTATTTCAGTATCGGTACAACTGAGAAATAAGACTTCACTGAACCAAGGAAACAAGAAGGAAATATAGCGGGCTCCATTCAAAATATACCTTTATGTTTCGATAGAGGTATGCAAGGGTTTTATTTTTTAACCGACTTCAAAAAAGGAGTTATTCAATTCGGTTGTATTTTTTTGTTAGTTATATGTTTGTTATCGCATAAATCCGTCATTACCGTCATCAGTACCACCTTGAGGCGTTGGAATCAGTTGAGAAGCGTGCTAGGAAACTCATAGGCAACGATTCTCTTGTTCGTGCAAAACTCCAAAGCTTGGAGCACCGCCGCAAAGTTGCTAGCTTATTGGTTTTTAACGGATTCATTTCGGTGAGCGTGCATCTGGTCTGCATCACGTAATTCCCCCTTGCCCTTTTTACAATCGGACAGTCAGAAACACGAAAAAGAGTCACCGTTTCATGGTAGATATTCCAAAAACCCAAACGAAACGTTTTAATTCCACTTTCATCGTGCATACATGAATACTTTAAAACCAAGCTTTTATTTAAATGCTCTAAAACGAAGAAAATAAATTTTATATTGATATAAATAAAAGCTTGTCGCGAGAACACAAACATATATATTTTTTCCAAAGAACAAACTAACTTTAATTCTAAGCAAATGATAAGAACACGTCTAAGTCTTTTGTTGGAATTAAATATTACTTAGTAGATAGGTACGATGTTGTTTGAAATCTCGCGACAAGCTTTTATTTATATCTTCTTTTCTTTATTTATATTTTTTAAAACATAATTGCGCATTTTGAATTGGGCTGTTTCAGTTTTTTACTTTACAATAATTATATAATATTATGCATATGGAAAGGCTGCAAACAGATTCGATAGATAGCTAGCGATAATCCTCGCCTATAAACAACTGTGATTCTCTAAGTATTTGGTATCGGTAAGGGTTTGTTAACCATATGAAATGTTTGTAGAGACACATATTTAAACGCATTCTACTGAAGCTTAGTGGAAAGACCTTCGGTGTAAAGTCATTCCACATCGAAGAAGTAATGAACGTAGACAGCCTATGGCGTGGAATTTTTCAGGATGCAAAATGTGAGATCTCGATGATCATAGAAGATTTCCTACCAAAATATTTTAAATATAGATATATTATCATCTGGGTAAGTACCTAGAAAAATAAAGGAAAAGGAAAAATATAATAATATATCCTTACCTATAAAGGATCTTTTCCCTGTCTTTCATGAACAAAAACAGCGCGATTTTCCTCTTCGAACTCAACTCTAAAAAAAACGGACAAGTGCGAGTCAGACTCGCCCACCGAGGGTTCCGTACAAACTAGTAGATAAAAGGGGGACAATATATTTTTTTTTTATTTTCCTTCTTATACCAAAAAATATACATCGTAAAAATATTTAAAAACCTGTTTTAACTTATTTATGCTAATAAAGGTCTTTCATGTGATACCCCACATGATACGGTTAAAGAACTTTAAAATTTGGACCCTCATTCCTTGCGTAAAGACACTATTTTTTTGTGGTTAAATTAAAAATGTCCAGTTTTCGGATTTTTTCCTACATGTGTACTCTAACAAAATGCTTCTTGCCAAATTTCATAGTTCTAGGTCAACGGGAAGTACCCCATAGGTTTTGATTCCCTTGTGAGTGTCGAAATGTGAGTTTTTTACAACATATTCGGCTGTAACTTTTTTTTATGAAAACTGAGAAATTTGATTTTTATTTCTACAGCAAGATACTATGGATTTGCGTACATGGTTTTAATTTCAACGTGATACCTTCACGCGTTCCCGAGATAAAGGTCTTGACACCGGACAGACGGACAAACGTACAACAAAGTGATCCTATAAGGGTTCCGTTTTTTCCTATTGAGGTACGGAACCCTAAAAGTACAAAATCACTGCTTTTCTTCTATATAATGATAACGATTGCAGGAAAACCAACTTCGAGAAAATATCATACCTTCCCGATCAATTCCTTATACCTTTGAACTTAATATCAAGCATCGTGCATATTGATTAAGGATGTATTATAGTCTTGTGGTTTCCTGGATCCGATTTAATTTTATATCACTTAGCCTTTCCTTTGAACTCAACCGCACGATGAGAAACCTTTAGATTGGAGATATAAAGATATCGATGGGGCTATTACAAGTACGTGCCAATCGTTCAAGTAGCGTCGAATCAGCCCATAAAACACGAACTCGGCGGAAACGAAGCCTTCGAAATCCTTCAAACTGCCGACGGATCAGGGAAGCCTGCCGCTTTATTTTATTACACGGCTGTACCTATAAATTGGGCACTTCACGTTACGCAAATAGAAAGGAAATCTTTCGCTATAAATTAAGCAACAGAAATTCTTTTAGAGATCTTCGATAACATCTTACAATAAATCACAGTTTCGTGCTTATTCTGGCAACACTAAATCAGCTAATGCAAACTTTTAAACGGTCTTTATCTACATCTTTTCAATGGATCCCTTGGATTAAGTATCTTGGTTATCAGACTTATTATTAGTTTACGCTCCGAGCGGAAAATTTAAATTTACAATGTTGACTTTGCCCTCAAGTGGAATAGGTAAGGGTATAAACTCACCAAACTAGCAGGTAGTTCATTTTTATGAGAGAGCAACAAAGTAAAATGATCATCAAACATCAAAGAAATAAACATTTCATCGACTCGATTCGGATTTTATACCGCCTCTTCAGCTTTTATGTTTGTACATAATTTTTAAGTTCTCCAGTGCAAAATAGGTGGAGATATTCGTAGATCGTTAACATAAAATAAGATATAAAAAAAGATTTTTTAAGATTTTATAAAGTATTTTTGTATTGTATTGTATTGTATTTTATCAAATTTAGTTCAGTGACAATTATAATAATGATTATCATCTAATTCTGATATTTTCACAGTTCAGTTTGATCCACGATTGACTACCAACTCGCCTGATGTTAAGCGACGGTGTGGCCGAGGATGGAGCTCGTCGATATAGAAGATTTCTATTCACTCTAATCTTGAAAATTCCAAGATTGTAGGTATCAGGAAACAGAGATGGCGGCAAAGAATTCCATTCCTGTGCACTACGCATCAAGAACGTGGGCCAATAGCGCAATGATTACGAATTTTTGGCGTTCCAACGAGAAATGAGTGGTAATTCGCCGACTTTCTGCTAGTCCAATGTATACCAGACTTACATTATATGCTGGACTGAGAGAAAAAGGAAACATAGAATCTCGACGATGTGGGGATCGAACCCACGACCTACAGCTTAGAAGATTGACATACTAGCAACTGATCTATGACGCCAGTCAAGTACTTATACCACAGAATATATAAAAGAATACTAGGTATATATTGTGCACCTGCAATGTTGGTTGGTTTCGATCTGTTTGCTATTCTAGCTCTCCAGGAGTTCAATTATGCGCACCGACGTTTCTACCAGCCAGACCATTCACTACGTAAGTGCTTGGAGATCTAGATTACCCTACAGCAAACTACAGACGCAACCTCACCGAAAGTTCAAAGCAGGCATGGCAAATGATGCCATTCCATGCAAACTGTTCCAAATCAGTTCATTCAGTTCTAAAACCTGAAGAAGTGGGTGCGAGTGCGATCGATGCGCGTTACGATTGACACATCCGCGCAAATACATAGCTGTCCAATGACGTATAAAATGAAATAAAGAAAGATAAAAATGTGCGACTAGGCTGTTTATTTTATGATGTTCGTTTTTAGTATACCTATTTACTTACTCCTTGAAAACATACGACGTTTTTACCTTATTTTTTTATGAGTGTTTGAAATCGATGTTTGTTTTGTGGAGTTCCGTGACTTAATGTACATAATATAATTGTAATAACCTAATATTTAAAGATAATAACATTTCAGGTGCTGGCTTTCATTAACGTAAAAATAATTAGGTATGCCTCAAACAACTATAATTACCAACTTCAATCAATATAGTCTACGCTCTCGAACAAAAGTTACAGGAAAACAAAATACGCAATTTCGTTTACATACTCGTACCTACCTAAATGACATTTCTAGTAAGACTTTTTTCTAGTTTTTGATTGGATAAACAAACCACTGAACCGATTTTGAAATAAAAATTAATTGATCAATCTGAAAGATATGTGTAATCAAATAAAATAGAATTTTGTAAAACGATTTATGAAAAAAACATAAAAAAATAATAAATGCTCATATTTTATGCATATTTATAAAGTTTATCGACTAGGTATTACCTTTAAATATGCTATTAACATGATTTTTTTCACATTTCTAAAGTTTCGTTTAACTGGCTGATGTGGACACTTGAGTCTATCAAAAATACCGGTGTGAAGTTGGCAGCCAAAATTTGCTGCCATTTATAATCCGACCAAATTAATGTCATTTGTGTGAAGTAATCAGCCAACACAAAAATATAATACTAATCGACTTATTTCTTATTCAAACCCTACTGCAAATTAAACATACAAAAACAAACTACAAATCTAAGCGCCTTAACCATCAACAAGGCAATTGAAATGCCATACAAAGATTTTTGCCGATATTCAATGTCAATATTCAAGGGTCAATTTCAACATCTCATCCCCATATTTTCATGCAGGTGTCTTTCGAAATGTACTCGTTCCCAATAAACGTAAACCTAAAAAGTTTTCTCATTAGTGGCAAATCACAATATCCAAAACAATTGTCTGTTTCATGAAAGTAAAAGAAAAACAGCGATACGTTAACTTATCAGATTGCCTAAAATCAGATCTGTCGTCTCGGAAAACAAGAGCAATCATCTAGTTTAGTGAGTGTATGGCGCCAGAGCGTCGCGCCGCGGCAGTCCCGCTGGCGCCGGCGGCGGCGGAGTCTGCGAAACAGCTGGCGACAACACCGGGGTCGATGATCTCGCCTGACCCACACCCTGATTCACTGCCATAAATTACGTAATCTACGAGAGCAAGCACATACCGTTTCCCTTCACTCGTGTGTTTTGCAAACCACTGCCACAATAAGGAATATGATGGATATAATCTGGGTAAATGCTAAGGGATAAATGTAATCTCCATGTCGCGAGTGAATAGGTTCCTTCTAGGCAAGTGCGCTCCACCGTACATCAGGCGAGTTAGCGGTCAAGCGCAACCCTATTTTCGAATAAAACAAAAATAATCGGCCAAGTGCGAGTCGGACTCGCGCACGAAGGGTTCCGTACTATCATCTATAATGCTACAAAGTTTAGTTCTGTTTATAAAATAACGAGAAATCAACGAAATTCCAAGTAGTAAATTGCAAACTTATAGGTAGGTTTTCGATACACATCCGGGCAGCATAACGACGCTCGCGCGAATACGCGCGGCTATGGCTCGCTCCGTGATGTTACCTCCCCCGCTACCCGCGCGTTCGCGCCACCACCACACCCCGGCGCGGCGCTCGCACCGCGTTTAGATGCACGGATTATTTTCATTTTGTGAGTTTTTATGTATTAGATTAGGTATTTATTTTTATAGTTAATATATTTCTAAATATTTACTTACAAATATTCAAGTTTCTACCTGTTAATTAAGATCGAGTAAAAATTGCTTAAAAATTACGTTTGTTGTATGGGAGCCCCCCTTTAATATTTACTTTATAGTTATTTAATTATTTATTTTGAAAGGTAATATACAAGTAAGTATTCTGTGAAAATTTGAAGCGTCTACCTGTTACCGTTTTTAATATTGAGCAAAAAAATACGAAAAAAACACGTTTATTGTATGGGGACCCCCCTTAATATTTTTTTTTTTTTTAATTTTTAGTATTTGTTGTTATAGCGGCAACGGAAATACATCATTTGTGAAAATTTCAGCTTTCTAGCTATCATGGTTTATGAGATACAGCCTGGAGACAGACAGACAGACAGACAGACAGACAGACAGACAGACAGCGAAGTCTTAGTAATAGGGTCCCGTTTTTACCCTTTGGGTACGGAACCCTAAAAACATGATTTTACAATTCTGATTATGTAAATATTATCATTATTTCTTCGTTACATATACCTATTTTTAGTACACAAGTATTAACAAATTCAATCGGTAGGGATCTGAACACATTATTTTTTTACGCAAATAGATCTAAAATTGACCACCAACTTTCCTGATGTTAAGCGACGGTGTGGCCGAGCCTTTATTCATATTATTAGAGCTGATCAAAAGTGTCAACAGCTACTGAGTCAGTTATTAAATATTTGATAGACTGGATGATTAGCTCAATTAGAACGAATAAATTAAGACTGGATAATGTAGACAAGAATATAATATACACATGTAACTACTTTCAAAAACGAAAAATAAATAGAATACTTACAAAAGCGTTTTTGAACTAGGTTAAAAAAAACAAGAAGATTGAAAATTGATTTACTTCGCTCATCTTGTGAAATACAGAATTTCGTCTAATCATCAAGATTACAGAATCTACTATAAATTATTTGAATTTTCTAGAATGTCGATAACCATAGCAAAAAACATCGTTTTGTCTCCAGACATAACGATGTTTTTACCTAACTAACCTGGCATAACCAGTTAGTCAGAAATAATCATAAATAATCCTTGGCTCTATTGTAAAATTGATTTTCCATGTGCATCGAATGCAACAAACAACCGTTTTAAGAGTGGCAATCTGGCCGGGGTGTTTGTGCTAATCCAAGGGGGATTATGTATGATTTGCGCACCCTCGCGAGCTTATTAGGTACTGATTAATTTTGTACGAACAAACGATCGACCGGCAGACAGCCGGATCCCGCATCCGTTGTGAATGAAACATAAGATCACTTTACCATCACTCCTAACTTTGCTTTCAACAATGTTGCGTATCTATTAAATCTTTAATGCTCGTGCCATTGTTAAATGCAAGCTTATTCATAAATACAATGACTTCCTTTCAGTTTTCTACAGGGTTTACTTAGAAACCTGCTTATTATACAAGTTTTAAGTGAACTCTTGGCCAGACGGTGGAAGAGTCTGGTAGAGTGCCCACTGTCAGGCCGTAAGTGCTAAAGGGGAAACACCGTGAGGTTTTAGTTGGTAGGGGCACCATTCTGGTGTCAAGTCCGACATAATCCACCGCTCCCCCGGGGTGGATAGGCTAGGTAAATGCATTTCCTCGCGTAAAAAAAAAGGTTTTAAGTGAGCCCCGTATTAAACCGAAAGGAAGTCATTGTATTATGAATAAATTTTGGTTTGTCGTAACTCTGAAATTGCGTAAAAATCGGTTGTTTCAAGGAAAAAAAACGTTGTCAGAACGTATTTCTAGATCTACGTTTAATCAATAACTACATACTTAGCTGTATCTCAGAAAAATAAATTTACCACCCCAAATAATTCAGAATTGTAGTTTTCTGGGAATGGAAAGCGGCCGGTAAACTATAACCCACAACCTCAAATCTTACAGTCTAAAGTTCTCATCAGTTCTTGATATTACATCTTCAACACACACACAGCGTTGTTTTTCATCAGTCGAGTTGGAGGTCAAACGTAAAGCTATTCATACAAAAATACTTTTTTACTCAATATACCTCAAAAATATCTTCGATATGGACAGATGGCTTCAAATGGCGGGAAGACGCTGGATGCAAACCGCTTCCAACCGGTGTGTTTGGAAATCCATAGGGGAGGCATATATCCAGCAGTAGATTTCTTACGACTGAGATGATAATGATAATGAATTTTTCATAGAAACGCTGAATCATATTATTACAAGCGATTCCAATAACTACAAACGCTCTCGAAAATGTAACCACATTTATATAAAAATTGTAGAGAAGCAATATCTGTAGTACTCCAAGCGACTAGACGAATACAATACAGAGGAAGGTTGAATGTCAAGTGCCTAAACGGTAGATAGTTGAACGCATGAACAATAGCGGCCCGCATTTCGCCAGACGTTTCATTTCAAATACAACGTACATTAATTTCATTCTGACTTAAATTGTCACATTTTATTTCGTAAATTGGCGCTTGGAACGTAATCTCGGTGATAATTGCAAATTGTTTATGAGCTTTATTTGATTTATTGTTGAGTCGCTGATTTTATACCTTGTGTATAAATTTAAGGATCGAACTAAAAGAAAACCCGGGAAGCTTAGTACCTTAAAATATTAGTGTGAAAATATTTTTAAAAGACTTCTATATGGAGGATCTGCTAGAGCCAACGCTACGCTAGAGCTTTTAAAGTTTTCAAGGAATTAATCGTAAATCCGCTACAGAGAAGATTACATGAGATATTTATGCGTCGTGTAAATACTGGGGTGCTTTATAGGTAAATTAAGCAGAAAAAGTACATCTTCATTGAGAAAAACTTTTTATATTGGAACTAAGAAGTAGGTGCTTATATAGTAAGTAAAACTACACATTTGACTACCAATTACCTTGATGTTAAGTGACGTCGCACAGGTTGAAGTTTATCAATCTACAATAAATTCACATATCGCGCGATCTCCCTTACAAATAGTAGAAAACTATTTTTACCCCTAAACATTAACCGATTTCGATGCATCTTTTTTTATCAGGTTAAAATCTTAAATTTTTATGTTTTACTATTTAAATTTTTCGAATTTCAAAGATTAAATTCTGAAACTATTAAATACTTACTATTGTTGTGCTTATACGGTGTCGTATTTTTCTTAAAATTAAAATTTAAAATTAAGCACTCCTTCTCTTCAGACATACCTAAATGAAAGTAGGAAATTAACGTTTTTTGATGGCGTCGGGCTGACTCTCTGTTATTACAAGCCAGCATTGTGTTTTGTAGTCTTCCAATTATAAAACAATCGTCAATTGCAGTGCGTCGCGTAGGTTCATGGTTTTCGGTGTTTTTTTTTACCACATAAGATAAAATAAACGTAAAGTTATGTATGTATGAATGAATGTAATAAGTGTTAGTAAATAATAATCAGCTTTTCTATAATATATGCGAAACTTATCAAAAACCTTTAGGAGTATAAAAATAATTGCGTCACTACTCAATATCTTGTAAAGCTTTTCGCTACTATTTTTAGTCATGCGAATGCGTCTTATTGCGTGATCGCGCACAACATTTAGTCAAGTTGTGTTGTTTTTAAATAATATTGTAAGTAAATGTAATATTACGAGAAACCATATCTAGGTTTTTAGATGATTTTATATCAACGCGTATTAATTTATGTATAAATAAAAATAAAAAAAATTCTTTTGAATTTACGATCACTTTTCATAAGGTAAGCTGAGTTTGGCTTGCATTATGTACCAGAGTCAGCTAGAGGTTGTGTATTATTATTTATTCCTCAGAGGTCTGCTCGATGAGAGTATTTCTGCTAATATATTTATGAGACATCCTCCAAGTTCAAAGGCAACATAGTTGGATTCAGTGATTAGGTGCTTACAAAACTGGAAGACCGAATAGATTAAAGTGTCCAGCGTCTGGGATCGTGGCGGTGAAATATTAATCCGTCGAGAACCTCGGTGAGTGGCCGAAGAGAAAAGCCTTTCTTAAAACGCTGGGACCTTTAGACTGAAAGTCACTTTGCCGCAGACGGCTTTTGTTAGAGATTCGCTAGGTTAAGAAAATCTCGAACTGAGATTTAGAGAAGAAAGCGGTCTGTGCCAATTATAGTTACTTATCTAAAGAGTTGCAAATATATAGAATTGAGTTGGATTTGAAAATTGCAACGGTCTATAGTTAAATTAGGTACAATATGAATATAAAGAAAGAAATAAATCGAATATTAAACAAATTTCTGAGTTCTAAGCATTGTATAGAACAACTAAGTTGGGATTGATTGTTGGTTAGCTTGTAATTTTGAACGAGCATAAGCCCATTCAAAATTGAACCCATGTATGTAAAAATAAAACAAACCACAGTAATCAATTTCGAGATAACGAGACTTTTGCTAAAAGAGGGTTCAAAATTAAATTGTATTATGTGAATAAAAACTCATTTTTATAATAAGTATGTATACCTATATGTATGTATGTACATAGGAAAAGTTTGATTTTATCGAAATCGATTTACTATGGATTGATTTCTGTTTGCATCAATTATTTCAATATTTTTTTTTTTTTTTTTATCAGCCCTGTTTGTACAAACTGTCCCACTGCTGGGAACGGGCCATCTTCTCAGTGTGAGAAGGGTTAGGCCATAGTCTGCCACGCTGGCCAAGTGCGGATTGGCAGACTTCACACATCTTCAAGATCATTGAGAACTCTCAGACATGTAGGTTTCCTCACGATGTTTTCCTTCACCGTTTGAAGTTGGCGGCAATCAACAATACGCACATAACTTCGAAAAGACAGAGGTGCGTGCCGTGGGATTCGAACCCAGGACCTGCGGATCGCAAGTCAGACGGTCTCACCACTAGGCTGCCGGAAACTCAATAAAATTATAGATGGAATTATTATTTATAAATTTTAATTAGGTATATAGATAATAAAATAAAATAAATATTATATACATTAATATACACATATCATGCACTTTTGTTGTGTCAATTATGTAATAATCAACATCGGTTCTGTCCATATAGAAGCCGTAGAAATTAACGTAATAAACTTAATAAATCATTAATTATTAATAACGCAATAAATTAATAAACGTTTCGTAGAAATGACTGGCCTTGTGGCTCAATTGGTAGTGTGTTTACGTCTACCTGCTGAACTGAAAGGTCGTGGGTTCGATCCCTACCCAGGGCAAACATTTGTGTGATGAGCATGGATGTTTGTTCTGTGTCTGAGTGTTTCTATGTATCATATGTATATATTTACAAAATAAAAAAAGTATATATGTATTCTATCAGCCAGTTCCATAGTACAAGCTTTGCTTAGTTTGGGCTAGATGGTGTTGTGTGAAATGTCCACAAATATTTATTTTAGGTATTTATTTGTTATTTAAATTAACAGCTATATAAAGAGCATAATTCGCTGCCTGGTACGAGTATCAGATCGGACCACCGGGTATGAGTTTCCTGCGTTCCCTTTTGATTTGCCGCTGGTAGCACGAGAGGCGCGCTCAGTTGCATTCAATATGAACCCAGAACAACGGAACCATTGTTCGCTGTTGATAAGCTCTAAAGAATCCAACCAGTTGCTTCTTTATTCCATGACTCAATGCTGAGACATTCCTGAGTGAGTATGGTTCTCAGAATTTGCATAAATCTTTCGAGTTATTTGTTTGCGGACGCAAGCACTATTAAGGATATTAAATATAAACTGTTTTCGTGAAACAAAATGTGTGTTTAGATTGCGTAATGGCGTATTCCTTATGAAAATAATACTCATTTCAAGTGAAATACGGAGCCCATTTTACTGTCGTTACATGAAAATTAATTGTAGTCCCGCTCGTTGTTGAAACGAAACAAAATATTCGAACAAATCAAAGTTAGGAAGAGTCACCATAAAAAATTATCGCCATTTTTGTCGGTTCGAAATAATGACATTCGATACTTTATCAAAGGTTCGAAAACTAATTCAAGGACCTTTGTCATTTTGATCTTCGCTTTGTCCAAAAGTTGTTTGAACGATATGTTTGCAAACATTTTATTGATGATTTGACGGTAGCTCGACCATCTATTCAGAGCTGGACCTGAATAAATCTCCCAGCAATGTTGCCAAAACTGTGATCATTCATTTCACGCGAAATATTTGCTGTAGATATTTCAGGCATTCAGTATTATTGTACGGACGCGAAGATATTCCTGGATTTCGGTTTAATTAAAACGTTTTAGTGCAAACATTGGAACTTCCGAATTGATGCATATTGACTGTCTGATGCGATTAATACCTATGCCAGTCAATTTGCAATATAGGTAATATATAAAAGCACAATTTTAATAACATGACAACTGGGATAAATTATAAATCGCTTCGCTTACTCGATCAGAAGACCGAGTCTCAAACAAGTCTCTGTGTCAACTGGCAAAATTTTCTTTCTTCTGTCCGGATGTTTGTTGGTACTCGCGTACAGTTGGATTTTTTTTCAAGCTTTGCGAAATAGGTACAATTTTATGTTTTTTTTTTGTTGTCCGGGATTTTAGGGTACGGAGGCATTTTAGAGAAAAGCATTGCGCTCTGTAAATTGTAACTTCTATTAACGTTACACTTTACCCAACTCTATTTGTGTGGCAAAAAAGTAGAGTGAAATATTTTCCTTTTAAATATTTCAAAAGCATTTTTTTCACAATATTTTTTTCATGAAAACGGAATATGAACAACACGTTTTTACAGCTAGGACTACAAAAACGTGTCGGTTTGTTATTACCCTGAAGCAAGCACACACATGCAACGTGGGTAATAAGGCCTCACAAACAAAACCAGCGAGTTTTGCGGACTGGAATGGGGGCGCGTAGGTAATCTTTAAATTTATGATAAGTTAACAACAACATTTTTTTATATTATGTTAACACATTGTATTAGAACTTTTTGCACAATTGTGAGTGTAAACCATAATGTTTCAGGAGTTTCTCGATATTGATAACGGTAACAGGAAGACGCTTGAAATATTCACAGAATATTGAGTTATATTATTCACTTTAAAAATAAATAATTAAATTAAAATAAAATTAATATTTAAGGGGGGCTCCCATACAACAAACGTGATTTTTTTTGCCATTTTTATAGATAATGGTACGGAACCCTTTGTGCGCGAGTCCGACTCGCACTTGGCCGGTTTTATTATGCGTACACTCATACAACTAAAATGATTGAAATCGATAATTATAGTTTAAAAACTGAAAAACTGACTTCGAAAAAGTGCATTTGTTTTTAAACCAAACTACTGAATGGGCTTTGATGAAATTTCTATGAGATCATTCTGAAAGTATATCATTTTACAATATATGTTTTTTATACACTATAGATCTACGATTGACCACCAACTCGCCTGATATTAAGCGACGGTGTGTCCGAGGATGGAGCTCGTCGATCTAGAAGATAAATTGGCAATTAATAAATAATTGGCTTATAAATACGGAGCTATGTGGTAATAAACATAAAAACGCAGCCGAACTGCCATCTTCCATCCATCCCATAACCATCTTCTTTTTGAAGTCGGTAAAAAAGTATATAAGTTTAAGTAGCAGGTTAGCTGGTAGTGAACAACAAAGCAGGTTAGGTTAAGTAAGTGGGTGCTGCGGTCGGCGTCGGAAGCCCCACCCGTGCTGCCGTTTCGCTCGAAACCGGAACAGCCCCTTGTCCGGCTTCCTTCAATTTACCTAGTTTTCACTAAACACCTACTGAACCAACCTGTTAGTTCGAAGTTTGCACTAAGCAAATTGAGACATGAAGTTAATTATCAAAATTCAAAGGACTAATTAAGGTAGTGATGACCCTTTGTGCCTCGAAAGGAAATGAAAGTTAAGGAAATTTCTCTCAGCAGCGGAAGTTCCGGTATTGTGAGAAATTGATACTTATCGACTTTTATCGATAGAATATTTTGCGATATTTTGAGATATTGGGTGTAGGTACCTATGTTTATAATCGCATCGAATAGAAATCGTTTCTTCTATGATGCAATACTCTTCAGCTGAATGTTGTCTATCAGTCAGTCGGCTGTTCAATTAGTCAGTCACCAAGTACATAAAAGTACATGAAAAAATAAAAATAAAACATACAGTCGAACATAGAGCCTGCTCTTTTGGAAACTAAAAAAAATATGGGCTCTACTTCAAAATGGGCAATTCGTTTATTTGGATGTCATTTTTTCAGTTATTTTGTTATCAAAGTACTGAACCGATTTCGATCAAATTTATATAGGATCACCTCTAAGGTAAATAAAAACCGGCCAAGTGCGAGTTGGACTCGTGCACGAAGAGTTCCGTACCATTATATATAAAAACGGTAAAAAATCACGTTTGTTGTATGGGAGCCCCCCTTTAATATTTATTTTATTGTTATTTAATTATTTATTTTGAAAGGTAATATACAAGTAAATATTATGTGAAAATTTGAAGCGTCTACCTGTTACCGTTTTTAATATTGAGCAAAAAAATACGAAAAAAACACGTTTATTTAATATTTATTTTATTTTAATTTTTAGTATTTGTTGTTATAGCGGCAACGGAAATACATCATTTGTGAAAATTTCAGCTTTCTAGCTATCACGGTTTATGAGATACAGCCTGGAGACAGACAGACAGACAGACAGCGAAGTCTTAGTAATAGGGTCCCGTTTTACCCTTTGGGTACGGAACCCTAAAAAACACCTACCAAACAAAAAATAATCATCAAAAATAGTTCATAATTGGCGGAGTAATTGTCCAAAAAACATACAAAAAAATAACATACAGTCGAATTGAGAACCTCCTTTCTTCTTCCTCTCTTTTTGAAAGTTGGTTAAAAATATAATTAATTAAATACCACAAAGACTATTAACTTCTGAAGCAGCCACAAGCGAAAGTTTCCATAACAAATCGAACAATAACCGCACTAACAGAATGTAGTTTTATTACACCGATTATACCCGCATATTCGATTATCCATCACAATAGATATTCAACAATAGCGTGTTACACAACAAACATATTTTGAACCCCATTCATAATACAAAAAACGTGGAGATTACATACAAAAAGTTTGACAAAATACCATTTTGGATTACGCACGAACATCCCGTAATGGGTCTTGTGTATGTTAAATGACCTTCAATTCTGTAATACGGATTAATCTGAGCAAGTTTAGTGATTTATTTTGGCCGCATCTGCTGCTAAATTTTTTCCTGACGTTAGAGTTACAGGATAAAATACTTAGTAATGGTAGCGTAAGTATCAAAGAAATATTGAGCTTTTCATGAGTACTTTAATTTTTATTCTCATTAGCAAACAAAAGATTAATCAGTTGCTATATTATGTTTATGTGAATGTTGTTGAGCGATTTGTTGTGATCTCAAATTCTCCCAAGCCCCGGATCTACGATTTTTTCGAACCGAGGCAGAAACTTGACGGTGGCGCCCCTCTCTCCAGCGCTTAAAATAACTAACTTAGAAAAACTTAATATAATTATCTATGTGGCGCCTTTTTCTTAAAAGTTAACCGTGAGTCAACCAAGCTTTAGTATTCTAGGCGCTTTGTGGAGCAAGTTATTTTATTTGAAAATACCGCCCGGGGCGGGTGCCCCGGTTTGCCCAAACCCTAGATCCGGGGCTGACAACGTATCAGATACATGTATAATGATCGGCAGTACAGACGTATTTATCTTGATGCTGTATTACGACATTGGAATCCCATCGTAAGTCAGGTTTTATCCGATCAACAAAGAGTATATGAGTATACAATACTATCTGGACAAGTTTGGAATCACTCGTGACACGGTGTGGATAGTAAGCTCATATTTAGGATACCTGTGTAGCCAAACTACCATTCTATTCAGTCACCAACAAACTTATACTTATCTCCGGTTGTTGACGCTGCGAGGATGAAGCAAGGAACACGATGAATTAGAACACAGGAAAACGATACGACGCTAACGATTGTGATACATTATAATGATACAAAAGTAGGTACGGTTTAAAATTTCAAAAAAAAGTTAATCGTCTTTATGGACGTGCGAGCGACATTAATTTGCTTACAAATAAATTGTATGACGACTTTCCATATACGTTATTGACGTCACTAGTTACTTGCTCTAATCCATTTTATACAAAAAAATAATAAGCATCAGTAAGTAAGTTCGTGTAGACTGAGTGGCCAGCCCTAGTGTCAGAGTTATTAAGCCGCTGAAAGGCCTCTGACCTGGCTTGACGATTGCTGTTTTTGAGAACAAACAACCGGGACTTGTCATCCGACCCACGGTAGCACTCAGAAAGAAATTCCACTCACGGTCACCCATCCGAAGACTGGCCGGTCCGTCCGTTGCTTACATTGGTGATCGTATGAAAGCACCTAGTCAAACTACGCCACGAGAACTACTAGGTGACGTCAATAATTATTGAATTACTTTTCTCTATTACGTCATTTATTCGATTGAATGGTGTAATTGAAAGTGGAAAGCGACAAAATGAAAAAAAAAAAACTCGCATACCGAAACCGATTCGTTGTGCTATCGATTGGAAATCTCCCTGCTAGTTAGCGGAACGGACTTCATTTCCATTGCAAATGGAGATAATCTCCAGAACTATTTACAATACGGCTGTGTAAAAAGAATAAAAACCGGCCAAGTGCGAGTTTGACTCGCGCACGAAGGGTTCCGTACCATTATCTATAAAAACGGCAAAAAATCGCGTTTGTTGTGTGGGAGCCCCCCTTAAATATTTATTTTATTTTAATTTAATTATTTATTTTTGAAGTAAATAATATAACTCACTATTCAGTGAATATTTGAAGCGTCTACCTGTTGCTGTTATCAATGTCGAGCAAAAACGAGCAAAAAAATCACGTTTGTTGTATGGGAGCCCCCTTAAATATTTATTTTATTCTGTTTTTTAGTATTTGTTGTTATAGCGGCAACAGAAATACATCATCTGTGAAAATTTCAACTGTTTAACTATCACGGTTCATGAGATACAGCCTGGTGACAGACGGACGGACAGACGGACAGACAGCGGAGTCTCAGTAATAGGGTCCCCTTTTTACCCTTTGGGTCCGGAACCCTAATAAAGGATAGATGCAGATGTGTTTATTTTCCTCACATATAGAGTTATAGACAAAAAGATTTGTAAGTTAGACAAGTTTTACATTCTATTTTTTTTTATAAAGTATATTATATATTTATTTATAAGTATATAGGTTTGCGCTTGACCGCCAACTCATCTGTTGTTACGCGATCTTGCGGTCTTCGATGAAGCGCGCTTACTTAGAAGAAACCGATTCACTCGCGATTTAAAGAAATTAATATAGAATATGCAATTCATTAACCAGACCAGTGCAAATTACTAGTATCGATTTACCTGTTCATACCTGCCTACCCAAGAGTTGTGACGGGAAAAAAATAGTCAACCTAATGTTTGCATATTCTATAGGCTTCATACTTATTGGTATGCAATTTGTCTATTAACAAAACCAGTGAAATGTTTAAAAAAATTGTTAATTAATCATATTCTGGACTGAAATTTCTTAGTAAACCCATTTGCAATATATTTAATTTGATATAAAAAACTTTTCATCCATTAACCAGTTCGGTGAAGGTCGTTTTATGCCGGGATCATATACTATTATAATTACATATATAAGTCAGTCAAAAGGTGTTTAATTGAAACTCATGTAAAATATACGTAATAAATCCATTAAAAGTTGTTTAATTTTAATAAATAACAATCGCGTGAAAATAACGTCTTCCATCAGGATCCCATTGTATTATTAGTTATTTATTAAAATGATATTGGCAGTTATCGATGTTTACGTAGTATAGTAGTATGTAGTAGGGTCATGTCCAGATAAACATGTTAAATATGTTAAACGATAAGCCATAATTATCTATTACACTAGACATTACATTACTTATTTATTGAAGTGAAAACTTCTTTAGCGGCGTTGTGCATTTTTGGTTTGGGTAAAAATGTTAAGCTCGCGTCAGATCGTCAGATCGTAAGACGGGCAGTCAGAAACCTATTCTAACATTCTGTATTTTAAGTTCATTATTGTATGTACGAGTTTGTCCTTCTAGCATGACGTCATTTCGTTGCGCCGAATGCTTATTTTCGACACATGCACCTAAGACTCGTTAGTTCAATAGGTTAGAGCACTTATATAAATTTCAATTTGTCAATCGGAGGGCGGAGGTTCAAATCTTTCACGAGTCAGTCTTATTGCTATTTTATATTTTAGATTTTTTTATATTTTATTTTTCACTTCTGCCTGCACTCCCGGAGTGCAAACCGTTGTTTTTTATTAGTAAATTTTCACAGCGCAGCTAATATAGACTTATTTATTTTGGTACGCCGATCATGTTGTTGCGTGAACCAGCACACATCAGAAGGATTCGGAAATGGGAGAACAAATAAACTCGGTAACAAAGATTCTGCGAACAAAGCCCGAGCTTTATTAAATTAATTCGTGTACACAGAGTACGCAAATAAAATCTATTAGCCGAAAACAACAGCCCGTGGAGTTGCCGCCGAAGATTTTAGCGCGTGTTTGTCTTTGATGTCGCCTTTGTAATGCTTAAGCCTTTGATTGTTTCGCATTTTGCGTGTAAGCGTTTAGCACAAGTTTATACTGGAATTCTTATAAAACAGAAAATTATTCAAGTCATATGTAATGAAAAAATTGCGCTATTTCTGTAAAGTGAGAATATTAAATTTATTATCTATGGTGTGCCCATTTTTTGTTTGCTGTTTTTGAGCTATTTTTATTTTATTATCCAAATGCAAAGGAAGAGAATAATATTTTTTGATTGTATATTTATGTATCAATAAATATTAATTACTGCATTTAGTCTAAACGGCTTGAATTATTTTAATTGATCGAATAAGCAAAGCGAACGTAGCTTTTTGGGATATTTCCCCCAAATAGGGGGAACTTTGCCGCGGCGCCATTTATTGGCCGATTTTAATATTAGCTACAATAATATTTGGTATTTAATTTGAGCAAAAGCGGTCTAGAGCTTGTTAAGATAAAAGGTTATGAAATCTAGGTTAAAAAGAGATAAGTAAAGTTGGTCGGCCGATTTTGATAAAATTTTACAAATCTGTCCTATTGGTTCTGATGATTGGACATCAGAATTTGAGTCTAAGCGGCGTTACATAATAGGTTTTAATAGGCAATTGGTTAGTTGCTGTAATTAGTAACGTCTGCTGGATTCAACTAGTATCGTGTTATTTCGGAATATTAAAAAAAGAAAACAATTTTTTTGTTTAGACTTAAGGTGCAAATAATAAAACAATATCTTTTTTGTCATAAGTAATATAAATAGATAAAAATAAATCCCAATTTCATTTCCAATGTGTCTCTCTTGTGCACTGGTGCACTGTGCAGTAACTACACGGTTTGTTTACATGAATATCTATAAATCATAAGCTTAATTATACATACAGTTTTATGACCGTTACTAGATGCATGAGGAAGCTTCGGTACACAGTAATATCGACTTATTGCTCCATTGTGGAAGTTTTAGCATACAGATCACGGCTCATCGACTTTTATCGGAGGGGGACATCGGCAGCCGACCATAAATCGGACCCGATGACAGAATTAATGGGCCGTACACGCTTTTTAAAATCGGTTGCGAGAAGATAGGCGACCCGTCACTCTCCTTTCCGTCACTTTAAATTCAGTTAAGTACATCATATTCATCCAGAACCTGTTTTAGATTTTAGGGCTTGCATAATTTATTTTGAGACAAAATTATGCGCACCCTTTTTTATTTAATTAGAATAAACATACAGCGCCTTGCTTGTATATTAAAAAGTATTATGAAAAGAATAACGGCTTAAAAGTATCTTGGAATTTTCAAGGCTAGAATGAACTGGTATTTTCTCGATCTACAAGCTCCATCCTCGGCCACACCGTCGCGTAAAATCAGGCGAGCTGGTGATCAATCGTAGATCTACCTATATAATGTAAAAAGTACAATTAACTAAAGAAAACAACCGTGACATGTAGGTATAAGTAAAAACTAAACTATATTGTCCTCTATCTATTAAAGATCGGCGTGATTAAAAATTAGATTTTACGGAAGAAATTGATATCGTAATAAGATACCATGAGATAAAGACGAATCTATAACAATATCTCTCACAATATCAGCTACTAGAGATACAATTATAGAAAAACATATTTATATTTACACATACTGATATAGACGCATGAAACACATTTCGCCCTTCCTTAGGCAGTCAGGTAAAAAGGTCGTTAAACGGGGAACAAGCAGCCTTAGAAGGCGAGGTAAGGCGATAACAAAAGTACAAGACAGCATTACAAATATACCTTATGCAAAGGGATTAAGGTCGAAACGTAGTTGTATCGTGAATGTGTATGCGAATGAATGCAACATTGCCTTTGAATTCCCTCGTGATGTCACGTTTCGCACGGCGATGCACTTCGCACCTTGCAAACCAAGTGGTGTTCGAATATTGGCTCCGAGCTCGTACGATGGTTATCTCTACCTAACTGGGTGTCAAGCGTACAGATTTTTTACGAAACTTATTCGAAGACTTACGAACAATGCCGACATAAAGTACCCACTAAAGGGGAAGCTTTTGAATAGAGTGCGACGGAGTTGGGAGCTTCGATAAAATCACCGAAACTTTGTGTTTGGTGAACTTGGTCTCATTGTCCTGAATGACATCGATAAGTACTTAGCTGTTTTCTTAGCAAGTTGAAATATTATTTTGTTAATAAATTGTTAGCACACTTTTCACAAAACTCACAAGCGCTTTAAATAAACCATAAGTACTCTGATTTATATACGTCTGATCTACAAAATTACCTTGTTTTAACCCCCGACCCAAAAAGATCTGTGTCTGTCTGTGGGATCATAGCTCAAACGGGTGGACCAATTTTGATCTAGTTTTTAAGAGGATTTCATCGAGAGTGTTTTTAGCTATGTTTCACCAAAACAAAATAAAATGTTTTTTTCTAAATGTATACTTGTTGTTATTTGATATTTTTAGTGTTTTACACATTGAAGTAGGTATCTACTTTATAGACAAAAGGATAAAGGCTCCCAGGTACAGATCAGGATAGTGCGGGTTCAAATCCCGTCGGATGTTTGTAATTTTTTAACTGTCTATAAATTTGTATATTTGATGTTGTTATCATAGTTTACAAAACCAAAAAGAAAACAAAAACGTTGGAATATTATATTACCTTCTCGCCAATACAAATGCGCTTCAACTTTTGCGCAAATATGTTATGCTAGTAGCCATTGAGAAGATCTGCTATCTTCTTCCAGGCTTCATCATCAGACTTTGATCATGGAGTGTAATATACAAGATTCATTAAAACTTAAGTTCGTTCAAGGGGGGTATAAGGAGGATTATTATTAGTATGAGTAATCGACGACCTAATTGATGACTCAACCTCCTTCATTCACTACAGGGCTACCAGAAATGGATGGCATTACCACCCATTTCTCGTTGAATTATCAAAAATCCGAACTCGGCGATATCGGTCACGTTCTTGTTGCGCACTGCATAGGAATTGATTTTTTTCCCGCCATCTGTGTTTCCTGAGAACTACAATCTTGGAATTTTCAAGGCTAGAGTGAATAGACACCTTCTAAATCAACGAACTCCATCCTTGGCCACACCGTCGCTTAACATCAGGCGAGTTGGTGGTCAATCGTAAATCTTATCATAAAAAAGTAGTCTCGACTCATAAGCATTTAAAAACACAAAAAAAGACATCACAATTATCTTCAAACAGAACAATCCACGTTTAAAATTTACCACATTCTGATGTGGTACATTCCTCGTGGATTGTAGTGAATATAAATAAAGAGCATATCTGTAGTCTGCAAGAGACGCGACATGGGCCGCGCATTATTGGCTTTATTCATATGTCAGCTGCCACGAGTACTGCCATTTAGATATCATCTGTTTACTTTCGATGTCAGATTTCGAAATAATCTTTTAGAGATATTTGAGGAAAGTATTATTCGAGTATTTTAGTCAGTTCTTTAGAGTTGAGTAACTCAATATTCTGTGAATATTTCAAGCGTCTACCTGTTGTACCCTTTGGGTACGGAACCCTAAAAATTACCCAGCACTATTGTGCAAATAAGTAGTTTGTATGTAATTCAATTGACAAACACCCTTTTATAATGTTTTATATCAGACATAGCCATAACATTTTATATTTACTTTTAGTTAATATGGGTCGATATATATTTATTTTAGTTTATTTATAAGTCACGACACGCGTCTAACAGCATTGCCTGACGTGTTGCGGCTGAAGACAAGTCGGGCGATTACCTTACTTGAGGTTTGCCACGCATACCCAGGGAAAACCTATCTACGTATCATTGGATATAACGAGTATAGTACTCCAAGTTGCAGTGTGTATCTAATCGCTGACGCTTCTCCGAGTAATAATAGTTACGCAGTTAGAAACACCTGCCTCCTTACATTTATGTGGATTCCAATGAAATTTAAAGCAATTTGGAACTTTGTAATTTAATTTGATTACTTAATAATTGCCTCTTTAATTTTACGTAAACAGTGTTGGTTCTATCTCAAACTAAGTTGTTCGGTATGATGGTAAGCACCCTGATGGCCTAACTCTAACTTGTAACCTAACTTGTATCGATACGTTAGCCCCATCTCATCTCAGAAGGACAGTTCAAAGGCCAGGAGCCGCGGTGGAGGCCACAGAAGATATCAAGCGGCGCAAATATGTATCTCTGTCTATAGTAAAACCGCTTAACTGAGT
Source organism: Lycia hirtaria (assembly GCA_947563715.1). Taxonomy (NCBI): domain Eukaryota; kingdom Metazoa; phylum Arthropoda; class Insecta; order Lepidoptera; family Geometridae; genus Lycia; species Lycia hirtaria. Next base: position 5,707,103 of record OX387379.1, read on the forward strand.
CTGCTCCTGAGGTATGGGAGCGGCACGGGAAGGTTCACATGTAATAGCAATGCTGAAGCCCGACTGACGTCACGCGTCATTTGATGTACCGTAATATATCCCCTCCCGTACCGCTCCCATACCCCAGGAACAGACTCAGTTAAGCGGTAGATCTATAGCGATTACATTTTTGTGCCGCTCGGTGTCGAAACTTTTGGTCCATGGGGTCAATTCACGAAAAAGTTTATAAAAACAATATCACCTCGTTTAGTCGACGCCTCTCTGGTATTTATGTACCTAATTATAATTTTTAGTTCCATGTAAATACTGATTTAAAATTAAAAAATTAAGTACATATGAAAAACTAAGTAAGATTTTATCTTATTTTCAATATATGATAAAAAATTACTGCAAGACGTAGATACTGGACGAAATGCGTATTGAAACGAAATGTGTTTTGGACAATATACGAGTTGGATGAAAGTACAGAAAAGAACTTGGAATACCTACTATATTTAAGTAGATCACGAACAAAAAAGTTGGGATCGTCGCATGAGTGTGAAAGAAAATGTATAAAAGCAAAATAGGTTTCGCAATACTTAATATAAGTCTGATGTGGCTTGAAATTAACGATAATAAAGCCATATTGTTACATGATTGAAATTCCCAAAAACCCGAGTGAAATGTTCGTTTTATTTGATATTTTTGAGTGTGTTAAAACACCTAAATTATCAAATAAAACTGGTTAAAAAAATTACATAATTATGTACAAAACAGACAGTTCAAAAATTAAAGGCGGGTTCCGTCGTATGTGCGTAATTTTTTAACTGTCTATAAATTTTCAGTTTTATTTGTTTATGGGTTCTAACAACTGTATAGTTTTTTTTTTTTTTTGTCGATAATTATTTATAATGGAGATTTTTCTTAAAAAACGATTGATTAAAATTATTATGAGCTAAGTCTGTCGAGGTTGTCGAGACAAAAAATTGTAAGTTGAAAAGATAACTAATACGAAGAAATTTGTCGATTGATTTTATTAATGCTTGGTATTCTAAACAAGAATATAAACAAAATTGGGGACGAACAAAATGTAAATATTAGGTATACCTATACATGGTTTATGGAGGCTTATTCTGATGCCATGATTCTAGCCCATGATAAAATAAGTGCAATCAAGTTCTTGAACAAAACATCCAATGAATAAAGTTTATGTCCATGAGGTCAATTTTCAAAACTGCTAGAGTCTGCTCGGAAAGGTAATTAGTGTGACTGTGAGGGCGCTGCTGTCCTTATCTCGACTTATGTCATTCCCATTGTTTGTCACAATAGTTCTCTTTTCGAACAGACTAAAAAAGCTTCGCAATTAGCGTAAAAAAGTCGATTTATAAAACTTTATACGGAGAATTCCGTGAAATACGCTTTATTGGCGAAACCGTTATCGAACAATAGATTTCACCACAAAACCTATGTAAATTCGAGTACAACACACATAAATCTGTACAAGAGGTATCACTTAAGTGGATGTCACCCGCATCACTGTCATCCCGTCGGACCCGGGCTTTATTTGCATCCCGCCCACGCTATATTAAAACGACGCGATTCACGAATAAACGGTGCTTCGCCTTAAATGCAAACTAAGAAATTGTCGACTTTTAAATTAGACAGGCTAAAATAGTCACATAAAAAAATAAATGGTTCAATTTTAAAGCACTCGTAAAACGCTGATTCACCGCCTAACTAGCATAATCTTGCAGCTTCGTTTAGCGAGCCAGTTTCAGTTACTGCTTACACGTGCTTACCAGGCATACTTATACAGACATAGACATAGACATGTATTTTATTGTGCAAAAAAACATACAACAGATAGTACAATAACACAATGAATTAAAAATAAAAATTAACAAATTAATTGGTATCGACTGTATTTTTTTAAATGTTTGTTACCTCATAACTTTCGACTGGGTGTACCGATTTTGATGGTTCTTTCTTTATTTTAAAGCTTGTGCTTTCCATTTGGTCCCATTTCAATTTGGTCCAGTTCTGACAATGGCATCTTTGAGAAGTCGGTTGCTTCAGTTTTTTTAACTATAGGTAATTATAAACAACAATCTTCATTCTCACCTCCACTCTCCCACACCATCGCATACCGTCAGGTGATTTACGTGACGTTAAACGTTAAACTATTTCGTATAATAATTATAGTTAAACAATCTAAAACAACCGACATCAAAATACCCAATTTCGTTTACTTGGATGATTTTTTTTCAGTTATTTTGTTTTAAAAACCAATTAAATAAATAAAATTATCCATTACCTCTAAAGTATTACCTACAAAACAATAAGGAGACATCAAAATTCATTCATAATTGGCGAAGTAGTCGCGTAACGGACATAAAAACTGTTGAATTGAGAATTTCCTACTTTTTGGAAGTCGGTTAAAACTACTGAAACTAACTAACTATCCATTTGAACATTCTTCAAGTCGTTAATAAAATATAACCCGGTGAAGAGTCTCTGTGACCTATATTTTATTTGTACACGTCTCTTTTTATATCCGTTTCCGTAATTGTCATTCATTTGTGAAATTATATTGAGTATACATTTCACTCATTTGCATAATGAGACCAATGAATATTTATAATAATTATGGTGTAATGAAAAAACCTATTTACACGGTCCGATACTTACAACTAAATATATTTTTTGTAACTTAATTTTCTCTAATCATAATTTATTTTGTGTCTGTCAGGAGCAGGTATGTTAATATCATTCAATATCATCATTATCTCAGCCACAAGAAGTCCGTAGCTGGACATAGGCATCTTCTATTGATTTCCAAAAAGATCGGTTGGCTTGCAACCAGCGTCTTTCTGCCACTTGTATGAGGCAAACTCTTTGCCAAACAGACCTAGCATGGAAGATAGATGAATGATTTGTATCCATTTGTTATGTCAATTAGAATATCCAATTATCCATACTTCCAGTGAGAAGTTGACAAAACAGTGGACAGTTAATTTGTCCATACTTCACCCTAGACTTGCAGAACTGGGGAGATGGAAATAAATACTTATATACGGAGTAATACAAATGTTAAGAATGAAAATCTTTTGCCAGATAATTTCATTTGAACAATGTTTGTTAAGAAAATATTTAACCTGTATTTCAGATCGAGAAACTACACAAATATCTATATTAAACGAAAAACAAAATATCCGACTACAGAAAAGAGGTTTTTGGCAGTCTAACTTACGATTTCTTTACGCTTAGTACGCTGGGACTGAAAAAAAGCCTATGACACTCAGGGACTGAAGATGAATCTAATGATACCTTGAACATCAAAATCGATCTAGCCGTTTAGACTATATGCGATCATATAGAAACATACACACATACATACACTCGAAAAACGTAACCCTCCTTCTTACGCAGTCGGGTAAAAAGCCACTAAAAATGAAAAGGTAATTATATTAAATTTAATTAAATTCCCTAAACGTAATTACCGCATCCACTAACTAGGTACATATTCGAATTTAACGACTCAATTGCATTAAATATGCGTTCAATTTTACGAGGTAAAATGAACATTAATTTCATAAACGTTCATCGACAGTTAAATAATTCCCGGACAGATACAGGAAATGACTCATATAACGCTCGTATAACTTATTTAAATTCTTGGTCGCGGGTGCTTCAGTTTCACGGCTCGATTTATAGGCAATTGTGGTGGCAAGTTTAACCGACAGACGAAAATACGTTAGAATAAGTTAGGAGTGGAATACATTAAGGATACATCTCAGGTGTGTAAGTGACTGGGACGGAATACAAAGCTGCTCTGAACATGACTGATAGGTAGATTTCTGTACGGTTTAACTTACAGCGTTTAGTCGAATTAAATATAATTTTTAGTACTGTAATTGCCTATAAATAAAATTATTAATTGTTGCTTAATTATTAAGCAATAATAACGAGATACGAGATATAAAATAATGATGCGAAAATATAAAATCTACTTGTGGAATCGAATCGAATAACTAATTCTATTCGAGGGTGCTCGTTTTAAGTGCTCGTTTGCTAAGTTTCGTCAAAATCGTTCAGCCGTTGTCAGTTTTTTTTTGTTTTCTGAGCGTATTTGTTTCGGTTTTTTATTAATTCTGAAGTAGATGAGTGTTAATTTTACGCTCTATAAAAAACTAAAAAATGTCAACTGTACCTGTAACTAATAATTTAATTCAACAAAACACCACAATACAGCTAAATCGATATCGTCACAAGCGAATAAGGTCCTTTTCTTGAAAATGTGAGAAGACAAGGACCAATTTCTTGGATAGTGAAATCTACCCAACCGACCGTCAAAAATTGTCCCGTAGGTGCGTCACGCACGCCACGTGCCCGCATTAACAACACTATATTGAATTCCCGACCAATTGATACCTCGCCACCTTCGCAACTCGGCACCTCTCACCTTGCACAGGAAGCACAACCAGGATGTAAGAAATATCGCCGTTTTGCTCCTCTATTATTCAGACAATATGCATGCTACAGACTTCTATTTGTAACGTCTATATTGGATCGGCATGGTGTGAACGGAATCCAAATATGCGGAGCAAGTTTTGTCTTTTTATAAGCTTTTATTCCACTTGCCTTCGTATTTTTACGATCAAAGATCTTGGAAATTATATGTAGGAGAATTTATTAGTCTTAGTAAATTTTTGTTATAAATAAAGATATAAGTCTATGTGTCTAAGTCTCAGTACTCAGCACTTTCGAGGATAAGGGTGTTGCTATTTCTAAACACACACGATGGCATTGTCGCGACTGAAGACAAATCGGGTGACTACCTTATTTGAGGCTTGCCACGCAGAGCCAGGAAAAACCAATCTAAGTATATTATAATACATCATTGGTCTTAGTAGTCTACGATAATATTTGGCAAAATTACATTTGTAACTTTGATGACAATAAAACCAAATTTGCTACCAATATGCTAGTAGGTTCTGATAAAGCCGGGAAATTGGCATAGGATTGCAGGACCTAATTGAATAAATTATTTTATCACCAAAAATTGAACCAAAATAATAATTAAGGTCAGTTTAAACAAGATAGCGCCTGCCGTGGGTAGACTGGTACAAGTCCTTTGAACCCCTGCATCAGGCTAGTGATAGAGTAGATCTATACATATATACTTAACTGTAGGTATGTAAATATATGATTGGTGATGATAAATGATAAATGAACATTTATGATGTAAATATGGTACATATACTAAACATATTCAACAGAATGATACCTATTTTACTTATAATGTTTTCTGAGGTTTTCGCGAGTCTTACTCAACAAATAAAAGTAATTTAATTTAAAAGACTTCAAACTGAAAAGAAAAAAATAACTCGAAAAAAGTTTTTTTCTTCGATTACTTTTATTATTCATCTAGAATAGTATTTATTATTATTTTGAAGTCGGTTAAAAACGGTCGTCAAATCTCATCACCGCTCATGTCACAGTCTATCAAACAATTGAAATATAAGGTGTAGACACTGCTCTGCAGTACCGATGAACGAAGTGAGTGTTCAAAAGCCGATATCTTGAAAACTACTGAACCGATTTTGATAAAACTTGCAGTGACTCCTAATTTGAAAGATACTTTATTCAATATTTATTCAATAAAAAAAATTTAAATACGACTTCTAGTTTTTGCGTAATGCGTGGACAAACATACAAACCTACAAACATACATACACTTATGAAATTTAGCACATATGTTTAGAAGCTGGTATAGACTAACATATACAACAATTGTGCAATTCTGACCATATTACAAACATACAGGTCGAATTAATAACCTCCTTTTTTTAGAAGTAGGTTAATAACCCTTTCAAAAGACAACTGGGGGGCAATTCAGTTATTCAAAACCGATCCGTAACTGAACCTTGTGCGAAGCATTTTCTGTCGGCTGCTATCTTTTTTCGATTTAGTAACGAGCGAAGGACGTGTTACGTTTCATCAAATGTATCAATTGTATGACATAAAAGTGACTGAATCAAAAAAACTATGGCGGGCGCAGGGAAACGCTCCACATATGGTTCGGCTATTAAGCGGTCTTGAATAACTGAATTGGGCCCCTGTCATCTAGTCTCACCTGTGACCACGGACGCTGTTGTGTTCGAAACGTCAGGGCATAAAATTATGTGAAATATACGCGAAAAATCCGTAAAAATTTTGTTTTACATGAGCAGAACTTTTGGATCACACCCACTAATTAAATAACTTACGGGTTGCGTAATATAAATTTGTAACTTACATTTTTATTTATTATTTTCACACTGCAGTAAAAAAACTTAAGCCCTGAAATAAACCTACTTCACCCGATTTCAATTACCAAGATCACGTCTCGAAACCACTGCGGGTTAGAAAATAACCCTATTTTTTGGGACGAAGTAGCCCACTCCGCTGCCGAATAATTTAAACTCATCGGATATTCAGTCTTGGAGGTGGAGTCTTTGATAGATTAACCGTCTAACAGAATATTTAACAAACGTTAAACCGAGAACCTTTATTTCGTATTTTATAGTATCTGGTATCTGAAGTTTCCGGCAGCTAGTGGTGAGACCATCTGACTTGCGATCCGCAGGTCCTGGGTTCGAATCCCACGGCACGCACCTCTGTCTTTTCGAAGTTATGTGCGTATTGTTGATTGCCGCTAACTTCAAACGGTGAAGGAAAACATCGTGAGGAAACCTACATGTCAGAGAGTTCTCAATGATCTTGAAGATGTGTGTAGTCTGCCAACCCGCACTTGGCCAGCGTGGCAGATTATGGCCTAACCCTTCTCACAATGAGAAGATGGCCCGTTCCCAGCAGTGGGACAGTTTGTACAAACAGGGCTGATAAAAAAAAAAAAAAAACTGGTAACCAATTGCAAAAGGATGTAGTTACATATAATACCTATATATTTAAGTAACCTAACAAAAATTACAAAAGCAAAATTACGAATAACTCTGTCTGTTGTGGAGGCTGGGAGCTCATCTAGATCCCAAAAAGTGATCTGGAAGGCACCTGGTCGTTGTGGTATGAAACCAGTATGCTGTGCCTATCTGGTCTAAGGTATATAAGATCTACTATTCAAAGTGGCAATGACTTCCACTTCAGCATGTTGGGACTGCTGCTAACCGGTATTGGATTTGAGCACTTCTTTTTTTTCAGAGATTAATGCGTGTAGGGTTAGAGGTATATTACCTCAGCCCCAATGATATTTGCCCGACCCGATCAAAAAAGAGGGTTGTCATAAGTTTGCCATGTGTGTTTGTGTCTCTGTGTATATTGTGTATTTTTCTGCGGCATCGTAGCTCTCAAACGGATGGACCAATTTTGATCTAGTTTTTGTTTTGTTTAAAAAAAGACTTGACCGTTCGTGGAACTTGAGTGTTTTAGGTAATAATATCACTTGTTATGCCATATCTAAAGCGAATATTTTTATTCATCTTCTATTACAATAGAACAAAAAAAAAAAGAAATAAAAAAAACTATTTAAATAAATAAATAGAAATAATATTTTGGAAGATACGAAGATTCAATACATTAAACCTTCGTATCTTCCAAAATATGAACATTTAAGCGCAAATCTCGTCACAACCCAAACAAAACACCTTATTATCTCAACACAATGAATCCATAAGATGAGGTATTAAATTTAATTTCACAATACAAATCTTAAGCGCACCGCCAACTCAGGTATGACATAAAACACATTCTTGTAGATTAAACTTCGAGATGAAAGCATACCTGCCTGAAGTTCGGTACCAGAAATATTATTAAAATACTTTACGTTTGCTTCAGCTGCGGTATTCACGGCGGCTGTTTCAAAATACCGTTTAAAGCTTCAGATGCCATTCGAAACACACACAACAATTTTTATAAAAAAAATTTTGCCTGCGTTATTTCGCTGAAATACTAACGGTTATAGGATACCACTACATTTGCTCTGTATCTGCGGATTTTTTAAAGATATCTCTTCTATATATAAAAAACCGGCCAAGTGCGAGTCGGACTCGCGCACGAAGGGTTCCGTACCATTATCTATAAAAACGAGCAATAAAATCACGTTTGTTGTATGGGAACCCCCTTAAATATTTATTTTATTCTGTTTACTGTTTTGTATTTTTTGTTATAGCGGCAACAGAAATAAATCATCTGTGAAAATTTAAACTGTCTAACTATCACGGTTCATGAGATACAGCCTGATGACAGACGGACAGACAGACAGACAGTGGAGTCTTAGTAATAGGGTCCCGTTTTACCCTTTGGGTACGGAACCCTAAAAATGTTATTGGTCTTAGATTTTGCAAGCTAAATATTTTATTATCCTACTGTATTTCGGGGTGTACCTAATAGAATAAATTTTGGGCTGACCTAAATCAAAACTTTTATTTCATTAAAAGCATATGATGTAATAAATACGCATCTATATGAAATGTATATTTCTAATAATAAAAAACCATCAGCAGACAGAAAGGCTTGGACGTGTGTGGTGTATATAATAATTAATGTTTATATATATTAATTATTATTTTATAACGATAATGTTATAAAATATATCAGGCATTTAATGTAGAATAGTCCGAAACATTTAAAGATATTTCATAATCCTATATAACATCAACGCAGAAGCCATCAACGTCATTATCGGTCAATCAGTTAAAATATTTTGTTATTAAGTACATCGCTCGCAAAAACATACTTTTTACCCGACTACATACTTAAGGAGGGTTATGTTTTTCGAATGTATGTATGTTTGTATGTATGTGGGTATGTACATATGTATGTATGTATCTTTCTATATGATAGCCTAAACGGCTTGACTGATCTCACTTGACTGAGGACTTGGCTTGACTGAGGTCACCTGTCCTGTCTTAAGGTCACATGAATTATGAACGTAATTGAATGAATTTGAATGAATTATGATATGTAATTACGGAACGGAACGTGGCATGACACGCACTTCGCCATTTATTTTTATGTATATTCCCCGATCACTCGAAGACACGAGCCCGATATGAAAAAATATTGTTTTGTTTGAAAGGGTATTAAGTAGATAGATATACTTCTCAGGTGGTCCCATAGAAATTTTATCAAAATCGCTTTAGTTTTTATAACAAAATTACTGGAAAATATGTCATCCAAGTAAACGAATTGCGTATTTTGAAGTCGATTTTTTTAACTTTTCTAAACGATTACTTCTATGAGTTAAATACGAAATTAAAAACCTATTTATAGATTTTATATTTCGTACCTAATGATATATGTTGATAAAACATACCCACTTTACTGTCAAACGTCCCACATGATTTGGACAATTATTCAATTATGTTAAACACAAAACGTCTTCGGGTCACCAAGGAAGCTCGAATGAAATTTAACTGTTCGTTGATTGACGAAGGGTCCCGTTCTCTCCACATAGGTAATTACCATGAAGAGGAAGCAGCTTGATGGGCTGTGACGGTCAAGTCATTTGACACAATTAAAAAACCTCATCATGGCCTCTGTCTCAAATTTTCTTTCTTGTGTCCGAATGTTTGTGGATACAGGTTGTATTTTTCAACTAATATTGACGAACACTTTTTGTATATTGGAAAGTTTGTGCTCGTGAGGTCTAATAATCGTAGACCTACTAGTGGTAAACAAGCAAGACCGATATTAGACTTATTTATTTATTTATTCTATCAGCTAGCTGGTTTCCATAGTACAAGCTTTGCTTAGTTTGGAGCTAGATTGTGTTATGTGAAAATGTCCTCCAATATTAAAAAAAAACTGTAAAGCTATTTAGACTATATATGTATATATTATGTATCATCATCATCATCTCAGCTACAAGAAGTCCACTGCTGGACATAGGCCTCCCCCATGGATTTCCAAAAAGACCGGTTGGAAGCGGCCTGCATCCAGCGTCTTCCTGCCACTTGTATGATATCTTCTGTCCACCTTGTGGCTGGTCTTCCTACACTGCGCTTGCCGGTTCGTGGTCTCAATTCGAGAACTTTTCGGCTTCTTTTCTTTTGTTATCGATGCAATCATGCTGGTCTTCCTACGCTGCGCTTGCCGGTTCGTGGTCTCAATTCGAGAACTTTTCGGTTTGTTATCTATGCTATCATGTAATATTTGGAAGTTTTTGTCACTTTAAAAACATTGTCTATTGTCAATACAAAAAAAAATAAATAAAAATATTGGTTAAATATGGGTTGGTGTTGGTTGGTTGGTTTATTAAAAAATATTGGTCTCCTTCTAGCGCAGTCGGAGAAAAAAAAAGTTGTTTTGCACGTTTTCACGGGTACTTACAATATTGAATAATCACTGTATTGTTAGTGTGTCTCCTAATTGGATAGAAGATAAAAGTCTTTAGTTACACGATGAAGTGGTCTCAAACGGTTGCATCCGTTGTCTCTTTACTGCTCTATTGTTGTATGACAGGAACAGGAATTCTAGCAGATGGGGCCGTACCACAAACGTTAAAACAGTTTTACTTTGGTAACGTCTTATAAATCGATGAACGCCGGCTGCACGCACGAAAAAGCATGACTCATTGTTACGTTCCGCCTGAGCCGAGAGTGTAAGTGAGAGCGCGGAACAAGGTGATAGAGAGCCACGATCGGCCTAAGCGTTCGGCTTGTGACGCATCTATCATGACGTTATCACGTGAAATTATCGTCCGTAAACTAACTTTACAGACATTTTTTTTTTAATGAACATTATTGACCACAAACCACAACTCATCTGGTGTAAAGCAAGTGGTAGTGGTCCTAAAGTCCAGTTGAGAACCTCCTTCTTTTTGGAAGTCGGCTGAAAAAAAGGCCTTACATATAGTACACAGTATTTAAGGTGTATCGCGAACCTTAGCGTGAAAATCAAATAATCGATATTAGTTTAGTTGTCTGAGGAACACTATATACCATGCCTGTTTATTGAGAGTGACAGGTAACAGATAAGCTTGTCGATCCATTTTCAGAATTGTCTGTGATATTTTTAACCTCCGTGCCAAAAAGAGGGGTATTATAAGTTTGACCTGTGTCTGTGTGTCTGTCTGTAGCATTGTAGCTATCAAACGGATGGACCAATTTTGATCTAGTTTTTTTTCTTTAATTTTGATCTAGTTTTTCTTTCATCAAAAGTGTGTGTAAAAAATAGCTAAAAATCAAAGACTGACATGAACATGAAAATGACAGAATGGAGAAAAAATTAGATAGTTTTAGATAATAAGAAAGAGCAAACAAGAAGTATTCTGTAATTTAGTCCAGTAATTTAGTCAATCAGTAACTCAGTAATTTTACAACTTACGGAAAGTTGGTAGGCAACTTTCCGTAAGTTGTAAAATTACTGAGTTACTGATTGACAAAATTACGGGATAGGTAAATAGATTAGTGGTCATTTTCACCGACTTCAAAAAAGGAGGAGGTTCTCAATTCGACATTATATATATTTTTTTATGTTTGTTACCTCATAATAAATTATAGTTTATAAAACTGAAGCAACCGACTTCTCATGGATGCCATTGTCAGAACTGGACCAAATTCGAGACCACACGGGAGGCACCAGCTTTCAAATAAAAAAATGATCATCAAAATCGGTTCATCCAGTCGAAAGTTATGAGGTAACAAACATTAAAAAATACAGTCGAATTAAGAAACTCCTCCTTTTTTGAAGTCGGTTGAAAAGCACTCACACGAAGGCGTTTATCGGCGGTTATCTCATTACTTTATTAAATTGATGACTTTATGTGATATGGGATTAATTATCCGAAGTAGGTTTTAATAAAGCCTACTTCGGATTATTAAGCCCAGTTCATAAAGCCGCTTTATAATACTTTAGAATGATATAAGAAAGAAATCAATAGGATAAAATTCAAAGTAAAAGCGTACAGAAATGTACCTACGGGTAACTTCGCCATTGCGTGACCACACACCGGAAGCCTACAAGTTAAGGGTTACTCGTGAGTCACAGTTATCCAGCTGGCTTATTGCAGCTGTAATTTTGCAATAATCAAACAGCTGTTATGGCATTATGCTTGGAAACAATGACTCGAGAACATGTAACAATTAACGTTTAGTTTGTAGCATGCCATTTCTGATTAACTGTACCGTGATAATCAAACGAAATGTTGTTATTCCAAGAGTTGCTATTTTTTGTGAAACTGATATTGGCGTACCTTGCCAGTAAAACCAACTCATATGCCGTGACGGCAAATGGCTCGGCGATCTTTCATTGCCGTCACGTCCCCAATACCCATACTTACGACAGCGTCCCCAGTACCCCAATATGTCTCGATTCCCTTTTGCGTGCGCGTATACTATACATCGTTGCTTCTGTGTGAGTTGTATACTGCGATGCCAATTATGTTCACCCATAGTACATTTGACGCGTTTACTGTTTGTAACGCATAGTTCATTTGTTTCACATCTGCCGGGCGTCCCGTGACGGCCAACCTTTTTTTCCTTTGTATAAAAATACTTGTACTGTAATCGTTTTAATTTGTCATATTCTGTACTAATAATCATGGGTATTAGATAGGTTAGTTACTCAAATATAGAACGCTTTGACGTTAAATCCTCGCCTATAATCTTTTCGACTAATGATATAGTTTGGCTTCACTTACGCGGGATTACGGTATTGTGTTTTATTTATTAAGATAAGCGAAGCTATGAGGGTCTAAAAATCCGACAAATCGCTTCGAGTCCGACGAATCTCTTCGAGAAAAGATAGTCCCGGCCTTACGTACCTGCTCGCTCACATGGCAGGGGCACGGCCGTGCCCCCAGATAAAATGTTATGATGATTATGACCTTACTACAGATCTTTGATTTATAAAAAAATATTCGAAATTTAAAAACGACTTGCAATGTTATATAACTAAGATTTTCGGAATATTGTAGTCTAAAGTTTGGAATAAAATCTGTTTCCTGAGAGCTACAATCTTGGAATTTTCAAGGCTATAGTAAATAGATATCTTCTAGATCGACGAGCTCCATCCTCGGCCACACCATCACTTAACATCAGGCAGGTTAGTGGTCAATCGTGGATCTATGTAACATAAACAAAATTACTTTATACTTAGATATCCTATTGGAGCCCAATGAAATTCTTATAGAACCAATTCTGACACTCACTCTGATGAAAATGTCGGAAAACATACAAACAAGAATTACAGCCTTACAATCCGAATTAAGCCACTCCTTTTGTTGATTTCGTTTTTTTTTTTTTATCAGCCCTGTTTGTACAAACTGTCCCACTGCTGGGAACGGGCCATCTTCTCATTGTGAGAAGGGTTAGGCCATAGTCTGCCACGTTGGCCAAGTGCGGGTTGGCAGTCTTCACACATCTTCAAGATCATTGAGAACTCTCAGACATGTAGGTTTCCTCACGATGTTTTCCTTCGCCGTTTGAAGTTGGCGGCAATCAACAATACGCACATAACTTCGAAAAGACAGAGGTGCGTGCCATGGGATTCGAACCGAGGACCTGCGGATCGCAAGTCAGACGGTCTCACCACTAGGCTGCCGGAAACGGATTTCGGTTAAAACGAAATAAAAATTCAATTCAAAACCAATGATCAATGATATAATAACGTCATTGCCATAGATTTCCATTGAGAGACGTTCGTCTAGTCATAAAATTGCGTAATAAGCTAAGTATTCATTTATCAAACAAAAAAAAATAGATAAAAAAAAAAAATATTAACTAGAGATGATTTTTTTTTCTCAGCCATTACTGTCCCACTGCAGGGCAAAGGCCTCTCTTCCCTCTTTCCATTTTTCTCGGTTTAGAGAAATAAATATTAACTAGAATAAATATCTTTAAACCAGAGATGTTGAACGAGAGGCTATTGTGATTATACCTAATCATTCCTCTGAGTTTTCGAGCATAGACTAGATACAGTGACGTCAGATATCAAATATGTACATAATATATGTTAAGAAAGTACGAGTACCAAACTTGATAATGAAGACAAAGTAAAATCCACGCCCACGATTTGAACCTGCTTTGACCACAAAGTACCAGCATTCAGGTAATTGTACTGTACATGGAAGTACTGATTTAACTTTGTTTTAGATATCTACTGGAACTATGAATATTGGACTATTTTTAACAGGTTAGCGCTTGACCGACAGCTCGCCTGATGTTGAGCGACGCTGTGGTCCACGATGGAGCGATATAAAACGAGGATATTGTTGTACTTATGAGGTAAGTACCTTTACTCATAAAATTTAGTGTTGCATGACTTATTGTCATTGTAAACGCACTTATTACCTAACTGCTAGTTTTGTAGACTTATGATTTCGAAGGTATAGAAGTATTCTTTAGGTACTCTCCAATTAGAAAAAATATTCCAATTTCAGACGTATTTTGTATACTTAGGTGAGACAGTAATATTAGAAGTGATACTCGTAGAATAACTCTAAATTGTTATTAGATCAGAATTTTGTATTGGACAACGAATAAATAAATATATATAGGTACATACATAATAAATTTATAAAAAGTTCAAAATCACTTATTACTTAGTGCAAGACTTGTATTATGACATTATTTCTAGTTTATTTACTACTATATTATTCATAATAAGAATGTATAAGTAGGTTGCTAAGTATAAGTATCTACGTAAGTATTGTTTTTAAAACTCTGGATAAAGTTACAAGTCACAAAACCTGTTTATTTACTACAAGAACTCATACAATATATAGACAATCAACTTTATGTAGGTACATCACCACGTAGGTCATTTTGATAACAATTATCTTTGTCGCTTAGATTAACTCGTGTTTACTAAAAATTACAAAAAAATATAAACAAATTAAATTCTAAGTTTAAAAACAAAGTTTCTCCTTTTGTTTAATCAGATGTAGTTTTCAAGTACCTGAGAGAGATCCGCATCATCCTGAAGTTTTTCGGCGACAGTCGGCTTTCTGTCGGCGACTGCAAAGCCGAAGCACATCACTAACAATAACACTAACGGCCCCATCGTCACAGACCACAAAAACATCCGAAAAGTCAGCAAACACTCGCGAGTAACATGGAATAAGGACGGGAGTAACGCGCGGAGGTCGAGAACGCGCCGCGGTAAATGCCGCTACGGCAGCTTGACTCACTTGACTGCTCGGTGTTGTGCTCACGCAGTCTGTGCTCTGTCCCGCTCACGCTCACGTGTCCCCTCACTTCATAAACTGTGGTCATCCTGGTCTCCAAGTCCGTCATCAACCGCGGCCGTTGGGCTCCCAAACTGATTCGAACTTTGAAAAGGTGTACCGGAGGCTTGGCCGATTTTCGTTAACGGCCAAACGCTTCTCCAAGGTCACGGAACAGCTTTGTCGGTTGTGCAGCTTAATTTATACAACTGCAAAGTTTATCCATCTTCCGGCGACGAAGCTGTTTCGTTATCTTTTAAATTTATCCAGGCAGATATTTAGCAGCTTTTCGTTTTATAATTAAGTTAAAGAGGAAATGCCTTCCACTTTTCGCGGGGAAATCGTTAATTAAAGGCCCCATTTAAATATTTCAGGAATCTTTTTAATTCACCAGTTTCAAATTTATTCGAGGTTTTTACTTGATGAATGTTTGCGTTCGCTTTGTAGTCATTTACCTACCTATTTATTATACCTACCAGCTTAAACATTTTTTACCTTCAAATAAAAGAGTCTCTCTATTGAGTAACTCCTTTTATGTCGAATTCGACAGTGTTTTTTATATTTCCGATAGATATAATCTGGATGTTTTTAAATCGCGCGGGAATATTATAAATAATAATAATTTATTATAAGTCCTCTCCTTCGTAGAGAGGAGCGCAACGTCACTCAACATCAGGACATCAGGTGAGTTGGCGGTCAAGCTCAAACCTAATTATTTTAAAAAAATGTTTCGAAATATATTGTCAGCGGTTGTAAAATAATCTCGATGTTTATACATATTAGGTATTATGCATCGGACTAGAAGTAATTCAGAAGTCTTGTACATGTTAATGGTTTGTTTCATTGGTTTTACAAATATTTTTATCGGTGTCTGTTGTTCGAACTTATGATGTCCAAATGTTGTATGATATTTTTAATAAAATTATTATCAAAATTTTTGAGGTCACAGAGAATTGAATCGATCCAATGCACTTTAATCAATGCACGTCTGCCAACCCGCACTTGGCCAGCGTGGCAGACTACGGCCTAACCCTTCTCACAATGAGAGGATGGCCCGTACCCAGCAGTGGGACAGTTTGTACAAACAGGGCTGATAAAAAAATATGATTGATCAAATCGCCTGATGTTAAGCGACCAAACACAGCTATGATACGATGTTCCATCATGAAGTTCTAGTTCATATCTTCCGGCTCCATCATCAGATCAGTTCGACAGTACCATATTATTGTATTGTCATCAGAACTACATACAGCTGCCAATTTTCATGACGCTACGATCCTTGGAAGATGGTTAAATTAGTTACTTTAGATTTCATTACATAGTTACATAGTTACATATAGGTCGACCTATTAAGCGTGTTAAAAATAAGATTTGTGACAACATAAAAGACAAACCGACTAATGATATAGTTTGGCTTCACTTACGCGGGATTACGGTATTGTGTTTTATTTATTAAGATAAGCGAAGCTATGAGGGTCTAAAAATCCGACAAATCGCTTCGAGTCCGACGAATCTCTTCGAGAAAAGATAGTCCCGGCCTTACGTACCTGCTCGCTCACATGGCAGGGGCACGGCCGTGCCCCCAGATAAAATGTTATGATGATTATGACCTTACTACAGATCTTTGATTTATAAAAAAATATTCGAAATTTAAAAACGACTTGCAATGTTATATAACTAAGATTTTCGGAATATTGTAGTCTAAAGTTTGGAATAAAATCTGTTTCCTGAGAGCTACAATCTTGGAATTTTCAAGGCTATAGTAAATAGATATCTTCTAGATCGACGAGCTCCATCCTCGGCCACACCATCACTTAACATCAGGCAGGTTAGTGGTCAATCGTGGATCTATGTAACATAAACAAAATTACTTTATACTTAGATATCCTATTGGAGCCCAATGAAATTCTTATAGAACCAATTCTGACACTCACTCTGATGAAAATGTCGGAAAACATACAAACAAGAATTACAGCCTTACAATCCGAATTAAGCCACTCCTTTTGTTGATTTCGTTTTTTTTTTTTTATCAGCCCTGTTTGTACAAACTGTCCCACTGCTGGGAACGGGCCATCTTCTCATTGTGAGAAGGGTTAGGCCATAGTCTGCCACGTTGGCCAAGTGCGGGTTGGCAGTCTTCACACATCTTCAAGATCATTGAGAACTCTCAGACATGTAGGTTTCCTCACGATGTTTTCCTTCGCCGTTTGAAGTTGGCGGCAATCAACAATACGCACATAACTTCGAAAAGACAGAGGTGCGTGCCATGGGATTCGAACCGAGGACCTGCGGATCGCAAGTCAGACGGTCTCACCACTAGGCTGCCGGAAACGGATTTCGGTTAAAACGAAATAAAAATTCAATTCAAAACCAATGATCAATGATATAATAACGTCATTGCCATAGATTTCCATTGAGAGACGTTCGTCTAGTCATAAAATTGCGTAATAAGCTAAGTATTCATTTATCAAACAAAAAAAAATAGATAAAAAAAAAAAATATTAACTAGAGATGATTTTTTTTTCTCAGCCATTACTGTCCCACTGCAGGGCAAAGGCCTCTCTTCCCTCTTTCCATTTTTCTCGGTTTAGAGAAATAAATATTAACTAGAATAAATATCTTTAAACCAGAGATGTTGAACGAGAGGCTATTGTGATTATACCTAATCATTCCTCTGAGTTTTCGAGCATAGACTAGATACAGTGACGTCAGATATCAAATATGTACATAATATATGTTAAGAAAGTACGAGTACCAAACTTGATAATGAAGACAAAGTAAAATCCACGCCCACGATTTGAACCTGCTTTGACCACAAAGTACCAGCATTCAGGTAATTGTACTGTACATGGAAGTACTGATTTAACTTTGTTTTAGATATCTACTGGAACTATGAATATTGGACTATTTTTAACAGGTTAGCGCTTGACCGACAGCTCGCCTGATGTTGAGCGACGCTGTGGTCCACGATGGAGCGATATAAAACGAGGATATTGTTGTACTTATGAGGTAAGTACCTTTACTCATAAAATTTAGTGTTGCATGACTTATTGTCATTGTAAACGCACTTATTACCTAACTGCTAGTTTTGTAGACTTATGATTTCGAAGGTATAGAAGTATTCTTTAGGTACTCTCCAATTAGAAAAAATATTCCAATTTCAGACGTATTTTGTATACTTAGGTGAGACAGTAATATTAGAAGTGATACTCGTAGAATAACTCTAAATTGTTATTAGATCAGAATTTTGTATTGGACAACGAATAAATAAATATATATAGGTACATACATAATAAATTTATAAAAAGTTCAAAATCACTTATTACTTAGTGCAAGACTTGTATTATGACATTATTTCTAGTTTATTTACTACTATATTATTCATAATAAGAATGTATAAGTAGGTTGCTAAGTATAAGTATCTACGTAAGTATTGTTTTTAAAACTCTGGATAAAGTTACAAGTCACAAAACCTGTTTATTTACTACAAGAACTCATACAATATATAGACAATCAACTTTATGTAGGTACATCACCACGTAGGTCATTTTGATAACAATTATCTTTGTCGCTTAGATTAACTCGTGTTTACTAAAAATTACAAAAAAATATAAACAAATTAAATTCTAAGTTTAAAAACAAAGTTTCTCCTTTTGTTTAATCAGATGTAGTTTTCAAGTACCTGAGAGAGATCCGCATCATCCTGAAGTTTTTCGGCGACAGTCGGCTTTCTGTCGGCGACTGCAAAGCCGAAGCACATCACTAACAATAACACTAACGGCCCCATCGTCACAGACCACAAAAACATCCGAAAAGTCAGCAAACACTCGCGAGTAACATGGAATAAGGACGGGAGTAACGCGCGGAGGTCGAGAACGCGCCGCGGTAAATGCCGCTACGGCAGCTTGACTCACTTGACTGCTCGGTGTTGTGCTCACGCAGTCTGTGCTCTGTCCCGCTCACGCTCACGTGTCCCCTCACTTCATAAACTGTGGTCATCCTGGTCTCCAAGTCCGTCATCAACCGCGGCCGTTGGGCTCCCAAACTGATTCGAACTTTGAAAAGGTGTACCGGAGGCTTGGCCGATTTTCGTTAACGGCCAAACGCTTCTCCAAGGTCACGGAACAGCTTTGTCGGTTGTGCAGCTTAATTTATACAACTGCAAAGTTTATCCATCTTCCGGCGACGAAGCTGTTTCGTTATCTTTTAAATTTATCCAGGCAGATATTTAGCAGCTTTTCGTTTTATAATTAAGTTAAAGAGGAAATGCCTTCCACTTTTCGCGGGGAAATCGTTAATTAAAGGCCCCATTTAAATATTTCAGGAATCTTTTTAATTCACCAGTTTCAAATTTATTCGAGGTTTTTACTTGATGAATGTTTGCGTTCGCTTTGTAGTCATTTACCTACCTATTTATTATACCTACCAGCTTAAACATTTTTTACCTTCAAATAAAAGAGTCTCTCTATTGAGTAACTCCTTTTATGTCGAATTCGACAGTGTTTTTTATATTTCCGATAGATATAATCTGGATGTTTTTAAATCGCGCGGGAATATTATAAATAATAATAATTTATTATAAGTCCTCTCCTTCGTAGAGAGGAGCGCAACGTCACTCAACATCAGGACATCAGGTGAGTTGGCGGTCAAGCTCAAACCTAATTATTTTAAAAAAATGTTTCGAAATATATTGTCAGCGGTTGTAAAATAATCTCGATGTTTATACATATTAGGTATTATGCATCGGACTAGAAGTAATTCAGAAGTCTTGTACATGTTAATGGTTTGTTTCATTGGTTTTACAAATATTTTTATCGGTGTCTGTTGTTCGAACTTATGATGTCCAAATGTTGTATGATATTTTTAATAAAATTATTATCAAAATTTTTGAGGTCACAGAGAATTGAATCGATCCAATGCACTTTAATCAATGCACGTCTGCCAACCCGCACTTGGCCAGCGTGGCAGACTACGGCCTAACCCTTCTCACAATGAGAGGATGGCCCGTACCCAGCAGTGGGACAGTTTGTACAAACAGGGCTGATAAAAAAATATGATTGATCAAATCGCCTGATGTTAAGCGACCAAACACAGCTATGATACGATGTTCCATCATGAAGTTCTAGTTCATATCTTCCGGCTCCATCATCAGATCAGTTCGACAGTACCATATTATTGTATTGTCATCAGAACTACATACAGCTGCCAATTTTCATGACGCTACGATCCTTGGAAGATGGTTAAATTAGTTACTTTAGATTTCATTACATAGTTACATAGTTACATATAGGTCGACCTATTAAGCGTGTTAAAAATAAGATTTGTGACAACATAAAAGACAAACCGCGCGGAACGCAGCTAGTCTATAAATCGGGGTTTATTGTTGATCTATGATTTTTAGTTATTTTCCTATCATAATTTCAAAGAAATCCCCCAGTTGTAAATACTGTGATCTGCTCCATACAAACGGATTTATTTTTACTAGACTAATTGTTATTTATATGAAAGTACTGATGTTTTAAAATACATTTGACACAATTTCATAATGATATTATAAAAATTGAAGTTTGTTACCTTTACACGCTCAAACAGCTGAATCGAACGTTATGAAATTAAATATAGAGATAGCTGTGGACCTATAGACGGGCATAAGCTACTTATTATCATCATAATCATCCCCGTTTTTTCATAACTATGCGGGTGAAACCGCGGAACGCAGCTAGTTTCTAAATTGGGAATTATTGTAAATCTATGTTTTTTAGGTATTTTCCTATTATAAGTTCAAAGAATCCCTAAAAGTGCATTTAATACGATCAGCTCCATACAAAAGGTTTTTTTTTACTAGACTTCTTACCTGTGGGATAAACAGGTAAGGATGTTCAAGCTTTGTGCACCATCTAGCAGGTATGTATAATATGTATAATGAACCACCTAACTATTCGAACACGACTTTTAGTTATTTGAAGTAGTATATAAATAAAAAAGAGTAGTGTTTACTGAAGATAAAAAGTCACAAATGCTTATAATTAGCATAGAACTAAAATGTTTTATCAAATCCTTAAGCAACATTGTGTAGTGAACATGCGCGAATAATCTATTTTCGATTACCTCAAACCGAGTCAACGCGTAGCAAAAACGGTTTTGTGTTCTCTTAAAAGGCCTATAAAAGAATTTGACGTGTTAGGTGGGATCTTACCTGAGCTCGGTTAGATTATTCCGTCGTTTAGAGGGGACGTGACGGGAACCGATTATGGTCTATTGTTTCCGTATCTAAGAATCAACCTTTTTACGATAGCATCTACTTTCTCGGTGGTGTTTCGTAACCGCTCGCATGTGTCACTCCACTTTTGAATAGATGTTTGAAGATCTCTTTTGTGATAATTGTTATAATTTAATGGGTTCATATTTTAGGTAATTTTAATTGATTGGTGGACTTATTATATCACCGAAAATAGCATTAATTAATTAATTAGATAATTATATTTATCCGACTGCCAAGGGCTATGTTTTTCGCGCGTATCTTGTATGTTTGTAAATATATTTTTTTACCTCGTTCGTATCTTCCAAATAGGATGGATTTGTGCAGTTGAAGTATTGTTAGTGTATTGTTGTTGTGTGTGTATTGTTTTTAGTGTTGTTTGTCTTCTCAAAAATCCAAGTGTCTTCAGACAGGTGTTTAAAAAAAAATCAAAATTGCTGAGTTTGTGGTAAATCGTAAGCCGTTTTTTTTAAACAAATCTATTGTTGGCTGAGTTGTCGTCGTTGCACAGGTAGGTTTCCGCGGCACCATGCCCTAAACGACATTGTCCGAAGAGCCTTTGTGTCAGCAAACGTCCCCTGCGTGCTTGAACCCCCTGGTCTGTGTAGGTCTGACGGCAAGAGACCGGACGGGCTGATCCTCGTGCCCTGGAATAACGGTAAGTGCCTGGTTTGGGACGCCACGTGCGTCAGCACTGTAGACGCCAGTCACACCGGTGGGTCGCACCGTCCACTCGCCGGCAGCAGCTGCGAATGATGCCGCTGCCAAAAAGAGGCAGAAGTATGCGGGGATGGAACCGTTGTATTCTTTTGTTCCAATTGCGGTGGGTTGTTGGGGTTGTGAGGCCAAACAGCTCATAGGTGAGTTGGGCCACAGGATAATGGATAGGACAGGTGACTCCCGCTCCAGCATGTTTCTGGTGCAACGCCTGGCAATCGCCATACAGCGAGGTAACGCAGCGAGTGTTATATACCTTTGCACCAGGAACAGTTAGGGGCGGGTTATTTGACTAATTTAGTTTTAGATTTTAGATTATTGACAATGTATTTATATTTTTGTTTTCATTTTAAAGAATTCCACGTAGAATAGAATTAAAAGGAGATTACAAATACATATACATATATAAGTCATATATGTATAAATTTAATTATGGATAATAAATTGGCCATCAATGCATTAAAATGTATAGTTTCTAATAGCGTCTAAGTCGCTTTTATGCTGTAAGGTATTTTATTTTTATCCCCGACCGAAAAAGAGAGGTCTTACAGTTATTAGAGGGAACACCAAGCCTATAAATGCGTTACACTCTTTAGCAGTTCTTATTAAAAAGTGTCTCGATTACGCTTTGTTTTTTTATACTTACAATATAGGTTTGCGCTTGTGTTTATGCGGGTCAATATTAATTTTAAAGTTCACAATATGAGACTCAAGGAAAGATAAAGAACAATATGATATAAGTAATATGTACACAAGTTACATACATCTAAATGTTCCATATCATTAGAATTACAGTCAAATTCTCTTTAACACAAAGTTCTCAGAGAATTTCTCTCAAGTCGAAGTTTCCCAGGCGAAGGTTTCCAGTTAGGTGGGTAGGTACGCAGTAACCATGTTTCTTAGCACGATGAGACAAACGCTAATACAATTATAAATTTTAATATTAACACAATTATAAATTTTAATATTAACACAACTATAGACTTAGACCTTTATCGGTCTAGAGATTAAAAAAATGTAGCCAACTGCAAAGCAACCAAAGTCCTAAGGCCGTGCAATTGTACCTGTACATACAATTCATATTTTTCTCATCCTCCATAATATTAACTGGGCCCCCTTGGGCCCTGGGCTGGCGATGCCATTGTGTAATAGTTTAGTTAGTTGAGTCTGTATATTGTTTTGTTGTAGTTGATAAAGGCACTTGCCCGTAAAAAAACACAATTATCATAATTTTAATCTTGTCTTGTACCGCGTGAGCTGTTCGTTAATAGTCTAGTAAAAATAAGATTTATGACAACATAAAAGACAACTAAGTACCTATATTGTTATTTAAATGAATATACTGGTGTTTTGAAATACATTTGACACAATTTCATAATGATATTATAAAAGCTAATTTTGTTACCTTTACACGCTCAAACGGCTGAACCGATCGTTATGAAAATTAGTATAGAGATAGCTTTGGACCTGGAGACGGACATAAGCTACTTATCATCATCATAATCATCACCGTTTTTCATAACTAGGCGAGTGAAACCGCGGAACGCAGCTAGTCTATAAATCGGGGATTATTGTAGATCTATGAGTTTTAGTTATTTTCCAATCATAATTTCAAAGAATCCCCCCCAGTTGCAAATACTGTGATCTGCTCCATACAAACTGATTGATTTTTACTAGACTATAAGTAGTAAGTAGTTTGTTAATTCAACTCTCGATAAATAAATAAATTGCTTAAATATTGATATAGGAGGACAGTTTCACACAACGCCATCTAGCCCCAAACTAAGCAGAGCTGGTATTATGGAATCCAGATGGCTAGTAAAAAACATGTATACTTTTTATTTGTAAAAACATACATATGATACTTAGATATATACAAATATCCATGCTCAGCAAAAATATTTGCCCTGGGTGGGGATCGAACCCACAACCTACAGCTCAGAGACAGACGTACTAACACTGAGCCGTGAGACCTTTTCTGTAATGCGCTTTTAACCGACTGCCAAAAAGGAGAAGGTTCTCAATTCGATTGCATGTTTTTTGTATATTTTTTCAGCGATTACTTAGCTTATCCAATAATGGATTGTTTTTGATGATTATTTTTTGTTTGGTATTTAATACCTCAGAGATAGTCCCATGTAAATTTTATCAAAATCAGTTCAGTACTTTGGTTTTTATAACAAAAATGTTGTCAAAGTAAACGAAATGCGAATTTTGGAGTCGTTTTTTTATAGTTTATTAACTATAATTATTCATAACAAATAAGTGATTTACAATAACTATACTTATTACTAATGTTCATTTAAATAAATTATACAGCTTAGTGCATACTTTCTCGCAAAAAACTCTTGATGATCGAGCGAGCGAAGCGTCTCTGCTTCAATTGGCCAAATTTTCTTTCGTTTTTAATACGGCTTCCTAAGCCAACTTTATGTAGGTATTATGTACAAATGACCTAAGGTGAGCTGCAAATAAGCTCTCTCGCAAGGTCTACTGCTCGTAGGGCTACTAGTTATTTATTTAAGGCTTTTTTAGGGTTCCGTACCTCAATAGGAAAAAACTGAACCCTTATAGGATCACTTTGTTGTCCGTCTGTCCGTCTGTCCGTCTGTCCGGGTGTCAAGACCTTTATCTCGGGAACGCGTGAAGGTATCGAGTTGAAATTAAAACCATATACGCAGATCCATAGTATCTTGCTGCAGAAAGAAAAATAAAGGATGTCGTAAAAAACGCACATTTCGACACTCACAGAGGAATCAAAACCTATGGGGTACTTCCCGTTGACCTAGAACTCTGTTTTTTTTTTTTTTTTTATTAAATCACAATAAAATAGTGTCTCTATGCAAGGAATGAGGGCCCAAATTTTAAAGTGAATTAACCGTATCATGTGGGGTATCATATGAAAGAGCCTCATTGGCATAAGCTAAAACAGGTTTTTAACACATTCTTAGCCCCCTGCAGACCCTTCACTTCAGCTGGGAACCAAAACGTTTTAGGCGAATTTTGATTAAGTAATTAAGATTAAGATTAAGTGGCCGTGCAAAGCAACGTTGCCTGCCTCAATCGCCGGCGGTTTACTCACTACTACAAAATGAACGAGATGCTTGCTCGGATCCGAGTGGAAGGCGCCGCTACTATAGCCCTGCTTCACTCGGATCCGAGTGGAGAGCAGGAAATGTGTTAAATATTTTTACGATGTATATTTTTCAGTTTATGAAGGAAAATATAAAAAAAAAATATGATTTCCCTATTTAATTTTGTTTGTACGGAACCCTTGGTGGGCGAGTCTGACTCGCACTTGTCCGGTTTTTTACAATGTAGATTATTTTGGTGGCAAACTTTACCTGGAGTCTGTGGAGAATAAATTTGTTAAAATAAAAAAAAATAAAAATTTACAGCCTTACCGAAAAACGTTAGAGGAAAGTGACCAAATATGGAATACCGTTTTGATTTTCAGGCATAACTTTCACAAATTTTATAAATAAAATACTTTTTGTGGTAATTATTAACAATCATATATTTGCACTTAAGTTTGTAACAATTTTAGATTATTTTGTTCAGTTTGAGGTAAGAAAAATTTTCAAAAACTAAATAACGATAAAGGTACCTATATATGGAATAGGTACCCCAAATATGGAATACTATAATCACTATGAAAAATTAACCTTAACTTATAAGAGACTCTTTGAAAACTTTGAAATGAACACAAATTATTTACAAAAATCGCAAATCCAGGTATCAAACTCTGGCCCAGCGCAATCATTATGTGCCCAGATCCCACACATGAGGCTCCTCATCATCTGAATCAGACATAGGCTTAGTCTTTTCTTTTGGTTTTTTCCTTTTGATTTCTTCTCATTCTGTTTTTTATTCTTGTTTTTTGCTAATTTATTTTCTTTTTCTTCTTTTTTCCTGTTTTTGTCTGTAAGGTCATTCTTATACGGTGACGACGTGATGACTGCTGCAACAGATGCAGCTTTCAAATAACCCATTTTTTTTCTCGTACTAATTTTATAGCTTCTGACATATGCTCTGAATTCCATTCTTTTCGCTTCGTTTTCGAATTGACGCCCGCAATTCTGATAAAAACCGAAAAAAAAATATTTACAAAGTCATTAAGTCAGCTGATACGTCACAGTGTCCAATTATGGAATAGTCCATAATTGGACACTGTGATCCGTCCATATTTGGATTTTCCAACTATTTCAAACTGACATTCACATATTTATATTTCAGAAAGTAATACTATCTAATACCGCTAAAACATACTAAAGAACATCTAAAGGGTCTCTAAAAGTTATAAAAACAATACTGTGTGCACTTTCTGTACGAAAAATAATTATTTTTTACGTACCTTAGAAAGTTATGCGGCAGCGATAAAACAAAACACTGTAACTACGACGAAAGGGCTGGCTCGATTGACATGCTACAACTTGTACGCGTAAATGGGAGTAGAAAGAGACAGAAAATCACTGTTTATTGCGTGTGTGAGTTTGCATTTCAGAAAAATGGGGGTATTCCATATTATGGATACTATTCCATATTTGGTCACTTTCCTCTACTTAACTTTAACCGTCGTCTTAAATTATCTGTCTTCTTTCTGCAAGTGTCATTACGTGTCAGCAAGTTGACAACATACGTTAAGCATTACTTAAGTTACGCAATGTTTTTCGGTAAGGCCGTAAGTTGTTTTTTCCATACTACATTAAGTATAATTTGTATCTCTTTCGTTGTATAGTAGAGGTATGGTGAATGTAAGTGATCCATCGTGATTCCACGAAGTCTCCTTGTCTCTAAGCACATTAATATTTGAGAGCTCATTACTGCGTGAGTAATGAGACGCCGTCTAAACCTGCGCTAACTTTGGTTATCTGTTAATTAACAAGTAACATGTCGGGAACGTTGCTTTTAGTATGAAAGCTTTACTAACATTTGCTTGATGATGTTTTTTATTAATTTGACTCGCAGGTGTAGGAAAGGTAGAGAAAATTACACTTATATGGTTTCGGAACCATTTGCGTAATTTTCTCTACTAGAAACAATTGTCGAAACAGACTTGTAAGGCGTGTGAATGGGTATAACGACCAAATAGACAATGTTTTGGAGAAAGGTCAAGGTTAGGTCTTATGAAATACTCGAAATCGAAGAACCTGTATAATTTAGAATAAGGAGGTTTGTGGTTACATTACAAATTCGACAATAAAAAATATTAATTTTATTTATTAGTTGAATAAGGTAGTACACACATACTAAGTGGTATATAGGTGTTAAGGTATATCAGGAACTGATATTGTTTTATTGTTTATTTTACATTGCATTACAATTACATACATAGCATAGGTACATACATAATCACCCTAATAGGGTATAGCAATCTAGTGCGGAGCGGAACGGTTTATTCTATTATGTGTTTGTCCAATGAGGTGCCCAATGAGGTGTACAAATGTTATAGGTACATGCAATCAAATAAAACTATCATCATCATCACAGCCACAAGAAGTGCCACAGCCACATGGGGGACCATGGATTTTCAAAAAGACCGGCTAGAAGCGGCCTGCATCCAGCGTTTTCCTGCCACTTGTATTGTATGATATCCTCAGTCCACCTTGTAGCTATGTGTTAAAACTATATGATAGAAATAATGTATATTTTATAACAATGTCACGTTACATTACACTCAAAAATATGACAAATTCGAGTTGGTGATTAGCTTCAGATCGATTTCATGCAGAAAAAGTTAATTCTGTATATTCACAGTCGTATATAAATAGGGCCTCAAATTCATAGTTCACGGTATTTAATAAAGAAACTCTGTACCAAGTCCAATTATTGTGATTCAATTCAATTCAGTACTTTATTATCCAGCTAAAGCGTAACGTATATAGTTCGTGTTATTGAAGTTGTACTGCCAATAACAACATTATGATATTGTAAAAACATTCTGGAAAATCCATAGGTAATACATTTAAAATAGATGTCAATAAAATATCAATAAGTGAAAAAATAATAATAGTGAAAACAGTCAATAAAAATGTCAATACATGATCAATATTTAGACATAGACATAATTTTATTGTAACAAAAACACACAGAAAATAAAAATCATACACACAAAATAGGTCACAAAATTATGTTTTTGTCACAATCCGGCCCCAGCTCAGCATAATGCTAGTTGTAAACAACCAGTATTTGGCGTGATACATATAAGTTCGACACGATGCATTTTTCAAAATGTCGTTTACAGTCGTTTAACTTTATCTAATTATTTTTTTCAGCTCTGCATAAAACCTATTAAACGTATGTGATGTACAACTACATACATTATTCTACACTGCGCGTGGCCCGACACGCACTAGACCGGTAATTTCCCGCATAATAACTGATGAAACCGCACAACACAACTAATAATCTAAAGCAAATAATATAATTGTCTCGCCTAATCCAGAGCACGTTTAGGATAACATGTTGCACTAAAGCTCCAGCACATGTTATTAGCGTAACAAATGTAATGTTAATTAAATCAGAACAGTATAATATCGAGCTTAAGCTAAGCAAGGTGAACAAGTAAATCAACGTAACCCGAAGAGAAGCACCGGATGTAGATATGCGCCGCTAAGCCGTGTTCCAATTATTTATTCCATCTGTGTCTATCTAATTGGAATCTGTGTTCGCGCCTCGCCAAATACAGACCTGTACGGTTTCAAAGGATTATCGGATTCCCTAGGCCGGCACGTTTTTGGAGGTAGAATATTTACCAAATGTGCGCTTCGTATGTGTCTACATACATATGAAGTGCACATTTGGCAAATATTCTTAATATACCTTACCTAATAAACTCAGCATCTACGATTACATATTGGGTTTATTAGTAGCTATATATTGATATGAGTTCTATAGTTCCCTGCATGTAAAAATAACGCTGATTTGTTCGTAAGCGCGAACAAACCAGCGTTCTTTTTACGTGACGGGAACTATACCACTCATTGTTTTTGTCTTGGACGAGCTTGAATCCCTCGTTGCACTCCGGTACCTCGTTTGGAGATTAAAGCGCACAGCTACATATCTCTCTCGTGCATTACAACATTTTTAAACATATAAAATCTTAAAAAATATTTAAAAAGGCCAATTTGTTTATTTTGAGAGGAGAAACATTTAAAAAAAAGTTTTAATCAGATATCATTTATACTGACGACGGAATTATTAAAAAACGTATATTTTTCAATTCCTCAGCAAATTTAAAAAATATAAAAGAAAAACTTTTTTCAAATACTTCACCTATCTAAATAAACAAATTGCCCTCTTACTTTTCTTATGTCCCTATCCAATGATCTTAAGGGGAACGGTCCTGTCCGGTCTGGTGTGTAGGTAGATAATAAATTCATTAGTCACTTATTAATGTTCGTTTATTGCACATATAGACAGTCACTATAATATATAATACTATAATATTAAATAGGCGATAGAAGATGTTTAATAACGAATAAAATAATACAAATAAATGATTATACTGATAATGCACGCTAGGTGCGCGTGGCTGTCGTATCACTGAGTAGTGGACGGTGCGGCGACGTAAGCGCATTGCTCATCCCAAACCGGTTCTACAGCGGTCGGCCGCACCGAGCAAAACATAAGCGGCAGCGACCAGCGATATTTAGAATAAATGTATATATATTAATATAATAATATAATGTTATAATTATGTATATGTGTAATGGTAAATATTGTAAATGCAATTAATAAATGTAGGCGCTTAAAATACATATTATAAATATTTGTATAAGGGCAATATAAATATAGATAGATGCCTACAATCTAATGTGTTGAAAAAAGTTGTGATGCGCGAAGATAGCTGCGCGCGTTGAGCGAATCCTTAACTCCCTCGCTATGCCTAGAATCCTGCGTTGCACTCTGGATTCAATCAGTCAATATAGGTCGCCCATGACATAATTATAATACTACTTTATTCCTATGGTTCATAATCTACTAGTACCTTACCTGGGCGACCGAGCTCCACTCGGATTTTTTATGACTGAATATACGAGCAAACCCAGGTACACTAAAAATGAAACCTAGCAAGATCAAATTATCGTCCCCTAATCTACCTACAAACCAAATTTCATTAAAATCGTTGGAGCAGTTTCCGAGATTCAGAATATATACCTATGATACATACATATATACAAGAATTGCTCGTTTAAAGGTATTAGATACATCTGATGTATTTATTGATATGCTTGCGCTTGACTGTCAGTTCTATTTTTGTTAATTATGCACGAAGGTGACTGAAACAATTATGCTGAACTACTAATTAAAAAAAAACTCCGTCCATCAAGCATTAATTGTCCCGTTGCGATGACAGAGCAGCTAACAAAAATGTAAAGCCAAAACTTGGCAAGTGAACGGTTGCTTATTTAGGTTCACACGACGCTGGCTAATGCATAATAAAGTATAATAAAGTAGTTAGAGCGCACAAGCCTGGCTTGCAGCCAAAACAGTGTACACGCGCTGGCTGGTGAGGCGATCTCCGGTCGATGTTAATTTTTAACCGAATTCAAAAAGAAGGTTCTCAATTCGGTTATATTTTTTAATATTTGTTACTAACCTTACCGATCTGAAAGCATACTCCCTTCAAATAAAAAATAATAATAATTTCCAAATCGGTTTATAAATTATCGGTTTATTTATATCATTATAAAACTCCTTTTATATCATTTTTATATCGTTACAAAACTCTGTAATTTATAAGCCGATTTGGAAATTATTATTTTTTCATTTGAAAGGATTACGCTTTCAGATTGGTCCCATAGATATTTTAACAAGAACAGGGTGTCAAGTCAATATAACCATAAAAGTGAACAAATTCTAATGACCAAACCTAAAATCGCAAAAAATAATGTTCTCTGACAAAATGTTTGGTACAGGGTACGGCTGATTACTTGATTTGCTGATTACAGAGACGGGAGATGGCACTTACCACCCACTTGGAAACCTTATTTTCATGGAGCTCGGGATAATGATCGTGAGTCTGGTGGTAAAAAAACTAGTTTAACCAGCATGAACATAAACAAAATAGCGCCTGCTGTAATAATATAATTACGACGCAATGATATTTACTATATTAATTTATAACTAATTTAAATTCTGTTTGTTTATATTCTTACGGGGAGTGTGCGCAAAAGATTCACGACCTAATTCCACGCTCCCAATTTCACTACAGTACTAGTAGAAAGTCGGCGAATTACCACCCATTTCTCATTGAAATGCCAAAAATCCCTACTCACCGATATCGGTCCACGTTCTTGATACGAACTGCACAGGAATGGAATTCTTTGCCTCCATCTCTGTTTCTTGATAACTACAATCTTGGAATTTTCAAGGATAGAGTGAATAGATATCTTTTAGGTCGACGAGCTCCATCCTCGGCCAGATAATCGTATCGTCGTATCTTGCGTAAAAAAAATTATATAAATAAAATAAAATAAATAAATAAATAAAATAGCCTTTTATTCCCCATTTACAATTTTGAATTACAATTATTATTATATAAGAATAATTTCATACAGTCATGCAATAACATTAATATTTAAATATACAATTTTTATTATTATATTTAAACTAAGTATATTATTTTACTTATTTTTTATTTACATTTGGGATGTCCAATTTAGGACGTAGGCCTCCTCCATCTCAGTCCATTCCTGTCGGTCTTGTGTTGTGCGTGTCCAAGTGGCTCCGGCGACGGCAGTAATGTCGTCTGCCCAGCGACGGCGAGGGCGGCCGGCCGGCCGGCGCTCGCCTCGCGGGTGCCAGTGCAGTACCCTTTCGCTCCACCTGTTATCTGTGAGCCTTGCTGTGTGCCCAGCCCAGCGCCACTTAAGGCGACAGGCCATTGTTGCTGCATCTGAAATCTTTGTTGTATTACGGATGTCAGAACATCTGACTCTATCCTTGAGTTTCAATTCTAGCATACTCCTTTCAGCGGATCTCTGGAAAGTTTGCAGTTTATGGATAACTTCTTTAGTGATTGGCCATGTTTGACATCCGTAGATCAACGTAGGGGTTACAACTGAGTCCATAGCTTTTTGATTGAGATTTATATCCATCTTTGATTTGAAGATATGTTAAAGAGACCAGTATGTATTCCAAGCTTTTTTGATTCGCCTTTCTACCTCTTCCACACAATGATTTTCGAATGCGATGTTCTGACCTAGGTACACGTATTGGTCCACATAGTTGATGATTTTGCCATTGATGTAGACATTCTCTTTGGGACCATTTGTCATTATGCAGGTTTTCTCTGGGTTCATTTCTAGTCCGCATTTTCTACTTTGTTCATCCAAAGACTCTAGCATATATTGAAGATCCTTATGACTCTCCTTCAATACTACAATATCGTCGGCTAAGCGCATATGATTTAAAAGTTCACCATTTATATTAATACCAAGGGCAGTCCACTGTAACTTTCTAAATATGTGCTCTAGGAGAGAATTGAACAGGCTTGGTAAAATCGGATCACCTTGTCTTACACCCCTTTCATCATAGTCAATTCCAATTTTTAATTAAGATTTTTAACGGACGATTAACGGAGATTATTAACTACAAAAACAAACATACAAATTTATACCTAACTAACTAAACTAATAAGTACGCAAAAAGCAAATAGATTCAAAATAATAGATTCTACTCGTAAGAGCCTTAAACGTGCAATTGAACCCAGCAAACAGTTTTAAGCTAATTTGAATTCCTCATCCTAATATTGAAGATGCATATTTACATTTGTGTAATTATTATTATTTGTTGATGAATTCGCCGCTGGGACACATATTCTAAAAAAACTTCCCTGTTCCCTTAACTGTTAAATCTATAACAATTCAAAAGATACAACCATTGATACAACCGTATAAGAGTCCGTAGCACGACCATCGCCCGTCTCGCTCGCGCATACCCACAGTTTTGAAGATTAAAATGATTGAATGAACTTATAAAAAATCATCGTTTGAAAAACTAGAGAACAACATTGCAAATATTTGACAATTTCAATTTGATCCAAATTAATTTTCATGCATAAAAATCATTTTTACAAAATATTAACGCAAAAATGATTTTTATGTACGAGAATAAACTTAGATCAAACTGAAATTTTGTTGAATATTTGTAATGTTGTTTTCTAGTTTTTTTCAGTCATTTTATATACTTATTCAAAAACGTGGGCATGCGCGAGCGAGACTGACGACCGTCAGACGGACGACTGTCGTCGGACTACGGCCTTTTAATTGTAGAACAGACAGGCAGACAGACAGACAACGTAGCCTCACGAATAAGCCTCAGAAGCCTAAAAAGGAACTAAACATTTGTTCTAGTAGGTAAGCTGGACAAGTGGTGCACAAATCGCCAGAAGGCTCGTATATTTCTTGTCAACTAGAAGCGTTAGATTAGAGTGCTCTGGAACGGTTCAAAAGATTTATGAAGGCAATACTAAGTCGATTTAAGGCGCTTAGGCGGCTTTCGAGCCACTTCTCACAAACGATTGTTATTTTTCTAAAATACGAGCCGCGAAAATCAAACCGATTTATAAGTGTAATGTCTAATAAATTCTTATAATTAAATACTATGAATGCATCATGATAAAAAATAAAATAAATATTTTTAGTTGTTTTTGTGATAGAATAAATGATTTATACATATATCATTTAAGACTAAGCTAAGTCAAAGGCTAATGGGCAAAATCGCATTTTGCTCACTGATTTCAGGCAGCAAAACCTACATGTTTGAGCTACTGAAGTGAAAATTTTATTTTTCTTTCTGCAGGAACATACTATGGATCTGCGTATATGGTTTTAATTTCAACTCGATACCTTCACGCGTTCCCGAGATAAAGGTCTTGACACCCGGACAGACGGACAGACAGACAGACAGACAGATGGACAGACGGACAACAAAGTGATCCTATAAGGGTTCCGTTTTTTCCTATTGAGGTACGGAACCCTAACAACAATTCTAAACGAGAAAGAGAGATGTAAATGGAAACAAACAAGCTTCTATTCAAATATTTATTCACAACCATACTATGGTGTACAAGTAATATTTTTCACTTTATTTCAATACGCGAAACAAGATTTTTTAAAATTCAAGTACACCAGAATATCTGGCATACCTAACTACACTAATAATTCCATTGTATCTCTGTAGTAGTCAACCGCGTTATCTAAGAAATTTGATATTTTTAGTTGCAATACATCGTTATTTAATTTAATGAAATGTCTAACTTGCTCAATTGTTAATTTTATTGGACATTCTGCTTTATTTTCTGCAATTGGTGGCCAATTGTCATCGTCTTCCAGCCAGGGTAGCCACACATAGCTATTGTTTATAGGGTCAGCTCGCAGGTCGAATACAGGTGATGTTCTTGGCACTACGTCGAGCCAAAGCAATCGTAGCCGAAGAACCAGACTTTGTACTATTTCAGGGTATTGGTCCCACAAATCAAGAGATTCCTCTGGATCTGCAGTGATGTTAAATAAGCAACCTCTCTCTGAAAAGTTAGTAGAAAACAGTTAGTAAAAGTGAAGGACAATAGGTAACTTCCTCAGATTTTTTTGCAGTAATTGTAGCATTATGTTCCATTGCAGTTTTTTTTTGACGCAAATATGTCCACATTTGACCACCAATTTGCTCGTTGGAAAGCGATGATTTGGTTGAAAATGAAGGACGCAGACATATGTACATGATATCTATTCACTCTAACCCTGAAAAGACCCAAATGTTGTACAAAACTAAGCTCAAAATTACTCTTTGATATGGATTATCCCGCCGAGAAAGTGATAAATAAAATAAAATGGGTACCTTCTAATACACGTAAAGTGGGAATGTTTTTAGGGTTCCGTACCACAACTCAAAAAAACGGAACCCTTATAGGATCACTTTGTTGTCCGTCAGTCTGTCTGTCTGTTTTCTCTTTTGCCTTATGGTATGGGGTGTTTATGTATAGGTAATTCAAAAATAATGAAGATGTGGAAAACAATTATTCAATTTAGGGATCCGTTGGGTAAATATTAAGCGTTAAAGTGATCATTTTTGTCAGAGTTAAATATCACCCTTTGCCAGTTAAACAGTTGACTTTAGAGTTGTGAAAAAATCCATGCTAGTATAATGATATTATTGCGGCTTTACAAATTAACGAGTAATGATCGTTCAAATTAAAGACAAGTTATAATAAGTTAAAATAAATTCTGCAAAATCCACAAATCATAAATATCAAATAAGAAGTCCTGTTTTGAGTCCACAATCCACATATGTGATGTGATGTGTAAGGAACTCTACACTGCGCGTTGCCTGATGCCATTGTCCGGTTATATTGAAGATAGGTTTTATAAAAAATGCATTATCTTTCGAGCATGTCAAAATTACAAAACATAGTTAGTGTTTTTATAAGTAAAACTTACCATACGTAGGCACGCATATCTTTCTGGTCTCAAGTGTTGTGTTATCTGAACTCGATTTTCGTTTGTACATATTACACAAATCACGTTTTTCCATAGCCTCAGATATATTAAAATCCATATTAAAGTATTCCGTAAACACTTTAAACGTTTTTGATGAAAGCAAGCTCTTTACATAATCTGGTGGTTTATATATAAGCTTACTAAGCTCTGACCCATAATAGCCACATGTGTTTGGAACATTGCCAATGATAAGTTTAAGGTCTCCATCTCTGTAGGCACCCCATTTATTCAAATCATCAATTGCCACTACAGCTTGATTTCTTTTCGGCTTTGCATCGTAAGCTATAGAGTCCCATTGATTTATGCCGTCAATGTCTGTAGGTACATCACCTCCGACTGCAGCCAACAACGTTGGTAACCAATCGACAACATGCATTAGACCTTTGTATATTTTCGAATTCATACCCGCTTTCCACACGAATCCTGTCGTTTTATGTCCACCCTCCCAAGGAGAACCTTTTGTTCCTCGCAAAGGTAAGTTGCAGCCGTAATTTCGGGAAATTCCTACAGAACTTGCTCCATTATCACTTACAAATATAATTATCGTGTCGTTAAGCATGTTATATTCTGCTAAACATTTAACTATACTTCCGACGCTTTCATCCATATTGGAGACTAAAGCTGAAATATATATTAAAATAATTAATGTCAAGTTGGCTGTGTAAATGCCTAACATAAAGTTTTTTTATTATCATTGTTTTCCCTCAATGTGCGTCAGTCAGATAATCAACTTCCTTTTTATATTTTGGACACTATGATCTCTATAAAATTTGGAGTTTCCCTTACGGAAGCATCAAGGCCATTTGATGCCATATTTGCCATATCCATAAGGCCATTTGATGCCATATTTGGCCGTGGTTAAAGGGTAAAGGGGTAAAGGGAAGGTATAGAGTATTAGAGAGTTAGAATGGATTAGATGATAAGATAATATAACATTGGGTTGCATTTAGAGGAGGTCAGACCATGGCCTACATAAATGTTTAAAATGTTGTGATGTTTTTGTGTATTGGATCTAATATCTGCGATAACGAACTGTATAAAAATAATCATTAATTATGTTCTCAAGGAGGTAATGTAATATCTTTATATGAGAATAAATAATCTTTAAACCTAAACCTAACGCCAATTTCCCTCAATTCTGTTAAGGCAAAGAGTAGGTTGGCGACGCTCACTGTAGCACCTATTTTAGATAAAAAAATATTGAAATTATTTTTTGTTATTTTTTCTCTCTATAACTTCATAAGAACACTATTAGAGTGTATTAATAATAGCTGTTATTTTTATATCTGTTATTTTGACCGCATAAACGTGTAAACGACAAAATTTCCACGCTTAGATACACGTTTATTTCCATCTAAATAACAGATATAAAAATAACAGCTTTTGTTAATACATTATTATAAGTAATTTAAATAATTTTACTTCTAAAAAAGGTGCCGCGTGGGAGTGAGACAGCGGCGTCACCGTACTCTTTGCTTTAACTGAAGCAGCTGGTACAGTTTTAGATTTTTCATTTTCTCTCAGTCCAGCAAAATGCATAATTAAAACTTAAAAAAGGAACCATTTTAAACTCACCTGCATAATATCTTCGAGGAGAGTGTGCTATGTGCGAGTTTGCTGCTACATCTTCTCCAGGAGCCTGGAGGTTAACCAGCGCCCCTCCAGAGTGCGGTGCCACGTGAGCGAAGTGGAGGTACAGGGGCACAGACGGGTCGTGATCTTTTATTACTGTAATAAACATTTTTGATATATCTTTCTATACTGTATACTTGTATACTGAACCGGACCACGGCCAAGAATAAATAAATAAATATTTGGGGATATTTCACACAACACCATCTAGCCCAAACTAAGCAAAGCTTGTACTATTGAAACCAGATGGCTGATAGAATATATTTAGAGTTTTTTTGTAAATACATACATAAAAACACTCAGACACAGAACAAACATCCATGCTCATCACATAATTATTTGGGTGGGGCTCGAACCCACGACCTACAGCTTAGCAGGTAGACATACTACCAACTGAGCCACTAGGCCAGTCAATCAATGGTCACAATCGACATATTATGTTTTATTCAAAATCTGACTAGATACTTTCTGGAGGAAGTGGATTATACCAAAAATCTTAAATATAAACCATAAGACAGTAATTATTAACGGCTAGTAGTTTAACGGACAGTAGACTTTTTGTAACAATACTATGAAATTAATTCCTGAACTGAGCATCGAATGTTTCTGTTAAATATTATCAAATTCAGCCGATAAAAATGGCTTCGTAGCCAAAGAATTCAATGTAAACTAGAACAGATATTTCAAACAAAATAAAACCGGCCAAGTGTGAGTCGAACTCACGCACGAAGGGTTCCGTACCATTATCTATAAAAACGGCAAAAAATCACATTTGTTATATGGGACCCCCCCTTCAATATTAATTTTATTTTAATTTAATTATTTATTTTCAATATAAATAATATAACTCAATATTCAATGATTATTTCAAGCGTCTACCTGTTGCCGTTATCAATATCGAGCAAAAACGAGCAAAAAATCACTTTTGTTGTATGGGAAATATTTATTTTATACTGTTTTTTAGTATTTGTTGTTATAGCGGCAACAGAAATACATCATCTGTGAAAATTTCAACTGTCTAACTATCACGGTTCATGAGGTACAGCCTGGTGACAGACAGACGGACGGACGGACAGACAGCGTAGTCTCGGTAATAGGGTCCCGTTTTTACCCTTTGGGTACGGAACCCTAAAAACGGTCGTCAAAGCCGCATCGCTATGTCATCGCCGCTCTCGTCAGTCGTCACTGTCTAGCAGACAGCTCAAGGTGTAGACATTGCTCTGCAGTTGCGATGAACTGAGTGTACGAAACATGACTTGTACGTTAGTACATACAACATATAGATCACTGTTTGTAGCAAACTCCTCTCTCAGAAGAGATTTCACAACCTTTTATCTCTACAACCTCTAGGCCGATTTAGCTCCTAGTGAAAATCATTGTTTAGAATGTCAAACGTTTAACAGTTTCGGTCAGTAAATGGCGCCGCAGCAAACTTCTCCCATTTTGAAATGCCCCACTTATAAAAAATACGTGACGACACAAAAATTCTATGAAATTGTGGAACCTGTAATACTTACCAAGATCGGTTGTAAAATATGACCTGTACGCGAGTACTAACACACACCCGGACAGAAGAACGAAATGTTCTAGTTGATGTCTTTACATGAAATAGCACATTTATCGTAAATTAGCGTAAAAACTTTACCTTTTTACACTTTGCTCACTCGATATTGAAATCTGTTTTTTTTTTTTTTTATTTATTCAATTTCTTATTTTGTAACATTATTTTTTTATTTTATTGTATTTGATTTATCTTATAAAGACATTTCTGATTTTTACTTTTTATTGTTTTTGTGACGTGTACTGTGCACCAATAAATTAATCTTAATTAATATCAAAAACGCAAAAGTAACTTTGTCTATATGCCACCTTTTCACAACTAAACAGCTCAAGTGATTGTTATAAGATTTAGTACAGGTATAGCTGTGAACCTGGACAATATAGCCTACTTTTTAGCTTCACCATTATCACCTTTATTCATCACTACGCGAGTGAAACCACGGGGCACTGCTAGTATGAGATAAATATGAAATATAAATGTCCACTTTTTCTCCCTACGTTCATGAAGAGTCTTCATATAGATGCACCAATTATTAAATCAGGGCATTTTATATGTCAAGTGTGTAGAGGTCAGGACTATGTTATCAGTAACCATTTAAGTACCTACATACAGTAACCATTTTTAGATAAAGGTTTCAGGACCAAGATATATTGATGTATGCTCCCAAAACTGTCCCATTGGGCCGCGTTTGAGTATTACACCTGATATTAACGTTTTCAATAATTAAAAATATTAAAGCAGTAGGTATATGGATGAAGGATTCTAATAAATTATAAATAATTTTATACTAAATCAAGTATAAGGATCAATGGATCATGAATTTGATGGTAGGTAAATATTGATAGAAAATTATTTACAAACGGATATAATTTTTATTTGTGCTGTTAATTACAGAAAATATTAATAAAAATAGGCATAGCCACGATCGTATGGTTCAAATGTTATACATTTAGAAGGATTTAATAAACTGGAACTTGATAAAAGTCTTCAAAACGTAAATCATTAGGTGCATCGTAGGGATCTGAGAGAGAGAATGTAGATATAGTTTGATTCAATTCTGCAATTACTTCATCTGTT
Source organism: Lycia hirtaria (assembly GCA_947563715.1). NCBI lineage: Eukaryota > Metazoa > Arthropoda > Insecta > Lepidoptera > Geometridae > Lycia > Lycia hirtaria. The sequence continues at coordinate 5,746,996 of OX387379.1, forward strand.
GATGGTGTCACCATGTCAGTTTTTGTAGATAAAGCCACATTCTGTCGGATATTATATTCGTTATCGTGACTGTAAACCAATTCTGACATAGTTCTGTCCGCTATCACACGGCCTAAAAGCTCACGTGCTTCGTGAATTGTATTAGCTCCTTCCGCCATAATAATGTTTGTCATTTTTTTGTCTTCATCCATAAAAAGTTCAATAATTTGCTTCCTTGGGTTTATTCTTGCAACGGGCCATATTACTGGAATAAGAACATACAAATCGTCCCATTCTTTACCGAGCTGTTCTTTCCAAATTTTCAATTGTCTTATCGTTGACATAACCTGTATTTTTGCTGCACATTTCACAGCTTTGTGAATTAGCTGCTTGGACTTTTGGGCAAATTTTTTAAATTCCATGTAATCAACACTATTGTTTTTGAAACATCCCTCTATATAATCATTGGTAATATTTAACATCTCTAGTTGTTCTTCGTTCGATAAATTGTCCTTGCAATGGACACTGACACTAGTGGCTGCCATAGTATGGGTCTGTAAATATGTCATACTACCTTGTACATATTTTTGAAATGCGCGTAGTTTGTCATGCCACATGGTTGAAGTTGGATTTTTGAAATATGGAGAAATTATGGCAAAAATTCCTACAGATATATGCGATAAGTCCTTGTTAACTTCATAAGACGGTGGTGATGGTTTTGCAGTTTGAATAGTTCCGTTTCTAAGGAATAATATGAATTCACTTCCAACTCCTGAAAGTCTTTTGTCGTGATCCACGTCTGTTGCTACTAGTAATGGAAATATGTTGTATCCAACATGATTTATCATTTCAGAATAATGTTCCCTTGTAACTAAATTCAAGTCTCTCAACGTAATTCTGTAATCTTTCGTTTTGTCTCCACGATATGCTACATTGTCTATAAGCCTTTGTTCGTTGTCTAATTTTTGTTGCATTACATACCGGTTCTGAGCTGTTAAATTTGTATTTTTCCATTTTGGCACTTGGTTAAGGATCGATTCAATATACGTATTGTTGAATTCTGTAGCAACTTTTTTAATTAAAAATAGAATTAATACAATCAGGAGTGTATTTGACTTCATGATTGCTCGTATGCTTTTCACTTTAATATATGAAAGCTACATAGCAATATACGTCTCTTTTATACTTTAAATACTGATAACCTAATCGATAATGTAGAGTTGGGTAATTTTACAGTAAAAAAAAAGTACCTAGTAACAATTTATTTTGGGTATATTAAAACCGACGCTAAGTGTAATATTGATAATTGTTAAAATAGGATCTATATCATTCTTAAAAACTGCGATAGGTTTCTATGACATATAGTATAAGAATATATCCTATTATTATGGAAACAGATATTAATTATTGTATATGGAATTATTGAAATAACGTTTTTTTTTTTATAATCAAAGAGAATATTGTTTAAGCATTATATTATGGACCATTTTCATACTATTAAGGGAGTAAATCTAATAAAACTATGGAATTAATTCCTAAGACACTAATTTGATTCGATTGAGACCTGGGCGGTGCTTGAGGCCCTCCAACGATGCCGTATTGGCTATCGGTATGTCGAAGTGCTGAAGTGTTTGTACAACAACGCCACCATGTCGGTCCGAGTACAAGACCAGAATTCAGAGACAATTACATTAAAGAGAGGCGTGAGGCGTGTATGGAGTACTGCTACCTTTTTGATGGATCAGCCAAATATCAGCTGGAAGCTTTAGAGTCAGTGGACCGGCGAGCTGTGAGGTTAATCGGTGACGATAAACTAGCAGCCAAGAAGCTATTTAGTCTCGAGCACCGCCGTAAAGTAGCATGTCTGTCTATTTTCTACTGGATTCGGGGAATATGCGCAAGAGTTTCACGACCTAATTCCACCCTCCCCATTTCACTACACACAAACACACAAAAAAATTAAAAGTTTACAAACAAAACCGGAGAAGTACGAGTCAGACTCGCCCACCGAGGTTCCGTACACACTAGTAGATAAAAGCGGAAATCATATATTTTTTATGTTTTCCTTCATAAACCGAAAAATATTCATCTTAAAAATATTTAAAAGCCTATTTTAGCTTATGCTATTGAAACTCTTTCATATGATATCCTACATGATACGGTTAAAGAACTTTAAAATTTTGACCCTCATTCCTTGCGTAGACACTATTTTTTGTGGTTAAATTAAAAATGACCAGTTTTAGGTGTTTTCCTATATGTGTATTTCCTATTTCAAAGGTTCTAGGTCAACGGGAAGTACCCCATAGGTTTTGATTCCCTTGAGTGTAACACACACTGATGTGTCCCGAAATGTGCGTTTTTTACTACATATTCGGCTATAACTTTTTTACGAAAACTCAGAAAGATAATTCTTTCAGCAGCAAGAGACTATAGATCTGCGTATATGGTTTTAATTTCAACACGATACCTTCACGCGTTCCCGAGATACAGGTCTTGAAACCCGGACTGACGGACAGACGGACAGACAACAAAGTGATCCTATAAGGATTTCGTTTTTTCTTTTTGAGGTACGGAACCCTAACAATGACAAATAATTAAAAATGAAATAAAATATCAATTCTAATACAAAACTTATTATGCTTATGTCGGTTTTGATCCGGAGTGCCCAACATGCACAATTGTCCAGTGTGACTAGCAGAAAGTCGGCGAATTATTATTTATTTATTTGATGATAGGCAAGCAGCAGACGCTGATGAGCCTATATCCTGCAGTGCAGAAATGAACTGGTTGTCTTTTAGTATAATTTGTTTCTTTTTAACCCATTGATCCAGTTTATTTTTAAAAGAGTTGAGTTTTTGCCGTGACGACATCTTCAGGCAACCGGTTCCAGTTGTGTACAACTCTGATGCTTAAAATATGATTTGCAGTATTGGTTTGAGACGGTTCACATCACAGTAAGATGTTATGTCGTCTGCTTTCCCTTAAGTTCTCTTTTATAGTATAAAGGCTTATTATATTAGGCAGATTGTAGAACCCATTCATGATTTTGAAAGTTTCAATTAAATCACCCGGTAGCCTCCTCTTTTCGAGTGTAGTGAGACGCAGAATGGGTGAATTACCACCCATTTCTCGTTGAAATGTCAAAAATCCGAGCTCAGCGATATCTATCCACATTCTTGATGCGTACTGCACAGGAATGTAATTCTTTGCCGCAATCTCTGTTTCCTGAGACCTACAATCTTGGAATTTTCAAGTAGAGTGAATAGATATCTTCTAGATTGACGAGCTCCATCTTCAGCCACACCGCCGCTTAACATCAGGCGAGTTGATGGTCAATCGTAGATCTATCTGGCATAAAAAAAAAACTATGAAAAATTAAATGATTCTATTGTATGAATTTATTAGCCTTTTTGTATTGTAGGATTTTGATATACAACATAAATCTACGTTTAGACCACCGACTCGCCTGATGTTAAGCGACGGTGTGATCGAGGATTGAGCACGTCAATCTAGAAGATATCTCTTCACTCTTCTTGTACTTGTACATATTATGTACTTGAATTGAACTCATGATGCTATTCAACAAGTAAATCATTTTTATCAAAGTTAACATTGAATTGATAACTGTCAAAATGTTTTTCCCAAATGGCACCTCATCATCATCATCATCTCAGCCATAAGAAGTCCACTGTTGGACATAGGCCTCCCCCATGGATTTCCAAAAAGACCGATTGGAAGCGGCTTGCATCCAGCGTCTTCCCGCCACTTGTATGAGGTCGTCTGTCCATCTCGTGGCTGGTCTTCCTACGCTGCGCTTGCCGGTACGTGGTCTCCACTCGAGAACCTTTCGGCCCCATCGGCCATCAGTTCTGCGTGCTATGTGCCCTGCCCACTGCCACTTCAACTTGCTAATCCGCTGTGCTATATCGAAGACTTTTGTACGTCTACGTATCTCTTCATTTCTGATTCGATCTCGTAGAGAGACTCCGAGCATAGCCCTCTCCATAGCTCGTTGCGTGACCTTGAGCTTCCTTATAAGGCCCATAGTTAGGGACCACGTTTCAGTGCCGTATGTCATCACTGGTAACACACACTGGTTGTAAACTTTCGACTTGAGGGACTGGGGAATATTGGACGAGAAGACGCTTTTAAGTTTCCCGAACGCTGCCCAGCAAATGGCACCTATTAAATTATAATAATACCTACATAAAAAAACCAACACTTGACCTTTCTCAGTAACTAAGATAAATATGTTTTATTGTTGAATAACATAAAAAAAACTGTAGTCAGTGCAGGACTATCTTGAGAATTTGCTTTCTAACTCATACATTAATAGTACATTTACGGCCTTACCGAAAAACGTTACTATAAGCATAGCTTAACATATTTTGTCAACTTCTCGCTGACATGTAATGACACTTGCGGAAAAAAGACAGACAATTTAACACGATACTTAAAGTTAAGTAACGTTTTTCGGTAAGGCCGACATACATGTTATTTGTGTTACAGTCACAGCTATAGGATGAGGGGTGCAAGTCCAGATTTTTTGTACCAACCGGACTCGATCAAGAAGTAGATTTATACAGTCAGTATGGACATAGTGAGGCTAGTACGCAGTAAGTTAGTATCGATATAGCTTAGTATTATTTATGTTTCTCTATTATACGACAACAGCACATTCATATCGCGGGTTACGAATCAATACTATATAGGTATCGTAACTTTCGGCATTTTTTTTAGATTTTATACCAATGGGTGTAGCGTTCATTTTTGCATAATTATATCAAAATTCCTAAAATTGTGCATGTTATATACAGAAATACCACTTACCTACGCGTTTTTTTTTTTCGACCAACACCAATCTATCTTGTGTTTATTTTTCTGCCAATAACGTCTATATCTATGTATAATATGATTAGGTATAAGTTTAGTTTTAGTATAAGGTTGATTGGAAATTTGTTTGTTTTCATATTGTTCTTTCAAAATTACCTAGTCTTGCCATAAATATTGTCACGAAGAAAAAAATTATTTTTTTATTGCAAATAATATTTATTACTTTTACAGTGTGTTAGTTTAATACATAAATATAAAACAATTTAAAATATAAAAGCTTATTCTAAGTGGTCTCCATTGGCTGCAATACAGTCCTTTAAACGTTGAGGCCAGTTATCAATAGAAGCACGCACTCTTTCCATGGGAAAATTCTTCACTGCCAATCGTATGGATTGTTTTAGGGACTCCAAATTATCATGGCGTTTAGAGCAAGCCATACTCTCTAAAACTGACCATAAATCATAATCCAGCGGATTAAGATCAGGACTAGACGACGGCCAGTCTTCAGCTCTGATGAAGTCCGAAACGTTCACTTCCAACCAAGACTGCGTGGACCGAGCTTTATGACCTGGCGCCGAGTCTTGTTGGAAGGACCATACTTGGTTATTGAACATGGTGTTGTTAAGGGGCTTAACTACCTTCTCAAGAATGGTATTTTGATACACTTGTGCCGATGTTTTGATACCCTTTTCACAAAAATATGGCTCAGTCACTCCTTCATAGCTAACACCCCACGAAACCATCACTGAAGTCGGATAATGCCCACGTTGCACTCTGTCGACTAATTGGGAAGCTTCCTTAGAGCTTTGAGCATAAATACTGTCATTTTGTTTGTTAAAATGTTGCTCAATTGTAAAGATTTTCTCATCCGTAAACAAAATTTTTCTGTGACCTCCCTTTGCGTACCGCTTCAGTAGTTGTTTCGATTTTACCACCCTATTCTTTTTTTTAATTATCAGTTAAAAATGACCAGTGCGTCTCTTATTGGCTGCAAGTCCTAAGTCATCTTTTAAAATATGCGACATGGTTCTGGGTGCTATCTTCATCTCCCGAGATAAAATCTTTTGCTTTCGGACAGGATTTCTTCGAATTCTTTCCCTTACTGCTTTGACCACCTTTTTCGTACGAACACTACGTGGACGGCCAGATCTTTTTCTGTCACAAACAGAGGAGGTCTCATTGTACCTATTAATAGCCCGGTACACAAACATTTGACTAATACCAAGCGTATGGAGAGTTTTAAAAATTGCATTTGGCTCCATACCAACTTTGTGTAATGCAATCACAGCGATTCGGTTCTCTTTATCACCCCACTCCATTTTAATATCGCAAAATATTGTACAATGTATTGGCGCCAAAATTAGAAACCTCAATGAACAATCGTATAAAAATGACAGATTCCAAATTCAAATGTAATATCTTTCTTATTTTTAACTGTAACAGTATTTATGGCCAGACTAAGTATTAAAGTACTTAAATAATTTGTAATTGTTATTTAATTTCAGAATTTCAGTAATTGAAGAAATTTGTAATGTGGTAATTTTAGACTATGAGCGGGTCCTATGTTTATCCACCTCATTGGGTAACAAGATGTGAACTATCTAGATTCTAGAATGACGCACATTAGTAAGGTGTCTCTAAATGTATAGGGTTGCCAAGGCTAAACTTGGAGCGTTATACAGTTAGCAATAATGTGACCATTTTTTTGTGTTCACCACCTTATATTGGGTAACCGGTTGTACATTCGAAAGTGTCTGTCTAGAAGTGCCAAAATCAATATGGTTGCATGAATCGTACAAGATTTATTAGGCTCAGCCTAGTGCGGAAATCACTATTAATTTAATTTATATATGCTTTTACTTTTGGAAATAAATATTTTTTTCAATTAAATTTTTTTTTTCTTGAAGACGTGTATGGTATTATTTTTGGCACCCTAAAATTAAACAGAGTTATGAAGCTATTGATTTTGGCACTTCTCGATAGGCACTTTCGAATGTACCATACTTGTTACTGTTGATGGTGGTGGACACCCTAAAAATGTTCACATTTTTGCTAACTGTACAAAACGCTCCAGATTTAGCCTAGGCAATCCTGTACATTTAGAAACACCTTACTGATGTGCGTCATACCAAATAGCTCACATCTTGTTACCCGATGAGGTGGGTAAGTATACTGGCCGCTTTTAGTCTATTTGTCGGCCTAATTTGATAATATTTCCATACTCAATTCTAAATAAGAATTTTGAATAAGAGCAGTCTTCGCGACGGACTTTTTGTCAATAAGTACCTATGTTGCAAAAAGTGTACTCTCGAGATCTACTACTACTGTTCGTCAAACTACTAGTAGGTATTTTTATTTTATGGCTATGGTGGATGCCCACTTTTTTTTCACTTTTCACTTTCTCACTAAGTACCTACATTTAGGAGTAGGTACTTCGTGAGAGAGTCGAATCGAGAAATCAAACAATGAGCTGAATTTAGTTAGCAAATGAAAAAAAAGTGATTAAACAACTTAGTACTCTAATAAAAATAGTTGTAGGTAGTAACAATAATAAATTTATACATTTTCATAGCCAAAGAAAATAAAATAGTACTACTACTATTAGCATTAATACATAAAAATATTTCGAAATTATTAAAAGGTGACACTAAATATTTGATTCGAAGATTTTTCATAAGTAAATATTTAGTAATTATATACCTAGTACATAAGAACTTAATGTCGCACGCCCGCAATGGGTAAACTGTTAAACTAGTATTTTTTAAGAACTCTGTACACAGTTATGAGTAATAAAATATATTCTGATTCTGATTATTGTGGAAATTAAATATAAGTCTGTATAGTCATGTATACAAACAGGATAAACGTATAATTGTAATACTCACTGTTTATAGCTCTTTCATTCAGAATATTGGTGAGATGTCCTCGTTGATCCACTACGGGCTCGAAACCGTCATATAGATCGGTTCCAAAATAGTCGGTTCCATTATATGTCTGAAAACAAAAAAAAAAAACAGTAATAGTTGACTGGCCTTGCGGCTCAGTTGGTAGTCTGCTAACTGAGCTGTAGGTCGTGGGTTCGATCGCCACCCAGGGCAAACATTTGTGTGATGAGCATGGATATTTGTTCTGTGTCTGGGTGTTTCTATGAATCATGTGGATATATTTACAAAAAAAAAGTATATATGTATTCTATCAGCCATTTACTTCCATAGTACAAGCTTTCTTTGTTTGGGCTAGATGGTGTTGTGTGAAATGTCCACAAATATTTATTTATATTTTTGTCTGAAAAAACAATTAAATATATTTACCGTAACTTTGTATTGGTAGCACGAACAAAACATTGATATAAAATTGGAACTGGTTTAAATGTAAAAACATTTCTTTTCTTGTACTATGATTTCTTCTTCTTAAATAAAAAAAATGGTTTCCTGTTAAGTCGGTTTACGGACGATAGTTTAACGTGACAACGTCATAACAAAACATTGATGAAATGATTGCATATTTTTATGAATAAAATTGAGCTCGACAATGAACGTAACGGGACACTTTTTCGTGCGTGCAGCCGGCGTTCATCGATTTATTAGACGTTGTCACGTCAAAATAATTATATTAATATATACAATTTTGAATACTAGCGCTCAGTTAGGTTTACTTGAATTGATGACGTAAGGCCAGTTGAGCATTTCAGGTTTTTGACGTGACAACGTCTAATTAATCGATGAACGCCGGCTGCACGCACGAAAAAGTATGACTCATTGTCTCGTTACGCGTTACGCTCATTGTCATTTCATCAATGTTTTATTATGACGTTGTCACGTTAAACTATCGTCCTTAAACCGACTTTACGACAACCAATTTTTTAACCGACTTTTAAAAAGAAGGAGGTTCTAAATTCGTCTGTATGTTTTTTGATGTTTGTTCAGTAATTACTCCGCCAATTGTGGGTTCCTTATTTACTATAAAACCCAAAAAATGCATTTTTTTTCTTTTACAGTAAATTTACGCATAAATCTCACAAAAAAACGTGTCACTGATGTAATCTGCTTGGCAAGCGTAACGAAGTCGTTAGTTATACAGCAAAACCGCTTTTCTGCAGTCGGATATTTTGCAGTTCTTTCTATATAGATACTGAATTGTTAGATAAGTTTTCCATGTGTGGTTTTAAGTTTTAAAACTATGGCCAATTTCAAGTAAAGTGTTCAGGTTATATTCAATGAACAGACAAATTAAGGTTGTTGCCAGGTGTGACCTCTCTGACCCAGAATTACCCACACCACTTTTTTCTACAACACTGCCCACTCATACAACGTAGAACCAATTTATCTGTGGAGTTGAATGTGGCGCCACTGTCTCATTTCGTCAATACACCATTTTCAAAGTAAATAAGATAAGTTCATCATTTGCCCAACTCCACCTATAAGTAAGTCACTGTTTATTCCTATTTGCGGTCGATCTACCTCCATGTGATTATATGTGTAGTAATCCACAGAGCTTGTGCAGCCATAGAAGGTATCGAAATCTCTTTTCATCGGCAAGTAACAGCGCCTCGATTTGCCGAGCGACCATCTACCTACGAAGTGTGTAGCATAGCCCAAGTCTTTCAAATAAGAAGGCAATAGTCGCTCCGATAGTGGTACGCCTCTATCTTCGGCCGCTCCGATTGATGGGCCCTGGGTTCCTGCGAATAAATCAAGGTATCTTTACTTAGGGGCCATTCATTTATTACGTAAGACGATTTAGGGGGGAGGGGGGTCGACCATGTCATATCGTCGGACCATGTCCATGTCGGCTTATTCTTATTTTTCTTATATAGGGGGGGTCAACAACTAGCAAAAATAGTCTTACGTAATAAATGAATGGCTCCTTATCTACTTCTTTCCTAACCATTACAGTATTACTGAAGAACGCTATCTACTCAAATTTGAACAATATAATAAACAACGACATTGCATAAGTACTTCTGTACTTTTAACTTAAAACTTTTTAGCCGACTTCCAAAAAAAAGAGGTTATCAAATCGACCTGTATGTTTTAACAGACTTAACAAAAAAAGAGGTTATCAATTCGACCTGTATGTTTGTAATATTGTCAGAATTGCACAGTTTTTGTATAATTACTTATGTTAGTCTATACTAGCCTAGCCTATACTAGCTTCTAAGCATGTTTGCCAAATTTCATAATAGTATGTATGTTTGTCCACGTATTACGTAGAAACTAGAAGTCGTATTGCTAAAATTCTTTTTATTGAATAAAATATGTTTCAACTTAGGAATCGTAAGTTAAAAACGTAAGTATTATCAAAATCGGTTCAGTAGTTTTCAAGATATGGACTTTTTTAATTTTAAAATATGAGCGTTTCAACGACGCTGTACAAACTACTGGGTTAATTTGAACGAAATTCGGTAGGTTTGTCACTCAAACTATGTGAAAGGATCTGGCATACTTTATAACGCAAAAATTAAGCGTTACAATAGTAGTGAAGTGTGTTTAAAAATTAAACTAACTTATCCAGTGAAGTTTTGTGAATACAATTTTTAGTTACAAACAAAACGAGTAAATACTATTAAAAATGAATAAGACCTTTATTTATGTTCAAAGTTATAAAGAATTTGAAAAAAAACGTAAAGACATAGCTATTTATGACTCTAATTATATAACAACAAATATCTAAATCTACTGATATTTAGGTATGCAATTCTTAAGCGACTTCCAAAAAGAAGGAGGTTCGCAATTCGACTATATGTTTTATTATAGGTATGTGTTTTCAGTGATTACTTGGTCAATTATCGATTGATTTTGACGATTGGTTTATATTTGGTAGGTTACATGTACATCTGAGGTGATTCCATGTAAATTTTATCAAAATCGGTTTAGTACTTGGGTTTTTATTACAAAATAACTGGAAATTTAAGTCATCAAAGTAAACGAATTGCGTATTTTGTCGGATTTTTCAGTTTTATAAACTATAATTATCTCGTATGTGTACGGAAGAACGGGCAACGAAGTTTCTTTTAGCCTTAGATTATATACCTCTATAATCTAAGCTTTTAGCCTTATAATATAACTATAGAAATAATAGTAGTAGGGTCAGTACCTACTCTGTGTTTATTATACACCTACAACGTTTATTAATTGTATCAATTAGACATAAAGATTTTAAAACTCGCTCGCCAAATTAAATATTAATTCCACAATTAGATTAAACATATTAGTTAACATTTCTAAATTAAATTAAGTTTAAGAATAATTCAAATATATATTTTTAGCCCACGTATTCAACAGCTGCGCAGTAGTTATGTACAGAAGTGAAACATTAATCAAAATTTATAAAAAATAGGTAGTATATTGTTAGTCAAATTCGTTTCATATACATTCACCTTCTTGCGACCGAACTCGTCCTGCCAGGTTACTAATTACTCATACATAATTATCGAATAGTTTGTCCAAGTGTTACGAAATTTTGACACCACCTTTGTCAAGCTAATTAATTCAGTGAGTAACTTAACGATAACCAATATATGTATTTAGAACAAATATTTGAAGTTACCTAATTTCATTGGATATTTTCCGGTAAACATGGCGCTGGCGGCGGCGGTTCCGTAGCTGTCAGTGTAGTAGTTGTCTAGAATAACACCTCGGTAGCCCAGCATGTCGATGTTTTTGGTCAGGATTTGGTCCGAGCCGCGAAGGCTTACGTCGTTGAATCCCTGCAACACGATATCTAAACGAGCAATTCTTGTATATATGTACATTTATGTATATAATATAATCTGAATCTTGGAAATGTCTCCAACGATTTTAATGAAATTTGGTTCATAGGTAGATTAGGGACGATAAATCGATCTTGCTAGGTTTCATATTTAGTGAACCCGGGGTTTCTCGTATTTTCAGTCATAAAAAATCCGAGTGGAGCTCGGTCGCCCAGGTACTTATACTAATAACATCCAGTGGTTAGTGTTAACTAATTGCACTTGCGACTATATTCGCGCGTCACACGTAAACCTGAAAACCCATTGACTGAACTTCACTTGGTAAGTTCGTTCGATTTTCAAGTAAATTTTAATGATATTTTTAACAGCAATTTTTTGGAGACAAACTAGAGATCTTTCTCCATTATGAAAACATTATATAAAATACCTACACATACTAAATATATTAACATAATAAAATAAAGTCTAATTCTTAACTTATGTTAATGTAAGGCTGCAAGTGCCACGCATGCAGACCCTGATCTGAGAGTCCCCATCACGCTCGCAGCGTTACCGCGCTGAATGGCCAAGGAAATTTGTTGAACTAGGTACCACCCAGATCTCGGGTCGCGACCTCTTTCTCACATTCGCCGCCCTAGATCTTGAACAAATTCCCTGGCTTCTGAGCCCCAAGGTCCCGCAGTCTCGACGGCAAATAGGACGAAATCATACATTGATTCCAGGCAGGCATATTTAGAAGAGGCATTTCCTATTCTCCATTATACAAATACTGATTCTGCCAAATTTCCTCCAATTCCGTCCAGTAGTTTCGGCGTAAATACATCAAGTACACCATAAAGACAGACAGACAGAAAACAATTTAAAAACATAATGCTTAGGATTCTGTATCTATAATAATACATGCAACTAACGACCCGTTCCAGCACTACACTCATACTGCTCCCGCTTCGCATCTGCCCCTCTCATATTTCTCTCTTAGCTCTTGCCGCGTTTTAGTCCAGTAAGTTCCGACTCGACCTGTCTTTGTCGAGTCTGCGGTCAAACGAATTGTATTTGAATGAAAAATAAGCTCTCGTTCATTTCTCGCCCCGCTCCTTTCCTGCTTACGTTCAGCTAAACTTGTACTTTTGTTCTTCCATTGTGACATTTCCAGCCTCTGTTCTTTTGTAACGTATTTTTTATAAATTCAGCACAATTGTCTGTGGACGTTATCTCCTTTTGAAATTAAATGTACCTACATGTACACGTCAATTGCATTTTTTGTTGGAAAGTAAATATTATAATCATTTTATGTAAACATACTCAGATACGTTACCATGTCAAATTATCGCTATATTATTATCAGTCGAATAACCCGTCCCTGACCGTACCTGGTGCGATGTTGCATCATTGTATCATCATAATTCACTGAAAGTTCTGGGCACCTTCCTTTGTTTATGCTATTCACCTCTATCCCTTGCTAATCGCCTCCATTCGTAATCTAGTTCTTATGACGTCATCGGATCACTTTATTCTCGGTCTCCCCTGATTCCGCCTACCTAGTCATCCATCTGGGCCTCAAGGCTGCTAAGTGAACATCACTCGTTCGTCGCTCGCTGATACGATTCAAAGACAATTTTGATGAATTGCTAGTCTATTACTATATAAATATAAGGGGTGCAAGCCTCGGTCTGGGTGGTTTTTGACGCAACACGTCTCCCTTGCCATTCAACGTGGTAACGCCGCGTAACGCGGGGGGGGGGGGGGGGCTATTTGACACTTATAGTCTATTCAGCGAGTCGAGCTAGGAAATCAAGAGCTGAATGTCATTAGTGTAAGTAGTTGTAATCATGTATTTATAATATAAGTTAGTATTAAATAGTCTTAACTATATTGTACCGTTTGTTCCTAGTCTAAAATGTACGTATTTGTTATACTTTAATAAATAGACTAACAATTTGTCTAAATTGTCCTTGAATCGTATCAGCGAGCGGCGAGCGAGTAATGTTCACTTAGCAGCCTTGAGGTCCTGTTACTGCAGTACCCCATCTGCCATCACCACGTCTCGCCACATGACCCTACTCCATTTTAGGTCCGTCACACTTCGTACGGTTCTACTATTCAGCTATGACTTCGTATTTCAGTGTTCCGGACTCGATCTTGCAATCTGTCTGTAAGCTTCCTTGTTTCAGCACCATTATTCATGGTGGACAAGATACATTGGTAGAAGAGATGGGTTTTCAAGAGTATTTCATCCTCGGCCACACCGTCACTTGACATCAGGCGAGTTGCTGGTCAATCATAAATGTAAGTATCTAACATAATTTTTTTTTTTTTATAGGAAGATAGATGAATGATAGCGGGTTTCCCAAAGGCAATAGCCCACCCGAACTGAATTCTATCTATCTCCTAATTTGATGTTCGGTACTAAAAACAAGTATCAATGTTAAAAGAAAAACAAAATACCCGACTGCAGAAAAGAGGTTTTTGCAGTCTAACTTATGTTTTTTTTAAATTTTGATGTACCCAGTGTCACTCTCACAACTAAGACGAATCTATTGACAACACTCACATCAAAATCGGTCAAGCCGTTTAGGCGCTAGGGTGTGTCAAAGAAATATACATACATACACTCGAAAAACATAACCCTCCTTCTTACGCAGTCGGGTAAAAAAGGATATGCCCAAGTTACACGTAATCATCAACTATTTCCAGCTGCTTTTTTTACGCAAGATAGATCTACGATTGACCACCAACTCGCCTGATGTTAAGCGACCGTTAGTTGATCATTACCAATCATAATAGGTGGCTAGAAATATTCGACAACACTTTTGTTTTGGACATGTTCATTTTTAGGCATCATTGTATAAATTATATTTTTTATTACCACTTACCAAGTCATCTGCAGTTATAAACACAATATTCTGCCTCTTGGCTTCAACGCACGCGATGTGAGCAGCATACAGCGCTAAAATACTGAAACAATTACATCCATGCATTACTATATTATATTTATGCGTAATATTATTATGTAAAATTATGTACCTTCATTTATTAAAAGTACCTGGGCGACCGAGCTCCACTCGGATTTTTCATGAATGAAAATATGAGCAAACCCGGGTTCGCTAAAAATTAAACCTAGCAAGATCGATTTATCGTACCCTAATCTACCTACAAACCAAATTTTACTAAAATCCTTGGAGCCGTTTCCGAGATTCAGGTCATATAGTATATAGGTACATACCTATATATACAAGAATTGCTCGTTTAAAGGTATTAGTTATAAAAGATGTGGTACTTCCCCAGACAAATTCAAAAGAAAATTACCATCACGACTAATTTTTCCCCTCATTTTCTAAGTATTTATAAATATTATGTAGACAGCCTTACTCAAAGTGTATTTTCCATTCCTTTTATTTCCATTGCAAGCTAGGCGTAGTTCAATCTCAAATTTTTCAACCACACGCAGCAGGTGAGCTCCATTTTTTAAACAATTTTTAGGGTTCCGTACCTCAAAAGGAAAAGGCGGAACCCTTATAGGATCACTTTGTTGTCCGTCTGTCCGTCCGTCCGGGTGTCAAGACCTTTATCTCGGGAACGCGTGAAGGTATATATATATGCAAGGAATGAGGATCCAAATCATAAAGTTATTTAACCGTATCATGTGGGGTATCCTATGAAAGAGCTTCATTAGCATAAGCTAAAACAGGGTTTTAAATATTTTTACGATGTATATTTTTCGGTTTATGAAGGAAAATATAAAAAAAAAATATGATTTCCCCCTCTTATCTACTAGTTTGTACGGAACCCTCGGTGGGCGAGTCTGACTCGCACTTGTCTGGTTTTATTTTTTAAATCCGAGAATGGCTTTGATCGACCCACGTGCCATTATGGTCTACTATGGAACGCGCTCCAAAATCAGCCCTGTTCGTAC
Source organism: Lycia hirtaria (assembly GCA_947563715.1). Lineage (NCBI taxonomy): Eukaryota > Metazoa > Arthropoda > Insecta > Lepidoptera > Geometridae > Lycia > Lycia hirtaria. The sequence goes on from OX387379.1 coordinate 5,762,433, forward strand.
AAATTGTCCCACTGCTGGGCTCGGGCCATCTTCTCATTGTGAGAAGGGTAAGGCCATAGTCTACCACGCTGGCTAAGTGCGGGTTGGCAGAAGTCACACATCTTCAAGATCATTGAGAACTCTCAGGCATGTAGGTTTCCTCACGATGTTTTCCTTCACCTTTGGAACGCGCTTCCCTAAAAGAAATTGGCACTCGAAAGTCGAAACCCTGACTATAAAAATACACACTACAGTAACAGTAATTATTACTGTAAATTGGTAAAGTGTTGAATATGCATTTATTACTCAGTAATAAATGCATATTCAACACTTTACCACACACCATAAAAGTGGAATTTAAACTTTTTTATCTATTAATAGGTTCGCGCTTGACCGCCACCTCGTCTGATGTTAAGCGACGTTGCGGTCTACGATGGAGCGCGCTTACTTAGAAAAAAATAATTCACCCGCGATTTAAAGACACCCAGATTATATCTATCAGGAAAGACCCACTCCGAAAGAGTATTCCGCAATCTAACAGTCCGCACGATGAAAGTGGAATTAAAGCGTTTCGTTCGGGATTTTGAATATCCACGATGAAACGGTGTCGTACGATTTTTTGGGAATTAGACCATAGAACGATGTCGCTTTTTAATGCCTTGCTTTTCCAGATATAATAAAAGGAGCCACGGAGAAATTTACATACAGATTTGATGCAACTAAAGAAAATACAATGCACTTACTAAAATATTACTGCAAATGCCATTTTAAGCTAAATATTTGTAACACTAAACCACTGTCTTCATGACTAAACACATGACGGCGATGTAAAACATTTAAGAGTTAAATAACAGCCTATATACGTGTAATTAACATAACAATGTAGCGATATGTTCGATAATATTTTCAGTATATTTTTGTATTTTATTCAGACTTTTGTGAATGTTCCATGAGATAAGCGGAGCGGAAAAATACACGTTCGTAAAATGGAGAATCTACTTGCTATTGAAAGTATAAGCTTTTTTAGAGGAGTTATAACGGATGGACCGATTTTGTATTTTTTGAAAGAGGATTTCATCAAGAGTGTTCTTAGCCATGTTTCATCCAAATCGGTTCAGACGTTTTTTCTTTGTCGGGGGCTTCTGATTTTCTAAACTTTTATTTTTGTAATGTAATAAAATCCATACATACTATTATTTATACAAATGACATTTCTTAATCATTGAATTGATCATTGTTGAAAGATGATAAGCGATTCGTTTTATTGATTTATGTTCAGTAAAATAGGTTCCAATCTTATTAGGTTCTATAATAATTTTTTTTTAGCACATGTGACTTAAGTTCGAAATCGATCTTAGCCTTTATAACTGCTTTTTATTTATTTTTTACGGGCAAGGGCTTTTTATTTATTAACTACAACAAAATAATATACGACATACACATAGCTAACGAACCTACTACACAAAAATTGAATCGACTACCCCAGACCATAAAAGTCTAAAGACAATCCAATTGCTAAAACCCACAACCACAGCGGACAGCGTACCCAACATACTGCTTGCTGGGTACGCTGCTTTTTACTTACTATTTATTTTAATTAAGTATTTTATAATCAAATCAATATTCTAGTTTTATTAATAAAGTTATCGCTATTACGATTCATAAAAATTAACCAACTTGTTATGAATAATTATAGTTTAAAAAACTGAAGCAACCGACTTCTCATGGATGCCATTGTCAGAACTAGACCAAATTGAAGTGGGACCAAGAGTTTATTATTTTCAACCGACTTCAAAAAAGGAGGAGGTTCGATTCGACTGTATTTTTTTTATGTTTGTTACCACAGAACTTTCGACTGGGAGAACCGATTTTGATGATTCTTTTTTTATTTAAAATCTGGTGCTTCCCGTGTGGTCTCATTTCAGTTTGGTCCAGTTCTGACAATGGCATCCATAAAAAGTCGGTTGCTTCAGTTTTTTAAACTATAATTATATTTTTAGGCTATAACACTATGACTTGCACCCTAACCTTAATTAGGCACCTGTACAATCAATATGTAAGTAAGACCAAATAAATTTCGTTAATAAAATGACTCGATGATGTATGTATATTCAAAAATACGAAATGACGTAGACAAAACAAATAGACATCAATTTGCACTGGTTTCTTGGAAGCGGATTATTTAAAAAAACACAACGAAGAAGCATAACATTCAAACTTTCAAATACATATTGAATATTTCCACTAAAATTTTTGGTTTAGAAACAACAGCATTTGAAACTTTTTGCTATAAAACAACAATTTACATGAAGGATGAGAACAGCTGTTCCTTAAGAACTTGAGGTACTTGCGGTGTTTGGGAAAACAAACCTTAATTAGTTAGAAACTCCTGAAATAAAAATAAAAATTTAAATATCAAAGTTATAATAAATTATAACCTACAAGGCTTTAGACGTTGGACGATAAGCAAGTGACGTGATAAATTAGACTCCTTTTTGTCAGAGTTGTCATGCAAAATAAAAGTATCTGAGTCGTTCTCTTTAAGTAGATGTGCTAGGCACGACTTTTCAATGGCTTGTAAGGTAGCTAAAAAAGCATACCTAATTCGTCGCCTCGAGAAAACATACTGTATGCAACATAAAAAAAAACCGGACAAGTGCGAGTCAGACTCGCCCACCGAGGGTTCCGTACAAACTAAATAAAAGGGGGAAATCATATTTTTTTATATTTTCCTTCTTAAACCGAAAAATATACATCGTAAAAATATTTAACACATTCCTTGCTCACCACTCGGATCTGAGTGGGGCAGGGCTATAGTAGCGGCGCCTCCCACTCAGATCCGAGCGAGCGTCCCGTTCATTTTGTAGTAGTCAGAAACCGCCGGCGTTTGAGGCAGTCAACATTGCTTTGCACGGCCACTCTCTACTTAATCAAAATTCGCCTAAAAAGTTTTGGTTCCCAGCTGAAGTGAAGGGTCTGCAGGGGGCAAAGAATGTGTTAAAAACCTGTTTTAGCGTATGCTAATGAGGCTCGTTCATATGATACCCCACATGATACGGTTAATTTACTTTAAAATTTGGGCCCTCATTCCTTGCATAGAGACACTACTTTTTTGTGAGTAAATTAAAAATGTCCAGTTTTCGGATTTTTTCCTATACGTGTACTCTAACACAATGCTTCTTGCCAAATTTCAGAGTTATAGGTCAACGGGAAGTACCCCATAGGTTTTGATTCCTCTGTGAGTGTCGGAATGTGCGTTTTTTACGACATATTCGGCTGTAACTTTTTTTACGAAAACTGAGAAATTTTATTTTTCTTTCTGCAGCAAGATACTATGGATCTGCGTATACTGTTTTAATTTCAACTCGATACCTTCACGCGTTCCTAAGATAAAGGTATTGACACCCGGAGGGACGGACGGACAGACGGACAACAAAGTGATCCTATAAGGGTTCCGTTTTTTCCTATTGAGGTATGGAACCCTAAAAATGTGGATATCTAGTTCGTCTCTCCTTGTGCGACATAGTAAGCTATCCGAGTTAGGTCCAACACAGTTCTGAGAGTTTCGGTAAAGGGGTGAGAAGTTTTTATACAAAGAACATCAAACAAGCAGGCAGCTCGCCAGATGGCATGCGATAACCGTCACCTACGAACAACTGCAACATCAGTGGCGTCCCGTAGAAATTTTATTAAATACACTGCATTGAGATTTTATGTATAGATAGGTTATAGTCATTGAATATAAAGTAAAAACATGGCAAATCTCTTTTCTCAGCACTTTCGAGGATAAGACCACAATCTTTAAGGCCGTTTAGTTTCTTGACCTTATAGAAAATAAATATTGAAGGATTATTTTCACACAACACCATCCAGCCTCAAACTAAGCAAAGCTTGTACTATGGGGACCAGATGGCTGATAGAATACATATATACTTTTTTTTTGTAAATAAAAGTAATATATGATACTTACTACTATACTATAACTACCCAGACACAGAACAAACATCCATGCTCATATTATCTTGTTGTTGCACTTTCTAAACGCACATGAAGGCATTTTCACCGTTTACTAGTCACGACACACGTCTAACAGTGTTGCCCGACGTGTCGGGTCTGAAGACGAGTCGGGTGATTACCTTACTTGAGGCTTGCCACGCAGAGCCGGGGAAAACCTATCTACATATAATACATCATTAATACACTCCTATATAACGCGGCCGGGTATCTTCAGATTTCTCCTCGGAAACAAAAGCATCTCTTAAGTTGCTTATTGCCTTTTGTCGGCCTTGTGGCTCAGTTGGTAAGTAGTGTGTTTACGTCTACCTGCTGAACTGGAAGGTCGTGGGTTCGATCCCCACCCAGGGCAAACATTTGTGTGATGAGCATGGATGTTTGTTCTGTGTCTGGGTGTTTCTATGTATCATATGTATATATTTACAAAAAAAAAAGTATATATGTATTCTATCAGCCATCTAGTTCCATAGTACAAGCTTTGCTTAGTTTGGGCTAGATGGTGTTGTGTGAAATGTCCACAAATATTTATTTATTTATTGCCGATTTTCTAACAATAGAATAGGTAACAAAGAACAATATTATAAGCAACAAGCGGAAGAGCTTATCGCACCTCCTATTTCCCCGTATAAAAATACTATTTGCCACCAACCCAAGGACATTATCACACTCGTCCTGTATATTATGCTCATAAATCTCAAAAGCGGCAATTTCACTCGCAGAATATTTTTTCTTTTTATTTAACTGAATAAAGGAATACTTTATGTGTACATATTTGTAACCGCTCAGTGAATATCTCGAGAAGGTAGCGATTGTAAGCAAACACTTTGGTTAATTTATGATACACGTACCTACAGTGTGGTTATTCAATGTGTATTTCAGGCACCCATGTGTGTCCATTCATAAAGAAGAAAAATATATTTCGTTTCGTACGTTTAATAATTGTAATAGCGTGAATTTTTAAATATACTATGGGTACATACAATGCGAGTCCGACTCGCCCACCGAAGGTTCCGTACAAACTAGTAGATAAAGGGGAGAAATTATATTTTTTTTTTATATTTTCCTTCATACACCAAAAAATATACATCATGATAACTCGTATACTATGAGTTATATATATAATAGTAAGTATATTACTATATGATAACGACATAACAAATATCCATGTAGGTATATATTTAGGTAATACATGCACTTACCTATTTCTATCGAATTCAGATTTCGCGTTTGGTCCAAGCCGAAATACAACAGCTGCCCACATAATTCCCATATTTTCCTAAACGCAGTTACATTCGTCGCATTTCTCTGAACTCATTTCCTGCTTTCACTTACCAACGCTGTTCACATAATATGGATTTATTCAATTTTGTATTCAATTCACAGCAAAAATTCCAGTTTTCATGTAGCATCTTGCTTTTCGAAATTTTAGGCAAAGAATCTTTTATCATTCATTCATTTTTCCACATTTAAGTGCTTAGCTCCTACAAATGAAGTCATTTTATTTATTTGTATGACATGACATAATAATATGCATTTTCCTTTTTTTTTGTAAAAATAAAGGAAAATGGAAATCACCTGGAAGCTTCAGAATCAGTGGACCAGCGAGCTGTGAGGTTAAACGGTGACGATAAACTAGCTGCTGCCAAGAAGCTACTTAGCCTCGAGCACCGCCATAAAGTAGCATGTCTGTCTATTTTCTACAGGATTCATATAGGGGAATGTGCGCAAGAGCTTCACGACCTAATTCCAACCTCCCCATTTCACTAGCAGAAAGTCGGCGAATTACCGTCCATTTCTCGTTGAAATGCCTAAAATCCGTACTCAGCGATATCGATTCACATTCCTGTTGCATACTGCACAAGAATGGAATTCTTTGCATCTCTATTTCCTTCCTGAGACCTACAATCTTGGAATTTTCAAGGCTAGAGTGAATAGATATCTTCTAGATCGACGAGCTCCTTCCTCGGTCACACCGTTGCTTAACACCAGGCGAGTTAGTGGTCAATCGTAGATCTACCTCGTATAATTTTTTTTATAATATTATTATTATTTTATGTATTTTTTGTACATATTTTGTTATATACTATGTACTTATTGCCATCCACAAATAAATATATATGTAAGTCTATTACAAGTTATACATTGTAATAAAACTTGTATAGGGTAAAACCAGGATAGTTGCCTCGTTTAGCAAGCTTAGAGACGCCTCCTGCATTTCAAGTTTGAACTACGAGTATGTACTTTGGAAGTTTGAAATTATATTTTGGACTTAAAGGAACTCCATTATCCAGTGTATCAGACATTGAAGCAGCTCTTTAAGAATAATAAAACCGGCCAAGTGCGAGTTGGACTCGCGCACGAAGGGTTCCGTACCATTATCTATAAAAACGGTAAAAAAATACGTTTGTTGTATGGGGGGGGCTATAAAATTAATATTTAAGGGGGGCTCCCCTTAAATATTTATTCTGTGCCATTAAATCTTTATCTTTTGTTTTAAGACTTATCTGCTGGGAACGTCTGCATATTTATTCTTATCAACAGAGTTATAAAAAGTTTTCCTCGAAGTTGGCCGGGAAAATCTCGAGCCAACCTAATTATCGGACAAAACGTTCACGATCGCAAAGTAAGAGAGAACAAACAGTCGGTTCGGCTTCTACAAGAGGACAAACGTTATCTCTACATCTCACTGAGGGCGCACCAATCGCATTTCCCTAACGAAATAGGCAGCGTCTCTAACAAAAATGTTATTTCCTCATTCGGTCACCTTAAGTAGGTTGTGTTGTACAGGAAGCCTTAAATGCTCTTTACCAACTTGTGGAACTAATTATAAGTTGAACAGTTGTACTGCGTGGTTTTGAGTTTCGATTGCGTGTTCGCCCCATTAGCCGCCATAGTACTTCAGAAACTGTTCGAGCTTGATTTGCTTATTGTTTCACTTCCTGTTAACAATAATTAATCAATTTTTATATTATTTGCTGTTATCTAACTAATAAGAGAGTTGACATGGTTTTCAATAAGGTTATTTTGAGCATTACATACATCACGCCTATTTTCCCTTACGTGATAAGCATTGAACACAATAAGGCTGTTTGACGCCACATTTAACCGTGGCTATAAGGTTAGATGGAAAGGAGAAGGTATTAGATGATACTCACATGACATTCCTGACACTCACGAGAGTTCTTCTGAAGAGAACACTTCAGCTGAACCGACGCAAGACAACCAGCTTCAATCCCACCCCAACCCTTTTGCAACCGATGACGTCACGGGCGTCACGAGCGGCAGTCAGCGGCACGTCGGAGTGCGAGGCACGTCACCGAGCGAGAGTGACGTGTGCGCGCTGCTCCTTTGAAAAAGACCGCCGAATGCGGTTGAAACTATAGTCGAATTTTTCGGCTCAAAACAGACGTGAGTGACCCGTAGTTATTATTTAAAAAGGTATTAGATGGTTTGAAGCTTTCTCTAGCCGGCTGTTGTCCTCGTGTACCCTACGCCGCGCATCTGCCATGTCATAGTCTACCTCGCTCTGCGGCTGCGCGTCTTCTTTCGTCCTTTTCTAGGATATCAACGAATTTATCAGCCAACATCTACTTATGACCCGTAATTGTCTTTTCTATACTAATCAAATTTGTTAGCCATTTAAATTGAAATACTAGTCAAAACTTTTGCTTCTTTTCTTACTCCGGCCGCCCCACTGCTCGGGTAGGTTTAGGTTTTCAATATGTTATGGAGGTAACATAGGCGTAGAGGCGTGGGGGTGTAGAGATGACGTCTGATAGAGTGAAGTGGCGAAAGGAAACGTGCTGTGCCGACCCCACCTAATGGGAAAAGGGAAAGAAAATGATGATGATGGAGGTAACATAGGCGGTCAAGCGCAAATCTATCTTGTATAAATATAGTTTAAAAAAACTGAAACATTAGACTTTAGTTTGCGCCATTTTGTCTTAAAAACTGTTAAACTGTTGAATCGATTTTGATTCTTTGAAAATCTATGGTTCTAATCTGAAAGTATATTCTTCCAAATAAAAAATATTTTTTCCAATCTGACGTAGTTATACGGTAACAAACATTAAAAAAATATAGCCATATTGAGAACCTCCTCTTCTTTTTAAGTCGGTTAGTAAAAAAACATGGTCAATGTCCCGTTAAAAACAACAAAAAAAAATTAAAAAATTAAATCGTCTTCAAAACTGAAACGGAAGAAATAACAACAGTTACCTACATAACACCGGCTAATTCCATCAAACTGAAAGTCTACTTAAGTAGGTATGTATATGCGCCAACAATTTTTTGAGGTCCGTGTCAGGCTCTAAACTATCGCCAACTAAGTCCTAGACAGACGCCGACCCCAAAAATATAGTTGGGGTACGTACCTACTTAGGTAGACGCCCAGTTTTCATTTATATTGTCGGTGTTATGTAACAGATGTTATTTTCTTCCTCTTCAGTTTTGAAGTCGTTTTTTTTTTTATATTAATTTTATTTATACGTTTTTAATAGTATTTATTCGATTTGCGTGAAAAAAATATATTCACCGAACGTCACTGGGTAAGTTCGTTTAATTTTCAAACGCACTTCACTACAAATTTTTGGGATAAGCAGTATAATAATAGCAAACACCCACGATAGTTAAAAACAGTTACAAATATTACTTGTATAGTAGCTACTAGCATATATGCAAATAGAAATTTATCAGGTTACATTACCTACCTGTCCCGCACTAACACTTATAAAAGTAGGAAGCCTAACTCTATACGACAGCGGAATCCAATTTACGACGCCCTATTCGAGACCGCGTTCTCGGATTGCACTTATTTGAACAGAAAGCAGTTTAAAATCTAACCAGTGCTGCTTAATAGAAACAAGTCTTTGTAAAGTGCAGCTTTGACAATTTGAGCAAGTTTAAGTTAATTCAAAACAGATAGAAAAAGTTAAAATCATTTTAATCGACAATATAGAACATATTTTTTAATTTCCACTGTATTTTTTTCTTTTAAAGATCGTTACACGTTACCATGGCCAAACGGATTATAAGGTACGAGTCTACCTACCTACTCTTTACATAAGAGAAGGAAGTAGTATACTCTGTATTTTTAGGGTTCCGTAGTCAACTACGAAATCATATAGTTTCGCCATTTACATTCGTCCGTCTGTCCACGACTTAGTTCAAAGGCCTTTAGATGGTAGTAATAAGAATTACTAGAAAGCTGTAAGTTGGATGGGTAATTAAATTAGGTAATTAAAAGACATAGAACCCTATACCTACCCCAATAGAGAAAAGGCGTGAATATGTGTATGTATGTGTGAGATCAGACAATATATTAAATACTGAATGACACAATAAAAATAAGCGTTAGAGCGAATTAAAATAATCCTTCTTTTTCAATCTTATAAAAATGGGGTGGTGTGACTCTGTTTACACTTTCAGGGTTATGAAATGACACTGATATATATGAAAATATATAACGATTTCCTTTATAACTAATTTGCCAAATAATATCGTCCACATATTTATTAGCGAGGCTGGTGTTCAGTTTCGAGCAGGCATTTCAACAATGTACAAAAATGTCGCGCTACATTGTAATTTTATTTGTTTTACGCTACCAAAAGCCTTGGACAATTCGATACGTGGAATACAATAGGTTGGCTTGCACAGTTGGATACCAAACAGAAAAATGTTCTGTAGATTTCCGCTTAACTATGGAAATCAAATCAATCAAACAGAATTTAAGCCTATTGATTATTTTAACTAGTAGTTCTGCTAACAGTAGACCTTTTGGAAACAAAACAAAATGACAGAGAGACTTACAGTTATCAGCTTGTTATAATATCAGGTAAAATTAGGATAGTATACCTGACTATGCATACTATTATAGCTTTGCTGTTAAGTATAAAATGAATAAAATAAAAGTATGATCGAAACAGACTAAAATACAATGTTATTACCTGTATAGTCTGTTTAGAAGTAGACTTATGGTGCCAAAAAATTGTAACTAACTTCTCGATTGAACAAAATAATGAAATAAAGGCAGAAACCCCTCAATGCCACATTAGTTCCGAACAGACTCTATAATTGACTGAGTGAGTGAAACGAACGAAAGATTGCATCAACTATAAAGATTTTCGTTCTTTTATCCGGATATTTGTTGGTACTCACGTACAAGTCTTATTTTTCATAACGAAACTTGATATACAGGTTCCTCAATTTTATCGACTTTTTGTCGTCAGGGATTTTTTATTAATCGGGTATTTCTCCCAAAAAGGGGGAAAGTTTGCTGTTGTGCCGTTTACTGACCGATTTTAACAATATTTACTATAAATATTTGGTCCTTAATTCTAAATGAAAAAAATAATCAGTCAAGAGGTTGTCAAGATAAAAGGTTATGAAATCTTGGTTGAAAAGATAAGTTACAGCTACTAGGTCATTTATCGGCAGATTTTGATAATATTTGGCAAAAATCTTTGATAAAGTATCAACGAGATGTAGCGTCAGTCCTCAATAACGTCCGACCTCAATGAGATCTAATTAGACCCCTAACACGATTAAAATAATTTCGATTTCCAAAATATTTTGAAGTGACAAAATAGACGTCTCTAGACTTCTCAATCTAAATTAGGCTTTAGCGCGGCGAGATAGTCAGTTCGTCATTGTAGGTATACGAGTATCAGTCAACCCAGAACGCTATATTCGTGAATTTTGTTTTAGACTTTACGTCCACGTGATGGAAAATCATTGGCAGTAGACTTCGTGAGCACAGACACTTATACAAAAAGTAATTTTACAAAAGTTTGCGCTGACGAAGTCTACTTTTCGTAGAGCTACTAATAGTAGAGTGAGTGAGGCTGACTCACGTCTAAGCCCAGATTCTAATTTGCCGGCGGCACAGCTGCGCGCGATCTTCATCAATTCAACCACTGTACGGCGACTGTTTTGATTAATTACTACGCGGTTAGGCGCTAACTACCCAGGGTCGCGCAAAACGGGTACAATGAACCGAAAGGAGCTCATTTATCGACTGCTGTTGTCATGAGAACCAACTATGAGAACCAAGAACTATTACAATCATGTTTGTTTGGGATAGATGAGCATTTGAACACATAGAAGCTGACGTTAAAATTAAATGACGGTATACTTAATCCAAAATAGTTAGCATACCATTCTTGGAATGGGACTAGTTCACAAATAATGCTGCCGGAATCAGGTTGTCAATTCGACTTATGTTTTTTTTTGTGTTTGTTCGGGTACTTGGGCGTTTCGCACCGCAAGTTCAGCGATTACTCCACCAATCATAAATTGTTTTTGATAATTTTTAAGGTTCCGTAGCCAAATGGCAAAAAACGGAACCCTTATGGATCATGTCTGTCTGTCTGTCCGTCCGTCCGTATGTCACAGCCACTTTTTTCCGAAACTATAAGACCTATACTGTTGAAACTTGGTAAGTAGATGTATTCTGTGAACCGCATTAAGATTTTCACACAAAAATAGAAAAAAAAAATTTTGGTGGTCATCAAACCTATACGTGTGGGGTATCTATGGATAGGTCTTCCAAAATGATATTGAGGTTTCTAATATAACTTTTTTCTAAACTGAATAGTTTGCGCGAGAGACACTTACAAAGTGGTAAAATGTGTCCGTTCACCCCCCCCCCCCCCCCCCCTCTAACTTCTAAAATAAGAGAACGATAAAACTAAAAAAATATATAATGTACATTACCATGCCAACTTCCACCGAAAATTGGTTTGAACGAGTACCTAGTTAAGTAGTTTTTTTTAATACGTCATAAATCGTACACCGCAATTTACCTTTTATTCAATCAACTCAAATATAAAAAAAAAAACCTATTTTATCTACTAGTTTGTACGGAACCCTTGGTGGGCGAGTCTGGCTCGCACTTGTCTGTTTTTTTTTTGTTTGATAGTTAATACCTCAGTCATATAATTTTTATCAAAATCGGTTCAGTACTTTTGTATTTATTTTATTTTATACCTATATTATGTCGGTTTTTTTCAGTATTTTAAACTGTAATTATTCTAGTTACCAAGAACCTTCTTAGTCTCAAGCTTCGCTGTAAGGCATTATTCTACCAGATTTAACCGACTTCCAAAAATAAGGAGGTTCTCAATTCGACTCTATGTTTTAGTTTTTAATTCTTAAACTATATTTATTTTCAATCTGCTCATAGTATGTAATGTCGTATTACGACGATTATATCGGTTAGGATCCATCTTAATAGTTATTAATACGTACTAAATAGAGGAATATTTTTTACAGGACAGAATGCGATTTTCGAAATATCATTGCCTGTAGATTGTTCAGGAAAGCGAAGCGCGGTGGAGGTACCAATCCTGGTGACACGCGTCTAATTTTGCATCCGTCGCTCGCCGTAGCTGCGCGGGATATAAAGCTGTACCTATTAAAAGAACAAGTATCCATGTTAAAAGAAAAACAAAATACCCTACTGCAGAAAAGCAGTTTAAGTACTCTAACTTAGGATTTTGTTACGCTTGATATACTGTTGAGTGTACGGTTTTGTGAGAAAGTATCCGTAAAATTACTGTAAAAGATTACAAATGCGTATTCTTTATAATAAATCCAATAAAACCACTTGTTTATTACGAAAAAGTTTGTTAGAGGTTACGAAAAAATGCATTTTTTCATTTTTGCGAGAGATGTATTATATATTATAAAAAATATAACCTTTGATATCCAGGATGCGAACACGAATCTAACGACAACTCGAACATCAAAATCTGTTAAGCTGTTTAGGCTGTAGGCGATCATATAGAAACAAACATACATTTACTCGAAAATCATAATCCTCCTTCTTACGCAGTCAGATATAAACATGCTAGCAAAGCTCTATGCTTTATAAGTATGCATACTTATATACTGTATACTTCGTCTATGGCCAAAGTACCTACATACAAAAAATATTCTAGCCTCATCGTCGCTTGTGTCAACATTTCAACAGCGTGCCAACTCATCGCCTTCGTCATTCTCATCTGTACAAACATCTTCGTCACTGGAGCAGTTGTGCCAGCAGCCCAGAGCCTCACTCCTATACTTCAAGGAGCTGGACTGGCTCGAGTCAAAGCTGGTAAGGGGAAATGCACAAAACACCCCAAGCGGGACGTCAGTGCAGGACTTATCGCCCTCACTCTGAATAACAATAAGAAGAATACATAAGAACATACGTACATACAAAAGTTAAAAAATCACCTTTTTAAGGCAGTCGGGAATACGTAGCGTCGTGTAAGCGTCTTGTAACACCGACATAATGCAGAATGCTAGCTCGTTAGATTTTATATTACTTTAGTAACATTTCCCTCGGGTCAAATGAAACCGAGTAATGGGATATTGCAAGGTCAAGTCGTAAAATAGGTATTACCGCACCTTGTTCAGCTCCAGGGAAAGGGCTTTGTTTGTTGCCTTTGTTTTTTCTTTGATGTTGTTACATACAACAACGTTATTTGAAGAAAACTTTTTCATTATGTTTTGTTATGTTTGCGCTTTAACTGAAAATGATCACGAAGTTCACGTAAGCGATTTTTTATTGTTACCACTGTATTTTTATATTTTTATTAATAGCATAAAACTGACTTGGTATCTCGCACTTATAGTACCTGAAAATAAACATTATATTTGAATTCCTAGAATTTGTATACGTTGGGACTTAAAAATATATTTTAGATCTGTCTAAACAGAAGTTTCTAAATAAGCGGTCAAAGGTCAATCAACCGACTGCTATGAGTATATATAAATCTAAGTTTCTATATTTGTATAAGTTTTATAATATTTATCGCTAAGAGAAAATAATAGATCTTTTTAGGGTTCCGTACCTCAAAAGAAAAAAACGGAACCCTTATAGGATCACTTTGTTGTCCGTCTGTCCGTCTGGGATTAAGCGTACGCGTTCCCGAGATAAAGGTGATCTTTATCTCGGTAACGCGCGAAGGTATCAAGTTGAAATTAAAACCATATACGCAAATCCATAGTCTCTTGCTGCAGAAACAAAAATGAAATTTCTCAGTTTTCGTAAAAAAAGTTACAGCCGAATATGTCGTAAAATACTCAGGAATCAAAACCTACGGGGTACTTCCCGTTGACCTAGAACTATGAAATTTGGCAATAAGCATTGTGCTATAGTACACTTATAGGAAAAAATCCGAAAACAGTTTTTTTTATTTAATCACAAAAAATACTCTTTTTGCAAGGAATGAGGGTCCAAATTTTAAAGTGAATTAACCATATCATGTGATATATCATATGAAAGAGCTTCATTAGCATAAGCTAAAACAGCTATTTTAAATATTTTACGATGTGTATTTTTTGGTTTATGAAGGAAAATATAAAAAAAATATCTTATCTACTAGTTTATACGGAACCCTCGGTGTGCGGGTCTGACTCGCCCGGTTTTATTTCTCTTTCATTCTGATAAGACATCTACAGCAGTTCTAAATATACGTCCAACTGATTCTTAGGATACTCACGCACATAACATGGCATTTCATTCCAGTAAGCTGCTAATTATGTGGAAGAAGAACCTTGACTATAATGTTCACAAACTTCGAAGTCAGTGTACTAGGCGTAAAAAAAAGGTTTTTAACCCAACCAAATAATTTTCTGTCGTAAAATTTTATACCCTTGAAGTAAAATGATGGTAGATGCTTAAAATTAGGTAGGTACCTAAAGAATGTAATACTTACTCTGAGACGGGATCCCTTTCCCTATTAAGAAATCCTAATACGCACCAAGCAAATATTTACTCCTGCAATTAAACTTGTGGAGAATTTCCCCAACTTCCGTAACTAGTTAATCGAAAAGCTTGAGCCAAACAAAACAGCCGATTCACGGTATTCATTGCTTCGTCAGAGGACGCGGCCGACGGCACTCGATGCCTACAAAAACCCATTTCCACCCTCTTTGTTTTGCTTTCGTTGTTGTAATCTTTTTGCTTCCTCTCCGTAGTTCAATTAGTTTCCGTAGGTAGACAGCTATCCATCTGTGGATATCTAGTGGGAATCCGAATAACGAAATATCGAATATGATTTCACCGAAAACGAATTATTTTTTACGCTTGACACTTTATCAAGATCCCAAAAACTCATATAAGAGCGTTTCTGATAACCGAATCTTTGTAATACGAAAATATCTGTATAATATACTGATAATAAAAAAAAAAAAAATTAATTTCAGACACAGAAAGATCCATATTATTAGTATTATATTATTATTATTATATATTGTATTAAATTTTTATTATTATATGTTAATTAAATTGAATCAAATAAAATCTACATGTCACATTAAAAACCCAACAAAATAACCCAACATATAAATTAATACACCAACTAAATGTTTGTATATAATAAGGTTTGTGAATATAATAACTCCGACACCTAACAAACCTAACCTAATAATTATTCGGGAAAATTAAACTTATGGCTAACAACACGCCATATTCACAGATGATTATCATCCGTGAGCATCACGCATGAAACTGCAACAAAATATTGGAGAAACAAAATAAATAAAACCACGGTAAATATCTCGTTAATAATAAAAGATAGTGAATAACCCTAACAGTAAAAAAACAGTGTTTTATGGCTAATAAACTTATGGAATCAGAAACTCGTGTCAAGTATATAATACTTATAGAATCATACAGTTGCTTGACACGGATTCGGGCAAGTAAGATTCAAACAAATATATTTCGGATCATAAATAGGTTACCATAACTGATATATGCCTGAAACTGATTCTGCATAAGATAGAATGTTTTTATAGCTGTGAATTCGCTGTGAATATGAATATTGAATGTGGATCGGAAGAGACCCAAATAGAGCAAAAATTATGTGCGCAACAGCTGTGACATCGTATTTCATTACAAAGGGATTTTAATGTCTGCTTTTTTTATATATTGTAAAATTTATCGAAGATTGTCAATAATCATTTCAGACATTAGTCGCCCTCCTTTATTATTAAACACAACTATAACGAAGTTTCAATATGAAATAGAATTTACTACAATAAGTGAGAACAGACACAAATGTAGCACTGTCTGTGGTCCGTCCATCTCGTGGCTGGTCATCATATGCTGCGCTTCCCGGTGCGTGGTCTCCACTCGAAAACTTTTCGGCCATCAGTTCTACTTGCTGCCCTGCCCACTGCCACTTCAACTTATTAAACCGCTGTGCTATTTTGGACGGATGACCTTATACAAGTGGCGGGAACACGCTGGATGCAATCCGCTTCCAATCGGTCTTTTTGGAAATCCATGCCTATATCCAGCAGTATACTTCTTATGATGATGATGATGATGATTATAGGGTCAAATAACATGTTAACTTCAAGATAGTGAACTCTAATAAAGGTGAAGGTCGGAAATGCCGGATCAATGTGCGGCGCGGATCGAAAATGTCAGGTCAGTGTGACCTTACTTTAATAGAATGTTTTCAGTGAGATTATTACAATGAACACAATATTTAGGGAAGTGTGCGCGTTTGATCCAATATTAATTTTGTTTATCTCGCCACAGAAGGCTTTAATAGGACTACATAGTTTAGTTTTGGACAACGTTACTTACTTTGACCAACATCTCAAATTCTCTGTCTTCTTTCCGCAAGTGAAATTACTCGTCAGCGAGAAGTTGATAAAACATATTGAGCATTGCTCAAATTTGAGTAACGTTTCTCGGTACCTAAGACCCAAAGTTTTTTTGTCGTGTAAACATTAACGTATAATTTCTGGCTTATCACTGCTGGACATAGGTCTCCCTCATGGATTTCCAAAAAGACCGGTTGGAAGACTTGGAAGCGGCCTGCTTCCAGCGCTTTCCTGCCACTTGTATGATATCTTCTGTCCATCTTGTGGCTGGTCTTCCTACGCTGCGCCTGCCAGTTCGTGGTCTCCATTTCCTAAATACATAATTATATTACAATACATGGCAATAAAAAATATGTTTTTTAATTCTCGCGTGTAGTTTTCTTCGCTGACTCAATCATCGAGCGACCGAGAAACCTTTCGTGTTTCCGGAACTAAAGATGTGCAAATACTTGGAATTATGTAGTGACTGGGCCGTGCGCCCTTTTCCAGGCTGTATAGCAATCCATCAAGCTGTCTGTTTGATGCGATGACCCTTTGGGCTCGGCGCCGACATTCACGCTACCCACCGGCACACAGTTTTCACTCCCATCTCTGTTTTACCGATGTTTCTATCTGTTTCGACACGGAGAAATCCCTGCAATATTCAGATATGGGCAAAAAAGGCTGTTTATAAATAAATCCTGTGAATTATTTATGCGATGGTGGTTTATCTTCCTTTGTAAGATGATTATGAATTCCGTGTGACGTTTATTCGTTATTAGCCATTTCTGTATGTTTTATAAATTGTAAATCGAATTTTAATGTTTAGAGGAAAGTCACTAAATGTGGGCTAGTGTTTTATTATGGGCTAGTAACATTTTTCGGAAACAGACGATTTCATGACGCAACAAACGACTATCTACTAGTACTACTATCTAAATATGGGCTAGCCCATATTAGATAGTAGTACTTATATGACCGAGTGTTTGTTTCTAGTGTATTTATTTATTTTTTCTAGGATGCCACCGAAACCATCTAAAGAGGAGAGCTGTGGATTAAATATTTGATGTGTGGACTTTGGGCACATAATCAGATCCATACGTCAAATTCTGGCCCAGCACAGTCATGCTGGGCCAGAATTTGACGTCTGGATCTTCGATTTCTGCAAATAAGTCATGTAATTTAATTTTATTGCATTCACTAAAATGATTTGATCTCATAAAAAAAAAATATTTATTTCCTCAAAAGATATAATGATCTGTAGTAAGTTCTGATCTGTTGCCCATATTTGACTACCTGCCCATATTTAGTGCCAATTTTGCAATTTTTTTCAATGCTTAATTTTGATAATCTAGTTTATGGAAAAAATAGCATACCGTTACCAAAATTCTGTAAAAATATTTGTTTGATTATTATTAAATTAAAAAATAATAATATGGAAATATATTTTTTATTTGTGACCAAAAAACAAAATGGTAGCCCATATTTAGTGACCCTCCTCTACCAACATTAATGGTTCAGTAATCATCATCATCATCTCAGCTATAAAAAGTCCACTGCTGGACATAGGCATGCCCCATGGATTTCCAAAAATATTGATTGGAAGCGGCTTGCATTGTGCAGGCGTCTTCCCGCCACTTGTATAAGGTTATGTGTCCATCTCGTGGCTGGTCTTGCGCTCTACTCTGCGCTTGCCAGTTGAAAACTAAAGTAAGTATGTGAATACCTAGAATATGATAATTTAAAAATGTGTTGTGTGTATTCCTTGAAAAAATTACAACGCATAAAGCAGTATTATAAAGTCGTCAATATCAAAATTTAATATAAACTCAAAAAAATATTTTATTTGTTAAAGTATATATGGAATAAAACATAAGGTTGTATCCACCGACTCATAAAATTTCCAGACAGCTGAATCAAGGGAATGTAAGCTAATGCAAAAAAAAAACGGAACTTTGTCCGGAACGCTCGATTTAAAGGCATTTAACAGTTATGCAAATGTTGAATAAGTTATACGCTTTGCAAAATTCAGGCTAATCGCTTCTTTGTTAATCTCATTATGTAGATTATAATATAATTTCTGTTAGGCACTCATCACCGGCAGGTGCATATCTGGGAACTTTGCTACACGTAAGAAAACAGGAGATGCTGCCCACATCATAGAAGTAATAATCTTAGAATGCGAGTCGCCTCTACCTAAACTAAACAACTTTTGACAGACCTTTGAAAGCCTGTTACGCCACTTTATCCGTCGCTACACAATGCTATTCGATACACTTGTGTAGCGACGGGCAGAGTGGAGTGATTTCACTTCTTACTTAATTTTTTCTTAAGATAAATACGACAAATACAAATCTATTTATTTGAAACACCATTTGAACATAAAAAGTAAATAAGCGATGTTCGGTCATGAACAGATTTTTCGCTTCGCCTATGAACGGAATTTTGAATGAAACTATCATCTAAGCTTCATTACTCTAAGGCCCATACTGTCACTAAGCATAAACTCCAAACCTTCCATAAATATGGGTGTTTATGTCTTTGCATTTTCGGTTGATGTTTTACTATTCAATTGGGCTGCCCCATAAGATCATAATATATGATTTTATACATTTGTATGGTGTTAAACTGTGGACCTGAAAAAGACATTCAAATAATATATTCAACACAGCGACGGTCCCGTGGCCGCACTCGGAATATAGATGAACAAGATACATGCGGCATCCCGAGATTGTCCCAAATGGACAAGGAAATGATGTCACAATTTTCTCTCCACTGAATATTTACAAGTGTATATCACAAACCGGAAAATCCTATTCCGCGATGATCTCTTATCCTTTTGTTTTGGAAATTCGAGATATGAAAGAGAAACCGTACTCTCTCTAATCCACGATAATTCGTACTTGTATTATTAGCGGATTTTTGAAGCTATGAAAGTGGCATAACAGGCAGGCAAGTCATAATAATTACAACAAATCAACAATGGAATAAATAAAAATCAATTCTGTTGTCATAGGAATTCAAATTTAGGAAGGTAGGTAATTCGAATCATAATCAACTTATAGTCACGCTTATTCTCTTTTACGGGGAAGGCAGAGCATCAAATAACAAGATATTGAACCCGTCTGAAGGATATTACAGGATTACAAGTTGTACTAAATATTGCTTTTTTATTCCCTACATAATATATAGATGAATTTACTTCAAATACATAATGATCGGGAAGAGAAGCAGCAACACTTTCTGCTGGACAATGAGATTAAAAAAATATTATGGGACCACCTCAATGATATACTAAATGTAACGCAAAATAATTTCATAATTATAATAATTTTCAAATAGGTAAATTTCAATAATTTCAAATAGATCCAAAATTGACTGAAAAATTGATTAACATACACACATACATAAAAACATACTTAGATACAGTTGAACTTAGTACCTCGGCCTTTTTGGAAGTCGGTTATATATAAAACTCTTGAATTCTTGCTTTTATAGCTTTCTTTTCGCTCCTCTCCAACATAAGGAAGAGATCGCTATTAGCGATAAGGTTGCCAATTGTTACACTAGTATTATATTGCTTTCTTCTCATTGTATTTTTATGGTGTGTACAATAAAGAGTTTACCCATCTATCTATCTATCTATCTATATCTTGCCCATCGGAGTTTTCTTCAAAATAAGCATACGTCTCCGTTGCACAGCGAGCCAGAGGGTGGTACTTAGGTAGTCTAATAAATCTATTTACTTATAGTTCTATCGTGGCAAAAATAGGAACTAGTCTCAAAGTACATACTATTCCGGTATTCTGTGGCACTGACTGAACAAAATAATAATATAATTAGGACAGCGGCGCCCTCAATGTCACACTAGTTCTCTAGCTGAACAGAGTTCTAAATTATTCCCGTAGCATTCCCGTGGCATTCCCGTAGCAATCCCGTATTATTCCCGTAGCATTCCCGTAGCAATCCCGTATTATTCCCGTAGCAATCCCGTAGCATTCCCGTAGCATTCCCGTAGCAATCCCGTAGCATTCCCGTAGCATTTTCTCTATCTTTAAGGATACTCAGCAAATTACTGGAACCGTGTATATAATTTGTGATGATTGAGCTTGTTGTTATGAACCTGAATGATAAGTTTTCCATTTGACAAGAAAATAAGGGACCGCCCAGCTGTGGGCGTGGCCGTACAACTCTGATTGATGACGGCGAGTAATTCCATTGACGAGTTGAATATTCTTGTGATTAGGGATTAAGGATGGCTGTGACACGATATTAATGGATCTTACTGAAAAAGTAAATAAAATAAAGTTCAAAAACAAAACGCATTGGAAGAAATCTGTGTATCCAATTTAAAAAGGGGAGGTTCTCCGGATCCTATCAAATCTCAGTAAAAGAAAAAACATTTTTTTTTCTCACGTCAGGCACGTGTGATCGTTAACACATTTCTTTTTATTAAAAGCTTTTATTCAACTTGCCCTGTTAGTATGGGACAAATCTTGCGAGTTAAATTAGAACCACTTCCTGTCGTTAGATTAGGTTTAAATTTGGTTTACTTACGTAATTTTGGTGACAATGTAATAATATGGTACCATAAAGCTGGTCTCAAGATGGCGTCGGAAGGTGGCCATAGGAACTCCTAAACTAAACGAGATAAAACCGTCGAGTTTGGACTCGTTTGAATATTCTTGACAAGCACTCTTTTTAGTCTAGTAAATAAAATATTAATTAAAAAAATATATTTTAAAAACAAGCTTTTATTTAAATGCACTAAAACGAAGAAAATGAATTTTGAATGCAATCAAACCCACTATTTTATAAAATCAGTGCAGGCCTCATAGCCCCCGGCTCAAATTAGAATTAGAAATTAGCTGCGCTTGCCGGTGCGTGGTCACTACTTGAGAACATCGGCCATTAGTTCTATGTGCTTGTAAATCCCTAGTTGGTAAGAGCAAAAATATTTTACTCTAATTTAACTCTAATAGTAAAAAACACACATGTAACATGAAATCCATCTTAATAGATAGAGAGATAGATAGATAAACTCTTTAATACGTGCATGACTCCAGCTGAATAGGTTAGAAATAATTGTATATTGTGGTGATTGTCGAAGAACATTTCTACTTCAAATGCATGCGTCGCTTTCTCAAGAACCTGCTTGTTATGTGATTGGAGCAAAAACGTTCATTATCATTTATTTGTAGCTTACCTGCCGTCATATAACTTTTGTCGGCACGTTCACACAAACGTCAAGGAAGGTATTGCAAAAATGACAAAAAGGAAATGGTGTTTCGAAAATAAATTCAAAACAGTGTCAACAGCCATGCGCATTATTCGGGCGTATCCCTTCATTTCTAGAACAAAAACTTGGCTATTGCAAGTTGTTGGGCTCACAGTAATGAACGTACTCTGCTTAATTTTCCTCTCTAATTCTATTTTCCTCCATGACGCTAAATCTGGCAACTATACAGATGCCAGCAAAAACTTTGCAATGCTTATCATCTGCTTCAATTCAAATATAAAATACTATACAATGCTTTACTATCGAGAATCCATAGCTAATTTGATTACAATTATGAATCAAGATTATGAGTTAACGAAAGAATTGTATGAAGAGAACATTATCCTATCGTATGCCGAGAAAGCGAGTAAAATAAGCAAGATGTGGCTGTTCATTGCAATTAACACGAGTGCCATATTTCCTGTGAAGGCTTTTTATTTGATGTCTTATTACTATTACAAAGGTGAAGAACAGCTAGTCCCAATGTTCGATTTGACTTTCCCTGGCTTCATAGAGACATACAAATCATCAGTCTTGGGATTCATCGGGACATTCGCTTTGTGTTTTATTTTTGATTGCTTCGCTGGTTTGGTTTATATAGGATTTGAACCTTTAATACCAATATTTACATTGCACATCTGCGGGCAGCTAGAATTACTTAGCCTAAAAATTAGCAAAATGATTTCTGAGTCAGAAAATGAAGATGAAATGAGAGAAAAAATCAAAAACATCAATTTAAAATTTCAAGAACTATACAGGTACCATAGTTCATATAAAGAAATAAATTACTTACGTAACTAAGAAATGTTTTCGTAATTATTTGCTAACGACCATTTATTTTTCAGCTTTATAGGCCACGTACAAAACAACTTCATGTTGCTAATGGAATTCAACATGAAAACTACAACTTTCATACTACCTTGTAACGCTTTTTTATTAGTTCAGGTAATTTTAACATGGAAAATACATAATGAAACTGTTAATCAATTTCGAAACCTTGTAAATGGTCTTAAATACTTGCATAAAGTAAGTTACCAACCAACACTGAGATTGGATTTTTAAAGTAATCCTAAATTTTACACCGATAGCAAATGCAACCATGGCTCACTAGGCAGAGGATGAGATATATCACAAACTCAAATCCAATGCGGTGTCGAATGTCTGAATTATCTAGATTATTATTAGATTTATAGTGATTAATTTGATTCATTAACGAGTTCGTGTACAGTACTTAATTTAACTTCCATGATGCTCTGTTTTCTTCCAGTGTTTTCAGCTCTACGGCATGGAATTGATGTTCACCTTTATTTGCTTTTTGTATGTTTCTTCGATCTTCCTCGTCCCTTTTTTCCTTCAATCTTCCCTTCCATAATGGCTTCCATGAATTGGTCATGTCACACAAAATGACTATGACTCTTATAGTCTCTGTGCATTCTTTTTCATTCATTTTTTTTTTATTCATTTTTTTCTGGTTACTTTTCTATTATTTTAATGAATGTGTTTTCGCAGGAATTTCGCGTGAACAATGTAATAAATGTGGAATATATATTTCTGACGACAGCAGCTTTAGTACACTTTTTGGCGCCGTGTTTTTTCTGTGACTTGTTAATGGAATCAGTAAGTTTACTTTTAAATACAGAGATCATCATAATTACTACTGAGCATAGCCTCCCTTCCAGTACTTTACTCATCTTGGGTAGATACCAATGTAGTCCAGATTTTAGCAACGATTTTTACGATAAATTACTGAAATACTTACTTACATATTATTGAAACATAGTACTTACTATGATTTCAGTAACTCATATGAAACCAAAGAATTCAGTGCTTTAGTACTTATAAATTGTTGTAAGAAACCATTTGTCTTTATGCCATGAATTTATTAACACAAGAAAACAATTAAGTACTTCCAAGTTTACACGAAATATGTAAATCGAAGTATTTAGAATTATAAATTTATAATATAATTCAAACTACTTTTTGTCTGACTTCCAAAAAGAAAGAGGTTCTCAATTCGACTATATGTTTTTTTGTATGTTTGTTCAGCGATTACTCCGTCAGATAGGCATTTTTTTATTTGATTCTTATTTTGTTTGGTAGGTAATACCTCAGAGGTAGTACCATATAAATTCATCAAAATTAGTTCAGTACTCTGGTTTTTATAACAAAATTACTGAAAAAAAATCGTCCAAGTAAACGAATTGCGTATTTAGAAGTAGTTTTTTTCAGTTTTTAAACTATAATTATTTGTCACTAATACTCACTGTTAAATAAAGGTAATGCATTATCCCCTTGGTTAAGTAACTGGGAACTGACTGTTAACTGCAGTTACCAGTCAATTTCACTCAATGTCCAATGGTACCTACCTAGAGTTGAGGAAATTAAATTTATTTATTGTTATGTATTGTTATATTTATTTATTATTATTTATATCTACTCGTAGAAGATACATATAAATACTTGTTTTACTTGTTATTTTATACATCTTGTACGTTTTAAGAGCGAGAAATTCCGGCAAGCTATTTATTCGTGTGGATGGGAGAATTGTCGTCACACCAGTTTCCGGAAAACAGTGCTGCTAATGCTAACGAGAGCTGGAAAACCGTTTAGTATTAGCACCATTTTTTACCCCATAAGCTTGGATACGTTTTCGACTGTAAGTTGCTAATTTTTAAGCCCCGACCCAAAAAGAAAGGTTGATGAATTGGACATGTGTATCTGTATATTTGTGTGTCTGTCTGTGGCATCGTATTTTTCAAACGGATGGACCATTTTGATCCAGTTTTTTTTTTTTTTGTTTGAAAGATGATTTCATCAAGAGTGTTCTTAGCTATGTTTCATCAAAATCGGTTCAGCAGTTTTTCTTTTCAATTTTCTAAACTTATACTTGTATAGTATTTGTCCGCAGTTTTTACCTGACTGCGTAAGAAGGAGGGGTTTTCGAGTGTATAGTATATATTATGTTTGAATATGTATGTATTTATGTGTGTTTCTTTAATATAGAATTACCTACTACAGCCTAAACGTCTTAACCGATTTTGATGTGAATTATAATCCTCTAATGGATCCTAATTTTACCTAACCTGAATGATTTCAAGTTCAAACTTCTTACTTGTCGTTATAAGCTACTTTTTATATTTGTAAAAAGTTTGTTTACTTACCTAACATATTTGTTTACGTACCTAAGATTATTTATTTTTCATTAATTACAGATGTGTCGCCAAGCTTATGCTATATTTAATTTGATGACCGCTGCTTGGACGGAACAACGCTAATAATAATTCTACAAACATAAAATGAAGCTTAGAATGTGAGTCGCCTCTAGCTCAGTGAAGCAATTTTAAGTAAGCCCTTTCAGGCTAATCACGTAAATCCGCCTGTCGCTCACGTCAAACAAGCAAAATTTGACACAATTTAATTTTCCAATTTTTTGACGGGAAGTCTATTTTCTAGCAACATTATTTTAACGCTTAGGTATGTGTGATGCACTAATGGTACTCATTTTCGGCTTCAGTTATATAAACGGAATTTCGAAATCAAACTGTTATTACTCAGTGACCGAATCTAATACAACGCGTCCAAATATCAAAAATAACGTGAAAACTTAGATAAGCTTTAACACTTTTAAATGTTATACATTTAAAAGTGTATATATGTTATAATATTTAAAAGTATATTTATGTTTCTATGATAACTAATCTTAGTTATCATAGAAACATAAATACATTTTTAAATATTTATTAATGTTATTATTGCAATTATTGGGTGAGTATATGTATTTTTTCGGTAATATAATGCACTATAAAGAAATAAAGAAATAAATAATTAATAAATATTGGTGGATTTTCTTTCGCCATCGCAGAAATATTATTGGGGCTAGATGGCGCAGCGCCGCGCCATCTAGCCCCTCTTCATCTTGCAGCATCTTGATCAAAAATTCAAATGAGCCTACTTTATATTGTGATATTTTTAACAATCTCTTCAACTTTTGTGTCACTCTCTTAGTTAGAGAATAAAAAACCGGACAAGTGCGAGTCAGACTCGCCCACCGAGGGTTCCGTAAAAACTAGATAAAAGGGGGAAATCATATATTTTTTTATATTTTCCTTCATAAACCGAAAAATATACAACGTAAAAAAAATTTTAAGACCTGTTTTAGCTTATCCATGATACAACCACATGAACGGGTTAATTCACTTTAAAATTTGGGCTCACATTCCTTGCATAGAGACACTATTTTTTGTGATTAAATTTAAAATGTCCAGTTTTCGTATTTTTTCCTATATGTGTACTCTAACACAATGCTTCTTGCTAAATTTCATAGTTCTAGGTCAACGGGAAGTACCCCATAGGTTTTTATTCCCTTGTGAGTGTCGAAATGTGCGTTTTTTACGACATATTTGGCTATAACTATTTTTACGAATACTGAGAAAAAAAAAGAAAAGTGATCCTATAAGGGTTCCGTTTTTTCCTTTTGAGGTACGGAACCCTAAAAAGCAAGATAAAAGCGCTGAGCGAACTTTGCATCGCTATAAAAGTTGAGAGTACGACTGCAGCAGGGTTACTGTCAACTCTTATAGCGATGCATAATTGTCTCGCGCCTGTTTTTATCTTGTTTTTTTAGTTTTTAATGACCCTACTTTAAACTGTGATATTTTTACCAATTAATTACAAAAAAAAGCAAGATTAAAACGGGCGCGACCCACCTTGCTATAAGAGTTGAGCGTAACCTTGTAGATAACCGATAAAAACCTATGTTTTTTTATATGTTTTTTTTAAATTTATACTATTTGTGCCCACAATCTATCTACAAAGTAATTTTATATATCGAATTTCCAATTGCAGATAATTAAAACTTGTATTTTGTGCAATCTTGCAGCTTTTGCTTTACCAATTTCTCATTATTGGGATCACTAATCATTTTCCCCGACACGGAAATTTAACTCTCACACGACCGAATTTTCGTTTGAAAGAAAGAAAATATTTTTGAGCACTACAGCAAAAAGAGAGAACACAAATACAAAGAACAAAAGTAAGACTATTGAGCTTAAATAATATGCAGTTATCGCTGTCGTATATGGTGTAAGTATAAAAAAAGGTAAGTACCTACTCAGCGACAATGCTGCTGAACGATCAGCAGCGCTGATTTCGTTTCGAAAATATAATCGAGTAAGAGTAATTTGTAATAAGTTTTAATGTTGTTTGCACACAGCCTTTATAGCCGTTTCGTTCTATTGTCCGATCCAGCCTAAATAAACAAGATGAGCAACAAAATAAGGGATGAACGAAAATTTATTCAACCCCAAAAAGTCGCACAATTTACGAGAGATCGTAAACGGAAATAGGGGCAAGTTAGGGCTACCTCTATTGAAATCTGAATTAGATACGTATATGTGTGTATTACACATATGTAAGTTGCCATATCCACGACTTCATAACATAGCGCAGAAAACGTCTCGAGAACATAGATGCAATTTAGTTAAATTCTTAACAGACTTCCGAAAAGAAGGAGGTTCTCAATTCGACTCTGTTTGTTTTCTTTGTATTTTTGTTCAGCGAATACTCCGCCATATAATTTTTATCAAATTCGGTTCAATACTTTGGTTTTTATAACAAAATTACTGAAAAAATTTTGTCCAACTAAATTAGTCGCGTATTTTGAAGTCGGTTTTTTTCAGTTTTTTAAACTATAATTATCAATTCAATTCCTTATTAGTCTATGAAACTAGGTACCAATAAATATGTAGGTACATTAGTATTAAGTGAGTCCGAGCGTTGGCTCTAGTTTCTACCTGGTAAGGTATACAGACAGGTTTAATATAACTACACAAACGACATTCACAATTTAATACTTTGCCATTCCAAACACAATACTTACATAGTAAAGAATTGACCAATAAATTCATGAATGAAAATACAAAGCGAACAATCAAAATGACAATCAATATGTCAAA
Organism: Lycia hirtaria; assembly: GCA_947563715.1. NCBI lineage: Eukaryota > Metazoa > Arthropoda > Insecta > Lepidoptera > Geometridae > Lycia > Lycia hirtaria. Next base: position 5,790,243 of record OX387379.1, read on the forward strand.
ATGAATAAATTTATGGTTACAGAACAGATAAATATTCAAGCTTTGCCTTCTCTTTTCTTTGTGTATGGTGTGTGTATGTATAATTAGAAGATGTGTATATTTTAGGTATATAATATGTATCACGACCTCAAAGCGGTTACTGTAGTACCTAATCGTAATATTATTCTAGTTTAAATATAAAAGAACATGAAACTACCCACAAGTGGGTCTGTTCCGATAGATAATATAATCTGGGTGTCTTTAAATCGCGAGTGAATTAGTTTCTTCTAGGTAAGCGCGCTTCACCGTATACCGAAACGTCGCTTAACATCAGGCGAGTAGGCGGTCAAGCGCAAACCTATTTCTACGTTCGCAAAATCACAGCCCTACACAGTTTAAGTGATTGTTGACATTCCGGAATTCCGTTAGAACAAATGCTAATATCTGACCTTTTACATGTATTCTCTAACTACAGACGACGAGATATAATCTAAACTTTAGAACGTTGCTGCTCCAGCATATACGAGTACCTATTTACAATAGATGTCATGTACTTTTTCTAGTCGAATCAATAATACTTAATTCGACTAGAAAAAAATCTTTGGACTCTTGATAGCATCGCGGCCTTATTACATGACATCTCTGGCTCTGGGATCTCTATGGCTATTCACAACTTATCGGGCTCGTAATCAAGTCGGAAATTATATCTCCATCTCTATTGTTCTGTATTGAATGGATATATAGTTTCCGACCCGATTCTGAATCCGACAAGTTGTGAGGTAGGTACCGAAGGCGTAGAAGGTGCAGCTTTCGTTGCTTGCACCAACTTCGAACAAGATATACTTATATCTATTTGAATAATATTATGTAACGCCATAATAATTTAAGCCTGCCTTAAAGTGTTTATCAATACTTAATGATGTTCACCCAATTTTGACGCAAAAACTGTATTTTACAGTGACGTTGAACACACAAAAGCTTTTCATAATCACAAGGGCGTCGCTAAGGGGGGGCAGGTGCCCCCCCTTACTGTGTACTAACTGCAAAGCAATCAAAGTCCTAAGGCCGTGCAATTGTTCATATTTTTCTCATCCTCCATAATATTAACTTGCCCCCCCCCCCCCCCTGGGCCATGGGCTGGCGACGCCCTTGCATAATCATACAGATCTAAAACAGAATTCTAACCGAAATTCTGCTATGCTTCGCTGTCACAACTGACATAAATATATGCATTCTAGTTTCCCTGAATTACTGCATCCAGTTGGTCCAGTGAGCTTTACTGGGTGCTAAGTCATGCTCAACAGCTGTCTATTAACGAACTGCTTATTTGTAAAATATAACGCGTTAGCGCAGAACTCTCTGCAAACTGAAGCACTACATTGTCAATATTATCCAATGTGTTGACCGTCTGGAACCATGACAAGGAGCAATATATTTATTTCATTAGTACGGTAAACACCAATTACACTAATTACATAATAAATTGTTAATAATTAAATCAATAAATATCAATATTACAGCTATAGCAGTACCCCCTATTCACAAAATGTTAGGTTCGGAATTGGGTCGAAAACTATATCTTCTCTTTGTTATTCTGTATGAAAATGACCCGATTCCAACCCGATTCCGAATCCATCAAGTTGTGTATAGCTCTACAGATAATGCTAGGAGCACCGATTTCTAGTATTTAGAAAGTCTAGTGGCTAGGAATAGGTACTACAACTTGCCGGCTTGACCGGTAGACATGTAGGTACTCTGCCGTGCCCCTGTATAAATACGAAGAAATATACACAATAGAACGAAATACAAGTAAGTTTCCATAGGTTCTGATACTACGAGGAGGCTTAAAACTTCGGTTGAGTATGTCAATCTGACTTCTGAGCCTTAAAGTATCAGTAGGTCCGAACTACTGATACTAGTCCGTTAATATAAGGGCACCCAGCTCCTGCGCAAGCTCAGTAGGGATTGTTGCGTCGTTGTAAGTGTTATTTGGCTATGGTATACATCAAGTCTAATTTTATATACTATCTAGCAACCAAGGGCGGATCCAGCTTTGGCGCCAGGGGGGGTCACCAAGGCCGTAGCCAGGAATTCATGGGGGGGTAGCTATGGACCATGATGGACTATGGGCTATGTGTTTGCCATTTGAATGCATTGATTGCAAAATTTATTATTCCTAATTAAATTTAAACATATGACTTTATAGAAAATTACAAACATACATTTTTATGAGAAAGTATGTGCAAAACCGCTGTAAAAAACTATAGATGCACATCATTTAATTTTAGAATAATTCTAGTGAAATCACTTGTTTATTACGAAAAAGCTCATTGGAGTTCTAAAAAATCTAACGACACCTCGCACAACAAAATCGGTCAAGCCGTTTAGGCTTGTAGGCAATCATATAGAAACATACCCACATACATATACATATACTCGGAAAACATAACCCTCCTTCATACGCAGTCGGGTAAAAATAACAGGAAATAATCAGGAGCGAGCGAAGCGAGCGCGAATGTTTTTGAAACTTTTTATCAAATTTTAGATATTCATATGCTAATTTGCTGTTAATGTTGTCACAGTACTGACAAGGCTCAAAAATACAAAAGACCAAGCCCAGGGGGGTTCATGACCTCCATGACCCCCCCCCCCCCCCCCTCCCCCCCTGGATCCGCCATTGCTAGCAACATGTTGTCTAACGTATTTGTAATATTTATTCATTTACAAAGAAAGCAAAGAGGAACCAAACAGCAGCCAAATATGAGCTGGAAGCTTTAGAGTTTATTGGCTGGCAAGCTGTGAGGTTAATCGGTGACGATAAACTGGTTGCCAAAGAAGCTACTTTGTCTCGAACACCGTAAATGAGCTTGTGTGTCTATATTATATAGGATTCATTTTTACCAGTGTGCGCAAGAGCTTCACGACCTAATTCCACCCTCCCCATTTTACCATAGGACCTAGCAGAAAGTCGTCGGATTTTGCCATTTGAGAAATGGTTGGTAATCACCAACCATTGACACGCTAGGCGTACTGCCAATTTGACATTTTTGTATTGACATTTTAAATGATATTGTATTTATATAATGAATATTTCGTAATCCTCAGACCTGAATTGTTTAAGAATATTTTTTGAATATTGTGAGATAATTGTAATTGGTCTATTTCCGTATTTATCTCAATAAACGAATTTGAATTTCTCAAATGCCAAAATCCGTACTTAGCGATATCGGTCCACGTTCTTCGCATGCTGCACAGGAATGGAATTTTACGCTGCTGTCTCTGTTTCTTGAAAGCTACAATCTTGGAATTTAGGCTTGAAAATTCCAAGATTCAAGCCTAGAGTGAATAAATATTTTATATATGTCTTCCATCCTCGACCACACCGTCGCTTAACATCAGGTAAATTGGTGGTCAATCGTAGATCTTCTATCTAATAAAAATAAAGAATAATAATGACTTGCAAGGTGTTGCTTGGTGAAAGAGTTTTAACTTGATAATTATTATTGTGATCAGTACCTAACTCGATCTTTTCCACTTTATCAACTAGTTTTAAGAAGCTTCTAAGTGATTCAGTTTTTCAGAATCAGTTTTAGACAAAACGATTTGCACACAAATTAATCAAATATTTTATTCTGCCCCGAAGAGATGTTTTAAGTAAATATCAACAAAAAGAAAGTTCGTCACAAAAACAGAATTGACTTAATTATATTTCTGGATACTTTTTCATTAGCAGTAGGAGTTGTCGGGTCAGTGTTTTTGTAATTGTGTTCCAAACTCATTGAGCTATAACGCCTACAGAGCCACAAACTTTAAAGCTGCGTTGGTTCCAAAATTAGCAGGTCGTTGCATCAAGAAAGAAATAACGATCTTAAGATATCAATACTTATACGACTAATTCTCAAGCTGAACTTTCGTTGTTAGGTACGGTAAAAACAATGCGGATTTTTGACAATCAGTCTAGGTAAGTATGTGTTTTCTTTTTATAAGCAAAGTACCTAGTACCAATTTTAATAACCATGTATTTTTTTAACTGTATATAGTATAGCATAGTTTTATGTTAAATACAATAACCTAATCTAACACTCATTACTGAATACTAGCTGTTTTTCATATGATTTGGTTGTAAATTCTTATTTTTTTCTACCTAGTTTTTTTTATTTTCAAATATTATTACTGCTAGGATTTTTCTATATTATTATTATTAAAAGCCTATATATAGATTCCAGGACATAGGCCTACCTTCCCTCTTCAGTAAAGAAAGTCTTGGGCTATATTCATCCAATTTCTCGTGAGTGTGTCAAGCTTGGACCGCCAGAGACACCTTTTCTTTCCAATAAATGTATCATCATCATCATCTCAGCCATAAGAAGTCCACTATTGGACATAGGCCTCCCCCATGGATTTCCAAAAAGACCGATTGGAAGCGGCTTGCATCCAGCGTTTTCCCGCCACTTGTATGAGGTCGTCTGTCCATCTTGTGGCTGGTCTTCCTACGCTGCGCTTGCCGGTACGTGGTCTCCACTCGAGAACCTTTCGGCCCCATCGGCCATCAGTTCTACGTGCTATGTGCCCTGCCCACTGCCACTTCAACTTGCTAATCCGCTGTGCTATATCGGTGACTTTTGTACGTCTACGTATCTCTTCATTTCTGATTCGATCTCGTAGAGAGACTCCGAGCATAGCTCTCTCCATAGCTCGTTGCGTGACCTTGAGCTTCCTTATAAGGCCCATAGTTAGGGACCACGTTTCAGTGCCGTATGTCATCACTGGTAACACACACTGGTTGTAAACTTTCGACTTGAGGGACTGGGGAATATTGGACGAGAAGACGCTTTTAAGTTTCCCGAACGCTGCCCAGCCGAGTTGGATACGACGATTGACCTCCCTCGTAAAGTTGGACCTGCCTAATCGGACCGTCTGTCCTAGGTAGACGTATTCGTCAACAACTTCAAGAGTGAAGTTCCCCACAGATATTGGGGTGGGCACTACATGGGCGTTCGACATAACCTTCGTTTTGTCCATGTTCATTTTGAGGCCCACCCGTTGGGAAACTCTATTGAGGTCTTCGAGCATCGTACTGAGCTCTTCCATCGACTTTGCCATGACTACTATATCGTCGGCAAACCGAAGGTGAGTGACGTACTCGCCGTTAATATTAATGCCGAGCCCTTTCCATTCCAGAAGCTTATAGGCATCTTCCAAACCGGCGGTAAACAGTTTCGGAGAGACAACGTCTCCCTGCCTCACGCCTCTCTTCAATGGAATTGCCTCTGAGTTCTGGTCTTGTACTCGGACTGACATGGTGGCGTTGTTGTACAAACACTTCAGCACTTCGACATACCGATAGTCAATACGGCATCGCTGGAGAGCCTCAAGCACCGCCCAGGTCTCGATCGAATCAAAGGCTTTCTCATAGTCCACAAACGCTAAGCAAAGGGGCAAGTTATACTCTTCGGTCTTCTGTATCACTTGCCGCAGCGTATGGATGTGGTCTATGGTACTATAGCCTTTTCGGAAACCGGCTTGTTCGGGAGGCTGGAAGTCATCAAACCTGCGTTCAAGACGATTCGTGATGACCCTTGAAAACAGCTTATAGACATGGCTCAGAAGCGAGATGGGTCTGTAGTTCTTCAGCAAAGTGTTGTCTCCTTTTTTGAAGAACAGCGCCACCACGCTTCTGTTCCATGCTTCTGGCGTTGTACCTTCAAGCACGACGGAATTGAAGAGCCTCTGAAGGACTTTCAGTACCGGTGTTCCACCCGCTTTCAGTAGCTCTGATGTAATTCCGTCGTCGCCCGGTGCCTTGTTGTTCTTGAGCTGTTTCAAGGCCATCCTAATCTCGTACAGGCTGATGTCCGGGATATCTTCGGTATAATGTCGAGTCAGTTTGGCTCTTGGATCTTTGCCCAAACTGCTAACAGGTTTTGCGACCGATGTGTATAACTGTCCATAGAACCTCTCAATAAATGTATATAGGTAACATTTTAAATTTAATGAATTTCAGAGAATGCTAAAAAGTTGTTGATAAAACATAAAAAAACTCACACTATGCTAAGATAACAATAATGTCCCAACTGATCAAATTGATTGAATTATAATAAAATTATCAATGATACATGACATTACTCGAATTCTTCCATATTATTCAATATTGCGAGCAATTTATTATCGAGCACTTTGGCACGCACGTCGTTGTAATTAGCTTGCGGATGCTTTGTAACAAAACAAAAATATCAACGAAATGAGTAGCATGCGCAGACTATTGACTTGACACGGATATTTTTACACGATTGTGATTCTGTGGACATTATAGCTCAATGTCCAAAGTACTGGTATATAATAACGGCTTCTGTTATTACCGTCCCGCCGGCGGCTAGGCCTCGCCAGGCCTCGCCAGGCCTGGCCCCAACAACTTTCTAAAGGGAACACGGCGCCTTACTTTCAGCCTATTGATTACTTAATTAAGGAGAACTACAACTGAACTTTTATTTAAACTTTACACCTAATCTGTGGGTATGGCAGAAATGCATATGTCGATCCGCGTATAATCTTGGATTTTTTCTAGAATGAAAATATATCTTCTATATCAACGTGCTACATCCTCGGCCACTCCGTCACTTACCATCAGGCGAGTTGGTTGTCAAACGTAAATCTATTTTTACCCGACTACGGCGAAGCAAAAGGGAGGGTTATTTTATTGACCGGTATGTGTGTACATACATATGTATGTTCATCTGTTCCCTCATAACTTCTAAACAACTTATCATAATCTAACAAAAACGACACCTGTCGTTAGAAACGTCTGCTTTGTCCGCTGGTTATAGGCTATGTAAAGTCACATTAACATCAGGCGAGTTGGTGGTCAATCGTAGATCTATCTTGTATAAAGAGAAAAATAATTGAACACGGCGCATTCCAGGGGGCACGAAGTAAAGAAAAAAAACATTTTTCCGCCCCACCCCATCATATGTGGTATCATTGAACAGGGATTTTAAAATGAAGGTATGGTTTGTTACATCATATTTTTGTCAAACGTACCGTTTGTGAGATATATCCCGTCAAAATCATGAAAACTAATTTATCCAACTATGACGTCGTAAAGAAGTATAATTATATAGTTTAAGTAAAACCGACTTCAAACGATTCGTTTACTTGGACGGCATTTTTTCAGTTATTTTGTTATAAAAACCAAAGCATTGAACCGATGTTGATAAAATTTATTGGACCACCTCTGAGGTCTACCAAACAAAATAGAATCATCAAAAACAATTCATAGAATAGAATAACTTTTTTTCATAATTGGCGGATTAATCGGTGAACAAACATATAAAAAAATGTACATTCTAATTGAGAACCTCCTTCTTTTTGGAAGTCGGTTAAAAATGACGGAGTAATCGATGAACAAACATGCAAATAACCTCCTTATTTTTGGAAGTAGGTTAAAAATACATACATACAACCGAAAAACCTAACTTTCCTTCTGGGCAGAGGAATGAAAGATATTTGAAATTTTGTTCATTAATATTAAACTAGATGGCGGTGTACGGCGTTAAAACGCGCTAGCGGTTTGTTCACGGCCGAAGATGCTTGATGATATTCAGTTGCATTCAGTTGTTAATTAGGGAAGTGGGTTAAATTGGTTAGATTCCATTTTTACGAAACTGTTCAACAGCTGTCTAATGTCAGACAGTAAACGGTTTAGAACTTAAATGAGGATGCAACCTCAGGACACTCACTCAACAGACTTGGCGTGAGTTAGTTTATCTCTCAGCTCATACACTTGAACTGAAACCATGAACCCCGTCCGATTCATAGATCAACTCAGGTCGACTTTATACATCTCATTAACCGACTTCTAAAAAGGAGGTTCTCAATTCGTCGGAATCCTTTTTAGGGTTCAATACCTCAAAAAGAAAAAACGGAACCCTTATAGAATCACTTTGTTGTCCGTCTATCCGTCCGTCCGTCTGTCTGTCAAGACCTGTATCTCGGGAACCCGTGAAGGTATCAAGTTGAAATTTAAACCTTATACGCAGATCCATAGTTTCTTGCTGCAGAAAGAAATATCAAACTTCTCAGTTTTCATTAAAAAAGTTACAGCCGAATATGTCGCAAAAACGCATATTTCGACACTCGCAAGCAAAACCTATGGGGTACTTCCCGTTGAACTAGAACTATGAAATTTGATAAGAAGCATTTTCATATAGGAAGAAATCCGAAAACTATATATTTTTAATTTACTTAATCGCAAAAAATAGGGTCTTTATGCAAGAAAGGAGGATCCAAATTTTTAAGTGCTTTAACCATATCATGTATCCGGGGTATCATATGAAAGAGATTCATTAGCACAAGCTAAAACAGGTTTTTAAATATTTTTACGGTGTAAACTTTTCGATTTATGAAGGAAAATATAAAATATATATAATTTCCCCCTTTTATCTACTAGCTTGTACGGAATCCTCGGTGGGCGAGCCTGACTCGCACTTGTCCGTTTTTTATGTATGTTCCCCGATTACTCAAAGACACCTGGACCGATTTGAAAAATTCTTTCTTGCTTGAACGGGAATACCTACTTCCCAGGTGGTCCCATAGACAATTTATCAAAATCTAGATCAGATATCAGAATCTAGTATTAGATTCATTTAGCTTGAATATGTCTCTAATTACTGTAAAAATGACATAATTTTCTTGCAAAGTGAATAAATATTATTGAGGGCACTGCAGTCCTTATTTCAATAGTTTAAAAACGCGCTCAACGCACGCAGCTCTCTCGCTCTCGCGCATCATAACATATTTAAACATAATCATCATTGGGTAGGTATACATATTAGGAAAAGAAAAATCAATTTGTTCATTTTTATAGGAGAAATATTTTAAAAAAGTTTTTCTTTGATATCATTTAAATTGGCTGAGAAGTAGGGAAATACATAATAAGTATATGTTATTTCCACCACTCCGTCACCAGTATATGCGATATCTGAATTAAACTTTTTTTTTTTAATATTTCTCCTATATAAATAAACAAATTCATTTCTCACTCATCTAATATAACTAATTAATAATTCTATATGTTTAACAAGTATATATGTTAAAATAAAAACCATATACCCGACTCCAGAAAAGCAGTTTATGCAGTCAACTTACGATTTCGTTACGCTTGATAAGCTGTTGAGTGTTTTTTTGTGAGAAAGTATGCGTAAAATCGCTGTAAAAGATTATAAATGCGCATTGTTTAGAATAAATCTAGTAAAATCATTTGTTTATTACGAAAAAGTTCGTTGTGGGTTACGAAACGCCGAATCAAGAAAATAACAAATTAACATGCAGGCATCAATTTCCACCTTCAATGAAAGACTGAAACCTGTCCAAACTGCTTAGAACAGGAACTGCAGCATAATTGGATTCATTTAGCGAGGCGACGAAAAGCTTCTAAAATTCTGAACGAGAAGGAAATGGGGGAGCAACAGCAAATACTTCCATTTTGTCATCGCTCAGGGTCTCGTAATATTAAGTAGGAAGTAACATTGGCTGCAAGTCATCATTGCGTATAGCTTTTGGTTGTGTTTAAGAGCTCTTAGTTTTAGTTTAGTAATAGCCGTATGGTCAAGCGTCTTGCTCGGACATGCCTCTTCTTAATTAATTTAAAAATTAGTAAAACTACTTTTGATTTTTTTTATCTAAAATTAAAATATATTTTAGAAATGATCATTTTCGTTTGGATCTATTTTGTGTTAACAGATATTTAAACCGTTGAATTTTCTTTTGTGTCACCTAAATGTCAGTCAATAAAAAAATATATTGTAACAAGAAATGGTTCTAAATATTTCAAAACTAAGCTAGAACCATAGACTAAGATTTTTTCTGCTAAGCTGAAATTAAAAAAACGAGGCTAAGCATTGGCTAAGAATAGCCAGGGAATCGGAAACTGGGAGCCTTTTTGCGGTTCTACTATTCATCAGGAGGAATTGCTCGTAAGTGCTACGTTGAGCAACGTCTTGTACGCTCTCATGAAATGCAATAACTTCTCGTATTCATCCCTTAATGGCTAATGACAGTAAAAAGCCATTTATATGTTAATCTCTTTGTAATAAATGAGATTGTCAGACTACTGTCATATGACTCTGTGCCGTTGTCTAATAAGAACATAATATTTTGCATGATATTCCCAGTGTATGTGGTATCGAACACAAGAAGTAATAATTCTTTACCGCCGTCTCTGTTTCCTGAGACCTACAATCTTGGAATTTTCAAGGCTTGAGTGAATAGATAACTTCTAGATCGACGAGCTCCATCGTCGACCACACCGTCGCTTAACGTCAAGCAAGTTGGTGGTCAATCGTAGATCTATCTTGTGTAAAAAAAAGTATCTGTATTATGAGAAAATTCAAATACTCGACTGCAGAAAAGTGTTTTTTTTTTAGTCTAACTTACGATTTCTTTATACTTGGTGCACTGTTGAATGTAATTTTTTGTGAGAAAGTATGCGTAAAACAGCTGTAAAAGGTTATATAAATGCGTATTGTTTAGAATAATTCTAGCAAATTCACTTAATATGATACAAAAATATTCATTTGGAAACTAAAAGCGCATTTTTTTACTTTACCGTAAGTTGTATTTATTTATATTATTATAAAAAATATTGCATACGACACAGGGTAATAAAGACAAATCCAACGATACCTCACACGTCAAAATTGGCCAAGCCGCTTAGGCTGTAAGAGATAGAAACATACAATACATACATACTCTCAAAACGAAAAGAAAAAAAATAGGCGAAGCTAGAATTACTTAATTTAGAGGTAATTCTCGAATACAATTTTAATTTTCTGAATTAAGACAATGACAACATCGGCAAGCGCAGTTGCTTAGAAAATTGTAACAATGTCCAGATGTAGCAAGTTTGTAGATTTTGCTACAGTTCAGTTATAAATATTTGAACAATCACGACCGAGGGAACTCACCGCCTAAACTACAAGAATTATTTATTACTTCACGTTGGAGCCTTCAACTTTATTGCAGGGCATACATAACATACGAGCTCTGCTCACACAGTACATTCAAATGTGACCATAGAATTCTGGACTCATACTTAATCCATAAGTTTGATTGTAATTGTAACACATTCATAAATGGACTTGTAATCAATGCATGGGTTGCATTACGTTTGCGACTCATTCATGAATGCACTTTTAATAATTTTTTATTGTTACATCATAATACATTTATTAATAGACTTGTAATTAATCAATAGATTGCATCGTGATACATTCATAAATTAACTTATAATAATTAATTCATAGGTTGCATTATAACACAATCAGAATTAACTTATAATACTTAATTAATCCATGGGTTGCATCATAACACATTCATTAATGGACTTATTCCTAGACTATTAAATGGAGTAATTATTCCATAGGTAGCATTGTGACACATTCATGAATGAACTTATAATAATTAATCCATGGGTTGCATTATAGCACATTCAGAATGAACATATTAATCCATGGGTTGCATCATAACACGTTTATAAATGGAGTTTTTATTGATCAAAATTGTTGCATGTTTTGCTGTAAAGCTAATGAATATAAAACAGAGAAATACACGTTTTTTGTATAATAATCTCCATGAATTTTTAACTTTTATATTACTATTATTTTATAAATTCACCGTAATGACAAATATCTGAATAAACTAAAATTATTTTAACCCTTTGTCAATATCGAAACAAACATAATTTTATGATAACACAATTGATTTTCTCTAAGCTTTTATCCCGTCAGCCCACGTCGTCCAAGTATAGTTATGCAAACTAGGTCTTGACCGCGGGTCTCTATAAAGCGGTATAACTCTATATAGAGTTCGGTTCATCTCTGATGCTAATCGTGATTGGAGTCTAGCCACAATGTCTGGATTCTCTACAGATATGTCGGTAGTTTCGCATGGATCTTCTTTGAGGTTGTATAAACACGATTTACCTGCAACCAAATCTAATTTTAGGTAAAAAGCTGAAATCTAACTTACGAGTATATATTTAGTATATCTCCGCTCTGAGCAAATTCCCGCAATGTAACGCCTGATTCAATAGATTTTCTACTTGTAGATTTTTTCACAAATATTAATCATTTGTGAAAAAATTGCCCTTTTTTGACAAAACCTGAAGCTTGGAATATCGACACAAAGTTGCTGGTCTAACGGTTTTTATCAAACATATTTCGGCGAGAGAAGATTAGTCCTAATTTTCTTAGTACATCCTCTACATCCTCTACACGAAAAATATCCATTAACCTTTCATAATGGATAAATAAAAATATTAAAAAAGCATTTTGGTTATTTGAATTTTGTTATTTAGTTATTTGAACTTTTGAATTGTAGAATTATGCTACCTGTGTTAATTTTTCCTATAGATAAGTTTCTGACACCTGGCGCTTCATCGTGACTTCTAACATTGTTCAACATCAAGCTTAAACTTATCAATTACTTAAAAAATTAAATAAATTTATTGAATTACCTTTATCAGATTGACACAGTTCTGTGTTTTTTCTCTCCTTCACACATTCCACTTTTATTCTATTTCTTAAATTTCTAGCATTGAAATCGAAATCCTTCCCTATACTCTTAAGTGCAGCATAAGTTTTACTATTTAACAAAGCGTCGTCATATGAAGGCCCTTTTCCAATAACGCCTCTCAAATCGTCTCCTTGATAATCACTGTATTCTTCTATCACCTTTCCAGTTACTAGTTTGTAATCTCCATCAATTACTGCCCCGAATCCAGTATAATCATCTATTTCAATGATTTCATGTCTTTTAGACTCTGTATTGTCGTTTATATTCTCCCACAGATTGTGTCCGTCTATATTTGACGGAGGGTCTATACCGACAGCCGTAAGTAAAGTTGGCAACCAGTCTGACACATGCATGTATCCTTTCCACAATTGGTGGGAACCGTTAAGCTTTGGAGACCATATTAGGCCAGTAACTTTTATGCCGCCTTCGAATGGTGACATTTTTATTCCTCTCAAAGGCCAGTTCGAGGCATAGTTCTTTGAACTTCCGGACGTCATTCCGCCGTTGTCAGATATGAAGACTATTATAGTGTTTTGCAGCATCCCTTTTTCTGATAGAGAGTTGACGACGTCGCCCACACTGTCGTCAAGTTTTTTCACCATTGCTGTGGAAGTCAAAATGGCATTTTTAGACAAGCTTGAAAATTCTGCAATATTACAGAACAAAATGCGTTTAATCCTCATCCTTACTAATATCATAAAAGCGAGAGTAACTCTGTCTGTCTGGCTGTCTGTCTCTCTGTCTGTTATCTTTTCATGACTAAACGGTTAAACCGATTGTTATGAAATTTTGTGCAGGTATAGCTGAGGACCTGGAGATGGACATCTAGTATCATCAGCATCACCGTTCACAAACACCAGCATTTTTATCACTACGCGGATAAAATCGTGAGGCACAGCTAGTTCTAAATGCGATAGCGCGTTGATTTTGTGGTTATCTAATTTACAACCAAAATGTTGGCTTAATGTGGTAGCCGTGTGTGTCAGCTACAAATATGAAAATGAGGAGATTTTTAAAAAGATTTAAAGTATGTAATTAAAAAAATGCATCGACTTCAAAACAATCCATTTAACTGAAAAGGAAGAAATAACTGTTACGTAATACCGAAACTTTGAATCAAAACTGGGCTTCTACATAGGTAGGTACGTAAACCAACCATACTAAATTACAACTTTCTAGAATCATAAAAGTCTTTGAGCTAAGCCGCGGACAGACGGATGGACATGCCGAAACTATATGGGTTCGTAGTTAACTACAGAACCCTTTCCATCGGCCATTTTGTTAGGTATCAGCTATTTCTATTTCGGTTAAGTACAGGTAGTGAAAGTTAAGTAAATGTAATTATGTATATAAGTATACATGTAAATGTTATACAAAAAAAACAGTACCTACCTGTGTGCAATACATCTCGCAAATACCAAACGCAAACAATAGGTTGGCAGAATACACGCGTCATGTCAAATAATTATATAGTTCTTACCCAACTGCGTAAGAAGGAGGGTTATGTTTTTCGAGTGGGCTATGAGTAAGTACGTATGTAGTACGTACGTACGTATGTACGTATGTAGCGCATACAGCCTAAACGGCTTGACCGATTTTGATATGTGAGGTGTCGTTAGCTTCGTCTTCACTCCCAGAGTGTCATAATAGGCTACATTTTTGTAAATACAACTTTCACAAAAATAAAACAATGCGTTTTTTCGTAAACTCCGACGATCTTTTTCGTGATTAACAAGTAATTTTATTAGACTTATTCTAAAGAATGCGCATTTGTAATCTTTTAAATCGATTTTACGCATACATTCTCACAAAAACGTTCACTCAACATATCAAGCGTAAAGAAAATCTCTTTTCTGCAGTCGGGTACTTTTTTTCTTTTAATGTACTAGTTTGTACGCTTGCTTTACGTCGTTCTCACCTATCTATATTTGTATCCAAATAAATACTTTATAATTTATTTTAATCTCTGTAGGTAACAAATGTCATAACGGTTCACGGTTTGGTCGTGATAAGGTATAAATGCCTAATAAATCCACCGAAATAAGAGTTTCACTAGCACACCAAAGCTATAATAATAATATAAGAGTAAAGAATTTGACTTAAATTAAAAAAAAAACGACTTAAAAAAATACTGAAAAGGGAGAAATAACACGAAAACAATCAAAACTGGGCATCTGCCTAAGTATGTACGTAAACCAACTTGTTCAGGACTCGATCCGATGAATCCTGTGCAGTGGACTGTATAAATAAAATGTTCTTCTCTTTTCGTTCGTTGTTTTATTCCAAGTCGATGTCTACAGTGCGAAGTTACAAAACAGACTGACTATACAAATTCTATGGACGCTTATTTAAACTAACTTATTCTACCGCGACTAGCGCACATGTGCGAGGGTACGCGTCGATCGCGTCCTCCAATCACGGCGCCGCGCGCCGCACCCCCTCCGTGCCTCGTTCCGCGTCCCGCGGTCGTCCTCCCGTAGCTCAGGGCTCGGCGTCCTCAACACTCTCCCCCCGGCGTAGCTTGCGCAGCCTTCTTCTGCACCTTCCAGGACGGCGAGCTTGTATGTTGGACGCCTGAAGGTTCCGCTCTTCGTTCTTATGTCGACGACTCGCACGCCACCATCCGGTCCAGGGTAGGTAGCCGTCACGATTCCCATCGGCCATATATTCCTCGGTAGCGTGCGATCGACTACGACGACCACGTCGTCGATCTTCATGTTCTTCGAGTGGTCACTCGGTGCTCCTCGTGGCGTCAGCGTGGGCAAGTATTCCTTCAGCCAGCGCTGCCAGAAAGAGTCGGCAAGCGCCTGGCTCGCTCGCCAAGTTCGTAGGTCCGCCATTTTGCAGGGGCCCGTTGTTGGCAGGCCGCTCGACGAACCCAGCAGGAAATGGTTCGGAATGAGTGCCTCAGGGTCTCTGTCACTCACACTCACGTACGTCAACGGCCTCCCGTTGATGGAGTGTTCTGCTTCGGTCAGCAGTGTTTGTAGTACCTCCTCCGTTGGTACTTGTTCTCGCAACGTTACTGCTAGCGCCGCTTTCACAGACCGTACTAGTCTTTCCCACGCTCCTCCGTGTCTGGGCGCTCCGGGAGGTATGTAGGTCCACTTCATCCGATGGAGTAACCCCTCCTCGCGCAAGACGGGGGCCCACTCCTCGTAGGCCTCTCTCAGCTCCCGATCTGCCCCGCGAAAGGTCGTGGCGTTGTCTGAATACATATGTGACGGCCATCCTCGCCGTGCTGCCATCCGCCGTAGAGCCATGATAGCTGAGCGGCTCGTAAGTGAATTCACGATCTCCAAGTGCACGGCGCGTGTGCTGAGACATGTGTACAGCGCGCCCCACCGTTTTTCTCTCCTTCTTCCTACTTTCACCAACATAGGCCCGAAGTAATCCATGCCGCAGTTAGAAAATGGTCGGTGGTAGGGGTCCAAGCGGGCTCGTGGTAGGTCCCCTCGTGTCGGTTCGTTCGGTCTGGCCTTCCTTGTGTGACAGAACTTGCATCGGTGTTCCACGGCTCGTACGGTAGGTCGCAGGTGAATGATCCAGTATCGTTGTCTCAAATCGTTCGTCACGCGCTCCCTGTTTGCGTGACTGGCGTTGCAGTGTTCTCGCATCACTAGTAGTCTAGTCACGTGATGCCGCCCGTCCAATATTATTGGGCGCTTTAGATCAGCGGGCGCGCTCGATGCTCCAATGCGACCTCTCACACGCAATGCTCCATCCTCGATCACCGGGTCCAGTTTGTATAAACGACTCGACTTTGATAGCGGGCGAGCGTTTCTCAAACTGTGGAGCTCGGCACTGAAGCTCTCTTCTTGTGCGTGCCGCAGCAACAATCGTTCGGCGCGCTCGATATGTTCTAACTCGACGCGTGCTGCTCGTCGACGGCATTTATCAATAAATGTTAGCACGCATGCGGTCGCACGCACTAACTTCTCGTACTTTGAGAATCTCGTCGGCTTCGGTAGACACTCTGACAAAGATGCTTCCTGTTCAGTCGTAAATAGGACCTCCTTGTCTTCTTCTTCGTCGGTTATCCGAGACGGCCACTTGTCCTCTGTCTCATGTAGAAATGATGGCCCTCGGAACCATCGGTCGTCGGCGGAGATTGACGTGTCACTCAGCCGGGTCGCGTCGTCAGCGACGTTATGCTCCGTCGGCAGCCATCTCCACTCGTTCTTGTCGGTCAGTTCAGAGATCTCTCCGAGTCGGTGAGCGACGAATGGTGTATACCGTCGTTGGTCGTTGTATATCCATTGTAGCACGGTCGACGAATCGGTCCAGTATACGACTCGTGCTATCTTGATCCGATGTTCTCGCTTGATTGTGTCCGCCAGTCTCGCTCCGATAACGGCCGCTTGCAACTCGAGTCGAGGTATACTCTGAGTGCGTCGTGGCGCCACTTTCGCTTTAGCTGCGACAAGTGATACGTCGATCTTGTCATCACGACGTATAATCCGCCAGTAGGCTATCGTAGCGAAGGCCTGTTCGCTCGCGTCACACATCACATGTAGTTCTACGTTTTCGTGATGGTCGGAAGGTGTGCTTCGTCCTAGACCGTAGCTCCGTTGTAGTCGTAGGCTCGTTATTTCTTGTAACTGACTTATCCAAACAGCAAATCGATCGGCGTTCTCCTGCGGGATTGATTCGTCCCATCCTGTGTTCGTTCTCCATAAGTCTTGAAGTATAATCTTTCCGCGGATGGTGTAGTTACTGACCAACCCGAGCGGATCATAAAGGGACATTACTGCGCTCAGTGCTTCGCGCTTTGTGGGCGCGCGGTTCTGCGCGCGCACGTCGTCTGGCACTCGATGCATGGCAGTGTTGAATCCCAACTCATCGTTCCTCGCGTTCCAAAATAATCCGAGTATTTTGTTGCTAGCGACTCCCCCCAGTCGCGTAGGCTCGTTCGCTCGTAGATCATCGGGCACGTCGGTCAATGCCCCTGGTTTATTTGAACTCCAGCCTCGCAATGTGAAGCCGGCGTTAGCGTGCACTTCTCGTAGCTCTTTGATAGTGCGCCGCGCTTCCTCTTCATCGTCGTAACTGTCGACCAGGTCGTCCATATAGTGACTATTGGTTATCGCCACTAGCGCTCTCGGGTGTGTCTGAGCGTGCGCGTGCGCGTTGTGATTGCGCACGCTGTGGGCGAGGAAGGGTGAGCTGGCCGCGCCGAAGATCATACTGGTCATCTTGTAGGCGCGCGGCGGGCTCGTTCGGTCGCTTCCTCTCCATAGAAACTGCTGGGCAGGCTGGTCTTCCGGACGGATCTTCACCCTCAAAAACATTTCTTCAATATCGGCGGTGACAGCGACTTCTCTCTCTCGGAAGCGGAAAATGACTCCCGGCAGCGGCAGCAGTAAATCAGGGCCTTCTAGTAATCGATCATTAAGGCTCACTCCACTGTTTCGATGCGCCGCGTCAAATACTAGGCGCCGCTTCCCCGGTTTGTTCGGGTTGGTAACCGCAAAGTGTGGCAGATTCCAGCAGATGGGACTTTGTGCTTCGGTCCCGTCGCACGGCACGGCGTATCCTTTGCTCAGCAGGTTACCGATCTGAGCGGCGTAGTCCTTCGCAAAACCGTTGTCAGCGTCCATCTTCTTTTCGATGCCTTTTAGACGATTTAAGGCGGCGGCGTAACTCGGTGGCATAGTCACGTTCGGCTGTTTCCATAGTAGCCCCACTTCATACGCGCCGTCGACTTTCTTCACTGTCTCGTTAAATGTCTTCACCGCTCGTTCGTCCGCGTCGCTAACTCGGGGTTTGAGAGCGACACCCAAGGATTCGATCTTGAAATGCTGCTCTACTAGTTCTTGTAGGCGCATATCGTGCGTCTCGCTCTCGCATATACGTCGATCGGGCGTATATATGTGCAAGACGCTCTCGTGGCTGTAGATGAGACTGCGTGGGACGGTTCCATGTATCACCCAGCCCAACTCCGTTCGGGATGCTGCAGGCTGGTTTGCGCCGCCAATGCGCAACTCTCGTGAAACAATGAGCTCCCAGTAGTCACTTCCGATGAGTATGAGCGGGCGTGTTCGTTCGTAGCACACTTGCTCTTCGAGATCTCGCAGATGTTGGTATTGTAGTAGCGCGTTCGGTACAGTCTGTTCTCGCAGTCTTAATTCGTTGACTGTGCGCGCTTTAACGGTGTATGATGCCGTC
Organism: Lycia hirtaria; assembly: GCA_947563715.1. NCBI lineage: Eukaryota > Metazoa > Arthropoda > Insecta > Lepidoptera > Geometridae > Lycia > Lycia hirtaria. The sequence goes on from OX387379.1 coordinate 5,808,960, forward strand.
TCGCTCGCACCACGTAGCCAAATAGTCACAAGCTTGCTCGTAGCTTCGTTCTGGGACATATTCACGCCGGTCATACGCAGGGGTTGACTGGGTCCGTCGGCGCCGACTTTCTTTGCCAATTCACTGTCGATAAGGGTTATAGTCGCGCCTTCATCCAACAGAGCGTATGATCGCGTCTCTCCTTTGGGACCGGACACCACAATAGGACACACTTTCAGTAGTATTCCGCCGCGTTTATCAGTAACATTGGAGGTGGTTGTTACTGATAACACGTCACCCTCATGGCTTGTCCTGCTTGATTCCGCGGTTCGCGCGGCCGGTTCTGTAGTCGCTGACATGGTCTTGTCATCTTGATGCAGCAGGGCATGGTGAGGGCGGCGGCACTTGTTCACTCCGCACGGCTTTTCTCTACACTGCGCTCGATGGTGTTTTTTGTGTATGCACTTGAAACAGAGTCCCTTTTCTTTTACGTGATTCCACCGGTCATCGATTTTCATCGCTCGAAAATCCGCACACAATGACAGTTCGTGTGGCTTGCTGCATCGTGAGCATCGGTCAATCTGTTCGCACTCGGTATCTTTATCAGTGCTGTAGACGGTCGCTTTTCTTCTTATGTTCGTATTCACGTTCGGTTTTACTTCGGTTCTTGCGGTCGTAGAATACGATGCTGGGGTTTCATATGCGTACCGTAGCGCAACGTTGGCCTCACGCATCAAAAATCGCGATAACGTCACAAAATCTGGGTCCTTGCTGTCACTGTTCGCATATGCGTAGTCGTACCACTTGCTTTTGATTGTCGGAGTAAGCTTCAGCATTATCTCTCGTGTGAGTTGCGGGTTGTAAATATAACCACGCCGATCAAGTCCTTGCAACACACACACCGCGTTTTGCACTTTCACTGCTAAACTGTTCAGTTCTTTGGCTGACACACCCAAACGTGGTATTTTTCGTAAGTCCTCGATTATCTTGTCCACTAATACTTCTGGTGACCCGAAACTTTGTTCTAACGTGGCCATTATCGTGTCGGGGTTGGTATCCGCGTATAGATGAGCGGATACGGCTTCCCGCGCCTCCCCGACCAGCGCCGATCTCAAGCGCATCACGTTTTCTGCATGTGGTATTTTAAACATCTCAGTCGATTCACGATATGCTGCTTTGAACGGTAGCCATTCACATACCGCACCACTGAACTGAGGTAAATCACAATTATATCGTCGCTGCGGTCTGGCTATCCGGTCCAATGCTTCAGCTATCTGGGATCCGTAGCTGCGAGACCGGCCCGGTGTTGGTGTCAACGATCGGTCTCTGCGGTCGGTATCGAAGCGTAACCGACGGCGTTCCTCCGTTTCACGTGGGCGCAATGAGTCATCGCGCTCCCCCCGTTCAGCAACGGCGGCACCCTGCAGCCAGTCATCAACGCGCTGACGATGTTCATGTCTGTTCGAATGTAACGGCTCGTCTCGTACGCTGCCCGCATCCTCGATGGTTGCGATCTGCGCGGCCAGGCGTTTCTTCACGAGATCCGCTTCCATTTCCAGTTCTTTTCGCTTGATTGCTGCAAGCTTCTCGGCTGCCTCCAGTTCTGCCAGTCGCAGTTGCAAAGTAGAGTTCGTCGTTCTTTGCGAGTGCTGTGGCGAGGCTGCTCGTTCACGTTCCATGTTCGTACGTTGGTTGACGAGGGCAGGTGCTGCTTCCGGTCTGGCAGCAGCTTCCTCTCCCACCGGCATCGAGGGTGATGCCGGAGGAACCCTGCTGAGTCTTGTTCGTTCCCCTTCGATTCTCTGTAGTTCGGCTTGCTCAGTGACGTCAGCTTGACTCCTTGTTAACACCATTATTTTCTAAGTACGATCGGCACTTGAAGAAAATAACACGTGCGGAGTCCGATCCTCGCTGATTCACGTTCTATGCGGCGTTCGACGGAACAAATGCTCGCTGCTCCACGTTCGATCCGGCGCTCGAAGGACCAAATGTTCAGGACTCGATCCGATGAATCCTGTGCAGTGGACTGTATAAATAAAATGTTCTTCTCTTTTCGTTCGTTGTTTTATTCCAAGTCGATGTCTACAGTGCGAAGTTACAAAACAGACTGACTATACAAATTCTATGGACGCTTATTTAAACTAACTTATTCTACCGCGACTAGCGCACATGTGCGAGGGTACGCGTCGATCGCGTCCTCCAATCACGGCGCCGCGCGCCGCACCCCCTCCGTGCCTCGTTCCGCGTCCCGCGGTCGTCCTCCCGTAGCTCAGGGCTCGGCGTCCTCAACACAACTATTTTTTAAAGTCGGTGTCAGGCCCTAAACTATCAATACAGACACCAACCTCAAAATAGTTGGTTTACGTACCTACTTAGGTAGACGCCCAGTTCTAATTGTTTTCGTGTTATTTCTCCCTTTTCAGTTTTTTTTTTTGAAGTCAGTTTTTTTTAAATTACTTTTATTGAAGATATAAAATGACTGCATGAACTTATAAAATATTCGTGGTTTGTAAAACTAGAAAAAAAAACGGTTAAAAATGTGGGTATGCGCGAGCGCGACGGAAGATCGTCGAAGTACGGACTCTTAAAAATCTTATGATGCATGAGAGAGATAGCTGCGCGTTTTGAGCTCAACCGTAAGATTATATGAAGTGTAAACCTGCATAAACCCGTCTCTCCGGCAAGTCGACGTGTCTCTGGGCCCTGACTTCCTCCGGCGGCGCCTGCAGCAAGGCATTGTCGTTGCCGGAGTGTGGCGCGTTGTGAGCTAGCATCAGGAACAGAGGCTTCGTGCTGTCGTGCTGCCTTATAACTGGAAACCAAACACAAACATATAAAATGAAATATCTTTAAACGAGCAATTCTTGTATTTATTTTTTTGTCAGCCGTGTTTGTACAAACTGTCCCACTGCTGGGCGTAGGCCATCTTCTTATTGTGAGAAGGGTAATTCTTGTATATATATATAAATATACTTAGTCTGGCCATAAATACTGTTACAGTTAAAAATAAGAAAGATATTACATTTGAATTTGGAATCTGTCATTTTTATACGATTGTTCATTGAGTTTTCTAATTTTGGCGCCAATACATAGTACAATATTTTGCGATATTAAAATGGAGTGGGGTGATAAAGAGAACCGAATCGCTGTGATTGCATTACACAAAGTTGGTATAGAGCCAAATGCAATTTTTAAAACTCTCCATACGCTTGGTATTAGTCAAATGTTTGTGTACCGGGCTATTAATAAGTACAATGAGACCTCCTCTGCTTGTGACAGAAAAAGATCTGGCCGTCCACGTAGTGTTCGTACGAAAAAGGTGGTCAAAGCAGTAAGGAAAAGAATTCGAAGAAATCCTGTCCGAAAGCAAAAGATTTTATCTCGGGAGATGAAGATAGCACCCAGAACCATGTCGCGTATTTTAAAAGATGACTTAGGACTTGCAGCCTATAAGAGACGTACTGGTCATTTTTTAACTGATAATTTAAAAAAGAATAGGGTGGTAAAATCGAAACAACTACTGAAGCGGTACGCAAAGGGAAGTCACAGAAAAATTTTGTTTACGGATGAGAAAATCTTTACAATTGAGCAACATTTTAACAAACAAAATGACCGTATTTATGCTCAAAGCTCTAAGGAAGCTTCCCAATTAGTCGACAGAGTGCAACGTGGGCATTATCCGACTTCAGTGATGGTTTGGTGGGGTGTTAGCTATGAAGGAGTGACTGAGCCATATTTTTGTGAAAAAGGTATCAAAACATCGGCACAAGTGTATCAAAATACCATTCTTGAGAAGGTAGTTAAGCCCCTTAACAACACCATGTTCAATAACCAAGTATGGTCCTTCCAACAAGACTAGGCGCCAAGTCATAAAGCTCCGTCCACGCAGTCTTGGTTGGAAGTGAACGTTTCGGACTTCATCAGAGCTGAAGACTGGCCGTCGTCTAGTCCTGATCTTAATCCGCTGGATTATGATTTATGGTCAGTTTTAGAGAGTATGGCTTGCTCTAAACGCCATGATAATTTGGAGTCCCTAGAACAATCCATACGATTGGCAGTGAAGAATTTTCCCATGGAAAGAGTGCGTGCTTCTATTGATAACTGGCCTCAACGTTTAAAGGACTGTATTGCAGCCAATGGAGACCACTTCGAATAAGCTTTTATATTTTAAATTGTTTTATATTTATGTATTAAACTAACACACTGTAAAAGTAATAAATATTATTTGCAATAAAAAAATAATTTTTTTCTTTGTGACAATATTTATGGCAAGACAGGTAGTATCTGTGTACACAATATTTGTATTTAGTATATTTTTAGAAATATTTATGTATGTATATGTTTTTACTATAGTATTTATACAAACACCACCGCCCAATCATTATATAATCTCTAACATCCTAAGGTTGTCTGGAAGAGATCGCTGTTAGCGATAAGGCCGCCCTTTGTGACATTGTTTTATAAGTGTTTTTTTTTTTTTTGTTATTTTTATTCTTTTTGTAGTGTCAATAAAGTGTTATTGATTGATTGAATGTCTGTCTGTCGGGCATGGACATGTGTAACAACATTTCAAAAACCCATCTTGTATATTATTTTGTAATATGTAATATAATACCATGTTCAACAAAATAAAAATTCTGATTTCTGATTTTTACGGTTTGCTTTTTCGTTATAGTTCCGAACAGCCTGGCGCAACTCCATAGAAAATTATAAAATGTATGAAAATTGAGCAAAAGGAAGATCCCACCCTTAAGTACATAGGTACATTATATTCTCTTTGGTTCCAAAATAAAAAAAAAAAAAAAGTAGGTATATTTTTGAAAAATAATTAAAATACAAAATCTGACAACATTTACGGGTAGAAATCAATTTTCTCTCCTATTTGAAAAGCGCGAAATTTACTATGAAAAGATCGCGCGACAACACGTCTCTTAACAAACAATAATCGCCAAGTGATTGCCTTTTAGATTACATTGCATGTCTCGACACGGTCTTAGCCACTTATTTATTGTAAGATATTAAAAACTTGAGAGGTGTCAAGGGACACCCGGATGGAAAGAAGTTATTATTATTTTTTATTATTTATTATGTACAAAAAACCTGTATACATACACTCAACAAAAATAATCGTCGCGTCACCACACTGTTCAATGCGAAATAGAAAGACGAAACGAAAATAACTGGCTTGCTTTCTATGAGAGAGAGAGAGAGAGAGAGAGAGAGAGAGAGAGAGAGAGAGAGAGAGAGAGACAGACAGAGAAACACGCGCACGCCGTACAACTATAGCAAAAAGTGTCGTTACAACTTTTGGTCTTAATTTTTTCCGTCTAGCCCCCTTTCGCAACGCGCGATAAGGAACTTCGTTCCAAAAATAAAATGCCTTACTAGCGTTAGCTTCCTTGTTGTAAAGGTCGGTGATGTATCCTTCGGATCCCCAGTCTGCGGTCAGGTTCCTGTACAAGTCCAAGCCAGCCACACGACCAGATGACCACTACAGTCGTATAAACCAACACACTTACATTATTATTAGATTGTGGAACTATCAAAATACTTCAAAGATTTTTTTCAGACATAATAAAAAAAAACAATATTTATAATACTGTCAACGTGGGTTACTTTGACTCTGCGTCAAACATTGTACGTGGTCTTTTTAGAAGGTTCTCAATTATTTTCTCAAGAGATTAGTAGTCAAAACGACTGTTTATTAATTAATCTATTAATTTGACTACTAATCTGTTGGGGAAAAAATCGAGAATCTTCTAACAAGGCCACGTACAATGTTTAACGCAGAGTCAAAGTTACCCACGTTGGCTGTACTTATTTTCAGGCTAGGTACTCATTTTATGAGGTAAAATTTAATTACTAAAATATTTTGACAATATTTTTTTTTTTTAATAATCGGCAAACCCGTAATGCCGATGGACTCTGCAAAACTGTTCTACATTAAAATCTACTGACACCTAACTGCTACTAAAGTGTCGTACAACGAATTAACAATACAATTCGTTAGTATCATAAAAACTTTTCCATAAATTACTTACCATTTCTTGATGTTGATACTCGTAGTAATCCAAATACCCTCCTCTATGTCCGAAGTGTGTATCAAACCCTCTCATCGTGGGCAAATACTCCGTCCTAGCGTGTCCAACGTGCCATTTTCCTACCAAATGCGTTGCGTAGCCGCGCTCCTTCAAATATTGGGGCAATATTTTCTCCGTTAGTGGCAAGGCTCTATCCTCCCCGTATGTCAAAGGGTAGCCTTGCATACCTGAAGAGGAAAACAGAAATGAAAGGAATTTAAAAAATTAAGCTGGCATCAAAACAATAAAAATAACTGAAAGGGAGGAACAATGGATTTCTTCTAATATAAAACCAAACATTTAAGGTTGGGCATAAAGCGCGCAGCTATCTCTCTCGCGTATCAAATACAAATACTTACATTTATTTCCAAACACTTATAAAACATTTGTAACTAACATTTTAATTACTTATTGTAATAACAAAGCACAATTTAATCCTATTAATATAGTGTATCTTGGTCAGTGGGGTGTTCCGTGAGCAGCCATGCTAGGTACCTAATACCTATGTACTGCTACTGTTCCAACCTCCAACTCACACCATAACATTATACAATTGCAACGTATTTTGCACCTACAAGGGAAACTACAATGAAACAATTTTACTACCAATACACACAAAATATAGTTTGTAAAACCCCTAAAATAATACTTGTTATTTTAATAATCTTAGAAAGATTGAAAATTTGTTTGAATATTTCATTTTATTTTTAATGTAAGGTAGCTTCAGTGTTTTGTATTCAGTGTATCGCCTCATTTATAAACATAAATAAAAATAAACAATAATACATGCTTCATTGACAGGCCTCATGGCTCAGTGGTAATACGACTGCCTCCTGAGCTGTAGGTCGTGCGTTCGAGCCCACTCAGTACAAATATTTGTGTGACGAGCATGGATGTTTGTTTTGTGTCTGGGTGTTTTTACAAAAAAAAGTAAATATGTACTCTATCAACCATCTAGTTTCCATTGTACAAGCTTTGCTTAGTTTGGTCTGGTGTTGTGTGAAATGTCCACCAATATTTAAGTATATTTATTTATTTCAAGTAAAATACACAAAAAGTATTTTTTATTATTATTTATCAATTAAATGAAGACTGCTGCTGAACTAGGCTTAGTGCCTGTAAAACAGCCAATTCAAGCCATTTAGGCTGGGGGCGATCATATATATTTATACATACATACTTAAATACCCACATTCATACATACATACATTCGAAAAAGATAACTTCTTCATAACTCTTTCTTACGCAATCAATAAAAAGTACAACCGACTTGTTACCTTCTTGTTTTTGAAGCAACTTACCAAGCGTGTATCCATATTTCCCGGTAAGCAGAGCCGCTCTGGATGGAGTACACACGCAATGGCTGTAGTATCTGCCGAGAGCAACTCCTGTGTAGGCCAACAAGTCAATGTTCGGGGACAAGATCTGATCGGATCCATGGAAACTGACGTCGTCCCAACCCTAGAAATATCTCAAATGTACCTTGTCTACTAATTAGATGAGTACCTAATATTTTTTTTTTTTTATAAAATGCAAACTAGTAAGTATGTTTATTTATTTAGTTTGTCAACTCTGTCACAGTCAGACAAGTTTGAGTGAAAAGTACGAACCAACTCAGCTTATGATCTGGATTGGTACGTAGTAAGTAGGTTACGTAGTTATTGTATTCTCTTTGGTAGTAGGTATGTACATATAAAGCAAATTGCTGGCGCAACGATGACTTTGAGATGTGGTGATGGAGGAATATGCTTAAAATACCATGCATATCAGACCGACGTATTTATACTCAAGCAGCTCAGGGTCACAACAATACTCTCTCTGTCTCGAACGTGTTCTTGAGTATTTTGGCCACTTAGCCAGAATAGAAACCTATATCCACGAAAAATTTATTGTTACGGAGAAATTCGACAAGCGTTCACGAAACCGCAGCCCTATTCGTTGGTCCGATCAGTAATAGCAACTTATATACGAAGAGCAACCTTACATAAAGAGAGAGCAAGACAAAGGTCACAGTAATATTGAACCTTTGTCTTGCTCTCTCTTATGTAGAAAGAGAGAGATAAAGTCAAAGTAATATTGAAATAAGCCTGCTTAAACACTTGTGGTACAGCCCCAGTACCCCTATTCACAACTTGTCGGATTCGGAATCGAATCAGAAACTATATTTCCATCTCTTTTATTCTGTATTGAAACGACATAGATGGAGATATAGTTTCCGACCCAATTCCGAAAACGACAACTTGTGAATAGGCTATACAGATTTGTGCCAACCTCGACTTCATAAATTATATAGTTTTAAGCTCGACTTCGCAACTATTAAAGTCTTCTGTGACCTTGTATACGAAGCGCAGCATGATGCCAGTGATAGAGGAGGATATCGAAACACCATAAAAGTAAATATACTGAGAGGTGGAGGTCACAACCCTCAGACATGAGCAGTAGGACTCGGAATTTATGTGCGTACCTATGTATGTACCGGCGTAATTACTTTCTCAATAAAAAAAAACTAGTAAAACAGGTAAACTACTGCGAAATGCAGTAAAGTACATAAAGGAAGTGCCTACTGAACTATTTGTTTTGTTTTATCTGAAACCGGATCTTGTTAACGGTGTCATGATAAATGTGAGGAAGTAAGTCGTTTATATGTCACACTATGATCGACTAGCATCTAAACAAAATAATGGTTGGATATATCATAAATTAGACAATTTGATTTGGTAGGAAGACCAGCCACGAGATGGGCAGATGACCTCATACAAGTGGCGGGAAGACGCTGGATGCGAGCCGCTTCCAATCGGTCTTTCTGGAAATCCATGGGGGAGGCTTATGCCCTTATGGATGAGATGATGATAATGAGACAATTTGGTTTAACGCAAAACTTACCAGATCATCCGCAACAATAAGAACTATGTTCGGTGGAGAGCTTCCATCAGTTACGGTCGCTAAGACGAACATGAATACAACGAAACAACTGGAATTCATTTTTGAAACGTTTTATACAACTCTCAAATTTGCGCCAAGTGTCACATCACGAATCTACAATTTTACAATATGCTTGTTTCCTGCAGTTTATCGAAAACAAAGACGTCTAGTCGCTTCGAATAAATATCCACTAAATGTAGCGATAACCCATCAATCAACCTCTATCTATCATCTAATTATAATATCGAGTTAGTTTCGTCCGGTAGTTTAAACTTTACCCTAAGTAGATCTATTTGGCTACAACTATAGGTGATAGACAAGGAGCAATAAATATGTGACAAAGAAAATATTATGTGAATTTGTAAATATGTCACCGCTATTTTGTTTCGGAGATAATTATAAATGACTTTAATTACAGTATACGAACGGACAGACACTGATAAAGTTATTCTGATAAATGAAATTTAAATTTTATTATACAGTCGATCCATGATCTTCTTTCCGTGAACATGTCAAGATAGGAAGTTAGATACAAAAGATAAACTTATCATATTTATCTATTTTTACAGACAAAAAAAGAAGTTAGCAATTCAGCTTTTTTTTTTTTAAATATTGTTTTATGTTTGTTACCGTGTAACTCCGTCATTTATAAACCGATATCATTTTTTTTTTTGAAAGGATATACTTTCAAATTGGTCCCATAGAAATTTCATAAAACTATTTTGATGCATTTTCGCTCAGTAAGTTGCATTATTGTCTTAAGACTATACAGCGCCATCTAGTACGTTGTTCTAGAACTAACTTTATTATATGAAGTGTTGTTCTAGTTCTTTAGGGTTCCTCCAGAGGGGAAAATGGCGTTTTAATGGTTTTCTTGCTATGTCTTTTTGCTATATTATTTTTTATACTTCTGCCGGCACTCCCGGAATGCAACCCGTTGTTTTTTTTTTTACGGAGAAAAATGCTTCTTTTTCTCATGCAGACAGCTCAATTGAACGTGATGTCGTATCAATTCTGCTGGTCTTAAGACACGCTAATGCTTCATGTACGTCGATGAATAGGGGTTGTTTGTAAAATTCAATATCTCTGCAGGAGGAAAAATTTGTACATACAATAATGAACTTTAAATGCAGAACGTTAGAATAGGTTTCTGACTGTCCGTCTTGCGATCGGACGATCTGACGCGAGCTTAACATTTTTACCCATCCCAAAAATGCACAACGCCGCTAAAGAAGTTTTCACTTCAAAAAAAATTACCACTTTTCTATAAAATTATTTTGCCTCTCTTCGTAATGATAAGGGTTCAACATTAGATCCAAGTTTAGAATGCTTCCTTCTGCATTAAGCTGTCTGTTGATCTAGCGGCTTTTTTGTGTTTGTTGTCAGGCTAGATTCTAGCCTGACAACAAACACAAAAAATACTAATACTATAATTATTCATGTATACTTATTGTCCCAGAAGTCGATGCCCCCTTTTGTCTTTACGTTCTGAGAATCTACTTATCTTAACATACTGATAGTAGGTACAGTTGTAGTTATTTTCTGGTTTCCTAAACGAGGATTCTTTTATTAGTTTATTCAGTCATTTTATATCTTCAAAAAATAACTGGAAAAATGTCATCCAAGTAAACGAATTGCGAATTTTAAATTTAAAGTTGTTTTTTTTCTGTTATTTAAACTATATCTACACATTAAGACTAATAAAAAAAATTAAATATATATATACAGAAAACATTTTTTTTTATTTAATAATGTATAATTAATTTTTATGTTTTTTAAACTGTAATTATTTTAGCTAAATCGTTTAGAACTATATCTAATTATTGTATATTGTATAGATCTACGATGGACCACTAATTCGCCTAATGTTAAGCGACGGTGTGGCCGAGGATAAGAGCTCGTTGATCTAGATATAATTCAGTGGTAGGTACAAGATAATAAGCTCTTAATTTCCGTACTATTGTTTCAGGTTATCATGAAAGTTACTGGTTCTGTAATATTAACAAAAAATTAAACCTTGGTAACTGTGCTGTCATTCAAAAATGTTGTCTCCCTTGAAATAAGTTATCGTTCAATTTAGTAATGATTATGAAAGCGAAAAAGCAATCTAAAGTAAATAATGTCTGAAACACGTTCATTTTGATTTTTATGTGTCGATTCGTTTCATGTCATTGCTCCGTCAAAAAAGTTTTTCTACTTTTTAATCCATGAGAATTTCATCCAATAATGGAGGTTGTTTCATTTAAAATCTTTCATTCGCTGAAATCTTTTAACAATGATTTTATTTTCGTGTGCTACTAAAGTAAGTAGTGGAAAAATGAAAAAACTTTTTAGAGATTCAATATATTAATACGAGTAAATCAACAATAGTTACATAATCTACAATATTACAAAATCAGTATAATTTAACATACTTACAACTAAATTCTTGGTGGCGTTGTATTGAACATAATTATATAATCCAGCATTTGCACAAGAAATCCACTCCTGGACATAAGCTCCCCGTGGATTTCCAAAAAGACCGATTGGAAGCGGCTTGCATCCAACGCCGCGTCTCCCGCCACTTGTATGAGGTCATCTGTCCATCTTGTGGCTGGTCCTCCTACGTTCCGCTTGTCAGTGCTTGGTCTCTACTCAAGAATTTTTCGGTCTGTGCTGGTTTTTATAATTAAACGGTTTTATTTAGCATGCCCTGTTTGTTGTTGTTTATGTTTTTGGGTCAAATTAGTAATCGAAATTTGACCCCTTTCCTGTTGACAGATTGATCTGATGTTTGGTACACGCCTTTAGTTTAGATGACAATATAATAAAATATAATTAGTATCATTCTAAATTCAATATGGCTTTAACTTAAAAAAGTTTTTAAATACTTATTATACCTATATAAAATTATTATATTGAATGCACTTTAGACAATTAATATTCAAACTTTATCCTCGTGAGAAGACAATAGGTACAATATATTTATAATAAATATCGTTTACTTTATGTTATGTTAACTAAAATAAACCTATAAAGGCGGGCACCCACTGCTACGTTACATTGACCGTGCTGTGAACGTATCAGTCACTGCACGACGCTACTCCGCTTACTAGAACGTGTTGATTACGTATCGTGTTACGGTCTTGGTGGGTGCCGGAACGGTCTAATGGGCGTTGTCTCATGCAATTCATACGAACTAAATTTTTATGTGTCGGTTACAGTCGTGGTACGCCGTAAGCGCCGGTTCATTGGGCGTCTACCTTAAATGTGAAAATGTTCTCTATTATGGCAAACGCTAGTAAATAAATATATATAAATATACTTATACAATCATAATTATTAAAATAAAAAACAAAAAATATTCTGAATAACAATAAAACAAAAATTAAAATTAAAATTTGTAATGCTATTTTCATCACGTTTACATAATTAACTAGTTCTTGTGTGGCGCTTTCTCAACAGACTGAGCCAAATTTATTGTCAAGTCATCACTTCAATAAATTAAGAGTCAAATGCTTAGAGATACTATTTGACATACATCTCTTTCTACGGTCAAATGTCACAAAGTGGTTCACGGAAATATCTATTTTGATAACATACAGCCTTTCACAACACTAAAATCATTTAACACAAGTCAATAAGTTAATAAAAACCGAATTAAACATATACAAAGTCATCGCCTTACCTTTTTCATCCCTATGAAGTCTAATATTACAAATATTTATAAGAAATAGTGATTTATTAAGACGTTAACTTAATTAACTAATTTTTTGCGGACAAAGACAGAGAATTTAAGACGATGGTTATAGTTACGTTACGTTTTTCGGTAAGGCCGAATGCCTACGTACATTAATAAATAACCCGAGCTAGTTACGAGCTCTAAAAAACTGTTTGAAATTTGAATTGAACTGCAAAAGATGCCTAAAGAGGTTATTAAAATAATAATTTACAAACTAACCCTGTCTAACACTATAATATAGGTATCACACATTTCTACATTGCAAATGTAGGCACTTAACCAGGTACTTATCCTAAATATAAAAATAACAGAAACAAAAATAATACCTCGTTTAACTCACTAATTCTAGGATAGTTACTTAAATTTAATTACAGGAAAGTCGCTTAACCGATTCCATCTAAAACAAAATTACACAAAGGAAAGTTTGGTAGATGAGACGGTATAAATTCGCAAATCCCAAGTTCGTTCAGAACTAGCGCGATAAAGTTGCTAACGAACCGTCCCTAGATAAAATTTATAGCAAACTCACTCAGAAGACACTTTTCAATATACACAAGAAGTTTCTTATAACGGTGGTGCCGTTACAATTAATGGCGGCAGCGTGAGTCGTATCTCTGCCACCGGTTCTATTCGTGCTGACCTTGATGGACAAGTTCAAACTGTCGACTTTCTTCTCCATCGGGATCACATTGTTGGTAGGTCCGTTGATCCAGGGCCGCCAGTTGTATCCGAATAAGGCGGGGTCGGATTCGTTTCGCAAGTTGGGTGGACCCCGCCTTAACTGCTGGGCCCATAGACCTCTGAGTCTCGCGGTGAGGAGAACAGCTATCTTCGTGGCTTGGTTCCAGAGATCGTGGCGTTCTGACGGGTCTCGGCGTACGTTGTATAAACAACCGCGGGCTAGAAGTATAATTTTATCCATATGAATAATAGTTTAGACACACATATCGAAAGTAACATTGTAAATACCTACTAGCTGCATGAAAAACAGTGCTGATAATAAAAAGTAGCATATTATCTGTCTCCAGGCAAACATATGTGTTAACTTTTAAGAAGTTTTGGTACATGTTTGGAACTTTTGGTTGTAATTATTGTATGATCATCATCATCTCAGCCATGAGAATTCCACTGCTGGACATAGGCCTCCCCCATGGATTTCCATAAAGACCGATTGGAAGCGGCTTGCATCCAGCGTCTTTCCGACACTTGTATGAGGTAATCTGACCATCTCGTGGCTGGTCTTCCTACGCTGCGCTTGCCGGTACGTGGGCTCCACTCGAGAACCTTTCGGCCCCATCGGCCATCAGTTCTACGTAATTATTGTATGTCATACTTAAATTTTAATAAGTATCTATGTATGTTAAAAGACAAACAAAATACCTGACTGACTGCAAAAAAGCAGTTTTTGCACTCTAACTTACGATTTCGTTACGCTTGATACGCTGTTACGAGAACGTTTTTTTGAAAAAAAATTGCGTAAAATCGCTGTAAAAGATGGATAAATTCGCATTTTTAGAATCATTCTAGTAAAATCAATTGTTTATTACGAAAAATTTCACGTGAGGTTTCGAAAAAACGCATTTTTTCTTTTTTCTATTATAATTACAAAAAATATAGCATATGACACTCAAAGAGTGAAGACGATGTAACGACACCTCGCACATCAAAATTGGTCTAGTCGTTTCGGCTATAGGCGATTTTACAGAAACTTATACATACCCACACACATACATATATACAACGAAAACCATAACCCTCCTCTTTACAGACGGGTTAAAATATTTTTTATGAAATCTGTTATGTATCAATTATTACGTTTTGTGCGATTCTGATGGTCAAAACCATCAGAATCGCATAAAACGTAATAAAAGTATCACAAAACATGTATACATACGGAAATCCGACAAATTGAGACGCTCCACCTTTTATTAAAACTAAAGCAAAAACTTACTGGGTGTCGGTAAACAGGGAGTCTGGTCTCTGACAGGATCCTCTTGTCTGATAGTAGCAGCCTGTCTCATAGCATTGACGTCATCCAAATCTAAATACAAGCCCATCTCTTCGAAAGTCCGCGCCACTATACAGTTCCGTAGCGAAGGATAGTAATCCTGCGTGGGTCCTCTATTAATCATCAGCTCGGCTCCATAATAATCGTTATTTAATCCAGTTACGTTCCCTACTATCACTTTGTAATCACCGGCTCTGTAAGCTGCGTACATATTCCTGTTACTGTCTTCGAGAGATAGTAGAACTTCTTTTCTTTGTGACAGTCCGTCTTGCACTATCGAGTCCCACTGGTTAACGCCGTCTATCTGTCGGTTGATCGAGCCTCCTGCTGCAGCCGTCAACGTCGGCAGCCAATCGCTGATGTGCATGAGACCGTTCCAAACCCTGGGCCTGAACGAAGAGTGCCAGATGAACGCTGGGACTCTCACGCCTCCTTCCCAAGGGGTGCTCTTCTTGCCTCTCAGGGGTAAGTTGACGCCCCAGTTTCTGAGAGAGCCTACAGTTGGAGCCCCGTTATCTGAAGCGAAGATGATAATGGTGTTGTCTAAAAGGTCTCTGTCTGCAAGTGCTCGTATAACACGGCCGACACTGCGATCGATTTGACTCACCACGTCTGCGAAATAAAATTATATTAAGCTTATTACAATAACGAGTTTTGCAAGCATAGGATTACTAATTTCGAAAACGAGGCGTAGTTTCAACATTTTCAAAGTTACATTTTTTGGCGCGCTGAGCACTTAATTATGTGGGTATTGAATGAGACTGGCCCGTCACGCTCGGTTATGTAACTCTCGTTCGAATAAAGTCGGCTCGAGTCAACTAAAGGAGCGTGATATAGTCAACGTCACTGCTATACTCCTGTCTCTCGGTAGAGAGTTCCGAAGAAAATTAGTACCTACTCTTGAAGAGTAAAATTTTTTTAAATCCTATTTCTTGATGAAATTTTCACTTCTGGTGCGTTTTTTTTTTTTTTTTGATGTTGCCAAAACTTAACAACAAGTCTGTATACTTTTTATTTTTTTCAAGTAAGTTAGGTACTAACTTCTACCTCGACTGCCCTTACTATCAGCCTTCTGAAACGGGTTAGATGACTCTCGTTCATTATGGAGGAGTGCTCTAATTTTAATATCCTTTCACTCTTTCGAAACATGTTATTGAATTGGATCACCTTAGTGGGTGACAAATCCTTTATGAATAAAATTATGTAAGCGTGCGTGTCATAATATTATAACTACATACGAAATGTTACAAAAGAAAAGAAACAAACGGCGGATCGCTATATAGATACTCTAATCACAGAAAAAGAAATCTCAGCAGTGAACCATATTCCTATGGATAACTAAGCTGTGAGGGACCAGACCCCTATAGCAATCAAAATACATGTTTTGTTCATTTGCCTCAATCATCCTACAATAATCATAAACCTAATCAATCAATAAATAAGCCACACAATCACACTATGCAAACGCTGTCCAATCTCATTCGTCAACTAAACTAGAGAATACACGTACACACCTTTGTCATCCTCCACATACACACCCAGACTTTCGTACCATCTAAAACATATCCATACGCACATACACATACCCCGCTACACACACACATCATACATACGCTAAATAATTGTAATTGTTGAACTAAGAAAAAGATATATATATATATATACTTGCGATGTTTACAACATTTCATAATATCCTATGTTAGTTATTAAGCTATAGATATATTATTAAGATTAAGATATACATAGTAATTAAATTTTTCTTATTTGAAGGAAGGCACTGGATCTCACGACACAGGACTACCCTAGTGTGGGATCCAGGGTTCTCGAAAAATACAATAGTTTATCTAAATTATGACTATTTAGTTTCTGATGCATATGTGTTTTACTATTGTAATTATCATCTAAATTGTTCAAATAAACTACTTTATTATTATTATTATTATTAAACTAAAACGTAAATCGATGGAATAATGCCGTATAAGTATTATATTCCATCGAACTAAAGTCACTTTCGAACGACCAAAGGTCGCAAAGAAAGGTGGTCCAAAAAAGTTTTTATCTGGGGGCAACGCCGTGCCCCCGCCATGTGAGCGAGCAGGTACGTAAGGCCGGGACTATCTTTTCTCGAAGAGATTCGTCGGACTCGAAGCGATTCCTCGGATTTTTAGACCCTCATAGCTTCGGCCTCGATAACACTAGAGAGTTCAAATTTTCAGGATCAAGTGTGGTCAGCAGTGGGCTTCCTATGACTGAGATGATGATGATGAAATATTAAATTACCGGCGTAGATTCTCCTGTTAGAGTTGGCAATGTACTGGTGCTTGACTTGTGAGTTGAGCGGCGGCTGCAGCGCGGCACCGTCGTTACCAGCGTGCGGCGCGTTGTGGGTAATGTGCAGGAACAGCGGCTGTGACGTGTTGTGACGCTGGATGACTGCAACACAACACAACTGCTACTACTACGCCGCACCCACCGCATTTAAACATAGGCCTAGGAGCTTTCATCACAATGGGGCCCTCACCACAAATAGATGGACATTGGAAATAATTTTTCACACAACACCATCTAACCCCAAACTAAGCAAAGCACGGGAACCAGAACGCTGATAGGATACAAGTTTTTTTTTGTGAACGCATACATAGTACATATAAATAAACACCCAGACACAGAACAAACATCCATGCTCAGCAGAAATGTTTGCCTACTTTGCTACAGCTCAGAAGGCAGAAGTACTACCATTGAGCCATGAGGCCTGTCAAATTGGTTAGAAAATTAGGTAGACGCGTCAATAAAATACTGATGTTTTTTTGTGTTTGTATGTTTATATGGTCTAACGCGAAAGTGTATAGTCATACAACGTGGCCATGCTGCTTCCATAGGTTTCCGTGCCCAACAAGATCCAAGGTGAGTTCTATTGCTCTTCACTCATTGTCCGTCTGTCTGTCCCTCTTTCACAGAGGTATTGCGGATAAACCAGTCTTCATATTTACATTATTTTACTAAGATACGTAAATAATGTAAATATGAAGACTCTTGCTTGTCCAAAAGGCTCTTGCTTTATTTTTGAAATCTTTTTTTTTTATTATCGATTTTCTTCAATAATGTTCGAAAACAGTCGTAAAATTTGTTATTTTGTTTACTACAAACACAATCGTGATTTGTGACGTCATTACCCATGTTTTTTAGTAGTTCTCTTTGCAAACAGACTACCCAATAATTAAAGTTGTTATTCGATGATCTACAGGACGTTGCTTTCTTTAACGATTTAGAGTCTTACCGAAAAACATTACTCAAATTTAAACAATGCTCAATATGTTTTGTCAACTTCTCGCTGACACGTAATGACACTTGCGGAAAGGAGACAGAGAATTTAGGACGTTGATCAAAGTTAAGTAACGTTTTTCGTTTTTCGGTAAGGCCGTTAGCCTTTCACTATTGTAATTAGTAAGTAGTATAGTAATAACCTTTGCAAGCTCTGTCCGTGAGTGCGTCGACAATGTATCTGGTCTCTTGTTCCTGTGGGTCAGGACCGTCGTACAGGTCAAGTCCAAACAACGAGCGTCCGTTAGGCCACTGAAAAATAACATTAACACTGAATAAAAAAGGGCTATGCTCGGGATCTTCTTGCGAGATCGAATCAGAATCGAAGAGATCCAGATATGCACGAAAATTTCCACATAGCACAGCGGATTAGCAAGTTGAAATGGCAGTGGGCAGAATGCATAGCACGTAAAACTGTTGGCTGGTGAAGTCTAAGAGTTCCCGAGTGGAGACCATGCACTGGCAAGCGTAGGAAGACCAATGGTGGATAGAAGACCTTAGATATATGGTAGAAAGAAGCTGGATGCAAGCCGCTTCCGACCAGTCTTTTTGGGAATCCATGGAGGAAACCTATTCTAGATAAGCCTTTTCTAGATAGGTCCGATGAGGTGGGCAAACATACGGCCCGTTTGTATTTTAATAGAATAACACTTCGTGTATTACTTTGTGTGTTTAAATCTGTCATAAGATTTAGGCTGTAGAGCGTGTCAAAGAATTTGTCACACATATGCTCGAAAAACATTACATGACATTTCTTTCCTTCAGCAATATCTGCAATTTTTTGATATTTGACTTTGATATTTTGCAGTTTTTTTTAAATAATAAAAATATTAATATAACTAAGAGTAATCCACAGTTGTCACTTACTTGTTCAACTTTATTATAAGTGTAGTAGTCGATATATCCTCCCCTCATGCCGTAGTGTGTGTCGTATCCTCTAGAAGTAGGCAGATACTCCTGGCGGGACATCCCCACATGCCACTTGCCGACCAGGTGGGTGGAGTAGCCCAGCTCCTTAAGATATGAAGGCAGTAGCCGCTCCGTCAGTGGAATGCCCCGGTCTTCCGAGTTGAATAGAGGCATGCCGTGCATTCCTGAATTCAAAAAGTTTCTTTGTAATATTGAATTAAAACATAACTGAAAAATATGTTAAATTTATTAAGCTATGTATTTATCTTATTCTGCAGTTATAGGGTACCTATTATAGTTATACCTATTATAGTACCTAGGTATACTGGTACCATACCATGGGTACCAGTATACCTAGTGTTAATTTTAAATCATTTTTTATCTATTTCTTCTTCATAATTTCAGCCACAATCTTGTTAAGCAATCTTTCCTGTGCTGCACTTGCCGATGCGTGGTCTCTACATGAGAACTTTTTGACCTTATCAGCCATTAGTCAATTTATCTATTATTAATAATAAATGACATAATTCAATTCAACATTCAACTTTTCGTTTCAGCAATACCAAGACATTATTTAAACACTTTGCCGCCAAAATCAGCCATAAGGTGAACAGATGACCTCATACAAGTGGCAGGAAGACGCTGGATGCAAGCCGCCTCCAACCGAACATTTTGTAAATCCACGGGAGAACCTGATTCCAACAGTGGACTTCTTGTGACTGAGATAATACACGCTCTGTTGACACTTATTAAATTCTATATTTGTTTATCTAAACGCTGCAAAATTGCATTGATAAGGGAAGTCAAAAGATTTTAACGCCAAATTATATTTACATCGGTATTGCATGTAACAGTGTAACAATCATAACCTTGATCATTAGCAGCATTATGAGCCAGAATGGTCACGCAAATGGTATTGTGTTAAGACAACACTTTGCAACATGTTGCACGCACCCGTAGCAGTAAGTAGGTGACTCAAGCGTTAGTATTCTCTTGGTAATCTTGCACTGACCACCCACAAGTACCTATCATTGGCAGTAATGGCCCAGTGTGACAACTGCTCTAATGAACCATTTCACACAGATTCCCTTTCTAAGCTGTGGAACGATTATAATATTTTTTTTCCATCGAAAATTTGGCTTGTGTTTGCTTCTATCTTGATTTTTCTGCGGTTCAGAGAGCAAGACAAAAGTCAAAGTGAACCAACTTTGAATTGTTATCGTTTTGGTAACCGCTTTACAAAAGTTAAAGTTTGTCGCTCTCTCTCTCTCTCTCTCTCATAAGAGAGACTAAGACATAAGATTCTAAGCCTTAACCTCCAGTTTTAACAGAAAACAAATTGTTTGACCTTCTATTTGGATGATCTCATACACGTGGCAAGAAGACGCTAGAAGTAGATGCTTCCAACAGTCCCTAGAGGAGACCTATGTCCAGCAGTGGATTTACCGTGGCTGAGATGATAATGAATATTCTATGACACTCATAATATTGTAAAAGTTTGAAATTAAATTCAATTTGTACAACAAAAACAAAATCTACAAAAACACGGACTTGGACTATGACGCAATCTTTTTACTTAGAAATTAAGAAGATAATTTCATGCTATTTTTTGCAACCACGACTGTATCAAAATAGGTAAGTAAAAAATTGTAGGTGATTATTATTATATACATTAATATTCCATGTAATTATATACTTTAGCTATTATATGTATATGTTGGTACCTACTTATTTATAAAAATATTACTATTTTTCATAGGCCACTTGAGAAAATATCACGTTTGACAGATAAGTGATTTGCTCAATCGTGAATCCAAGACCATACCTAGTCTCATGGGATATTTCCCAGTAAGGAGAGCGGTACGAGCGGGGGTGCAGATAGCCTCACTGTAGTACTGCTGGAGTATGACGCCCTGGTACGCCAAGGCGTCGATATTGGGCGTCAGGATTTGATCTGAGCCATGGAAGGAGACGTCATTCCAACCCTGCAAACAATAAACCATAAAAACTATAGTTCGTATATTCCACTACAGAACAAGCAGAATAATCGCATAACAATAAATAAATACAGTTTAAAAAACTAAAAAAACACGCTTTAAGTTATTGTATTGTCATCGTTCCTCAATAAGTCTACAAAGTTTGAATGAATCCGTTTGAAGTGGGTCAAAATCAAGCCCAAAGGAGTCGGTTACAAGTTACAAACAAACAAACATGCATACAAGTGAAGCTAATAAAAGCATGTTAAAAAATGGAAGTGGCCGCGTGCCCGAATTTTTCTACAGTCAGTACCTGAAAAAATTGTAAGTAATTTTACCTCATCTTAGTTTATTCAAAAGTATCATAAATTGTAAATGATGGCGTAAAGTGCCATCTCTGTTTCCTGAGCACTACAATCTTAGAATTTTCAAGGCTAGAGTGAATAGATATCTTCTAGATCGACGAGCTCCATGCTCGTCAACACCGTCGCTTAACATTAGGCGAGTTGGTGGTCAATGGTAGATCTATCTACTATCTAACATAAAGTAATATAAAAATTTCTCTTGTACAATATATAGGGTTATTGTGATACCATGTTCTAAGCCAAAAGGAGGTCATTGTCGTCATTCCTCATTTAGAACAATTTTTACTATGGCCAAAACAAAAAAAGTCGATAAAAACAAAATCTGCTGTTCATTAGAAAGAATACGTTGACCCCCGAAATAAATTTCTGAAACACCTGACGTTTTATTTCCGAGTAAAAAGTTTTGCATAAGTGCAATGGCCTAATTTCACAGGTGCTCTGATACTTGTGTCTCGTAGTCCTCGTATAACAGAAAGTATATATCTATGTGCCTGACTGATTTCACAAAAAGAAGCTATCTATGTACTTGGCTGATTTCACAAAAAGCTACCAAAAGTTTCTTGTGGAAATGCAAAAAAATTGTTTGCTTCAAGAAGAAGATTTGAATCAAGAATCGAAGTCTCCCTTATAATTATGTCCATTGTTCTTGAGAAGTAGGTACTGAGTACTGTATCTAGAATTTAATGTTCTTGGCTACTTTTAGATCAAAAATATACTCCATTTTTACCTTCACTGACATTTCCCATCAAGTAACATGTAAGTAGTATCTAGTATTAGTGTGTTTCTTGCGAAAAGACGTAAATATTCAGAATGCTGTTATTATTGGAAAGGAAACCCTTATTCACTGCCTAATGACAATTTCATTATCCATTTTAACAACATGATCATAAAATTTTATTGTTATTGAGTTAAATCTGTGACTCAACAATAAATATAATTATTTAATAAAGTGCTAAATACAGTAACTATACTACAGCTACGTAAACAAGTATAAATGGAAGCTCACTTCCCTTCTGCTTCAAAATTGAGTTCGAAATGTTTCTGCCAAATGTTATCAAAATAAGTCAACAACTGCCTCGAATAACTTAAAAAAATGACCCCTTTTCGTGGGAAATGCCCCCATGAAAACACGTAAAAATGTAATCATACCATTTTTTTTCAGAACACCCTTCTTATATTGCAAAGACTACGTATGATTTTTCGGTTTTAGTTTTAATTTGACTCCATGGAAAAAACGGTGACAAACACCAACATGTCATACAATCAAATATCGTTGCATACAAGTCTCAAAATTGAATCATTACAGTGTTGACTTTAGTAAAAATAAAACCGGACAAGTGCGAGTCAGACTCACCCACCAAGGGTTCCGTGCAAACTAAATAAAAGCGGGAAATTATATTCATTTATATTTTTTATATTTTCCTTCATAAACCGAAAAATATACATCGTAAAAATATTTAAAACCCTGTTTTAGCTTATACTAATGAAGCTCTTTCATATGATACCCACATAATGATACGGTTAATTCGCTTTAAAATTTGGGCCCTCATTCCTTGCATAAAGGCACAATTTTTCTGTGATTAAATAAAAAATGTCCAGTTTTCGGATTTTTCCTATATGTGTACTCTAACACAATGCTTCTTGCCAAATTTCATAGTTCTAGATCAACGGGAAGTAGCCCATAGGTTTTGATTCCCTTGTGAGTGTTGAAATGTGCGTTTTTTACGACATATTCGGGGCTGTAACTTTTTTTTACGAAAACTGAGAAATTTTATTTTTCTTTCTGCAGCAAGAGACTATGGATCTGCGTATATGATTTTAATTTCAACTCGATAACTTCACGAGTTCCCGAGATAAAGGTCTTGACACCCGAGCAGACGGACAGACAGACAGATAGACGGACAACAAAGTGATCCTATAAGGGTTCCTTTTTTTTTCTTTTGAGATACGGAACCCTAAAAACAACTAGCGATCAAGTGCAAGTCAAGCTAAACCAACCATCCACGACGACGACGACGAGCTCCATCCTCGGCCACACCGTCGCTTAACATCAGGCGAGTTGGTGGTCAATCGTAGATCTATAATGTATAAAAAAAATATCTAACGATTTATTAATTCATTTTTAGAAAGCCTAACATTTCGTTTAGTAAAAGTCTTGCATTTATTCTAACTGAATATAAAATGTATGAAATTACATATAATTGTATAGGTATATAATGAAAAGATATCACCTTCCCAGTACACTGTTCAAATCGTCTGCAATAGACATAAAAGCCATATGATGATGATGATGATTTAATTATAACATACTTAGTTTATATTAACCGAGTAACTAGCTAGCTATGGCCTTACCCTTCTCACAATGAGAAGATGGTCCGCGCCCAGCAGTGGGACAGTTTGTACAAACAGGGCTGATAAAAAAAAATGACGTGTTGCACTCGGAGACTGCCGCGGCATAGCATTTTTATCAACTTATGTAATTATAATTATTTATTTATTTTATTTATGCAGTATTCCTAACACCCCCCACTCCGACCGGCATAGCGGTGATATTTTTTAGTTTTTAGTTTTGCCATCTATCGATGAATAGCAGAACTTTTAATGACTTTTTGAAATATCACGCTTGTCTCTTTAGTTGGAGTTTTGGCGGGAACGTCTTAGTAACGTGTTGTTGCTTTGTTTTATTTTCCTAAACTTGTGTTATTTTCAACATAAATGCTATAAAAATGGTGGTGTTTTATTCATTAAGTGTTCGATAAAGTGCGTGAGTGTGGGCAAGTGAAATAAAGCAGTAAAACGTGTGATTTTACGTTGTCGGCAAAACTCCACAGAAGCTTCTAGTAAAGTCGCCACCACTTTACTGAAGCAGGACTCGACTTATAAATTGACTGTATACGTGACTTAGATTGTGACTAGAACATTTTACAACTTGTTTTATTCAAGAAACTTGAAAAAATCCTAATACTTGACACTGGCAAATGCTTTAATGCGGGTCCAATACAAAAAAGAAGAAGAAGTCTCTTTAGTTCTGCAAATCGCCTCTAGGTGGCATTCGTTGTATCGGCATTACTGCGTTAGGTTATTTTCGTTACGGAATTTCTGGATTCGGTCTCCACGCTCAAGGCCCGCGATAGAAGCTATGCAATAGCTTAAAACTATCTCGGATATTAATATTTACGTTGTGTTGTATGGAAGCCTCGTTTCGCGAGTCTCGAACTTAGCCGGTTTTACTTGGCAAGCAAACTGGCGTATTCTATGACCCCGAGTACCAAGTTAAATTATACGTGTTACCTTGACATTGTGCATTGGCGTGCCGAAAGTTGACTAGCACCGAATTGATAAATTTCACAATATTAGTAAGCAGCTTTACAGTTTTAGATTACAAATGGCATGCGAACTTTACCGCCGCACCTACCTGATTAGTTATTCAATGTGCTAATAATAAATATGTAGGTGCCTACAAGACATTTTGTCAAGTTCAACAAACTGGTTTTGCTAATTTTCTTCGTAACTGATTGCAAAAAAATTAAGTTTACCTTTTTAAATAAAACTACGGGTCACTCACGTCTGTTTTGAGCCGAAATATCCGACTATAGTTTCAAACGCATTCGGCGGTCTTTTTCAAAGGAACAGCGTACGCGTTAGTACACGCAACCACGTTAGTTTCCATAGTAA
Organism: Lycia hirtaria; assembly: GCA_947563715.1. Taxonomy (NCBI): domain Eukaryota; kingdom Metazoa; phylum Arthropoda; class Insecta; order Lepidoptera; family Geometridae; genus Lycia; species Lycia hirtaria. Next base: position 5,833,916 of record OX387379.1, read on the forward strand.
AATTAAGTTTACGTGTGCTAGGTTTATGTATATCTTCGCTGCGCTTTCAATAATCACTATGTGTTTTTAGCTACTTTATAGGGGAAATGACAAGTAGGTATATAACTATATTTAAAAAAAGCAAAATACCCGATTGCAGAAAATAAGTTTTTGCAGTCTAACTTACGACTTCGTTACGCTTAGTACGCCGTTGAGTATACGTTTTTTAGGAAAAAGTATGCGTAAAATCGCTGTAAAAGATCATAAATTACTTATTTAATGTAATAATTACGAAAAAGATCGATGGAGGTTACGAAAAAAACGCATTTTGTTTTATTTTTGCAAGAGTTGTATTATTATTATTATTACAAAAAATATAACTAAACTAAACTTATTTTCTCTGAGAGTATTAACAATCCCTGTGTAATTATTTTAGCGATAGTAGGTAAGTACATAACACAAATTTTCGTAGTTATATATTACTTAGGAACAAATGAAATTAACAATAATGGTCAAAATTTTGTAGTTTTCTTTTAAATTACAACATTAGCTACGGAACCCTACTTTACGCGTGGCTCGACACGAGCTTGGACACTTATTTAAACTATAATTATGACAATCTCGTGACCACGGTAAGGCTCTTGACTTCGTCTCGGACTTACATTCTCGTTACTAGAAATCAGCTTACTATTACCACCCTTTTATCATAAATAACTATTATAGTGCAATTAAAGTTCTATAGTACTAATAGCACAATTTTTGTTTCAATAGTTCTATCATAGTACTACAAAGATACATAAAGTTTTAACAGTTCTATGTGGCAACAGTTCTATGGAACTAACGAAAATTACTATGTATTATTAGTTCTATAGAACAAATGAGAGAGATTTCGTTTTAATAGTTCTACCATAGAACTAAAGGGATAAAAAAAATCAACAGTTCTATGACGTCACAGTTCTGTAGAACTAATGGGAGTTACCGAAATTAAATATCATTTGAAAAATACACATACCTAGAGTTATTTGAGTCTTTAAAACAAGCTATGTAAATTAAAAGCATGTACAAAAAAAGCATATAACTAATTTGTTGTGTTACGAAATTCAAACAAAACTTGTGCCATGATACATGCCTACGTATTTAGAGCAATATAAAAAAATAGGGAAATTATTTAAACACAATTCTCAGTATAAAAAATGTCCTTGGTATAAATTTTCCCATCAATAGGTAGAGATCTCACGACAGAGCTCAGATTTATTAATTTTTCCTCCAAGGATCTCACGTATAAATTTTATATATGTAAAAATAAAAAATAGGTAGTACATACTACCTATTTTTGATTTTTCCTTGGTAAGTAATTTTAATGTTCTTGAAAAGGATCGTCAGAAAATAAATACCTAGGTACCTACTTAGTCAGTAAATAATTTCAAAGTGAGGATAAAAGTGCTTTGCTTATTACTGTGTTCTGTGGTTTTACCCGCAAATCTTACAATCACAAAATTCTCTCAAATATTCGTTTGATTGAACCGTTTAGTACAATACTCTTTGATTGAACCTTACTTACTTTTTTATTATGGAAACTAACATAGCTGCAACACATCTTTAAAATATATTACGAGTTAGCCACGTTTATTTTTTTATCTATAGTCTGAGATTTCTCTCAGACTATAGTTTCAACCGCATACGGTAGTCTTACTTTTTTTAATCTTTAATATTTAAGAAGCCTTCCCTGCCTGAAGGAAGGAATCCTTCGACGCGCCGCGAAATACGTAAAGCTTGTTATTTCATCCGATGTGATGTTTGGAAAAGAAGCTCTGCAAAAAAAGAAAGAGCGCTAGCCCTACTCTTCTGTCCGTTATCGCCAATTTTCGATATAGTCACGAAATCACAAGATGGTGTAGAACGTGTTCTTGCAAAATCCTGAGAACTTTATAATAAAAATATTTATATAAAAAAGTATTTGGAATTACCAATATATTTGCTAAGTTTATATCGAAATATTTTTTTACATTTATAATTTCTTAACATGTTATAAGGGGCGTAAGTTTGTGTGAAAAAAGCGGACTTTTGGAAGCTTGTCCTGGATTTGTGCTTCATAGTTTTAATTTTTTACTTGAGAGATACCTAGATCTACTGCACAATATATCTGTTGTAACAACATACATATTTGAATTAAGTTTTGTTACTAAATCTTATAGACGTACGAGCTCTTGTATTGAAAGTACAGCGGGTTAGCTGCTCAGAGGTTTATTCACACAATAACTAAGTCACCCCCAACCTTACTTAGTTTATTTGAAGTAACCTTACTTACTTCAATAAAACAACAAACTTTATGTCTCTAGGAGCAATGATTCAGCTTTACTTTATGGATACCCATTGACAAAGATAAACGTAACAGTCACCATGAAAATCGCTCATATAAGCAGTCGGAGATATTAAAAAAAAGTGTTTTTTTTTTAATTTCATAATAAAACCTTTTTAATAAAATAGACTTTATTCAATTTTTTTTTTTTATGTCCAAACTCTTATGATTTAAACATTATTTTTGTTTTAGTTAATACAGCACTAGTAAATGCGTTAAATAAGCATCATCATCATCATCATAGGCCTTATTTCATCTTGACAGATGATTTAAACAGCGTCATGTTCATCTTGACAGATGATTTAAACAGCGTCATGGATTGGAACACTAGGAGTAAATGCGTTAAATAAGCATATCTTATTGGTTAATGATACTGATTAATCTGTGCAGATTAGAAAGGATTAGATTGAATTCAGCAGGATCAATCTAACAGTCAAATTTACATCAAAATACCGACTCATTTGAAACTGCTCAAGCGTAGGTAAATCTGGCTGTGTTTTACGCATCGTTGCTGCACGAGAGCTTCATTTATGCCTTGGTCTTGATGACTATAACCGACTCGTATGTTAGTCCCTGAGCTTCATGGATGGTAAGGGTACGTGACCCCACGCCTTCCCCGTAGCCCTGGCTGATAAGAGTTTCCTTTTCTTCCTGTATATGTACTAAGAAAATGATGTTGGGGAGGGCGCTGGGTATTTGCGCACCTTTATACTGTCTCTGCTCTAGAGATCTTATACGAGGAGGTGAGGAATATATTATACCGGAGTATATTTCCCTCAGCGCATACGCGACGTCCATTGGGTTCCGATGTGTGCACAACTAGGTATCAGCCAGGAGTAACTCCTAGTATATTATTTAAACAGCTATAAGTATATTACAGTCATTTAGTATAAATAATTAAAGGTTATTGTTATTTTTTAAAAGCTTAAAACGAACTAAATTTGACTCAGTCAAATAAGCCACCCCCCCCCCCCCCCCCCTAACTGTTCCTGGTGCAAAGGTACCCATAATACTTGCAATTAATTATCAATTAATTATTATTAAATATTTTATAATTATTACAACATCAAAGCATAATAATATGAATAAATAAATTAATATATAAAAAACTCTGTCTTCTCAAAGTTAAGTGCGTATTGTCGATTGCCGCCAAGTTCAAACGGTGAAGGAAAACATCGTGAGGAAACCTACATGTCTGAGAGTTCTCAATGATCTTGAAAGATGTGTGAAGTCTGCCAACCCGCACTTGGCCAGCGTGGTAGACTATGGCCTTACTTCTCACAATGAGAAGATGGCCCGCGCCCAGCAGTGGCACAGTTTGTACAAACAGGGCTGATAGATAGATAGATAGATTGATATAAAAAAAAATACCTATTATTACATGACGTCACTTACCAGTCCTGGCGGAAGATTAGCGCTAGTTGCATGCAATTAGCATCATGCTAAGTTAGGACCGGGTTGTGACAGAAAACTTATTTGTTATGTTTATTTTATTTGTAATGTTTCATTATTTATTTATTGCACATTGTACAGTTCTTACAATTAGTACTTAAACTAAAAATTGTATATAGTACAAGGACCCCGTAGGGTCTTATGTCTTTTCATTTTTTTTCACAATAAAGCCTCGATGATACTGGGCTAGTTTATGAGCTGGTAGTCGGCGAGCTTAAAAGCTAGCGAGTGAGCGAGTAGCGAGTGTCGATGACACAATCAAAAGCAGATTGTAAAAAAGCTCAATGACACGGAGCGAGTGTACAAGATGCTCGCGAACTCGCTGGCTTGTAGCTTGTAAACTAGCCCAGTGTCATCGAGGCTTTAAGTCTATGTCTAATAACTATATAATGTTATATTGTACTCACCATGTCATCCACCATAATGAAGAGTATATTGGCAGGCTGACGAGAGAACGCCGATACTGACACCATGCCGAAGATCATCCACCATTGCTTCCTGAAAAAAAAATCGGATAAAATTTACCTAATTTAGACATTCGGTTCTAAAAGTTAAATGGGCTGCAATTACTGTTATCATCTTGGAAGAGAAGATAAATCTTCGTAATACTAATAACAATGGCATTATTAAAATATACAAATAACAAATTCGGTTTATTCAAGTATGGGCATAGTGATGATATGGGTTATTTCTTGTATTTGGTAATTTGGCCCGTAGCCGCATGGCATGGGTTAGCCCCGATACAGTAGACCGACGACCTCATGAAGGTCACGGAAGACTGGATGTGTTTTTTTTTTTTTATAAAATAGGTGAAGCAAAAAGGCAGACGGCTCGCCGGATGGAAAGCGATAACCGTCGCCTATGGACAACTGCAACATCACTGACATTACTGTTGCTTTGCTAACCCGGAAAGGTGCTTGTAGATACCCTTTTTATAAATGTTACAAGAACAGTCACTACCTATTCATCAAAGACATTAGAAAAGCTTCTTCATCATTCGTCGGCCTGTACCTAATTACCTACCATATCTGTCATCCATCGGGTAAGAAAATTTTAGAACGACATCGATGAATATCTGTTTTTTCACTACCTACGTTAGCACATAAAACCTACAGAAGTCAAAGATAAATATTTGAAATAAAATATTGTTTGTTTAATATTTTCTTAGATTAGGTTTTCGCAATTGTAACTCATTGAAATTAAAGAACTTTCAACGGAAACCAGCCTGAAAACTCCGTAGCAGACAGGAGTACCAGCTTAAAGAAATCAAAACAGACAAAAGTACTATTTAGCTAACTACAAAAAAAAAACGAGAGTACCAGCTTAAAGAAATGAAAACAGACAAAATACCACTTAGCTAACTACAAAACAGACAAGTACTGGCTTGAAGACATAGAAGCAAACAAGAGTACCAGCTTGAAGACATCGAAGCCAACAAGAGTACCTACTAGCTTGAAGACGGCAGACGTCGATGCTCTAAGCCTAAACATCTATAAGACAGGCACGGGGAGACGAAGAGAGAAACAAATCAACTTGGACCCTCTAGGAGGACGACGCAGGGGTTCAAGTGGAATCTCCCGGCATTTTTATAGGCTGCATTTCGGTGATTGTGCGCTTGAGTTGGACGATCGAATCCCTCCGACGATGATAATTTTTCCTTTTGACGATTAATCAACTAAAGCAACTCAAGGTCTTTTCAAGGTCAGAGTAAATAGGTATCTTCTAAGTTTGCATCTTCGACCAGATCATTGCTTACCAACAGGTGAATTGGCGGTCAACATCGGTGTTATTCGCATTACAAACAGAAAAGTGACCTGAAAGAGTAACAAGAGTATAATAAGACACTGGAGTAGCTAGTTCAAAAGACAAACTTGAATTAGTTGTAAAAACGTCGTAAAAACCGAGAAATAGGTCCAATGAAGAAACGTAATTAAACCATAAAAAAATAATTGTTACCCAAATGCTTAATTGCGTCTATAAGTTGTCTACAAGTTTAATTATAGTTTAAATAAATATACATAGTTTAAAATCTAAAAAGAAAAATAACTTCAAAGTACGCAATTCGTTTACTAAATGCTAATAAATTTAATAGCGACCTCCAGAAAATATTATAAGGAAGAAAACTTTAGAGAAATTGTAATTAGTCCTAATATTCATTACAGACACAGCTTTTACCTATAATAATCAAGAAAATATATGCTTAAATTCATAATTATAGTTTAAAAAACTGAAAAAAATCGACTTCAAAATACGCAATTCATTTACTTTGATGACATTTTTTCAGGTTTTTGTTATAAAAGCCAAAGTAAGTACTGAACCGATATTAATAAAAATTTATATGGTACTACAGCTAACGTATAATCTACCAAACAAAAATATTTTATACAATTTAAAAAAAGAGTCAATATAAACAATTCATAATTGACGGAATAGTCGCTGAACAAACATACAAAAAAAACATACAGTCGAATTGAGAATCTCCTTTTAGGAAGTCGTTCAAAAATAAATTCATTTTCCGCCCCCTTCTCTATTCAATTAGTTTCTACGTACAACCTGGGTATATAGCTAGTATACGAATTCAAAAACAAAGTGTTTCAGTCTAGTTATAAACCGTTATTAACTAAACAGCTAGACTGGTTGTGATTAAATTTAACGAAACATAGTATATTGAAAATTTCGACTCACACTTGACAAATCTGTTACAACTTTAAACAAACAAACGTCTTACTTTACTACAAATTTACTCTTCTAAAAAACCAAAATGTTTTTAGACACAAAACAGCGATAATACTGACATTTAGACGGAAGCAATGAATACTCGATAAAAAGTAAAAGTCCATAACGTAAACTAACGACTCACCAGCTAACTCCCACAAACATTATATCACAAGCGATTTACCACTAACATTCACTAATTTGTACTATAATACAAGCAACACTTGTCTGATCCTCAAGAGGTGTGCACTTCGCGCAGTGAGTACGAATAAGAACTGAAACCGAGGGCTGTAACTATCTGTTACTTCTACAACGCTTGTGAATTACAAGGCCGTGATAATGAAATAGCAGTCAGTGAAATACCTACTAGGACGTATGCTGTCTTAGTGATTTGCAGGACTTTACCTATGTCCTTAGCGCTGTAAGGTCAAGTCAGTAAGTAAGGTTGGATAATATAGCACAGGCCCGCTATTTTTTTTCAGCTTACATTCAATTACTTTCCATCACGTGGACGTAAAGTCTAAAACAAAATTCATGAATATAGTGTCCTGGTTTGACGGATACTCTTAAACCAACAATGTATTAATACGAATTTAAAGATTTTGATATTTCTCATACAAGTGGCAGGAAAACGCTGGATGCAAGCCGCTTCTAGTCGGTCTTTTTGGAAATCCATGGGGGAAATCCATCCTATGTCCAGCAGTAGACTTCTTATGGCTGAGATGATGATGATGATGATGATATTTTAAAGACTATGTCGCCGCGCTAAAGCCTAATTGAGATTGAGAATAGAATAGAGAATAGACGTCTCTGTCTAGAGACGTCTGTCTATTTTGCCGCTTCGAATTATTTTGAAAATCGAAATTATTTAAATCGTGTAAGGGAAATTAAATTAAATCGAAATTAGACCTCATTAGGCTCTGGCGTTTTTGAGGACTGGTGCTACATCCCGTTGATACTTTATCAAAACCTACATTGAATTTATGTGAGTATATTTTTTTTGACAATGGATAGATTGAGTTATGACTTGCTATACATTTCCTGTAATTTACACGATGTACCTACACTAATTCAAGTATTATTATTATTGAAAAAATTAAATTACTGTGTTTTAACCGAATTCAAGATAGGAGGTTATCAATTTGGTTGTATTTTTTATGTTTGTTATGTCATGACTTCGTCATTTAAAAACCGATTCTATTTTTTAACACGCTTTTATTAGGTCGATATGTATGTAATGAAATCTAAGGTAACTAATTTAACCATCTTCCAAGGATCGTAGCGTCATGAAAATTGGCAGCTGTATGTAGTTCTGATGACAATATAATAATATGGTACTGTCGAACTGATCTGATGATGGAGCCGGAAGATATGAACTAGAACTTCATGATGGAACATCGTATCATAGCTGTGTTTGGATTTGTTAGAAAAGTCTTGTAATGAACTTTGACCACGATTAGGTTTATGACAATACAATAATTTGGAGCGTGTTTTTTTTAGTTTTTTAAACTGTAATTTATTTAAATTGAAAGGATATCGGTATAAGTACATAGAAACACCCAGACACAGAACAAACATCCATGCTCATCACACAAATGTTTGCCCTGGGTGGGGATTGAACCCACGACCTTTCAGTTCAACAGGTAGACGTAAACACACTACCAACTCAGCCACAAGGCCAGTCTATTTTTGTATGATGGAAGGAAACCTGCCAGATGAATAAGAGGAAAACTCGAGCTCGAAGAAATACCCAAGGAGGAGAGTTATGTTTGTATATAAATGTGTGTATGTTTCTGTATGATCTCCTACAGCCTAAACGGCTAGACCAATTTTGATGTGCGAGGTGTCTTTATGTTCGTCTTTACTCTCTGAGTGTCATAGGCTATATTTTTTTGTATTATTATTAAAATACAACTACACAAAAACAAGTATCTATATTAAAAGAAAAACAAAACACTCGACTGCAGAAAAGCAGTTTTTGCAGTCTAACTTACGATTTCGTTACGCTTGATGCGCTGTTGAATATAAGTTTCTTGTCAGAAAGTATGCGTAAAACATATAAGTTATATATATATTCGTAATCACCGTTAAGAATTCTTTATTTTGATACCACACTCGATGTATTTTGAAATCTTTTTTTTTTTTGAGATTACTTTTTGTCGCCAAAAATCCTTAATTTTGTTTTTTATTTTTTTTATTTTGATGTACCCAGTGTCTATCTCACGACTAAGACGAATCTATTGATACCACTCACATAAAAATACGACAAGCCGTTTAGGCTCTAGGGCGTGTCAAAGAAATATACATACATACATACACTCGAAGAACATAACCCTCCTTCTTTCGCAGTCGGAAAATAAAAAATGCTTTTTTTCGTATCCTCCAACGAACTTTTTAACCGACTTCCAAAAAGAAGGAGATTCTCAATTCGACTCTATTTTTTTTTTGTATGGTTGTTCAGCGATTTTTTTATCAGCCCTGTTTATACAAACTGTCCCAGTGTTGGGCACGGGCCATCTTTTCATTGTGAGAAGGGTAAGACCATAGTCTGCGATTATTTGTGATGATTTTTGTTTTGGTTAGTAGGCGATACCTCAGAGGGAGTCCCGTACATATTTTATCAAAATCGGTTCAGTACTTTTCAGTACTTTTAGGTTTATATAACAAAATAACTGAAAAATGTCATCCAAGTAAACAAATTACGTATTTCGAAGTCGGTTTTTTAGTTGTTTAAACTATAATTATCTCCCAAAAAACTCAACGGCGTACAAAGTAAAAAAAACACTTTTCTGCAGTCGGGTATTTTGTTTTTCTTTTAATATTGATACTAATAACATTTATTTTAATTGGTTTGTTATAATTATATTGTAGATACACACACGTCACGTAAAATAATAACCGCCGTTTCTGGCACAAATGTACCCATAACACTGACAACATTGCCTCGCTGAATGGCAATGGCTCTGCTCTGCGCCAGGAACGTGTCAGAGCTGGAGTCACCACCTCCTTCCCGTATTCGGCGCTCAATCTCACCGCCTAAAGTCTTAGAAAAAAATAATTGGGCTCCATTGCCAATATTTACTCCTTTATTTTGTATTTCTGACGTTTCTTGTGAGCTGTATCTTCCACCGCCACTTCTGCTGTGTGGGTAGTATGACCGATACAGACATATAGGTACTTTTTATCCCAATTGATACTTGGGCCACCCAAAATGTCTCTGTCGCCTTCAAGGGTAACGACTAGAACGCTTACCAGTATTATGTGCTACAAGCAGTTTCTATTGCCACTAGTGTGTGCTATTGCAAAGTTGGTCTAATAAATTATTTCCAATAAATTTCATACGTTCATACTTCATACTCACACCATGCGTACATTTATGTGGATAATCTTAATGACCGAGTGAACGAAGGTTTGTATCAAATAGCATTTTTTTTTTTACTTCTGTCCAGTTTTTTATCGCCCATGTAGTGCCCACCCCAATAACTGTGGGGAACTCCACTCTCGAAGTTGTCGACGAATATACGTCTATCTAGGACAAACAGTCCGACTAGGCAGGCCAACTTTGCGAGAGAGGTCAATCGTCGAATTCAACTCGGATGGGCAGCGTTCGGAAAACTCAAAATCGTCTTGTCGTCCAATATACCTCAGTCCCTGAAGTCGAAAGTTTACAACCAGTGTGTGCTACCAATATAGTAATATAAACATATGGCACCGAAACGTCACTTACTATGGGCCTTATAAGGCAGCTCAAAGTCACAGAGCGGGCTATGGAGAGGGCTATGCTCGGGGTTTCTCTACGAGATCGTGTTAGAAACGAAGAGACCGTAGACGTACAAAAGTCACCGGCATAGCACAGCGGATAAGCAAGTTGAAGTGGCAGTGGACAAGGAACATAGCACGTAGAACTGACGGCCGATGGGGCCGAAAAGTTCTCAAATGGAGACCACGAACCGGCAAGCGTAGCGTAGGAAGACCAGCCACAAGGTTGACAGAAGATATCATGTGGCAGGAAGACGCTGGATACAAGCCGCTTCCAACCGATCTTTCTGGAAATCCATGGGGGAGGCCTATGTCCAGCAGTGGACTTCTTATGGCTGATGATGATGATGATAATGAGATGTTTATTGAACAACTTGTATTCTTTAAATAATTTGATTTGATTTGATGAAACTTTGTATATGTACGGGTTATAACACTGTCACATGTATCGTCGAGGATTTTTGAATTAGGTACCCCAAGAAAGGAGAAGTATGTTGTGGCAACTTTGCTAAAAAACCTGTACTAAATGTTCTATGCTTTTGTGTTGCAACTGAACGTAATTACACATTCAGATTATTTTATTTATATATTCAGCAAAACCTTGTATTTAAGATTAAAGAACAGTTGCATAAATATTAGTTATTTATTCATTCAACATGTTATGATAATTTTGGCTCAACTTTATTATGCAATCCAAGGATATCATAGAAATGCCAGATAAAATTTTGAAACTTGTGAGAAATAATGCCACAGAAGACATTAATTGTTTTAACCTAGAGTGTGCCTGGCCGACCAAACTAATAGGCAGGCTTGCCTTTATATTCGACTCTCGATAATACCAAATTCAAGGAACTTCTAAAATACTTCTAATGCTTAAAATAATGAGAATAATGTTTGTAATATAAACGATAAATACAAAATTCAAATTACTAAAAGTAAAAAAAAAATACGTTTACTTTTTCATAATTCACAAGCTTTTATTTAACTTGCAATGTTTATAAATGTATGTAGGTATGTGTGTATTAGGCACGAATTGTGGAAACTAATTAAAACCACTTCCCGGTGTCCGATTGGGCTCAAATTTAGTGTTCATAATGTATATTCGGTGACAATACAATAATATGGTACAATGGAGCTGTTGATGGAGCTGGAAGACGGCACTTCAACAAGTAGAGCTTGGGCTCGATTGATTGAAAAAAATACCATTGATTTTCAGGATAATTTTTACTCTAAGTTTACCAAAACCATTTGACTTTATTTGATTTATTGAGAGCTTAACAATTATTCTGATTTCTGTTTAGGTACTTCAAATAGAGAACATGCATGATTTATTATTATTTGGTCATAAAAAACTAACCACAAATAGATCAATTCCATAAAAACAAAATTAAAATACCTTCATAAATAAGAAAGTTACAAGCATTTTAATTTCATGTTAGACAGAGAGCACATGATGATGATGACGGTATTGTTCATTTTCACCGTACAAATTCAATACAAACTGTTGTTTCGCGAGAGAAGGACGGACCATCCCTCCCCTAAAACTTTAAATGTTTATATTTCAGAAGGTTATTGCCCGATTGATTTTTTAAGCTATTGCATAGCTTCTATCGCGGGCCTTGAGCGTGGAGACCGAATCCAGAAATTCCGTAACGAAAATAACCTAACACACCGCGCGTAAAGCTATTATGCAATAGCTTTACCGCGGAAGTCTCCGAGTGCCACGCGTATTTTTTTTAAGCATTTAATTACATTTTAGTATGTTATCAATTAAAACTATTATACCTACAAAATAAATTTCATGCATATACCCAATTACCGAAGGTTTGAATTATCAAGGGTCGACTGTAGTTTGTTCGGGCAGCTGCAGTATGACAGTATTGTACTAATTGAATATCTTGCGTGCTGCGCTAGCCGCTACGGCACCTACTGTTACGTAAAGAACAGAATGACAACAGTTTGATAACAAAAGCATTGAAATAGACCTTGTTCCACTAAAACTTTTACTAGCTATACATTATTTGTGTGATTACTATAGCCAGAGTGACGGAAACCTTAATTTGAAGTAAATGAAGTGGTTGAAATCATACTTTTAATGTTGCAACACGGTAAACTGCAGATTTTACGATTCTTAAATGATAGCGATTGCAGTGATAACTGTTAAAGCAACCAAATTTCACAAAGTGAAGAAGGTGGAAGTCGAACAATGGACTCGGGCGTATGTGTAAGCCTTTAACTTTGATTTATCTATTTATCAACCTGGTAGACAGATGTAATCTCCCGGACCCTCGTTATTAAGTGTAATTAGGAGTTACCCAAGACAGCAAAGCTTGTTCGTTTATTGAGTTTTGTGTCTTGTCCAATATCCATACATAAAAAAATCCAAAACTTAGAAAGTATATACTTATATGTAAACTACTACACCCATAATCATTATACTTATTTTATGCATAGGTACTAGACTATCTTATTATTTTCTATCAGGTCATAGTCATATCATAATAAATTCTAGTCCCTACATCCCGATTCGTCATAAATCAGCTCCATGTGATACAATATTGCATTCATCCAATTTGTATATATATATTTGTATGTAAATAGGGCCACAAATTCTGTGGTATATACATACAAAATTTCAATTCCATCGGAAACCCGGTAATGGGTTATATTACGAGTATATATTGCAAGATTTGATAAAAGGCAGACAGACACCGGGCCATCTGAAACTAATAAAAAAATTGAAAAATGTGGGCACGTAGACTTTGAAAGTATGATTTACTCCGTAAATCTAAGTTTTATTAGTACAAAACCCGACAAAAGAATATTAGAAAATCTTAAAAGTAGGTACCTAAGTATCTACCTTGACCTTTGTGAAGTAATAAATTTAAAAATACTATCGGTGTTACATTTAATAGGGTAAAACTTCGGTATAGGTCAGCACTCGGCATTTTAGACCAATTGCCTTCCATGTACCGAATAAACTCAATACATTTACGTAAATAACATAATTAAATTAGTTTTGCTATATATCTGTAACATATAAATAATTAGTATTTAGTATGAAGTAAATGACGTCGCCAAGCTTATTTTACTATGTATAGCCAAGCCACGAAATAAATGAATTGAAATAAAAACCGGACAAGGCGAGTCAGACTCGCTCACCGAGGGTTCCGTACAAACTAGTAGATAAAAATGGGAAATAATATTTTTTAAATATTTTACTTCATAAATCGAAAAATATACATCATAAAAATATTTAAAAACCTGTTTTAGCTTGTGCTAATTAAGCTCTTTCATATGATACCCCACATGATACGGTTAAAGTACTTTAAAATTTGGACCCTCTTTCCTTGCTTAAAGACCCTATATTTTGTGATTAAATTAAAATGTCCAGTTTTCGGATTTCTTCCTATATGTGTACTATAACCCAATGCTTCTTGCCAAATTTCGTAGTTCTAGGTCAACGGGAAAAACCCCATAGGTTTTGATTCCTCTGCGAGTGTCGAAATGTGCATTTTTTACGACATATTCGGCTGTAACTTTTTTTTATGAAAACTGAGAAGTTTAATTCTTCTTTCTGCAGCAAGATACTATGGATTTACGTATATGGTTTTAATTTCAACTCGATACCTTCACGCATTCCCGAGATAAAGGTCTTGACACCCTGACAGACGTACAGACGGACAGACAGACGGACAACAAAGTGATCTTATAAGGGTTCCGTTTTTTCCTATTGAGGTACGGAACCCTAAAAAAAGTACTCGTATTATTGCAAAAAATAATGTGAATGTATTTTAACTACGTTTCTCTCCTCTCGAGTTCGCAATGGTTATTCAATTTTTTGTTGCAATTTTCTTGTAGCTTTCACACGATATTACAATACGAGTTTTTTGACAACATATATTGTCCAACTGGCAACTACGGCAAAGGTCTCTTTCCACCCACTTTCATCCATACGGCCTAAACGGGACCAGAGGTCTTTCATGTGGGGGAGGGGGAGTAGAAAGAGGGTTAGGGGGTATTAGACGGTAAGATGTACAAAATGTTGGCTTGCAGTGACAGGGTAAGAGAGACAGAGCGCCGACTTCCTTCAGTCCCATTAAACAGACTTTTACACTATGCCCGAGAAGAAAAGTAGAAGGTACATTTTGTACTTTTCTTTTTAATTTTGCTTGGATCAGTCTAGAAAAATGTAGGTAGCCTATGAAACTAATTTGTAGGTAGGAAGTCCGTGTTACTAGGTTTGGATCCGCGTCGGAGGCTTAGAGGGAAGGGCGGGCCCTTCCCCCTCCCCGAAACTAAAACTTGACTACGCCCGAGTTACAACTCCTTCTAAATAAAACCTTAAACAATTGACACTCTCGTTAAAGTTGATAACGATTCTGTATAAAGACTAGCTGCGCCCCGCGGTTCCACCCGCGTGGTGATTGATTATGCTGTTATTGTTTGATGTATCCCACAGGAACTGTCAAATTTAACGAGATATAAAGTATACCAGATCCTTCTACATAGTATAAGTAATAATCCTGCCAAATTTCGTTCAAATCCGTCCGGTAGTTTCGTCGTCCATCGGCCACACCGTACAGACAGACAGACAGACAAAAAATTGCTGTTTTGGCTTCTGTATCGATAGTAATGCATCCTCCAATTAATTTTTTTCAAATATATTTAATGTACAGATTTTGAGCCGTTAGAGTCTTATTATATGTACCTATGTACGAGTAAGAAGATAGATATAGATAAGGTGTACCACAACTACTAAAGTATATAATAGTTTTGGTCAGGTCACGAGTAAACCAGTAATCTAATACCAATCTGACAACCTAACTTTTTCATAAATTATAGGTGTGCTTGACTGACAATTCACGTCTAAGCAACAATGCGGTCCACGATGGCGCGCGTCTAGAAGAAACCTGTTCAGTCGTGATTTAAAGATACTCCAGATAACTATTAGATCATCGACTGCTTTAGCTTCTGTTGTGCTGCCAAGTTACACAGGTAAGATAAGAAGCCAGAGTCTTAGAATACAGCATTTTTTGTATCCCATATATGTCGTGAGAGAGCTGCCAGAGCCTCTTGGCTAGTATAGTAAGGCTGAAGGGTCTGACAAGCTGTACGTAGGGTACATAGATGTGACATATATTAATTTGAAAATTATCTACGGGTTAGTAGTAGAGTCGAAATCTCCAAATATAGTATCACCCACATTCAACCAGATCAGACGAGACGAGACGTCTTTCGGGAGTGACGTATCCGCTGCTTCTTTTGGAAAAAAAGCCGAATGTGGTTGAAATTATAGTCGGAAATTTCGACTCAAAAATAAACATCTACAAAACATAATTTTCAAATTAAAAGGGTAAATAATAACGACATGGAGTGAGCTGCGTATTAGTAGCAAGAAATGTCTTATCTTGGGAATGTCGCCTAAAAGGGAGAGAGGAGACTACCAGTGTAGTCTTTTAGAGACCGTGTGCCTTCTGTCAAGGCACAAGATCTTGGCAATGGTTGAATTGGGATTAAAAAGGTCATGAACCCATATTCATTTTGAACAGGAAGTTTGAATAGCCTATTTAAAAAAAACGCCTATTTCTATATTATCTATTATCTTTCGGATCAGCTGCCTTATCAGCTAACTCTTATGACTTTGGGCATGGTCTTCATGACCATGATCGTTCATTACTCTGGTTATTACGATTAGCGTTTTGATTAGTAGATGAAATAAAGAATGAAGAAGATCGTGTCCAGTGTCATACGAGTTAGGCGATAAGGCAGCTGATCCGAAATATCCCACATTATGTAGGTGCTTATCTGCATCAAATGCCCTGGGTATCAAAATGTTTCCTCTTCACAAAAAAGGTAAGACAATCCAGTTCACTCAAATATTTTCGCTTTTGCTCGTTCAATAATGTTACTAAATACCAAAATAATAAGAATTACAAGAACTGAATGTCGTTAATGTTATACTAAGTAATTGGTTAGTAATTACTTGCACTTTTCAAACGTAAAAATATACTTCTTGGCAAATTGGGAACCTGGCCATTGTTACCGCTTCTGTGCATTTTAATAAAAAAATGTCTAACTGCAATTAAGTTTCGATATAATTGTGAACAGATAGTTATCTCGTTCTGAGATTCCTTTGCCAGCGGTTTACGTAATTGATTATTATGGCCGTGGCCGTTTCAATTTCAATGATTTTGGCAACATCTCTTTCAATTAGCAAATCGAAGATGTAAACATAACATCGCCAACGTGATGTAACATTTCAATGCAATAATATTATAACACCTATTAGAAAAAGGTAATATGGTCCCACTTTATGAATAAGCGTTTTTCTGTTCGAGGAAAAGTTTTGATGAGAAAAATCTATTATACGTCCTAGGTAGTAAAATCACTTTTTCACTCCTCTTGCTCAAAAAGTCCGTCATTGTAGCGTACTAGAGTGAGGAAAAAATAGGATATTTTGCTCTAGGAGAAAAAAAATATATATTTTTAAATTTGTATCTGTTACCAAAGAGCCTACATAAACGAAACAGTCTTTATTCAAAAGTAGAATAATCATAAGTAAAGGCTCGATTTATTACTGTTTAATAAAAAAGAAGAAGATCATATTTTTTAAAATGGAACTAAAAGCGGCGATCTCTTTGGAGTACATTCGCTTTGCGTTGCGGCTACAGAAGAAATAAAAAACCGGACAAGTGCGAGTCAGACTCGCCCACCGAGGGTTCCGATACAAACTAGTAGATAAAAGGGGAAATCATATATATTTTTTATATTTTTCTTCATTAACCGAAAAATGCACATAGTAAAAATATTTAAAAACCTGTTTTAACTTATGCTAATTAAGCTCTTTCATATGATACCCCACATGATACGGTTAATTCAATTAAAAATTTGGGCCCTCATTCCTTGCATAATTTAATTTCAACTCGATAACTTCACGCGTTCCCGAGATAAAGGTCTTGACACCCGACGGACAGACAGACGGACAGACGGACAACAAAGTGATCCTATAAGGGTTCCGTTTTTTCTTATTGAGGCACGGAACCCTAAAAAAGGTGTTAATCGACTAAATTAACAGAAGAACCTTCGTAGGTTATTGCACCTAGCCAACTAGCCGACTGCTACAATTGGGACAAATCTTTGTGACATCATCAACAACATAACAGGGTCAATCAACTTTTAAGGCACTCCTTTCTAGTTCCTGTCACGTTCAACTTCAAAAATACTAACTAATATTAAAATATTAATACTATGAGTAATTAATCAGTAAGTTAGACGTTTATTTAATATTTTCCTTAACTTAAATTAATGAATTATTTACAAAAATAAAGTCTTTTCGAGGTAACGCAACGGAAAATTTTTAGTGTTCGTACAAAAAAATCGTGTCCAGTACACAGTAATATTTGTATATATACAATTCTTCTAAATACTTTCTATGGAGGCATTTTATTTAAAAATATTGATAGATTCACATTTAAACGAGGTATTTTATTTGGTTGAAAATTTAATTATATTTTATTATCTATTTTTTATATGTTTTCAAAATTGTGTCCCTAAAATCGCCTATAATATCACTTCTCCTTCGTTATCGTTAAATGACATACACTTGCCAGGAGATGACGTTATGCGGCAATTATTAGAACATTAGATACCTGTTTAAGTTCACATAGGCACAAAGCGTCTCGGCGAATTTCGCGCCAGATGCGCAGGGAGCCGTCAAAAGTTGCGCGTGGTTTTTTTCTGGTTCCGCTGCGTTACTACCTACATTTTGGTAAGTTTTTACAATAATTTGATATATATGTCTGTTTTTATTCATCCCTAGAGATATATTGGTATAAACTAGACACTCTTCTTAGCGCGTAGAATCAAAAGCAGTACTCTAAAAGTTGATTGACCCAACAGCAAAAAACATTAGCATAGTAAGAGCTAAAATAAATAATTATGCATTATTATGCAATTGCACTAAAAACCGTTACGTGAGATCTCGACAGGTATTGAATTGTTGTTTCGTAATACAATTTGGTTTCAGAAACCACAAGTCTATACGATAGACGGTATGGACCAAGTTCGGCCATCCGTACAGCCTAAATATCTACGTAATCAAATTGACATTGATTGGCGGGAACGTCATCGAAACATGTTGTTGCTTTCTTTTATTTTCCTAAACTTGTGTTATTTGAATATTAATGAGATAAAAATGTTGTTGTTTTATTCATTAAGTGTTCGATCAAGTACATGAGTGTGGACAAGTGAAATGAAGCAGAGAAACGTGTCATTTTACGTTGTCGACAAAACTCCATAGAAGAGTCTAGTAAAGTCGCCACCACTTTACTGAAGCAGGACTCGACTTATAAATTAACTGTATACGTGACTTAGATTGTGACTAGAACATTAACAACTTTTTATTCAAGAAACATGAAAATATCTTAATACTTGACACTGGCAAATGCTTTAATGCGGGTCCAATACAAAAAAGAAGAAGAACCATCATGCAAACCTTAACGTATAT
This sequence comes from Lycia hirtaria, assembly GCA_947563715.1. Classification (NCBI taxonomy): domain Eukaryota; kingdom Metazoa; phylum Arthropoda; class Insecta; order Lepidoptera; family Geometridae; genus Lycia; species Lycia hirtaria. The sequence goes on from OX387379.1 coordinate 5,852,689, forward strand.
GGCCTCATTTAGGCTATTGACATCGTAGTCACGGAACCATTGACATTCTTAAGCAGGGTGTGGTAGACTTTAAATACATGTTTGAGTGAGTTCAAAATATATTGGTACTAATGTAGAAATCTTAGAAGTTTATTTTTCAGAATACCTACCTATAGTACCCATGACTACCCACAATAGAAAAATCCTTCCTGATTCATGTACATTTTAAATTTTACACAAACACCACAAATTTAAAATTCCTCCCAATAATCCAGGTGGCGAGTTTAAGTGCGAGTGAATCTCAATAAGAGTTCTACATGGTATCAGATGAGTTGGCAGTTAAACTATTAAATTTAAAACCGGACAAGTGTATATCAGGGACGGTACTGAGGGTTATGTACAAACTAGTAGATAAAAGGGAATTTTTATATATATAGATATATATTTTCCTTCATAAACCGAAAAATGGGGAGACCTTTGCCCAGGAGTGGGACAGTATAGGTTAAAAAAAAAAAAAAAAAAAAAAAAAAACATCGTAAACATATTTAAAAACCTCTTTTAGCTTGTGAAGCTCTTTCATATCACATGATACGGTTAAAGTACTTTAAAATTTGGACCCTCCTTCCTTGCATAAAGACCCTATTTTTTGTGATTAAATTAAAAATGTACAGTGTTCGGATATTTTCCTTTATTTATACTATATCACAATGCTTCTTGACAAATTTCACAGTTATAAGTCAACGGGGAGCACCCCATAGTTTTTGATTCCCTTGCGAGAGCTGCGAATGTCGAAATATGCGTTTTTTGCGACATATTCGGCTGTAACTTTTTTAATGAAACTTAGAACTTCGATTTTTCTCTCTGCAGCAAGAGAGGATTTGCGTATTATGGTTTTAATTTCAACTCGATACCTTCACGCGTTCTCAAGATATAAGTCTTGACAGACGGACAGACGGACAAGAAAGTGATCCTTATCGGTTTCGTTTTTTCCTTTTGAGGTACTGAACCCTAAAATTGGCCCTGTTTATACTGTATATTCGTGTTAATTTTTTGCTATTATTTATGCTTCTATTATGACAAGCTTTATTTCTTTTTAAATGTTTTATCCCCCAATTCACAAATTCTATTTCTACCTTATACCGTTAAGGAAATATCTAAGGAATAAACTGTGCGACCATCAAGTTTGAGCTTCGAGTAGAATTACCCCACTGCTCACTAACAACAAGGTAAAGTAAACTTACCTAATTCCCGCATAACATAACGATTTGACATTCATTTCCCACGAAAAAACTTACTTCAGCCATTTTGTAGATCTGTCACGGTATGCCTTGATTAATTGGGACCTTGAGTGGTGCCCCATAATTAGTCATAGACAATACTTAATAGTCACGCCATTGTTATCAAAGTTATCATGCTATTCGCAGTCTGCACAGCATCTTGCATGACTTGACAACTTAGATAGGACGAGATACACGCGTGTGAGGAGACAATGTTAGGGTTGCCACCATCGATCTGTTTCTTTTTCCTCCTAGAAGGAATATGACGACAAACGTGCTATTGCTGTTGCCATTATCAAGTATTCTACGTTTAAAAGTTATTAATTAGATATGAAACGTCATACTCTATATATCTATATGCCTGACGAAAGTTCTGAGATGTGAGATTTACCATGCTTTTACTTCATATTCAATGAGTAAACCTCTCTCTCTCTCTATAGATAAAATCTCATTGATTTCATCTCATACTTTTACATTCCCGAACTCGTCCAAGCAATGGAACTCCTTATAATAATAAAATTATATTTAAAAAAAACTGAAAAATCTACTTCAAAACGCGCTATCATATTTTAAAAACTAAACTACTGAACTGATGAAATTCTATAACCAATGTCATTTTAGAACTTAGTTTGTGATAGCTTAGGGCCTGGCACTGACTTCAAAATTATAGTTGGGATACGTACCTACTTAGGTAGATGCCCAGATTTTATTTTATTTGTTCGTATTATATAATATTTGTTATTTCTTCCTTTTTAACACGCTTATATTAGCTTCATACGTATGTTCAAAATCAAAGAAAAATCATGTTCAAAGAACATGATTTGGCTCCTTTAAAAATGTCGGATTAACTCGAAATTTGGCATACTTATCAAGGACCGATGACAATATAATGATTTGATAAGACAATGCGTGTTTTTTAGTTTTTTAAACTATTATACTTAATACTTTTGCAGTATTTTTTTTATTTAACTTGTTTCGGCTCAGTCTCATTCAATACCCACAAAATAAAGTTTTCATCAGCGCGCTAAAGAAGGTTTCATTAAAAAAAATGTGATAAAAGTTGATAATAAGTATTTTTCTATCTCATTGTCAGACAACAGCCAGATTTTCAATACATAGCCCGTCAAGAGCAAAAAAATTATAGAACAACCTAGCCTGACAACCCTACTTGCATGCAACTTCTAAGACGTGACACCGTCATAAGCGTCAAACTAAAGAGCCACTACTGAGCTATCAACTTAACTGTAGAGTCGCATTTGGAAGCTACAATGGCCTTTACCAAACAAACAAACAAACACTGAGGAAAACAGAATCATTCTTTGTTTAGGATTGAATATACCTTCGTTCGCTCATTTCCATAAATCGTTCCCTCTACAATTTATTAGCATCTCTGTTATAATTAAGGCTACTTTGAAGTTCAAATCATTTAGTTCAGACTTAACTTACAAACGCGCCTTCTTTCTATTGTAATAGGAAACAACAGACTACCTTTAATAACCAATTGGTACTAGTAAGTACCTTTAGATATAATGCTGGTACCAATAAGTAGTGAAGGCATGACAGTATATTCTTGTAGGTATTTTTTATGACAATCAACAAATTTTAACAGTAATACTATAAGTACCTACCTACGTACTACCTACCTATACAATATATAATACTTATAATTTAGGTAATGGCCGCATATTGCCCAACTTTCACGTCGTGTGACTGCGAACCCAAACTACTTTCGCAAATGGTCCACAATTAATGTGTTGCAAGGTCGGAGAGGTCCAGTAAGTTACTACACACACGTGTGGAAAGCCCCGCGTGAGGATAGACACCTTTCCCGCAGACCGGATTAACCGCTGCACCAATATATCACCAATCACCTCACTCGTGGCCAAATTAAGGAACTACTTACTTCTTAACCTCCCTGTAACTTTTGATTAAGGAAATGCGACGATTACGCCTTCCTGCTGGTACACTCAATGGTAACACTGTATACTAACCACAATCATTTTTAAAAGGCGCAAATTTAATTAGGTACGCATAATAAAAAACCCAAGGTCTTGGTCGGGTCGGCGGTCATATGATTTTTTTCCGCCTAGTATAAATACTTTTTAAATGCCTATGATGTCTATATTTAGGTGTAGGTAGGTACTGGAAATAACAATATTCTTAATAGGGTATTGTGAAGAAAGGTACAAATGTAATTATATTCTATTTTAGCATTATTAAACTCTGTCATATCGTTTAGGCTACAATAGGTATCTAATAAAGTATGTTTATTTTATATTGATAAATCGTGACTTCGCTAAAGAGTTGTAGAAATAATCAAGATCATAGTTTTAAGATCTGTGAAACATTATTTCCATCGGTTCACAACTGACAAAAATTCCGATACTAATTTTCTTTACCATTTAGAACCACTTTCTCACGTAAAGATGAATTATAGTCTAGTCAAGACATAGCGGTATGCATAAACCAAAAGTTTATATAGAACATACCTAATTATAGTTTAAAAAACGGAAGCTTTGATAAAATGTATGTATAAGGGACCACCACTCAAATATTATTAGTAATTTAGTTAATTGAGTTTGTATATTTTCTCGTAGTTAATAAAGGCACTTGCTCGTTAAAAAAAAACAAATACTACCAACCTTACCCAAACTTACCTACCAAACACAAAAATTAAGTCATAATAGGCAGTGTAATCGCGTAACAAACATACATAATTATACTTTAAAAACATGAAAAAAACGACTTCAAATGTGGGACTACCTCTGATATATCATAATATATCAGAGGTAGTCCCACATTTGAAGTCGGTTATTTTCATTCAACCTAGCCACAGGAAAACAACCTAGCAAATAACTCTGACAATAGGGCTGGCAGTCTATACGAATTTACTTACTTACTTAGGACATAGCAAACAAAAAAAAGAATTATCAAATTTAATTCACATTTGGTGGAATAGTCGGTAAACAAACATACAAAAAATACATACAGATGAATTGAGAACCTCCTCCTTTTTGGAAGTCGGTAAAAAACAGTCGAATCGAAATCCTCCTTCTTTTAGATAGTCGGTTAAAAATACTCGACTGCATGAGAGCCATTTACGGAGTGTACGTTATTCGGGAGATAATACAAATAGGCGTTTTTTTTATAAGTACTTGTATAATCAGGTACTTACTTATTTGTTGTGTGAAGCTACCTTTATAATTTCAATCTTTATCTTGACGAAACTTTTATTATGTAGGTATTAAGTCTAGATATATGTTAAAAGGATATCTTGTAGCCGCTCTAGTCATTAGAACATATTAGAACTATGGCTACGTAGTTAGTTCACACTAAAATATTGATCACGTATTCCTGATAACAACAATACCTATTGTGTTTAAAATGTAACCTGGGTTAAATTATATTAAGCAAACCAGCTCTGCTGATATTAGTCTCTAAAGTGCAGCCAAGCCATCGCAGGAACTTTAAAATAACATTTCACGATATTTTACGTAATATCTACCAATCGCAACTGTAATACAACCGCAGGGGCAGCTTTTGGCGAGCCGTCGCGTCGGTGAGTGGCGACACTGCGTTCCCGAATGTTTCCCTGGGGCTAAATGAGACCCCTATACCTCCAGCTAGCCTTAAACAGCCAAGCCATCGCAGGAACTTAAACTGAAAATAATTATAGTTTAAAAAACTGAGAGAACCGACTTCAAAATACGCAATATGTATAACGCCTGTAGCACGCGACTTGCTATTAATTTTTTTAGAGTATTTGGATGATATTTTACCAGTTATTTTGTTATAGAAACTAAATAACTGCATCGATTTTAATTAAATTTATGTCTACCTCTGAAATAGATATGATCTACCAAATACAAAAAGAATCATCAAAATCAATGCACAATTAGCTTGAGTTTGAGTAGGTACGTAATCGGTGAACAAACATTAAAAAAACATACAGACCGAATTGATATCCTCCTTCTTTTTGGAAGTCGGTTAATAACATTTCACGATATTTTATCTAATATCTTCCAATCGCTACTTATTATTATTTACTTAATTAGGTACTTGATAAGTCTCTTGCTATAATTTAGGCCAACGACATTAGGACAAATTTCGTTGGCCCAATCAAACTAAGATTTGGTTGATTTGTTTTTCTTTTAATATTTAAATAAACTTATATATTAAAAGAAACACAAAATAGCCTACTGCAGCTGCATAAGCGAGCGACTTTCGTAGTGTAACTTATGCTTACATTACGCATGATATTATGCACAGAAGACTCTGTCTTCTGTGATAATATGAATCCCACCAAAAACATTTCACGTAAAATTGCTACACCTTGTATATCAAAATCGGTCATGCCGTTTAGGATGTCATCAGAAACATACATACTTAAATACGCTGGATGCAGGCAGGCCGCATCCAACCAGTCTTTTTGGAAATCCATGGTGGAGGCCTATATCCAGCAGTGGACTTCTTGTGGCTGTGATGATGATGATGATGATAATATACGATGTATGATATACAATACAAATATACAACACTCGAAAAACATGACCCTCCTTGCGCAGCAAGTTACGCCATACCAAAAACCATAGCTCACGTTCTTTTGCAGCATTTTTCCCATTCAAGTTTATTAAATTAGATTTGTATTGTAATGTAATCTGACCGATCGCCACGCGTCGCTAAGGTCACCACGCACAGAACGATCGGCAAGTACACCGCCTTGCCAATATTCTTTGAACCTTGGCTTTATTTGAACACCTTTACTCGATATACCCATGACTAGTATTTGATGTGAAACGTCTAAAGGCCGTTAGAGACGATTAATTAGATTATAGTACATTACACGTCTGTGCGGCTGCTTAGAGTGGTTATGGCGTGACGACGCGTCGACAACAGTGGGAACAGGCAAATAATATTTAACAAAGAGAATATAAAGATATATTGTATATTTCAGAAAGTGCTCTACAAAAGAATGAGAAAGATGTATTGTGTAATAAACTACCCTTTTATCGCGCTATCCGTGGAAGATAGCCACAATGGCCGTTAGGATTTGTTGTTTTTATTGCATTTGCATCTATCCACATCGAAAGAATATTTAAAAACCCTTAATTAGCCGTAAAAATAGTTTTATTTTTATTTTTGCAAAGAGCCACATAACAATATTATTGTCGAATAGAACCACTAACGCCTCTTGGTCCAATTTTTGCTGTCGCAAACGGCCACTAACGCCTGCGCCTGCGCGCCCTTATTCCACGTTAAGGTATTTTCTTATTCCTCAGCCAATATAAAAGATATTGAAGAATAACTTGTTTCTAAATATTTCTCCTGTAAATTAATAAACAAATCAAGCTCTCACTTTTATAATATCCTTATTCAGTGATTTTATATGTTTAAAAAGGTTGTGAGTTGGTGTGCGCGAGAAAGATAGCTGCGCGCGTTGATTGAATCTTTAAAATTTGCAATGGGAGACTCTCGGCTCTATTAAATTCATGCATCGCAATTTTGCTGCGAAAAAAGAGCCATAATGGGGATTAAATTCACGTGAGCGTGATAACATTCCGCGGAATAGTAAATTCGAATTTTGAAGTCGGTTTGAAAACGGTCGTCAAAGCTCATCACCGCTCATAATGTCACTGTCTATCAAAGAATTGAAATATAAGGTGTAGACACTGCTCTGCAGTTCCGATGAACGATGAGTTTTGAAAAGCCCATATCTTGAAAACTACTGAACCGATTTTGATACTACTTACAGTGACTCCTAAAAAGAATTTATGGAATACGACTTCTAGTTTCTGCGTAATGCGTGGACAAACATACAATACATACACTTATGAAATTTGGCACACATGCTTAGAAGCTGGTATATACCTACTAATACTAACATATAAAATATTTGTACAATTCTGACAATATTACACACATACAGGTCGAATTGATAGCCTCCTTTTTTTGGAAGTCTGTTAAAAATTAAGCAGAGTGAAGCTCGCATCTCATCCTAATCCGCTGACTTGTATTACCACACTCGCCGGCTGCCTCTAGGGCTGGGATCGGCCGGAGAGTAGACAGATACAGATTTCACCAGACAATGGTCAGAGTTTCCCAGAGGCGAAGAAATCGACACCTACTAACGGTCTGGATCCGTTGTCAGCAGTAGGTCCAAGCAATAAGGCGTATGCGACTCAACGTCAGGTACCCGTGTTGCCCCCTGGACCAACTGGGTGAGATCTAACGCTAAAGCAACCTTTCGCGTCTCTAACCCAGCATGGTTAGTGTCTCGGTATGGGTACAGCCACTCTTTGTGGTGGCTATTAAAGTCCCCCAGTAACACTAGTTGGGCTGAAGGATACCTTTGTTGAGCCGAATCCGCTGCCTCGCCAAGATAGGTATTCCATGAGCCTGGTCGTCTCCTGGTCTCCGCTGTGCGAGCGATAGACACATGCATAGAGATTTTTTTCTATGCCTGTGTCTACCAGCACCCAAAGCACTGAAAATCTAGGGTCTTCAAGATTATCGGACCGGCACGATGTCGCATCCCGGGATTTTTCGCGAGTTGGCGGGGGCAGCCTTTCGTGAGTGCCTGGTTCACTACTTGGGGAGGCCCAACGGTACTAACTGTGGTCGGCCAGCGGTAACCGTGCCTCGGATCCCGCTAACCTCCATGACTGGCTACCCAATGCGTCGTTGCAATGTGCGCCAGAACGGTCTCACAGCAGTAAAGCAACTATTTCGACCCGTTTTCCCTAACGGCGTCACCGGACATCATGCCGGAACACGAATAGGTCGCTTGGCGGCATGTCTTTATCCGGTGGGTGGTGACTAGCCTCGGCCGAAGCCTACCACAAGTATGGTGTCACCTGATTGGCACCAGCCAGGGATCACGTGTGGGGTTTCGATGAAAGGGTGCCTTCCCCACGGACGAGGGTGACTCAATCCCCAAAAATTAAATGATAGAGATGTGTACCTACTTTTGCTTCTTTCCCCGCGCTTAGGGGATGAATGTAAATTTACCTGACTCTATATCTTATAATATGTTCGTTGTGGAACATCTCCTTGCTGTTTTAAGTAGATACTAGTAAAAGCTTCCACTAAGGGTCCACCACTTCACTGAAGCATAATAATTAATTATTTACTTGACTCATATTATAACTTTGTCAATGAATTTGACTTGAATCAATCTCACATTGGCAAATGCGCTAGTAGCGTGGGTCCGATACAAAGAAAATTTAAAAAATTATGCCTGATTGCGCGAAATGCAGGGTTACCATTTCCGCTTGCCAAAACACGGTACACGGCAGAACATCCATTGCCGTATCATAAAACACGGCAATCAGAGCAAGAGAAAAAATACACCAACTAAGTTGCAGGCAACAGCTACTTTAGAATGAAATCGAACACATTCCATAGACGCGTCATCGAATACACTTGACACTTCAAGTGTGGGCGATTAGTCATCATACATCTCTCTAGAATACTAAGGACCAATCACACATCACTAGTAGCCACTAGTAGGGACACCCCGAGAGGTTAAAAATTATTGGAAAATGTATTGGTTAAACAATATTTTAAAATTCGAATTTGTATCTCATTTAGAATAAAAAGAAATAAAACCTTATTCCTAACACTCCTCCTTAAATAAGATACCTGGAACCAGTCCACTTCATTCTCAAACACTCATCCCTCTCAGGCATCTCTCATGTCTTTCTCTATTTAGTCCCTTTGTAAACACATCTGCAGGCATCTCGTTCGTAGGTAAATAACTAAGTTTAATCTTACCCGTTCGTACCATTTCTCTGATGTAATGGTGCCTCACATCTATGTGTTTTGTTCGGCGATGATGCATAGGGTTTTCTGCAATTTTAATTGCAGATTGACTATCACTGAAAATTTCTATTGATTCAGTGATCCCGGTCAGTTCCGCTAGTAATGCAGACAGAAAAACTGACTCTCTACTTCCTTCTGAAAGCGCTACATATTCTGCTTCTGCACTGGATAAAGACACCGTTGTTTGTTTTCGGCTTTCCCAAGAAACGGGACTTTTTCCAAATGTGAAAACAAATCCAGTGTAAGACTTCCTGTCACATACATCACCTGCATGATCGGCATCTACAAAACCGATAAGCTTCTTCCCATTTTTCTCGAAAACCAATCCTAACTCTCTGGTTCCATTCAAGTATCGAAGCACACGTTTTGCAGCTGTCCAATGAGTTTGATCAAAACAGCTATTAAACTGACTCAGATAGCTGACTGCATACGCAATATCAGGCCTTGAACAGACAGCGAGATACATGAGTGAACCAATTAATTCTCTGTATGGTAGTTCATTAGGTGGTTTATACTCGGCTTCTTTTGGTTTTACAAGTTTAATTCCATTTTCAATAGGCGTCTTAACACTTTTGCAATCACTCATATTGAATCTCTTTAGAACCTTCTCAAGATAATCGGTCTGATTGAGATATATGGAATTCTCTTCTTGTTTTATTTTCATGCCAAGAAAAACGTCCACTTTACCCAAGTCTTTCATTTCGAACTTTGTTTGAAGTTCTTTCTTCACTAATATTCTCTCCTTTGAGTTGTTCCAAAATATTAGAATGTCATCAACATAAACTGCAATGATCATCATCGAGTTTTGTTTCTTTCTTGTATAGACACAGGGTTCAGTTTCACATCTCTTGAAACCCATGCCCAACAGAACTTGATTTAATTTTTCATACCAAGCCCTGGGAGCCTGTTTTAGACCATAAAGAGCTTTTCTCAATAGACACAAATGACCTTCTTTACCTTTTTCTTCAAAACCTTTAGGCTGTTTCATATAAACCTTCTCTTGTAGATCTCCATTAAGAAATGCGGTTACAACATCCATTTGATCAATCTTAAGATTATTTTCTACAGCTAGAGCTAACAGTAGTCTCAGGGTACAGTGGCGTACTACAGGCGCGAAAGTTTCATTATAATTTAGGCCTTTTCTTTGCGTAAAACCTCTGGCTACGAGTCTTGCCTTGTACCTTCTTTTCCCTGCCTCCTTTTTTATTCTAAATATCCATTTAGAATCCACGAAGTAGCCATTAGCCTTTTCTACTAAGTCCCAAGTTTGGTTCTTCTTCATTGCATTAAGCTCTTCTTGAATAGCTTTTTGCCATTCATCTTTATCCTCTCTTGATAAAGCTTCCTCAATAGTTAAAGGAACATCCTGCATATCCATATCCTCTTCAGCATAATAGAGAACAAACTCATCAAAGTTAGTTTGCTTTCTTTCTCTAAGGGGATATCTTCTTTCAGGAACTTCATGAGTGTTTTCTACTCTTTCGTTGGGATATGCGGTTTCAGATTCATTCCTAATATCAGGTACATTTGTTTGCAACTCTTCATCTGTTATATTATCCACACATTGTTCTTCATCAGCTTCACAGTCAAAAAATTCATCATTTCTTCGAATTTCATGTTGAATTTGATGAACTTCACTAGGATTCTCAACTTCTCTGTTCAGTGATATAGGTTTCTCCAAGATGTTATCCAATGGCACCAGTTCCATTGTTTTATCAGTGACGTTTTCATGTTTCGTAATTTGATTCTCAAAGAACACAACATCTTTCGCTATAAACAAGTTATGCGTCACAGAATCTATGAGTCTATAACCTTTTGTTGTTTCGCAATAACCGACAAAGACAAGTTCTTTGGTTTTCGAATCAAATTTTTTTCGCTTTTGTTTCGGAACATGCATAAACGCCCGACAGCCGAAAACCTTTAAGTGTTTTAGATCCACTTTTGTGTTGGACCATGCCTCTTCAGGCGTCTTTCCCCTAACTGCGCGTGTGGGACATCTGTTTTTTAAATAAACTGATGTATTAACCGCCTCAGCCCAATAATTTTTGTCAAGTTTCGCTTCTTCAAGCATACTTCTGGCTCTTTCTACAATTGATCGATTGGCCCTTTCACTGACTCCATTTTGTTGCGGTGTATAACTCACAGTTAGCTGGTGAATAATTCCATTGTTCCGCAAAAACGTACTTACCTGTTTATTCACGTATTCTGTTCCGTTGTCTGTTCGAATTTTCTTTAGTTTTTTACCAGTCTGTTTCTCGACCAGTGTCTTAAATTCAACCAACTTTGAATAGACTTCACTTTTGTTCCTCAAAAAATAAACAAAAGTCTTTCTAGTTTTATCGTCAATAAACGTCAAGAAATACCTATACCCATTAAATGAGTCAATCTCCATTGGACCACACACATCACTATGTATCAGTTCAAGAATTTCATTTGCACGCGTACTTGCCTGTTTTGGAAATGGTAACGTAGTTTGCTTACCTTTCAAGCATGGCTCACACTGCACTGAATTTGGATCCTTGAAGCTTACACCCTTAGCCAGTTTGTCACGTAGTAGTTTCATGTTTTGAAGTCCCAAATGCCCTAAACGACGGTGCCATAGTCCTGCATCATTATTAGCGTCTGTTTTCAAGGCTGCAAATATTTGAGGATCAGAATTAGATTTCACTACATAAATTCCTCTTTCCTCCTTGCATAATAACTCAACCTTACCGTCCTTACGCAACTCACAACCTTTCTTTGAAAATACTACCTCATAGTTACGATTCACTAACGTACTTACACTCAACAGATTCGCAGCTAATTTCGGCACATATACAGCTCCATTTACACTCACATTCAACTCATCTATACAAACATCACCCCGGCCTTCACCTTGCACCCTATTTCCATTCGCACATGATATTTGGACTGGTTCCTGTAACTTTACAAAGTTTTCTAGCCAATCTTTATGGTTTGTCATATGAAATGACGCGCCCGAATCCAAAATCCATTCGTTCGAATTATTTCCATAAGCTTGCAGCGCCGTATGAGTAGTGAGTGCTTGATTTGAATGCTTCTTTGGACAAAAACGTGCTTTATGGCTTTCTCCGCATACATAGCATTCAATTTTCTTAGCAGCTGTGTTTCCTTTTGCTTTGTCTTTGCTTTTATTATAGCTTTTCTTCTTGGTTGCGCTCAAAGCATTTTGTGTCGAATCTTCTGATGTTACTGGTTCGTCAATTTGTAACAATTTAGTCTTAACGTAATCTGTTGTTAATGTTATGTTACTATTTTCAATAGCCATTCTCATCGGGTCGTAACGCTCCCCAAGACCTTGCAACATTAATGCTGCCAGCAATTCATCATCTACTTCCTTGCCAAGATCCGCTAACTGGTTTGCTATCAATAATATTTCAGTAACATAAGCTCGAGTGCTACTAAACATGCTCAACTTTTGGCTCACCAGTCGTCCCAGCAGACGACATCTATTATTCACGCCTCGGTCCTCAAAAGCAGCTTTTAGTGAGTCCCAGCTCTCTTTAGCTGTAGTACATTTCTTTACATGAACCAAACAATGTGGTTTTACCATTAAAAGAATTTTCGCACGAACCTTCTTATCTGTTTTGAGACCAGCGATACTAGACGGTGTGGTCTCCGTGTATTCCCACAAATCTTCCATTACTAGGTATAACTCCATCTGAGTCTTCCATGTCGCATAGTTAGTTGCGCCATCCAGTTTTTCTATACCTTGAAGCATTCCAGACGTGTGCTGCATACTTAAGCCAGCACGTGAATCTGCGTTACCATCTAGTATTTTTTCCATATTTTAGTTCAACGCTCTGCTACCATATTGGAAAATGTATTGGTTAAACAATATTTTAAAATTCGAATTTGTATCTCATTTAGAATAAAAAGAAATAAAACCTTATTCCTAACAAAAATATATCTTAGACATTTATAATTTATATCTCGTTCTTTACAAATAAAGATATTCATTCTTGCTTCAGACGTTGTTTACGAAACTTTTAAGAATTCAAATAGTGAAAAATGCAGCAAGAAAATTGTGACTTTGAACAGCCTAATACATTTAAGAAAGAACTGTTTTCTATCCATCAATAGTAGGTATCCGATTTCATTCTTTGCCAAGTCCATTGGCCGACAAAATTAATCTTAAAAATCGGTTAGTGTTTAGGGGTAGAAATAAGTTTTATCCTATTTGTAGGTATGGAAGATCACGCAACAGCACTCCTTTTAAGTATCTACGTATAAAAAATTGCTTTTTAAGAAACACGGCAATTTTTGAAACTTTTGAGCCAAAACACGGCAATGAAACATCCAAAACACGGTAGTCATTTTTTTTTTTGATGGCAGCCCTGGCGAAATGCGCGATTTTGGTTCCATGGTCATGAATAAATAAAAAAAAAAAAAAAACGCGATTTTGGGCGGGGCGGGTTGAAATGAAATGAAAGCTGAAAAGTGTAAACTTGAACTTGTTGGTTGAGTGACAAATAAATAATATTTGAAATTATTTTATAAATCATGGCAGATATTACAAAAGCTCTTATCATAGCATCCGAAAGAGCAGCTTGTATTGCACGTGTATGTTGCGCTGGTTACACCCAGGAAGCCTTATTTGTCGCTGAAAAAGTAGATGAAGAGGCAAACACCCGGTTCGATAAAGACTACAAAACAATAGCTGATGTATTAGCCCAAGAATCAGCCAAAACTGAAATAGCTGCTCATTTTCCCGAGCTCGCTGATAAAGTGAGAGGTGAAGAGTGCTCTGAAATAGGCGGAGTGAACATAGCAGTACAGGAAAGCGTAGAAAGAACTGCTGAGTTACTCACCTACCTTGTACCACCGAATGCAGCAAAGCGTATGGCAGAAGCAGCTCACAGTAAGATTGATCTTCAATTGAATTTGCCTGGCAATATTCCGGACATAAATCCTGCAGATCTAGGGGTGTGGATTGATCCTATTGGTAAGTGAGAGGAGTTTTGTAATAATATGGTCATAATTGACTTGTTTCTACAGAACGCATTGTATCTAATATAAAAATAACTGTAAATAAAATAAAATTATTATATGTAGTTAAAATACCAATAAACAGACTTCAAACAGCAGTGGTGGATTCAGGATTATTGGCTTGGGAGAGGCTTAACCCTGGTGAGGGTAGGATTTATCAATCCCAAAAAAAATCAAATAGCCCCAATTGTGTACACTTATTAAGAGTACTGTACTTAGTTTAAAACATGCACAAAAAATTATTAAAATATCAAATTTAATTTGCCATGGGAGGACTCAGATTATTTGGAGGCCCCCCTCCAAATTATCTGAGGTTGAGTTAACTCCCCTTCCTTCCACCCTGGATCCACTACTGTCAAACAGGAAACACCTAAGCTAATACTAAACCTGGTTATTCTACTGAATCAAATTAAATTATCTTTTTGAGAACAACATCTGAAGCTATAACCAAAATCGCTGTTACATTTACGCTTGTTATAGCAATTGATATTGAACCAGGGTAGCTTTATGTATGGCAACGGAGGAGGCACTCAAAAGTCATGCGGTCACCATAGGAATACTAACCGATTCCAGGTCCTCACTGAACGCCATTATCAACGTCCGCTGTCTCCACCCCCTCACAGTCCAAATTAGGCACAACTTAGACCATACCCAAAAGATGAACAAACAACTTCAACTATACTAGATAAAGGCTCACGCAGGACTGGAGGGGAATGAGCGGACCAACTGGTAAAAGATGATAAATGTCTGGTCTCATTCATCAAGTGGCAAATCCGGAGGGGTACCCTCGACGAATGGAACCGCATCCGTGACAAGAATGTTTCTGCCAGATGCAACCAAAGCATATAAAATAACCAGAGACGTTGAATTGACGGAAGAAATTGCTCAAGCACTGACCGGTCATGGTGGCTTTTCAGCATATTTGCACAGGTTCAAGATCCACAATGACCCATTGTGTATTTGCACACCCGGAGTGGAGGAACGACAGACAGACGGCCGGACGGTTGGACAGACGACCTCATACAAGTGGCGGGAAGACGCTGGATGCAAACCGCTTCCAATCGGTCTTTTTGGAAATCCATGGGGGAGGCCTATGTCCAACAGTGGACTTCTTATGGCTGAGATGATGATGATGAGTGGAGGAAACAATTGCACACCTACTCATCAGCTGCCCAATCTTCGGTAGACATAGATT
This sequence comes from Lycia hirtaria, assembly GCA_947563715.1. Lineage (NCBI taxonomy): Eukaryota > Metazoa > Arthropoda > Insecta > Lepidoptera > Geometridae > Lycia > Lycia hirtaria. The sequence goes on from OX387379.1 coordinate 5,867,968, forward strand.
TGACATGGAACATGTCTGTTCAAAGTCAAATTGTCCATTAAAATGGACATAGTAAAGGAAAATATTGGAAGATAGACTGAAACGTAGGTTATTCCTAAAATTCTATAAGATATATAACTCATATTATATATCAATTGTAAATATTAAACGCACATAAAATAAGTTAGTTAAAAATAGAATGCAGGAAAATTCATACATTTGTAATAAATAAATAATAACAGCACTGTAATATGTAAATAAAGTTAGTGAGTTAAAGAGGCAGGAATATATAAATGTACTTACATTTACAATACAAAGTAAAGGTATATAAATATTAATTAAGGAATTGTAACAATGTACCTAGTGTCCTTGACACTGTTAGGGCAAAAAGTCGCAGGTCGGGCCTCTGCGCCGGACTATTAAAAAACAAACAGGGTAGACACTTTAGAACATATACTTTAAAAACAGTCTAAAAATTGAGTACTTGCTGGTTTTAAAATTGGTTACTAAATCAAATTGAAATAGGTAGGTAGTAACTATTTTTAGAGCTAATGTGACTACAGAGATGTATATTATTGTTATTTTATCCTTGTACATGATTCATCAATAAATACCTTCCTATTCCAAAATACTTACAGATGCCACCTCCGAGTTCATATCTGGAGTGAGAGGTGAGGCTGATGCCGGCCGAGGTCTGCCATGTGTCACTGTACTTATCGGAGCTTACCTTAGAGCCTCTGGAGAGCCGGTCATAGGAGTTATCAACCAACCCTTCTATGATAAGTAAGATATTTTTGACTAATTGATAATGATAATGATAAATTAAAAACGAACATGAAGGAAGGATGTACAATAGTAATATTTGATTGGACATTGGGAAAATCTACAATAAAACCATACTCGTAATGGGAAAACCAAGGCATCAGGTTAAGGTAGCTAGCCAGCTGGGCATTAATACCTTTTTTATTAGAAATTTAGGGGGCAAAACAGGCTTAATCAGCCCTGGTGAAGTTGATAGCCCTATTAATAGCTAGTTTCCAATATAGGCTATGTGCCTTACCATCTTGGTACACATCATCAATTGATATCAAATGAACTGTATTCAATCAGTTATAATTACCCCATTTTTGGTTAACTGTCTTCCAAAAAGAAGGTGGTTCTCAATTCAACTGTATTTTTTTTTTTTTTTTGATGTTTGTTCAGGTTTGTTTGTTGCAATTATGAATTGTTTTTGTTGATTCTTTTTTGTAGGTAGTCCTATATAAATTTTATCAAAATCGGTTCAGTACTTTGGTTTTTATAACAAAATAACTGAAAATACGGAACCCTAAAAAGTAAATGAATTGCGTATTTTGAAGTCGGTTTTTTCAGTTTTTAGGGTTCCGTACCTCAAAAGGAAAAAAACGGAACCCTTATAGGATCACTTTGTTGTCCGTCCGTCCGTCCGTCGGGGTGTCAAGACTTGTATCTCGAGAACGCGTGAAGGTATCGTGTTGAAATTAAAACCATATACGTAAATCCATAATATCTTGCTGCAGAAAGAAAAATAAAATTTCTCGGTTTTCGTAAAAAAAAGTTACAGCTGAATATCGTAAAAATCGCACATTTCGACACTCACAAGGGAATCAAAACCTATGGGGTACTTCCCGTTGACCTAGAACTATGAATTTAGGCAAGAAGTATTGTGTTAGAGTACACATATACGAGTAGGAAAAAATCCGAAAACTGGACATATTTAATTTAATCACAAAAAAATAGGGTCATTATGCAAGGAATGAGGTGTCATCTTATGGTGTGTCATGTGAAAGAGCTTCATTAGCAGAAGCTAAAACAGGTTTTTAAGTGTTTTACGATGTATGTTTTTCGTTTTATGAAGGAAAATATAAAAAAAAAATATGATTTCCCCCTTTTATCTACTAGTTTGTATGGAACCCTCGGTGGGCGAGTCTGACTCGCACTTGTCCGGTTTTTTTTTAACTATAATATTAATTGTCTGCTCAGTTTGTCTGCTCAGTTGGTAGTATGTCTGCCTGCAAAGCTGTAGGTTGTGGGTTTGATTCCCACCCAGGCTAAACATTTGTGTGATGAGCGTGGATGTTTGTCCTGTTTTTGGGTGTTTCTATGTATCGTAAGTAGAGATTGCAAACCGGGCCCGGCCCGGCCTTTCTTACCGGGCCCGGTTACCGGACTCGGTAGGTATGAAAACCGAGGCGCGGGAGGGAGCACGAAATTATAGAAAATTCGCATGACAGCCGCTGCGAGCTGCCACGTTGCCGTTCTTAAGCGACGCGCCAATAAGAATTTGTTTTGTTTATACCAAAAATTACCAAAGCTTGAGTTCCCGTCACGTAAAAAGAACGCTGGTTTGTTCGCGCTTACGAACAAATCAGCATTCTTTTTACGTGACGGGAACTATACCAAAGTTTATCTATCTAATCTAAGTTGTTATGACAAGTTTAGTGCTTTAAGCTTATTAGTTTCTTATTCTAATACTATGTTTCAAATGGACACTATCACGAGTAAAGAGAAAGACCTGCTTGCTTAAACTTATAAAAATTAATAATGACTAATACTAATGTTACTATTCCGTCCATAAGTACCATCAGTGAGACTGATTATTGTTGATTTGCTATCCTATTAATCATTGTCCTTTTCCATTCTTATATAACAAATTTTCATAAAATACCTACTTTAACGGGTTCATCGCTAACACATCAGCCCGCCAACCCGGCCGGCCGTTGTTGAGAAACATACCGGGTTGCAATCTCTAATCATAAGTATGTATTTACAAAAAAAAAGTATATATGTATGTATTCTATACCAGCCATCTAATTTCCATAGTACAAGCTCTGCTTAGTTTGGAATAGATGGTGTTGTATGAAAATTCCACCAATATTTGTTTATATATTTTTATTTATAATTATATAGTGACAAATTAAAAAATTCTTTCAGTGGGAAAGGCCGCATTGTGTGGGGTGTCTGTTACAAAGACACTCAAGTGTATGGAGGGACCACAGTTGGTGCCCGAACAAACACCAAGACAATACTGATGAGTGCTGCCGAGAAACCAGAAGTCGCTGAGAAGATCCAGAGCTTGGGATGGCAAGTGGAGTCTGTGCCTGGAGCTGGATATAAGCTGCTTAAAGTTGCTTTGGGTAGGAGTTTTGTTTATTCAATTAGTTAACATAAAGTTAAAATTTTTGAGTTTGATTTTCAACAGCACAGCATGCGTTTTTGCATCTCGTCTTGTCACTTGCTTTCATAATACAACAAGTATAAGTTTAGACAACTCAAATACCCCCAACAAAAAACAAACGATTTTGATGAAACATAGCTAAGTACACCATGAAATCCTCTTTTAAACAAATAAAAATAGATCAAGTATCGTAAATATTTTGAAAGCAACGATGTCACAGACAGATACATAATATATGTCTAACTCCTCTTTTTGGGCCGGGGGTTAAAAATACCTTTGAGCGATAATTTCCCGAGCGATTCACGCATTAAGACAAATTACATAGATCGAAGGCAAATTTTATTACAGTTCATGAGATACATCCTTGGTGACAGACGGACGGACAGACAGCGGAGTCTTAGTAATAGGGTCCCGTTTTTTACCCTTTGGGTACGGAACCCTAAAAAAGAATGAATAAAATCCGATAATTATTTAGGGGTAAAATCATTGTATGAAAACAAATCGCCGCACGACAATGATTCTTGTTAATTTAGATACTTGTTTTTATTTTTTTTATTCAATTAGCACCGCTGATGCGAATTACACTAATGATACATTACATTACATATACATTATATCAATACGTCAAAACCATAATTAATTACTTACAATGAATTTAAAATGTAAATGTCAATATAGTAAAATTAATATTAATAATTGCACAAAAGATATCAAATGTCAAAAAAAACATAATTCAATACAATAAATATAATCATGGTCAAAAAACAAAAACAATATAACAATGTCAATATAAAAATTAAGTAATGATAAAATTAAAAAAATAATTAAATTCAATCGATATTAAGTTTATTTATAGATGTTTGATTGCTTTTGTGTAATTATTGAACTTTTGCAACCAGTGTGGGATCATAATGTTAACCATAGTGTTGTATCTCACTTCCAGGAGAAGCAGCAGCATACATAGTATCTAAAGGTACTACATTCCGCTGGGACACATGCGCTCCCCACGCGATACTCCGAGCCGTCTGCGGAGACATTATCAATTACACTACTAAAGCTCCCATAACTTACAACGATCCAGAAGACTCTGACATCAAACAATATTCCAACTCTGGTGGACTCATAGCGTACGCTAACCAAACTGTTTATAAGGATATGGAAAGCATTTTCATCTGAAGGCTATAAGCCTATAGTGTATTTTTGTATGTTAGGTATATGCAGTTATAAGGCCGCCTTTTCACTTGTAAGATTTCTGTATATTGCTTCCATGTGACTTACGTAAATCACTTACTACTATACACATATTATTATATACAAAACATTCCAGATTTTATTTATATACTTAATATAATAGTATTAACCAAAGATGTCTGAATAAGCTTTAATGCTGTTTTTTTTTTATATGAAGAAGTAGTTCTACATCTGGCCACCAATTACGTTTAACAGTTAGCGACAGTGTTCCATTTTTCTTTTGTAAAGATATATACGTGATTGTTTATTAGACCCGATGAACACAAGTTTTCGCTTCGCTTTTATTAAGTCACAAAAGAGTTTGGTTGCCTTTTATTGTACATAGCTATTTCTTGATGAACCATGGTAAATCTCGATATTCGCAGTCCATTATGATCCAATTTACATCTATTATTATATAAATCATTGGCTGCAATGAATACGTTATATTAACGGTATTGACTAATTACAAGTGAAATATTAAGGGCAAGATGGATTTTACAGAATATATTGGAATCTGCCGTGAGTCGTAATGTTTAATGCAGGAATGTAAGTTACTAATTAAGTACATTTGTAAAGGCGGCGTAACTAAGAATATCGAATTTAGCAGTTGTGAGTAGTGGCCCTATATTCCTCAATGATTTCAATATACTTAAATCCTCTTTGATGTTGGTAATTTTTCAGAAAACTTATATTTAATATAATAACTGTTCAAATAATATACAGCTGTGTTCGACTGGGTATTGGACTCCGCGTCCCAAAACATATAAAAAAAGGCCAATGTAATTTTAAAGTAAGACTGGTATGCCTGTGTCATACAGCCCCTGATTGATTATCAATCATTGCTTGTCGTGAACGTGAACTCTGTGAAATTACCAAAGTGATTATCAGGTTACATATTAGATGATCTAAGTATTGCAAATCTAATTTTACTAAAAAAAACTACGGACCATTCATCTAATTTTAAAGTATTTCATAATCTAAGCTCAATACTACTCTTGCACTTCATACCTAATGGACGGCTGGCCTAAATTCGATTGGTCTATTATTACTAACATTAAGAATGAAATGCCTTCGTTTATAATGACTCAAAACCCTAAACTAAAAATTTGTAAAAAAGAACTTGCTATAACGTACTTTAGGTTTAAACTAAAAGCAATGGATTGGCATTACTCGAGTAGAGGAAGTTTTTTTTGATACTTAATCTCATTTTTGCTATTTTCACTTTTAGATGTTCCCAACACTATTTTTGCCTTGATAAAACCAGCTCTCTCATTCTGAGTGTATTTTCACAGTTCTAACCTAACCTATTGTTGGGACGATTTCGTCTTGCCAGCACTTAACTTTTTGTTAGTCGCGAAGCAGCCGATTTTATGTATGTATGTACTAGCATATTATTTCATAGATTTAGATTATAGATCAGTCATTATTTAGGCTTATTATCAAATTTAGATTAATTGATATTTAGTTCTATCATCCATTAGGTGTATAAACCTTTGGGTCAGTCATGCTTTAAGACTTTTAAACTTAGAACATCCCAACGTGTATATTGTAACCTATAGATCAAATGACCATTAGAGACTTTTTAATTAAGTGAATCGTCCTTAGTATCAGTAAAGTTAGATTTAAAATACTTAGATCATCTAATATGAAACCGAATATCAGGCATGTGTTATATGTATAAATAAGTATATTATTTCAAGATTTCATTTAAAGTGTTTAATGCACATTTTGGTATTTTTTAAGACACTAAAAATTCACTTAAGCTATCCTCCTTAACAATATGAAAATCTAAATACAGGTTTATTTTACGTCCGCTCTAATGGTACGTTTTACGTACGGGGCTCTAATCCATTTCTAGGGTTCCGTAGTAACTACGAGGAACTCTTATAGTTTCGTCATGTCCGTCTGTCTGTCTGTCTATCGATATGTAAGTCATTCAAAGGCTATCAGCCCTATCTAAACGATATTTGACATGTAGATTTGTTCTGTGAACAGCTACAAAATGCCGTGGTAAAATTGACAAAAAGATAAAAAATAGGGGTGGTACACACAGACATAGCTCGCCTAAGGTAAAATAATTGTGTTAAAAAATAGGTGTGGCACACACAGGCATAGCTTGCCTAAGGTGAAATAATTGTGTTCCCCTCCCAACATTTCTAAACTATTAGACTTAGAAATTAGTGATTGACCATAGTAGTAAATTAGACCATATCAAATACTTTCAACGAAGATTGTTTTGAACACTCTGTAATTACAACTTTTCGAGATATGGTGATAAATATGGAAAACACTTAAGTCATTACACTATAGTGGTTATTTTCCTTTTTTGCAAAGTAGTCTAAATAAACAATTTGACCATAGTAGTAAATTAGACCATATCAAATACTTTCAACGAAGATTGTTTTGAACACTCTGTAATTACAACTTTTCGAGATATGGTGATAAATATGGAAAACACTTAAGTCATTACACTATAGTGGTTATTTTCCTTTTTTGCAAAGTAGTCTAAATAAACAATACTCTCCAAGTACTCCTTGAAATTAAACAATTTTTAACGGATTATTCGCGTATATTTTACGACGTGACGTGTGAAACACCTTGCAGCGTCTGTGGTCACGAGTGCGACTAGGTCATAAAATTATCTAAAATATACGAGACAAATCCGTAAAAAATTGTTTAATTTCAATGACTCGCCAAATTATAGTTCCCGTTACGTAATACGAACAAATCCGGGTTATTTTTACGTGACGGGAACTGTATATATCTTTTAGATTATATCATTAGCTACGGAACCCTACCATATGCGTATCTCGACACGGTCTTGGCCACTTATTTGTTCATTTATTTTACGTGAAATGATGTATTGGAGTTTTTTTTAATTAATTTTAGTGTTAGACCAAAAGATTATTATAGTTATGAAAATGTTTTAGTTTTAAGTTTTATTCCTTAATATTTCAAGAGATCTCATGACGTATTTAAATATCTCTTATCTGTGTGTCGTTGTGTTTCAATCAAATAAATTTATAAATTTTTATGTCTAAAAAAACGTTATGTGTAAATAAATAAATTAAAATTTAAAGTTTAATTTCTTTATATCTGTGATTCCTTTATGTTTTTACATCAGTTGCTCAAATAATGTTCCTGTTATGATGACGTACAGTTCGGCACCAGTTAACATATAGGTACTGGAGACACAGAATTCGCCCTATTAGGGGGGTGAAAGTTAGAACTAAAGCGAATTTCGCCCTTATTGACATACTAGTAATCGCCATCAATGAAAATTTTACAGAAGTATTGTCGGTGCAGCAGCACTAATTTTACCTACCTTCTTACTAGATGTCATTGCTGTGTTTTTCAATTTTAGTTTTTTTGAGGTGTTGCATGTTAAATAGAGGAATACACAATTTTTTGGAAAAAAATACAAACAACTTTTCTGCCTTTGTAATGGTGTAAAATAATAAGATGATTTAGTACTTTAATAAACGTGAGTGCCCTGTTAGAAAACGAACTATTTTTTTTTTATATATATTTATTATATACATTTTAGAATCTTATTGGAACCGATATGATAAAATATTATGATGATACATATTTATGAGAATGCAATCTATTTGAATTCTTCATATAAAATAATACCTCTTGTCCCTTCTAGTGTGTTAGTCAAGTGTGTGTAAAAATTGTATAAGAACATTATATACAGAGAAATCTATATACTATTTATTTACTTTTGTTCCAACTTTGTTTTACTTTTGTTTTGTTTTGAAAACGTTCCAAACGACACCAAACATGACTGAGCAAGCGCGATATATATTGCTTGCCTACTTCGTTCCGTGTATTTGACGATGACACCCGAGTGAAGCGCCAAAAACCAAGGTCAAAACCCTTGAAAGTATTTTTTTCGTTAAAGAAAATTGATTTGTATTTAAGTAATAATAAGGTGCAAAATTGCGTAGCGAGTTTTTCAACTAAAATACTTGCATAGGAAATTGTTCATTGTAAATGTTACAGTAAGAAGCATTATAGCATTCGCGAAATCCAGTAAAGTAAATACTTTTAAGACTTTAAAGCAAGTATTTCGGGGCGGCACCTGGTCGGCACACTTGCAAGCAAATACCTGGTGTAAAAATCTAGTTGCGTAAATACGCACCATCCCTAGTTTAACTGCGCGCCGCGGAACCCCGGAAATACTCATAATTTTGAAAAATTTCCATCTCATTTTATGTGATTATTTTTTACTTATATGTGACAGATTTTCGAAAATACAGGCTTTAGCTAATGTACCTAGTCTTGCCATAAATATTGTCACGAAGAAAAAAATTATTTTTATATTGCAAATAATATTTATTACTTTTACAGTTTGTTAGTTTAATACATAAATATAAAACAATTTAAAATATAAAAGCTTATTCGAAGTTGTCTCCATTGGCTGCAATACAGTCCTTTAAACGTTGAGGCCAGTTATCAATAGAAGCACGCACTCTTTCCATGGGAAAATTCTTCACTGCCAATCGTATGGATTGTTTTAGGAACTCCAAATTATCATGGCGTTTAGAGCAAGCCATACTCTCTAAAACTGACCATAAATCATAATCCAGCAGATTAAGATCAGGACTAGACGACGGCCAGTCTTCAGCTCTGATGAAGTCCGAAACGTTCACTTCCAACCAAGACTGCGTGGACCGAGCTTTATGACCTGGCGCCGAGTCTTGTTGGAAGGACCATACTTGGTTATTGAACATGGTGTTGTTAAGGGGCTTAACTACCTTCTCAAGAATGGTATTTTGATACACTTGTGCCGATGTTTTCACACCACACCATTCCACAACGGTGTCTGGTTATAAGTAGATAATAGAGATCATGTAGACTTTAATAGGAAACCTTATTGCCCTATTGTCATAGGAGATAGACATTAAGTAACCTTAGCATTAATACCCACTTATGTTATTTAAGTTACATATAAAAAGAACTGTGAGAAAATAAAGATCAGTCTCGACTTAGTTCTCAAGTAGAACACACTTCTCAATTGTACTTTTTAAAAAGCCTATCTCCCTCGCCCGTTACCTAACTAGTGTGGCAATAAAAAAATTCTGATTTCTGATATCTGCCCCCGTATTCTGAACCCATTCGGTTTCGGAATCGATTCGATTTGTATATCTCCATCTCTGTCATTTCCATAGAGAAGGACAGAGACGGAGATATATAAATCGAATCGATTCCGAAACCGAATGGGTTCAGCCCCCGTATTCTAAACCCATTCGGTTTCGGAATCGATTCGATTTGTATATCTCCGTCTCTGTCATCCTCTATGGAAATGACAGAGACGCAGATATACAAATCGAATCGATTCCGAAACCGAATGGGTTCAGCACCCTTATTCTAGTTCTAATCGGTTGTCGATTTGTCAATTTTGTCGGTAATGAGCCGGCTACCGAATAAAGCTCCATTCGACTCCAATGGGTATTCACGAATTCGAATTTATGCCCGTCGGTCCCATTTTTAGTATAGAAATCTCGAGAAACCAAAGACAATCACCACTCATCCTCAACTGGATCCGCCGGGATTCGGGTAGACCGATTCACAAACTCGAATCCGAAGGAGTTTGACATATAAATTCGATGGCTAAATCGATATCGCTCCCGACAGGTTTATCCTCTCGGTTGCCACAGCTTTATCTCACGCCGTTAAAGCTGTGGTAGCACTCAACAGTGTCCAGTCTTGGGAACACCTTCTTTACTTCCCATACTTGGTGCTTCATGTCGCCCGTGAAACTAACAACAGAAAATCTCTGACTACACGCATAAAAGAGAACTGTGTTAAGTACAGTGGACTGGAGGATACTTTATTTTCAACTAATCTTCCAGACACCAATCAGAATTCGTTTTTTTCCGGAAAAAAAACCTCAGAGTCAGCAATTTATAAACTCGTCGAATCGAAATTAGGGGACGGTGATATTAAAGGTGCGGCACGTATTCTTTTTTCTTCTGACATAATTGCCCCGGCGAGTCCCGAAACCCTCTCAATTTTGGAGGGAAAACATCCTATTCCAGCAATAGATTTAACACTTCCTGAAGCGCCGCTAGAGGGTGAAGACACCGTTGAGGCGACATCATTAGAGGTATCCGCTGCTATCATGTCTTTCCAGAGTGGTTCAGCCGGAGGGTTAGATGCCATGTCTCCACAACATTTGAAAGACCTCGTATGTTGCGCTAACGGAGAAGCCGGTGAAACTCTTTTGAGGGACATGACTGCTCTAGTAAACCTAATGTTGTCAGGCCGAGTCAATGTGAGTATCTTAGAAATCCTCTACGGTGCTAATTTATGCGCTTTAAAAAAAAAGGATGGCGGCATTAGGCCGATTGCTGTCGGGATGACTTATCGGCGCCTCGCTGCCAAAATATGTTGTAAAAAGGTTGCGCCACTCCTATCAAATATTTTTCAACCGTTACAGTTAGGATTTGGCACGCGAGGTGGCTGTGAAGCAGCTGTCCATTCTGTGAGAACATTTTTGGACCAAAATTGTGGAGATCTACTGTTGAAGGTGGATGTAAAGAATGCTTTTAATTCATTAGATAGAGGAGCCTTATTGACACAAATCAAAGACAAAATCCCAAATTTATACAGTTTTCTTTGGCAGTGTTATGCGTGTTCTTCTAAATTAACTTATCAAGGACATGAAATCATATCAAGTATGGGATGTCAGCAGGGAGATCCACTTGGTCCTGCCATTTTCAGCCTAGCCATTCATCCCATAATACAACGTTTAAAATCCAAACTTAATGTTTGGTACTTAGATGATGGTACGTTGGGTGGTGACGCAAATACTTTATATGATGATCTTGTCTTTTTAATGTCTGAATTTCGTAAAATTGGTCTAGAACTAAATTTCTCAAAATGCGAACTTTTTATTTCAAACTCTTACCCGGAAAAAGATTTGATTATACAAAAATTCAATGATTTGGCACCAAATATTAAAATAGTAAATAACAGGACACTATGTTTGTTAGGCTCCCCTATCATGGATGAATCTATCACTCCATTCATTGAGGAAAAAATTCAAAATTTTCTACAAGTTTCAGACCGCTTAAACAAAATAAACACCCACATGGCATTCACTATTATTCGGTTTTCTCTTTTCGTACCAAAATTTACGTATCTTGTCAGGTGTTGTCAGTTATGGAAACATGTAGATATTATTCAGAAACTAGACAATATCATTAAAAATACTTTGGCCTTAGTTTTGAACGTAAATTTGAGTGATAGAGAGTGGTTACAAGCTTCCCTGCCAGTACGTTTCGGTGGTCTAGGCATTCGATCCATTTCTGGAGTTGCTCTCCCTGCATTCTTGTCTTCGATTCATAGCAACCAAAATCTGATCACAAAAATTCTGTCTAATACTTCATTAGTTAATGACATTTCACAAATAAACGAAGCCAAGGATGCATGGATAAGAGCATGCCCAAATACCGATTTCCCAAAAACTACATCATCGCAGCGGTTATGGGATGGACCGATGTGTGAGCAAGTGCGGAATAAACTTATAAATACGTGTCTTAGCTCTACAGATCGTGCCCGTCTGCTAGCTGTTGCGGAATGGGAATCGGGTTTGTGGCTACAGGTCTATCCATCGCCCAATACTGGGACCCTATTGGATTCGTCGACTTTTAGGGTTGCAACCTGCCTAAGATTGGGCGCACCGTGTTGTGCTTCACATCGTTGCCAGTGTGGAGTTGTGGTCAGTCAGCTCGGTCATCACGGTCTTTCCTGCAGTAGAAGCGCCGGTAGAATTCCGCGTCACGCCAGTCTTAATGACGTTATTCGCCGGGCTTTTACCAGCGCTAACTGCGCGGCCATTCTAGAACCAAGTGGTCTCGTACGTAGTGATGGTAAAAGACCGGATGGAATGACCTTGATTCCATGGAAGATGGGGCGGCCCTTAGTATGGGACGCCACTTGCGTTGACACCTTTGCACCGTCACATCTTCCCAGAACCCAAAATAAGGCTGGTGCTGCGGCTGAATTTGCAGAAGACCTCAAAAGGCGCAAATATAGTTCGCTCGATAGTGGATATATATTTGAGCCTTTTGGGGTTGAAACTTTAGGACCGTGGGGACCAGCAGCAAAAAAAATATATAGAGAGCTCTCGTCTCGTCTGATCGACGCAACACGTGACCAGAATGCTGGCCTCTACTTTGCTCAAAGAGTAAGTATCGCTATACAACGAGGTAATGGGGCCAGCATCCTGGGAACGATTCCCGCTGCTAACGGTCTTTTAGAGTAGTATTATTTTTATGTTTAGTTAGTTGAGTTTGTATATTGTTTTGTTGAAATATAATTGTCTATGTCTATATCTACATTCAAAAACATAATTAGATTAAATACAAAATGTTATGGATGTGTATGTAATAATATACATCTTGGGATGTGGGTGGGGTGGGGTGCGGTGCAGGCCATAATGTTTTTGGAATATTCAATTTGAAACAAAACTCTTTGTACACAAATAAGTTTTTAATTATCAATACTACTTTTCTATTAAGTACGTAATACATACTTTTACAAAAATTAAGAGAAATATTTTATTTATACAAGAGCTCTTCCATATACAAAACGAAGAAAACTGTTTTCTACCCCTATTTATCCATTTACAATAAATCTTTACATTTATCTGTTTGGAATTACTTAAAGCTATACTTCTATGATTTGCTTTTTGTAAAATGAATGAATGTTCCTCTATCTGCTCAAAAATTATTACCCTCCAGTCTTACATATCATAAAGTTACAAAATTAAGATGGGACCATTTGTCAAGAGAATCGACAGCAAATAATTGACGAATTGCAAGAGATGTTATAATTTGTCGATTAATAGCTCCATTAATCTTTCTTAAGTATCATTGCTTTTCTTCAAAAGCCTAATTAATTCTTCATAGCGCTGCGCTCTCGCATCTTCTCATTGGCGGCCTTCATACCGAAATTCCTCTGCCTCCCAGCGCCCTACAACCCTCTCCATCCTCGTCTGTCTTCTAACACCTCGGGGTGCTGCAAAAATAATTATAAATTTGTAAGTTGATTAAATAGAATAATAGAATATAATCTTATTTAAATTTAACCTAGCTTGAAGTAGCTGTTGTTTTATACTGTCTAAATTTAGAACAGAGAACGCAGATCTGGTAATGGATCTGCTACATCAGCATCATCTCAGGCAAAAGAAGTCTACTGCGAGACATAAGCATTCCCCATAGATTTCCAAAGACTTGTGGAAGTGGCTTGCATACATCTTCCTAGCACTTGTATGAGGTTGACTGTCCACTATGTGGCTGTGTAGTCTCCATATAGGATAGGTACATATTTCATCATAGTCATCACCGTTTTTCACCAGTATTAGGAAGAAAAACGGTAAAGTTTAATGGGATTCACATAGCTATATAATGACTAAATATTACCAATTTACATATAATTATAGCTACCTATTTTAACACACTTACACGCCTAATGTTGATTTGGACGCAAATAATTAATGGGTAGTAGGAATATGGAGGCAATCGAATACATGTGAAAACACTGGCTAGCTTATCATACATAATTCACAGAACCTCACTTACACATTCACAAAACTTTATGAAAACATTGATAATTAGTGGATTTTACTTAAAGGAATGGTTACAATACCGAATTTAAAGTCTTTGGGGTCAAAAATATAGTATTACACACCATAATCTTTCGCCGTAATATAAATAGTAAAACGAAGTGGTTTTCTTCACACTTACCATAAATTTGACTAGAGAAACGCTTTTATCACGAAATTTCTGTACTCAGAGTAGCAAAAATCATGGAATTCCTGGATTTTTTGATAGAGGCGGCCATTTTTTATTATTAACCTATTCAAGTTCGCGTTCTCTCAAAGTATTTTGACAGCCGGGTGAATTTTCTCCCTGATTTTTGTCGAGTAAATATTTACTCCTGTCAGAGTAATTATTACCCTATCTGTGCCGTTCGTAAACGTCGGAGAAAATTCTCCTGAGAGGTTTCCGAACGGCCTGGAGTAAATTTTGACATTTCTCGAGTAATATTTACCCGTTTACGAACGCAACCTTAATGTGCTCAAGCAGGTTATTTAAATCAACACAAGTTAACACATACTGGGCAGAAGCCATATCAATGTAATATGTGTGATTATAAAGCAACTCAGGCAAGTCATTTAAAACAACACAAGTTAACACATACTGGACAGAAGCCATATCAATGTAATATGTGTGATTATAAAGCAACTCAGGAAAGTCATTTAATACAACACAAGTTAACACATACTGGAGAGAAGCCATATCAATGTAATATGTGTGATTATAAAGCAACTCAGGCAAGTCATTTAAAACAACACAAGTTAACACATACTGGACAGAAGCCTTATCAATGTAATATGTGTGATTATAAAGCAACTCAGGCAAGTCATTTAAAACGACACAAGTTAACACATACTGGAGAGAAGCCATATCAATGTAATATGTGTGATTATAAAGCAACTCAGGCAAGTAATTTAAAACAACACAAGTTAAAACAACACAAGTTAACCCACAATGGAGAGAATCCATATGAATGTGATATGTGTGATTATAAAGCAACTTGGGCAAGTTATTTAAAACAACACAAGTTAACCCACACTGGAGAGAAACCATATGAATGTGATATGTGTGATTATAAAGCAACTCAGGCAAGTAATTTAAAACAACACAAGTTAACCCACACTGGAGAGAAACCATATGAATGTGATATGTGTGATTATAAAGCAACTCAGGCAAGTAATTTAAAACAACACAAGTTAACACATACTGGACAGAAGCCATATCAATGTAATATGTGTGGTTATAAAGCAACACAGGCAAGTTATTTAAAACAACACAAGTTAACACATACTGGACAGAAGTCATATCAATGTAATATGTGTTTTTATAAAGCAACTCAAGCAAGTACTTTAAAACAACACAAGTTAACACATACTGGACAGAAGCCATATCAATGTAATATATGTGGTTATAAAGCAACACGGGCAAGTTATTTAAAACTACACAAGTTAACCCACACTGGAGAGAAACCATATGAGTGTGTTATGTGTGATTTTAAATCAGCTCATTCAAGAAGCTTAAAACGACACAAGTTAACACATACTGGACAGAAGCCATATCAATGTAATATGTGTGGTCATAAAGCAACACAGGCAAGTTATTTAAAACAACACAAGTTAACACATACTGGACAGAAGTCATATCAATGTAATATGTGTTTTTATAAAGCAACTCGAGCAAGTACTTTAAAACAACACAAGTTAACACATACTGGACAGAAGCCATATCAATGTAATATATGTGGTTATAAAGCAACACGGGCAAGTTATTTAAAACTACACAAGTTAACCCACACTGGAGAGAAACCATATGAGTGTGTTATGTGTGATTTTAAATCAGCTCATTCAAGAAGCTTAAAACGACACAAGTTAACACATACTGGACAGAAGCCATATCAATGTAATATGTGTGGTTATAAAGCAACACAGGCAAGTTATTTAAAACTACACAAGTTAACCCACACTGGAGAGAAACCATATGAGTGTGTTGTGTGATTTTAAATCAGCTCATTCAAGAAGCTTAAAACGACACAAGTTAACCCACACTGGAGAGAAACCATATCAATGTAATATGTGTTTTTATAAAGCAACTCGAGCAAGTACTTAAAAACAACACAAGTTAACACATATTGGACAGAAGCCATATCAATGTAATATGTGTTTTTATAAAGCAACTCGAGCAAGTACTTTAACACAACACAAGTTAACACATACTGGACAGAAGCCATATCAATGTAATAAGTATGTGTTTTTATAAAGCAACTCGAGCAAGTACTTTAAAATAACACAAGTTAAGCCTATGTGTGATTATATAGCAACTCAGGCAAGTCATTTAAAACAACACAAGTTAACCCACACTGGAGAGAAACCATATGAATGTGATATGTGTGATTATAAAGCACCTTGGGCAAGTTATTTAAAACAACACAAGTTAACCCACACTGGAGAGAAACCATATGAGTGTGTTATGTGTGATTTTAAATCAGCTCATTCAAGAAGCTTAATATGTATCAACAATTACGCCATACGCGGAAAGATTATACTCCAAGACTTATGGAGAACGAACACGGGATGGGACGAATCAATCCCGCAGGAGAACGCCGATCGATTTGCCGTTTGGATAAATCAGTTACAAGAAATAACGAGTCTACGACTACAACGGAGCTACGGTCTATGACGAAGCACACCTTCCGACCGTCACGAAAACGTAGAACTACATGTGATGTGTGACGCGAGCGTACAGGTCTTCGCTACGATAGCTTACTGGCGGATTATACGTCATGATGGCAAGATCGACGTATCACTTCCTTGCGCGACCCGGCTGAGTGAAACGTCAATCTCCGCCGACGACCGATGGTTCCGAGGGCCATAATTTCTACATGAATCAGAGGACAATTGGCCGTCTCGGATAACCGACGAAGAAGAAGACAAGGAGGTCCTATTTACGACCGAACAGGAAGCATCTTTGTCAGAGTGTCTACCGAAGATTCTCAAAGTACGAGAAGTTAGTACGCGCGACCGCAGGCCTGCTAGCATTTATTGATAAATGCCGTCGACGAGCAGCATGCGTCGAGTTGGAACATATCGAGCCTTTTTTGATTTTTTGCCTAAAAGCACGTCCAAATTAAGTTGTTATTTTACAGTACATATGACTTTTTTTGTAAAAAGTAAACCGCAGAAGCATAGATTATTGTTTAAACAATCGATTGATACCAAAATCAAAAGATATAATTGTGATTTAAGGGGAGGAATTTACCTAATACGTAAACACGAATTTCAACAAAAAAATACCTACAAAACGCGTGAGCTGCAGGCGTCTCTATCGTATGTTTAGGGCTCAGAATACAGAAAAATACAGAAGGCGCGTCCAGCTGCAGTTACAAAATCCGTGCTGTGTCCGAAAACAAAAGAATCGCCCCGCACCCTTCTCACCTCTCACCCGCGTAATGTTGCTAGTGTATATTATTTACCTGTTGTTGTGGTAAATCGTGGAGATAAAAAATATTAAAATAAAATGCTTACTTTCTTAAACGGATATCATTATTTTTATAACTGTTCTCTTGACTTACTATTCGGATTAATTGATGCACAAGCAAAAAGTATAATATTCTAAGCTAACGTAATAAGATACAAATACAAATAAAACGATACGAATACAAAGATACGAATTAAGATTGTCTATGTATAATGTGCAAAAGTTAGAAGCCCGTCGAAATTTTTTCGATTTTATTTATTTATATAAAATAATTCACTCCGTAGTAGACGCACCCGAATTACTTTCACAAATAAACTTTAACACAAAGTATAGTTCACGTAGGTCCAATGAAATAAATCTCTTCGCACTACAAACTTTTAAAAACAATATTTCCTATTATAATCCGCTAGTAAGGATGGCTCGGCAGTATAATGACTGTATTAATAATAAGCTAGACATTGATATTTTTACTCCTAAACTCTCATTCTATGCTAAATCAGTGAAGGATATCCTCTATACCAATCCATAAAATAGATTGTAAAATAAAATCAATTGCAAAATGAATAAAATTTAGATTTGCTTACACATATTCACCTATGTAAACTTACAAAATATGCATAGCCTCTATTTCTCTGTTTTTCCCTTTGTTTCAATATAATACCTAAAATGTGTTTGCTCATATTATGATGTATACATGCTTTGGAGTATAGTCTGGTTCTGATCGATTGTCACATGTTATCTTATATTATGTTAGGCTATATTCTGTTTTGTATACTTAAATAAATAAATAAAATAAATACAAAATTATTTATTTGACAAGAATATTAGTTCGCACATAATAAATATAAACCCATTGGTTCCGAACTAGTATATTACACTAAATCAATAGCCTCTTCTTTGTGGTGCACAGTATATGTCAAATTTGAGTTTTATATCAAGCAAATTACGCTTCGTTTTGACGGTTTCCACAACTCTTCTAACCGCAATTTCGTATTACTTCTGTCCACTCTGTTTTTCTTTTTTCATCAGCAGGGAACCTAAAATTTTAAATGTTAGGCATTATTTAAACCTATCACAGCTAAGTAGGCTTTATATGTTAACGTTTATAGACCACCTCAAAAAAATTACTGAGACAAAATTTCGCACTAAATCCATTTAAATCTCAAAATCAACCAATATGTTCACAATATCAAACAAGTAGTCCTATTCTAACTCCATATAGGGTGAACTGCAACTACGGAACCCTACCCTGCACGCGACTCGACATGCACTTGGCCAATTAATTTTTAATCGGGTAATAAATATATTTAAATACCTACTCATATAATTTACAAACTAATAAAATCGGTAGCAAGTAAAAGTAAGGAAAATTAAAACATTGATATTGGCAACACCAACAAAATGGACGATTCTTTCTCTACAATAATCAAAGACCGAACAATTTATTAAATAAATACGTAAGATAATGTTGATTGTGCTACTTCCACGTGAAATGTTATCCAGTCGTGTTTTTTTTCATCCCAGCAGCATTTTTACACGAAGGAACGACACATGACGCCATATTTGAATGAAATTTAACATCAACAAAGATTGCCACTCGTTACGACGTCCATAGAGCAACTGATCGCGCGCGCTTCAAACTACTCTATAAAAGAGTAGTTTTTGTCGCTTCAGTTCTAAGCATGTTCACGGTTTCTGTATTTTTCTATATTCTAAGGTTTAGGGGTTCGGGAGGTGTTTCGTGTATAACACAGATAGGCAGTAGGGATAGATAAAATAGTAACAAAATTAGAGATGGGACAGGAACAAATATCGATAATAAGTTTTTTATTGTACTAATTATGTTAAAACAAACTTTGTTTAAAACAGTTTTCGGATCAAACGTTAGAAGTTTGTAGATAAAGTAAATTCGTATAGACTGAGTGGCCAGCCCTAATGTCAGAGTTATTACGCCGTCGAAAGGCATGTGATCTGGCTTGATGATTGCTGTTTTTAAGAACAAACAACCGGGACTTACAATTTAACGTGTCACCCGACCCATGGTAGTGCTCAGAAAGAAATGCCACTCACGGTCACTCATCCAACGACTGACCGATCCGTCCGTATGACTGCTTTTAAATATTTTTGGCAAGTACCATTTCATTTAAAAAGCTTCCAATAATGATTGTAAAATATAAATACTGCATCACATTACTATTTTGAAATGGGATATTTGCGAGCCGCGCCATACGGAAATATTTTTTTCTATTACAATATTCTATTTGATCGTTATGAAGTTAATATTAAGAGAGAGCTATGAACTTGCAGACAGACATAGACCAATTTTCATCATCATCACAGCTTTTTATTATTATGCGCGTGAAACCGGGGGGGGCAGATAGTCATATATAATTTATTATCCAGTTATATTGTTTTTAAAAATAAACTTCTCAACCAATTTTGATAAAACTTACATAAGCCTAATCTGAAAGTAAATCCTTCCTTTTCTTTTTCAAATCGGTTTATAAATCAAGGAGTTGTAAAGTAACAAACATTAAACCAACGGAATTGATAAGCTCTTCCTTTTTTGAAGTCGATTAATTGCAATGATGATGATGCAAAAACCAGCATTATAAATATACTGGGTGTTCAGATAGCCGATGGGCGTAATTAAATGCTTAAAATGAATATAGAGGGTCCAGAATGCCTGTGCTCGTTTCTGCTTTAATATTCCATTGAGGTCGCATGTAACCCCATATTTAAACAAACATAAACTTTTAAAAATGTTGCATCGTCGAAAGCTTCACATGGCTTGCCTTTTATTCGGGGTTATTAAATACAAAGAGCCATCCTATTTGTATGATAAGTTGTCGTGGAGAGCGAACAGAAACTCCCGTGATTGTCGGCAATGTTCGACGCAGCTTGTGACAGAGCGTCACAGTTCCGCCGCATTCAGGGGCAGTTTCAGGTACTCCGCCTCGAAGTGTTGGAATAATATCCCACCTCCTATTAGGAACCTGCAAACCTTGCATAATTTTAGACATAAGTTAAAAGAGTTTATATTTTATCATCAAATGAACGAGGAGTTTTTAGTTGTGGACACCAGCGCAATATAATTAAATTACTTTGTATATATACCAAATATTTTATGTATTATTCTGTTGCCATACTTAATTCTAAATTACTTAGTGTGTTGTTACTTGTTACTTTCTATGTTTTTTTAATTAATTTGCCTTTTAGTATATATTTTTTGTATTAGTCTTCTTATTTGTGTTATAGTTAGTTTGTATTTCTTTTTAATTATATATTTTGTGCGTTAGCCGTGGGTGACGTCACCGTCGGTTCCAGCGGAAGACCAGCGCCGGCTGTTCGCAGCCAGCAGTATGCTGAGCTGGAACCGATTTGTGGCGGACACAGTTTTTCTTATATTGTTATTTTTGTTATATTGTATGTATTTTTAGTGTTGTGTCTTCCACAAATAAATTTATATCTATGTCTATCTATCTATATCCCAGAATCCGTGCGATAACAGACTTCAAAAAAGGAGGTTATCAATTCGACCTGTATGTATGTCATATTGTCAGAACTGCACAGTAGTTGTATAAGTTAGTATATACCAGTTTCTAAACATGTGTGCCAAATTTCATAAGTATATGTTTGTTTGTATATGTGTATGCTTGTCCACGTATTACGCAGAAACTAGAAGTCGTATTGCAAAAAATGTATTATTATAAATATATTATAAATTTATATTTTTATTAGTAAATTAGTATCTCTCAACTTAGGAGTCAATGAAGGTTTATCATAATCGGTTCAGTAGTTCGCAAGATATAGACTTCTTAAATTTTAAAATATGAGCGTTTCAACGACGGTGTACAAACAACTGGGCGGATTTGACTGAAATTCAGTAGGGACTACACACACTTTCACACTATGTATGAAAAGGATTTGGTATACTTTATAACAAAAATTTTGGTGTTACAATAGAAGTGAAGTGTGTTTGAAAATTAAAAGAACATACCCAGATTACTCAGTGAAGTTTTGTGAATACAAGTTTTGCTGCAAACACAATGCTTCTTGCCAAATTTCATAGTTCTAGCTCACGGGAAGTACCCGATAGGTTTTGATTCCCTTGTGAGTGTCTAAATGTGCGTTTTTTATGACATATTCGGCTGTAACGTTTTTTACGAAAACTGAGTTTTTTTTTTTTATTGAGGATCACTGAGTCCAGGGTCTGTGCTTTTTATAAACTTATACATTTTTTAACAAACTTTTTTTTTAAACTATTTTATAAAAACAGGCTGACTGTTTGAACACTAGCAATACTCAAGGACATATTAATTAGTTGTCATATGAAACTAATAAAGAAATAAAACCGAAACAAAGTCAAAAAGAAAACTAAGAAAATCTCGGTTAAAGTTTTTCCAAGATTTCAGAATTTGTGGACGCCGCGCACGCTCTGAGCGAGCGTAAGTCACATACATAACTATGTAGGTACGTTGCGCAGTGATTGCGCGACTTGCATGTACTATCAGCGCGCGTGGTTTGACTGTCCATATTTTGTTTTTGCTAAGATAATTAGGTCAAATATTAACCACCTATTTTGTTTGATTATTTGGAACGAGAATCGAGCACTGAACACCCTGTATAAATATTGCTAGTGTTCAAACAGTCACCCCGTATGTATTAACTATTATATTAAAGCCTAGACTTAAGTGTTTTTAATATTTGTTGTTATATCTAAAAAAAGTTTTATTACAGAATAATCCAAATAATTTTCATGTTTTTTTTTTTTTTTTTTTTTTATATATAAATAATCACATAGGAACCTGTGAACTTGTGATTAACTATTTTAGAAATCAATTAAGTTTAGAAGACTCTTAGTCTACATGAGACGAGTCTTTGTACCCAATATAGGAGCCCAAAAAATCATTATGAGGGTGAGGAACAATTTAGGAGAATTGGAATAAATAGTAGATTGTTATACAAGGGGCTAAAACGACCCATTGTGACGAGGTAGATTTTTACTCCCGAGCTTTAGCGAGGGAGTAAATAGAAACCGAGTTACAATGGGTTTTAGCGCCGTGTGTTACACTCTACTTTTCACTACGAGTGCGAGAAAATAAAATAATCCAGTACAATAATTCAAAGTTTATTTTATTAAAAATTATATGTACAATTTGTACAATTCTGGATATTTAACGAGATGTTTGGAAAGAGAATGTAAATATTTTCCAAAGAGATTATTCTACTTTGAATAATGACTGTTTCGTGATTGTAGGCTCTTTGGTAACAGAATAAAAAAAACTTTATCCCCGCTTTACTACGCTAAAATGACGGACTTTTAGAGCAAGAGTAGTGAATAAAATATTTCATAGTCCATGGTGTGTTAGTCGTCTATTTGAGTACACGTTCAAAATATGCTTATACATCATCCAACCGAACATCGTGTAGATTTAAAAAATATAAGAAAACAATTTAGGGAATTTGTTTCCGTAGGTATAATAGTTAATATTATAGGTAGTATATATTACATATAAAACTATAGATACCTATTATATTTATTATTATACTAATACTACTATTATACTAAACCTACTATCTAGTCAGTATGAGTGATAAATTACACACATTAAAATTAGTCAGGGAATTTAGGCTACAGGAAACAATAAAAAAACAAACAGACATACATTACATATATAGTAATAGTTCTGACTGTCAGATATCCCTCACTTTACAAATCAGTTCAGGCTAAGGTTTCTGTTCTGAGGGTGACTTAAGGGGAGCAGCACGTTTACTCACTTCGGACTGCACTTTTGCCCCTCCGGACGATCACACTTTCGCTTCTCTCAAGGATAAACATCCTGCTTCTTCCCGTTCCCCTTGTAGTCCTTGTAGTCCTCCCGGATCCGACTCACCAGCCTTAGTCGTAAAAGCCGAAGATGTTTCAGTCGCGATCCATTCGTTTTTTCGCGGTTCAGCGGCCGGTTTGGATGGGCTGCGACCGGTCATTTAAAAGAGCTCACGTCTACTTCGGCCGGTGACAACGGACAAAGACTGTTAGAGTCACTTACCCGCCTATGCAATTTTTTGTTGGACGGGAAACTGAACCCAGAGGTCTGTCCTTTTTTGTATGGCGGTTCCCTTTGTGCCCTCCAAAAAAAAAGACGGTGGTATCAGGCCAATTGCCGTTGGTAATTCCTTCCGTCGTTTGGTGGCCAAACTTTGCTGCCGATCTGTCCGTAACGAGGCTTCTTCATATCTACAGCCTCATCAGGTTGGGTTTGGTACGTCACTTGGTTGCGAAGCAGCTATTCATGCCTCTAGGGCGTTTATTATGCGCGAGGGAAACAATGATGTTCTGTTAAAATTAGATATTTCTAACGCGTTCTTTCAACGCGTGTTGAAAGAGGTCCTATGCTTTCCGAGGTCAAAGAGTTGACGCCATCCATTTTCCCTTTTTTAAGCCAATGTTACTCTTCTCCCAGCAATCTCGCTTACAACGGGTTGATCATCCATTCTGAAGTCGGTGCTCAGCAAGGGGATCCTCTAGGGCCCCTTATTTTTTGTTTGACCATTCACAAGGCTTTGAAAAGCCTTAAATCCCCTTTAAACATCTGGTACCTCGACGATGGAACCATAGGTGGGAGTCCAGACGTTGTGGCAAGAGACGTGAGATCTCTTATCCCGGCTCTAAAGGAACTGGGCTTGGAGGTTAACTCGGCGAAGTGCGAATTCTATCCATGTAGTCCAATAGCTGCAGATTCGTCAGTCGAATTTACGTCTCTTATCCCTGGTCTTAGAATCATGGACCGGAAATCTCTTTGTTTGTTAGGCGCCCCTATTTTTTCAGAAGGTATAAATGATACTCTTCAATCTAAAACCCAGTCCTTATCGTCACTTGCCGACCACTTCCATCACCTGCCGGCTCACGTTTCCTTGACCCTCCTAAAGTCTTGTTTCGCGTTGCCTAAATTGACATACGTAATACGAACGGCCCCGACTTGGAAACATCCTGAAGAGGTCCTCCGCTTTGACAACACGCTCAAACGGATTGTCGAGGATACGCTTAACATCTGCCTCAGTGAGACGCAGTGGCGCCAAGCCAGCTTACCAGTTCGGTTTGGTGGGCTGGGGTTACGTAGTTTGCAAGAGTCTGGTCCCATTGCATTCCTTGCCTCCTCGTTTGGGGTGTCAGGTTTGGTCACTCGAATTTTGCCAAGTTTGGGTGACACTTTTCACATCCCTTTTGCCGCTGAGGCCCAGGATGCTTGGTATCTTTTGCACCCGGGTGCACAAATCCCCTCAAAGCCCGAGTACCAAAGAAGTTGGGACAATATTTCAAGTTCCCTCATCCTCTCGAAGTTGCTAGAGAAGGCCTCAGGAGCCGAGTTGGCTCGTCTTAATGCTGCATCTAAGCCGGAGTCTGGTGCCTGGTTGCATGCCCTACCTTCACCTCAAATGGGCACGCTCCTGGACAATGAGTCTCTTAGAGTAGCTGCGGGACTCCGACTCGGATGCGCGGTGTGACAACCCCATGTGTGCGTCTGTGGGGCGTTGGTGGACGCGTTGGGCTACCATGGCCTTAGCTGTGTGATACATACTTGAAACAACCATTCGTAAATTATGGCTTTATTCAACATTAATTTTGCATGATACATTTTAGATGCAATGACAATATTGACAATGTCTAATAATGACAAATAATATTAAAAGTTCGATACATAAATATAAAGAGATCCGTATCATTCACCCCCTGCCACAGACGACGTCACATAGTCTTCTAGACGCACCGGAAGTCTACGTTCACGAGTAGAACGGCGAAGTTGAGGACTCTCGACTACCGGGGTGTCATTGGCCGGTTGATCTTCCTCGGTATCCGCTGAAAAATAATCGTCTGATGCATCACCGTCTGATATTGTTTCGGTATCAGGGCATGGCGCTAAAGATCTATTTGATACGGTCGTTTCTCTACCGTCAGGTAACTTTATAAAAGAGTAGTCTGGATTACTTTGAAGCAGCTCTACTTCCTCGACTGTCGGGTCAAATTTTGAGTTCCTTACATTCTTTTTCATTAAAACTGGTCCCGGCGTGAGCATCCAAGTCGGCATTGATTGACCATTTGACGTTCTCCGTGGATGGTTAAACATTCTTTCATGCGGTGTAGTGTTTATTCCAGTGGAAAGTAATGATCTTATAGAGTGAAGTGCGACTGGTAACGCGGATTCCCATTTATCAATTTCCATATTATTAGAGCGAAAGTGCAGCTGGATCGTTCTCCATAGAGTACCGTTCAAACGTTCTACCAGTCCGTTCCCTCGAGGGTTGTACGGGGTAGTTCTGCTGCAGGCGATTCCTAGGTTTGTGAGAAACTATCTCAATTCATCAGACATAAACGAAGTCCCCCTGTCGGAGTGAATATATGCTGGCATGCCAAATGAGAAAAATAGTTGTTTGAGACAATTAATGACAGTACCAGATGTCATATCTTTGCAAGCAAAAGCAAAAGGAAAACGACTGTATTCGTCTATTATCGTCAAAATATAACGATTCCGAGAGTTGGATGGAAGCGGCCCCTTGAAATCTAAATTCAGGCGTTCGAACGGAGATGTCGCTTTGATAAGCTTCCCTTCGTTTTTGACAAATCTTGGTTTAATTTCAGCGCAAACAGAGCATGAGGCCGTCATCCGTTTGACATCTTCAACTGAGTAAGGTAAGTTCTTTGTACGGATCCAATGTATCATTCTTGCAATGCCAGAATGACATAAAGACTTGTGCAATTCAAATAGTTTGTCAGGCGATGCATTTATGTGAGCGCAGACACGTGACAATGCATCGGCGGCATAGTTTTGCTTCCCAGGTCTATAAATGATGTCGTAGCGATAACATGAAAGTTCTAGGCGCCAACGTTCTATTTTCTCATTTTTGATTTTGCTGGCATGCGTTTGATTGAACATAAATGCAACAGATCGTTGATCCGTAACGAGTAAGAAATGTCGCGCAATTAAATAATGACGTCATTTGCGTAGGGCTTCGACAATTGCGCTAGCCTCCTTTTCAATAGAAGATTGTCGACGTTCCGAATCGTTGAGAGTACGTGAAAAGAAAGCTACAGGTCTTCCTTTTTGAGATAAGGTAGCTGCAACGGCGAACTCAGAGGCATCTGTCTCAACGGTCATTACTTCCTTGTCATCGATAGCAGTCAGGGCTGATTTGGCAATATCCGACTTCAAATCATTGAAGCAATTGACTGCGTCTTCTGAGAGTGGAAATACTGCTTGCATTAGTGGCCTAATTTTAGCAGAAAAATTGGCGATCCATTTTGAATAATGAGCGAACAAGCCAAGCGTTCTTTTGAGAGTAGCTGCATCTGTTGGAGTAGGCAGTGCTAGCAATGGTTCTAAGCGTAACTCATCGGGTTTTATAGTGTTTCGATGAATTGTATAGCCCAAGAGACTAATACTTTCTGAATTAAACTTACATTTGTCAATGTTTAAGGTAAGATTATATTTTTCCGCAGCTTTCATGAAGCTTCTCAGGTTCTCGTCATGGTCTTGCTTGTCCTTTCCACAGACGGTCACATCGTCCAAGTAAGCATAGGTTCCTTTGAGTCCTTCAGTATTAATGACAAATTGCAGAGTTCTTTGGAATGCTGCGACTCCGTTTGTCACGCCAAAAGGAATCCGTGTAAATTGATAAAGGTTACCACATGCTTCAAACGCTGTAAATTTTCTTTCTTTAGGTAGAATTTTCACCTGATGGTAAGCGCTTTTGAGATCAATCTGACTGAAGTAGTTATATTTTGTTACTTGTGAGACAATGGAGTCGATACTTGGCAACGGATAAGCATCCAAATCTGTGTATCGATTAATAGTTTGTGAATAATCAATCACTAATCGTTTCCTGTGGCTGCCTCCTCCAGCAACCAGAACTTGCGCACGCCATGGTGAGACGCTTGGTTCGATGACTTTGTCTTTTAACAAGTTGGAAATTTCGTTTGAAATGAATGCTCGATCTACTTCAGAGTGGCGCCTGGAACGTATAGCAATCGGTTTAATATTAGGCGATAGATTAGTGAAAATAGACACGGGAGGAACTGAAGCTGCAAGCACACTGCAAATCTTCAATGGTTCTTTGTCTCCACCGAATTGTAGTTCTAGTGACGAATGATTCTTCAGGAGATCATGTCCGATGATAACGTCAGCGCGTGTTTTCATAAACATGGCGATCGATTTGTATCGTAGCATGACATAGGCCGTCAACATATGATACATTATTGAGAGATGCGAGAGTTACTACTTGTCTACATGGCCTCTTCTTAAGCTTCATTAGTCGTGCAAGATTATTATCAATGAAACTAATAGAGCTACCTGTATCAACTAAAGCCTCCGCTCGATGGTCGTTGACAGTTATAGGTATAGTGGCTTTGCGTAAACTTGAAGGTGCAGCCGCTAATATTGTTGACGCATCTTGAGATTGGAGATTAGCTTCCGGAGTAGTAGCAGCGTTTACATTCTGTCGCGTTTGTCCGGAGCTGCGACAGACAGTAGCAAAATGTCCTTTTTTAGAGCATAGTTGACATTCTGCATTGTAAGCGGGACATTTAATTCTTTGATGGATGTTTCCACCACAGAAAAAGCATCTTCGACGGCTGTTTCTTGAATTCACCACAGCTAAATTCTGTATTTGTGGTTGTTCTATCGAAGTTGGTTCGGTAATAGCATTATTACAAGTGGTAGTTGCGTTTGACTCTAGTACACACGATGTTTGTTCCGCACTTTCCAATGTAATCGCTATATTCAGAGTTTCTTCTAAGGTCATGTCACATTTCTCTAACAGCCTTTCTCTTATCTTTGTAGAAGATAGTCCTGCAATGAGCGTCCCACGAATCATTTCATTTTGATATTCTTTGGCCGAAATTGCCTTAAAGTGACAGTCATATGCAAGTAAGGTAAGCGTTCTAGAATATTCCGCTATCGACTCTCCAGGCTGCTGTCCTTTTTCCGTAAATGTCACTAAGTATTGTGATAGCTTCGGTATACTGCTTACATTCTCGTATGAAATTGAACAATGTTGGCGAAATATGATTTACGAGAAGTTTATATTTGGTAGAATCATTCGCTAAAGCAGCTTCCTCAGTTATAAAATTTTCGAATGAATACCTCCAGTGAGTCCACTTTAGGTCTGAACCAGTCGTAGTTGGATCCACGTCAAACCGCTCGGGGCGGAGGTATCGAGAGATATGAGAAGACTGCTGGGCCGTCGCGATTTTCGATTCTAACGGCATGACTCGATCTTCGATTAATATTAATGTTGAATAAATTGATACATACTTGAAACAACCATTCGTAAATTATGGCTTTATTCAACATTAATTTTGCATGATATATTTTAGATGCAATGACAATATTGACAATGTCTAATAATGACAAATAATATTAAAAGTTCGATACATAAATATAAAGAGATCCGTATCACTGTGTTAGATGTGCAGGGCGTAGACCGCGGCACCACGCCATTAATGAGTTAATCCGCAGAGCGCTAGTGTCCGCGGAAATTCCGTGTGCCCTTGAGCCTCCTGGCCTGTCGCGTTCGGACGGCAAACGACCTGACGGACTTTCGTTGATTCCTTGGCGGAAAGGCCGCTGCCTTATCTGGGACGCCACGTGCGTCAGTACTTTCGCTCCTTGCCATCTTCCCGTCACCCAGCGGGAAGCAGGTGCGGGGGCGGAAACAGCAGCAAGAGGCAAGCACGTGAAATACGCCGCCTTGGAGTCAGCGTACGAGTTCGTCCCTTTCGCGGTGGAAACTGCGGGCTCGTGGGGCGTGGAGGCAACCTCGTTTGTTTTGGAACTGGGTAGGCGTTTAAGGGAGAGAGGGCGTGATCCGCGGTCTGACCACTTTCTAGCCCAAAACATTTCCCTGGCCATTGAACGTGGTAATGCCGTCAGCCTAATGGGCACGTTTGGGCGGGGAGATACCTCGTCTTAGGTTTTAACTTCCAATTGTTTGTTTTTATATATTTTTTTTTTAGTTATTAGTAATGTTATATTTGATTAAATCCAATTTAAGTATTATACAAATAGAATAAGTTAGTTTTAAGTTTTTATTAAGTAGACATAATTATTCCTTAGACGAAACCGAACGTTTTGAATATGAATGTACAATGGAACTAAAATATGGTGCCACCTCCTCTAGTAATAGTAATTAAACTTTACCTAAAAAAATCCCCTTAGTCTGTCATCGGTTAAAACCGACTATAACTTTAAACACATTACTCGTAAATTCATAATAAAATATTACATAAAATTGACTATACAATCAACACACACAATTACCATTACAAATAGCAATCTATTATAATTTACTATCTTGTGTCGAGTCGAGCTTTATTCGATTGGAGTCGAATGGAGCTTTATTCGATAGCCGGCTCATTACCGACAAAATAATTGACAAACCGACAACCGATTAGAACTAGAATAAGGGTGCAGCACCCTTATTCAGATTACATTCGATTCGATGCGATCTTCGATATGGAGAGAGATCTCGAAGGATTTCACACGGTTTGCGGAATTAGCGATTCAGCAGCCTTATTCTAGTTCTAATCGGTTGTCGATTTGTCAATTTTGTCGGTAATGAGCCGGCTACCGAATAAAGCTCCATTCGACTCCAATGGGTATTCACGAATTCGAAAGTATGCCCATCGGTCCCATTTTTAGTATAGAAATCTCGAGAAACAAAGACAATCACCACTCATCCTCAACTGGATCCGCCGGGATTCGGGTAGACCGATTCACAAACTCGAATCCGAAGGAGTTTGACATATAAATTCGATGGCTAATTCGATATCGCTCCCGACAGGTTTATCCTGTCGGGAGTGATATCGAATACATTTTACTAATACATTTTAATAATATAAGAGCACTTTTTTGATATTTTCAATTACCATTTTCCATAATTTGACATAATATATTCACCTAATAGTCAAATGTACCGATTTTACGGGTTTTAAAATTCCCCTAATTATGATTTCCAAAGTTTCAAAATGTAATATTTTATAGTTGGAGAGCTTAGTCAGATTACACGCATGGCGCTCTAAATATATTAAATATTTTATACTTGTTACTAATACATGGCAAATACATTGAATGCACGAGTACAGGGAGAAAATAGAAGAACTTTGAAATCACACACACACATGGGCACACACAACCAACAAGGTATTTTCGAAGCATGCTTCACTTATTGAAGCTACAAATTTACTAAAGAATTATATGCCATAATTATTATGATGGATCAAGTTATATGTATATTATGCAATAAATTACATATTTTGTCAGTCGCTGGTCATAATTAAGCATTTTTTTACTTCTATCACGAATCACCTATCTAAAAACATGAAACTGACTCTGAAAACTAGCTTGTCTATGTTATCCTATCGGTTACACGAGGTCATTACCGATTTGGTACCGACTGGTGCCATTCGAATTTGTGAATAGGGTTATCGAAGGTTATCCATTCGATTCGGTAGGTTTTTCGCGGGAACTTAGTAAAAAAATGTCACAGTTTTCTTTTATTATTCTAAACTTGTGTTATTTCAAATTAAGATTTTGTAAAGAAGATGTTTTTTTAATCTATTAGTGTTCGTTTACGCGCACGAGTTTAAAATGAGAGTGATGAAACATACTTCTTCACGTTGTAACTTACAAAGTCCTTAACAGCTCCTAGTAAAGTAACCAAGTCATGACATGAATATCTACCGAGTATAATATCAACCGAGTATCTCGTCATAATCTAAGCCAAGTAACTTGAGATTGTGACTAAAACTTATATTATTTGTATTTTTCATGAAACTTTTAACATATTATTTTGGCAAATGAGCCAATCGTGGCCAATAAAAGAAAAAAAAAATGACGGCTGTAACTGTCAAATTTACAAACTTTTTTTAGTGACTTAAATTCAAACCAAAATTTATTCATTTGTTTGCTAAATGAGTAACGTAAAGACAAACATGAAATACACACTTCTCTCCCACGCTCCTCTCTCTGTATGGTAGTAAAGTTGTTTTAAACAAGCACTAAAGTGACGTAATGTTACACAATTCGCATAATATAACTTAGTATTTACCAGCACCCTTATTCAGATTACATTCGATTCGATGCGATCTTCGATATGGAGAGAGATCTCGAAGGATTTCACACGGTTTGCGGAATTAGCGATTCAGGTTTCCCGAATATCGAATAATTTTGACATTTCCATTCCATAAGGTATCAGCTGATCATCCCACACGGTTCCATTGATTGAAAGCGGCATGTGACATGTCGATTATCAATCGATTAATCGGAAATTGTTTTTTTGACTTGCAAAAACCGATTTTTAGATTTATCTCATGCTGCATGTCATTTTCGTGAAAGTGTAATTTTCGTCACGTTATTGTATTTTTACTACTTTAGTACCTACTTTTAAAACAGCACAGTTATTTATGTTTGATGTAATTTACATAATATATATATAGTACACCTACTATAATCAATTCTAATTTAATATTATTTATGTCATATTGATTCACTATCTAATATTTGCACTTGAGAAATGATCGAATGTAATGGAAAATTGTAATTAATTTTTAAGACCTTATTTACCTACATTCTTGCAAATAAATTTCATTTCGTAAATTCAAACCAAAATTTATTCATTTGTTTGCCAAATGAGCAACGTAAAGACAAACATGAAACCACACACTTCTCTCCCACGCTCCTCTCTCTGTGTGGTAGTTGTTTTAAACAAGCACTAAAGTGACGTAATGTTACACAATTCAAATAATATAACTTAGTATTTGCTAGGATGATGTACGATAATTAATATGATTTGGATTACAGTGAACGTCCACCGGACAAAGGAATACGAGAGACAGTGTAGGTCGAAAGCGAGAAGGAGGAATGACACCGGATGCTCCGATAGTAACAATAAAAAAAAATATCAATTTTTTACAAGCTATCACTGCTATCACAGAACATCAAATTTCTTTATCTATGGAGTCGATAGATCGGTGTAGAATGTATAATATTGCCAACAAAAAAAAACATACAGTTGAATTATGAACCTCATTCTTTTTGAAATCGGTTAGAAATATAAATGTGTGCTACTTCAGCCCCAGCAAAATATAATAGACTTGCTTTACTAGCTCGCATTATTGACTGATCCCTATTTGAACTGTAAAAAAAATACGATTTTCTTACTTTTATTTGAAAATGAAAATTTTGAAACACAAAAGGGTCGAACTTTAATCGATTTTTTTTAACAGTTAATCGAAATCTTTAGCGGTATCAAGTCACTAAAAAAAGTTTGTAAATTTAACAGTAGCAGCCGTCAAATTTTTTTTTCTTTTATTGGCCACGATTGGCTCATTTGCCAAAATAATATGTTAAAAGTTTCATGAAAAATACAAATAATATAAGTTTTAGTCACAATCTCAAGTTACTTGGTAAGCCAAGTAACTTGAATCTATGGATTATAACGAGATACTCGGTTGATAGTGAATCAAGTTCATGTCATGACTTGGTTATTTTACTAGGAGCTGTTAAGGACTTTGTAAGTTACAACGTGAAGAAGTATGTTTCATCACTCTCATTTTAAACTCGTGCGCGTAAACGAACACTAATAGATTAAAAAAACATCATCTTTACAAAATCTTTATGTGAAATAACACAAGTTTAGAATAATAAAAGAAAACTGTGACATTTTTTAATTAAGTTCCCGCGAAAAACCTACCGAATCGAATGGATAACCTTCGATAACCCTATTCACAAATTCGAATGGCACCAGTCGGTACCAAATCGGTAATGACCTCGTGTTACCGATAGGATAACATAGACAAGCTAGTTTTCAGAGTCAGTTTCATGTTTTTAGATAGGTGATTCGTGATAGAAGTAAAAAAATGCTTAATTATGACCAGCGACTGACAAAATATGTAATTTATTGCATAATATACATATAACTTGATCCATCATATTAATTATGGCATATAATTCTTTGGTAAATTTCTAGCTTCAATAAGTGAAGCATGCTTCGAAAATATCTTGTTGGTTGTGTGTGTGCATGTGTGTGTGTGATTTCAAAGTTCTTCTATTTTCTCCCTGTACTCGTGCATTTAATGTATTTGCCATTTATTAGTAACAAGTATAAAATATTTAATATATTTAGAGCGCCATGCGTGTAATCTGACTAAGCTCTCCAACTATAAAATATTACATTTTGAAACTTTGGAAATCATAATTAGGGGAATTTTAAAACCCGTAAAATCGGTACATTTGACTATTAGGTGAATATATTATGTCAAATTATGGAAAATGGTAATTGAAAATATCAAAAAAGTGCTCTTATATTATTAAAATGTATTAGTAAAATGTGATATATAATAATGTGATGTTAGTGATATCGAATAGATATCACTCCCGACAGGATAAACCTGTCGGGAGCGATATCGAATTAACCATCGAATTTATATGTCAAACTTCTTCGGATTCGAGTTTGTGAATCGGTCTACCCGAATCCCGGCGGATCCAGTTGAGGTTGAGTGGAGATTGTCTTTGGTTTCTCGAGATTTCTATACTAAAAATGGGACCGACGGGCATAAATTCGAATTCGTGAATACCCATTGGAGTCGAATGGAGCTTTATTCGATAGCCGGCTCATTACCGACAAAATTGACAAACCGACAACCGATTAGAACTAGAATAAGGGTGCAGGATGATGTTCGATAATTAATATGATTTGGATTACAGTGAACGTCCACCGGACAAAGGAATACGAGAGACAGTGTAGGTCGAAAGCGAGAAGGATGAATGACACCGTTACAACAAAAAAAAAGCTCCTCTAGTTACAACAAAAAAAAAAAACAATTTTTTACAAGCTATCACTGCTATCACAGAACATCAAATTTCTTTATCTATGGAGTCGATAGATCGGTGTAGAATTTATAATATTGCCAACAAAAAAAACATACAGTTGAATTATGAACCTCATTCTTTTTGAAATCGGTTAGAAATATAAATGTGTGTTACTTCAGCCCCAGCAAAATATAATAGACTTTCTTTACTAGCTCGCATTATTGAGTGATCCCTATTTGAACTGTAAAAAAATACGATTTTCTTACTTTTATTTGAAAATGAAAATTTTTAAACGCAAATAATCGAACTTTAATTGATTTTCTTAAACAGTTAATCGAAATCCTTAGCGGTACTTATGAAATGAAATTTATTTGCAAGAATGTAGGTAAATTAATTACAATTTTTCTTAGAAATTAGAAATTAATTACAATTTTTCATTACTTTCGATCATTTCTCAAGTGCAAATATTTAATAGTGGATCAAAATAACATAAATAATATTAAATTAGAATTGATAATAGTAGGTATACTATATATTATGTAAATTACATCAAACATGAATAACTCTGTTGTCTTAAAAGTAGGTACTACTGTACTACAGTAGTAAAAATACAATAACGTGACGAAAATTACACTTTCACGAAAATGACATGCAGCATGAGATAAATCTAAAAATCGGTTTTTCCAGGTCAAAAAAACAATTTCCGATTAATCGATTGATAATCGACATGTCTCATGCCGCTTTCAATCAATGGAACCGTTTGGGATGATCAGCTGATACCTTATGGAATAGAAATGTCAAAATTATTCGATATTCGAGAAACCTGAATCGCTAATTCCGCAAACCGTGTGAAATCCTTCGAGATCTCTCTCCATATCGAAGATCGCCTCGAATCGAATATAATCAGATTTAGGGTGCAGGTTTCCCGAATATCGAATAATTTTGACATTTCCATTCCATAACGTATCAGCTGATCATTCCAAGCGGTTCCATTTATTGAAAGCGGCATGTGACATGTCGACTATCGATCGATTAATCGGAAATTGTTTTTTTGACTTGGAAAAACCGATTTTTAGATTTATCTCATGCTGCATGTCATTTTCGTGGAAGTGTAATTTTCGTCACGTTATTGTATTTTTACTACTGTAGTGCCTACTTTTAAAACAGCAGAGTTATTCATGTTTGATGTAATTTACATAATTTATAGTATACCTACTATTATCAATTCTAATTTAATATTATTAATGTCATTTTGATCCACTATTAAATATTTGCACTTGAGAAATGATCGAATGTAATGGAAAATTGTAATTAATTTCTAAGGCCTTATTTACCTACATCCTTGCAAATAAATTTCATTTCATAAGTAAATTCAAACCAAAATTTATTCATTTGTTTGCTAAATGAGCAACGTAAAGACAAACATGAAACCACACACTTCTCTCCCACGCTCCTCTCTCTGTATGGTAGTTGTTTTAAACAAGCACTAAAGTGACGTAATGTTACACAATTCGAATAATATAACTTAGTATTTGCTAGGATGATGTAGGATAATTAATATGATTTGGATTACAATGAACGTCCACCGGAAAAAGGAATACGGGAGTCAGTGTAGGTCGAAAGCGAGAAGGAGGAATGGCACCGGATGCTCCTTTAGTAACAACAAATAAAAATATATTCAATTTTTTACAAACTATCACAGCTATCACAGAACATCAAATTCCTTTATCTATGGAGTCGATAGGTCGGTTTAGAATTTATAATATTGCCAACAAAAAAACATACAGTTGAATTAAGAACCTCATTCTTTTTGAAATCGGTTAGAAATATAAATGTGTGCTACTTCAACCCCAGCAAAATACAATAGACTTTCTTTAATAGCTCGCATTATTGACTGATCCCTGATTTGAACTGTAAAAAAATACGATTTTCTTTTTATTTGAAAATGAAAATTTTTAAACGCAAAAGAATCGAACTTTAATCGATTTTTTAAAATAGTGAATCGAAATCCTTAGCGGTATCAAGTCACTAAAAATAGTTTATAAATTTGTCAGTTGCAGCCGTCTAGATTTTTTTTCTTTTATTGGCCACGATTGGCACCTTTGCCAAAATAATATGTTAAAGTTTCATGAAAAATACATATAATATAAGTCTTAGTCACAATCTCAAGTTACTTGGCTTAGATTATGACAAGATACTCGGTTGATAGTGA
Organism: Lycia hirtaria; assembly: GCA_947563715.1. Classification (NCBI taxonomy): domain Eukaryota; kingdom Metazoa; phylum Arthropoda; class Insecta; order Lepidoptera; family Geometridae; genus Lycia; species Lycia hirtaria. The sequence goes on from OX387379.1 coordinate 5,904,544, forward strand.
AACAAGTTCATGTCATGACTTGGTTATTTTACTAGGAGCTGTTAAGGACTTTGTAAGTTACAACGTGAAGAAGTATGTTTCATCACTCTCATTTCAAACTCGTGTGCGTAAACGAACACTAATTGATTAAAAAAAATATCATCTTTACAAAATCTTTATTTGAAATAACACAAGTTTAGAATAATAAAAGAAAACTGTGACATGTTTTAATTAAGTTCCCGCGAAAAATTGCCTTGAATTTGAGCCGGCTACCGAATCGAATGGATTACCTTCGATAACCCTATTCACAAATTCGAATGGCACCAGTCGTTACCAAATCGGTAATGACCTCGTGTGACCGATAGGATAACATAGACATGCTAGTTTTCAGCACCCTTCATCATCATCATCATCTCAGCCATAAGAAGTCCACTGTTGGACATAGGCCTCCCCCATGGATTTCCAAAAAGACCGATTGGAAGCGGCTTGCATCCAGCGTCTTCCCGCCACTTGTATGAGGTCGTCTGTCCATCTCGTGGCTGGTCTTCCTACGCTGCGCTTGCCGGTACGTGGTCTCCACTCGAGAACCTTTCGGCCCCATCGGCCATCAGTTCTGCGTGCTATGTGCCCTGCCCACTGCCACTTCAACTTGCTAATCCGCTGTGCTATATCGGTGACTTTTGTACGTCTACGTATCTCTTCATTTCTGATTCGATCTCGTAGAGAGACTCCGAGCATAGCCCTCTCCATAGCTCGTTGCGTGACCTTGAGCTTCCTTATAAGGCCCATAGTTAGGGACCACGTTTCAGTGCCGTATGTCATCACTGGTAACACACACTGGTTGTAAACTTTCGACTTGAGGGACTGGGGAATATTGGACGAGAAGACGCTTTTAAGTTTCCCGAACGCTGCCCAGCCGAGTTGGATACGACGATTGACCTCCCTCGTAAAGTTGGACCTGCCTAATCGGACCGTCTGTCCTAAGTAGACGTATTCGTCAACAACTTCAAGAGTGAAGTTCCCCACAGATATTGGGGTGGGCACTACATGGGCGTTCGACATAACCTTCGTTTTGTCCATGTTCATTTTGAGGCCCACCCGTTGGGAAACTCTATTGAGGTCTTCGAGCATCGTACTGAGCTCTTCCATCGACTTTGCCATGACTACTATATCGTCGGCAAACCGAAGGTGAGTGATGTACTCGCCGTTAATATTAATGCCGAGCCCTTTCCATTCCAGAAGCTTATAGGCATCTTCCAAACCGGCGGTAAACAGTTTCGGAGAGACAACGTCTCCCTGCCTCACGCCTCTTTTCAATGAAATTGCCTCTGAGTTCTGGTCTTGTACTCGGACTGACATGGTGGCGTTGTTGTACAAGCACTTCAGCACTTCGACATACCGATAGTCAATACGGCATCGCTGGAGAGCCTCAAGCACCGCCCAGGTCTCGATCGAATCAAAGGCTTTCTCATAGTCCACAAACGCTAAGCAAAGGGGCAAGTTATACTCTTCGGTCTTCTGTATCACTTGCCGCAGCGTATGGATGTGGTCTATGGTACTATAGCCTTTTCGGAAACCGGCTTGTTCGGGAGGCTGGAAGTCATCAAACCTGCGTTCAAGACGATTCGTGATGACCCTTGAAAACAGCTTATAGACATGGCTCAGAAGCGAGATGGGTCTGTAGTTCTTCAGCAAAGTGTTGTCTCCTTTTTTGAAGAACAGCGCCACCACGCCTCTGTTCCATGCTTCTGGCGTTGTACCTTCAAGCACGACGGAATTGAAGAGCCTCTGAAGGACTTTCAGTACCGGTGTTCCACCCGCTTTCAGTAGCTCTGATGTAATTCCGTCGTCGCCCGGTGCCTTGTTGTTCTTGAGCTGTTTCAAGGCCATCCTAATCTCGTACAGGCTGATGTCCGGGATATCTTCGGTATAATGTCGAGTCAGTTTGGCTCTTGGATCTTTGCCCAAACTGCTAACAGGTTTTGCGACCGATGTGTATAACTGTCCATAGAACCTCTCGATTTCCCTCAAGACTTCTGCTTTGGTCGACGCTATACTGCCATCTTCCATCTTAAGCTTCGTCAACTGGCTCTGCCCAATAGACATGTCTCTTGCGAACACTTTGGAGCCTTTATTCCGCTCTATCGTCTCTTTAATACGATTAGTATTAAAGGTACGGATGTCGTGTCGCATAGACTTTGATATGAGTCTATTGAGCCGCCTATATGACTCGGCGTCACCGGAAGACTGCAGTTGCAATGAGCGTCGTTCAGCCATGAGGTCGAGGGTATGGCTCGAGAGCTTTTGCGGTCTATTTGTACGGTGGGGTTTATAAAACTTCGCGCCCACCGTACGGACAGTTTCCACAAACCTGTTATTGATCTCATCCACCGATGCGCAGCTCTCCAGGCACTCGAAGCGATTTGATAGTTCGAGCTGAAAGCTCTCGGGGTTTTGGATATGGGCGCGAGTGGGTCGGAGTGTAGACTTCATCATACTGGACCTCTCCAGTTTAACATTAATATTCAAAGTGCCTCGTACCATTCGGTGATCACTTCCGGTTTTAACCATGTTGATCACAGAGACATCATTGAATATTTGTTTCTTGGTGGTCAGGATGAAGTCTATCTCATTTCTCGTAGAACCATCGGGACTCAACCAGGTCCATTTCCTATGAGGTGGCTTCTGGAAGAAAGAGTTCATCATGAAGAGTCCCTCTTTCTCCAGAAAGTCGGCCAACCTCTGTCCCCTGGGGTTCCGTTGTCCATATCCAAATTGCCCCACTCTCAACTCACTTTCGCATTTCCTGCCCAGCTTCGCATTGAAGTCCCCCATAAAAACATTAAAATAGGTCTCAGAAGTGTGTATGGCCCTACTAATGTCCTCATACATCACCTCCACCTCATCATCCGAGTGTGCCGAGGTCGGTGCGTATACCTGGATGACCTTCAACGAATATCTCTTGGATACTCTGAGTATCAGGTACGCAACCCTGCTCGATACACTGTCGATGGCAAGAATGTTGTTAACAAGAGACTTGTGGACGAGAAACCCGACACCACCTTGGGACTGTTGGTCGCCCTCCCGGTAGTATAGTAGGTTACCGGATTTCAGGGTTATCGTGTCCTCACCCTCTCGTCGGACTTCCGATAACCCCAGGATATCCCAATGTAACCTACTCATTTCTTCTTCCAGCTCAGCTAGCTTCTCGTCTGTCCTCATCGTGCGAATATTGTGTGTTACCAGGGCCAGTCGTCGTTTATGCAGGGGGTGGTAGCCGGATCTCTTCCGGAGATTCTTAGCACCCCTTGCTCCGCCGTGACCGGGACCGTTCAGCACCCTTATTCTAGTTTTAATCGGTTGTCGGTTTGTCAATTTTGTTGTAATGAGCCGGCTACCGAATAAAGCTCCATTCGACTCCAATGGGTATTCACGAATTCGAATTTATGCCCGTTGGTCCCATTTTTAGTATAGAAATCTCGAGAAACCAAAGACAATCTCCACTCATCCTCAACTGGATCCCTCGGGATTCGGGTAGACCGATTCACAAACTCGAATCCGAAGGAGTTTGACATATAAATTCGATGGTTAATTCGATATCGCTCCCGACAGGTTTATCCTGTCGGGAGTGATATCGAATACATTTTAATAAAATAAGATCACTTTTTTGATATTTTCAATTACCATTTTCCATAATTTGACATAATATATTCACCTATAGTCAAATGTACCGATTTTACGGGTTTTAAAATTCCCCTAATTATGATTTCCAAAGTTTCAAAATGTAATATTTTATAGTTGGAGATCTTAGTCAGATTACACGCATGGCGCCCTAAATATATTAAATATTTAATACTTGTTACTAATATTGGCAAATACATGAAATGAGCGAGTACAGGGGGAAAATAGAAGAACTTTGAAATCACACACACACATGCACAAACACAACCAACAAGGTATTTTCGAAGCATGCTTCACATAATGAAGCTATAAATTTACTAAATAATTATATACCATAATTAAGTTGATGGATTAAGTTATATGTATATTATGCAATAAATTATATATTTTGTCAGTCGTCGGTCATAATTAAGCTTTTTTTTACTTCTATCACGAATCACCTATCTAAAAACATGAAACTGACTCTGAAAACTAACTTGTCTATGTTATCCTATCGGTCACACGAGATCATTACCGATTTGGTACCGACTGGTGCCATTCGAATTTGTGAATAGGGTTATCGAAGGTTATCCATTCGATTCGGTAGCCGGCTCAAATTTAAGGCAATTTTTCGCGGGAACTTAATTAAAACATGTCACAGTTTTCTTTTATTATTCTAAACTTGTGTTATTTCAAATAAAGATTTTGTAAAGATGATGTTTTTTTAATCAATTAGTATTCGTTTACGCGCACGAGTTTGAAATGAGAGTGATGAAACATACTTCTTCACGTTGTAACTTACAAAGTCCTTAACAGCTCCTAGTAAAATAACCAAGTCATGATATGAACTTGTTTCACTATTAACCGAGTATCTCGTCATAATCTAACCCAAGTAACTTGAGATTGTGACTAAAACTTATATTATTTGTATTTTTCATGAAACTTTAACATATTATTTTGGCAAATGTGCCAAACGTGGCCAATAAAAAAAAAACTAGACGGCTTATATTAAAAAACCGGACAAGTGTGAGTCAGACTCACCCACCAAGGGTTCCGTACATACTAGTAGATAAAAGGGAGAAATCCTATGTAATAGGGCGAATTCTGTGGGAGAAATCATATATATTTTTCTATTTTCCTTCATAAACCGAAAAATATACATCGTAAAAATATTTAAAAACCTGTTTTAGCTTATGTTACTGTAGCTCTTGCATATGATACACATGATACGGTTAATTCATTTTAAAATTTGGAACTTCATTCCTTGCATACAGACACTATTTTTTTGTGATTAAATTAAAAATTACCAGTTTTAGTTTTTTTTTCAATATGTGTATTACTCTAACACAATGCTTATTCCCGAATTTCATTGTTCTTGGTCATCATAGGTTTTGATTCCCTTGTGAGTGTCAAAATGTGCGTTTTTTACGATATATTTGGCTGTAACTTTTTTTCACGAAAACTTAGAAACTTTATTTTTCTTTTCGCAGCAAGATACTATGGATTTGCGTATATGGTTTTAATTTCAACTCGATAACTTCACGCGTTCCCGAGATAAAGGTCTTGACACCCGGACGGACAGACAGACAGACAGACACATGGACAACAAAGTGATCCTATAAGGGTTCCGTTTTTTCCTATTGAGGTACGAAACCGAAAAAAAAATCAGAATTTAGGAGAGCAGCTGGCATAATGTTCAATTTAAATCTGGTCACACTGGACGTTCACAAACTGTTTCCCTTCCACCATTCTTTTGTTTACAAAAGGTAGATATTTTTGCTAGGTTTTTGCATTTATTATAAGTGCTAATTATACTCACAGAATTCGCCCTATTACATAGATTATACTATTACCTTCTGATGTGAACACAGAGGCCAAAATTAAATTATCGTTATCAGTGGAAACTACGTGCCTTCCATATCAAGATTATTAGTTAAAAATTGTCAACACTGATTGTAGCCAGGAAACTAGGCTGAGCAACTTCAATAATTCAATCTTTTATTATTAATCCCAGGTAAGAACATACCTTTATTTATACGTTGAATTTTCGTTCATAATAAAAACAGGATGAATGGAGGCGATTGGCAAGGGGGAGTAGAACGGCATAAAATAGCCTTCCCTAAGTCATTCTAATAATATTTTTAACTTGTTTGGTGTTTTGTAATCAATTCCATAACATTTTCACTCCAGAAGAAATTTTGTGTTATGTTATATGGCATGTATTAAGGCCGGTTTACACTTTGATTAGTGCGAGTGCAGGTGATAAGTAATGCGACTGATTAGTGCAGGTGTGTAGTGCGAGTAGTGTCCAAAAGTTAAAAAGAAAATAGTATGACTCTTTAGAAGAGATTTTCTCAACAACAACATTATTAGCTTTACTACAGAAATGGTTCTTTACACACAAATAATTCAATGTAAATATAAATTGTTGATTGCACACTATTAATTTTATTCAATTTTTTATACCTACATGCTTACCAGGATGCTTAAGTTTCATATGGCATTGGGTAAGTATAAAGAAAGATAGCGTTTAGCTGTGAATTATGTGAAATAATTATATTTATAGAACTTTTACAATAGAATTTTAGTAAACTTGAAGGAAGATGTTATATCTAACTGTCTAACAAACTCTATGACAGTAGAGAGATTTCTTCATATATAAAATAGGTTCTATGCGTAAGATGCATATCTTCACATCCTCGGATTTTCAAGAATTTAAAGTTAAATTCTTTAAGCCCATCTCAAAACTCAACTTTTGGAGTCTGGGACCATAAAGTGGTTTAGTCAATAGATCAGCCAATTGTAACTCCGAGGAAACTTGCTTGACTGTGAAGTCTCCATTAGTTACACATTCTCTCACGAAGAAATGTTTGAGTTTGATGTGTTTTGTGCGCTTGTGGTATTCATATCTAGGATTGTGTGCTAATTTTATGGCAGAATCATTGTCTAAGTTTAGTATAGGCTTTTCAGTAGTAATTATGCTGTTAAGTAGACGATTGAGCCAAATAATTTCTTGAGCACATTCACTAGCTGCTATGATTTCCGCTTCAGTTGAAGAAATTGAGACTGTCGTTTGCTTTTGGCTTCTCCAGCTTATAGCAGCTCCAGATAACAAACACACAATTCCAGAAGTTGATCTTCCAGAGCTCTGGTCTCCTGCATGATCTGCATCACTATAACAGATTAAATTTGCAGGCGCTTTTTCTGTAAAGGTCAGACCGAAATGCTGAGTTCCTTTTAAATAACGTAAAATGCGTTTTACTAGCATAATTTCTTTCTTCTTAGGCGCTTCAAGGTTTCTAGAGGCAACGCCCACTGCGTATGAAATATCCGGTCTTGTACCCACTGACAAATATGATAAGGCACCCACAGCTTGACGATAAGGAAAGGCTTGACCAATATATTCTTCCTCTCCTTTATTTTCTTTTATCATAGGCGATGGTGCTGGCTTACAATTTGTCATTCCATACTTCTCTAAAATCTTCTTTGTATAAGCCTTTTGACATAATGTAATGGTCTTGTCTTTGCACACGTTAATTTCCATTCCAAGGAAATATGATGCAGGTTTGGAAGTTATCTTAAATCGTTCCATCAATTCTTTAATAAATGCATCACCTGCTTGAGCTGTATTGTACGCAACAAGCCCGTCGTCAACATAAAGAGCAACAAAGACCTTTGAATTTCCCTTGATTCGATAATATAAGCATGGATCAGCTTCACTCTGCTGAAAGTCAGATCCTTGTAAGAACTCGGCTATGCAAGTGTTCCAACAGAGTGGTGCCTGTTTTAGCCCATAGAGGCTGCGTTTTAACTTGCAGACTCGTTTCGTGCTATCTTGAAAACCTTCTGGTTGTTTCATGTAAATTTCTTCTTTGACAGTACCATTCAGGAAAGCAGTTGATACGTCAAATTGTCGTAATTCTAGATTTTCTCTTGCAGCTATGGCAAGCAGTGCACGCACTGTACTCAAACGTACAACTGGACTAAATGTTTTGTCGTAATCTATTCCAGGTTTCTGAGAATAACCTTTTATAACCATCCTGGCTTTATACCTTTCGACAGAACCATCCGGGTTCATTTTTACCTTAAACACCCATTTACAAGGTAAGGCTTTGCGTCCTTTTGGTAATTTAACCAAATCCCAGGTTTGGTTTTCTAATAATGAACTCATTTCATTTTGCATGGCTTTTTGCCATTTTTCTTTATCAGGAGAGTTCATTGCTTCATTAAAGGTCACAGGTTCTTTTGGCTTATGAATATTTTCTATTTCTTCAGCTGCTGCCAATATAAAATCATCATAGCGCTTAGGTGCTGTGATATTGGACCTGTCTCTTAACGACCTTGTTTCAGAAGGTACGACTACTTCGTTAGCAACCGGGTTCCGGTTCACATCGTCAGTTTCATCAACGAAAGATCCAGAAAGAGATTCGTAATCGCTTTCGTTGTTTATTGGTTCAATTTGTTGAACTGCTTCGGTAATACTTTGCTGCAACGTTTCGTCATCATTTTCATAGTCTGTTTCAGTGTCTAAGACTAGTTCTCCTTGATTATTATCATAAAAAGTAATATCCACTTGCTTGTGTGGTGTTGATCCTGATGTTTGCTTAATTGACTTGTTTGGAGTCACTTCATCATCGAAGAAGTTAGGGTTATCCTGTTCGTTGTAGAACATTGTCTTCATAACTCTTATATCCTTTGATATCATTATACTGTTTTTCGATGGTATGAAGATTCTGAAAGCTTTAGACGTTTCAGAATAACCAGCAAACATTCCGGGAATTGCTTTTGATGCAAACTTATTACCGTTTTTGCTTTTTATTAAAACATAAGTCTTGCAACCGAACACGTAAAGATGATTTATGCATGACTTCCTTCCAACCCATAATTCAAATGGCGTTTTGTTCTGGATAGCATTATTTATACTCCTGTTTGATAGATAGTTTGCAGTAAAAACTGCCTCGCCCCAGAATTTTAATGGTGCTTTTGCTTCTATCATCATTGCTCTTGCCTTTTCAACAAGGGTACGGTTCTTGCGTTCGGCGATTCCATTTTGGTGCGGGGTGTATGGTGCGGTAAGTCTTCGCATTATCCCACAACGTTTTAAATAAGCATCGAAGTCCTTGTTTACGTATTCTGAACCATTGTCTGTTTGCAAAAACTTGATTTTGTTACCTGTATATGTTTCTGCTAACTCTTTGAACTCTTTAAATTTTTCCAAGACTTCGCTTTTATTTTTGATCATAAATACTCGGCAATATCGACTATAGTCATCAATAAATGTGACGAAGTATTTATTACCGCCAACTGTGGAAGTTCTGACAGGTCCACATACATCACTATGAACGATTTCTAGGCGTTCAGATGTTCTTTGAGTTGTCTTTACAGAAGGAGCAGGTGTTCTATGAAGTTTTGCTTGAATGCAAGGTTCACATTCTGGTAAAATTTCAGATATATTAAAGTTCAATCCAATTAAGGCTTCGTTTTTCAGAGCTAATTTTAAATCTTTGGTGTTCATGTGACCAAGTTTTCTGTGCCAATCTAAGATGTTTGATGAGTTCTTCTTCTCTGTAGTAGAATTCGTATCATCGTTATCATTGGCCAGATTGATGAGCTCATGGTTAGGTTTCATATAATAAAGACCATCTTGTTGTTTGTATGCGGTTAGAGTTATTCCAGTGTTTGTATTCGTGACTGTCGCTTTATTCTTTGAGAAAAGAACGGAGCAGCCAGCTTCTGTCATTTTGCTGACGGACAACAAATTAGTGGACAGACAAGGTATGTACAGTGTGTCTTTCAGGTGTGTAAGCACAGTGCTATCACCGTTTTTCGTTGTAAATGAAACTGTACCTATTCCTTTTATTTCGGCTTTGAAATCTTCTGTCGCAAAGTTTAGTTGTCTGGATGTACTCTTAATGGTTTTAAATAAGTTTGGTTGGTAAGTCATATGTGACGTGCAACCACTGTCTAAAATCCATTTGTTGTCTATAAAATTATTGTTGTTCTTTGTCACAAGACAAAGTGTAGCAAAATTATTTATGTTAGTGTCGTTATTGTTTTTGCTAGGTTTTTCTTTATTTTTCTTCCAGCAGTCTGTACACACCTTATGGTATTTGCGTTTAAAAATGTTTCCTTTTCGTTTGCATACCTTACATGATGCGTATAATACTTCTTCTTGTAATGAGGGTAATTCAGGGTCAATTTTTGATATATTTTGATGTCGTGCCTCAGACTCTTTAATTATTTTAATTTTCAGCTCCTCTGGCTTTGGAAGAGTGTCCCTCGACTCAATAGCGACTCTGAAGTTATCGTATTCTGCTGATAAGCTATACAGCATCATTATCGTTAGCAGTTCCTCATTTATATTTACGTCCATATTTGCCAGTTTATCCACTACATCCATAAATATATCCAGATGACTGCGTACGTCAGGTCCATCTAGCTTAGTTAGGATTAGCTGCTTTAGTAGGGAAGCCTTTCGCGCGGGTCCCTTACTGGCGTATGTTTCCTTCAGTTTGTCCCATAACGCTTTTGCTGTCGTGCAATTTTTAATTTGTTTTAACTCGGAAGGAGAGATGATTAAAATCAGTTCTGACCTTGCTAATCTGTCACCTTCTTTGTCATCTGCAGTTTGAGCGTTTGTGGAGGCGTCAATGTATTTCCATAACCTATTTTTCACCAATATGGCTTCAGCTTGTATAACCCAAGTATCGTAGTTGTCTTTTGTTAGAGGGTCGATTTTCGAAGTCGACATTTTTATTTTCGATAGCTTGCAGGATTACATATTATTATGCTAATTCTTTCTCTTTAATTTTTACGCTCTGCTACCATATAAAGAAAGATAGCGTTTAGCTGTGAATTATGTGAAATAATTATATTTATAGAACTTTTACAATAGAATTTTAGTAAACTTGAAGGAAGACGTTATATCTAACTGTCTAACAAACTCTATGACAGTAGAGAGATTTCTTCATATATAAAATAGGTTCTATGCGTAAGATGCATATCTTCACAGTAAGTAATGTGTTTTCAACATAATTACTGTACTGTAAGTTTTTAGGGTTCTGTACCTCAATAGGTAAAAACGGAACCCTTATAGGATCACTTTGTTGTCCGTCTGTCCGTCCGTCTGTCCAGGTGTAGAGAGACCTTTATTTCGGGAACGCGTGAAGGTATCGAGTTGAAATTAAAACCATATACGCATATCCATAGTATCTTGCTGCAGAAAGAAAAATAAAATTTCTCAGTTTTCGTAAAACGAATTTTGATGAAGTACAGAGTGGCCGCGTAAAGCAACGTTGACTGCCTCAAACGCCGGCGGCTTACTGACTACTCTACAAAATGAACGGGACGCTCGCTCGGATCCGAGTGGGAGGCGTCGTTACTATATATATATATATATATATAGCCCTGCCCCACTCGGATCCGAGTGGTGAGCAAGGAATGTGTTAAATATTTTTACGATGTATATTTTTCGGTTTATGAAGGAAAATATAAAAAAAAATATATGATTTCCCCCTTTTATTTAGTTTGCATATTCAATAATTAAGTAGGCTCATAAATGTACAATTAACATAGCATTAGAATTGTATCAGACAACTATTTTTATAATATCAAATAAAGTTAGGTATTAAGTACTGTCACCATGGGTAATTTAGAATCCATGTCAATTTTGATGTCAATCATTTTACATAGGTTTGTTTTTTTTTCCAAAAATCCCAAGTCAAAACAACTGCTAATTAATTCATTACAATTTGACTACAAATTTTTTGGAGATAACATCAAGAACCTTCGAAAAAAAGCTATGTACAATGTTTGACACGGATTTCTTGAAATGTTACAAAACAAGTTATTCATTATTTGACTGTCTGCTTATATGGATGAATTGCCATTAAAATATTGTTTTGTATGTGATTTCCAGAGATGAGTGAGCGGCCCCAACCTTTAAAGGCCTTAAATAGGCTGTTTGAGGGCCGAGAACCATGGCAGATTGTCTCAATCACTGCCTCATCAGTGCTGGCTGTGGTCTGGGCTCACAGTCTCTACAATGCTAGAGAGAGTAAGTTTTTTGAAGTGAAAACTTCTTTAGCGGCGTTGTGCATTTTTGGGATGGGTAAAAAATGTTAAACTCGCGTCAGATCGTAAGACGGACAGTCAGAATTATAACGTTCTGCATTTAAAGTTCATTATTGTATGTACAAGTTTGTCCTTCTAGCATGACGTAATTATTTTAGTCAGAAACCTATTCTAACGTTCTGCATTTAAAGTTCAATATTGTATGTACAAGTTTGTCCTACTAGCATGACGTCATTTCGTTGCGCCGAATGATTATTTTCGTCACATGCACGTAAGACTCGTTAGCTCAATAGGTTAGAGCACCGATATAAATTTCAATGGTTCAATTTGTCAATCGGAGGGCGGAGGTTCAAATCCTTCACGAGTCAGTCATTTTGCTATTTTATTTTTTAGTTTTCACTTCTGCCGGCACTCCCGGAGTGCAACCCTTTGTTTTTTTTTTAAATAAGAATTAGGATGCAGAAGGTTGATCCACCTCAGTTGAGTTGGGTCCTTGCATTGCTGAGTTTGGGGAAGTGTTCCTTGTAATAACCCTACAGGTAATGTTTACCCTTGTAAAAACCTTTGCTGAAACAAATGATTATTTGCTAAAAAAATAATTTAATTTGTCCTAAAAATATGTTTGTTTCCTGTATCTTAAGTCTGTTTGATTTCCATACAAAAGTATTTTTATCAATGATGGTCAAAAAGAGTATTGTTTACTATCAAATAATTGTGCTTAGCTTTAATAATGATCTCCATTGGTGGCAAATCACATTTAGTCGTTAAATATTTACCCTTAATTTTTGATAGAAAAATATTGAGTATATAATTATCAAGTAAAAGTCAGTAAAACTTTTATATATCCTGTTTTCTTTGATAAACATTATTTAAAAGCAATAAAAAAAATAGAGCATGGGAGAATGTAAAACTATTCACTTTTCGACTATAATTGGTAAAAAATCCTTTGTATAGGAAATACCACCTTAACAGCTGCTGTTAACCAAAGAGTCAACTAGCCAATAGCAATTAATAAACAATGAATACAATAGAAATTGTAAAATGTATTACCAAGTTGCATAACCTAGCTAGATAGCTTGCTTCTTGTTTAGTCATAAACTGCAGCTTTGCCTAAGGTGATACAATATATAGGTATGCAACAGGAGATATAAATTTAAAACAGATTTTTTTGTCATTTTAGCCAAGTAAGGGTAAGGTAAAGTTGATCATAGTGTTTGAAATCAAGTTTATCCTTCATATTATCAGGTCATTTTGTTTACCAACACTACATTGTGTTGCATATTAACCGAGAAATCAAATTTAATTGATTCAAGCAGCTTCTCAAGAAATGTGTGCAACAAGGTGCATTACTGATATTTATATTGTCGTTATAATGTAAAGAATAATCTTAAATTGTCGCAAAATTTGCAATCACTTACAATTACTTACCAGAGCTAGCTTTAAGGACACAATTTTTTTTTGGAGTTTGAGATTTGTGGTGGGGAATGTCTGCTGTTGGTCCTTAATACCACACAAGGTGTCGGTCAACTGTAATTTTATCATGGTAAAAATATGATAAAATATCAGCAAACCAAAAAAACCGGCCAAGTGCGAGTTGGACGCGCGCACGAAGGGTTCTATACCATTATCTATAAAAGCGTCAAAAAATCATGTCTATTGTATTGCACCCCTTAAATAATAATTTTATTTTAATTTAATTATTTATTTTTAAAGTGAAAAATATAACTCTCTATTCTGTGAATATTTCAAGCGTCTACCTGTTGCCGTTATCAATATCGAGCAAAAAATCACGTTTGTTGTATGGGGGCTCTTAAATATTTATTGTTTTCTGTTTTTTAGTATTTGTTGTTATAGCGGCAACAGAAATACATCATCTGTAAAAATTTCAACTGTCTATCACTGTTCATGAGATACAGCCTGGTGACAGACGGACAGACAGACAGACAGACAGCGGAGTCTTAGTAATAGGGTCCCGTTTTACCCTTTGGGTACGGAACCCTAAAAGGATGTTTTACAATAATGATATAGAAAAGTAACTAAGGAGATCATATACTACCAAATTCCTTACCATGACCTAATGTGTATACAAGATTACAAGACAATATCTATATTATTTTTCTACAATAGGCCCCTGATAGTCAGATTTAAAGCTGTTTTGAAATCACTAAGATAAAAGTACTGTTGGACTAAATAATTAAAGAATAAAAATTGTAATTACATGCCTAATCTGGCTTAGTGTTATCAATGTCACTTCATCGCAAGATACAATTAAAATAATGTTGCTATGTTCCTTATGATGATTGTACTTTGGACTAGCTAGTGTGTACTTTATTACCTTGTCACATTGAAACATGAACCCTTGCTTGAATTTATTTAGGGTAAATTTCATCATCATCATCGTTTTTCATACACGGGTGAAACCGTACAGCGTAATAACTTATTTTCCGTTTTACAGTATTTGTCACCAATATAGCACTTATTACTAAAATGAAGCGGGGGCTGCTCAAACACCTCGCTGGCCAATTACTATAGCGCTGTATGGTGTCTACTCACTCGGCCGCCAGTCCGGCCGCCAGTGACCTCATTGCATCTCTTTTCCTACGAACATACAGCAGTAGTGCTATCACTTCAAGGTCCATTTTGATACTGTCCCAGTGTGGTGTGGCGACTCTGGTGTTTGTATGGTGTCTAGTTTGGTAGCTTACGGACACCACGGTGGCGCGACTGGTTGCGCCGCCATGGTGTCCCGGTGAAATATATCCCTAAGGGTTCCTTGGTGGCTACAGAACCCTAAAACTTAAAAAATGTCGCGCATACTCTGGCAAACTTCGATCGAAGAAAAGGAGATTAAGCACTACAGAAACTTTTCAGGTGCTACCACTCGCCTTCGAAAAGAGTTCTTCAAATGGCTTCGTCGGGTACCAATCGTGAAACGTAAGATTGACGAAAAAATGTCTGAAATCAACCGAGACTTCCGCAAGGACGTGGTCAAAAGGCTTGCCGGTGTCACCACTAGGAGAGAACTGCCTCAACAAGGTCTCTCCGCTGCACAAGTCGCTGAAGAAGTCAAGGATCATCTTAATTTGGGTAAGACTACAATAAACTGTTGTTAGTGAGGAGGTTGGCATTATTCGGTATTGCAAAAGAGCTATCACTAAATTCTAAGTTCTGGGATTGTCATACAATCATAAAAATCAAAACTAAAATAAGCTAAATTATCATTGCTACATACGGGCTTGCTCGCTCTACACGCATTTGCGGATCTATTGCGACCTAAAGCCACGCCATGTGACGTGGCTGCGTGCACGTTCTATACAGCAACTATGCTACCAAACTACGCGCGGAAGCTTGCCGCGTAAACGTGAGCTGCGTACTAAATTGCAAATAATAAATAAACAAATTCGTCATTCAGCTTCAAAAGCTAATTAATTTATTTATAATATAATAATAAATAAGTGAAAGTGTTATCTAGCAAAAACTTTGCTAATTATATGTGAAATAACCAGATTTTATTTAAACCAAGCAAGTGGCTCATTCTTTTGTATAAAACGGTGCCAAAACAGGAATAAACTTTTATACATCACAAGTAATCCAATAAAAAGTGTACTAGCAGGCTATTAACAGTTTTAAGCAAGTTATTAGTCGATAATTAGTTACTTGGTGTTTATTTACAATCAAAGCACCACGGTGTACGTTAAAATTTGAAAAAATCCGAGAAGCCGCGCTGCGATCCGCGCGACAGGACATTGACCCCGTCTCGTGTCACGAAGAAAGTATTTCAATTGACGTACTACTATAATATTTATTACAAGATTAACGAAATGTATGATCCAAATATCGGCTAACAATATTTTTGGATTGAATAGTTCCCCACAGTACGGCGATTTATTTCAACAAAATGAAAGATCGTTCAGTGTATTATGAAGACATTTTTTAAACACTCGAGTAAAGGTACGAACTGACCTAAAGGAACTGACACTGTATTAAATTGTTATTATTCAACCGTTACATACCAGATTATTTCCGAAAGATGGCACCACGAACACCAACAATACCTCGTGAATGTGGAAAATGTAGCGTCAAAATCTTAAATAGAAATATTAGAAAATCTTAATTTTCTAATATGTTCGTTATGTGACATTACTTATGATTTGCAGTGTGGAAATGTTTCCATTGCTAGATTCTTGCGCATGACGCGCGATAATAAAACTGCCTGGTCTTGTAAATCATGCCTTGCTCAAAAATATAAAACTTCAATCAATCGCTCAGCAACAACTAGCCAGACTGAGAAAACTTTCGTTATGACTGTGAAAGACAGTGACAACGTAACCATAAGAAAACAAAGAGTAATGCCACAAGTTTCGATAGAGGAAAGTACTATCATAGATGATACAATGGAAGATTTTGAATATGCATCCATTAGCTTGACTGAAACACCAAAATTGAACGATCAAGAAAAAAAAAACAATTAAAACTTGAAAACGAGGAACTGATCAAGCAACTAATCAAAGCAAAAGAAGAAATAAATGAACTTCTAAATACCAACGGACTATTAAAAGAAAAGTAACTATTTCTTGAAACATATAAAAAGGAATTAAACTGTGACTGCATACAAAATTTGTCGCAAAGTACAAAAATCTGACCAGAAAACGTTAACAAATAGTAATACAGAAGAAGAAAGTGACACACCACTGCAAACCAAACCAAAAAAAATAAATAAGAAAATTAGAAAGCTGAAAAAATCCAAAATAAGCAACAACCAAGAAAAAAAAGACGTTGAAACCGATAAAGACCTGAATATACCCACAACAGTCCTCGAAAAAACAGAAGCAGTGCCAAGAATTCTGATTGTCGGTGATCAAAGCTGTAGGCATTTAGCTGCATCACTCATTGCTCTACGCAATAAACATAAAAATGCCAAAACTATCAAATGAAACATGTGAAACGTATCCAGATGCACCAACAGATTATTTATTCGCAAATCTAAAGTAGCTGACCAGAATTTGAGCAAAGAAGATTGGCTAATAATATCCGCTGGTGCAAATGACACAAATCCTACAAAGTTTATCATTGAAATGTTCTCATTACTGAAAAATCTTAATGAGCCTCAAATAGTTGTATCGGGTACTAGACTAAATCCGTATTTAAATGAGGGTAAAATAAATCTTAATCTCAAAACCATTGCAAACAATTTCGACAATTGCCAATACTTGCCAACTACCAATGTGAGAAATATAAACCGTCTTATAAACATGCGTGATTATGAAAATTGTTATTTAGGAAGAAATATAACAAAAACATCAAAGCTAATCACGACTACCGAATTAAAAAATGTTCTACCAAGATGTAATATAGCTACTACAAATTCAAAATCCAAAGACATTACATACATCAAAAGACAAAATCTTCCAACATGTCAGTCTAGTCCTATACTCAAACAAAACAACTTGACGGAAAAAAATTACTTCACTTTTGAAAATATACCACGACCCGGCACTATACCATACTATTTTAAACAGGTTGTAAGAAACAAACTTCCCGCCAAAGAAACAGAATTAATGACAAGTAAGCCTCATTTTTTTCGTTCCACATAAGAGTTTCGAGGAATGCCACCTAAAAATAATGCATTTCAATTCTCGCAGTATCAGAAAAAAAATTGAATGACTAGAATTACTTACTGAAGAACACAATATAGACATCTGCGGTATCAGTGAGACTTTCTTAAATGACCAAGAAGCGGATATATTACAAATTGACGGCTACCAAAAAGCGGCACACTTCTCTCGTAAAAAAAAAAAGGGGTGGTGTGTGTTTATTCATTAAAAAATCAATAAAATATACAAAATTAGACTGGGTAGCTGAATTAGGTATCGAGAAACATTTTGAAATATGTTGTGTAAGTATTAATGAACTGAACTACATTATAATATGTGTATATAGAACACCAAAAAGTAACTTTGATTTGTTTCAGAGCAGTTTAGAAATGGTATTACAGAAACTGACAAGAAGAATAAGGTATCACAAAAAGGAAATATTTATACTTGGTGATTTTAACATAAACTTTTTAGAAAAAAGTACTAGAACTGAATTACTTTTAAACACGTTCCGTTCATTTAATCCACACACATCCAGCAATTAAAGGCCCGACAAGAACAAACGAAAGATCACAAACGTGCATTGATAACATCATAACTAACATAAAAATATACGAAACCGAAATTAATAAAGTAGAGCCCGATTTTTCAGATCATACCGTTCAAATACTTAGGGTACCGACCAGTCTCAGCTTTCGTGAAAAATTTTGGTACATGGAGAAACGAAATGTTGACAAATATCTAGATATTTTTACCAGGTATATTAATCAACTAAATTTCCAAGAAGTTTTTGAAGAAAAAGATGCTGAAATAGCCTATACAAATTTTTTTGATATTTTCTCTATGATTTTTAATCTCTGCGTCCCTTTGGAAAGAGTTAGAATAACATACAAAAGAAAAGTTAATTGGAAAACAAAAGGTATTGTAATATCAAGTAAAATCAAACGAAAGATGTATCAAAAAATAATTTCAAGTAAAAACAATTGTAACTTGACTATTTATAAAAGCTACAGCAAAACATTAAAAAAGTAATTTCCACTTCGCAAAAAAAATCGAACATAAAATATATTGAAAAGAGCAAAAATAAAAACAGAGCAACTTGGAGAATAGTCAAGCAAAACACTTCCCAAACAAATTCTATTCCTACAACCATTAACGGTTTAAAACTTATTGACGTCAATATTAAAGATCATTCAAAAATAGCTCAAATGTTCAATGACTACTTTATAAACCTAAATAATAATCCCAACAAAACCCAATCCAGAAATCAGTAGGTCAGAAAAACTGCAACAGCATTTTCCAAAGCCCAGTTAGCCCACAAGAAGTGAAAGTCATAGTTAAGCAGTTAAATAATAAAAGAAGCACTGGCCATGACAATATACCCATACTGGCCATAAAAAGCACCATAGATCACATAGCGGCACAACTTTCCTACATAATAAACCTAACAATAGAAACAGGTTGTTTCCTAAAAGCCTTAAAAAAGGCGATTATAAGGCCTCTACATAAAAAAGGTCCAAAAAAATGGCATAGGAACTTCTTTCTCAAAAGTGTATGAAAAAGTAATATAAACCAGGATTTCTTCTTTCCTTGAACACAACAATTTATTACATCCTAATCAATTTGGATTTCAAAAATGTAAAAATACTACATCGGCCATTTTTAAATTTCTAAAACAAGTATGGGAAGACGTAAATAACAAAAATAAAGGTATTGATTTATCCTATTTTTAGATTTATCAAAAGCTTTCGACTCTGTAGTGCACAAAATATTAGTAGATAACTACACTGGGAGTACCTCAGGGCAGTATTCTAGGTCCACTGCTTTCCTTATATATATTAATAATTTGCCCCTAGCCACAAAATATCAGTGCATCATGTTGGCAGACGATGCAACAGTATATATACCACAAAATAAATTAAGTCAAAAGACTACGAAAAAGAAATTAATGACACATTAAAAGAAATAGCTAATCAACTAGAATCAATTAATTTAAGTTTGAACATTAAAAAAACTAAATTTTTACAATTTAGAAATTACAAAACCATACCATTACAATCAAATATCAGATATAAAAACGCTAAAGTAGATGAAGTGAATGAATCTAAATTCTTGGGAGTTATCATAGATTCGCATTTGAATTGGAAAGAAAATATTTCTCAAACGAATTCAAAAATCTCTAACTAAATACTGTTATGCATTGTCTATCCTTGGCAACATCTCTTCCAAAGACATTGCTAAAAACGCCTACTATGTTTTGTGTACCCTCATATAACTTATGGCATAATATTCTGGGGGAACTCTGTAAATATAGAAACTACATTTAAGCTCCTGTTGACATGTAACATTATCCGTTATGAATAAATTACTATGACTATGACTATGCTCCAGAAGAAATGTATACGAGCTATTTATAACCTACATAAAACCGACTCAGTCCGAAATGTATTTAGAGAAAATAAATTATTAACTCTTACTAGTATATTCATACTTGAAATTTGCTTATTTGTAAAAGCCAATCAATGTTATTTCTTTGAGAATAAGTCAGTTAGTATAATATTCTTATGATTTTGTGTAAATATGGACTGAACCGGTCTGAAATAAAATGATGATTATTATTATCTCATTTATTTATTTACATTCTTAATTTTTTTACAACACAAATATAAAGTTATAAAAAATAAACATAAATATTGTAAAAAACTTAAAACTAGGGTGCCGCCGGCAGCGGGGCGGGGCTCAAGCTGCCGGTGGTAGGGGCTACAGAGAGAGGAACCTCCAATACGTGCCGTGTCCAGGATGACTGCCTTCTGTATCTGACCCAACCATCGAGCGAGAGCCTCTTGAGATGTTGGTCGAGGCTCTTCGCTATAACACCGTTCACCGAAATGACTATCGGGACAATGATCGTCGAGTCAACATCCCACATGGCCGTTATCTCGTGAGCCAAGTCGAGGTACTTGCTGAGCTTGTCCTTCCTGGCCTTCACGAGATTCTCATCATGTGGGATGGTGATGTCGACGAGCACTGCCTGACGCTGAGACCGATCTACGATCACGATATCAGGCTTATTGCCAACAATAGTCCTGTCCGTGATTATAGAACGATCCCAGTAGAGCAATGCACGGCTATTTTCAAGAACTGGCGCTGGCGCGTACTGATAGTACGGCACCTCATTATTATTATTATTTAAGCAAGGAAAGAGGGTCCAAATTTTAAAGTACTTTAACCGTATCATGTGGGGTATCATATGAAAGATCTTAATTAGCACAAGCCTGTTTAAAAACCTGATTTAAGGTTTTTAAATATTTTTATGATGTATATTTTTCGATTTATGAAGGAAAATACGAAAAAAAAACCTTTTATCTACTAGTTTGTACGGAACCCTTGGTGGGCGAGTCTGACTCGCCTTGTCCGGTTTTTTTTTAAATTTCAAATCACCAATACTTTTTCTTAGTTGTATTTGATGTTGTCACAAATTATATTTTAAACCTCCAACCCAAAAAAAGGTTGTTATAGTCGTGTGTATCTAGATGAAACTGGCATCGTAGCTCTCAAACGGATGGACCGATGTGGTCTAGTTTCTTTTTTGAAAGAGGTTTTGTCGAAAGTATTAGCTATGTTTCATCAAAATCGGTTCAGTTGTGTTTTTTATCGGGGGTTTTCAAGTTTCCTCAAATTATATTTGTTGATTTAATAATGTTTCAGGTGTATACGACTGGAAGAGCGGCATGCTGTCAGGTGCCGTGTACCACGTGTCGCAAGAGATAGCCAACGTAGCGTGCGATGCTTACGCGCTCACTGCTTATACTAATCCACTGCACGCTGACGTGTTTCCTGGCGTCAACAAAATGGAGGCTGAGATCGTCAGGATGTCCGTCAACCTGTTCCATGGAGACGACGACTGCTGCGGAACTGTGAGTATCACATGTCGCGACCTGCATCGTTATTGATATTTTTACCCGACTACGCAAGGAGGGTTGTGTTTATGTTACTTCTTACAGCCTGAACGCCTTGATACGTCAAGGTCGTGATGTGCGAGGTGTTGTTAGATTTGTCTTCAGCCCCTGAGTGTTATAGGCTACGGTTTTTTGTAATAATAATAATAAAACTCTCGTAAAAATAAGAAAAGTTAGCTTTTTCGTAACCGCCAACGATTTTTTTGTATCAAATAAGTTACTTTACAGAAAAATATTCTAAAGAATGTCAATTTAAATAAAATATACCGTACCTTTGTGCTTACTTTCTCGCAAAATGTATAACATAATATCAGGCGTAGCAACGTTACGTAAATTATTCTGTAAAAGTCGGTCTTATGCAGTTGGGTATTTGCTGTCATATCCAAAGGGTCTCATCGGGAACCAATTACGAAGTCTTCATGGTCTGTATGTCTGTCATTAAATGGCTTAGAGGCGTAATAGATGTTGATTTTTTATGGAATGTGTGAATGCAGATAAAGTAACGCAAATTAAGGCGGATAAAATTATACAAATATAAAGATAAAAAGGCGGGTTATGTTCAACTTTCATAGCAGAAAAAACAAGATAAAAACTTTCTGTAGTATATATAATAGTACCCTGGAAAAATGGGCGCGAGCCAACTTTGCATTGCTATGAGAGGCTCGGTAGAGAGAGAGAGAGAGAGAGAGAGAGAGAGAGAGAGAGAGAGAGAGAGAGTACTAATTTTCTTTGATGAGAATCGAGCGAAATGTGCGTGAAGCGGAGCGAGGTTGCGGAGATTGCATAAAATCTCCGCTCAGGTCAGTGGACAGGGATTTGCGAGCTAGTTTAAAAATTCATACATTTTCGGAAGCGGCGCGTGGTAGCAATCCGGGGCAGCGGAGCGAGGCCGTGGAGGGAGGGACGTGAAGGTATCGAGTTGAAATTAAAACCATATACGCAGATCCATAGTATCTTGCTGCAGAAAGAAAAATAAAATTTCTCAGTTTTCGTAAAAAAAAGTTACAGCCGAATATGTCGTAAAAAACGCACATT
This sequence comes from Lycia hirtaria, assembly GCA_947563715.1. Taxonomy (NCBI): domain Eukaryota; kingdom Metazoa; phylum Arthropoda; class Insecta; order Lepidoptera; family Geometridae; genus Lycia; species Lycia hirtaria. Next base: position 5,926,844 of record OX387379.1, read on the forward strand.
TCGACACTCACAAGGGAATCAAAACCTATGGGGTACTTCCCGTTGACCTAGAACTATGAAATTTGGCAAGAAGCATTGTGTTAGAGTACAATTATAGGAAAAAATCCGAAAACTGGACATTTTTTATTTAATCACAAAAAAATAGTGTCTTTATGCAAGGAATGAGGGCCCAAATTTTAAAGTGAATTAACCGTATCATGTGGGGTATCATATGAAAGAGCTTCATTAGCATAAGCTAAAACAGGTTTTTAAATATTTTTACGATGTATATTTTTCGGTTTATGAAGGAAAATATAAAAAATATATATGATTTCCCCATTTTATTTAGTTTGTACAGAACCCTCGGTGGGCGAGTCTAACTCGCACTTGTCCGTTTTTTTAACTTTACCACTATTCAATTTGTTCTCAGGTGACAACCGGTGGCACAGAGTCTATAATAATGGCGTGTAAAGCGTTCCGGGACTACGCTTACGAGAGAGGTATCACCAACCCTCAAATAGTGGTTCCGTCTACCGTCCACTCTGCCTTCGACAAGGCGGCTCAGTACCTCGGATTAGGGGTGGTCACCGTTCCGGTGAACCCTGAAACCCTTACCGTTGATGTTGAGAAAGTCAAAAAAGCTATCGGCAGGAGAACTTGCTTGGTAAGTTAGTTATGAACTTATTTTTTATATTCAAAAATAAATGTGCAATGTGTTGCGCCTCATGCGCTTGTCTTAGGCTCTTCTAAGTACATGGTGTTACAAAGTTTTGCTCTCCTGGCTGCTCATAGCTGTTTAAATTTCGGGTGCTATATATTTTTAATTGCAGCAAAATCACATACTGTTTAGGGATGATAAAATAGTTTTTTTTTTAAATTATATATAGTCAAATGCGCGTTCATCTTATTTTCTATATGACAGTAAATCAATTTACGCACGACGCAGTACGCACGACAAAAGTTGAATTAATACGTTTTGTTCGGGGTTTTGTAATATCCATTCTGAAATTATGATGACGGCTTTTCATACCGTGCTCTAACCAGCCGTAAAAAGGGATAAAATAAAATCATGCAAATCAGATGTATACTCCCATTACAACCTTTTTAAACATAAAATCATTGGTTAGAGATGTTAAAATAAATACAGTAAATGTTTCCCCTGTCCGTTCCAGATAGTGGGCTCAGCGCCGAACTTCCCTTACGGCACTATGGACGATATAGCAGCGTTGTCGGACGTGGCGCTAGAGTACGGCGTCCCTCTCCACGTGGACGCGTGCCTCGGCGGGTTCATAGCCGCGTTCATGCACGACGCGGGCCGACACGTGCCCGCCTTCGACTTCCGCCTGCCCGGAGTCTGCAGCATATCCGCCGATACGCACAAGGTGATGAGATATCTTAGATCTCTCCGTCTTTCAAGACTTACAGCATTATTTATCTCCTATGTAGAGGACAAAATCTGTTCTGATCAGTTCATCCAGTCCGCAAATAATTGTCCGAGCAAGCAAAGTGAGCTAAGATCTCTGCATCAACTAAAATTATAAGTGTACATGTACGGTTTGATAGGTGATGGCTGGCCTTGTGGCTCAGTTGGTAGTACGACTGCCTCCCGAACTGTAGGTCGTGGGTTCGATCCCTACCCAGCGCAAACATTTGTGTGATGAGCATGGATGTTTGTTCTGTGTCTGGGTGTTTCTATGTATCATATATGTATATTTACAAAAAAAAGTATAAGTGTATGTATTTTATCAGCCATCTAGTTCCATAGTACATTCGATTTCCAAGTAATCTCATTAGAATAAACGGAAGCAGACTTCTTGAACAAATCATGCACAGGCTGAACACAAGTGTTGTGTTCGCGAGGTGTACTGTTCACAGAGCTAGTAGCATTATTTGTATTGTTTTCAGTACGGGTACGCACCTAAAGGCACCTCCGTGATCCTGTACCGCAGACCCGAGTACCGGCACTGCCAGTACACAGTCACCACAGAGTGGCCCGGAGGAGTCTACGGCTCGCCTACTGTCAACGGTCAGTGTTGATAACCAGTATAACAGTTTTTACCCGACTGCGTAAGAAGGAGGGTTATGTTTTTTGAGTGTATGTACATATGTTTATATGTATGTATGTATGTTTCTATATGATTGCCTATAGCCTAAACGGCTAAAGTGATTTTGATGTACGAGGTGTCGTTAGATTCGTCTTCACCCCCTGAGTGTCATACATCGAAATTTTTCGTAATAAACTGGTTGCCTGGAAGAGATCTCTGTTAGCGATGAGCTATTATTTTATGTGTGTATTTTGTTACTTTATTACTTTTATGGTGTCAATAAAGTGTTATTGATTGATTGAATAAACAAGTGACTTTACAAATAATATTCTAAAGAATGCGCAATTATAATCTTTTACAGCGACTATACGCATATTTTTTCACAAAAACGTGTAATCAGGCAAACAGCGTATCAAGCGTAATGAAATCGTAAGTTAGACTGAAAAAAAAACTGCTTTTCTGCAGTCGGGTATTTTGTTGTTCTTTTAATATAGATATAGTTCCCGTCACCTAAAAAGAACGCTTATTCCAAAGTACTAAGTAGCTAGGCCTGTTGTTACACTGAAATTATAAACCAATAGACTAGTACCTACCAAGAGGCTAAAACTTTAGGACGTGATTGTACACATGCGCAGACACATCCCCTCCACTGCCGCACGCTGAGCGGCAGTGGAGGGGATCTTTTTACGTGACGGGAACTATACTTATCACCTTTATGTATGGAAGTGGGAGAGACAACGCTATTTTAGTAAGTGTTGTCGCACAATCTTTTGACAGCCAATTTCGTGTTTTTCGTACAACAGGACAAAATTGAATAGCAAGTCTAAAGGGTCTAAGTGCCATTTTATTTATTTATTTTTTTCATTTGCACATAGATAGTATTTTTGTAATAATATTGTTTTTTTTGGCACTTGGACCCTTTAGAATTACAACCCTTCAATTGTTTTGTACAGGTTATGTGACTTCGATATTTCATTTATTTATATGGTCGGAACCAATATGGAATGGTTTGAGTTTTAAATTTTATAATTATAACGAAATTTGAAAAGAGCTCGGTAGATGCATAGACATTTATGATTTAAATCAGGTAAAAAGAAATTAAATTGGTTAATGTTCAGGGGTAGATAATTATAGTTAAAAAAAACTGAAGCAACCGACTTCTCATGGATGCCATTTCCGGAACTGGACCAAATTGTTCACCCAGTCGAAAGTTATGAGGTAACAAACATTAAAAAAATACAGCCGAATTGATAATCTCCTTCTTTTTTTAACTCGGTTGAAAATTGTTTTTTCCAATTTTTATGGGAGATCATGCGACAACACTTTTCTTAAGACAAAAAAAAAAAGAAACGTCCCGCACTCTTCCATACAATCAAGCATGTTTTTCTATTAATATAGATATTTTATTTGTCATACATATATCTTATACTCTATCAACATAGATATAATTTATATATAATTATATACAACATAGATATAATTTCACAGGGAGTCGTGCTGGTGGACTGATCGCGGCTTGCTGGGCGACGATGGTGTTCGTGGGGAGGGATAAATATGTGCAGATGACGCGCGAGATCATGGACACTGCCAGATATATAGAGACAGAGTTAGTATTACTTTTTTTTTAAGCCCTTGGAGGCCAAACGGGCTTAAGCAGCCCCGGCGCGTCACTGCGACTTTCGCAGGTCTATTGTGATTAGTATTACTATATTTAATTTACTTTAAATTTGAAATTAAATTTTAGTCAATACTCGGGTCATTCCCAATTCTATGTTGGGGAAACGGACACTGGGTTTAAAACGGACAGTGAGAGACTATTATGTCATTTGTCATTCAGTAAAGGAGCCTATATGGAGTTTTCTTGACAACACGAAAATATATGTTTCACCACTTGTTAATTCTTGGATTCTTTGATCTTGAAAATAGATTAAGTAATAATTTATGAGATTTTCCATAGATCACTTTTTTTTTAAATAAAAAATCTGAATATGATAATTAATCAGAACTTCAGTCATTTTATATCCAAAAAAGAGTTGCGCGCGAGTGAAGCACGCAAGTGCGATACCCACCCGGTGCGTCAATCAATCAAGCGTTACCTTGTGAAAAAACATGTTCAAAAACTAAAATCTACTTTATATATCTAGTGTATTTCCGCTGTGAGGTCTTCAGTTCTTGCCTGCTTCGAAGTTGGCAAGAAAACAACCTCGAAGAAGATTTATAAGACACGGAAGCAGACAAGAGTACCAGCTTGATGACTGAAATCTGAAACTAAGGGTCTTACCGAAAAACGTTGCTGAGAGCAATGCTTAACATATTTTGTCAATTTCTCGCATACACGTAATGACACTTGCGGAAAGAAGACAGATAATTTGAGACGTTGATCAAAATTAAGTAACGTTTTTCGTAACGATATCGGTAAGGCCGAAGCCTTACCGATATATAAGTTAGATTAAAGTTTTTGAATAATTTCACACCGCCAAGGGCAGCGTATTAATACCAATTCACAAGGGGATAGAAGATTTCATACAAGTGGCAGGAAGACGCTAGATGCAGACCGCCTCCAAACAGTCTTTTTTAAATCCATGTGGAGGCCTATGTCCAGCTGTAGACTTCTTATGGCTGAAATGATGATGATAATGAAAATTTTCCTTAGAATTATTGTTGCAGTAGTTTGAAACGTTGCTCTGATACAGGATGCGTAAAATCTCCGGTATCTACATATTCGGCAAGCCGGCCACCACTGTGATAGCGTGGGGCTCGCACAAATTCGACATATTCAAGATGGGCGAGCTTCTCCACAAGGACGGCTGGAGTCTTAACGCGTTACAGTTTCCTTCCGGGTGAGTTCGCTTTACACCTCAGTTACCCTATTCACAACTTGTCGATTTGGGAATCGAGTCGGAAAACTATATCTCCGTCTCTGTCATTCTGTATGGAAATGACAGAGATAGAGATATAGTTTCCGAACGAATACTAATGTATTCGCTCACAATTCGGATTCCCGGATCCCGGAATTATTTTTCAAGGTTCTACCAAATTATTTTTTTCAAGACAATTTATCAAAATCCCGAACGCTCATTTGACAAATCGTCTGATAATCAAATCTTTTTACGTACGTAAAAAGAATATTTCTGTCTATAATGAACAGAAATCTAACCTGATAATTGATATATCTGAAAATTAAATCTTTGTAAATAGATAATAATATTTTTGATTAGAGTAAAACAGTTTTTTTTATGTAGGTTAAATAGGTTGCTTGCCAACTCGCCTGATGTTAAGCGGCTTTGCGGTCTACATTGGAGCGCGCTTACCTAGAAACCAATTCACTCGCGATTTAACGCGTTGGTACCTGTGCGATATTTTTTGATGGTAAACAATACTTCACAATATTTACTATTTTCTACCACTACTTTACACTTTATTACTCTTGGGGGCGTCGCTCAAACGATCATGTGTCGACGAGGCGTAGAGCGACGAGCAGCTTACACTTTCGAATCAATTATGATAGTTTTATTTACACTTGTTTACACATTTTTTTTATTGTTCACACCAACATTTTCCATTTAAGAAGCTACCACAATGCCCGCCCTTGTACCCTCTTGCCAAGCAGGCGTCGTGGCACCACCCGATACGTCTAAACATGCACGAGTCAATGTGCACGTCCCCATGCACTGTGTTCGATATGATCACGTGTAGCAGTACAAAACTCAACACCAAAATCGTCACGAAGCGATTAGCTGCCATTTTTGGTTCGAAGTCTGGTTATGCGCACAGGATCTGTTGATTAAAAATGTGATTTTATTTGTTTCGTACTGTTACAAGTAATCGTTTAAAAAACTAAAAAAACAACAACTTCAAAACACGCAATTCGTTTACTTCGATGAAATTTTTCCAGTTATATTAAATCAAGGTACCGAACTGTTTTTGATTAAATTTATAAGGGACCACCTCTGAAGTATTACCTAACAAACAATTATGGAATCATCAAAAACAATTCATAATTGGGGGAGTAATCGCTGAACAAACACAAAAAAGAAAAAAAAGAAACAGTCAAATTGAGAACCTCCTTATTTTTGGAAGTCGGTTAAAAAGGGCTTGTCACGTACCCTGGCAAGCTAGGGGTAGCTTGACATGTAGTATCTAGGCGCCATAGGCACAAAAGACATTAATAGTATTACATACAGAATGGACACTCCGCCTCCCGCCTATCTCAGGTTCCTAACCGCATGGCATCCCCCCCCCGTTGATAATATAAGATCATCAGAGCTGAAAAGGGGGCGCTTGATTTTACTCGGCCTAGGGCGGCTAAAACTATTAGTCCGCCTCTGGTTCGACGTGTGCCTGAACTAACAACACATTCGACAGAATGTTACGTAAGGCCCTAAGAACGATCTCTAGGCGTGAATAATGCGGTCCTAATGGTATACCTGTAATCGTACGAAATAGCTGAGAAACTCGTACTCCGATATTCCGTTTGTCTCTCGCAGCTTGTAAAGTTCCAAATACATATCTGGAAGATACAAATGTTCAACCAGTAAATTCCTAAAAGGCAGTCGCTCAGATCTAGCATTGTCACCGCTGTCGCTTCGTCCAAACTTACGTTTTTCTAGAAACTGTAACTCCCATCAATTCTATAGAACTGTGACGCCATATAACATTTAAATTTTTATCCCTTTATTGGTAGAACTATTAAAATGAAATCTGGTCCATTTGTTCTATAGAACTAATAATACTTGATAATTTTCATAGAGGCTTAGACACTATTTACGGCACTGTCTAAATTTTATATTATCTCTTTAACCTCACAACTTATTGATACGATGTAAAGAGTGAAAAGTATGCCAGAGCGGCTAGTTTCTGTATAATAAAATAATTGAAAAATACTCACATGATGTAGCGTTGAATGCTATAATCGTAAAGGCTGTAATTGTAATTTAAAGTGATTTGTATGCTGTGCGACTCGTGGAATTTTTCCACGCTTATGTACTAACCTAGCCAATGACTTTTAAAATTACATTTAATATGTGTGGATAGGAAGCACGCTATTTAATTTGACATATTTAAGTCACTAATAATATAAGGGCTATGCATCAAAGGGGTAAAGTAGTGTTATGTCAAGGGCGACATATTGAATCTCGAGTGTAACGTTGGATTCTAGCCTTAACTTTAGGGATTCTCGATTTAAGGGTAGAATCCGGAGTATAACGAAGGATTCAAGTTCGCCCAAAACAAAAATACCTTTATCCCTTAGGCGAATACTCTACTTTTAACATCTCCTGTGAGATGATAAAAAGAAATGGTTTTGAATCTATTTTTTTTCAAACCGGAGCGTATGATGTCACTTTTATTGTACGATCTTCAAAAATTGCAGGATGCGCTAACTTAATGGGTCTTCTGGACGTGTAGAAATAATGAGTAAAATAAGTTTCTTCTAGGCAAGCGCGATCCATCGTTGACTGTAACGTCATTCAAAACTATGCGTGTCAATGGCCAATTTCAAGCCTTCCAATCTAGTAAAATTATAAAAACCGCCCTTAGTAAAATGTCAAGAAATATATTCATAACATTTTATATATATATTATGTATGTGTAATTCCAGGATTCACATCTGTGTGACGCACGCACACACACAACCCGGTATCGCTGACAAGTTCTTAACAGACGTGAGACGTGCCGCCGAAGTCTGTCTTAAGAGCGGCGGCGAGCCTGTGCAAGGAAAGGTAAGTGACATTTTGGAAATTAACTTTTTACAGGTATGTACCTAATACAAAACTGCTACGAGTGTGTACCGATTATATTAATGTCTGGAAAAGTTACATAAGGCAGTTGTCTCACCGCCGGCGAGGAAGCGACTAACTATCGGCTATTTTCTCGCTCAAGAAATGTACAATAGATACAAAATACAAAACTACAAAAATCTTTATTTGTCTCAATTTACATACCTTATTGTGAAAGTCCCTGACCCCTATACTAGGTTATTTACCAGTATTATAGGAGCCAGTGTCTTCCAATTGTCACACCTAGTAATGTAAATATATATTAAAGTTTTACATCAAATTTGGTTTCTAAACATTAAATGAGATGTGTTATGTGTGTGTGTGTGTTTGTGTGTGTGTGTGTGTGTGTGTGTGTGTGTGTGGTAGATGGAAATTCCGTGTAAATAAAAGAGATGCATATATTAATAGTTGATCGCTGACTGTTTACACTGCCGGCGAGGACTCGCTTCACTAGTTTGTCACTGAGCGATAAGAGATAACTCAACGATGCTTTTTTGGCGGTCAGAATAATTCACGCCGAGAGACCAACTAGCTGTCATTTCTCTACAGTGCGGCTTTAAAAGTACACGCGCTCGCACACTTGCTTATAGCCCTGCTACAAAACTATCGGAACTACACACTCTCTTCCCGCTGCTCGCCATCTCGTTTCTAGTTTCTAGCTCTACTCGCTTCTCGTTCATCGTCGGCGGTGGGACAACTGCCTAAGAGCGATAGTAAGCAATGCGTGACGAAATCCTACAAAATTTACAGTCATTAACAAGAAATTGTCATTATGGTGAAGGCAGGATCCAGGGGTCTCATACCGAAAAGATAAAGGTTATAACGGTTAAGGGTATGACGTCATACCTTTTTATTGATACCTGAAAATAAAGGTATAGGAATTTTACGGTACCGATAAATAACGATATCATTATAAATTGCGCTACCGTAACTGAAAAATAAAGGTTTTGTCCTTGACCGCCCGCGCATCGCCATCCCCCGTTCGTACGCAAACGCGTAAGAGCGAGAGATCCTATGCAACGCGGTGATTTCGGTACCAAAATAACAAAATATCGGTCGAGTTATTATTATATACCTTAACCGTTATTATCACCGTTTTCGGTCTACCTTTATAATTTATACCTCTACCGTTATTATACCGGTAGCGTAACCTTATACCTTAACCGTTTACGATCCCTGGCAGGAGCGCGGATGAAGTTATGTACTGTGTTTTACCCAACTGCGCGAGGAGGGTTATGTTTTTCGAGCGAGTGTTTTTGACGTGACAACGTCTAATAATCGATGAACGACGGCTGCACGCACGAAAAAGTATGACTCATTGTCCCCTTACGCTCATTGTCCCGTTACATCATCATTTCATCAATGTTTTGTTATGACGTTGTCACGTTAAACTATCGCCCGTAAACCGACTTTACAGACAACCAATTATTTATATTACCTTCTAAACCTTCCCTTTTACCTTCTGCCTAAATAGCTTGACCTGGATTGACGATTGCTGTTATTTTAAGAACAAACAACCGGGACCTACAATTTAACGTGTCATCCGACCCACGGTAGCATTCAAAAAGTAATGCCACTCACGGTCCCATCCGAAGACTGACTGGTCCGTCCGTTGCTTGACATTGGTGATCGTTCGAGAACACCTATTCAAGCTACGCCACGAGCGCTACTAAACATTATTCTTCAGATAACTTAGGAAGTAATGGAGCTTGTTTTTTCTTTTTTTTTTCTTAATTTGTATAGAGCAAATGTTTAACCCTAATTTTACATTTATGGACTTTATTCTTAAATCTACTTATTTATATAAACTAAATAGATATTCTTATGTTTACAATGCAATCAATTTTCACTAAAGTAAAATGTGTCACACGATTACGGGTTGACTTTTTTCACCCTTTTACTATAACTATCTTCTATAGATTGTAAAGTTTTCCCGCTCGTATCAGGCAATACAAACCACAAGACTGTACCACAAATAAGCGTAGAAATTCCAAAAAATGCAAATAAAGTCGAGGCCCCGTAAGAATTCAAGACATCAGGGGTGATTTTGAGGACAATAAAGAGTATAGAATATGATAACGCAGAGTTTAACCCAGAGCCTATTCCACGGACAGCGCTCGGTAATAGTTCAGGGACAAAACTCCAACCCATAGGTAGCAGTATACTCGAAAAACATATATACATTACTAAACATGACACAGGAACCCATACAAAGCTTTTATAATCAACCATCAAACATGCCACGAATCCAAATACAAACACTGGAACTCCCAGACTGCACGTTGTAAATGCTGTTTTCCTAGGGATATATTTTTGAAGTAAACAAAACGCCACAGGTAAAACACCTCTAATAGAATCCACTGTGATGGTCATGGCGAAAGAGTCTACATTCCCAGAAAACGCGTTTTCGAATATATCTTGGGAATAGAACCTTATTATATTCATCCCCGACAGTTGTATGAGCATCATCACCGCCATTAAAACCAACATCGGTTTGACGAAAGCCATCGTACAGGCGACATTGAGTATTTTTTCCGCAAATATGTTGTTTTTCTCAGTCTGCCTCTGGAGAACCGCATTCAGTTCAATTTCTGATGTGGCGTCCGTTCCACGGAACCATCTAAAAGTTTCGATACCTTCCTCCGTTCTTCCTTTCGCGATTAACCATAGGGGGCTTTCTTTGAGAAAGAGGAAGATGATGAAAGATATCATAGCGGGAGCGATGCAGATCATAGAGCTCAGTTTCCAAGTCAGATAGTAGCCGAGGATGTGACTGATTAGAATTCCTAAAATCGCACCGATCTCTGGTAAGAATAACGCCACTGCTCGTATTTTGGGGTCAACGATTTCACCGATGTACACAAGCGGGACTGCTTTGTGGCCGCCGGCGGATATTCCGCTGATGAATCTCCCGATGAGGATGGTGGCGGTGGAGTTTGCGCAGCTGATGATGATCCATCCGATAATGAAGGGTATTCCCAGGATGATGTGGGCTGCCTTTCTGCCAAAGCTGTCCATGATCTGACCACAGACCAGGGAACCCACTATCATGGATAGTGTAACTATGGATGCTGGAAATAATGTTATGCTTTGATTTAGTAAAAGCATACAATTTGATTAATGTTCAAAGTATTGGGGTATGATTGAAAAGGAAGATCACTTTTATATGTCTTTTTAAAAACGCGTCTTTGCATCGCAGAACATTGGTTATGTAATTAAACTAGAAGCATTATATACCTATCCATGAATCGTGATCTGGATTGTACTGGATGCTCTGATCCTTTCGGAGCTGAGGCAGCATCACGGCAGAAATTCCGAGGGTTAGTCCACTGCACAGGCATATCAGGCATGATGCAACCGTCACCAGTGCCTGCAATGTTTCATATGTTATAAGGAATCAAAGCAACTACACCAAGTACCTAGAAAAGCTAGTAGCGTGTATGAAATTTTTTGAAAGAAAAGACTTTCGAGTCCCAAGATTAGGATTATGATGCCGTTTTAATGTAAAACATTGTGAAGAAACTATAATGTGACAGTAAAATACTTCTTGAGGCACAAATGGCTAACTTATATCCTCAAGTTAAACAATCTTTATCACCAGCGATTTCATCATCATTCAATATAGTAGGGCCGTATGTAGGAACCAAATGACCCTAGCATAGGCCCAAGGTCCAACTAGTTGGACATACCAGTTGGATCACTGCCCTAAATGAAAAACATAAATGCATACCAGCAATAAAAAATAAGAGACGACTAATTAATAATTATTAAACTATAATAAAATACTGAAATAACCGACTTTAAAATACGCTAATTATGTTTTAAAAATTTAAGTACTGACGATTTTGATAAAATTTATATGGGACCTATGAAATATTATCAACCAAACAAAACAAGAATCATTAAAATCAATTTATAATTGGCGAAGTAATCGATTAACAAACATACAAAAAAAAAACAGTCGAATGAGAACCTCCTTTTTGGAAGTCTTATAGCTGAGATGGTGATGATGATGATTTTTATGTGAAAATTACTTAAGTTTAAAAATGAAATTACACTGTAACCTACGGGTCTTCAAAATGAAATTGCTCGTACATTAATCATATATCATGTTGTCAGTCTCAGTTTATAAGGTAGAATCTTTTTTTTAAATAAAACTATTATCGAAATTGACCCCTGGATAAAAATATATGCTTAATTGTTAACTTAGCATTAAAAAAATCTTTTTTAGATTCAACAATCTGTAAGTCGCAAGAGTTTGTTTCGGACCTGCTGTAACAGAAAGATACACATGACATATTAAACTTGTAAGAATCCACTGTCTCATCATCATCATCTCAGCCACAAGAAGTCCACAACTGCACATAAGCCCCTCCCATAGATAAAAAAACCCGGTTTAAAGCGGCTTTTTCCAACGTTTACTTGCCACCATGGGTTGACCTTGGTCTTACTTCAGGTTATAGATTCCTTAGGCTTAATGTTTGTGACACCATAGTAAAAAGGAGTTGTTTATACATTATTATGGGATCTATAACGCCTGTTCGGTATTATTATTTTTTTAACTATGAATATAAGGGAATTTTGCACGGTTTTCTATATTTTACACTTATTAGTCGAACAAAACATATATAAATGTGCTCAAAAAATATATTGTTACTGGGAAACTTAATATTTTACTCAAATAATATTATTTCAACATACCTGTTTGCACAGACACGAATAACTGGATGATACATGCTCATTTACTGTCAAATTGTACTTCATCGCGTATTGCCATAAAATGTTTTTTTTTATTAATATAAATTACTCCTACTGTAGACGAACTACAAATTACACATGACGAATAAGTCTAAGAATTGCACAGTTAAGTGGCTTGCTCAAACCGTGTCTAATCCTCATTTTACATATTAAGATTAATGTCATAGAACTAGCTGCATCTCGCGATGTTATCCGAGACCGAAAAAACTTTTTTAGTAGAAACCTTTTTATATTAGGCTGCTGGAAACTTTAAAATAACCGGCAGCCTAATCGAGAGACCGTCTGACTTGCGATCCGCAGGTCCTGGGTTCGATCCCGCGGCACGCACCTTTGTCTTTTCGAAGTTCTATGCGTATTGTTGATTGCCACTAACTTCAAACGGTGAAGGAAAACATCGTGAGGAAACCTACATGTTTGAGAGTTCTCAATGTTCTTGAAGATGTGTGAAGTCTGCTAACCCGCACTTGGCCAACTTGGTAGACTATTGCCTTACCCTTCTCACAATGAGAAGATGGCCCGCGCCCAGCAGTGGGACAGTTTATGCAAACAGGGTTGATTTTGATAAAACATAAGCAGCCTTACTCATAAACGCATTTAAAATCTTATTCACTGAATAAGGACTTGTCGCTTTCTGTTAGACGAGAACTCTCACGCGCGAAAACGGAAAAAAACACTGTTTAACTAAAATGTGCTTATTCAGCGGTTATAAGTAAGACGGAAGATGTCCCGAGTTTAACATTCCTAATATTCCGTCAAGATGACGTCACACACTCGAGTCGCGAATAACTAGGGTGCAATTTTTGAATCGCTCGTATGACATTCTCAGTTCGCATGCGATAAAAATCATACGTGAAAGTGATTGAAAGTGATCCTGATTTTGAGCATTTTTAAAGGCACTGATTTAAAGAGGCAGTTGTAAAAATCAGTTTTGGTAAGTAAAAAATTATAAATGGCACGTTTAATAACTAGTTCAGCAGTTAAAACTAAGCAGTAAAGTTAACAAAAATGAGCAATAAAAAATTATGAAATGGATCAGTGAATATATAATTGAACAGGAAAATAATTAAATGGGCGGTAAAAATTATTATCTATAAATTTGTATAAAAAAAAAAACAACCTAATCTCTGAAGAAATTATTGCTTATACCTATATACATAGATAACTTTCCATCATTTTTACCGCTCATTCACTTATTGGACTGCTCAATTATTTTTAGAATTGACATTGTATGATAAAATAACCGACTAATTGATTTTTTACTACTGTCCATGTTTTACTGTCGCAATAATTAATCAACCGCCATTAAATTAAATAACTGCTCAATATGTTTTTGAACTGATCATATTAACATCTCGAATATTTAAATAACAGCTCAAAAAATTAGTTCCCATTTTTAAATCAATGCAGTCTTCTTTTTTTTTTTCACAGGAGAAAACAGCTGTCAAATTCTTTATTGACAGAATTAGAATTCGAGTGGTTATGAGTACTCTGCGTTAGCGAGTGATGTGATTTTTCAAGAATTCCATTTTTCTGATTTCGCTCGAATGATACACGTTTACGTATGCAGTCTTGAGAGAGTGATTAAAAAATCGCACCCCTGTACTGTACAGGCTTGAATACACAATCTTATCAGCGCTGCTTTTTGGTTCACTTGACTGTCACTTCTACAACTGAAAATAAGTGAAAGCACAAGAATTAAAATGTCCACGTATTTATCAGAATTAAACTAGTTTGGAGACTTCTTATCGTTAATTAGATTCAGTGATCCATTAGGTTAGCTAGAATGTCTAGAATAAGGTATAAGTGATATGTGTAAATGTATAAGTATGGTCTAGCTGGAATGCTTATACCGATCGATGAATCCAACATCTTGTTGGTTTTATATAATTTGCTATGTAACATCATTTGCTATGTAGAGTCACGATCAAAAGTCCATTAGCAATTTTATCATGAAAAAGGTTGTTGTAATACATAATATTTTTTGAACAATTTACGCGTTACGTCTATTTTTGAGAATCTCTGACTATAGTTTCGAAAGCATACGGTGGTCTTTTTCAAAAGGAGCAGCGCAGTCGTTACTCCTGAAGGTCTTGTATGGTATTGCGAGCTAAACCTCGCAGAGACTTGAATAACCCGTAGATTGTTCAAATAAAAAATCCATTAGCAGTTTCAAAACGTAATATTCCAAAAGACGTTGCAGTGATAACGGACTTTTGAACTCTGACTCTACCTTTAAAGCTATGTTCATTGTTTACACTTGCACACGAAGACCATACCATCACAATTGTATTTTATTAAGCTATTGCATAGCTTCTATCGCGGGCCTTGAGCGTGGAGACCGAATCCAGAAATTCCGTAACGAAAATAACCTAACGCAGTAACGCCGATACAACCAATGCCACCTAGAGGCGATTTGCAGAACTAAAGAGACAAGCGTGATATTTCAAAAAGTCATTAAAAGTTCTGCTATTCATCGATAGATGGCAAAACTAAAAACTAAAAAGTATCACCGCTGTGCCGGTCGGAGTGGGGGGTGTTAGGAATACTGCATAAATAAAATAAATAAATAATTATAATTACATAAGTTGATAAAAAATGCTATGCAATAGCTTTACCGCGGCAGTCTCCGAGTGCCACACGTCTTTTTTATTTTATTTTGTTGTTTAATACAAGGTTCATTATTTTCAGATGGCTATATACGGCGTCGCACAAGGCATTTCCGACCGGAGTCTAGTCTCCGACATTACGAAATATTTCATCGACTCCATGTACTACCTGCCGAAGCCCGACGACGAGAATTAAACAATAGCTTTATACATTTAATTCAGCGTAACGAACAGTGATTACAAAGAAACGTAGCCTACGTAATATACATATTATTATGTATAATTAAGGCTGCACTCGGTTGAAGGCAATACCTGTACTCGTCTTTCTGTTCTATTTTTGTGTCTTTGGTTTTGTATTTTCTTACCAATCTGTCTTTTCGAAATGCGCTCGAGACGAAGTGAGACGTTAAACTTGCTTGAATTTATTTCTTTTACTATGACAGAAAAACTTAAGGCACTTTTGACATCTCGATCGGTTAAGTGACGTCATTATCATCAATGAAATATAAATGTTCTTGACTTCTGACTTTTACTGAAGTCGTCAAGATATGAGTTTAGCAGATTAGAAACCAAGGAAGTTTGGGAAGCGTTAGGAAAATTCTTTAATCTATGGTAAAAATAGTTAAATTTTCAAATTATTGTACTATTTCATGACGCAGCTAGTGTCTTTCGTCACGAGCAGACCTTTATTCTTTCAAAATCGCAATGACATCGGAACCAGTTTATATCTGAAATTTAACGTACATTTTTCAGTAGAGTTTTTACTTTTACATTTAATCATTGTTCGTTTGCATAAGTGCAATAATCATTTTGAGCTGTCATTCGACACATTTGTATGTGTACGTGTTAATGTGATATGGTGGCAGAAGTCTCTAAATGGTGACGTTTCAAAATGATTTATCACAATACAATTTTGACTTTTTGAGTTATATCGGCTAGTGGCTAGCCATAGTTAGTGACTAAGGGCCTTACCGAAAAACGTTACTTAACTTTAACCAACGTCTTAAATTCTCTGTCTTCTTTCCGCGATTGTCATTACGATTCAGCGATAAGTTGACAATATATGTTAAGCATTGCTTAAAGTTAAGTAACGTTTTTCGGTAAAGTCGTTAGTGTTAAGGTAGTGTATGATCGACGTTTCGCAACAAGCATCTTTGCCACGGACGGGTGGCTGAATGGGTTTATTAAAACTTGCCAATCAGCTATCACACAACTGATTTTGCTTTGTAAGTGTTAAACTACGACGCACGTCGATCAGTCGCCAAATACGAGATCAAAATAAACGCATTAAATTCTAGGTAAAAAAAAAAAGTTAAGTATTTATAGGGACAATGATAATGCTTTTCAGGTGTATCTTAAGTCTTAAGGCAGACGGATGAGTATAGCAGCTGTCTCACTCGCACGGTACAATTTCATTTTACGATATATTTTATACAGAATATTTTTATTTATATCAATCAAAGATACAAAGTGGATGTCATAGATATCAATCTACAATTTTTACAATGTACAATTCATAATTTGGACGTAAACTATATTCCTTAAATGTATAAATAACATGTTATAATTACAATTACAATAATTAGATTTTCAGTTTCAAAAGTAAAAGAAATTTGGTAACATCACTTGATTAAATTAAATTAATTAAACTTCACCATCATAATCATCGTATGCAGCAAACACAATATTTTTAACGTCTTGTTTAAATTTGTAATTTTTTTGATTGGAATCATAGTGTGACACTTGACAGTATTATATATTTATATTATTATTTATTATATATTCTGTGACAGTATTCACAAGACTGGCACTTGCATATTTATCAAAATATATTCATTATCTTAATTTTGTGAAGTCGCGTGCGAGCGAGATAGCTGTGCTACCCAACTCTGCGTATTAAAAAGATAATGGTATACGCATTTGTGGCCAGTACAGGGCGCATTTTTCCACGCAACAAAAAAAAAACTGATTTGCTTCTTTCCCAACCCTAAACATGAATTGTTGTACACACATGACAAAACTTCTTGAAATCAAATAATATATTGGAGTAAAAATCAGTTTTCTCCTTTTTTATGAAAAAATACGTACTATTTTACAATGGAAATTAACGTGGTTTTCACACATTTTTAAATAAAAACTACGGGTCACTCACGTCTCTTTTGCAACCGATGACATCACCATGACGATGACCGCCGAATGCGGTTGAAACTATAGTCGGATATTTCGGCTCAAAACAGACGTGAGTGACCCGTAGTTTTTATTTAAAAATACGTACTATACTTTTATTATTTTTATTTAATGTTTTTGTGGCATAGACGGCTTGACATAATTTGGAAGGCTGGACGTTGAAGAAGCAAAGAAAATAAATTGTAAGTTGCGTGATTGAAATCCCACAACAACCTCTTCGTGTCGATGTAATCCATAGTTAGAAATTGTTGTATTTTTTTGGGTTATTATGGTGATAATATCTAAGTCGTACTAAAATAATCAAATATTTGTATAGATTTTGTTATTTACTTATAAGTATTACTTGAATTCTGACAAAAAATAATTATGAATCTTGATTAGTGGCGCCACGTACGCGGTTCTCTTAACCAATGAAATATTGGCAGTAAAAGAAATTAGTTCTATGAAATTCCGCAAGATAATAAGTTTCATAATATTTGTGGTCAAGTCATACTTGAGGTTTAGTTTAATATTGCGATTTTGAAGTCTCCCTGTTGGCACTGTTGTTAAATATAAGACATGAACACCTTTTAAATATTGTGTTTCCCTACTACAATGGGCGTACGCCTAAAGCTCTCATTGGTTACCTCCACTCGGCAGTGCTAAAATTGGTACCTAGTCCCATGTTTGCTACCAACCAATGGAAGATCATCATTTCGAAAATAAGAATTCTCGTTGGTTGCCTAACCGTCATCGTTGTTTTATATCTTAAAATACATATTTAGGTAAACACTAGACTCTGGAGTCTAATTTCATCTATTTAAAAAAAAAGAATTCAAACGATAAAATAATGTCTGGCGATTTATAATAGTTTTTTTTTTTTAATAATTGGATATAGTGCCATCTAGTAACGTAAGGTACGAAGAGTCCTTAATGGTGCCTGACATCTGGGTATATGGGGACATCTATGACCATTGGTCACGTATTGCGTAGGATTTGAAAATTAGACTTAGATGTCAGTTCTTGTGCATTACGTTATTAATGATCATACAGACTAGGAACCTTATTGGTTATTCGCTTAATGACTATTTATCCATGTAATACGTACGCGAAATTGTCTTTGTTAACATAGACAATTTTAAAGTCATATTTTTTTTGTGTTGTACTTTGCCAACATTCATAGATAATTATTTGTTTCTATAGAACTTGATCAAATCAATCTATAGTGATATACCCATCACAATTATTCATTCATTGTGATAATTATTTAAGTATTGTAAATTTTATTGTATATTTGGATTATTTAACATTTTTGATGAGGTTGTTATAATATTATTGTATATTGTAAAATTGAGGCGGTGTCGGAGCTTGTCTCATTAATTGTACTTGACTGGTTCCATTGATCTATAGATACGGGTAATATTATGAATTAATTCATTATTTATGTCTTCTGTTTGTGAAAACTGTTTCACTTTTTCGTATCCGAAAAAACGTACACGAATGTTTGTATGAAAAATAAGATAGTGATACAAGCTCCGGGGAGCCGTTAATAAGGATTCATTAATAAAGGACAATATTTATTTAAATGCTCTAATTTATTTTTTGTGTCTGGAATGCACCCGTTTTCAGAGATTAAGCTATTTAGAAAAATGTATACAAAATTGGTGCAACACATTTAAACAGTTAACAATACATCTAAACAGTTAACAGCTTGCATCGTAAGTCTATTTCTTGATAGGATAATCTCGGGGTGGCTCAGGGGGCAACGGGCGGCCTAGCTCTTTTTCTAGTGCTTTCCTTTGATTCTTCTTAGCCACAATGCGCTCGTGCGTCCGCTTCATTTCTAAAATCTCTTTCATTTCTTCCTTTTCTTCGTCCTAAAAAACGTAATATAACGTAAATAATAATGTAACGTTCTAAATCCAAATATATGAATTTAGTGTATGTGTATCCGGTATGAGAGAGAGAGAGAGAGCGAGAGAGAGAGAGATATACTGATAGCTCGATTTCTGTAGAAAGCAGGCAAAAAAAAAGGGTTGGGATATATTCCATCAAAAATCAAAACAATTACAATTTACAAATTTAAATTGTCACCAAACTGTAGTACAAATCTTTGTGACAGTTTGGGGACAACAGAGACCTATAAGATAAAAAAGCGTACATCTTACTCATTCACGCTTGCTATAATCACATTACGCTGTTTCACTGGGGAGCAAAAGAAAAAGTAATGCGACGTACTTACTGCTTTCTCTCTACGGAGTATACGGCTACGTCTCTTATGGGAGCTTGGTATCGAGCTACTTTAATTATTATTGGCACTGTCAAAACTGATTTGGTTTTGAAATAATTCGAAAGTCAAATTCAGTTATCTACTGGGATATAAAGATAAGAATATACAATACATATAGAGGTGCGGCATATTAGCAAATTAATGACTACCTTCTGATTAATTCTCAAGACCAGAGCTCGTTTCCCATTGGCCATCGGTTGGCTGTAAGTCATGAGCTGCTTGAGCCTCTGTGCTGGAGGCACTCCTCGCTCCACCACCAGCACTATCCTGGCCCACTGCCGCTGCCATTCGTTCCGCGTCTCCGCTATCTTCTGGTACGTGTTACCCATCATGGCGATTAACATGTTTACCAACAGGATGGCCACTATTATCATGTAGATCACGAACAGCAGCTGAAATAACAGTCATATGTTTCGTTATGAAAACTGACGTGGTTGTCGTGGTTTGGTTGAAAAAGACAGCTGCATGCAGTTGAAACTATAGTCAGGAATAACGACTTAAAAATAGTCGTGAGTAACAAGTAATATAAACATTATTTTTAGATTTACAATAATTCCAAAGGCATATTTTTCTTTGTAAGTAGTTAATTATTGCTAATTCTAAACTACGTTTTCTTAATCTCTAAAATATAAAATTTTCGTAGGTAGGTAAGTGATAAAAGACTGGTAAAAGTGCAATACTTGTTTGGCTCTCATGTTTGCCCAAAAGAAGTACATTCAATTTTGTTTGATGACTTACAACAATAGTTTAAGTAAGATTTTGAAAATGTGTCAGGTAGAAAACTAATGCGGTTCATCAGAAATCAGAAATCAGAATCATTTATTGAACAACTGTCAGTGAATTATTATGCTAGGTGGTATTGCAATATTTAGCTTACAGTTTACCCACATCGGGCATTCAATATTCAATATTATGTATATATCTAATAAATACATATAACAACATGCTTGATTTAATTATGAATTATTTAAACGATTTCCAGATAGATAAAAATTACACATTTATAAGAAATAATGTGTTTCTGTTGCTAATAAATTATGACAAAATTGTAATAGTAATTAAATTATATGTTATGTCAAGTATGAAATTCAATGTCAATAATATTAGATAATAATCAATCTCGAAATCGTCTATTCATCAATGTAATCTGTAGATTTATTCATAAAATAATTATGCGAGTAGTCATCATCCTCATTGATATCTGCTGCCACGTTAGTAAATCGAGATAGCCTGATTATTGTTGCTTGCCATCGTAATTTTGCCCACTTTTAGTTATGATGATCATACTAATCAAACATGTGATTACGTATTCTAATTTTGTAGATAGATATTAAAAGTGAACTTCACGGACACCGATGCCAATGTAGAAAACTATCTTGTGCCTGTGCCACAGGGCTAATTTGCAGTTATTATTAAAATAGGTACGTAAGTAAAGATTTCGTACGCTACCCACCTTTAGGGTTATTGACCTGTGTTCGGGCTGTAATGTAACATGTTACACAGAGAGCAATGGTGAAGTCAGTACGGGGAAACGTGCTCACAATGAACATGGTCACGGGATTTAAATACGCGGCGTAACGTAACATGCTCGAAGCGAATGGTGCTTTACACCCCGTCTCGTCGGTCAGTACCCACCTTAACGATTTTCCAGTTTAAGTAAGAAAATTATGTAGGTAAGTAAATATCATCATCAAGTCGCATGTGAACACGTAAGTATAACGACTCACCTTAGCTTCGATCTCATGATCAGTCCTATCGAAGGCTCCATAGTAGTCGGAGAAAGACGTGAGAGACATGAGGAACATGGCCATGATGCTCTCCATGGGAGACGGCATGGGATTGGACATGGAGTCGTCGACGCCTTCTGGAGTGTTTGGGTTGTCGAATGACAAGAATATCACGTAGTATGCTGCAATATCATTCATATAGTAGGTAAGTAAATACTTGTAGATATACGTACTTAACAAGTTAAGCACCTCTTCGAGCTCACCATGAAGCAAGTACTACCACCACTGCTCTGCGGATCTATAGTAGGTACTTATGGCAGTTGCTCACAGAAAAACAGTCATCGTTTACCATTAGGCGAATCGTTGAAAAACAAACAAACAATTGTTTGCTTTTTATAGTCTCATGTGAAAATCCAGGAAAACTGGAAAAGTAGGTACAAAACGTAGGTGTATTGAAACGCAATTTAAAAAACCGACTTCAAAATATGCAATATGTACTTATAACGCCAGTAAATGCACGCATATACGCGACTATTCTATTGCTATTCACTTTTCTACAGTTGTTTGGATGATACTTATTTTGTTATAAATAACCAAATTACTGCATTGATTTTGATAAAATTCATATGAGACCACCTCTGAAGTATGATCTACCAAATACAAAAGAATCATCAAAATAAATGCATAAGGAAGTCGGTTAACAATGAAAGCTGTTGAAACTAAGTTTCTGTAATGAAACAATCTATTTCTGATATTGTGTGGTTTACAACTTAGTTGATACTCATAAGTATACTTACTACTAGGTAAGAAGTTACCGTCTGATGTACCAACCTTGCGAAAATCCCATGACAAACACCAAATAAATAGCGACAAAACGAAGAAGGTCACCCATCACCATTCTGTAGATCATCACCACGAAAGGGCCCACTGTTTTGAATCCTCTGAAAATAATAAAATCATAATAAAGCCGAAGTCGATGGCCGTGTCATATAAGTGTGAGCGGTGGGAAGCCAGAACCCAGTTCCGGTTCTATCACACGGCCGCTCCCACGGCCATTTCTGCTAGCTCAGCCCTTATTGTGACGTAGGGTTGTGGCTACATTGAACTAATGTGATTTGATACTCTGTTACATAAGTGGGTACCTACTGCAATCTGGTTCTGCACACAGTAACGGCCGGTCATCAAAATAATAGGGGAACACTACGTATTGGCCAGTTGTACAATGCCGTTGGAACAAAACCAGTCGCTTACTGAACTTTATCATTTACTCCTGCGTTGTATGACTTCAGACTAGATAGAATATCTAAGAGTTAAAAATATACATAGGTACGTACCTATGCCTAACGTAGGTATGCGATGTTTTTTTCTTCATTAGTAATTTATTGAATCAGGCGTTACTTTGCGGAAATTCATATTCAAAAACTTAAATCTAACTTATATATCTAGTGTGTTTCCGCTTCGAGGTCTCCAAGCTGGTACTCTTGTCGCCTCTCTCTCTCTCTCTCTTGACTCTTGTTGCTCTTGTCTTGTTGTTGTTGTTGGTTTGTCTTGCTTGTTGTTGGTACACGTGTCGACAAGAGTACAATACAATACAAAAACACTTTATTGACACCATAATAAAATAACATTAGGTACCTACATAATTAAGGTTGAACCAGCTTGAAGACATCGAAGTCGTCAAGAGTACCACCTTGAAGACTTCAAAGTAGGCAAGAGTACCAGCTTGGAGACCTCGAAGCGGAAACACACTAGATATATAAGTTAGATTTAAGTTTTTCTTTATTGGTACCTATCAAATCTTCCTCTAATGGAGCTTAAAGTGTTTTAAGATTACTTTTTATAAAAAGTTGTATGATAGACCTGCAAAAGAACAAGAAGTAGGGTGCAGTTGTGAGCATGATGATGACAGCGAGGTGGTCCTCCTCCACGTCAGCACACCATAGCCTCAGCGTCGGCAGCACCAGCATCAGAGTGCACGATATCAGGAACATCACTCTGCAGACATACCAGGGTATCTCATAACCGTATACATCTCACTTATTGCTGTATCCGTTCAGTATCAGAGATGGAGATCTTACAATAAAAAAAGTAGATTTTTTTAAATAGTTAGGTAGATAGATGAACTCTTTATTGTACACACCTTAAAAGTAATAACAAAGGACTTAAATAGACTAGTGCAACAAAAGGTGGCCTTGTCGCTAAATGCGATCTCTTCTAGGCAACCATGGAATGGAGAAAAATATAAATCAGACGGGGCGTGCAACAAGATACGCAGGAACTAGAAGTCGTATTGCAAAAATTGTTTTTTTATTGAATAAAATATCTCTTAACTTAAGAGGCACTGTAAGCTTTATCAAAATCGGTTCAGTAGTTTTCAAGATATGGACGTAACTTAATTTTAAAATATGAGCGTTTCAACGACGCTGTACAAACTACTGGGCGGATTTGAACGAAATTCGGTAGGTTTATCACTCATATCTACTATTTAACAAGTAACATTATAAACTATAAATAATGGCATAGACATACATACTAATAGTAATTACATGCTAATACATATATATATAGAGAAGAATAATATACTAATAAATATTATAATTTAATATAATAATAAATAGTTAGGTACTCCCTGCGCCTTAACCGGCTAATCAGGAGCCGCTTATTATAAATATTTTTTTGGGATAAATATAGCCTGTGTTACTTATTCCAGGGTATTCAAAATAGCATGTATATTATATTATATTATACAAAGATTTTTTGTAGTTTGTATAAGGTAGGTACTCGTTTTATCATTCCAGAGATCTCAAGGAAATATTTTGCGATGAAGACACAATTCTAACGACACCTGTTCTTGGAATTTTCAAGGCTACAGTGAATAGATATCTTCTTGATCGATGAACTCCATCCTCGGCCACACCGTCACTTAACGTCAGGCGAGTTGGTAGTCAATCGTAGATCTATCTTGTATTAAAAAAAAACTTGCAAATTTCAGCACGTTCAACCGGTTGGACCAACAAGCTTAGACAAATGGTAAATGTTTCTATTTCTACGAATGCTTATATGCTTCGAAATGTTAAGAAACTGTGTAGTGCTGCCACATGACATTTCGTTAGCTAATGTCAATCCCATACATTTACTTTTCTATAATTTTTTATTAATATTATTTATTTTTAGGGTTCCGTACCTCAAAAGAAAAAAACGGAACCCTTAAAGGGTCACTTTGTTGTCCGTCTGTCCGTCTGTCTATCTGTCTGTTTTATTCTACTGAAGTTCACGAAATTAGAATAGCATATACCTGCGTAAGTACACTCTTTTCTAAGTACAAGTAGAAATAAATATTTATATGCTCGCATTCATACCATTTCTAGTAGTAGCTTCATCATCGGCCACACCGTCGCTTAAAATCAGGCGAGTTGGTGCTCACTCTTAGATCTATCTTGCGTAAAAAAGTAGGTATACCTATTTAGTAAAAATATCATATGGTTATCCTGTACCTAGATATTAAGTAACTAGATGGGTTTCCTTAATGAATCCTGCTTGAAGGTACTATTCTGTTATATTTTTTTATACAAGTGCAGGTATGTCCTTTGCTCCTACCTGGATGGCACGGTGCTCAAATTTTCAATGAACATCTTGATACCGAGAAATCTTGCCTCTCGTAGCGCAGCTCCAACATACATCAGTGCACCAACCCATAAAAATAATTCAGCAAATATTCTCACCTGAAAAATGAGTAGGTAGGTAGTAGCCTATTCGTAGAAAGGATATCTGACAGACACTTACATGAATTTATTTTATAACAGGCTTTAAAATATGTCATCATAATCATCATCATCTCACCAATAAAATTTCCACTGTAGAACAATGGGAAATGGTAATTGTTGTAATCTGCTTACAACATACCAACATATCTTCCTGCTACTTGTATTTTAAGATTGCCAGTCCACCTTGATGGCTGGTCATATCCATAGCTCATACATTTCACTACCATATGTCAGCATTGATAACACATACAAAAAAAAAAAAAAATTTTTGCCGAACGCTGCCCAGCCAAATTGGATTCGACGATTAACCTCTTTCGCAAAGTTGAATTTGCCCAGTTAGACTATTTGTCCTAAGAAGACGTATTCATCGATAAATTCGAGTGTGAAATTCCCCATAGGATTAACATATTGACTCACTTTTGCTTGCCAAGAATCGAAATTCATGAGCCTGCACTCCTCAGTGAGATCTTCCCACCACCCTCCCACATTGTTGGTCACCGCTTCTGCAAATAATAATTTTATTACGACAAGTACCTACTTAAGTATACTTATTCTTAGTCACAAGGGCGTCGCCAGCCCATG
Source organism: Lycia hirtaria (assembly GCA_947563715.1). Classification (NCBI taxonomy): domain Eukaryota; kingdom Metazoa; phylum Arthropoda; class Insecta; order Lepidoptera; family Geometridae; genus Lycia; species Lycia hirtaria. The sequence goes on from OX387379.1 coordinate 5,952,538, forward strand.
GCCCAGGGGGGGGGGGGGGGGGGGGGGCAAGTTAATATAATGGAGGATGAGAAAAATATGAATTGTAGGTACAGGTACAATTGCACGGCCTTAGGACTTTGGTTTAGTTTGCAGTTGGCAAATTTTTTTTAAACTCTAGGGCTAATATCTAAAATCTAGACAGCTGCCCCCCGGCCCCCCCTTGGCGACGCCCTTGCTTAGTTATATAGTTAAGTTTATGCAAATACTACTTATGTATGATTTGGATTTCACTAGGTATCTACAAAATGGGCAAAGATTGAAACTATATTATAATCTGACAGAACCGTTACCTTTACCTATCTAGCTACAACTCGACACAAAATGCGTAACAGCATCAGTGAAATTTGTACATCCGATAACGCAAGTACTTAATAGGATAATAAGACGGAAATTTATAGACCCGCACAGTTCACAACTGTTATAAAAAAAAAAAACCGAGTTACACAACAACTTTAAACAACTTAAAAGTCGCAACGGCATCAGTGCAATTTGTAGGTACACCCGATTACGCAAGCAATAGGATAAAAAGCTTAGCTATTGATCGACCGATTAAGTATTTCTAACGATGTAACTTTTTTATCGGTCTGGGATAATCGATATGCTTTTTTTTTAGTTTTTTTTTTTGATATGTTTAGATAGTTGAGTTGGTATATTATAGTTTTATTGTAGTTAATAAAGGCACATGCCTGTTAAAAAAAAAATATGTTTTGAATTGTGTCGTACGTAAACTAGCTACTATTGCCTATTATTTATTATGGGTACAAAAAAGAAAGAATTCTGAAAATTAAAATAAAAGGTTAAGAATGTTTCGACTCATCGAAAAAATACTTAGCATTTTGATATATCTTACTTCTGTCCTTGTCTTTGGGATGACTCTTGAAGCGAGCACACTGCGGACTCTTAGAGGCGCTTAAGATTTCTACAGCTCCAGAGTCGACCTCCGTTACGTTGACGTGTATGGTACAGTTATCTAGAAGCGCAATTAGCCACCAATTACCTACACTAGATACAAGCAATCAAAATTAAGATATTCTACAAAGAGCTGGTTCGATTTTCATAAAATATACCTACTTACCTATTTACAGAAGCAAATCATAATAGCCAACTAGGCCTTACAGAGCATTAGAATGAAGTTTTATTTACAAGTTGCTAGAGTATATACAAAGGTATATAAAAAGAGCTACTTATCTACAATTAATTAAATATACCACCCTGAATGAAAGAAGCATGTAAATAAGAAGTTGGTAGTTACCATACATTTAATCGAATTGTAATATTTTTTAGATCTTTTAGTCTTTTAAAACGATTTGGTCTAATAATGATTGTGTGTACACCCTTAGCATTTATGCTCACGATTGAAGGCTCCTTTTTGCGGCGGCGTTGTGTGGCGGATGAAGAGGGGGCTCTTCCCTAACATGTGGTTGAGGATGGCTGACACGTGCGTCACACTCGTGATTGGGTGTTGCTTGCGGGTCGCTTGGTTGGTCATGGTATATACCCAACATAGCGATAAGTTAGATGAGCAATGATTTGGAGATTATGGGTAATTGGGGCATCTTTGGTCCGCGAGTTGGGCGTCGGATAAGGGAGCGGTGTTGTGACTCGCTCCCGCTTGTATTTGGTGCAAACGTTTTCCATCGCTATTCAACGCGGTAACGCGGATAGTGTCAAGAGCACCTTTGCACCGGGTACAGTTCGGAGCGAACTTATTGACTGATTTTATCTGACATGTAAAGAGTAAATAGGCCCACGAATTCTGTGCTGAAAATTTTACTTTAGAGTTTTTTTTATTGAAATCAATTTTATTATAAATGTATAAATAGATTAGCAATAAATTAAAATAATCTTGTAATAATATCAGTAGTGTAGTTGGTCACCAACTCTGTTATGGCAAGCAACCGTTAGCTGAATTTCAGAAGTACAACCAATATAAGTAGGTATTTTTTCTCCTTTCACTACTTACCACTTTCAGCCTGCTCTGTATCATTGCTCAAAGGTCCCACAGTAGAGTTGATCGCAGTTGCGTTCAGGCCTCTCTCCGGAGGGCCTGGCCTCAAGGTAAAACATACCAGAGAGATTAGGAAGTAGAATGTGAATAAGATGAATTGACGGTAGAAACGAAACTTCACAAATGTGTTCCACTTGGTTTTCAGGAGATCAGTCAGCATGCCTTCTAAGAGACCCAAATGCTCATCTTTTTCCTAAAAATGTAAAAAAGAGACTTATTTTGTCGGAGGTATATTACTACACAACGCAAATTGAAAATTATACTATCAATATTCATAACTTTTGTAGTTTGTAAGTCTACCTTTCGAAGTTAATTTTTACACACTACCTACGGTCGGAATTAACGCGCTTGGTATTTTTGTTTACTGTATTCTTGATCAAAATCGAAAAGAGACTCTCTGGAACTTCTCGATTTCATGAAATCGAGAAGTACCTAATTATAACCTTACTTAATAAAGAGTTTATCTATCTATCTATCTTACTTGTATACTACATAGATCATGTTGACCAAGATACCCAACACGTGGATTTAAAATCATAACAATAAGATAAGCTACTAAGCGTACTCTATTGTAGTCAGTAATTTCGTGTAACATCAGGCGAGTTGGTGGTCAAGCATAATAGATATTCGTTATCATAACGAACATTATAAAAGCGAAAATAACTGTCTCTCCGTCTTTTTTAACTACTAAACCAATCGTTATGAAATTTGCCACGGAGATTATTGAATACATTCTAACAGTTTAGAAAGGAGGAGGAGGAAACGCCGTCAGCATAATGGGTACCTTTCCCCAAGGTTCCACGCGCGAGGGGCTTCATGCCAATGGGGGTAATATTTTTTGACGTAATGTTTGTTATATTTTAAATACAATTATTGACATGTTAATTTTAGTATATTGACAATTTGTAAATTATTGACTTATATTCTGTATCTACTTCAAAATAATTTAAATTATTATATTAATACATAAAATGTTTACAAAAATTATAATTATCCTGAGTCAAAACCGTCAAAGATGTAAAAGTAATGTAAATAGGTTTTGTTAAAAGTCGATGTACTTTTATTCTTGGCCATACCATCGCTTATAATATACAATTCTAACAATTTATTTTGACAGAATCAATTAAGTGGTTATTGAAATGTCTATCGCCTATAAAAAACAATACTTACCCCAAATACAACAAGATTAAGAGCAGAATCCTTGCATATCAGTCCAGTTTCTGTATCAATAGTGTCCACTTTGTCCAAAGGGTACGCTGCGCAAGTAGTGGCTCCGATTTGCCAATAAATCTCCCGTTCAATGTTGAGGATATGGAAAAACATCTCGGTTCTGGCAAGTTTGGCTGCCAGCGTCAGTGGAGTCAAGTTAAGCATGTTGTGGATGTTCAGAGATGCACCAACTTCATATGCTACATCGAAGGTTGCCTAAATAATATATTTGACATTTGCTATTGATAAGTTTATACCTTCTAATTTTGTTATATTCCAGAGAATTTTCAAAATAAAAAATAGCAAGTACCTAAGTGGTAAAATGTTTATAAAAAGATGAGGAAAATACTAGTTAGTACATACATACTGACTGAAAAAATTTTTCATAGAATAGAAGCAGTAGTAATAAGCCTGTGTCATGAAAAGACGAAAATAAAAACAAGCTAAGCTACAAAAAGCGCTATCAAAAAGCATCCCAAGCAACTACTTACGACTTTTTCATAAATGACAAGCATATGCAGGACAGTGTTCCCATTGGTGTCTTGTTTATTAGGGTCTGCTCCTCGCGCTAAAATTAGCCTATAACAATCTTCCAGACCCAAGCATGCTGCGAAGCTTAGAGGATATTCGCCCCAGTATACATACCTGGAAATTTTTATTTTTTTGTTTACGAACTAATCTGAAGTCATACATACACACAAATCGACCACATAATTTTATTATTATATTTTTACAAGTTCATAAACACTGTACTAAAACTTCCGTGAGTATTAATTTATTAAATAATAAGTATCTATTTTTAATAAAAAAACAAAGCAAAACAAATTGTTCTGAAGGGCCATTTCGGTCACTTTAGTAATGGTTTTGCATAGAATCAGTGCTCGTTGGCCCGTGAGACGTATTCAAACTTAGGTCTGTACTTCGGTCACCGATATCCCCAGAACCTTGAATGGTACATCACCTATTCGGCCATTATTCGCCAGTAGTCTGAATTGCGAGATATGAGTTATTTTTATTAAGATTCTGTTACTCTCAGATGAGATGATATAGTCAAGTCAGAGAGCAAAAACTGGATGAGATCAACGCAGAACTGGAGAGAATGATGAGGTAACTGTGATAAAGAAGAGGCCTATCTACGATAGATAAAGGCACAAAAAATGATGATGCAGCAATAAAACAAACCACGTAGATGTAGAATGTTTCCGTTGCTTGTTTGAAAATCGAAACACCTCACCCACTATAATTAGTTTCGGGTTGCACATTGACCCACTCGTGTTCGAAGGAGTCAGTCCTGGATGCTTTCTGGTCTTCAGGGCACATGAAGTTTCCGTAACATCGCTCGTGGTAGTCCGCCCCTGAATCCAAGAGGAACTTTACCATGGTTAAATCTTCGTTCACGATCGCTATATGAAGAACGCTTTCTCCTGCAAGAATGTGATAACATTTTAACTTGGATGCGCTTTATTGGTTAGGAGATATACATAGATAACTTATCACACCTCTCTTATATCCGTAGTTGGGAAATAATCACAAAGTTTTAGATCCGCCTAGTATATAGTATAATAGTGCCGGCACTAGAATACGGTATCGGTATCTCCTGCTTGTAATAAGAACCTACTAGAAGGGGATTTCTGGGCCCGGGGTTGGTCGGGAGTGGGACCCTGGCATGCTACTCAGATGGACCCGAGATGGATGTAAGAGAGTCTCAAGTCTCAAGCTGTTGTAGGCCTAGCAGGCTGAAGAGGAACTGTGTTGTAGTGTTGAAGGCTCCGGTATGTATTTATCACGAAAACTCGGAGTCCTCCGTGATCACCAGTGGGGTTTTATTGGGTACGATCCCACATAACCTGGTTGCATCCCAACCATACAATGCATACGGATATCTTTGGAAGAAATCTCCCTCATCAAATCAACTAGTATTTGTTACTAACGTTATGTGGATGTCTGTATATACGTACCGTAATATTCATCACTCATGTAGACGTCGTTGATCATCTTCGGGTAGAACCTCAAAAGTCGTTTGGCAAGGTTCACCAAGAGTGAGCTGGCGTTCAGAATGCAAAGATGTAAGATCGTCTCGCCGACCGCACCTCTCTCCTACAATGTAAATAATCTAGTTATGGTACTCAACAAACTACCACTATTGAATATTTCTATTGGAGGTGTGGATACCTCCACGCTCCTTAGCGTCATCCTATGGCGTCCTCATTAGGCCTTCGTATCTAACGTAATATATGAGATGCATTAAAAATAACCGAATGAGCTCAAAGCTGTCGATATAATAAATTAGTATCAATGAAAGAATTCTACTTTCCACCTTCTTTCTCACTCTCGTTCTGAACATGTCTTTAAGTCCTGCATTTATGTTACTTGGAGTGTTTTTTGCCTTTCTCCCTGCCAATATCGACTTAAGCCAGACAACGCCTTAAAATTATCGAATCAGGCTCTTGACTCTTGTCCTAACTGTTTTAGTGGTGAATGTAGGTGAAGATGATTCATGCAGATGATAATTTTAAGCCAAATGACTATTATGTAAAGTTTCAGTAACTGTAGGCCTTGTAGTTTTGCCATAGCTCTTGTCATCACTGCAATAACATTTTGTTTTTAATCGATTACAAAAAGGAGGAGGTTCTAAATTCGGTACTGTTTTTTAAATTTTTGTACTCCGTCATTTATAAACCAATTTGTTTTTTTTTTGCTTTATAATACATATCAGATTGTTCGAATAGATCTCATCAAAATCCAATAGTTTCGCATATTCAAGTCGGTTGTTTCAGTTTTTTAAAAAACTATAATTACATTTCACCTTCTATCTCTAGATAGAAGGTGAAATGTAATTATAGTAACCTAGGTTACATTATAATAAAAAACTTCATGTCAATATTTATTATTTTTTCTTCTTTTGATTGGGTCACCTTGAGGTCCCAGCACAGCTCTCTGTATCCTGATGGGTTGGCGTCGTATTCTTCTTGAGTGACGTGCGGCCAGTCTTTGTCTACGTCGAACTCTTCATCTGGATTCTCCATACTTCGCAATGGAGGCAGCTAAATAACAAAAACCTCATTAGTTATTCGCTATAACATTTAGGGATACCGTTGTAGATGAAACCCATACGAAATCACGATCAGCTGATACATTAATAAAAGAAATAGATGTTGGTGGTTTTAACACAGCTGTATATACTATCTATTCCATACTAATGCAGAACTAAGCTTATTTCGACCACTTTTGTATGGAAATCAAATCAACTTAAGGACTTTGGATTGTCTTTAGACCTTTAATGGTCTGGGGTAATCGATATGCTTTTTGTGTGGTTGTTTAGTTGAGTTTGTATATTGTTTTGTTGTAGTAATAGCATACCAGTTTATGCCGTGGTCTCTCCTTGTTCCGCAGCAGTACGAGGTGTGAGATCGGTATATACCGCCCTTTACCCTTGTTATACAAGAACGGCTCTACCTTCGTCTTGATGGCGTGATCTATCTCAGCATACTGCTTGTTTTGTAAGGCTCGCTTCATCGTGTCCACTAGGAGACCACCACCTGTCCATTATTTAATAATACCTAAATAGATCTTCTTCAGTTAAATCTTTATTGTACAAAAAAACAATTAAGAACACATTTTTAAATAAAAACTACAGACAATTCACGCCTGTTTTCGAGTCGAAATATCTGACTATAGTTTCAACCGCATTCGGCGGTCTTTTTCTTTTAAGGAGCAGCGCAAATGTCACTCTCGGTCATTTTAGTGTTTCGTGTTCGACTCAAAACAGACGTGAGTGATCCTTAGTTTTCATTTTAAAATGTGTGAAAACTACGATGGTTTCCATAGTAAAGCTAAGAATACGTTTAAACAAATGTATCTCATTATAATTATTTAAGAAGAAAGAAACAGAATAAGCCCGTATAAAGAAAGGCTTCGGCAGTACAAAGGCGGCTTTATCACCTATATTATTTGTGTAGTATTGGTCAGTTTCATTTTAACTTAATCCTAATATTATAAAAGCGAAAGTAACTCCTTTTGTCTGTCTGTCAGCCTGTTTGTTCTTTTCAGGATCAAACGGCTGAACCGATCGTCATTCCGATCGTTATAAAATTTGGTACAAAGATAGCTGGGAACCTGGAGACAGACAAAGACAAATTTTGACCTAAGTCTTTGATAAGATGATCATCTTCATCACCGTTGTAATCACTACGCGGGTGAAACCGCAGGGCGCAGGCAGTAAAATTATACTTAAAAGCGAAAGTAAATGTCTGTCTATCTCTTTGTAATCTTTTACTGATCATACTGCTAAGTTGATTATTGTGTTAGGTACAAAGATGGCTGAGAGTCTGGACACGGATTATTGTGTTTGGTACAGAGATGGCTGAGAGTCTGGAAACGGATTATTGTGTTTGGTACAGAGATGGCCGAGAGTCTGGACACGGACGTATCATCATCATCACCGTTCTTCGTCAGCACTCGGGTAACTCGGGAAACCACTGGGCTCAGACGCAAAATTTTATATCTTACAATAATCTTATCTTATCTTATCTTATCATTGACATCTTATCATTGCATTGACCTTATATGTCCTGCTCTGCGACTCGTTCAGTCACGTAGGTGCGTCTATTCCGAAATATTTATACTTCCAAAACTTGTCAACCATATGTGAATAATTCAAGAGCGTTTACGGCATAATAACTAAGAAAATATGTGCCAAAAACGTGTCAAGACTTATGTAAGGGTTCCGTAGCTATAAACTGAAAGAAAGCTTGGCGATTATTGATTGTTAGACCATTTTTCAAAAAAGTCTGTGAAAAACCTTTGAGCTACAATATATTAAGTGTTATATGTATTTATATCTATAAATCATAAAAGTTATGGTCACAAAATATTCAAAACAGTTTTAATGCAAAGGTTATATAGTATACGAGTAGGTATATACTACATCTAGAGTCGCATAAAATAGAAACGCAGATGCGATAAAAGTCCTAAGTATTTGGCGGACGATATGCATCTCAAAAAAAAAGCTTTCTCTTTCGTCTTTAAATGACAGAATGATATGGAAAACCAGTTTTTAAAATTTCAATTAAATAAATTTTGAAATGTAATCTTTCAAATAGTTTGGTGCTTTTAGTTTCTAAATAAAATTAATGTAACATACGGACGAGTATATAGTTTTTTAGGGCAAGGAGAGAATGAGTTATTTTCTCGACACTCCATAATGTAGTGTGTCGTATGAGCTATTACGGAACCCTGCACTGCGCGCGGCCCGACACGGATTTGGCCGGTTTTTTATCGCCGCCCCACACGTTTATACTACTTCCTTATTGATCGTAAAACGAGTAGAACAGGATGTGAACTCTGCTTACAACTTAATAAAATAGAGTACATGTATTTATTTACCTTTTATGTCGACAAGTTTGTAAAGCTTCTGTAGCGAAGTTCCCGCCTGTTTTTTTACTCCACTGGTCACATTACTTTCTGTATTACCCATTACTCTTTATAAATATGAAATATGTATATATATTTACACTTTTACTACCCGCAATTTAAAGTAAAGTAACGAATATTAAATGTAATCCTTTTCTATTTCTACTCATTAAAGTTTAACAAAAGTGACTATAGATACTGTGCAAGTTGATGAAAAATTGACGGTGAAACTAATTAGACCCAATATTTAATGATTGCCATGTGTACGAGTCAAGATGATACCACGTAACTGTAAACTACGAACCCATATTGATCAAACAAAATGCGTAACCTGAGAGTTCAATATGATAAGAGAACAAATACAGGTACCAGGGAAGTAGGTACGAGTACCTACATATAGTTTACGTTAATAGCTGCCAAACTGTCTAAACTTCGAATGTTTAATTTATTAGCTATTAATTTATAAAAAGAAGGAGGTTCTCAATTCGTCTGTATGCTTGTTTATCGATTACACAGCCAATTGTGAATTGATTTTGATGATTCTTTATTACTTCATAGGTGGTGCCATACAAATTTTATCAAAATTAGTTCGGTACTTTGGTTTTTATGACAAAATAACTGGAAAAATATCATCCAAGTAAATAAGTTGCGTATTTTAAAATCTGTTTTTTCTGTTTTTTTTTTTTACTATAATTATTTTGTCCAATGGAGACGTTAGTTCACATTTATCACCACGATCTATCCATCTATCCCAACAGAGGATACAATTTTACATAGATTTTTTAACCCGATTTCTTCAGCTATTTTACCTCTTTTTCAGAACTTCTGTAATCATTCTGTCAAATCAATATCAATGTCAAAGTCCGGTAAAAAGCAATACAAGACAAGAAACAGTAAGAAAATCTAAAAATGACCAAAATTAAACGTTTTATATAGAAATGCATAGAATTGCTGCATTTATTATTGCTTATTTGGTTGAGATAACATCCGGCAGCGATGTTAGTTACTGCGGGACAAAAATGTGCGGGTACACCAACGCTCATACGCTTTGTCAATTTTCTGTAAGTTTTTAATCGACACTAATGCAGCGTGCCTATCCAGTATCCACCAGACACGTGCGAGGAAGCCATGCAGGCGTTACTGAGATGCGTAGTAAACTCTTCCCAACGCCTGGTAGTGCAGTAGTTCTAGCTCGTTCGTATACATTATCCGCTCATGGGTTTCCTATCTATAATCGGAATTATGAAATATTCAATACAATTCGAATGGAAACCACGAACCGGCAAGGTGGACAGAGGATATCACACAAGTGGCGGGAAGACGCTGCATGCAGGCCGCTTCCAACCGGTCTTTTTGGAAATCCATGGGGGAGGCCTATTCAGCAGTGGACTTCTTGAAATGATGAATATAATTTCGTGATCAAAGCTCGTATGTTATTTTTGAAATATTTTTTAAAACATAGCTACACAGTATGTAACAACGACAAAAAATGAATGCAGGAATTAATATATACAGTAGCTCATACATACACTCGAAAACACAATCGGTGTATCGCATCTTATGCAGTCGGATAAAATTAATCTATTGAAATCATGCACTACAAAATATCACAAATAGAATATTCAAATTCAAAATTCAAATTCCATTTATTTCCACCATAAGTCATAGCATTACAAATTACAAATAAAGTTATTAAATTACATTCAATTAAAACAAATCAAATCAAATAAAATCGAATAAGACGGGCGAAGATTTGTTTACATATAAACTGTAAAAACAGTGTACCTTGTCAGCCTTGATCAAGGAAGAGCATACTAGACCAGTTAGTAGGCAGACCACCAACCAGATGGAGAAACGATAGGTATCGTTAAGTCAGAAGGAAAGAGCTGTATGAGATCATCCCAGGACCAGATAGTATGGTGTGATAAATCAGAATCAGAATACGTTTATTGCTTCACTGTGTACAAAAGTTCTTATAAGTAGACAAGTCTCAGCAGCGTACCCATATCGGGCATGCAATGTACAATTATTATTATTGTAAGGCAATAATAATTACACACACTTAATTAAAAATTATAAGGCAATAATAAATACAGTCATTAAAATATTAGGCACTTGTTTAAGCACTAAAACTACTTAAATATAAAGAAGAGGCATGCCCAGCAGTGGGCTGAAATTACGGTGATGACGATGACTGCGCGACACTCATTGTCATGCACGCACACGCATTACTACACATATTTACATGTAAAAATCAACTCGTACGCACTACTTCATTCGCTTGGATAAAAGGAGTCCGCATAATCCACAGTCCGGGCCAAGTCCGTCATGCATTGCGCTTATACCAACGCCCCTGACACCTGATGAAAAACTTCGTATCCTGTCCCGTTTGAACAACAAGCGAAACGACGCCGCCAGCGGCAGGATCCGTGGTCTGCCCAGCGCTGGGAACATGCTCAAACTGGTAATTCTAACTTCTACCAATGATAAAATTCGAACAGATTTTTCATTCATTCTTTCCATATTGATTAGATTAACATTCGTCATAATGTATTTAAGTAACAAATCATCTAAATATGCTAATATTTCAAGTCCCGCTGCAGACTATAACTGTATGCTTCAAGTACCTACAACTGCTGCTCAGTAGCCGCTGCGGTGACGCTTTGAAATTTCTTTAAAAAAAACATAATTATACAATTAAACCACTCTCGCATCCTAATGAAGAAAAAATATATTGAATATAGGTATCAGATGCTTCTCTTCCTGGACGTATGTATTATAAAAGTCAGTTAAGAACTTGAAGGAAATCGGTGTTTTTCTAAATGTTAATTTGTATTTTGCTGTACACAGTACATCTTGAGACCTTCTTGCCATAGTGAAATATAGCGTCGATCCGCCCTTTGATGCTCTTCCTGATTGCCCTTTGACGATTCTTTTTTGTTTCTTCAAACAAAAAAAAAGACGCGTGGCACTCGGAGACTGCCGCGGTAAAGCTATTGCATAGCATTTTTTATCAACTTATGTAATTATAATTATTTATTTATTTTATTTATGCAGTATTCTTAACACCCCCCACTCCGACCGGCACAGCGGTGATACTTTTTAGTTTTTAGTTTTGCCATCTATCGATGAATAGCAGAACTTTTAATTACTTTTTGAAATATCACGCTTGTCTCTTTAGTTCTGCAAATCGCCTCTAGGTGGCATTCGTTGTATCGGCGTTACTGCGTTAGGTTATTTTCGTTACGGAATTTCTGGATTCGGTCTCCACGCTCAAGGCCCGCGATAGAAGCTATGCATTAGCTTAAAAAGAATCATCAAAAACAATTCATAATTAGCTGAGTAATCGCGTAACAAACATAAAAAAGCATACAGTCGTAATGAGAACCTCCTTCTTTTTGGAAGTCGGTTAAAAAAATTACCGCAACTATCATGCTCTTAAGTTGGTTTATTTTACAATTTCTGTTTGCTTCAGCGCTGGGTAGAGGATCTGGCGAAAGAGGCGGAACTTTGGGCGCTACAGTGCCGACCGCCAAGAACTCCAGAGGAGCATGATGCATGCCGGGACCTTTGTAAGAACCACCATAGCAAAACAAACACAATAAATGTCAAAAAGGATGTCTATCAATATGGTTGTATTTTTTCCATTTTGTTACCTTGTAGGTATCTCCGTCATTTGGAAACAGATTTGTTTTTAGGGTTCCGTACCCAAAGGGTAAAAACGGGACCCTATTACTAAGACTTCGCTGTCTGTCTGTCTGTCTGTCTGTCTGTCTCCAGGCTGTATCTCATAAACCGTGATAGCTAGAAAGCTGAAATTTTCACAAATGCTGTATTTCCGTTGCCGCTATAACAAAAAATACTAAAAATTAAAAAAAAAAAAAATATTAAGGGGGGTCCCCATACAATAAACGTGTTTTTTTCGTATTTTTTTGCTCAATATTAAAAACGGTAACAGGTAGACGCTTCAAATTTTCACAGAATATTTACTTGTATATTACCTTTCAAAATAAATAATTAAATAACAATAAAGTAAATATTAAAGGGGGCTCCCATACAACAAACGTAATTTAAGCAATTTTTACTCGATCTTAATTAACAGGTAGAAACTTGAATATTTTTTAGTAAATATTTAGAAATATTCTCGTTATTTTATAAACAGAACTAAACTTTGTAGTAATATAGATGATAGTACGGAACCCTTCGTGCGCGAGTCCGACTCGCACTTGGCCGATTATTTTATTTTTTATTGAACGGATATAATTTCAGATTGCTCCAATAGAAATTTCATCAAAATCGGTTAAGACGTCTGGTTTTTAAAACAAAATAAGAAATAAAAAAACATACAGGTAAAAAAAATACGTATTTTGAAATCGGTTGTTTCTCTTTTTTAAATTATAATAATTATTAATTCAATTCAATTCAATTTATTTTAATGCGCATATGGGTAACATAACACAGTTGGAAAATTAATGCAAAAGAACGCCATACACGACATTTCTAATTTAGAAATTTTTAGAATGTCTGTTACTAAGTGGATATATTAGTGAATATATCCACATAATAACAGATATTCTTTTATCTTGATGCTATGTTTCAGATTCAATATCCGTAGGACAATCTGTGGCGTCTGTAGTGGGGGAATCACCGGGCCTCCGAGTGGAGTCCATGGTCGATATTTGGTTTATGCAGAGCAAGTATTTCAAAGGAAACGTTACGTTATATGAACCGTGAGTTATTTAAGTCTCAGAAATTTGTTTTATTTGATTGTAGCTTTCAGATTCACTGGTAATTTTCCAATTTTTATGGTAATGGAGATTCAACTTTGTACTGATTTTTCTTAAGGGAACTATTTTATTTAATACGATTTGTCGACTAACATGAATTAGGTGGATTAAATGCAATGCCATTATAATAGTAAGACAATTTTGTACAGACTGCATTACAATAAATAGCATAGTGATAGATTTTCTTTAGAAAAAATAGCAATTCTTGTAAATTGTAGGCTGAATGTTACCAAATTATATTTTACAGACCCGAGCTTAACAAATATTTTTATGGGGACTTCGCCCAGGCTATGTGGGCGCGAGCTTTCATGGTCGGCTGTGGGAGAAGTCGCTTTATGGTGAGCATCAATGTTCGCATAATCAACTTTATTCTGCGCAAAATTATACAGGCCTAAGTACAGGCCTCTTATAAAAACTACTTACGCTTGAATATACCGTTGTGTTTAAGCATTTATTTTATTGGCTCTTCTTTCTTTTTTCAGATTTTGAACAAATTGTATGTTGTATATGTTGCACTGCATCTCTTCTTTCAAACATATTTTTGATAATGATTGTATTTATTGTTTATTGTTTATTTTACATTGCATTACAATTACATACATAGCATAGGTGCATACATAATCACCCTAATAGGGTATAGCAATCTAATGCATTTAATACATATATATTTATTTTAAAGGTATCTATTTGAATCAAAGAGGACCTCTTTGATTCCACCACAACATGTTTCCTTTTCCACTTCACTTTGCAAGAAATTATTTCATTTACACGTTATTAATTGGTGTGCATGCTTATAATGCGTCGTTATCTAACGCATTTAATTTCTTGCCAATCTCTTTTTCTCTCGCAGAGTATGTATATGGATCAAGTTATCTTTTTTACACGCTATGTTGGTATTTTATCGGGCTCTAATTCTTGTGGATTATAGAATATAAATATTATAATAATTATTCTTAGTCCCCAGTAAATGGCCGCCTAAGAACCATAGAGCGGTTGGTTTGCAACTTCGCCCCGCAAGGTCCGATCCCCGACCGGCCTCTCTGGAGCCCTGGAGTTCCGGCTACTGCGTGCCCATCGAGGTCGAGACCTTGTGGACTCCTGACCTCACTGTGTGACTACCGTTAGTATAATCTTTGTGTTGGACTCATAATATATTAATTGTATTTTATTTAAACAAGCTTTTACAAAAGTATTCTTCAGGACGAATCATTCGAACCCAAACACGATGGGTTTATCTTGTTTAGTTCAGATGTTCCTATGGCCACCTTCCGACTCCATTATGATGGAGAACAGCTCACTGGTACCATATTATTGTATTTTCACCGAAGATACATATGTACACCAAATTTGAGCCCAATTGGACATCGGGAAGTGGTTCTAATTTAGATACCAATATTCGTGCAGAGCACACAAATGCAAACATTGTAAGGTTAAATTAAAGCTTGTAAAAATAAAAACCCATGAAATTTGTAACCGATTTGCGAGTCAAATTTTCTGTAAGTATATTTTTCTGTAGCTTGTAGAAATTTCATCAAAGTCGGTTTAGTAGTTTGGGTTCTAAAACAAATTAACTAGAAAAATGTCTTGACTACATCGATATATTGAACATAAATTAGCTATAATATTAGCTTAATATAATTAGAGTTTAATAAACTGAAGCAATTGACTTCTAAAAACGTAAGTTCGTTTACTTGGATGACGTTTTCCAGTTATAAAAAACCAAAGTACTGTACCTATTTCGATAAAATTTATATGGGACTAGCTCTAAACCTATCAAACAAAAAATAATCATCAAAATTAATCCATCATTAGCGAAGTAATCGGTGAAAAACATAAAAAACATACAGTCGAATTGAGCATTGCTGCATTTTAACCGACTTTAAAAAAAGGAGGTTCCTTTTTTTAGTCGGTTAAAAATGCAGCAATACAAAATACTGAGCAAAATTATCTCTTACATTTTAAGAAAAGGTATTTCAGTTTTCGTTAAATCTACTCGTACGATGAAATTAATTAGTAATTCTAATTAAATTTGTAATTTTATGTTAGAATGTTGTTTTATCATATTTGTTCATTTAAGAAAAAAAAATTTTTTATTACATTATTCAAGTAAATTTGAAAACTAGAACTTTTTTGATAAAATAATGTTTCAGCTAGGAAAAGAAAATCATAAGAACAACTATTCAGAAAGTGAACCTGTTGTTATAAAATTTATAGATATAAATGCCGAGTAAGGCAGTCGCATTAATAATATGAAATACAATTACATTAACTTGTCTTCATAAACAAAAACATGACAAAGACCCATAAAACTCCATTAAGCTGCACATGCAACTTGTGATGTCTCGACACTTTCAAAATCCATTTGCTAATTGCAGAAATAGAATTGAATGAACCCAAGGATATAGATACTTCAATGACGATAGAAGATCATATACTTCTAAATGCACTATTTGAAATAGAGAGAAATATATCACTTTTTGACGGCAGTCTGGATGGAATATATCTTACTTATTTAGCTATAGTCACAATGCAAACCACTGATGCAACGACTTTGCGTTATAACTCTATGCAAAAAAGAGATATCGATGACAAAAACTATAATGACAGAGAAATGTTCAATTCATTTGAATTTTCAAAAATCCAGAGTACAACTGAGAAATTTCATCTTAAAAAGAAATTAAAAACTATTGGACGTCCAAAAGCTTATAAAATAGAAGAATTGTCTAACACTGGTGGTGAAAACAAAGAAAATAGTAAGTTGTATGAACACATTATAAAATTATATTTCTAACAAGGAAATAACACAATTAATCTACTCTCGCCTGTTGCAGATCACGGTATAAATGAAGCTGTGATAAAAAAGAAACAGGATTTCTATTATGATTACGGCATGGACATGACGATAGATAATGTAACGACTATATCTCAGGACAAATTAGCTGACAGAGATTTAAATGGTATGTTTAACCCTTAGTTTACCTGGTGAACCAAAGTCACACAATTTACTATGTGGAGAGTATGAGACCTCTTTTAAAAAAACTTTAATTATGTTCAGAATCAAACAAA
This sequence comes from Lycia hirtaria, assembly GCA_947563715.1. Classification (NCBI taxonomy): domain Eukaryota; kingdom Metazoa; phylum Arthropoda; class Insecta; order Lepidoptera; family Geometridae; genus Lycia; species Lycia hirtaria. The sequence goes on from OX387379.1 coordinate 5,969,041, forward strand.
CAAACGTGATAATTCTAACATAATAAATATATTTACATAAAGTTTTTTACTTTCAATATTTAACAAGAATCGAACACTTCTTTTGTCTTACGATTGATTGGAATATTGAATTTAGCACATGCAGTGTTTTATTGCAATCGTAGTTAATATTTTTTAATTACATTTTCAGAGTTTCTTACCACAATTATTGTTATTGCAGAAAATTACACTTTTGAAGATCACACTTACAAAATAATTCCTATAATAATGAATGCAACTACACTTGTTACCTTTTTGGATGACAATAAGTCTGAAACGTATATAGAAATGAACATACAACATTTCCAAGAATACTTTAATGGGTCAGAGAATGAATCGACAGCCACCAAAGCAAATGCATTGGATGATTATTTAACAGATCGTAAGAAAATTACATTTATCTTTACCACCAGTGTTAGACACTAACATTTATTAATTATTTAATACAACAATGTAGAAAAGCGGTAATTATTTGTAGTGTAACCTGAAACAAGGAAAATAATACCTTCACTATATTTTTATTATTCGAAACTAGAGAAAAGTATAGATGGACTTTAAATGTCGAGTAATGGTTCGAGCACATTATGCCGGGCCGCAGCGTGTCGGGGCGGAGCGCAAAAATCCGCTCAAATCGCTTGAATACAATTTGTATGAAATATCGCACACTGTGTCGGGCCGCAGCGGGTCGCATTATTGCGACGCGGATTTGCGTCCGTGCGATGCGGCCCGCCCCGCCCCGTCCATATTTTACTTTTTCTTTCTTGACGAACTTCTTGTCTATGCTGTTCATTAACTTCTTCTTCTAACAGCAGGCAAAAAATGAAAGTTCTTCGTCAGAGCTATCCATAACGTACAGTTGCCCGCAAATTCTGGCAGTACACAGTACTCAAAATCCGTCAATGCGCTGCGACCCGGCCCGTCACTAATGTGCTAGGTAAGCATTTTGCGCTGCGCTGCGGCCCGCTCCGCCCCGCTGCGGCCCGTCCTAATGTGCTCGATCCTTAAGATGACAGAAAGAAGTAGATGACGGCTGATAGAAAGCTAACAAAATAAGAAAAAAAAACTCCACTTTTATGAAGTTTCAATGGGAGAAAACAATACAGAAATTAAAGTTGGATTTTGTGCAAGATGCCGAGTGAGACGGAAACGGTAGAATATAGAGCATATGATAATAATGATAGCTAAAAGAGTAAGATTAGAAAAGGATACGAGCTTCAGTTTTTGAATAACTGAGTTCAGTACAATGGAAAAATAATAGTTTTGGAAACTGCCATTAAAAATTATGAGTAGTAACATGACCAAAATCCAATCATATCGCGAGAAATTGACGATGGGTGGACAGCATGAGTGGTTAACATGTGCATTTTGACTTTTAATAATTTGTACATAAAATAAACCTTACAGAAATGGCCTTAGAAACGGTTTATGGCTGTTATTACCGTATTTATATATAAATCTATAGTTGTACAGACTTTGCGGTGCTTTTGATATAATATTACATTATATTTTAAGAAATCTGTAGGCACATGTCTATGTACTATATAGAACGCGATGCAGCAACAGTTAATTTGTCATTTCCTCGCGGACGATAACTTGTATAATGTTTAATAGAGTATTATTATGATTTATCGTGAACGTAAGTTGCGGCTCCGAGGGTAGGTTGAGCAGCAGCAGCCTCCTAAACTCGTAGATATATTTTTTTTCAGTAATTTTTCCCCGATTGAAAATCCATGTACGTTATTTTCCAAGTTTCATTTTTCGGTAAATATAAAGTTTAATTATTTTTTCAGCGGAAACAATGCATCAGTTGCAAATAGCTTTGGATCGTATGGAGCGAGAAAATAGTAATATTTCGAGCAGTACGAAAAAAGTAAGATGTTTTGTAACTGAAAATATTGTGCTCTTTATAGTATAAGCAAGTTGCTAGCCTAATGTACAGTTTCAGGCGTGTAGGTGGTCTTTTTAAAACGTAGATCTACTTAGTATAAAAAATGCTAGATATACATACATAAATATGTAGTGTTGAAAGAATCTTACTCTTTCTAGATGCGCCGAGATATTCAAAATGAGGTTTCAGATGAGCAGGAAATAGTTAATACTGTTTCGCCTGATGTCGATGAATCATCAGAGAATGAATCTTTCACCATTTTGAATGCTGCAGATATATCCTCGACTCCATCACCAATAAAGAATGAAATAAATACCTCTGACTCCGCACCTGTTCTCAGCATGATGCTGAAATACATGCCTTACTTGAAACAATATGAAAATGACTTAGCAGGTTCTGACAAATTAGACTTAATTAAATTGAGCGGATTTAGTTCTTCAGTTATTTTTGATGTCGATGATTTTGCTTGCTTGATTTCCGTATTGTTTTTTATTTTAATTGTATCTTAGTATCTTAGTGTTTTTTATTTTACTTATACTTAAACGAATTATGTGTTTGTGTTTGCTTTATGGTTTCTAGAGGTGATTATTATTTGTGATACGCATTTTGAAGTAAATATGTTTGGAATTATTTTTTTCTATTATTTTAACAAATTATACCTGACCTGACACAAGTAATAATAATACCAATAAATTGTATAAAAACCTCACTGTATCTCTATTGCTTGTAGCATTTTATATGATAATTTGTCATTAAAATAGACAAGTTTTTATTATGACAAAAACACTCCAGTAAGGATCAAGCATAAGGAAATATTCAGAAATACTATTTAAATTTTAGTTAATTTTCTGCCATGACAGTTCTTATTTCAAACCGACTCTACATCGCGTATTTTTCCATAAAATAGGTAAAACTGACTTTTTTTTCCTTTTTTCAATATTTTTTTATTTTTTTACCCGAAAGTTATAATGGAAAAGCTAAAATTCATAGAGGTACTATTATTTGTTCCGTGCCGATATCCGGAATCCATGTTGAGTGAAACGTCAGTCTTTTTTTTGGTTTCGCGCCTTAGCTTGTTCCCCCCCTTCGGCTTCCGGCGCCATTTTCGCTTGATTTTGGCGGGTAAGATGGCGGCACGAGAAGCATGACGTGCGGTTTTTACCTCATTATAGCGTCGATTTTCGTAACGGTTGCAAGTCTTAGCTATTTAACACGTTAATGTACATAATTTTACTTGAAAATTATTGCAAAGTGTATCATTAAACCCTCCCTTTAATATGGAGGACGAAAATCGTGTCAACTTAGAAAATAGTGATAATTCTAATGTAAGTGCGTCACGAAAAAGGAATCGTTCTCCAAGTTCGAGCAATGATTCGGCATCGTCACGGGATTCCAGTCCGGTAAGGAGGCCGAAACGTCCCAGGAGAGATTCTGTAAGTGATTTAAAATTTCAAGTATTGTCCCAACAAATGGCTTTTCTGACGAATCTGATAACTCAGAACCAAAATGAGCCAAAAGCTAGTACACCGCAGGCAATACCAGCGGTCAATGAACCCGCAGCGATCGACCGTTCGATCGGTAACGTTTTAGGTTTACGACCACCGCAAGGCGTAAGCGAATCTAATAATCAGCTAAAACTGTTTGATTTGTCAACTACTTTAAAAGATCCTCCATTTCCCAAATCAAATGAGGCTCACCTATCTGAACTAACACAGCTACAGCGTTTTAAATGTGATGATTGGAATGCTATTCGTTTTTCGGAAGCTCAAAAGAAATATGCATCTACCCCCGGTTTTGTAGAATTAAGTATAAATGATGAATTACGACGTTTTAATGCATCTGGGGCCAATGATGATCGCTTACATTTGTTAGAGCGTACTTATGCGGCTTTGACTAATGCCATTATAACACAAAAAGATGAACTGCGCATCACTCTTCAAACGTTAGTGGATTGGTCGAACAATAGTGAAACTACCCTTTCACCTAGGTCGCTGTTCGATAAGATTGAGCAGATATTCGGAAAGGACTCTAACTACACAAAGGTGACTGACGACATTTTGCAAATATGTTGCGGTAGAAGAGCCGATTTTATTCACTCGCGTAGGGAATCAATTCTCAAACAAATTCCAGAAGAGTATCATTGTGGAGTTTTACGAAAAATTCCACCGCATGCGGTGAATATTTTTGATGGTGGCTTACTGGCTACCTACCTACAAAAAATAGGAGGGGCTGAAAAACTGATGGGCTCCATGCAAGCACAACAGCACATAAGAACAGGTACTAATAGTCAAAGACGTGACTACGACGGAACTTCGAAACCGGTTACGAGTAGTCAGACGACAGATAATTCATTTAGACGAAACCTATCGACCTCCAAGGACAAGTTCAAAGGCAATGGGAAGTCTTATATGAACAATAACTCTAAGAACAAACACTATTCTAAGGGTAAGAAATCGAAATCACCTAATAAAAACAATCGTGCATGACTAGAACGTCTTTCCCGGGAACTGTCTAAGGCAATAGGTACATATTTGAAAAAATCTGGGTGTTACCGTACATATCCTCGTACTACTCAGAATATCATTGCCTCTCGGGACAGTAATGCTAGAATTGACAAAACATATCTGCGGAACATTCAACGTGGACTAGTCTGTGCCGGTTCTGACTCTGCGTCTGAAATTTCTGGCCGCTATCAGGAATACCGTTCTCAACACGAATTTCCTGTCGGAACCGGCGTGCCTAACGCTACGCAGGGCACTACACAGCACTTTGACGTCCGAACGCAGTTGGTCCCTCACACAGGCCCAGCTCCTACTGGGGAGACTCAACTTTGCGTTATTTCTCCAACATTAAAGAATTCTACAACTACCGACACTGATACACTTCAGCAGATAGTTGCTCATTATATACAAACAGGACACGTTTCCAGAACCCTTGTTTGTCGTGACGCAGGGGCTGACGGTAACTATACATACCTTGCCACTGATATACACAAACAAAATTCCCCAGTTACTTTCGATGGGTACTCTCAAATAGCCACGTCATCATTCATGGCATGTGGTACTACAGAGACTAAGGCCGTGGTTCGCTCTCCAGAACTACAATCTTCGGGAGCAATTTTAACGGTACATAACAACGTCGACGATACGTCAGGGACTCAATCCACAAGCTTCCAACCTCCTGGAATCGTACAGCACCCCGTGTCTTCCACGAGTTCCAGCCGATGCGAGTCGAACAGTATTGTATCAAATACAAATTTAAACTTTACTGTTTTCGGTTGGATAGATGAGATCAAAGATTGGTCGGATGAGGATAAATCTCTACTTATGTCCAGTTGGCGAAAATCTACTATAAACACGTACAGACCTGCGTGGATTAAATGGAGGAGATGGTGCCTATCTAATGACATCTCCTTTAAAAACCCAAGTCCTGAACAAGTAGCTCGTTATCTAGCACATCTACACAATGACGAAGGTTTGGCTTATCGGACTATCTTGGTGCATAAATCGGTGATCGCTACATTTACGAATCTTACGGAAAAAGTCAATTTATCGTCAAATTTCTTTGTGAAACACATCCTGAAAGCTATTTCAATTTCGAGGGAAAAAGCAGTAAAGCCACCTATATGGAATGTGAAATACTTCTTACAGTATTTAGAGACTAATACGCCAGATCATAGTAACCTGTATCAAGTATCCCGTCGTACGGCCATATTACTGTTACTGGCGTCGGGGCGACGAGTGCATGATCTTACCCTCTTAAAAATCGAATCGGAGAAAATTATAGACGAAGGCGATGCGATTATCTTTTGGCCCACTTTTGGGTCAAAGACTGACGACACCAATCATAGACAATCGGGTTGGAGATTGCGAAAACACCCAAACAGTAATCTCGACTGTGTATTTTGGGTCCGTCAACTGATCAGAATATCACAAGATCGCCGAGAGCAACATAACTTGCCAGAGCTCTTTATTACAGCCAGAGGAGATCCCAAACCTGCATCCAGAACCGTAATTGGAGGTTGGGTGAAGTCCGTACTCCGCGACGCGGGTGTCGACGCCTCCCCGGGCTCGGTGCGCTCCGCGGTCGCATCCTTTAACTGGTTGGAGAAGTTTTCTATTGATCAAATTCTTGAAACTGGCAATTGGAGGCAAGAACATACATTTAGGACTTATTATCAAAAGGAAGTTTCCAATCAGGAAGATAATCACACGTCTAGTTCAGTTTCTTTATCAAATTATTTTGATCCAGTGCGATAGTACTTACCCTTTAATTCAATCCCATAAACATGTACTAATAATGGATATATTTTGATTTTGTTAATTATTTCTAATGCCATTAAAGATGATTACATTATATTTTTATTCAATCTTTTCAACTTCATCACATTATAGCGTCTTCAGAACTATCTAATATTTTGGCTACCAGGAGATAACAAACACATCACTCAACATGGATTCCGGATATCGGCACGGAACAAATAATAGAGAGTTTTAACTAACAATAAAACTTACCTATTATTTTTCCAACGATATCCGGAATCCAGGTAATGCCTACCTGGTACCTACATTGTTGAGTACTTATAATGAGGTAAAAACCGCACGTCATGCTTCTCGTGCCGCCATCTTACCCGCCAAAATCAAGCGAAAATGGCGCCGGAAGCCGAAGGGGGGGAACAAGCTAAGGCGCGAAACCAAAAAAAAGACTGACGTTTCACTCAACATGGATTCCGGATATCGTTGGAAAAATAATAGGTAAGTTTTATTGTTAGTTAAAACTCTCTATTATATATACCTACTAAGGAAACAGAGATCGAGTTAGCATGCCAGCGATAGGGACATAAAATATACTCGTACAGATTAAGGAAAAGTAACTTACGTTTTATAGAAATATTTGACGTTAACTTTCAACACAAGTTCAACTGTCGCAACTATCCTTATTGGTCCTTCAACTATCCGTCAAAAAAATGACCACGCGATAAGAGACAAATAGGAGTTTTTGGCGGGAACGTCATCGAAACATGTTGTTGCTTTGTTTTATTTTCTTAAACTTGTGTTATTTTGAATATTAATGCGATAAAAATGGTGGTGTTTTATTCATTAAGTGTTCGATTAAGTACACGAGTGTGGGCAAGTGAAATGAAGCAGGGAAACGTATCATTTTATGTTGTCGACAAAACTCCATAGAAGCTTCTAGTAAAGTCGCCACCACTTTACTGAAGCAGGACTCGACTTATAAATTGACTGTATACGTGACTTAGATTGTGACTAGAACATTTACAACTTGTTTTATTCAAGAAACTTGAAAAAATACGAATACTTGACACTGGCAAATGCTTTAATGCGGGTCCAATAGAAAGAAGAAGAAGAGACAAATAATGACAAGCTCTGTCTTTTTTATTTTCGTAACAAATAGGTACTATGCTCTCTATCTTGCTCTATCTATCTATAGTCTTCTCTTTCTACGCTAAAATTTCAAGCATTTTTGGTTGTAATATGTCACAAGCTTTATTTAATTTTTTTAGTAAACAAAACCATTTTTTTTATTTGTTATGTAGAAAAAAAGAGCTAAAACAAATTTTGACACATTTTTTTTCTATTCCTACTTTTGAAGAAAAAAAACGCTTTGTATTAGATTATATCGAACTAATTTTAAAAATCATTTACTAATAAAAAGCTAGCCTTGTGCGACACGGCCAAAACCGCAGGAAAGTACCAGTGATCTATAACTTAATAAATGCCATAACATTTATAACACTATGTTCTTGTCCTACTTATACCCTATGTCCTGCCACGTCCTACGGTACTGACTGACACAAATGTCAGTCACTGACCGTATGTGGTCTTTGTTAGAATTTATCAAAAATTCATTAGTTCGATTTGTTCTACTATCTTTGTGCCCCAAAATTTCATTATGTCTGACAATCCAGCATGTAATTGTTTTCAGTTAAATTATTTAGGACATATTTAAGTACTTACTATTAACCTATTACTAGTGGTAGAATTCGCTGGTGTAAGTTAGATAAACTAATTATTATACATACCTTAAAAGTATTTACAGAGGACTTAAACTAGTGCAACAACAGGCGACCTTATCTCTAAAAGCAATATCTTCCAGGCAACTATGGTATGGAGAGTAATTTGAAATAGACATTAGACAATTGACAACTTCATCTATTTCTATGCCAAATTTCCTAACGGTTAGTTCAGGCATTTGGGCTGTGTGTAACTGTGTTTGTGTGTAAAATATGTAGCAGCGCCATTTACCGGCTGATTTCGATAATACATGGTATATCATTTAATACTCTATTCTAAACAGGAATTTAAAATATGAGTGATATCGGTCAAGAGGTTGCCGAAACATTTATATATGTTGTTGTATATGAGTTGTGAATGTATTCGTAAGGGTGCTCTAGAGAGTACTAATATTCTTTGGTGGATTAAAAAGACAATTAGTACTCTCTAGAGCACCCTTACGAGCACATCACATCTACCTATATATAAGTTCGCAAAACTAGTATATGACGATGACCATCTATTATAATTTTTTACCTTTAAACGAGCAATTCTTGTATAAATATAATCTGAATCTCGGAAACGGTTCCAACGATTTTAATGAAATTTGGTTTATAGGTAGATTAAGGGAAGGAAGGGAGGATCTTGCTAGGTTTAATTTTTAGTGAACCCGGGTTTGCTCGTATTTTCAGTTATAAACAATCCGAGTGGAGCTCGGTCTTTCAGTTATATGTATTGTTTTTGTTTGTTTTTACAAAAAGTCTTTATTTATCGTAAATAAATTTTCACATACAAAATAGACAGTCTATAAATTGTAGAAATATAACATTTTATACATATAACTATCAGACTAAAAACGGCTATATTAGTATTTTTTTAAACTAAGTTTAAACCATAATACATTTTAAAACCTGTGGTTATATTGCCATACGGTATGGTCAATATTATGGCTAACTTATAAAATTGTTATAGTGCATTTATGTAACCAATGTACTTTTAATAATGTATAGAATGATATTTGATTTTTCTTAACTACTAAACATACTAAACATGTTATATGTATTAGAAAGTAGGTATTACATTTTCGAAATGTTCTCATTGGTTACTTTTAATTTCGAAAACTATTTAAAATACACATAAAAAAATAAAAATAAAAAGTTGGGTTACAGAATTCGCAATATTCGATTTAAAGTAACTTAATGATAAGCAGAGTACGAAAATAAGTCGATTGACATTCTGTTAATAATTTAGGTGATTGGAGTGACATAACATGCGTATATCTCTTTGATACATAATCGTACATGGGAGAAACAAGAAATTTACTATAATATCGTGCACACCTACATATTGATATGAGTCACATGGTATTTAATTTCTTTTCCGAAACATGAATATTTCCCAGCCATTTCAGAACCACGATCCTTTTGGGGCCAAATACAAATGTAATTAGAATGCCGACATTGAGTCCTCGGTCATCGGCACTGAACGCTACTTTACTACAAACTCTTTAATTTACTGTGGTACAATATAAACCATTAATCTAAACCGTAGCAGTTGAGCTTAGAGTTGGAAATCGTCTGAACTTTAGTTACTCGTATTTTGTGGTCATGCATTTAATCCTTGGTCAGTCAAGTCGCGTCGGTCAGTCGTAGCGGTCGCTCGTATTCGGGCCCGTAGCCTGATGTAGCGGGTCGTAGCACCGTAGGCCCTCTACGTTGCGTGTTGTAGCAAGGTTTTGTTGAAATTTGGTAGGTCAAGATTGTAATAAAGATTGCATTGATTGTGGTCAGTTAAAAATCGGACGAGTTAGTCCAATTGCTTGACTAGTTTTTGTGTGGTATTATAACTTTCTATGTGTATGATAACAATGAAATATTTATGTTTTTAGAGAATATTCAAAAAACATTAAAGCAATGTTTCTAAAATAATTATAGGATCACCTCTGAAGTCTGATCTACCAAATACAAAAAGAATCATCACAATCAATGCACAATTGGCTGAATAATCGGTGAAAAAACATACAAAAAAAAATACAGACCGAATTGATAACCTCCTTCTTTTTGGATGTCGGTAAAACATGTAAAATATTTGAAATCTACAATTACAATTACATCTTATATTTGAAATCTACTTTTTTTAAAGGTTCGTTAGTTAATGGTTCAATTATACGTTTCTAAATCGTACAAACAAATCGCCGACTCTCTTTTTCCCTATGAGATACAATATTACAATATGGGCCTTTTCAAAATCAGAGAGAATAGACATCCTCTAAGTCTGCGTGATTCATCTTCGGCCACATCGTCATTTACCAACAGGTGAGTTGCTGGTCAAACGCTGAGTTATACGAGCTAAAAAGGAACAGCTGTTTTTTTCCAGGTCAAATCTGGTCCTTTATTAAAAATTTAAGATTTAATGTATCTACGTGGATATCTCTGCCATGAAACTGGCCAATATATGAAAAGTAACCATAATTGACAATCAATTTCAACTAAACCATAGTGCATCCTACACCTAGTCTTCAAGTATAAGCTCAGTATGACAAACGCCAACAACTCGGAACCGTTCCTGCCGCGGCGAGCGGACGACTTCAAGATAGAGTTTGGTTTCGGAGTGCCTTTGGGAGCCATGAGCGCACATCCTGTCTTCCGCTCGGCATGGGATATTGACTGGTAAGCCGATGCTTTACAACTGAAAGTCGCTTTTAGTTTTTTTACTTGCCTGGTTAGAAGATGTATGTATGTAACAAGGGCAGAAATTAATATAGGTAGCTTACAAAGGATCACGATCGATATAACAGTCAAACTCGGCTGATATGGACGACGCCCGTGTCAGTGGCTAGGTGTCGGTGCTTTATTATCATCATCAACGGTAAAGTGCGTTCTGGACCACGTACATTGTACCTAGGGTTCCGTAGTTGCGCAGTGTAGGTCATCAAGTTTCTATAGTACTAAGAGTTTTCTACTGGACGGACAAATAAACGAACATGGCGAATCTATAAATGTTGTAGTATAAGGATTAATATAGTATATTAATCCTAAAAATATATGAAACAGATTGCCACGAGACACCACGGCTAATGCTGGTGGCAGTCGTTGATCCATGGGAACTATCCATAAACTTTCGTATGTTCATTTATGGAATATGGGCTTTGATAAAGAATATGGGCCATATGAATGCCAATTTCGCATTAGTAGCATCAGCTGCTAATGTTATAATAATATAAATCCTGTATGTGTTTAATTGTTGTTAATAATACTGGATGAGGTACTATTCAGTTTGTTTTGTCACTGAAAGTATCATGTTTTGCCGGTCCTATTCTGTTACGCTACAGAGCGTGGCATGAACGCTAGCATTCATCCAGTATTCTGGAGTAGAACAGGACTTCACCAGACAATAGCTAACCTTTGTTATAACACTAGTGCAGAGTCTGTTAGCTACACATTTTTTTTATAATACATTATTATTATTAATCGTTGTTCTGTCAGTTAATCAACGTGGCAGAGTTGTCTGAAGACAGATCTAGAGCCCATACAAATATTCCTTAAAAAAGTGCAGCAAAAAAAGCGCAGAACAGATTATTTTGATTGGCCTTTTGGCTCAGTTGGTAGTATGTCTAAGCTGTAGCTGCTTGCTAAGCTGTAGGTCGTGGGTTCGATCCCCACCCAGGGCAAACATTTGTGTGATGAGCATGGATGTTTGTTCTGTGTCTGGGTGTTTCTATGTATATATTTACATTAAAAAAGTATATATGTATTCTATCAGCCATCTAGTTCCATAGTACAACCTTTGCTTAGTTTGGGCTAGATGAATAGATAAATTTTCCCCTATCATCATCATCGCCGTTCTTTAGAGTTCCGTAGTAAATAAGGAACCCTTATAGTTTCGCCATGTCCATCTGTTTGTTTGACTGTCCGCGTCTTTGCTCAAAGACTATTAGTACTAGAAAGAATTAATTTGCTATGGACATACATTTTAATCATACCAAAAAAGTCCTACATAGTCGACAAAAAATTCAATTTAATCCAAGTTAATTTTCATACATAAATATAATTTTACGCAAACATGATTTTTACGTAGGTATGAAAATTAATTTCGATCATTTTTTTTTGTCGAAAATGATTTTTATGTTATACGAAAATTAACTTCGATCAAATTGTTTTTTTGTCGAATACAATTTTTTTATAAGTTCATGCAAATCATTTTATATCTTCAAAAATGCTGATTTGCGCGAGCTAACGGACGATGGTTGAACTATGGACTCTTAATAATGGCTATAAGACTGCAGACTACACTTGCGATCTAAGTACTTTACTTTCTTGAACGGCGCAAGTGACTCCATAATTGCTAGACGTAGTGAAGTGACCTGTTTTCCATGCAGACTTTGTCTGCAATAAAACGAAGATTACAGAAAGTGAACAATAGGTGCATGTTTAACGAAGGCACACTTGTTTAATATTAAAAATAATAATAATTTATTAGTTTTTCGCAATTGTTACTCATTGAAATTAAATAACTTTCAAAAAATTACCATGTATATTTTATGTATATGTTTTATTTTAATGTACGCAATAAATTCGTTACAAGTTGTTACATTAATTTTAAATTAATGTAGTTCTTGATATTTTATTGTACCCTACAATGTTTGAAAATAATTATAATTTAGAATATAATCGAATAGAATATCGTTTATTGTCACAAAAGTCACATTCGTAATAATTTTAATAAATTGATATTAGGAAAGTTTCTAATATGGACTCGTCAAACTTTGGAATTATTTAAATGTTTGACTCGTCAAACATTTAAATAATTTAATTTAATAATTTTTATATTAATAAATTTAATTTAATAAATTTAATAAATAATTTAATAAGATATTACTTACAAAATGAAAAAGAATCATCAAAAAACAATTCATAATTGAGTAATCGCTGAACAATAACACAAAAAAAAAACATACACTTGAATTGATAACATGCTTCTTTTTGGAAGTCAGTTAAAAACTTAAACAACCGTCTTCAAAATACGCAATATTGTTTACTTGCGTGACATGTTTTTTCTTAGTTATTTTGGTTTAAACACTTACTAAACTGTTTTTGTAAAATGTATATGAGACCACTTCTACAGCAAGAGGTATCAAATAAAAAATAATCATTAAAAATCAATCATAATTGACGAAGTTATCGCGCAACAAACACAAAAATCATACCTAACTACAGTCGAAATGAGAACCTTCTTTTTCGAAGTCGGTAAAAGAATGTTGAATGAAAATGCCATGCAAAATAAAAAATATGAGTCAAAATAATTGATTGATAAACTTGATATTTTACAGCTTCATGGGACCAGAGATCTACGTTTTTAGTTTATATTTTATCTAAAACTTGCACTTGTTCCTGACATAAAGGGAACATAATATATTTACAGTAAAAAACAGAAAGACGCATAAAAAAGTATCGTGTTTTTCCTTTTTAACTTCCGGAACCCTATGAGTCTATTGCTGGCTTTGATAAAGTATCAACGGGATGTACCGTTACTCCTCAACAACATCCGAGCTCAGTGAGATCTAATTAGACCCCTTACACGTTAAAATAATATCGATTTTCAAAATAATTCAAAGTGGCAAAATAGACGTCTCTAGACTTTTTAACCTTAATTAGGCTTTAATGCGGCAATAGAGTCTTTATATCAAAATCTTTAAGTTCGTCATTGTTGGTAGTATGTGTAAACCCAGGATACTAGATAAATATTTTAGTAAAAATTAAGTTAGATAAGTACAATCCCTGGCCAAGTCAAAGCTAGCTCGAGGGTCTAGCCTGATACCAGGCTCAATAAAAAACCCAGTACACTATATTCGTGATTGCTGGTCATACATTTTGAACTCAGAACGATATTTAACGGTAACATCTCTCATTACAATATTATTGATACTAGGTATAATAGGTCTAAGAAACGTATAATTATTCTAAAGACCAGAATGACTGAAATACATATTTCTCCAAGCGTTCAAGGCAATACATTATTTGCATATTTGTTACAAGTCAAGGTAAAAAATAAAAGGTTTTACATAAACGATAGAGGCCAAAGAAATTATAACCTTGGTGATACGTTAATGTTTGAACCAGAACTTTAGCAAAAAAACTTACGAAAAAGGTTGTTCATAGTGAGTACCTACTTGTTGTTCTTAAATTTCTGTCTATATGTCTATGTGTCTATGTAACATTTTTAATTACTCAAACAAACATTAATACATTAATTCTATAAATGACCTAAATAACTAAAGATATAAATAAAATACATATTACAGATAAAAAACAGAACTCAGGTCACAGTCCCAAGGCAACGTTCCCAAAAGGCTGCCGACATTGTCTCGTTGGATAGCAATGCTAATCCGCTGACCGAGGTAAGCGGCATCCCTTTGGTCATTTGTTTTCTCTATCAGTTGCATAGCAATTTCATTATAAAGCTGCCACGCACTTGGACCCCATGGACCTAAAGTTTCCACACCAAAAGGCAGAAATATGTAACCTATGTTATGTGTCTATGTTATCTCTTTAAGTCTTGTTACACTTTGTGGTGACACTGTGAAAGTTTGTGCGGTGTATGTTTGTCTAACTTATACACCTTGTTACGAGCATAGTACCTACAATCTTTTTTTTTTATACACTATAGATCTACGATTGACCACCAACTCGCCTGATGTTAAGCGACGGTGTGGCCGAGGATGGAGCTCGTCGATCTAGAAGATATCTATTCACTCTAGCCTTGAAAATTCCAAGATTGTAGGTCTCAGGAAACAGAGATGGCGGCAACGAATTCCATTCTTGTGCAGTACGCAACAGGAATGTGGATCGATATCGCTGAGTACGGATTTTTGGCATTTCAACGAGATTTTTGGTGGTAATTCGCCGATCAAAAAAATAAAATTAAAAAAAATATAAAACGAGAAATGGGTGGTAATCTATCGTGTTTTGAACAAAGAAAATAACTAACAAACAAACATCTTTATCTAACTGTATTTTTTTTAAACGACTTCAAAAAAAGAAGAGGTTATCAATTCATTTGATTTTTTTATGTGTGTTACCTCAACTCCGTTATTTATAAACAGATATGAAAAATATATTTTCTTCATTTGAAAAGTTATACGTTCTACTGGATCCCATACAATTTTCATTAAAATCAGTTCGGTATTTTGGTTTTTATAATAAAATAACTGGAAAAATCTAATATATGAAATTGTGTAGTTTGAAGTCGGTTGGTCATAAAATTATGTGAAATGTACGCGATAAATCCGTTAAAATTTGTTTCATTTCAATGTATAATATTAATTTATTTTATGTATTTGTTACTTTAATTTCTACAGTTAATTTTCTTAGAGGCAGTTGAGATAATCTGCCGTAAAGTCGCGGTACGTACCTAGTGTATAACAAGTACGTAAGAAGTCTAGACGTTGCTTGTTCCTCTGTGGTGACCAGTGTAAATAAGTAATGAATGTGGGCGGACCCTGCACGAGTCACTTGTAACACACTCACACACACTTGTCTCACACACTTGTGTGTACACTGTAGGCATATTGTAACACTTTTAAACTATTGTTTTATTAAGTTTTCAGACTGTGTTTTTGAATTTTCCCGAATTTAAAGTATTTTACGACTTCCAAAAGGAGGAGGTCCTTAATTCGACTGTGTGTATTTTGTACGTTTGTTACTCAATTACTCCGCCAATTATGATTTGATATTGATGATTGTTTTTTGTTTGGTAGGTAAAATTTCAGAGGTGATCCCAAATAAATTTTATCAAAATCGGTTAAGTACTTTGGTTTTTTACATAAAATAACAAAAAATATATACATATATCGATCAAGTAAAAAGTACGAAATTGCTTATTTTGAAGTCTGTTGTGTCAGTTTTTTAAACTATAACTATTTCTTTCTATAATTATTCAGGCGCACATTTTTATGTTTTCAAACAGATTATTTTTAATCCTTGCCGTAAAAAGAGCTTCTTTTCCTTCCTTCTTCGGGAGTATTTTAATAATCAGTTTAGAGGTTTCAGGCAAATTGGCTTTTTGTACAGGATGAGCTGACTTCACTGTCACTGCAAGATAATATTGTACTTGTACCCTGTCAACGGTCAAACGTGTTATCTAGCAACGCTTTGGGCATATTCGTATATTATGAACTTAACTCGACCCTTAAATTGTACATATTATAATCTTAAATTTGACTCTAAAATTTTTCAATTATCGTATACAACATGTCCTTTGGCAGATCTCCGTGGATGGCACCTACGCTTGTCGGGACTCGTCTCAATACAAACGACGTTGTAGGCGTTATATCTTCAATTCACTGCATTAGACAACGATTATCCAATTGCTCGTGACATGTGTAAAGTGATACATCTCCGTTAGACCATCAAATTTGAACATAAAACGAAAAATACTCGATCAAAAGTGTCTTCCGGGCACACGCATACGTTCATAGAATACCTAGTTGAAAGAGTGACTGAACTTACTTCAGAATCGGCTGTATCTCTACTCTAACGAGAATGAAAAAGACGTTTGTCTCCCTTTGGTTCGAAGCAACATGACATAGCTCCTTTTACATAGTTATGACGTTGAGGTTTGAACCAAATCTTTTTAGTTGACAATAAAGAAATCCATAGGGCGACGATCTTTCTGATATTTCGGCCACAGATTTAATGGCACCACAGAAAACTTCTCCTCCAAAAAGAGCGGAATTGATTGGCCGATTTTAATTTGTTATATAGACTTTTGGTAGGTATTTAGGTTCTTATCTACCTTATTACTTACTTCTAAATAAAGAAAATATATATGAGAAAAATCGTTTAAGATGTTGTAAAGACAACTGGCTTCTACTTTCCGGGGAATACTGGTCCCATATTTAGGATGGTTCGGCTAAGTACCAACTTGAGGCGTTGGAATCAGTTGAGAAACGTGCTAGGAAACTCATAGGTAACGATTCTCTTGTTCATGCACAACTCCAAAGCATGGAGCACCAACGCAAAGTTGCTAGCTTGTCGGTTTTTTATCGGTCGTGGTGAATTTCATTTCGATGAGTGTGCATCTGGTCTGCATCATCTAATTCCCCCTTGCCCTTTTTACTATCGGACAGTCAGAAACACGAAAAAACGTCACCGTTTCATGGTAGATACTCGTATTCCAAAAACCCGAAACGCTTTAATTCCACTTTCATCGTGCGGAATGCTAGATTGTTTTTTAACATAAATAACAGCATGTTTGTTGTCCTATAAATTATAGTTACCAGGTTATAATAAGCAACAGTTAGTTATCTTCATATATCGATTGCATTCTATATGAATGGGACGTGTCGCGGTTGACGACCTTTCAGGGTGGATTACACAGATTAAATAGCAATAACTACTACGGAAGATATAGTCGTTGAACTTTGGCCCACATTGGGAGGGAAGCACCAGCTGTCAAGTTTACCCTGCTTCCGTCAATGGGCAAACAACGTTCGATTACGATGCAATTTTGCAGTCAGCGTGACAATATGATATATTAAGTAGCTGCGTCGTTTCACCCGCATAGTGATGAAAAACGAATAGTGATGAAAGCCTGTGCATTGAAATGAAACACATTTAAATGTATTTATCTCGTATAATAACGTATATTCTCGTATACCTTACGCAATATCAGCCTCAACACAGATCTGCGATAACTGTATGACACCTTGAGCGACTTCTGCGTGTATAGGGAACGTTTGGCATAAAAATAATAGGCGGTAGTAGGTAGTAGTAAAATTTTCTTAACAAAAAAGACAACTGTCATCTAATCTCACCTGTGACCACGGACGCTGCAAAGTGTTCGAAACGTCAGGTCATAAAATTACGTAAAATATACGCGATAAATCCATTAAAATTGTTTGTAACAATCGCCTTAAAGAGCCTATGCGTCTGTCTCCAAGTTCACTGCTATCTGTTCAAATTTCATCACAATCGGTAAGCCGTTTAATAGAGAAATGATAACAAACAGACAGTGATACTGTGGGATAAAAGACATCTTTTATAATGTTAGTCAGAAGTAGTGAATCAATGAGCAGTAGACTTCGCGAGCACACCAATAGATGGCGCTTCAAACTCTGAGGTCTTCCAATACACACCAACGTAAATATTCAAATAGCGGATACATTCACCTTCATTTTTATTTCTTCACACTTGTATTTTTACCCGACTGCGCAAGAAGGACGAATATGTTTTTCGGATATATATTTCTATATTAGGTACTTCCTACAGCCGAAACGGCTTGACCGATGTATGAGCTAGGTGTGGTTAGATTTGTCTTCACATCCTAAGTATCATAAGCTAATTTTATTTCAAATAATATTATTGTATCTAACTTGCAAAAACCCTCCGACGGTTTTTTTCCTACCAAGTAAGGGAGAATTAACTCTAAGTAATGCTCATTTCAATGTATTTAACAACGATTTTGCGCATACTTTCTCGAGAAAACATACTCTCAGCGGATAATATATTCTATGGGTTCAGTCGTCCTGAATAAGATTAACTTTTGCTAATCGAAACTATATACAGCTAGTATATTTACTACTATTGTTTCGACTCAATATTGGGTAAGACTGGCACAGGACCGGAAAGGATCCAATTGCGCGTTAAAGAGGAGACGTACTCAGCAGTGGTAGGATAATGGTTGATGATGATGATGATTGGGAGAGAAGTATCTACTTGCTTTTAATGTATGATAAATATTATAATGTATACGTGTTTTAATACTTTACAAGCAATTTGTAACTGATAATATAGAACTTATAGATATCTGACTAGTAATCAACGAAGTAATCGACAGTAATTTTGGTTGTCCTTAATTTTAGTTCGTTGCTCCATATTTTCACAAAAATATTAACGAGGTTCACCAAAAAGTGGACCAGTCAAGGACCTTAATCGACTGCGTTATCGACCTCTACAGAATAACAAATTATTATCTTTGTGACCTTTAACGTCGGAACATAAGGTTGAGTTTTGTTTGTATTAGAATCGTGACAATAGCAGAAACGAGGTGAGTATGGTAAATGTACGCACGAATCTTGCGGTCAGCCTTGGTTTCCGCAAACGCGTTTCCATAGCAACATTCACCAAACAAACCCATCAGACAGCTACAATTTTACATCAAACAAGTCCAGCAAAGTAATGACACATTTTACAGGAGAAATTATGATTTCGTGACCATACCGCCATTCTGTACTCTGCCCAAAACCACATGTACTTAAATGCTGCGAAGCTGTTGAGGAGAAAAATGGATTTCGGCTTCGGAGATACCCTGATCCCTAATATCCGAGGAATAGGACAGTTCTTTAACCATGATCCATTTTTTGGGTATGTAATGAACCACATTCTCATTCTTCTTATAAGATTAAAGTAGATACAAGTTAGTAAAACTTAGAAACCCGCTTTAGAGAACTGGTACACCGATTTTGATGAAAGATAGTCAAAACACTCAATAATATATTCTTTCAAATAAAATAAACTAAATCATAATCGGTCTATCCGATTAAGGACTACGATGTCACAGACAGACACAAAAATACACACGACAAACTTATACCCTCCCTCTTTTTAGGTCGGGGGTTTCAAACCGTTAGCTTTTTCAAGAAACTCGTTATGTAAGTTGCAACGTGTAAAAGTAGCTGCTAAAATTTGGAATGGAAATAAGTTCCAGAAATCTCTAGCAGAAGATGTTAGGTTCATCTACGGTGACACCAAGTATTGAGCAGTGATTAGGGAGTGGCTAGTTTTCCAAAGAAATTAAAATTGAATTGAATTTAAGAATTTTTGTATTGAAAGAAAACAAACGATCTTTCTTGTCCAGCTGTGGATTATTTTAAAAAGTTGGTTAAGTAAACATTTTAGTACAATTTACAGTAGACGCAGACACGTTACTTTTGCCTGAATTTAGTCTGGAACTAACACTTCTGAATACGCCCGCCCGCAGCTGTTGTGCAGTGGTTTTATAGAAGGTTACGAAGCTGATTGAAGTGACTTTATATTAGGTAGATGTCTTCATCGTTTCGTTACAAAAAGACAAATATAGCATTCTCAATTGCATCAACGAAAAGATGATCAACTTGACATTTCTGTAATTGAGCAGATTAGTGGGTACCTCGTTTGTTTTATTTAACAATTGCCAGGATCTTGATTAAATTGTCCGAGAACTGTGTTTGTCATCATTTTCTGAGGCTTTCAATGCCACGTTTAGCCATTTTTTTATTTTTTTTATCAGCCCTGTTTGTACAAACTGTCCCACTGCTGGGAACGGGCCATCTTCTCATTGTGAGAAGGGTTAGGCCATAGTTTGCCACGCTGGCCAAGTGCGGGTTGGCAGACACACATCTTCAAGATCATTGAGAGCTCTCAGACATGTAGGTTTCCTCACGATGTTTTCCTTCACCATTTGAAGTTGGCGGCAATCAATAAACATTGATTAGTTTAGCCATTAGTATCAATAAAAACTCAAAAAATATAATTTTATTACCAGTTAGCATTAAAATTTATAGCAACAAGGAACATATTTTGTAAGATCTATATTTTCACCCAGTTTTCTTTTCAGAACAGGCTGAGACTATATATCTTTCATCTTGCAATATTTCTGTTCGAATATTCGAATAAAATATAAATCCATGGGAGAGGCCTATGTAAATCTATGGGGGCCTATATTCAGTAGTGGACTTCTTATGCTTGAGATGATGAACGTTACCTAATTTCTTCCAGAACATGCTATCGTACCTATATGATGGATTTTGCCATTTGCGTGACCAGAATATCTTCGTAATAAATCATTATCTATACAATCTACATCAACAATATCCATCTATTGATCGGTGAATTCTCTGTATTAAGGTTTCTGTGATATTATATTGTATGAACTGTCCTATTTTTTTTCAGTCCATCTACAGGGTTTCATCACATGGCGCGCATGATGGACCGAATGATGGGGGAGAGCTTGCAGCCGTTTGGATTCGCCCGGATGACCACTCGCAGGAGCACCCAGGACTCGCGCTCCGGCCAGGAGCCTCCAAGAGACGGCCTCCGAACAGAGAGGAGCGAGAAGAGCGAAACCCGAAGAGAACGGGCGAAGCATCAAGCAGACACACATGTAGCCAACGGCACTAGGCATCCCCCTACACAAGGTACCTTAGATATTGTACAAACTTGGATTTGGAAAGAACTGGCGAATTATATCTACACGATTTAGATACTTAACTCTCTTAACAAACTTAGTGCAGAAAACCCTACATCAAATGTTTGTGGACAATATTTGGCAAAACTAAGTTTAGAAGAGACGGTAGTTCATAATTTTACATGAAAGGGGTTTGTAAACGTTTGGCATATAATCTCGATCCACCATTACATTTTATTTCAGTTTTGCAAAAAGGCTTTTTGCTAATTATACGTATTATTATATCCGTAACATGATATTGTAAGACATTATGTTATCTGACAATTGACATTAATAATTGTCCCAAATCGAAACATTTTATTGTATAATACAAATTATTGTGCAAGAAGACTGAAAAAGATAGGTTACAATTTTATATAATTACAATACAATTTTTATTGCACACATTTTTGTTTTTAGGGTTCCGTACCTCAATAGGAAAAAATGGAACCCTTATAGGATCACATTGTTGTCCGTCTGTCCGTCCGAAGGTATAGAGTTGAAATTAAAACCATATACGCAGATCTATAGTATCTTGCTGCAGAAAGAAAAATAAAATTTCTAAGTTTTCGTAAAAAAAAATACAGCCGAATATATCGTAAAAACGCACATTTCGACACTCACAAGGGAATCAAAACCTATGGAGTACTTCTCGTTGACCTTGAATAATGAAATTTGGCAAGAAGCATTGTGTTAGAGTAGAATCCGAAAACTGGACATTGTTAATTTAATCACAAAAAATAGTGTCTGTATGCAAGGAATGAAGGTCCAAATTTTGAAGTGAATTAACCGTATCATGTGGGGTATCATATGAAAGAGCTTCAGTAGCATAAGCTATAACAGGTTTTTAAATATTTTTACGATGTATATTTTTCGGTTTATGAAGGAAAATATTAAAAAAAAATATGATTTCCCCGTTTTATAGTTTCCGTCACGTAAAAAGAACTGGTTTGTTCGCGCTAACGAACAAATCAGCGTTTTTTTTACGTGACGGGAACTCTATCTACTAGTTTGTACGGAACCCTCGGTGGGCGAGTCTGCACTTGTCCGGATTTTTTAAGACTTTCTCTCAACCACAGGTGCCATTTAGCAACAAATCTTTCAAATAATAGCATTCTAACAATATATTCCTTCTTTCAGTGGTAAAACCAACTCAGGCGACTAATTTTCAAGAACAATCCTCAGATCACGCAAAACAATCAGATCCCACGACGGAAAAATGGGCTGGAACCCTCCGGCGTCGCGATCCCGACATACAACCGACACTACCAGCAATCGTCTCATCTCGCAAGACATCGTCTACTTCGTGTTCAGTCAGTAGCGGAAGAAAGGCCAGATCTGTCGACAGACAAATAACCAGAGTAACCAAAAGACAGCTTGCACCAGTTAAACCGATAGTTCGAAAATCCGACGTCCCTGCGGAAGGGGCCGACGTCACTATATTCGAAAAGGACGAGAAAGTATTCGATGCCACCGGTTACGAACTACATTTGGTAGAAACATTGGAAAGAGATATATTGCAGAGGAATCCTGACGTGCGTTGGCGAGATGTCATCGGTTTGGAAGATGCGAAGTCAGTTCTGCAAGAGGCGATGGTCCTACCCTTGGTGATGCCTGATTATTTTAAAGTAAGCGCTGTTTTGACTGATTGTTAGACCTTGATTAACTACAGTTCATAAATATGCCCTTCATGTAACCTTGATTCCTTTGGTTAGAGTGGCATAACTACATATCAAAAATACGCTTTTTGTTAAGTCTAGTCAGGGCACCTACTTTATATGGGCGATTTACGTGCGCGATAACAATCTCTTTACGGTTAACTGGTATTTACCTTTTGAAACGGTAACACCACTAATGGTTTTTGGAAATTGCAACTATTAAATATTGTGGTTAAGAAAATAGGGCAGCGAAAGAGCAAGGGCAAGTATGATTCGGCTACGGAGCAGTCTTGAATAACTGAATTGGGCCCCAGGTCTGTGCACCGTAGGTTAGGATGGGTAGGATTGCACGTGTCGATGAGTTTACGCTTTAATGATATCGGCAAGTCGCCTTTCATCAACTCTTTCATGGACCAGTAGCTCCTCCAAGCATTCTCGACGCAGCGCTCAATTTCTCTGTCCTGCCAGTTTTCGAAGGAAACTATCTGGCCCAGATAAACGTACTCATCGACGTATTGCAGTACGCTCATCAACCTCGACCCTACCTTTAGATTAGGAAATTTTGAATGTGGCTATTTCATTGTGAGTTCTTCGTAAAGTATGTTTATCACGTGATAACAGGTTACGCCAATTGCACTGTAATTGCCAGGTGTAATAATAGATTTGACCGTGTAACTAGCGTAGGTAATATATATACGGCTAGGTACTAATATACCTATGGCTGGCAGCAGAGGGAATGTGTATACCAATAGCGCTGAACCTCTGCTGCCAGGACCAAGCCTCTCCCACCACCCCTCCAACCCTTTTATCTCAAAAAAAAATATACCTATAGCAATAGTTATCGTTAAAATTGTCCATAACATCACAACGGTGTTTGATGGTTCTTCAGACTGATTGCGGATAATTTGTGCATTTTCATTTTCAATTGATATTGATATTGATATATTTATTGATAATTTTATATAAAAAATTACATGTCATAATAGTATTAACATATAAAAAATAAAAATTGTTCAGTGTTAACAATCATTATAAAAAATATTTTTTTTGAAATAGTTATTAAAATGGTTAAATCTGGTCAACAATCTAACAATGGTCTTAAACATCATATTATATTATATCATATTATATTATATTATAATCATCATTATCTGAGCTATAACAAGTCCACCGCTGGATATAAGACTCCCCATGTATTTCCAAAAAGACCTGATGTGACCAGCTTGCATCCAGCGTCTTCCTGCCACTTGTATCAGGTCTACTATCGATCTTGTGGCTGGTATTCCTATGCTACGCTTGCCAGTATGTAGTCTCCACTCAAGAACTATTCGGCCCTATCGGCTATTCGTGCTTATGGGCTTTATCCAGTAACTTAAATTTACTGATTCGCTATTTCGGTGAATTTTGTACATCTACGGGTCTCTTTATTTCTGATTCGATCTCAAAATCAAACTGATTCGCTATTTCGGTGAATGTTATACATCTACGGATCTCTTTATTTCTGACTCGATCTCAAAAAAAAAAGACAAGATTTGTATATATATAAGTCTTTTTATTAATCCTATCACTGATTGTGTCAACCTTTTAGTCATATTTTTTTTAATGTCCAGGGTATAAGAAGACCATGGAAAGGCATCCTACTGACAGGGCCTCCGGGTACCGGGAAGACCTTACTGGCCAGAGCGGTGGCTACCGAGTGCAGAACAACATTCTTCAACGTGTCGTCTTCTACACTCACTTCCAAGTACAGGGGGGACTCGGAGAAACTGGTTCGGTTGCTCTTTGATATGGTAAGCTTACAAAAAAAGTCCACATTTGAACGTCGGGATCGTCGGTCGGATTCCCATTCGTTAAAATGGGTTATGCGACCTTATACTCGTAGGTCTGATGTCGAGTATTGTAATGTCGAAACTCAATACAATGATTCTATGATGACTAGCGCTGACAGTCATTTGACAGCGTTTTCAAACAGAGCCAGACGTCAAATGTCACAAAACCGGGCCCCACTTGGACTTGGGCCAGAATGATAAAAGCATAATGTACATAAGTGTAATGCAAAATGACAAGGTTAAAATGAAATATTATGATAGAATAAAATGCGTGGCACAAAAAAATGAGAAA
This sequence comes from Lycia hirtaria, assembly GCA_947563715.1. Taxonomy (NCBI): domain Eukaryota; kingdom Metazoa; phylum Arthropoda; class Insecta; order Lepidoptera; family Geometridae; genus Lycia; species Lycia hirtaria. The sequence continues at coordinate 5,993,943 of OX387379.1, forward strand.
AGTTGTCCAAAAATGTACACAAATGTACCCCGGGGTTTCATAACATAATAAATGAATATTTTCAGGCGGCGTTTCACGCTCCGAGTACGATATTCCTCGACGAAGTGGACTCGTTGTGCGCGGTCCGAGGAGCTGACTCTGAACATGAGGCCTCAAGGAGATTCAAAGCAGAGCTTCTCATTCAAATGGATGGACTCACCGCTGCATTGTAAGAATAATCTAGGGGCATGGCAGTGGCCCCGGCCAATTCTTAAAGTTATACATCATTTGTTTTAAATTGTGTACTATTAATTGTACCTATATGGAGTGAATTGGGATTGAAATGAAATCATCATCATCTCACATAAATCAATGCGTAAACGACAAAACATAAGTATTTATAAGTTTAGGGAACTCAAAAACCTTTGATGAAACAACTAAGAACGCGCTCGATGAAAAGTTCTCTCATACAAAAAAAAATGATCAAAAACGGTCCATCCGTTTGAGAGCTACGATGGACAGATAGCACACAGATGTACAAACACACAGATTCACACGCCAAACTTATAACTTCTTCTTCTTCTTCTTCAATCTTTTGGGTCGGTATTAGCGTATTTCTCAAAACATTGTAGAGTTTAATTGAATTAGTTACGTAGGTACTATGGGGGCACTAAGTTATTATTTTCTGTTATATTTTGATGAAATATATTTAATGCATTATTTGCAGTAATCGCGATAAGATTATAATGGTATTAGCGGCGACTAACCATCCCTGGGACATAGATGAAGCCTTCAGACGTAGGTTCGAGAAGAGGATCTACATAGGCCTTCCAGATGGTAAATTTCATGCATTCCTTGACATAAACCTAATTCAGTAAACCTTGGTGTTTGAAAATTTATATTGAAAATTGAGCGTTTGGAAGTCGTAGGTATTTGACGTTGCTTTCTGTTAATTTTTACAGCGGATACAAGAGTGAGGCTGCTGAAACTTTGTCTACGTGAAGTCACTTTGTCCGATGATGTTAAACTCGTCGATTTGGCAACGCAACTTGAAGGATACAGTGGCTCAGATATTTGCAGTCTTTGCAGGTAAATAAGGTTAAACCTTAGATTAATGACATAAAATGATAGTTTCCGTTTATAGGTGAAATAAAAAATCTATCGAAATGTGTACATTCAGGTATTCAGGTATTTACTGTCTTAGACGTGCACATTAGAATACAAATTTTACTGACCTGTCGTGTGTATCGATGGACAGAGACGTAACAGGAGACTTGATAAAAATTGTTTCACTTAGCTAGAGGTGACTCTTGTGTCTTGTGATGTGCATTCTTTAAAATAATTCTAGTAAAATCACTTGTTTATTGACACAAAATTCATTTTCACAAAATTTTTTGCTAAAATAATTATGTTTGCATGCATTTCAATAAATGACCTAAATAACTAAATATATTATTATAAATAAAAAACATATTACAGATAAAAAACAGAACTCAGGTCACAGTCCCAAGGCAACGTTCCCAAAAGGCTGGCGACATTGCCTCGTTGGATAGCAATGCTAATCCGCTGACCGAGGTAAGCGCCAGCCCTTTGGTCATTTGTTCTCTCTATCAGTCGCATAGCAATTTCATTATAAAGCTGCCACGCACTTGGACCCCATGGACCTAAAGTTTCCACACCAAAAGGCAGAAATATGTAACCATCGCCAAGAGATTCATATTTCCGCCTTTTGTTGGATTCAGCAGTTGCCGCCGCCGCTCCTGCAACCTTGCAAGTAGAGGTTATGTGGGACGCCGCTAGCGTGTCAACGCAAGTGGCATCCCAAACTAGAGGCCTTCCACGGCTCCATGGAATTAATGCCATTCCATCGGGTCTCTTACTCGATATTACTTTTATTGAATTCACAGGATGAAAACGTTGAAAACTGAGTAAAAAGTCAAACTAGACTACATATTTCCTTCAAACTTACTTCAGCTTCACAAAAGTCAACGACTACAAAACTTATTCCTTATTTACAGAGACGCATCGATGATGACGATGCGCCGCAAGATCGCTGGGAAGAGTCCAGATCAAATTCGCCGCCTCAAGCGTTCGGAGCTCGAGGCGCCGATCTCTAACGGCGACCTCGTTGCTGCCATGGAGAAGACAAAACGCACGGTGACGGAGACTGACATAACGCGCTACAACAGCTGGATGCTAAAACACGGCTGTTCCTAGCGCAAAGCCTGGGCGCTCAGGGCGCTGCTCCAGAGACTTAGATCGTAAGAACACGTTGAAGATGTACTGGGGCGAAATTTTTGTGAATTGATGACTTTATTGACGATGACATTTAAGAATTTTAAGATGAAAATTCGGACTGTGCAACTATTTGCGGAAGTTTTGAATGAATATTGTAACAATTTTGAAGATGTGAACATGGTCTTTTACAATTTTGTTCAGAATACTCTGAACGGCTAAATTGGCTAATTGGCTCTGAACGGAACATTGTATAAATTATATTTTATGCTGTATAGTTTGTTTGGAAGGAGAAGGGCGATGCTGTCCTTATTTCATTATTTACTCGACTAGCAACAAAACTGAAACGTCAGTTCCATTTTTTGCCATGATAGTTGTAAGTTTTATAAATTTTATAGTATGTGTATGTATTACTAGGTATTCTGATATTGCGTTGTTTATTTGAGTGATTGTTTAAGTAAGGTTCGAGAAATAACTGATTTATGTACAGCTCCAATATTGACTGGCTGTGACATTGGCAATTACTGCCTAAAAGACCTTATTTTATTTTAACCATTCTTTTGCTATGTGTGAGTTTTTATGTTTAAAAATGTAATTATTTTTTCAGAAAATGTAGCATTACTGTTGCTGTTAAATATAACTAAGTCAACATCAGCGTCAATGTACTAGGTAAATTTACTCAATTTAGGCCTAAAATTTCAGTCCTCAGATCAGTATCTGTCAGAAAAACTTTAGCTCTGTCCTTTTTTCATATGACTTAAGAAAAATAAAGCAATGTCTTCTGACACTGACATATAGTTTTATCTGGGTATTGAAAAATTCGCCCTTAGAAGAAAAAAATTAAGTATCTTGGTAACGCAAGTTTGATTTACCTTATTGCAACTAGCAACCAAATCAATCAGTATTTAATTTCTGGAGCAATGCCTTTAGTATAGACATTAGAGTAGGTTTTTTATAGTAAGTTTTACAAAATGTGACATTTCACTGCTTGACAAAGATACCATTATTTTTGGTGGCGCTGATCATATAACAATGTTAACTTTATAATAATCATTAATTGAAATTGCTTTAGTATTATAATCAAGTTGGCAAGACGGTTGTATGGTTATAACCAGTGAAGATAAAAAAATTATAACTAAGTACTATTTATAACTTGTCTTGGTTTGAGGGATGTAAACGTTGTAAAGTAGAATGAGTATTGTGTTGAGTATTATAATAAATACTATAATGATATTGTTTGGCGTTGCGTAAATTCAGTGTTTTGTAAGCGATGTGCTGTATTGTTGGATTATTCGAATGTAGATAAAAGGATTTAATAAATGACTTTACCATTTTCAATACGTTTTGTTGTTCTTATTCCTCAAAATAGCGGTGTGAAGGTTGGTCGGCCGCGGTTTTTAGGGTTTTGTTGGTCGAAGAATTATAGAACTCAGACGGAGGTGGTTAAGACACATTGAAAGGCAATAAGATGGTCGGTAGACAGTGGCGTAGCGTGGACTAATATAGACGTAGGCGAAGTCGCATCAGCGAGGTCCCTTTTCTTTCGTTCCCAAGATCTATCCCATAAATCTATCTTACCAAACAGACTTTGACACGACATGCCTACTCACATGATAGTAGGAGAATTTTGAAAAGCATATAGATTTGAAAAAAAAAGTTTTATTTTCTATCTTGAGTGATTTAATTTTGTACAAAAAATAATGTAAAAGGCCGAACCTTTTGATTTTAAGTCTGATGGGCTAGCGAGGCTCCTTTAAGTGCGAGGCCGTGGACGAGGGCCCACTTCGCCAACGTCTAACTACGCCGCTATCGGTAGACGAAGGCTGTCACTGAATGGTGACCCAGAGGAGCAAATAAACCAGATACTATTGTGTTTTTATTTATTTAAACAACAGATTTACGATTGACCACCAGCTGGTAAGCGACGATGTGGCCGAGGATAGAGCACGTTGATCAAGAAGATATTGTTACTGTTACTAAGCATCCTGTACAAAATTCTGCGAATTAAATAAATAAATAATAAATAAATAAATATTTGTGGACATTTCACACAACACCATCTAGCCTAAACTAAGCAAAGCTTGTACTATGGAACTAGATGGCTGATAGAATACATATGATACACAGAAACACCCAGACACAGAACAAACATCCATGCTCATCACACAAATGTTTGCCCTGGGTGGGGATTGAACCCACGACCTTTCAGTTCAGCAGGTAGACGTAAACACACTACCAACTGAGCCACAATGTATTATTACAATGCTAATGTAATAATACTTATTCGCAGAATTTTGTATTGTATTAGTAAGCTAGGCACTAGCTATTTAATATTAGTTTTCAGAATAACCGATATCTACCTTAAACTAGATAAGCACTTATCATTAGTACCTATAGAAACTGAACAAGATATTTCAAATAATATGCTTTCGCACAATTTTTGAAAGGTATCTCGGGAAAGAAAAATCTCCCATGGCACTTCTAATACTGCCATGCAGTAGTGTCAAGGGAGGCAAATGATAAACAACTAAATATAGATAACTTTTAAATAAAGATAATATAAGTATCTTTTTCTTCTATGACAGAGATATACTATTATTTTATAACTTTAATAATATACGTGGATATCGGGTCCGTATTTGTAGATTTCTACTAAAAAAAAAAACATTAATTTGCTGCAATCGACTTTAATCTCTCACAATATCATGCAAAATAATTGATATGTTTTTAAATTAAATTAATAAGGCCACAATTTGGTCCGTTTGATAATAATGAAAAAAATGTAATATTAGCTATAATGGCAGTTAGAATCGTAAAATAGGTATTTCAAAATATATAACAACAAACAAATAGTTACCTATGAAAATAATGTCAACAAAAATACACTTTTTAAATATTTTATAGAAGTAATATAACCTAAAACAGATGGAACATTCCTTAAATATTATAGAGTATTTACTTACATGCTAATATCGAAGTTGAAGGCACTAACAGTATTAAAGATAATATTTATTATATACACACAAATAATATAACTAACTCGAAAGAATGAACTACAATCTTTGGCTAAAGTTCAAGTAAAGTTTTACCACATTAATGTACACTAAAAACCATTACCATTTATCATGGTCATTTAAGCTTTATTTTCTCGTTTGTATTATTACTACAGGCTCGAAATCTATCATGGTTTAAAAAGAAAACATTTTAGTGCTCAGTCGGATATCATTATCCAATGATTTATTCATATTATTTCATTTATCTTTTTATTATTGATTAGATTTATCTATACTAGGTCACATCAAAGTACGGCTAAATCCCAGAAATCTAAACCCAGTGAAAACAGAAATAGATCTAATGATCCACGGGAGTCCGAAGGAGGACAAATTGGTTCAGTGTAGCTTATTTCCTACAAAATTCTCAGTTCTCCTACATAGTATTATATAATTATTTTTAAACTTGTATGAAAATTCTTCTAATGATAATAATAAAATTTATTGTTTATTAATAAAAATGAAACTAGTAAGTAAAATTGAATGGAACTCAATCAAGTTTGGACTCACTACATAGAGGGGTTTCGCCTTTTTTACGCTTCTTGCCCGTGATTCGGTTCGGTTGTCCGGTCGAATTGTTTTAGTTGTTTTTCTTTTCTTAGTATGTAAATTCCGAGTCATGCATTTCAAACTTTGCTCGCTTTATTGATTTTTTTATTAGACTCCGTTTGTGGTAAAACTTTGTTAATACATTTCAAACTTATTCACTAAATATATCAACAATTTTTGGTGTTCACGCAATTTTGCACAACAACTTTTAAAACGAAAAGAAGAACGTATAACAAATCTCAATATCTCACTTATTTATTCATACTTTTTGTTCGTAATGACTAATTTCTGTCTAGTCACTCTTGTATTTTGATTAATTCTACCGCAAATTCAAATTCAAATTCTTCCTTTTCATCTAAAATAATGCTCACGTTGGACTGCATGTCTCACCATGTAAACAAAGGAATATATTATGTAGGCTAAATGTACTTAGTTATTACCTATATGTAATTATGTAGACAGAGTCGCAAGTCTAGACGTCAGAATTTTCAATGTTATAGAATCTAATGAAGTCAAAGAAGACAATAATAATGTGTCACAATATTATTAATTAGTTAATATGTTAAGTCCGTTATACCTACATGTGCAGTTAGGTGCTTTAATTTATCTTCGACTAAATTGAGCTGGTAGAAAGTAATATCGACTGTGTATTTTACTAAAATAATAGCTTTAGCACAAAAGTTATTGAAAATAATTGTCAAGTATGTCAATTCATGTATGTCAGGTGTATTAAAATCGCATATATTTATATTTTTCTGTTCCTATACTTTTTTACAATATTTCCAATACTGAAAGTTTTAGGGCTTTACTAAATGAATTAATCGGTGTTGATCAACATGGATCAAAAAACAGCAGTCGTCGACCGGGTGATTCGTGTTATAGCTTTGGCTTGTCGACGAATATATAAAATGTAAATTAATCGTCGATTAACGTCAAATCAATCATCGATTGTACTTAGATGGAACAATAACTTCTTTGCCACGTGGTTGAGCATCAGTGTTCTCTTCAATTGTATCGACGTCAATTTTTCCATTTTAGCATCGATCGATGTACAATATCAATCGACGATCGATCACATCAATAGATCTCTTTCTCCTGACCTGATCATCGATCAATTAGTGTGGTGACCAAAGACATTAGCGATTTTTTTGTCTGTGGTGGTGACACCCTTACAGTATCCGATTTTACAGTTGTGTTACTTTGTGTAGTTTATTTGCGCAAAGTTATTTTCTAGTACTCCTAATTTCTCTGTTTTACTGAGTAAATCGGCTTTACTTGCTTCTAACAGAGAATATGCACTTAACAGTACAAGTATGCAATTATTGATGCGACTTCTGCTTTTAACATTATCATGATATCAGAGATTTAAACTTACGAATTATAACTAACAGGGTGTGCGTGTGCTTTAATTTTATCTTTAAATTAATTTCTAGTTGTTCTAAGCAAAATAAATGTTTTGTCATTAACATTTACGATCCATCGATATAAAAGTCTGTTTTAACCGCTCGACCAATTTTAATAGAATTACGCGTCATTTTTTTTAAATATCGTAAGTTTAGCTTAAAGTATATAATATAAATAATATTTACCTAAGTTTGTGTACTATAATCATTGTAACGTTGTTAATCCTGATGTGTGAGCAGAATGGTCACTGTAGGGTCACTCAGGAGACGTTCCGTTGGGTTCAAGAGGAGGCTTAACGTCATCGATATCTTGTTCCAGAATGATGGCAAAAGAAAACGGCGTGAAAACGTACCCTTGCCCGTCATAGAATTTGCTCATGAATTCCACCCTGTGAACATAATACGTGTTTTAGTTATCTTATGAATGTGATAAGTATTTCATTTATATTACAATCATCACAGCACAAAATTAAATTAAATCAATATGAATGAATAGTATGATAAATAATTAACTGACATACTCGTAGTTCATTAAAATGAAACAATTTTTAACGGATTTATCGCGTAAATTTTACATAATTTTATGACCTGACGTTTCGAACACTTTGCAGTGTCCGTGGTCACAGGTGAGACTAGATGACAGTTGTCTTTTTTGTTATGAAAATATTAATACTACCGCCTATTATTTTTAACCGACTTCCAAAAAGAAGGAGGTTAACAATTCGCCTGTATTTTTAAATATAATTTTTATAGATTATAGATCTACAATTGACAACCAACTCGCCCGATGTTAATCGTCGCTTAAGCTGTTGTTAGCTGTATGTTTTTTTGTATGTTTGTTCACCGATTACTCCGCATATTGTGCATTGATTTTGATGACTTTTTTTGTATTTGGTAGGTCATACTTCAGAGATAGACCCACATACATTTTATCAAAATCGATTGTATCGTATCTGTATCAAAATGGATTTCATGTGGCTTAGATGATGATAATGATTATAACAGTTATAAACAAACTTACCAATGTAATCGCAACGTGTGCAAGAAGGCGGAAAGTCCCTCCATAAGGACGAGGATAGCGAGCGTGAAGAAGGCCCAGGCAGCGAACGTGAAGTACAGCATCAGCACCTTCAAGACGCCAAATTCGCCCATGCCCATGCGCAGGACTCGCTGCCATAGCACGGCCGACAGTTCTAAAGGGAAGTAAGAAAGAGCGATCGTGTACATATACTAATGGGATTTGTAAAGTAAATTTTTAATTTTTAGGTACCTACGTATTTTATGCTTTTATTTGAAATTTTGACCTATTTTAAATAAATAATTTCAATATTTTTGTAATTGAAACTGTTTTTATATATTTAATTATTTTTTTCGTCCCATTTAGCTTATTAAATAACAAGACCTCGTTTATGTAGGTATACTGTGTTTCATTTTATTTATTTGTAGAATACAATATTAAAAACTGTCTAGTCTAGGTATATTTTATCGGGTCAATAAAATCTGAAATAAAAAGGTATGTAGTAAATGGGAAGACTAGTCAAAAGTATTAGGACAACTTTACATGTCATAGCGCTCCCCAATATGAAAAGAATATTATTATATATAAAAAGAATATTAAATATATAAAAACAATTTCAATTACAAAATATTGAAATTAGTTCCTTAAAATAGGTCATAATTTCAAATAAAAGAATAAAATGCATATACCTAAAATATACTTTACATACCCCATTACACTAAACCGATAAAGTTTTCACTCTAAAATTATTAACGTGACCTTGCGTAAATTATAAGGCACTTTTAAGTGTCTAAAATGTCTATATTATGTAGTATGGGTAGTTTAACATTGGAAGAGTAATGCATATTCATCTAGGCGTCATATGGTTTGCTATAATATTTAAAGTAATATTAGTTGGAATATTACATTTCGAGCTCCTATTTTAAAGAACTTTACAACCACCCCACTATACCAAACCGATAAAGTTTTCGCTCTAAAATTATTAACGTGCCCTTGCGTAAATGATAAGGCACTTTTAAGTGTCTAAAATGTCTATATTATGTAGTATGGGTAGTTTAACATTGGAAGAGTAATGCATATTCATCTAGGCGTCATATGGTTTGCTATAATATTTAAAGTAATATTAGTTGGAATATTACATTTCGAGCTCCTATTTTAAAGAACTTTACAACCACCCCACTATATCAAACCGATAAAGTTTTCGCTCTAAAATTATTAACGTGCCCTTGCGTAAATGATAAGGCACTTTTAAGTGTCTAAAATGTCTATATTATGTAGTATGGGTAGTTTAACATTGGAATAGTAATGCATATTCATCTAGGCGTCATATGGTTTGCTGTATCGATTTATGTAGGTGATGCAATAGAAGAATAAAATGCATAAACCTAAAATATACTTTACATACCCCATTACACTAAACCGATAAAGTTTTCACTCTAAAATTATTAACGTGACCTTGCGTAAATTATAAGGCACTTTTAAGTGTCTAAAATGTCTATATTATGTAGTATGGGTAGTTTAACATTGGAAGAGTAATGCATATTCATCTAGGCGTCATATGGTTTGCTATAATATTTAAAGTAATATTAGTTGGAATATTACATTTCGAGCTCCTATTTTAAAGAACTTTACAACCACCCCACTATACCAAACCGATAAAGTTTTCGCTCTAAAATTATTAACGTGCCCTTGCGTAAATGATAAGGCACTTTTAAGTGTCTAAAATGTCTATATTATGTAGTATGGGTAGTTTAACATTGGAAGAGTAATGCATATTCATCTAGGCGTCATATGGTTTGCTATAATATTTAAAGTAATATTAGTTGGAATATTACATTTCGAGCTCCTATTTTAAAGAACTTTACAACCACCCCACTATACCAAACCGATAAAGTTTTCGCTCTAAAATTATTAACGTGCCCTTGCGTAAATGATAAGGCACTTTTAAGTGTCTAAAATGTCTATATTATGTAGTATGGGTAGTTTAACATTGGAATAGTAATGCATATTCATCTAGGCGTCATATGGTTTGCTGTATCGATTTATGTAGGTGATGCAATAGAAGAGAAAGTCTATACGACCGTTAAAAAAATTATTAAAAGATATCTAAGGTAGAAAAAAGTTATTAGAAATATTTACACGTAACTGCTTAAAAATAATCTAAAAATACTCAAAATTTTTAAGAGGTTATTAACTATTGTTGTACTTACGAGCGTGTGCCAGAGACAGCGCCCAGAGTCGTAGATAGGATGCGGTGTGTGAGACAGTTCCCAACACGTACTCGATGGTGTGTATTGCCTGCGTGATGAGAACTTCACCCATGCCCTCGCTGTGAGGGTCTTTTTCTTCCTCATCGCCACCCTCCACGCCTTGTTGGTATTGCTGCAACTAAAGAAATATGATAGATATAAACTTTGATAAAGAATCAACGGGATGTAGCATCAGTCCTCAAAATGTCCGAGCTCAATGAGGTTTAATTGGACCACTTACACGATTAAAATAATTTCGATTTTCAAAATAATTCCAAGCGGCAAAATAGACGTCTCAAGACTTGTCAACCTAAATTAGGCTTTAGCGCGACAACAGATTCATATTCGTTTATTGAGATAAAAACGGAAAAAGACCAATTACAATTATCTCACATAGGAGTCTTTATATCAAAATCTTTAAGTTCGTCATTAATGGTATATGAGTATCGATCAACTCAGGACACTATATTCGTGAATTTTGTTTCAGACGTCCACGTGATGAAAAGTCGTTAGATATAAACATTATTTTGTTTGCGACAAAAAAAGAAAACTAAAAAACTTAACACTGACAAAATGAGTAGTTGAAACAACTTTTTATTACAATTCGGTATCGTTTGTTGGTCTTTCGCTAATACCGCCAAATTATACCTTTAATGTATCAACAGTTTACTTTGTATGATTATTACCTTTTCACGTTTAAGCATGTGGATGGATAGATTTGCAATGAAATTCACTTTTATAATACGAAGCATGTTGCAATGTAATTGGCAAGTATTGATTTTAGACTTCTCGTTCTATCTACCTTCCAACGTACCTTCCGTTTTTTATCTGCCATCATGTAATATACAGGCTTCCCAAACAGCATGATGGGTATGCAGAGGAAGGCCAAGGCCAGGAAGGTTTGCTGCACGGCTTCCTGTCCCGCGTACATGAACGCGCTGCATGGAGGCTTGTCTTCCGATTTCTTCAATAACATCATGTTGATGAAGATGATGAGGACTGAAGGCGCACATGATGTGCCCGATGCAGCGTCTGGAAGATAATTTGGAAGTAAAGAAATTAATTATCGTTGTCATATTATTATTTGAATTAATTCCTTTAATTTGACTTTAATTATGATTTCTTTGACGGTGTAGAGAGACTTCCGGATTATTAGTAAATCATTTATGGTATCCTAAATTAATAGTATCAGCTAGTGTTTAAGAAAACAATGACAAGTAATTTTATCTTAATTTATCTGTATGTTTCATTTCCTTTATCCTATATAGTTCGCTTAACATGTTATCATAGAAATTTATATTTAACAAAAAAATACTTTTGGTTTTATCGCTCCATGCCGCTTGTTCACAAAACATAGTAACTATATAACTTTATTATATATTTTTATTGGATACCTATCTTTAATCCAAATTGTGAAATACCGAATATAATTTCGCAGAAAACGATTTATTTTCAAAATACACTTCAAAATCCCTAAAGCTCCATTGATATCTCGTTTGATAACCGAATCTTTGTAATACGAAAGTTTATGTGTAAAATAAAAAGGAAAAACGAAATAATTGATTTATTATATATTTATTTTTATTATATTATATATTTAATATATTTGATAACCAAACCTTTGTAAATTTGTTTTTTGTTCAATAACTAGCAAACTTATGGAATCAGAAACTCGTGACATCATGAATCAGACAGTTCTATGAAACGGATTCGGGCAAGTAAGATTCAAACAAATAAATTCCGAATTATCATCATCATCATCTCAGCCATAAGAAGTCCACTGCTGGACATAGCCATGGATATCCAAAAAGACCGATTGGAAGCGGCTTGCATCCAGCGTCTTCCCGCCACTTGTATGAGGTCATCTGTACATCTCGTGGCTGGTCTTCCTACGCTGTGCTTGCCGGTACATGGTCTCCACTCGAGAACCTTTCGGCCCCATCGACCATCAGTTCTACGTGCTATGTGCCCTGCCCACTGCCACTTCAACAATAAATCCACGGCTTATTAGAAACTCGCTTGATATAAGAGATTCATCGTCCTAAGATGAACAATACAGAACTTCAGAATTACCTACCTACCAGTTACTTGCAAATTTTAATGTTTTAATTACCAGGAGCATCAGCCGAATACATGGTCCACTTCATAAACATGAGAATACACAGATACCAAAACAGCAACAACAGAAATATCATCTGAGGTATGTACTGCAAAAATATCATCTCCGGCTTCCGGAAGTAACTGAAAAATAAAAATTCCGTGAGCGTGTTCTGTTTGCGGATTAAGTAACTTAAATTCATTAATAATGTTAAATTCTATGAATACAGTAATTACTTGAAGTTTACCACACTCATAGTCACACCGAAGGCCATGTGTAGGACGCCGAATATTATCGATAGCTTCATCTTGAAGGAATTCAAGAATATTATGTTATTTGCAGCAAACTGGAAATAAATTAGATAAAATTCGTTTTAGAACAATATGTTGTTAGATTTAAAAAATATTAAGTACCATGTAATAGCGTTATTAGGGTACCCAGTAGATTAAAATTTGGGGAATGTTTTTCCACAATTTGAGAGTCGTAGCCATAGTTAACGTTGTTTATAATAAGAATACACTATTATAAAACTAAACCGAAAACCAAAGTAAAGGGTACCCTAATAACTTAGGTATATTATGTATAATTGTTTACCTGCCATACAGGATCTATCCCAAGCGGGTAAGGTTGCCCAACGTATGCTGTCGCCGGATCCAGTTCCAACATTTTATGATCCAGTAAAGTATTATTATCGTAAACATTCCGCCATGCACTTCCAAATATATTAAAAGATTTAGAAAACATATCGTTGTATATAAGTCCGGTATATATTGAGAACAGTCCCATGAGTAGAATAATATAGCGACCACTGAAGAATATGTTCCAGATTTCGTTGTCTGTCTTGAATTTGGAGAACTTTTTCTCGAAGATGACGAGAATGGCGGCTGCGATGGCCATTATCAGGCCATGACCGACGTCTCCAAACATAACCGCGAACAGGAAAGGGAATGTTACGATCGTATACAGAGCTGGAACAATACAACCATTTGGATTCACTTATTATATTGGCGGTCATTAAATGTGCTCGTAAGAAAACTTTGACTTGTATATCTTTAGAACAATTGACAATTATAATACTTACTTAGAACAATTTTTGGAACACCATAAATATTATGAGATTATTTACAGCAAGAAAACTCCAACATGCAACTCTAATCTTTAGCTGAATATTACAATTTTGTTTATTTATAATGAGATTTTTGCATAAAATGAGTTACTGTCCCATTCTGTTCCGCTTAGCGACCGAATCTTCATGATTATATACATTTTTGCTTTTAATATTAAAACAATAAAAGGAACTTTAAGGGATTATAAAGTTAATAATATGTGATTGATTTATTTATAAGTATATTAATTTATCTCAATAAAATGCATCGACCACAAATTAAAAAGAAAGGAAAGCTATACTTAAAGGAAGTATGGGCCTGATATTGTAGCCAGATCCATATTTGTGCAGCACGTATCGTTATTAAAACAATATTATTAAGTCATTTGTTTGATTTTGGACTTTGCTCCTTTATTATATTAGCCAAATACCATGTTTTAAGCTCTAGACCAGAATGTATGTAACATTCTTACAAATTGAGTCACATATGAATCAAGTAACAAATTGAAAAAATAAATTGACATCCGTTTTAATTGAAGCGTATTTTTTTTTAATTATTATCCAAAACTTAAAAATGACAAAACTTAATAAAAATAAAATATATTCTGGGTATAGTCGAATAAATAAGGTAAATTAATTTACCTGGATTGACTTCTCTATAGCTGGCGATTCCATAGGAATCAATGAGGTTCTGAAACCCTCTAGTGAACTTATTTGTTCTGTTGAACGTGGGAGGAACCTCTCTCGTGGGTACAAAGTGGAGGATTGATGGTATCGGGCTCCCACTGGCTTTCTGTAATCATTTCAAACAAAATCTATAATAAACTTGTTTTTTTTTTAATGTTCAGAATACAATAAGCAACTTGAAATATTTGATAAAATAGTGCGCAGTTAATGTTTGGACAGGTTTCATTTTGGTAAGTGTGTGTAGTTGGAGTTTCACGACTTTTTTCTATCCACTTTTTTACACTACAAGTAAAGCAGAAGCACAAAGTCGACACACTTCCACCTATTTCCGATCCTATCGATCTTTAATTAGCTATGGCTAACTGGTTTTGGTTTAAAGGGTTCCTGGTACAAAACCAATTCGTACTTGACCGTTTTTTTTTTCTTTTTCATATTTTACTTTAAACTCGTTTACATCATATTTTATTTCATCGACGACTTCAAATTGCATTAAGTAAATATATATATACCTACCACACCATCATCTAACGCCTTCTGTACAATATGGAGATCACTTTTCGGCACCCAACATTCCGCTATGAGACACTTCTTGACAATATCCATACTGAACATATTCAGGGTGTGGTAGATCGCCTTCTCCTTTCTCACTGCCATCATCCAGGTGCTTATATCTCGCGCTATGTTCGCGAGGACAAGCCGTCGATGCTGTTCTGTCTGCTCTAAGACCTGGAAACATTTAGAGAACGAATTAGATACGCCATTTTGGCTTTATACCTAAATGAATCCTTATTTTTAGCGCTATGTGCGTGCTAATCACGACTTCAAGACTTATCTAGTACCTAAATTTGAGATTTAGCATGACGTGAACGTGAAAATAACATGCCGTCGCTCTGTTTTGTTTACTTGTACTTATGTTATTTGGAATGTTAGTTTTCAAATTGACGGTGATTCACTCATCAAGTTATCTATCATGTACTCTGATGTGGGTAAGTAAAATAAAGTGACGAAACGTGTATTTTCATGTCATAATGTTTCCAGTAAAATTATCTTACTCTTATTCGAAAAAAAGAGCAGAAGAAGAACAACAAAATATAATTTTAATTGAAAATAAGTTCAGAATTCTAGGTATCATTGAACTACAAATGTAGGCAATAGTATAGTAGAGGGCATCGTCCGTCTCGCTCGACGCTCAGTAGCATTAAAAACCTGTTTCTAATTGAGTTTTGGTCTCAAATTCTGCAGATTTACGGCCTTCAGGTAATACGTTTCTCAACTTTGATCAACGTATCAAAATACTCTGTCGTATTTCCGCAAGGGTCATTACGTGTCAGCGAGAAGTTGACAAAATATGTTGAGCATTGATCAAAATTGACCAACGTTTTTCGATAAGACCCATAAGGCCATCATAAATGTCGTCAATAATTGTACCTACTACTGTTATGCTCATTCAGGGTTAATTTTCTTCAACATTGAAAAGTTAACCATTAACTAAAACTGACGAAGAAATAACATCATATAAAGTGTACCATTGTATAATGCAACGTATCTATACAAATTAATATTGCAGTTATTACTATGATCAAATTAGAAACACAATGTTTTATTTGACAAAAACACGGATGCTTCTAATCTAACGAACATTGCAACTAAATTGAGCAGTTACACATAGAGCAATTGGCGACAGGCGTTAATTTTTATTAAGTCCATTTGATCTCTATTGAACTTGGCTAACCTAGCTGGCCGTGGGAGTGTACACTAAATAAAATACATGACACTTATCGCTTGATTTAACTTTTTATTTCTCTATTATTTAGTCAATATAATTTTTTTTTTCAGAAAATTTACAAAGAATATAATGTTTTATTGATTCTCAAAATAAAAGAAGTAAGTATTAAATCCGCAGTGAACATGTAATATATTACATGTAATACGTATTACATGGAAAATTACAATATTTGATTTTAGAGGGTTAACAAATTTGCTTTTAGGGTTCCTTACATCAAAAGGAAAATATGAAATCTTAATAAGAACACCTCAATGTCTGCTTCTGTTAAACAATTTTCACACGTTCAGCTCCAAACTAAGCTAAGCTTGTACTATAGAAACCAGATAGCTATCTGAAAAAGTATAAGTATGTAAATTTATTTATCATAAATAAATTAACCCAGTCATAGAAGAAAATATCCAATTAATTCATAGGTACTAATAAAAAAAAAAATTTGTTCTATGTGGAAATCAAACTTACATACAGGCATGCATACAATCACGCCTATTTTCCTTTACGGGATAGACAGAATCATCAAAGGCCATGACGCGCCAACTATATTTTTTATTGCTGTTCTAACAACTTTCAACTAAAGTAGTAAGAAGGACCGGTGTTACTACTAGTAGTAAGATTGATAGTAGCACGGGCAACAAACCATTATATCAACAAGTATTTCGAGTAAACGCTCAAAAAACGTCCTAGCTCATTGGGGTCTAATGTGGCAACCTATATCACACGAACAATATAAATTCGATTTTCAAAATAATTCGAAACGGCAAATAGAATATCTCTAAACTTCTCAATCTAAATTTAGGACACTTTGTTCGTGATTTTTGTTTTAGACTTTGTGTCCATGTGATTATAACGTATTTGGCCGTGAGGTTAAATAAAGTAAAAAAAACTTACTATCTCTAAGTCCCTGATCCTTGTCCCGACTCCTGCCAGCATCTCCTGCTGCTCCTTGTACGTAGCTGGACACGGGTATAGCGTTGCCTGGAACCCGTGGCACACTTTCTTCACTCGCAACTTGATCTGCTCACCATGGAAGAATACTATGAACACTGTCTTGTGGAGCTCGTGACCCTGGAAATGTATTATTTGGTGATTTATGTAACCTCATTATTCAAACTTATACACGGGTCAGACTTGGATCTTTGGAAGGGATCAGTGGAGCTGAAGCCAACTCTGAGAGGCCCTTTACAAATAAGATATATAATTTAGTAAGTGGTTATGTGGATGGTTGGTGAAACTATTGTACAATATAGAGTTTGAAAAATCGTTGATATTATGATGAAATGGCTATGATTTAGAAAACTAGTTTATTGGCTGATGCTCCTACACAGTGAGTTAGATGCGGTACTTCTGTGTGGGAGCATCAGAATAAGAACAAGGCACTTGCCCATTTCGTATCATTATCGAAAAATATTGAGGCAGATGATCACTAGCCACTCACTAAATGGGCGCCCAACAATGGGCGCCCGCGCTGGAGAAGCGACGATGAAGTTGGCGCTCATCGTCGCTTCTCCAGCGCCTATAGGCGAAGCAACGATGACGCGGGTGGCTAAGTGTGCAGCGCGTTCACTAAGAGCTACTAGCGGCGTTATGCCTTTTAACACTTCCACCCTGGAGCTTAGGAGCTAAGTAGCTCTCGAACTTTCCACCTCAAGGGAAACAGATTAAAGATTTATATTATTAATGCAATTGTTATTAATAGTGGTAAAATATATTAAAATATGTATAGTATCAAAATATTACAGAGATTATAATCTCCTAACCCATAACCTATTTTTTGTCTATATTTTCTTACTCATCATCATCTCAGCCATAAGAAGTCCACTGTTGGACATAGGCCTCCCCCATGGATTTCCAAAAAGACCGATTGGAAGCGGCTTGCATCCAGCGTCTTCCCGCCACTTGTATGAGGTCGTCTGGTTGGTGGATTTTCTTACTACTATCACACTTTAGAGAGGCGTAATTGTGTACCGATTGTCGGAAAATCTGATTCTTTCATTCATTTCATATTTTCATTCAAGATTGAAATGAAACAAAATGAAACCTTAGAAAACATTTCATTCGAGATTTATTTTCATGTACTTATTTTTATTCGACAAAGACAAAACCAAAAGGAAGGTGGATGGATGGAATGACATTTTAGCAGTATATAATTATGTAGGTATAATAATAATAATAAATATTTGTGGACATTTCACACAACGCCATCTAGCCCAAACTAAGCAAAGTTTGTACTATGGAACTAGATGGCTGATAGAATACATATATACTTTTTTTTGTTGTAAATATATACATATGATACATAGAAACACCCAGACACAGTACAAACATCCATGCTCATCACACAAATGTTTGCCCTGGGTGGGGATTGAACCCACGACCTTTCAGTTCAGCAGGTAGACGCAAACACACTACCAACTGAGCCACAAGGCCAGCCATATTTGAATTTATATATACATATAAATCGCAGTGAAAATGCCAAAAAAAACGTCACGTTTCAAAATAATCAAAGAGCTCTTTCCGAACATGTGAACAACTTTCTTATGTAATACAGAATGTGTATTCATATTCATATTCATATTTATTGATAAAATATTATTTTACAAGTCAAATACATATTGTAAAAACACATTACAACCATTGTAATCATACGAACCAATAAGGGTTACAAAAATAAATAATAATTACAAAAAATCTACATTAATTCGATGTCAAACATAATTTAAAAAATAATACCTAATAATAGAATTAAACCAAAACAAAATTTTTTTTTTTTATAAATTGTTATTTCAAATGTTGAACAAATTCGTTAAAATCATAAAAAGACTGCTCGATTAACCATTTTTTAAGTCTCATCTTAAATATAGTAAAAGTGCCGGCTTCAGTGATTTCATCGGGTAAATGGTTGTACACGGTCGGAGCCATGACGTGTGTGAGCTTAGTGGACTTCTCGAGAGAACGCGAGATCGCCATCAGTTTGTGCCTATTGCGAGTATGGTACTGATGCTTAGAGCCGCGCTCCTGGTAGCTCTCCAGGTTTATCCTGGCGAACACTGCCACTTGATAAATCAATATGGCAGGTAACGTCAGGATTCCTAGCTTCTTGAAATATGGGCGAGCTGGGGTATCCCACGGCACTCGCGCCACGCACCGCACTGCACGTTTCTGCATGCGGAACACTCGCTCCCAGTCAGCAGCTCGAGCCCACATCTCTGCTCCGTACTGCAGCTGCGAGTGCACCGTAGCAAAATAGCACGCCCGTGCAACCTCGCTTGGCACCACTTTCGCCACTCGACTCAGCGCGAAACAAGCGCTTCCAAGTCTGCCACAAACCTTATCTATGTGTTGGTCCCACTTTAGACCTCGGTCTATTTCGAAACCCAAAAAGGTTGTATTTTCCTGTTCTTCAATCCTCACTCCATTCACAAGCACTGTCAGTGGCTATTCTTCCCATCTATTAGAAAAGGACGACTTGGTTCGCCTTTATGTGCACCCAAAGGTGGTGTTTTCTATAAGATACTTTTAGCGGGCAGTAATGAGTTTTTAATCCTCTTTATAAGTGCGCCGCAATTATCTTTGCCTCGCACTTTTTGAATTTGGAACATCTTAGTGTTCAGCGCCAAAGAAATCGAACTTTTAGCGGGCAGTAATGAGTTTTTAATCCTCTTTCTATGTGCGCCGCAATTATCGTTGCCGCGCACTTTATTATTACACAATATTGTTTTCTATTCCAAATAAAAATGTAACAATACATTTTTATAATTGCGAAATTGTCTCAAATGTAAATATAAGTTTTTAGTTGTTTTATTATTAGATACTATTTAATTTAAATTTAGTTGTTTCCCTATGTTTTATTAAATAATTATATTACAATTAAATAATAAAATATATTTTATAGACTATAGTTTCAAAAGACCGCCGAATGCGGTTTAAACTAAGTATCTATAGTTGGATTTTACGACTCAAAACAGACGTGAGTGACCCGAAGTTTTTATTTTTTAATAACTTTTAAAAAAAACAGGCTAATTTTAATATACAAAGCATGCTATTCAAAATCGAGTTTTTCCACCTTTGCCGACTATGTATTAAACACTGGTTTTAAAATTCAAACCACAATAAGCTAGCTAATCCAGCACATAGCAACCTAACTTAACTACCTTTTTATTTCTTAGTCTTTCGTCTAGAAAAATCAATATTAAACATGGGGCTAACGACCGCGGTCACATGTTTCACAGTTATAATATTGGAGTTTATACGCTGCTGCGGTGAGGCGGTCACTTCTAGTTTCAGTTGATTTGATTTTAAACACAGTTGTTAGTTGATAGTACCTTTTGAACATAGTTAGTGGCATTTTTACCAAGATGTTTATGACAATTATAGTGGCCGCCGGCGGCATTCTAAGGCGTCGTCCTAATACAACGCGACACGAACATTACACGAGTAAGCGATGCGGCCTGTATAGTCTAGTAAAAATAAATCAGTTTGTATGGAGCAGATCACAGTATTTGCAACTGGGGGGATTCTTTGAAATTATGATTGGAAAATAACTAAAAATCATAGATCAACAATAATCCCCGATTTATAGACTAGCTGCGTTCCGCGGTTTCACACGCGTAGTTATGAAAAACAGCGATGATTATGATAATGATAAGTAGCTTATGTCCGTCTCCAGGTCCAAAGCTATCTCTGTACTAATTTTCATAACGATCGGTTCAGCCGTTTGAGCGTGTAAAGGTAACAAAATTAGCTTTTATAATATCATTATGAAATTGTGTCAAATGTATTTCAAAACACCAGTACATTCATTTAAATAACAATATACTTAGTTGTCTTTTATGTTGTCATAAATCTTATTTTTACTAGACTAGTATAGCATCGCGCGAATGTCTATTAGGGCACTTAATCGAGATCAATATGTATGATCGCGCCTTCGATCATCGCGCGATTGCCTATTAAGGTCCGGTATAATCGCACAATCATCGATAAGAACCATTTTTAAACACCCAGTACGTTGAATCTATACTAGATGTATTATGGATATTTTAATCAAATTAAGAGAAAATAGTGTAAGTAATCAATTTAACTATAGAATGTAATGCTTGAGAAAAAAAGAATTGGATTGGTGTCGAAATGTAACTAAAATGTGAAATGTGTGGGTGTTTTTTTAAATTAATACTTATATGATATTATAAAAAAAATATTTTCATTGATACTCATATTCTAAACCAATCCAAAATACACAAAACGTCTTTCAATGTAGGTATTCCGTTTTATGACAATTATCAGTTCGATTTTCTCCAGTTAGCTTAAATTGTTATGAGTTTTAAACTTCAGCTTAATCAAATTCTCAATATTCGTAGGAACGATCAAATATTTGATCAAGTATACAAACACCAAATAATAAAACAAATGAAGTTTCTTTTTTATTTGCATATACTGCTTGTAAGCTGCGCTCTCAGATTGGTAGAAAAACGAATTTGAAATCGTGATTAGGGCGCGCCTTAAGAGACCTATTCGGGATCAATATGTTGGATCGCGCCTTCGATTATGGTGCGAATACCTATTAGGAGACCTATTCGGGATCAATATGTTGGATCGCGCCTTCGATTATAGTGCGAATATCTATTATGAGACCTATTCGGGATCAATATGTTGGATCGCGCCTTCGATTATAGTGCGAATATCTATTATGAGACCTATTCGGGATCAATATGATGGATCGCGCCTTCGATTATAGTGCGAATACCTATTAGGAGACCTATTCGGGATCAATATGTTGGATCGCGCCTTCGATTATGGTGCGAATACCTATTAGGAGACCTATTCGGGATCAATATGTTGGATCGCGCCTTCGATTATAGTGCGAATATCTATTATGAGACCTATTCGGGATCAATATGTTGGATCGCGCCTTCGATTATAGTGCGAATACCTATTAGGAGACCTATTCGGGATCAATATGTTGGATCGCGCCTTCGATTATAGTGCGAATATCTATTATGAGACCTATTCGGGATCAATATGTTGGATCACGCCTTCGATTATAGTGCGAATACCTATTAGGAGACCTATTCGGGATCAATATGTTGGATCGCGCCTTCGATTATAGTGCAAATATCTATTAGGAGACCTATTCGAGATCAATATGTTGGATCGCGCCTTCAATCATCGCGCGAATGTTTATTAGGACACTTTTTCGGGATCAAAATGTTTGATTGCGCCCTCGACCGTATAGTTGCATATTATAAATTTAATTATAATGGTATACAGTAACATTTCGAGAAGCACAGTGAATTGGACCCATTTATCTTTTATTTAGATTTAAGAATAGGTAGTCTACGAACAATATCTAGTTATTTGTTATGCAAGGCTGCAAAGTTGGTTATCTATTGGTGCGAGTATTTGCTTGTATTGAAACCTGAGCGTAGCGAGGGTTTCATAGGTACTTCAACTTTGCTGCCGAGTGAAACACACAATTTTTCACCTCACTACAGAGAGGAAATAAGGTGAATTGAATAAATAGAAGAAAATTTTAAAATGTTTTTTATTTTTTTCATTCAGTCCAGTGCTGCCACCTGTGGTTGGCCAGTGCGATTATTCAAAGAAATGAGGTTGGCGCACTGACGTGAAATAAGTATTTAATGCTTTTTCAGTGGACTTGCGGTATTTCTATACCGCAAGTCCACTGAAATACTTTTCTACTTTTTTCTTTTTTTTTTACTTTTATACTTTTCTAAGTATGGAATAGAAAGGTTCGAATTTTAAAAACTCTTTCCACGTTAGCGGACAAAATGCACTTTTGCACTCAGACTTCTAACGACAAACAGAATCTTTCAGAGGTTGTGAGGTAAAAAAATAATAATATTATTTTGTTCTAGGTAGATAGACTCTTTATTGTTTACACCAAGTAAAACACAAATTACATAGTGAGAAAGAGCTTACATGCTAGTGAAAGAACAGGCGGCCTTAACGCTAAAAGCGATCTTTTGCAGACAACCTTGTAGTACAAGTTTATTGATAACTAGTTTTATCCCGCGTCTTTACTCGCTGTCGAGAAATCATTCCTTAGTTTATACCTAACCTCCAAAAGGAAGGCACCCTAAATTTCATATCTCTAGGAACAGCGGCTTAGCCTGCATGTTTCATGTCAGTCTATTACATAATTTATCAAGTAAAGGAAGAAGATTTTTTTGTGATCGACGCAAGGAGTACAAACATGAGTAGCGTCGGGGAATGGTAGCGAGTTTCCATTAGCACCTTCCATTCGCCGTCAACAATCCCAACCCTCCCTAACAAGGTAAATAGGTAGAAGGCATTAACTTGCATCTACCAAATATAGTATCCAATCCCACCCATCTTCTCCTTCCTCAACACAACCCACTTTCTTTAAAAAAACCTAAGTAACGTTGGTGCATACCGATAGCGCTGGCTACTTGTCGTCAAAACATGAAACTCCTCAAAATTCCATTACTTTCTTCTATATCCTAAAAAATAAACTTATGTAACGTTGGACGCGAATACTATTGTTTTATTTATATCTTCACAAGATCTCCATAATAGATAATGAAACATTCAAACACTCAAGATGGAACAGAAATTGGCAGTAATTCAAAAATGACGGAGAAGTATCTCAGTCAGTAGACAGAACAATATGTGTTTACCACGAAACCAACAGTACTTTGTACACTAAAGATGGACGTCCACTGAACTGACGCATTCCATGAGCGTAACCTTACCTATACATTAAAAATGGTTTGTGTGAATTAGTAAGAGACAGCTTTAGACCGTTCCAGCACCGACCTAGACCGTAGCATGCCATGCAAGGATGCCCGGCAAGGAATTAATACCGATAAGTATCGACATGTTCTATCAGCCGAGAGCGCCCCGAGCCGTGTTACGGTCGGTCATGGCATGGTGCGTTGCAATGGGAGTCCACTTTTTACCCGACTGCGGTATGTATGTGGGTATTTTTGTATGTTTCTATATGAGCCCCTACAGCCTTAGCAGCTTGAGCGATTGGGATGCGTGAGGTGTCGTTAGAATCGTCTTCACTCCCTGAGTGTCATAGAATTTGTAAGTGTATAAAGTATCAACGGGGTGTATGGGACGGGATCAGTCCTCAAAAACGTCCGATCTCAATGAGATCTAATTAGACCCCTTACACGATTAAAATAATTTCGATTTTCAAAATAATTCGAAGCGGCAAAATAGATGTATCTTATAGTTCACAATCTAAATTAGGCTTTAGCGCGGCGACATAAAGACATTATATCAAAATCTTTAAGTTCGTCATTCTTGGTATATGAGTATCGGTCAATCCAGGACAGTATATTATTCGTGAATTTCGTTTTCGACTTTACGCCCACGCATAGACTATATGTTTTTGTAATAAGAATAATAACACAAATTTCGAAAAAAAATAATAGAATATGTAGTTAGTAGCCAAAGTAAGTAAAATTTATTACCATGTACCTATTTACAGTAGAGCAGTTTAAACACACAATGTATGAATCTGGCACAATACATTGCCACAACGAAGATGTTTAAAGCCTCGATGACACTGGGCTAGTTTACAAGCTACAAGCCAGCGAGCAGCTTGTAAACTCGCTCCGTGTCATTGAGCTTTTTTACAATCTGCTTTTGATTGTGTCATCGACACTCGCTACTCGCTCACTCGCTAGCTTTTAAACTCGCCGACTAGCAGCTCGTAAACTAGCCCAGTGTCATCGAGCCTTTAGAGTTTGAAATTAAAATGGCTCACACGTAGCGTAGCTCAAGGTATTCTTATCTGACTGTACAAGGAGGGTTTCTATATTACATTATTATTCTCCTAGAGCCTCCTCATGCTGTTTGCTTGACCGATTTTAATGTGTGAGGTGTTCTTAAATTCGTTTTTAATTCTCAAATGTTTTATGCTCCTATTTTTAAGAGAGTATAACACGTTTGACGTGTGTATTGGCTGTATTTGTGTATCTGTGTCTATAACATCGCAGCGCTCAATTAGATGAACCAATTTCTATTTAGTTTAAAGAAGATTTGAATTTAATTGGTGATACTGCCACATTCAGTAGGGATCATATCGAAAATATATATTGTATTGCGTATGTAAGCAGTTCGACAGACATTAATAGTAATTGTTTCATGCCAAGATATCTACTTCTTCTTCTTTTTTGTATTGGACCCGCGATTAGCGATTTGCCAGTGTCACGTATTGAAATATTTTCAAGTTTCTTGAATAATACAAGTTATATAGTGCTCTAGTCACAGTCTTGCCTCAATAAAGTGATGGCGACTTTACTAGAAGCTTCTATGGAGTTTTGCCGACAACGTAAAATCACACGTTTTACTGCTTTATTTCATTTGCCCACACTCATGCACTTGATCGAACACTTAATGAATAAAACACCACTATTTTTATAGCATTAATGTTCAAAATAACACACGGTTAGGAAAATAAAACAAAGCAACAACACGTTATTACGACTTTCCCGCCAAAACTCCAAGATATCTATAAAAAGAAACATTAAATCAGTCATCTAGGAAGGAGTATGAACTCCATGTAGTTTGTAGCACAGTAAAGTAGACCACACGTAGAGGAAACTGAATGAGACTGAGCGAGGGGTCACGAACTGCTCGTATAGGCCCTTGCTCTGTGGTATAGACTAGTTGCCTAAATTTGAAAACTTGGTTAATTAATATATACTTTAATATCTATTTTATCCCAAAAATACCTATATTTTAAAGAAAAAGTAATAATTACATTTAGTAATATTTACATTGAAAAAGTAATATTTATTTGTAAAAAAACAATTTAGATTTCCCTTGAAAGTGTCATGGCGTCTTGACTGACGTCACAGTTTGCGCAACCGTGCGAAATTAAACAGCGACATCTGTGTCAAGTGTGAAAAAAATACGGAGTAACCATAGTAACCTGCTATATTGTAGGAAAACGTCAACAACAAATTGCGGGGCGTGACGTAATACTTTCTGATTGGTGTTCGCTATCATGTGACATAATGCCTATTTTTTACGAATTTATTTTCTAAAAATATTAATAACTTTTATGAGAAATATACTGTTTATTTCTTATCTACGTCTCTTCATTTAGAATTAGAAACTATAAACCAAGCAATTTGATAATAGAGGCAACAAGCCTATTACATGACTCGTTGACATGGCCGACAATAATCATGCCATCTAAATTTAGCGCTATTGTGACGAAATGCGTAAAATGTAGAATAATTATGTCGATGAAATTTTATCGGATTTTTCAAGTAGGTATATTTTACATAGTTTAACATAATCCGTTAAAATTTGTTTCATTTCAATGAGTGACAACCGCGAAAATGTTAGAAAACATTATCATGAAATATTAGGGAAAAGAGATTTTAAAATGTTGTTTTTCATGGTTATCTTTATCTTTGCACAGCTAAAAGTAATATTAAAACTTTAATCAATTTATCTACTAAAAATCAAATATTAATTAAGGCTTCACTTACAGCATAGTATTGAGAATATAATAGTAGATTATGCACCAAGGGGATAAAGTAGTGTTTTATGTCACGGGTTATATTGAATTCCGAGTGTAATGTAGGATTTAAGACTAGAATCCGAAGTGTAACGAGGGATTCAAGGTCGCCCAAGACAAAAACACCTTTATCCCCGTGGTACATATTCTACTTTTCACACCTACTGCGTGAAAAGAAAGAAATGGTTTTGAATCTACATTATTTAACAAAACAGAGCGCTTTGTTATTTTTAATGTACGAACTTCATAACTTGCTGCGTATGCAGCAAGTTTTGAAGTTCCAAGTTTGAAGTTATTAATTGACATTAATAAACCTACATTATATAGGTATCAGGACATCACAATCGCAACTAAAATAGAGTTTTTTTAGACAAGCGCGTTCCATCGTAGACCGTAAACGTCGTCCAAAACAAGCGGGATTGGTGGTTAAATAAATATATAAAAAACAACCGTAGTACAATATCAAAAAATCAATAGATTTTTCAGTTGTAGCATATTTCATTCTCTTTGGTTGCAGTATTCTTGCCTGTTTTATTTCTTTTTTATGTTCTATTCTCGGTTGCCAGTTAATTCTTTATGTTATGGGCCGGTATGGTAAAAGTATTAATCTCTGATTGGACTCTGGCAATCTAGTAGGCTTAGATTCTAAATTCAATTCACATTATATCACAGCGTGATATAATGAAATCCCATACAACATTACAGCCCTTGGGCGTAAATGTAGTACTTTGGACCCATTATTGGGCAGGTGGTGTGAAAAAGTATTTATACAATAATTATAAACACAATATTGATTAGTCCCTCTGTCAAACGTAAATATTGTTTGAATAAGGTTTGTAAACAGTTATAGGCATCATAATAATACCCACTCTAAATAAATCGAAATAAAATGACCGTAGTCTTACCGTCACTGGGTCCTTCAACATCTGCTCGATCTGTGCGTGTTTGAAGAATATATTTCCATGTGATATCCTCCAAAGCATCCTTTCAAACGCATGCACTCTTGCAGTCGTCACCACACCAGCTATGAATCCAAGGTGTCCCAGCACCGCGTCGTTGTTGTAAATTTGCACCGATGCGGATATCTTCCTCGCCGCGCTGTGATCTTGGAAGAAAGTCTGCGTCTTCTCGATGAGGAGTTTCAGCTCGATTAAAGAGAGGTAGTCGCTTCTGAGATTACTCGCATTGCGTGTGATCTCTTGTATCTCCGATTCTATGTAGTCGATTCTTTCCTGAAAAAAAAAAAACTTTGTAAGAAGGTTACATAGAAGATGATGTATGGAACCGGAATTCAGTGTCAGTTTTAATGAGGTTCGACTGTTCTAACTTTCTCAACCCCTGGCCCAAAAGAGGAGTTTTGGCGGGAACGTCATCAAAACATGTTGTTGCTTTGTTTTATTTTCCTTAACTTGTGTTATTTTGAATATTAATGCGATAAAAATGATGGTGTTTTATTCATTAACTGTTCGATCAAGTGCGTGAGTGTGGGCAAGTGAAATAAAGCAGTGAAACGTGTGATTTTACGTTGTCGGCAAAACTCCTTAGAAGCTTCTAGTAAAGTCGCCACCACTTTACTGAAGCAGGACTCGACTTATAAATTGACTGTATACGTGACTTCGATCTTGACTAGAATATTTACAACTTGTTTTATTTAAGAAACTTGAAAAAATCCTAATACTTGACACTGGCAAATGCTCTAATACGGGTCCAATACAAAAAAGAAGAAGAAGACCCAAAAAGAGGGCTGTTATAAGTTTGACGTCTGTATCTGTGTATCTGTTGTATCTGTGAGTCGATAGACCGATTTTCATCTTTTTTTTTTTTAATATTTGAAAGAGGTATAAAAAGATCTCTGAAAATACATTTTATAGTCAATAGTGTTGGACGTTCGACCAACCACCATTTCTGTTTCCTGAGAACTAATATCTTGGAATTTTCAAGGCTATAGTGAATAGATATCTTCTAGATCGACGAGCTCCATCCTCAGCCACACCGTCGCGCGAGTTGGTGGTCAATCGTAGAATCTTACGGAAAAAAAATATGTTACACAAAGGTTGTGATGAAAACACACGAATATTGGAATGAGAATTGACTGTCATGTAAAGTTACCAGAAACTTGGTTTTTTACTCGTTTGTAAAATAAACCATTTAGTATGGGAAATTAATAGTCAGTATCGACGGTTTCTTTATTGTATTTTGGTGTATTGTGGGCTTCACGGCCAAGGGCACCGATGAATTGCTTTTATCGATTGTAAGATTCAGGTTTAACACTTTCATTAATAATATGTAAGCAAATAAGCCTAAATATTTGATTTCCTAACAACCTTGTCTTCAAACTCACGGATTAGAACAGCTCATAAAAAAGAAAACGTGATATAAATAAATAAATATTTGTGGACATTTCACACAACACCATCTAGCCCAAACTAAGCAAAGCTTGTACTATGGAACTAGATGGCTGATAGAATACATATATAGTTTTTTTTTGTAAATATATACATATGATACATAGAAACACCCAGACACAGAACAAACATCCATGCTCATCACACAAATGTTTGTCCTGGGTGGGGATTGAACCCACGACCTTTCAGTTCAACAGGTAGACGTAAACACACTACCAACTGAGCCACAAGGCCAGTCAGTATAGTAGATGACCATAGCTACATAACTTAAAAATCCCAGACAAGCTGAACCAGTTTTGATGTAATATTACAAAGCATACTCTTGATTAACCTAAAGTACTGTATAACATAATAAATAATCATCATCATCATCATCATCATCATTTCAGTCCTTATCGATCTACTGCTGGATATAGGTCTCTTCTTTATCACACCATTCTTTCTGGTTCTGCGCTGATCTCATCCAGCTCTTGCCCTCTGACTTGACGATATCGTCTCACCATCTGGCTGGTGGTCTGCCTACTGGTCTAGTCGCTCCTCTGGGCCAACATTCTGTGACCGCCTTCGTCCACCGGCCGTCTACTCGTCTTGCAATATGTCCTGCCCACCTCCACTTGAGTTCTGTAATTCTTCGACCGACATCAACCACATGCGTTCGACGTCGGATCTCTTTATTGGGAATTCGGTCTAATGAGGAGATACCTAACATGGTGCGCTCCATTATAAATAATGCTCATAATTAATTTTGTTAAAATTCTTGACTTTAACTCTGATTTTTAACCAACTGCCCAAGTCCAGTAAGGCTGGAAAACAGGACTATTTATGATGTGCGTGTTTTTTCTAATTTAATTTTTAGCTCCTCAGACAAGGGGTCTGTGACCTTTGTCAGAATTACAAACTACTGTTAACTAAAAATTGTTACGGGAAAATTACACTTGATTTTAATTATCCTAACTTATTACTATTTTGTGTATCACACATGTATATCATCCAAATAAACGAATTGCGCTACTTGAAGTCAGGATTTTCAGTTTTTAAATAATGATATTTTAATACAAATCTTTTGCAATTTACTCCAAGCGTTAGGTGTGTTGTTAAATATAAAGGACTAGGTATTCTTAGTGCATTTAAGTAGTTTTCCATAAAAATTCTAATGCATTGCTCCATCCTCGGCCACACCGTCGTTTAACATCAGGCGAGTTGGTGGGCAACCGTAGATCTATCTTGTGTAAGAAAGATTTTTAATAAATAGCCTTGACCTTATCAAGGTAAACCATGGAACGTATAAGAGCTAGTATTAACCAAACTCAAAAAATGTCTTCAGAGGTACAATATTCTAGTTGTTTGTTAGTTTCTTGGTTTATAAATTAATAGCTGCGCTCCGCGGTGCTACCCGCTGTTTTACATAAATGATATCAAAGGAGATATTATTTTTCGGGATAAAATGTAGCCTATGTGTTAATCCATGGTGTTAGCTACTTCCTTAGCGAATGTCATAAAAATCGGTTCAGTCGTTTGAGCGTGCAGAAGAAGCAAACATACAAACACACTCACAAACTTTTGCCCTTATAGTACTCGTATTAGTGTGATTTGTTCTTGTTTGAGGTCTGATTGAGGGACAAAAGGTTGTTCCAATCTTACTATAAATCGTTATCAATATCATCTCAGCCACAAAAGTCCATAGACCTTCCCCATGGACCCATGGATTTCCAAGAGGTAAAATGGCAGAACGATGTAACAACCAGGTGTCTTTCTGTCACTTATATGATATGAGGTCGACCGACCTCAGGTTGTTTGTTCACAGCTGGGTATTCTACGCTGCGCTTGCCGGTATGTGGTCCACCTAGATCTAACCCGCGTGCGTGCATTTTTCTCTGGCCACTGCCTAATGGCTGCGCTAGGTTTTGTTAATAATAATTTTTGTATTTATTAATGACAATCCCATCACCGCTCAATACTTGACTTGAAAGTAGGTAGGTTTTGTTATCGCAAACCTAAGTATGTAGCAAATAGTTAGGTAATGCGACATACAAATATGGCAAATTCCATTCTTAGAAAGTGGAGAGCTCTTAAAGAAAGACTCATTGTTATATTACGTTATTTTGATAACGATAAAGGTGTTATTGTTAAAAGTTCATTAACCTAATGAGATATATAACAGAATTTACTATTGTTAAAGAAAAAATGTGTACTTATTCCTTTTCAATAACATCATACCAAATAATATATTATGTGAGAAGAGGTAGTGCGAGGTAAGGCGAAGGGTTCAATGGATTTTGGCAGTTGTAATAAACAATAATACAAAGAATATTCGTCTTTTATATTTTTCCTAAGTAATATAAATCTTTTCAATAAGCAATAATTAGGTTAATAACTTTAAATATAGATAACTACAAAGTTAAAGTTATTCGTGCCCATAGTTGCTAGTTTATCGGGTTTATTATCGAATTTCGGCGACTTTATAAACATGTATTATATAAATATGTTTATTATTTATATTATGTATGTTTATTGTTATTGTTTCTCTCAAAAATAAATAGAATAATATGTCTATGTTTAATTATTTTTTTAAACATGTAAATAATATTTATGAAATAAAAGATTACAGAAATATTTACTTACATATAAACAAAGTATTATAATATGAGCAGACAGAAGTAATATAAATAAATATTAGTTTAATTATTATAGTTCAAAAAGCCCACCCCTGACTGTATCCGACGCAAAGGTGGGCACTCGTGCGGCGAATTACCTCGTTGAATAGCGATGGGCAGCCTTTGCATCAGGTAAAATCCGCAGCGAGGATCTCCACAAGACTCCTTTATCCGCTCTGCCCCAACTCCAAAACGAAGCTTTTGGCTTCAGCGCCCCAGCTGCCCATGGTCTCCACGGCGATGGGTACAAAATGATACCGTGCCATTAGCGCCGCATACTTCTCACGCTTTTTACTTATTTATTATAAATTTAATTTATATTTTGCGCATTAAAATTGTTTGTTATTAACATTTTTTGGGAAGTCGGATAGCAGAAGCAGTTATCTCACCTCGAGTATGTTAATCTCCCTCGGCGTGAGCACCCGAGGGGAGAGTTTGGGCGGGGGCGGAGGCTCCGGCAGTTCCGCCCAAACCCAGCGCAGTTTCCGCTCCATTTCGCTGCAGCGCCGCACTTCCGTCACGTAGCGGCGCTGGAAGTCGTTCACGTGTGGGTTCAACTGTAGACAAAAATAATGCACATTAGTCACACTAGATCATGGCTTTTGGTACTTAGGCTGCAGTTAAAAGACGCGATAATTTTCAACAACAAATATGCGGTCGTTGACGGCGCTCTCATGTTATGTCCATAGTTTATTATTAATTTTATTTTCCAGACAATAAAGTTGAAATTCCTCAGAAGAATATACTCGTATGTAACCGAGCGAACGCCGGACGTTCTGTTTGGCGAATCTTACATAAAACATACATACATAATACACAAAACTGTTACTCTCTTTCGAAGTTCCTTTCGCATGAAAAGTTACGTTTATCTATATAATAATAGTTTTGGTAGTGGTTGTAGACTTTTGTACCTATAGTTTCGCGGTGTTTTTAATCTCGTATCACATGGGTGTGTTTTAAATTGTCAATTCTAATTTCAATTGTCACTTTTTAATTTACCATCTGTTCAAGCCAGTCTTGGTGTGCAAGAGCACCGTTCATGCACTTGACTATCCAATAGCCAAATTGGCACTAAACGGGGCAATTACCTACAGTTTATATGTATTGTTACTGGCACGCCTCAGTAACACCCGGAATTGGTGGGATTAGGGTTGTGGAAGTTTCTGAAACTCGATGTCGATATCGTGTATGTATAGTTGTTTTTACATTTATTTATGCAGGATTCTGCATTCAGCGAAATTTCTAGGTATAATTAGATTAACCATTGAGTATCTCAATATGATAGCAGCAAGAAACATAGCACACAGAACTGTTGGATTATGTTAAACCGATGAGGCTGAAAAGTTCTATAGTAAGACTAGCCCTGAGGTGTACATGTGACCTCATATAAGTAGCAGGAAGGCGCTGGTATCTGGAAGCTGGAATCCATGGTCCCCTGTGGATTTCAAAAGGCCTCCAGCACTAGACTTATTGTGGCCAAGATGATGTCAATTTCAGAGCGCAGTACAATGTCGTAGGTTAATACAGTTGATATTAACATTCTGAGATCTATTTTCTGTGTGGTAATGAACTGTTATGGGCAAACATCAGTTGAGCATCTTTAACATCTTATCACAAAGTTGTGTAAAAAATATAGATACATGTACAAGGAGCTACCGGGCACAACATACACAAATATGACACGAATACATTATACAACTAAAGGCCGCGCGTAAATGTAACTCGCAATAATCGCTCCTAGGTGTACTCACAGAAACAATAGAACGAATACTCTCCACCTTCCATACATCTCAGGTGTTCACATTCCATACATCTGCTCTCTGCGCTCGCCCTATTATATTTCGTCAAACTTTGGCGGTACAGCGCATTCATTTGTCAGTCGAGACAACTTAAGTTGACGTTTGAATATATAACACACACAAAAATAGTTGACAAATAAGTATGTGTCACTGATTAGTGCGCATTGAAGTATGATAAAATATCATCAAAGAGTAAGTATTCAAAACTCCATTCTTCCAGTAAAGTCGCCACCACTACATTGAGGCGTGACGAGGACGTGACCATGATTTGTTTTTCTGGACTTTGACTATGACTAGGACTCTACTGACGAGAGTAACCAAATAGAAGAAAAAAAAAAGATTCGGCTTAAAGGACTTGCATCCAATTGCCGTTAAACCTTTCAACCAAGCAACGGCTAAGATGGAATGAACACAAGGTTGAACAGATTTTCTTGTGCGAAGTGGGATTCTCAATAATATATAAGAATGTAATGAGAGGCACCTATAAAGCCGATGTGGTTCATAACAAATACTTCATTTAGTTAGATGAAGGGATCAGTGAAAATTAATTTGATGATAAAAATGTTGTTTATGATTTAATTTACTTTTTGAAAACAAAAAATACTCTATTGGTATTTTGTTTATAAATACGTACTTAAAGTTTTTTAATGCTGCCCCGAAGTATCGACTCGATACTCCTAAACCAAGGGTTTTCCAACCTTGCTGCAAGATGTCGTTATTCACCATTGTAGGTAATATGATCAGTTTCCTCCTGTTTTATGGACTCTTTTGTCTTTTAGAGTTCCGTAGTAGGTACTACAAAGAACCTTTATACATGTTTTATTATATACGTCCTAATAATATTTGTACTTGTGGATGTATGTAAATAAAATACTTTTCAATAATAGAATTTTAGTATGAGTCTATTACAAAACTGGAAATACCGACTTCAAAATACGCAATTCGTTTACTTCAGTTATAATAGATAGATAGATGAATAACACTTTATTAAAAGACCTCAATAGAGATAAATAAAGAGAGAATAATATTATAGATAGATGTTGTAATTAGCGGCCTTATCGCTTAGAGCGAATTCTTCCAGTTATGATAACCAAACCATAATTTATGTGTACTTAAAACAGGGTTTCCTGTTTGATACTGTGAATAGGTATACGAGTTAACTTATGTTAGTTTAAATGAGTACGAAATTTTTATTTCTTGCATCTTTAAAGTACATATATTTTTTTAAGTTGATCGACTATTATTCATTAACTTGTAAACCTTCTCAGCCGTGATAGTTTTCCTTTTAATTTCATCCCATATGGTGCAAGCATGAATTTTTTCATATCTCCAAAGTCAACTGTTTAGCCGGTACAGAAAGACACTTGAGTATAACAAAAAAAATCACTTAATATTTTCAAAGCTTAATATTTTGCCCAAATTAAGCAAAGCTTGTACCTAGTATGGAACTAGATGGCTGATAGAATACATATATATATATATATATATATATATATATATATACTTTTTTTGTAAATACATAGAAATACTCAGACACAGAACAAACATGAATGCTCATCACACAAATGTTTGCCCTGGGTGGGGATAGAATCGAACTCACGACCTACGGCTTAGCAGGCAGACATATGTACTACCAACTTAGTCTCGAGCCCCGCCGTAAAGTAGCATGTCTGTCTATATTGTACAGGATTCACTTCAGGGAGTATGCGCAAGAGCTTCACGACCTAATTCCACCCTCCCCATTTCACTACAGGATTAGCAGAAAGTCGGCAAAATACCACCCATTTCTCGTTGAAATGCAAAAAATCCGTACTCAGTGATATCGGTCCACGTTCTTGATGCGTACTGCACAGGAATGGAATTCTTTGCTGCCATTTCTATTTCCTACATTTAGAACTACAATCTTGAAATCTACTATTTAGAACTACAATCTTGAAATTTTCAAGGCTAGAGTGAATAAACATCTTCTAGATCGACGAGCTTCATCCTCGACCACACCGTAGCTTAACATCAGGCGAGTTGGTGGTCAATCATAGATCTATCTTGCGTAAAAAAAAAAAACTGAGCTGCGAGGCAAGTCTTCATTGATAAATGGTTGATAATGTGCCGATCTTCTGCCAGTCCTGTTATCATTTTAATTTAGTTATAATTTTTAGTAAAGCCATCTATAGTCTTCTATGGTAATGCTTCAAACACATCTGTTTAGAACTAAATCGTGAGTACAGCAGGGAGTACGTGAGATCTCCGCGGCTCGGCGGGGCGGCGGCAGGATGCGCAGAGGTGGGGATCTCATTGTCATTTCAATTAAAAACAATAACTGACGCGAGGAATCGCCTCGTCCTAGATGGTTTAGGTACATTTCGTTTTAAAGCGATGATAACATGGTTCGCGTCATCTTCACCATCATCATCTCAGCCAAAAAGACCGATTGGAATGGCTTGTATCCAGCGTCTTCTGCCACATGTATGAGGTCATCTATCACGTGTCACAAATGAAAAAGATGTAGGTCCCAATAATAAGCTATTTGTAGGAATACTTATATGTGGTAACTATGGTGTAATGAAAGATCAAATCAATCGACCACATGACAGTCAAGTTACAAATAATTTTCTCAAAGAATTTATTCCATTTCCATTCCAATTATTTATTCCATTCATCTGTCTAAATTGTCGACGCCTCGCATGATCAAGATAACGAATTTAATTATCTTTAATATTTTATTGGTCTAATAAACACGTTTCTAGCGCCTGTACTTGGGTATAGGGTATTTCCAACAATTGCAGAATATTTTGTTGCAGAACACCTGGGTTCAGATCTTAAAATAATTTTTCCGATTATAGGTAAGTATTTAGTAGTTTATTCATATAAACTGAATAAACTACTAGATACTTATAATATTATATGTTACACGCTAACATCATTGTTAGCGTGTAACATATAATATTATAAGTATCATATATATATACGGTGCGTATCTGGCCTAACGCATAAGTATTGATATTCAATGTGGTAATGCGTGCTGCATGCTGGATACGCTGCCAACTGATAGTGGGTTTGAGATTTGGGTTGTCTTTAGACCTTTATCGGTCTGGGGTAATCATTTGCTTTTTGTGTTGTAGTTTAGTTACCTAAATTTGTATTACAATAAAATGTTAATAGTTTAGGTAGTTTGGTGATATGGAGTGTGTTTTGTAAACGTAACAGTTCTTAAAATATATAAAGGTAATTACGCGACCTTTATAGAAATACGATTATTTCACAATACCTGGCCTTGTAACTAATGAATTCACCGACTGAGTTACTCGTGAGCTCTCAATGTTTTGATTTTCGCTCCACACTTACTAGTATCTCTGACTCGACTACTGCAAGATACGGAGCTGGCAGGAAGCCAACCTGATGGGAATCTGTTATCAAACTGTCCTAGCATCGACAAGAGTTGCTTGCTTCGCCAAATGGTAGCTGTATTAGGAGGTTTCAAGAGCTGGTAACCGCTAGATGTGCCAGTACAGTAATGTGTCCAGTAATGGAAGTGATATCTACTTGGCAACAGAATAGGGATACAACTCATGTGTTAAGAATGCCTACGCTTCGGCTACCACTTGTAATCGCAATGGTGCTAACATCATTAAGACCTGTTTTAACTGACTTCAAGAAAGAGATTCTCCATTTGTTGATTGTTTTAAAATTTTTGTTACTTCATAACTCCTTTATTTTACGAAGTAATTTGAAGACAATATTTTTATTTGAAAGGATTTAATATTTTAATATTTGATAATATTTTTATTTCAGACAGGTCCCATAGATTTTTTTTCAAAATCAGTTTATTAGTTTGGTTTTTATAACAAGTAAATGTAATTGTTTGTTTGAAGACGATTGTTTCTGTATTTTAAACTAAAAGAAATAAATAAACACACTTCACTCCATAAATATGTTACCCGCGACTTCGTACGCGTGAGAAAACACATTCTCTGCGCTCCAACTTAATTGCCGACCCAATCCTTGTGTCGAGTATGAGGTCAATCGTAGATCTATTTAAATGAAAAATAAACTCCTGTTCATTTTTCGCCCCGCTCCTAACCTGCTCCCGTTCAGCTCCTGTCCCGAACCCACCTCGCTTCTACTCTGCACTTACTCCACTCCTACCTCACATCTATTCCACATCCATCTTGCTCCCGTCACATTCCTGTTTTGCTGTCACCCAATCCCAGTCCTGTGCTGCTTCTGTCCTATTCCCACCTCGCTCCCACTACCTTACCTTCACTTCTCTTCCTCCTTCCTCGCACTCATAGCGTTTACTCCTAGCTCCTCTCTAACTTCGCCCCCAACGCACTTTCGTCTCGCTCCCATCCAACTCCCATTCCGCTCCCATCTCTCTCTCAAACCACACACGTCCTGCACCCACCTAGATCCTTTGCCGTACTCCCATCTCACTCCATCCCCCGCTCCATTCCGTTCCTGCCCCACACTCATTCTGCTCCCACGTCGTACTTGTTCCATTCCTACCCCACAGCTACCGTTCTTCTATTCCGCTGCCACCTTGTTTTCACTCCACTCCCCGCCCATCCTATATTCACTGCATTTCCGCTTTGCATGTGCCTTATTCCCGCCCACCTTGCTCCCGTCGCACGTTCGTTCCCAACCCAAATTCCATTCCGCTCTGGATACTTTTCACTTCATTCCCACCGTCTCGTACTCACACGGTTCAAATCTAGCTTCTGTCTCACTTCTACCTCGCTCCCGACGCACTCCCATCACGCTTCCACCCGACTTTCGTTCCGCTCTTGCTCCATTCCCGCCCTGTCACCACCTCTATCCCTCGCCGCATTTTATTTTAAGCTCCAAAATAAATACAGATTTAAATAACCTTTTATCCACCTTAATTCATCCTTGTTACTAAAATATAATAGCAGTATTCATTTTTATCTTACCTTAGCTAACCCAAATACCAAATTTCATGCCTCTAACATCAAAACCCAGGAACTATCTACTACATTACTACATACTACATACATTTGTTTACCCACCCTTTAATTCGGCCATTTTGCAAAATCCGTTCTAAGCTGACATATTTACCCCTTAAGGAACCTACATGCCATATTTCAAGTTTGTAGGAGTTATAGTTTCTGAGATTTCGTGAATAATCAGTGAGTGGTATTTCGATTTTATATATATGTATGTATAGAGTATAGATTAGCCTCGCAGTTCAGTTGTCTGGTCATTTCTGCCACCTAAGATGTAGGACGTGGTTTCGATTCCCACACAAGAAAAATATTTTGGTAAATAGGTTGGTTGTTACGTTTTTTCGTAACCTCCATCGAACTATTTCGTAATAAACAAGTGATTTTACTAGAATTATTCTAAAGAAAGCGCATTTATAATCTTTAACAGTGATTATACGCATACTTTCTCATAAAAAACGTACACTGTTGAGTATACGTTTTTTATCGGATCAAGCGTAACGAAATCGTAAGTTAGACTGCAAAAACTGCTTTTCTGCAGTCGGGTATTTTGTTTTTCTTTAATATACATACTTGTAATTAATTATGTTTCAAATCATTTCATTGCTTATAATGGTATCAAAGACAGTAGAAAGAATGACTTCTACTATAAGTGAAAGTATATTTGTCAATATTGTTAGCATACCAATTCTATTACGTCAACAGAATTTTCCCCAAAAGGTTTTGGGTGAAAATTCTCCTTTGGCAAATGTACAAAGCACACCCTAACCCCTTTGCATGATACTAAGGCGTGACTCTGTCACTAGATTTGGTTTGATATAATTTGATATATAGAGACTATCTACTCTATATGCTTGTATAAGATTAGAGTAAACGTACGTGTAAACAGTAATTATTTTTCGTTGTATTTTTGAGATTTACATTATTTTTGCAAATGATTACTGTTTGGTATTAAATTATTGTATTGAGAGTTAATTTCATTCTATTAAGTTACAACTAAATATTTAAGAATATACATATTATACCATACTATATTATACCGGATACTTATTACTTGTAGTGGATCAGTAAAAAAAAATCACCTTGATTAGCTTTAATCCAAAGATGGATATGTATACTAGCTGTGCCCCACGGGTTCACCCGCGTAGTGATGTGGTTCTCGTCTGTCTCTATACCGTATTACATAATAATCGGCTCAGCCGTTTGATCGCGAAAAAGTAACAAACAGACAGAGACAGACTTACTTTCGCTTTTACGATATTATTAGTGTAGATTATAAAAGCGAAAAAAAAAAAGTTAGGATACCTACTACAAACACAAGGCATATTACATATTTGAGCTTTTGGGCCCTTTGGTGTCGAGGCGTTGGGTCCGTGGGGGACCGGGAGCTCATCTCATTTAAAAAAAAAAAATGAACGCCCGATGCGATGCACGCTGGTGCATATCTGGCCCAACGCATTGCCATTCAACGTGGTAATGCGGCAGCATGTCAGGTACGCTGCCAAGGTACTGAGTTTGAGCATTTGGAATGTATTTATTGGTCTGGTGTAATAGATTAGCTTTTTGTGTAGTAGTTTAATTATGAGTTGTATATGTTTTAAATATTGTTTTGTTGTAGTTAATAAAGTCACTTGTCTATTAAAAATAAGCACAAGGCTACGGCATCCTACTAAAACCTATTTATATATAATAATTTTGTTGGTCACTTCATCGACTCTCAGTATATTTATCCAACGCAATCTTTTTTGCAATTATGTACATTTCTCAAAGTACCTAGCTGTACACGGAGAAACATCTAGATGTATCCAGAGCACTCAACCATGTATAATCATAGATACACTACCACAAGATCCCGTAGCGACAAGATCACTCTCAATGTACGAACACTAATTTTCCAATTAGGCATTTTCAGTCGGAACGTCCTCGGGAAGGCCAGCGGCGGGGCCCGTTATAATGCATTTATGCTTACGACCTAGCGACACGAAAGAAGCCCCACAATGTACTCCTTCCTTTGCAAGACCAGGAGAGCAGATACTTCCGTCCTTGTCCTAAATGCCCTATTATTTATGGGCGGCCTATGTCGTGGTGCCGCGGCTTTCGTAGCGTGTTGAGTCTCGGGAGTGTCCATGGTGTCGTGACCATCATATCGATTGCAGCTTATTCAGCGGTTCGTGATTTGGAAAGGTTACATCCAAATTAAGGTTAATGGTCTTATATGATGAGGTCTACCTGAAATTCCTGGAATATAGGTCGTTTAATATGATACGGTCTTAAAAAATTACCCTATTTTCGCTGATCAGTAAAGTCTGCCTGTACTTTGTTCTTTTGTACGTTATCAATTTTAAGCATATCGTATAAGTTTGTTGTTTTTGTTTTACAAATAAATTCATGTGGAATTAAAGCATAGACATTTAAAGACACCGAGATATAATCTAGGTGTCTTCAAATCACGAGTGAATAGATTTCTTCTAAGCAAACGCGCTCTATCGTAGACCGTAACTGTCGCTTACGAGTAGGCTGAAATAGTATGACGTCAGAGAATTGGCTCATGCACAACACTGCGACATGCTCAATATTTTCATCAATTGCACTTTTACGTTACTAGGAAATGATTTGTTACTAAACTCTGTTTCCACGCGCGTAATAACAGATTTTAACTGGACCTCACTTGCCGGTGGCGCCAACTGGTGAGCTTAAAAACAGTAGTTCTCATTGTACCTCTTTGTATAGTTTTTGTCAATGACAATCCCTAGTGATTAATTTAATATGCCATTACGTTCAATTAGTAAATTAGTTGTTGTTGTTTTTGTGGTTACTGCTTAGAAGTACTTATCTATTTTTATTTATATAAGTTGTATTCGAGTTTCGATCAACATCTGAAATATAGATGATAACACGGAGACATTTATTAAATTTGCTTTGCTTAGGATTTTGAAATAGTTTTTAAAATCTTGGTTTTCTTATCATAAATAAAAATACCGGACAAGTGCGAGTCAGACTCGCCCACCGAGGGTTCCGTACAAACTAAATATAAGGGGGAAATCATATATTTTTTTTATATTTTCCTTCATAAACCGAAAAATATACATCGTAAAAATATTTACACATTCCTTGCTCACCACTACACATTACACACATTACATTATTATTACATTCATCATATCAAACAATATCAATAAAACTAAACAAATTCGGTTACCTATTTCATTAAAATCATTTAAAAAATATGTTTACAGTTTAAAATAATATAAAAACCAAATAACAATAAATTAAAAGCCTAGACATAATCTTATTTTAATATGTATCTTTTTCCGTGTATACTGTGGTCTTTTAATAAAGAGTTATCTATCTATATATTATAGACAAAATCTCAAAGCAAACCAAAACTACCGTTCACTAACTATAAATTATCAAACGGACAATTTACTTTAACGATTTTGATAGCTCAATCAATCTGTCGGATAGCTGCAAAGCCGATAGATATTTATCTAGTAAAAATAAATAAGTTATCAAACATTATGATTGATTACCGTCGATTCTTGAACGTAACAACTTCTTCGAATAATTTTCTATTTCACAATAAATAAGTACGAGTCGCTACTAAATCGTAGTTTGACCTATGTAGATTAAAATATACGATGAAATTCTTAGTTAACGTTGTCGTTTAGTTTAGGTTAATATTATTCTGTAGTTATGGTTTTAGGTCTAATGATTTTAAATTGTTGTGTTACGATGCCACCTTTACTTTTGATATTTGTCAAATGTTAAAGACGATCAGATTTTGTCCGAATATTTATATGAATTTATGATACCTCTTCTGGTAGTTCTCTATACACCTCTCAGTGATTCGAATTGAGTATGAAATCTTGATTTCGATTTAATAATATTTATTTCGAGTAAAAGTACACAAGTAATACATTTTTTATCTTATTTATCTAACTTAGTTATCATTTAATGTAGACTGCTGCCGAACTAGGCTTAGTGCCTGTAAAACAGCATGCAGCGCCCTCCCAGCGATTTATTTATTTCTTTGGTGAAAAGATCAAATCTATTTCTACTTATTATTATCTCTCTTTCTCTCTCTTTAGCTTTGTACATGTTTGTGTTTGTTACATGGTTTTGGTCATAAACATAAACATTCTTTATTATAACACAATCATGAGGAACAAATATTATACTGAGGTCAGCTTTCTTACTTTTGTTCCTCCTCTTCGCTTGTTCTTTGATGTCGTTAATTAACTCGTATTATTGTATGCCCTTTAGCACTACAGCTTTCTAATTTGTTTTGGAACTGCCTCTGATCCAGAGGCTCTGAATCTTTGATTGAGGTCGGAAAGGTGTAGCACCAAATTCTTAACTCATTGTTTAATTAATCAAAATAAGCGGTTCACTTACACCTTCCTACTGCGAACCGCTCGGCTCGGAAATATAGGAGTATAGAGTCCTTCTAGATGTACTACGTGCTTTACCTTCAACAATATCGCTTTCCAACAGGCAAGCCGGTGGTCAAACGTATACCTATTCTGTATGTAAAAAACTTCTTGTTGTCCGTGAATTCATACTTTAGAGAAGTGAAGAAAACTTGAGTTTTAAAATCCGAATCGTTATTTTATATCGCCTACTATGTTTCGGATTTAAAATCTCAGACATAATATAATAGGAGCTTCATGCAAACTACCGATACTTACTTAGTCACCTTAATCTGTTTGTTTTACAACATTAAACAAGATTATTCTATTTAGGCTTAGCTAGCTTCTATTTATGCTTATTTTTTAGGACAAAAAATAAGCATTGCCATCCAGAGAGGAAATGCCGCCAGCATTTTGGGCACTCTGCCTGAAACTGGGCTTAACTCAAATTTATATAAATCCTCATAAAAAAAAAATATAGTAACATGCATTGAGATACAAATAGCATCCCAGTTTGAATTTTTTATGATCCTTAGTTGAACCCCTCGCTGGCTGGTGGTTACGACATAATAAAAAAAATCTCATATCACCCTCATTTTACAACTTGGCGGCTTGAGCGATGAAGATGCTAGGTGTCAAAGTAAAAATAGGAAAGGAGCATATTAAAGTCTATAATATTACTTATTTTCAAAACTATCACAACATTTTCCAGGCAAGAGTACCACATGATTGTACTTGGTTACAAGGTCTATTCTTCATTTATTCTTTATATTATTCAAACATCTTTCAGCTTTGAAGTTCAATTAAATATATCATGCAGCCAATGTAAAATTATTATTAGTTTTAAATTTCTTATTATTTCATAAAGTTTTTGACCGCTTTGTTCCTAATTGCATTTTGTCGGTGCCTATAATTATGTTAGCATTTAGCTCGAATTTGTCTTAAGTTCATGTGTTATAACATGTTGGTACCCAATAAATAAATAAGTAAATTTCTACATTTAGTATTATTTTGAGTTCGTTCTGGCAACTAATATTTTATAATACCTACTGTCTTACGCGATACGTGTATCATGAAAGTGAGGTGAAGGCCGCACAAAGTTCATCGCCAACGTATTGTATACCTACATAGACGTAGTAAAGTTCAGATTGCTCGCGTAGATACTTGTTTATAACTTTGATGAACGGAATTCGATTAAAAAAATATTGACTTCCACTTTCCTAATTGTCCAAAGTGATGTGTGCACGTTTTGTGAGCATATTCGGAGATTTATGTCGAATATAGTTAATATGTAATATATATATATATATTTAATTTTATCTTTATATAGTATATGAAATAAACTACTACACAAAAAAGCAAATAAATTACAACTGACTGATAAAGGTCTACAAATAACCAATTGCTTAAAGCTTGGTTGCGTACCCAGCATGATAACAGCATTGCCAGCTACTGTTAGACTAAATGCAGTTGGATCTATAAGGCAACCGGTATTAAAAGAAAACATAGCTTGTTTAAACAAAGATCCCTTTCGCAAACATAAACAACAACATCACGTTTGTATTATACGAGTATTATATTTATAGGTAAGCGCGCTCCGTCGTATACCGCAACGTCGTTTAGCATCAGGCCAGTTGGCAGTCAAGCGAAAACCTATTTCTATATAAAAAAAAAAATAATATACCATATATATTAATATCTGATACTTATAGGTTTTAATATTATAGACTAAAGTCAGTTCT
The DNA here is from genome assembly GCA_947563715.1 of Lycia hirtaria. NCBI lineage: Eukaryota > Metazoa > Arthropoda > Insecta > Lepidoptera > Geometridae > Lycia > Lycia hirtaria. The sequence continues at coordinate 6,038,588 of OX387379.1, forward strand.
CAAATGATCAATTCTTTTGTCTTCATTTGTTCGTCTAGCAGAGCAGAGGAATATCCACTACTATCCAGGAAAGAAACGGATGGAATCTTTTAAGGTTAAAGGTCGGCGCCTACGACAACGTGTCATACTCTGACCGTGATATGAATCAGACACGGCACGGCCCTACTATCCCCACTAGAACGTGTTGAAAGACATATCGAGGGATAATACTGGACTTTATTACATAATAAAGTACACATTATGCGTGGCGCGGAGCCTATTTGCACCAGCAAATATTATATCCTATGTATGACACAAGTACAGGCATAGTAATAAACTATTAGTATCCAAGTTTGGTGTTGTTATATTTTAACAACGAAACATAAATTCATAAAATATAACTCTTATTATTAGGTAAATGACATAAATTAAACATCTATTTTTTTTTGTTGTTTCCAAAAAACGAAATCATTCATGTTAGGTTGTTTTTTGCCTTCAAAAACTGTATTTCAGCCCGATTCTGGATAATTTTTTTTTGCAACGTGGATTTCTATGTCGGCCACACTCTCAAAGTCCCGAAACACCTCTTTATTACTATGATGCCTGTATACTCGTGTCATGATTCTATCTATCAGTTAATTTGTTGTAAGATCGTGTATGGCGTGCTACGGTTTTAGTCGGTTCTGATATAGTCTAGTAGGCATAGTGTCATACTAATTCATACAAACTATATTTTTTGCATGAATCGGTACGGTTACGGTTCTAGTATGTGCCGGACCAGTGGGCCTCTACCTTTATAATAAAACTGTCAATGGTCAATCTCAGATATTTTTATTGAACTGAATGAGATAATTAAGTTGCTAACCTGATGGTGAGCTTAACAACTTAATGCCAACCAGAACTTTGAACTTTACAAGTTCAAAGCCATGTGTGATAATAAGCTGTCCCACTACTCTGATACTAGATTTTTTAATCTTGGTATTTCTGGACATTTCGCTTAAAACATTGTTCATCAAACCGTACAGTAATACACAATGCCTAATGTTTGACTTTTCACATTTAAATGTTTGGTGGTTGAACAATTGGCGAAAGTGTAGAACTTCTTTAGTTGAACTTTGCAAAAAGATCTACCACTACAAACGCTAACAAGATTTATTTGTTATTGAATGACAATTTCCATAGACCCTTTGGGCAAAATTATTTGGGTGTAAATATAATTTAATATATTAATTAATTTAATATATTTATTAATTATTTTAATTATTATTTTTAGTCTCCTTTTAACGTCAAGTTTAGCACGATTTAGCATTAGCTCCTGAATATTCTGCTCCATTATCACCACCTATACAATCTTTTGAACCTACCTTATAATATAAAAAAATCGTAGGTGTTATTTCAGACAAACAAAAACTAAATCAGTCCATTATACTTAACGTACACGATTTATTTGAGATTCCTGTAATTTATTTCAATACAGTGTAGGAGTTCCGTAATGAAGAACAAATTGCTTACAAAGATTTACGATTTAATCCACATTTTTAAAACTTCCGCCTGTTAATTTCCCAACGGATTGAATGAAAAGGTGAAGTTCCAAAAATATCCCATGTGACTAATAAAGTCCGAAACGTAGCAGTATTAGCTACAAAACGTTACTTCTAAAATAGAATGTAGGTATGGAATGGAACAGATGTTACGTCACAAAAATGTAACTTTTACGATGAATACGATGAAATCGAATAATGAAATGTTAAAATAAAATTATAAACATCTTAAACGGATTTATGTATGAAAAAAAAAATTAACCAACTTCAAAAATAGTACATTGTTATACAAGGGGCTAAAATGACCGAGCTTTAGCGAGGGAGTAAATAGAAACCGAGTTACAATGGGTTTTAGCGCCGTGTGTTACACTCTACTTTTCACTACGATTGCGAGAAAATATAATAATTCAATACAATAATTCAAAGTTTATTTTATAAAAAAATGAAATGTACAATTTGTACAATTCCGGATATTTAACTAGATGTTTGCAAAGAGAATGTAAATATATTCCAAAGAGATTATTCTACTTTTGAATAAAGACTGTTTCGTGTAGGCTCTTTGGTAACAGATAAAAATAAAAAATAAAATTTCTTTATCCCCTAGAGCTTAAAATGCTATTTTATCCCCGCTTTACTACGCTACAATGACGGACTTTTAGAGCAAGAGCAGTGAAAAGTTTATTTTGTATGTTCGTTAAGCGATTATTTAGCCAATTATGAATTAATTTTGATGATTCTTTTTTTTTGTTTGATAGGTCATACTTCAGAGGTGCACCCATATATTTTTTCCATAATCGGTTTTGTACTTTGGTTTTTATAAAAAATATGTCATCCAAATATACGAATTGCGTATTTCGAAGTCACTATTTTTAGTCACTACGTGGGTAAAACGATGATACTTTTCTGATCCGTAATAATTAAAATTAAAGTAATTTTTATACAAAATAGATTTTAGTGTATAGATATATAAGTGGACATATTTTTATTTGCGACAGAAACAATCACAACATATAAACATATAAAAAATAAACAATAACTACAGTTGTTTTTGTCACAAACCGGTACCTCATTAGCTGGTTAAATCAACCAGCGCTGGTCTTCCGTTGGGACCGGTAGGTGACATTATGTACCTAAGTACGCACAATATTTACTTTCTCTACATGGGTCATACTTACATCTCTAAACTGTGCAGTGCCTGCTTCCCCCAACTGATACATGGAGACATAAGCAGCTTCCGGCTGAACAAAAAGCTGGCATAGTACCATCTCTTCACTCCGAAACATGGAACCCATTGTGGCTGGTTGGCTGGGTTCTGTGAACAATAAATATGAAATTAGTGGCGAATCTGTATGATGTAAGAAGTATCTGTGTATTTGGGTAAAATATTTAGTTATTAATAAAAATAACCATTAATTGCTCGGTAACACAATTATAAGATATTACGAATTGATTTGATTGATGATTTGAAGATATTACCAATTTCAATATTTAGAATTCTGTTCAGTAGTTATTTGTTAATATTATTTTAAAGAAAAAGTCGTGATGACGTCACAAATCCGTCTGTATATAATAAAAACATGATTACCTACTAAAAAATCTTACTCGACATTAACAGTGACATTTTTGTTGGTTTTGTGCTCTGCGAAAATTAGAAATTTTTATAATGTTACTTTTTTTAAATTCTTTTTGGTACCAGATAAAAAAGGCGGTTCTGTGACGTCATTTAGAGGTCGACTAAAGGTCAAATATTTTTTATATTTTCGTAAAAATACGCTACTAACTATGGGCCTTATAAGGAAGCTTAAGGTCACGCAACGAGCTATGGAGAGGACTATGCTCGGAGTCTCTCTACGAGATCGAATCAGAAATGAAGAGATACGTAGGCGTACAAAAGTTACCGATATAGCACGGTGGATTATGAAGTTGAAGTGGCAGTGGGCAGGGCACATAGCACGTAGAACTGATGGCCGATGGGGCCGAAAGGTTCTCGAGTGGAGACCACGTACCGGCAAGCGCAGCGTAGGAAGACCAGCCGCGAAATGGACAGATGACCTCATACAAGTGGCGGGAAGACGCTGGATGCAAGCCGATTCCAATCTTTTTGGAAATCCATGGGGGAGGCCTATGTCTAGCAGTGGTCTTCTTATGGCTGAGATGATGAAAAATACGCACAATATCATCATTTTAAGAGCTCAAAGTAAATAAATATGGTATATAGACGTATAATCTTGAAATGGTTTTGGAATCAGCATATGTTACATTTTTCTTTAATGGGGTATCATTGCGTATTGCGTTTTTTTTTCAGATTTTACTTTAAACTATATTATACCTACTCGAAACTATTACTCATTAATTATCTCAAACTCATTATTTTAAGACAACTAATTCGATATTTTTGTGATCAATGTTGTTTTTGTATTTTTAATATTTTTTAATGTTTTGTAGTGGGGAGCGCTGTGACATGTAAAATTTAAGTTGGCCTACTATTCTTCCAACCCATTTCTCATGAAATCCTGCATGAAGTCCTGCACTGGAATGGAATTCTTTGCCGCGATCTCTGTTTCCTGAGAACACAATCTTGGAATTTTCAAGGCTAGAGTAAAAAGATATTGTCTAGATCGACGAGCTCCATCCTCGGTCACGCGTCGCTTGACATCAGGCGAGTTCGTGGTCAATCGTATATCTAACATTTAAAAAAAAACTTTTTCAAATTTCATTTAACTATGTAGTTTAGTGTAGTGTAGTGTTTATCTAATTATGATTTGGCAATTAGCCCGAAATAAATGAATTTTGAATTTGAATTTTGAGTGCTAATAGTCTCTTAGTAAGATAGCTGTGTGTGATATACTGTCAGACAGCGAATTTATAAGGGTTCGTCATAATTGCAACTGAAATAATTTGTTATTTGGTGAGTTGGCGGTCTAGCGCAAACCTATATTGTATAAAAAAAAATTGTCCATGTCGTCTCTCGTCTATAGGTTTAGCTACTACTGAACGAGGTCTATTACTCGCAAACACCTTAGTATTTTTTCGCAAATAATAACGGAAGTTTTCACAACGCCTAGCGTGCGCCTACGTGAGTTTCAAACATCTACAAGCCTATTTCAATATTTGAAGAAACACTTTTTTCAGAAGCACAGTAAATAAGCAATTAATGGTTTAACGTGTTACTTCTCATTAGAATTTATTGTTGTTTTGACAGCTGCTTTTCTCCCGTGTGTGCGTGGACAGCAGTTTATTTAGCTCGTCAGATGTCGGTGCTAGAAGGTATTTTCTTTCTTATATTTCAACTCGTAAGTTTCACAGTTCTACGCTGAGAGATTCTAATTAGCTTAGGAAATTATATCTTTTATTTATTGTATCTTTGAGCAAAGAGATTATAACAAGGTTGACATCGAATACAACAGTATGAAATACAGAATCATTAGCAGAATTTTAGAGTGTTAATTAAATATAAGCATTCATTTGGATGCCTAGAACGATTCTACTATAAAGGAGATGGCTGATTTTAGTTTTTTAAACGATTACTTGTTTAAATTATCAAATGGTCAAATGTCTCTCGCTGTTCTCCTTATATTCAACTTTTTATCCGGCTTTGCAAGAAGGAGGGCAAATTTTTTCAAGTGTGTGTATATTTGCATGTATGTATTTGAGTATGTACCTATGTATGTAAGTTTACAAGAAAAAAATCTAAGGAATATTCATTCAGGTAAATTATATAATTGCTTCGTACATACTTCACTGTACTATCTTCTGTGAGTATCATTTATATTATTTAACTAACATATTTTCTTGCAAAAACGTACACTCAACAGTCTGTCATTTGCAACGTAATTCACAGTTGCTACTTTTTTACATACTCACAAGTTATTATTATTACAATAAAAAGTGCCAAAATTATTAAAAACTAACATAATGAAATCATCTGTTGTTATCGAAATCCGTCCAGTTATATTTCATGCCTATGCTAGGTACAAGCTATTGTGGAGTTCTCTAGTGAAGTAACAACCAGACATCAAATAACATTTTACTTAGCCAATCAATATGTTTTAAAACTTAGTAAAAAAACAATAAGTAATTTTAATTATTTTGTTTTTCATGTTATTTTGTGCCTGGTTGTACTTAGGCAATAAAACTACATAATCTTCTCTGCCAGAATTCACCCACCCACCCAAAAAGAGAACTGTTTTATTCTCCACTGCGGTCCGAATCGACCCATTACATAATGTTCTCGCACCGCGGTGCGAGAAAGGGCCTATTTAAAAAGGTCTTGGGTGGTTCGGACCCCGGTTCGAACCGCTCGCGGTGCGAAACGCCTACATACTCAATGTGAGTTGCACTACAAAAGTCGTGATGCGAATGTCAATCTTATGCGGCCGGGTAATTTATAAATAGATTTAATTTTTCTTTTATCTTAGATACCTGTACCTATCTATTTATCATTTTAATGAATTATTTTGTACATTACCTTTTTTATTAATATCATGTTATTCTGTTTACCGTCATGTAACATATTTTAACCTATGGAAACTAACATGGTTTTCACACATTTGACGTGAGTGACCCGTACTTTTTAGGGTTCCGTACCCAAAGGGTAAAAACGGGACCCTATTACTAAGACTTCGTTGTCTGTCTGTCTGTCTGTCTGTCTGTCTGTCTGTCTGTCTGTCTCCAGGCTGTATCTCATAAACCGTGATAGCTAGAAAGCTGAAATTTTCACAAATGATGTATTTCCGTTGCCGCTATAACAACAAATACAAAAAATTAAAAAAAAAAAAATTAAGGGGGGTCCCCATACAATAAACGTGTTTTTTTCGTATTTTTTTGCTCAATATTAAAAACTGTAACAGGTAGACGCTTCAAATTTTCACAGAATATTTACTTGTATATTAACTTTCAAAATAAATAATTAAATAACAATAAAGTAAATATTAAAGGGGGGCTCCCATACAACAAACGTAATTTTTAAGCAATTTTTGCTCGATCTTAATTAACAGGTAGAAACTTGAATATTTGTAAGTAAATATTTAGAAATATATTAACTATAAAAATAAATACCTAATCTAATACATAAAAACTCACAAAAGTAAAATAATCCGTGCATCTAAACGCGGTGCGAGCGCCGTGCCGCGGTGTGGTGGTGGCGCGAGCGCGAGGCGGTTGCTAAGCAACGGCCGCGCGGGTAGCGGGGGAGGTAACATCACGGAACGAGCCATAACCGCGCGTATTCGCGCGAGCGTCGACATGCTGCCCGGATGTGTATCGAAAACCTACCTATAAGTTTGCAATTTACTACTTGGAATTTCGTTGATTTCTCGTTATTTTATACGATTTTCTATTATAGATGATAGTACGGAACCCTTCGTGCGCGAGTCCGACTCGCACTTGGCCGATTTTTTTATTTAAAATATTTGAACCTAATAACCCATTTTTAGTAAATCAAGCAACTTGTATGAAATGTCCTTCAATATTTATATTTATTATTTATTCTCGGGATATGTAAGCAACAAGGTGCATTATTGATACTCGTAGTTAATTTGACGTGAAAATATAAAGAATAATCTTAAATAACCGAGCTGGGTATAAGGCCACAAAAACTGTTCGAAATTTGAATTTCCCGCCGCATGTGTATCGTTGTACCTTTACTCAGACAATTCACTGAGAGGCGGATTCATGAACCCAGCGGTAACTTAATACATTTATTTACAATATTATAATCTACGCTTATTCGTTAGTTGCAAAGTACAAACTCAGTAGCACTCAAGTGTTATTTATTTTGTTCCTTTACCTTTTTAACCGACTTCCGGAAATGAAGAGGTTCTCAATTCGTCTGTATGTTTTTTTTTATTTTGTTACATGATTACTCCGCTAATTATGAATTGATTTTGATGATTATTTTTTTGTTTGGTGGGAAACACTTTAGAGGTATATAATTATGCTTCGCAGATTTATTCTTTGCGATTTATTGTTTACATATTGTAGTTGCGCCCCAGCCTCTACCCTCGCACGGATTTTTTAGAGTGGTAAGTTTCTCTTTGGTAGTTTTTTTTTTTCTCTGTGGGTATTCATAGATAGTGTACTTATATTGCTATCTACCCACCATAGACATTCTCCTGAACTCTCGGTTGCTAGTTTGAAACCATTCTGCGTTCCGTGCTCAAGCCTTTCGCACGTCTCCTGAAAAATTATTTTCGCCAAAATGGGAAAGAAAAGAACATCAGAAAAAAGTGACGAAGAAATCCGTAGAAAAATCAGAAAGCTAGAAAATAAGTTGTCAAAAAGGACTCATGAAGAATCTGAAGAAAATTTAAACAGTAAGTCTTAATTGAGATCTACCGACATATTTTAAAAAAAATGTTGATCGCTTAGTGATGCGTACTGCTATAAATGGGCTGTTACTGTCACGAAAAGTTGATCAAAAATTTATAAGTGATGCGAGATACCACATCTGGGTTACCTCTGTCACGTGTAAAAGTGATGCGTACTGCTAAATTTGGGCTGTTACTCTCACGGCTTATAACATAATTCTAAAAAGAATTATGGTTTTTTCGCAGACTTACCACTGGATACTCCCAACGCGGAGGCGTTAGACTGCGAGTCGCCAGTGGCGGATACATTTCAATACTATGATGAAGCTTCGCCGTATCCAGAATCGCCGCGCCTTCAGTCTACGCAGCCGCCCTCACCGCAGCCCCCTTCGCCGCAGCTGCCTTCACCACATAACGCGTCACAACCGCCCGACACAGTGTCATCGCCACGGCCCGATCCGTCACCGCCGCCACAACCTGCCACATCGGCAGATGCTAATAAACCTGCAGAGGAGCTGGAACTGGATGATGAAATCCTTCAGCTGCTTGGCGATGCACCTAAGCCAGAAACACCTCTCGGCCCGCCTATTCATAAAGACGTGTCTCGCAGATGGCAAGATATTCTGGCCAAGGGACTACCTAAGGAGGTAAAGGACAACCTGTTAAAGGAATACTTAGTTCCCAGTAACTGTGAGCTCTTGTTACCGGCTGCTCTAAACCCGGAAGTAAAAGCGGCCCTGCCCGATAATTTAGTAAAACGGGATGGTTCACTTGCATACAAGCAAAAACAGCTGGGAGTTGCACTGTCGGCTCTAGGAAAGGTTACAGAGCTAATTTTAGCAAATGAAACATCGAAACAAAAGCTTTTAAAACCACTTAGCGATGCTTGCCGCATTCTTTGCGAAAACCACCATTCTGATACAAAAACTCGTAGAGGGTTTATTATAAGTGCAATTAACACAAAACTACGAGATGCTTTAATAGAATCGAAAAGAGACAAGTTTTTATTCGGAGAAAATCTTTCTGAAAAGCTCAAAGTGGCTAAGACAATTCAACAATCGGGGGACGCATTAAAAAATACACAAAAGCCCAAGTTTCAACGTCCGAATGCAATGCCCACAAATAATAATAAAGGCCGTTTAAACTATGTACCTCAACACCGCAAGATGGAGAACAAGACGAACGACAGTCGACGAGCGCCGAACAGCTACCCTCAACGGCAATCGTCGAGTAACAATATACGGCAGCCCACCGACCGTTAGCAAGCAGCGAGGTCATCGACCTTGCACCGGAGATAATCAACTCCCAGGTACAATACGCTGGCCGGCTCCAATATTTTCTTGATAATTGGGCCGAAATTACTAACGATAAAACTATCCTTTCATGGATACAAGGTTATGCCATACCTTTCAAATCATTACCTTATAGAACGGATAAGCCTAGGGTATGTCCAAAATCCGAACTAGAACGAAAAGATTTTGACAAATGTATAAAAAAGTTGTTAGATATTAATGCGATATCCCGTTGCATACATGAACCTGATGAATTCCTGTCGTCTGTGTTTTTCGGTTTATGCACTGCGCCGTTTGTGTTTACAAAGTTGCTTAAGCCGATAATGGAATTCCTAAGAAAAACACATCATCTGATTTCAGTCATATATTTAGATGACGTGTTTTGTATCGGTCGAACTTATACAATCAAATTACACATAATTTTGGACTACCCGAAATAGATCTTTTTGCTAGCAGATGTAACGCAAAGTGCTCCTTGTACGTAACTTGGAAAAATGATCCAGAAGCATGGGCTATTGACGCATTCACAATTTCATGGAAAGATATGTTCTTTTACGCATTTCCACCGTTTTGTTTAGTTGCAAAACTTTTACAAAAAATCATTAAAGAGAAAGCAGAGGGTATAGTCGTGGTACCATACTGGCCAACACAACCGTAGTTCCCTGTTTTTCATAAGCTGATAGACTCAAGACCTATATATTTTGGACCAGATATAAATTTACTTACTTCGCCTTTCAGGATAAGCCACCACCTTCACCGAAGCCTGAAACTAGTAGCCGCGAAGCTTTCAGGGAAGCTTTATTGAAAAAATACTTGTCTTCTAGTACGGTAGAAATTATGTTATCGTCACTATCTGATTCGACTTATAAACAATATGATGGTTGTATAAAAACTTGGATAAATTATTGTAATTCCCACAATTACGATTATGATTCAGCCTCAGTTCCAGTAGTATTGCATTTTCTAACGGATATATTTAATAAAGGTGCCAAATTTGGTACAATTAACTCATACAAGTCCGCTTTATCTTTGTTACTAGGAAACCTAGACGACGATAGAGTAAAACGTTTTATGAAAGGAGTTTTCAAGTTGAGGCCCACTAATCCGAAATATAATTTAACATGGGACCCAAGCATAGTCCTGGATTATTTAGCACAGCAATGGCCGAATACTGAACTCGACTTGGAAAGTCTTTCCAAAAAGACTATAACTCTGTTGGCTTTGGTAACTGCGCATCGTATTCAAACTTTCGGCTTAATAAAATTAAAAGATATAAAGATAAATACTTCTAAAGATATAATAATTATGATACCGCAATTGATAAAAACATCTAAACCAAATTCTATTCAGCCAGTTTTAAGGTTACCTTATTTCAATAATCGCCCTGAAATATGCCCGGCAAGATGTTTGCAAGCTTATATCAATAAAACAGAAACACTCCGGAAGACAAATTGTTTATTTATTAGTTATAAAAAACCACATTCGAAAGTGTCATCACAGACACTGGGGAACTGGATAAAGAGTATTCTACTTAAAAGCGGTATAGATACCTCTATATATAGCGCACACAGTACACGACATGCAACTACATCCAAAGCTAATAGACTTGGAGTCAATATCGATGTCATCCGTAAAACTGCGGGATGGACTGAGTCCTCTTCAGTTTTTGCCAAGTTCTATAACAAACAGATTATTAGTGATCCAAATGTTTTTGCAACAACTATTTTGTCCTCTAGTTGTATCAGATGATTAAGAACATAATTATACATAATATATAAATTATGATTAAGATTGATGTACAAGCAAATAAATATTGATTATAATTTCCAATCTATATTTTATTTCACATTTTATCTACTCTAAACATCTACAATATGTAAACAATAAATCGCAAAGAATAAATCTGCGAAGCATAATTGATAATCAAACGAACTTACCAAGTGAAGTTCGATGACAATTATGCGAGCAGATTTATTCGAAGCGATTTATCCATACCCTCCCTAAAACTTAAACAATAACATAATTTTTAAACCCAACCCTATAAAATAAAATGTGAATATAATAGCTCTAAACAAAATGATTTCAAACTAGCAACCGAGAGTTCAGGAGAATGTCTATGGTGGGTAGATAGCAATATAAGTACACTATCTATGAATACCCACAGAGAAAAAAAAAAACTACCAAAGAGAAACTTACCACTCTAAAAAATCCGTGCGAGGGTAGAGGCTGGGGCGCAACTACAATATGTAAACAATAAATCGCTTCGAATAAATCTGCTCGCATAATTGTCATCGAACTTCACTTGGTAAGTTCGTTTGATTATCAAATATAGATAATATTATCAAAATCTGTTCAGTACTGTGGTTTTTTAAATAAAACAATTTGAAAATAAATGTCGTTAAAGTAAACGAAAAGTACTATTGCGTATTTTGAAATCGGCCGTTTCAGTATTTTTAAACTATAATTATTTTGTAGCCATCATCACTGCCAGACTGTTAATTGAGAACACTAAATGAATATAACTACAGATAGTTTTAATTTAAACCCTAATAAAAGTCATGTGGTCTAGAATCTGGAGCCAGACTTCCACCTACACAGATAAATGCTAATGACACTGGCTGGAAAGACAGACGTAGACTATACACTTATAAACCACTGACTGCGTAAACTATTATTGGCAATCACTGTCGTATCATCCTTTTCACGCGCATTGGTCGAGTTTCTTGATACGAGCGAGATGGCGTCATACTGATTGCGTGTGATCATGTTGTATTAGTAAAAAACAATGCGACTGTACTTTTTTTGGATGTTTGCTATGCGATTACTTCCCCCGTTATAAATTAATATTGATTTAATACCTAGTGACCTACTGAACCGATTTTGATAAAATTATATATACAGGACCACATCTGAATACATAGGAAGCGAGCAAAGTGAGATATGAACTCATCAACTTCATCAACTGGTAAAATTTGCATTCATCTCTTAGGACGTTCGCTTGGTTATTGGTATTCGTATAAAGCTAGGTGTTTTCAGCCAACCTTAGCAAAATTTGGTATATAGATACAGGTTGTACAATTTCATACGAGTATAACTTAATTTGGCGTAGACAATTTTTGATTGCCCCCACCCTTTTCCTCCAATTTCCATCAAGGAGGGAAAAATTTGATTCGGCAAATTTTATCTGCTGTTTTGCCCCTGTCCCCAACATCCGTCAAAAATAATTTTACCCGCAGATTTTGCTCTTGCTCACAATTTCCTTTATAAAGCAGAAAGGTATGCTGCGGTGACTTCTACCTGATGATGTCGCTCCTGCCCGCAGTAACCGTCAAAAAGAGTTTTACCCGCAGATTTTGCCCCTACCCGCAACTTCCGTCAACAATCGCAGAGGCTTGCTGTGGTGACTTTTTTTTTGCGGAGGCTGATTTCGATAATCAATCTTGGAATTTTTAAGGCTAGAGTGAATATATATCTTCTAGATCGACAAGTTCCATCTTCGGCCACACGATCGCTTAACATCAGGCGAGTTGGTGGTCAATCGTAGATCTATCTCGCGTAAAAAAAAGATTTTCTAATATAAGCAAAAAACGGTCAAAAAGTTGTGGAGAGAAAAAATTTGAAAAACGAGACTTTTAATCGGTCGATTTTGAGAATGTTGGCAAAACATACGATATCTACTCAATTCTAAGCAAGAATTTTGAATATAAGCAAAATCGGTCAAGAGGTTGTCAAGATATAAGGAATTGTAAAAAAAGTTTATGCTACTGAGGTCTACTCTTCGTAGAACCACTACTTAGTTGTACTTGTTACAGTACTAGCTGATATAGAAGCGCAGAATAAAATTTGAACATGTGTTCCCGAAGCATGCGGTCTGGAATCTAGTAGTTGTGCGCCAGCGCCTCCTACACGTCTGCGTGCCAATGACACTGTAGACGTAATGCAAGACAGTGGCCTTCGCAGTTATATGCAAACACTGCTGTTATTAACGCATCTGGCTGAACATTTTCATGTGCTATACAAATTTTGACTCGTCCATTGGGGCACTTGCACAAACTCATCTCATTTTTTTTTGTTTGAAAGAGAATTTCATCAAGAGAGTTCTTAGCTATTCATCAAAATCGGTTCAGACATTTTTATTTGTTTACTAGCTGCACCCCGCGGTGTAATAGTAAATGTAACCCGCATAGTAATGATAGACGGTGACGGTGATGATGATATAATATAGCATATGTCATATCTTAGGCCCTAAACAATCTCTGTACCAAATTTTATAATGATTGGTTAAGCCGTGAAGAGCTTTTTTGAAAGCTGGTACTTCCCGTGTGGTCCCATTTCAATTTGGTCCAGTTCTGACAATGGCATCCATGAGAAGTCAGTTGCTTCAATTTTTTTAACTATAATTAATCTTTTATTATAATATATGTAGATACTAGTTATCCAAAATAAATAAATAAATAAATATTTGTGGACATTTCACACAACACCATCTAGCCCAAACTAAGCAAAACTTGTACTATGGAACTAGATGGCTGATAGAATACATATATACTTTTTTTTTGTAAATATATACATATGATACATAGAAACACCCAGACACAGAACAAACATCCATGCTCATCACACAAATGTTTGCCCTGGGTGGGGATCGAACCCACGACCTTTCAGTTCAGCAGGTAGACGTAAACACACTACCAACTGAGCCACAAGGCCGAAAATGATCAATTAATGACTCTTATATAAGAAATTGTCCAAGTCAATTCTGATTGAATTCTAATTTTCAGTCTTCATCGGATTTCATACTCATTACTTCCAATATATAAATAAATATTTGTGGACATTTCACACAACACCATCTAGCCCAAACTAAGCAAAGCTTGTACTATGGAACTAGATGGCTGATAGAATATATATATAGTTTTTTTTTTGTAAATATATACATATGATACATAGAAACACCCAGACACAGAACAAACATCCATGCTCATCACACAAATGTTTGCCCTGGGTGGGGATCGAACCCACGACCTTTCAGTTCAGCAGGTAGACGTAAACACACTACCAACTGAGCCACAAGGCCAGTCAATACTAATAATTTCATACTATTGAATATTTTTATAAACAGGTAAGTAAACTTGTTATCTGCTGATATGAAGTAAATCAAGCAATAAACAGTAATCGTGAAAACAATACCACATTCAGATTAGATTAACTTTTTCATGAGTAAAGTGGCATATCGTCTAACAGGCGTGCCCAATACCGAATGCCATAACAATTACACTAGATGAATCATGAGTTACAATTTTATTGTTCCAACGATGAGAGCTTATAATAACACGAGATATGTTATGGTTGTAAATGGAGTATATAATGTAAATTGTAATTGTACTTTAAATTGGAAAAGTAAATAAACTGTATTTAAAGTAAGTAATAAATTGTAAGTATTTAAATTGTAAAAGTATATTGTAATTTTATGGTTCCAACGATGAGAGCTTATAATAACATGAGATTTGTTATGGTTGGAAATGGAGTATATAATGTAAATTGTAATTGTAATTTAAATTGTAAAAGTGTATTATAATTTTATTGTTCCAACGATGAGAGCTTATAATAACATGAGATTTGTTATGGTTGTAAATGGAGTATATAAAGATTATAAAGTAAATTGTAAATGTAATTTAAATTGTAAAAGTAAATAAAATGTAATTTAAGTAAGTAATAAATTGTTAGAAGGTATTTAAATTGTAAAAGTAAATTGTAATTTTATTGTTCCAACGATGAGAGCTTAGAGCTTTGGTTGTGAATGGAGTATATAAAGTAAAATTTTAACGGACTTCCATAAAGGAGGAGGTTCTCAATTCGACTGTATGTTTTTTCGTATGTTTGTTACGCGATGTGTTCGCTAATTATGAATCGATTTAGATGATTACTTTTCATACAAATCGGCTCAGTACTTTGGTTTTTAAAACAAAATTATTGAAAAAAAAAAATTGTCGTCCAAGTAAACATTTTTTTAACTATAATTTGTAGGTATTCTTATTCAAAGTGGGGCAGTGGGGGCAATAAGCACTGAAGTCCTACTTGAGGTGTATTCTGCTTTTCCCCCAACCAGCATTACCGGAGCCTATTGAGTTAAAATTTTCTTGTTCCAATGATGAGAGCTTACAATAAGATGAGGTTTGTTATGGTTGTAAATGGAGTATGTAAAGTAACTGTTTAGGTATTCTTATTCAAAGTCCTACCTTACCAGAACCTATAAAACTCCTTTGAATGTCGGAGACTCTGAACAAGTTGCAGGACTGTTTGAATAGCAATTAGCTCAAATGTACTAATAGTGAAGGTGTTTAAGCAGATGTTAATGATGGTAGTACGCTGTTGTGATAGCAACAAAAAGAGACGTCGAATTGAAAACCTCTTTTTTGGAGTCTGTTAAAAACGATAGCGAGGCTGAAGTTAAAGCTTTCAAATGCAATCCAGTGGATCTTCCGGTGATTTCCGAAACATCACAATGCGTGTAAACGAACGCAAATCAGAATATCGCACATCCAAATCAACACTGCATATTAGTAAGTTAGTTGAGTCTGTATATTGTTGTGTTGTAGTTAATAAAGGCGCTTGCCACAAAAAAAAAACCACTGCATTATGTCATAATAAAAATTAATTCTAAAGAGCCGAAAAACCGTTATCTCCGTTATAGAAAATAACGTATTTTTGGTAATTCTTGTAGTTTGCTATTAGATCTATCAGAATAACCGACAAATCGTTATCTCCGTTATAAGGTATAACAGTTTTTCGGCAATTTAGAAATAATTGTTATTTTGACTTATTGCAGTGTTGATCTGGATGTGCGATATATATTTCACGGTTTCATCCTCTTTCAGGCAGTCCTGGCACAGAGGGCTGTCCGTGGCTCTCAATTTATACAAGTGGCTATGCCAATTGCGATGATCGGTAATGAAGCCCACGGAGGTCGTCGTTGCAATTTCAAAAGATTGTTCGTAACGCTTCTGTCGGAGTTTTGGCGGGAATGTCTTAGTAACGTGTTGTTGCTTTGTTTTATTTTCCTAAACTTGTGTTATTTTGAACATTAATGCTATAAAAATGGTGGTGTTTTATTCATTAAGTGTTCGATAAAGTGCGTGAGTGTGGGCAAGTGAAATAAAGCAGTAAAACGTGTGATTTTTCGTTGTCGGCAAAACTCCATAGAAGCTTCTAGTAAAGTCGCCACCACTTTACTGAAGCAGGACTCGACATATAAATTGACTGTATACGTCACTTAGATTGTGACTAGAACATTTATAACTTGTTTTATTCAAGAAACTTGAAAAAATCATAATACTTGACACTGGCAAATGCTTTAATGCGGGTCCAATATAAAAAAGAAGAAAACGCTTCTGTCAAGTATTGGAAAAGCTGCATTAGCGTGTTTGCAGTCATCTCGGTTTGCCCACGGATGCGAGAAATGTGAGAACAACTACGGCGGCACAAAAACAAAAACAAAAAGTTTGCTTTTCCTTTTCCGTGTGGCGTCGTCGTCGTCGCATTTTCGTCACCACCATCGTCATTCTGCATCAAGATTTTGCAAGATTTTCGTTCTTCTCCGGATTTTCGTTGGTACTCACGTACATGTCGTGTTTTCCAACCCATCCCGACAGAACTTAGTATACAGATTTCTCAATTTCATAGATTCTTTTTTGTCGCTGGGATTTTTTTATAAATGGATAATTTCCCCCAAAAAGAGGGAAAGTTTGCTGCAGCACCATTTACTAACCGATTTTAATAATATAGGCTAAGAAAAATATTCTTAGCCTATATTATATATATATTAGAATATTTGATTCCTAATTTTGAATATGAGCAAAATCGGTAAAGAGAAGTATCGGTATTATGTACATAAAAGGTAATAAAATCTCGGTTGAAAAGAGGAAAAGTTTGCCATGAACGTGATGGGAATGACATTATGATATACTTAGCTTATAGCTTTGATAAATTTGCTATGAGGCTATTTGTCAGACGATTTTGACAATATATGACAAAATTCTATACTAATTTTTGGACAAGAATTTCGAATATAAGCGGCAGATTTCACGAATACAGACTTTATTCTCGCGAGGTCTACTGTTCGTAAAATAACTTTACTACTTAGTGTTAATATTAGTTAGCTAAAATTCCATAGCGATGCACGCCCGCAAAGTTCACTGATTCTTACTCGCAGCATGATCGTGGGTCGCAATAGATAGATCCGCCTACATCTACATACAAAATGAAGCTAAGTATACGTTTGTTGCATGCTGCGGCGTACCAACCTACCTATGCCAAGCCAAGGATGCACGTATACGTTACATTACGCCATAGCAACTTATAGTGACGAGACTAGCAAGTCAAATTAAACCAATCAAGTCGCTCGCTTCGCTCTCCAGTGGCATCCAGTACTTTGGACTGTAACAATTCCGAGATTGCATAACACAAAAAATTAAAAACATGTGGTACTTCTTCAATAGATTGTGCAAAAGAGTCCGTCGACCAAAACAACACACCCGTGGGCTAAGAGATATGACTTGTGGGTCGAGCTAACCCCGAAAAAAAAACTGAAAGTGAACACATCAAAACTGATAACTTAAAACTGATAAGGTTAACTGAGTCCGCGGGCTCAGTGGGCTGTGGGCTTAGTTAACAACAGTTTTTTTTTTTTTATGAAATCGAATGACGAGACGAAGGAGTCGTTTAAATAATGTTAAGCTTAACGTTTGCCCTTCCTATACCTCCAGAATTTTGAACCTCAACAGCTCGAAGTGCTGTGCGACAACGCATTGCGCTCATCACTGTAACATGATTATTTCATCATCATCATCATCATCTCAGCCATAAGAAGTCCACTGCTGGACATAGGCCTCCCCCATTGGATTTCCAAAA
This sequence comes from Lycia hirtaria, assembly GCA_947563715.1. Taxonomy (NCBI): domain Eukaryota; kingdom Metazoa; phylum Arthropoda; class Insecta; order Lepidoptera; family Geometridae; genus Lycia; species Lycia hirtaria. The sequence continues at coordinate 6,056,618 of OX387379.1, forward strand.
AGACCGATTGGAAGCGGCTTGCATCCAGCGTCTTCCCGCCACTTGTATGAGGTCATCTGTCCATCTCGTGGCTGCTCTTTCTACGCTGCGCTTGCCGGTATGTGGTCTCCACTCGACAATCTTTCAGCCCCATCGGCCATCAGTTCTACGTGCTATGTGCCCTGCCCACTGCCACTTCAACTTGCTAATCCACTGTGCTATATCGGTGACTTTTGTACGTCTACGTATCTCTTCATTTCTGATTCGATCTCGTAGAGAGACTCCGAGCATAGCCCTCTCCATAGCTCGTTGCGTGTCGATGATTGTTTTAAGCCCGTAAAATTTGAAAGAATATATTTTTAAATATCTATTCAATCTAGAACATAGTAATGCCTACACACTACTACTTGGCGGTTGAACATATCTGCCTAAGGTCTGATAGGTACTTTCTTAAACGTACTCTGCAAAGAGTCCTACCATTTCAAATACAAGTAAGATTAGATAGCTTAAACATCCCTGACATAAAAATACGGCCAAACTGATTTTGATGAAACAACGCAAGAACAATTATGATAAAATCACCCTTAAAAAAACTAGATCAGATATGTATAGATACAGAGAAGCACAAATAAACAAATACACACGTCAAATTTATAAATTCACCTTTTTTCGTATCGGGGGCTAATAAAATTAAAATATAATGCTCCGATGTAATGGATTACGGATCAAAATAGATGTGATTCTGAGATATGTTTTAGATTTATCTAATTAAAATAAATAAATTACAATTGATATTTTGGTAGCATTTGTACAAAAAGAAGTTTTGAAGTGAAAAATGACATCAACAAATAGAAGAGATCGTTTTAAGCGATAAGGCCGCCTATTGAAAGATTAGTCATAGTAATACTGTCATTTTTCAATATGTTTGTACAATGTAGACTTTTAATAAAGAGTTATCTATCTATCTATCTATCAACAAATACAATACAATTATTGTCAAAAAATATGTATCTGCAGTAATACTTTATTTGAAGTTTAAATAGCGCTTATGATAATGTTATCTAATGTATTTGTACCCTCAATATATCGTAGGTCAAATAATTAAGATAAAATGTATATTTGACTGTATTATCAATTTTAGTTGACCAACTAAGCAAGACTCAAGAATAATGAATGAAACAACAAGCCTTGTTGGTCATTGCCAATAAAACTTTCAGGGCATCGCAGCACACCGGCATTGTCTTTGAATCTGTGACATTTTGATTAGATCTCTCAGATTATTTAAGCAATACGGATTGATGATGGACAGATATACGTAATTGATTTAATATGAATGATCTAGGAAGATGGATTCATTATTTGGTGATGACAGATAAATATGATTTGATTAGATTAATCTGTCAACAGTCTCTTATGAAATAATATTTCAGCTGTTTTGATTATAATACAGTAGTGTAATGTCTACTTATGTGTATTTCGTAGATATAATGAAATTAAAATATTTATTCAACTTCAACTTTTAGTTTGTGGTTCTTCGTATTCACGACTCCGCCAATGTCACGTAGCACAACCATCAAACAGAGAGTTGGTTCGGTTCTATAATTTTGGTTGGTGCTAATAAGCTGCAGAGTTTTATTCTACATACGAATATCAATATAAATTCAAATTACGTTGTTCAGTATACATTTAATTTAAAATCAGCTTTGATATTTTGATTATAATTGCAGACTAACTATTAAGAATATTATTATTAAGAAGTCTATTTTGATATTAATAAAATTATACATCTACTTATTAGAATAATGATTTAAAAATTATAATTATATTAAATAAAATTTGTATTTGAGTTTTTTGACAACAATAATGAAAGGGGCAATACCTGGAAGGGTTATCTTGAGTCAACCCAGTACAAACTGTCGTTGGGGTGTGGTGTCGGTCGCCTCCTAGTGGTGCACCCCGGGCAACGCTTGCTGAGCCTGGCAGCAGCGGCTAAACGACCGACGAGGGGGGGCCGCTTCCCGGGCTTTTCGCCTCCAAAGCCCAACGGGAAGTGGCCATCGTGGGGGGGGGGGGGGGGGGGGGGGGACTGCTTCCTGGGTTCCCCCCCTGGACCCAACGGGAAGCGGCCACAGTAGGTTGCGGTGTTGTATAGGCGACACCGCAACTGAGGCGGACCGCGATGTCGTATGGGCGCAAATCGCGGCTGAAGGTGAGGAGTCGTGGCGGAAGAGGATCGTCACTGATAAGGTGCGGCGCTTTCCCTATCCTCCACGACTCCGACGGGGCCACCACCGTTAGATGGCGGACGCGGTGGGGTCGCAGGGGAGGAGGTGTGTCACTGATAAGGTGCGATGCTCACCCTATCCCCTGCGACCGTTTTGGTAGGCGGTGGGGCCAAACATCTGACCCACCGCTGGGACCACGGGCGTAAGACACGGGGTCGTCTTGCGCCCCTTCCGATGTGGTCTCAGAGGAGGAGATCGCGACGCGTCTCTGTGTCATGACGCGTCGCGACATGGGGGGGTGTTTATACCTGTTACCCCCCGAGGAGGGTCCGGAAACGGACGGCCGCGGCGGGTCATGGATGGAATCAGAAACGGTACCCATGACCCGCCCTGAGCGCGGCCAAGGAGGGACACCGTGGAGTTTTAGTGGGTTCAAGTCCCACATAACTGCACTGTCTCCCCGTGGCAGTGCGGTATGCGAAGGCATTTCTCCACGTTAAAAAAAAAAGTACAAACTGTCCCATTGCTGGGCGTGAATCCTCTTCTCATTGTGAGAAATGTTACCTTACCACCAGATTCTACCACGTTGGCCAAGTGCGAATTGGTAGACTCCACACATCATCAAGAGCGTTCAGAACTCTCTGACATGCAGGTTTTCTATAGATGTTTTCCTTCACCTTTTCAAGTTGACGGTAGGTTTACAATACGCAATTAACTGTGGTGGCATGGGATTTGAACCTCAGACTTACTGATTTCAATTCAGACGTTCCAACAGGCTACTACTGAAAATTTTCTTGTTTGTTTACCAGATTAATTACTGTGGCGATCTGTGTGTGGTGTGGTGTGTGACTAATTGCATTTTCAACCGATTTCGGAAAAGAAGGAGGTTCTCAAATAGATTATAATTTTTTTTCAATATATGTTATGTACCTACCTCATAATTCCGTCATTTGTAAACTGATTAAGAAAATTATTATTTTCTTTGAAAGGATATTTTCAGATTAGATAAATCTATGTAGATTTATCAAAAATCCGTTTAATAGTTTTAAAACAAGTTATCTGGAAAAAATATGACATCCAAGTAAACGAAATTATGTATTTTGAAGTTGGTGGTTTCAGTTAAGGAATAAGGATTAAGGAATAGTAATTATGTCAAAAACAAAACATAGGGCTTGATTGGTTAAGCCAAAAATACTGTTTTGATAGTGATGACCACCCCATGTGACACTCTCGTGGCCAAAATGGTAAATGTTCCCAATTACAGGTCGGGTATATGTGTGTTCCGTCCTGTCGGGTCTGTGGAAATTTTGAACTGTCTATAAATTTGAACAACACATGAATTGATTAAGAAAATTTATGCACTGATCTTGCAATGAACAGGTCAAACGATGATTATTTCGAATGTGTCAGAGTCAGAGTCACAGTGGGAGCATTAATTCGCCGATGAGTCGCGACGGCCGCCCGTTACCGCGTCCCAGCCACACGCTAGGCATTGTATTTTTATATCTGGACATCTTCCAAATAGTACTCCCGACGGTTATCAAAAATATTGTTCGAATACCCATTGATACACCTAACATCATTATCTATGGAATGAACTATTTCGGTTCGGTTATTTCAGTTACCTACCTACGTATGTTCCATGTGTAAACATTCCTCGACATCGATTGTTACTCTTTCATTAATAAATAATCTATTAGACTAGTAATATTTCAGTCATAGAATCGTCTCGCTTCCGTCGACGATGCAAAAATTAGTTGAAATGTTGATTGTGAAAGCTTTTACTTACGTTTCGATTTAAAATCCGAGAGATTTATGAGAGCCACAAGCACGCACTGGTTGTTGTCGAGTTTGTATAGTTTGCTACCGCGGCCTCGGGTGACTGTCGCGAGCGGCCATTCTGGCCGGGAGGTACGCGTCTACTGCAGGTCTGCGTACACTATAACCGCTGCTCGTACAAACTGCTTCTTATTCTGCAGCTGCTCCCGTCCCAGTTCTGACAGCAGTTACTACCGCGTAAAGTTAAACTGCCAAATGTCAGCCGATCCTAAACTAAATAAAATTTGAGTGTCCGTCAAGATCTCGGTCGTTAAGAGGTGTTTTATCACCGGCGACTACACTGAACTCTGCTACTATTGTTCCGATTTATTCACATTCCATTGTAAAAAGCTATTTGAATTCAGTGTTTAGGTAGATACCTATTTGTATTTTTGTTTTGAATCTACTAGCGACTGTGAACAAATTAAAATTCAGTTGGACTTCATTTTTTGTGCGTTTAGAGAATTGGTAAATATATTACGGCTAAAGATGAATGTAGAAACAATCATATTAGCCGGTTAAACTTGAGTTTATTTTTGAGTAGAGGCTTTATTCGACGCGATTTTCTTCTTTCTTCTATTATTTACGTATGCTGAGTCCCCAGACTTCGGCTCCACACATATCTTTAGACTAATTAACTGCAGATTAGCCTAACCAAAACGGCTAATGAATATTCGAGTTGCCAGTTCGTTGTCTCCATTCGAGAACTTTTCGGCCCCATCGGCCGTCAGTTCTACGTGCTATGCTATGTGCCCTGCCCACTGCCACTTCAACTTGCTAGTCCGCTGTACTATGTCGGTGATTTTTGTACGTCTATGGACCTCTTCGTTTCTGATACGATCTCGCAGACAGATCCCGAGCATAACCCTTTTCATAGCTCGTTGCGTAACTTTGAGCTAGTACAATTAAATACTTAAGTAACTATTTTTTACCCGATTGCGTATGTTATGGTCTCGTTAGATTTGTGACTCTCTGATTATCATAGGATCATCTATTATTGTAATAATAATATATTAACACAACAATTTTTTTCGTAATAAAAGTGATTTAAGAGGAAACAACACCGACACATATTTACAGAGTGCGCATCTATAATCTTTTATAATGACTTTGCACATACTCTCTCACAAAAAACGTACACTTATATTAACCAAGCGTATCAAGTGTAACGTACACATAAGTTAGACGTAGCTGAAAACATGGAGACAGAAATAAGCCGTGTATTAGTTAATATCGAAGGTTAATATTTAATATTTATTCAGCTTATTTTAACATTTGCAAAATACGAATAAAACAAGTCATTCAAAGTATGACATATTATAACTGATGATGCTATATATTATAATTTAATAATTAAATGTGTTAAAATAAGTAAATGATGGGTACGCTGCCAACTGGTAGTGGGCTTGAGCATTTGGATTATCTTTAGACCTTTATCGGTCTGGGGTGATCGATGTGCTTTTTGTGTAGTAGTTTAGTTAGTTGAATCTGTATATTGTTGTGTAGTAGTTAATAAAGGCGCTTGCCATAAAAAAAAAAAGGTAAATGATTATTAAATATAGTTTCATACAATTAATTATTACATACGTAAGTGTTTTTGCTACTGGATAGGTTTATTTATTTGGTTTAAAAAGTTAAAAGTTTTTAAAGTTTTGTTCTACTTATAAATAATATGTAATATTTTAACTGAGTAAGCTTATATAAACTAAGCTTATTTTAGCTTTTATTAATTATTATTATATTTCGCTTGTCTTAGATTACTCAATTATTGATAAGGTCTTCTCACCTAAAACCTGAGCCTAAAACAAAGGATTATCTAGTTTAGGCTAGCTTATTAAGTTCACCTTTGTAATAAAGATCTTGTTTGTATTAGAATATCTTAAGGTTTGAATAAATGATTTATTATTATTATTCACGTATTTATTTTCACATCTTTAAGTTTTAACAATATTTCTATTAAAAAAATACCCTAAGAACTAAAACCTAGGGTGCCGCCGGCAGCGGGACATAACCTAAGCTGCTGACGGACGGGCTAAGTCTGATAATACGTGGCGTGTCTAGGACGACTGCCTTATAAAATAAATAAATAAAAAATAAATATTTGTGGACATTTCACACAACAACATCTAGCCCAAACTAAGCAAAGCTTGTACTATGGAACTAGATGGCTGATAGAATACATATATACTTTTTTTGTAAATATATACATATGATACATAGAAACACCCAGACACAGAACAAACATCCATGCTCATCACACAAATGTTAAATCTCTGAATCCGACCCTTGACCCAACCATCGAGCGAGAGTCTCTTGAGATGTTGGTCGAGGCTCTTTGCTAGATGGAGGATGGAGGATGGGTAACGAATTCACTGACGTCATCCTATTTGAGCGTACCCTCGGAACAATGATCGTCTAGTCAAGATCCCTCATGGCGGTTTCGTGAGCCAAGTCAAGGTACTTGCTGAGCTTGTCCTTCTCGGCCTTCACGAGATTCTCATCATGTTTATACTGAGATCGACGAGCACTGCGCGGCGTTGGGAACGATCTACGATCACGATATCAGGCTTATTGGCAACAATAGTCATATCCGTGATAATAGAGCGGTCCCAATAGAATTATTATTAATGTTTATCGTCACTACGCGGCGTGCGCGTGTTCTACTGTGTGACCAACTATCTAAGCCCATTTCTGTATGCCGATTGCCGGCCATCTTCTTTAATAACGGGCAACCGGTCGCGTTATATCTGCACTAGGGAGACTAAAATTAAATATAAAACGGCAGGACCACAGAGTAATAACACTTAGAGCGATAGTCTCATTCAACGTTCACAGATGAAGCCAAAAATTTGCAAAATTACAAGTGTTAGAAACCTTTCCCCGACTATGTAATTATCCATAACTATTGTATATTATTAAACTAGTCGGGCATGTAGACAAAATCTTAATGTCGAAATATTATCCTTATTATCCGTCCTTATTATTCATCTTATATAAGTGACAAAAGAAACGGCATTAAGGACTTGTATGCAGTTGCCGTAAAATACGTAGAGAAGACAATAGAGTTTTGATCATCGTGTGAGAGGGCGAACGAAATAATTAAAAACTGAAAATAAAAGTAATTATCGCACAAGAGGATTTGTTATTCTTCCCGATGAGCCATTACAAGCATGACCATCACGTAATTATTCTCTTGGACGTGCACATGAGCATTCAAATGTAACATATTTAAACGAGCAGTTCTTAACCTATATATTCTTATGTATACAACAAGGATCTCGGAAACGGCTCCAATGATGTTGATGACATTTCGTATATGAAATAAATCTAAAGTTAATAAATCTAGCTAGGTTTCATTTATAGCGCACCCGGGTTTGCTTTTAATTTCAGTCATAAAAAAATCCGACCAGAGTTCGTTCGCCCAGGTACTAAACATGAGTAAGTCAAATAGATAAGCAGTGAAATTGTTAAAAATTTTGCTTACCTATCGTATGCAGCGACGGGTAGAGTGACGTACCCAGCCTTAAATGGCTTAATAAAAGTAGATTAATTTAGTAAGAGGCAACTCACATTCTAAGCCTATTAGGTACTTCTATCTCGTCTTCCTGCGTTTGATCAAACGTACCTACCTTATTTTGTTGTAGTAGTTTGTGTTTACTAAACATGTAATAGTTGTAATTATATATTTCCTTTGACTGGCCTTGTGGCTCAGTTGGTAGTGTGTTTACGTCTACCTGCTGAACTGAAAGGTCGTGGGTTCAATCCCCACCCAGGGCAAACATTTGTGTGATGAGCATGGATGTTTGTTCTGTGTCTGGGTGTTTCTATGTATTATATGTATATATTTACAAAAAAAAAAGTATATATGTATTCTATCAGCCATCTAGTTCCATAGTACAAGCTTTGCTTAGTTTGGGCTAGATGTTGTTGTGTGAAATGTCCACAAATATTTATTTATTTTATTTATTTATTTATCTTTGATTGGGAATGTCATTATTTTTCCTGTACATATTGTCGTAGTCCTTTTCGGCGTTGGAAAATACTCTAGAGAGAATTGCTAAAGGGAAATGGCAGGCGCCAGGCACTAAAGGAATAATTCATTTCAGCGTGTCACTCGTATGTGTCTTAACTTCGTGATCTTTTCATCCTTTGCTTTTTTTACTGACGGACGACAAGAAGCGCTAATACATCCGGTTAAGTACGATTTACACTCGCACACTAAGGTTTCCGTACGAATGCAACATAAAAACTGACACAAGCCAAATAAAATTCGAAATTATCTGATGGAAATCATAAATGGTTACGCATTTACTTTTGTTTTTTATTGGGAGAAATAAAAAAAAACTTATCTTTTATTTTATTGTTATAAAAATGCAGTCGTGATTCTTTCTTCTTATAAATCTTTGATACAAAAATTCGCATGACTTATTTTCTTGTATCATAGAATCATAAAAAAAACCCATCCCAAAAGTGCACAACGCGAGTTTAACATTTTTAACCATCCCAAAAGTGCACAATGCCGCTAAAGAAGTTTTCACTTCAAAAAAAACTTTAGACTGTGCTCTGGATACTGCAGGGTGACAAGAAAATCCGCATCAACGGGCTTACCGAAAAACATTAACTTATCTTTGATTTTTTTTTTCTCTCCACCCCATCATGTGTGGTCACCCTTAAGGTCATCTTTAAACAGAGATTTTGAAATGTAGGTAGGGTTATATTACATGATATTTTTGTCAGGCGTACCGTTTGCGAAATTTATATCCGGTCAAAGTCATGAAAACTAATTTTGTAACCGATTACACCGTCGCAAAGAAGCAAATGAGAAGGTATATAAATAAATATGTGTTTTTGATATGCATTTATGTTCATTTGTTTCCTCATAACTTCTAAACTACTCATCATAATTTGACAAAAAAAATGCAATGTGGGTCTGCAAAAACCCCAAAATACTTTAAATAAAAAACAAGTTCAAAAACTAAAACCCGACTACTGATAAATCGTGCTCTAAAAAGTAGGAAACAAGAAAATGTATCTAATAAATGTTTTATTGTATTTTGACATATTCATAGTGGTGTTCTGATGATACACGTAACCAGGGTCATAAATGCTACATAGCCAAGGCCGTCTTAAGCTATGCTGAGGCCCCTGGGCACACAAGAAATTGGGGCCCTTTTGGAAAGTAAAGCAAGCGAATTATACTAACATTTTAAAACACACATTAAACATAAATGTTTTACGTATAAACAAAATTAACTATTTTTAGATAGAAATAACAAGTTCTGAAGATTCAATAATCCCTGACAAGAAAAAATCGGAAGCGCGAGCGAAGCGAGCACGAAAATGTTTGCCGTATTTTCATTGTAAAAAGCTTTATTTCTCGTATTAGTGAGCCCACAATACCTCTATCTTAAATTAGTAACAATGCGCGAGCGAAGCGAGTGCGATAATTTTTAAGGTTTTTAAAATTAAATGTTGGAAGTGATTTGATTCATTGATCTTGTTAGCGTGTCCTAGGTTTTTGTGGTCCAGATGAACCAAACAAGTATCTGCGTTAAGAGAAAAATGAAATACCCGACAGGATAAGAACGACTTTACGCTATCAAATATTATTCTAACGAATCTAACGACACCTCGCACATCAAAATCGATCAAGCCGCTTAGGCTTGTAGGCGATTATATAGAATCATACCCACACATATACACTCTAAAACCATAGTCCTCCTTCTCGTAAGAAGACTGCGTACAGTCGAGTAAAACTAATAGGAAATAATCAGGCGCGAGCGAAGCGAGCGCGAAAATATTTGAAACTTCAATTCAAATTGAAACTTCAAATCAAGTTTTAGGTACTCTTATACTAATTTGCTGTTAATGTTGTCACAGTACTGACATGGCTCTAAAATACTAAGGATATTAAATAGCTTAAAGAAGATGAAGAATTTTTGGTAATCGCCCCCTGACTACGGCCTTGTAACCGAACATACATTGAAATTAATTTGAGATAATAATTCCACAGAGTTCTTAATACAATTTATAAATATCATAAAATTTTCTTTAAAAACATCTAATACCTACTCCTTTTCTCGGGTCGTGGGTCAAAAACAAAATACGACACCAGCTATCTTACTACTTTGAACTTTGAACACAATAATAATTTGATACCTACTAATCCTTTGAGGGCCTTATAAGGAAGCTCAAGGTCACGCAACGAGCTATGGAGAGGGCTATGCTCAGAGTCTCTCTACGAGATCAAATCAGAAATGAAGAGATACGTAGACGTACAAAAGTCACCGATATAGCACAGCGGATTAGTAAGTTGAAGTGGCAGTGGGCAGGGCACATAGCGCGTAGAACTGATGGCCGATGGGGCCGAAAGGTTCTCGAGTGGAGACCACGTACCGGCAAGCGCAGCGTAGGAAGACCAGCCACGAGATGGACAGATGACCTTATACAAGTGGCGGGAAGACGCTGGATGCAAGCCGCTTCCAATCGGTCTTTTTGGAAATCCATGGGGGAGGCCTATGTCCAGCAGTGGACTTCTTATGGCTAAGATGATGATTATGAATCCTTTGAGGAAAAGCTCTAGAACATATCTGTCTATATTCTAAAGGTTTCATTTCGGTGACTGTGCACAAGAGCTTCACGACCCAACTCCACCCTCCCCATTTCAATACTCAATACTATACCTATTTCTATTTACGGCAAATTACCACCCATTTCTTGTTGAAACGCCAAAAATTCGTACTCAGCAATATCGGTCCACGTTCTTGATGAATACTGCACAGGAATGGAATCCTTTACCGACATCTCTGTTTCCTGAGAACTACAATCTTGGGATTTTCAAGGCTAGAGTAGAGTGTATAGATATCTTCTAAATCGACAAGGTCCAACTTTGGTCACATCGTCGCTTAACATCAGGTGGTCAATCGTAGATCTATCTTGCGTAAAACAAATCCAAAAAAAAACATGTACGAGTACAATGTTTGACATGGAGTCAAAATTAGCCACGTTGACAGTACCTACAAAATTCAATCGACTTCAAAAGTAAACAAATTCACAACACTAAAAAGGAAAATAACAAAATACAGATTTAATCCAAAAGACAAAGCTAAACGAATTTTTTCTTTTTTTCATATTTATTTTAGTACATAATTATACCTATTAATCAATCTATCTACACGTATGATTTATTTATACAATGTGATAATTTTATTATTGTCCAAACCTATTACCCATAATATTAATATAATATTTTATTAGTATGACCTACCTACTGATCGGTTTGAAGAAATTGTCGGTTCTTCGGGGCCCCCTGAGGACGGGGGCACGGGCACGGGCCCCTTGTGCCCTTATGGTAAAGACGGTAATGTACATAGCATAATGTATTGTTTTGTTACGGGTGGCGGAATTCGACCACGGCTATACTGTGAACACCACTATGAATGTAAGACATACAAAAATATATATAAAACATAATATACCTACCTATAACATTTTCTTGTATTCATCGGGTTTTAGTTTTTGAACTTATTTCTTACCAACCCAATTTACCACCCCCTCCTAACCCCCTTTAAGAATTTTTTAATATTCTTAAATCTAATTTGATTAATAAGTTTAATAGGTACATCAAAAGTTGTGAAGTGAAAAGGCGCACTCAGTAATACAATTTTTCGTCGATATTTGTTAACATTTTGACAAAGATTAATCAATGTGAAGGTGAAATAAGAGAAGACACTTTTTTAAGTGTATCGACAAATGACGGTGGAATAAAAACAGCGACCAGGGGCCCAATTCAGTTATTCAAGACCGCTCCATAGCCGAACCATATGTGGAGCGTTTCCCGTCGGCCGCCATAGTTTTTTTGATTCAGTCACTTTTATGTCATACAATTGACACATTTGATGAAACGTAACACGTCCTTTGCTCGTTACTAAATCAAAAAATGATAGCAGCCGACAGGAAATGCTTCGCAAAAGGTTCAGCTACGGATCGGTTTTGAATAACTGAATTGCCCCCCAGGTACCTGGGAGTTGCCCTATATAATAACACTTGGTGCCCTCTTCGATTACATCACGCCCGGATTCTTCCGGTTCCCCTGACGAAAATATTACGGATAAATTGAAATCCACGTGACTACGTGTTACCACTTCTGGAAAAGATCTACAAAGTCCGTACAGATTACCTTCCAAAGAAGAATTGAAGACGAACAGAAGGCGCTTTCGCGGTCGAAAACGGTCAACTTTTGGATTTTAGACCAAGTTTTTGGTAGCTAGTTTTCAAATAAATGCTATCAAAAATATACTCTTAAAGTTTAAGCAATATGGTCTATAATATTATTTTTTACTAGCAGGTTAACAGTAAATTATGTTATGGATGATGGAAATGTCGAGACGTAAATAGATAAGATAGATAGTATTAACTACATCTCAACGAGTATTTTTTTTGTAGTAATTGATGCAGTTTTTTTTAGAGCGGAATTCTTTGTTGAACACAGTAAATTACTAAAAAACTTTTTAACTAAATTATTTAAATTTTATTGTAAAATTAATTATTAATTTAATAGTCAAAAAGCAGACATAGATTGTTTTCTGCTGTGTTCGCATGTATCTTATTATATCAATTATTTTTACCGACTTCATAAAAGGAGAAAGCTATAAAATTATCATCATAGTTACTTACTGTGACAGAAATTGTGCTAAATTATAGAACTACGGTTGAAAACACGACAGTAATAAACTGATAGCTTGACGGAAAGTGCTGGGATAGTATATGTATTTTTGTATGGTATTTTATTGTGACTTGGTGCTTCTATAATATAGGTATGTATTATTAAACTGCCTTTGTCGTTGTCGTTCCACTCTGACCTAGGGCCTGTTAAGCCGTGCAATATTAAAATAATAAAGACTGTTTAAGATTAGACTATACCATTGACAGCAGCATTCATTCCTGCGAGATTTTTGTTTTACTTAGGTATTTATTTTATACTAGTATTATTGATTTGACCCTGAAGTGTACTTGACACCACTTCTATTTTATTTCACTATAGTAAACTTTAACTATTTAACTATACAACTTATACAAAACTATTTTATTGGCATTATTTTGTTTTAACATAACATATATTGTACAAAAGGCTTAAAAAGATGTATCGAACCCCCGCAAAAACGGAAAGTAACGAGTTAAATAAAACAATTACGTTGACTACACCAGAGACGAAAAAAGAGAACCTACCATCGCAAAGCGTTAGACGAAGCATTAGTGCACGGGAAACAGGAAAACCAGAACAAAACAGATCTAGTCCAATGCTGCCTGCTTCTCCAATAGCAAGACTACCGAAACCATGCCCGGCTATACGCAGGATCTCGTCAGAGTTACTAGTTAGCCCGCCAAAACAAGTATACACAAAAATGGTGGATATAGTTGAAGAAGCAAGGTCTTGGGAAGTCAAAACCAAACATCACATTAATAACCAAAAAACTCTGAAAGCAGAGATAAAAAACGGAGGTATACAGGCTGTCGAACGGCTCTTACAGCTGGTAGAAGAAGCAAGTGCAAATATGAAACAGAGTGCAGTGCAGCAGCCTGTAGAATCATAAAAAGTCAAGAAAAAAGGGAAAGAAAACATTGAGGCAGTAGAAACACGTGATCAGAAGTGGGAAAAAATTATAGAGGAACATACAAAAGCACTGAAGGAAAATAACGAGAAAATGTGTGATATAAAGAATTGTTGAATAAGAAAACTTACGCTAGTGTAACGGCGGCAGTACCCCGAGTGCAGCTCTCGGAACAAACGACACTGCATTCGGTGGTAGTCACTGCAAAGGATGAAACAGAAACGGGAGAGGAAGTTTTAAATAGAATAAAAAATGCAATAAATGCAAAAGAAGGAGGAATCACCATAGAAAGAGTTAGAAAAGCCAAAGACAGGAAGGTTATACTGGGATGCCGGACAGAGGAAGAGAGGCAAAAAGTGAAGGATAGACTAACCGAGACACCAGAATTGAATGTAGAGAAAATCCAGAATAAGGATCCATTGGTTATACTATGAAATGTTTTACAACAAAATAGTGATGAAGACATACTAAAGGCTTTGAGAAACCAAAATAAGAAAATATTCCAAGAAATAGAAGAAAAAGACGACAGAGTAGAAATTGCTTTTAAAAAACGCACCAGAAACCCGCACACAAGCCACGTTGTGTTGAGAGTCTCAACAAAAATGTGGCAGTGTTTGCTAAAGGCTGAAGCGGTGCACATTGATCTGCAACGGGTGAGAGTGGAGGACCAATCCCCGCTGGTTCAGTGTTCATTATGCCTCGGTTACGGGCATGGACGCCGATTCTGCACGGAAACGATTGAGAAGTGTAGCCATTGTGGAGGCCCTCACATGAAAGCAAACTGTGCGGACTGGTTGGCAGGCATAACTCCAAGTTGCAGCAATTGCTTGCGAGCAAAGTTGAACAGACATGATCACAATGCATTCAGCTCCGAGTGCCCTGTAAGAAACAAATGGGATGGACTAGCCCGAGCTGCAGTTGCGTACTGCTAAGGTGGTCTCAGGAAAACATGACGTACTACAAAGAACTTGCTCATATTCTGTAGCCCAAGCCAATTTACAGAGGTGCAAACTAGCCACTGAAGACTTCATGCTTGAAGCTCAGAACAGGAAGGTGGCTATTGCGCTTCTCCAAGAGCCCTACATTGGTGGGCTTGGCAGAATGAAAGACTACGCAGGTGCAAGGATTTTCCAAAGTGCACCGACTGAAGACGCTGCTATAGTGGTATTTGACCATAATCTCGAAGTCATTCAATGCCCACTCTTTACCACACCTAACATCGTAGTGGTTAAGATAAAGACTAGCGCATGGGAAATCCTTGTTGTCTCCTTCTATTTTGAACCGAGACCCAAAGCGATCGAGCCATATACTTATGGAGCAGTTGGGCTGCATTAAGATGCATTTTGGAAAAAATATAATTATCGGAGGCGATGTAAACGCGAAAAGCACTTGGTGGGGCAGCGAGAGCACTGACGATAGGGGAGAGAATTTGGCTGGGGCTCTGGAAGATTTAGATTTGCAGATACTGAACACCAATACTATACCCACGTTTTTCACTATCAGGGGTGGTATAACATATAGTAGTTTTGTGGACATTACGGCGTGCACATCGGAACTGCTCGATTTTGTAGAAGACTGGACTGTAGATGAAGGGATGACTACCTCGGACCATAATGCTATTCTTTTCAAAATTAAATTGACCAAAGCTAGAGGCACAAATATAACGAGAACTACAAGAATCTATAACACCAAAAAAGCAAACTGGAGTCAATTTTGTTCAAAATTATCCCAGTTGTTGGAAGCAAATAATATAAACAGCCATGAATTTAATAACATACAAAATCAAACAGACCTGGAAATTAAAATAGAAGTATATATAGATAGTATAAAAAATGCTTGTGAAAATAGCATTCCGAAACTTAAAACAAAAAATATAATAAATATACCATGGTGGTCTAAGGAGCTCACCAAGTTAAAGAAGGAAGTGGCCACTAAGAAACGCAGAATCTGGTGCGCAGCGCCTGTCCGGAGGACCAAAGTTGTTAATGAGTATTTGCAGGCAAAAGAAAAATATGAACTCGAAGCAAAACAGGCTCAAATAAATAGCTGGAAGGACTTTTGTGGGAAGCAAGACAAAGAGGGAATGTGGGAGGGTATATACCGAGTCATAAGAAGAACAACTAAATGCCAGGAAGACCTTCTCCACATAAAAGATGGAAAAGTGTTAAGCAAAAAGGAATCCGCTAAGTTATTAGCGCATACCTTTTATCCTAAAGACGAGAGAGCATGATAACCAGGAGCATGGGGAAATTAGAGCGAAAGCAGAACAAGTAAATGGTCAGTGTCATGCTGAAAACCATGACCCTCCATTTACCTCGGTAGAACTTACGTGTGCAGTAGAAAGCTTCAATCCTAAAAAAGCTCCTGGTTTGGACGGCTTCACTGCGGATATTTGTAAGCGGGTTATAGGTCAAGCACCGGATACTTTCTTATCACTGGCCAATAAATGCCTCGAGCTGGAGGTTTTCCCAAAACCTTGGAAAGTAGCGACTGTCGTAATACTTCGAAAACCTGGTAAAGACAACTACACAGTACCAAAGTCCTACAGGCCAATAGGTTTGTTGCCAGTGATGGGGGAAGATTCTGGAAAAGATGTTGGTTAGCCGGATTAAGTGGCATCTCATCCCCAGGTTAAGCCCCCAGCAATACGGGTTTATGCCACAAAAGAGCACGGAAGACTCCCTCTATGACCTCATGAAACATATAAAAGAGAAACTAAATCAGCGAAAACTTGTTATCTTGATATCATTGGACATAGAGGAAGCCTTCGATAGTGCTTGGTGGCCAGCCATACGACTTCGATTGGCGGAAGAGAGTTGCCCGGTAAATGTCCGCAGAACTATGGATAGCTATCTCACGGACAGGGAAGTAACGGTTCGATATGTAGGCGAAGAAGTGGCAAAGGAAACGACAAAAGGCTGCGTTCAGGGCTCTATTGGAGGACCTATTTTATGGAACCTTCTTCTCGACCCCCTATTGAAAGGCCTTAAAGCACGTGGTAATTATTGCCAGGCTTTCGCGGACGACGTGGTCTTGTGCTTTGATGCGGATACGGCATTGGAGTCACAACGGTGTGCTAATGAGGTCCTCGCGTATGTCCAGCGGTGGGGTATCAGAAATAAGTTAAAGTTTGCGCCGCATAAGACCAACGCAATGATCATAACGCGGAAACTTAAATTCGATACTCCACTGCTGAACATGGGCGGGGTCCCAATAGGTGTATCGAACCAGATAAAACTTTTGGGGCTCTTATAGATAGATGAAAAACTTACTTTTAACGCTCATGTTGCTGACGTGTGCCGAAAGGCTCTGAATATTTATAAACAACTATCAAGAGCTGCCAAAATTAGTTGGAGACTCCACACTGAAGTCATCAGAGCGATATATACTGCGGTTATGGAACCTATAATTTTATACGCGGCTCCAGCTTGGGCTCCTGCAACAAAAAAACGGTGTATACAGAAGCAGCTGAACGTGGTCCAAAGGGGATTTGCACAGAAATTGTGTAAGGCCTATCGCACGGTCTCCTTAAATTTTGCACTAGTATTGGCTGGAATACTACCCCTAGATCTCCGAATATATGAAGCAGCTACTCTGTATGAGACAAAGAAGGGGATATCACAGTCAGACGTGGGAGGTAGGGAGATTGAGCGGACAACCGCGTTCGCTTACACCCCTCATCCGGCGCAGTATATTGACATCTCATTCATGTGCCTGAGAAACACAGAATAATTGGAACAAAATTGCACTCAAGCAGTCAAGATCTTCACGGACGGTAGCAAAATTGAAGGAAAAGTTTGGGCAGCATTGTCTCTATGGAGCAATGATGCTGAAACCAAATGCCTGAAATTGAAGTTACCGTCCTACTGCAGCGTGTTCCAGGCGGAATTGTTGGCAATATCGAAGGCGGCGGATGAGGTTTTAAAAAGCACGGATAACAGCTTTGCAACAGTCGTCGCTACAAACTGTAGTTAATCACTGCTCTCTCAATCCCCTTGCAGTAGAAACCCGTAAGAAACTAAAAGAATGTCAAGGACAAAATAAAACAGTTATACTCTTTTGGGTAAAGGCACACGCAGGACTAATAGGGAATGAGAGAGCAGACGAACTGGCAAAAGACGCGGCTTTGAAGTTGAAAACCCGACCCCACTACAATAAGTGTCCGGTATCATTTGTCAAGCGACATATCCGCACGGGTACACTTGACGAATGGAACCGGAGATTTAAAGCAGGCACAACAGCGTCGACGACGAAGGCCTTTTTCCCAGACGTTATCAAGGCCTACAGCGTCATAAGAAATATAAAACCGGAAGGCATTGTTACGCAAATGATGACTGGGCATGGTGGGTTCTCCCAATACTTACATAGGTTTAAGTTGAAGGACAATCCGTCATGCATATGTGACCCAGACAGCGATGAAACTCCATTGCACGCTTTAACGGAGTGCCCGGTATTTAATAACGAGCGATACGACATAGAACAAGAGATAGGACAAAGCATAAACGTAGAAACCATTAGCAAAATAATTGCAGATAAAAAATGTAGATATAGGTTTATAGATTATTGTACAAAAATAGGTAATAAAGTAAGAAATAGGAATAAATAGATAGATAATATAAAGTTGAAAATATATATTATGTAAATCAACTTAAACTCTTTAAGGCAAAAAATAAGATACTTATAAAGTAAATGTATTTATTAATATGATAGATTAACCTTAAAGTAAGATAAATATTTCAGTAGATATTACATTAGATAAGTAAAATCCCTGGCCACGTCAGGGCTAGCTCGAGGGTCTGGCCTCATGATACCAGGTTCAATAAAAAAAAAAAAAAAAAAAAAAAAACCTCTTTAAAGGTCTACCTAAAGCGTATTGTTCGTTATTATAATGCGACCTAATTGTATAACTGCAATTAATTGGATCGGAAGTAATTGAGGTATGAGTATTCCTTGATGATATATAATTTTCTTTTTTTTTGTAATTTTCTATTTCACATTGAGAATGTGTACGCAACCACGACAATATATATACAGTAATTTTTTTGTGTTTTAGGAGACAAGGCGAAGAGAAGCTTAAAATATTACTATTTAACAGGTATCTATATTAAAAGAAAAACAAAACAACCGACTGCAGAAAAGCAGTTTTTGCAGTCTAACTTACGATTTCGTTACGCTTGATATGCTGTTGAGTGTACGTTTATTATGAGAAAGTATGCGTAAAATCGTTGTAAAATATTAAATGCGTATTCTTAAGAATAAATCTAGTAAAACTACTTGTTTATTCCGAAAATGTTCATTGGAGGTGACGAAAAAAACACATTTTTTTATTTTGCGAGAGATGTATTATTATTATTGAAAAACAAAATAGCCTATGGACGCTCTGGAACTGAAGACGAATCTAACGACACCTCGCACATCAAAAACTGTATGTTATGTATGAAAATTGACTTCAAATTGTTTGACTGAAATTTTTGTTAAAAATTTAATTTTCATACATAAAAATCGTTTTTTAAAATTATTAACGTAAAAACGATTATTATGTATAAAAATTAACTTGGATCTAATTGAATTTTTTTACAAAAAATTGTAATGTTGTTTTCTAGTTTTATAACGACATTTTTTACGGTTCCGTACTTAAAAAAAAAAAGGAACCCTTATAGGATCACTTTGTTGTCCGTCTATCCGTATGTCCGTCTGTCTGTCTGTATGCCCGTCCAAGCAGGTGTCAAGACCATTAATATCTCAAAAGGTATCGAGTTGAAATTAAAACCATATACGCAGATCCATAGTCTCTTGCTGCAGAGAGAAAAATCAAACTTCTCAGTTTCATAAAAAAAGTTACAGCCGAATATGTCGTAAAAAACGCACATTTTGACACTCACAAGGGAATCAAAACCTATGGGGTACTTCCCGTTGACCTAGAACTATGAAATTTAGCAAGAAGCATTCTGTTAGAGTACACATATAGGAAACAATCTGAAAACTGGTAATTTTTTATTAAATCACAAAAAAATTGTGTCTATGCAAGGTATGAGGGTCCAAATTTTAAAGTTCTTTAGCCGTATCATGTAGGGTATTATATGAAAGAGCTTCATTAGCATAAGCTAAAACAGGGTTTTAAATATATTTACCATGTATTTTTTTCGGTTTATGAAGGAAAATATAAAAAAATATATATGATTTCCTTCCGGTTATCTACTAGTTTGTACGGAACCTTCGGTTGGCGAGTCTGACTCGCACTTGTCCAGTTTTTATTTTAAGTTCATTCAGTTATTTTATATCTTCAAAAATGTTGGTATGCGCGAACGACAGAGACGATGGTCGAACTACAGATTCTTAAATAAAAAACAACGGGTTGCACTCCGGGAGTGCCGACAGAAGTGAAAACTAAAAAATAAAATAGCAAAAAGACTGACTCGTGAATGATTTGAACAATTTTTTTCTAAATCAGACCTATTTCACGTCACCTACATTTGAGAATAACCAGCGAGTGCGAGAGAGCCGGTATATAAATTTATATAAGTTACAGCAAGAAAGCAAAACCATTAAAGCGCCATTTTCCCCTCTGGAGGAACCCTAAAGAACTAAAACAACACTTCATATAATAAAGTTAGTTCTAGAACAACGTACTAGATGGCGCTGTATAGTCTTAAAAACACGCTAACGCTTCGTGTACGGCGCTTGTACATACGAGTACAATAATGAACTTTAAATGCAGAACGTTAGAATAGGTTTCTGACTGTCCGTTTTAGGATCTGCCGATCTGACGCGAGCCTAACATTTTTTACCCATCCCAAAAATGCACAACGCCGCTAAAGAAGTTTTCACTTCAAAAAAACTACTGAACTGACATAAACATTAAATGTCATTCCTATGTCCCATAAAATCCTCGGTCACAGCGGTTGGTGGTCAATCGTAGATCAATCTAACAAAGAAAAGAAAGAAATAAAGAAAGAATAGATCGTCGAATTTAAAAAGCTACAATAGTATTAAAAAACGTAAATTTGTAAAGCTCTGTGTAGCATATTATTCGTTGTTATAGTGCAATCCAATTTATGCTACGTACGTGCGATTGAATTGAAAGTATTAATTTTGAGAAATAAGCACTCCTTGATGATAATTATATAATTTTTAATTTGTCGCAATTTTCTGTTTCACCCAGAGAACTTGTTCACTTGGTTAACAAACACGTCAATGTGTAGAAGTAATTTATTATTTCGAGAGAGAAAGAAAAGAAACGTTTGAATTATAAAAAAAGCAAGAAAACTTGTACGGAACTCGAATCTGACAGTTCCTTATTCGCTATCGACAAGTACACTAAATCAAAGTATAATTTATTATTTTATTTAATTTTCTTATCACATACTTCTAATTAATCGAATAAAACACACAATGAGGCTCCGAAAATACAAAGAAATGTTTCTGGCATACGTAAACAGAGACAAATTTAATGACATGCGAGGGCAAATAGACCCGATGGAGTACCATAGTGTATTTAGGACTTGGGCTTCACTATTTAATTTAATGGACAACGAGAAAATAGTAAAGGGGAGAGTGTGAGTATTTTTTTAAAATATAATACTAGCTAGCCTAGCCTTTAGATATATACATAAGTCATAGTCACACAAGAAAAATATATACAGTAAGACAACAAATAAATAGGTTACCTTGTTGAAATTTAACAATTTTTAACGGTTCATCGCGTATTTTTTTTTAACCGACTTCCAAAAAGAAGGAGGTTATCAATTCGATATGTATGTTTTTTTTATGTTTCATTACTCCGTCATATGTGAACCAATTTTTGTGTTTCTTGAATTGACATAGGTATAGATAGAGAATGCTCCCAAGTTGGTCCCATAATTATTTTATAGACATTGCTTTATAACTTTTTGAATAATATAAAAAAAAATGAAAATTTTCATTGTATTCCTGAGTCAAGTGCGTCAGATTATAGAATCGCAGAGTTCCACCTACACGTTTTTCTTTGCAAAAGTATCAAATGTTAAGGATTATCGTATAAACATCTGCACATTTTCTAATCTTCGAAGACGGAGCATTTGACATTCAATGACATATCTCATTCTTGACAAAAAAATAAACGAGCGGGTGAAGAGAAGTTGCTTTAAAAAGTTTACAACCGTGAAGGATTTGGTAAAAAGTAAAACCTTCTTACTCCTCATCCAATGTGTATAAGGTGAAAACAAAAAAGAAGAAAATTATATTACCCGACTGAGCATGAGATATGAACTTTATGTACTGTCAATGTGGGTAACTTTGACTTTGCGTTAAACTTTGTACATTTGGTTTAAGGATTCTAGTTTTTTTTTTACCAAAAGATGAGTAATTAAATTGATCGATGAATGCGTGAATTATAGTCGCCAAACATTATAGATGTTAATTTATGCATAAAGTTGACAAATGTGATGGAAGTTTTAAGAGTTTTCCATCATTTTCTGAACACACGAATTTGTGACTGATAAATGTATGTCCAAGATTTCGGATTTAATTATACAAAACGTATTTAAATCTCATGACTTTTATTTCCTAACGATAAAATATTGATCTTTCTTACCGTTTTAAGCAATATTTCTTGGTCTTATTTAGTTTTGCTACGTAAAAATATATATTTTATTATTTATTACGTATTTTCTTTAATTGTGGGTAACATTGGCAATGGAGTTTCAGTTAATTATACACCTAAAAATTAATTAATACTTAATGTGAATTATGTCACTTCTATGTCTGACAGAGATGTTTTAAGCAATATTATGTGGTCGAAGATGATAAGCATACATAACACGGAATAAGAACTGGCTCTCAAGTAGATGGTTGATAGTCATGGCATCGTTAGGTGTTTGACGATAACTTTTCCACTTGAGACTATAACTCTCAAGTGGCAATGCTATCGTCAAATACCTAGGATGCAAAACTAATACTCAAACACCATAATTTAGTTTCCTAATGATATATTTTTACACGGCAGATTAGCTCGCAGTTTCTTTTTCAAAAGGTGCTTTCCAATATAAAAGTTGAATGCACACACAACAAAACTAAAATTGCTTCACTTTAGCACTTTCTACATTTCTAGGGCCTCGTTATCAAGTGCTAAAATATTTTTTACTACTTTATCGGCGTAAATCTTGAAAACACTGTCTATGAAAATAGAGGAATTACAAGGGAGGTACCCTTGTAATTCCTCTATACGTAAAGTAGGGATGATTTTTTTCTCGTATACCTCTTGGTGTTGTCTGTAATTGGATAGGTAATTCAAAAATATATTATTCAATGTAGTGTTCCATTTTTTTTGTCTTCGTCGTTTTTGCAAAATATTAGGCTTTAAAATCATACATTTTTGTTAGGGTCAAGTGTCTCTCCCCACTACCAGCTAAATGGTTCTTGTCGAATAGGTATGTTGAAAAAAATCCAGCAATTAATTTCCCTAACGAAATTATAAGAAAAAATATCACAAGTAAGTAGGTTTAACATGTTAACGAGTATTAATAGATCAACTTAGCTTAATAAGATAAGCTAAGCTTAGCTGTCTTAGTATAAAACAACCCTATTTTAAGTCCGCATAATATTGACATAGACATAAATTGTGATATGGAACTACGAAACCCTACATTGCGCGTGGCCCAACATGCACTTGACCAATTTATTTAAATTGTTTTTAGTTAGTACATACCCGAAAACTAGTCTTCTAAAAACCAAACAAAAGAGAACTCAAGAAACATAAAGAAAACAATCGGTATGCAGTTCATGGAATGGGGTGAATCTTTTTTAAGTTTGATATTACTCATTATTAACCTTAGAACTTATAGTTGATAATGAGGTCAATAAACACTCAAATGATTGTAGAATTTGTTGGCTTTATTTGATTTTTGAGAAATTATTTCATTAGTAAATAATCGGCCTGGTAAGTAATAAGTGCGAGTCGGACTCGCGCACGAAGGGTTCCGTACTATCATCTATAATACTACAAAGTTTAGTTCTGTTTATAAAATAACGAGAAATCAACGAAATTCCAAGTAGTAAATTGCAAACTTATAGGCAGGTTTTCGATACACATCCGGGCAGCATGACGACGCTCGCGCGAATACGCGCGGCTATGGCTCGCTCCGTGATGTTATCTCCCCCGCTACCCGCGCCCGCTACCCGTGCCCGCTACCCACGCGGCCGTTGCTTAGCAACCGCCTCGCACTCGCGCCACCACCACACCGCGGCGCGGCGCTCGCACCGCGTTTAGATGCACGGATTATTTTCATTTTGTGAGTTTTTATGTATTAGATTAGGTATTTATTTTTATAGTTAATATATTTCTAAATATTTACTTACAAATATTCAAGTTTCTACCTGTTAATTAAGATCGAGTAAAAATTGCTTAAAAATTACGTTTGTTGTATGGGGCCCCCCTTTAATATTTACTTTATTGTTATTTAATTATTTATTTTAAAAGGTAATATACAAGTAAATATTCTGTGAAAATTTTAAGCGTCTACCTGTTTTCGTTTTTAATATTGAGCAAAAAATACGAAAAAAACACGTTTATTGTATGGGGACCCCACTTAATATTTTTTATTTTATTTTTAGTATTTGTTGTTAAAGCGGCAACGGAAATACATCATTTGTGAAAATTTCAGCTTTCTAGCTATCACGGTTTATGAGATACAGCCTGGAGACAGACAGACAGACAGCGAAGTCTTAGTAATAGGGTCCCATTTTTACCCTTTGGGTACGGAACCCTAAAAAATTGCAATTAAACTATTTTATTTTTTCCGCTCGCTTGTTTCTCAAAGTTTTTAAATGGCATTTCCCATGAAAATGAACATGATTCAAAAAAGTAAAATAAATCCAACCTAAATTACGTAAATCACCGTTTATGAAGATTTTCCGCTATCGAAGTGAACGCGAGTCAATTTTACCCACATTCGCGTTTAACTTTGACAAGCCATTTAAACACAGTTTTCTTAAATATTTTCCATACTTACTATTGGACTTGTTACTTCTTTATATTAAAATTGACCACGAAAGAACACGCCTAAATAAGTAAAATAATATTAGACTTTTTCATATTTTTGACGATATCAGAGTATTAATGTATGAAACATTAATACTCTGATATCGTCAAAAATATGAAAAAGTGTGTGTAAAGTTACCCACGCTGACAGTATCCTAATCCTTTCTAATATTACAAGTAACGAATATAAAAATATATTATTTTATGATCTGACGTGTTGAATACGTCCGTGGCCACAGGGGAGACTAGATGACAGTTGTCTTTTTTAGCCGACTTCAAAAAAAGAGGAGATTATTAATTCGTACCGTATATTTTTTTTTTGTTATAGAAAATATGAATTACTACCGCCTATTATTTCATGCGAAACATCCCTTATATACGCAGATGTGGCTCACGGTGCCCAAAGGTATTGCAGATCTATGTTGAGGCTGAGATTTTATTAATTTGGTGACCTGGTTATGTAAAACATATGCGATAAGTCCGGTAAAAATTGTTTAATTTCAATGAATAATCGCGAAAACCTCAGAAAACATTATCAAATAGGTTTTTTGTCATAATCATAACCCATCCCCAACTGTGCATGCTTAGTGTGCATGATACTAGTTGTAGTTATAAGCAATCAGTTACGTTTATCGCTATAAATCATCTCGTTATAGCTAAGACGATGATAATGACAGGCCTCATGGCTCAGTGGTAGTACGACTGCTTCCTGAGCTATAAGGTCGTGGGTTCGATCCCCACCCAGGGCAAACATTTGTGTGATGAGCATTGATGTTTGTCTGGGTGTTTCTATGTAACATAAGTATGTATTTACGAAAAAAAAAGTATGTATGTATTCTATCAACCATCTAGTTTCCATAGTACAAGCTTTGCTTAGTTTGGGCTAGATGGCGTTGTGTGAAATGTCCTCAAATATTTATTTATTTATTTAATGATGATCATCTCATCATCATTACCTCTCTTATTAGTCCGGTAACCGGACTACTGCTACTAAAGGAACCTGTCGCCGCTTTAGCTGGCCATGAGGTTCCATTTTTCCCAACCGGGCCGGTTATTCAAACGCTGATATGTATATCGCTTTATTGTTTTTAAATTATTTTTTAACTTATATTGGTTATGTACAAATAATTTTAAAACTATGGGGTTCTATACACACTAATTAGGGTACTGACGTTTCATTTCGGATGTATTAATTATAAGTATACGGTTGGAGACGGGTTCTTGATAAGAACACTGAACACACAAGCCCGTAAGATGCGTCTGAGCCGTCACTTATGAGAGCTTCTGACAATTTCATTTCATAATTTTCATTTTTCATTTCAGACGTACTTCGCCAATGTTTATAGCTTTCATTGCATTTACAGCCGCAATGATGATGTTAATATCTTTAGTGCATTCTATACAGAAGAAGGAATTTTTTGTCATCACCGAATGTGCGTCATATCTAATACTGATGTTGTATACAACTCTTATTTCAATATCTATCCATAAAGGGAAGAAAGGGTACCATGAACTATTACGAGCAATAGAAGAAGATTTCAATTATATCTGTACTAGGGGGAAAAAATACAGGTGATTTTGTTATATAAAGATAGAAAGAAAATATATTTTTTAGACACATACAAAAAGTAGTAAAGAAAAATATGTCAGATAAATCAACAAACAACAAGAAAAAAATAAGTAGTGGAAACGAAATGTGAGTGCGACGGGAGCGAAGCGAAGTAGGAGTGGGACAGAAGCCAGGTGTGAAAAGTATAAGTGCAGAAGTGAAATGAGAGCGAGCGCTAGTAGTAAGATCGAAGGGAAATGGGAATGGAACAGGAGCGGGTCGGAATTGGGGTGGAAGCGAGGTGTAAGCAAAACAAGAGTGCAACAAAAACAAAGTTGGAGTGGGGCATTATGGAAGAAAAAGCGCGAGTGAGTGTGTGTAGGGAGGAAGTGTAGTGATAGCGATGTGAGATCGAGATGGGAGTTTATTTTTCGTTCAAATAGCCTACATTTGACCACTGACTTGACACTGATAGATTGGGTCGAGAGCTAGGTTAGAGCAGGACGAAAGTGCGGCAATAGCGAGCTAGGAGCGAAACTGTCGGTCATTAGCTGGGCGGAGGTGCAGCGGGTGTGGTTGGGAGCGTGATAGGAATGGTTTTCTTACGGGTATGACGTCGCGAGTAATAGCTAGTTAAAGGTTACGTCTATGCTAACCCTGTATATAATATATAACGTTTCAAAATTGCATATTGCCTAGAAAATTAAGGCAAAATTACATTTAAAGTTGTGTGTTACAGAGAGAAATTCTTCGAAAATCAACGACATACATTCAGAGGATGTATTTTTATGATCACTTTGTCAGTAGTAGTTGCTTTTGGTATGATAGTTGGAGCCAGCATTGCAATTGCTATCACAACACATGGTCGCGAGGAAGGCGCGAAGAGACCACTGCCGTTCCCATTTTGGCTTTTCGATTACGACATAACTGCTTCTCCTGTTTACGAGGTTATGCTTGCTGTTTCATTGGTGTTCACGATCAACCATGCTTATGTTTATGCGTGTAAGATACCCCATATTCTTCCTTTTTTAAATTTTCAATTTTAAGAAAAAAAAACTTTACTTTCACGTTGTTCACTAGGACGCGCGTTGATTTTTCCGTCAAGTCGAACAATGTGTGGATTTCGTTCGAAAACAAAATGATATGTTAATAATAAATAATACATCTAGACATAACTTTAATATACTATGTTAAATTCCAAATCTACAAAAATTATCACACCTCTAGATGTGATAGTTTTTTCAAAGTGTATCACAAAAATGTTAACTAACATGTGGAATGCAAATAAATAAATATAAATATGAATATGTTCAGGATGCGGATATTTAATTTGATAGTGCTCGTTTTGCTCGCCCTAACACATTAAACATTTTCTGACTTTTACTATGAGACATTGTTCATTGTTACTCTTTAAAAACCATTTTTAGGGTTCCGTACCTCAAAAGGAAAAAAAACGGAACCCTTATAGGATCACTTTGTTGTCCGTCTGTCCGTCTGTCCGGGTGTCAAGATCTTTATCTCGAGAATGCGTGAAGGTATCGAGTTGAAATTAAAACCATATATGCAAATCCATAGTATCTTGCTGCAGAAAGAAAAATAAAAAATTTCGGTTTTCGTAAAAAAAGTTATATCCGAATATGTCGTAAAAACGCACATTTCGACACTCACAAGGGAACCAAAACCATCAAGGGTACTTCCCGTTGACCTAGAACTATGAAATTTGGCAAGAAGCATTGTGTTAGAGTACACATATAGGAAAAAATCCGAATACTGGACATTTTTAATTCAATCACAAAAAATAGTGTCTCTATGCAAAGAATGAGGGCCCGAATTTTAAAGTTCTTTAACCGTATCATGTGGGGTATCATATGAAAGAGCCTCATTAGCATTAGCTAAAACAGGTTTTTAACACTTTCTTCGCCCCCTGCAGACCCTTCACTTCAGCTGGGAACCAAAACTTTTTAGGCGAATTTTGATTAATTGTACAGAGTGGCCGCACAAAGCAACGTTGACTGCCTCAAACGCGGGCGGTTTACTGACTAATACAAAAAGAACGGGACGCTCGCTCGGATCCGAGTGGAAGGCGCCGCTACTATAGCCCCACCCTACTCGGATCCGAGTGGTGAGCAAGGAATGTGTTAAATACTTTTACGATGTATATTTTTCGGTTTATGAAGGAAAATATAAAAAAAATATGATTTCCCCCTTTTATTTAGTTTGTACAGAACCCTCGGTGGGCGAGTCTGACTCGCACTTGTCCGGTTTTTTTTTGAAGTGAAAACTTCTTTAGCGTGGTTGTGCATTTTTGGATGGGTAAAAAATGTTAAATTCGCGTAAGATCGTCAGATTAAAATTCGTAATACGAAAATTTGTAAGACGGACGGATTATTTTAGTCAGAAACCTATTCTAACGTTCTGCATTTAAAGTTCATTATTGTATGTACAAGTTTGTCCTTCTAGCATGACGTCATTTCGTTGTACCGAATGCTTATTTTCGACACATGCACGTAATAGCTCAGTAGGTTAGAGCACCGATATAAATTTCAATTTGTCCATCGGAGGGCGGAGGTTCAAATCCTTCACGAGTCTTCTTGCTATTTTATTTTTTACTTCTGCCGGCACTCCTGGAGTGCAACCCATTGTTTTTTTTATATACCTTACCTACCCTTTATAATTTTAATTAATTGTTGTGTTAATTATAGGCGTACATTTTATCTTTAAAATTAATTAATATTATTTGATTAATAGTCGCGTTGCAGTCTCATGTTATATGGATTTGTGAAATTACATGCAAGGCCGATATTATAACTTGGAATTTACAAGACTTGTTGGTTGGAGTGTTCCCGACAAAAAACAAAGAGGAAAAGGAATACTATGCATTACTTATAAGGCACCGAATGAAAGAGGTTATAGAAATGCATCTTTCTATGTTTAGTTTGATGGAGGGCTATGCTAGCGTTTACAACAAGTGTTTAATTGTAGAACAAATGATAGCTTCTCCAATAATATGTACGACAGCTTATTGTTTTGTAGAGGTGAGTGAATAACATTTATTTTACCATATTGAAATGCAGTGGTAGACTAAGTATGTGATGTCCACTAGAGTAAATTAATAATAATACCCATCTCCATTATATATCATGTGACTTTCAATTTCATGAAACTATTTCAAGTCAATATTCTATGCTTAGAAGCCCACGACATCCTATATTTTTTTATGCAAAATGTGTCAATTTTACCTACATATGTCCCTGCATTTTAGTTGATGCAGTTTTGAATCTCTTCCTTTAATTTATAGGTGGTAGTGGGCTTCTAGGCATGGAATACTGAAATCAAATAGTTCCATGAAATGGAACATGGAACATTTTGACAACAGAATACGCATGCTCCAGTAAGCCATGGGAACCATTTGCCTGATGTGTTATTCCATACACAACCCTAGTCAGTGCATTTTACGATTCATATAATTATTATCTAATACATTCAAATCGTATGTAAATTCCAAGACACCTTTTTATGGAAGATAGATCTACGATTGACCACCAAGTCGCCTGATGTTAAGCGACGGCGTGACCGAGGATGGAGCTTGTCGATCTAGAAATTCACTCTAACCTTGAAAATTCCAAGATTGTTTCTCGGGAAACAGAGATGGCGGCAAATAATTATATTCCTGTGCAGTGCGCATCAATAACGTGGACCGATATTGATTTTTGGCATTTCATCGAGAACTGGGTGGTAGCTCGCCGACTTTCTGCTAGACTTGTAGTGAAATGGGGAGGGTGGAACCGTACCGTATTACCTAGGGGGTTAAATACCGCTATCTTAATAGCAATCTTATTTCAATATTATTTTGACCTTTGTCTTGTCTCTCAACTGTAGAAAGAGCGAGACAAAACACTTGTGGTACGGCCACTGTAAGTAAAATCACGACTGTAGATGTTTGAGGTACCTATAAGTGTAAGTATGTAGGTAAGATGTGGTTTTATACATTTTTACAGTAACTTTTGCTAGTAAATTAAGTTTTTTTTAATACATTTTGTTTGAATATATCTGTCCATAGTGCTACATATACATTGCTGTATATTTTTATGTTAGAATATCTACGATAGACCACCAACTCGCCTGATGTTAAGCAACGGTGTGGCTGAGGGTAGAGGTAGTCAATCTAGAAAATATATACTGTAGATTTTGTCTTTTGCTTGGTTTGATAAAAAAGTAATAGGAATGATATTAGGGCGAAGTTTGTCATTGATAAAAGGGGGAAATTTATAGTTATTTTACATTTTTCATAATAAGCCTCAAATCGTATAAATAATTAAATACTTGTTTTAGCTTGTGCTAATCAAGCTCTTTATTATGATATCTCACATGATATGGTTAACTCACTTTGAAATTTGGAGCCTCATTCCTTGTATAAAGATCCTATTTTTTATGATTTATTTAAAAATGTACAGTTTTCGAATTTTTTCCTTTATATACTATATGAGAATACTTTTTGCCAAATTCCAAAGTTCTAGGTCAACGGGAAGTACCCTATAGGTTTTGATTCCCTTGTGAGGGTCGAAATTAAAGTTTTTTCAACGGCTGTAACTTTTTTTACGATAACCGAGATGCTCGATTTTTTCGCAGCTGCAAGGGACAGTAGATTTGCGTATATGATTTTAATTTCAACTCAATACCTCCACGTGTTACCGAGGTAAAAAGTCTTGAAAGACGGACAGACGCACAATAAAGTGATCCTATAAGTGTTCCGTTTATTTTTATTTTTTAGGTACGGAACCCCAAAAAACTTGTCGCCTTAAACACATTTAATTAAAATCGGCCCATTCGTTTGAGAGTTACGATGCCAGAGACAGGCACACAGATACGTCAAACTACTTATAGCATTTCTATGACAGTAATACATATTTTGTTTTTCATTTTAGAGATGGGAATCAGGAGATTTTCAATTATTGTTAATTGCGCTTTGCTTAGGGAGCACTTTAGGATTGTTTATTCCTAATTTCTTGGGAAATCAGTTGCTAGAAAAGGTACGTGCTACTTGCATATATACATATTATAATTACGCATTTTTCCAATTGGAGTAGGCAGAGACTACATCTTTCCACTTACCACGATCCTGACCACGTGTATCGCTTCTTCCACTTTCATCAATGTCTTCATGCATGATCGTTGGTTTCGGGTACTTTTGACCTCCAAAACATATTCGATTTGGTCGTAATAGGTTCGTCTTTGCCAATCCTTACCAACTTGCTCATTCATACTCGCCAAATAAATCTGTTTCGTCATCCTTCCTTCATCCATTCTCTCCACATCTAACTGATGCCTGAACCATCTAAGCATCCCTTTCTCTATCTTTGTCACTACATCTTCAACATACCGTACTTACTTGTATTGTACAGTAAAAGTTTGTTAGGCTAGATAGTTTATACACATCTAGGAAATAATTTTATAGTTTAAAAAACTGAAACAACCGACTTCAAAGGATTAGGATACATAAAGTTCATATCATCATGCTCAGTCGGGTAATATAATTAAACAAAACGCTTAATCGTCGAAGTAACTCTATTTTCACCTTCATCTTCTTTTTCTTCTTTTTTGTATTGGACCCGCATTAAAGCATTTGCCAGTGTCAAGTATTAGGATTTTTTCAAGTTTCTTGAATAAAACAAGTTGTAAATGTTCTAGTCACGTATACAGTCAATTTATAAGTCGAGTCCTGCTTCAGTAAAATGGTGGCGACTTTACTAGAAGCTTCTATTGAGTTTTGCCGACAACGTAAAATCACACGTTTTACTGCTTTATTTCACTTTCCCACACTCACGCACTTTATCGAACACTTAAAGAATAAAACACCACCATTTTTATAGCATTAATGTTCAAAATAACACAAGTTTAGGAAAATAAAACAAAGCAACAACACGTTAATAAGACGTTCCCGCCAAAACTCAACACACACCTTATTCACATTGGATGAGGAGTAAGAAGGTTTTACTTTTATTAAATCCTTCACGTTTGTAAACTTTTTAAAGAAACCTCTCTTCAGTTGGCCCCATAATTAAATAATTATGGGGAGTTTTGTCGGGAACGTCTTAGTAACGTGTTGTTGCTTTGTTTTATTTTCCTAAACTTGTGTTATTTTGAACATTACTGCTATAAAAATAGTGGTGTTTTATTCATTAAGTGTTCGATCAAGTGCGTGAGTGTGGGCAAGTGAAATAAAGCAGTAAAACGTGTGATTTTACGTTGTCGGTAAAACTCCATAGAAGCTTCTAGTAAAGTCGCCAACACTTTACTGAAGCAGGACTCGACTTATAAATTGACTGTATACGTGACTTAGATTGTGAACATTTACAACTTGTTTTATTCAAGAAACTTGAAAAAATCCTAATACTTGACACTGGCAAATGCTTTAATGCGGGTCCAATACAAAAAAGAAGAAGAAATAATTATGGGACCAACTTGGGAGCATTCTCTTTAAGTCAATTCAAGAAACACAAAAATTGGTTCACGTATGACGGAGTAATTGGTGAAAAAACATACAAAAAAAACATACGGATCGAATTGATAACCTCCTTCTTTTTGGAAGTCGGTTAAAATAATCTTCTATGTATTCCAATATGCATCTGATTTGTTTTTATGGTATTTGGCAATTTGCTCACTACTTTAAGTTATTTTTTTTTTTTTTGTTTCTTATTGTATTTAATATGTAATGTATTTTTTTTTCTCAAAAGTGTTATATCTAAATTATATAATTATTATGTTTGTTAATATAGTCCGCAGAATTAAAAGGTTGTTACTCTAATATAGGAGAGGCCATTGGCTCTGAAATACAGTGAATACTAGTTCAGAGTCAACGGGTTCACAAGTAAT
The DNA here is from genome assembly GCA_947563715.1 of Lycia hirtaria. Classification (NCBI taxonomy): domain Eukaryota; kingdom Metazoa; phylum Arthropoda; class Insecta; order Lepidoptera; family Geometridae; genus Lycia; species Lycia hirtaria. Next base: position 6,089,690 of record OX387379.1, read on the forward strand.
ACTAATTCTGTTGTGACTAATAAACTTATTTGTATTTGATTTTGAACAAATTCATATGAGACCGACCTTAAAATATATCTTTTAAAATAAAAATAAAATCGGACAAGTGCGAGTCAGACTCGCCCGCCGAGGGTTCCGTACAAACTAGTAGATAAAAGGGGGAAATTATATATATTTTTTTATATTTTCCTTCATAAATTGAAAAATATACATTGCAAAAATATTTGAAAACCTGATTTAGCTTGTGCTAATGAAGCTCTTTCATATGATACGGTTAATTCACTTTAAAATTTGGAACCTCATTCCTTGCATAAAGACACAATTTTTTGAGATTAAATTAAAAATATCCAGTTTTTTATATGTATCCTATAACACAATACATAGTTATAGGTCAACGGGAAGTACCCCATAGGTTTTGATTCCCATATGAGTGTCGAACCGTGCGTTTTTACGACATATTCGGCTGTAACTTTTTTTACGAAAACTGAGAAATTTTATTTTTCTCTCTACAGCAAGAGATTATGGATGTATATGGTTTTAATTTCAACACGATACCTTCACGCGTTCCCGAGATACAGGTCTTGACAACCGGACGGACGGACGGACAGACAGACGGACAGACGGACAACAAAGTGATCCTATACTTAAGGGTTCCGTTTTTCCTTTTGAGGTACGGTGCCCTGAAAATAAAATTGGTTTATAAATGAAGGAGTTATGCGGTAACAAGTGTTTTTATATATATAAAAAACATACAATCTAATTGAGAAACTCTTTGAAGTCGGTTAAAAATAAAGCTAGTAATCCACGGGACACAATTTAAGATTGCTCTAACATTTGTACAATAAATTGACAACTCATTATTCGCTGTTACATATTTACTATAATATTGTATATTATAATATTGCACGTATAAATAAAGTCAATTGGTTAAGTCCAATTTAATTTTGTAATTATTATTAACTTTGTAATTTGTATATATCTCGACCACTCAACATATTGTTATATTTGTAGGTTCAGGCCGTAGTTGACGCATGCTGGGACATGCCGTTCTGGAACGCTGGAGCTGGCCTAACGCCTTACCTGGTCCTCATCATGCAGAGATCCATGCGTCCGTTACCACTGGGGGCACCCGGATTTGCTGATATCTCTCTCAAAACTTATGCTGGTGTAAGCAACCACGATGTTATATGATTACACATAAAATATAAAGTTAATGTTATATATATAAAACATATAGAGTTATTTTTTACAGTTCAGCTTTATTTAGATTAATTGGTCCTATGTAATAGGGCGAATTCTGTGGATTAATTAATTATAATTAATAAATGTATTGCATGGTATCATTTTACTTTAACTTCCGTAATCTGACAAGGCTCGCGGTGGCATTGGCATAAAATACACATGTAACTCAAACTACACACATAAGATCACACTTGTCCGCTAAAGCAGCAAAAAACAGCTTTTTGAAAATTTACAAAAAATACTTGTACTATTAGTTCAAGCTCAAATATTTAGTATGTAAAATTTTGGTCTGTTGGCTGGGTTCTCCTAGTACAAAAACACGATTGCTGAAAAAAGTTTCGATAGCTTTTTTTTTTTTAAATATACCATTTTATTTATTTTTTAAATGTGATCTCCAAGTTGCCAACGCCAAAGTTACCACATTTTTGATACCTTTAGTGCATTATTTTATAGTAATTTATTTTACAATACCTAATTTTGCTTGCGGCGTGGCGGCGTCGTACGTACTTCTGTGCCACGTAGGTACATGAAAACACCGCGCTCAAGAAGTGCACGCTGAGGTAGCATAAAATACCTAAAGTTCTGGGGAAGCCTCGCCTTAACACACAGAGACACAAATATGTATACAGAACAACACGTCAAACTTATAACACCCCTCTTATTAATTGAAATGAAACAAATTTATCGGGTATATTTTACATAATTTTATGACCTGAAAACCTTAGAAAACATTACCCCTCATATTGGGTTGGGGTTAAAAATATGTGAAGTTACGAATATACTTAGATATAAAGCAGATTTTGTTGAGTAATTAGCCCTGGTGTCAGTGTCATGTTCATGTTTTGAATCATGTATAGGAGTACGGAAACCTCAGTGTACGAGTGAAACTCGTACTTTGACGGATTTATTATAAAGACAGGTCATGGTTTTAGTCATAAATTCATATAATATATCAAGTAAGTACTTATTAGTCAATTATATTTATAATTATGTTTTAAATTGTGTTTTCAGGTACTAGCACGAGCATATTCCTGGTTCAACATGCTACGTCAAGTAGACTTAAATTTTTCTAAATAAATTCTTAGAATTCTAATTTATCATTACACTTAATACCTAATGCACTTAAAAATATACTATTTTATTAATAGTATATTAATAAAAATATATTTTTATTAATAATATACACTCGCATACATACAAGTCAAGAAGAAGAAGATACCATACAAGTGACGGGAAGACGTTGGATGCAGGCCGCTTCCAACCAGTCTTTTTGGATATCCATGGGGGAGGCCTATGTCCAGCAGTGGACTTCTTGTGGCTGAGATGATGATGATGATAGACTCTCGTATTACATCTTATTTACTTAATTAAATAATACATAAGATCCTGTTTATATACTGTTTCAATAAATTGTCTGTATACGGAAATGTGATGGATTTACTTAAAACACGGTTCTGTCGATACCAATACTACGAGATGGATACGTTTTTAGGGTTCCGCAGTAAACAAGGAACCCTTACAGAAATAAAAAAAACGGATTTATCGCGTATATTTTACATAATGTTATGACCTGACGATTTGCAGCGTCCATAGTCACAGGTGAGATGACAGTTGCCTTTTTTAGGTTCCGTAGTCAACTACGAACCCTTATAGTTTCGCTATATTCGTCCGTCCGTCCGTCCGTCTGTCCGCGGCTTAGCGCAAAAACTGTAAGTATTAGAAAGCTGTAATTAGGCATAATTTTACATAATTATAACGACAACAAAACAGTAGGATAAAATCTTGCAAAACATTTTTTTTGTTGTACGTCTCCTACACGTAAAGTGGGATGAATATTTTTTTTCTCATCTAACCCATCGACTGGGATATCGTTAAATAGGTAATCAAAAAAATTGGGGGTGTGCGAAAACCATTTTTCAATTTAGGGATCCGTTTGCGAAATATTAAGCTTTAAAGAGATATTTTTTGTTAGAGTCAAGTGTGGGGACACATTGTTTATGCTAATTGCTACTAGCCTGTTTTTTTATAGGTATCTCCAAGGTCAACCGTTTAGCCGGTAGAGAGGGGCCTCTACCGGCTAAATGGATGACCTTGGAGATACCTATAAAAACAGGCTAGTAGCAATTAGCATATACAATGACATTAAAAGGAAAACTATCGCGGCTAAGTAGGGCTTACAAGTCATCGAGTTATAGTCGACCAACTTAAAATAATTACTTAGACAAGTTAAAAATGAATATTTCATTTAAATTAACATAAGTTAATTCATATGTTCGTAGTATCAAACAAGAGAAACTGTTTAAGTTCACATACATTTCGTTATGTAACTACGGAACCCTACATTGCGCGTGGCACGACACGCACTTGGCCATTTATTGTTATAAAAATATTGTTTACTACCACCAAATATAGATAGACTTAAAATAGACTTAGGACTTAAATAATCTAGTGCATCAACAGGCGGCCTTATCGCTAAATATGGTTCTCGACAACCATGGTATGGAGAAGAATATAAAATAAAAGTCAGACGGACGTGCAATGGGAGATTAAACAAGTAACATTATTTTTTTTAGCATGATAGATCTTGCCGATTGACCACCAACTCGCCTGATGTTAAGCGACGGTGTGGCCGATCTATACATTATGACATATACATAAATACAATTTTATAATTACACGCGGGAAGCGTCCGGACGGTTTGACTTTGGTGCCATGGAAAAACGACACGTGCTTGGTCTGGGACGCTACTTGCGTCAGCTCTGTCGCGGCCTCGCACCTGAGTCGCACCATCCACGCGCCAGCAGCAGCGGCGGAGGATGCCACTTCCAAGAAGCATTTAAAGTATGCGGCGATGGAACCACATTATTATTTTGTGCCCATTGCGGTGGAGACTTTGGGCAGTTGGGGGACGGAGGCCAAAGGCCTGATAACTGAAATTGGGCGCCGTATTGCCAATAACGGTGGTGACTCTCGCTCCGGTTCGTTCCTGGTGCAGAGCTTGGCCATTGCCATTCAGCGGGGTAATGCTGCAGGATTATGGGCACCTTTGCGCCAGGATCGATTCGGGGCGGGTTATTTGAATAATTTTTATTTTATTTATTTTTTGTAATTGACGTAAGCTTTTTGTGGTTTATAAATTATAAATTTGTATGATTGACGGCATTCAATTAAAATTCATTGTGTATTTTTTATTATATAAATAAATTCATATTACACACTAATAAGTACTATTATTTTTTATCCCCGTCCCAAAAAGAGGGGTTGTTATAAGTTTGATGTGTGTATCTGTGTGTTTATCTGTTGTATTGTAGCTCGCAAATGGATGGACCGAGTTTGATCTAGTATTTTTTTGAGAGAGGATTTCATCGAGTGTTCTTAGCTATGCTTCATAAAAATAGGCTTAGCCGTTTTTTTTGTCTGGGGTTTTTGATTTTACTAAACTTATAACTTAATAATAGTTCACAAAACGTTCCTTATGCACGCAGAAGTCGCTCACGGTGCCAACAGATATCGCAGATCTGTGTTGAGGCTGAAACGTTATTAATTTCATGACCGGCTCCCATGCAGGTAGCACTTGCTAACAATCTTCTCTATTAAAGTTCGGATATTTCTTAATTTCAATAGCCTCGCATGACATTCTTAGTACATAACGCGTCTCTATAGCCAAGATTTGAAGATTATTTATCTGAACGGATGTAGTGGTGTGGCTTATCTAGTGCATACTCACACACTGCAGTCCTGTTAAAGCGTCTGTTTTCCATATCCGCAATATGTTCCTCCACCCGTGTCCCGATTCTTCTCTTTGTCTGCATGTAGGGTAATCCGTACTCACAGCACAGTCAAGCATATATACTCCAGGATTTTGCAAGAGGATATTCGACTTGACGAGTCTTAAGAACTTGCTCTGGTTTGTCTTCTTGTATGGCTTGAAATAAGTTTGGAAAGAAGCTGCACTCCAGAGAATATTAGGTACCAGTTGCGTCTGTCACCCCTTTAATATACGGCAAGGTTGTGGTCGATTGTGGGTGCTTTGAGCTAGTTTCTGTGATGCGAGCCTGAGAGTTCTTCAGGAGCACCTTTTTAACTTACTGAAGCTCTCCTGGGGAGTGTGCAGTAACACAGATGCCCCGTGCTCTCTGTAACAAAGATTTTCTTCCGGCAGCCAACTGAGATTTTATTGAGCTCGGATGTTTTTGAGCTCTGATACGAAATCCTTGTCGATAATAATACCGTTGGACATAATAAAATTATAGTTTAAAAAACTGAAAAAAACGACTTCAAAATACGCAATATACGCACATACGCGACTTGCTATACTCTTTTCTACAGGCGCTTGGATGATAATTAATTTAACAGTTTTGTTATAAAACCAAATTACTTCATCGATATTGATAAAATTTATATGAGACCACCACTGAAGTATACTCTACCAAATACAAAAAGAATCATCAAAATCAATGCATCAATCAATTTTTTTTTTATATTTTCCTTAACCGAAAAATATACATCATAAAAATATTTAAAACCCTGTTTTAACTTATGCTAATTAAGCTCTTTCGTAACGTACCGAACATTTTTAATATAATCGCAAAAAATAGTGGGATACCCCACATGATACATTTAATTCACTTTAAAAATTTGGCCCTCATTCCTTGCATAAAGACACAATTTTTTTATGATTAAATTAAAAATGTTCGGTTTTCGGTTTTTTTCCTACATATGTACTCTAACAAAATGCTTCTTGCCAAATTTCATAGTTCTAGGTCAACGGGAAGTACCCCATAGGTTTTGATTCACTTGTGAGTGTCGAAATGTGCGTTTTTACGTCATATTCAGCTGTAACTTTTTTTTATGAAAACTGAGAAATTTGATTTTTCTCTCTGCAGCAAGAAACTATGGATCTGCGTATGGTTTTAATTTCAACACGATACCTTCACACGTTCCCGAGATAAAGGTCTTGACACCCGGACGGACGGACAGACGGACAACAAAGTGATCCTATAAGAGTTCCGTTTTTTCCTTTTGAGGTACGGAACCCTAAAAACAGACCGAATTGATAACCTCCTTTTTTTGGAAGTCAGTTAAAAACCATAATCCTTCCTTTTGGATTTGCGGTAATGTAATCAAGTAACAAAGAGCTACTGACGCATATTGGACATATTAATTGGCATCTGAATTCTTCTTCCGTGTATAATTCAGGCTTTTAGAACAACGCAGGAAACAGGAATCTGCCTGAACTTTGCCTACAAAATTCAAATATATTTTCCAGTTAAATATGTATGTACCTAAACGTAAACAGGAAGTAAACTACATTGACGTCAGTAAAAAAAATGATTTATAATAAGACCAACCATTTATTTAACCGCCTGAAAAATGGCACAGTCGCCGAAATGAATCCTATACAACTGACATTATTAGCATTATTATTAGCATTAGGCCATTTTTTACAGCCGCTATGTTATTGAATTGTAATTATTATTATTGTAAAAAACTATATTGTAATTGACGTTACCAAGTGTTATTAATCTATGGTCCGAAATAAATTGAATTGAATTGAATTGAATATAGATAGACAGACAAGCTATTTCACGACGGTATTCGAGTATATCGTCACCGATTAACCTCAATGCTCGCCTGTCAACTTGATACTTGATACAACGCTTGTCAACCTTGATACATGACTCTCATGGCTCCATCAAAAAGGTGGCAGCAGTACTCTACACACGACCGGACTTGTGCCTGATACAAGTGAAGCAGCTGTCCCGGTGAGAAGTAACGCCTAACTTTATTGAGTATGCCAAGTTTCCTGAAACGAGAAGCTTTGCAAGTAGGTACCTAACTGCTATTTCCGTGTTATCGAAACGGTAAAAATAATTAATTCACACCTAATACCACAATACAATACGGAAGCTTTCATATAGGATTTACTTACCTCAAAAGTAGGTTTGATTTATTTTGCTACCATTTATTGTATTATTTTTATCCTTTGTTTGCAACTATATAATTAACCTTAGAAGCTGTAAGGTAGGAGCTAATCTAGAATAGCTGGCTTAGAAACTAAGCTTCTGGGTGGAAGCGTGCAGTAAAAGCATGACATGACGAGTACCTAGCGTTTTGTTGAAAGAGTAGTTATATTGATAACACTTTATTAAAAACCACATGATAACAAAATAACAAAGATAACATTAAGTACTTAGGGCTAGGTTTTTAATTGGCGGCCTTATCGCTTAGAGCGATCTCTTCCAGGCAACCATACAAGGATAGGAATTGTATGTTAAAAAAACAGTGGCCTAGGTATAAAGAATAAAATAACAACTAAATAATTAAGAATGATTAGTAAACATATTTTTTTTTTTTTTTTTTTTTTTTTTTTATATTTAGAGTAGATCACCTCTCGACATTCTTAACTATACCTATAGTAGCCTCACTAATATTGCTTCTTCGGCGCCAATATGCAACTCCTCTATGGAGTCTGGTTGTGGATGACTCGATGAATAAATACTGCCGAGTCATCACTCATCACCTCCCTCGACTCCTCGTTTCTTATTATTTAGCACCTACAGAGAAGTACCGTATCTAACCTACTATGTGGAAATATCAGCTTATAGACTAGTTTTTCAAATCACAATCAATAGGTACAATAAATGACAATAGCTAAGATTTGTTTAACCCTATATTGTTACAGCATTCTTGCATAATAGCTTGAAGATTCAAGAAATACTGGAGTATCAGCTTGAAGACCTCGAAGCGGAAAAACACAAGATATATGAGTTAGATTTAAGTTTTTGAAGCTGTCAAGAGAAGAAACTGATTAGGTATATACTTAGTTGACGAATTTCGCGAAACTGACGTATGATATAAACCGAAACTGACCAATTTTGGAAACTAATAGGTGATAACACATTATGATGATAATCTCGTGAAGGCCGAGAACACAGACATAGTAGATGAAGCATGCGACTTCATTTATATGAAAACCTTCCACATTTTTGGTATCGACTATGACGTCCTACAAATGATTTAGTGATGGAATGTTCCATCCGCGCGATATCTATTCAACTCAATGCATCCGCGCGCTTTTAGTAACTAGTTGACAAATTATCGAATCAGAAGTATATATCGCCTGAAATTAAATAAATCTTAGTTCGTCAACTGTGATTTTTCATCTTATTGTTAACACGCTAGGTATATACATACACTTGGGGTATCTATAGAAATCTATGGCTGAATAATACAAGATAACCGCCATGTGGGAAGTTGGCTCGATGATCATTATTCCGATAGTCTTAACTGTGAATTGTCTTATAAAATTGCTAGATGGTTGGGTCAAGAATCGGATACAGGATGCAGACATTCTAGACACAAGTGGTTCCTCAGTCTTTAGCCCTTATCATTGATAGCTTTAGTTCCATCCTGCTGCCGGTAGCACGCTGGTTTTTAAGTTTTTATAATATGTATATGTTCTACAGTATAAATCTTAGAAATTAAAATTATGTTAAATGTTAAATAGTTTAACGTTATGCTAAATGTATAAACAATGAATAAATAAACAATACGTATACAATATTAATAAATGTATTGTCAAATTTAACAAAAATATATTATTATAATATATAGGTACTTTTTTAAACTATCACGGTCATTCATTAAAACACTATTATTATTAACGAGATATTTACCGTGCATGGTCCATGTAATTGTGCCGAAATATCGGGAGCTCAAAATTAACGCGAACCACGGTAAATATCCCGTTAATAATAATAGTGTTTTAAATAATATATTTTTTATTATTAATTTGGATTTTATCGAAGGTTTTAACTACGTCCAACAACTACAGGTACTTATCCTGTAAACATGTACTATATAAATGACAGCGGCCGGCATCATGGCAGCACTCGCTGAAAGTATTTTGCCAGTGATACATCCTTATAAAATTAAGTTCAGAGCTGCAACTTAGTGCGGTTCCAAATTGTTCGTATTTTGAAGAAACCATTTCACCATGCTGTATAAAAACTTAATCGTTCTTTCCATTGTGTTAATTTTCACTACATCAATTTATGGGTTCAACGACATGAGCCGTGGTAAAAGCAGTACAAATCAATTATTTCAAAGTGATCCTTCTTTGTCAACGATCACGCCAGAACAACAATTACTTTTGATAGAAATGCTCGCAAAAATAGAAGAGCAAGGTATAAGTGAAAATGATCTCAAAAAATTATTTCAAAAAGCAATGGAAAAAGCAGTGAAAAGGGCGGTTAATATACCCAATATCACGGAAGATGGTATGGCTGAGTTAATTGTATCAGAATTTATAAAGGAAATTGATAATTACGCCGAGGAGCATAACATCCCATCTCCTAAAATCGAGGCTCCTAAATTCGGGAAACATAACTACGCAGTAAACTCGACTCCGTCGTTCATTCTGATAACAGTGGCAACATTAGCTGCTGCGGCGCGGCTGGCGTAAAGCTGAACCAGTGGCACAACTTCCCCCCGGCGTGAGAGATCCTGTGAGAGATATTTCTACCTACGGTAAATGAAGAGAATATAATTTGGCCACTGTCTGTGCACTTGGCTTTTTATTATTTTTAACCGACTTCAACAACGGATCTCAAAATTTGTCGTGTTTCTTTTTATACATTTGTTTCGCTATATCTTTGCTAGTTGTTCATTGATTTTGTCAATTTTCTTTTATTGTAAAGTTAGTGCTACGAAGTATCTAAGAAATAATAATAAAAAATCTCGAATCCAATAATTATTTTTTTAAATTTTTGCTTAGCATTTTTAGCAAGTTTTTTTTAACATGGCAAGATATGATTTGTTTAGACACCCTTAAATAATGTCAAGATAATATGATTTGTGTAGAAACCTCCACTTGAAGCAGGTTCCAGTCTAATATTTATTATTTTTCATTTATGTGCGTTTTCTGTAGAATCTATTTTCTAATAATTTTTCTTTTCAATTCATTTGCGGATTATTTTTATTTTACGTCTGCCAAAAAATAGTACGTGTACGTTACATAGAAACGAAATATGTAAATGTATAGTTCTTTTACAGAAAATTTCATCTGAGTTTATGATATCGAAATTAGATGAGCATTATTCCAAAACATATTACTTTATGATAAACATAAATCTATTTATGACTAGATGACCCGGCGTACTTCGTATCACCTATCAATGAGTGGACCCGATATTTTCTCAACGTTTAAACCTTCCCTGGACTACGACAAACATTTCAAAACCAAAATCAGCTAAATCGGCTCAGCTGTTCTCGAGTTTTAGCGAGACAAACGAACAGCAATTGATTTATATATATAACTAGCGGACCCGGCGAACTTCGTTTCGTCTAGAAGTCGAATGTCAAATCATCGTCAATAGTCACAAAACCGACCAAGAGAGAGTCGGAGAGTTCTGAACAAAATTTCGTCAATCAAGTACATATAATTGTCAAGAGTGCTGCTACCTAGAGACATCGTTTTATTTTTCCTGTAAAGTTTACGTAAACGTCTATCATGTCAAATTATTTTAGATAGTTGACCCGGTGATATTGTGTAGTCACCAAAAGTTACCAAAAATCGATATGAAGTGAAGTGAACTTACCGTGATTAACAAACACTTATTAGCAAACAAAAAACTACTTAGTCTTTAAAACAAAACGAACTTTATCAAAAACATATAAAATTATTATTAACGCGGTTATGTGTTGTCACAGATTACCACAGATTCTTTTGTTTTAAATTGAATGACGTTGACATTCGTTACGCGCGTTTTTTAAAATATGCAAAATTAAATGTATATTTTTCAATCTTTCTGAGAGATTTTCTTAATATTTGTTTCCGTAAGAACCTTGTACAGAGTATTAGAAAACTACAAAAAAAAATAAGCCAAATCGGTCAAGCCGTTTTCATGTTATGTCGTGACAACGGAAAACGGGTTTCATTTTTATATATATAGATTATATATATATAGATTTCGGGCCACATTCTTCATATTAAACGGATGTAGACATTTGTTTTTTGTTTGTTTTTTTCCTTTTATGGAAAGGCAAAGGAAACAGAGCTCATATCTATATAGAGATATAGTAATATCTTCCTTGTTTTGAGAACAACAATCTTATAATTTTAAAACCAGCATGAATATATATTTTCTAAATCGATACGCTTCATCTACAGCGTCGACGTACATTATGAATTAATTAGAACATATGATTTTGTTTCATGTACCTGAGATACTATTCTTGAGGCATGTTAAACTTACCTATTTATAAATTAATCTAATCTACACCACTATTGTATTCATTATTTTGTATTTAATTTAATATTAAAATATATGTCTAATAATTGAGATAATTACCTACTCTATATATATATATATATATATATATATATATATATATATATATATATATATATACTTGCGATAAGTAAATTACATTATTGATTCATAATAATTGTCTATTATTTTATTACCTACCTTATAATTGGATGGCTATCTAGTTTTTTTTAAATGGTTCCGTAGTAATTAAGAAACACTATTATAAATTCGCTGTACCTGTCAGTCTGTCTGCATGTCACAGAAATTTCACATAGAGACTATCCGCCTTACTTATACGAAATTTGCCAGATAAATGTTATTCTGTAAACCACTACAATATGCTGTATCAAGCATTGGTATCTAGTATTTTCAAAGTGCAAAATAGGGGAGGCTTTCCATACATATAGAGAAGTAATTTTTTTTTACTTATGTGTCGTTGAATTTGTCTTCACTCCAAGTCATATGGTAGGTACATTTTTTGTATGTAATACAGCTTACAGTTACTTACAGTAACAATAAAAAAATGCTTTTCTTGAATCCTTCAAAGATTTTATTCGTAACTAATAAGTGTTTTACTGGAAATATTCTAAAGAATGCAAGAGGTCCACAGCTGGACATGGTGTCCATAGAACCCATGGATATAAAAAAAAATACCAGTTAAAGCAGTTTGCATCCAGCGTCTACCTATTTTGTTATAACTGAAAAATAATCGAATACCTATTTACTTTATTTAGAAAAGAAAAGAAGCTTGAAGACCAAGATGACTACTTGTGTTTTGCCTATTCTCAGTTACGGTGCTGAAATGCCTTAAGAAAGACCACGTCGGTACAAGATCCAAGCGGCACAAAAGGCAGAGGAAAGGGCCATATTGTGTGACTGAAGTGGAAATGGGCGGAACACTTGGTTAGAAGGGAAGACGAACAGTGGACTAAGTAGTCACTAAATGGTGACCGCAAGACGGAAAACAAGCACCTGGCGTCTGCCAGGCATCCGTGCAACGAGCTAAAAAGTCTCTTTAGCTCGTTGCACGGATGGCATCAACAAGTCGGCAATAACAAGACAGTGGACAAGACTGGCACAGGACTGGAAGAGACTTACATACTCAGTGGGTGGTAAACTGGTTAACGCCTTGGTTCCAGTTTACTGAATGCCCGTGCCATCCGGAGATAACAAAATGTGAAAAAGTCAACAAAGACCTATCCTACGAAACAGATAAAAATAAATGGCCAAGTGCGTGTCGTGTCACGCGCAATGTAGAGTTCCGTAGTTACTTATCATAATTTATGTGATCTTAAAATAGGGTATTTTGTTCGATACTACGAACATATTATGAGTTAACTTATGTTAATTTAAATGAAATATTTATTTTTGACTTAACTAAGTAATTATTTCAAGTTGATCGATTATAACTTAATAACTTGTAAAGTGTACTTAGCCGTGATAGTTTTCCTTTTAATTTCATCATATATTCTACAAGCATGAATTTTTCAGTCAAACGTTTAGCCGGTAGAGGGGGCGGGACACGTGACTAATAAAACTTATCATTTCAAACCTTAATATTTCGCAAACGGATCTCTAAATTGAAAAATGGTTTTCGCATATCTGCAATTCTTTTTTGATGACACACGATGGGGTAGATGAGAAAAGAATAATTCATACCCACTTTACGTATAGAGGAAGTAGCAAAAAAAATTTTATTCTACGACTTTCTCGTCATTATTATTATGCATATCTATACCAAATTACAGTTTTCTAGTATTTACAGTTTTTGAGCAAAGCCGCGGACGGACGGACAGACGGACAAAGTGATCCTTTATGGGTTCCGTTTTTTTCCTTTTGAGGTACGAAACCCTAAAAACATATATTTTCTTATTCCTCATCCCATTTAAAAGATATTAAAATGATACTTGTTTTTAAATATTTCTCCTGTCTAAATAAACAAATTCGTCTCTCACTTTTCTAGTATCCCTATTCAATGATTTAAATGTTTAACAAGTACTTACTTAAAAAAACTTTTTAAGTTAAACGGTTTTATAAGATAATTATGTAGGTAATGTATTTACTGTATTTTACTACAAAAGCCCTTTCATTTGATACCCATATTGTGGGGGTTATGTTAAAATATGAAATCCGCCATTTTGTGGCGGCGGCCATCTTGGATTTACAATAATACAGAAATATACTAAATTGTATTGTCATCAGGACTAAAGTAAAGGTGTATACCAAATTTCAAATCGATCCGTCAACTGCAAGGGGGTAAAATTTCAATTACTAAATTTGAACCTAACAAATAAACAGACCATTAAACGGCTAAATAAAACCGTTTAAAAAGGTTGAGATGCGCGAAAGATATATGTAGCGTTGAACGAATTCTTAACAGAAGCTTATCATATTGATAAAATTCTAGATATATTTATATCTACGAGTAAGGTGGTGTGCATGAAAACAATTTGATACCGAAATGCGGAAACTAACAACGTCGCTTTCTAGTTTCAACGATGTTGTTGTTGTGGAAAATGAAACTTATATCAACTAACCAGCTTAAATTCGGAACTCTTATTGTCATATGCTTGTATTTCTACTGCTACACGGAAGTTTTCACTTACTATAACATGGCTTTCTCTATAAAAAAATTATCTCTCCAAAAATATGAATTGATTTATGAAGTTGCGCTCCGAGGTGGTTCCACCACTGGCTCCGTCCAGGACTTACGGAAACAAATTGTAAAACTTGCAAAAGAATTACCGTCTGAGGAAATTCTAGAATCACATCTTGAACCAGATTTAGATTTGAGGGAACTTAAAGAGTCTCTTAAGAAAAATGATACTAATTTAACATCATTGACATCTTGTCTTGACCCCAACTTGCTCATAAGAACTGAGGTTCTTACTAGTCACATGTACCACAGAATGAACCGGATACGGCCTGTGGATACTGATTTGTATAGATCATGTTCAGATACTCTTAAAACGCAGTTGAGAGAGTTAGATTTTTTAAAATCAACTCAGCAGACAACTGCAGGTACTTCTACCAATAAAATTGAATCACAACCAGAGACATCAGCTCTCACGGTTACCTGTGAAAGAAACCTACACAATGAGATCCATAGACTCAAATTTGATGGAAAACATGTGTAAGAGCTTTCATACAAAAAGTAGAAGAATTTGTAAAGTCTCGTAGCTTATCATATGATAGAATACTATCATACTCTTATGAGATCTTTACAGATGAAGCGCTACATTGGTACCGACGTGTTTGTGATAACATTACCTCATGGAATGAATTAACAACTCAGTTAAAAATTGCCTTCAGTTACAATGATTATGATTATAGATTATTAAATGAAATTCGTTCCCGCTCTCAAGGTGATATGGAAAACATCACCATTTACTTATCAATTATGCATGGAATGTTCGCTAGGCTTGATAAACCCTTATCTGAGGAAGATAAACTTCATATCCTGCGTCATAATATTAGGCCTACATATGCGAGCACCTTGGCGGCTTCACCGCAAATAACAACAATAGGAAATCTGGAATTAATTTGTAAAAACTTCGAAGATATACAGTCCTGTCATACACAATTCCAAGAACCACCACAAGTAACTTCACTCACTCTAGCCCCCGAATTTGTTAACAATAAGACACCTAGTCATAGTTCTCAATCACAAAATAGAAATTTTAATAATTTCCAGAAAAATAAAGCAAATTTCCAAAACAATAACTTTAGAAGCAACAATCAGGTAGCAGCCATTTCATACAATAAGAGATACCCATTTTCATGCCCCAGATGCAGGTCAAACTCTCATGACCTGAAATTTTGCACAAAACCACGAACCATACTTTGTTTCAAATGTGGAAAAAAGGATGTGAAGATTCCGGAATGCCCGGATTGCAATCCTAATAGATTTACAAAGCCAAAAAACTAATTAAGAAGGATTTTCGAGAAACAAATAAACTTAATAATACCAATAAGTCCAACTGGGCTGATTGGTCTATCTCGTCAATCCTAAATAAAGATCTTAACAACTCAAGGCCTTTTGTGCCTATTACTATACTATCCAAACAAATTGTTGGCCTTTTGGACACTGGTTCTAGTGTTTCTATTTTAGGCAATGGTGCTCACATACAATTTTTAAATAGAGGATACAACATAACTACTAATAATACAGTACAGCTTATTGCTGCTGGTGGACAAGAAATGCACACCCTTGGCGTGTTGCACTTACCTATTTCTTTCCAAAATAAATGTCTCACAATCCCTATTCATATAGTACCAGAAGTTCAAACAAATTTAATTCTTGGTATGGATTTTTGGAGAGTTTTTGGACTATTCCCAAAACATCTTGACTGCGTGGTACTTCATCGTCCAGACGAGTTACAAATTGCCAATGTCACTATAAGTGACCAAAAATTGTACTCATACGAACACCTTACCACTGAGCAAAGGTTATCAGCAGATGCTATCATCAATAAATTCCATGACATTTCTTATGAAAAATGTGGATTGGGTAGAACATCTCTAATAACCCATTCTATAGACACTGGTGACGTAGCTCCTATACGCCAACGGTACTACAGAATGTCTCCGACTAAACAAAAGTTACTCAGCGAACAACTTGACCAGATGCTCACTGATGATGTTGTCGAACCATGTGAAAGTCCTTGGTTTTCTCCAGTACTTCTGATACCTAAAAAGAATGGAGAACTTAGATTCTGTCTAGATAGCAGGAAACTTAATGCCGTCACAAAAAAAGATGCCTATAGTCTCCCATACATATCTGAGATTCTAGACAACCTTAGGGACGCTAAGTACCTATCTAGCATTGATTTATCTAAGAGTTTCTGGCAGGTGTCAATAAAGGAGGAGGACCGTTGCAAGACCGCATTCTATATTCCATCACGCGGAACCTACCAATTCAAGTGCATGCCGTTTGGTTTGACAAACGCACCTGCTACACAACAAAGATTGGTCGATTCATTATTCTACGGGCCAGAATTCGAACACAAAGTGTTTGTGTTCGTAGATGACTTGATTACGGTTGCACACTCGTATGACGAGCACATATCTTTACTTAACCGTGTTCTCATAAAGTTAAAACAGGCGAATCTCACTATAAACTTTGAAAAAAGTCAATTTTTCAGAGAGAGACTCAAATATCTGGGTTACATAGTAGATTCAGAAGGTTTACATGCAGATCCAGAAAAAGTCGAGACAATTCTCCATTACCCACGTCCAACAACAAGAAAAGAGGTACGTCGTTTTCTTGGTACCGCTTCATGGTACCGCAGATTCATTCCAAATTTTAGTTCACTTGCGGCACCACTAAGTAAGCTAACATCACAAGCTAAAAAGGCACCTCCTTTTGCTTGGACGGAGGAAGCTGATGCCTCTTTTCAGAAACTGAAAACTTGTCTAAGTACCTCTCCGGTACTGTCCTGCCCAGACTACACCCAACCTTTCCAAGTACACCCTAATCACCCCACCCTTGGTTTGATGGGGCGCCCTAAGGACTGTTCCCGCCCATTTCAGATGATATCAATTGATCTAGTAGGCCCACTACCAATCTCCTCGAAACAGAATACTATGATTCTTGTAGTAACATGCTGTTTTTCAAAATACTGCCTTCTTTTTCCCATTCGCCGTGCTACGGCAGAAGTCATTATCCGAATTATCGAGGAAAATGTCTTCCTAGTCCACGGAATTTGCGAGACAGTTCTAATGGACAACGGGAAACAGTTTATAAGTCATAAGTTACAAAACTTATTTACTCAATATAAGGTACCTAACGTCCGCTACACACCTAAGTACACTCCCCAGGTAAATACGGTCGAACGCTACAACAAAACGGTCATAACTGCCATATCTACATTCATAGAGCAGGATCACAGAAAATGGGATATCAATCTTTCCAAAATACAATTTGCAATAAACACAGCAGTGAATGAAGTAACTGGTTTCACACCTTCATTTCTTGTTTACGGCAGAGAGTTGATAACTTGTGGATCCCATTACATAGACTCTGACCTAAGCGCTGACATTATATTCTCACCTAGGGATGCATACGCAGAAAATGTTGGAAAACTAAGGAAAATTTTTGACCAAGTTCAAAGTTCCTTATTACTCTCACATGCTAGAAATTGTGGTCCTTACAATCTTCGTCGCAAAAATGTTGAATTTAACGTTGGCGACATTGTCTGGAAGAGAACCTACTACCAGAGTGATAAAGACAAACGTTTCTCTAAAAAGTTAGCGCCTAAATTCATAAAATGCCAGATAAAAACTAAATTATCTCCACTGGTTTATGAACTTATAGATATGCAAGGCAAAAACTTAGGTTCTTGGCATATTCAAGACTTTAAATTAACTAATTATAAGTCATAACTTCTAATAAGTTACCCGACTACTATATAAAGGGTACTTTGTTCATCAACAAACATAAACATCTCATATATTAAAAATAAAACACTTAAAATAATAAAGAATATATTTATTCATTGATAAATAATAAATAAAATTACTCACAATTTTAAGAAAATATCTTGAAAAACTTAACATTACTCTTACATAAACTTATAAAATCTTAGACTCCCTTACAACTTAAAAATCAAAAATCAATATTCAATCTGAACATATCTGAATATAATTAAAATGAATATACAAACAATAAGATCTTACAATCTTAACGTTCTCTTACATAAACTTATAAATAAATCATACTTAAGCTGAAAGACTCTCTTAGAACTTTCAAATCTAAATACTGCTATCTAACTAAACATATCTCTGTTTAGCTAGAACTTATTACTTTAACTTTTATATACATATGTACCTAGACTTCTTCAAAATATTTCGCTTACTGACGGAAACCGTGACATCTATAAATTTTACACTACTACTTAAAAAGCGGGCAGTTTATGACTCGCGAGACTGAGTCTGTACTCTGTTCTCTACTATTCTATCTTTTTCTTAAACGGGCGGTTGAGTGAACTCGTAATTCGAAAGTACTTCTTTCGTCTTAAATCAAAAGCCTAAACACTAGAGTCTTTACTCAAACCGGGCGGTCCTGTGAAACTCGGAAAAATAGAGTCTTCGTATCTCTATTTTTGAAACTAAAAAGCCACATCACAGAAATCCTTTTTGATCGGGCGGTTAGTGAGAACCCGAGAGGCGTTTTATTTACATAATAAACGTTCTTGCACTAAAGGCCTAAACTCACATACATCTGTTACTGATAGCTATTATATGTACCTCCATAAATAGTGGTAACAGACTTCTTCTTTTAGATTGTCACAGATTCACGGTTTTCGGTTCAGCCATCCATCACAGATACAAGCGAGTTGCCATTATGATAAAATGAGTAACTCAATGTACAAGTGCTATCAGGTTTTAGCTAGGTGAGCGAATTTTTCTCATAGGAAAAATTCTTCTTGGGGAAACGGGATATGTAACACTTTTTAATTTTAACACACGGCTAATAGAAGCCGTGAGTACAAAAGCAATGGCAAATAGAAGCCGTGTGTCCCTTTAGTAAAAAAAAGAAACAAACTGACATATCGCTTGATCGATTGTCAGTGACAAACGACTGCGCCAGGGTCTATGAGAAAAAATGTATAAATTTTCCATGACGCAAATACACGTTTCTATTTTTAGCCTGCTCGTAAATAGACTAACGCTCCTTATTAGGAGCGAAATTGTAAAAAACGCGTGGTATAAAAGCTTACGCAATATTTGGAGAAGGTCTCTTTTACCTTCTGACCCCGAACTGTTCGGTAAGTGAAACTTCCTGTGTACGCCATTGTAATTTCACCAGTGTTAATATATCGCCTTGCTCCAGGATCGACTTGCCTTTTTAAGTTTTAAATACTTTTATTTAAAACTAAATTCTTTCTTTTAAAATTCTAAAACAACCTCAAAAGGCATGTCGACCCTGCAATTCTTATTATGTGTTTTCAAGTGCATTGTGATAATCTATTGTTTTACATGTCAGCCACACAGGTACCGTTTTTATTTAATTGTTTTATCATATTTAACTGTGTAACCGTGGCTGACATATGTCTAAAATCATGTAACGCATATTATAGCATTTTAATTGCGAAATACCACATGATTCCTTAAATAATGTGAATACTATTTTTATAAACTACCGATTTTTTTTTCTGTTTTTAAAACACGCTGGGTGATTTTTATTTTCGAATCATAGCCTCGTGTATTTGTGAATTATAATTTTAAACCTTTTATTGTCTGTACTCTTCAAGTCAACCTAAACTTAATTATAATCCACCTTCAGCACTTCATGCAAATCTTTTAATTGTTTGGACTCTTCTAGTCACTTAAATCTTGTAAAAGATTGGGTCATGTCATAAGAGGACTTATGCTTACACTTCAGTTAATTCTACATACGAGTCACTACTTATGGCATGGCACAATCAGTCTGAACTCTCGACTGACACGAGCACCTCATCTTCCAGGGTTCCAGTATACGGCTAAGGTTCCAGTATACGGCTAAGGCTCCAGCATACGGCTCCTCATACCAGTCTGTGGCTCATCTCACTGTATACGGCAACGTCCAGTATACAGCAACTATTCTACGTGCCGTCTGGCGCTAGACCTGCCGACCACGTGGTCGGCAGGTCTAGCGCCAGACGGCACGTAGACTCGACCCTCTTCGCCGGCCACCCTTGCCGGTCATCTTAGCTCCAGCCACGTGCCACGCACCTTGCGTCGGTCACCCTCGCCGGTCAGCTGAACTGGTGCCACGCACCTGGCGACGGCCATCCTCAGCCACGTGCCTCGAGCCTTGCGTCGGCCTCCCTCGCCGGTCACTGTCTTCGGCGTCCACATCGGTCGAGCCCTCTGCCGCCACGTGCCGTCGACGACGCTTCACACATCACCACTAAAGATAAGTCCTCTTCAAGGCACCACGAAATACCAACTTATCCCACGACCCTAAAATCTTCTGTAACGTCTCTTCTCTAATCTTCAAATATAAATACTTAAACCTCTTGCTCTTTTTAATTTCCACCGCCTCTGGGTAGGAAAACCTCAAGTGTTACACCCTTCAATACGGCCTTGTCGAGTCCGAGGTGCCGTACTATCAGTACGCACCAGCGCGAAAATGAATCGAAAATGGCCGAGCTTTGCTCTACTGGGACTGTTCTATCATCACGGACAGGACTTCATCATCATCATCTCAGCCATAAGAAGTCCACTGCTGGACATAGGCCTCCTCCATGGATTTCCAAAAAGACCGATTGGAAGCGGCTTGCATCCAGCGTCTTCCCGCCACTTGTATGAGATCATCTGTCCATCTCGTGGCTGGTCTTCCTACGCTGCGCTTGCCGGTACGTGGTCTCCACTCGAGAACCTTTCGGCCCCATCGGCCATCAGTTCTACGTGCTATGTGTCCTGCCCACTGCCACTTCAACTTGCTAATCCGCTGTGCTATATCGGTGACTTTTGTACGTCTACGTATCTCTTTATTTCTGATTCGATCTCGTAGAGAGACTCCGAGCATAGCCCTCTCCATAGCTCGTTGCGTGACCTTGAGTTTCCTTATAAGGCCCATAGTTAGGGACCACGTTTCAGTGCCGTATGTCATCACTGGTAACACACACTGGTTGTAAACTTTCGACTTGAGGGACTGGGGAATATTGGACGAGAAGACGCTTTTAAGTTTCCCGAACGCTGCCCAGCCGAGTTGGATACGACGATTGACCTCCCTCGTAAAGTTGGACCTGCCTAATCGGACCGTTTGTCCTAGGTAGACGTATTCGTCAACAACTTCAAGAGTGAAGTTCCCCACAGATATTGGGGTGGGCACTACATGGGCGTTCGACATAACCTTCGTTTTGTCCATGTTCATTTTGAGGCCCACCCGTTGGGAAACTCTATTGAGGTCTTCGAGCATCGTACTGAGCTCTTCCATCGACTTTGCCATGACTACTATATCGTCGGCAAACCGAAGGTGAGTGATGTACTCGCCGTTAATATTGATGCCGAGCCCTTTCCATTCCAGAAGCTTATAGGCATCTTCCAAACCAGCGGTAAACAGTTTCGGAGAGACAACGTCTCCCTGCCTCACGCCTCTCTTCAATGGAATTGCCTGTGAGTTCTGGTCTTGTACTCGGACTGACATGGTGGCGTTGTTGTACAAACACTTCAGCACTTCGACATACCGATAGTCAATACGGCATCGCTGGAGAGCCTCAAGCACCGCCCAGGTCTCGATCGAATCAAAGGCTTTCTCATAGTCCACAAACGCTAAGCAAAGGGGCAAGTTATACTCTTCCGTCTTCTGTATCACTTGCCGCAGCGTGTGGATGTGGTCTATGGTACTATAACCTTTTCGGAAACCGGCTTGTTCGGGAGGCTGTTGCGGCCGGCTTGTTGCACGGACAGGACTTATTTTACCAATAAGCCTGATATCGTAGATCGGTCTCAGCGCCGGGTAGTGCTCGTCGACATCACCATCCCACATGATGAGAATCTCGTGAAGGCCGAGAAGGACAAGCTCAGCAAGTACCTTGACTTGGCTCACGAGATAACCGCCATGTGGAATGTTGACTCGACGATCATTGTCCCGATAGTCGTTTCGGTTAACGGTCTTATAGCAAAGAGCCTCGATCAACATCTCAAGAGGCTCTCGCTTGATGGTTGGGTCAAGGGTCGAATGCAGAAGGCAGTTATCTTGGACACGGCACGCATTGTCAGGAGGTTCCTCACTCTGTAGCCTCCACCGCCAGCAGCTTGGACCCTGCCCCGTTGCCGGTGGCAATCTAGGTGTAGGTTTTTATAATGTTTTTAATGTGATTTTATAAATATATTGTGACAATATTAAGTATATTTTTCTAACTAATGTGATTAACAATACTAATATTTTTTATTTTATTATTATTTTATTTTATTTTAATTTGATTTTGGGTAGTTTATTATTTAATTTTAACTTTCACTTTCACTTCATTTATTTATAAAGTCATCAATTAACAATTATTAAACCAATTGATAAACCAAAATCAATTGTTAAAACTTAAACTCATAATTTGCAATGTATAATTTGGACAACATCTAAAAAGCTTGTCATATGTAATTTCATAAGTATTTGTATCAAAATAAATAAATTTATTTATTATTATTGTAAAAATGTATACTTAAGAAAATAAATAATAATTATAATGATAATTATATTTGTTTTTATTTCTAAATAAATTTATTCCTTTATGTACGTTTGATAAGGATGTCACAAAGAAAATCAAAATAATGTTTCATTATTTCGAATTGTATCGTCAAGAGTAAGTATGCACCTGACAAGTGCCCAAGTCAAAGTCTTGGGCACTAAATTAATTTAAAAGTTGTTAAAATAGAAATTAACATAAGAATATACAAATAGGTAATTCAAAAAGTTTCCAAAATCTTTGTGATTTGAAAAGTATTGAATTTCAAATTTATTGAATGATAAAAAAATATATATAAATTTGTGGGATAAATTAATGCAAATTATTAAATTTTGATCGAGTTTTAAGATGTTTGACACATTTAATATTTGAACTAGTAGGTACAGTTTAATTAATAATATATCAGTAAATCCTAAGAGAAATACTTTATTTGTTAAATGTATTTATGGACATCACGAGTACAGCAAGCATTAGAGGGTTAAGAGCTTATCTCTTGATAAGAATCCGGCTTGATACATATATTGGGTGATGCGCATGAAAAACTATACAATTATTCAATAACAAGGTATCAAGATGGCGCAACCATCAGCACCTCTTCCTCGTTACGAAGATGTTATTAATGTGGAAAAAGCAAATTTTCAAAATCAAGAGGCACCTATACAAGTGTCAGATCAGGAACCGGATATCACGATTAACATCAAATGTACTAAGGCAGATCTGAAAACTCTGCTACACATAGTGAACACTGTGACGCAATTTCTGCTTGGTGGAGTTGTACTTAGTGCTGTCATGATTGCCAACTCTGGGCAAATTAATGGCAATAAGCCGCTCTTTCGTCAGTACTCAGATACATTTAAGCAGCATATCTATTTGTGTGTTACTGGGGTAAGTTTGTAATTTTTCTATTTGTTTGTACTTATTTAAAAGCCTTGGTTGTATTACGTTAGTAATTTAATCAAGTACTTAATTTTTAATTTAATCACAAAATATTGGGTCAATTATCAAAATATTGGGCTTATGCAAGCAAGGAGGGTCCAAATTTTAAAGTGCTTTAACTGTATCAAGTGGGGTATCATATGAAAGAACTTAATTAGCACAAGCTAAAACAGGTTCTTAAATATTTTTATGATGTATGTTTTTCGATTTATGAAAGAAAATATAAAAAAATATATTATTTCCCCCTTTTATCTACTGGTTTGTTCGGAACCCTCGGTGGGCAAGTCTGACTCGCTCTTGTCCATTTTTAGGGTTCCGTAGCCAAAGGTTAAAAACAGAACCCTATTACTAAGACATCGCTGTCTGTCTGTCCGTCCGTCCGTCATCTGTCACCAGGGTGTATCTCATGAACCGTGATAGTTAGACAGCTGGTATTTTCACAGATGATGTATTTGTATCTGTTGCCGCTGTAACAACAAATACTAAAAAACAGAATAAAACAAATATTTAAGGAGGCTCCCATACAACAAAGACGTGATTTTTTTGCTCGTTTTTGCTCGATATTGATAACGGCAACAGGTAGACGCTTGAAATATTCACAGAATATTAAGTTATATTATTCACTTTAAAAATAAATAACAAAATTGAAATAAAATAAATATTTAAGGGAGGCTCCCATACAGCAAACGTGATTTTTTTGCCGTTTTTATAGATAATGGTACGGAACCCTTTTTTTTATGAACGATTCCTGTTGGTATATGATTACAGGTAAAATATCGCTGCCGTGAATTAAAAACCTAGCCATTAATCTATAACGTTATCTTTTTGTTATACAAAACAGAGATAGTACTATCTCTGTTTTGTGGCGAATCGATTGACGATAGCGATGTATGGCCCTGTATATACGTTGTTACTCTATGATGGAGGGCGCCGGTCATCGCTACTGCCCTAGCGCTCGGTGTTGCGTCCGAGGAAACAGCAATGACATTTCAACCTCGATGATGTTGACAAGTCACAGTTGACATTACAGTTTACCTTCAATGATCGAAAGCGCCGTCCTAAAAGTTGATTTGTTTGTGTTTCAGTACATGGTATTAATGAGTCAGGCCATCTTGTCATTTAATCCGCATGGAGGCTGGGCGCACGGTCTCAAGCACCCGCAAAAGAGAATGATTCACGCGGTCATGCAAGTCATGGGTTCCGTACTAGCGTTGGCCGGCTGCATCCTCAAAATATCCGACTGGAATTATTATCCTACGACTAATAGTGGTCATGCAGTTACTGGTAAGATTCTATAAAATATATTTAATATATGCAAATTGACTGCAAATTGACTGGCCTTGTGGCTCAGTTGGTAGTATGTCTGCCTGCTGAGCTGAGCTGTAGGTCGTGGGTTCGATCCCCACCCAGGGCAAACAATTTCGTGATAATCATTGATGTTTGTTCTGTGTCTGGTTGTTTCTATGTATCATATATATTATGTTATTTTCGAAAAAAAGTATTGTGTATTCTATCAGCCATCTAGTTCCATAGTACAAGCTTTGCTTAGTTTGGGCTAAATGGTGTTGTGTGAAATAAATGTCCACAAACATTTATTTATTTATAAATTTTATTTTCACAGTGAGAAGGCGTCTTAGGCATCTGAATAGGTCTAGATCAAAATCATTTAGATCTGGATCTAAACACAAGTTTATAAAACTAAAAAAACGACTTTAAACACGCAATTCGTTTACTTGAAGGACATATTTTTCAGTTATTTTGTTATAAAAACCAAAATAATGAACTAATTTTGATATGAAAATCCCTTTCAAACAAAAACGGGAAATACCCTATTAGTCATAGGTTTTGATTACCTTGCAAGTGTCGAAATATGCGTTTTTTGCGACATATTCGGCTGTAACATTTTTTATGAAAACTGAGAAGTTTTATTTTTCTCTCTGCAGCAAGAAATTATGGAACTGCGTTAGTATGGTTTTAATTTTAACTCCATATTCAACTCATTCACGCGTTCCCGAGGTACAGTCTTGACAGACAGACGGACAACTAAGTGATCCTATAAGGGCTCCGTTTTTTCCTTTTGCGGTACGGAACCCTAAAAACGATATACCTACTCTTTGTCACTCCCATAACTGAAATGGATCTGATACTTCATTTGCTGAAATCTTCAAACAGCTTAGGCTTTAGAGCGCGCCAAAGAAATATACATACATACGCACGAAAATCATCTTATCCCATCAAAAACATAAATGTGAAATGGGAGCCAAGTTCAATATTATGTTATATGCCTTGCTTGTTGACTTTAACGACAAAAGAAGCTAAAAAAAAGATCTAAATGGGTGCCAAGTTCAATGGTCAGTCCTGAAATTGATTTATAACAACATAAAAACATTTATAACAACTTAAAATGTAATTTCTTCTTATAACTTAGGATATATTGAAGCCTAAGATCTGAATTGGCTAGTTCTCATATACGAATTATTATTACGTGCCTACTAAAAGTCATGCAAGAGCCCTATGTTCGATGGCTAGATTCTACCAGCAAGCGAAATTTTCGGAAGGATAAAATTAGAACTTACAGATGAACTTGCGAAGGCTATAATATATAATTCGAATTTGTATAATTCGTTTTATTAAAATTCTGCAGCACATACTTACAGCATACACTCCAAAAACATTGTTCCCGTTTGCAATATTTTTGGCCCCAGGGGTAAAAAATGTTTCGATTTATTTACTTTTTTTATAACTTACGAGGAGAATGTGTAAATATGCTCAAATCTACGTTTCTTAGAACGTGACGTCTTAACAATAGGTAATCCACAGGAATACAGGCTGTTTATTTTTACGCGAATACGGCAAAGCAAAGGGAGGGTTATGTTTTTGACCGGTATAATATGTGTATATAAGTAATGTATGCATTTATGTTCATTTGTTCCTTCATACCTTCTAAACTACTTATGTCTCTGCTCTGCAGAAACCCCAAAAGATTTTAAATAAAAGTGCAAAAACTAAAACCGACTACTGAAAAATCACGGTCTAAAAAGTATGAAACAAGAAAATATTGTCATCTGAAATTGTTATACATGTACAAACTATTTGATACGAATCGTGTAAACAACTTAGATATTGTAATCACAGAATTCGCCCTATTTACATAAGACCAATTAATAAATATTTTATTGTATTTCATGTACTTCATAGTGGTGTTCAGAAGATAGCCGTGCTCGTATGCTAGTTGAAGAATGTTTTGTTTTGTTATAGTAGATGGCATACGCCCATGGTTGTCCTCTGAACACCACTATGAGTATGTATGAAATACAATAAATATTTATTGATTACATGTAAGTTATTTATTTAATATGCGATACATGTCGAATAGTTTGTACATAACAATTTCATATGAGAATATATTCTGGTTTCATACTTTTTGAGCGTGATATTTCAGTAGTCGGTTTTTAGTTTTTTAACTTATTTTTAGGGTTCCGTACCTCAAAAGGAAAAAACGGAACCCTTATAGGATCACTTTGTTGTCCGTCTGTCCGTCTGTCCACCGTCCGTCCGTCTGTCAAGACGTATCTCAGGAACGCGTGAAGGTATCCAGTTGAAATTAAAAACATGTACAAACATGCAGATCCATAGTCTCTTGCTGCGGAGAAAAAAAAATCAAACTTCTAAATTTTCATAAAAAAAAGTTACAGCCGAATATGTCGCAAAAAAAACGCATATTTCGACACTCGCAAGGGAATCAAGGGTACTTCCCGTTGAACTAAAACTGTGAAATTTGGCAAGAAGCATTGTCATATAGTACACATAAAGGAAAAAATCCACAAACTGTACATTTTTTATTTAATTACAAAAATAGGGTCTTTAAGCAAGGAAGGAGGGTCCAAATTTTAAAGTGCTTTAACCGTATCATGTGGGGTATAATATGAAAGAAGTTCATTAGTACAAGCTAAAACAGGTTTTCAAATATTTTTACGATGTATATTTTTCGGCTTATGAAGGAAAATATAAAAAATATATAATTTCCCCCCTTTATCTACTAGTTTGCACGAAACCCTCAGTGGGCGAGTTTCACTCGCACTTGTCCGGATTTTTTATTAATTATCTATATAATATTGTAAAGATTTTAATTATTATTTTTCCAGGTTGGATCGTCATGTTCTTAACATTTTTGAGCCTCATTGGGGGAATGCTCAATTTAAAATATCATGAAAAAATGAGTCAAGGTTGGTACAAGCATATCCACCCATGGATTGGTTATATGGTCATATTCATGGCATTTTTATGTCTTGCCTTTGCATTCGGCGATAGATATTATTATTTTAATGATTACGTCAATTCTGATCTTTCTGTAACATTCACAGTATTTGCAATGGTAGGTATACTTATATCTGCAGTATTCACGAAAATTAAATAAAAATACAAGTTATTTATATCGGTTTAGGTTTTATACAGACAAGACAACTATGATATATGCTTATAAAATATCTAGCAAGGCAAGGGCGTCGCCAGCCCATGGCCCAGAGGGCGGGGGGGGCAAGTTAATATTATGGAGGATGAGAAAAATATGAATTGTAGGTACAGGTACAATTGCACGGCCTTAGGACTTTGGTTGCTTTGCAGTTGGCTACATTTTTTAAATCTCTAGGGGGGGGGGGGGGGGCAGCTGCCCCCTCTGCCCCCCACCATGGCGACGCCCTTGGCTGTAGGTGAAGTTAAATTAAATATTTTATGTAACTAATAATTTTAGATAAGTACTAATTTTAGGTAAGGTACTTATATAATGTAAGTAAGAATTATCCAATACATTTATTAATGTATGAATGTATAAAATTGTTTTAATAAACTAGGTATATGACGGTGGTGGTTAAGTAATTAGAAACTATGCTGTTAGTCTAGGATGGAAAAGGCTTCCCCGACCTCTACAGTGTTAGCGATTTTGTGCATTAATGTACCAATTTTAACGACTATGTGTTTGTGTTGTTACTGTATAACTCCGTCTTCACAGATATAAAAAAATATTTTTCACTCCTCTTGCTCAAAAAGTCCGTCATTGTAGCATACTAAAGCGGGGAAAACTTGCATTTTAAGCTGTAGGGGTAAAGTTTTTTTTTTTTATTATCTTTTACCAAAGAGCCTACATACACGAAACAGTCTTTATTCAAAAGTAGAATAGTCTCTTTGGAATATATTTACATTATATTTGCAAACATCTCGTTAAATATCCAGAATGAATTGTACAAATTGTACATTTCATTTTTAATAAAATAAGTATTTTTTGTTTAAACTGCTTTGCAAAAAGGTCAATGACCTCAACACTATAACGATTTTAGTGTTTTATATATTTATCGCTGTGTCGAAAAGTTGTAATCACTCGTCAAAACCACCAAACAGTCAAAGTATTCAATAAGTCACACACAAGAGAAGAGACCAACCGGGAAAAACCGGACAAGTGCGAGTCAGAGTCACCCACCGAGGGTTCCGTACAAACTAGAAGATAAAAGGGGAAAATATATATTTTATTAAAAATTATTGTGAAGTTGCTATTCTTATATAAATAAAGCACATTTTTTTTGAGTAATTTGCCTGGGTGAAGTGTTCATGTATTGTATCATGCATAGGAGTACGGTATGTGCTAGTAAAATCCATACTTTGCCGGATTTATTCAAAGTAAAGTCACGCTTGAACGGGCCTCGGTCCTATTACGTAGATTTGATATTTCGTGCATTACTGCCTTTTCACCTACACATTATTTAACTACAATATCTGACAGAGTCCGAACGGTGTGTAACATAAATCTAATTAGAAATCTAGATTTAAGTAATTACTTAAATATATATTTTTAATTAGGAGTAACAGTTAACGTACAACTAACGTGAGTTATCCGGTATTGTTAGTTCTATAGTACTAATAGCACAATTTTTGTTTCAATAGTTGTATCATACTATAAAGATAAAAAAAAAGTTTTAACAGTTCTATTTAACTAACGAAAATTACCGTGTATTATTAGTTCTATGGAACAAATGAGAGATTTAGTTTTAATAGTTCTACCATAGAACTAAAGGGATAAAAAAAAATCAACAGTTCTATGACGTCATAGTTCTATAGAAC
Organism: Lycia hirtaria; assembly: GCA_947563715.1. Lineage (NCBI taxonomy): Eukaryota > Metazoa > Arthropoda > Insecta > Lepidoptera > Geometridae > Lycia > Lycia hirtaria. The sequence goes on from OX387379.1 coordinate 6,119,466, forward strand.
TAATGGGAGTTACCGTTTATTTTAGGGCCTGGAATTTTATGCATGGTAAGGTCAAAATTTAATGATTCACCTGGTTGGAGTAACCAGCGAGATCTCTTGCGCGCTGTAAGAGGCCTCGCGGCTCGGTTGCTCTGCGAGTTTGTAAATAAGATCCGCTCGCAAATTGTGAGTGTTGTTTGCTCTATGTACAAACAAACTGTGACTCCAGCAGGTTTACTCACTTTTTTATTTTCTTCAATTTTCTGGGAGTTGTATTGCGACTGTGGTAGATATCGTGATATTTGCCGTGTTTTATTGGCCGTGGCCAATGCTACTTCTAAGACAAAATTACTGTGTCCAGTTCTTTTCTATCGTTTTATAATATTATACAGTCATATTGATGACAGTTTTTTTATTTCTACTTTAACGAAAAATTAAACAAAGTGGAATTATATTTTTCTAAAAACAAATCTGACATCAAGTTTGATATTAATATTGCTATCTTAGGGCGTGATATGACATATGACCGAGAGCTGTAAACTATTAGCTACTAAAATATTATATTCCACCTTTCGAAGAGCAAAACTGCTACTTGATTGATTGATAGGTTAGAGCGGAATAGAAGAAACCAATTTACTCGCGATTTAAAGACACCCAGATTATATCTATCGGGAAAGATCCACTCAGGAAGCTTTTCTAGTAGAATACAGTAAATACATTACCTACATCATTATCTTTCATTTTAATAAAAAATATTTTACAAGTACTAATTATTTTCTCGCTTACTAGTACAAAATGTGACAGACATTATGTACTAGTAACGTGACAATCTAAATGCGCCATTATTTCCGTAATCACATGTCTTAGATACATATTTTAAGCTGATATATGTTATACACAGCTGATAAGATTCTTGGATTTGTATATTACTATATAGATAGGTCATGAGAGAGAATAAATGTTATGTTCATATTATTGTAAATAACATCAAGTGCATGCTACTCATGTTTTATGCAAATAAATTTACTTTGACTTTGAGATTGTTTTATTTCTTTAAATCCCACTGCAGAATTTACGATATAGCAAAGTACTTATTTAGAAATGTAATTTATAGGCTATCCTAACTAACAATTCAAAAGCGAAAGTAACTTTGTCGTCTGTTTAATTAATTTAGGTTTTGAGATACGAGACCCTAATATATAAAGATCGCCACACTCGTGTCATGAATTTCTTTGAACAAAAAAGCACAGAATTCGCCCTATTTACATTTGCAAAAAAGTTATAAAAATGTATGTAATTTTTTTTATAATATCGGTGAATTCATTTTGAATATACTTTTGAAACTTTTAAATGTAAGTTACCTAAAAAAACCGGACAAGGCGAGTCAGACTCGCCCACCGAGGGTTCCGTACAAACTAGTAGATAAAAGGGGGAAATTATATATTTTTTTATATTTTTCTTCATTAATCGAAAAATTTACATCGTAAAAATATTTAAAAACCTGTTTTAGCTTATGGTAATTAATCTCTTTCATCCACATGATACGGTTAAAGTACTTTAAAATTTGGACCCTCTTAACCTCTTGGACCCTTGCATAAAGACCCTATTTTTTGTGATTAAATTAAAAATGTCCAGTTTTAGGATTTTTTCCTATATGTGTACTATAATACAATGTTTCTTGCCAAATTTCATAGTTCTAGGTCAACGGGAAATACCCCATAGGTTTTGATTCCCTTGTGAGTGTCGAAATGTGCGTTTTTTTCCGACTTATTCGGCTGTAACTTAAAACCATATACGTAGATCCATAATATCTTGCTGCAAGAAAAATCAAACTTCTGAGTTTTCATAAAAAAGAAAACTCAGAAGTTTGATTTTTCTCTCTGCAGCAAGATACGCATTATAAAGCATTTTGAGGTACGGAACTCAAAAAATAATGAAAGTTGTAAAATAGTTAAAAATAAGTGGGTAAGACCGTGTCGAGACACGCGTATAGTAGAGTTCCGTAGCTAATGCTGTAATTTAAAAGAAAACTTCATGGCAAGTCAATGGGAAGTCAATGTCAAATTTGGGAAAAGGCAATGACCTCAGCCTCAGTACTATAATGATTTGAGTGTTTTATATATTTAGCGCTATATCTCGTTAAGTTGTAATCACAGTGTTCAATACAATTTTCATTGAAAGTATTTAATATGGTCTAGTATTATGGCTAATCATGAATTTCTAGGTCCAATAGTTTAGAAATGCAGGACATGCGGGGAACACAATTTTTTCACATTTGCCGGGCTATATCTCGCACACATTGCGTCTGAGAAATAACTATTCAAAGATACCCCACACGATGGGATGGAGTTGAAAAATCATTCCTTCTTTATATGTATGTAGGTATATAATTATGGAGTGCCCTACTTTTATTTTTTTGTTAATTTGACTACGGCATTATGGAAAACAGTAACATTTGCGGGCCAGAATGTATGTACATAGAAAAGTAAACGAGTTTTTTTGGCGGGAACGTCATCAAAACATGTTGTTGCTTTGTTTTATTTTCCTAAACTTGTGTTATTTTGAATATTAATGCTATAAAAATGGTGGTGTTTTATTCGTTAAGTGTTCGATCAAGTGCGTGAGTGTGGGCAAGTGAAATAAAGCAGTGAAACGTATGATTTTACATTGTCGGCAAAACTCCATAGAAGCTTCTAGTAAAGTCGCCACCACTTTACTGAAGCAGGACTCGACTTATAAATTGACTGTATACGTGACTTAGATTGTGTCTAGAACATTTACAACTTGTTTTATTCAAGAAACTTGGAAAAAATCCTAAAACTTGACACTGGCAAATGCTTTAATGCGGGTCCAATACAAAAAAGAAGAAAAAGAAGAGCTACTAAAATGAACTGATTCAGAATAAGTGATCTATTTCATTACGATATATTCTAATTATTTCTAAAAATCGAAATTTATGTTCATTATGTGTATTTGCTAGCTAATAATAGACTTATCGAAGATTTCAACTGAAATATTTTGAAGGGTCACCAATGAAGGGTGATGCCAGGGAGGAGCCACCGCTGTATGATGATACGGTGGGGGCCCAATGGTCCCTGGTTCCTTCTTTTATGAGCCAGCCGTGGCACGCGGGATGGTGGAGAACCCGCCTCCTTAGGCGGCCGGTTCCAAGGAATAAAACACCATGTCCCAACTAATTATGTATTTCGAAGACACGAACACAATAACAATGCGAAACACAAGATAAATGAGAGCACGCGGGAGGAGACCGAGACGAGTAAGATAACCGACACTCTTCGGTCGTTCGATCGCGTGTCTCTTGTACCGCAAGAGAATTTACTCCGCGTGTGTGTCGCGTGCCATGGGATTGCTGACTGTTTTGGGTGCGTATCCCGACGCGGGATAAGTACGCCCGCCTCACTCGCCTCCCGCGCTCTCGTGTGTGTGCGTGGTGACGTATGTCGCCACACCACCCACCCACGGAGAAAAATACACCCCAGAAAAATATATATAACAAAATGCTTATAAAACTAACACTAAACATCTACAGGTGTCTTAAAGTGAACTCGACGACCTGAGCGAGTTGTGTACTGAGGAGGAGCGGGAGGAGCAGGAACTGGTGGGCTAGGTGTTGGTAATGAAGGTGGATGGTGAAGTGGAGCTGGAAGAGGTGCCTCTTCAATATAAGCTGGCTTCACCCTATCCAAACTAACCTGTACGTTCCTGTTACCCACGGTAATGCAGATGTTTTTATTGTCCCTGGTGATAACTGGGTGAGGTCCAGTATAGGGTGGCGTTAGAGACGTTCTTACAGAGTCATCCCGGAGAAACACATGGGTGCAAGTGGATAGATCCTTGAAAACGAATGGCCGACGTTGAGTATGCTGAGATCCCGTGACTGGTTTGAGATCGGTCATGTGGTTTCTCAGTTGTGACGTGAAATCGTGTACATCTACTAACGTATGGCTACTCGTTGCTGGATTAATGAATTCTCCGGGCAGTCTGAGAGGTTCACCATAGACGAGTTCAGCGACTGATGTTCGTAGATCCTCTTTTAAAGCTGCACGTATGCCCAGAAGTACCAGAGGTAAAGCAGCGCACCATGTACCTCCGTGGCACATGAGTGCTGCTTTTAGTTGGCGGTGTAACCTCTCCACCATACCATTGGCACATGGGTGATAACTGGTAGTGCGTGTGCGTTGAATTGAGCACTGCTTTAAGAGAGCTTGGAACAGCGAGGACTCAAACTGTCGGCCTTGGTCAGTTGTTATGACTGAAGGTACACCAAAGCGAGCAATCCAACCGGCTGTAAATGTTTCGGCCACTTCCTCTGCCGTAATGCCGACCATGGGCCAAACCTCAGGCCATCGGGTGTATCGGTCTACGGCGGTTAAACAATATCGGAAGCCTTTGCTTGGGGGCAACGGGCCAATAATGTCAATGTGCACGTGGCGGAAGCGGTTGGTTGGCGCAGTAAAACTTCCTAAAGGTGTTACAGTGTGTCGCGACACCTTGCTGCGTTGACATGATAGGCATTCGCGAGCCCATTTGCGGCAATCCTTGTTAATAGAGGGCCAAACAAAACGTTCAGCCACCAATCGTGCAGAGGCCTGCGCGCCAGGATGGCTGAGGTTGTGTAATTTATTAAAAAAATTACGTCGGAAAGAAGGCGTTACGAATGGTCTAGGTTTCCCTGTCGACATATCGCAGATTATCTTCGTGTTTGTGCCCGGGATGTAAACGTCTTGTAGTTGGAGCTATGAGTGCGTTTTGGTGTGTTGAAGCTCGTCATCTGTAGCTTGTTCGACGGCCAACGCTGCGAAATTTTCCTCTAAGGAGATTGCTTCAATCCTTGACATGGCGTCAGCAACCACATTGTCCTCTCTCTTCACATGAACAACATCAGTTGTGAATTGGGAGATAAAGGACAGCTGGTTGAGCTGAACAGGAGGAAGCTTTTCGCGTCGTTGCGTGAAAGAGTAAATGAGTGGCTTGTGATCTGTATAGATTGTGACATGTTGGACTTCCAGTAGGTGGCGAAAGTGTTGAACACTTTCGTATACACCGAGAAGTTCGCGATAGTACGCGGGCCACTGAGCTTGTTTGTCTGTCAGCTTTTTGCTGAAAAAGGCCAAGGGCTGCCACTGGTTGTCAACTTTTTGTTGAAGGCAAGATCCCACGTGAACTGAAGAAGCGTCCGTGAATAAACCCAGAGCAGCATCGCTAACTGGATGGGCAAGGAGAGTAGCACTGGCAAGGCTATCCTTGCATTTCTGGAATGCAGCTTCAAGTTCGGGTGTCCAGGGCACTGGCTTCGCACCTTTGAGCTTAGAAGCAGCTAGGATATCAATAAGCGGAGCTTGCAAATCGGCTGCGTGAGGGAGGAATCGGCGATAAAAGTTTATCATGCCAAGGAACCTGCGGAGGCCTTGCACAGTTTTTGGCAAGGGGTAATTCTGCAGAGCTTCTATTCTCTCTGTAGGTGGACGCGTACCGTCTTTGCTGATCCGATAGCCGAGAAAAGTTACCTCTTCGGCGCCAAAAACGCACTTAGATGCGTTGACTACGACCCCGTAATTGGCCAGGCGCTGGAACAGGATTTCCAGGTGTTCCAGGTGTTGCTCCCTGCTGTGAGAGAAAACTAAAACGTCATCAATATACGGGTAGCAGAAGTCGAGTCCTCTTACAACTTCATCCATGAAACGCTGGAAAGTTTGTCCTGCGTTTCGGAGACCGAAAGTCATGAAAGGGAACTCGTACAGTCCAAATGGAGTGGTGATTGCTGTTTTGCAAATATCGGCCTCCTGGACAGGAATTTGTTGGTAGGCCTTCACCAGGTCGATGGTGCTGAAGACGGAATTTCCAGCAATGTTGTGTGAAAAATCCGCAATGTGTCTTACGGGGTACCGATCTGGAACGGTCCTGGCATTCAGGGCCCGGTAATCTCCACACGGTCGCCAGCCTTGTTCTCCTTTCTTTGCCATGTGAAGTGGAGAGGCCCAAGGGCTTTTAGAAGGTCTGGCAGCACCACAGTTGACCATGTCGTCAAACTCTTTCTTGGCCTTGTGGTGACGTATGTCGCCACAATTTCATACTACGTTGTTACTTACGAAATAACTTTATAACTACCTATAAGTATGGGGAGAGAAGTACAAACGAGGGATTAGCTTCTTATTTCCACACTTGGCTCTAGCAAAAATAACATTTTAAAATTTAATATTTCACAAACGGGTCTCTAAATTTAAAAATGTAGGTACACTTACATTATTTATCAATTACCTATATATGCAACGACCCCTACACTACATTATGGGACAACTGAAAAAAGAACATCTACGTGTAAGGTACAAAAACAAATAAAAAAATAAATTTCATTGGACTACATTTTCTGCGTGATTGGTTTACCTATACCAAAATTGTAGCTTTTATTAGGTACTAACAGTCTATAAGATAAGCCAGAATATAAATCACAGAAAAGGTTGTTGGAAATAGGGGTTTATAATATACCACGCATAGGTAGACGCATACTAACTTCACAAGCATCTTTAATGCTGCTGCTGCTTAATGAGAAGCGACTCTTTTCATTCCGTGTTACGACCTTTTTGAATTATGTGACTCAAATATCCCATCATTATGATTTGCAAGCTGGTATTTGAGCAAGTGAGAGTGACATTTTGGACTGTCAAGTGTCAGTTTACTCCGTTTAATTAAAAATCCAAGATCGCGAACCGTGAGAGGTAAATTCTATGGTGACCTTCAACCCGAAATTCCCCATAAACCCTGGTTTTTTTAATTCCAAAAGCAGATAAGGTAACCACTTCAACGATCTGTCGTTTACGTTTCAATCATATATGTACACCCAAAGACTTACTGTAATAGGGCGAATTCTGTGTGTACACCCATTTTTCTGGCCAAACTTAAGATAAGATTAGGAATCATTCTATCTGTGAATGTGGTTTAGATGAAGGAAATGTTGACCATATATTTTTCGGTTGCCCTTTAAATCAGTTTTTACTTTATGATGTCATTCCCCCTGAAATTCCCCATCCTACCTTCCTTAAATGCCTCCTCTCCCTGATTTTTACCCCCTTTGTAAGTACTCTATGTAAATATATAAAACTTAATAAGATTAAAATGTTAATATAAATAACATTAGGTATAATATAAATACTAGTGCCATATTAATTTAAGGTTGTATATATATATGCTATTAATTTGTAGTTAATTGTAGTGGGTAGTTAGAATAGGTAATATATTTTGGGTTCACAGGTGGTGGCAAAGCAAAAACTCTGCAGATCATCATCAACCAAAATTAAATCACCGTGCCAACTCTCTCTGTTTGATGGTTGTACTACGTGAATTCTAAAACCAATACTGAACAAATGTTGGAATCAGAAAAGGCAATCTACAAAAAACTTAAAAGGTGTATACTATGGAGAAGTCCAAACTGAAATCCCCCATAAACCCTGGTTTTATAAATATCAAAAAGCAGACAAAATTACCACTTCTACGATTTGTCGTTTACGTCTTAATCACTCTTGTACTCCTGTTTTTCTGGCCAAACTTAAGATTAGGAATCACTCTGTTTGTGAATGTGGTTTGGATGAAGGAAATGTGGACCATATCTTTTTCCTGTCCTTTGATGCAGTCTTCTTTATATGATAACATCCCAACTGACATCCCTCGTCCTACCTCCCTTAAATGCCTCCTCAGAAATCAGAAATCAGAAATCAGAAAATATTTATTGTATAACTGTGTACAAAGGTGGTAGTATAAATATAAGTTTCAACAGTTTGTCCATCACGAACATACAATATTACTCGTAACTTTTTTTTTTTTTTTTTTTACAATGACAATAATATACTATGTACATAAATTATAGGAATATTTAAGTTCTATACAGCCAAGACAGGAATATAGAAGACACTACAAACATTTATTCATGTCTTGTCTACGTCAAAATATTCTTTGAGATCGTAGAAGACTTGACTAGTTAACCATTCTTTTAGTGTGCACTTAAATTTGTTGCCACATAACATTTTTATATGTACAGGTAAATGGTTATACACTTTTATTGCATTTATAAAAGTACTTTTTGCGTACATGGTATTGTTCACCTGGTGAACACATAGATTAAATTTATACTTGGTACGCAAGTTATCGGCACGACTGGATGTGTGGTTGAAGTACTCAGACTTATTATTTTGGACAAACATACATAACTCTAGTATATATATACTAGTTAACGTGAGAAGCTTATTGTCTTTAAAAACATTACGAAGTGTGTCAGTAATATTCATTTTATAAATGTTTCGTAAACACCTTTTCTGTAATATAAAAACTGAATCAAATTCTACAGAGTTCCCCCAGAAAATTATGCCGTAACTTAATAGAGGGTAAACATAACCATAATAGGCATTTATAGCAACATCTTTTGACACGATACTGCTAATAATAGATAAGGCGTAACAATGGCTAGTAATTTTGCTACTTATTTTGGCAATGTGGCCTTTCCAGTTTAGATGACAGTCTAAAGTGACACCTAAGAAGTTTGATTCGTTAACTTCACATATTTTTTGACTATTATGGGTGATGTTTAAGTTTATAGGATTTCTTTTATAGCTTCTGAATTGTAAATAATTTGTTTTTTTCGTATTTATTTTTAAGTTGATAGAGTTAAGCTTGTTTTTACACCATTTGTACATATTTTGTGTAAATATATTTAAAAAAATAAGATTAAATTGTAAATATTCATGCCTATTGCAATAAGTATTTGTCCTATACTAACCTATTGTTGTATATTATGTATACTAAGTATATTTTTTGTGCATGTGTGTGTTGTAGTTTAGAAAGTTTTGTATTTTTTTAGATGGGAAAAACAGAAACTTTGCAGTCCAGTCACCGATCAATAGCGTGTAAAACTATAGGTAGGTATTATTCTCAGCGCTTGATGGTCTATTTAACGTGACATTGGCGGAGTCATGAAGTGAAACACCTTCGTAAAAGAGTTGAAGTTGAAAGTTGAAGTTGATTGATAGGGATGGGTTATACTTGCAAAATCTCATACCAGGGCTTCCAAGTGCGCCCTCATAAAAATACCAGCGCCAAAAACCAGGGCTCAAAACCCTTAAAAGTATTTTTTTCGTTAAAGAAAATTGATTTGTATTTTAACTAAGATAAGGTGCACAATTGCGTAACAAGTTTTTCTACTAAAATATTTGCATAGGATATTGTTCATTATATCCGTTGTAATAAGAAGCATAATGGCATTCACGAAATTCAAAACGTTCCAAACGACACCAAACATGACTGAGCGAGCGCGATATATATTGCTTGCCTACTTCGTTCCGTGTATTTGACGATGACACCCGAGTGAAGCGCCAAAAACCAGGGTCAAAACCCTTGAAAGTATTTTTTTCGTTAAAGAAAATTGATTTGTATTTAAGTAATAATAAGGTGCAAAATTGCGTAGCGAGTTTTTCAACTAAAATACTTGCATAGGAATTTGTTCATTGTAAATGTTACAATAAGAAGCATTATAGCATTCGCGAAATCCAGTAAAGTAAATACTTTTAAGACTTTTTCTCTTTGCAAGTATTTCGGGGCGGCACCTGGTCGGCACACTTGCACCTGGTGTAAAAATCTGGTTGCGTAAATACGCACCATCCCTAAGATTGATAGTTTGTGGGTTTTCACTTTTCATTTTCAACACCAAGGATGGTAAGGGTTATAAACAATAAATTTTTACAAGTTTTACCTTCAGAAAAACAAAAACAGAAGTTAATATGTATTAAATAAATAGCTATGCTTAAAACTAAACACATCAAGTACAAGAAAGGCGATTGACACTCATTAACGCGGAGCATGCATACAACGCCGAGTTCCATTTGTATGAAAGACATGAATAATATGAATATGAAAGTAAAGTATTTAATTGAACTGCGCCGATGCAGCCAATGCTGCTCTTCGTTTTGGTCTAGACGCGGTGTGATTATGAGTACAGCAAGCATTAAAGGGTTAAAAGCTGTTATCTCTTGATAAAAATCCAGATTGATACATAATGGGTGATGCGCATGAAAAAAAATAGGTATACTTACACATTATGCCAGTAAAAAGCTATCAAGATGGCGGAAACATCGGCACCGCTTCCTCGTTACGAAGATGTTATTAATGTGGAAAAAGAAAATTTACAAAATCAAGAAGAGGCACCTATGCAAGTGTCAGATCAGGAACCGGGTATCACGATAACCATCAAATGTACTAAGGCAGATCTGAAAACTCTGCTACACATAGTGAACACTGTGACGCAATTTCTGCTTGGTGGAGTTGTACTTAGTGCCATCATGATTGCCAACTCTGGGCAAATTAATGGCAATATGCCGTATTTTCGTCCACACCGAAATACATTTAAGCAGCATATCTATTTGTGTGTTACTGGGGTAAGTTTGTAATTTTTCTATTTGTTTGTACTTAATTAAAAGCCTTGTTTGTATTACGTTTGTAATTTATTCAAGTCCTTTGTTAGATAGATAACAAGCGAACAAAAGAACCTGCTTGAACTGTTATGTACTTACCAGTAGAATTTTATTGATAAACATTAGTGTCCTAGCCTAGTGGCTCAGTTGGTGGTATGTCTACCTGCTAAGCTGTAGGTCGTGGGTTCGATCCCCACCCAGGGCAAACATTTGTGTGATGAGCATGGATGTTTGTTCTGTGTCTGGGTGTTTCTATGTATCATATTATGTATACTATATTTACAAAAAAGGTATATATTATTCTATCAGCCATCTAGTTCCATGGTACAAGCTTTGCTTAGTTTGGGCTAGAAGGTGTTGTGTGAAATGTCCACAAATATTTATTTATTATTTAGCCAAAATATAGATATTATATTACAAAATGTTTTAATTGTTACGTTAAATTTTTGCGTTATATAGTATGCCAGATCTTTTTACATACAATGAGTGATGAACATATCGAATATCGTTCAAATCTGTTGTTGAAACTCTCATATTTTAAAATTAAAAAGTATGGACTTTTTAATTTATAAATATGAGAGTTCCAACGATATGGATTTTGAAAACTACTGAACCGATTTTGATAAAACTTACAGTGACTCCTAAGTTGAAAGATATTTTTATTTATTCAATTATAAAATATTTTTTGCAAAACGACTTCTAGTTTCTGCATAATACGTGGACAAACATACAAACATACATACACTTATGAAATTTGGCACACATGTTTAGAAGTTGGTATAGATTAACATATACAAAAACTGTGCAGTTCTAACAATATTACGTATACAGGTCGAATTGATAACCCTTTTTTTGAAGTCGGTTAATAAATTATGTTTGTTTTGTTTTGAAGAAAACATTTAACTAAATCTGTATTTATAAGATTAGTAGGTATTCCTTCATGTTTATATTGATCTACATACAACTTATAAATAGGTATTACATTATGTTATATTGTAATATATAAAAAAAATTGGCATAATTATAATTATTATTTCTTAGTTATTTTCGTTTTTCTGTAGAAGCTTCTGTAGAAACATTTTTGCTAACTGTACAAAACGCTCCAGGTTTAGCCTAGAGGCAACCCTGTACAGTGTACACTTAGAGACACCTTGCTAATGTGCATCATCTTAGATACCTCACATCTTGTTACCTGATGAGGTGGGTAAACATAAACATATGGCCCGCTTTTAGTCTATAAACAGCAATGACAATTCAACCTCGCTGATGTTGACAAGTGACAACTATAATTGCAGTTTACCCTCAATGATCGAAAGCACCCTCATACTAAACCTTGATTTATTTGTGTTTCAGTACATGGTATTAATGAGTCAGGCCATCTTGTCATTTAATCCGCACGGAGGCTGGGCGCATGGTCTCAAGCACCCGCAAAAGAGAATGATTCACGCAGTCATGCAAGTCATGGGATCCGTACTAGCGTTGGCCGGCTGCATCCTCCAAATTTCCGACTGGAATTATTATCCTATGACTAATGGTGGTCATGCAATTACTGGTAAGATTCTTTAAAATATATTTAATATAATATGCAAATTTTATTTTCACAGTGTGAAGGCGTCTTAGCCAGTTGAACAGGTCTAGATCAAAATCATTTAGATCTGCATCTAAACTCAAGTTTATAAAACTAAAAAAAACGACTTTAAAACACGCAATTCGTTTACTTGTATGTTTTTTTTTTCAGTTATTTTGTTATAAAAACTAAAATACTGAACTGATATTGATATGAAAATGAAAATCCCTTTCAAACAAAAAAAACGGGAAGTACCCCATAGGTTTTGATTCCCTTGCGAGTGTCGAAATATGCGTTTTTTGCAACATATTCGGCTGTAACTTTTTCTAATGAAACTGAGAAGTTTGATTTTTCTCTCTGCAGCAAGAGACTATGGAACTGCATATATGGTTTTAATTTCAACTCGATACCTTCACGCGTTCTCGAGACAGGTCTTGACAGAGGACGGACGGACAGACGGACAACAAGGTTATCCTGTATGGGTTCCGTTTTTCCTTTTGACGTACGGAACCCTAAAAACGATATAGGTACTCTTTATCACTCCCATAATTGAAATGGATCTGATACCTTATTTGCTGAAATCCCTCAAACGGCTTAGGCTGTGGAGTGCGCCAAAGAAATATACATACATATTCTCGAAAACGGCCTTGCATTTCGGTTTTGGGGTTCAAAAATCAAAAATCCTTCCGCCCGCGAACCCCTTGATGCTTGGCGACTGCGACTTATATGGCTTATCTGGGCCACAAAAACCTAGGACACGCTAACAAGATCAATGAATCAATTTACTTCCAAGATTTAATTTAAAAAACATTTTTAAATTTCGCGCTCGTTACGCTCGCGCTTTTTATTACCTATGTTTTTATTTTACTTGGCCATGCAAGCAAAAATAAATGAGATATATATCTCCGGCATACAATATTTTGAGTATTTTGAGTATTAGGTACATAATTATTATCTTTAATATTCCCTTGACATATTACATTTACTAGAATGACGAATTTTAGCTAAAAATTATGGTATAACCACACAGAAATACTCCTTGAGTTTGTCCAAAATAAAAAAAAAATATTTAGGAAGTGTAGGCTTATGAACATATAAACTTACGTGAGTATGATCCGCCCTGGTTACCATATTCTCTTGTTTCCGTTAATTCTGCTGATGCTGATTTGTCGGACTCTGTTACAATAAGTTTTGTTAGGGAGCTAAAAATCTGTTCGTTGATATGAGTGGCGCATCGTTGCACCTACTAGTGTTAAAATGGTAGTGGTCATCTCTCTTTTATTCTAAGTAATGCTGACAACATTTTTGAATATATTAAAAAACACTGGACATTAGAAAAGTGAGAGACTATTATTTTTTAGGGTTCCGTACCTCAATAGGAAAAAACGGAACCCTTATAGGATCACTTTGTTGTCCGTCTGTCCGTCCGTCCGTCCGTTTGGGTGTCAAGACCTTTATCTCGGGAACGCGTGAAGGTATCGAGTTGAAATTAAAACCATATACGCAGGTCCATATTATCTTGCTGCAGAAAGAAAAATAAAATTTCTCAGTTTTCGTAAAAAAAAGTTACATCCGAATATGTCGTAAAAAACGCACATTTTGACACTCACAGAGGAATCAAAACCTATGGGGTACTTCCCGTTGACCTAGAACTCTGAAATTTGGCAAGAAGCATTGTGTTAGAGTACACATATAGGAAAACATCTGAAAACTGGACATTTTTAATTTAATCACAAAAAATAGTGTCTCTATGCAAGGAATGAGGGCCCAAATTTTAAAGTGAATTAACCGTATCATGTGGGGTATCATATGAAAGAGCCTCATTAGCATAAGCTAAAATTGGTTTAAAAACCTGTTTTAGCTTATGCTAATTCACATTCTTCGCCCCCTGCAGACCCTTCACTTCAGCTGGGAACCAAAATTTTTAGGTGAATTTTGATTAAGTACAGAGTGGCCGCGCAAAGCAACGGACGCTTGCTCGGATCCGAGTGGGAGGCGCCGCTACTATAGCCCCACCCCACTTGGATCCGAGTGGTAAGCAAGGATTGGGTTAAATATTTTTACGATGTATATTTTTCGGTTTATGAAGGAAAATATAAAAAAATATATGATTTCCCCCTTTTATTTAGTTTGCACGGAACCCTGGGTGGGCGAGTCTGACTCGCACTTGACCGGTTTTTTTATATAGGAAAAATATTATAAGAGTTTTTTTGGTTTCTTTTTTATTGGCTGAAGAGTTTCAAAATACATGTAGGTACCTATTTTTTTATATCTCCGTCACCAAAATAAATGATATTTATAAACGACTTCAAAACAGAGGAGGTTCTCAAATCGAATGTATATATTTTTAATATGCGATGCTTGGCGACTGCGACTTGTATGGCTTATCTGGGCCACAAAAACCTAGGACACGCTAACAAGATCAATGAATCAATTTACTTCCAAGATTTAATTTAAAAACTATTTTTAATTTTTATATTTTAATTTTAATACGATACACATCGAATAGTTTGTACATAACAATTTCTTATGAGAATATATTCTGGTTTCACTTTTTTGTTTCTGGTTACTTTTTTGAGCGTAATTTTTCAGTAGTAGGTTTTAGTTTTTTAACTATTTTTTATTAATCATCTATATATTATTGTAAAGTATTTGTTTATTATTTTTCCAGGTTGGATCGTCATGTTCTTAACATTTTTGAGCCTCATTGGGGGAATCCTCAATTTCAAATATCATGAAAAAATGAGTCAAGGTTGGTACAAGCATATCCACCCATGGATTGGTTATATGGTCATATTCATGGCATTTGTATGCCTTGCCTGTGCATTCAGCGATGAATATAATTATTTCAATGATTACGTCAATTCTGATCTTTCTATAACGTTCACAGTATTTGCAATGGTAGGTTTACTTATATCTGCAGTATTCACGAAAATTAAATAAAAATACCTACAAGTTATTTATGTTGATTTAGGTTTTATACAGACAAAACAACTATGCTTCGCTTATAAAATATCTAAACCCACTAAATTTATATCATTGGTTTATCATGTTCGTTTGTAACAGTGTTACATTTACGGTGTTACTCGTTGGGGAGTAACACCTTATATGTCAACCTGTTACTCGGATAAATTTGTTTACGGAGTTGCTGTAGATGAAATGAAATTAAATATTTTATTTAACTAATAATTGTAGGTACCTATATAATGTAAGTAAGAATTATTCAATATATTAATGTATGAATGTATAAAATTGTTTTAATAAACTAAGTTAAGTAATTAGAAACTATGCTGTTAACCTGTAATGTCCAATGCTGGGAAAAGGCTTCCTTGATCTCTTCAGTGTTAGCGATTTTGTCCAATAATGTACCAATTTTTTGCCAATTTTAAAAATGAGGTTCTCAATTCGACTGTGTGTTTTTTGTGTGGTTGTTACTGCTTAACTCCGTCTTAACGGATATGAAAAAAATAATCAAACCTAGAGATGTCATGAGAGATAATAAAAATGTTGTGTCAATATTATTGTTTTATTTCTTTAAATTCCACTACCGAATTAGAAATAGGCTATCCTGACAAAAAAAAAAATGATAACAAATGCAAATACTGAATTACGAGAAGAATTTGCACAATGTTATTTGTACAATGAAGCGAATTTGGCTAAAATCAATGTAGCCAAACAAAGGAAATACCGAGAACATTGATAAAGTACTGATAACTGAGAATCGATTTTTTTATCTTTATCAAAATGCTATTAGGCTACTAGATAACTTATCAGTTTGCACAATATTTGATGACTATGTACTTATAACTAAATTTGATCAAAAATGAACAACACAGCTCAAAAGTAAGTACTAGGTACCTGTAGGCCCAGGTCCAGGGCCTTCCCTCAAGATGGCTGGCCACCGAGGTAGTTTTAGTGGGTGCCAATTCCATACAGCCCACCTGTATCCCAATACAAGTGGATATCTTTTAAAGCTTTCCCTCCGTTAACAAAAACAAAACAATAATTTTATAGTTTAAAAAACTGAAACAACCAACTTCAAAGTACCTACGTTATTTCCTTTACTTGTAATATATATGTAAGGATAATAATTAAACAAGGCGCTCAAGCGTTGAAATAAGAGTAACTCTATTTTCTCCTTATACACATTGGATGAGGAGTAAGTAGGTTTTACTTTTCAAGCGCAATAAATCCCTCATGATTGTAAACTTTTTAAAAGACCTCTATTCACCCGCTCGTTATTTTTTCAAGAATGACATTTGTCACTGAATGTCAGATGCTTCGTCGTCGCAGATTAGAAAATGTGCAGATGTTTATACGAAAAACCTCAACATTTGACACTTTTGCAAAGAAAAACATGTCAGTGGAACTCTGCGATTCTATAATCTGACGCACTCACTCAGGAATACAATGAAAATATTTTTACTTTTAGAGATTATTCAAAAAGTAATAAAGCAATGTTTCTAAAATAATTATGGGACCAACTTGGGAGCTTTCTCTATACATAAATTTAAGAAACATAAAAATTGGTTCACGAATGACGGAGTAATTCGTGTACACACATAAAAAAAAAATACGGTACGAATTGATAACCTCCTTTTTCGAAGTCGGTTAAAAATAGAGACAATCTACCTACACCATTTTTAACCTCCGACACAAAAATAGGGCTGTTCAAGTTTGACGCGAGTATCCGTATTTGTGTGTTTATCTGTGGCATCGTTGCTTTAAAAAAAACCTAACAATTTATTTTTTGTTTGTATTTTTCTCGTTTTGTTTTTTATTACATAATGTGTCTATTGTCAAATGACTGGAATAATTTTGTTTGATTTAGTTTTTATCGAATTCGATCGTGAGTGTTCTTAGCTATGTTTCATCAAAATTGGTTCAGCCGTAAAATACGGCGAGTGTTTTAATGTTTTAAAACATACATAGGTACCTACTTGTTACCAGTAGCTAGTAGCACGTACGATGACGTTGAAAGAAAGAAAGATACATTTATATTGGCTTAACAGACAAGTAACAATATAATGTATCAAATAGGTAGGTTTAAAAACAAGCGAAGGCTAAATAACTTAAGAAATAAGGAAACTCAAAAAGGAAAGAAAAACTGCAGTGTCCAGTGCGACAGAAAAGGTTAGTGCTCAGCTTACATTTACTGCCCCAGCAAAATATTACCCAAATCATCCCAAATGTCATCAAAGTACATAAGTTTATGTAAATATAAATACTAAATTCGCTAATCTGCTTTAGTGACTTTGTGTACCTATGAAGTATGAGGATAGAAAACATTATTAATTGTATAACAAAAAAACGATAAGATGGAACATAAATGAACGAACCGATAATACGGTGGCTGCTATTTTTGTTCTACAGAAAAAAATTGCGAAAATAATTTGAAGAATTTAATGACTAACGCCATCTATAAATATACTGCGGAACTACGTAAGCATTGTTGAATTGAATGAGTGGTACTGCTGAAACTAACACACTGCAGGTACCTAGGTCAATATTAGAAATGAATATATCGTAGATTGTACTACATGTGAAAAAAGATAGATGGCGCTTTTTTTGACGGACCAGCCAAATACCTATCAGCTGGAAACTTTAGAGTCGGTTGACCGGCGAGTTGTTGCCACAAATCATAATTGTATGTCCGTCAAGAACTTTACTACCTTATTCCACCTACCTACTTCATTCCATTACAAGACAAGCAGAAAATTGCCACATTGCCATCAATTTCTCATTGAAATTACCAAAATTCAAACACAACGATTTAGATCCATATTTTGATGCGCACTGTACATGAGTGGAACTCCCTCACCTTTGTTTCCCGACTACTATAATTTTGCCGTGGGGTACCGGCTTGCCGTGGGGTACCGGCTTAGAATAGTACCTCCCCCTCTCTTCCCGTGGGTGCCGTAAGAACCGGCTAAGGGAAATACTACCAGAGATGGGCAGCAGCATCCTCTGCGGAAAACGCTACCCACTGCGCTCGCCAACCCGCATGCCAAGCGTGGCGAGTAATGGCAAAACCCCCTATGATGAGTAACAAAAAAACCAGGCCCCCAGTCCCCGGCAGCTCCGCTATTCCGGGCTACGGTAGCGGTCCCGGTCACGGCGGAGCAAGGGGTGCTAAGAATCTCCGGAAGAGATCCGGCTACCACCCCCTGCATAAACGACGACTGGCCCTGGTAACACACAATATTCGCACGATGAGGACAGACGAGAAGCTAGCTGAGCTGGAAGAAGAAATGAGTAGGTTACATTGGGATATCCTGGGGTTATCAGAAGTCCGACGAGAGGGTGAGGACACGATAACCCTGAAATCCGGTAACCTACTATACTACCGGGAGGGCGACCAACAGTCCCAAGGTGGTGTCGGGTTTCTCGTCCACAAGTCCCTTGTTAACAACATTCTTGCCATCGACAGTGTATCGAGCAGGGTTGCGTACCTGATACTCAGAGTATCCAAGAGATATTCGTTGAAGGTTATCCAGGTATACGCACCGACCTCGGCACACTCGGATGATGAGGTGGAGGTGATGTATGAGGACATTAGTAGGGCCATACACACTTCTGAGACCTATTTTAATGTTGTTATGGGGGACTTCAATGCGAAGCTGGGCAGGAAATGCGAAAGTGAGTTGAGAGTGGGGAAATTTGGATATGGACAACGGAATCCCAGGGGACAGAGGTTGGCCGACTTTCTGGAGAAAGAGGGACTCTTCATGATGAACTCTTTCTTCCAGAAGCCACCTCATAGGAAATGGACCTGGTTGAGTCCCGATGGTTCTACGAGAAATGAGATAGACTTCATCCTGACCACCAAGAAACAAGTATTCAATGATGTCTCTGTGATCAACATGGTTAAAACCGGAAGTGATCACCGAATGGTACGAGGCACTTTGAATATTAATGTTAAACTTGAGAGGTCCCGTATGATGAAGTCTACACTCCGACCCACTCGCGCCCATATCCAAAACCCCGAGAGCTTTCAGCTCGAACTATCAAATCGCTTCGAGTGCCTGGAGAGCTGCGCATCGGTGGATGAGATCAATAACAGGTTTGTGGAAACTGTCCGTACGGTGGGCGCGAAGTTTTATAAACCCCACCGTACAAATAGACCGCAAAAGCTCTCGAGCCATACCCTCGACCTCATGGCTGAACGACGCTCATTGCAACTGCAGTCTTCCGGTGACGCCGAGTCATATCGGCGGCTCAATAGACTCATATCAAAGTCTATGCGATACGACATCCGTACCTTTAATACTAATCGTATTAAAGAGACGATAGAGCGGAATAAAGGCTCCAAAGTGTTCGCAAAAGACATGTCTATTGGGCAGAGCCAGTTGACGAAGCTGAAGATGGAAGATGGCAGTATAGCGTCGACCAAAGCAGAAGTCTTGAGGGAAATCGAGAGGTTCTATGGACAGTTATACACATCGGTCGCAAAACCTGTTAGCAGTTTGGGCAAAGATCCAAGAGCCAAACTGACTCGACATTATACCGAAGATATCCCGGACATCAGCCTGTATGAGATTAGGATGGCCTTGAAACAGCTCAAGAACAACAAGGCACCGGGCGACGACGGAATTACATCAGAGCTACTGAAAGCGGGTGGAACACCGGTACTGAGAGTCCTTCAGAGGCTCTTCAATTCCGTCGTGCTTGAAGGTACAACGCCAGAAGCATGGAACAGAAGCGTGGTGGCGCTGTTCTTCAAAAAAGGAGACAACACTTTGCTGAAGAACTACAGACCCATCTCGCTTCTGAGCCATGTCTATAAGCTGTTTTCAAGGGTCATCACGAATCGTCTTGAACGCAGGTTTGATGACTTCCAGCCTCCCGAACAAGCCGGTTTCCGAAAAGGCTATAGTACCATAGACCACATCCACACGCTGCGGCAAGTGATACAGAAGACCGAAGAGTATAACTTGCCCCTTTGCTTAGCGTTTGTGGACTATGAGAAAGCCTTTGATTCGATCGAGACCTGGGCGGTGCTTGAGGCTCTCCAGCGATGCCGTATTGACTATCGGTATGTCGAAGTGCTGAAGTGCTTGTACAACAACGCCACCATGTCAGTCCGAGTACAAGACCAGAACTCAGAGGCAATTTCATTGAAAAGAGGCGTGAGGCAGGGAGACGTTGTCTCTCCGAAACTGTTTACCGCCGGTTTGGAAGATGCCTATAAGCTTCTGGAATGGAAAGGGCTCGGCATTAATATTAACGGCGAGTACATCACTCACCTTCGGTTTGCCGACGATATAGTAGTCATGGCAAAGTCGATGGAAGAGCTCAGTACGATGCTCGAAGACCTCAATAGAGTTTCCCAACGGGTGGGCCTCAAAATGAACATGGACAAAACGAAGGTTATGTCGAACGCCCATGTAGTGCCCACCCCAATATCTGTGGGGAACTTCACTCTTGAAGTTGTTGACGAATACGTCTACCTAGGACAGACGGTCCGATTAGGCAGGTCCAACTTTACGAGGGAGGTCAATCGTCGTATCCAACTCGGCTGGGCAGCGTTCGGGAAACTTAAAAGCGTCTTCTCGTCCAATATTCCCCAGTCCCTCAAGTCGAAAGTTTACAACCAGTGTGTGTTACCAGTGATGACATACGGCACTGAAACGTGGTCCCTAACTATGGGCCTTATAAAGAAGCTCAAGGTCACGCAACGAGCTATGGAGAGGGCTATGCTCGGAGTCTCTCTACGAGATCGAATCAGAAATGAAGAGATACGTAGACGTACAAAAGTCACCGATATAGCACAGCGGATTAGCAAGTTGAAGTGGCAGTGGGCAGGGCACATAGCACGTAGAACTGATGGCCGATGGGGCCGAAAGGTTCTCGAGTGGAGACCACGTACCGGCAAGCGCAGCGTAGGAAGACCAGCCACGAGATGGACAGACGACCTCATACAAGTGGCGGGAAGACGCTGGATGCAAGCCGCTTCCAATCGGTCTTTTTGGAAATCCATGGGGGAGGCCTATGTCCAACAGTGGACTTCTTATGGCTGAGATGATGATGATGATAATAATTTTGAAATTGTCAAGGTTAGAGTGAATATATCTTCAAATCGACTGTTCCAGGCTTCACCATCGCTAACCATCAGGCGAATATATTGTGGTGAAACATAGATCTATTTAGTGTAAATAATTATAGTAAAAAAACATACAGTCAAATTGAGAACCTTTTTCTTTTTGGAAGTCGGTTAAAAACTGAAAAAAAAAACGACTTCAAAATACGTATTTCGTTTACTTGGATGATATTTTTTCAGTTATTTTATTATAAAAACCAAAGCACAGAACTGATTTTGATAAAATTTATATGGGACCACCTCTGAAGGTCTGACCTACCAAACAAAAAAGAATCATCAAAATCAATTGACGAAGTAATCGGTGAACAAACAACTCAAATAAACCGGCTGAACCGATTTTATTGAAACATACCTAAGAACACTCTCAATGAAATCCTCATTCAAACAAAAAAAACTAGATCTAAATCGGTCATTCCGTTTGAGAGCTACGATGTCACAGTCACACACACATATAATATAGGCACACACGTCAAACCTCTCGTCAAACTTATAACCCCTCTTTTTGGGCTGTGTGGCTTACTGACTAGGTAGAAACTATAAATTTGTGTAATATATTTAAAGCGGGTATAAATATATTTTATAGCTCACTTTTGGTCTTGGGAAATTGTCATTATGAGGGGGACAAAAATTAATTATGAATTAATTTTTGTCCCCCTCCCCCTTTGTCGTTTTAGAAGAAACAAACTCAGTGTTTACTTTGTCTCCGTTTACTTTAAAAAATCAAAGTTTGGTAAAATCAAATCAAGTTCAAATCAAATCAAAAATTAGTACCTAAGTACTAAAATTTGAGATAAAAATAACATAATATAAAACTGTGTAAGTAGGTGCATTATGTTTTGGGATTATCCGAAATTTTATATATATATATATATATATATATAAAATTTATTATCTGTTTACCTTCTATCTAACAATATAAAATTATAATTTTCTTTTATCTTTTTGTTTTCTTCCTTAATTTTATAGTCCTTAGTTTTCTGATCCATTTTTCTTTCTTTCAAATTATTAGTAACAATAACAGTTTATAAATCACACGCGTTTATGGTTTCCCCGTTTTGCTATTAAATTTAAAACCTATATAAGTAAATCTTTAAAAATTTCAATCTTGATGAAGATAATTATGAAGATGAAATCACTTGAAGACTGAAATTAACATTGAAGCTGGCAGAATGCCCTAGTGCGATGCCAAGGAAGAAAAGAAAAAAAATAATATGCTATGAGTTTTGGCGGGAACGTCTTATTAAACATGTTGTTGCTTTGTTTTATTTTCCTAAACTTGTGTTATTTTGAACATTAATGCTATAATGGTGGTGTTTTATTAATTAAGTGTTCGATCAAGTGTCCACTTGCCCACACTCATGAGTGTGGGCAAGTGAAATAAAGCAGTGAAACGTGTGATTTTACGTTGTCGGCAAAACTCCATAGAAGCTTCTAGTAAAGTCGCCATCACTTTACTGAGGCAAGACTTAAATTTGAAAATGACTGTTTACGTGACTTAGACTGTGACTAGCCCTTAACTACCTACCACCTATTTCTGTACCTTAACTACCTACGTGCGGTCCTGGAGACCGCTCATGGATAACTACCTTAATTCGGGTTCTACAGTATTAACCAAGAATTCAATTGAGTAAAATACTTGTTTAGACTATAAACCTTTATTTTAGACCTTCAAATATCATAAGCTATACTAAGATATCGAGATTTGTTATAATCTTTCAAAAACTAGTAATTTTAACACAAAAAGACACTCTTCTAAATTAATGAGATCAGATAGATAAGAAATTTAAAATATCAACTTCTTTGAATTCATTTCTTTAAACTTACGATCTTCTTTAAACTTACGATCTTCTTTAATATTACGATAAGATACTATCTATAAAATTTAAGAAAACAACTAAAAAATAAACAAAATTGCAAACCCCAAAGATTCACAATTTTTCGCGGTAGTTGCAACATTTTTTTTTCGCACACTCCAAACAATATTACCTAAAGAATCGGTTTAATTCGACGCCTTGGATGGAGATCTTGATTTTGAAGACAGTGACAGTTGGTTTAGGCTAAGATGAATTACCTTGCACTGAAATTGCATTATCATCACCCTAGATCTCAAACTTGGATTCATAGTCTTAACCTGAACAATATCCTCGGCCAAATCGGGTTCCACTTCACTACAATCTTCGTCTAACAAAACCTCCTCGCCTGACATCTCTTGTTGCAACCATCTTTCTATATTTTCGTCGTTTTTATTCTTTTTTCACTAAAATAAACAAAATCATGAGAGTGAAAAAAGATCATGTAACAACCTACGTGCGGTCACACAGACCGGTAACGAAAGATTTTTACTTACCCTGGCTAAACGCGCGCACGGCACACTCGCCAAGAGCAAGCGTGATGCTGATGGATGTGTAGAAAAGGTATATAGACGCGCACTGTCCTACGACACACACAGATCGCAATATTTGAATTTATAAATACGTCGCGGTCTCAGAGACCGGTGGTAGGTGGTTAAGGGCTAGAACACTACATAACTTTATTATTCAAGAAACTTGAAAATATTTCAATACTTGACACTGGCAAATCGCTAATCGCGGGGTCCAATACAAAAAAGAAGAAGAAAATATGCAAGTTTGAGCAAGAGGAGTGAAAAAGTATAATTATTCGATTTATCCGAAGATTGCGCGCACATTTTGTCAATGTTTGCGAGAGTCTACAAAGAAAAAAATCTGTGCTTTACTCTGTGCCATTATGTTCTGTACGTAACACAGTGATGTTCCTGATACGGCTATTGCCGTAATATACGGCTTTTAGGCATGCTAAGTATCTAAATTACGGCATACGGCAGCCATCCCAAAGCCGTATAACATTTGTATGAAAGTATACGGCTGATATCGTAAGTATCGACAAATAATAATTTCTTCGTATAACGGAACGCATCAACGCGGAAACGGTTTCAGGTTTGCGAGTTCCCCTGCACTTAGCGTATGAATAATACGGATAAATTAAGATGTTAAGAAAATAGAGCAAAAACAATATATATCTTTGTTCTCCGAGTGACTTTAGAATTTTGTCTGCTAAACCAAAAATAACATCTTTGATCTTTGGATTGTTTTGAATGAACATAAAAACAAAAAGAAACGAAATAAACGAATAACCTCTACTATCAATGAAGCTTTGAGCGAAGCAAGCCGTGCGAAACAAAGGCAATTGCATGCAATTTGAAGTACCAGAAGATATGATTAAAAAAACGATGGCGAAGAAAACAAGAGACCTCTCACCAACTAAATCCGAAGTATTAAATACCATTCAAAACTTATCGGAGATTCATTATAAGTAAATAATTAGTGTAATTAAGACATATAGTACCCATAATTTGTAAAACTAAGTAAAATTTCAGTATACGGCCGTTTTTTCCGGTTTTCCCCGAAAATACGGCAATTTTATGGCGGAGATACGGCAACACCAAAATTGACCTGGAACATCACTGGTGCGGCACAGTATCGCACTCTCGTGGAATCCTAGGTACCTTTACATGCACATTTCTTACAGTAGCACGCTTGAAGGTGGGTCCAGACGTGGTCCAGACTTGGAACATTTCATCGCAACAACTCCATAATATCACAGCAGACTCATATTATATAAATAAAATAAATAAAAAATATTGGTGAACATTTCACACAACACCATCTAGCCCAAACTAAGCAAAACTTGTACTATGGAACTAGATGGCTGATTACTTACTATACTATTTTTTTGTAAATATATACATATTATACATAAGATACATAGAAACGGAACACACATCCATGCTTTGTATGAGGTAAGAGGTAAGAGGTCATTGCAACTCTCTACTAGGTGTCCCTGAATGATATTTTAATGATTAATTACTCTATGATTTATTAGAGTTAAAAATAAGCATCTATTTTAAAAGCAAACACAAAATATCCGATTGCAGAAGAGCTAATTTTGTAGTTAGTAAACTTACGATTTCATTACGCTGTTGAGTGTAATTTTTTTTGGTGAGAAATTCCGCTCAAAGTTATAAAAGGTTATAAATGTTTATTCTTTAGGATAAATATAATAAAATCAATATTTTTTTACGGAAAAGTTCGTTAGAGGGTTCGAGACAATTTATTTTAGTTTTGCGAGAATTGTATTATTATTATAAAAAAAATAGTTTAGGATCACAGACATAGCTTATGATACTTAGGGAGAGAAGATAAATCACTAACGAGACTTCACACTTTGAAATCTTAAAATGTATGCTGTAGGAGGTAATAAGAAACATACAAACATAAACATACTTGAAAAAAAAGCATAACCCTCCTTCTCGCGCAGTAGGGTAAAAATTTTAACTACCGAATTCAGAATGCCACCTTTTTGATGGATCAGCCAAGTATCAGCTGGAAGCTTTAGAATCAGCGGATCGGCGAGCTGTGTGGTTAATCGGTGACGATAAACTAGATGCCATGAAGCTACTTAGTCTCGAGCACCGCCGTAAAGTAGCGTGTCTGTCTATTTTCTACAGGATTCATTTCGGGGAATGTGCGCAAGAGCTTCACGACCTAATTCCACCCTCCCCATTTCACTACAGGACTAGCAGAAAGTCGGCGTGTTACCATCAATTTCTCGTTGAAATGCCAAAAATCCGTACTCGGAGATATCGATCCACATTCCTGTTGCGTACTGCGCAAGAATGGAATTCTTTGCCGCCAACTCTGTTTCCTGAGACCTACAATCTTAGAATTTTCAAGGCTAGAGTGATCTTCTAGATCGACGAGCTCCATCCTCGGCCACACCGTCGCTTAACATCAGGCGAGTTGTTGGTCAATCGTAGATCTATAATGTACCTATAAAAAAAGTAAAAAAAATACACCATATTGAGAATCTCCACTTTTTTGAAGTCAGTTAATAAAAGCAACGTAAATTATGGCCTAAGATGGATGGCCGATAGTGGCATTAACGACTATTAAGGCCGGTTCACACTTCGTTATTAATCTTAGACGAGTAGCGAATAAATAATTTACTGCTTTACCGAAAACCGTTACTTAACTTTAAGCAATGCTTATTATATTTGGTCAACTTCTCGCCGACACGTAATGACACTTGCGGAAAGAAGACATAGAATTTAAGACGATGGTTAAAGTTAATTAACGTTTTTCGGTAAGGCCGTTAGTCGCTTTGACCTAGTTCCCACTACCCTAGTAATCAGGTTGAGTAGTAAGCTACATACCCGCAAATTAATGGCAACTAATTAATGGCGTAGTACGAGCTTTGCCTTAATATGTCTTAAAAACAAATATTTAGGTATTTCAAATTGCCAAAATGTGAAGTGCGTTTCCTGATAGAAAGTTTTTTTTCTTCCCGTTTTTCCGGATAGAAATAATCTATGTGTCTTCAAATAGCAAGTGAATAGGTTTCTAGACAATCGCGTTACGTCTCCAGGTCCACAGGTATCTCTGTACTGAATTTCATGACGATCGGTTCAGACGTCTGATCGTGAAAAGTTATCAAACTTCGTTTTAGGGTTCCGTACCCAAAGGGTAAAAACGGTACCCTATTACTAAGACTCCGCTGTCTGTATGTTTGTCTGTCCATCCGGCCGTCCGTCCGTTTTGCCGTTTTTATAGATAATGGTACGGAACCCTTCGTGCGCGAGTACGACTCGCACTTAGCCGGTTTTTATAATATTAGTCAGGATTATGACAAAATTATTTTAAAACACTAACTTTTACTGGACAATAGTACAAATTAAAAACAAATGATGAGGACTTCCAATTAGGCGGTCAAAACATGAAAATAACCTTCTTATCTTTATGCTAAGGTGGTCTACCATAAAAAATATGGTGCTAGGTAAGTATATATAAACAGCCAAAGTATACCATTAAAAATAAACTAAAAGTCCTTTACAAACTAAACAGCCGCCTTTTACTTAGCGGCTCGGAAATAAGGCAATTCGCTTCGCAGATATTGCCGGCTTATTTGGTTAGGGTAAACTGTGCCCCATCTTTTCATCTGAGGCTGGGCGGGCCGCAGTCGCGTCCGTACCACCGCCCGAGAATCACGCGCGAAACGAGAAAAATAAATAAAAAATAAAATATATATCCCGTGTTATTCCCGCCAGTTACCTTAACCATGAGATAATCAAGCAATTAACGAGACAATGGAATATACGTCACCAATAGGTAGGTTGTAATTTTATAGGTTGATTGTTTAGTTGCATGATAGTGCTGGATATGTGTTGCCGTGTAAACAAAGCGGGAGCCAGTAAGGACGTGGTTTGGGTGAGTGAGGGCCTAAGGCCTTGGCGGTTTGACGGAAAACATTTTTAACCGACCTCCAAAAAGAGGTTATTAATTCGACTGTATGTTTTATTTTGTTATTTTTTTGTTTGTTCAGCGATTACTCCGACAATTATAAATTGTTTTAATGATTCTTTATTGTTTGGTAAGTACCTCAGAGGTGGTCCCATTTAAAGTTTATCAAAATTGGTTCAGTCACTTTGGTTTTTGTAACAAAATAACTGAACAAATATCGTCCAAGTAAACGAATTGCGTAGGTATTTCAGAAGAAGAAAGAAATCGGTTGTTTCAGTTTTTTTAACTACATACCTAAGTATATTTTTTTATTTATCACTTTGGTACAATCATTGTTATACAAATATAATTAAAAATTCAGTCAAATAACCCACCCCTAACTATAATTTTTCGTTACTACTATTAATATTATTTTAATTTATTTTTATTAATTTGAAAAAGAAATATAATAATAATTTAATACAATTTATACGTACTTAAATAAAACTAAACTAAAATAACCTAAACAAATTAAATAGTCCTCCTCATCAATTTCGATGACAGCGACCCCGGACTATGGTTTCCTAGCATGAGCCCTGATGTGGCTCGCTAGGCCAAACTTGGTCTTAAAGACTCTATCGCAAGTGCTACAATACAGTTGACCCGCAGAATTGTACGTATATGCATAGGAGGGCTTGAGTCTGTCATATTGAACTTGACGTTTGTGGTCTAGGATTAAAAACGATTAAAAACGAAAAAAAAAAAGTTATACAACTTAAATGTATAAAAGAGCTAAAAACGAACTAAAGACTCAGTCAAATAAGTTTACTCAGTTTTTTATTTTTATTAATTATTATTATTTTTCTTTGATTAAAATGTTTTTATTTATGTACTAGCTGTACCCGCGACTTGTTTTGCGTGCGTAGTGCCTTAATAAAATTCGTCAAACTTCACTTTGTGAGTTAGTTTAATTTTAAAATAAACTTCATTACCTAATATTTTTATCGCCAAATTTTTATGATTTTGATGATTCTTTTTTGTTTGGTAGGTCATACTTCACAGGTGGTCCTATATAAATTTAATGTTTTTTTTTATCTTTGTGGACATTTCACACAACACCATCTAGCCCAAACTAAGCAAAGCTATGGAACTAGATAGCTGATAGAATATATATATATTTTTAATTCTTTTTTTTGTAAATTATGTAGGTACTTAAGATACATAGAAACAACCAGATACAGAACAAACATCCATGCTCGTCACACAATGTTTGCCCTAGGTGGTGATTGAAGCCACTACCTACGGGCTCAGCAGGCAGACATACTACCAACTGAGCCACAAGGCCAGTCTATTGGTTACTTTAGTTTTATAACAAAATAACTAGAAAAAATTGCATCCAAGTAAACGAATTGCGTAGTGTGAATTCTTTTTTTTTTAGTTTTTTAAACTATGCTTCATCATCATCATCATCTCAGCCATAAGAAGTCCACTGCTGGACATAGGCCGCCCCATGGATTTCCAAAAAGACCGATTGGAAGCGGCTTGCATCCAGCGTCTTCCCGCCACTTGTATGAGGTCATCTGTCCATCTCGTGGCTGGTCTTCCTACGCTGCGCTTGCCGGTACCGTGGTCTCCACTCGAGAACCTTTCGGCCCCATCGGCCATCAGTTCTACGTAAATTATGCTTAAATTACAGTATTTGTTAATTTATTTTATCGAAACAAACTATAACATAATTAATTAATACAAAAAAAAAATAAGTTTACTTCGTAGATACTGAAATTTTAAGCGAGCTTCGAATATTTATCATTCAAAGCTCGCTTTTTCTATCAATGATTTTTTAAATGACAAATTTTAATTTTATTATGTGTATCTTTTATTGCTTCAGCTTTGTCATATTTTATATATTTTTGTTTTTTGTTATAATCTAATAACATTTTTTTTTTTTTTTTTTAATTTTTCGCTTGTGCATACCTGCTTGTGCATTTCGCTTGTGTGTACCTGAAATTTGTACGCCTAATCGGCACAACATGATTTTAAGCGACTAAATTTAGTGTAACATCTTTTATGCACTTGTTGTATAAAATTCTCGTGTTGTATGCAAATAAATTATCTTTATTTTATCTTTAAAGAATTTATATGAAATGTTATTGCTCAATTGTAGATCTGAAAAATGTAATACTTCTTCCTGGTTCTTCGTATAAGCATGTTGTTGAATAAAATAATAGTTTTATTTAACAACAGCTTAACTTAGGTAGGTAGGTACTACTTCAACTTTAGGTTTTACTTTAACTTAGCTTAGGATTTGATTTGTTCTCAAGTTGCAGCTAAATACAATTTTGCATTATTTTATTCATTCAACTTTAGGTTTTACTTTAACTTAGCTTAGGATTTGATTTGTTCTCAAGTTGCAGCTAAATACAATTTTGCATTATTTTATTCATTCAACTTTAGGTTTTACTTTAACTTAGCTTAGGATTTGATTTGTTCTCAAGTTGCAGCTAAATACAATTTTGCATTATTTTATTCATTTTTTAACACAGGTATACGTTTAGAAAACTCAAAACCACCGACAAAAAAAAACGGCTGAACCGATTTTGATGAAACATAGCTAAGAACAATCCCGACTAATTCACCTTTCAAACAAAAAAAAACGGTTCATCCGTTCGGGAGCTACGATGCCACAGACATACACACACACAAACACGGCAAACTTGTAACACCGCGTCGTTTTTGCGTCGGCTTAATATAATTAACCTTTATAGTGACAGATCTCGTGAACGTTGTTTTCAATGTTCGTCTAACAATCAGACAAGCCGTCTCATTCCGCCTAGTCGGTCAACGTAAGTGGAACTAGAAACTTTTCAGCCCCATTTCAGCCATCGGTTCTACATGGTACATTATTATGCCCTGTCTACTGCCACTATATCTGAAACCGGAATAAACGTAAAAATAGTCGATAGTGTTGTAAATACTTAGTGAAAACGACAAAACGAATTGAACATGAACTTTAAATACACAGAATATACATAAACATTAAAACTCTTAAGAATAATTATAACAATAAACGCACATAACAAAATTGGGTATACATTTGAATTCATAAAAGAAGTATTAAGTAAAGCAAATAAAGGACAGTAATAAATTAAAAACACAGCACAAAAATGTATATAATATTAACTCAAGAGATATAATATAATACTACCTTAGGTTTAAAGATTATTTATTCTCATATTAAGATATTACATCACTTCCATGAGAACATAATTAATGATTTAATTTATACAGTTCGTCATCGCAGATAGTAGGTCCAAAATATAAATACAAACAAACACAAACACATCACAACGCATTAAACATCACATTTAAACATTCACTCGTACAACGCGTTCAGTTGCATTTTCATAATGTTAACTTATTTTATCTTATTATATAAAACTTTGGACATATACTTATTTAGATTGACAAAAGCTATAGATATAGCACAAATTCAAAATTAGGACCAAAATTACAAAACCAGGCTAAGGTCCCTGACTGTGTTGGAGGAGAATATTTGTGGAGGAGGACGGCAAAAAAAAAAACTATATCAAAAATTTGAGATTTCGGGCAGATTTCGGTTTCGGACAGACTAATACCAATTTAAAATTTGACATCCGAACTGACTGATAGAGTAACATATCAACAACAACACAAATTGCTTGTCGCAAAGGCTTGAAATTTGGAAGGTGTTATGCAGGTATTTATGAATTTCATGCGAAAAAAATCGTAACCGCGGGGCGTAGCGAGTTTTACATATCAAATAAATATAAACATAGATATTGGGAGGAGCAAAATACTTGACTCGTGTTCTAAACGCTCCAATGGTTCTATCGTATTACCAAGCTACTCGTTCCTTGTCAGATTGTCTTCGACAAAGTTGTTGAAGGGCCGCTTCAAGTTAGGAACTCGTGATGGATGATTTTCAAGTTCGAACGAAGTTTCCTACTTTGTTTTAGCTGTCACATTGGATTAAAGCTAATGCTAATGGAATGGTTTTCGTAATTGAAACGTTTGGAACTCAAGTCTACACAAAAATTTCAAAATTTGAGCAAAATGGTCAAGAGCTTGTCAAGATAGGAGTTGTAGTTTGCTACGAGCTATTCGAGAAATATTCGATACTCTTTTACTCAAATATAAGAAGTGGACCTCGCAGGCATAAACTTTTAACAAAACTTGTCTCAAAAAAAATTTATGACTGAGAGATTCTTATTTCGAATATTCCTCAAAGATTGTTTTATTTCTACTACAATTCGGCCGTGAAATCCAACCACATATAAAATGTTTTACCTTCTGTTCTGTTTTATTTTTCCACGCTCGCTTTGATTTACTTTATTGTGTTTACTTTTCAGTCATTTTATTGGACAGCGTACTGCGGTAAATTCTGTGTACATTTGAAAAAGTCTGTTGCTCTGCGAACGTTATTTACCTTTCGTTGGAAACATTCAGTGAATGGGGTACGTAAAGTATTTTTTTAGGTATTTATTTGATGTTTTTTTTCAAAACTTTGAACTATTTCAAGACAGCAAATTCAATATTTTTGCGATCAATGTTGTTTTCATATTTTTAATCATTTTTTAAATTTTTGTAGTGGGGAACGCTGTCACGTGTATAAGTCGGCCTAGTACTCTTGAATATAATCATCCCATTTAATTTATCACTTTTATTTCAGATTCCATTAACCCGAAAAAGTGTACATAGACTGATTTTAACGTAACATTCTTTAACAAAATTAAAAAACGCGGTATACCTACATAAACGAGGTTTTGTTAATGTATAAGCTAAATGGGAAGATTAGTCAAAAGTACTAAGACATTTTTTTACACGTCACAGCGCTTCCTACGTTTTTTTAAAATAAATATAAAAACAACATCAATCACAAAAATATTGAAAATAGTTAAAATTTTCAAATAAAACCATAAAATTGTGTACCTAAAAATTACTTTACATGCCCAATAGAGTTCCTACGTAGGTGAAAAAAAAAAACTGTTAACGTGTGTTAACAGTTTTTTTTTCACCTGAGTTAACAGTTTTTTTTTCATCAGAGTTCCTTCGTAGGTGAAAAAAAAAACTGTTAACTGTTAACGTTTAAAAAACTAAAAAGACTTTTACTCATAAAAAGATGATGCGCAACAAGTTTCGTTAACGTGCTTATTTTAGTATCAACGTTGAATAAACAACTTTTATTTATTTTTTTAAACTTTGACCTTGTCCAGGAAAAAACTTGTCGTCTTAGCAACCTCTACTTATCAAGTTTGTTATAATAACAGTTTCTATTACTGTTTTCAAATCCAATTTTAGAGTTCCGTTGTAACTACGATCTACCCTTATCACTTTGCAATATCAGTCTCTCTGTACGTATCTCACAGCCATTTTACTCAGAGACTTTATTTTAGATTTATCCCTTCTTTACATAATTATGTAAAGAAGGGATAAATTTTTTTCAACCCCACCCTATCGTATGAGGTATCGTTGAATAGTAGGTACTAGTGACACAGAAGACTAATGGTATAGTAGTAATTAAATATTATGTATTAGGTGTCCCCCCTGCATTTATAAACTATTTGATTGAGAAATTTGTAATTAAAACATAGTTTTAGATAACTTTCAATGAACATTTTATTATTTTAAACACTCTGTGCTTACAAACTTTTGGGATATAGCGATACATTTGTAAAACACTTAAGTCGTTATGGTATTAAGGTCGTTGACCTTTTTGCAAAGTGGTTTTAACAAACAATATCAGTCAAGCGATTTTTTTTAGATTATAACATTTTAGCTACAGAATAGTACCATATGCGTGTCTCTACACGCCTTTGGCCACTTATCTTTTACCTGTTCACTAACATCAAATTATTGATAAGTTTAAATTTAATATGCCAACACATTATATGCAAACGATAAGTTTTTGCAATAAGAGAAAAAAATGAGTTTGATCCAAAATTGCAAATTTAAGACACAGAATAGAAACAAGCAAGGAGGGCCCAAATTTTAAAGTGCTTTAATCGTATCATATTGGGTATCATATGAAAGAGCTTAATTAGCACAAGCTAAAACAGGTTTTTAAATATTTTTACGATGTAAATTTTTCGATTAATGAAGGAAAATATTATATATATATATATATATATATATAATTCCCCCCTTTTATCTACTTGTTTGTACGGAACCCTCGGTGAGCGAGCCTGACTTCCTCTTGTCCGATTTTAAAATTTTTTTTTGGACCGTTGATACCATAGATGTAATTAAAACCTCCTTTTACCTTTTTAACATCTATGGTTGATACTATTTTTTTCGGTAATGTTCAAAATGCGAATAAGCGTTAGTCCATCCTGCTGTGTCCAGAGGACTCAGTATATTAGGTCCAATTATGAATCGGCGTCATTCGTCTTCCACTAGGTACTTGAATTTGTCACTGATGTAGGTACACATTGTATAATATCACCGACTAGTTGATGAACTACATATTTCCCTTACGCCTAGTACGATCATCATACTTCAGTCAATCGCTTTCTGGCATTTTAATGTCATCACCGTTTATCCATCCAACATTTCAATCCCATCCAGCTGTTATCGCAATCAGAGCGACGCCAGTCTGTCTTTTTATTACTTTTACTGCGGGGCCCTCGTCGAACCCTTTGTAACTATCACGTATGGACCCTTTATGATGTAACAATGGAACTGCACAGGATAATAGGCCGTGAAGGGGCGACCTGAGGGGATGCTCTGTTCGTTTAGGGTGAACTGATACTTGCTACGATTTATTGGTCGTACGTTAGTTTTACTTCTTATCGCTTGGATAAGGTTATTAGAGGAACAGGATTTTAGTGTATGGCAACAATGGAAGGATATGCCAAGGTAGCATTTTCGATAGCTGAATAATAAAGAATATATTAGGCAAACTTAGTAGAAAGAGTGTGGTACAGGCGGTAAGTGAGACATGAATTATTTCGAACATGGCCGCATGGTTCCAAATACTATTTGACCAGTTTAAATACTCATTTTAATATACTTGTAGTTGCAATCTCCCAAATTTGATTCATGATACTAAGACATGTTTATAAAAAAAAAAAAGAATGAATTCAAAGTTTTTTCTACTAACTTCTAGATAAAACTAATTAATGGATAAAATCGAACATAAATATTTTCCAAAATTAAATTATTTATTTTCGCCTGATATTGCTCTGAAAACTATTTGAAACGTTGCGTCAGGTCTTAAAATTGTTTAAAATACACGAGTTAAATTCGTCAGAACTTGTTTAAGTACTTTCAAATAGATAAACAATTATACATGTCTCCCAATTAGGATAGTGTGTCAATCTACAGGTTGGAATATGTATATGTATGAATAACACAAATATAAGTTTAGGAAATTCAAAAACCCCTTTGTGTCAGGGGTTAAAAACAGAAACAAAATTAATTAAAATTATTCAACTTTTAAACGGCTTTGGCGTATGTGGAGATTAAATGACAGGTGGTAATAAGTGGATTTTGTTAAGAAAACATCCAAATCTCCAGTTATTTTAAGCAAAACGCACGCAGAAGGCGCTTTAAAATATAATAATAATATTCGACGAATTATTTGAAAGTAGAAGCTCATGTCTTGAGCGTTATTTGTACGAGCATACGAGCACAAGCGGCACTCGTAGTTAAAATACACCACCACTCTAGATATTACGAATCCAGGCTGTAGGGAAGGTCAGCCGCCGCGCCGTTATAAAATTTGCGATTCAATGAATCGAATCAGTAATAGTCAATTGAATATCTTTTTATTCTATCTAGTAGACAGGATGTCGTAGAACTGGACGTGTTAATGTGCATCCTTGAATACAGTTAGGATTCTTTATTTGTCATCTATATTTATGACTCGGCGGTTAAATTTCTATCAAACCAATAGGAAAATATATCCTTTTAAATAAATAATTTTCCAAATCGGTTCAAAAAGGACGAAGTTATCATATAATAAATAATAAATATTTTTTTGAAATTGGTTAACAAAATCCGTACCGTTATATTGTGAAAATGGAACGAACAGAGAGACGACTTATTTTATATTCGCTTTCATAATATCAGTTAAGATTGGGATTTTATTGATTTGTTGGAGGATAATTATGTTCATTTTTACCCGACTGCGCAATGATAAGGGTTATGTGTTTCAAGTGTATTTCTGACATTGAGTTTTTGCACGAACTCAAGATATTAGTCATTTGAGTACTGTAGCCAAACTGCCGTAGCGCTAGTGGCGTAGCTTGACTAGGTGTTCTCGAACGATCACCAATGTCAAGCAACGGACGGACCGGTCAGTCTTCGGATGGGTGACCGTGAGTGGCATTTCTTTCTGAACGCTACCGTGGGTCAGATGGCACGTTAAATTGTAGGTCCCGGTTGTTTGTACTTAAAAACAGCAATTTCCTTGCCTGTCGGCGGCTTAATGACTCTGACAATATGGCTGGCCTATCAGTCTATATGAACTTACTTACTGCCAGTTGTAATAATACTAACAGACCGCAAAATTGTGGAATACACTTCCTGAGTGAATTTTCCCCGATGGATACAATCTGGGTGTCTTTAAATCGCGAGTGAATCGGTTTCTTCTAGGTAAGCGCGCTTCATCGTAGACCGCAAGATTGCTTAACATCAGGTGAGTTGACGGTCAATCGCAAACCTATATTGTATTAAAAAAAATAGGAATTTTTTCATTATTATCACAAGTGGCTGTATAATAAATAGATCTTACTCGAACCCAAAACAGATAACAGAGCATGCGGGAGCAATTTAATCAACTTCAATCTGTGACTCGAGAGTCGTAATCACTGTTAGGTAATAAAACCTACCCTTGTTAGATCCTCGTGTCACAAAATTATTCTGATTTTTACGCTACAGGGTTTCACATTTTTACCTGACGACAGCCAATCTAAAACAAGATATTGAGTTTTTTTTTTATCGAATAGCTTATTTTTAGCGCCACAATATCGTTTTTTTAATTCCCAAATCTTTTGAGTGGAGTGGATGTTTTAAAAGGTGATCAAAATTCGTACAACTTTTATTATTATGTTTAAATTTAATTTGGGGGAAGTTAGAATTATGCAGTGGATTTTTTTTTTCTAATACAGATACATGCTTTAAGGCATCAACCTTAAAAAGTAAAGGAAAAAGCAGAACACTTTCTTTTAGTGAATATAAGACTTAATTGTAAAGTGTCACACTTTAGCATTTTTTTAACTTACTTTTTATAACTTTAGCACTTTAAGAATGACACCGACCTCAAAAAGAGTTTGTATGTATTGTATTGGTATATTGTACATACCTACTTATTTCTTTAAGAATGACACCGACCTCAAAAAGAGTTTGTATGTAAGTATTGTATTGGTATTGGGCAAAACTGGGCGTCTATATAAGTAGGTATGTACCTACTTATATAGACGCCCAGTTTTGATTTTTGTCGTGTTATTTCTCACTTTTTAGTTAATAAGATTATTTTGAAGTCGGTTTAAATTTTTCAAATTACTTTTATTATTTCATTATTTTGTTCGACTAGCAACACAAGTAGACATCTGTTCCCATCTTTAGGCACGATAGTTATTTTTCCAAACACTCTCTATGTAAATATTTTGGTCGGTAGTTTTTCCTGCGTGAAGTATCGGCTAACGCCTAGCTATATTCAATTAGTGATAAATACACATGATTGCAAAACAGTTTCTCGGTGAAGGTAAACTCCATGTACAAACGTATAAACATAAATAATGATCATGATTTTGCTCTGAGTCTACAGTCAAACATAGACCGCGTGATATCATAGTTTCCTTTTCTCATACAGACTCTAGGCTGACATTATAATAAGTAAACTTGAGCTTAAGAATGTGCTAAAGTCAATGTTGGTTGTGTTTGTTTTAGTTTTGTGTTCGAAAGACTTAAATAATGTATTACGGACTGTCAAATTTATTACCTGAACACCGTGGACAAAGGTTTGCTATTTGGTTCGTTTTAATTTTCAACCGACTTCAAAAAAGAAGAAGGTTACCTCAGAACTTTCGACTGGGTGAACCTATTTTAATGAGTCTTTTTTATTTGAAAGGTGGTGCTTCCCGTGTGGTCCCATTTCAATTTGGTCCAGTTCTGACAATGGCATCCATGAGAAGTCGATTGGTTCAGTTTTTTAACTATAATTATTCGTCATTTGGTTTATTAATTTTACATTTTAGTCCCGTTACGAAAAAAGCGCTCGGTGTAAGTAGTGGGGATATTCGCACAACGGGGTGGGGGAGGCTACTCTTTTTTATAGAAGATAGGTTTGTGTTTGATCGTCAACTCACCTGATATTACGATAACATGATGCTATGAAGAAGAGCGCGCTTACCAAGAAAAAACAGAAAAACTAAAGTGTTTTTCCCGGAATTAAGGTTAAAAGTGTATACGATTGAGTTGTAGTAATTGTAAAGTTAGATTTATTCGTATTTTTTGGAACCAGACACAACGTTGAAATTCTACGGTAGAAACACTCACTGTGCTGGTAATTTGCTCTGGATTAAATATAACTTTTCAGCCTAGTATTATATGCATAACTATTTCGCCCTCTTACTCTCTTCGTTGTTGCTTCATCGATCTGTATCATATTCTGCCGTATACATAATAAAAAAAAAAAACAATTCATAGATTTACTTTTAATCAGATTGGAAACTTGAAGGGGCAGCCTATTCCTGCATCATGTTCACAGTATAAATGTATAAATAATTATCTACAACCCTCACAAAACTGTGCTCTTTGCCTCTACTTAATAAACAAAATATTACTAATTCAATGATGTTAAATAGGCGACTGGATGCAGGCCGCTTGCAACCGGTCTTTTGGAAATCCATGGGGAGGCCCATGTCCAGCAGTGGACTTCTTGTCGTTGCGATGCTGATGATGAATCATGTTAAATAAATAAGACGTCGGCTATTCCATTTAAACTTTGCCCCAATTGTATTGTATATCATCCGTGGGAACGCGCATATGTATCCTACAGAGGCGCATTGTATGTTGCATCCACGCAACATGTGCGCTGTGTTACAAAGGCACATGTTGCGTGTTATGTTTTAGAAAATCGATCTGATGGGAGGGATTGTTCAATCTTGTTATGAGATAGCCTTAATCGAATATCACCATCATCAACACAGCCACAAGAAGTCTATTGTTGGACATATCCCTCATGGATTTCAAAAAATGGATGGAAGCGATTTCATCCAGTGTCTTCCTGCTACTTGCATATAAAGGTCGTCTATCTATGACGTGTTGTAGTTAATATTATTATTTTTATGTTATTAAGATATCAGCTGTATATTATTTTTTTTACAATACATATATAAACGGTGTATATAACATAAATAGCATAAAAAAACTTAAAAAATAGGGTACCGCCAGCAGCTTAGGCCCTGCGCCGCTGCTGGCGGCACCCTAGTTTTTAAGTTATTAGGTAGGTGGTAAGGGCTACAGATTCAGAAACCTCCTGACAATGAGAATTTATTATTATTACGTTTTAGTTAATCCACATGAATTGTCATGGTAAAACGACGGAATATTATTAGTACCTGCCTTATAGAATGTGGGACTGGAATTTCCTAATTACGGAGTATGAACCTTCCTTTAATTTTTTTGTTGTTGATGGAGCGAAGGGCTCAACAAACTAAATGTCCTTGTTTTCCGTATCCTAATTAGTTACTCCTATTAAACTAGTAGTTCTACGAACAGTTGACCTCGCGAGGGAGCTTATTTGCAGCTCAATAATAAATTTAAATTGCTTCAGCGCTAAAATGCATCAAGCATATGCCCTCACTGTTAACTCGCAATCTCAAGTTGGTTGTCATATCTCGACAACCACTTGACCAATTCTGTTCATATTTACCAAAAGTTTATTAATTGTGTACTTTATCTACCTAAGATAGAAATTTATTTTTGCGGAATATGCATTACCATTATTACAAAAAATATAACCTATGACACTCAAGGAGTGACGACGTATTTAACGACACCTAGCACATCAATATCGGTCAAGCCGTTTAGGCTGTAGGATCACGTAGAAACATACATATACTCGTACTCGTAAAACATGACCTTCCTTCTTACGCAGTCTGCTAAAACGTTACTATATATACTTTAAATATTTTTTTAGCGTACCTCTTCTACACGTAAAGAGAGGATGATCTTATTTTTTGTTGTCATCCCCATGGTGTGGGATTAATTTGATTAATTTCAATAATTTTGTGCCTACCAAAACAGCTTGCCATTGTTGCAAATATGTATAATTAGTATGAGCTATTTGATCGTTTGGGAAACAGTTGATCACAAACAATATTTAAAAAAAAATGGATGTATATTTTGAATTAAAATTATTGTTTCCTGGTTACAGGGCGAGTGAACGGTGATGTCATGAATCAAGCTCATGAACCACTCAACGTCATGGAGACCTCACCAGACTACTCCACGAAGCCTAAGAGAGGGATCCATCTGTCAAAGTGTCTCGCTTTTGTTATCCTTGTTATCTTCGCCCTAGCTCTCGTCACTGCTTCACTCTTAGTATACAATTACGCAGCCTGTCCTAGAACTGACACCTTAGCAAATGTCTCAAAATATGAAATATGTCACTGCGCATTTGATCAAACAAAACTTTTAGTTTTGCCTCTGCCAACAGAAACTAGTAAAAGCGTCATACCTCTAGAAACTACCACTCTTAGTCATAAAGAAGTAAAGCCCTTGCAACTTAGGTTACCTACAACGGTGAAACCAGAAAAGTATTATCTCAAAATTGTGCCGTACATATTTGAAGGTAACTTCACGTTTGATGGTGAAGTGAGTGTAGTTATAGATGTAGTGAATGAAACAAGAGAAATAACATTCCATGGTGTAGAATTGACATTGCACGATGTGACAGTCTACGCCAAAGATAGCGGAGATGAAATAGAAGTAGTGAAAAGAATCGAAGACGCTCCACGTCATTTTCACACGGTGATATTGAAGGAAAAAGTGAACGCTGGGAAGAAATACGTAATGAACATTACTTTTACTGGAATATTGAACGATAACCTACACGGATTCTACAGGAGTTCATACGAAGAGAAAGGGAAGAAAACGTAAGTATAATTTTTTAGTTATAGTAATAATGATGCTTTCAGATGATGATTGTTTTATTTTATGGTTAATAAAATAAGTAAACAACATTTTATCGAATCATCATCTGACTAGCTCGACCACTTACTTTTGATGAGAAAAACATCTCATAACTTTTATTATGCTCAATGGGACGCCACTACGACTGCTCGATGCTCTCTGTATTATATACATATTCCGTATAATCTCCGTATCTCCTCCATGTCCCAGTTGTAAGTTGTAATTATAGGCAAAACAGGTTCCTTATAAGGGCATGCAGGTGTTACAACATTTTAGCAAAAGACACGGATGTTGACTTATTCAACACTCCTGTGTTTAAACTAAAACAACTTCTTAATATGAACTATTTTACTTAAGTTTATTCTATGTATCTCTTTATATTCTATCTTATTTTTTTGTTTGTACAATTATTCTGTATATATTTTATAAGTTTATATACATATATACATGTATTTATGCCTGTCCGTCTATTTCATAGTTGTCTAGTCTTTTATATTTACCATTAGCGCTGAACTTCTGCTGCCAGGACCAACCCACTCGCACAAAATCTTTCAAAACCCTTTTAAAAAAAAAAAGTCTTTTAAATTATTTGTGAAAACTTTTAATTGGCCTTCCGTTTTTATATACGTTTTCTAATAAATGTATGTAGTTAGCTGTAAGTTTTCCTTTGAAAATAAAATAAAATAAATAAATAAAATAAATAATGATTTTTACAAATTCATCATGTTGTAGAAGAAATCTTGGTGAAGGGACAAACATTGAAATTGCTCCTCATTCATTGAAAACGAATATTAAGTCAATAGCTATTTAGGATGCACTATTTAGCAACAAAAACAACGGCGGTGATTTGCGTCCAGCGTCTTCTTGTCACTTGTACGAGTATGTGGTCGTCTGTCCACCTTGTGACTGGTCTTTCTACGCTGCGCTGCGCTTGCCATGTGCTGTGTGCCCTGCTTACTGCTATTTCAACTTTTACTACAATATTATGTTAACTTTGAAGTAAAACAACACATACAATAAAAATACTAAATTCAGGCCAACTCGTCTTGCTCGAGCTTACTCTAACAATTTTTAAATTAAGTATTATATTATTAAGCGCCTAACATTTCGCATTAGCGATTCGCCTTTAGAGTAACTGAATGGAAAATTTGTGGAGTTACCTAAGTATACTACATAAGGTTTGTTTTGCCGAGTGTTTTATCCCTAGTGTCAGGTATTTACCTTAAATCGAACAGAAGGCTCGGTATGCGAGCAAACTCATATTTTGCCGGTTTTATTATCAACAGAAAGAAATTAGATTATTTTGTTGATCCTGGTTAGGGTATTTTCTTTATTTGCTGATATTCACGCATCCGAGCGGTGCTAGGCCAAGGCCGCGGCTCTGAGCCAAGGTCAGACATCGACCTCATAAATAAATGGGTGGGTCGTCACAATACCTATACGAAGTTGTAATTTGCGGAGTACTCCAGCTTTAGAGCCCGTAGTAAATTGACGTTATAAGCTACGTTACAATATACAATTACATTTCTAAAGGAAAATGTTACATACCTAAATAAAATCACACCTCTTCATATAATGATGATCGAACATCGTTAAAATTTTGAAGCAATTAAAATAATTTGCCTATATCCAGCAGTAGAATAGAGAATGCTGTGGATGATGATTATGATAGTGGACATATCTAAAAAAACACTAAGCACTATATTTATTTAGTTTTGTATGTTTGTTATAAATAAATTGACCATAATTGCATAATCGGAATTAATTTTAATTATAACATTACTGCCTAATTTTGAAATTTGCCCTAATGTTGTTCAACCTCAGATAGGAACGGTACGTAAAGTAGAAGAAAAAATCTTGTTTATTTAGGCGATGGGCTTACCATCTATCTCTGCCGGCCTACATTGCATCTTACCCTCTAATACCTTCTAACCCTCTAATAGCCTCTCCTTTCTATTTGACACTCTAACTACGGTCAAATGTGTCGTCAAATGTGTGTATGTTGGCTTAGTTTGGGGCTAGATTGTTTTGAGTGAAAATGTATTCTACTCCAATGTCCTTTATTGTAATTTATTATTTCCAGCTGGATTGCAGTAACGCAGTTCCAAGCAATGGACGCGAGACGCGCGTTCCCGTGTTGGGATGAACCCGCGCTGAAAGCCCGCTTCACTATCAGCATCGCTAGGCCCGGCAACATGACTAGCCTTTCCAATATGAACATCGTTCGACAAGAACATCAGTAAGTACGATTGCATGTTTTTAATGTTCTGTACAGACAAACTAATCATATAAAAGTAGATAGATAGATAGATAGATAAACTCTTTATTGTACTCACCATAAAATTTACAATCAAAAACATAATGATTAATAACTAGTGTAACAACTGGCGGCCTTATCGCTAATAGCGATCTATTCCAGGCAACCTTAGTAAGTAATCAGACAGGATAACAATGTCAGGGTTCACTGCCCACTCTATTTCTACAATAATTATAATTTAAAAAACCGACTTCAAAATACGCGATATGAATACGCCTGGAGAAAAGTGAATAGCAAGTCGCGTTTACCTATGCATACCTAAGTACATACGCGACTTCCTATTCACTTTTCTACAGTTGTTTGGATGATACTTTACCAGTTACTTTGTTTTAAAAACCAAAGTACTGCATTGATTTTGATAAAATTTATATGGATTACTTCTGAAGTATGATCTACCAAATACATAAAGAATCATCAAAATCAATGCAAAAAACAAACATACAAAAAAAACCATACAGACCGAATTGATAACCTCTTATTTTTGGAAGTCGGTTAAAAATGAGGCATATCAGATGACAGACCAATTCTACAGATATTTTGGTGTATAATTCGTTGA
Source organism: Lycia hirtaria (assembly GCA_947563715.1). Lineage (NCBI taxonomy): Eukaryota > Metazoa > Arthropoda > Insecta > Lepidoptera > Geometridae > Lycia > Lycia hirtaria. Next base: position 6,162,932 of record OX387379.1, read on the forward strand.
TATTAATCAGTGCTGATTTAATCAGGGATTAAAACCACTAAAAATAAACTAAAATACTAAAAGAAAAAATGTATGGTTATGGTATGGGTGAAGCTTCGTTCGAGCGAGTGAAGCCTCGCCCGCATCGTAACGGCCATATTTTTGCTCCCCTAAATGTGACCGTATGAAATACAACTTAAGTCTCATGATCGACTGCGGCGATACGTGCGGCTCCGATCTGGGATAACGCCCCGTTGGTGCAGTGGCGGTAGACTTGGTTTTATTCCCCCAAATGCACTTGCTTATCGCGCGTTAAGCTCTGAAGAACAAGACATAAAGTATACCATCGGGTTTTACTACTCATCTTTGTAACTTTTCAGTAATAACCGTAATGTTTATGTTCCTAAAATTTTCTTTAAGTAAATTAAAAATTAGATTCACTATGTAATTAGCTGAAATTTCAGCTTTGTGACTCTTGCGCTGGCTACAAAAACAATAATTGGCCTTGGATTTATTACAATATTTAAAGTAATTCATTGAATGCGGGTGCAAAGTGCCCTGCTATTAATATGCATGCACGTCCTCAGGTTAAACTTTATATTTCCAGTGAATCTCTACCAGAATACATGTGGGATCACTACGCTGAATCTCTCCCAATGTCGACTTACTTGGTCGCATTTACCATAACGGACTTCCACAATATGAGCGACAACAACTTCTCAGTTTGGGCTCGCAAAGAGGCCTTACCAGCTGCGGCCTTCGCTCTGGAGATTGGACCGAAGATCCTTAAGTTCTTGGAAGAGTACTACAAGATAAAATTCCCGTTACCCAAAATTGACATGATTGCGTTGCCAGATTTTAAGAATGGTGCGATGGAAAATTGGGGACTGCTTACCTACAGGTGAGTCTATTTACTATTAATTGAGACAAAGACATTGAGATATATTTATTATACATATGTACTTATACTAGCATCGACAAGCTCCATCCTCGGCCACACCGTCGCTTAACATAGGCGAGTTGGTGGTCAATCGTAGATCTAACTTGTATATAAAATAGCAGTATTTTTTAAACTTCAACAGGCTAGGCTAGATACTTGTCCATAATTAACTTGATGTGGTGACCGTGTGGTCTACGACCATATATATCTATGTCCAAGATCCTGCATTCAGCGATGATAGCTGGTTCTCTATTGAAGCTGCCGCAACACACCGTTAGATGCTTGGTGACTTTTACTAAAATCACTGTTTTTAGAGTTTCGTAGTAATACAAGGAACCCATATAAATCCGACATGCGGTCTGTCTGTCCTTATGTTACAGCCATTTTACTCGAATACAGCATTACATAAACAACATTGGGGAGGTATTAGCGACGTAGCATTCATAAACACAAAGATACATACACAGACCACAAAAATATAACCTAGGAAGTGTTATATTTTTTACTTTGTCGTAGTTAGGTAAAAATAATCCCTAATAGCAATGGAGAATTAACTAACAAATAATTGGAAGGTAAAGTCAATGATGTTTTACGTAGACAGATTTTCCTCGCCTATACGTGGCAAGCCTCAAGGTAATTGCCCGACTTGTCATCAATCGTGACACGTCGAACAACACTGTTAGATGCGTCGTGGCTTGTGAACAGTAACAATACCATTCTGTGTGTTTAGAAAGTGCAACACCAAGATATATCTAAGGTCAAAATACTATAAGGCCCTAAAGTTGTGGTCTTGTCCTTAAAAGTGCTGAGAACTGAGACTTGCCATGTCTTTACTTCATATTCAATGAGTGTAGCCTCTCTATAGATAAAATCTCATTGGGTAAACTATCTTCAATTGAAAAGCCTTTTTCAGAGAAATAGCAATGTTGTACGAAGCGGGCGTGTCAGCGACAACAGACAAGGTTCATGTGGGAACTGTGGTGGCTCACGAGATCGCTCATCAGTGGTTTGGCAACCTGGTGACCCCAGCCTGGTGGCGTGACCTCTGGCTCAACGAGGGATTCGCGACCTATGTTGAATACGTCGCCGTCGATGCTGTAAGTATTACAAGCACAAAGATCTTTCTTTGGCAATAGACTCATTTCCACCATTCATTCGTAATGACTTTCATCTATTGATTGTGTTCTGTGCCTAAAATCTTAGTTGATTCTTTGTGGTTGATGATTTTCGTGATAATGCCAAATTATACTCACATAGTAGCCAACGGCACTGTTTATTTTTACAAGTTTTTATTTAGTTTCATCTGTTTTTGTATCTGTCTGTAAACAATTCTTGCAAATTAAATTTGACCTACTTCCTGGTTTCTATTTGAGCTGAAGCTTTTGCTTACTTATGTTAACCAGATAACAAAGCAATAATTATGATATAGCGCTGTTCATATGTGGGACTCGGGAGGTAGGGGCAGGAAATGTCTGATGGAAAATGGGTAGTTGAATTTTGTCTCATTAGCTTTGTTGCTTGGATCCATTACACATGGTAACAAAAGCCTAAAAATGGAGCCGGTCTAGTTCCCTGACGGAATGTGCTAGATAATCAAGTTGTGCTTAATTTTAGTTGCAGTTAGCATTTTTAATTACAGTTTTAAAACCTTATGCCCAGACTCCAGTATTTTTTTTTCAATATTTGCTGTTGATGTTAGCAAGTGTGCTGTTTTCAAGTATTTTAGTAAGAAATAATTTGTATCCAAAGTTTTGTTTTCTATAGGTAAACATTATTTTTCTTCTTTTAATTTTTTTAAACAAGGCTTTGCACATCGCCCTTGATAGATTAGATAATTAGTAACTAAAGCACTTTTTTGTGTAGGTAGAAAAGTCCTGGAATATTACGGAGATCTGCATCCTCGATCAAGTCCAAAACGTATTCCAGCTCGATGCTCTCAACTCTTCCCATCAGCTTTCTGTCGACGTTAGTGCTTCTGAAGAGACCGACGCCATATTTGATAAGATATCTTACGGCAAAGGTAACATATATATTAATTATAATAACTAAGATTCATGAATTACCTTTTTTTATGATATTTTTATTTCAGATATACATATTATCATAATATTAACATAATATAATAAAATAAAGTCTAATTCTTATGTAAGGCTGATAGACCCTGAATTACTTATGACGTACTTTATAAGATTCAATTTATGTCGAACTGCGAACAAATCTGTGTATAGGCTTCATTCGCTTCAGACACGTTTGCTGTAACTTTTATTCTGTACTTCAAATATGCAATTTCTCTTATATAGTTGCTTCACCTTCTCTGTGGTTCTCCTTTTCAAGATCCTAGGATATGAGTTATCAAAAAAACGTTTTAAGTGTGCATTTAAATTTTGATATTTTTAACAAGCGTAGTAAGTCAAATAATATAGGGTTCTAAAATAAATTGGCTTCAGTTTCTGTTCTACAAATTCTTTAAACTTTGATACCTACTAGGTATGTAATGCATTTATTTACTATCATTAAGCGTTTTTGTTTTAAATATATCTTTTTTCATCTCGTTTAAAGGCTCAGCTCTCCTTCGAATGTTGAACCACATCCTGACAGATGAAGTTTTCAACTCTGGAGTTACCAACTACCTGACCTCCAAAATGTACGGAAACGCAGAGCAAAGAGACCTTTGGAGTGCGTTAACCAACGCTGCCAGAAAGAAAGGTGACTTCGACGCAGACGTCGCCGTCCTTATGGATTCTTGGACGCTTCAGACCGGCTTCCCCGTACTCACTGTGACGAGAGACTATGGTAGGGGAACTGTGAAGTTTGATCAGGTAAATAAAATAATCTTATTTGTATATAACAGATAATGATGTATGTATCTTCAAGATCAATCTGTCACACTGTTGCTTATCATAAAGCGAGTGGAAATTAAACAAATTTTAACAAATTTATCTCGCATATACCATTAACCGTACTACTGGGAATTAAAAGTCTCAGTAGTACGGTCAACCGGACTGGCAACCGTACTACTGGGAATAAACGAATTTTATGACTGACGTTTCGAACACTTTGGTCACAGGCGAGACTAGATGACAGTTGTCTTTTTAACCGACTTCCAAAAAGAAGGAGGTTATCAATTAATCTGTTTATTTGTATGTTTGTGCACCAATTACTCAGCCAATTGTTCATTGAGGTTTGATTCTTTTTGCATTTGGTAGATCATACTTCAGAGGTGGTCCCATAATTATTTTAGAAACATTGATTTACTATTTTTTGCATAATTTCAGAATAGAAATATTTTCATTAGATTCCTGAAGTGCATCAGATTATAGAATCGCAGAGTACCACTGACACGTTTTTCTTTGCAAAAGTGTTAAGGATTATTATCGTATGAACATCTGCAAATTTTCTAATCTTCGAAGACGAAGCATTTGACAATGACAAATCTCATTCTTGACAAAAAATAATAACGAGCGGGTGAAGAGAGTAAAGGATTTAGTAAAAGTAAAACCTTCTTACTCCTTATCCAATATGTTCAAGGTGAAAAAAAGTTACTTGATTAATGAACAAAATAATTGACTTATTCGGTTTCCACATAAAAGTCAACAGATGGCGCTAAGAGTAACGATTTGACCAGTATTAAACACCTAAAGGATCTATATCTTATAAATTATTTTTTAATCAGTTGATTTGAATGAAACTTATCACATAAGGAGGATTAATATAAGATTCTTATCTTTTTAAGATAATATAGTTTAATCATCCGTGACATTAAATTATTATTCTAGACTGATGGATTTATGCGGATAAAAATATGACTATCTTGATTACCTATGATGCGGATCAGCCCTGTTTTTATCTAACTGCATAATAAGGAGGGTATTATTTTTTGGGTTCATTCGTGTAATTACGTAATGTATTTTTACCCGACTACGTAAGAAGAGGGTTACGTTTTGCGAGTGTATGTATGTTTGTGTATATGTTGAATGTGGGTATTTGATATGTTTCTTTATGATCGACTGCAGCCTAAACGGTTAGACCGATTTTGTTGTTCGAGGTGTCGTTAGATTCGTCTTCACTTCCTGAGTGTCACAGGCTATACTTTTTTGTAGCTCATTGTAGCTTAAATAGCTAGCTTGATCGATTTCAGAGTGTAAGTAGTAGATAAATTCGTTTTATAACCCCGGACCTAAAAAGATCTTTGATTCGGGTCTTATATAAGTTTGACATGTGTATCTATATATCTCTATAGTTGTGTATCTGTGTGTTTATCTGTGCATCTTAGCTCTCAAAAGGATGGACTGATTTTGATTTAGTTTATTTTGTTTGAAAGAGGATTTGTCGAGCTTGTTCTTAGCTTGTGTCAAAAACACTTAAGCCGTTTTTTTTTTGTACAGGATTTTTGAGTTTTTTAAACTTTTACTTGTTATTTGCTATTCTAATTTTATAAGCTATATGCAATTAGTGTGTTATTTTATACTTATTTTAAACCAAACAATATAATGTAGTCGCTCCAAAAAATTTGATCGTGTTTTAGTACTAGTAATATTATTTGTTATTAACTGTCCCTCTGCTAAACACGCACTTCTTCATTTTAAGTTTCGGCTCAAAGCTCGCAGCTATCTCTCGCGCATCACAAATAAATGATAGATGTTCGTCTTGGTTACCATGAGTTACCACAAATAAGTCTAGTTTTGACAGGTGATACGAGTAACTAATCGTCTTGGTTACCACGAGTTACTACGAATAAGTCTTATATCTTCCTAAGTTTGCTAAATGATAACTATTTGTCTCAGTTACTATAAGTTATCACGAATAAGTCTTTTACATTGGTTGATGATAGTTAGTTATACGTCTCGGTTACCAAGTTTGGATTCCCTAATAGCCTGTGCTAGACTAAGTGGAAACTGAGTTCTTGAACAAGTCATGTACCTACATACTGAACAATTTTATTGTTGCAAAAAGGTATATGCTAGGTTTACTTTTTGTACTATTACTTATTATTCATAGTAGTTCTGTGTTGTAGTTTTGTACACAAAACTTATAGTGGCTTACGGCATTGCTTGCATACTAAAAACAGTACGGTGACTATCTAATTAGGCAGAGAAAACTAAAACAACAAAGTTACAGGGGGGTCCAAAGTGCTCTGAATGGCTTCGAGAAAAGGATGGTAAGGCGTGGCCTTGCTGCTCGACTTGTCCGGGGCCACTGCCGTGCCCCCAGACAGTTAACTATTGACAAATTATTTTCTATTATTAAATTTCAGGAGCGTTTCGTTTTAATAAACGATACATCGAGTAAGAATAACTCGCCAGTATGGTGGATCCCAGTGTCGTATACCACAGCGTCCGTGAAAGACTTCGAATCCACGCAGCCAAGGCTGTGGGTGAAGGAAAAGAGCTTGAACAGTAACATTCATGTGAAGAATGATGACTGGCTGATTGTCAATGTGCAGCAGACTGGTAAGTTGAAAATCGTTAAACTGAGAACTAACTTTTAATTGATTGATTTGATTTTTGAAGTACTTTATTATTATATGAACATAATTATAGAATTTGTAGAAACTTTGCTTAAATAACTTAGATTACAACTTATCTTTTACATACTTATAATCACGCCTTTTTCCCCTAAAGGGTAGGCAGAGAATATATCTCTCCACTTGCTACGATCCTGGCACACGTCTTTCGCTTCTTCCACTTGCTTTTCATTTCAACCAAAACCTACATAATTCCACCCTCCCCATTTCACTTTAGGACTAGCAGAAAGTCTGCAAATTACCACCCATTTCTCGTTGAAATGCCAAAAATCCGTACTCAGCTATATCGATCCACTACTTTAACTAGGGAGTTATAGGCCTAAGCACATAAACGAATTACGCGCGGCGCCGCCGCAACGCAACCCTCAGCGTCGCGTTGCGTTACGGTGGCGCCTCGAAACAAAACGTTATCCAGCCGTGTAAGGTGACTATGACCTACACAGACTTTTTGGCGTGTGTACTGCAGCAAAAAACGGACAGAAAGATTGTTTTCATGTTCTACAAACAAACTGAATTTGTTGTCAACAAACGTGTCGTCATAATGATGAATGTGAGGCACGTTGCACACTTCAAAATTCTGCGCTGCGGCGGGCGACGCCCCCGATTTCGTCGGTGCGGTGCTGCATTGCGGTTGTATAGGCTCTATACTCGAAAATATTGCGTGAATTTAGTTTCAAGTTATTCTCGAAGATAGCCTGGGTGTTTGATAAGTATTGATTAATGAAGCCTAAGCAACTACCAAAAGGAATAAAAAAATAGTTTTCATAGCCCATCGCATTGCACTAAATACAGATTGGAATGGTTGGAATAGATACCGGCCTATACTTTGAACCGTATGACGTACCCTTTTGTTTTGCATAATGTGATACTTTAGTATAATGATTCTTGCATAATTTTTAGTGACATAATGCCATAATAATAATTTTTCATATTAATTGTTGGCATACAGAAAGGCGTAATTATTATTTTAGGCTATATTCTTTCAGACTACATTTGAGTGGCATGTAGTCATCGTATTAGCCATATTTATTGTCTAATTTGTGTATTGAATGTTACCGATTTAAAAATAAAGACACGTATTTATTATTAATAATTCACATTAAATATATTTTAATTTATTGCATGTATTGGCAAATTTAGTTATTTTGGTTCCAGTTTCTAAAGGCTCTTATTAGTAAATATTAGTATTTTTTATGATGACAAATTGTTTCAGTAATAGGTTTCTATTAGAAGGTTAAGGTTATTTTTATGACGAGCAAGTCTTCCAGAGCAACCTCTTAGCTTAGCTTACAATACGCATGCACTTAAATTCTCGCAATCTAATAATCAAATAAATAAATACTCGTGCTAGATAATCACAATAAAAATTAAAGTCATCTGATATATTTGATAGACTTATATCTTATCGCTAGATAAATTTAATCCTTAACGTTACAACAGGGAAATCTATTTCACCATTATAGTATGACGTCAATGGTAACATACAAATTTTATCTTGAGCTTGATTGAGTTCTAGCAGACGCTTAATCACAATTAAATGTAACATCTTTATCATTACTGACTTGAATAATAGTAATACTTTAATCGGCTCGGAAGTTATTGAATTAATATTTAAATATAAATTATTTTAGCCTATAGATATGTTATTAACAGTACTTGATGTTCTAGTATGTAATACTATTAAAGTCTTTTGTGGTTCAAGGTCACAAAATAACAGTTATTTACCATTATTCATGTTATAATTTCTCCTGTCATCATTCACAATGTTCTTTATCTCACTGTTGGGTAGAGGACTCTCTTTTAGATGCCATTTGCATGTCCAGTTAATGTCAATTGATTTAACAAGTTTTGGGCTCAATAATGTTTCACAATGGTTCCATTTAAATTTCATCAACTTTGCTTGAATAATATTAACAATAACCACAAAATTATATTATTATTTGTATTATTGTTCGAAATAATGTTGATTGAAGTTCGTTATTTCAATTTTTTTAATTATACTTATCTATTATTACTTACTTATTCTGTAATGTGTTTTTTAAGCAACTTTATATCTTAAATTTTCTGTCAACAGGATTTTATCGAGTCAATTATGACAAACGAAACTGGGAGCTCATCATCAAAGTATTGAAGGATCCATCCCGCTTCCAAGAGATCCATATAATCAATCGTGCCCAAATGATCGACGATGCCATGAACTTGGCTCTCACTGGTCGTCTAGATTACAGAACTGCTTTAGACGTCACCAGTTATTTGCTCCACGAGAGGAGTTATGTGCCTTGGAAAGCGGGATTATCAGCTCTTGGCTATATAGACACGATGCTATCAAAAGGAGCGCACTATTTGGAGTATGGGGTAAATTTAGTACTTTTTTTTTTTTTTTTTTTATCAGCCCTGTTTGTACAAACTGTCCTACTGCTGGGAACGGGCCATCTTCTCATTGTGAGAAGGGTTAGGCCATAGTCTGCCACGCTGGCCAAGTGCGGGTTGGCAGACTAACTCGCCTAACTAGTACTTTATTATAAGCTTTTATTCTACTTGCCCTGTTAGTATGTTAGTATGGGACAAATCTTGCGAGTTAAATTAGAACCACTTCCTGTCGTTAGATTAGGTTGAAATTTGGTTTACTTACGTAACTTCGGTGACAATGCAATAATATGGTACCATGAAGCTGGTCTCAAGATGGCGTCGGAAGGTGGCTATCGGAACTCCTAAACGAGATAAAACCGTCGAGTTTGGACTCGTTTGAATAGTCTTGACAAGCACTCCTCTTTTTTTAGTCTATTAAATAAAATATTAATAAAATGAATAAATAAAACAAGCTTTTATTTAAATGCTCTAAAACGAAGATAATAAATTTTATATTGATATAAATAAAAGCTTGTCGCGAGATTTCAAACAACATCGTACCTATCTACTAAGTAATATTTAATTACAACAAAAGACTTAGACGCGTTCTTATCATTTGCTTAGAATTAGTTAGTTTGTTCTTAAAAAAAAAAAAATGTTTATGTTCTCGCGACAAGCTTTTATTTATATCAATATAAAATTTATTTTCTTCGTTTTAGAGCATTTAAATAAAAGCTTGTTTGTAATTGTTTTTTATTTATATTTTATATGTTTTAGAATATATATTTTTTATCTAGAAGATACTCTAGCGCCTTGAAAATTCCAAGGTTGTGGTTCTCAGGAAACAATAATAATCTAACAATGCATGAGTACCACTGATAAAACAAAAAAGAAAAAATAGGGCACAAAAATTTTATAGGCACTAATTGCCTTTTCATATATACCTACGAACACTGTGCCAAATTTTAATAACACATTTTAGGTGTTTTTGGTTAAAGATAATAAATAATGACTTAATGGATCTGAATTTGTTATCAAGAATATCCTTTTCACCACATATTTTAGGACTTGGTCACAAATATTTTGATCGTATCTTTTACGAAATCAATATTTAGTCTGACACAAAAATTAAAAATAGTTATGACTAATATTAATTTTGTCATTTGTCTGAATAATGATAAATTTGAGTTCGTAGAAGAATAAATAGATGGCGCTACTAGTATCGAATTGTGTATTATAGTACTTCTGAAACATTCGAACAAATACTTATTTAAACCGGTTATTTGATAAGAATTAGTTTGTCACGATCTGGATATTGAGGTACTTAGATATCTAGAAAAGTTTTATTTCAGCGAAACGTTATTTAATCGGCTCCAATCGTGATACCATCTAACGATAGTGTTTGTGGTATTTACGATTACAAGTAATCTTTCAAGCAATATAATATAATCATTTTACAATACATCAAAATTTGGAATAGGTGTTATTAGCTGCACAATTTAATAATGGACAGTCGCGCTCAAAAATGCGTTTTTTTTTCAATATTAGATACATTATAATTATAATGTAAGCTCAACAAGCTTTTATTGCCTATTTTTATGACGCTAAGCGGCGATACGGATCCATTACCACACTACCCGAAAATGGACCTAGAATGTAGAAGAAATCGATCAAGGATACTTGATACTAGATGTGTGTGATGTGAGTGAGACGGTATTCCTCATTTCAGTGGTCAGTCAGTCAGTCAGTAAAGATGCAATAAGGATGGAATTAAAACATTTTGGTCAGATTTTTGGATTATTTACCTCGAAAAAATGTTGCTAACCGCCTGATATTAAAAAGCAAATGCACACTCACCGAAATAAAATTGTTAAAATAAATCTATACACTAACGACTTGTGTGTAATAAAGTAAGAAAAACTTTAAACGTCAGATTGAAATTCTAAGCATTAATTAATTATAACAAATAGTTCAATAAACAAGTAGATTAACTGATTTAAAAAGCAATTATTCCAGAATTAGAACAATTACTTCTCGTTGGGACTTGAACCCGTAAAAGTATCGGCTAACTCTTATGATACTGGGATGATCATGAACATTGTCAGATAACAGACAGCCAAGAAAGAGCATGATCAGTGTCATAAAAGCTAGCCGATCAGGGAGCAGGTCCCAAATAACCGTCGACAGCGCCATTGATACGTTCTGATACCGAAACTTATACCGAAACTACGAAGCTTAAACTTATACCGAAACTACGAAGCTTAAACTTATACCGAAACTACGAAGCTTAAACTTATACCGAAACTACGAAGCTTAAACTTATACCGAAACTACGAAGCTTAAACTTATACCGAAACTAGGAAGCTTACGCTCCTATTGCTACATATTAGTCAATCTGTGCCACCATCGATCAAGTGAGGTAGAGACAGTACCCAATATTTGGTTAATATCGTGTCGAGACACGCGTGCCCTGGTTCCGTAACCAATGCCATTACCCAAAGCAAAACAACTCGAAAACATTTTTTTTGTGTTTTTTTTTAATTCGAAATAGGCTTGCGTTTGACTTCTAACTCGCCTGATATTGCAGTCTACGATGGAGCGCGCTTGCTTAGAAGGAACCTATTAGGAGGTCATTTGCAGATAACATTAATATCTTTTTATATAAAGAATACGTATTTTCATTGAAACAATGAAAAAAAAAAGAATAAAAAAGCCAATTGCCGTTAATTATAAAATAGGTCTAATAAATTTAGTGTAGACTTCAAAAATTTTAACAGTTATGGTCCTCCTTTTTCCAGCGTTACGTACTCCGTTTGCTTAGCGGCGCAGTCCAGCAAGTCGGATGGGACGTGTCTGCAAACGAGAGCGTCATAACGGCTCAGTACAGGGTGGACCTTCTCGCCTCCGCGTGTCACTTCGAGCACGTCGACTGCTTGCAGAATGCGGTCAGGATGTACACTAACTGGATGATAGCACCTAGCCCGGACTCTTATAATGAGTGAGTTTACTTACATTTCTCTGTACAGGTGAATCCGCAGAGACACGCTGCAAGAGCCGCACGCATCGCATTCATCGCATTTTCGAATCATTGTATTTGTCATTGTATGCAACCTCATGCACTTACGAGTATACGTGCTAGAGTTCGGCATTTACAATGTCTGCGAAGCGTGCAACTTTGTGTCTTGGGTCTAATTTTATTTAATCACTGCTTTGTTTATAATCATATCATAAATACATGCAGAAAGTCACGCAACCCTTATCTTTGTACGTTTTTTTATTCACTAATGGGCTTGCGTTTGAGTGTTAAGCAATCATTGCTGTCTACGATGGAGCGCTTGCTTGAAATGAAATCGATTCACTCGCGATTTAAAAACATCCAGATTATACAGATCATACAAGTTTCGAGGCTCTACCATAATAGAGTCTGTGGTCAGACAATTACCGCGGCAAAATGTGAAGTGACTTTTAGATTGTGTTGCTAGTCGAACAAAATAATGAAATTAGGACAGCGGCGCCTCCAATGCCACATTGGTTCTCTTTTTGAACAGACTCTAGCATGAAAGACATTGAGACTGTACAAAAATTCATTATGCAACTGACAAAGCTCTTAACATATGTGATTAGCCTCTTATAAATAGTTATATTACGGGTTTTGCTTTGAGTCTCCACGAGACCGAATCAGAAATGAAGATATCTGTAGACGTACAAAAATCACCGACATAGCACAGCGGATTGACAAGTTGAAGTGGCAGTGGGCAGGGCACATAGCACGTAGATCTGATGGCCGATGGGGTCGAAAAGTTCTCGAGGAAGATCAGCCACGAGATGGACAGATAATCTAACACAAATACTTCATTCTAAAATTACACTCTTTTCTCAATCATAATACATAAACCATGACGAAATCATAGTTTTCAAAGAAGAACATTTCGCTGTATCATCTTAACTGAATTAAAAATATATGTAGATAGAATAAAACAAGTTACTTATTACTGTAGGATCCATGTGGATCTCCGCGGCATTGTATACTGCGTCGGTGTCCGAGCGGGTGGCTCCAGGGAATGGACCTTCGCGTGGGAGAGACTCAGAGCTGCTTCCGCCTCAGAGCGGCACCGCCTGCTCTCCGTATTGGGCTGTACCAGGGCACCATATCTGCTGCACAGGTATGTACTATTAAGTTGCGTTATGGTGCTATAGCGGTATGATTCATCCCTATAATCCTCAACCCACAGCTTACGAGTTATGAGTTAACTAGCACGTAGCCAGCCTTATTTGTATATACTTCTTGGTATTCTCAATACAAACCCATTCAGCCATTTAGCTGTCAAAGTCAAAGTTAATAAACAGACAGAGAGACAGAGAGACGCAATATACTGAGAGACAAAGAGGTAGACAAAGTTACTTCTGATTTTAAATACTAAATAAGATTGTATATACTCTTATTCGTTTTTCCAGATACCTGGAGCTTTCCTTACGAAATGACAGCGGCATTCGCAAGCAGGATGTAGTGCGAGTATTTTCAGCAGTGGCAGGCACAGCCATAGGACAGCCTATAGCTTTCAACTTCGTGCGCGCTAACTGGCAGAGGCTCAGAACTTTGTGAGTAACTTTGTGATTATTTTTAGCGGATTAGCAAGTTGTAGTGGCAGTGGGCAGGGCACATAGCACGTAGAACTGACGGCCGATGGGGCCGAAAAGTTCTCGAATAGAGACCACGCACCGGCAAGCGCAGCGTAGGAAGACCAGCCACAAGGTGAACAGAAGATATCATAGAAGTGGCAGGAAGACGCTGGATGCAGTCCGCCTCCTACCGGTCTTTCTGGAAATCTATGGGGGAGGCCTATGTCCAGCAGTGGCTGAGATGATGATGATGATGATTTTTTATACTTAGTTATAGTTTAAAAAACTGATATAGGTATATATAACAGCAAAATGCATAATCTTGTTTTTTTTTTTAAACCAAATTACTGAACCGATTTTGATGAAATACATGATGGTATAGGACCCATCACGTAAAAAGAACGCTGGTTTGTTCGCGCTTACGAACAAACCAGCGTTCTTTTTACGTGACGGAAACTATACATGGGACTAATCTAAAAATCCTTTCAATCAAAAAATATCTAATTTTTGAAATCGGTTTATAAATGACGGAGTTACCAGTAAACCAAAATACTGAACCGACTTTGATAAAAAAATTATATATCCACTTCTGAAATATATTCTGACCTATCAAAAAAAATAATAATAATTGAAATCAATTAATAATTGGCGAAGTAATCACGTACAAAAAAACGTATAGTTTGAATTGATAAGCTCCTCCTTTTTAAACCGGTTAAAATATCATTTATAGAAACAAACAATAAAAATGATTATGCTCGTATAACAGCATTAGTGCCTTTATGTTCCTGGAAAGGCTAGTAAGTATTTAAAAAATAAACCTTCGAACTATTAAAATATCACCTGATTCACAAGAATCGTTTGTCTACTGACAATTATTTAAATATCTTGGATTTGTGCTACTTTCTTTGATATCAACAAGCAAACAATCAAAGATACCGACGAACCAATTAAAATATTATTTATTTCAGATAAAATATTTATACTAATCTCAGAAATCAATATTGTGGAAAGTCAAAAGTAAAACAATATTCGTAACATCTCATAATGTGTATTTTTTTATGTTAATTCTTCATAAAAATATATTCTAACTTTAATAGAATAATTTGCAGCAAATTTATTTATTAACAATATGCTATCATAATAACATTAATCTTGGTAATAAAATTGACGTAAATTATTTTGTTTACAGCGTCGGATCTCTGTCTACCTTAAACCTTCTTTTGAAGGTGGTCACAAGAAGATTGAACCAACCACATGAGTACGAAGAAGTAAGTAACTTTCATAGTACATGTAATTTCTGAGACCATAATCTTGGAATTTTCAAGGCTAGAGTGAATAGATATCTTCTAAATTGACGAGCTCCATCCTCGGCCACACCATTTTCATTGTTTTTTTTTTGTTTCGACTGTAAACGGAATTTTGAATGAAAATATCATTCTGGCTGTACTGTTGCTGTACTGTTAACTAGAAAGTTAAACAGGTCTGATTGATACCATCAAGATAAGGATTCTTCACAGTGTTTTCCTTCACCATCAGATCTAGTATTGGGGTTTGAAACTACACCTAGCAATTTGTCTTTACATAACAGTTACAGCGTAAACAGCATAATTTTCTTTAAATTTTACATTCTATTTCAGTTAAAACGCTTCGTATTAGAAGAATGCAGTGACCTAGGGCGTCCAGTTCAACAGGTGTTAGAGACTATCGCATCGAACGTGCAATGGAAGGAAAGAAACTACAATACGATAGTTGACTGGCTTCTACAACATGATGATAACATACGATAGTCAATTAAGCCACAGGAAAAAATAACAAACTTTAACGTTAAAATTAGTACTTATTCAGCTTACCTTTTTCTATAAAATAATTTCTTATCTGTATTTTTAAGCAAGATTCTAAGTTCGATTTTTAGCCGAATAGATGTTTGGAAGATTGGAACATTTAGTTTCGGTGTCGTTACGTCTCAATGCCTTTGTAGCACTCATTAACATGAGTGCTGCAACCTTGTGTCGGTATTAGAATTGTCTATAACCTACAGGCAATTCTAACGGCAATTCTGATGGTAACGACACTAAAGCTGAATTTTTAATTGAACTATTTTAATACAATTAAAGCGGGTAAAATTTCTACGGTGCAAATCGGCAAGTAAACGGCCGATTTTGATCATATTTGGCAAAAACATCAGACACTCAATTCAAAAGAAAAATAAAAAAATTCTGCAGGGGAGCGGGTGTAAACGCGTGCGCAACTAGTTTTCAATATAAGCAAAATCAGTCAAGAGTTGGTCGAACCAAGAAAGATTCTGAGGTTATCGGCTGATTTTGATAATATTCAGTACTTACTCAACTTTAAACAAAAGCTTATGAGAAAATTCGTAGATTTGTCGAGATATTCTAAGTTCCAGCAAGCAGGAACTCTTTTGTTTTAAGCTTTAGAACAAAAAAGTTCCCGCTTGCGAAGGTGTTCGCAAAAATACTAGAATAATAATATAATAGGTACTAATTTTAATGTAAAAGCATATATCTGCAGATTTACTTGTCATTAACCGCCGTCTAATCTTATCAACGAAAAAGAATTAGATATATAAATGTATGTTAATCAATACTCACACATCCGTATGAGTGTACGTTTAAGCATCGTAAGTCCAGACTTCGTACCCAGTTAAATACCTAATTTGAGCATACTTTAGAAAATTTACAAACTGCATCTGTTTATTGATGCTGGGTTGAGGGCATCGTTAAAATGTCCGTAATTTTTTATACAACAGGAAAGAATCGGTTTCTACCTGTAAATACTTACCTATTTTCAGGATTATTTTAAGTGTATGAGTCGAACTATGGATGAGTAATGGTAGTTATCTATTGTTTTTACCAAATTTAATATTCATTTTAATATTATTTGAAATTAAGTTAAAAATATCTAAGTTATTTATGAATAACCTAGATATTTTTAACTTCATATCACTTTTTTTGACTGTCCTTGTGGCTCAGTTGGTAGTGTGTTTACGTCTACCTGCTGAACTGAAAGGTCGTGGGTTCGATCCCCACCCAGGGCAAACATTTGTGTGATGAGCATGTATGTTTGTTCTGTGTCTGGGTGTTTCTATGTATCATATGTATATATTTACAAAACAAAAGTATATATGTATTCTATCAGCCATCTAGTTCCATAGTACAAGCTTTGCTTAGTTTGGGCTAGATGGTGTTGTGTGAAATGTCCACAAATATTTATTTATTATTATTATTACTCTAGTTTCATTTCAGTGAGACTATATTCACTGAAATTGTCATAGCAGTCGTCTTGAACGTATTTAACATAGAAGCCATTTTTGGCATATTTAAAAACAATATGTATTTTAATAAAATTGTATTAGTAAGTTTAATGTGACTTAAATATTCGAATTTTTGTATAATTATTGGATCTTGGTAGGTTAATCAATTATTTTTAGGTTAAATGTATTAGTACAAGGGAAACACTTAGTTGACAATTTGACATGACTTAGTTTAAAAGAAAAAGTATCATGTAATTTTCTTTCCTATCTATAAATATAATCTCACATAAGTAACATGTAATATAAGCGATAAGGAGGATTGTTGCACTATTTTTTAAGCTATTCTATCTTTATGAATGTAATTTTCTGCTAAAAATCTTGTGTTTCCAGATTACTTGAAATTATTTATTTTGTAGACATAAATATTATAATTTAAGTCAACATAAAACAAATAAAGTCAAATGTATGTTTTGTATGGTCTTTTATTGAATCATTCGATACCGTTACATCAGTCTAAATAAAATTAAAATGTCAATATCACTGAAGCGTTTATAGCCTAGTGTGCAATATATAGTTTACTAAAGATGGATAAACTGTGCTTGAAACTGGAAAATAATTATGCTTATGTAGGAATATCATGCGCTCGTCACTCTGATATATTTAGGTGTTAAATCTCGATATGCTCAGAGTTTGCTCTGGGAAGATATACCTTCAATAAGGAACAAAGTACTGACTTAATGTTTGCACACTATTGATTGACGTTAAGTGATTGAAAAAAGTAAAGAATTTCCCCTCGTGAATTCAGCTAAAGTAGTGACCTACCCAAAGGTATTTAAGATATGTTAATTAGGGTCGGCGCTTACTGGTGCGGAGACAAGACGGCACGGCAAAGGACTATTTTCATGAACATAATAATTATAGTTTAAAAAACTGAAAAAACCGACTTCAAAGTAGCAATAAAATACTTAAGCGACTTGTTGTGCACTTTTCTACAGGCATTTGTTATAAAAGCCAAAGTACCTACAGCATCGATTTTGATAAAAACTTATATGGGATCACCTCTGAGGTATGATTTACAAAATACATAAGGAATCATCAAAATCAATGCAATTGTCTGAGTAATCGGTGTACAAACATACAAAAAAAAATGCAGACCGAATTACCTCTTTTTGGAAGTCGGTAAAAAATTGCTGACATTCCTGAATTTCAACCTGAACGTGATGTTATGTTATTCCCCAAGATCTTGCATCAAGATGTCGCGACATTCCACGGTATGCCTCAGCACGCCGCTGCATCACATGAGATGTACATTGTACAGGTAACTTTATATAGTCACAAAAATGTGAACGCCTGGCGCGAGCGCCTGGTAGACGTTCTCATCAACTGGGAAGGATCTTCTGGCATGCTGTGAGACGTCACAGAATCCTTCCGCATGATGTGAGATCCCACAGGATCATTTGGCATGCCGAAGCGTACCTTACCGCGTCGTCCCATTTCGTGCCATATGTGACTGCAGGCCTTTATTGTAAGCATGATTAGCATCTTCAAATACATCAACGCTTAACCTTGCCCATAGGTAAAAGCTGTGGTCAAACGCATAGTCGATGATCGAAAAAAGGATTTATATATTGCGATCATGCAACCGACGTCGATGTAATTAAGATTATGGATATTTAAGATAGCGAGTTTGATAACATTATCTATCGATTAGAGTATATTTCAATACTTTTATTACAATAATCCAGTTGCGGGCGCACTTTCCGCTTTGTAGGAGCTGTCGCCCATAAAACAAGGTATGTGTGATTTATTCTTCGTAGCTAATTACATTCCTAGTTATAACTGTTTGTAAGTTATAGCAAAGTTCTACGCAGAAATAGATTATAATGTTTTAAATGCATAATTTGTTGCAATAGTAAAAAAGTAAGGCCGTAAAATTAACTTTTTTTTAATGACAATATTGTCAGTGGTTCGTTAACATAATCAAAACAGAACAGCTATTTTCTATCCGTCTCGTCACGCGTTCTACTGCCTTACCGAAAATCGTTATAACTTTAACCATCGTCTTAAATTATCTGTGTGCAATTGTCATTACGTGTCAGCGAGAAGTTAACAAAATACGTTAAGCAATGCTTAAAGTTAAGCAACGTTTTTCTTTTTCGGTAAGGCCGCTAGTTGTCAATAGAACTGGGACTTTAAGGTCGCGATTGGTATTAATTAAAATCAAACAAATTTTAACGGATTTATTGCGTATATTTTACAGACCTTACATTTCGAACTATTTGCAGCGTCTGTGGTCTCAGAACAGGACGTGGTCTGAGGTCGCGATAAATCCGTGAAAAATTAGTTATGATTTCTAATTTAAAAAGTTAATTAAGTATTAGGGCATTACGTTACACTTATACTACTTTTATTTGAAGGATTTTTTTTTTCAAGTATATTCAAATAGTAATAGCAACCTTCTTAAATTCAGTAATACCTATTATGCTTGTAGTTTCAGCGTGGTAGCTCAAAGAAAATTATGATCTTAACGTTAGTCTGTGACAACGTTGTTCTTAAAATTAATAAAGGTATTCTTAACTAAAGTAATTTATTAATTCCATTTTGCTATTATGTAGTATGTATTAAGCAATACGTACATTTAGTAAATGAAGTAAAAGCTACAATGATAATAACTAAGTATAATAAAATATTAGCTTTGTAGTTTCTCTCACGCATACAAACAAACTAACAAAACATGATATACCTAAATGTGAATAATCTTAAGTTTTAGATACAATTACTTTTTGGTTGAGCAAGCAAGTGCATATAAGTAAAATGATATCTGAAACCAAGAAATGTAAAATTGAAGTTTCTCTATGTGGCTTTGTAGACATCCGAACTTCAAGCGCCATCTAGCGAACATATTTTGAAGTATTTTATCATCAGATAAAATGCCTGTTGTAATTTTATTTGACTCTCGTAGTCTACTGCTCGTAATAAAGATAATAATTTCACTATAAATTGTACCTTCAAAAATTATAATACAAGTTTTACCTATTCCATGTCGTGCTGTCATCGTATTAAGGTCGACATACCCAGCACAATAATCTAGACACTGTGTTTAGCTAAAAAGTCAGCTAAGACAGCAGTGTTCTTCAAGGTACTACAAAATCAGGGTGTATAGTCGTTGTGATTTGTTTAAAAGTTTTAATACCAAACCTGGACTGTTTTTTTTTTTTTTAAATACTAAAAATGTAAATCGCTGGGTATTTACCCAGCGATTTATCTGTAACCTTTGGGGCTAGATCGATAAACCAAATTTTATCAGTGATAAATAATATAACTCGCATCTTATCGCGTTATTTAGTCGACTGAAATTAATTACCTTCACGCCATCTTTCAATAAAGTTGCAGATAAAATAACAGAAGCCGATTAGCCGAGTTGATCTAGTAACATATAAAATTGTCCTTTAATAATATTCAATACGTAATAAATTGATTACAATACATATTCGTAGTTCATCGGAACTACGAATTACTACGAACATTCATAGTCATATCATAAATAATATCTTCCCGCGGTTTCACCCGAGTAGTGATGAATAACAGTGATGATGACAATAATGAACTGAAGCCTATCTCTGTCTCTAGATCTTCACCTATCTCTGCACTGAATTTCATAACAATCGATTCAGTCAGTTTGTACGTGAAAAGGTAACAAATAGACAGAGGAGAGTAAAGAAGTCGCAATTTTGTTTTATCAATATCTTCTATCTGCCCATTACGCTTACAAACGGTATACTACTAATAAGTTTTATTAGAAAACAAACATGGTTGTTACACATTTTAATTTTGAACAAACAGGTTCAAAATTAAAATACTAAGTAGTTTGATTGCAATAAATATATTTTTGAATGCTATCACTTACATTTTTATGTACAGTGCTTTTATTAAGCTAAAATTTATATAAATAACTTATAGCGTATATGCATGCATGCATTTTAAATTATATTACGTACACAGCAAATACTAATGAAATGTTAAACGATACATTTTTTTAAAGATGGCGACAACGACCTTACTTTTTGTTGCTGCGGCGTGCATCTGCGCGTCCGCATTCCCCATGGAGCCCACCGTGCCACTGACTAGGAATACAATCTTCGCCGACGAGAAGCTCGAGGGGCAGATTTTCGAAAACCTCGGAAAATTTGATCTACTCGAAAACGCAAGAAACACAGGCGATAACTCCAGCGCGTACCGTCTTCCAACCACCACCAGACCCAGCCACTACACCGTGACGTGGATGATTCTCATAAATAGTCTGACTTTCGGTGGAACAGTTGACATTGAGCTATATGCGACCCAGCCTAACGTTAACGAAATCGTCATCCACTCTTCTGAAATGAATCTTACGAACATACAGCTTTACCTCAATAACGTGGTAATTGGCACTGTTGCTGTAGAGGAAGAGGAAACGCAATTCTTACGCATCCAACTTTTAAATGGAACACTGCAATATTCTGCCACCAGTCCTGTTATTTACAACCTGAGAATTTCTTTTGATGCTCCATTGAGAACTAATATGTACGGAATCTATCAGAGTTGGTATTCAAACAATGCTACAGACGGTATACGTTGGATGGCATCCACTCAGTTCCAAGCTACAGCTGGTCGCTGGGCATTCCCATGCTATGACGAACCTGCATTTAAAGCTACTTTTGACATCACAATTAGACGTCCTGAAGGTTTTAAGAGCTGGTCTTGTACTAGAATTAGGACGACAAGTCCTGCTATCACGTAAGTTTTTGCAACAACTAATATTTGATCGATTATATCAAAATAAACAAAACAATTGCGAGATTTTATTCTTTGTAAGCTAACTTTTAATCTCGTTTAAATAATCTGCGTAGCGAATTTTATAGTACATTATGATACAAGTGTGCTAAGTTGGTCATTACAGTCGAGGCGTAATAGAGCCGAGAGTGCAATGACCATAATGCACACGCGTTTCATACGACGTTTTTCAACACACTTGCGAGGAAAAAAACACCCGTTTATAACTGAAATATTTAATTATTGAAACAATTTGTGAAAGTACAATTAGTGAAATGATACGCAGTGGGTTTTGAGGGCATTTGTACAGTTTGTGTTATGGTGTTATTAACAACTTCATTATTCGAATCTTGAGTAATTTATTCACAAAAATGTTGCTTATTTTATATTTAAGTAAAAACTCTTTGTTGAAATTAAAAAAAAAACTGTAAAGTAAAGACACTAGTGCGTAATAGAAAAGTCAAAAGCACGCGTGTTTTATTATTCGAATCTTGAGTAATTTATTCACAAAAATGTTGCTTATTTTATATTTAAGTAAAAACTGTATGTTTGGAATTAAAAAAAACTGTAAAGTAAAGACACTAGTGCGTAACAGAAAAGTCAAAAGCACGCGTGTTTTATAGGATAATTTTCAGCCATAAAAACGGTTGAATAACGGCCACTTTACGAGCAAGTGTGTTGAAAAGATATTTATAGCTTGGTTTGTTACCATAGCAATATGTATATTATGAATTAAATTATCATTATTAATTTAAATAAGACCAAATAATATTTTTCAGAGGTTACGAAGACGATATCTACTTCAGAACTCCAGTAATGTCTACGTATCTTTTGGCTCTTATTGTTGCCGAATATGAAGCTAAAGAACATTTCGAAAATGGTGTTTTGATGTATGAAGTAATTGCACGCCCTGGAGCTATGGAAGATGGTCAGGGTGATTACGCTTTCGACGTTGGAATGCAACTATTAGACGTGATGAGCGACCATACAGCAATGGACTTTTACAGCGTACATCCCGACCTCAAAATGACTCAGGCTGCTATTCCTGATTTTGGTGCTGGTGCCATGGAGAACTGGGGATTGCTTACTTATAGGTAAAATAGGAGTTAGATTCTTTGTAGGGAACTAAACAACCTATACACTTATAGCTCCACGTGTAAATAACTCATTTAAGCGGAATATGGACAACTGTAAAGGCCTCAGTAATTACCAAATTAAAATATAGGTTGTTAAATGGCTTCAGAAAATGGATAATGATACTCACTACCCACACCCTCTACTACACTCCCCCTACACATACTCACTCACCACACACATTAAGCACCACACCTACACATCTCTCATATTGTAAGGAAAACACATGATAATGTAATATACCTTTATATTATAAAATATGTCGCTTGGATGGCACTAGCTCCTATAAAATACAGGTAATTAACTTAGTATGGGAGTCAGGGACTTGCACAACAATGTATGTAAATTGGACCAATGAAAAAAAAATATGTATTTGTTTTGTAATGTTTATATCAGGGAAACATTTTTATGTTAGTTTCACAAAAGCCAAACTTATACATAACAAAATAAATAAGTTTAGGATCAGGACAAATTAAATTCAGGATTGAGTTCTTAATAATAAAAACTTTTTACAAAAAAATTAAACCGCCGAAAAAACTGAAAAGCAAAAAATAATAAACCTTTTTTAATTAACCATCACTAAGTTCTTAAAGTAATGTAAGTATACCTAAGTAATTTTGATAAATCCGTGGTCAACGTTGCTGGTACATCATCGAACTATATTTCTTAACGATACTGTATTAACCTTATACTTTGTTGTGTAATGTTTGTTGATCATAATAAACTATATATAAAAAATAAAAAATTACCCGTCGACTTGAGAACCTCCTCCGTTTTTTCGTCGGTTAAAAATATAGCGTAGGTATAGTGACTAAAAATAACCAAAATGTCAAATTACGTTTTCAGAGAGGCGTACTTGATGTATGATGAAGTACATACCAACGGTTATTTCCAACAGCTGATTGCCTATATTTTATCTCACGAGATTGCCCATATGTGGTTTGGAAACCTTGTCACATGCGATTGGTGGGACGTTCTCTGGCTGAATGAAGGATTTGCTAGATACTACCAGTACTTCCTAACTCACTGGGTAAGTTTGGTTTGTTTACCTAAAATCATAAGTTTATTTTAAAGTGTCATAAAAACTTGCAGGTTGCAGGCAAAAAGTATTAGTTTACGATATTAGCATGCATTTATTCGTATTTATATGTTCATGTTACTATCATATTAAAAGTTATGATGGTATATAATATATATACAGGACTTAACAGCGACCAGCAGAAGAAAAAGAGTCGTTGTACCAATTATTACCAGATAGCATATTCTGCAACTTAGAAATTTGTATAGTACAAGAAACAACAAAGCCAAATGTATTCTTATTTATAATTATATTATATTACAGTAGATGTTGTAGTAAATGTGTTTCCGTAGGTATAGAACTAGCTTTATTCACTCATTGCGTTAGTGGTATTCATAATTAAAATAAATTGGAAGGCATTTTCACACAACCATATATTAAAGCCCCAAATGAAGCATGGGAAAGTAGTTTGTATTTTTTTTTTAATTTCCCTACCAGTTTGTACTATGGAAACCAGGTGGCTGATACATACATAATTTATTTTGTAAATACATACATAATATGATACATATACACACCCAGACACTGAACAAACTGTTTGCCCTGGGTGGGGATTGAATCCACAACCTACAGCTGAGAAGGCAGACATACTACCACTGAGCCATGAGGCCTGTCAAACAAAATTTAATATATTTTAAGTAACTTATAACACTACTTGATCCCCTTCTGCATAATTCGTAATACTCTTGAAATCGTGAATACAAAAAGTTTATTGACCTAATAGAAATGTATGGAAGAGCTGACTTTTTAGTGATTTTGATTTGGTTCCATAAAATAATTGTTGTTATGAACACATACATACCTGTACACGCCTTTTCCCATTGGGTAGGTAGAAACTATAACTTTTTACTTGCTACTAGGATCGAAGCACACGTCTTTCATCGATGTTTTCGGATACTTTTGATCTGACCTTTCTCCAAAAGTTCTTATGAATAATGAGTATAGCGATCTTATAAAATTGGCCTGTTGTTCACTGTCATAACCTTAAAGTTTACTAGCTAAATTTTGCACGTTCTATTATAATAAACTATATCTTAACAGGTTGAGGATCATATGGGGTTGGAGACACGTTTCATCACCGAACAAATCCACACTTCGCTGCTGAGTGATTCCGCCAACAACCCTCATCCTCTGTCCACAACTTCAATCGGAAATCGTGCTTCAGTTAGCGCCATGTTTTCCACCATCAGTTATAATAAAGGTGCTGCTATCATCAGGCAGACAGAACATCTACTTGGTTTCGATGTTCACAGAGAAGGATTAAGAAACTATTTGGTTAACAAGTAAGATAATTTCGAAATGTTTACCAGATGTTTCTGTAATAAAAATATCGTGTGCAAATACGAATTAAATTTTAATTATTTTTTTCTTTACAGAGCTTTCCAGACTGCTCTTCCTATCGATTTGTTCGAGGCTCTACAGAACGTCAGTGTCGCATACAACGCTATCTCCGAATATGGATCTGATTTTAACGTCATCGACTACTATAAGAGCTGGACCGAGCAACCTGGTCATCCCGTCCTCAATGTTCAGGTCAACCATCAAACTGGCGAAATGACCATCTATCAGGTAATATGATGTTATTTTAAAATAATTACAGCAATTTGGTGAGACTGTGTGACACACATGGATTTAGGTAAAAACTATACTACATCAGCTACCAATATAGGCAATTTTATATGTGTTAGACTAGTTACGTGAAGCTTCCGAAAGAGTCTCGCTCCTTAGCTGGACATTAAATTATTAAACCCAAAAAAAATTTATTAAATTGTTATGTGGAACCGCGCCCACATTTACCCTGATGCCAATAAGACATATTTTTTGCTTACAATAGTTGCGATCAGGCTTCAATTAATTAAGAAGTATGTATTAAAGGAGACTTTAAAAATATATTTAAATGACGGTGAAATTTATTTCAATTTCAATTTTTCAATTTTAAATCAATAAGCTAGTTATTTAAATTGTTCCTTTATATTTTATTGCTCATACATGTTGCCACGAATATTCACTTAACACTTGTTGTCAAATTTATCTTTATATAAGCTGTGTACTGTTGTAAATGGATTTTAGGTTCACAATGTTTTACCGGTTGAGCTTAATGTATATTATATAGCCTATTATCTGTAACTGTACCTATTTCAATAAAATAAAAATAAAAATAAAAAAATAAAAAAATTTAACAAATGTAACATCAGCAGGAACATAAATATATAATATATACACACACACATGAATAAAAATAAAACTACTCTAAAAGACCGTTAGCAGCGGGAATTGTTCCCAGGATGCTGGCCCCATAACCTCGTTGTATAGCGATACTTACTCTTAATGATGGTTAAATGAACTCTACAAGTGAAGTTCAACTATAATTGTGCTACTAGATTTATTCGGCGCGGTTAGAGATCCTACATAATATTATAAAAGCGAAAGTAACTCTCTATTTGTTACCTTTTTACGGCTAAACGTAAACTAAATCGAAGAACCAACCGCTATGAAAGTTGGCACATAGTTTGTTAGCAGTTGGCTTTATGTTGACCGATCGCGAAGTTGACCGATTGCGAAGATGACAGATCGCGAAGTTGACCGATCGCAAAATTGACCGATCATGATGTTGACCGATCACAAAGTTGACCGATCGCGAAGTTGACCAACCGCAAACAAACGGTTAGAGAAAGACAAAGGCTATAATTATTCTATTGCTGTGAATTGTCTAGTTATCTAAACAAATTTATACTTGCAGCGCCGTTTCAACATCAACACTGGCTACTCCCCCGTCAACAACAACAACTACATCGTCCCAATTACCTTCGCGACGGCCAGCAACCCTGATTTCATTAATACGAAACCTACCCACGTCATCCACAAGGCGGTCTCCACCATTTCTCGAGGATCTCAAGGCGATGAATGGGTTATTTTCAACAAACAACAAACTGGTAAGTATTGAATACAACAAGGTATTCTATAAACTTTTTACGCACAAGTTATAAATATATACAATTGAAAGTGCTTACGGTCACTAAAAATTAGCATAATCTCGACTATATTACAATAATATTGCATTTCCGATTTGTATTTGCATGCAAAATTTCAATTCAATTTGAAACTGGGACATTGGTCAAATGTGATTTGAAAGATTTGATTACAGACTGACACCATTCAGTTGAATCTAAATATAGGCTTGTAATAATATTGAATCTTTTGTCCTTTTCCGTTTAGAAGTTCCCTACAGTACTGTAATGGATTGCCTTGGCTAGGGCTTTTGGTTTTGAATTCATTTTAATTGCTGCTCATTATAATATATATTTTGTATTATATTCTGAAAAGTTAAGTCTATAGGTATAATAAATACATCACAAAAAAACGTCTAAACATAAAGTCAAATAAAGGAAAATCCACCATCAGGTTTAGTCAACAAATTCTCCGCGCCCCCCCCCCCCATATATTTAAATATTTAAGTATTTGATATTTTGGTTGTTATTATTAAAATTATATTCCTATTGCAGTTGTAACTTGAGATTTTGTTTTTTTTTGTTATTATGTATTTTTTTATAACAATGAATTTAACTACCTATCAACATCGGTTGTAGTTGTAACATTGTTTTTCTTTCATTCACATATTATTGTTATTATTTAGCACTAAAGTATATTCTTATTCAGGTTTTTACAGAGTAAACTATGATGATTACACATGGGATCTTATTATCGCTGCTCTTCGTGGACCCAACAGAACTTTGATACATGAATACAACAGAGCTCAGGTAAGTTATTTTTAATATAAAAAGAGGGTAGTTATAAGTTTTATATTTCTTAGAGCATGATTACGGATAGGTTTTGAAATGACTGAATTCAATTCACTAATTCAAAAACCTGAGCGTATTCGTCAGAAACCTTTAAAAATGTCGATAACTGTGACTTAGTAATTTGTTTGGTCGAATAGTTAGAATAAGTTGACATTTGACTTTTTATTTTATTGTTTATAGATTGTGAACGACGTGTTCCAATTCGCCCGTTCCGGCTTAATGACGTACACAAGGGCCTTCAACATCCTCTCTTTCCTCGAGAACGAGACCGAATATGCTCCTTGGGTAGCTGCCCTTACTGGATTCTCCTGGATTAGAAACAGACTTGCTGGCACCACTTACCTTTCTGAGCTTGAGGTAAGTATTTGGTTCCTAGATATGTAGTTCATATCATATTATAGTACCTGGGCAACAGAGTTTCACTCGGATTTTAATGACTGAAAATACGAGCAAAACCGGGTTCCCTAAAAATTTACCCTAGAAAGACCGATTTATAGCGTCTCTCGCGTGCGTGCGTTATTCAATAATAGTTCTTCAAAAAGTAGACTTCTTGAGCGAGTTTTGAGGTTTTATATATCTAGTGATCTAGTTTTATATGTCTATACTTTTTATCCCGAAAAATTAAAGGTTCCTTCAGGATAGCGGGTGAAGTCGCGGAGCGCAGCTAATAATAAAACAAAAATAATTGCACGCCATATTGTCACGGTGTCATTTAGAATAACCGCAAGTTGCGATAGTAGTGACATCCGCCGTGTGCTCGCGTATTAGTGTTAGGATTTGGGATCACAATGAGTGTAGAAGTTAACAATAAAAATAATAATTATCCTTTTTTAGGCGCTGATCATCTCGTGGTCAGCCACCGCCATCGGCAGGTTGACTTACTTGCCCCAGTCAGGCGAGACATTCATGACTTCCTACCTGCGTTACCAGCTCGCTCCCACACTGTGTGCTATAAATGCGCCCGGGTGCCGTAATTCCGCCATCAATCAACTTGCAGCCCTTCGCAATACAGTTAATCCTATTGAGTAAGTTTTTCTTTTAAGACTTTCATTTCCGAATCCAGATGACTTCAAGAGTTTAATTAGTAGTACGCTCTAACTACAGGCAGGGGAGATCGATGCCTTATTCTAGTGCTCCGGCAGAAAGAACGGGGGCTGAGTCTAGCCCTATCTCGTATTCGTTCCTATTGCGCTACTCAGATATCAATTTGCAAGCCGCTTCCAACCGGTCTTTTTGGAAATCCATCCATGGGCAGTCCTATATCCAGCAGTGGACTTCTTGTGGCTGAAATGATGGTATCAATTTGTCTATGCGCAGCAAACTCAAAAACATAGCCCGAAGAATAACTTAACTGTCTCAGATACTGTTGTCTATATAATGATATTTCCAACGCATAAGCATTGCCATTCAACGTGGCAATGCGGTTAGCATGCTGGGTACGCTGTCAACTGCTAGTGGGTTTGAGCATTTGGATTATCTTTAGACCTTTATCGGTCTGGGGTAATCGATATGCTTTTTGTGTAGTAGTTTAGTTACTTAAGTCTGTATATTGTTCTGTTATGATATTCTTGTTTAAGTACATAATTATAATAGAGATATTTTATTTTTATTTTATATTTTTACAGCCAAAGTAATTAAATAAACTAGTTATACATTTATATAAATTACGCGGCTAATTACAAGTTTTCGCCTAAACAATATAGACATATTTCTCCAAATATTACATAAACAATTAAAAATATTTGACAATTTAATTTAAAAACGTGATTTGGTACCTATCAATGGTTATCTCAATGAATAAAGTAAAAGTAAACATCAATCGTCAAGCCAGGTCAGAGGCCTTTCGGCGGCTTAATAACTCTGACAAAAGGGCTGACCGCTCAATCTACATGAACTTACTTACTTTTTAATGAATAAAGTATCCGTTTAGTAACTATATCTTCAGATTTGTTTATTTGAATTTTGTCAATTTTATTAAACTTGCATGTTAGCATTAGATTTTATATCACAATGATTCAAAGATTTACTTTTAATTAAAGTAACTTCTTTCTCACAATGTAATTACTTTTACTTGTTTAAGCATTCATAATTTTAGGATACGATACAGTTTAATCATGTATTTGTGTATGTTATTGATTAGATAAATAAAGTAACGATCTGGTCGCGGAAATCCGCTTGATATTAATGTCAATTTTGTTTTTCAGGGTGCCAAAGGACAGCCGCAACTGGGTATACTGCAACGGTCTTCGTGAAGGAACTATAGAGGACTATGACTTCCTATGGAATAGGTTCCTTACACATAATGTCTATACTGAGAAAATCCAACTGCTCATGGTCTTGGGATGCACACCTCATGCTTCCTCTCTCACCCAGTAAGTATTTTACATTTACTTCCGCTTTAGCGGAGCAAATATTTTAAATTTACCTCCGCTATCACATAATAATTATTTTAAATCTACTTCCGCTATCACGGAATTATTATTTTAAATTTACTTCCGCTCTCACGAAGTAATTATTTTACCTATATTTTCACTGTAAATAGAGTAAATATTTTACATTTATTTGCGATTTTCCGTGAAGACCGTTGGTTATTGAGAGAAGAGGATGTATATAAATTATAAGAAGACAGAATACCCGATTGCAGAAGAATAATTTGAGTTCTATTATGATGTTGTACATTCGTGAGAAAGTATGTGCAGAGTCGTAATACAGTTTGTTATAAGAGGAGACTATGAAAAGTTCCATTTCATAGTTCTGTATCTCACAAGGAAAAAACGGAACCCTTAAAATATTGCTTTGGGTTTCATTTTGCCTGCTTTCACATATTTTGACAACTTTTTATCAGTGATATTTATGAGAACAAATTAAAAATATAGCTGTAGTATCTTACATCATAATTAATACCTGTCAATCTCCTGCAGGTTTCTAAACGCAATAGTTCAAGACAATCAAATAATCCGTCCTCAAGACTACACGACCGCTTGGAATTCGGCTGTTACCGGAAATGAAGGAAATACCATGATCGTGTTTAACTACGTGCAGAACAATCTCCAAGCAGTCATTAATGCGTAAGTATTACCATTAATACATGTATTACACATAGAACGGTCATTGAGCGCTTCCCGCCAATCTCAGGTTCCTCACCCGCTTCCCTTGCTCGCCCTTTTGTTTGCTGGAGTTTGCCTAAACAGCGCATTCGGTATCAGTCGAGGCAGGCGTTGCGTGTTTCATGTGCTCGAATCCCAATTGAGATCATGAGCGAGCGGTAGCTACACGACGATAATTCTTGTGTTTGCGTAAAATAGAGATTAGAGACCTCAATGCGAATGTGTCATTAATCACTATACATCGCGCCGTTGTATAGAGTGTTTGACGTATTATATTATCTACATAATAAAGATTAAGGGCCAATGAGAGACATGCTGACAAAAATTCAAATTTCAAACAGTTTGTCTTTATAGTTGGCTATTAATGCTATAAAAATGGTGGTGTTTTATTATTCATTAGGTTTACGATCAAGTGCGTGAGTGTGGGCAAGTGAAATAAAGCAGTGAAACATGTGATTTTACGTTGTCGGCAAAACTCCATAGAAGCTTCTAGTAAAGTCGCCATCACTTTACTAAGGCAAGACTAATTCTAAAATGACTGTTTACGTGACTTAGAAGCTGTGACTAGAACACTATATAACTTGTATTATTCAAGAAACCTGGAAATATTTCAATACTTGACACTGGAAAATCGCTAATCGTGGGGTCTAATACAAAAAAGAAGAAGAAGAAAACTTGATTTTTAGACTTAGATATATATGTTACCGGCCAAACCCGATTTCAGGACAAACTAGTTTGGCCTAGGCTAAACTGGTTCATCCTATCGGGCTTAGGACAAACTAGTATAGCCTAGGCAAAACTAGTTAATTAATTTATTTTTAAGTTGTAGTTCGTAAACATCATTTTAACCCACGACCCAAAAAAAGGGGTGTTATAAGATTGACGTGTGCATCTCTGTATCTCTGTTTGTCTGTGACATCTTATCTCTTAAACGGATGGACCGAATTGAACTGGTTTTTTGTTTGAGATTTCATCGAGAGTGTTATTAGCTATTTTTCATCAAAATCGGTTCAGCCGTTTTTATGTCGGGGTTTTTGAGTTTTTTAAACTAAACTTGTTATTGAAAGAGCGAGTGAAGCGAGCGAAGCGTCTCTGCAGTAAATGGCCAAATTTTCTTTCGGCTGTCAGTTTGTGATTTGTTTGTATGTTCGTACTCGCGTACAGGGCGTAATTTTAAACCAATTTTGATGAAACTTGGCGTATAGGTTCTATGTTTTTTTTGTCGTCGGCGATTTTTGATAGGATCCCATAAAAAGGGGGGAAGTTTATTGCAGCGTTAATTACCAACCGATTTCAATGATATTTGGTAGGTAGATAAAGTACACAATTATTACAACTTGTGGTAAAAATGAACAGAATTGGTGAAGTGGTTGTCGAGATATGACAACCAACTTTAGACTGCGTGTAACAGTGAGGACGCGTGGATGTGCTTGATGCATTTTAGCGCTGAATAATTTTCTTGATTTTACGTTTTCTCCATTTATAAAATGATTATTTGTTTTTATAAGAATATACATTGTTTTTTAATTAAGGGAATTTAAACATATTTTTCTATTTTTTTGTATTAATTATGTATTAAAATTATATTAATCTTTCAATGTGCTTAAACTCATGGAAATTTTTTATTGACCGTGAAATAACGTCTGTAAAATCACTTAAAATTTCGAAATAAGCGAAAATTTTATATACGGCTTCCTAAGTCAACTTGATTTATGTATGTACAGATGACCCAAGGTGAGCTGCAAATAAGCTTTCTCGCGAGGTCTACTGTTCGTAGGACTACTAGTATTATTGATTGTTAGTTGGTAGGTTACCTAAACATACTTACGCATTTATTATAAACATTATTTGTTTCAGCTTTGATGGCAATGCAGCTCTGCCATTATCCTACATTTCATCAAGATTAAGAACTATCGACCAAATCAATCAAGTAAGTGTTATTTTTAATCGTCTTTCAAAAAGAAGGTGGTTTTCATTTCGACTGTGCGGTTTTTTGTATGTTTATTCAGCGATTACTCCGCCAATTATGAATTGTTTTTGATGATTATTTTTTATTTAGTAGGAACTTACATCTCAGAGGTGGTCCCATATATATTTTATCAAAATCGGCTCAGTACTTTAGTTTTATAACAAAATGACATCCAAGTAATCGTAACATAAATAAAAAAAAATGACTTCAAAACTATTACACTCTATAGATTGAATCAGAATCAGAATTTTTATTTTGTTGAACATGGTAGTATATTACATATTACAAAATAATATACAAGATGGATTTTTAAAATGTTGTTACACATGTCCATGCCCGCCTCGTCGGGCATGGGCATGGTCGGGTACACACTATGCAATCAGAATTACGATTATCAAACCAATGTCATTAACGTACAATGTCAGAGAGGCACATAAAGGTAGTTGAATTATAAATAATATTATACAAAATGTCAATGAAGATTCAATATATGTCAGGTATTAAGTATGTCAATAGTAATAGTTAAAGTAGAATATGCAAGTCAAGAAAGGTGGTTTGATATAGGTATGTCAATATTAGTATCTAAAGTCAAAACAGTTTTATCAGATAATAATTCCGCAATGGAATAATAACATCTAAGTGCTAACAAAGATTTGAATTTACTTTTAAAAATACCAATATTTGCATCCCTTAAATCTTTAGGTACTTTTGTGTATATAAGTGGAGCCATACAGAATATACTTTTACGCATAAGTGTGGTTTTAGCTGTACGAGGGCAGAGTTTCAATGTTTCCTGTACGGGTTCTATTTTTTTGTTTAATTTGTTTTGTTTATAATTTTTTATTTGTACTTATTTGATTCACCAAACTTCACTAGTTCGTAGTTCCTTTAATTTTCAAACACTTTTCCATACTTAAACCTAACTTTCGAGATAAAAAGTACAGATAGGTACTAGGTCCTTTTACATAGTATGATTAATAAACCTACCATATTTCGTTCAAATCTGCACAGTAATTTGAATTGAGTCATTGAAACGTTTATATCTTAAAATTTAAAAAGTAGTCTTGAATAGTACTGAACCGATTAGAAAAGAACTGTTTCTTTTTGTAATCCGACTTATACTTTTTGAGATATACGAGTATAAACCTACAAAATATACATGCATACATACACTTAGGAAATTTTGCACATAGGTATGCTTAGAAGCTGGTATAAACTAACAATATCCTACATTTTAAACGAGAAATTCTTGTATATTCTTGATAAAATTTGGTATATAGATAGATTCGAGGACAATAAATCGATTTAGGTCGACTTCATTTCATTTTAGTCATAAAAATTCGAGCGTACAAAAAATTACTTGCAATAAAAATAAAAATATGTTTTTTGAGTCCGGCAATATACATATTGACTCACCAGTTGGTGGTCAATCGCAGGTCTATTAAATGCAATAAAAACAATTTTAGATGCATCTTTTCAACTAACATTGACAGAATAGAATGTTTAATTGACCGAGCGAGCGAAGCGTCTCTGCATCAACTGGCCAAATTTTCTTTCGTCTGTCAGTTTGTTTGTTTGTATGTTCGTACTCGCGTACAGGGCGTAATTTTGAACCTATTTTGATGAAACTTGGTGTATAGGTTCTATGGTTTTTTTTTGTCGTCGGCGATTTTTGATAAGAGGGGTGGTTCCCTTAAAAAGGGGGGAAGTTTATTGCGGCGTTAATTACCAACCAATTGATTTTACGTTTTCTCCATTTATAAAATTATTATTTGTTTTTATAAGAATATACATTGTTTTTTTAACTAAGGGCATCTAAACATATCTTATTTTTTGTATTATTTGTGTATTAAAATTAAGTTGCTCTTTCAAGGTGCTTAGGCTCATGGAAAATATGTTTGTTGACCGCGAAATAACGTCTGTAAAATCACTTAAAATTGAGAAATCAGCCAAAATTTTATATACGGCCTCCTAAGCCAACTTTACGTAGGTATTATATACAGATGATCCAAAGTGAGCTGCAAATAAGCTCTATCGCGAGGTCTACTGTTCGTAGAACTACTAGTGTACGCCGTTATTAAGTGTATTTTTTCAAAATTTTAACATTTGTGGTAATTGCAGTTCCAGCAGTGGGCGACGTCAGTTCAAGACAGTCTCGGTAGTGCCTACATAGCGGTTTACAACGGTGCTGAAGCCTCCCGTCAGAGTATCCAATGGGCCAATGAGGTTCAAAGCGATATCGTCTACTATTTGGAGAACGGTGACACGCAAGTGACCACCAGTACTGCGGGTCCAGTTATCAACCCGCCAGTAATAACTCTTGCGCCTGGTAACTTAGTTCAGCCCGTGACTCCCGATTTGCCCGAACGTGATGGTGCAGCAACTGTCTACGTATCCATGTTGGTGCTAGCGTTCACCGTCATGGCTAACTTAATTTTATAAGTAGCTTATAATATTTATCTTAGATTTGAAGGTAAAAAAACACACAAACACACAGTTTCTAGCCTTTATTTTTGTTTTTCTGATACAGTTTGTTTATAAGTATTACATTACAGTGCCTTATTCCACCGAATTGTTAATAGGCCTTAAATTATATTATTGTAATAAAAGTTTTTATGGAATTAAGTTTTTGTCTTTATTACTATCTGGTACTTCCCATCAAGATGTAATATTCCGAGATGAGTAAAACAGATGTTACCCTAATCAACGTCTTTATTCGATCATCGGAAAGGTTCATTCTTATCAGTAGTCAAACGGTAATCTGCTTTAAAACAGCATTGAAGCGACAGTAATAATTATGATGATATCATTTCCATTCTTACACAATGTAGTTTTAATAACGGACTGATATGGCTGCCAATATCTGTCCCAATCAATTTATTAATATTGATTAGCTCAATTAAGTCTAAAGAGACCATGAACCGCCAAGCACGGCGTAGGACAACCAAATGTACCATTGCCAAGAAGAAGCTGGTTACAGGCCACTTTCGAGCGGCTTTATTGGAAATTTACGTAAACTATCATTGTTCAGTAGTTGACTGGTTGTGGCTTAGATAATTCTGATAAATTCCTTAATTAAAACAACAAATATAGATAGATAGGTAACTCTTTATTAAAAGACCACAAATAAAGAAAAATAAATATAGAGAAAACTAATTTTAGCTAGGCTTTTAATTGGCGGCTATAAATATGTAATATATATATACATATATAATATGTTACAAATTAAAAATGAAAGTAATTAATCTGGATATTAAATATACTAACCAGGCATTATTATACTTAGTCTGGTCATAAATACTGTTACAGTTAAAAATAAGAAAGATATTACATTTGAATTTGGAATCTGTCATTTTTATACGATTGTTCATTGAATTTTCTAATTTTGGCGCCAATACATTGTACAATATTTTGCGATACTAAAATGGAGTGGGGTGATAAACAGAACCGAATCGCTGTGATTGCATTACACAAAGTTGGTATGGAGCCAAATGCAATTTTTAAAACTCTCCATACGCTTGGTATTAGTCAAATGTTTGTGTACCGGGCTATTAATAGGTACAATGAGACCTCTTCTGTTTGTGACAGAAAAAGATCTGGCCGTCCACGTAGTGTTCGTACGAAAAAGGTGGTCAAAGCAGTAAGGGAAAGAATTCGAAGAAATCCTGTCCGAAAGCAAAAGATTTTATCTCGGGAGATGAAGATAGCACCCAGAACCATGTCGCGTATTTTAAAAGATGACTTAGGACTTGCAGCCTATAAGAGACGCACTGGTCATTTTTTAACTGATAATTTAAAAAAGAATAGGGTGGTAAAATCGAAACAACTACTGAAGCGGTACGCAAAGGGAGGTCACAGAATAATTTTGTTTACGGATGAGAAAATCTTTACAATTGAGCAACATTTTAACAAACAAAATGACCGTATTTATGCTCAAAGCTCTAAGGAAGCTTCCCAATTAGTCAACATAATGCAACGTGGGCATTATCCGACTTCAGTGATGGTTTGGTGGGGTGTTAGCTATGAAGGAGTGACTGAGCCATATTTTTGTGAAAAAGGTATCAAAACATCGGCACAAGTGTATCAAAATACCATTCTTGAGAAGGTAGTTAAGCCCCTTAACAACACCATGTTTAATAACCAAGTATGGTCCTTCCAACAAGACTCGGCGCCAGGTCATAAAGCTCGGTCCACGCAGTCTTGGTTGGAAGTGAACGTTCGGACTTCATCAGAGCTGAAGACTGGCCGTCGTCTAGTCCTGATCTTAATCCGCTGGATTATGATTTATGGTCAGTTTTAGAGAGTATGGCTTGCTCTAAACGCCATGATAATTTGGAGTCCCTGAAACAATCCATACGATTGGCAGTGAAGAATTTTCCCATGGAAAGAGTGCGTGCTTCTATTGATAACTGGCCTCAACGTTTAAAGGACTGTATTGCAGCCAATGGAGACCACTTCGAATAAGCTTTTATATTTTAAATTGTTTTATATTTATGTATTAAACTAACACACTGTAAAAGTAATAAATATTATTTGCAATAAAAAAAATTTTTTTTTTGTCTTCGTGACAATATTTATGGCAAGACTAGGTATAATACTACTCAATTTAGTCAAAGTGATAATTGACACAGAATTAATCACTTTGACTAGCTATTTTATATAATATCTTAGAGGTACTTGAAGACATTTTATTGAAATAAAACATACATAGAATTAATTTTACATAATGCTACAATACAGTTAAGAGTATTTAATACTAACTTATATTATAAATACATGATTACAACTACTTAAGTCTCAAATAGCCCCCCACGTAATGCTCCCTGGCCAAACGTGCCCATTACACTGGCGGCGTTACCACGTTGGATGGCAAGGGAGACGTGTTGCGTCAAAAACCACCCAGACCGAGGGTCGCATCCCTTCTCCTTCAGGCGCTGTCCCAGGTTTTGAATCAGCTTTTTGGCCTCATTGCTCCACGGTCCCGCCGTTTCCACGGCGAACGCGACAAATTCGTACGCTGGGCCCAGACCAGCGTACTTGAGATGCTTGGCCTTCGCCTTTGCTATCTCAGCTCCTGCACCGGCAGTCTGTTGAGTTGCTCGGATGTGGCACGACGCGAATGTGCTCACGCATGTGGCGTCCCAGACGAGACATCTGCCCTTTTGCCAAGGTACTAGTGTGAGTCCGTCCGGTCACTTACCATCTGAGCGAGACAAGCCTGGGAGTTCCAATGCGCACGGCACACCAGCGGAAACGAAGGCTTTCCTGATAACCTCGTTTATGGCGTGTTGTCTAGGTCTTCTGCCGGCACATCGAATGCAGCAGACTTGGATAAAGTAACAAATCCAGCAAAATACGAGTTTCACTTGCATACCGAGGCTTCCGTACCTATTCCTATGCATGGCACACGAACAATAAAACATAAGCTAATTGCTCAGCAAAATGTGTTTTATATCTAAGAATATTTAAATAACACTTCTCGTTGATATGCCAAAAATCCGTACTCAGCGATATCGGTTCTTGATGCGCACTGCACAGGAATGGAATTCTTTGCCGCTATCTCTGTTTCCTTTGCAACTGTACTGGTTATTGTAGATGCAAGCTAACAAAAATACTAGGCAACATTTCAGGCTATACCTACTGTAGAAAATATGTGAAGCTACATTTTTTTTTACGCAAGATAGATCTACGATTGACCACCGACTCGCCTGATGTAAAGCGATGGTGTGGCTAAGGATGGAGCTCGTCGATCTAGAAGATATCTATTCACTCTAGCCTTGCGTAGTAACGCAACAGGCAACTTGGTGACGCGTTGGATCACCAAGTTGCATCTTACGTGTTAGAAAACATTGCCTGTTACTCTTTGGTGAGCGCTGGTTGGTAATTTAGAGTCTCTTCAGTAAGAGAATTAATGATTTCTAAGGTTTTCGTGATTCTTACTCATTTTTCAATGCTGCACTGTGAGAAAAATAAAAACATGGAATGTACCAGCTGCTTCTCTTCCCGGGCATACTGTAAAGACCGTTAAGGGACATGAGGGAAATTGGCATATGTAGGGAAAAGCAAAGAGCCCGTGTCACTATATGCCAATATCATATCTTACCCTCTAATCCCCTCTCCCTTCCATTTAACTAACTAACCACGGACCAATGTGGCATCAAATGGACTCATGGTTTTTGACGCTCTCCTTCCTCGCAAGGGACAGTAGGTGCGATTAAATGTATCTATGTTACTCACTGAAATTATACAATTTTTACCGGATTTATCGCTTATATTTTACATAATTTTATGACCTGAAGTTTCGAACACTACAGTGCCCGTAGTATATGAATTACTACCGCCTATTATTTTTATGCAAAACTTTCAATATGCACGCGGAAATTGCCCACGGTGTCAACAGGTGTATCAGGTCTGTGTTGAGTCATCTCAAAATTAGGTTAGAGTAGGTTTGAACTGCAACAAC
The DNA here is from genome assembly GCA_947563715.1 of Lycia hirtaria. NCBI lineage: Eukaryota > Metazoa > Arthropoda > Insecta > Lepidoptera > Geometridae > Lycia > Lycia hirtaria. The sequence continues at coordinate 6,201,978 of OX387379.1, forward strand.
ATAGTCAATATTTTTTAATTAAAAAGGGTTATCTTGATGGTCATTTTGATCAAGAGTTTTGGGCGTAATTTTTACTATATTTGGGAATCAATTTAATAAGCCGGTGTTTTTTTTTCTCTGTATTTTCTTATTATTGTATTTTATTTTTTATTGCAAAAATAAATTTTGTAATATTTGTAATTATAATATTCGTAAATAGATCCTAACAATAGCTGAAAATAGTTTTATTCCATAATCGTTTGTATTTATAATAATCACCATCACCTTCAAACCAGCAATAGGACCTGAACTATTCGTAGGAGGGATGGTGTATACGGCAATTAATATGAATATTGGAAAGAGATAAGATTTCGAATGGAATAGACTGACTGGACTCACACACTAAGGAGACGATTGGTGCCGATGGTGACAAGTGGCATAAAAAGATCTGTAAATCTTCAAAGCTCAGTATACTGAGCTGAGCTGAGCTGGAACCGATTTGTGGCAGACACAGTTTTTTATATTAGTATTATTTTTGTTATATTTTATGTATTTTTGGTGTTGTATCTTCCATAAATAAATGTATGTCTATGTCTATGTAAGCGCAGACAAGAACTACAATGGGAGCTCTGATCGGTCACTTCGGAAGCTGGGGGTCATCTCTTCAAATTAATACTTGTCGAGAGCCCAATAGGTCGTGTAGACTGAGGGGTCAATCAAATACATTATATGTAGCTGACTCGATGGCTAGGAAGCGATTGGACCTCTTTGGATCTGCGTATCCAGAATTGTAAAACTATAGGCACTTCGCGCGAGGTATTCTGAAACTCATGCAGTCCCTCTTCAGAAATTTTGAGTCGGGTGAGTAACATGTTTCACCTTTCCACGAGGCATCTTCAGGACTTCTTCTCAAGCAACAGCTCGAAGAGTCAAGAAGTCCAGAGCAGAAGAGTACCAGCTTGAAGACTTCGAAGTAGGTAAGAGTACCAGCTCGAAAATCTCGAAGCGGAACCAAACACACTATACATAATATATAAGTTAGCTTTAAGTTTTCGAATATTAATTTCCGCAAAGTCTGATTCAATAAATTTTCTACACATCAAGCAGAAATTGGTTTCTGTTCGGATGTTTGTTTGTTTGTGTATTGGTATTCGCGTACACGTCGTATTTAGAAACAAATCTCTAAGAAACTTGGTATACAGGTTCTACGATTTAGATATTTTATTTTAGATTTTTGTCGGGGATTTTTTATTAGGAGCATTTCCCTCCAAAATGGATGAAGTTTTTTGTGGTAGCATTTATTAACCGATTTTGGCATTATTTGTTAAGAAACGAGGACAAACTTGTTCTAAAAACTTTGTGTTTCTGAAGTTTGTTCGCAAAACGACTGATATTTTTAACTGATTTTGTACACTTTGCTTATTAATCGTTATTTAAAAACGTGACGTCAACTTATCAGTGACATCTTCGATATTAATCATTGTGTTAGTCACTTTTAGCAAGAGGTATTCAATTTTTACTATCAATATTTTCGGATAGTTGTAAACGGACATCATTCGATGATCTCAACCATCAGGTATTTTCTTCGTTATGATCAAAATCATCAAGGCCTGAAAAATTATTCAAATACCAAAACATTTATGTGTAATATCAAGTTACCCAGATAAAAAGGGTATTTTTTACCAATATCAGAGATTATTTTCCTTCGTATTATCTCTGTTGTTAATTTTATTGTAATTTGGATAAGATAATAAACATTATCTGCGATGTTTGAAAATTAATATATGTATGAAGCAGTTGGGAGGTTTCCACTTATTCCGATTCTAACAAACCAGCGTGATAATGGTAAGTTATTATTTAAAATAAATAATAAATAAGTACACAAAATTATAATATTTAAATACAATTAATCAAAAACGAAACGAGGAAAATAATGTTATTATATTAACTAGTAACGGTAAAGGACAGTGGTTAGAAATAAATATATGCATCATATATGTATATAGAAAGAATAGATGGTAAATAGAATAGATGGTAAGTGGATTTAATCTTCACGAGACCTAAATTTCAAGTTGCACTTAGTTGCAGTTAGTAGTGGGTACTTCGGTGTTTCGCACCGCATGTGATTCGAACCGCGGTGCGAATCGCCCATGTACTGTTTCTGAATGGGCCGATTCGCACCGCAGCGGTTGGTGCGGTGCGAATGGTGAGCAACTGGCATATAATAATAAGTATTATAAATGTGTGTAAATGATACATATGTACCTACAATGATACAGAAAAATAAAGGGAAGATTACAAATATGGCGATTGTAATACCAGTAATTTGATTCTTCTAGGCCAACCGCTGGTTCTGCCTCCTGGTGGGGGTAGCCCTCCTTCAGGGCTCACTCTCCTTCAGCCCTATCCCTGAAATGATGTCTCTCGAAGAAGAGTGGGTCCAGTTTAACGAACGCTTGGGGAACCCTGAATTCCGCTTGCCGACAACCACTCGTCCCCGTCACTACGAAGTATTATTGACACCTTACTTTGACGTCGTCCCGGCAAATTCAAACATCCAACAATTCACTTTCACCGGATCTGTTGTCGTATATCTGTCTGCCACACAAGCGAACGTGAACCAGATTGTCATGCACTGCAACACTATGACCATTAATTCTCTGACTGTCACTTACCTGAACGAGAACGGGATCGAATCAGCAAACATTGCGACAGCAAATCAAAACTTTGTTTGTGACCCGGAACTCCAGTTTCTGCGAATCAGTACTTCGGAATCTCTAGTATTAAATCGGGAATATATTGTCAGAAGTAGTTTTGTAGGGATTTTGCAGACAAACATGAGAGGATTTTACAGAAGTTGGTACAGAGACGGGAATGGTTTGAGGTAAATATGTCATAGGGCTTATACCGTGTACAGACCAGTGAATCGAAACCAATGATAACACACTTTGTGACAAATTATGCAAGTCCAGTCGTCCAGACTTGAAGAATTTGTCACAAAGTTTCAAAAGTTTGCGCGCGTGAGCAGTGAGTTTCATGCGCGCGCTACGAACAATTCATTTTGCGCGTGGAGCAACCCGTGACTTATGGGTATGCGACAAAAAGTATGCGCAGTGCGCACGCGCTGCGCACTTTTCTGCCACCATCCTATCTTATGTAATGATGTAACAAACGACGTACTTGATTGTTTAATTGCATGTTTTCCTGGTTTGTACTTGGCATTATATGATGCATTCACTTTTCATCAAGTTCGATTCGAATTTGATTAATTTTGGTTTTGTTTGAAATAACGATTATTTAATATTTTGTAGATGGATGGGAACCACACAATTTCAGCCCGGTCATGCTCGCCAAGCTTTCCCTTGCTATGATGAACCAGGATTTAAAGCGACCTTCGATATTAGCATCTCAAGAGATCAAAGTTTCAGCCCCACCATATCTAACATGCCTATCAGAATAACATCACCGTAAGTACTTTTCATAAAACTTACTATAAAACTGCTTGTATTGGAAATAATTTTATATCATTGAAAACCTTAGAACTATATTCCTTTCTTGACGCTGGCTACTTCATTTCCGCATTTAACCAACTGCTGAAAAAGTTGTGCTGTATTTAACGTAAAGTTCTTTATTTTAATAATAATGGTACACTTTTGACACATCCAAGCATTTCTTTGATAAAGTGTATATATTTCTAATTTATAAAAATAGTTCTAGTCATTTTGGGTTATTTTAATATATATATTAAGCAAAAAACTTGCACCCAAGTGCATTGATAAGTATTATCTACATACCTAAATGTATCCAGGAGCCAACCTAGTAGCCTATAAATTAGTAGATATAATAATAACAATCATTATTTATTTCAACCCAGTTCAGTTCATCTAGGATACACATGAAAAAACATTTATCAATGCTTATTCAATCAACAATAGTAACAATCTTAATTTGAATAGCACATATTAAAAATAAAAATAGTTACAATAAAATTAGTTTATACAAACATGTAAAATATTATCTCTTTTCTATATTAAATCATTGCTATTTTAAAATTATTTAGGTACTAAAAGATCTCTCTCCCATATCGCGCACTTCCACACCACAACTGTCGCATACGTCTGATCTTTTTGGTCGATTTGTTTCAATCAAGCCTACAATTTTTTTATGTACATCATAGTGAAACTTCAAACCACGCGTCCTAGTTACTCTAGACAAAATTGAAGGAGGTACGCAAGTGCCCTTAAGGTGGTACGATATGGAATTCAAATTATAAACAGTTTTGACGTGACAACGTCTAATAAATCGATGAACACCGGCTGCACGCCCAAAAATGAATGACTCATTGTCCCGTTACGCTCATTGTAACGTTAGCATTTCATAAATGTTTTGTTTTAAGTCGGACTATCGTCCGTAAACCGACTTTACAGACAACCAATTTTTTATCCTTGTAGCCATGACAGTTTAGGTCCTGACACCGACCTCAAAAAATAGTTGGTTTACGAACCTATTTAGGTAGACGCCCAGTATTGATTTTCTTCGTGTTATTTCTCTCTTTTCAGTGTGAAGTCGGTTTATTTTTTTTAAATTACTTTTATTGATTTTTTCCTTGTATGCATTAGTGTGAATTTAATTTAAATAAGAGCTCTGTAGTATCAAAACCTTAAAGAAATACAAAAAATGTGTAAAAATCATTTAAAATCCAACTAATTAAAGTTTTAATTTTGTCTAAGAAGATTTCTAATATAGTTAATATTCAAACTTAACTTAACTAATTAAATAGTTTTCAAAAGGGAACAAATTTTTTGAGCTGTTATTAAAATATTCGAGATGTTATTATGATCAGTTCAAAAACATATTGAGCAGTTATTTAATTTAATGGCGGTTGATTAATTATTGCGACAGTAAAACATGGACAGTAATAAAAAATCAATTAGTCGGTTATTTTATCATACAATGTCAATTCTAAAAATAATTGAGCAGTCCAATAACTGAATAAGCGGTAAAAATGATGGAAAGTTATCCATGTATATAGGTATAAGCAGTAATTTCTTCAGAGATTAGGTTAGGGTTTTTTTTTTTAAACAAATTTATAGATAATAATTTTTACAATTTGTTTTATTTAATTCCTTCAGTCAAAGCAAAAGTAATTTAACTTTTCATTATACTATTTAAGTACTGTTTTTAGGGTTCCGTACCCAAAGGGTAAAAACGGGACCCTATTACTAAGACTTCGCTGTCTGTCTGTCTGTCTGTCTGTCTGTCTGTCTGTCTCCAGGCTGTATCTCATAAACCGTGATAGCTAGAAAACTGAAATTTTCACAAAAATATGATGTTTTTCCGTTGCCGCTATAACAACAAATACTAAAAATTCAAAAAAATTAAATATTAAGGGGGGTCCCCATACAATAAACGTGTTTTTTTCACAGTAACAGGTAGACGCTTAAAATTTTCACAGAATATTTACTTGTATAATAGCTTTCAAAATAAATAATTAAATAACAATAAAGTAAATATTAAAGGGGGGCTCCCATACAACAAACGTAATTTTTAAGCAATTTTTACTCGATCTTAATTAACAGGTATAAACTTAAATATTTGTAAGTAAATATTTAGAAATATATTAACTATAAAAATAAATACCTAATCTAATACATAAAAACTCACAAAATGAAAATAATCCGTGCATCTAAACGCGGTGCGAACGCCGCGCCGCGGTGTGGTGGTGGCGCGAGCGCGAGTCGGTTGCTAAGCAACGGCTGCGCGGGTAGCGGGGGAGGTAAAATCACGGAGCGAGCCATATGGCTGCCATAACCGCGCGTATTCGCGCGAGCGTCGTCATTCTGCCCGGATGTGTATCGAAAACCTACCTATAAGTTTGCAATTTACTACTTGGAATTTCGTTGATTTCTCGTTATTTTATAAACAGAACTAAACTTTATAGTATTATAGATGATAGTACGGAACCCTTCGTGCGCGAGTCCGACTCGCACTTGGCCGATTATTTTATTTTATTTTACCACCTCATTGTTTATAGAACTGCTTAGAATGAGATTTCTTAGCGTCAAATTCCGATTTATTACTGCCCACACGTAACCGCTCGTTCAATAATTTTTACCGCCCATTTAATTATTTTCCTGCTCAATTATTATTCACTGATCCATTTCATTATTTTTTATTACTCATTTTTGTTTACTTTACTGCTTAGTTTTAACTGCTGAACTAGTTATTAAACGTGCCATTTATACCTAATTTTTAACTTACCAAAACTGCTATTTACAACTGCCTCTTTAAATCAGTGCCTTTTCAAAATCAGAGAAATGTTTTCAGAGTCCTCTCTCTTTCTCTCAAATGTTTGTATATTTGAATGTAAGACAAAGTTATTTTTTTCTACAAATAAAAAAAAAAATACAAATGTACTTCTCATGTTATTTGACAATTACCTAACAACAATGTTACAGGTGCAAGTGCAGTCGGTTCACAGTTTATTTACCTGTAACATTTCTCCTTCTAAGTCTTGTAAAACTTTAAGCTGTCCTCTGTTCTGAGCTCAAAGCGCACAGCTATTTTTCACGCGCAACACAATATTTAAATAAAAAACCGGCCAAGTGCGAATCGGACTCGCGCACGAAGGGTTCCGTACCATTATCTATAAAAACGGCAAAAAATCACGTTTCTTGTATGGGAGCTGTATGGGTGTTGTTTGGGTTAAATAATTATTTTATTTTATTTTAATTAATTATTTTTAACGTGAATAGTATAACTCAATCTTCTGTGAATATTTAAAGCGTTTACCTGTTGCCGTTATCAATATCAAGCAATAACGAGCAAAAAAATCACGTTTGTTGTATGGGAGCCCCCTTAAATATTTATTTTATTCTATTTTTTAGTATTTGTTGTTATAGAGCGGCAACAGAAATACATCATCTGGGAAAAAATTGAACTGTCTAACTATTACGATTCACGAGATACAGCCTAGTGACAGACGGACGGATGGACGGACAGACAGCGAAGTCTTAGTAATAGGGTCCCGTTATTACCCTTTGGGTACGGAACCCTAAAAATATAAAATCACATGGTTATCAATAAAAGTTCGGTAAATCGGTGATTGTTTGTGAATCTATGTTGTTTAGTTATGCTCCTATTATAATTCCAATGAATCTCCCAAATTGCATTTAATACTATCTGCTCCATACATACGGATTCATTTTTTCTAGACTACCAAGCAATAGTGCCTCCACTACTAACACACAAGAAAATTATTAGCAGTACTTATTCTTAATTAAAATATTAAATATCTAATGTGACATAATTGTTATTTACCAGTGTTGATGCAAATGGACGAATCACGGAAACCTTCCACACCACTCCATTGACTTCTACATATTTGTTGGCTTTCATCGTATCGCACTATATTGTGGTCGCCGACAACCAAAATGCTAGCAGACCTTTCCAAATCTACGCGAGAAACAACATTGGCTCCGATGGTGACTGGTCTCTCGACGTCGGAATCAGGCTACTGGAAGCGATGGAAGATTACACGGCCATCCCCTACTACACTATGGCTCAAAATATGAACATGAAGCAAGCCGCCATTCCTGACTTCTCAGCAGGAGCTATGGAGAATTGGGGTCTCCTGACTTATAGGTATGTAAGTGATAGGCATCGTTTTTATTGGTGTATATTGTAAGATAATAGCTTTATGTCTCGAAATATTTTATTTTCTAATGATAAAAGTCACGTGTTAAGATAATTATATTGCCACCTGATAAATAATATTAATCGTTTTAAAGAGTAATACCGAAAACGCATTCAATATCATCGCTTATAATTATCATCATCATCTCACGAACAAAAGTCCACTGCTGGACATAGCCCTCCTTCCAAAAATATCTGATGGAAGGGTTTGCATCCAGCTTCTTCTTGCCACTTTTATGTGGTCATTTGTCCACATTATGCATTCAATATACCTCATTGCTTCAAGTTAAAATTTCGCGACCAGTGTATATTACCAGTGATGACATACGGCACTAAAACTAAAACTCGAGCCCCAAGTCACAAGCCTCGTGCTTAGTTTGGAGCTCACCGATAAAACTCAATTCTTCTTTTTAATATATGTATAACGTGCATCATATGTAATTTTTATCTGTAAGCATTTATTTTTTAGAAATAAATTTATCTATATCTTTATCTTTATCACTCACTATGGGCCTTAAAGGAAGCTCAAGATCACGCATCGAGAAGAACTTATGACATTGGACATAATCAATATGGGCATCATGACCATTGCGAGACCACAAACAGCCAATGACATTGATTGACATTGGTGAACTTCGTTGAATCAACCAATCAAAACGGTTAATCAAGCCCAGCTAGATTGACAAACTTTATGCCATGTTTATCCAATTGGGCCACAGTACTGTGAACTTCAGTAGATAAAAACCAATCTACGTTTATCACTCATATTCATGGCCAAAAGTTTATCTGGCAATTTTGCCCTACCATCAGAAAGACAATGTATGCTTGCACACTACTTTTTGGTGATTTAATAACTAGCAGAGTTTGAAAATCACTTCAAGTATTATAAACGGATTAAAAAAAAACATCATACATCAGTACTCCTCACATCTTTCAGGGACTTTGTTAACGTTATGGTAATACCACAATTATTATAATAATCACATATTATTATTTGTTTGAATTAATTTAAATAATTAGATTAGTCTTGGAAATATATACAGAGATAAAAAAAAAATGATTAATTATTTTTTTCTGTTTTTTTTAGAGAGGCATTGCTCCTTTACAACCCTTCAGAGACTAATAATTTCTACAAACAGCGTATAGCTAATATAGTTTCTCATGAAATCGCTCACATGTGGTTTGGAAATCTAGTCACTTGCGCCTGGTGGGACAATCTTTGGTTAAACGAAGGTTTTGCTAGATTCTATCAGTATTATTTGACCGGCTCGGTAAGGTTTCTTTTTTATTTTATTTTTTTCTTTGTTAGTACGTTAATGTTAAATGTTAAAACTGATTTTTAAACTTGTTATCCTCAAACAAACGTTTGTGTTAAAATGTTGTATACACGTATTATTTTTTACTATTAATTTAAATCCAATATAGTGGAATCCCAAAGAAAGGTTGGAAAGATAGATAGGAGCAAAATTATTTTTATTTGTATATTCCCATGATATGGAATGTAAAAGAGTTTGATGGAAAGAAAATAATAAGATCAAGAACAGTCAAAGGACAGTAGGAAAAGTTTTCTTTGACTTGATTTCTCTTTCTCATTGCCCAGTCTGTCCAAGACTGTAACCTTTGTCGGGGGTGATAATTAAACAAGTATTAATCAAAATTGTTAATAAGTGTTGAGTATTCCAAGGTAATAATAGTTTGTACCTATACTACATTTTACAGACAGGTGATTTCTATTGTTATTTGTTTTTTTTCTTTGTTGTACTTTTTCAAATACTATGGTTGTATTTCTGCACAGGTGGAGCCTGAGCTTGGCTTTTCCACGAGATTTATTGTCGAGCAAGTCCAAGTGGCCATGTTGTCTGACTCCATAGACAGTGCTCATGCTCTGACCGACCCAAGTGTAACTGACCCTACGTCTGTCAGTGCTCACTTCTCTACAATTACTTACGCTAGAGGCGCTGCTGTTCTCAGGATGACCCAGCATCTCCTGGGAGAGGATACTTTCGTAAAAGGATTGAGAAGCTATCTCAGAGAAAGGTAAGAAATACAATTTATAGTTTAAAAAACGATAAAAAAACGACTTCGGAATGGATTTTATAACAAAATACTTAACTGAAAAAAAAGATCAGTTATTTTGTTATAAAACCAAAGTAAAGAACCGAGTTTGATAAAATTCATATGGCAGTAATACCTCTGAGGTATTATCTGCCAAATAAAAAGCAATCATCAAAACAATTCGTAATTGACGGGGTAGCTCCTTCCATTGTGATTCAACTTCCTTGGTTCAGCGCCACACTTATTTTAAAACTATTCAGTAAAAAAAATATATCATACTAAGTATGGGCATAAACCGTGTCTCATCAAAAATTGCATTAGTTAGGGTAGATTAGGGTACGTTAAAATGAAGTCATCTCATGTGGCGGAGTTGGTACGTCTTCAGTATACTGCATACATAATACCTATGCTAACATAAACCGTTCCTTGTTTAATTTAAAGACAGACATGACATGGCCTGTTTAGTTTTAGTGATTGGAGTAACAAAGTTAGATTATACCAGAAGACCGCGTTCAATAAAGAAAATTTGACCGCCGAAGGTGTAAAATATAACGACGATTTCTGGATAGAGCATTGAATTAGTTAGGGTACGTGCGAAGAAAGAAGCCATCTTATTTGGCAGAGTTGGTTCTTCTTGACAATATCACATTATACTAATACAAGACGTTTTGTTGAATTGAAGGACAGGCATGACATGGCCCGTTCTGTATAGTGATTGGAGTAACCAGGTTAGATTATATCAGAAGACCGCGTTCAATGAAGAAAATTTGTCATTTTCTGGATAGAGTAAACAATGAAAAAAATGTTGATACTTGTTTATTTAAACATTTTAAACATGTACCGTCTTACTTATAAACGCTGAGTTTTAGTTAAACAGTGTTTTGTTCCGTTTTCGCGCATGACAGTTCCCGTCTAACAGAAAGTGACAAGTCCTTATTCAGCGAATAAGATTTCATGCGTTTAATAAAAAAAAGTTTTCAGGGAGACGGGTACTGTTTGCGATAAAATAACGATTTGTTCGTATCAGGTCTTTCGACGTTGCTGAGCCACATCATCTGTTCAATGCCCTGGATGCTGCAGCCGTAGAGGATGATGCACTGACTGCATACAATGGCATGACAATTGATACATACTTTAGAACATGGTCTGAGAAAGCCGGCCATCCCGTACTTACCGTCTCTATTGATCAAACTACTGGACGTATGACTGTTGTACAGGTAAATTAATACAATTCTACTATTCTAATTCTATAAATACTTCTTTAAATCGGTCATAGGACTAGTCTGGCCTAGCTTGACTTGTTTGTCCTAACGCTAAAGGAAAAACTAGTTGAGCCTAGGAGATGGGTTATCCTAAAATCTGATTTTGTCGGTAACATACAAAACTGAATTACCTACTTACATCCTATTTTTTAATTTTTTTTAATTAAATACCTTACAGTTTAAAAACCCGACTTAAAAATATGCAATACATTTATTTGGATGAGACAGTTTCCATTATTTTGTTATAAAAAAACAAAGTACTAAACCAATTTTGATAACATTTATATGGGGCTTAAGAATAATCTAAATCAATTCATAATTCGAGAAGTGATCCCTGAACAAACATGCGGTCGAATTGAGAACCTCTTCCTTTTTGGAAGTCGGTAAAAAAATATGTGTGTTATTACGGTGTTTATTTTTGACGTGACAACGTCTAATAAATCGATGAACGCCGGCTGCACGCACGAAAAAGGTCGACTCATTTTCCCGTTACATCATCATCACCATCATCATTTTATCAATGTTTTGTTATGATTATGACGTTGACACGTTATAAACTATCGTCCGTAAACCGACTTTACAGACAACCAATTTTTTTTCTAGGACCGTTGGGAGAGAACTACTGGTGTCTCATCTCAGCCCAGTCTTTGGCATATTCCCATTACTTGGACGAGACAGAACGCTCCCAACTTTGAAGACCTTAAGCCATCGCAATTCATTAGCCAGCAAGTAACCCCCATTGAGAGGGGAACTGCTGGTTTTGAATGGGTCATATTCAATAAACAGGTATCAGGTACGTTTGTCTCTTGCATCTTTTAATTTATTGATCCTAAACGAAGACCCTAACTATGGGCCTTATAGGGAAGCTCAAGGTCACGCAACGAGCTATGGAGAGGGCTATGCTCGGAGTCTATCTACGAGATCGAATCAGAAATGAAGAGATACGTAGGCGTACAAAAGTAACCGATATAGCACATCAGATTAGCAAGTTAAAGTGGCAGTGGGCAGGGCACATAGCACGTAGAACTGATGGCCGATGGGGCCGAAAGGTTCTCGAGGGGAGACCACGTACCGGAAAGCGCAGCGTAGGAAAACCAGCCACGAGATGGACAGATGATCTCATACAAGTGGCGGGAAGACGCTGGATACAAGCCGCTTCCAATCGGTCTTTTTGGAAATCCATGGGGAGGCCTATGTCCAGCAGTGGACTTCTTATGGCAGAGATGATGATGATGATGAAACGAAAACTGGAAAAAATCGAAATTGATTTTATGCTTCTGTTAGGACTTGGGTTTGTACAATTATGATCACAGTAAAACATTACTGTTATTTATTATATTTATGTTAAGTACTTTATTATTAATTATGAACTCGTTTAATCACTAGATCTGCAAACAGTAGAGCTGGCAAGCACAAGCTTTTTTTACCTAAACCAATTTCTACTGTCATACATACTGTGTAGATAAGTAAATAAATATTGGAGGACATTTCACACAACGCCATCTAGCCCAAACTAAGCAAAGCTATGGAAACTAGATGGTTGATAGAATACCTATATACTTTTGTTTTCGTAAATACATACGAGTACTTAGGATACATAGAAAGACCCAGACACAGAACAAACATCCATGCTCATCACACAAATGTTTGCCCTGGGTGGGGATCGAACCCACGACCCAGGATATATACATATATGTATGTAATACACTTAGAGGTATAATTCACATGTCTATCACAAGTATAGGTACTATAAAGGTGTATTAAAGTGAAAATTTACATGTTATGTTGTTCCATTCTGGCAACTATTACTATTATTCGACCAGTAAGGGTGCTTGTAATTAAAAGATGGCGTTGCGTCACGTCAATCAATGATTTATTTATTTTTCTTACTTAGGCTACTGAGCTGTCAACTCGCTGTAATTTGACATACAACGTTCCAAAACTTTATAAATATGCTTTGTTTTGCTGAGTTTTGTCAAGATTAGGTTAAAAATGCGACTTGTACGCGAATACTGACCTTCAAAAAACTCCGAAAAAATTAAAGTAAATTTTGACAGTTGATGCAGGCACCTTAGGACACTTCACTCGCTTGGCCAATTAAATAACTTTTTTACACCACCTGCCCAATAATGTTCTTTTTTGCATCATGTTCAGAGGGTCCAAAGTACTACATATACGCCCATGGGCTGTAATATTGTATAGGATTAATTGTATCATACTGTGATATAATGTGTATTGAACTTAGAACCTAAGCCTACTAGAAACTTAAGATTTTACCTTCTATTTCTCAATGCTATAGGAAATGTAAATAGGGTCACGAATTCTGTGGTTATAGGTTTAAATATATCTCAATTTTGCATTTTAGGTTTCTACCGCGTCAACTATGATGATAATAACTGGATTCTACTTACCAGAGCACTGAGGTCTAATGAAAGGACAGTCATTCATGAGTACAACCGTGCACAGGTTTGTATTTACGTTTTATATGTACAGGGAATTATATTTCAGTAAAGATACCGTCACGTAAAAAGAACGCTAACCAGCGTTTCATTTTACGTGACGGAAAGTATAAGCCATGTTGCCTTCTCCAGTATTAGTGATCTCATATAAAATTTCATGTATTTGTTTATTTAATGTTTCAGATTGTGGACGATTTATTTGCTTTTGCTAGGGCAGGTGTGACGCCTTACCAGAGAATTTTCAACATCCTTTCTTTCTTGGAGTTCGAAGATGCGTACGCACCCTGGATCGCAGCTATCAATGGCTTTGAATGGGTCATCAGGAGAGTAGCTCACAACGCTAGTGCTACTGCTGATCTATATGTAAGTATTAGTATGTGATGATAATAAGACTCTCTAAAGGAATAATTGTTTTAAAACACCATGTCATTATAACTCTTTCTCTCTATTCTGTAACTATAATCTTGGAATTTTTTAATATTTCGTTTTGGTTCTGGTCATCTCTCGTTAGTTTCCTCAATTCATTCGTCAGTTTCACAAAATTCTTCAAGAAGCCATTTGCCTTTCTCACAGTTTCTTTAATTGACTATTTAACAACTTGTCAGTTTATGCAATTTGTTAGTGATATTATTAATTAATGATCCACATTTCATTATCAGGCATTGCTAATTAGGAAGAGTGCCGCTGTAGTTGCTCGTCTTGGGTGGTCAGAGCCGGCTCAAGAGGCGTATATGCCTGGCCTCCAGAGGATGTATGTTAACCAGTTCCTCTGCAACGTGGGACACCCACAGTGCATAGCTGCTGCTCAAGCAAACTTCCAGGCTTGGAGGAACAACCAAGCAGCGTAAGTACAATCAATTTTAATGCTCTTTTCAGAGAGATGAAATAAATTGGATAACACTTTCTATCCCAGTACGGTAAAAATTTTGTTATTTTTACCCGACTGCGCAAGAAGGAGGTTTATTAACTACCTATACTTATACATTAATATTTACGTGTTATTTACAGCATCCCTCCAAACATGCGCCCTTGGGTCTACTGCGCTGGTCTTCGCCACGGCACTGCAGCTGATTTCGATTACTTCTGGAGTAGGTACCTCACAGAGGACCATGCCAGCGAGCAGGTGGTTATGCTGCAGGCGGCTGGATGCACTCTTGACCAAAACAGCCTTATTACGTTCTGGAACGCAATCACAGAGCCTCAAGCGACTCACCCACCCACCATCAGAGAACAAGACATTAGTACTGCGTTGAGTGCTGCTATCACTCGCAATGAAGAAAATACCATGAGGTCCTTTGCATATGTGACAAGCAATATTGAAAGAACAAGAAACTCGTAAGTATTGCTCGGAACAAAATTTTTTTTTTGTGTATATTAAATGGCATAAAGAAACCTAAGACATAGCCAAAGTGGATATTTCTATTAGACGATTCACCTTATTAAGGTGCATCTTACGTCAAAAATAATTTAAATGAAGTACAAGAATTTAAGAAAATGCATCGATTATTTTCGAATAATCTATGTATCAAGTATAAGTTTAGAAAACTCAAAAACCCCCGACAAAAAAAAATAGCTGCCCAATTTTGATGGAACAGCTAAAAACACTCTCAATGAAATCCTATTTCACAGACGCACACACTTCAAACTTATAGCATCCCTCTTTATGGGTCGGGGTTTAAGAAAATATTAAAATTCTGGATTCATTTTACAACAGAGTAATATCTTATTACGGCACCTTGGAGGCCACTTGATCTCACCCAATGAGATAAAAACCTCCTACACCAAGGCTATCACTGACTACATGATCTGCATTGGACTTGGAGAGGTGCTATAATATAGCAGGGGATGTCACAATAGATCTGCAAAGGTCGCAGTGACTAGCCGGGGCTGTCGAAGCCCTTATGGCACCCTATGCTTCGAATAAAAAATAAACTTAAATCAATGTTCATCTTACTGACATGACACTGTGACTAGGTCTGAATACAATCATAATCTCTCGTAATGAGCAGACCTTTTTTTATTATGATCGTTTTTGGGTTCCGTAGTAAACAAGGAACCCTTATAGTTTCACCATATCCGTCTGCCTGTACGTACGCGGCTTTGCTAAAAAAGCTATATGTACTAGAAAGCTGTAATTGTGTACAGATTATATTAATAATTCCAATAAAGTAGTATAATAAAATTTAGAAATAAAATAATTGGGCTTCCTCCTACGTAAAGTGCGGATGAATTATTTTTTCTCATCTACCCCACTGTGTGGGATATCATTGTATAGGTAATTAAAAAACATTGGGGGTGTGCGAAAACCTTTTTTCAATTTAAGGATCCGTTTGCGAAATATTAAGCTTTGAAATGAAGCAAGCATGTTCAATTTAATTTATTCGAACTAATATAAACAATGTATACTAAGCTTTGAAATTATAATTTTTGTTAGGGTCACCAGTCCCTCCCCCCTCTACCGGCTAAACGGTTGACTTAGGAGATATGAAAAAATTCATGCTAGTCGAATATATGATGAAATTAAAAAGAAAACTATCACGACTAAGTAAGCTTTACAAGTTATAGAGTTATATTCGATCGACTTAAAATAATTACTTAGACAAGTCAAATTGTTTTTTTTTTCATTCAAATTAACATAATGTTATGTTCTTATCATCAAACAAGAGACCCTGTTTTAAGATCACATAAATTATGATATTTAACTACGGAACCCTACATTGCGCGTGGCACGACACGCACTTGGCCACTTATCGACATTAGGCATGAAATATTTGTAACGATGTCTTAAAATTTGTTTCAGGATTGGTCTTAACACTCCATTGAATACCATCATTTCACGTCTATTAAATGAGCAGCAAATCTCGGAGGTAAAATATAATATAAATTATCTAGTTAAAAACAACAACAGCAGTGTTGTTTTTCAACATACCTTGAAAAACAGAAAACCGTAGACATCTAAAGCAATGCAATTTTCTTAGAACCGATATTTTATTGAAATCCACGGAGAAGGCATAGAGGAGGTGTCCAGTAGGCAAATTCTTGAGACTGAGATGATGATGATCTACTAGCTTAAGTATCTCTCTGCATAATGTGCCTGGGATAAATGTACCAATAATGCTGGCGATATCACCGCGTCTAAACGTTGTCTACATATTTGTGGAACTACCACTAAGATTAAGGCTCCTTCATTTCTACTTCTTTCACATCCGTTTAATTTTTTTTGTTGGAATTGGTTTACAAGCAGCAAGGTGCATAAACAAGTATGTATATTACCTAAAAGAAAAACAAAATACCCGACTGCAGAAAGGCAGTTTTTTTAGTCAAAGTTACGATTTCATTACGCTTGATACGCTGTTGAGTTTAGTGAGAAAGTATGCGTAAAATCGCTATAATAGTATATAAATGCGCATTATTTTAAACAATTCAAAAATCATTTGTTTGTTACGAAATACTTCCTGGGAGGTTACGAAAAAACGCATTTTTGTTGCAAGAGATGTATTATTATTATTACAAAAAATGTAGCCTATAATGATACTCCGGGAGTGAAATCGAATCTAATGACACCTCGCACATCAAAATCGGTCAAGCCGTCTAGGCTGTAGGCTGTCATATACATACATACCCATATACATACATATATACACTCGAAAAACATAACCCTCCTTCTTACGCAGTCGGATAAAAAGACAATTTAATTTAGAAACCTTTTCTTGAAGGTGGTCAAAAGTAACACTGCGATTACGCAAACGATTTAGAAACGTTTCGAACTGTTTTTCACAATTCTTACACCATTAAAAATAAGTACCATCAATAGACTTGACAGTGAATATTGTAGTGATATATGCTGAAGCCAAATTGTAATTATGATCATTGATAAAAAAAAATTGGTTGTCTGTAAAGTCGGTTTACGGGCGATAGTTTAACGTGACAACGTCATAACAAAACATTTATGAAATGATGATAATGATGATGCAACGGGACAATGATCGTAACGGGAAATGAGTCATCCTTTTTCGTGCGTGCAGCCGGCGTTCATCGATTTATTAGACGTTTTCACGTCAAAAAAATTGGTTGTCTGTAAAGTCGGTTTACGGACGATAGTTTAACGTGACAACGTCATAACAAAACATTGATGAAACGATGATGATGATGATGATGTAACGGCACAATGAGCATATCGGGACAATGAGTCATTCTTTTTCGTGCGTGCAGCCGGCATTCATAGATTTATTAGACGTTATCACGTCAATAACTCTAACGTTTTTATTTCTGTGTACAGGTGAACACTTGGCTCAACGCAAATCAAGCTGTCATAGGAGAGAGCGCATACAATACTGCCATTAGCGCTATGGCTACTGCCAGGAGCAACATGGCATGGTATAACCAGAGGGCATCTGAATTCTCTACCTACTTTGATACTGGCTACGTTGAAGAAGAATTGACAGACAGCACTGATACCACGACTACCACTGAATCTACTACAGTAGATCCAAACGAAGCGACAACAGCAGTGCCTACTACAGCTGAACCAGATTCTGCTAACATTGCCGCTTTGAGTTTTGTTACGTTGTTAGTCACTTTATGTATTAATTTCCTTGCCTAACATTGTATACAAACTATATTCATAAAATATTTGTTAAATATTGTAAATTATACGACGTTTTATCCAAATAAAGTTGTTGAAAATCTTGGAAGATAAATGCTGAGAAGTTGAATTGAAATATACATAAGAGAAAATATATGATATATTTAAAAGAATGATATTTATTTTTCTAGGTAAGGAATAATAATAATAAATTGTTATTGTAATTATATTGTTGTGTTATTCTTTAATAGACATCAAAATTAAGTAAGACTAATACTGATTGATGTTAATTAATTAAAGGATTGATTAATTTATCGATCCATCAATTTGTTTTTGTTAAGGACGATAAATTTAATAACTATATGGTATATAATATACCTTCTCACAACCTTCTCACAATGAGAAGATGGCCCGTTCCCAGCAGTGGGACAGTTTGTACAAACAGACCTGATAAAAAAAAAAATATATATATAATATACTACGAGTATATCGGTAGCCGGAGAATTATACAAACAACCATCACAATGTGAAAATGAAAGGCGTCAAATGACATAGTTTTTAGCGAAAAATCGAGAGTGGTATAAGTTTGAAATGTATATCCGTGATATTGTAGCTATATAGCAAACAAATGAACCGATTTTGATGTAGATTTTAGGATCCCGTAGTAACTGCGAGGAACTCTTATCGATTCACCATTTCTGTCAGTCCGTATGTCACAACCATGTTATAGATAGGTACTAGTAGTTCTACGAACAGTAGACCTCGCGAGAGAGCTTATTTGAAAATTCTTACTCTTAATTTTAAAAAACAATGTAATTTTTTATTTAAAAAGAATAACAATTTTATATATGGAGAAAACGTTAAATCAAGAAAATTATTCAGTGATAACATGCATCAAGCACATCCACGCGCCCTCACTGTTACACGCAATCTCAAGTTGGTTGTCATATCTCGACAACCACTTGACCAATTCTGTTTATTTTTACGTCAAGTGTGTAGAGTGTGTACCTACTTAATCTATCAACCAAAATTATTAAAATCGGTTGGTAATTAGCGCCGCAATAAACTTCCCCCTTTTTTATGGGAACCATCAAAAATTGCCGACGACAAAAAAAATCATAGAACCTATACGCCAAGTTTAATCAATCAAAATTGGTTCAAAATCACGTCCTGTATGCGAGTACTAACATACAAACAAATTGACAGACGAAAGAAAATTTGGCCAGTTATGCAGGGACGCTTCGCTCGCTCGGTCAATAAAACTGGACAAGTGCGAGTCAGACTCACCCACCAAGGATTCCGTACAAACTAGTAGATAAAAGGGGAAAATTACATATCTATGTTTTTATATTTTCCTTCATAAACTGAATTATATACATCTTAAACATATTTAAAAACCTGTTTTAGCTTGTGCTAATGAAGTTCTGTCATATGATACTGTTAAAGCACTTTAAAATGTTGACCCTCCTTCTTTGCACAAAGACCCTATTTTTAACCGACTTCAAAAAAGGAGGTTATCAATTCTTTATTAGTTGGTTTACGTACCTACTTAGGTAGACGCCTAGTATTGATTTACTTCGTGTTATTTCTCTCATCTCAATTTGAAGTCGGTTTAATTTTTTTAAATTACTTTTACTTATGATTAAATTAAAAATGTACAGTTTTCGGATTTTTTCCTTTATATGACAATGCTTTTTGCCAAATTTCATAGTTGTAGGTCAACGGGAAGTACCCAATAGGTTTTGATTCCCTTGCGAGTGTCGAAATATGTGTTTTTTGCAACATATTTGGCTGTAATTTTTTCTTATGAAAACAGAAGTTTGATTTTTCTCTCTGTAGCAACAGACTATGGATCTGTGTATATATTATTGTTTTAATTTCAACACAATACCTTCACGCGTTCCCGATATACCAGTCTTGACACCCGGACAGACGGACAAACGGACTACAAAGTGATCCTATAAGGGTTCCGTTTTTTCCTTTTGAGGTACGAAACCCTAAAAAAAGATGTAGAAGAAAAATTTGGAAAAAGTAATTTGGAGAAGGATGGGCTGAGCATCCGGAACTAGAATGGTTTAAAACTTTCAAAAAATCTGAAATTATTCTAATCACTTCTGTTTCTCCAGAAAATGAATGATGACTCTGATCCAGCTTATTATGAAGTAGTTAATAAATAATAGTAAAAAAATATATAACAAGCTTTTAAGAAAGTACTCCTCAAGACGGATCAATTGAACCCAAACTCGCTTAGGCCAAGAACCTAAATAAATTTATTTATTTAGTTTACTGGTACACGAAACAGAATACAGTCTTATAATTTTTACAATGTACAATTCATAATTTTGGCCTAAACTATATTCCTTAAATGTATACACAACATGTTATAATTACAATTACAATAATTAGATTTTCAGTTTCAAAAGTAAAAGAAATAAAAAGAAAATTGGTAACATCGCTTGATTAAATTAAACTTCATCATCATATTCATCATATGCAGCAAACACAATATTTTTAACGTCTTGTTTAAATTTGTATTTTTTTTAATTGAAGACATCAATTGAAAATTTGAATTGGCGACACATTCTTACTATAGGGTTAAAGAAAGAAGTATTATTATTGTACACCCCTAATACGAATGTTTTTGCAAATCCATCGTTTTCTGGGCTTAATGTTTATGCTGATATTTGCAAGAAGAGATGGGCAGTCAATTTGAATTTGTATTGGTTTATTTTATTTAGTTAAGAAGTTCCTATGGCCGTCTTTCGGCTCTATCATCAGAATAGCTCCATGGTAGTAAGTAATTATATAATAATAAATTATTATTATTATTGTATTTAGTAATTATTGTATTGCCACCGAAGATACATAATATATCTACACCAAAGATGAACCCAATCGAACATCGGAAAGTGGTTCTAATTCAGCTTCTAAGATCCGTGTCGAAAACACAAACATTGCAAGTTAATTATAAAAAAATGCTTGTAAAAATAGTATATTAACTCATGACTAACAATGCGGATGTAATAAATTGCACAAAACAAAGACAAAAACTCTCACAGGATTATCTCCTTGTTTCCTGGTATATTGTTTATAGCAATCTTAAGACGACTTTGTACATTTGATTAATTCTCTAAGTAATCTTAGAGAATTAACATCACCCTGATCCCGAAGAAGCTACAATAACTCATGCGTAACACAATTTAAACAAAGAACTCAGAAACTTAACAAATGCCATGTTAAAACTAAAGGGTCACAAAAATTAAAACCAAAGTCAAATCAAGGATTCAAGGGGTTCAATAATTTTCTAAAGGGTTATTTAAAAATCATTTTGCTTCCTAAAGTATATCACAATAAAAAACTTGCTAAATTCTATACCTTGATTATTCACCAATCAATACCTCATATTCGCGCCTGAGAGCGATAATTTCGATAGATATAAAACTCCCGATTGTAGTCAGATAAAATTCGATTTTGTGAACTCTTTAGATAAAAGTTATAATCATTATACAGGTACAAAAGATAAGAGTATAATTATTGATAAATATATAATAAGGTGAGTACGTGCAGCTAGTCGGTCGGTCGTCGCTGTCGGGACCGCTATGGGTGAGTTAAAGCAATACTATACTAAAAATGACAATTTATCTACAGAATGTCGAAAACATCCTTTTTGCTTCCAATATTTAAAATATTTCATACTCTGTTTCCAAATTAATATATAATTCCATTCAAATATATTCCTATAGTCATAGTCATTCCTTAGATGAAGAAGTACTTACTAAGTTTACTTAATCTTTATACTTTCTTTACTTTTCGATATCAAACAAGAAGATTATTTTTTTTATCTATTTAGTTAAATATTCATGTTTTAAAGTAAAATTTACGATAGTATCAACGAGAGAAGTGTTGTTAGATTATACTTTCATGTGCAGGATACAATATCATAAAGATAATCTACAATTAGGAGCCTTTTATTTTTATTGCAAACTTTATTTGTAGAAAATATGACTGTGTTGATTGTAAGCCCTATAAGATAAATTTGAACATGTTTCTATAGAGAAGCATGTTCAAATTTATCTTATAGGGACCAGCATGTAAAATTCGAAAGTCTAAATATAGATTTAGACTTTCGAATTTTACATGCTGGTTCATTTCGTAAGATAAACAGCCAAGACAAAAAACTCCATGCTAGAATGTTCTAACATGGATTAGAATGTTCTTAGCGGGTATGGACATGACATTTAGCACAACTGATACAATTTTGATAGCAAAACATGATTTCTTTTTAACGGATGATAATTTTGCACATGAGCTTAATTTTGGTAACGTCACCTATCAGTTCCTAAACATAATTTAATAAGAACTGATGTTGTTATTCGCCGTGACGTAAGCGATATGTTTAGTACACGTCATAATAAAATATTGGTTTTAGTGTATTTTACCTATTTGTTTTCAGTTTAATAGTACATACATTTTTAAGTGTTATGACATAAATAAGTTTTTCCAGGCAAAAACATGCTGCTGCCTAGTTTCTTGGTCGTCCTCATCGGGGCCGCAGCAGCGGTGCCCCGCGAAGATTTCGACTTTGAGTTCCTAGACCGCACTACCAACTTGGACGAACCCAAATACCGTCTCCGGGATGTCGTGTACCCAACAGCTATGAACATCGACTTGGATGTCTACTTAGAAGAAGCCAGGTTCAACGGTCTTGTACGGATCGATGTCGATGTAAGTAATCATTTTGTAGATATAAACTGCCAGATTTCTCTAGTTTCATTCAATATTTTTATGAATAATGGACTGAGATGAATTTTTAATGAAAATTATATATCAACGGTCACTCAAAACCGTAACAGATTTTCCAGAATTGAACGAGATGTGGAATTCGCTGATAAATAATAAGTACCATTTGATTCCCAAAATTTCGCTAAAAATGACAGTACAATACAAAGCCTTTAATTGCTCTATTATTGTCTCTTTCCATCATGATTACAAATACCGTTTTTAAATTTCAATTTAGATGTTAATCAAAACAATATTTGTTAGTTGAGTTTGTATAGGTATTGTTTTGTTGTACTTAATAAAGGCACTTGCCCGATAAAAAAAAACACAATATTAGACGTAAAATTTTGTTATTACCAGAAATTTGACATGTTTTTAAACTAACAAATCCAATTACTAGGCGCATTAAATGAGAAAAGTAAGTATCTCTGCAAGCAGTTTTTTACAAAACAGTCTTGATAAGTATTTTGTAATTAAATTACTACAAATTGTACATTTTGGTGTTTATAATATGTAATTCTTATGGATCATTGATTGGTATGTAAATATTTCTATAGGTACAATTATTGTTGTTTGCGCATTTTTATTAAATCCAATAGTTATCATATCACGTTCGTTAAATATTATCTAAAAAAATGTAAACGATATATGAAATATTGTAATGGACTTGTGAACGCACATGTACTCGTTTAATTTTTTTATCTAAATTTGACGGAAAATAATAATCTAAACGATAAAGAATTAAACCGTCTCGATATCGACGATTAGCGATTAGATTAAAATATATTAATTTATCACGCTGATTAAAATATACTGAAACAAACCGTTGAAACCTAATTTCAACTAGGCATGACGTAAATTCCTTCGATAACAATATGTGACCTTGAAGCGTTAGGTAAGTATCTATAATACTCAAACTGTGTAACGTTTTAGTGACTGTACGGTTTTAATGGAATACCATGTACCATAGACTAATATATAACAATTAATTAACTGTCAATTAATTATATACATATGTACATATAATCACGCCTTTCCCGTTAGGGTAAGCAGAGACTATAATAATATATTTTCACTTGTTACGACCATGTACGTTATTTTTAAAGCATATTTTCCACATAAGACCTCGATTCATTATGATATTAAAGTGCCATTGAGATTAACCAAAATTATTAACACATCTAACAAGTAATTAGAACTGGCACTTCAGTTGAACTACTAAACTAAACTTGGAGACCAATTCAAGAATAAATAGACAATGGGGCTCTAGAAAAAACCTACCGACACTTGTTCAATAAATAAATACTCCAATAGCTAATATTCATCAAATTCCCCATAAGATTCCCTTCTGTAGAGACACCAAACACTTTTAGTTTTCGAAAAAAATATCAAACACAACGTAGACAGGCGTTTGGAAAAATTTATGAAGACCGTTTTTAACCGATGCTCAAAAATTTACTTCGCCATTCATGAATTGATTTCGATGATTTTTGTTTGGCAGGTCATACTTCAGAAGTGATCCCATAATACATTTTATTAAAATCGGTTCAGTACTTTGGTTTTGGTCATCTAAGTAAACAAATTGCGTATATTGAAGTATTTTTTTAGTTTTATAACTATATTTATTATTACTTTCGTTGTCGCCGTCTAAACGTCCAAATTATGTCCAACTTTCAGGTGCGCGAAGAGAATCTCACCCAGATCGTGCTGCATCAGAACGTAGTTGCCATCAATGGCGTTAACTTGGTCACCGCCGCGGGAGATCCTGTGCCTCTGCAGTTCCCTGATCCCTTCACCACCGACAGCTACTATGAGATCTTGTCGATCAACCTCTTGAATCCCATTCCTGCTGGTCGCTACGTCATCTCCGTTAACTTCCTGGGAAGAATTAACTTAAACCCTGTTGACAGAGGATTTTATAGGGGTTACTATTATCTAAACAATGTGCTTAGGTGAGTTATTATTATATATTACATATTGTTGCCTCAGTGCTTGTTTGCCTTATCTACCATTGGTAAAATTTCACTAGAGAAAAGTTTAATGCTCTATTTTTATGAAAAAAAAAAACTATATTGGTAAGGCTTGAAAGTCTTTTTTTATACATGAGTTATACGTCACTTATGTATAAAAAAAAGACTTTCAAGCCATACATATATAGCTTTATGAAAAAAAAAAACTCTTCTTCTGTGAAATTTTACCAATGGTACATAGAGCAAATAAGCACCGAAGCAACGTTATGCTAAATATTCAATATAATATCAATTAACAGCCACAAAGCGGATAGATGACCTTAAACTAGTAGTAGGAAAATGTAGGATGCAAGCCGCTTGCAACCAGTTTGTGGTAATACATAGGAGACACCTATGTCCGGCAGTGGACTTCTTATTGCTGAGATTATGATGATGGCTAATTACTGATGAATACGTGAGTAAAGAATAAATAAATGGCCAAGTGCGCGTCGTGCCACACGCAAGGTAAGTTTCGGTAGTTGCACCATCATCTATTTGATACTATAAATATTAACTTAATTAAAAATATTAACTTAATTAAAAATAATAACTTAATTAAATATATTACTAAATATAGAGTTAACTTATGTTAGTTTAAATGAAATATGCACAATTTTTTTATTTCTTGCTTCTCTAAGTAGGTACCTATATTTTTAAGTTGAATGACTATTTTGTATTATACTTACCCGTGATAGTTTTCCTTTTAATTTCATTATATATTTATTTTTTAAATCTCTAAAGTCCTTCAACCGGATCCCTAAATTGAAAAATAGTTTTCGCAAATCCCCTTTATTGTTATCTATATACAAATTTATTTTAATATTTAGCTAATAAATATTATATGAAAAAAATAATCCTACTGTACATGTAAGGGACCTACTTAAACACGCCGATGAACAAACAGACAAACAGACGGATATGGCGAAACTACAAGGGTTCCTTGCAGAACCTTAAAAATAATATCAATACACGGCAGTATTATTACAACTGATATTTTGTTCTTAACAGGTTATATGCCACAACACAGTTCCAACCTTACCACGCAAGGAAAGCTTTCCCATGCTTTGATGAGCCTCAATTTAAATCAGTTTACACTATCTCCATAACTCGTGCCAGCGGCCTTAGTCAGTCCTACTCCAACATGGATATTGCTGAGAGAGAAGTGTGAGTATTCCTTAAGCTATTTCTTTCTTCACTCCTCGTAAGGCTGAAGGCAATTTTTGCCGAGTTCTAAAGTAACGCCGAATGTGCTATAAGAAGAACTAATATTTTATAGTCTGTAACGCCGAGAAGTTCAAGTAAAGATTTGTCTATGTTCAAGGTTTTCTTTTGTACTCATATTTACAGGGACCTTATCTATTAGTGCATAGAGATTGTATTAGGCGAAAAAAAAAACTTCTTTTAAAATAACACTAGGCATAAAATGAAAAAAAAAAAAAAACTACCTAACTATAAAATGTAAAAAAAATAATGTTTGTTATGATTTAAAGTAAAGTTTAAGTTGAAGTACTATTTGCTGATAGAAATTGTATTGACACCACGTCAATACAATTTCTATCAGCAAATAGTACTTCAAAATCAGCCCGATTTATATAAACTCTGCCACTGCTGGGTGAGTATCGTGCTCTTATTGTGAGAAAAGTGTAAGTGAAAAAAAGTAAAGGGTTACTATGCTGGCGTAATGCGGGCTTGTAAACTTCATACATCTCCAAGAGTGTTAAGAATTTTCAAACAAGTAGGTTTTTTGCGAGATTTTCTTTCACCGCTTAGATATTAAGAAAATAGTATCGAGAAGATAGAGGTACGTACCTTGGGATTTGAACCCACGACTTGGGGATCACAAGTTAGCCGGTGTTCCAACTAGGCTGTCGGAATTTTCATGTCGACGCTTAAGATCTAACAGCCTTTTTTTAGATTAAAAATTTTGTTTTTATGCATTACTTTTTAACTAAAAAAAGTAATATAAAAATGTAAATGTGTAGTAAATGCAAGTATGCACCTACTACCCAGTAACTTAAAGAAGGTGTCTTTATTGTGAGGTGTAGAGAAACAAAAGTTAACAAACGAAGAAAATGTAATAAAGGATTATGAATCCTTTATATTTTAGACTCATTTCATATTTTTGTTAAGTAATTTTGTTATTAATGTTTTCTAAGGTTTTTGCGACTATTGCTCAATAAAAAATATGTAAAACATACGTGACAAATCCGTTAAAAATTGTTTAATTTCAATAATTTTGCTATTGTTACATTGTTGGGTTTACTTTACTACCTTTACCTTACTCGTATTACCTTACTTGGTTAAGATAGCAATATCTGAAAAAAATTAAAGAGAACTCAAAGTGGGACAAATGAAGAAAAAAATCTATCGTTTTATTTATTTTTTCAGTGTAGGTAATCGCGTCCGTGAGACTTTCTACCCCACTCCCATAATCTCCGCGTATCTAGTCGCCTTCCACGTGAGCGACTTCGTGAGCACCAACTACACCAGCACTGCTGCAAGGCCGTTCCAGATCATCTCTCGTCAGGGCCCACTCAACCAACATGAGTACGCGGCTGATATAGGTATGAATATTGATTAACTACAGCAAAACAATATACAGACTCAACTAACTAAACTACTACACAAAAAGCATATCGATTACCCCAGACCGATAAAGGAGGAATTTTGAGGAACTTACAAATGTATCGTAAAACAAGCAAATACCTACAGAGGGTAAATAAAATAAAATAAATACATAAAATAAGCTGAAAAAAAATTATTTGTATTACCCGACTGCTTAAAAAGGAGGGTTATGTTTTTAGAGTGTATGAATGTTTGTTTGTATGTATTTATGTATGGGGGTGTTCACGACGAAAGCAAAAATAATACTTTCATTTTCAATTTAATATATAAGACTCAGCGTTCTCGACAAAAGCAGAAACAATACTCAATTAGAGAACATCAAAATATGATAATAAAAATCTAAATTTAAAATATAGAAAACAAACAGTATTAAAAAAGAAAATCTATAAAAAAGGTCGGTCCGCAACAGGGGGTAAATAAGTATGTATGACTCTATATGAACGCCTACAGCCTAAGCGGCTAGGCCGATTTTGATGTGCGAGGTGTTGTTAGATTCGGCTTCACTTCTTGAATGTCATAGGCTATATTTTTTGTTATAATAATAATACATCTCGCGCAAAAAAAAATGCCTCCGACGAACCTTTTTCGTATTAAACATTTGATTTTACTAGAACTATACTAAAGAATGCGCATTTATAAACTTTTACAACGGTTTTACACAAACTTTCTCACAAAAATCGTACAATCAACAGCGTATCAAGCGTAACGAATCGTCGTAAGACTGCAAAAACCGCTTTTCTGCCGTCGAGTATTTTGTTTTTCTTTTAATATATGTAGATACTTAACTTCTTTAGCTCTTTGATATAATGATCTGTTTGTATCTCAAACTATTTATCATATTACAAAATATTTTTTCGCTCCGAGACTATTGTCTGTTTTAAGATTTCAAAATTGATCACTACAGGTCAAGTTACCATAAAATATGTCAATTGTTAATAAAACGCCTGATATTTAGAATGGTAAATTGAAATACATACGTTCTTAATTTATGTTTAACAATAAATTTGGTATTTTTTCACTGTAATTGTTTTCCATTTTTATAGGTCTCAGGATTACTACAGAACTTGATGACTATTTTGGAATCCAATACCATGAAATGGGCCAGGGTGTCCTTATGAAGAACGATCACATTGCCCTGCCTGATTTCCCCTCCGGTGCTATGGAGAACTGGGGAATGGTTAACTACAGGTGAATATTACAAATCACAAATATATATATAGATATATACAAAGCAGTCAATTTTTTTTCTCTTTAATTTTTTTTTATTTTGTCTTTGATTTATGTTTGTGTTTATTGCAGGCTAACTATAATAAACAACGTTTTTATTTTACTTTTTTGCTCACGTATAGTAAACTAACATTTTCATCTTTTTACCCGTATTTGTAATTTTGGATTCATACGGGTTGCAAATTTGCTATATTTTAAATTTAAGCTACTAATTAACTACGTGTAGATCATAAATAGAGAATAATAAATAGGATAAAAATAATTTATTTTAGAGCATTAAAAAGCATATTTATGATTATGGCAGAAAAAGATATTGTAATAAAACTCCTTTATATGGAAAACACCACTTTATTTCGCACTCATCCTTCATGGACCCCGAGAGGGTACTCCATGCCTTTGCAAAGATTCTAACTCCACATTCACAATCCCTAGACACTTGAGAAAGAATGTCGACAAGAAAACTCAAGGCCATCACTTTACTTTTTCGACTTAGACTATTAATAGGTGCTCATCGCACCGCCGCTCAGAACAGAATGTCTAGCTCGCTCCCGCATCCCACCCGCCATTACTATCCTTCACTTTTTATGTAATCCCAACCGACAGCAATAATCATATTTTTATAAACTACTCGCAAAAGTCAAATGAAGGCAATTTAATCAAACACTACCGCTGGAAATAGTCATAATTTTAGAAACAACTTGCTAAAGTCAAATGAAGTCAATATAAATATAATTTAACCTAACACTCGTCCGTCCTGACCTCGTGCATGTCCCCATGCACGCTGCCAGGCGAACCTAACACATGGCCAGTTGGAGCGAGAGAAAGATAGAGCTAATTACCATCACAATAAGTAGCTTAACTAGTTTCAAAAATCAAAATTTTGTACTCATCAGAGTTATCCATCCTTAAATTTATACATTTTGTGACATATCAATTAATCAGTATTGTTTAAATTTAACCATTACAAATCGACTTAATTACAATCTGTCACAATACATAGTCTAAATATTCATAAACTGATCAATCCTCACAAGTGAGTTTAATTTCTTTAATTTGTCACAATTAGGTACCTATTATATCTATCTATCTGTGAATCAATCAGTTCTCACAGGTCAAATTAACTTTACATAATTCCTAAAAATGCTTCTATCTGTGAACCAATCAATTCTCACTCATCAAATTAATCTTATACAATTTATCAAAATACTTATTCTAACTAACTGTGAACCAATCAATTCTAACATATGAGCTCAATTTGTTCGATTTCTCACAATAACCTACTATCTGTGAACCAATCAATTCTCACAGATTTGGTCCACCCGTAAACCAATCAATTCTTACGGGTAGAACCAACTTAAGACTATTGTGACGAACCAATCAATTCTCGCCACAAAGTCATACTAACTTATTTCTAGCCGTAAACCAATCAATTCTTACGGAAGAAATACCCAGTATGTATTGCAAACCAATCAATTCTTGCTTTACAGACAAATTAACTTCATATAATTCCTAAAAATGTTTATTCCATCTGTGAACCAATCAATTCTCACAGGTTTGGTCCACCCGCAAACCAATCAATTCTTACGGGTAGAACCAACTCGAGACTATTGTGACGAACCAATCAATTCTCGCCACAAAGTCATATTAACTTATTTCTAGCCGTAAACCTATTCTAGCCGTAACGTATTCTTACGGAAGAAATACCCAGTCTGTATTGCAAACCAATCAATTCTTGCTTTACAGACAAACCGGATTGTATTACTACTGTACAATTACAATTTTATATTCTTCTAAACAATGGAGTAAATAAAGTAAGCTGTACTATGAAACATTGAAGTGTGTGTGTTCAATTTACACGCACATGTGTTTGTTTCTATGCAATCATATATTATTATGCAATTAACTTAATACACAGCGACATAACATAGCGAAACAAACGTACTACTAGTCTTATTGTCAGATTCATTTAATTCTAAGCCGGCTACATGAACCCAAGGCAATATCCCATCAGAAGCGATGATCGTGTTACGTTTATTTCTAGTACCAGTTAAACCTGGAACGGCAGTGATTCTGTACCTATCATTATTCAAAATTTGCGTAACCCTATAGGGACCAACATACATATGGTGGAAGGAGCTTCTTACTCTTGCCATCAAGAAGTCTACCTGCCCGTTAGATCGTGGACTAGCTACAGCATTTAAGATATGTTTTATTCCTTTGACTGAATAAAATCTTTTGAATGTGTGTGATGTAAAACTAGTTCCACGATTGCTAATAATTCTATCAAGACTTCGGAAAATATAGAAGATATCTTGCAGTACTTTTATCGTGTTCGGAGTTTGTGTTACGGTCCGGTTCTATGAAAACAATTTTAGTAAAACCATCGTCAATAACTAGAAGGTGAGTGTTCCCTCGTTTTGAGTTCACAAAAGGTCCAAGGTGGTCAACATTGATCGTGTGGAATGGCACTTCAACCTTCTCAATGGTACGCAGTTGCCCCTCCTGCAATCTTACAGTTTTCTTTTCACACTCAATACACGCATTACCATATTTTTATGAATCGGGACTTTTTGACAAACCAATAAGAGTTCTTAATGCGCTCCATAGTTTCCTCTATACCAAAATGCCCGATATCATCGTGGTTAATGCAGCACAGTTGCCATCTTGCACCTTTTCCAACCCAACGAATGTTCGATTTGTCGCCTTTAACAAATCGATACAACTTGTTGTCTTTCATAATGTAGTTATCTTTAATGTACTGGAGACCACGAGTATCAACGTCAGACACAAGAATGTCTCTGATACGTTGTAACTCCGGATCTCCCAGCTGAAGGGTGTGGAGCCAGTCCTAATTAGAATTTGTCAATACTAATGGATGCTGTTCATTTAAATCCCTTGAGCCGTCGTTTGGGATCTAAAAGACAGAGTATCAACGTACATGGAACAGATGGAAAGTGGAAAACTCTTGTATTCACGTAATCACGTTTCGAGAAAGTACACCGCAAGGTGCCGCAATCTGTCGCCATTTTGAAGCTCTGTCCCAATTGATAAATACGAAATATCTTTAGTAAACAAATATCAGCCAGTGCCTCCAATTCATATGAATGAAAATTCTTATCTTCTGGAGACGTCTGTCTGCTGTAAAAGACTGCTACTCGGAATGGCTCGTTTTTGCTCAAACGCTACATCAGGATGCCCCCGATACCAACTTTACTAGCGTCGGTATGAAATTCCGCTTCAGCCGCTGGATCATAGATCGCAAGAATTGGGCGATCGGTAAGTTTGTTTCTTTCAACGTATTGAAGGCTTGTTCTTGAGCTCAGACCCAGGAAACATCCCTTTTAAGCAGTTCTGCAATTGTAAAGTTTTGAATGAACCTGCGAAAATATCCAACCAACCAACCAAAAAAACTGACGAACACAGTGCCGGTTGGATGGCTGAAGAAAGTCAAGCACACACAAACTTTGTTTTTATTTATTTTTTTGTACCAGGCCATACATCTGCTGTACTAATCTCGTAACCAAGGTAGTTTATCTTGTCCTGCAAAAAAAACTCGCATTTGGACAGATTTAGTGTGAAATTAGCCTTGTCTATGAGCTGTAAAACATGCTCTAATCTTGCTAAGCACTCTTCGACACCTTTGCCATAAATTAAACATCATCAATGTAAGCAGTGGCCTCGGAGTTACGTGACAACCCCAACTACTTTGATTATTCTCGCGCACGGGTCGCACTGGCGTGCGTACGCAATACTCCGTTGTGGAAAGTGTCTGTTGTGAAGGGAACGTTACGTTGCAGATATCAAAACCTACATCACAAGGTACGAATACAAATTAAACCTTTCTACAAGATATACTTAAACGCTTTTAACTAAAAGATATATATCTCGTATTTCAACTATTATCAGCTGATGATACAAGTAGGTGCCGGAGACTAGTGTGCATGACTCATTAGCAGCCACGTTCCTGTGTCATGTAGCTGTCTCTGTCATTCGCCCGCTGCAAGCAATGCATTACATCGAACAATTGTTTTAATTGAGACGACTGCCAGGCTTCATATTACTCTATAGGCACTCTCTTCGGATGCATCAAAAATTAAAGAGTGGAAATGTCCGACTTGCCGAACCGGTGAGCTTAAAATGTGTAATTAAAATACACCGGCCCTTTCAAGCGACCGTCTCGACGACAGTTCGAACTTCAATACTCCGTTATGGCGAGCAAATAAGACCTGCCTTAGATCATGGACTTGTCTGGGGAAGTGGAAGATGGCACTCTGCCCGACATCGCGACAGAGCTTCGGTGTGTACGCCATGATATGGCCGAAATTAAATCATGCCTTAAGTAAGGTTGGATAGCTTTGGCTCAAGAATTCAATCACTAGAGGAAAGAGATACAATTATCTAATCCCTACAGGAAGAAATCCAACAGCTAAGGGAACAACTAAACTTTCAAGTGCAATCTAGCTTTAACGAGGAACTGGAGATTATAGGCAGTAATAAGGCTCCTAACGAAAACCTTAAGCACATTACGATGGTGACATCCACAAAAATAGAAGAATTTACTTGAGACTGAAATAGACTCTGTGACCAGAGCCGGCCCAAAACACCCAAAAACAATGGAAAGGACTCAATGCCTGGTAGGTCAATCTTCGTCAAGTTCACCAGAAGATTAAAAGAGACGAAGTGCTAGAAGCGGGAAAAGTCCGTTGGCACACTCTTATATCCGACGATCTGAGTCTACCTGGCCCGCCTCGCAAGATTTATGTAAATGAACATCTCTCAAAACAAAGTAGGCTGTTATTCCATGAAGCCAGAATACGACCAAATGGCTCCTAATTCCAATTCTACTGAGTCCACATCGGGAAAATATTCTTACGCAAAGAGAAAGGAAAACCTGCCCATCAACAGCTACCCCGACCTGGATCGAGTTATACCCCCTATTATCAGCGACAATCGTAACCCGGCTCCAGGTAACAGTTGCTAGCCGCATTAAAATATATTACCGCTACCTAACATCTTTGAATGCTGCGTAGTTGCCTGCAACCTGCCCGATGTCGCTGGACGTCGCGGTTCTTCCTCGCAGTCACTTCTGCTTGCTTCGCGAAGCTGGGAACCATAGCGACTGCATTCTCGTTCGCGAAACTCAGCCGTGCGCAGGTGGCTTCACTTCCGATGTACTTCGGCTACAGGTTTCCGTAGACGCTTCCTTTTTCGGTGAAGGTGTTGCTCACATTCTCGTAACCGCTCCCGTTCACACGTAGAACTGCGGCGTCGAACTGGCTGCGACTACGGCAGCGATGCTGGCTACCGACACGCTGTACACGGCTGCAGCTGCGCCGTGTATCTTACACTCGCTGTGAAGACATCCTATTGGGAGTCTTCAAGTGCCGTGGAGGTGGTTCAGCATTGTCTTCCATTTATATGTGGCTCGAAACAGAAAAAGAAACTGTGTTAGTGCTTATTTCAATCTTATTTATTTGTTCGC
This sequence comes from Lycia hirtaria, assembly GCA_947563715.1. Lineage (NCBI taxonomy): Eukaryota > Metazoa > Arthropoda > Insecta > Lepidoptera > Geometridae > Lycia > Lycia hirtaria. The sequence goes on from OX387379.1 coordinate 6,236,135, forward strand.
TAGAAAACAATGAGAGATTTCGAATACTCAAAATCCATTAAAATACCACGATAATCATCAACACTGACTGAACGTGTAGATAACTGTACACGTTCTAAAGTTCTCAACTTGTTCAAATCTATCCAATAAATGAGTTAAAAGTACACACACATTTATGTAGTCGATATCTAGTATAGGTAAAAAAAACTGTACAATATTAATACATGTTGATAGGACATAGTCAACAGGCTCCATACTACTCCATATTACTTTCGTTTCACTCCTCTCCATCCTAAGGTTGCCTGGAAGAGATCGCTATTAGCGATAAGGCCGCCAATTGTTACACTAGATTTTAAATATCTTATCTTGATTGTAAGTTTCTAAGGTGTGTACAATAAAGAGTTTATCTATCTATCTATCTCCATTAATATAATTAATAAAAATTTTGATTACTTGTTTATACCCGATAAGTGCATTGGCTTAATAAAGGTTGTGATTGGATTAGACCCTCGGTTAAAAGGTAGGTACTTTGATTTACCAATTTCTTAGATTTCGCGGTTAAAATGAGGGTAGAAAATAACACACTTTACTCTAGCTAATTTCAGAAATTTTTCGAGCATACACGTATAATTTATCCAAAAAGCAGGTACTTACCACTTCTGATATGTAATAAAACTCCTTTATATGGAAAACACCACTTTATTTCGCACTCATCCTTCATGGACCCCGAGAGGGTACTCCATGCCTTTGCAAAGATTCTAACTCCACATTCACAATCCCTAGACACTTGAGAAAGAATGTCGACAAGAAAACTCAAGGCCATCACTTTACTTTTTCGACTTAGACTATTAATAGGTGCTCATCGCACCGCCGCTCAGAACAGAATGTCTAGCTCGCTCCCGCATCCCACCCGCCATTACTATCCTTCACTTTTTATGTAATCCCAACCGACAGCAATAATCATATTTTTATAAACTACTCGCAAAAGTCAAATGAAGGCAATTTAATCAAACACTACCGCTGGAAATAGTCATAATTTTAGAAACAACTTGCTAAAGTCAAATGAAGTCAATATAAATATAATTTAACCTAACAATATTGATATATTTTCAAGCAATCGAATTATTTAAGCGGATATAAAGAAAATAATTAAATAGATATCACAGTGATTCATTAAATTTATAGTTCATAAATTCAATGAATCACTATGATATCTATTTCATTATTAACAAATATACAAAACTTTGTGATTAATAAACTAATAATTTATAAAAAATCCTAAGTGTTAAATACGTACGCTATTATAAGATGCGTACATGAAAACCTGCTCAGGTCATATAAAGACAAAAGGATAGTCATCCTCTCCGACAGTCAGGCTTCATTAAAAGCCTTGTTGTCGGATAAAATTGATTCTAAACTCACTTTAGAGTGTGCTCAGTTACTAAACATCCTAAGCTCTACTAACTCGGTAACATTGGCATGGGTTCCTGGGCACTGCGGAATCAGCGGCAACGAGACTGCTGATGATCTAGCCAGAGCTGGTGCGGAAAATCCACCGATAGGACCCGAACCCTTCTGTGGCATACCCATCAGCGGCGCTTACAGTGCCTTAAAGGCATGGGGGCATGACCAGGCACTGAAGCTCTGGAAGAATAACCCTGGCTTGAGACACTCAAAACTGCTTATAGCAGGCTTCACTGCGAAATTTTCCAGGGAAGCTCTACGGCTAAGCAGGACTCGACTAAGAGTCCTGGTTAGAACCCTTAGCGGACACTGCAAGCTTAACAAACACCTATACACTATGGGCCTAGGTGAACACACCACTTGCAGGTTCTGTCGCACAAAGGACGAAACGCCCATACATGTCCTGTGCGAATGCGAGCCTCTGCACCATAGCAGAAGCCGGCACCTTGGAGGCCACATAATCTCACCCGATGAGATAAAAACCTCCTCCCCCAAGGCCATCACTGACTTCATGCTCAGCATTGGACTTGGAGAGGTGCTGTAAGAAACAGGGGATGTCACAATAGATCTGTAAAGGTCGCAGTGACCAGCCGGGGCTGCCAAAGCCCATTTGGCCCCCTAAAAAAAAAAAAAAAAAAAGTGTTAAATATACTTATTGCTTAACTGGCTTTGTTTAAACTTGTTTCAGAGAAGCCTATCTGCTGTACGATCCTCAAAATACAAACATTATCAACAAGATATTCATCGCTACCATCATGGCCCATGAACTGGCCCACAAGTGGTTCGGAAACTTGGTCACCTGCTTCTGGTGGAGTAACCTATGGCTCAACGAGTCTTACGCCAGCTTCTATGAATACTTTGGCGCCCACTACGTACGTATTTAAATAGATTACTAATAAAGAAAACACTTTTTTTATAAATAAATATTGGTGGACATTTTTGGACATTGGTGGACAACACCACGTAATAGCCCAAACTAAGCAAAGCACATTAATAACATTTTCAAGGCCAGAGTTTATAGATATTATCTTCTAGATCGATGAGCTCCAGCCTCGGCCACGCTGTCGTTTAACATCAGGCGAGTTGGTGGTCAATCGTAGATCTATCTTGTATAAAAAAAAAAGTTTGTATTATGGAAACTAGATTCGAAGATAGGCTTGCGCTTGACCGTCAACTCACTCACTCTACTCACCTGTTAAGTGACAGTTACGGTCTACAATGGAGCGCGCTTGCCTAGAAGAAACCTATTCACTCGCGATTTGAAGACACCTAGATTATATCCAGTCGGAAAGACCCATTCAGGAAGCGCATTCCACAGTTTGGCAGTACGTACAATGAAAGTGGAGCCAAAGCGTTTCGTACGTGTTTTCGGAATATCAACCATATAACGATGTCGCTTTTTCATGCTTCTTGGTAGAATACATATGTACGTTTTTTTTTTATAAATACATACTTAAGGTACATAGAACACCCAGATACAGAACAAACACCCATGCTCATCACAGAAATGTTTATCTTAGGTGGGAATCAAACCTGTGACCTACAGCTTAGCAGGTAGACATACTACAAACTGAGCTATGAGACCAGTCAATCAAATTTTTCAAGTAAAATTTATTTTAATAGTAATATACTTGCCCAGCTCACTTGATTTTAAGCGACATTAAATTGCGGATAGCGATGGAGCGAAACAGATGGGTTGCCTGATTTGATTTTTGTATTGACTTTTAGGGTTCTGTAGTAAGTCTGTCTGTAACGTCTGTTCGCGGCTTTGCTTAAAGACAGTTTTACCAGAAATTTGTAATTTGGCACTTACAAGTATATGCAATATTTGTCAATTGTTTTTTGAAAAAGTGCAATTTGTTTATTTTTCACTGATTCCATATTTTTTCCAGGCTGACCCAAGTCTTGAGTTAGCTGATCAGTTTGTTGTGGACTACGTTCAAAGTGCTTTGAACTGGGATTCCGGTGCGGGTGCCACGCCCATGAACTGGAGTGCTGTTGCTGACAACCCTACCATCACGTCGCATTTCAGTACCACCAGCTACGCTAAAGGAGCATCTGTTCTGAGGATGTTGGAGCATTTCGTTGGAGAGAGGACTTTCAGAAATGCTCTGCGTTACTATCTCAGAGACAAGTGAGTTTTTAAGAATTCCGTATTAAGTTTCTGTTTGGATAGAGAAAATAGGTTTACAATGATCTCATTTTAGGATTGCGTAGTAAATAAGGAACCCATATAGTTTCGCCATGTCCGTTTGTCTGTCTGTCCGCGGCTTTGCTCATAAACTGTTAGTACAAGAAAACTGTAATTTGGCATTGATATGCATTTTAGCTATGCCAAGTAAGTCGTAGATAAAATTTTGAAAAAAAAATATTCTTACGTGCACGTAAAGTGGGGGTGAATTAATTTATCTCATGCTTTTTTTTTCTTATTTATCCCCATCGTATGGGATATCGTTGGATAGATAAAAAAAAAAAATAGTAGGGGTGTACGAAAACTCATCTCCAAAATATTCTTCATTAAAAACTGTTAATAAAAATATGTAGAGTAATAAGTAATTGAGAAAACATATTTTTAGCGCGTACGAGATCGGAACTCCCGAGGACATGTACGATGGGTTCCGTCGTGCCTGCTCTGAAGACCTCGAATATCAGCAAAACTTCGGAGATGTTGAGATTGGTGAGGTGTTCGACTCCTGGGTTCAGAACCCCGGCTCACCTGTCATTAACGTCAACGTTAATATGGATACTGGTCTTATTACCCTTACTCAGGTACGTAATTTTTTAAAGAATATTTTTTCTGTTTTTTTTTTTTATGTAGAAGTAGGTTTGCGCTTGACCGCCAACTCGCCTGATGTTAAGCGACGTTGCGGTCTACGATGGAGCGCGCTTACCTAGAAGAAACCAATTCACTCGCGATTTAAAGACACCCAGATTATATCTATCGGGAACGACCCACTCAGGAAGCGTATTCCACATTCTAGCAGTCCGCACGATGAAAATGGAACTAAAGCGTTTCGTTCGGCTTTTTGGAATATCCACCATGAAACGGTGCCGCTTTTTCGTGTTTCTGACTGTCCGATAGTAAAAAAGGCAAGGGGGAATTAAATTATGCGGATCAGATGCACACTCGCCGAAATTCGAGATTTTTCTGCAACAAAATAATAGAGAACCTGCATGAATTTTATTTCGTAAGAATTGATAACATGCTAAAATGACACTAACTGATTGAAAAAATTTTTTAATACATAAAAAAAAACATCGGACAATAAACTTCCGAGATATACTTAAACATTTAAAGTTGTAGGGGAGGGATGCTTTGTCCCTCTCTCACAAAACCACAGTTTGTATTGAATTTGTACGGCGAAAACGAACTAAGTATGACGTCTTCATTAGCTATCGTGTGCTATCTGTCTAACATGAAATTAAAATGTCTGTAACTTTCTTATTTTTTGGAATGGGTGTACTCATGCATGCATATTATTATTGGTCACAAATAGGTACGTTATATAGGTATATTATTATAGGTATATAGGTATATTATACACTTATACACTTATATTACAAAAGAACGTTACTCAAATTTGAGCAATATATTTTGTCAACTTCTCGCTGAACCGTGATGTCACTTGCGGAAAGAAGACAGAGAATTTGAGACGTTATTCAAAGTTTATATAACGTTTTTCGGTAAGATCGATAGGTAATTTCCTCAAAAAAACTTCAATGCCTATTAAGCTATGAAGTGTTATTATAATCGTAAGCAATTAGAGTTGGTAACATCATTTAATTTTGAAATGAAGTTACTTAGTATGATTTTTCTAACAATGTGATACTTATATTTTTTTATTGACTTCAAAAAGAAGGAGGCTTACAAAGAAGGCTTACGTATATAATATTTTTTTTGTTTGAAAGAATATACTTTCAGATTGGTTCCATAAAACAAAATTGAGCGTTTTGAAGTCGGATTTTTGTTTTTTTTTTAAATTTATTAATAACAATTATTTTTTAATTCTCGTTGTTTACATGAAATTAACTATTATAATGTTTACATTAATAGCAACGTTACCAACTGTCCGGAATCCGCCCAGCTACACTCTGGCACATCCCAATCTCCTGGACTCACAGCGGGAATCTGGACTTCAGCAACACTAGACCTGACTTCGTCTTCTCGACTCCGTCCACTACAATCCAGAATGTTCCTGGACATAACTTTGTTATTTTGAATAAAGCTACGTCAGGTGAGGTTCTTACAAATTAATGTACAAACTTTAAACTTTAAACACTTTTTAAAATTAAACAGTTTTAACGGATTTGTCGAGTAGGTATATTTTACATAATTTAATGACCTGACTTTTCTAACATTGCAGCATCCGTGGTCACCGGTGAGACTACATGACAGTCGTACGCCTATTATAATAGGCGTATCGATCAACCTAGTGGCTGATTTTAGGGTTTAGTTGGACCTAGTTCTAGCCGAAATGATACCAGCTAGACTTAGTTTTACCCGAAAACAATCGGCCTATACTAGATTTAAAGATTTAACCAAGAGTAAATGGCTACACCTTGTTCTAATCAGCTAAAACTAGACGTAGCTTCGGGTTCTAGCCGTAATATATATATATATATATATATATATATATATATATATATATATATATATATATATATATATATATTACAATATAATAAATAATAATAATATAATATTAAACGGCAATCGTTAAGTCAGGTCAAAGGCCTTTCGGTGGTCTCTCACAATACTACACTACTCTAAAACTCAAATTAAATTATTTCATTGTACCGACGGTAGCAAATAAACATAAAACTAATATTAGCCGTTCATTGCAATTATAGCTCTGATTACTCATTAGCTTTGCTATAACCAGAAACTTTAGAGAAACGGGGGTATGGTAAAATTAAGAAAGGTAACAATGTCAGTATGAGCCAACCGATTTATAGATAGGTTTAAGAACTAATCAATACTTATTCTTATACTATACGATTACTCAAGTTTGGAAAATTTCAGGCACGTTACATCCTTGTGTATCTTAAAAAGCTGTTTGTTTTAATGGCAGGTTTATATCGAGTGAATTATGATGACCACAACTGGGAGATGATTGCTTCATACCTCCGCGGCAACAACAGGGAAAACATCCACAAACTTAGCAGAGGCCAGGTAATATAAAATATGATACTTAATAGAATGATATATAATAAGAAATGATAGACATTACATACTTATTACCTCTAAAAAGGTTACGGGAATGAAAAAGTATTTAACATCTTATATTCATATCTTTATCTAAAAATCTATTCTAAAATCTATTTTAATTGCGATTGCGTAATTATTATTTTTTTGCGAGAGATACAAAATTAATCTCTTTAATACTTTACTAGCTTGGAATACTCACTTGGAATACAATTATATTTATTACGTATTTATCAAATGTAGTGGAATTCATCTGCACTATCACATCAGGTTTGAGACTTGCATGTCTTGTTGGCATGGCTTGTTTGACGCTTCTACAATAAAACTAAAAAGTTGAATAACAAATGTTTTGAATGTAGGTTGTATTTATTTATTTTAATAAATCCGCGGTAACAGCACACATTTTGTGAAAATATTAACTGGCTCAAAACTGCGTATCAAAAGATTTAAAAGTAGGTACTCGATTTAGATATAGACAAGAAGACAAATAGAGAAGACAAGAAATTCCTTTTCTTGTGTAATTTTTATAAATAAAACGAGAATTGTATCAATTCACAGATGGTCAACGACGTCCTCCATTTCATCAGATCTGGCGATATCAATATCACACGAGCTTTCGATGTTCTTTCCTTCCTCGAAAATGAAACCGATTACTACGTGTGGGTCAGTGCAATCGGTCAGTTGGACTGGATCCTGAGAAGGTTTGAACATCTGCCTAACGCTCATAAGGAATTCACGGTACGTAGAAAGTTAGTTCTATAAAAAATTTCGGTAGCCTAATTGGGAGACCATTTTACTTGTGATTTGTAGATCCTGGATTTAAATCTCAAGGCATCTTTGTCTTTTCGAGGTTATGTGTGTATTGTTAACTAAGCCACCTTCAAATGGCAAATGGGGAAAATATTGTTAGGAACCTGAATATACCTATATGAGGATTCTAAATTAGTTGTGAATACATAATTATATCGTTTTAATATAAATATATATTGGAGGACATTTTCACACAACACCATCTAGCCCCACACTAAGTAGAGCTTGTACTATGAAAATCTGACATGACTGATAGATTACATATAGGTATACTTTTTTATACAAGATACATATAAACACCCAATCATAGACCAAACATCCATGCTCCGCAGAAATGTTTGCCTTGGGTGGGGATTGAACCTACAACCTACAGCTCAGAAGGTAGACATAATACCATTGAACCATGAGGCTTGTCTGTTTGGTTTTTTACTTTCAGCGTATTAATAAAATGACATCAAAACAATGCGTAGTCCTTTTGACTAACGATGGCACGTTTCATGACTTAAAATATAAAGTTTAGTTATGTTTAGAAGTTAGTTTATCAAAATTTAACAATCTTTAACAGATTTATCGCATATATGTAATAGTTTAGGGTTTGATAAAAAACATATACTTAATATTCATCATGGTATAATATAACATCCATAACGTCTATTTGCTTCGACAGTGAAATAAAACACCGCAAAAAGAGACAAAGTGATATTGCGAACTGACGCAGCAGTGCTGTCTCTTTCATTTTCAGCTTTGCTATTTATAATAATTTTATAGTTTAAAAAACTGAAACAACCGACTTCAATGTACGTTATTTCGTTTACTTGTAATATTATTAGGGATAATAATTAAACAAGGCGCTCAAGCGTTGAAGTAACTCTATTTTCTCCTTATACACATTGGATGAGGAGTAAGTAGGTTTTACTTTTCAAGCTCAATAAATCCCTCACGATTGTAAACTTTTGAAAGAGACCTCTCTTTACCCGCTCGTTTCTATTTGAATGACATTTGTCATTTAATGTCAAATGCTTCGTCGTCGCAGATTAGAAAATGTGCAGATGTTTATAAGAAAAACCTCAACATTTGACACTTTTGTGAAGAAAAACGTGTCAGTGGAACTCAGCGATTCTATAATCTGACGCAGTCACTCAGGAATCCAATGAAAATATTTTTACTTTTAGAGATTATTCAAAAAGTAATAAATAATTGTTTCTAATATAATTATGGGACCAACTTGGGAGCTTTCTCTATAAGCCAATTCACGAAACACAAAAATTGGTTCAAGAATGAGCGAGAAATTCGTGTCCATACATAAAAAAAAAATATACGGTACAAATTGATAACCTCCTCCTTTTTCGAAGTCGGTTAATAAAATAGAATGCAGCGGTTTAAATTATCATATAATAAAAAAATGTTTTTTTTTTATTTACCACGTTGTTGAAACGAAGAGGCGTTACATAAAGTTTATCGATTGGGTGTTGTCTCCAGGATTACCTGCTCAGATCCATGAGAACAGTCATCAGTCATCTCGGCTACAATGAGCAACCCAGTGACTCCACCTCTACCATGCTCAACCGGATCCAGATCATGAACTTAGCTTGTAACCTCGGCCATGAAGGTTGCATTGCCGACAGTCTGCAAAAGTGGAATGCTTTCAAAGCTAATGACTCTCAGTTGTAAGAACTATTTACTAGTTACTTTTTTTTAAATGTGTAAATAGGTTTGCGCTTGACCGCCAACTCGCCTGATGTTAAGCGACGTTGCGGTCTACGATGGAGCGCGCTTACCTAGGAGAAACCAATTCATTCGCGATTTAAAGACACCCAGATTATATCTATCGGGAAAGATTCACTCAGGAAGCGTATTCCACATTCTAGCAGTCCGCACGATGAAAGTGGAACTAAAGCGTTTCGTTCGGGAAAGCTTACTGTTTTACTTACATTGTTATACTCGTAGCTTAAAAAACTAAAAAACCGTCTTCGCTTACCATCAGACGTACATTTTGCTTACTTAGACCACTATTAAAAAAAAAACTTACCTGATCTTATTCGATCCAAAAAGACATACATATACCTACCTCCTGTATTTTTGTACTTATTAATTTTTAATATACTTATTACATTTTTTCTGTCTTATTTTGATAAACAGTAGGTATTCTGCTAGTTAAAAGTTAATGTGAATGTTACCCGATTGCGTAAGAAAGAGGGTTATGTTTTTGAGTGTATGTATGTATATATGTATGCATGCGGGTATGTATGTTTATATGTTTCTATATAATCGCCTAAATAATAAGCAATGTGACCAATTTTGATGTGTGATCTTGACACTTCCTGAGTGTCATAGGCTATTTTTTGTAATAATAATAACATCTTTCCCAAAAATAAAAAAAATGCGCATTTTCAGAACCTCCAACGAACTTTATCGTATTAAACGAGTGATTTTATTAGAATTATTCTATACAATGCGTATTTGTAATCGTTTACAGCAATTTTAAGCATACTTTCTATCAAAAAACGTGCACTCAATCGTATCAAGCGCAACGAAATCGAAAGTTAGACTGCAAATCTGCTTTTCTGCAGTCGGGTATTTTGTTTTTCTTTTATTATAGGTACTTGATATCTATTATGATAAAACAGAAGATCTCGGTTTATAGGGTTCCCGTGAATCTACGTCGCCACGTGTACTGCACCGGCCTCCGTGAAGGCGATGCATCAGACTACGAGTTCCTCTACAACAAGTACAACACATCTGAAAACACCGCTGACATGGTCGTCATGCTCCGAACACTCGCTTGCACTAAGGATGAAGCTTCATTTAACCAGTGAGTTGAGACTTTTAGCTTTATCTTTAGTATGTTCATAAAAGTTTTCTTATTATTATATTAACTAAGATTAAAATAGTTAATTTTTTTTTTTTTTTTTTTTTTTTTTTTAAATATTAACTATTTTAATCTTATAAGTTATATTATAAATGTATGTCAGACTCCGGAAAGTCGGCGCAATACCACCCATTTCTCATTGATAATGATCATGATATAATGATATGATGTTTAATGATATTGTAACAGTTTTTTATTGCCTAAAAACACGGATAAAACGACGTTTTGAAAATGTGACGTCATGAAAATCGTTGGAGCCGTTCGTCACACAAATGTTTGCCCTGGGTGGGGATAGAACCCACGACCTACCTACCTACAGCTCAGCAGGCAGAAATACTACCATCTGAGCGTCGTTGCTTGCATTGTACTCGGATCGTCAGATTTGACTTGTCCGGAGCGAACATTCAAAATCGTTGGCTGTGACGTCACAGCGATCATTCTTTCGAATGGCTACTGTTATAGCCATTGTACTTGAAACTTCGTTGCATGTTTGGAGCGTTTAAGCGACGGTGTGGCCGAAGATGGAGCTCGTCGATCTAGAAGATATCTATTCACTCTAGCCTTGAAAATTCCAAGATTGTAGGTCTCAGGAAACAGAGATGACGACAATGAATTCCATTCTTGTGCAGTACGCAACAGGAATGTGGATCGATATCGCTGAGTACGGATTTTTGGCATTTCAACGAGAAATGGGTGGTAATTCGCCGACTTTCTGCTAATTCGTCTAGTCTAGTTCGTCTGTTTCCTGTATTGAGCCTAATACTTATCTACTTATTTGTTACAGTTATCTGCAGCAGTCGATGTACAACGATAAGATCCGTATTCACGACAAGACTAATGCCTTCAGCTTTGCTCTACAAGGCAATGTCGAGAACAGGCCTCTCGTCCTCAACTGGCTGTACCAAAACTTTGATGAGATCAGAGAGACGTAAGTTTTTATTGTTAGGTAACTTTATTTTTAGTGAATGCATTGGCAAGGCCCTATCGGTAGTAAAATCTCTGTCTCACTCATGCATACCTACAATAATTTTATGAAGATAGTAAATTACTAAATATACAGATAATCGAGTATGATCAAACCTAGAGATTTAAAATTGTAAACTTTCCGCAAAAAAATAATTTCGCTATACTTATTCTTTACATACAAATATGGATTTGAAATTGAAAAGTATTTATCTACTTGAATCCATTTTCTGAGTAATACATATTTGAAACTAAATAAAATGTTTAGTGTTTGTAATACAATATAGATTTTTACCGACTTCCGAAAAGGAGAGGATCTCAATTTGACTGACTTTTTATTTTATGTTTGTTCAGCGATTACTTGGCCAATTATGAGACGAATTTCGCCAATTATGAATTGATATTGATGATTTTTTTTCGATTGATAGGTGAAGTGCTCCATGTCCCGCCATGTCAGCATACATGCGGAAAACATACAATTAAACATAAAGAAGTTAATAAAATTTACAACCAATAAATATCAAAAAAAATATCTTAATCCATGTTAAAAATACTATGTTGTTCATATTATATTAAAACCCTTAAAATCGATAAAAAATAATAAAATAGATGTCAAGGTATAACAATAAATATAGTCAAAGTATAAATCAATGTCAAAGAGCACCAAATGTCAAATTATAATAAAAAATAAATGTCAATCAAAATCAAAGTAATAGAATAGATGTCAAGGTATAACAATAAATATAGTCAAAGTGTAAATTAATATTAAAGAGCACCATGTCAAATTAAAATAAAAAGCAATGTCAAGGCGTATCAAAGTCAAATTAAAGTATACCTCGACATAATCAAATTCTGTTCAGTACTTTGGCTTTTAGGGTTCCGTACCCAAATGGTAAAAACGGGACCCTATTACTAAGACTTCGCTGTCTGTCTGTCTGTCTGTCTCCAGGCTGTATCTCATAAACCGTGATAGCTAGAAAGCTGAAATTTTCACAAATGATGTATTTCCGTTGCCGCTATAACACCATATACTAAAAATAAAAAAATAAAAACAAAATATTAAGGGGGTCCCCATACAATAAACGTGTTTTTTTTGTATTTTTTTGCTCAATGTTAAAAACGGTAACAGGTAGACGCTTCAAATTTTCACAGAATATTTACTTGTATATTACCTTTCAAAATAAATAATTAAATAACAATAAAGTAAATATTAAAGGGGGGCTCCCATACAACAAACGTAATTTTTAAGCAATTTTTACTCGATCTTAATTAACAGGTAGAAACTTGAATATTTGTAAGTAAATATTTAGAAATATATTAACTATAAAAATAAATACCTAATCTAATACATAAAAACTCACAAAATGAAAATAATCCGTGCATCTAAACGCGGTGCGAGCGCCGCGCCGCGGTGTGGTGGTGGCGCGAGCGCGAGGCGGTTGCTAAGCAACGGCCGCGCGGGTAGCGGGGGAGGTAACATCACGGAGCGAGCCATAACTGCGCGTATTCGCGCGAGCGTCGTCATGCTGCCCGGATGTGTATCGAAAACCTATAAGTTTGCAATTTACTACTTGGAATTTCGTTGATTTCTCGTTATTTTATAAACAGAACTAAACTTTGTAGTATTATAGATGATAGTACGGAACCCTTCGTGCGCGAGTCCGACTCGCACTTTGCCGATTTTATTATAACAAAACAACTGGAAAAATGTCATTCATGTAAACGAATTGCGTATTTTGAAGTTAAACCGACTTCAAAATAGAAGTCGGTTTTTCAGTTTTGTAGTTTTTTTTTACTGCCATGGGAATGATTCGTGACGGTAAAAAATATCACATTTTATTGAATAATCTTGTTAGTAGCTAGAATACTAAGCAACAGAACACTCGATAATTTCCTTTATTGAATTATCTTATAAAGTGTAAATATGTGTTTAGTAACAAGTTAATTATTTAGTAGTTTGTGTGTTACACACAAACTCCCACAAACTAACTACTAAATAACAATGTGTGTACATGTGTATGTATACGGCAATGACGTACCTTGGGTAATTTTATCAAATATTAATAAGTCGGGGAAGATAAATTGGTCTTCAAGAGACATGAAACAGATATTTTACAAACAAAACTAATTATGACTAGAACGAGCATTTCACAATGTTTTATTACTTTAACTAAGTATGGTTAAAATAGGCATTTCACGAATTTGTTTTGTTACTTCAGATATGGTGGCCCGGCTCGATTGAACATCTGTATAAACGCTGTCGCCGCTTTCTTAACCGATTTCTCTCACATTCAAGAGGTAAGTAAGATACAAATATTTATATTAGTAGAAAAATTATATACTCGATCGCATAAAAACAACTTCCATAGTATAACTTACGCAATTATTTTTCGCTTGAATGATGTTGAGTGCACGTTTGCACGAGAAAGTAGTCGTAAAGTCGTCGTAAAATAATAACTTACATACAGGACATCAAGTGAAAGTTTACAATCAGTGGGTGTTACCCAGTGAAACGTGGTCACTCACACAAATAAATAAATATTGGTGGATATTTAACTCAACACCATCTTGTCCAAACTAAGCCAAATTTATACTATGGACACTAGATGGCTGATAGAATACATGTTATATACTTTTTTTGTAAATACATACTTGTGATACATAAAAATACCAGACACAGAACAAACATCCATTGTCATCACACAAATGTTTGTCCTGGTTGAGGATCGAATCCACGACATACAGCCCTACAGCTTAGCAGGCAGACGTACTAATACTAACTGAGCTGCGAGGACAGTCATAGCCGAGCAGCCGTGTAGATGTCGCAATCCCATTCCGAGGGCTCTACTAAATTATAACTATTTGTGTTACAGTTCCAAACCTGGGCCTACACAAACCAAATAAGGTTGGGCGAGTCCTTTGCCAACGCACGTTCAGTTGTGAACTCTGCCTTGGCCAACCTCGAGTGGGGCAATAGTAACGCTCCTGAAATTTACAGCTGGCTGCTAGAGAACAGCGGTGCTGCTACAATCATGGCACCTGTCGTTCTTCTATTAGCCGCTATGTTGGCGCATTTTATCCGTTAATTTAATTTATTTTTTAGGTAAAATTATTTTATATCAACAATGCCTTGTTTAATATAAGTAAGAATTTGTATATGGTCATTGATTTGCTTAAATATGATACCCACCTAATTTTTGATTGAACGAGGCATCGTTTAGTTTCAATGCATTCGTAAAATTGTTAATAAACGATTTTTAAATAAGAAATCTTGTATTTATTGATTCTTTGTACCTATTTTCTTCAACTTCGTATATGCCGACCAATAATCAGCTACAGCCTAACCTAATTAGCGTCAGTCCTTATATAGTGTCTGTCCGTCTGTCCGTTCGCAGCGTAGCTCATATACTATTAGTACTAAAAAACTGTAATTTAGGATGTATATTCTTATTAATCTCGCCGACAAAGTGGTAAAATAAAATATTCAAAAAAAAATGTGTGTCTCCCCTACACTACTATACTAGTAGTTCTACAAACAGTAGACCTCGCGAGAGAGCTTATTTGCAGCTCACCTTGGGTCATCTGTACAGAATACCTACATAAAGTTGGCTTAGGAAGCCGTATAAAAAACGAAAAATTATTTGGCCAATTGATGTAGAGACGCTTCGCTCGCTCGATCATCAAATAATTTTATAAATGGAGAAAACGTAAAACCAAGAAAACTATTCAGCGTTAAATGCATCAAGCACATCCACGTGCCCTCACTGTTACACGCAATCCTCGACAAACACTTGACCAATTCTGTTTATTTTTACGTCAAGTTGTAATAATTGTATACTTAATCTACCTACCAAATATCATTAAAATCGGTTGGTAATTAGCGCCGCAATAAACTTCCCCCTTTTTATGGGAACCACCCTCCAATCAAAAATCGCCGACGACAAAAAAAAAACCATAGAACCTATACGCCAAGTTTCATCAAAATTGGTTCAAAATTACGCCCTGTACGCGAGTACGAACATACAAACTTACAAACAAACTGACAGACGAAAGAAAATTTGGCCAGTTGATGCAGAGACGCTTCGCTCGCTCGGTCAATTATACCGTTAAAGTGTTCTGTGACTACACATAAAGTGAGGATTAATTTTTTTCTCGTCTAGGTATCCCATGGTGTGGGTTGTTATCGGATAAATAGAAACCAAATTTATTGCAGTGGTCCGACACGCACTCGACCAGTTTTATTATTGATTGAAAAATACCATGACATGTTATTATTGCATATATAAAATATAAAACTAAATTACAAAACAAAGAGCTGCTGCTTCATTACTTTGAGATAATTGAATAGGAAAAACAGTGTACAATAGTTATTTGTTAAACAAGAGTGCAAAGTTGCTTTTTAACCGCGTGCCAATTTTGATGACCGAGCAGGAGAAGGATTCTAAATTTTAGAATCCTTCGCTTGAAAATAGAAAACTTACCTATCATAATGTAGTAGTTAATACCTAAACTGAAATAAGGGTATCTTGTGATTGTAAATGTTTTTTCACTCCTCTTACTCAAAAAGTCCGTCATTTTAGCGTACTAAAGCGGGATAAAAATAGCATTTTAAGCTTTAGAGGAAAAAGTTTTTTTTTTTTTATCTGTTACCAAAGAGTTTACATACACGAAACAGTCTTTATTCAAAAGTAGAATAATCTCTTTGGAATATATTTACATTCTCTTTGCAAACATCTCGTTAAATATCCAGAATTGTACAAATTGTACATTTAATTTTTTAATAAAATAAACTTTGAATTATTGTATTGGATTATTTTATTTTCTCGCAATCGCGCGGCGCTAAAAACCCATTGTAACTCGGTTTCTATTTACTCCCTCGCCAAAGCTCGGGAGTAAAAATCTACCTCGTTACAATGGGCCATTTTAGCCCTGTGTATAACAATCTACTATTAAATACTCATAATTACACTATGTTTATCTGGATAGATTTAACTCTTCGAGGCATAAAATGTTCGATAAGATGGAATTAAGTAATCTTTTGCAGCGATATGCTAAAAGACCAATGATAAATAAATAAATATTGGTGGACATTTCACACAACACCATCTAGCCCAAATTAAGCAAAGCTTGTACTATTGAAACTAGATGGTTGATATAATTCATATAGGTACATATATATTATATACCTAGTCTTGCCATAAATATTGTCACGAAGAAAAAAAATATTTTTTATTGCAAATAATATTTATTACTTTTACAGTGTGTTAGTTTAATACATAAATATAAAACAATTTAAAATATAAAAGCTTATTCGAAGTGGTCTCCATTGGCTGCAATACAGTCCTTTAAACGTTGAGGCCAGTTATCAATAGAAGCACGCACTCTTTCCATGGGAAAATTCTTCACTGCCAATCGTATGGATTGTTTTAGGGACTCCAAATTATCATGGCGTTTAGAGCAAGCCATACTCTCTAAAACTGACCATAAATCATAATCCAGCGGATTAAGATCAGGACTAGACGACGGCCAGTCTTCAGCTCTGATGAAGTCCGAAACGTTCACTTCCAACCAAGACTGCGTGGACCGAGCTTTATGACCTGGCGCCGAGTCTTGTTGGAAGGACCATACTTGGTTATTGAACATGGTGTTGTTAAGGGGCTTAACTACCTTCTCAAGAATGGTATTTTGATACACTTGTGCCGATGTTTTGATACCTTTTTCACAAAAATATGGCTCAGTCACTCCTTCATAGCTAACACCCCACCAAACCATCACTGAAGTCGGATAATGCCCACGTTGCACTCTGTCGACTAATTGGGAAGCTTCCTTAGAGCTTTGAGCATAAATACGGTCATTTTGTTTGTTAAAATGTTGCTCAATTGTAAAGATTTTCTCATCCGTAAACAAAATTTTTCTGTGACCTCCCTTTGCGTACCGCTTCAGAAGATGTTTCGATTTTACCACCCTATTCTTTTTTAAATTATCAGTTAAAAAATGACCAGTGCGTCTCTTATAGCCTGCAAGTCCTAAGTCATCTTTTAAAATACGCGACATGGTTCTGGGTGCTATCTTCATCTCCCGAGATAAAATCTTTTGCTTTCGGACAGGATTTCTTCGAATTCTTTCCCTTACTGCTTTGACCACCTTTTTCGTACGAACACTACGTGGACGGCCAGATATTTTTCTGTCACAAACAGAGGAGGTCTCATTGTACCTATTAATAGCCCGGTACACAAACATTTGACTAATACCAAGCGTATGGAGAGTTTTAAAAATTGCATTTGGCTCCATACCAACTTTGTGTAATGCAATCACAGCGATTCGGTTCTTTTTATCACCCCACTCCATTTTAATATCGCAAAATATTGTACAATGTATTGGCGCCAAAATTAGAAAACTCAATGAACAATCGTATAAAAATGACAGATTCCAAATTCAAATGTAATATCTTTCTTATTTTTAACTGTAACAGTATTTATGGCCAGACTAAGTACATAGAAACACCGGATACAGAACAAACATTCATTCACATGACACAAATGTTTGCCCTGGGTGATACCCACGATCCACGAACCCACGACCTACAGCTTAGGTGGCAGTCGTATTACCACTGAGCCATGAGGCCTGTTAAATTCTTTTGCCAATTCATAAGTAACTGCTAATTTTGTGATCATAAAAATAATGGCAGGTACTTATTGATACCCAATTTTCTATACTTACATTCATTTATACTCGTATAATGGTAGTGAATGTCGGGTTTGCTTGAAAAATCATGAAAATTTGATTAATTCTGTAGATAGCAGAGATCTGAAAAGTATAGCTGGAACGACTATGTCGGACAACTTATGGTAAAATACAATGTGATAAGAAAACGTTTCGATATATTAAAAGATGTAGTGTCAGAGGTACTCAAAGGGATGATAGGTGGTTTTGACATATTAATAAGGTATATGAAATTATTAAAAAAAACATATATGTCGTAGGCCAATCATTGAACTAGGCCGATCAAGATCTGACTAGGCATATCACAATAAACTGGTATTTCTTGATATGCCTGTCTAATAACTGCTATACAGATCAAAGCATAACGTTTGATGATTTTCTATGAAGGCGTATATTTTGGTGTGGCACTAATACCTTCTCTAATAACTTTTGCTCTTACAGCAGTTGCTGTTATGGTTATATTTCTTTTTGAGATACTACGGAACTCTAAAAAAACTTTCATCATCATCATCTCAGCCACAAGAAGTCCACTGCTGGACATAGGCTTCCCCGATGGATTTCTAGAAAGACCGGTTGGAAGCGCCCTGCATCCAGCGTCTTCCTGCAACTTGTATGATATTATCTTCTGTCCACCTTGTCGCTGGTCTTTCTACTTTCTTTTCATCGGCCGCCAGTTCTACGTGCTATGTGCCCTGCCCACGGCCAATTCAACTTGCTAATCAAAACGCCTGCAAAACAAACTTTGGAAAACACATATTTGAAACATAGATTATGTTCCCAAGGTCAAGAAAATTGTTGAGATATCTAATGATCGCGATTGTGTTTTATTTAATCTTGAGATTATAACAACAATAATTATGATACTATAAGACATATATTAATCATTTATGATAAAAAATTGTTATCAGCTCAAAAGAATCCTTTTTTATTGCCCTGCCGAGATAATTATGCGGAATTTTAAATCGCTCAATATTATTTATTCAGTAGGTAGCGAGTGTATCAAGTGTATTTTGAGGACATTTTTTTCATGAAAGTGAGTTTCATTTATTTATTCTAAAGATAATCTCTTATTTTGGAAAATATTTACAAGCATAATTATGTATGTGTTTGTAAATGTCTTCTTGAGTACTAAAATGTAATTTTACTTTGGAAATGGCGGATGTTACTCGTGAAACAGTTTTTTCCTAACTGCTGCGGGTAGCATCGTGATTTTATTGTTCTTAAAACATTAAGTTACAGTTACAAATCAAGAATATTTCATATTTCATTTTATTTCATTTTTTAATTTCAAAAAGCAATCAACTGCTTAGTAACACGTTATAAACTTTTATTGTGACATGCTGACATGTTGGATACAATTTTTTTTTCTATCCCATTTACACATTACTTATGGTACTACTATAGGTGTTAAAAAGACTATTAAAAGTTATTAAAGTTATTAAAAGTTATTAGGTATTTATTTTTATTTTTATTAAAGCCCCTGTTATGTTAATGAGCTATTTTTATAGTATTAGTATTTTTGATGCGATAATAGTTTGTTCATGTTTATCATTTTGTTATTCATATGAACAATAAAACTTATTTAAACATAATTAACGATTGCAGAAATATTTTCATCATGGATCGGGTTGGGTTTGATCCCTATTTCGCCTGTTAAGGTGGAGATTAAATTCGGCTATCTCTCTCGCGCTTTTTTTTAAATATTTCTTCAATCTAAACGAACAAATTGGCCTCCTACTTTTTTAATATCCCTACTCAATGATTTTATATGTTGAAAAAGGTTGTGATGCGCGAGAAAGATAGCTGCGCGCGTAACGCTGTGATCTTAAAATTGAGAGCGCATACCTTGACTGTTTTTTTTCCAGAAATGTCCAAACTTCTTGCTGGTGCCCTGAGTATAGTGCTACTGGCACTTGCTAAAGGCGATGACGACCTCCCTTTATGGAGTAGAGAGTTTGATCCTTCCGCTCATCTCTCGGAAATCGTCAGTAGAAATACAGATGAAACGGTTTACAGGCTACCTGAAAATGTGATTCCATTGGAATATGATATCTACATTGATTTGTTTTTTGCTGAGCGAACAGATAGGCCGTTTAGTTATGATGGAAGAGAGTACATAAAAATTCAAGTAAGTTTTTTTTATGTATTGTGTGTACATCTACTCAAGTATTTATTTTATTAAAGTTGACTAGAAAGCTGGAAGCTTTGGAGTCAGTGGACTGGCGAGGTATGAGGTTAATCGGTGACGATAAACTGGTTGCCAAAAAGCTACTTAGGTACTAGTAATCTACAAAAAAATATATATATAGACTATTACATTTTTATGTAAATTTAAATTCAAAGTCATTTCCGTACTTATCCTATGTTATTTGTTTACTTTTTGTGTTAAGTACATAAAACAAACAAATCAGTTTCGATTTCTAGTTATTTTCTATAGTATTAGATTATGAAGCTTATTGAATATTGTAAGGAAATAATAAAAATCGTAGTAAATAAGAACAAATAGTGGCAATTAGGATGCACTACAGTATAATTGAAATTATATTGTTAGTGCCCAAAGTATATAACATAAAGTGTAAAATAAAAATAGATTTAAATTATATTAAGATAAAAATTAAAAGCATATGCAACACCCTTATTCCCGATCCCTAATTAAGGCATTGTAAAAGTAGATAGCTAGCCAGCGACAATTCCCAATAGATGTATGTATGTAAGATATGATGTATGATGTGGAATTGGAATGAAAGTACCAGAGGAAGCAAAAGAGAGAACTGGAATGAATGAGTAGCGTAGAACAGGCTTCCGCCGACTGGTGGAAGATATAGAGGTAGGACAAAAAAAAAGTATTGGATTATGTATGTAGATCTTGTTTATTTTCCAAAATATGCCAATATTTTAAAAAACCTAAACCATTCAAACATTTTATCAAATATATTTTAACAAAAAACAATTTATTCAACCTACAAAATATCTACCTTTTTTCAGGCTGTCGAAGAAAATGTGACTGAAGTGGTTCTCCACTCCAATGTTGATAGAATCAATGCAATCACATTATTATCTGAAACTGGCCCTGTACCTTTGAAGAATTTTAATCCTTACACTTTAGAACCCCAATACCACTTCTTGAAAATTAACTTGGCTGAAACCTTGAATGTTGGTGAAAACTATACACTCTTTATTGATTATTCTAGTACTATGAATGAAGGTCCTATGAAACGAGGTATTTGGAAAGGATTTTACATTGATGAAAATGGAGTTGAAAAGTAAGTTGGCTTAGATTAATATTTTAAATTCTATTACCACTGTATCAAATTCAAATGTGTTGTAATTGTAGGCCTGGGTACAAGAAAAGTTGGTTCAGTTATCCGTCAGATCCTGCTTTGTAAGCAAACAAGCAGTGAGGAATATGAAATGATGCGTTTCTGATTGTATAATTAGTTTAGTAGATTACAAGTTATCATTATTAGATTAATATGAATGTCAAAATTGATTATAATGTTTACATCTAGATACATGTCATTTAAGCTAAACATATTTGTCATTATTTTTCAAAAAAGAAGACGTTCTCAATACGCTTGTATTTTTTTTTCGTTTGTTACCTCTTAACTCGTTCAGTTACAAACTGATTTGGAATTATTTTTTTATCAAAAAAAAAAGAATATACGCTACGGTAATTGATAACCTCGTCCTTATTTGAAGTCGGTTAAAACTAATGAAATAAAATGGAATATTATTCACGATTCAAGACATAGACATAATTTGTTTCGGATGTTATACGTACCTAACATTTTTTTATTTTATTATGGTAGTTCTCTTTCCACTGTTTAAACAGACATGTTACCAAAAACCGACGCGTACGTATAGTTAAATTATCATTTCTCATTTTCGGAATGTACGCTTGACCTGTATACATGGTCAAAATACTACTTTTCATCCCTAGGGAGAATCGTTTTTCCAGCCTATCAAATTATTCGAAAACCACGTTCTATTTTGATATGTCAATTGAACCATGTCGAAACTTTTTTATTTTTCTTTTCTCCCTCACGGGGATGTGGACTCGCGCGGTCACCGCATTTGCCATTTGTAAGATATGTCTTTTGTCTTGAGTCCCGAGTCTCTAGTCCCGAGCCCTTAGTCCCGAGTCTTGAGTCTTGCATCTTGAGCCCCGAGTCTTGATTTTCGAGTCTTGAGACTTGTCTTGTCTTTTCTTTATATTCGAAATTAAAAGCTGAGTGTTTACCTCGGTTGAAAGATCTATTTAGGCACTCGAAATATTGGCGCCCTTGTTACGTTCGTCCGCCAAAATATTTCGTGCTTAAATAGGTTACTTTCGACCCTTGTGTAATCTACTATTAATTGCATGTTTACTGACCATGCAAGGAAAACGAGCTAAGCCTAGTAGTTTGTCAGTTTAGATGTGTTTGTACTCTTGTACAGATTATATTTTTCAACAAATCTTGGCAAAAATTGGCACAAAGATAATTTTTTTGATAATGGCGGTTTGTGGGATATTCTCTCAAAAATTTTGCGATTTTGATTTGGAAATTTTGATATTTGGCAAAAAAAAAACAGCAATCTTAACTTCAAATATTAGCTTTTACTTTTCCGACCTATCTGTTATCAAGATTATAAAGTGGTGAATTGTGAATTTGAGACAGACTATTAAGAATTTTTCCATTCACTTTTTAAGCAGAAACTGAGTATCTATACCATCGTTTGCAAAATTACTAATTTTAATTTTATTATCACATACTCATACTCATACGAATAAAAGTAACTTTTTGTGGGTGTCAATATTGTGCCTAGAGTCTATTCAGAAAAAGAAGAAATATGGCATGGAGGGCACTGCTGTCCTTATTTCAATATGTTATTCGACTAACATAATACATACGACATTTCCTATTTTTTACCACGATAGTTCTCTTTTCAAACAGACTCTAATTGGAATTATGTACGTAAAATTACCTACACTATTTTGTAAACAAACAATAACAAATCGGGTATTTAGCGACAAAATTGTAGCATTTTTCACCGAACGACTTTTTTTTTAGAATCTATGCAGCAACACATTTCCAGCCCTACAATGCTAGACAAGCATTCCCCTGTTGGGACGAGCCCCTATTTAAAGCAGTTTTCACACTTCATTTAAGCAGACCTGCATCATATGTGGGCACTTTCTCCAACACCGGGTCTAAATCTGTGACTGCGTAAGTAAGTTTGTAAGCAATCTAAATTAATATAAGCTAAATAATCTGTATGAAAATAATGGTTAAATATGTTTTAGGAGAGCTGATGACCGCTTTCAAACAGACTTTTACCCAACCCCTGTAATGTCTTCCTACCTTGTCACATTCTTGGTGAGCGAGACCTTCAAGGTCATTGCAGAGGATACGTCGTTTAACCCACCCATAAGGATTATTGGAAGATCTAATACCGCTGGTCTTGGAGAGCATGCATTGGAACTGGCTGTTGCATTGACCAAGCATTTTGATGAATATTTTGATATGCCTTACGAGTCACTTGATCCTCACCTCCTGAATGATCACATCTCGTCACCTGATTGGGCCTCTGCTGGTACTGAAAACTGGGGAATGGTCAGTTACAGGTATGACACTTTCTTCTAGTAATAATAATTAGATGTATGGTTATTTCTATATCCAAGATTAAGTAAAAATAATATTTTTTAATATTACGTTATCCATGAATTTACACTGGTGGATATAACTTGGTTGTCCTTAAATCGCAAATGGATGGGTTCTTGTAGATAGGCGCGCTTTGACATACACTGCAGCATCTCCCTTCATTGGGTCAGTTGACAGTCAAACGTAAGCCTCTCAATGATAAAAAAAGTAAATAAAAGTGAGGCACTAAACTTTTATTGAAACAAACTAACAACAAAAATAAATTAATACTTAGCTGTCTTTATCAAGGAATCACAAATCAATACATTATTAAATTTAATTGGGAGATTTATAGTCTCTGAATATACTTATAATACGGCATATACTTATAAACAAACAAAAAAACAGAAAATATGTCGAATCGATAAGAGTTTTTTGTAGGACTACGGTATCCTAAAAACGGATGGACTACTTTAAGTTGTACAACTAAATAGTCTGAGAAAGCACGCCGTGAAGTTGCGAAAGAGTCTTTATTGTTAGTAACTGTGATGACTTATAGACGAAGTGTTTTTATTTATTGTAATGGTTTTAAAATGATCTGTAATTTTTTTTCGCAGAGAGCTTTATCTTATTATCGACCCTAGAGAAACAATAATGAGTACTGAACATTATGCTGCGACACTTGTTTCACACGAGCTCGCTCATAAGTGGTTCGGCAACTTGATCACTTGTTTCTGGTGGAGTAACACTTGGATCAACGAAGGATTTGCTAGCTACTTCGGCTACATTGCCGCGCATGCTGTAAGTATCATACAAGCTCGCTCATAAGTGGTTCGGCAATTTTGTCACTTGTTTCTGTAAAGTAACACTTGGATCAACAATGGTTTAGCTAACTACTTTGACTATATTGCCATGCATGTTGTAAGTATCATACAAGCTCGCTCATAAGTGGTTCGGCAATTTTGTCACTTGTTTCTGTAAAGTAACACTTGGATCAACAATGGTTTTGCTAACTACTTTGACTATATTGCCACGCATGTTGTAAGTATCGCATACGAGCTCGCTCATAAGTGGTTCGGCAATTTTGTCACTTGTTTCTGTAGAGTAACACTTGGATCAACAATGATTTTGCTAACTACTTTGACTATATTACCGCGAATGCTGTAAGTATCATACAAGCTCGCTCATAAGTGGTTCGGCAATTATATCAATTGTTTCTGTAGAGTAACACTTGGATCAACGAAGATTTTGTTAGTTATTTTGAGCGCATTGCCGCACATGCCGTAAATTTTATTTTTATTTGCAATAGTATGTATTACAAGTATAATGTAAATTAGAATTTAATTTCTTTTACAGACTTTCCCTAAATATGAACTCCACGAGCATTTCAACTCTCGGTACCTCCAGACCTCTCTCGCCTTCGATTCTGGCACCGGTACTGTTCCTATGAACCACGATGTTAACACTCCTCTTCAAGTCACCGGTCATTTTGGGACAATCAGTTATTCTAAAGCCGCCGCCTTTTTGAGAATGACTGTTAACATTATGACACCTGAGAGCTTCCAAAAGGCTTGCCAGTTCTTCTTAACAGACAAGTTAGATTGTTTTCATATTTTTAATTTAAATTCAGCCAGTGAATTATATATAAGTAAAGAGATATGATTCGGTGTTTCTCTGCAAGGCTGTATCTATAGTGAAATTATTTATCAGAGACACAAATTTCCCGATATAGCTCAGCTTATTAACAGGCTTCTTGAGAGATAAGCGTGGGGGCGTGCTCGTCGCATCTCTTGCGGGTCCGGTAAGCACAGGTGTCATTATTATGATGCTTGTGCTTTCAGAACCACCACCCCACTTGACAAACCGTGGTGGTAGGGCTTTTCACAAGTCCGCCTGGATTGTTACCACCCTTCCGCTTAAAGTGTGCCGCTAAATATAGCCGTCCCGACGGTTATGTGTTCCGGCACTTAGTGTGGAAGAACCAGCCCCTCCCCTTTCCCCTTTTATGGCATGCACCGCTACGCTTCTTGAGTCCGTCTGGCGATTAGTAGGATCAACCAGTCCGGCGGACGTGACAGGGTGTCATGGGGGTCAGGGAGACCCGGTGAAACGGTTGTCCGCTGATCGCCCGTGAGTCAGTAGGGGACCCGAACCCAAGGATGACTTTTAAACTCCGCCTTGGGAGGCTGTCCCGCCAACTCACGCATAATCCCGAGGAGAGGCTGTCGTGCCGGAGTAGGAGACCGGAGTGGAACCCGGCAGTCGCTTCCGGGGGGGTCCGGGGGCCTTTCCGTACCCCGTGGCAGCCATTCATACTCCCGCCTTTCTGGCTGATTCAGTGGCGTCTTACTTTGCCTTTGGAATCGTGGCGGTGCATGCAATAACCCTCTTCCACCCTTATCATATTATTTTTCTATGGCCAAGTCAAAAAGGAGTAAACGTTGTCCAGCGGTTATTAATTCCACTCTCCAAGTGGACTACTGCAACATTAGAGGCTTACACACCAACCTTAATGCTGTTCACCATCACCTTGAAACAGCGAAACCGGCTTTGCTCTTTTTGACCGAGACACAAATATCATCTCCCGCGGACACATCTTATCTCTCGTTCCCTGGCTACACGCTCGAACACATGTTCTTGCCTCGTGCTGGGGTGTGCTTGTATGTGCGGGAAGATATCTGTTGTCGACGTCTCTATGGCCTGGAAGATAAAGACCTGTCTTTACTCTGGACTCGTGTAGATTACAACGGTGAAACGCGTATCTATGCTTGTCTATACAGGTCTCACCGCGGAGACCAGGAGACAACTCGCCTGTTTGAACATATTGCTTCGGGGGCTGACAGAGTAATGGAGCAATACGCTTCTGCGGAATTGATCGTTTTGGGCGACTTTAATGGCCATCACTCAGAGTGGTTGGGTTCGACCAAGACTGATCATGCAGGACGTGCTGCTTATGACTTTGCCATGGCTTACGGACTCACACAACTGGTGACTGATGTTACTAGAGTTCCTGACATTGATAGCCATACTCCTTCTCTCCTAGATCTTATGCTGACCTCCAACCCAGATCGATATCGGGTATCGGTCGCGGCTCCCTTGGGTAAATCCGACCATTGCCTAGTTCGATCTGAGGTGCCAACTTCACATCACATCACTCCCCGCCCACCCGGGAAGCGCAAGGTTTGGCACTATAGATCAGCTGACTGGGATGGGTTACGAGAATTCTACTCATCCTATCCCTGGATACAGCTTTGCTTCTCTCACCAGGATCTTGATGATTGCGCTGATGCCATCGCTGATGTTGTGCTGCAGGGTATGGAATGTTTCATTCCTAACTCTTCCGTTCGCGTCGGTGGTCGTAGTCGTCCTTGGTTTAATAAATCTTGCGCTGTAGCAACTAAGTGCAAATCTGATGCATACAGCGCCTGGGCCAAGGCGAATGCAAGTAAGGATCCTGCGTGTCCTGCTCTTAAAAAGAAGTTGAATGCTGCACTTAGGTCATGCAAGAAGGTAGTTGCCGAGGCCAAAAATCAGTATGTCAGCAGGATAGGCGATCAACTGGCGAGTCACCCTTCTGGTAGCAGAGCGTTTTGGTCACTTGCTAAGGCTGCCGAAGGGAACTTTTGCCGTTCCACATTACCAGCACTTCGGAAGCCGGATGACAGTTTGGCTCATAGTGCGAAGGACAAGGCCGATCTCCTTGGTTCTCTCTTCGCCTCCAACTCTACTTTCGATGATGGGGGCGCGTCGCCGCCGGTATTACCGCGGTGCGAAAGTTCTATGCCAGAGGTACGCATCTCCCAGAGAGCAGTACGGAAGGAACTCCTGTCCCTTGACACACGAAAGTCGAGCGGGCCCGATGGCATCCCGGCTATCGTTCTTAAAAAGTGCGCGCCTGAGTTGGCTCCTGTTCTAACGCGCTTGTTTCAGTTTTCCTACACCTCGGGTAGTGTGCCATCCTCATGGAAAGTAGCTCTGGTACATCCGGTCCCCAAAAAAGGCGACCGCACAGACCCGTCGAACTACCGCCCTATTGCAATTACCTCCTTACTCTCGAAAGTCATGGAACGTGTAGTTAACACCCAGCTTCTAGGATACCTTGAGGAGCACCAGTTGATCAGTGATCGTCAATATGGATTTCGACATGGACGATCGGCCGGTGACCTTCTAGCGTTCCTAACACACCGGTGGGCTACAGCTATTGAGAGTGGTGGAGAGGCATTAGCGGTAAGTCTTGACATTGCCAAGGCATTTGATAGAGTCTGGCACAAAGCGCTTCTTTCCAAATTACCATCTTATGGTATACCGTCTGGTCTTTGCACCTGGATTTCCAGCTTCCTATCAGGGCGTTCAATAAAAGTGGTGGTAGACGGATTCTGTTCCGATGCCATGCCTATCAACGCTGGAGTCCCCCAGGGTTCTGTGCTATCGCCTACACTGTTTATCTTGCATATCAATGACATGTTGCAAATAGGTAGCATTCATTGCTATGCTGATGATAGTACTGGTGATGCACAGTACTCTGGTCGTGTAGGGGCCCGACAGTCCGAGGTGGAGGAAAACAGGAACAAACTTGTGTCTAATATTGAGAATTCCCTGGAGAAGATCTCGGACTGGGGTGACCTCAATCAGGTCAAGTTCAACCCTACGAAGACACAAGTCTGCGCGTTCTCTGCGAAGAAAACCCTCTTTGATCAAGCTCCGCGGTTCCAGGGCGTTCCTCTCAAGATCTCGAAGAGCTTGGAGATCCTAGGCGTCAATATTTCTAGTGAGGTTCAGTTTCGGGGTCACCTAGAGGTGAAAGCAAAGCTTGCTTCCAAGAAGCTTGGTGTGCTTAACAGAGCCAAGCGGTACTTCACACCTAGTCAGCGGCTTCTACTATACAAAGCGCAAGTGCGGCCCCATATGGAGTACTGCTCCCACCTCTGGAATGGCGCACCTGCTTATCAACTTCAGCCTCTTGACTCCCTACAGCGACGAGCCATTAGAATTGTTGACGATCCCAAGCTTACTAATAAGCTAGACTTACTTTGTCTGCGTAGAGATGTAGGATCCCTTTGCATTTTCTACCGCTTGTTTTTCGGGGAATGCTCTGAAGAGCTTTTTGAACTAATACCTGCTTCGGAGTTCCACCATCGTACTTCACGAAACCGCCAAAAAGCTCACCCCCACATTTTGCATAACTGGAAATCCCATACAGTCAGGTTCTCACGCTCCTTCCTTCCGCGAACCAGCAAAATGTGGAATGTCCTTCCTCGGAAGGTTTTCCCGCCGAGCTTCAACAAAGAGCGTTTTAAAAAGGGTATCTACAAGCACCTTTCCGGGTTAGCAAAGCAACAGTAATGTCAGTGATGTTGCAGTTGTCCATAGGCGACGGTTATCGCTTACCATCAGGCGAGCCGTCAGCCTTTTTGCTTCTCCTATTTTATAAAAAAAAAAAAAAAAAAAAAAAAAGGCTGTAGTATCAGTGAGCCGGAAATATCTATCGTAGAACTAATAAATAATCGATAAAGTAGATATTCTCGAGTGGAGATCGCATGTTAGCAAACGTACTGTATAGCATCCAAGATATAAGTGAAGTATAGGTAAGTAAAGCATGGCTGAATAGCTTATATTGGAAAAAGTCTATATAGAGACTAAAGAATATTCATTAAATTTAAATCATTCATTCTACATAAACAATACAATTAAATAAATATCACCAAACTAAATAAACTTAAAAATGTCAAATGGTAAATTAATAATCATAATGTCAAAAATAATAATACAATAAAATAATGTCAAATAAAATCACTGTAGTCCGTCATACATAAATAATTAAATAATTCTAAGCAGTGCATATCGTTTTTCACATCAATACTTTCTCGTATGCATCGCTACTGCAACGTGTCTGTTGCAACAATGCCTAAGGAAAGGACAATCAAGTCTTGCGGCAATAATCGCCAGCACGATATTGGAGCTGGCCCGGACTCTGCGCACCAAAGACATGCTGCGCTTACGCATGGTAGCGTAAAAACAATCTGTATGTGCGTGTGCGAACATGCCCGAGGCGCTACAGAACCGGGGCAGCCCCAATACCGCTCTGAACGCATTGTTATGAGTCATGATGATGATTGTTTTTCAACTGTTCGATGAGCTTGATCTTGCGGTTAGGAAAAACGTTTAGATGAAACCATGCCATAGTGTTAAGTTGCTATCTATCTCTAATGTTTGGCTAACTGGCGTTGTAAAACCTTGTTGTTCGTAACGATGTGTTCTGGCAGCATCAGTTATGGTAACGTTCCTATTATAGGATTATTATCCTGTGCTTTTAATTTTAGGAGAAGGTTACACGTTCAATATTTATCCCAATCCGTGGAATCACTTTGAAATGAAATAAAAAAATAAATTGAAAGAATACATTTATATAGCTCGTTGAGTAGGTTTATATTTTATCGACACCCTAATTTTCCAAATTGTTTCTACAACTACTTGTATTTTTATAATGCCCATGAACATGCAAAATTATCGAAATATACGCTTAATTGTAATAAGAGTTTCGTAGCAGCGGTAATAATTACCCCTAACAGCGGTAATAGGGACCGAAAAATGTTACTTAACTTTAACCGACGCCTTAAAGTATCAGTCTTCTTTCCGCAAGTGTTATTACGTTTCAGCGAGAAGTTGACAAAATAAGTTATGCATTGCTTACAGATAAGTAACGATTTTCGGTAAGGCCGTAAGTGTCAAACTGGACTGATCATCACTAAACCCACAAATACAGTAACAATAATTAGCCTTTTCAAAATATTTTCTCTTTCGATTTTTAAATTTTGATTACATTTAGCCTTTAATATTAATATTAGAATATTAATTGCTAAGTTATGCCATCCCTGTCACACACGGGTAAAACTCTTGCCTCTATTGTCTATCAAATCAAATCAAATAACATTTATTTCCGTAATAAAAGTTACATACTCGTACAATCGTCAATTTAAATTAAATCACAGTCTATATAGCCAGGCTATTAATAAAATAATTATTTTGCCCCATGTGCATCAAATATATATATATATATATATATATATTTTTTATTGCGAATAGGTCCACGTTTGACCACCAACTCGCCTGTTGGAAAGCGACGATGTGGTCGAAGATGAAGCACGCAGACCCAAAAAAAAATGTGTTTTTTTTTTTGTTAAGGCATCATATCTTTCGTAGGATAGACAACCGAGAGGTCTAATTTGCTTATTAGTCACCAATCCTTGAGATTAGTATTAATGATAAGTAAGTAGATAGATAGATTAAAAATTAAAATACCACAATACAGAAACATTAAATACTTACATAGAGAATAATATTTAGGTGTTTTAAATTATTTATGGTGAGCTTTATAATTTTTTGTACTTATGTTATTCTAGTGCTTATAAGCCGACAGACCAATATGATCTATTCAATGCGTTCAAGAAAGCCGCAGATGACGATGGATCTTTAGCCATTTACGAAGGTTTCAATTTCGAAGAATACTACAGAGTATGGGTTAACGAACCAGGTTACCCTATATTGGAAGTAAACGTTGATCATTCTACTGGAAGAATCGGACTTAGACAGGTAAAAGATATTATTTAAAATTAAATGCATTTCAAAATTATACAACGTCAGATTTCTGAAAAAAAAACTAGGTATGGAACCAATAAATTAGTATTGCTATTATTCATAAAATAGTAGTGACGTAAAGAAACTAAATTAAAAATAATATTTTTTTAGTTTTTTATTTATTTATAAATTACCTTACAGCTGTACGCTAAAGCGCAGGATAGTCCAGTCCATGTCATAAAAAAAAAAATAGTCCGTGTAAGATGTATTTATATACAAGAGATAAAAATCTTGTAATTTTCAAGGCTAGATTTATATTCGATCTAGAACCTTCTAGATCGACGAGCACCATCCTCGGCCACATCGTCGCTTAACATTCAGGCGAGTTGGTGGTCAAATTGAATTCAACATTAAATTGTATTTACTATGAGATTTTACTGAAATGACGGGGAAAAACAGGAAAAGTACGAATTTGGTTTCGTACATCGAAATTTCCGTATATCCCTCTACCACGCATGTGAAAATCTTCACCAAATGGCTTTACTTAAAATTAAATTCCAGGAAAGATACTTCCTCAGTGCTACGGCTAATCCAACTGGTCAAATATATCCTATACCTATAACTTACTCTACTAAGAGCAACAGCAACTTTACAAATTTGAGACCAATCATGATGATGGAAAGAGAAACAGCGGAATTATCAAAGGGCCCTGGCGAAGAATGGGTCATATTCAATCATTTGCAACACGGTAAGCTTAGTGGATTTTTAGACGCGTAATTTTTAAATAATTGGACCAAGTAATAAATATAGTTTAATAAACTGAAACAACTAACTTTAACGTACGCAATTTTGTTTGCTTGGATGACATATTTTTCCAGTTATTTTGTTGTAGAACCAAAGCACAGGACTGATTTTGTTTAAATTTATATGGGACCACATAGGAAGCCAATCAAAAAATAATCATAAAAAATAATGTATAATTGGTGAAGTAATCATGTAACAGACATAAATAAAAGAGTTCTTGGGTGATTCGGACCGCGGTTCGAACCGCTTGCGGTGTGAAACGCCGAAGTACCCCATAAAACATACAGTCGAATTATAAACTTCCTCTTTTCCGAAGTCGATTAAAAACTAAGAAGTTTACTTTTGTGTGTGTGTGTGTGTGTGTCAAGTCAACTATGAATGAATGGGTTTTTCCTAGACAAACATTTTCCATCATGAACAATATCATTGCTCAATATCAGGCGAGCTAGCGGTCTATCAATGAATAAAAAGAGGTAAAACCTTCATTGTATTCCAAGCGAATCTAACTTTATCTTCATGAGGTCGGCTTTCATTCTTTTTCTTATACATGAATATAAGGAAAAACGTATCTATTGATGTGGAATAATAATAATATTTTTATTTCAAGTTTCCCAAGACTCTTAGAATATGCTACCTGAGTGACTATCTGATATAGTCAGATATCAATCAGATAGTCACTCAGGTACTATCTCCGAAATATAATACCAACTAGGCTGATGTTGAGGGACGCCACGGGAGTGCGATTGCCTAGGAGATAACAATTCACTCGCGATTTACACCTTTACATAACACACATCAAGAAACTTATGCTACGCATAATCTCGCTTTGTCCCTTTGAGTATTCCTTTGGTAAAGAATATCATTGAAGTATTCCTATCTCTACCACTGAATGCTCTTTCACAGGGATTGAGCCTATTTCAGCATGATTTTATAAATAAGGTAGCCAAATATAAGATTTTGTTTATTATATTGATTTAAAATTTTCAGCACACTACCGAGTAAACTACGATGACAGAACTTGGGAATTAATCACTGAATCATTATTGAATGAGCCGGAATCGATTCACTACTTGAATCGGGCCCAGGTAAAAACAAAAAAAATACATAATATATACACAAACTTACGTCTATTTCCCCCCTACATCAAATGCCATGAGGCTATCTGCCCTGCCTACATAAACGCAAATTGCGCTCAAATAATTTATTAAAAATATGCCCGGGAACAGAAGCAGCTTGTATAATCTGTTTTTATCTTTCTTCCAGACAGCATTGAAGGCAACTAATAACAATATTATTACATTAAAACAAATACACACATTTATGTAAACATATTTGTTTTATGTCATTACAAAAAGGAAACTGTTTATGAAATATGACAACCTATGACCTTCTCTTTAATATTGAAAGTTTTTTTTTCTAGATTGTAGACGATTATGACCTATGACCTTCTCTTTAATATTGAAAGTTTTTTTTTCTAGATTGTAGACGATGTTTTTTCTTTAATGAGATCCGGCAGAATGACTTACAATTTCGGCTTCAATATCCTTCGCTTCCTGCGCTATGAGACCAACTATCACGTTTGGGATCCGGCCATCAGTGGCTACACGTGGCTTAGGAACCGACTCAGACACCTACCCGACAGCCAGGCTGAGTTTGATGTAAGTTTTATGGTTATTTATTTTAGCTTTTACGACGTCAAAAATCTTTATGGAATGATGCACGGAATGATGACTTTTGTGTGGGACGCCACGTGCGTTGATACTTTGGCACCGTCTCATCTCCTTAGACACGGAATAGAGCTGGCGCTGCGGCTGATTTGGCAGAGCAGTAGGTACAAGCGGCGTAAACAAATATGTTAATTTCGGTAGAGGTTACATGTTTTAGCCGTTAGGTGGTGAGACTTTGGGTCCGTGGGGACCGGGAGCTCACCTCATTTTCATGAATTTACGATGCTATGCGACTGTAATTCTGGTGCGTATCTGGCCCAACGTATAAGCGTTGCTATTCAACGTGTCAATGCTATTAGCATGCTGGGTACGCTGCCAACTGGTAGTGGGTTTGAGCAATTAGATTGTCTTTATACCTTTATTGGTTTATCGGGTAATCGATTTGCTTTTTGTGTAGTAGTTTATTTATTTTATGTATGTGTAGTTTGTTTAATTGTTTCGCACTTCCCCAAGTTGTGTTTATTTAATAAGTACTATATTCGCCTTGCAGTGTAACCCGCTGTTTTATATAAATTATATCAAGAGAGATATTATTTTTCAAGATAAAAAGTAGCGTATGTGTTAATATAGGATATTAGCTACTTCCGTACCAAATTTCATCAAAATCAGCTTACACGTTTGAGCGTGAAGAAGTAACAAACATGTATACAGAACACTTACATTACTTAAGATAACTTCGTACATAGTTTATGCCACCGAGGTTGACGCATGCAAAATATGTAACAAAAGGAAATGCTGTTACATAGACCTGAAATTAATACATTTTTACCCATAGGAAAAATACTCGTGTTAAAAAAATGAAAAAATCTTACCTACTTAACCTAGTTTTAACCGACTTCCAAAAAGAAGGAGGTTATCAATTCGGTCTGTGTTTTTTTTTGTATGTTTGTTCGTCGATTATACAGCCAATTGGGCATTGATTTTGATGTTTTTTTTTATTCGGCAGATCATATTTCAGAGGTGGTCCCATATAAATTTTATCAAAATCGACGCAGTACTTTGGTTTTTATTAAAAAATAGCTGGTAAAATATCATCCAAGTGCCTGTAGAAAAGTGAGCAGCAAGTCGCGTATGTTTTGTATCGCGTATTTTGAAGTCGGTTTTTTCCGTATTTTAAACTATAATTATTGTTTTAGGCTTTCGTCTTAAGTTACCTAGAGCACGTGATAGAAGTGTACGGTTTCGATGTGGTAGATAACGAAACGCCAACGGAGAGTATGACTCGGCAATCCATCTTGCACTTCGCTTGCATGCTCGGACACATCAAATGTATCCAAGAGTCTTTTGACAGATTTGTCGCTATGAGAGCAAATGAATGGTTCGTACGTAGTAACATACTTGAATTTGTTTATGTCTATTCATGTGTTATTAGATCATTGTTTTATAAAAACTTCATATTCTACTAGAAATTAAATGAATTTGTGTTTTGTGCAAATTGTGCCATAAAATCATCTGTTTGCTAATAATAATTACAGCTAGTTAAATGTACAAATAAACATAAATATTTCAGGATCGACCCTAAAATCCGCCGTAACGTGTACGTTACGGGTATGAGAGAGGGAGACATATCCGACTACACGTTCTTGCTGAGAAGATATAGGGAATCAAACTTTGCTAATGACCAACTTGAAATTCTACGAGGTTTGGGTGCTATAAGGGACCCTGAATTGTTGACGAAGTGAGTAAATTTTATACAAGCAACTACTGTAGTGCTTCTAAGCTGCTAATGCGTTGAGATAACCCCAAAGTGAGTCTTGGGCAGACCTTATACATCAAAAAACCTCAGACTGACTTTATTGCACTGTGCGAATTCTCGTCATTTCACCTGCTAATGATTTCTTTGATCCGTTAGCAGAGACGCCTCACCCTCAAAGGACGCTAACCCCAACCAGCCAACCTCCACTAAGATCGATCCATCCCCTTTTTTTACGACCGACGCATGTGATCCCTGCCTTCCCCAATTATGTAAGCTTCACCGAATAACTCTTCTACTTCTTTCACCGTTACCATCAACACCATATCAAAACTTCTAACTTCTAATTAATGTAGAAAGAATGTGTATTCCATTAGCGCTGAACCTCTGAGTCCCAATGTCCTCACCATCTCCTTACAGCCACCAACCCACTCTAAACAAAAAAAATATGAAAATTGTAGAGGTTTCCGGAACTCATATAATAAGTATAGTAAAAAATAATACGTGTACAAGATATTAAGTGTACAAGATTCTTAATTTGGTTTGACGTGTAAATTGATTTTACCAATAAATTACTCTGACTTTGACTTTCGTATTTCGCAAGTTTTATTTATTAATTAATTTGATGCCTTTCAATTGTTCAGTTTTTCAATGCTTTTCAAAAGTATTTGTGCTCATTATTTATAACATTAATTTTGCAATATATTTTCAGCTACCTGGAGCTAACATTGACGAACGAAGTGAGAACCCATGATAAAGTGAACTCTTTCAATTACGCATTGTTGGGTAACCCGGAAGGAGCCACTACTGTTTTGGAATTCGTGAAAAATAACATAGATGCTATTAGGGTCGCGTAAGTTATATACCTTAATCTAATATTTTATACAATAAAATCAATCTGATGAAAAATACGATTTCATTTAGACTCCAGAAAATTTACAAAATATGAAAGTAGCGTGTTTTTCATATAAAATTATGTGAATTTCAGATATATTGAAGATGCTCCAGCACGGCCAGTTCACACAGCACTTTCTAATCTTGCCACATATTTGGATGAATCCGGACTAGCTGAAGTAAGTGAAGTTGAAACTCTCTAGTGTCACACAGTAAAATTACTACAATTTTGTTTTTAAAATTTGCTGATGCTGATATTTTATTAATTTGATGACCGGGTCCCATGCAGGTGGCACTTGCCAACCATCCTCTTCTCTATTATTTAATTAACCGGAAAAAACTCACGGAAGTTTTAGTACAGTTATTTTCTACTCTATTGATGTTCGAGTATTTCTTGATTTCAATAGCGTCGTGTAACATACTTGGCACATAACGCGTCTCTCTAGCCAATATTTAAGGATTATCAAAACGGATGTAGTGATTTGACTTACATTTATCTAGTGCATGCTCACACAGTTTCTTCTCCGCGAGTCCCGATACTTCTCTTTGTCTACCCAATGTATGATAATCCGCATTCACAGTCAAGCTTATATACTCTAAGATCTTGTAAGGGGATATTTGATACACAACTAAGTATTTGGGCTACAAGCTATTTGAAACGTCAGGTTATAAAATTATGTATAACAGACGCGATAAATCCGCTAAGAAATGTATAATTCCTATATGCGCCTGAATAAATTTTTAACAGCACATTGATGATAGTTTTTGTAAAATTGCTAAAACATATTATTAAAGCTTTTATTGTTGGCATCATTTACTCCTTATCTTATCTTGGGGTCCTAAATTTTGGAGATATTCAACTCTTTTGTACTGACCCCATGCCTTACTTATCCGCCTTGGGATTTCTGAAGAAGGGTTGCATGAGATTCAGAATATCACCTGGTGCAAAGTGCCTCCAGTCCTTCAGTTACTCCATATTTGCACTAAAATAGTTATGTTATATTTTTTATAATTACAATTTCAGGAAAAAAATACTATAAAAAAATAAATAAATTGGTATTATTAATAAGAATATTATTTTCTATCATAAAACTTATAATTTTTTGCAGAAAAAAAAAATCTAAAAAAAAAAAAAACTTTTAGGCGCTTTCGAAGCGCATAGCTACATTATATTAAAATATTGTGGCAATAATGACACTATTCTTGTTCTTATAAAAAACGACATTCCAAAAATAACATTTAAATTCACAGTACGAGCAGTGGCTCCGATCGACGCAGGGAAACAGCCAGCAGTTCACCAGTGCCATAAATGCCATCAGCTCCGCCAGGACAAACATTAACTGGGGTACTGTCAATGCTGATACCATCTTAGCTGCAGTCGCCGCTGCTAAGGACAGTGCCAGTGTCGCGATGATTTCTGCCACTATGCTTGTTGTTACGACTATTTTCACTTTGTTGATGTAGTTCTTCAGGACAAGTAAATATCCTTTTATCTTTGATTACCCTCGAGCAAGGAGTAGTCAAATGTACACTCACAATAATAAATTAACGCAATTAGTATCTTGAGCCCAGCTCCGTTGCCAGCGGCACCCCTGTTTTCAAATGAAAAAAATAATATGTATATATATTTTAATAAATAATATAATAACGTATATAATAATATTTTTTATATTTTTTGTTGATAATATGTATATTGTATATATATTTTTATATATCTATTTTAAAAACTTAGATTTTAAGAATAATAAAGAATGATTTAATTATATTACGTGTGTCTCACTTTTGTATTATTTTCAACAATGAAAAAAACCACCTCGTTTCAATATTTTTAGCCTAGATACAATGGCATGCTGGACAGGGAGAAATAGATAGCTGTTTATCTCATATATGCCGATTAATATATATATATATAAGATATGCCAGTAATAGACTAGACCCTTTCTATAAACAAATATTGTACATATTGCATAATGTAAGATTTAAGACAAATCAAACGATTCCAAACTCGGTAGTGATATGTCGTTTTCTTATAGCGTTTCTGTGGCCACCTCACGGCTCCATCTCTAACAAAATTCTGACATCATGTCATCTCTTTCCAAGCAGCTCTGTATCAATATCATTTGATTCATATATGCATCTAAATTTCAGGTCATTCGACCTAATGGGAGAGGTGAAACTAAATGAAATCTTGTATAAAGCGATAAGCTTATTGTTTTTTTTCAGAATTATAGATATTTCTAGGCGCAGCACTTCTAATTTTGCATATGAGATAAGTTACTTCGAAGTTTAGATCAGAAAATCACGAGCTGACAGTAGTGGAGTAAATGTCATATCTTTGTTTTTACTGAAACTATCTCTCTAAGTATCATTATCTTGTATAATAGCTTGTAAATTCGCAGTCAGATACTAAGGCGATAGTGATCAGTTGGCGCTATTGTCGCAAACGAATAGTTTACAAAATAGATAGATATTATACTAAACTTAGGTATTTAGCCACTAGTGCAAGTATAATCCACCAAATGCTGTATAAAATCAATTTAAAGATGTGAATAAATCAATGATGATAATGATTTATTCCATATTAGATAGACAAAGACAGGGTGACATATACGAGAGCAAAATACAATTGGAATTTGTTATTCATAACTGAACCTACATACTCGTACCATACATTGATTCATTAAAATAACACTAACTCAATATTTTGTTTCCAATATTCTATCGTCACCTATCTTATCGTTCTAAATAATTTATCAAAATTCATCACTTTATCTAATCTGAGAAAGATTAGTTAAATCCTGATAAACTTCTTTACATTACATTATCATAATTGCATTCAAATCAATATACGAGAAATATTTACCCGATTCATTTCACATGGCGTGGTCTTGAGTACAGGTAAACTCCTAATATTTTTTTCTCTTCTAAATAATGTATTTTCTTTCTGCTTCTTAATCCATTCATTCCGTTCAAACATATAGTTCATGTTTGAACTATTAATAATTTGTTTAATTTAATCTATCCCACCAAATTTTACGCCAACTAAATAAATGTCTATTGACGAAATTGGCGTATCGATTACAACCTCTTGTCTTAAATCATAAAACATCTGTTAATTCAGGTGTTCTTGAACAACGAAGTCACAAATTTAGTGCTACATCTCTAGGCTACGATAAAATTATTATATAACTTTATTTGCAACTGTTTGGATCTTTTTTTTTTACCAGCGCCATGGCAAAATTAGTGCACCTTCTAGCCCTGATAGGGTCGCTGGCCCTAGTTGCATCAGAAATTCCTATCGAAGTGGATGAAAATGACATTAGTATTACACGAAATAACGGCAATGAAGAGTTCTATAGAGTTCCTGAAGATTTTGATCCAATTCATTTTGAAGTAGAAGTGACGCCATATTTCGATACTGCGCCTGAAGGAAAAAGCACTTTTTCTTTTGATGGAAGTGTCAAAATTATTATGAAGGTAAATATTGACAATTTTTATTTTTATTTTGAAATAATATTTATAACGTGTTTAATATGTTCATTAATGCTTTTCACTTATTAATGACCGTAATATCTACACATGTGATATGACATAGACGATTAATTTTAAGGTCTTAACTTCTTTCAGGCTGTAAAAGACGATATTTCTGCAATTTATATCCAAGAAAATGTTAGATCCATAGAAGGGTTCACCTTAACTACTGTGGAGTCTCCGAATGTTCCTATTCCTGTCGACAGCAGGAATCCTTATGAACGAATTCGTTCGCATCATTTCTTGAAAATCAACTTGGCTCCAAACGTAACCTTGGTAAATGGACAGGAGTATATCCTAACGATAGATTATATCGGAAATATTAATGAGACTCCACTTCAACGAGGTGTATTTAGAGGACACTATAAAGACAATACTGGCAGAGTCTAGTGAGTACCTTAGTTACTCATAAGTTGACCGTAATTTTTTGTACTTTGATCTAAGTTACAGTGATAGTAACAGTAACAAAAAAAAAAATTTAGTTTTTTTCCTTTTTTTCTTCTAATCTTCTAATTTTGAAAATAAATAGTGTGTATTAAATGAATAGTTTCTAAATATACCAGCTAAAGGATTTTATAGTAATGTTATATTATGTACCTGTATTTTTTTGTCATGGGGTATAAAAAAATTGGTTCTGAATTGTATATTTATAACATTGTGTACATTTTCAGCTGGTATGCTGCTACTCACTTACAGCCCGTTAACTCCAGACAAGCCTTCCCATGCTTTGATGAGCCTGGATTCAAATCCACCTTCGACATAATCATTAACAGGCCTGCTCATTTTGGGGAAACTTTCTCAAACATGCCAATTAGAAACACCACTACGTGAGTATAACATAATTTTTACTCTTAACTTAGTTAAGAGCAAAAACTTAGTTAAATTCATCATCATCATCATTATTTCTCTGCCACAAGAAGTTCACTATTGTATATAGTTTTCCCATATGGATTTTTAAACAGACCTGATGAAAATAGCTTGCATTTAGCGTCTTCCTGCTACTTATTGTTGCAAGAGAGTTGCTTGGAATGGTCGTCCAATTTGTGACTACTTTGTTTTCCTATGCTGCATTATGCGGTGCGTGGTCTTCACTCGTAGTTACGTTGTTTGTCTATAAATGTAAATAAATTATGGAGATGTGTATAATGATATTCCCATCATTTGTCAAGACTACCAAAATTTTTTTTTTAATATAAAACCTAATATTACAGAACGGGTGATCGCGTTAAAGAGATTTTCTATACAACACCCAGGATGTCTGCATACCTAGTAACATTCCACATTAGTGAAGCATTCACAGTTATTGCTGATAATAATGATGAAGAGAGACCTTATCGTATTCTCGCTCGACCCACTGCGGCTGGACAAGGAGAGTATGCCTTAGAAGTAGGGCCTCCGCTGACTCAGTGGCTCGAAGATTACTTTGGTATCGGATACTACACCATGGACGAAAATTTGAAAAATGATCAAATTGCTTCACCTTACTGGGCATCTGGTGCGACTGAAAACTGGGGATTGGTTACTTACAGGTATTATGCCATCTCTTAGTTATATATCTTTTATCGATTATTATCGATTATTGTAGGTATAATAATTCTAAATAAATATATATCTACATATGTCCTATATTTTAAAAGAAAATGCTAAGTAATTACTTTCTAAATATTGAACAAGGTGCAAAGCATGGCGGGCTTTTGGAATAAGGCTTTGTTGAAGTTTTATTTTAATTCAATTTTTTTTTTTTTTTTTTTATTTACTGAAAATTTTATTACAATAGCTGTCAATATTTGATTAGCTTCTACATTTATCTACATATGAGAATATTTGGTACGCAATCAGTTTTAGAAATAGAAAAAAAAAAGTTTTAGAAAAAATAAAGCCTTTCAAAAATAAATTTCAATGAAACTATGTCAAGCACAATGATGTAGCCAGAATTTATTTTTCAACTGATAACTTGTTTATTTTAGGGAACTCCGCCTTCTGTATGAAGAAGGTGAGACGAATGCTTTAGACAAGATGTATATTGGCACCATCACAGCCCACGAGCTCGCTCACAAGTGGTTCGGAAATTTGATTACCGCTAGATGGTGGGATAACGTTTGGATCAATGAAGGTTTTGCCAGCTACTTTGAATATTTTGCTATGGATGGTGTAAGTATTTTCTGATTTACACAAAATAACTTTCTATTAATACGTAGATTCTTTTACGTCATTATGTTTGAACCGAATTAGATTGTGTAGATTACTACCACAAGTACCTAGTAGCTTTATTTTAAGTCTAAGTTGTATAATTTACCTAAATTTCTATTTACTTAAATTTATTAATAGTGTTATTATGCCATCAACATTATTATATGAATATTTAATTTTGTACTATTAAGTTATTTCATCACATTATTTTCACATGCTACAAAAAAGGACTACCTCTTCACAACAAACATACGTAAGAAAAGCATTTTATTGTAATTTGTGTTGTTGTTATTGAAATCGCTTGAAATTGAAAAGGATTTTTTAACATAATCTCCGATATTGTAAGATATAGTAAATTAAATCAATGCAATTTCTCTAAACAATAGTCAAATAAAAAATATGTAGCATTTTTGCTTATTCGTGTTTTGCTATTAATTATTCGACAGAATGTATTTTTTATAGACCGATAATCATAACGTTCGACCGTTTTTTTATCTTATACGACTGTTGCGGTCTACGGTGGTGGGTGAAAAATACCCATTCAGGAAGGTTATCCCAAATCTTGGCGGTACGCGCAAAAAAACTTGAACCACGCGGCTAGACCGGGAATTTGACACTGAGAGTAGAACATATAATTACAATACAACTTTATTATATTGGTAATATATGCCTGATTTATTTATATGAGGTACGACATTTTATTCCAAAGTGTTAATTTTCTTAGGTAGACAAGACGATGGAACTGGAGGACCAGTTCAACATAATGTATGTCCAAAGTGCTCTGTCTGCTGACTCTTCAATTGCTACGAGAGCCTTGCAGCACACCGTTAACAGCCCAGCTCAAGTCACTGGTCACTTCAGCGGCATCAGCTATTCAAAGGGGGCTTCTTTGCTCCTCATGACGAAACATTACGTCGGCGAACCTACTTTTAAGAAGGCTCTGACCGACTTCTTAGGAGAAAGGTAATTTATACAATGTTTAATCCATAGACCATAAAAGACAAGCAAATGTATGAAAAATTCCTAATCCATAAAAATACTCTACAAGAGAGCAAGAGACCAACAACAAATAATATAAAAGTTTCTGTGAAAATGAACATAAGAAAACCACAACAAAGAAATGATATACCTATTCATTGTTTTACGAGCACAAACTACCACAAAGTAATATGATTAATCATGTTTTTTAAATCGAATATTCTTTATAACCCCTGATCCATACTATCCAAGGGGCAAATGCCAGAATGTGACCGGCGCCCTCAAGAGGCCGCAAGAGGCCGACTCTTTACTTGGTGTCGGTTTTTTGATTAGAGTCAAAAGTTGAGAGACGCCTGGGGAGTAAATTATACACCATCTAGCCTTCATACAGAGTGCAATTAATTAATAGTAAAAAAATTAACGCATGTACGCATGTAGTTTTTCAGGCACCATGGCAAATTGATTTAACGTTTTATGTGCCTATTTAATTTATTATTCATAAAATATAAGCAAATACCATGTTATAATATTGTTAAGTACACAAAACAGCTAAAAAAAGCTTCATTTAATTAATTTTGCAAAAATTTAAAGCAGTTAGTTGAATAATTTGAGATTATGGATAGCTAGGAGCCGCTCTTGCAGGCTCCGCTTGCCATCGACTAATGAAAACCCCTTCAATAAGCAGTCTCGGCTGCTCGCAAGTGTGAATCCGGTGTAACAATTACAATAAGGCATAGATCTCTTTGACGTTCTGACGTTCTGCTTATGTTTACTAATAAATACTTCTGCAGCATTACGCGAGTGACATGTTTACATTCTCGCGCTGCCTACTTCCCTGCAATCCCTGTTCACTTCCCTGTGCAACAGAGCTGAGTGTAAACGGGGGATTAAAGGTACTCTTTTGTCTTCAGATCTTATGAGCACGCGTTCCCTGATGATTTGTACGCAGCATTCAGCAGAGCGGTGGTTGGCGAAGGTGTTATAAGCCCGGACTCGATTGCCGACTATCTTCGTTACTGGGTTGATGAACCTGGATATCCAGTACTGAATGTAGAAGTCCATCCACTTTACGTTTCCTTGGAACAGGTGAGAAATATAAAGTTTCCATTTGGATTTACGTCATGCTGTTTATTTTTTTGTCCTAGTTTTATGGTTACCATTTCGGGATATTGAATATTAATTAATTAAAAAAAAAAA
Organism: Lycia hirtaria; assembly: GCA_947563715.1. Lineage (NCBI taxonomy): Eukaryota > Metazoa > Arthropoda > Insecta > Lepidoptera > Geometridae > Lycia > Lycia hirtaria. Next base: position 6,280,359 of record OX387379.1, read on the forward strand.
TACAAGAAAGGAATAAATATTCTTTATTAGAAACTAGAACATAATTTGTTTCGTTATTTTTTTCTTAACACAGGAACGATTCTTCATCAGCCCTACCGCGTCGCAAACTGAACAAGTCTGGCCATTACCATTGACCTTCACCACCGCAAGTAATCCTGACTTCAACAGCCTCAACTCCTCACAATACTATATGAACCAGAAATTTTACACTCTATTTAATGCAATTGAGAAACCAGGCGAAGAATGGATTATTTTTAACCTGCAACAGAAAGGTAAGTACAAAATAATTAGCCAAAAACAAGACAGTAGACATAAATTTATGTCTATGACATATTTATATGTCATATCTGAGAAGAAAACGTAATTCAGAACTCACTTTTTCAGTTATTTTGTTATAAAAACCGAAGTGCTGAACCGATTTTGATAAAATTTTGTTACAAAAGACCGGCATTTAACGATGCTACAAACGGCATAAACTCATGACCTATTTACATTTTTTTAACACGAAGAAGTCCGCGTTTAACCACCAACTCGACACGACCTTGGAAAGAGATAATGTGATCCAAAATGAAGTACATAGACTTACAGAATACTTTTTCACTCTGACCTTGAAAATCTCTAGTTTGTTCCAAATAAGCTCGTATTTTTCTTACAAAATTACTTTTAAAATGCCCCTATCAAAAATAAGTATAAATGTATTTATGCAATGAAATTATACTTTTGGAATGATAATTTTATATTTTTGTAACATAATTTTAAACCTTGTGATTTATTTTTTGGGTTCCGTACCTCAAAAGGAAAACACAGAACCCTATAGGATCAATTTGGTGTCCGTTCGTCTGTACGTCTGTTAAGATCTTCTATCTCGGGAACGCGTGAAGGTATCAAGTTTAAATTAAAACCATATACGCAGATCTTTAGTTCCTTATCGTAAAAAAAGTTACTACCGTTGCAAATGTTGCAAAAAATCGCATATTTCGATACTCACAAAGAAATCAAAACCTATAGAGTACTTTCTGTTGACTATGTAATTTGGCGAGTAGCATTGTTATAGTACACGTAGAGGGAATAATCGAAAACTGTACATTTTTAATTTAATCACAAAAATCGGGTCTTTATGCAAGGAATGAGAGTCCAAATTTTAAAGTGAGTTAACCGTATCATCTGGGGTATCATATGAAAGAACTTCATTAGCTCAAAAAAAAAACTCTTTTGCCAATAGCTTCGTCCGGTAGTTTTTTTTATCTAGTTTGTACGGAACCTTCGGTGGGCGAGTCTGACTCACACTTGTCCGTTTTTTTTTTTTTGTCCCTAGTCTGTTTTTTTAACGTGTTTGTTTATTTTTCAGGTATATACCGAGTAAACTACGATACCAACACATGGGAACTGATTGCGAAACAACTTCAAGACAATTATACCGTTATCCATCACCTTAACAGGGCTCAGGTTTGTGCTAAATTAACAACCAATAAGGTTTATTTTTACCGAATTCCAATAAGAAGGAGGTTATCAATTCGTCTGTATGTTTTTTTGTATACATGTTTGTTCACTGTTTACTCCGCCAACTTTGCATTGATTTTGATGATTCTATTTTTATTAGGTAGGTTATACATCAAAGGTGGTTCTATATAAATTATATAAAAATCGGTTTAGTATTTTGGTTTTTATAACATAATAACTGGTGAAATATTATCTAAGTGTCCAGGCTTGCCTGTAGGAAAGTGAACAACAAGTCGCTTAGACTTATCACCGTTAGCCAGTTACGAGTGTGTAGGTGCGCTTTATTTACATTATATAAATTCATCACTTGCGAACTAACCGTGTTACCAAACACATCAATGTATGTAATATTTTATAATTTTCAACAATTCAAACATTTACTAGAATTTGGGATTTGATTGACACCTGTACATCCTTTCCAGATGTAACACCAAGTAAACAAATTGCGTATTTGAAGTCTTTTTTTTTCAGTTTTTTAAACTATAATAATAATTATTTAAAAACATTGAGTTACATTATTTAATTAACCGGAAAAAAAAACTCACGATATTAGTCGGTCAAAAGAACGATGCCTTCCAATCGGTTTTGAGACTCTCAAAGTCCCATCCTCATATGTATTTACTTATGTATAAGTGGTACACATGCATCTTAGGACCCGGAACCCTCTTCAAGAAACCGGTTGGTAAACATCGGTCTTTTGACCGATTAATATCGTGCGTGTTTTCCGGTTAATAACATAATGAATACTGACGGAAGTTTTAGTTGAGTTACAAATAACTCCGGAGTCTTTTATTCATTAGGTTTTTTTAAATTTATTTATTGTCTATTTTCGACTTATTACAATTATTTAAAAGCGTGAAAGAATAATAAGTTAGATCTAAGTCTAAACAGTAAAATAATTATACTTACCACAAACAAATATAAATTCTTTGTATTCATCGATATTATCTGTTATCGTATTAATATCCAAGCTCGTCGTCAACTTTGCCGATTTTCTGGAAAAAAATAGATATTGGTTTAGACAATATTAAAAGTGTTTTATATCGATCATATTGGTAATCCCTTTATCTCGACCATATTGATAATCCCTTTATCTCGATCACTTTTTACTAACATAAATTATTTCTTAACAATTTTTTTTAATCATAATTTGTAATTTTATAAAAAAATACGAGCATGATATTAATGGTATAGTTTTTTTTATCATTACTGTCCTTCAAAAACTACATTTCCCTTTAAATTACTAGGCCATCTATAATTAATGAGCTTCTAAATAGTTTTTCAAAAACTACATTTCCCTTTGAGTTACCAGGATATCAATAATTCATGAGCTAAATAGTTTTTAATTATACAGAAGGTTCTAAAATATTTAAGCAATGTGCTTTGGATAGTTTTGGTTTATGCCTGTTGAGCCTTTTATTGCAGAGTTATCCCTTGTTATTAGGGTTCCATAGTAACTACGAGGAACCCTTATAAATCAGCCCTATAAACTAAATTTGGCATGTAGATGTCTTCTGTGAACCACTACAAAATCTCGAAACAAAATTTTCAAAAAAAAAAAAGAGGTGGCACTCCATACATATAAATCCATTTTTTTTTTAAATTACCTACTATTGTTTCTGTTGACAGATTGTAGATGACGTTTTTGCTTTGATGCGCTCAGAGAGGCTGTCTTACGAACTTGGCTTCAAAGTCCTGGATTTCCTGAAGAAAGACACGAGCTACTACTCTTGGTACCCTGCCATAACAGGTTTCAGCTGGCTGAGGAACAGATTCCTGCACCTTCCTGACGTTTTGGCTGACTTCGATGTAAGTGTATATTAAATGAATATATCTAATAAGTACATTTGTTTCAAGACTCTTGTGAGAAACTGTATTTTAGTGCTATGTTTGTTCCTGTTCTATTTTGAGAAAATTTTAACACATTGATATTCAGCCTTCCTTAGCGAAACAGCTTACACAGTCCGTACGTCTGTTCTATCCGTAAACGTTTGTATCTTTATTGAAAAGAAAAAAAATACAAAACTTTAAATTCTAAGAGAATATCCTTATAAGGTTTTGTTTTCAATGTTTTTGTTTTATTTGTTTATTTTATTTTGGCCATATAGTAATAACGCGCTCCACTTTGCTTATTATTTATATTATTTATTTAACTATGGACATTATTAATTATATTATATAGCGATACATATTTGTAAAGAGAACTTATTGCCTAGATAAACCTTATTTGGTTTTTTGGCAATATTTTTTGTAAACTGTAACTTTTTTTAATAAATAAATAAAAAATAATAGTTACAAGCCTGAAAATTAGTATGATTATTATATTAGTTTAGATATCTCAATACCGGCCAAGTGAAGTCAAACTCACGCTAGCGTTATTTTTTAATTTGCCTTAGCAATCGCGTCTAATTCCAGTCCAGGTGAAGAACCATACATATATGTCAATGCATACATAAATACAATATACATACATATATGTCAAGTAACTATCGTCGCTGCCTGATATAAGAACTTTGTTGTGTCTGATTTCACAGAGTTGGGGCTACCGGCCACTAATTTTGACTATGATATAAATAATATAATAAGTTATTCTTCTTCTTTTTTGTATTGAACCCGCATGAAAGCATTTGCCAGTGTCAAGTATTAGGTTTTTTTCAAGTTTCTTGAATAAAACAAGTTGTAAATGTTCTAGTCACAATCTAAGTCACGTATACAGTCAATTAATAAGTCGAGTCCTGCTTCAGTAAAGTGGTGGCGACTTTACTAGAACCTTCTATGGAGTTTTGCCGACAACGTAAAATGACACGTTTCACTGCTTCATTTCACTTGCCCACACTCACGCACTTAATGAATAAAGCACCACCATTTTTTATCGCATTAATATTCAAAATAACACAAGTCTAGGAAAATAAAACAAAGCAACAACATGTTTCGATGACGTTCCCGCCAAAAAACTCTAATATGTTATTAGATACTTGTACTATTTCCAATAACTATTTTCTTCAAATTGTCTATGGTTTTCTCTCCAGGACATCATCCTCGAGTTCCTAGACGCCGTGATAGAAGATCTTGGCTACGACGTGGTCGCTGGTGAACCCCTTACCAGGACTCTGAACAGATTCTTCGTTCTGTCCTTCGCGTGCAACAACGTTGGCCATGAAGGCTGCATCAACGATGCTCATCAGAAATTCACAGCGTTGAGGAATAACGGAGTCAGGTAACGGATGAGTTTAAATAACACATTAACAAAGTACATTTTTTTTTTATAGATGATAGATCTACGATTGACCACCAACTCGCCTGATGTTAAGCGACGGTGTGGCCGAGGATGGAGCTCGTCGATCTAGAAGATATCTATTCACTCTAGCCTTGAAAATTCCAAGATTGTAGGTCTCAGGAAACAGAGATGGCGGCAACGAATTCCATTCTTGTGCAGTACGCAACAGGAATGTGGATCGATATCGCTGAGTACGGATTTTTGGCATTTCAACGAGATTATTTGGGCTTCCAAGGCACAGGCTTCATTGCCTAGTTTGGGGCCCGAAGCTAACTCTTCTACAGCCATAATTTACCAGTTTTGTTATTATTATTGTAATTTTTTCGTCTATGTAGTTTTATATTCATATAATATCTTGCCTGTTGTCACTAGATAATATAATATCCTATCTGTAATATGGCTATTTGTATGCTAATAAACACATTATTATTATTTATTATTATTATAAATAGGTGGTAATTCGCCGACTTTCTGCTAGTCCTGTAGTGAAATGGGGAAGGTGGAATTAGGTCGTGAAGCTCTTGCGCACATTCCCCGAAATGAATCCTGTAGAAAATAGACAGACATGCTACTTTACCAACTATTAATTTCTTCTGTGCTAGTATGTGAGTATTATTGGGATAGCTATAAAACATGTTTTAAAGAATATAAAATGATAACATTATTACACCTAAGTGTATAATTATCTCAATATAAAAAAGATTAAAAGTATCAAAAAGATTTGATGATATCTTAATGTAAACGAAAGGGTAGTAAAAGACTAATTTTTGGTAGTTTTTGTGAGAGATAGCGTGACAAGAAACCATTTGTTTGAAAAAGATTATGAGTTATTGCTCAATCATATGAAGTGAACGGTTCTGTAATCATACATATACAGGAAATTGACCTATCCTTGGAACTATGTTATTTTAACATAATATGTGGTCGTTTCTACCAAGATTCAAGATTTATAATTATCCAAACATGGTAGTGCACAAGCAAACCACAAAATATACATAGAAAATTATTGCTCTTACGGTAATAATTGAAAAGTGTGTCTTTCCAAATTAAAATGTTCTTGTTTGCTACCTTTTAGCTGTTCTTTCATAAATGTCTATAGAGTCGGTTTAAATATACAACTATCGTGGCAAAATAGGGGAACTAATGTCTGAAAGTGTTACTACTATGGTTCTTGACTTGTACAAAACATCTCTTCTGTGGAACAAAATAATGAAATAGATAAACTCTTTATTGTACACACCTTAAAAGTAATAACAAAGTACTTAAATAGACTAGTGCAACAACAGGCGGCCTTATCGCTAAAAGCGATCTCTTCCAGGCAACCATATAAAATAAAGACAGCGGCGCCCCCAATGGCTGATTAGTTCTGTAACCGAACAGACTTTAATTTAATATCACTTGTCTGTTCTAGCGTGAACCCTAATTTGAGACGCCACGTGTTCTGCCAAGGCCTCCTGGCTGGTGACTATCAAGAGTGGAAGTTCCTATATGACCGCAGGCAGGCTTCCAACAACCAAGCTGATGGCGTCGCCATGCTCAGATCTCTGGGCTGTACTACTAATGAGCAGGCTATACAAGAGTAAGTTTTTTTATACGATTACGGCAAAGCCAAAAGTAAGAGCATAGATTTAAGCTGTTACTTTTTAATATGAACATTAAAAAAATGTGGGTGCATAAGACCACACGACAGAAGTGAAAACTTTATCACGGTAACGTTACTTGCTCCCTTCGTTGATTCGAGCCGACTTTACCCAAACAAGCGTTACATAGGCGAGCGTGATTGCTCAGTCTCATTCAATACAGAATAAAATGATCAAGGAGCCTAAAGAAGTTTTCATTTTAAAAATTTGAGAAAGTAAATAAGTTGTATATGATATTAACGAATATTGATTGACATATACACAAAACTACCTAGACCCAAACTAAGTAAAACTTGTACTTTGTGAACGAGATATCTTATAGAATGCTTACATACTTATTCGATATTTAAGTGTTTTACACACTTAATTAAGTATCAACAAATTTATAGATATTACATTTAATTGCACGCTTAAAGCATGTGTTGCAGTTTCAGCAAAAAGTCTGTTCGATAGTTTCGCCCATCCCACGTGACATTATCGTGGCCAAAATGGTAATTGCAAAATTCTGTTGACAGGTATTTGAACATGACTTTGAACGATGATGTCGTAATAGCACAAGACCGAGTGAACGCCTTCACTTTCCTCATGATGGGACACCGGTCCAACGCTAACGCCGTGCTACAGTTCCTCAAGCAAAACTACGAAGAGATCAGACAAGCGTGAGTATGTTACTACTACTTTAATAATAAATAAATAAATATTTGTGGACATTTAACACAACACTATCTAGCCCAAACTAAGAAAAGCTTGTACTATGGAGCTAGATGGCTGATAGAATACATATATACTTTTTTTTTGTAAATATATACATATGATACATAGTAACACCCAGACACAGAACAAACATCCATGCTCATCACACAAATGTTTGCCCTGGGTGGGGATTGAACCCACGACCTTTCAGTTCAGCAGGTAGACGTAAACACACTACCAACTGAGCCACAAGGCCAGTCAACCTTGTAGATGGTTAACCTAAACTGTGATTGTTGATACGTGGTCTCCACTCGGGAACTTTTCAACCCAATTAGTTCTACGTGTGATGTAACCCGATTAATGCAGTTTCCATTTGACAATTTGTTATGCATCAATGGGCTGAGTAAATAGTTTTTATGTATTTATCATTTTATGCATTTATTCAAAACTTTGAACTATTTCAAGAAACTAATTAAAATATATTGCAACTAATCTAACTTTGAAAATGGAAACATTTAATTGATAAAAACTACATCGATTGTATAAATTTTCAAATTAGTTTCATAAAATAATTCAGTTTTAAATAAAGACAAACTACATACCTACTTACCTTAAAAGTTACTTTTACCCAATTACGTCCTCATAAATGTGGCAGGATAGCACTGTTACAGGCCGTTTATCCTTCCGCTTTTTTTAGAAATCCAACACATTTGGTTCATAATAATTTCATCAAATGTGTAAACCACTTAAAACTAATTTTCAAACAATGTTCACCTTTTTAAAACAGTAGGTATTGGTTACGAAACCCTACCATAAGCGGTTTCGACACGTTCTTGATAAATTATTACATATATCACATCTGCTTTATTTATTTACATTCTTAATTTAATTTTTTTACAATACAAATAAAAACCTAAAAATAAGAACATAAATGTTCTACAAAAACTTAAAACTAGGGTGCTGCCGGCAGCTGGGCATGGCCTAAGTTACTGGTGCCGGTCTAGCTAGACTAGGACAGGACTATGATTAATTATTTATTTCCGAGGACCAGAAGCCTTCTGACAATTCGTGCCGTGTCTAGGACGACTACCTTCTGAATCCGACCCTTGATCATCGACCTTGACATCGAGCGAAAGCCTCTTGATGATTACATCTGCTTATTTTTATTATTTTTTAGTTAGTAAAATGTTATTTTATGTTACAGACTGGTTCTGCAGACATGGTTTGAAAGCGTCATCTCAAACGTAGCTGGCTACTTGGATGAAGAAGGTCTAGAAGATGTAAGTCAGGATACATTTTACATAGAACTTAGTTATTCTTGTGCATAGAATATTACATAGATGTTTCTAATCTGATTTAACGCATATTTTCTCACAATAAAATGTATATTCAACAGCTTAATAAGCGTAACGAAGTCGTAAGTTAGACTGCGACTGGCTTTTTTGCAGTCGGGTATTTTGTTTTTCTTTTAATAAAAATACTTGTTATCTACAGAGTATTTATTAGATTATATAATAGAGTACTTACCTAATGCTTCTAGCAAATTTATCATTATCAAAATAAGCCAGTAAATTGGCCGTGGGTACCGGCTCAAGAATAGTATCTTCCCCTCTCTTGCCGTGGGTTTCATAAGAACTGGCTAAGGTAAATTTCATCAGAAGTGGGCAGCAGCATCTTCTATGTAAATCACTAGTATCTACTGCGCTCGCCAATTCGCCTGCCAAGCGTGGCGAGTATTGGCAAAACCCCCCTAATCACATAATCACCCCTAGTCATACAAGTGACGGGAAGACGCTGGATGCAAGCCGCTTCCAATAGGTCTTTTGGAAATCCATGGAGAGGCCTATGTCCAGCAGTGGACTTCACATGGATGAGATGATGATGATGATGACTCTGTCAGTAAGAATCGTGTAGGATACCGGCTAAAATATGCGTATATTAAATTAATATTAATCAGATTTTCATTCCTACAGATGGAGGCGTGGCTTCGTTCGAATCAAAATTCTATTCCTGAGTACAATCTGGGTATCAACAGCGTCACTTCAGCCAGGACTAGCCAGGATTGGGGGACTAGGAACGCTCAAATTGTCCTGGCTGCTGTTAGAGGCTCGGCAGCCACTGTCTTACCAACCACAATGCTGCTCCTAACTACTTGCATTGCTCTCATGCTAAGATAGATTATTCTTTTAGAATAACAAGTTGTATTTGCTTAAAAATTGGAAAACTTACAACTGCAGTCGGTGGTCTTTATATTGGTATAACATCTGGTTATGTTTCGCTTATTGTCGTCGAGTAAAAATAAATCATAAAAAACTTGTAGGTAGTAATTTCGTAAGTCTAAAAATGTTGAAAATCGATACGATAATGTTTACATACATGTCATGAATAGTTTTAGACGGAATAAAAGTAAAGTTTTTTTATTACATTCTATTTTTATTTATATCAACTTCTTCATTTTAATATGTCTTAATGATTCTAATAATAATATTATAATATTAACGTAGCCTTTATTGATCAATCTTATAAAACATAATATAATAAGTTATTTATTAATTGACACCATTGTCTTGCTTTACAATATATGCCTCCTCTAGAACTTGCATCATTTTACGTTTGAGGGTCTTATGATAATAAGCAGTATAATTAATTATACTTACTGCTTATGTTGTATGTTGTATATATGTTGAAAGTAACAAATATTATTAATGGATTCACAGTCACATTATTGTATTCTTATTATTTAAAAATGTAGTTATTATAATTCAAGAATAAATTTACAAAATAAATATAAAACAATAATAATGAAAAGTCAGGATTTAAGCATACGCAATTCAGATACTCGAAAACACTCAAGCTCACTAATCAGCTATAGACTCAGCTATAGTCAGTAAGTTCAAATTCTACCGCTAAGTAAGTAATAATTGTTTAGTTTTCAAAACTACTCTATAAAACCTTCACCCAAATTGTGTTGAGTAGCCAATCTTTAGAGATATCAAATAGATAATAGTCTATTGGCAACATACCTAGAATCAACTACCTAAAGAATATACTCTTACTTATATGTGTGAGACTCAGCTAATATATTTTATGCTATTATAATTTAGTAGTTCCACATCAATTATTACATTTATTAATTTCATCTTGAATAAAATTGTTACAGTTTAAAAAACTGAAACAACAGACTTCAAAATACGCAATTTCGATGGGTTGGATCTTGGATGATATTTTTTTCCAGTTATTTTGTTATATAAACCAAATTACTGAACCGATTATGATTAAGTTTCTATGGGAGCAATCTGGAAGTAAGTATATCCTTTCAAACAGCAATTTTTTTGCCAAATCGTTTATAAATGAAGGAGCTATGAACAACATTTCGGAGTAAGTAATAAAGATTAAAAAAAATAAAACCGCCAAGGAGCCTCCTCTTTGGCGGTTTTTTATTTTTTATTTTCTTTAACCTTCTCTTTTTTGAAGTCGACTGAAAATAAGGTATATGTAGGATAGTGTATGACATCATCATCATCAGAATCATCTTTTCAGCCTTTATCGTTACACAACGAGTATTAGGCCTCTTCTTTATCTTGCGCTGGTCTCATCCAGCGTTTGGCCTCTGAGGATATCGTCTCTCCATGTAGCTGGTGGTTCTTCCTACAGTTCTAGTAGATCCTCCGGGCCACCAGTCTGTGACCGCCTTCATCCACCGGTCATTTACTGCCATCATGACAACATTGGACAGGGTTTTTTTTCATATACAAAGAGCAGCAAACAGGTAGGCGGTCGCATGATGCTAAACAATAAGCGTTGCCTACTGAAAACTGCAAAATCAGAGTTCAGTGCTTCACAAAGCAACTTTTCAATCTTAGTGAATATCGTAAAAAGGTGGTGGAAAAATCTTTAAAAAACTTCGCCACCGATGGGCGTAGTTGGTAACTTCTAAATTACCCACCGAAGAAATCCTTCTAAATATTGAAACAAAATTCATTTGGCGGTTTTGCGTTGTATCAAGAAATAATTATATGTAGTTAAAAAAACCTGAAAAAAGATCTGATTTGAATGAAATTTATTTTAGTTATTTTGTTGTAAAAACCAAAATAATGAACCGATTTTGATTAAATTTATAAAGATCCACCACTGAGGTGGTTACCTACCGAATGTTACCTACCTACAGGTATTAATTACCTACCAAATAAAAAATAATCATAAAAAATCATAATTAGCGAAATTTGGCGGCAGATTGGCAGAGGATAAAAAAACATCTAGTCGAATTGAAAACCTCCTTCTTATTGAAAGTCGGTTAAAAAATTAAATAAGCCTTTGTTATTCTCATATAAAGTAATATTATTAGTGACAAAGTGGTTTTTCTAGTAGATTATGAATTCTTCTAGTTTAATATAATAAAATTTGTAGTATTTTGCACACTTTTAGTGTAAGCACTTCGTGAAGTACGTTTATCTTGAAGGATCGTGATAAGGTAATACATAAGATGAATTTTATCAGTGTTAGTACTGTTCAAGCGATACTTAGACAGACAGTAGTGGATGCAGTTTACATAATAGTGTGACATAGTGAACACTACAGGTGAGACGATTTAGTTTTTATTATTAATTTGGCTCCACCATTTAAAATATGTCCATATTTTTTATGCGTACTGCACAGAAATTGAATTCTTTGCCGCCAGCTCAGTTTTCTGAGACCTACAATCTCGGAATTTTCAAGGCTAGTGAATAGATATCTTCTAGATCGACGGGCTCCATCCTCGGCCACACCGTCACTTAACATCAGGCGAGTTGGGGGTCAATCGTAGATCTATCTTGCATTAAAAAAATGTAGGTATTTAACTATGTTATCTACTACTATTCGAATGTAATAATAACACAAAATAATTTGATGAAACATAGCTATTTTTATACTGCCCAGTAAGTAAAGGTCATAACGCCCGGTCAATATAGTTAATTTTATATTTATTATCACATTGCTCTCTCCCAACATTCAATTAATCACTTGGCTCATAACACACACACACACACATAATGTAATATTTATCTGAGAAAAATTATAAATATCTAGTGTTGTGTTTTATATTGTTACAAGTATAATTAACAGTTTTCTTGGAAATTAAAATTAAAAAAATATAATCAAATCAAATCATAGAAGTCTAGCCATTTAACAGTTTTAGCTATATTAAATTTGAATCACCGAAATCGGTTAATAATTAATGGTAAAAAACCGTTTTCAAAGATAACAAACAAACAAGTATAAGTTTAGGAAACTCAAAAACCTTCGACAAACAAAAACTGCTGAACCGATTTTAATAAAAGATAGCTTATGATGAAATCCTTTTTCAAATTATAAAAACTAGATTAAAATTTTATTGATCCATCAATTTGAGAGCTACGATCGATCCCACAGACAGATACACACGTCAAACTTATAACACCCTTCTTTTTTGGTTTGGGGGTTAAAATAAATACACAGAAAGAAAGAGAAACTTTCACACACTCAAAGCGAGTGTTTTTATTAATTTTCAAAATTTGCTTTCATTTTTACGGACGTAAATATGTTTGTTTGTATGGTTTGGTACTTAGTTATATCGTATTTGTCAACCAATATTGACAAAACGGTTAGTAATTTTTTTGTTAGTGATTTTTGATTGTGTATAATAAAAATAGTTAAAATAATATGTAAGTATGTATAGGATATAAGTTTGATTATTTTAATTAACTTTACAATAAAATTAATTATTATTATTTTTCAGTCATGTTTCGCGCTTTAATAGTTGTTGCTCTTATATCTGCATTGCCAGATAGATCATACAGCGATACCAATTACAGGCTGAATATACCCATCAAGCCCAGAGCTTACTCCATCGCTATAACGCCTTATTTTGACACTGGAGACGAGAAAGCCTTCACTTATGACGGAGTAGTTGAAATCACTTTCGTGACGGAATCAGTTACGAGACAAATCAAACTACATTCTGAAAACCTCACCTACGACGCTTTGAATATTACAGTAGCCAATGGAGTTAGCTACCTTAATCTGAATACAACAAACCCTCTTGAATTTGATAGCAACTATTCATTTGCTTACATAAATCTTGATGCAGATCTGTTAGTAGGTGTGGAATACAACCTCAAAATATCGTATAAAGGACCAATAAGGGATGACTTAACTGGATTCTACAGGAATTATTATATTGAAAGAGGAATTAAAAAGTAAGTATCTACTATATATCATTCTTAATTAGTGTCAAACTACACTACTAATAGTATTTCTGATTAATGATAAACATCCCAGAAAATCTTTTTAATACCAAAATTCGATTGAACCTTGGCACAAAATTACTGTATTAAAATAAGTCCAATTTTCATGGCCACTCACTCACCATGTCACTATTTTTGTGGTCATTCACTATGGGCCTTATAAGGAAATCGAAGATCACGCTACCAGCTATGGCGAGGACTATGCTCAGAGTCACTGCGAGATCGATTCAGAAATGAAGAGATCTGTAAACGTGCGAAAGACACTGACATAGCACACTGTATTTGCAAGTTGAAGTAGTAGTTGGCAGAGCTACTGATGGTCGATGAGGCTGAAAGTTCTATGACTTGATACAAGTGAAAGTAAGACCCTGGAAGACCTAGCAGTGGACTTCTTATGGCTGAGATGACGATGATGATGATCATTAAGCCCCGATATGATTTTTATAAGTATTTTTCATAATACCTTACTTATGTATAGGTAGATAGCTAACGAAATGTTGTATTTTATCAGCAGAAGGTATTAGACACATCTGAACATCAATGTTGACGTGGCACTCGAATGAGACATGAGATTGCAAAACAATTGTTAAATCTAATCTAAACTAACACTTGTCATGTCTTTATAATCGTATGTTGTTTGCTGCAAAGCATCATGAAAGTACGCTATCTTTAGAGACATGAATTTAACACAATAAATACAAAATTGTAATTTTAGTTCTTCTCGCACAAAAAATTCCTGATATTTTTCTTATAAGTCTATTTGAATCAGTAACACATGTGTCGTTATATTATACTGTATGTAGATAGTGAGTTAAGCGACCAAGTGCGTGTTGCACCACGCGAAAAGTACGGTTCCGTAGTTGCACATCGTAATTTATGTAAACTTAAAAGTTAAAATAGGGTCTTCTGTTTTATACTATTAACGCTCTTACGTTCATAGTTAACTTAGATATGTTAGTTTAAATGAAATTTGCAAGAAATTTTTATTTTTTTTCTTTAAGTACATCTTTTAGTTGATCAACTATTATTAGATAAATTATAAGTCTACTTAGCCGTAATAGTTTTCCTTTTAATTTCATCATAAGTACCTACCTCCGGTACACGTAAATTGTGAATGAAAACAAAAACGTAAATTGTGTGTGTTGTGTGTAATTGTGATGACGAAAATGGCGAATCTATAAGGGTTCCTTGTTTACTACGGAACCCTAAATAGGATTTCTGCTTAGTTCGATAGACCCCTTTAAAATTCATAAGTGAACAAATCCAAGGCTGAATTAAATTTAAAATACATAGCATTATTATTTATTACATAATTATTGTTTCCTGAGAACTTTATTAGCAATGACAAACCAAGATTTATTTTCAAAACTGGAGTGAATATACATATTTCTTACCAGTTCAAAGTGTTCCATCTTCATCCAAACTCTTGCCTTCCATCAAGTGAGTTTGTTGTCAATCGTAGCAAACGTTGATATAGGCGAAGCTAGATGATAAGTGTCAGTTATATTAAATTTAATATCTGCTACTAAATTATGTACCGATTATGTTTCTCCCTATAGTCACCAAATTTTGTACCTACATTTGTCTAATCTAGGGTTGACTTTTTACTTATTTAATGTCAAATTTCAACCTTCAGCTATCTTTTTATTAAATGTACATTTTGATATTTGAAGTATTTGGCTTTCAAATATGAGGATAAGGATTCTCATTGCGGATATAATAATTTGCCTTATGTAGTGCGTATTTCCAAACAACAACCTCGTTTGAGCGCCTAATTTTTATATCAGCTATACTTAGATGTTATGTTATTATTATTATGTTCTTTTACGCCAACCAATTATTCTAAGATATGTGTGTGTCACCTTCTTTCAGATGGCTCGGAGCTACGCAACTGGAATCTACAAATGCACGGAAAGTGTTCCCATGCTTTGATGAACCGGGCTTAAAGGCAACGTTTGCACTAACTCTCGATAGACCTGATCATTACAAGCCCTCACTGGCAAATACTAAACTGCAACACACTATACCTTTGTAAGATACATTTTTTTTTTAAAGTGAAAACTTCTATAGGCGCACTCAGCTTATATTGTGGGTATTGAATAAGACTGAGCCATCACGCTCGGCTATGTTCTTTATGTGTATGTAAAAATTGTTCTGGTAAAGTGGGTTCGATTCTACTATGGGAGTTATATCTTTGGTAAATAAGCATTTGTAAGTAATATAATTTATATTTTAGAGATCAAAAAAAATACTCAAGATGTGATGACGTTGTAAAAAAGTTAGCACTAGAATTGTCTATTAAGTGAAATAAATACATTAAAGTAGAGTTTTCCTATTAAACTAGGGTCTGATTATGAAGCCAAAAAATAGACATATATTATAGCAAACTACAAATGAAACTGTCGAGTTTTAGCTTATTTTTGTTGTCACAAATACATTTTATTGCATTCATAAAAGTTTGGATCTCATTTATTTTGTCAAATAATATAAGTAATTAATATGTTATCTTCAACATTAAAGATATTTTCTCTTTCAGAGGTAACGGCTATGTACGAGAAGTCTTCTACCCTTCGCCTGTTATGCCAACCTACTTAGTAGCATTCCTGATCTCAGAATTTGAAGGCATTGAAACTATTTTCAACGGTACTACGAATGAATTTGGTATTTTTACCAGACCGGAAGCTTTGAACCAAACTGCCTATCCACTTGACTTTGGAATGAGGGTGGTAAAAGCTTTAGGCGACTATTTTGGGATTGACTACTATTCTACTAATGCCAATTTGAAACTGGATCATGTAGCATTAATTGACTTTAGAGCTGGTGCTATGGAAAATTGGGGTCTAGTTACATATAGGTAATATAATCCTTATTTTAGGAATAGTTATAGAAAAATTACATTTCGGAGTTATTAATGATAAATAAAAAAAAACGTTACTTCAAAATGAACACGTGAGAAATTCATAAAATTTCCGGTAAATGTAATTAATTTGGTATTTTTATTGCCACATTGCCCGAAATTACAAAGTCCCGAAAAACCTACAGAATCACAAAAATATGGCTACAGTTTGTAATGTGCAACATTAGATTTTTTTTCAAATAATAAAAAAATTCGCAAATTATATTTTTTTTCAAAATTTTATAATTTTGAAATCGAAGAAATCTCTCTACTGCTGTTTCCATTTATAATGTTTTCAGGGAGTCTCTTCTTCTCTACGTACCTGAACACTCAACTCCATACATTAAATATCGAGTGGCTCAAATCGTAGCCCACGAGACCACTCACATGTGGTTTGGAGATTTGGTCACTTGCCACTGGTGGAGCGATACTTGGCTCAATGAGGGATTCGCTAACTACTTCCAGGATTACATAACTGCTTTGGTAAGGCTTTATCACGACCATTGAATTTTATTGTGCGACCTACTAAGAAAGCGCAGTGCTCTAAGATTGGTAACGGCTACATAATATTGTTAAATTTGCGATAAAGGGATAGATTCTATCATCATCATCATCTCAGCCATAAGAAGTCCACTGCCGTACATAGGCCTCCCACATAGATTTCCAAAAAGACCGATTGGAAGCGGCTTGCATCCAGCGTCTTCCCGCCACTTGTATGAAGTCTCGCGGCTGGTTATAGATTCTATCATTATACATTTTTTCCCCTTTTTACGTGGAAACATTGATTTTTCTGCTTTCTCTTAACTGCTTCTGTCTCTCGCGGGAGCGAGATCTTTGTAAAAAAGTATCTATAAAATCTAATGCAAATAAAAATCTAAAGTAAAATTATTTACGCTTAGGCCTGGGAACGCAAGATCATCAGCACAGATTTCCAGAATAAGAGAAGTCTGTGGCCTACTAGAAGGTGATGGAAAATAAAACTAAGATTATAGATAAAACTAAGATTATACCTACTACTTTTATAAAAATAATTAAAGCTTAAGAAACTGGAACAACCGACTTCAAAATACGCAATTTTGTTTACTTGGATGACATATACGAGTATTCCCAGTTATTTTGTTTTAAAAACCAAATTATTAAACTAATTTTAATAAAAATTATGAGACCACCTCTAAAGTATGACCTACCAAATAAAAAAGAATAGTCAAAATCAGTTCATACTTAATTGATGAAGTAATTGCGTAACAAGCATACAAATAAAAAAGATACATTCAAATTGAGACCCTCATTCTTTTTGGAAGTCGGTTAAAATGCATTAATCAAATTATGTTGGTAATTGACAACCGTTACCTGTACGTAAGTACAAAACTAGTGATATCGTTAATGTTTTTCTAGCTTAGAGAGTTGTAAATGAAAATACTTCTTAAAACACTTTGATTAGAAGTTAACAAGATCAGTCTGACGTATTGTTTTCATGTCAATTAGTAAAATTGATCATACATTTCTCCCAGATTGAGCCAGAGGTGGGCTCGGCCAACATACTGGTCACTGGATCTGTTTGGGCTGCTCTTGACGCTGACAGCAATCCGTCGTCATCTGCCATCACCCATGAAGTAAACTCACCCGAAGAGATCAGCGAACACTTCGGGACAATCAGCTACCAGAAGGCTGGTTCTGTCATCCGGATGATGCATCATTTGATGGGAGATGATGCTTTCAAGCTAGGATTGCATACCTATCTTGAAGCTAAGTAAGTTTTTGATACTATGGCAACTTTTGAAAGAGCGAATATCAGCAATAATCAATCATCTTTTCCACAGGGTTTGAGCAGATATTACTATCAGCAACTTGCAAGTGCCAAATATATTGTGAACTTTTACTATGATTTCAAACTTTACTTCCAATATTTGTATCTTTTACTCTGGAGCCTAATCAATCTCTCAATTGCTAATATTTTGCGCCTGATGCAACATTACTAGCAATATTCTAATAGAATAAAATGTGTTCATGGCGAGAAAAAATATTCAGTTATATTTCATCATATAATAATTCGGATAGGTTCAGATACTTTAAAGTGATCCATCAATACGTGAGGTGTTCTTAACTGAAACACCTTCTTAATACATACCAGCAATAAATACAAAATTCTTCATTTCAGTAAATTTGGCTCAGGATATCCTAATAAAATGTACGAAGCTCTAGATACCGGAGTAAGGAACTACAGCGCCTTGGCTGTTTATCCCGATACTAACATAGCCGAAGTGATGAGCTCTTGGGTTGCACAATCTGGGTATCCTATATTGCATGTGGAAGTAAATTATGAAGATGACACGGTGGTTTTGACACAGGTAAGAATAACACCCCAGTAACACAACAGTGAATTTTAAATAACAACACCACTTGTTGCGTACTGCACAGGAATGGAATTCTTTGCCGCCATCTCTGTTTCCTGAGACCTACAATCTTGGAATTTTCAAGACTAGAGTGAATAGGTAGTAGGTAGCTTCTAGATCGAGCTCCATCCTCGGCCACTCCGTCGATTAACATCAGGTGAGTTGGTGGTCAATCGTAGATCTATCATGCATAAAAAAGTAACAATATATGAGTAACTTCTCTCTTTACTATTAACTTGGCTGTGTTGGATACTTTTGATTGTCTCGAACGCTCAAAAATGTGTCATTGAATAACTTTCCCAAAAAATAATGGTCATACTTACTCGCAAATAACGGACATTCTACGCCATATCTGGGGGCACGGCCGTGCACCCGCCATGTGAGCCAGCGGGTACGGCCGGGACTATCTTTTCTCGAACACATTCGTCGGATTTTTAGACCCTCATAGCTTCGGCCTCGATAACACTAGAGGGTTCAAATTTTCAGGATCAAGTGTGGGCCATGTGAGCCAGCGGGTACGGCCGGGACTATCTTTTCTCGAACACATTCGTCGGATTTTTAGACCCTCATAGCTTCGGCCTCGATAACACTAGAGGGTTCAAATTTTCAGGATCAAGTGTGGTCCACGGTCTAATAAAATGTTAAAAGTTTCATGTATCTAGCTTTTATACTTTCGATTTTATTAATACCTAAAATACGCCGATTTGGCACAAATTAATTGATGATCATAAAAAAGATAAAGTACTTGCTGAAGTCTTAGAAAGCTGAAATTTGGTATGTAGGCTACAATTTGCACACAAACAACAGAAAAATTAAGACATTTGTAACTTTCACCCTCCAACCCCTATTTGGGGTTATTTGGGGTTATCCCGTTCTCGTCATCAATATTCCAGGGTACTTCCTGAAGTAGTAGAAAGCTGAAATTTGGTATGCAAACTACGATTGGTACATAAACAACAGAAAAATTATGATATTTGTATTTTTCACCCTCTACCCTTATTTGGGGGCTATTACGTTATTCTCATCAATAAGTCTTAGAAAGCTGAAATTTGGTGTGTAAGCTAATATTTACATATGAACCACGAAAAAATTAAGATATTATTACTTTTCACCCTCCAACCCTTTATTTGTGGGAGCACACCCCCTGAGTGTAATCAAAAAGATAGGGTACTTCCTGAAGTTTCAGAAAGCTGAAATTTGGTATGCAAACTACAATTGGTACATAAACAACAGAAAAATTACGATATTTGTATTTTTCACCCTCCAACCCTTTTAAAGTGTGATCTTATGTGTGTGTCTATATTTCTGTAACACAACATAACTTCGATATGGATAACACTAGAGAGCCCAAATTTTCAGGATAAAAAGTAGACAGTACATTTATAAAACATACAAAGTTTCATTTATTTAGCTTTTGTACTTTAGATATGATTCACATCTAAAATACGACAATTTTACCACTCAGTGAGGATCGTTTATCTAATTAGTTTCAAAAGGCGATACTAGATGGCGTGCGCCTCAAGTTAGCACACGGTATCATTTCTCGCGCTCTGTCGCAAATCAATTTTGGAAGTTGACACGCTGAGGCACCTGTGTATTCCGTATTTATGGTTGGTCTGTGTTGTGTATTCGTTCGTTCTGATTTGGTTCTCGTTTATGATAACGGTTTGTTTGGTATAAGGATAAATAGTATCGTTTTCGTTCGTTGTTTCGTGTTTGTTTAGTAAATATGGGTTTGTATTATATATATATACATTAGGTTATAGGTTTGTATGTTATATATATATACATTATTCGACTTTAATTGATGATTTGGTTTGTTTTAGGTAGTACTTACTTAGGCTTAGAGACTTATTTACACAGAAAATTATAATACTTTCAACCGAGAGCTTATTTAGAAGCTTGGTTTCGGGACCGATCTTGTAAGAGAAGGGGTATTAGGTTATAGGTTAAGAATTTAAGTTATTGAATAATAGTCTGGATACAAGAATAAATCTAAAGTTGGTTTAGTGGACGTATTCCTATAAAAAGGAAATAAGACGAACAATATGAGTAACGAAACAATTTCTTTGGGAGAAGGGCTAGGGCCCTATCGTCTATACTACAGTTCATAGTATGCCTGGAAATGGTTCATGCCTTTTCCATTCATTGACATTTACTCAATCTATAGAAGACCGTATTTGATGTGGCGTTGCAAGTTAAGGTGTGCTATTGTTCGTTATGTTGTAGAATATTGGGACGATTTGCAACTTTATACTTGTGCTGAAGAGTGTATCTGGAAACCGACTCTTATTCACGCGCTATAGTATGGCGCCACATCAGAATTGAAGGTTACAGCAGCTATCATCTATTTTAAGTAATAAGTCAACAAGAAAAACAGGCTATGACAGAGAGTGTACTGCTAAAGAAATGATAACAGATGCACAGGGAAATACATTCCGTTAAAACAAAACGTTGCAGAAATTACAGGGTCTCTTACAAAAAGAAATTAAATCCCACCAAAAACATTTCATGTAAAATTGGTTGCCATGTGTCGCATTGTCATGCCACTTTCACTGACAAAAAGATATCAGATGAGATCTGACTGAATCTGAAGAGCCAAGCCGCTAACTCTACAAAATCTAAGGCTACAATACTTATCTCTGTAAACCTTAAATCTTGGTCAAAAAGCATGGCTTGGTCGTTTCACTTTCATGGAACTATTACATTACTATTCCAATTATACAACATTCAAGAGCAGAACTTTTCGTTTCTTTTTCTTCCTTGTCCATGTACGACATGTTATGCGACATATGTTTGTAACTGACCGTCGGAAAACGGCCAAGCTATGCTTTTTTACCAAGATTGAAGGTTTACAGAGATAAGTATTGTAGCCTTAGATTTTGTAGAGTTAGCGGCTTGGCTCTTCAGATTCAGTCAGATCTCATCTGATATCTTTTTGTCAGTGAAAGTGGCATGACAATGCGACACATGGCAACCAATTTTACATGAAATGTTTTTGGTGGGATTAACCTTGACAGATATAGGTATTAAGTTGCATGCTTTAATGCAGTAGGGTGTTTTGATTTTCTTTTGTTAAATTTTTAACCCCCGACCTAAAAAGAGGGGTGCTATAATTTTGACGTGGGTATCCGTGTATCTATGTATATGTGACTGTCTTTGGCATCGTATCTCTCAAACGGATGGACCAAATTTTAAATTCATTTTATTTAATTAAAAAAAAAAAAGATTTGATCAAAAATGTTCTCAGCTATGTTTCAACAAAATCAGCCCAGTCGCTTTTTTATCGGAGGTTTTAAGTTTTCTAAACCCTTTTGTTCATACGAGTCCCCTAAAAATTCTCTGATATACCTACGTAGGCCAGTAGAAAAGTTTTTTTCGTTGTCTAAATGACTTTGACTTGTTATTAGTAAGCTTAAAAATATTATCTCTCGATTTTGCCCTTTGTGCCATTATTTCATTACTTTTATGGTGTCAATAAAGTGTTATTTATTGATTGATTGATAAAATATTATGTACCTATTTTTGTGCCCACTGATAAATGTTATGGTCTTACAGAAACGCTTCTATATAAATTCGAAGCATTCTTCAAATGAGACCTACAACATTCCAATAACATTCACCATACAACGGTCTCCAGATTTCGAAAACACCAAGCCTGCCTTCATCATGAAGAATTCTACTCATACGTTTTCTATAGCCAATATCAGTCAAGATCACAGTTGGATCTTGTTTAATATTCAGGAGACAGGTAAGTAAATGCAAATAAAATAAAATAAAAATACCAAAGAAAGATTCACAAAATAACACTTTCACCAAAATAATTAATACTATCTTACATAACATAACTTTACTCACGCATGTACATAATGCTTTTTCTAATGACTATAACAATAAAAGGTCCTCTTATCTTGACATCCTAACTACCAGAAAGAGATTAATTTCAACACCCATTAGTACAAGTTTTTATGAAGAAACGCGTCGATGAAAGTTTTCGTACGCCAACATACATTTTTTGAAAGCGCCCTCTATGGATTACGAAGAGAAACGTAAAAAAATTACGAAAGCGTACGAAAACTTTCATCGCCGCGTTTCTTCACAAACACTTGTACTATGGGGTGCAATTTGTTAGTTATCAATAGCGAAATTTATCTGATAAAATAATTTCATTATAATATTTCTAAACATTGTTGTAATTTTATTTTTACACTTAGGACAACTTTATGAAACTTAACCATAGTACCTATTTCGCTAATTTTTGTATTTTTTTCTAGGATTTTATCGAGTAAATTATGACGATCACTCGTGGCAAATGATCTCTAGTGCCCTGAAAAGCGTTGATAGAACAAAAATACACCACCTCAACCGAGCCAAGGTATCTAATAAATTCAAGTTTTTTGACAAACTTCGAACGTAGTTTTGATGTCATTCAGATATTGTGGTTAATTCAAAAAAGGAACAAAAATTGAGTGGGAATTTATTTTGTTTTTGAATTTAGTTATTTTAAACATTTTAATTAGTAAAGTGGCGTCTTCAGAATAACTCTTATTGAACTGTTATAAATATTAGAAAAACGTAACTAAAAAGTAATACTACTAGTACTACTAAAGTAGAACGATATTGTTGGCATAGAAGAAATTGCAGAATTAAATTCTCATCATTGTCGGGCGAAGCGAGTGAAAACTTGAGCACACACGTGATCATAGCGATGCATGATGCTCTTAATTATGTTATTTATATAGAGCAAAAGAAAAAAACTCATACACTCAATGCTTCAATTTTTGTTTTTCTATAATTCATATCCACAGTCCTAATCTAATATTTCATGTATTCTAAGACTGACGGCAGTTGGCTACCCGCATTTTTAATACATACTACCCGCATCTTTTTATCCTGAGAACTAATAATGTTCTTAAATTTCAGATAGTCAACGACTTATTTGCATTTCTATACGCCGATGAAGTGAAATTCGAGCGTCTTAAGAATGTTCTAGATTTTTTGAATCAAGAAGACGATTATTCAGTCTGGTACGCCGCTATTCGTGGACTTAACAAACTGTGGAATAGTTATCTCGGCAGTGAGGCTTTGGCTGATATTCAGGTTTGTAACTGCACTTACTTATAACAAGTAAAATGCTAATGATACCACAAAAGACAGAATTACTGAACATCACGTTTTAATGTCGAAGTCAATGTTATATAAAAAATTATGATTCATTATGCTAGGCTCTGAAATCTTGGCAAAAGTTTATTTATAAGACATTTTGATAATATTTAGCAGAATTGAATATTTAATACTCAATTTTGAATAGGAATCTAGAATATCAGCAGTAGATTTCGCGAGCAGACTTTTTGCAATAAGCATCGTTGTAAAAATCTGTGCTTGCGAGGTCTAATGTTCGTCGAACTACTAGTTAGGTAATGTGAAGTTAATTTTTTGACGTTAATAATTATTCTTCTAAATTTCTAAAAATATTTCAGATTTATGCACTGCACTTGCTTGAATCTGTCATCGACAAGTTGGGCTATGAAGTCAATGACAGTGACGATTTCGAAACTTTGAGAAACCGCTTGCAAGTTTTAGAGTTTTCTTGTAAACTGGGCCATGTTAGCTGTATTGAACATTCTGTGAAAATGTTCAGAGGGCTAAAAGAAAATGGAACCGAGTAAGTATGATTTATAAATGGTAAATAATTAATTAATTGGGACTTTTTTGACACAGTTACCCAGCTACTATTTTAGTTTTAATATTGCAATTAAATAAATTTCTCATAATAAATGCCGTCAAAGTTTACATATAACAAAGTTTACATAGTCAGTCAAACAGTCCACCCGTGACTGTACCCGACGCAAAGGTGCCCATGTCACTCGCCGCGTTTCCTCGTTGAATGGCGATGAACCTTTGCATCAGGTAAAATCCGGAGCGGGAGTTGCCGCAAGTCTCCCTTATCCGCTGCCCCAACTCCAAAACCAAGCTTTTGGCTTCAGCGCCCCAGCTGCCCATGGTCTCCACGGCAATAATTAATTATAATAAACCATTTAGGACCATTTTTAGGATGGGATTTATTTTTTAATAACCCCTTTTTCAGACAGTAATAGTAGGGATTCAAATGAAATTGTTCTGGATTAAGAAAAATTAGATAAGCGTATGTAAAAAAATAGATAAGACGAAACAAATGTATACTACTCGAAATAACTTTTTTAAAACCTATAAGAAGTTTTGATCGAATAAGGTTGTTGCAAAAAAATGCGATTAAAAATAATGGGGATGTTTTCGTTTATTTAATCTGTATAATATCTTAATCTCAGCCATTAGAAGTCCACTGCTGGATACAGGCCTCCCCCATGGATTTCCAGAAAGACCTGATGAAAGCGGATTGCATTTAGTGTCTTCCTGCTACTTGTATGAGGTCGTCTATCTATCTAGTGGCTGGTCTTCCCACACTGCGCATGCTGGTGTGTGGTCTCCACTAGATAATTTTTCAGACCCATCAACCATCATTTCTACGTGCTACGTGCCTTGTTTACTGGCTTAATTTTCAAGGCTAGAGTGAATAGATATCTTCTAGAACGACGAGTTCCATCACTTAACATCAGGCGAGTTAGTGGTGAATCGTAGATCTATCTTGCGTAAAAAACATCCGCTGCGCTATGACGGTGATTTTCTTACTTCTGTTCATTTCTAATTCGATTTCGCAGAGAAACTTTAGAGCATAGCCCTCTTCATAGCTCGTAATTATTTTAATGGTTAACGTTATACATTTGTCGGGCAATTTTTTTTTTTTATCATTTAACCACCATAGCACTGATTAGATTATAACATGCTTAAATGCAGACTCGGCTCGAAAACTCAACTAACCGCTACCACGATTTCATTACTTCCCTGTACAACAAAAACATCAGCTTGAAGCTTATTTGTTGAAAGCACACTAACCCTTTTAACTTTATGAGCTCTAAACGAGAACGTATAAAGTAATGATTTGTTTTTGTACGTTGGTAGGTCAGCAAAGAATACTCCTTTAAATTTATGTACTCAACTATTAACAGACTTCAAAAAGGAAGAGATTCTAAATTAGGCTGTATTTTTTTTATTGTTACCACATAACTCTGTCACTAATAAACCGATAAATCACAGAATGCAGTTAAAACTATAATCTAATATTTTGACTTAAAATAGACTATAAATTATTTTATTTTTATACATTATCATTATGTGTTTATATTATTTAGGTATTTTTTATACCAAAATTAAGGTTCTACAAAAAAAAATCGCCAAATTATTTATTACTTCTCTATTTCGGAATGAATGCCTTATTCTTGTCATAGTAGGTACCTATCGAATCTTGTAAACATAAGTTTTCTCATGTTTATAACCCATCGCTTATTTACTAGGATAACTCCCAGCTTGCGTCCCGTCGCATACTGCTATGGTTTGCGTTCCGGCGATGGCTCCGACTATGATTTCCTCTGGAATCGCATGGCGACCACCAACGTCGCCAGCGAAGCTCGCACCATTGGTGAAGTACTTGGATGCACTTCCGATCAAGGGAAGCTAAGAAGGTTAGTATTTTTTGTTACAATACCTTTATAATTTCGATTTAACCGATTGATTCAGACGCAATACATACACCCCATTAATTTTATTAATAGATATAATTTTAAAAAATATATTGCGCCATGTCGATGTGCTCATTTGCAAAGCTAACTTACAAAGCTTTGCTTTGCAAATGAGCAACTCGTGATGGAAAAAAAAATACAGGAAGTAATCATAACAAAATCAAATTAAATCCTTTAATTAGTATCCTAAACAAGAGTTAGTTCAAATAAGGAACGCACGAATTTTTCACTATTTACCTAGCTACTTCCTACTTCGGTCTATTGTGAGTTAATACGCAATCTATAATTGATTCTAAAAACTTATTCATAAAATTAACCTTCAAATGCATTTTATTTTTCAGCTACATGGTATCAATGCTAGTAGAGAACAGTCCAATAAAGACTCAAGACCTGACGATGCCTATATCAAGTATCCTCACTAATTACAATAATTTGCCCCTGGTTATGGAAGAATTGCAGCAAAATTACACTCTATGGACCAGCATGTAAGGGAAATCTGCTTAAACTGTATATCTGGTATAATTAATAAACTTAAATTAGGCAAATGAAAAGGAACTCTATACGATAAATAGGGGGGATAGAAAACATTGCATGATCTGAAAGACAGCAGATATTTTCATAAGAAAAACTGGAACTCCTCTCACTGTAATGTAGTCTTCCCTGTTATCACAAGCACTGCAAAGTGACTGTTATGATGTAATATATATGTGATTAATCTGTTAAAAGTTATTTAATGGAAGAGAAAGAAAAAAAATATCATTCGACGCTTAGTTAAACATTGTAGTAAACAAGGAACTCTTATAGTTTCCCCATGTCCGTCTGTCTATCTGTCACTCCGTTCGCTGCTTTGTTCAAAGACTACTTGCAAAAAGAAAAACCCGAAATTTGGCATGGACATACATATTGATTATCCCAAAAAAGTTGTAAAATTAAATCTTATAAAAAATATTTTTTGTGGTTCCCATGTAGAGTGAGGATGAAATATTTTTTTCTCAACTACCCTATCGTGTGGAGTATTGTTAGAGAGATAATCAAAAGAACTTGTGATAAACCTATTTTTCAATTTAGGGATCCGTTTACCGAAATATTAAACATTGACGCATGTTAAATTTTTGTTACAAGTCACATGTTTCCCCTTCTACTAGATAAATGGATTATTATAGAGATTTGAAAAAAAAACATGCTAGTAGCTTAGGCGATGAAATCACAAATATAAGTTGAGAAAACTTAAAAACCTCCGAAAAAAAAAGTCTGAACTGATTTTGATGAAATGTAGCTAAAACGCACTTAAAGATATCCTCTTTCAAATAAAAAAAAATCAAAATCAGTCCATCCGCTTGAGAGCTACGATGCCACAAACAGATACACAGATATACACGTAAAACTTATAACATCCCTCTTTTTGGGTCGGAGGTTAAAAAGGAAAACTACCACGGCTAACTGCTTTCCTTTACTTTAGGTCGGTAATGCAATATTTGGTACCATTTCTGGTCAATTTTTATGATTGATGTTGTTACATAATTATATAATACTATAATATTTTTTTTTCCAGTTATAAAACAATGGATACCTTGTTAGCTACTATTGCGTCTTCATTGCATACAGAAGAAGATTTCACTGTGGTAAATATTTTTAATCATATACATACTTTACGTCTTACTTATAAACGCATGTTAAAATCTTATTCATCGAATAAGGACTTGTCACTTTCTGTCAGACGGGAACTGTCACGCGCGAAAACGGAACAAAACACTGTTTAACTAACATGCGCTTATGCGTTTATAAGTAAGACTGTAAGCCTCGTGTAAAGCCTTATATAGTTATTCGTCTATTTCTTTAGCAAAATTGGGCATAAATATATCAAGTTGCTATTAATATAAAACTTCTTTGGTCCCTTGAAGCTGTAAAAAAATTACACTTAAGACTTATAGAAGAAGGAGCTCGAAGCTTCGGTGTACGAAACAAATTCATACTTGGCTGATTTTTTACCGACTTCCGAAATGAAGGAGGATTTTCAATTCGACTGTTTTTATGTTTGTTCAGCGATTACTTCGCCTATTATTAATGTTTTTTATGAATTTTTTTTGTTTGGTAGTTCATACTTCAGAAGAAATCCCATATAAATTTTATCAAAATCGATCATGTGCTTTGATTGTAATAACAAAATAACTGGAAAAATGACACCCAAGTAAGGGAGTTGCGTATTTTGAAGTTGTTTTTTTTTAAGCTATATAAATATTTTACTCGAGAGGTGTGTTGGTACCCGAAAGAGTCGGCAGTTTATTAGTAACATAATGAGCCACAAAGGGGTCACTTGAAACGAGCCCTTCATTAGCCACCCTCTACAAACAACCCATCAAGCAAAGCGTTCTGTAAACACTCATTCAGGTCATGCTGGTCATTAGAGGCCGGGTTATCCATTGTTTTGCTTGTCTTCTCACTGTGTTATCAGTGTAGAGTGTCACTGATGTCCGTGAACTTAATTATGTAATAAATTAAATCAAAGCTAACTTTTGATTTAATTTATTATATAGGTTTCTGTATTTTGAACCAACTTCCAAAAAGAAGGAGGTTATCAATTCGGTCTGTATTTTTTATCACCGATTACTCAGCCAATTGTGCATTGATTTTGATGATTATTATTGTATTTAGTAGGTAATACTTCAGAGGTAGTCTCATATAAATTTTATCAAAATCGAACGCAGTATTTTGGTTTTTATAACAAAATAACTGGTAAAATATCATCCATGTGACTGTAGAAAAGTGAACAGCAAGTCGCGTACATATTTTAATGCGTATTTTGAAGTCGGATTTGCAGTTTTTTAAACTATAATAATTTCCGTCTTCATTTTATTTGAAAGGATATAATGTACTTTCAGATTGGACTTATGGAAATTTCAATATAGATTCAGTGCTTGTATTTTTAAAACAAAATAACTGGGTAAAATACGTAATCCAAGAAAAAGAAATTGCGTACCATGATGTCGGTTGTTTCAGTTGTTTTAAACTAATACTAGCTACCTACTATTAGCTATGTTGTCAAAATTAAAATTTCTTATCATAAGATTTTAAAGTTTTTATACTATAGATATTACTTGTTACTCGATATACCTACTATACATATATACTCATGCTTTTCAGACGCTCACTAAAACTGGAATTAAATTGTAATTTATTACAGTACAGTTAATGTTTAATTGAGACTTACCTACCTTCGCAACTAGTAAAATAGTACATGTATTTACTATTCCAGTTCGAATCATTCCTGGCGTCCTGCAGTGAATGTACAGAGAAAGCTAAGAGCAGTGCCAATTCATCTCTTGCCGCAGCTAGAGCAGCCTCGGCCTGGGCTGAGGACCACAAAGAAGACATTCTGGCCAGCCTTAGAAGCAGCAGTATAACCATAAAACCATCTATTATGATGGTCATAGCACTCACCGTCTTTTTGGAGATGCTCCAGTGTTTTGCGTAGTAGATATTTTTTATATTAATGTTTACATACATTTTGATATTATATAATAATCATTTTACACCCGTCAAATGTGGCGTCAAACGACCCTTTTTTGTGTTTTTAAGGTTTTTATAATAAGGTAAGGTAATACAGGCATGAATTTATGTACATTTTTGTTTATTATCATTTGTAAACCAGGTACGAGTAGACGCTCAGGGCATGACGCTTGCTTCGAGAGGGATAAAGATAATATTGTCATACTGCCGTCTCTTTCTATCTTTTGCGAAGATGAAGAAAGCGACATGCTGTTAGTGGATACTCGTGGTCAGGACATTATTCTCCTGAAAAATATTATTTTTGACATTAGACGTATTATAAGTATTTATTTTAGTAGTAGCAAAAAAAGGTATACCTATTATATGTTCAAATATTATGAATCTTAGTTTATTAGAATGAAGAGATTCCTTTCCACTAAACGGTATTTAGATAATAATTTAATAAGTTACTAATTTTGTTATAGAATATTGTTTACAGTAAGTATCACATTTATTCTAAATCAAATTAAATTAATTTTGATGAGCTAGTTTTTTTTATAACTAAGAATGATGTTATTTACAATACCTGTATTATTTATTTCTTAAGAAAAAATAAATGTCTTAATTTCATGTAATTTAAAAAAATTATTAAAATGTATCATATCAATTAAGATCATTAGAGTTTCCGGCAGCCTAGTGGTGAGACCGTCTGACTTGCGATCCGCAGGTCCTGGGTTCAAATCCCACGGCGCGCACCTCTGTCTTTTCGAAGTTATGTGCGTATTGTTGATTGCCGCCAACTTCAAACGGTGAAGGAAAACATCGTGAGGAAACCTACATGTCTGAGAGTTCTCAATGATCTTGAAGATGTGTGAAGTCTGCCAACCCGCACTTGGTCAGCGTGGCAGACTATGGCCTAACCCTTCTCACAATGAGAAGATGGCCCGTTCCCAGCAGTGGGACAGTTTGTACAAACAGGGCTGATAAAAAAAAAAAAAAATATGTCTTAATTTTATGTCATTTTATTACAAACAACATACTAAAATGTATCAAATAATCAGAAATCCTAGCTCATCTCTTTTTCAAAAAATTATCTGAGCGCCTGATCGATGCGATGCGTGACCAAAATGCTGGTGCGTATCTGGCCCAAGTCCCAACGTCTAAGCGTTGCCATTTAACGTGGCAATGCGGGTAGCATGCTGGGTATGCTGCCAACTGGTAGTGGTTTTGAGCATTTGGATTGTCTTTAGACCTTTATCGGTTTGGAGTAATCTATATGCTTTTTGTGTAATAGCTTAGTTACTTGAGTTTGTATGTTGTTTTGATGTAGTTAATAAAGGCACTTGCCCGTAAAAAAAACTGTCTTTAAAATGAAATAATGAAATGAATTGTCTTTTAAATGGATACGTTGGTTAGATCCGTGCAAAAAGTTAAAAATGAGTTGCCTCTTTTGACTTTATTCTCGTCGGGTAAAATGTTATCGGAGCACTAGAGACGCACTTCAAGGCAAGGTCGCTCATTCAGGCGAGTGATGTCACTTGCATCTGTTTCTCGATATTACACATTATTTGCGTTTATGAATAATATATTCTGAGTAAACTGCGGTGCCTATCTACAATAAAACTGGTCAAGTACAAGTTCAAATTGAATACTGAGGCCTACTAACCTAATCTTCGATTTGTTAATTTTGTTATAGCTAGAGGCCGGAACAGCTACATGCTTGAAAACTATTAAAACTTCCAAAATATGCAATATTAAATAATGAAAATAGGTATTTAATATTTTTGTTGTTTTTTTTTGATGTTATTATCGTTTCAAAATAAGCTCATAATTTTAATGTAATTTAACAACATCAATAATTGATTTTACTTACTGATTTTTTCGTGAGAATCATTTCCGTAGATTTATGCGCACCTTACTTTCTATTTTAATTTAGTTTAGCACCTTTGCAAATCTAACGAAAATATAACACATGATTTCTTGCTTTTTCGTGAAATATGAAATAACCAGAGAGAACAAGCTTTATAATAAACCTATATGCAAAATGCATAATGAATTTAAAATTTTTGCAATTTTACACAGAATTCGGGGCCCTATTTACAGCAATTGCATATAATTCGGTCTCTAGTTATTGCCAACTTCGCAATTCATACGCGCAATTCATAAGGCGCAAACTTGGTCTTTGACTGAGGCTCAGAAGTCTAAACTCAAGGTTTCTCAAAAAGCAATGGAACCCAGCTTAATTGGAGTTAAAAGAACAGACCGAGTACGAACCACAGAGTCACGGTCTAGAACAAGCATGTGGGCAAAAAGACTGCGAAGCTGATGTGGGGATTGGGCGAATCACGTCTGTCGAGTGCACCCAGACCGGTGGCCCCTATGTAAATAGGACCACGAATTCTGTGCGGTGGGCAATGGTTATTAGGCATTGGGTATCCAAAGACCGTCGTAGACCTCTAGGAAGACCGTTGGCGGGGCGACTTGCACACTTTTTGTCGTGACTGATCCCAAATAGCAATGGAGGAATGGACGGAAATGGGAGAGACCTTTGTTCAGCAATGGTATCTAGCTGGTTAAAAAAAAAAGTAGGAAATTAATCAAAAAATTACTCAATGTGACACGTTCTCTACACCAGGTGTGAGGTAAAATAGCGATTAGAATATAAATGGCATGTTTACCTGTCGTCACATCCCTTTGTCAATGATAGTTTCTTGAACGATTGCCAACGTTATAGATTAAGTGCCAATGTTTAAAAAAACAATTTTTATGATATTTATTATATTCGAACGCTAAAATAAGTAGCTATAGATTAAAAATGAAAAAAAAAGTAGCTATAGATAAAGAAATGAAAAAAAATAAGTAGCTATAGATTATAGAAATGAAAAAAATTGTATGAACTACTACTGAAAAACTGTTTTTGATTAGATTCGATTTGATTTATTAGGTATATCTGAAATTTCTTATCACTAAAAATAATGTTGCACATCATTTCTTTTATAAGTAACATCATCTATATCCGATTAGACTTTTTATTTATTATTGTTTTAATAAGTTCGGCTTCTCATTTTAAGATATCTACCCGTGATAAGCCGGGGCGGGCCGCTAGTATCTTAATAAATGTCAATATTTACAATATTTCTCTAATTGGCAAAACAACTCAAACTCGTCGATTCAACATAATAGCTCAAGTCAAAAGTGTACGGCTAGTTTATGTTATCAGAGATGACATAATATGGCATAGAAACGTGGGCTCAAAACTCAGTATGGGCCTTTTATGGAAGCTCAAAGTCATACACCGAGCTATGGAGAGGACTGTGCTGGTTAGTGCTATGCGAGATCGAATCGAGAAGGAGGAAGACCGATTTTGATGTGCGAGAAGTCGTTAGATTCGTCTTCACTCCCTGAGTGTTATAAGCTATATATTTTTTTTGTAATAGTAATACGACACTCGCAAAAAAATGCACTTTTTCGTAAACTCCAACAAATGTTTTCGTATTAATTAAGTGATTTTACTAGAATAATTCTAAAGAATTCACATTTAGAACCTTTTATATTGATTTTACGCAAACTTTCTCACAAAAAAACGTGCAGCGTATCAGGCGTAACGAAATCGTAAGTTAAACTACAAAACCGCATTTCTGCAGTTGGATATTTTGTTTTTCTTATGATATATATATACTTGTTGTATATTCTTGTGTCCTCTGCATATAAACATATTTAAGAGTATGTTTTTTGTCTTTGAAAATTCACGGAAGAGGCATATGTTTATCAGTGGACTTGAACTGTGACTGAAGCAGTGGACGAACCGAGAAATTCCCATGGAAAT
Organism: Lycia hirtaria; assembly: GCA_947563715.1. Classification (NCBI taxonomy): domain Eukaryota; kingdom Metazoa; phylum Arthropoda; class Insecta; order Lepidoptera; family Geometridae; genus Lycia; species Lycia hirtaria. Next base: position 6,313,949 of record OX387379.1, read on the forward strand.
TCCTGACAGATAGTATACCTATTCAAGTTTGTACTCAATCTTTTAGTCACTTATAGCACTTTTCAAACTTCACTATTACAGCTCATTTTTTTTTAGATTAGGTAGGTACTTTTATGGATCATTTTTTTTTAGATTAGGTACCTATCTTGCTTTTCATTCATTTAACATATCTATAAAGGTATCTCTACCACCTACGCCGCCGTGTCATATAAGTTGTCTCTCTACTTGCATTGTTAGACGCTTCTCTAAAAGACGTAGGTGTTCGTAGGAATACATGCATTTGATTGTCACAGAGTTACCGCTTGGTTACTTGTTCTTTGTCACACTAATACATATATTCGAAAGTAAATCGATTTGTACAAAGGAGCTCGACTTATCTTGGTGAAATTAGTATGAGTAATGGTTTGTATTATAGTAATGACATCGGTATCTATTGGCTGCAAAATAAGCGAGATAATTTAGAAATTAAGAAAATGAAGAGATATTGTATTAGTTTATTAGCTCATGATATGTATGATACAGGCATTATGTCAGATATATTCATACATGAATGTATAATGTGGTAGGTACGTCTTCGCATGTTAGGTCAAACCATTCTTGAAACGCAAAATAGACGTAGGTATCCGCACGAAAACTGGGTGCACTCTATTATTTTTCGTAGGTAACCTTTAGTTTTTTTTGTGGAGGGTTAATAAAATAACTAGATTTTGTTTTGTTGTCTAGGCGAAATATCTACATACGTAGGTATTCCTCTCGTCATATACTTAATTATTTTAAGCTACTTATGATGCATGCAAATAATCTTACCTTCTATGAATACACTATACATTAACATTATGATAATTTCATAACATAAATATACTAAAAAGCACACATCAATAATCTTATCCTTTTTTAGACTACTGACAAAAACGGTTCAAATCATTCAAAGGTATAAGTCCCAGTTTTAGGAGATCCATGACCTTATACTAATCTACTCTTTTATAAGTGCAGATACTAAGAATAGTAGGGGGAATGGCAGGTCAAGTAATGCTGGCTTAGTAATGTCTGGCGCCGTCGAACCGATTTGCCGAGTGCTCGTGAAGACTGTGTAGGCGCGCGCCGCGTGCAGACGTATTTCCCGCGTTGTGAGAATTTCGCGGGAAATGTTTTGTTTTTAATTCCGAACACGAACACAAACAACCTATTTTTCTGTTTTTTGTTTTTATCATTTCAATTCAGACTAAAGCACTGGCCAGTAGTGTGGTTAAAATAATAAGTGTTTAAGAAGCTGGCTGGAATAAAAAGATAAAATAATCTTGCTGAAAAAAATAGTGAAAATGATTGGCGCGCTTCTGTTTTTCATTCTCGCGGCTTCTGTGAGAGCGGACCTAATCGAAGAATGCATGAATTACACGATATACCCATTGCAATACGATTTGACGATCACCCCATATGTTTTCAAAGACAGTTCGTATTACCACTGCGAAATGACGATTGATGTGATAGCTAACGCTCCAGACATCAGGGTAATAGAGTTGGACGCGAAAGATTTGGTGATACGACAAGGAACTATAAGAGTTTATGATGGAAAGACTGATATTGTAAATGGAGCAAGACCTTATGAATATGACGAAAGGAATGGAAAACTGTGTATCTTCCTCCGAGAGCCCCTGAGAAAATATGATATGAGAAATCAACAGTATGTTTATAAAATCCAGATTGCGTTTACGAAGTACGTGACTGAAGACACGTCAGGTATATTTTTGGTGCGATATTTTGATGAAGAGAGTCACGAATATAGGTAAGTTTTCAATATATTTATTGTTATTATATTATATTTATTATTTTATTTATATTCAAAAAAAATCCCGGCTGCATAAGAGTGATTTTTGTAGTCCAAATTACGATTGCGTTACGTTTGCTAGGATTGTATTATTATTACTTACGTAGCATAATGAAACTCGTCGAGTAAATATATTATCAAAATCAATCAAGCCGTTTAAGTAGTAGGAGGTAATATAGAAACATAGGTACATACCCACAAATACCTATTATATACACTTGAAAACACCCTCTTTCTTGAGCACTCGGGTAAAAAAAAAGCTTTTTTATTAATTTTATAAAGCTCATCAGGAGAGAGAGAGAAAGCGAGAGACGTAAAACAGTATTTCAAGACTGAAGCTGATAATAATCTAAATAAAAATTACCCATTAAAATTGCATTAGCGCATTTCAAACAATGGTGTTTTAAGTTTTCACAACATGCATTGAAAACAAAACGATTTAAAACGCTCGCGTTCACCAATTAAACTTGTTTATGCTAGAAATTGTATCACAGATCATCTGTTTTTAAGTAAAATAAATAGTCATCATCATCTCAGACACAAGAATTTCATTACTGGACAAAAGCGTCCCATGGATTTCCAAAAAGGTCTGTTCAAAGCGGCTTACATCCATTGCATCTTCCTGGCACTTGTATGAGGTCGTCTGTCCATCTCGTGGCTGGTCTACCTACGCTGCGCTTGCCGGTGTGTGGTCTCCACTCGAGAACTTATCGGCCCCATCAGCCATCAGTTCTGCGCCCTACCCACTGCCATTTCAACTTACTAATCCACAAAATAAACAGCTATAGAAATTATAAAAACCGTTAAAATAAGGTATTTATATTATTTACTTCTCTTCTATTCCTTCAATAACGTCATAATACATATTGAAGAAATTATTTTAAATATGCTGGAAAAAAAATAGGGGAAAAGTTTACTAATATAGTTGCGTTTGATATGGGTTGTTATGGAAAGTTTTATGTTGCAGAAGAAAAGTTATTTAGAGCTCCTACCTCCTTGAATCCATTGCTATTCTAGGGATTCTACTAGTATATGTAAAACCACTTGATTTGCTCGTTGGTCTTTATCTTCTGATTCTGATTTCTTTATTTAGGTATAGTGTTTTTCTTTTATCAGCCCTGTTTGTACAAACTGTCCCACTGCTGGGCGCGGGCTATCTTCTCATTATGAGAAGGGTAAAAGGCCATTGTCTACCACGCTGGCCAAGTGCGGGTTGGCAGACTTCACACATCTTCAAGATCATTGAGAACTCTCAGACATGTAGGTTTCCTCACGATGTTTTCCTTCACCGTTTGAAGTTGACGGCAATCAACAATACTTACGCACATAACTCTGAAAAGACAGAGGTGCGTGCCGCGGGATTCGAAACCAGGACCTGCGGATCGCAAGTCAGACGGTCTCCCGACTAGGCTGCCGGAAACTTCACTAGGCTTCTGCTTCTAAATTCAATTGTTCGGCTCTCGTTGTATAAATATAACTTTCAATATTATTTATCTTTCAATACACTTTCAACTTTGAATAGTATCGTATTTGAGCAATGTAGTAATTATAATTCTTCCATATAATAAGTCACTATACTTCAATATATTTACTTCACATTACGAATGTCAAATGAAGAATTACACAGCTTTAAAATGAGGAAATCCCATTTTAGTTTGAGATCATTCCAAGTTATAATTATGTTGACTCAAAGTTTGCAACTTTGCACATAAAGGGTTAAAAAAGAAAATTGTCATCGCTTAAAAATCTAATTAGTAATATAATAGCTGTCAAAATATCTTTGATAATCTTTCATAATTTAACTAGATTGTGATATTTTAAAAGATATGCATATCGAGCAATTTATAACCGACTTCCAAAAAGAAGGAGGTTCTCAATTCGACTATGTTTTTTTATGTTATGTGTATTACTCTGCCGATTATGAATAGGCATCATTATATTATAACTCTTGACCAGAAACAATTTTGCTGTGAATGCTACAATAATAATTATGTCTTTTAGAGCTTTAATTATTATCAGTATAGCTGAACCCAATTTGGATTCAAGTTCATAGCAATTTAATGGTTTAAGATAATTACAAGCTTTGAATGCGGTAACAAACATAAACAAAATACATCAACAAATCAAATCAACAAATTAATACTTTATTTTTAACCGACTTCCAAAAAGGAAGGAAGTCAGTTAAAAATAAAGTATTAATTCATAGCATATGCACATACCTACATAGTGCGAATGCATAGCAGCAGACTTTCGATGGTTAAAAAGTAAGGGTATGGTTAAAGGTTATAAGCGAGATTTTAGTAAAAAAAAAAACGGAAAAGTGCGAGTTAGACTCGCCCACCGAGGGTTCCGTACAAACTAAATAAAAGGGGGAAATCATATATTTTTTTTATATTTTCCTTCATAAACCGAAAAATATACATCGTAAAAATATTTAACACATTCCTTGCTCACCACTCGGATCCGAGTGGGGCGGGGCTATAGTAGCGGCGCCTTTTACTCGGATCCGAGCGAGCGTCCCGTTCATTATGTAGTAGTCAGTAAACCGCCGGCGTTTGAGGCAGTCAACGTTGCTTTACGCGGCCACTCTGTACTTAATCAAAATTCGCCTAAAAAGTTTTGGTTCCCAGCTGAAGTGAAGGGTCTGCAGGGGGCGAAGAATGTGTTAAAAACCTGTTTTAGCTTATGCTAATGAGGCTCTTTCATATGATACCCCACATGATACGGTTAATTCACTTTAAAATTTGGGCCCTCATTCCTTGCATAGAGACACAATTTTTTTGTGATTAAATTAAAAATGACAGTTTTCGGTTTTTTTCCTATATGTGTACTCTAACACAATGCTTCTTGCCAAAGTTCAGAGTTTTAGGTCAACGGGAAGTACCCCCTAGGTTTTGATTCCTCTGTGAGTGTCGAAATGTGCGTTTTTTACGACATATTCGGCTGTAACTTTTTTTTACGAAAACTGAGAAATTTTATTTTTCTTTCTGCAGCAAGATACTATAGATCTGCGTATATGGTTTTAATTTTAACTCGATACCTTCACGCGTTCCCGAGGTAAAGGTCTTGACACCCAGACGGACGGATGGACAGACGGACAACAAAGTGATCCTATAAGGGTTCCGTTTTTTACTATTGAGGTACGGAACCCCAAAAATTTGTTATGAATGCTATCTTACTTAAAATTTTCCGCTTTTTCATTTAGCATTCATAACTCATTTTTGACTAAAATGTCGCTTCAACCCTATTACCTTTTAACCGTCGCTTTATTAACCTTGACCTGCTACAGATTCATACGAGTCGAAGTCTTGACCAAGATCTTGGCCTGGCCACTCTTGCTATCTCGACAAATTTCATAAATAAACAATGAAATATTTGGTAACAAGGGGAATGTAAAGTTTTTTCAGCATTTTTTTATATTTTTATTTGATAGTTTCAGTCATCTTAAAGAACTATTTTGTGTCGTCATTTAGAGGTCGACTGAAGGTCAAATATTTTTTACATTTTCGCAGAAATACACGCCGTCTCATCATTTTAAGATTCCAAAGTAAAGAAATATGGTTTAGATAGAATAATCTCAAAATTGTTTTGGAATCGGCAAATGTTACATTTTTCTTTCCGCACCCCATTGTATTATTGACAGGCAGACATCCTGAAATCAGAATTTCAGATTACTAAAAAATAAAACACATTAACTTTAACCAGAGTATCTCACTGAGTGAGTAACATCGAAGTGTGAAAATACCTCCGCCGAAACTTTGGTTTCGTAGATAGAACCGGCAAATAGAGACAGATACATAATTTGGAGAGTGGCTTCCTTGTGGATACTTCACTAAGAAGTTTACACTCAGTGCAAACTTATCTACTACGAAAGGGTTCTCGATTTTAGGTAAAACTGCGAGATGCGTATAAGTAATTTATTAATGTTGGTAATTATATAATAGGGTAGGTACTTTAAGATGTGGGTGATCTCTAAATGGACATTGCTGGTTTTTTTTTATAACAGAGGCCGTATGGTTTGCGTATATTTCTATTTCAAGTCACTTAATAGTAATCTATGTCAGCAGCCGACCTTCTCTCCCACGTGCGCGTAGACTTCTAAGGTAAAAACTATAAACACTAGTTTATTGTTTGTATAATAAATAATTAAAACATTGATCGAGGCTATATCTGTGGAGGAAGAATTATTATTTACGTGAGCGAGACGTACGATATTTGAACTACAGATTCTTAATTATATTTAATAATTTTAGTGTACCTCTTAACTACACATTTTGTAGTGCCAAATATTACGCTGTGTTAAAAAATCTGAATGAGTCATTCTGCAAAGGATACATCGCAGTTAATGGCTGAAATAAATCTTCAAGATGTCGTCATGGGTCGTTAGCGATTGTGAACGAACGGTCGAATGTTACCTCTACAGCTACCTCTAAATATATACGTACACACATACACAACATATATGCATATTTCAGTAACAAAGGCAGCCTTTTCAGGCTTCCTTACCCAAACAAACAGGAGTTAAAGTTTTATTAACGCAGGTCCTCATACAACAAACCTGTTTCTCTAACGCTAATCCTTTTTATTTTGACTTTATGGTATATTTGATAATAGAAGCCTCAAAATTGGTCGAATTATATTGCTAATTTTGAAGTAAAACCATAAATAGTTAAATATTCTCACGTGCGAGTCAAATTCACTCTAACGATTTTCTAAACGCTTAAAATTTTGCCTTTTTCAGGTACTTATTATTATTATAACTTTTATCATGGCACAAACATTGAACTCACAAATAATATTGATTTTTGTAAATGTAGATAATGTGTGTAAAGTATATTTTTGATGACTTTAAGTTTGGATCTGCTATAAAAGCTGTTCTTAGAAATAAATACAATACAATGTCCTCTAAAGTAGGTAAAGCTGTTTTTCTTTTTAATTATTTGCATAACTGCATGTTAACTAATTATATCCATTGACAAAGCAAGATTACTAAATTAGAAACAAGCTATACAACATTTAACACAGCCTAACAACAAGCACCTCTGTATGGTTAGGTAATTAGGCGCAATACACACTGGTGCAGAGACTAGAGCCTAGTAGTTAATATCTATAATCCAAAATATATTTGTTTGAATCTTACTTGCCCGAATCCGTTTCAAAGAACTGCCTGGTTTCAGTTGTTTTACACGATACGAGTTTCTTATTCAATAAATTTGTTAGCCATATGTTTCATTTTCCCGAACGATTATTAGGGTAGGTTCATTAGGTTTCTATGTTATTATAACCAGAAACCTCATTATTTACAAATATTTAATTATCAGCTAGTACAATTATTAAGTGAGATTCGTTAGGTTTCTTTTTTACCGACTTCCAAAAAGAAGGAAGTTATCAATTCGGTCTGTATGTGTTTTTTTGTATATTTGTTCATCGATTACTCAGCCAATTGTGCATTAACTTTGATGACTCTTTTTGTATTTGGAAGATTATACTTCAGAGGTGGTCTTGTATCTATAAATTTTATCCAAATATCCATTTGAATAAAATTAAGTACTTTGGTTTTTTATAAACAATAACGGCCTTACCGAAAAACTTTAACTACTTAACTTTAACCAATGCTTAACATATTTTCTCAACTTTACGCTGATACATAATGGCACTTGCGGAAAGAATACAGAGAATTTAAGATGTTGGTTAAAGTTAAGTAACGTTTTTCGGTAAGGCCCTAACTGATAAAATATCATCTAAGCGTCTGTAGAAAAGTGAATAGCAAGTCTCGTATGTGCGTATATTGCGTATTTTGATGTCGGTTTTTTTTCAGTTTTTTAAACTATAATTATTATCTATTATACACATACATGTTCGTATTACAAAGATTCGGTTAACAGACGAATTGACAAATAAGTTTTTTCGGGGATATGATATTCGGAGTTTTCGGGATTTGAATAGTGTTCTTAAAAAAGAAAAAAATCGCTTTCGGGGATATGATATTCGGTATTTCTCAATTCGGATAATAGATAGGTAACCGAGCCGAGTTCGCATCGCATTTTATGCTATTAATTTACTCGAGTGGTGAATAACCATCATCAGCCTCATCATTCACAGTCTTTTCTATCCCACTGCTGGGTATAAGCTTCTCTCTTATCACGAATTACCGTCGCTAGCATAATATCATGTAAACTGGTGCTTTTTATTTTCTATTTAAATGTCATTCCATATTTGCTCCAGTGTGAATACGGCCATTCCATAAACACTAATTGGCACCATTTTTAGACTTCCCGTGCGATTTGCATGTCTGTGTACTCATTCATTATGTGTGTGTAGGTAACCTAGTAACAATTTGAAGGTCTTTACATGATAATGTGTTAAGTAGAGATCAAAATGTTAAACATTATAAGTCATTGGTATAGTAATTGTATCTTCTAATTGACTGTTCGCATTCTAGTTTTTGTATAGTTCTAATTAATCAAGGTAATTGATCATTCTATGTGATGTAATAGTAAGTAAGTAAGTTCGTATAGACTGAGTGGCCAGCCCTATTGTCAGAGTTATTAAGCCGCCGAAAGGCCTCTGACTTGGCTTGACGGTTGCTAAACAACCGGGACCTACAATTTAACGTGTCATCCGACCCACGGTAGCGCTCAGAAAGAAATGCCACTCACGGTCACCCATCCAAAGACTGACCGGTCCGTCCGTTGCTTAACTTTGGTGATCGTTCGGGAACACCTAGTCAAGCTACGCCACGAGCGCTACGATGTAATAGTGAAACACAGGTATTTAGAGATGATTATATTATAGTTTTTATTAGTATGAGGGAAATTCTAAAATTGCGAAGAAGTATCTAATATTTGTTCGTAATTAAAATGTATGTTGCACACTGCTTGGGGTCCGATCAACGCGCGCAGCTATCTCTCTCGCGAATCAAAACATTTTTTAATATATAAAATCATTGTGTAGGGATATGAGAAAAGTGACAAATGAATTTATTTATTTAAATAGGAGAAATATTTTAAAAACCGTGAAAAACTCCCGTGATTGTCGGCAATGTTCGACGCAGCTTGTGACAGAGCGTCACAGTTCCGCTGCATTCAGGGGCAGTTTCAGGTACTCCGCCTCGAAGTGCTGGAATAATATCCCACCTCCTATAAGGAACCTGCAAACCTTTCATAATTTTAGATATAAGTTAAAAGAGTTTATATTTTATCATCAAATGAAAAATGAAAAATGAATGAGTTTTTAGTTGTGGACACCAGCGCAATATAATTAAATTATTTTTTATATATACCGAATATTTTATGTATTATTCTGTTGCCATACTTAATTCTAAATTACTTAGTGTGTTGTTACTTGTTACTTTCTATGTTTTTTTAATTATTTGCCTTTTAGTATATATTATTTGTATTAGTCTTCTTATTTGTGTTATAGTTAGTTTGTATTTCTTTTTAATTATATATTTTGTGCGTTAGCCGTGGGTGACGTCACCGTCGGTTCCAGCGGAAGACCAGCGCCGGCTGTTCGCAGCCAGCAGTATGCTGAGCTGGAACCGATTTGTGGCGGACACAGTTTTTCTTATATTGTTATTTTTGTTATATTGTATGTATTTTTGGTGTTGTGTCTTCCACAAATAAATTTATGTCTATGTCTATGTCTAAAAAAGTTTTTCTTTGATATCATTTAAGTTGGCTGACAGGCTGACAGGAAAAAAGTATGTCATCCATGCAAAAGAAATTGCATATTGTATACAGTAATTATTGGATTAGAAAAATATTTATAGCCTGTATAATTCTCAAACCGTTTAGGTTATAAAAGGCAATAAAGAAGCATACATACCCGAGAAACATTACACTCCTTCAAATTTATAGACAGTTCAAAAATTACACATCCGACGGGCTGGAACCCGCATATCCCGATCAGTACTTGCTTGAAGCGTTTTTTACGGGTGGCGCCACCAACGCTTAATTAGTTTAAGCAAAAAAGACTGTTCCAACGTTTCGACCATCCCACGTTACACCTCCGTGGCCAAAATTATAAAGACTCCCAAGTATCTACAGATCGTGATATTATGCGGGTTCAAGTCCCGTCGGATGTATGAAATTTTTGAACTGTCTCTAGATTTGTAGACACTTCAGTGTGTAAAACACTAAAAAAATCGAATATCACTCCATGTCGTAATAAAGAGTCGGGTAAAAACAGCTGATCAAGCAAAATGGTCACTGACCTTTGACAAATTAAATAGAACAGATGATCATTTTTTGCGACTCCACGTTTCGTCTCATAATTATTTGAAGTATGTCCGTCGCTAATAATTATTACGTCACGCATATGAATTGCAAATTGCTTGTTAGAGTATGTTTGGATAGAGTGCTATTGTAGTAAAAAATAGGAACGAACTTCTCCATTGTACATTATAATTATAGTTTAAAAACTGAAAAAAAATACTTGAAAATACGCTATTCGTTTACTTGGACGATTTTCCCAGTTATTTTGTTATAAAAACGAAAGTACTTAACCGATTTTGATGAAATTTATATGAGACCACCTATGATCTACCAAATAAAAAAGAATGATCAAAATCAATTCGGTAAAATAATCGGTGAACAAACATAGAAAAAAGACATAAGAGTCGAATTAAGGACCTCCTTCTTTTGGAAGTCGTTAAAAATAATGAAATAAGTAGGTACAGCAGCGCAATCAATGCCAGATCATTTCTTTATGCGAACATACTCTATTCTTAGTAAATCGTTTAAGTAGATTGTCGTTTTGAACATCTATTAGCCATCTTATTTATAAACGCTGAAAAAGCGCATTTTAGATAAGATACCGTGGTCCAACCATCGTCCGTCTCGCTCGCGCATATACATTTTTGAAGATATAAAATGACTGACTGAATGACTAAATAAAAAAAAACGTCATTTGTAAAACTAGAAAATAACATCACAAATATTCAACAAAAAATTCAATACGATCACAGTCAATTTTCATACAGAAAAATAAGTTTTGCGTTAATAATTTCTAAAAATGATTTTTATGTATGAAAATTAACTTGGATCAAATTTAAATTTTTCTCGAATATTTTTGATGTTGTTTTCAAGTTACATAAAGGAGGATTTTTATATATTATTATATCTTCATAGTCATTTTACATCTTCAAAAATGTGGATATGCGCGAGCGAGGCGGGCGATGGTTGGACTACGGACTCTTAAACTGTATTTAGTTCCGTTTTCATGCGTGATAGTACCACTTTCCGTCAGACAAAAAATGACAAGTCTTTATAATTCAGTGAATAATATTTTAGAGGAGGAGGAGGAGAGGTCTATGCTCCGAGTCTCTCTACGAGATCGAATCAGAAATGAAGAGATACGTAACGTAGACGTACAAAAGTCACCGATATAGCACAGCGGATTAGTAAGTTGAAGTGGCAGTGGGCAGGGCACATAGCACGTAGAACTGATGCCGATGGGGCCGAAAAGTTCTCGAGTGGAGACCACGTACCGGCAAGCGCAGCGTAGGAAGACCAGCCACGAGATGGACAGATGACCTCATACAAGTGGCGGAAAGACGCTGGATGTAAGCCGTTTCCAATCGGTCTTTTTGGATATCCATGGGGGAGGGAGGTCTATGTCCAGCAGTGGACTTCTTATGGCTGAGATGATGATGATGATGATGATGAAGATGAATAATATTTTAACATGTTAGCATATATTAAAATACAATTTAAAAATTCAATACTTATTCCAAAATTATATTATAATAAGACGGTAAGAAAACATCAAATGTACGCACAGTTGAGCGTTCAGATACGCTCTGTTATTCAGAGAATGGTCTAAAGGTCTATTTCTGTATGCTAGTTTCACCATTTAAGGCTGATAAAAGGTCACTAAATCTTAATATGGATCGTATGGGGACAATGAGGCTCATGCATGCTACATATATTTGAATTTTGAGTATATGGACTATTTTATTCTTTTGGATGAGTGTAATCCGTAAAAAAATAACGAAATTAGCGAAGTTTTCTTTTTGCCTCGTTTAAAACGCGCCCGCTTTACGATTATGGTACATATTATGTAGTATTTTATGGTTATAATCAGTGATGTTAGAACATGACTGCAACCTCAGTCGCTACGTGAATTGGTATGCGTATGTGAGCACAGAATACGTTAACAGTATTATATATACATTATACATATATTATACATATTATTACAATGTGAGACTCTCAATCTAAAACTGCTAAAACGTTCTTTCTCGTTCTATCTTTCGGAATAATAATTATGAAAACCAGTCAGCGTAATCAACCCAGTACAAGTTGTCCTAATATCAAACAAGTATCTTTACATATTGTGTCAAACAAATCCAATGACGTATAGAATATCGCTGGTGAAATCACATAAACGAAAAAGCCATTTTTTTTTTGCATGAGTTGTATTATTATTACAAACGATCAAAATCAGTCGTGCTATTTGTGATGTAGGTGGTAATATAGAAACATACATATTATCGACATACATACATACTTAGATACAAACATAAATACACCCGAACAGTCGGCAAAATTAGATGTCACATAATTTAGTATTACAATACCGGTGAGCCATAAACAATACTGACAATGCCCTGTATAAACCCTTTATACCCTGTATAAAGCAAATTCAATACAAACATTTGGTAAAATAACTATTATAGAATTAGACACACACATAAAATAAGGCTTATTTTTAACCGACTTCCAAAAATAAGGGTAATCAATTAGTTTTTTTTTGTATGTTTGTTCACCGATCACTCAGCCAATTGTTCACGGATTGATTGATACATTCTATTTTATTTTTCTCCTAGTCCAGCATGGAATAGCTATTATGCCTAATATTTTTTTATTTTCCATTTTCCAGATACATATACACGACTCGGTTCTCGCCGAACAAAGCCAAGTACGCCTTCCCCTGTTTCGATAACACCAGGTTCGAAGCCGGCTTCAAGTTCAAAGTGTACGTGCTGCCACAGCGGCCAGACATGCAGTACACCAACACAAGTGTGGTCATTGCCCAAGAGCTGAAGAAAGAAACGTAAGTTGTTTTTA